>VSWD01000005.1:75404348-78109708 GCA_033119305.1 Pinctada imbricata
AATTAAGTGTTGTAAATAATGAAAAATCCTTTTTGTTTTGGTTGAATTTGCTATAATATTACCTGGAAAAAGGAGTTCATACTCAATTTTAAGATAAGATTATTGATACTTATATTTTTACTACATAGACATACGTAAGAAATGATTCTCGTAAATTTTGCACGTGTCCCACCTGAGTCATACACCCATGAACATCAAAAGTAAGACATAGCTACATTTATTCTAAACATCGGTCATTATCATTTGTATGCACATCGCAAATTTTGCCCGTAATAGCGTCAAGTGTATTTTAACATTGGTAATTCTCCCTATATCCAAACTTGAACGTGACGTCACAATAGCAACCCAACTTATTGGAATGTAATTCTAGTTGCCTAATGGGCGTCACAATCATAACCCATGTTATTGGAATATAATTCTAGTTGCCTAATGGGCATTTAAAATGGAGAGTCTACCACTAATGTTAATACATGTATCATAAAATGGATTCTATGGATATTTTACACAATCAAATTCTTTACTTTGCATATTTTCATAAAAAAATATTCAGACACAGTGAAAAAAAAATGAAAATCTTAAAAGACGTTAAGTAAGTACTATTAATCCATCTTGTTCATCAATGTATACTCGTATGTTATCATTTATTGCGTCTAAATGATTAAAACAAATTAAACATTCGGTTTAGAAGGATGAGTGGGTCGGTCACTTGCAAATTCTGTGAATTATATTGACATTTATTCTCATCATTGATCAGCACTTTAACTATTTCAAAATGGAACTTTCAGAAAATATTAAAGAAAGCAAGAGAACAGTTTCTTTATACAAAAGAAAGCTACGAAAGATAATTGATCAGCATGTTTATTTTAAGAATGAAAAACATTGAGTTATCTATCCTTGTCCTTGGAAATGAAATATTGTACTTTTCAAATTCGAGCGTGCAATGCATGGTTATTATTTATGCCAATGGAATGGTCTTCTTTTTTTTTTTTTTTTGTTCTTTGGCAGAAATTTATATCCAGTTCAGACTTTTGCTATATATACCCGACAAAAACAAAAAACAAAAAAAAAACCGCACATCTTATTATATAGTGATTTTTTTTCAATTGGTCATAAATATTTAGTTAGATATCTGATTATCTTTTTATTTTTCCAGCACTCGAATTATCGAAGATTAAACACGTTTCGATCATTTTTTTCGCAACATATCACAATGATAATGCCGAATACAGCGTGTTGTTATTTGGTATCCTCCTGCAATTTTGTTGTTTGACCACTTTCAGCAAATGGCAAATTTTCAGTAAAATTGTAGATGAATATTGGTTTCTATATTCAAATCTAGTCACAATATGCCAATATATCAAAATTGAATGTTTTAGTGGAAATTTCCGTATATTGGGGTATATTTTACAATTTTACATTATTCTGCAATCCTTATCGCAAAGGAACACTTATTTTGTCTTCAGCCATTCGTATTTATCTGTTGTAGATTTACGTTCAACATCGCATTGAAAAAAATCAAATGAAATTCGAGAAAAGCTTAAAACTCACGTCCAAAACCATTGAAAAAACACGTAAAAGATGACCTGTCAAGATCGAGGTATTGTTTCTGAAAACTGTGCTTGCGGAAAAGGGACAGATACTAGCTATATTAGGGTAATTTCGTGCTTTGCGGTATATCTAAGAGCGAAAAAATCAAACCATGGACTTCATTTTTAAGTTCGGTCAACTTCGGTTGATCGTTTTTTCAGCGCATTCGAAAATGTCTGTTATCAAAATTTCTTGAAATTTCTAAAACGTGGGTCCTGTAGCATCATATCCCACCCATCCTGCTTCGTCTTTCGGTACATTTTAGACATACTAACTTTCACACTCTTTGGTCATATTACATTGTTTAGATTGAGGATCACTGACGAGGGTTAAGTACCCGAAACGAAACAGATGGCCGTCCAAAGTCGGCACCGGTTACCCATTGGTCTCGTTGGTTTATGTGTAGTCTTTTGTGTTTGATGTTTACATGTCGTGTGTCTCTTCCGTCTCGTGCTGTACTCGTCTTTTGTGTTTTTGCATGGGGTGTTTTGGTGTTTTACTGTTGATGCTGCAACGGGGTCTTGTTGGAGATCTTCTCCCTTCTTTTTATCCACAAGAATTGATTTTAAACAAGGCAAACGTTTCAAACACAGAAACACCATTTTTGGACCTAAATATCAAAATTGTTAATGGAGAGATCCATACAAGTGTGTATGACAAAAGAGATGATTTTGGATTTAACATAGTAAATTTCCCCTGGCTTGACGGTAATGTTCCTAGAATACCGTCCTATGGTATCTATATTTCACGGCTCATCCGGTATGCTAGAGCATGTACTGATGTTTTGGATTTTCATAGTAGAAATTTACAAATTACCAAGAAACTTTTAGGACAAGGTTTTCGCTTTCACAAACTAGTAAAGACTTTCTGGAAATTTTACAAAAATTATTGTCACATTCTTCTGAAATTCGGACCAATACAGGCAACAGAGTATATTACTTTGGGTATTTCACAACCTGCATTTTATGGTAACATTATTAACAAGATAAGAAGGATCAAATGACAACATCACTATCGAAAATGCGTCAGAGTCATCAAACGCCTTTTATACCGTGGGTATGATCCTAATGTCACCAGACGGACACTAGGCTTGGTACTTGACCAATCTACAGTCTTGTACAAGCGCATTCTTAAAACTTGCACTCTGACTGACTGTGACGACGGGACTCCATGACGGGCCCTGTCCAAACCTCTTTAGAGAAGACAGGGCTCCTCGGGTGATAACATACATAAGCTCGCGGCGGCAGAGCACGGATTGTATTACGTACGCCCTCTTTTTATATGCATTTACATATTCATCTGTGTTGCTTGGGCCCCTGCGTTTTGCGGTCTTGTTTGTGTGTGGAGGTTGTTTTACACCACAATTGTACGTTCTTCGAGACCTCTGGGTAATCGGAAAGTGGGAGGGTTGTACGCACGTAATCCAGGATAACCATACCTTCTGCTATTTCCATGGCAGATGGCCGTCCTAAGTCGGCACCGGTTGCCCATTAGTCTCGTTGATTTATGTGTAGTCCTTTGTGTTTGATGTTTCTGTGTTGTGCGTTGACGTTCCTTGTCCCTTACGCGTCTCTTTGTGCTTGTGTTTTTCCATTGGGTGTTTTGGGGTTTTGCTGTGGGTGCTACAACCTGGTGTTGTTGGAGATCCCCTCCTTTGTTTGATATGCAAGTTAAATAGATTCTTAAACCATAGAATACTAAGAAGACTATCTTGATTCTTTCAAAACGAAATGTACCTTTTCTCCATTTCAAACAGAACATTTTTAGTTGCCTTCACTTCCAAATAAGTATCAGATAATAACAGGTTCTTCCTTTGTAGAACTAGAGATAGCTCCATGAGATCATAAATAACCTCTTGTAATTATTTGAGAAACGAATGAATAAATGAATATTTCTTCTTGTCAAAATACACATATCGAAATTATTCTGGTTAGCAATATACATTAAAGTATGAAGTACATGTGTTTCACAGTGTTAATATGACAAACATGATTGTCACCTTGAGAACAAGCAGAAAGATAATGAGAAATCCATCCTTCATCATTTTTGCTTGTCCTTCAGCTTTGACATTTGTTTGTGATGTATTTTCTAGATGCAGTCTCCTTTGAAAAATTATTTAAAGGCATTACTCATATGTGGCACCCATTTTGCGCCACCGACACGCACTGGTAAAATTTGCCTATTCAAAAATATTATTTTCTGTACCTGAAGATCATTACCAGAAGTACAATTACTGTCATTGTGACTAGTACATGTAAGTTGAGTATAGGTCAAATGTCATTAACAGACCAACATAGTGTAATATTATTTAAAAACTTTTGGTTACTTTATAACGGTAAATGATTTGCACAATAAATAGTATTTGTTTTAAAAGACAAACTGACCATTAGGCAGGCATACAAAATATTTTAAAAAATAACACTAACATACATGTACATAATGTAACTCCAACTAGTAATTACAGTACAAAAGACAAATATGGATAATGACCATATCCCTGTTTACAGCACAAAATCGACAACCCAGAAAATCAGAAACCGAAGGCATACAAAATCAGGACAAAACAGGAACCAAAGCAAACAAACAAAAACCTCCACCATATGAAAAGAAGCGAACTCCCAATATGAGAGTGAGACCAGGTGCCCAGGAAGAGTAAGCATCTCCTGCTTGCATGCAACACCCGTCGCTTCAATGCGGTAGAACTGTCACATCCGGTTACTTCCATTTTGGAAGATATGAAGATATAGAGTACAATCTTTGGTTGGATGGTTCAAATGGTCTATGACAGAATATCATCCACCATTCTGGAAAGTGGGACATCATAGTGTATGACGAGTTCCCCATATCGACCGTAGAACTTCCTCAGTGACGATGTTAGTCGGTCACAAACATATCCCTGACTGAGAAGCTTATCTGAAAGACGCCTAGCTCTCAGAACAAAGTCCGTATATTTGGTACTTGCTCTGGCATAGCGTATCAACTGAGATATGAACACGCCATGAGCAGACGATGAAGGGATGTTGCTACTCAGAAAAGGAGAGTTTGTAATGCTGAAATTGAAGTCGTCACGTTTGTCATAGAGTGAGGTGTTCATGTGACCATCGGTGTCGTAGGACAACATTATGTCCAAATAGGATGCTGAATTATTTGTCTCTGTAGTTTCTTTGACTTCAAGCTCCGAAGGATAGATACTGCTCAGGTAATCCGCGAATTTTGGATTATTGATGGACAACACATCGTAAGTATCTGTAAGTGAAGTTTAAGTCAGAAGCTAAGTATCTTTTCCCTTCAGAGACCAAAGATTGAATGAATTCAGCTTCGTACGAGTAAAGGAAAATGTCGGCAAGGAGTGGGGCACAATTGGTCCCCATTGGAATTCCGACAATTTGCTGGAAGACCTTTCCTCCAAACACCACAAAAATGTTGTTGATCAGAAAGTTTAACATCTGAATAATGTCTGTTTCAGTGTACTTATTTTCAGAATCGGACTTTTCTTTTACAAAGTAGGTTTTGTCATAGTTTACAACAATAAATTTGTATTTGCGATTACCGTTCTTACTTGTAAACGCATTACTTATAATTTTTGCGAGTCTTTCTTTCAATTTAGAATGTGGAATTGTAGTGTAAAGTGTCGAAAAATCAAAGGCTTTGATCGAATGGACTCTACTAAAATGAGTGGATTTCAGATGTTCTAAAAGTTCCTTCGAATTCTTAAAATCCACATCTGGTTGATACCACTGCGAGAATATACTGTCGAACAATATTTTTGAAGCCCAGATTTGATTTCAGATAAAACTTTGGTGAGTAAGATTGATACAGATTTGGTAGAACATTTTGAGGAACCTGCGATGAAACGTTGTTTGTACGGATTCTTATGCATTTTAGGTATGCAGTATAAGTATGGTAAATCTAAATCTTAATTGGTAGTGTCGAAGCCAAAGGAAGCAAGAGCTGATTTGTGGTTATCTATTATTTCAGAGGCAGAAAGGTTTGTTGGGATGTAAGTGGGATTTCCAGGAGTCGAATTTAAACCCAACTCTTTAACTAGACTGTCGAAATAGCACTTTTTGCAAGTAAATGTGTAATTATTTGAGGCTTTGTCCGCTGGTGTGATGACATAATGTTCTTGGAGGTAGGTAAGCTCTTTGATAACATCAGGGTCTTTAAATATAGACACGAATCTGGTGTTCACAGTTGATTTTAATCGGTTAATTCTAGATAAAAGTAACCCTCTGATTGATTTTATCCATTCGGAAAGGGTGTCGAGCTGTACATCCTCTTTCTTTGCCCAACGTCTTGCACATTCCTCACTAGAGTCCATGATAATTTTGACATTTTGGTTCCATGTAAAGGAAATACTTTCTCTGTATTTGGGACCCTTTATTAACAATGCTCTCAACTTGTCGTTCTTGACTATACTAAGGTCACCAGTAATAACGTATCCACAAGGAGAGTAGTTGAAATCCGATGAAGAACATTCGCAGGGAAGTGGATGTAGTGAAGGATTACTTAAAGCAATACTCTGCAGGAATCGTTTGTAATTGTAAATTTTAGATGCAACTGTTGGTGTGTAGCTATAGGAAATACAAGGAGTTTCTTTTCTTTTGAAATATGGTGGGATTTTTTCTGTGACAGTTTTGTGATTCAAAATTTGACCAAGATTCAAGTTATCAATACCTTTGTTTGCAAATCTTACTTTAATGAAAGGGCGGTTTGTTTTCTCCTCTGATTTATCTGATCTAACTGCTTGAAATAAACGAAAAGTAGAAATGTCCAAGATGACTCCTTGTAGTCTGTATTCTGGGGAACGTGTATCGGTATATGCGAGGTCCTTCGTATAACCGTAGATTTCGTGTAACTTCCGTAAAGGAACAGAGTATAATTTGGTACGAATATAATGCAGGCCTAGAGGCTCATTCAAAAATGGAACCAAGTCATCGAAGGAAAAATTATGTATCTCAGGCCTATTATATTTTCGAATGCCATGACTTCGAGGTCTTCTTTGTGGTCTGTTGAATAAGCTAGTCACATTTACCGATTGACAACCGGGACTTGTTACGTTTCCTATAGTGCTGATGTTATCGTTGCACCCATAGGGCGCTGCAGTGTTAAGATTTTTTATCCAGAACTCTTCTCTGTTGCGACGGAAAGGTGTGCTCAAATTGGGATTGTTTGTGGGGTGATATATTTTCTCCAGGATTCTGACTCTCATAGATAAAACAGAATGATCCGCCTGGTCAAAATGTCGATAAAGCCTCGAAGGATTTCACAAGTATTTCTTCATCTTTGTAGATTTTCTGTACCAGTAAAAGAATACTATAAAGAAAGGAGGGTATCTCCATCAACACTCGGTTACAGCACCCACAGCAAAATCCCAAAACACCCAATTTAAAAACACAGAGCAGACACGCACAGAAAGAGACGCAAAAGGGACAAGGAACACCAAATCACATAGAAACATCAAACACAAATGACTACACATAAACCAACGAGACCAATGGGCAATCAGTGCAGACTAAGGACGTTCATCTCCCACGCCAGTAGCAGACGGTGTTGTAATCTAGATTACGTGTGCACAAACCCCCCATTTTTCCGATTATCCAGAGGTCTCAAAGAATGTACAATTGTGGTGTAAAATAACTCCTCACTGTAAGATGACCATACAAACAGACCGCATGACGCAAGGGGGGGGGGGGGGGGGGGGGCAAGAAACACACAGATGGATATGTAAATGGATATAAAAACGGAAGGCGTACTTGCTCTGCGGCTGTAGCGAGCTCGTGAATGTTATCACTCGATGAGTCCGACTGAGATTCAGAGAGTAACGTTTTGGCCTTGTCATAAAGGTTTGACTTAGAAGAGTTGCTTTATTACATCCTTCAATGACAGCTCTAACCTATGGACCACACAGTGTACAATTGTGGTGTAAAATAACCTCATTGTAAGATGAGTGAAATGTCAAGCAACCTTGCTGCTAAGCCATATTTAAAACCTAAAAGAGGAACAAAAACATAGTAGAAAATGCTTTCCTACCACCTCCATCAAAGAGAACTTCTAGTTAATCCATATGTATGATGTAATACATATATAATTAAGATGAGCCAAATAATTGAATCACTTGAAATACATAAAATTACCCTGCATATTTGAAGCATCGTCTGCATGGAAGCCAATCACTTTGCTGGTGTCAAAACTTTACCTCTTGAAAATACCCATAATGTAGTTGTAGATGTCTTCGGATGAAGCAGATTCAGGACTACGAATGTGTAGAAATAGATCTTTTGTTATCCCGTTACTTGATATACGGTCATTAAAAGACTCCAAACCTTCATCTGTGAAATCAGTTGTCCCATCGCACGAGAATCTGAAAAAAATTGTCACTCCCTAAAATCTTTAATACTCTCAATATATGCAATTGCTGTAACAAACGCCTTTGTCGCAATGCTATTACAATATATATGCACAACCAATGTAATTCCCTGAGATGTTACTATTGAAAAAAACGTGCTGCGATTCGTGTATTAACACTCGTGACGTCACAATGCATAAGATCTAAAGAAACATGCCGCGACGGCTGTTCTAACCTACAAACTGAGCCCGCGGTGACCTGAATTTTAACGTCACCCTTTTACCTAGAAAACGCGATTTCAGAAAACAAGAATGAAATAGACAACTGTGGTGCATATATAAAGAATAAATGTCATAATTTGTGTTTTGTTACGGGTATACAACACACAGCAAGTGCATTTATCGTACATGTAATGCGCGTTAGCGCATTTCATGCGATAAATGCACTTGCTGTGTGTTGTATACCCGTAACAAAACACAAATTAAGACACTTATTCTCTATATGTCTCCCGAATATCAAGTCCCTAAGCTTTGTCCAGGCTACATATAAACCTGAAGTCATAAAGCTTTTGCCATGCTTTGCAAAAGTGTGAGCAGTTCTAAATATAATTTGTATTTTTTCCTTGTCATGTTGAATCAATTGTTTTATGCAGTTCAATGCTTTAGGTTCTTCTCCCTTTTATTGGCACGTAGATGCATAACACATGTGTCATTTTGTTGTCTCATGTTGCTTGATAGTATCAAGTTTAAAATTATTTGTACCTCATACAGAATTTGAGTGTACTTTATTTTCTTTGCACCAAGTGCAGTACAGATTATCCTCCTTTTTATTATAACACTCTTTCTCCCCCCCCCCCCCCCCCCAATTTCGAACACCTCTTTCTTTTCTCATCGTATTTTTTTGTTCTTTGCCGATACATACCCCTCTTTAAATACCTCGGCTTTCCGTTTGCTTCCTTCGAAAAGCAAGTCTAGAGCATTCACTACTTACATTTTGCTCATCTCATTCAAATGAAAGTTTTATGAAACAAAATCTTCTAAAATGAAAACAAAGCGCCTGTACGACTTAGATCACTGTAGTGTCAGTCGAGATCACGGGAACGATAACAACCCATCTTTGAAACAAGATGAAAAGCACGATATACATTTATGAAATTAGTCTAGGTGTTAGCACGTGATTATAATGTGATTTTAGGTGGCGCCACTTAAAATAGCTTGAATAAACAGTATCGTATCGGGTCACCTATAAAAGAAATTTTAAAATGAGAGTGTTGTGTGCACGAAATCCAGATAATCACAGAATTTGCTACTGGCTATGGGTTTCTTCTCTTAGTTTTTGACTGGGTTGTTATAATGTTTGCTGTAGGTGCTGCAACTGAGTGTTGTTGGAGATCCCCTCCTTTGTAGATTTATTCTGAATGCACGGAACCAAGAATTGAATGTTGTCTTTGAAATAAGACTGTTCATCGCCATGTTAAAACAAAAACACAATATAGTATTTTTCTTTCATGTTTCAATGGTGTGATACGAAAGTCCCCGTTGTCTCCGTTCGTGTGCTGCTTTTGTCTTGTTATGCGTGTAAGTTCCGCTATTATCAATGTAACAAGTTAATGTTGGAGATTTTTATCATAAAGTTTCTTTTATTTTTTCTTTATCTGTGGACCTTTCCTTTGTATATGAAAATAAGACAATGGCAAAGTAAATAAGTTTCATCATTTTAATGATATGTGGCTGTTTTGGACGCGGCTGACATTATAAAAGAAATTCAATGCAAAAACAAATGTCAATATATTCAATTCAAGTTCAATGCAAATTCAATCATAGTTCAATGCAATCCAATTCAAATAAATGCGAATTGCAATTAAAGTTCAATTCAATCAAATTCAAATTGCAAATCAAGTTCAATTCAATCAAGTTCTCAATTCAAGTTCAATTGAAGTTCAAGTTCAATCAAGTTCACTTCAATGCTCAATCCAAGTTCACTTCATTCAAATATTTTGTTCAAATTGATTCCAATTCCATTGTTTCACAATAACAGTCAGTTTGTTAAGATTGGCCGGTGAACAGAACATACGCGGCCAATTTAACTTCAAGCAATCACAAGAGATCAAATCGATCACTTTGCATCAATGATTTGAGTTCAAAGTTCAGTGTATTTTGAATTCAGGAGAGTTATTCCCGACAATAATTCGGGATCAGCAAATAAACAAATAAGGCTGCCGAAATAGTCAGTACTGGCTAGCCTTTAGTTTAACCTATTTATCAATTGCGAATATGCACTGCGACCGGGAAAACCGCGCCGAAGCGCATGCGCTTTAAATATTGATATAAAGTAATGAATATTATAGCGTAGGTGCCATGCTTCGGGAGCGCAGCCCCGAAAGCCGCCACTTTGCGATAATAACCCCGAAAAGTGGTCAGCTATAAGATTCATTACTCCGTCAGCCGCGACCACTCATTGATTTACACAGGCCTTTTATTTGTACTTAATCGCTTGATACTAGTATTGAATCAATGATATATATACATACAGTTTACAATTAACAACAGCAACAAGAATTGAAACTTTCGGCTGTTTTGGACGCGGCTGACATTATAAAAGAAATTCAATGCAAAAACAAATGTCAATATATTCAATTCAAGTTCAATGCAAATTCAATCATAGTTCAATGCAATCCAATTCAAATAAATGCGAATTGCAATTCAAGTTCAATTCAATCAAAGTCAAATTGCAAATCAAGTTCAATTCAATCAAGTTCTCAATTCAAGTTCAATTGAAGTTCAAGTTCAATCAAGTTCACTTCAATGCTCAATCCAAGTTCACTTCATTCAAATATTTTGTTCAAATTGATTCCAATTCCATTGATTTCACAATAACAGTCAGTTTGTTAAGATTGGCCGGTGAACAGAACATACGCGGCCAATTTAACTTCAAGCAATCACAAGAGATCAAATCGATCACTTTGCATCAATGATTTGAGTTCAAAGTTCAGTGTATTTTAAATTCAGGAGAGTTATTCCCGACAATAATTCGGGATCAGCAAATAAACAAATAAGGCTGCCGAAATAGTCAGTACTTGCTAGCCTTTAGTTTAACCTATTTATCAATTGCGAATATGTACTCTTGATATATAATATCTTCTGAATTCCGAATGTAAAACCTTTCTTTTTGTTTACATAATATAGGCATTGATTAATTGTTTGTTTGTTTGTATTTTCTTCTTTCGTTTGCTTATGTCTTATTTATTCATTGTTAATGTATGCAAAAATGGAGAGTAAGTTATCGGTCTTATTCTTACTTGATTGTTAGTATTTAGCTTATCATGGGAATTCATTAAAAACCGTAAACGCTAATGTGTTATTTTATAGTCGTACCTTTTTTTCTTGGAGTTGAAAAGCGGGAATAAGGAACATTCGAAGTTTTATTTTAAAGTATTTTGAGGATGGTGCCTTGAGCCCGTATATTGACACATTGAGCATCACTTTTTACGACGTGCACATCATGACTCTGCTACACCCTTCTACATGTGCCTAGGCGTGCTTGACTATAGGGTACGAAATTTGGGAGGGGTTTCAAAATTAATGATGCTTCAACTTTGGATCCGATGAAACGTATCGACTTGGGGGGTGTTTTATTTATTTATTTTCTTATCTATAAATTTTATTGATTTATTTGATTAATTTATCTATTTTTGTAAATATGAGTGGTGGTTGATAATTTAGATTCGTAACAGGAAGTGTTATTTATAAGTTACTGTTACAGATTGCAAGCTGTAGAACGCCGACAGTGTCACGTGAGTGTGGTTGCCTTGCAGTAATGGCTCTCAACTTTTTGGAGTTGAAATATGAATGGGCTGATTTAGTTTATGGTCAAACGAAAATAAAGTTATTTTGGAAGGAAAATTGATATCTGTAGAAAATCTCAGGATGCGTTAATCTGTGTAGTACCCACTGATAGTGTGTCTTAAATTTATTGAATTAATTGTATATTAATTTGTTTATTTATCCATTATAATTAATATTTATCTCTCTATTTGATCAGAATTTGCAACTTTATAATTCGGAAAACTCGGGGAATCCTTTAGTCCTATGTGATATTCATTTGTAGTTCTATATTGAGGTGACCAGAGAAGCATACTACACCCATGGAGGTGGGGGGGGGGGGGGAGAGTTAGAAATCCGGGTTGACCAGATGCATTGATATTTCATACGTAAAGTTCACGTAACTTATTCAATATTGTACGATACTGGTGGATGGAAATGATTTTTTCTGTATTTATAGTTTAGAAGTTATATTAATTTATCTATATGGTTCTTTTATCTTATCTTTTACTTTATCTACACGTATAAATGTGAGCCCAGTGGTACTTATATGTCCATTGCAGTTTTGGCTTTTTCATCGGTGTATGACTTTAATAATTTTGTACATATTTCTCTATTTCTAATCAATAACAATATTTGTTTAATTCTTGCATGGGGCTGTCAATTTCAATTGAAAACATAGGTATGACCGCCTTCGGCAAGTTCAATAGATAACGTACAAGTTTGATGTATACATATTCCCACTAATGATTTTATTTCTTAATATCAATACATAATCTTAACATTTCCACTGAAGAGCCCGAGTGGCGAAAACGTTTTGGGAAATAAAGCATGAATCATTTCTGAATTTATATATATATATATATATTTTTTTTTTTTTTTTTTTTTTTTTTTTTGAATGAACAAGTCGAGATCGAGTCTACTTACATGCCTAGGCATGCGCACAGTTCTATTTTGCAGAACTTTTATTTCATTTCATTTATTCATTTTTATTTATATATTTATTCATTTATTTTTTAAATTCTTCTTCTGATGAAACTATTCATTATAATTTCGATTTTATTTCCTAATATCAATATCTGTTTGTTTGTTGTTGTTGTTTCTTATTCATATATTAATTCATTTATTTTTTAAATTCTTCTTCTGATCAAACTATTTATTATAATTTCGATTTTATTTCTTAATATCAATATCTGTTTGTTTGTTGTTGTTGTTGTTGTTGTTGGTTTTTTTTTTTTGGTTGTTTGTTTGTTTGCTGTTTGTTTGTTTGTTTGTTTGTTTGTTTTTTTTTGTTTTTTTTTACATCTATTTATCGTTTTACCTCTATTTTTTTTTCTCATTTTTTTTTCATTTCTTTTTTATTTTATTATTGTTTTCATTTATTTATTTTTTATTTAATTAATTTTTTGTATTCCAGATATTTCAGATAGAAAGGGTACATGTTCAGTTAGGTTGGAAACATTTGCCCAATTCCCATTTCTGCACTAAGGTTACTTACCAACTTGAGCACAAAGAGGTGCTATATGAGCAATAAAATAACAATGTACAAACAATATATGACAAAGGCCTAAATAAGCATTACTACACATAAAATTTAGCAAAACAAGATATGAATAAATTTGATTAAATGATTAAAGTTGACCACACTTGATTATTCGAAATAAAAACTGAAGTTACATGTACTGATGTAGATCAACAAGTTTGTGGTAAACATTGGAGATAATTATGCAGTATTTGTAAACACAGTACAAAGAATAGTCATTCAGATTTCATGTAACAGATTTCTTCTCATCTTTGCAAAATAACTGAAAGGAAAATTGTGATCCTACCTTTAATGTATAGGTAGATAGCTAAGGAGGTGAAATGACGAGACTTGAACGCTTGCTGTTGACAAGGGAAAGGTACAAGTGAGGGCCAAGGTCGTAGAGAAAGGCTCCAGTTGAAATGATATGAAATACAAAGTAATATGCTATTGTTTAACAGGAGTCTCTTCGAAATTCAACATAAATAAATCCATCACAAAATTCAAGAAACCATGAAAATTGATGGTAAAATAGATACATGTATCGTACCTGAATCTGTATGGCGCAAAGTATGCATCATGAAAGATCAATGTCTGAAAATACTTAGAGAAAATCCTACAACATCGCTAGATTATGAAATTAATTGAAAGAATTGAGATCCAAAACATATTCTTAAATATTTTATGAATCATTGACGTAGTACATAGGGGTTCGAGCTAGGAGGTCGATGTATGAAAAGCGAGGTAACTCGCACAGCCACGTACGAAAGGCCACATATAAAGAAATCTATTTACGAACTAGCGTCTTAATAGATTTTATTAAAGTCATTTGTACTCCTCTTTTCCTTTATTTTGTTAAAATAAAGTCTTAAAAAGATTCGTAGATTTTTTCCTTTCTTTTGAATGATAATTGAAGAACATAATAAATATAAGGGTTCTCTTCATTAAATCTTTGTTTCATTTTTGATTTGAATAGCAAAATACAATCTTCGAAATAGTACATTGTATCCTTGAAAATAAAAGCACTTTAAGGCTAAATTATCATTAAATAAGTTAGATTTTATTTCATGGAAACGTACCATTATTAGATTTTAATGTTTATGTGAAATGATGTTCCAAGACTGATTTAACGAGCTAAAGATGTTGCAAGTATCGATTTTGTCACTTCTAAATTAAAATGCTTTGACTTTTATTTTGATAATCCAATCTAGTTTTAGGTAATTCAATTTAAAAGTACATTAGTTTAAACAAGGGTTTCGAGACGGAACGAATTTTAAAAGGAAAAGAGCCGATCTCCAACAACACTCGGTTGCAACACCCGCCGTCGATGTTCACGCACAAAAATAAAAACAATATATAAAATACATGCAATGCCTGAGGTAATGTTTATAAAGAAAGTGCTATGGCGGCCATATCAGGGGAAAATATTCAAAACACTTACTGTCAAACCCCTCGCGGGGAACCTTTTTACGAGCTCCACACGCCAAAGGGCATAAGTGTGACACAAATGAGTTAACGAAGATCTGACGATAATCTCAACAGCACCCACAATAGAGCACCAAATTGAGCATCGACGGACACCTAGCAAGCTAGTGGTGGGACCAGGTGCCCGGGAGGAGTAAGCATCCCCTGTTGGCTAGCCGCACCCGCCGTCGATGTTCATGCAATATAAAAAACAATATATAAAATACTTGCACTCCCGGAGGTAATGTCTATAATGTCAAGGGTAAATATTAAAACACTTACTGTCAAACCCCTCGCGGGGAACTTTGCAAACACCCAATGCAAAAACACAGAGCAGACACCCGTACACTAAGTGTTGTAAATAATGAAATATTCTTTTTGTTTTGGTTGAATTTGCTAGATTATTACTGGGATAATATGGAAAAAGGAGTTTATACTCAATTTATAGGATAAGATTATTATTAATCCTTATACTCCTACTACAAAGACATACTTAAGATGTTAAACGTCTTTAAATTCAATAGCATCATTTAAAACCTGATAAATTTACAGCATAGACTAGACATGCACGTTTCGGGTACTAAACCCTCGTCAGTGATCCTCAGTCTAAACAATGTAATATGGCCAAAAGTATGAAAATTAGTATGTCCAATAATGTACCAAAAAAGACGTGGCAGAATGGGTGGGATATAATGCTACAGGACTGATTCTCGTAAATTTTGCAAATGTCCAACCTGAATCATACACCCATGAACACTAAAAGTAAAACATATTTACATTTATTCTTAATATCGGTAGTTATCATTTGCATGCACATCGCGAATTTTCTCCATAACAGCGTCACATATAATTTAACGTTGTTAAATTCTCCCTATATTCAAAACTTGAATGTGACGTCACAATAGCAACCCAAGTTATTGGAATATAATTCTAGTTCCCCAATGGGCGTTTATAATGGAGAGTCTACTACTAATGTTAATATCATAAAATGGATTATATGGACATTTTACACAATTAAATTCTTTACTCTGTATATTTTCATAATATTCAGACACCGTGAAAAATGAAAATCTTAAAAGATGCTAAGTAAGTACTGCTATCCATCTTGTTCATCAATGTATACACATATATTACCATTTATTGTATCTAAATCACTTAAACAACAAAAGCATTCGGTTTAGAAGGATGAATGGGTTTTTTTTAAATGACGGTCTTACTTTTGTTGTTCACGGATGTATAATTCTTGTCGGTCACTTGCAAATTCCGTGAATAAGATTTACATCTGTTCTAATCATTGCTCAGCAGTTACAATATTTCAAAATGGGACTTACAGAAAATATTAAAGAATGCAAGCGAACACTTTCTTTATGCAAAAGAAAGCAATGAAAGATAATCAGCATGTTTATTTTAAGAAAGAAAAGAAAGGAGGGGATCTCTAACATGGAGTTACCTATCGTTGTCCTTGGAAATGAAATACTGAACTTTTCAAATTCGAGCGTACAATGCATGGTTATTATTCGTCCCAATGGAATGCTTTTATTTCAGTTTATTATTATTATTATTATTACAAGCTAATCGGTTCCATAATAATAATATGGTGATTTAAAAAAATCTAGCCAAAAAGTATCTGAAACCAGGAAACAATGATATCCCCTAAAATGCCTATATTCCATTTTAGTGGTTTATACTTTTCCATCGTATGATCCATGGTGATCATGGTTTAAACTGTTCTATCTCAAATCACCATATTATTAATTATGGAACCAATTAACTTGCGGTACATGTAATATTAGTACATATATACTACATAGGTAATACATGTATGTTATTTCAGTATTTTCAAAGTAAATTAATGCACTGGCATCATCCAAATGGAATATAAGGTCAGAGTCAAGCAAAATCTAATCTGTGACCTTTCCCAATAAACAATTGTGGGATACATGATGAAATACTCATAAGCAGCCTATATATATACATTCACCTGGAGATATGTGTAACAACCATCCCCTCCCTCTTTGGAACAAAATTTCTCATCAACTCAATGAAAAATCTCAAAAGAAATTTCTAGTATACATTTTTCTATCATTATTCAAAATTTCAGATCATTTGGACAAGTTCACACTGATTTTTAATGAATTTAAAAGGTTTTATTGCACAAGAAATATACTTTCACAAAAAATATACTTTTTTAGCCTGTAATAGCTTGACCTTTGATAATTGACCTTAAGTACCTTTGCCCCAGAGGATCTATCCTAATGAACATTAATATGAAATATGAACAAATTCTGATGTAGAGTTTAGAAGCTTAACAGCTTAGACAGACAGACAGACAGACAGTATGGTGACTTTATGCTACTCCATCATGTCTATATGTGAAAGGTTTTCTATCTGGTCATCATACAGTCAATAAACATGGTAAATTGAAGAAATTTCTATAGGACTTATTGGTGTTTGGTCAGTATCTTATCAGCTGTGGCACACAAAAGAGGAGGTACAAACATCCAGACACTGTGATATCTATGTCTAAATATTGGTGTGTCATAATACTTAGTGATAAATCAGATTTTGTTTTTCAAAACTGTCACCTTTAAATCAATGTGCAATGAATTGAAATGAATTTCAAACCGATTCTGAGTGAATATGTACAGATAATGGAATACCTGTTAAGAATGTTTTGTTTTCCACTTAGCCAAGAATTGTGAAGGAAATCAGACAACATGAACAACATGTATAATTTGTTATGGCCTGGCCTTGAACTTTACTTACCTTGATTTAGCAGCACAGTCACATTAAATGTGATGAAATTATCTATCATATCAAATAGGTAACAAATGCTGATTTTGAGAATTTTCATCAATCAGACAAATGTTGCCCTTCATTATTTCACTTGATATGAAAGAAAAATTCGACAACAGGTTGCATCTGTTGAGTCACATTTGGAAATTGTGAGTGGAAGTGCATCAAATGTCATTCAGTTTCCAAGTTTACTGAAAATAGAAAAAATATGTACATGATGTATATGATAAAAGAAGGGATGAATTCAGAAAGTCAACTCAGAAGGGAATACTTGATGTATAGGTTGATACCAACTCATTGATTTTAAAAGTGTGCACATATTATTAAGTCATATGAAGCACAGGTATATGACACATGCCTTATGAACCAATAAATGTCTCCATCATTTCGAATAAAGCCTATGCTAACACAGTAAATTATGCCTGTCAGCATTGATTTTAACAAAGTTTCCAAACAAATTTAAGAGCCATATCTCTGTAACACAATATTAGGTGAACATGAAAATAGAAAGGCAGCATCCTCTCTACATTCTGATCGCTGCAGTGTATAAATTAATATCAGGCATATTCAAAAATATTATGATCCCTGAGCGATTTAAGTCCCCTACCTGCAGCATAAATTTTACGTGGGTCGGTCGGTTAACGGCAAACAAACCTAATTCTATTTTAGGCCTGGTGTACTTCTAGTTCGCTAAGCTCTGCCCCTTCACGTGCTATAAAGTTTTTGCAGAACAATATTTGAACAGAAATAACAACTAGCAAGCTGTGATTTGTTGTCTAGTAATTCCCCTTGTCACATGAATCAATCAAATTATCAACTCGCCAGAGATTAATCTACAATTTGATCTAAATGGGTCCTTTGGACCCAATGAAATTTGACCAATGGGTCAGCAGAATTTTATGGGTCCCAAGTACTATAAAGCCTACGCTCACGCAGCAAGATACGCCTGTTGGGATTTTTTTCACAACACCAAAATATCTAAGTCCCATAACTCCATAAGGACAAATCAGTGTACATTAAAATCGAAAGGCGGCTTCCTCTTCAAAGTCTGATCACAATGTACAAATATCATGAAAATCTGTTCCATGCACCTATATTTTGTCCTTAGCTTAACATGTATGTGCATATAACCCCCCCCCCCCCCATTACACATAATTTCCGTTGTGCGACAAAAAAATTAAAAACCTGAAACATATGTCAAAGAACATCCTTTCTACTTAAAGTATACAAAATTTCAAAACATTTCGACCAGAAAAAGATTTTTAAAGAATTTTTAACTATTTTAGTATATTTTCACTGTATTTTAAAAATCTAAGTCCCATAACTCTGTAACGACAAATCAGATGAACCTGAAAATCGAAAGGCGGCTCTTTCTCCATAGTCCAATCATAATGTATGAATTTCGTGAAAATCCGTAGACGCTTATTCAAGTAATTGCGTTCCATAGGCGGACGGACAGACGGATGGACGGACGGACGGACAGACGGGCGGACGGACTTTGCCATACCATAATACGACTCGTCAAATGATGGGCATATAAAAACCCGTTACATATGTCAAAGAACATCCTTTCTACTTGAAGTATACAAAATTTCAAAACATTTCAACCAAAATAGATTTTTAAAGAATTTTTAACTATTTTAGGATATTTTCACAGTATGTTAAAATTCTAAGTCCCATAACTCTGTAACGACAAATTGGATGAACCTAAAATAAAAAGGCAGCTTCCTCTCCATAGTCTGCATGATCACAATGTACAAATATCATAAAAATCTGTTGACGGAAATTCAATTAATTGCGTTCCTTAAGGGGACGGACAGACGGACGGACTTCGCCATACCATAATACGTCCCGTCAAATGACGGGCGTATAATAATAAAGGGTCTTTTCTTCGTTGCATCTTAAACTCGAGAATAGAAGTGATATGAATGGCTTGCGGTGTTTTATGTCTGTGAGATCATTATATTCCAGAAAAAAAATAGAAATAAAACATGTATCTCACAAAATTCCATCTAAAAGTAAAATTTGCCAAATTAAGTAATTTGTTGTTTATTTAGTTGCTTTATTTATGCATGCGAGGCTTTGTACAAGTACTGTATAGTATAAACCAATTATATATGGTGTACGAAGACGGTACTTTCTACACTTAGGTGTGAATTAAACAATTTTAATTTGTTGATTCATATTATCCTGCAAAGTTTACCACGGCATGGAAGAATTTTTGCGTTACATCTCTGAATCCGAATGATTAAGAATGTAAACGTCTTCATATTGAATAGCATCATTTAAGAGCAGATAAATTGGCAACATGGACCAGACATGCACGTTTCAGGTACTTAACCCTCGTCAGTGATCCTCAAATCTATACAAATTGTAATATGCCAAAAAAGTATGAAAGTTACAATGTCGAAAAAGCGTAACAAAAGACGTAGCAGAACGGGTAGGATATGATGCTACAGGACCCACGCTTTAGAAATTTCAAGAAATTTTGATAACAGAAATTTTAGAATGCGTGGAAGAAACGATAAACCGCAATTGATCGTTTGACTCGCATCGGACTGCATATAACTTTAATATCCAAACATTTTGATGTGCAACAATTAATGTCTCTTACAATACCATGGACATGATCAACCTTCTGTAAGGTTTAAATGACCAGACAATGTCAAGAACGATGAACTAAAGGGGACACACTGTACAAAAATGAATAATGGGTACGGTGGGACGCACGATCTGGAATCAATGGGTCCTGCATCTTCATAAATCGCGGGTCCGATACGTCCGTCGTCCTACTCTCTATTGTTCTGCAAAAACTTTATAGCACGTGAAGGGGGAGAGTAGGATGACGGACGTATCGGACCCGCGATTTATGAAGATGTGGGTCCTGGGGCATTTTTATGCGTCAGTAACACAGGACGCAGAAGTAGATTAATCCCTTGCCTCGCTGCTTCACGGCTCAGTGATAATTTGTTTGGTTCATACAACTGGGGGAATTACTGGACAACAATCAGCTATGGCTAGCTAGTTGTTATTTCTTAAGCAATAGCTTCATTTTGGCAGATGCAATATGCATTTATCGGCCATTCCATAATTTTTCTCGAATTTCAATCAAGCCTGTACTGATTTCAATGCCTAATAATCATAACAATTTACGGGTACCTGTAAAGTGGGAAACGAAACAAAAACGAAACGAAACGAAACAAAACAAATCGAAACGAAACAAAACAAATCGAAACGAAACAAAACAAATCGAAACGAAACAAATCGAAACGAAACAAAACGAAACAGATCGAAACGAAACGAAACAAAACATAAAACTTAAAGAAAATGAGAAAAAGAGGAAAAATCGCCGAAAACGAATATTTCAAGACAAGATCTTATTGAAGGGTCAGGGGTTCCCTTTTTCTCCTCCTGCCGCCTACCCCCTCCCCGTGGGGGGAAGGGGTCTTGGGCAGTCAAGACAAATGTTTAAACTTCAAAGTGTAAATTGGTGCAATAGTGAAGTTATTTGGGTTATTTCCTTTTTTAAACCTTGAAAAAAGAAATAGACCTGTTTAGATGAAAAACTAAGGTGAGCGAGGCGAGCCTGAAGTATTTGAAAAATGAATTGAAAATTGCGGCGAGCGAAGCGTTCGGGAAAATTTTTTAAGGTATATATAGATGAATTTCGTGGTAATTTTTAAATTGAGATGATGTACATGAACACATAAGAGCAAGATTATTTATATCAAAAGTAATTTCCTAATTTTTTTGGGTTACTGTTACCCTCCCAATCATCTGTCCCTCCTCTCGCCCCCTTCTTCCCTCCTCCCGCCCCCTTTCTCTCCCCTCCCTTTGTCCCTGTCCACCCCCTCATTATTGCCTTCAACCGTTAGTTCTTGTGGCTGGGTTTTTTTTAAAGAATCAAAGTTGACGATTAAAACATAATATATACGGTATATAGAACAATTGCATTTTAAAGGAGAGTGATTGGGATGAATAACCTCGTCACAGACGGAAAAATATTATTTAGCAGGGAGGAGTCTAGCGCAGAGGAAACGGAACTGTTCCGTTATGTGTATTTGAAAATTTTATCAGAAAAATGAGAACAATTAAAAACCGGGGGGCACATTTCGTTTGAAAAAGGATAAGATTTTTTTTCCTGAAATGTGCCCTCACCCTGTTTTATGATCTCATTACAGTGTAATAGCGTGATTTTCTTTCTTCTCCCTTTTATTCCTCATAAATACATGAATGGCATTTGACATTTACTTTTTTTAATTGTCAACTTTGACTCTTTCAAGAAACCCTCTCAGCACTGGTTACAAATGTACAACTCTTGGATTAAGGCAATATTACATGCTGATCTTGTATTGAAATATTCGTTTTCGGCGATTTTTCCTCTTTTTCTCATTTTCTTTAAGTTTTATGTTTTGTTTTGTTTCGTTTCGATTTGTTTTGTTTCGTTTCGATCAGTGTTTCGTTTCGATTTGTTTCGTTTCGTTCGATTTGTTTCGTTTCGTTTCGATTTGTTTCGTTTCGTTTTTGTTTCGTTTCGCACTTTACAGGGACCCACAATTTACATGTTCTGAATATATAGTTACGTAATATATTCATCATAAAATATCTTAATAATTTCAAGCAGTCTTTACAATAACTCACTAGCCCAACTCCAGAGTTCATAAAATGTATCATATTGGATTTGCCGATAAAAAATTATTTGGTCCGATAAAAACTCACAGTGTGTCTAAGAATTATATTTGAACCAATAAAAACCTCATTTTCTATTCATTATTTGGACCATTAAAAACTCTTAAATATCCGACATTTCATGGGAAGATTTCAAGAACTCTGTGACACCCGAGGCTACCATTTTTTTTCTGGGCTGGTAGAAAATCTTTAAGAGACTATACAAAAATCTAGTAAAATTTATCTTCGCGGGCTTGTGGCTGAAAAAAGTTTTCGGAGAGACTGAATAATTTCAGGTCACTTATTTGAAAAAAATAATTTAGGTCAATTTATCAAGAGAAAATAGCAGATAATTGACTAATAATTAATGTGATGAAGAAAACACAGACTGGGCCAGTGGGACGTCTCTTTGGCTCATTCGGTAGAGCATCGGACTTAACATCAGAAGGTTGCTAGTTCCATCCGAGGTGGGGGTATAAGTCTCGTGTTTTCTACACTGGCGCCCAACGTAAATCCCATGAGAGATGGTGGTTAGGAGGGTTGTCGAGGAGGGGCTAAGGGAGGCCAAAAATTGAAAGGGGAGAGTAGTGTACCGTCCGCGCAGCTCACATCAAAAATCAGAAAATTGAAGTTTTCTCTACTTCATCGGCATATTTTCCGGTTAAGATTTATAGATCTCGAACTCTCATAACTAACGGTGTATGATATATGTCTGTACCACCAATACTACGCTCACAGTGAAAGAAAATAGTTTTAGATGGGGAGATCTGTATGTTAATTTTAGCGTGACATTGTTGACGTTCTCCATAGACTCAGTGTTAAAGATCGCCGACTTCGCACTAAAATTAACATAGAAAACTCCCTATTTAAAAATATTTTCTTTCACTGTGAGCGTAGTATTGGTCGTACAGACATATATCATACACCATTAGTTATGAGAGTTCGAGATCTATCTCCTTATAAAAATTTTAAACGCAAAAATTGACGACAAAGTAGAGAAAACTTCAATTTTCCGATCTCTGAAGTGAGCTGCGCAGACAGTAGTAAACTGCCACCTGTACTAGACTGGGCCAGTGGGACATCTCTTTGGCTCATTCAGTAGAGCATCAGACTTAACATCAGAACCTTACTAGTTTGATCCCAGGTGGGGGTAGTTTCGTGTTTCCTACACAACTCCCAACTCGGCACTTTTGGCCTCGGAAGTGTTTCCCATCAAAAATTGTATGTGCCCCCCCCCCACCCCATGCAGTTGGGGGCCCCTGAGCAAATATTAGTAGCCCGAGGAAATTTTTGGTAGCCAAGGCAGTTGGGTTTTCGCGATGACTGTGAAAACGTTTACTCGCACCTGTCAGCCTGCAGACGATCATTGAGTTTGACCCGGTATGTCTTGCACCGTCTCCCTCTGCTTACAATTTCTGTTAAGCTCCAATGAAATCAAATAAATAACTTCCCTTTAAGTAGCTTACCTAATTGAAATGAATTAAATCATCATATAGAAGGTTATATTCAGCTCCATTTTCAGCGTCGCGCGGAAAATGCTACCTCGGCGTCCATCTTGTTTTCCTTGGAGATTTAGCTCGCCTGGCTCGCTTGGGTCCGCGAATTTCCTCTACATAGTTGAAAATGAATTTCTAGATTTCAACATGCTAAATCAAAGTTTCAGTGCTTATAATCAAATGCTACTAATTTTTAAAGATGGAAAATAATTATTTTCTGCAAAAGCTATATTCATACTAGCTGTAATAAGGGGTTATCAAAACAGGTTAGGGTCGCTTATATGCATGTTAATAATCGGAATCGGGTCCCGATTTCGATTAATTCCTTTTTACTATATAATCATGTTATTATTTGTCGATACATAAGCGGGCCTAAAAACGTAGTATTATTAATATGAAACATGGCAAAGCCATCAAAGCGCGCCAGCTACAAGTTAAAGAAGTCCTCTACTCGTGGGTATTTTCACTTACATTTACTCGGACAAACTCAAATTACAAAGTATTGGTAGTTCCATAAAAATATATTGTCTCGTTTATCCATGAAACAGTAATTTATAGGCCCATATCAACAAGCTAGCGATTTAACATAGAACTAGTCTGCAACTTCCGCCGAAATTGAAAGTACAAATTCATGACGTCAGATGTGTGTATACACTACACATTCATACGATGACGTAATGTGAAATATAGTACATGTGTCTCTTTGTTTATATGGTACATTTATAATTATTTTTCGGTTTGACCATTTTCAAAGTAAATTAGACATCAGTGTTCTTTTTAAAAAAAAAGACCTGTACAATTTTATTGTCGGGGATCCATCCAGGTGGAGTGGGGGGGGGGTTCTTCCCCATTCCTGGTAAGACTTACATGAACACGGAAAATATTAAATAATGATGGGAGGGGAGGGTGAGAGATAGAAATTTTATAGGATATGAAATCCTAAGTAAAGCCTTTCCTAGCTGTCTAGATAGGATCTCAAATTGATATTCTAATCAGCTTATAAATAGCTAGGACTGAGGGGGGGGGGGGGGCGCAACTGTATTAGGAAGAGGGGGAAAAATGAAAATTAATGTCATTAAATTGACGACACATTTTTGGCCGTTTCAGATAATATGAATTTTCTGAAGTTATATAAAATTGTGAAGGTAAAAAAAATTGAATGATTAGGGTCGACAAAAAAAAAAAGAAAAAAGAAAAAAAATAAATAAATAAATGATATGGCCTGGAAAGTTGTCTGTTAGCTCCGTTCAGGATTTCAGGAAAAAAAGAACTTTCTTAAAATTCAATACCGGGAGAAGTGATCATGTAATGTATATCGAATAAAATGAAATTCTAATCGTTTCAGAATTAAACGGAAAGTAAAGAGCGTTCTTCGTCAACTATCTCAATACGAGAGAGAGAGAGAAAGATTTTCATTTCCGAGGTACATTACAAGAATTCAAGACGGACTTAATTTATTAATAATACTATCTCCGCTCCAAAAGAATACGACTACTGTGTTGCCCAGAACAATAAGAAAATTGATATCCGGAATACATATACAAGTATTTGATATGGTATCTTGTTTATGATTATCAAATATATTTTTTCCGAAATTCAGTCGCGACTCCTTCCGCGGTTAAAATTTACGTCCCCACCCCGGGCCAATCTATCGAAAATTTTGTAAACATGTAACAGGTTATGCTCTGCATATTGAAAACTGAAGTTCTTGCGTATTTCGATGTTGCACACGGATCCGTTTGATGAAAGTTTTGATTGACATTTATTTGTTTACATTCAATAAAAAATTTTGTTTTACAAAACAACAATCGTCAAACATCGTATCGTTATTTATGAGGGGGGGGGGGGGGGGGGGGCTGGAGACGAGAGTTATGTCTGGAAATTCGGGCGGGAGGGGGGTTAATATTTGTCTTTAACAGATGTTGCATACTAACTTTTTTCGGCACTTGGGGCCTGTAGATATGTAAAAAATATAGCTTGTATCTTTCCTTCTTTCTTTCTTTTTTCCCCGCTCACAAAAATAAGTACATTGAACATGTCGATGATTTATATTTTTACATTTAATTCTCACCGATATTTCACAGACATAATTTCTTCTTCTATTAACATGTACATGGCATGCTTTTTCCAATGCAAGGAAGGTAATATTTATTGAAGTACGTACGTGCCGACTGGAAATTTTGTTTTTCTTCTTTGGCGAGATATTTCAAGCTGGTCTATTACTTTTTTGCACTGGACCCCCCCCCCCCTCCTCCCTCGACCGGGGTTACAACCGGGGTGACTGCTTCCTCATGATAATTTAATGCAAAGGCTACTGACACTCTGGCGTATTTTTCAGACACTCATGACCAAGCAACAAACATCATATTTTCAAAAAACTGTGTTCCCATGAATTTTTGATAGGACTCAATGATCAATATAATCAACAGTCAATCAGTAAACATTATTAAGCAAAAGAAGAAAAAAAGATAAATTATTATTTCTCACTGGCTTACATATAGATTATAAGTCTCAAGGTTGAGAAACCCTCCTCTCATAAAATCGGAATTTATTTGATGATAATATTTTATTAATTAGACTTTCGGAGCATTTATAGGAAAATTATATGGGAAGCTGAAAAATATTTACATTTAAGTCATTGACACTTCATACATGTACATCAGAAGACATTTGGAAAAACAACAAATTTATATATATATAATGTATTAAATTTAAACTCCAAACATCATCCTTTCAGTAACACTAAATTGAAATGGATAATCAAAATAGGAATACTTTTGGCGATCGATCATCGTGGTGACAATTAATTATGGTTCATCACCATGATCACTAGTCATTGATGTTGAAAAAAATCAGTCCATCCGTCATTGCATCTATAAAATAGGCCGTCGACCAAGCTTTTTTAAAAATCTTTAACGCCATGATTGGGATATCTCAGTGATATTGTTAGATTTATTTGATTAGCGAGCGAGCGAAGCGAGCTGTGTATGTACAGAATAAATGCAAAAAATAGGGTTTTGACTTCGTCCTCTTGATGGCTTTGCCATGAGTTCATATTATGCTCTTTTATCATTTTATCACTCATACACTCTTATTTGATATGTCCTGTATTTTGGCATTTATAAGAGTACAATAGTACACGTATCCACAACATGCATGTACATCTCTATATATAGCGTTATGAAACGTGGTTCCCTTTTACACACTTCTGACGTACTTCCGGTGTGTACAGCTATTTTGAGAAATTGGAAAAGGTGGTAAAATATAAATTGGTTTATATCAGCTCTGAAAGAGACTACATAATTGGGAAATTTCTTGCTGGAATTAAGTTTGATATGAACTGTAATATACACAAAAATCTCCACGACTAGAGAACTTCTTTAAACAATAAATAAATTTAATTCTAGATGAATACTAGCTGATAAGTAAATTTATAATTGATTGTATAGTTTAAAAAAAATATATATTATAATAAGAAAAAAATATATATACATGACACCAATATAAACAGCACCGTGAAAAGGTCAAAACAACCAGGTTCACTGTTTTTTGTTTTTGTTTTTTTTTTTTTTTTCAAGTGACACATTCGCCTTTGATCAAATTCAATGAACATCACTTGAAAAAAAAAATTTAAGAAAAAATTTATATACATATATTTACATATGCCCATTCATTTGTATAGAATTTACACTGTGATTATAGGAGTCATTCGGATCAGCCTCGACCTTTTCCTTCGAAAAAAGACTCGGACGTCAGACGGCGCCATTTTAAAAATAGTTCCCCGTTGATATATTAGTTTTGTTATAATCTATCGTTAAATACAAATTCCAACATTGGATCGTAACTGACAAATATGTTTCTCACAACATTATTCAGTCAAGTTGAAAAATTTTGAATGTTGAAAAAGTGCCTTTTCACTTTTACATCGATTTGATGTAAAACCTTCCACCATTGGCATCCGAGTCTTTTTATGCCGTTACAAATAAAGGGCGAGGGGATCCGAATGTATAGGAGTATAACCGCGGTGGCGTGGTTTGAACTATGACGTCATAGTCACTTGGTTTGATTTGAACTTTGACGGTACGTAGTAACAGAGCCTTAGCGACGGAGTTTTATTCGTATTTCAACGTCATTTAAGCGTGAAAAACTGGAATGTAAATATATATAATAACTGTCTTTTGGAATGTGATTATACTGTGAAAACCTACAATGGATCCAGGAATTATGTTTCTCATAATGCGCTAACGCGCATTATGGAACATAATTCCTGGATCCATTGTAGGTTATCACAGTATAATCACATTCCAAAAGACAGTTATTCTATAAGTATACAATACTGAAACATCACAAAAAGGTACATACAAGAGACCACAACTTGATGTACATATATGCTGCCCCTGGTAAGTGGCAGATTTGTAAACTATGCAAGAAGTGTGAGAGAGGAATTAGTATAAGTGGTTTTTCACTTAATGTTTTCCATTCTAAAGAGATGTGTTTTGTGTGTAAATGTCATGATGAGCTTTTTTGAATAAATATTGTTAAAGAGCTTATAGATATTTTTAGTTTGTACATTTACAATTTGCGTGATTTTGTAAAGTATGTATATATATATTATATAATTATCAATGCACTACTTTTCAAAGACATCAACACATAACAGTGTTGGCAATGCATATTTCATTCCTACTCACTCAAACCAAGCTAGATCCTGATCTTTTCACAGTCACAGAGGAACCCCCCCCCCTGGATTTTGCTAAAAATCCGAATTTTCCGGGTTAATTTTTTATGTATGATTCTTTTCAAAGTGATAAGCTGGAAAGACATGACTGACGACTGGACCACCATGGACAAATCAAGTTTTCTACATCTGCCGCCATACCTGTTGCCTTAGCTTCAATATTTTGCCCATCTCACACGTTATTTCTATTCGGTATAACGTGTGAGATGGACGAAATATTGAAGCTACTGTTGCCTCAATGTCTCCTTACAGAGTCTGAGAGTCCTGCTCAGTTCAGTATGTTGTTGAATTGAAGTCAAGCAGATTAAGGGATTGACTGTCTGACAAAAACTTAAATATTCACATGATTCATTAAGAAGCTTAGATGAGGGCATCATATATTAATCATGTTATGAAAACTTTTGCCCAATCCTTTTTCACTGAATTGTTTTAAATAAAGGATGATTAAACTAAAAGGTCTTAATTTGTTATTTCAGTGGTTTCTTCAAGTCTTATTCCTCGACTCTTTTAACAAAATTTATCAGTGTGTATTCTGCTTTTGGATGATGATGATTATATGATTTACACTTCAATTTTAATTTTCTGTTCCTATTTCCATCAGTAAACATGGCAAAGAAGACAGAAAACTTTACGTACTCAGGTGGTTCTTTCTAATGCAGACTATATTTTAGAAAAAAAAATCTCATGCAATTTTCGATTATATCAGACTCAGTAAAGACTGAATTAATGACCCAATGTTATATGCTGGCACCCTGCCGCACCCATTCATATGATTGAGTGTTTAATCACTCTTTGCTAGTCCATTTTCTACGTGTATAATCATGTAGTTAGTTTTAAATTTGTTTTGTCTTGGTCACTTTGTTACTTTTATTTTGATGTATGCCAACATGTTTGGTGATATCAATAAATATTTGAAATACCTATATGAGTCATCCAGGTAGCTTATCCTGAACTCCCCCCCTCCCCCCCCCCCGGTCCATGCATACGCTTAGAGGATAGATTTGGTGGCCAGTAACCAAACCCCCCCCCCCCATCTCCTACTTATCATCAGACTTATCGGCTTTTATTAAGTTGTTTGAAAGTTGCCCCCCCCCCTATGATTAATGATTTTGCCTGTACAATTTACCTCAATTTGACCTCCCCCCCTTTCTTTAGAACTCTGACCTGTGATTTTTAAAAATACCTTTCTTGGAACTTCTTGTGACGTAATTAGTAATCGATGCACATGGTCTCGAAGCACCGAGATAGTAAAAATCCGAGTCACTATGTGAAGTGCATGGAAAATGAAAGTAACACAACTTTCAGTTTTAGTTTCTATTTCTTGATAAGTTAACATTGGCCCTGTGATTGATTACGCATTTTTGTAGAGTCTGCAGCCGACCATGTGCATGTATTTGTTGTGTTGGGATTTACCTCTTTTTGAGTCTTTCTCTGTACCGGTAGATTTTATATTCGTAACCACTGCATACACAATGTTAATCTACTGGTATCAGAAGTAACAACGACTTTCCGTTTACATTGCATTGACACGGACTGACGAAGTAAATGGTAAGCTTTTGTTTTTTTTATGTGAGCTCTTACTGATCGACAAATGTTTGGATTGTTTGGCAGTCGCGGTTCATAAGCTCCAGAAATCATTGAAGTCTTTCTATCGTGTCTACTGTGATGAAAAAAAAGAATAAAAAAACCATGCAAACATTTTGCAGACTTTGATAATGATTCCAAAATGAAAGACAAACTTTATTTAATTTTATTTTAACGAGTATAGTGAAGCATCTTTATGAGTTAGAATAATAATTACAGTATTTGATTTTTAAATGTTGGTAATTTTTTCCTCTTATGTTCCCCATGAATCAAAATGGCGTCCGCAAACTGAAACGTTTAGGCTATAGCAAAGGAACATAACTCTGTATAGGACCTGATCGTAATAGCGCTTTCGCACGCGCGCTTCGCGCGCGCGCTGGCGCGCATATTATTATTATGGTTAATTATTCTTACCCCCAATCCAATCCAGTGACGTAACAACAAAGTACCGCATCATATGATAAAATGGAAAGTATCATGTGAAAGAGCAAATAAAGATCTTCATTTAAATTTTTTTTCTTGTCGAAAAGTTCACATATGCCCCCGCTAGAGGTGATCAAAGGTCAAATCTTTAAAACCTTATAACTCCTAAACTAACTGTGCAATTTGAATGAAATTTGTTTTATATTGTTCTTTGGGAAATTTGCAAACTTTTATACGCTTACATGCTCGATCAAATATTTACGGTTTTCACGCTATATTGAGTTGAAAATGGAACTTTAAATTGGCACAGTGCCAATTTCTACAGTTTTTGAGATTTTGAGTTGAAACTTGGATGGTAGGTTACTTATAGGTAGTCATTGATGATGACCTAGTTTCAAGGTCAAATTATGATTCTCAAGGTCACAACAAACTTTTGCCTATAGAACAAAGACTATTTGACCTTGACAGTTCAAACTTCATAAATACAATCATTGTTCCAAGCCCTTTCACCTTGACCTTGACCCAAGGTCAAATTCTCATTCTCAAGGTCAGAACAAAATTTTTCCTATAGAACAAAGACCATTTGACCCTGAGAGTTCAAACTTGGTGCAAATATTCCTTGCATCAAGTCCTTTCACCTTGACATTGACCCAAGGTCATTTGTTCGATTTCAAGGTCACAACAGATTTTTGTTGATAAAATATTGAGCTTTGAATACATGAAAAGTAATCTTGATGAGAATAAACTAAAATGCTTATCTTTCATCCATGACCTTGGTTCAAGGTCAAATAAACTTTTTCAAGGTCATAACAAACATTTACTTTTGAAGAATTGATAGGATTTTGTTCTTAAATATTTATTCTTCACACAAGTGGTACTTCTTATTTGAACTCTACATAGTAAGATAGATAACTCTTTTATTCTTGTTCTCTGTTTCCTTTGTTTTTTTTATCTTAGTAGCATTACTTGTCTGTACTTTCATGCTGTTGTCATTCTCTATTTATAGAAATTTTCTCATTGCTAATTCATTGTGCAATTCTTTTTGGGATAGTAATTTAAAAGGATTCAAAATGGATGGAATAGGTCTAGGAGTTTAAGCCTTCCTAAACTTGAAAGGTATTTATCATCTTTTTCTTCTTTTTGTCGATAAATAGATAAGAGTCCCAAGTTAGACATAAGCTCTTTTGACTCATTTGCTGAAGTGAATAAGGTACTTAAACAACTATTCTTTTTTCCATCTTCTTTATTCGGATGTAATCACTTCAGTTCCGAGGAAGGTCTAATAAAGGAGGAATCCGTCTGTTGCTTGCAACAGTAGCCATCTAGTTATTAAGGATTCCGACTTTTCCGTCGGAATCCTTTCTGTTATTGTATTGTCTTTTCTTTCTTCTTATTATTATTCTTATTATTATTCTTACCTCATCATCTTTCCGGACACTTTACAAACAAGTTCCGCATCATGTGATAAAATGAATAGTACCATGTGAGAGAGCATACAAAGATCTCAATTGAAATTTTTTTTGTTGTCGAAAAGTTCACACATGCCCCCGCTAGAGGTCACCAAAGGCAAAATCTTTAAAACCTTATAACTCCTAAACTAACCGTACGATTTGAACGAAATTTGTTTTATATTGATCTTTGGGAAATTTGCAAACTTTTATACGCTTACATGCTCGATAAAATATTTACGGTTTTCGTGCTATTTTGAGTTGAAAATGGAACTTTAAATTGGCACAGTGCCAATTTCTACAGTTTTTGAGATTTTGAGTTGAAACTTGGATGGTAGGCTACTAATAGATAGTCATTGATGATGACCTAGTTTCAAGGTCACATAATGATTCTCAAGGTCACAACAAACTTTTGCCTATAGAACAAAGACTATTTGACCTAGACAGTTCAAACTTCATAAATACAATCATTGATCCAAGCCCTTTCACCTTGACCTTGGCCCAAGGTCAAATTTTGATTCTCAAGGTCACAACAAACTTTTGCCTATAGAACAAAGACCATTTGACCTTGAGAGTTCAAACTTGGCGCAAATATTCCTTACATCAAGTCCTTTCACCTTGACCTTGACCCAAGGTCATTTATTTGATTTCAAGGTCGCAACAGACTTTTGTCGATAAAAATGAGCTTTGATTAGATTAAGAGGACTCTTGATGAGAATAAATTCAAATGCTTATATTTTATCCATGACCTTGGTTAAAGGTCAAATTAAGTTTTTGAAGGTCATAACAAACAATTACTCTTTAGAATTCACAGGATTTTGTCCTTAATTATTTATTCTTCACCCAAGTAGTGCTTTTTATTTGAACTTTACATAGTAAGATAGATAACTCTTTTATTCTTGTTCTCTGTTTCTTTTTTTTTTTATTCTTAGTAGCATTACATTACAGTAGTTTCATGTTGTTGTCGTTTTCTATTAATAGAAATTATCTCATTGCAAAATCATTGTGCAATTCGTTTTTGAGAAAGTCATTGTAAAGGATTAGATATTGATTGTGCATGGAATTTAAAGCTTTCGTAAACATGAAAGGTATTTATTATTTTTTTCTTCTATTTTGTTGATAAATAAATAAGAGTCCAAAATTGGACATAAGCTCTTTTGACTCATTTGCTGAAGTGAATAAGGTATTGAAGCAACTATTCTTTTTTCTATCTTCTTTATTCGGTTTTTAACACTTCAGTTCCGAGGAAGGTCTAATAAAGGAGGAATCCGTCTGTTGCTTGCAACAGTAGCCATCTAGTTATTCTTATTATTATTATTATTCTTACCCCCAAACCGTTCCGGACACTTTACAAAAAAGTACAGCATCATATGAAAAAATGGAAAGTACCATGTGAAAGGGCATATGAAGATCTTGAATGAATTTTTTTTCTTGTCAATTGGTTCACATATGCCCCCGCTGGAGGTCATCAAAGGCTCAAATCTTTAAACACTTATAACTCCTAAACTAACCGTCGGATTTGAACAAATTTGTTTCATATTGTTCTTTGGGAAATTTGCAAGCTTTTATACGCTAACATGCTCGATAAAATATTTACGGTTTTCGCCCTATTCAGAGTTGAAAATGGAACTTTAAATTGGCACAGTGCCAATTTCTACATTTTTTTGAGATTTTGAGTTGAAACTTGTATGGTAGGTTACTTATAGGTAGACATTTAATGCTGACCTACTTTCAAGGTCAAATTTTTATTCTCAAGGTCACAACAAATTTTGGCCTATAGAACAAAGACTATTTGATCTTCAGAGTTCAAACTTCATACATACTATCGTTTAGCCAAACTCTTTCACCTTGACCTTGACCCAAGGTCAAATTTTGATTCTCAAGGTCACAACATACTTTTGCCTATAGAACAAAGATTATTTGACCTTCAGCGTTCAAACTTCATACATACTATCGTTTAGCAAAGCTCTTTCACCTTGACCTTGACCCAAGGTCAAATTTTTATTAGCAAGGTCACAAAGTTTTGCCTATAGAATAAAGACTATTTGACCTTCAGAGTTCAAACTTCATACATATTATCGTTAAGCAACGCGCTTTCATCTTGACCTTGACCCAAGGTCAAATTTTGATTCTCAAGGTCACAACAAACTTGCCTATGGAACGAAGACTATTTGACCTTGACAGTTCAAACTTCATAAATACAATCATTGGTCCAAGCCCTTTCACCTTGACCTTGACCCAAGGTCAAATTCTCATTCTCAAGGTCACAGCAAAATTTTTCCTATAGAACAAAGACCATTTGACTTTGAATGTTCAAACTTGACGCAAATATTTCTTGCATCAAGTCCTTTCACCTTGACCTTGGCCCAAGGTCGATTTCAAGATCACTACAGACTTTGTTGATAAAATATTGAGCTTTGAATAGATGAAAAGAAATCTTGATGAGAATAAACTAAAATGCTTATATTTCATCCATGACCTTGGTTCAAGGTCAAATAAACTTTTTCAGGGTCATAACAAACATTTACTCTTGTAGGATTGATAGGATTTTGTTCTTAAATATTTATTCTTCACACAAGTAGTACTTCTTATTTGAACTTTACATAGTAAGATAGATAACTCTTTTATTCTTGTTCTCTGTTATCTTTCTTTATCTTAGGCACGGTCTATTTGATATTCTGGGGGGGGGGGGGGGGCTTTGGTTTTTTGTCGGAGCAAGATTATTTTTTTTCGCCTCGGACCGGGGCAAAATTATTTTTTTCTTGCAAAGTCGGAGCAAGGAAATTTTTTTTAACAAAGTGATGTGCATATATATTAAGAATGTTTGTGTTTTATCAATAGATATTATTTATATTTTTACTCAAAACTCTAAATATTAATATATACTTTATTTTTATGCAAGTATTCATTTCAATTCTAAAGAGAGAGATAAAAGATTTCTACAATACAATTCTAAATAAACAACTGATTTATATAAGGTACATGAATATAAGCGGGTCTTTGGGGAAAGTCTTCTAGACAAATTTTAAAATGTAGAATTGTAAAATGGTGAATAATTGAAGTTCTCCTTCCAAGCTTACAAGAACATAAAATTGAGACTCAATGGGATACATGCAACATGTATTGATAGTTATACATAAGTATCGTTAACACTTTTGATATCTTCAAATATATGAACTTTGACATTAGCAAGAAATCATTGATAGAAAACTATGGCGAGCGAAGCGAGCGAAAAATTTTTTGATAGACTGAAAACTGCGGCGAGCGAATTTCAAGAATTTTAGCAAACTTTTATGGTAATTCTTCAAATTCAGATTATTTGTAAGAGCAAGATAATTTTTTTCCGTCACATCATAAGCAAATTTATTTTTTTCATCAAAATTCAGAGCAAAATTATTTTTTACGAAAAAAAACCCAAACCCCCCCCCCCCCCCCAGAATATCAAATGGACCGTGCCTTAGTAGCATTACTTGTCTGTACTTTCATGCTGTTGTCATTCTCTACTTACAGAAATTTTCTCATTGCTAATTCATTGTGCAATTCTTTTCTGGATAGTAATTTAAAAGGATTCAAAATGGATAGAATAGATTTAGGAGTTTAAAGTTTAAAGTACTAAAGCAACTATTTTTTTCATCTTCTTTATTCAAATTTTGGCCTATAGAACTACTTGACCTTCAGCGTTCAAACTTCATACATACTATCGTTTAGCCAAGCTCTTTCACCTTGACCTTGAAATTTTGATTCGCTAGGTCACAACAAAGTTTTGCCTATAGAATAAAGACTATTTGACCCTCAGAGTTCAAACTTCATACATATTATCTTTAAGCCACGCTCTTTCACCTTGACCCAAGATCAAATTTTGATTCTCAAGGTCACAACAAACTTTTGCGTATAGAACAAAGACTATTTGGCCTTAAGACTTCAAACTTAACACAAATATTCCTTGCATCAAGCCCTTTTACCTTGACCTTGACCCAAAATCATTTGTTCGATTTCAAGGTCACAACATACTTTGGTTGATAGAATATTGAGCTTTGATCAGATTAAGAAAAGAATTATCTCAAATACTTATCTTTTTCCCGTGACCTTTATTCACGGTGAAATGATCATTTTCAGGGTCATAACAAACTTACTCTTGTAGAATTAGCAGTTTTTGTCCTACGCTATTTATTCTTCACACAAGTAGTCTTTCTTATTTGAACATAACATAGTATAAGAAACATAACTCTTTAACTCTTTTTTCTCTTTTTTTCTTAGTAGCATTACTTGGCTGTATTTTGATTCTATTGTCATTTTCTATTTATAGAAATGCTCTCATTGCAAAATCATTGTGCAATTCTGTTTTGAGAAAACAATTGTACAGGATTTGATATTGATATGGCATGGAGTTTAAAGCTTTCGTAAACATGAAAGGTATTTAATATTTTTTTATCCATTTTGTTGATAAATAAATAAGAGTCCCAAATTAAGACATAAGCTCTTTCGACTCATTTGCTGAAGTGAACAAGGTACTACAGCAACTTTTCTTTTTTCCATCTTCTTTATTCGGATTTTAACACTTCAATTCCGAGGAAGGTCTAATAAAGGAGGAATCCGTCTGTTGCTTGCTACAGTAGCCATCTAGTTCTTATTATTATTCTTATTCTTATTATTATTTTTATTCTTACCCCCTAATCATTTCCAGAGACTTTATTCAAAGGTCTTTTAACATAGAGCAAAAGGGATAGTACCATCAGAAAGAGCATAACAAGATCATCTTTAACTATTTTTTGTTTGTCGATAAGTTCACCAATGCCCCCGCTGGAGGTCATCAAAGGACAAATCTTTAAACACTTATAACTCCTAAGCTAACCGTACGATTTGAACGAAATTTGTTTTAAAATGTTCTTTGGGAAAATTGTAAATCTTTATACGCTTACATGCTCGATAAAATATTTACGGTTTTCGCGCTATTCCCAGTTGAAAATGGAACTTTAAATTGGCACAGTGCCAATTTCTACAGATTTTGAGATTTTGAGTTGATACTTTGATAGTAGGTTACTTATAGGTGGTCATTTAATGTTGACCTACTTTCAAGGTCAAATTTACATTCTCAAGGTCACAAGAGACTTTTGCCTATAGAACAAAAAGTATTTGACCTTCAGAGTTCAAACTTCATACATATTATCGTTAAACCAAGCTCTTTCACCTTGACCTTGACCCAAGGTCAAATTGAGATTCTCAAGGTCACAACAAACTTTTTCCTATAGAACAAAGACTATTTGACCTTCAGAGTTCAAACTTCATACATATTATTGTTCAGTCAAGCTCTTTCACCTTGACCTTGACCCAAGGTCAAATTATCATTCTCAAGGTCACAACAAACTTTAGTCTATAAAACAAAGATTATTTGACCTTGTGAGTTCAAACATTACACAAATATTCCTTGCAACAAACCCTTTCACCATGACCTTGACTCAAGGTCATTTGTTTGATTTCAAGGTCACAACCGACTTTGGTTGATTAGATATTGAGCTTTGCTCAAATTAATATCAATCATGATGAGAATGATCACAATACTTATCTTTCATTTATGACATTGGTTCAAGGTCAAATAATCATTTTTAAGGTCATAACAACCATTTACTCTTGTAGAATTCACACACTTTGTCCTATACTATTTATTCTTCACACAAGTAGTCCTTCTTGTTTGAACTCAACATAGTATAAGAAAGATAACTCTTTTATTTTTGTTCTCTGTTTCCTTTTTTTTTTTTCTTAGTAGCATTACATATCTGTACTTTCATGTTGTTGTCATTTTCTATTAATAGAAATGATCTCATTGCAAAATCATTGTGCAATCCTGTTTTGAGATAGTAATTGTAAAGGATTTTGATATTGATAGAACATGGAGTTTATAGCTTTCGTAAAACTGAAAGGTATTTATCATTCTTTTCTTCTATTTTGTTGATGAATGAATAAGAGTCCCAAGTTAGACAAAAGCTCTTTTGACTCATTTACTGAAGTGAATAAGGTACTTAAGCAACTATTCTTTTTTCCATCTTCTTTATTCGGATTTTAACACTTCAGTTCCGAGGAAGGTCTAATAAAGGAGGAATCCGTCTGTTGCTTGCAACAGTAGCCATCTAGTTATTATTCTTATTATTCTTACCCCTCATCATCTCCAGACACTTTATTCAAAGGTCTTTTAACATAGAACAAAAAGAGTGGTACCATTAGAAAGAGCAGACAAAGATCTTCTTTAACTATTTTTTGTTTGTCGATAAGTTCACCAATGCCCCCGCTAGAGGTCACCAAAGGTCAAATTTTAAAAGTCTTATAACTTCTAAATTAACCGTACGATTTAAACGAAATTTGTTTAATACTGATCTTTAGGAAATTTGCAAACTTTTATACGCTTACATGCTCGATAAAATATTTACGGTTTTCTTGCTATTTTGAGTTGAAAATGGAACTTTAAATTGGCACAGTGCCAATTTCTACATTTTTTGAGATTTTGAGTTGAAACTTGGATGGTAGGTAACTAATAGGTAGTCATTGATGATGACCTAGTTTCAAGGTCACATTATGATTCTCAAGGTCACAACGAACTTTTGCCTATAGAACAAAGACTATTTGACCTTGACAGTTCAAACTTCATAAATACAATTATTGAGCCAAGCCCTTTCACCTTGACCTTGGCCCAAGGTCAAATTTTCATTTTCTAGGTCACAACAAACTTTTTACAATAGAACAAAGACCATTTGACCTTGAGAGTTCAAATATTGGCGCAAATATTCCTTGCATCAAGTCCTTTCACTTTGACCGTGGCCGAAGGTCATTTGTTCGATTTCAAGGTCACAACAGACTTTTGTCGATAAAATCTTGAGCTTTGATTAGATTAAGAGGACTCTTGATGATAATAAACTCAAATGCTTATCTTTTATCCATGACCTTTGTTAAACGTCAAATAAACTTTTTCAAGGTCATAACAAACATTTACTCTTGTAGAATTCACAGGATTTTGTCCTTATTCATTTATTCTTCACACAAGTAGTACTTCTTATTTGAACTTAACATAGTAAGATAGATAACTCTTTTATTCTTGTTCTCTGTTTCTTTCTTCTTTTTATTCTTAGTAGCATTTCATATCAGTAGTTTCATGTTGTTGTCATTTTCTATTAATAGAAATTATCTCAATGCAAAATCATTGTGCAATTCTATTTTGAGAAAGTAATTGTAAAGGATTTGATAATGATAGAGCATGGAGTTTAAAGCTTTCGTAAAAATGAAAGATATTTATTATTTTTTTCTTCTATTTTGTTAAAAAGTAATAAATAAGAGTCCCAAATTAGACATAAGCTCTTTTGACTCAATTGCTGAAGTGAATAAGGTACTAAAGCAACAATTCTTTTTTCCATCTTCTTTTTTCGGATATTAACACTTCAGTTCCGAGGAAGGTCTAATAAAGGAGGAATCCGTCTGTTGCTTGCAACAGTAGCCATCTAGTTATTATTATTATTATTCTTACCCCGAAGCCATTCCAGAGACGTTACAACAAAGTACGGAATCATAGGATAAAATGGAAAGTGTCATGAGAAAGAGCTAATAAAGATCTTCATTTAAACTTTTTTTCTTGTCGAAAAGTTCATATATGCCCCCGCATATTTGAACTTATACAGGTCATCGAAGGCAAAATATCTAAAACCTTATAACTCCTAAAGTAACCGTACGATTTGGACGAAATTTGTTTTATATTGATCTTTGGGAAATTTGCAAACTTTTATACGCTTACATGCTCGATAAAATATTTACGGTTTTCTTGCTATTTTGAATTGAAAACGGAACTTTAAATTGGCACAGTGCCAAATTCTACAGTTTTTAAGATTTTGAGTTGAAACTTGGATGGAAGGCTACTTATAGGTAGTCATTGATGATGACCTAGTTTCAAGGTCACATTATGATTCTCAAGGTCACAACAAACTTTTGCCTATAGAACAAAGACTATTTGACCTTGACAGTTCAAACTTCATAAATACAATCATTGAGCCAAGCCCTTTCACCTTGACTTTGGCCCAAGGTCAAATTTTGATTCTCAAGGTCACAACAAACTTTTGCCTATAGAACAAAGACCATTTGACCTTGAGAGTTCAAACTTGGCGCAGATATTCCTTGTATCATGTCCTTTCACCTTGACCTTGACCCAAGGTCATTTGTTCGATTTCAAGGTCACAACAAACTTTTGTCGATGAAATATTGAGCTTTGGTTAGATTAAGAGGACTCTTAATGAGAATAAATTCAAATGCTTATCTTTTATCAACGACCTTGGTTAAAGGTCAAATTAACTTTTTCAATGTCATTACAAATATTTACTCTTGTAGAATTCACAGGATTTTGTCCGTAACTATTTATTCTTCACACAAGTACTACTTCTTGAACTTTACATAGTAAGATAGATAACTCTTTTATTCTTGTTCCCTGTTTCTTTCTTTTTTATTCTTAGTAGCATTACATACCAGTAGTTTCATGTTGTTGTCATTTCTATTAATAGAAATTATTTCATTGCAAAATCGTTGTACAATTCTTTTTTGAGGAAGTCATTGTAAAGGATTAGATATTGATTGTGCATGGAGTTTAAGGCTTTCGTAAACATGAAAGGTATTTATTATTTTTTTCTTCTATTTTGTTGATAAATAACTAAGAGTCCCAAATTAGACATAAACTCTTTTGACTCATTTGCTGAAGTTTATATGGTACCAAAGCAACTATTCCTTTTTCCATCTTCTTTATTCGGTTTTTGGCCGGATTGCAAAGCAATTCCGGTCTATAGATTGACGATGTCCGTCCGTCCGTCTGTCCGTCCGTCCGTCCGTCTGTCCGTCTGCCGTCAACATTTTGGTTAAAGTTTCTGGTTGAGGCAAAATCTAAGGAACTATATGCAGTAGAAACTTTATATTATACATGAAGGTTGCCCATGACAAGACCTTTCAATTTATGCCGTAACATTTGACCTAGTGACCTTGACCTTGGGCTTTGACCTAGTTAAAGATTTTGGTTAAAGTTCCTGGTTTAAGCAAAATCTAAGGAACTGTACGCAGTAGAAACCTTATATTATACATATAGGTTGCCCATGACAAGACCTTTCAATTTATGCCATAACATTGGACCTAGTGACCTTGACCTTGGACTTTGACCTAGTTAAAGATTTTGGTTAAAGTTTCTGGTTTAAGCAAAATCTAAGGAACTGTATGCAGTAGAAACCTTATATTATACATTTAGGTGGCCCATGATGAGACCTTTCAATTTATGCCGTAACATTGGACCTAGTGACTTTGACCTTGGACTTTGACTTAGTTAAATATTTTGGTTAAAGTTTCTGGTTTAAGCAAAATCTAAGGAACTGTATGCAGAAGAAACTTTATATTATACATGTAGGTTGCCCATGATGAGACCTTTCAATTTATGCCGTAACATTTGACCCAGTGACCTTGACCTTGAACTTTGACCTAGTTAAAGATTTTGGTTAAAGTTTCTGGTTTAAGCAAAATCTAAGGAACTGTATGCAGAAGAAACTTTATATTATACATGTAGGTTGCCCATGATGAGACCTTTCAATTTATGCCGTAACATTTGACCCAGTGACCTTGACCTTGAACTTTGACCTAGTTAAAGATTTTGGTTAAAATTCTTGGTTTAAGCAAAATCTAAGGAACTGTATGCAGTAGAAACCTTATATTATACATTTAGATTGCCCATGACGAGACCTTTCGATTTATGCCGTAACATTGGACCTAGAGGCCTTGACCTTGGACTTTGACCTAGTTAAATATTTTGGTTAAAGTTTCTGGTTTAAGCAAAATCTAAGGAACTGTATGCAGTAGAAACCTTATATTATACATTTAGGTTGCTTATGATGAGACCTTTCAATTTATGCCGTAACATTGGACCTAGTGACTTTGACCTTGGACTTTGACCTAGTGAAAGATTTTGGTTAAAGTTTCTGGTTTAAGCAAAATCTAAGGAACTGTATGCAATAGAAACTTTATATCATACATGTAGGTTGCCCATGATGAGACCTTTCAATTTATGCCGTAACATTTGACCCAGTGACCCAGTGACCTTGAACTTTGACCTAGTTAAAGATTTTGATTAAAGTTCTTGGTTTAAGCAAAATCTAAGGAACTGTATGCAGTAGAAACCTTATATTATACATTTAGGTTGCCCATGATGAGACCTTTCAATTTATGCCGTAACATTGGACCTAGTGACCTTGACCTTGGACTTTGACCTAGTTAAAGACTTTGGTTAAAGTTCCTGGTTTAAGCAAAATCTAAGGAACTGTATACAGTAGAAACTTTATATTATACATGTAGGTTGCCTCTGACAAGACCTCTCAATGTATGCTGTAATATTTGACTTAGTGACCTAGACCCAGTTGGTGACAAAAACTTACTTTGCAATCCGGCCATACCGTCTTTAGCGGTGTTTTATTTTTAACACTTCAGTTCCGAGGAAGGTCTAATAAGGGAGAAATCCGTCTGTTGCTTGCAACAGTAGCCATCTAGTTCTTATTATTATTCTTATTATTATTAAGGATTCCGACTATTCCGTCGGAATCCTTTCTGTTATTGTATTGTCTTTTCTTTATTAAGGATTCCGACTATTCCGTCGGAATCCTTTCTGTTATTGTATTGTCTTTTCTTTATTAAGGATTCCGACTTCCGTCGGAATCCTTTCTGTTATTGTATTGTCTTTTCTTTATTCTTTTTATTCTTCTTATTATTATTATTATTATTCTTACCCCCAAGCCAATCCAGAGACGTTACAACAAAGTACCGCATCATATGATAAAATGGAAAGTATCATGTGAAAGAGCAAATAAAGATCTTCATATAAATTTTTTTTCTTGTCGAAAAGTTCACATATGCCCCCGCTAGAGGCCATCAAAGGTAAAATCTTTAAAACCTTATAACTCCTAAAGTAACCGTGCGATTTGAATGAAATTTGTTTTATATTGTTCTTTGGGAAATTTGCAAACTTTTATACCCTTACATCCTCGATAAAATATTTACGGTTTTCGCGTTATTTTGAGTTGAAAATGGAATTTTAAATTGGCACAGTGCCAATTTCTACAGTTTTTGAGATTTTGAGATGAAACTTGGATGGTAGGTTACTTATAGGTAGTCATTGATGATGACAAAGTTTCAAGGTCAAATTATGATTCTCAAGGTCACAACAAACTTTTGCCTACAGAACAAAGACTATTTGACCTTGACAGTTCAAACTTCATAAATACAATCATTGATCCAAGTCCTTTCACCTTGACCTTGACCCAAGGTCAAATTCTCATTCTCAAGGTCACAACATAATTTTTCCTATAGAACAAAGACCATTTGACTTTGAATGTTCAAACTTGACGCAAAAATTCTTTGCATCAAGTCCTTTCACCTTGACCTTGACCCAAGGTCATTTGTTCGATTTCAAGGTCACAACAGACTTTTATTGATAAAATATTGATCTTTGAATAGATGAAAAGAATCTTGATGAGAATAAACTAAAATGCTTATATTTCATCCATGACCTTGGTTCAAGGTCAAATAAACTTTTTCAAGGTCATAACAAACATTTACTCTTGTAGGATTGATAGGATTTTGTTCTTAAATATTTATTCTTCACGCAAGTAATACTTCTTATTTGAACTTTACATAGTAAGATAGATAACTCTTTTATCATTGTTCTCTGTTTCCTTTTTTTATCTTAGTAGCATTACTTGTCTGTACTTTCATGCTGTCGTCATTCTCTATTTATAGAAATTTTCTCATTGCTAATTCATTGTGCAATTTTTTTGGGGATAGTAATTTAAAAGGATTCAAAATGGATAGAATAGATCTAGGAGTTTAAAGCCTTCCTAAACTTGAAAGGTATCTATCGTCTTTTTCTTCTTTTTTGTCGATAAATAGATAAGAGTCCCAAGTTAGACATAATCTCTTTTGACTCATTTGCTGAAGTGAATAAGGTACTAAAGCAACTATTCTTTTTTCATCTTCTTTATTCGGATTTTAACACTTCAGTTCCGAGGAAGGTCTAATAAAGGAGGAATCCGTCTGTTGCTTGCAACAGTAGGCATCTAGTTATTATTATTATTATTCTTACCCCCAACCTTTCCGGACCCTTTACAAGAAAAGAACCGCCTCGTCTGATAAAGTGGAAAGTACCATATGAAAGAGCATATTAAGATCTTGATTTAAAAATTTTTTGTTGTCGAAAAGTCCACATATGCCCCCGCTAGAGGTCATCAAAGGTCAAATCTTTAAACTCTTATAACTCCTAAAGTAACCGTACGATTTCCAATAAATTTGTTTTATATTGTTCTCTGGGAAATTTGCAAACTTTTATAAGCTTACATGCTCGATAAAATATTTACGGTTTTCGCACTATTCTGAGTTGAAATTGGGACTTGAAATTGGCACAGTGCCAATATCTACAGCTTTTGAGATTTTGAGTTGAAACTTGGTAGTGTTATTTATAGGTAGTCATTTAATGTTGACCTACTTTCAAGGTCAAATTTTGTTTCATAAGGTCACAACAAATTTATGCCTATAGAACAAAGACTATTTGACATTCCGAGATCAAACTTCATACATACTATCGTGAAGCCAAGCTCTTTCACCTTGACCTTCAACAAAGGTCAAATTTTGATTCTCAAGGTCACAACATACTTTTGCCTATAAAACAAAGACTATTTGGCCTTCAGAGTTCAAACTTCATACATATAATCGTTAAGCCAAGGTCTTTCACCTTGACCTTGACCCAAGGTCAAATTTTGATTCTCAAGGTCAAAACAAAGTTTAGTCTATAAAACAAAGACTGTTTGACCTTGTGAGTTCAAACTGTACACAAATATTCCTTGTATCAAACCCTTTCGCCCTGACCTTGACTCAAGGTCATTTGTTCGATTTCAAGGTCACAACAGACTTTGGTTGATTAGATATTGAGCTTTGCTCGGATTAAGATAAATCGTGATGAGAATGATCACAATACTTATCTTTCATCCATGAAATTGGATCAAGGTCAAATAATCATTCTCAAGGTCATAACAATCAATTACTCTTGTAGAATTCACTTTTTTTGTCCTATACTATTTATTCTTCACACAAATGGTCGTTCTTATTTGAACTAAACAAAGAAAGATAACTCTTTTATTCTTGTTCTGTTTCTATATCTTTTCTTAGTAGCATTATACATATATGTACTTCCATGTTGTTGTCATTTTCTATTATTAGAAATTATTTCATTGGAAAATCATTGTGCAATTCTGTTTTGAAAAAGTAATTGTAAAGGATTTTGATATTGATAGAGCATGGAGTTTAAAGCTTTCGTGAACATGAAAGGTATTTATTATTTTGTTTTCTTCTATTTTGTTGGAAAATAAATAAGAGTCCCAAATTAGACATAAGCTCTTTTGACTCATTCGCTGGAGTGATTAAGGTACTAAAGCAACTATTCTTTTTTTTCATCTTCTTTATTCGGATTTTAACACTTCAGTTCCGAGGAAGGTCTATTAAAGGAGGAATCCGTCTGTTGCTTGCAACAGTAGCCATCTAGTTCTTATTATTATTCTTATTATTATTACCCCCAGATCGTTCCAGTCACTGTTAAAAAAAGTACCACTTCTTATGATAAAACGAAAAATATCATGTGAAAGAGCATATCAAGATCTCGAGGTAGAAAAATTTTGTCGTTGAGAAGTTCACATATGCCCCCGCAAGATGTCATCAAAGGTCAAATCTTTAAACTCTTATAACTCCTAAACTAACCGTACGATTTGAACAAAATTTGTTTTATATTGTTCTTTGAGAAATTTGCAAACTTTTATACTTTTACATGCTCCATAAAATATTTACAGTTTTCAAGCTATTTCAAGTTGAAAATGGAATCTTAAATTGGCAAGGTGCCAATTTCGACAGTTTTTGAGATTTTCAGTTGAAACTTGGACAGTAGGTTACTTGTGGCTAGAGATTTTATGTTGACCTGGTTTCAAGGTCAAATTTTCTTTTCTCAAGGTCACAACAAACTTTTAACTATAACACAAAGACTGTTTGACCTTGGGAATTCAAGCTTTACACAATCATTCATTGCATCAAGCTCTTTTACATTGACCTTGACCCAAGCTCATATGCAAGATTTCAAGGTCACAGCAGACTTTTGTTGATAAGATATTGAGCTTTCTTCAATTTCAGATATATTTTGATGAAAATAATATTCTATACTTATCTTTTTGCTTGACCTTGGTTTAAGGTCAAAATTTCATTCTCAATGTCATAACAATATTTACTTGTTAAATACACAGTGTTTGTCCTATACTATTTATACTTCATAAAAGGGGCCCTTCTTATATGAACTTTTCATGATCTAAGAATGATAAATCTTTTATTTTTAATGCTCTTCGTATCATGACTTGTCTCTACTATCATGCTGTTGTCATTTCTAATCAGAGACAGTCAGACTGACAGTGTAAGATAGACAGTGTTGGATAGACTGACAACGATAGACGGACGAAGGGACGGACAGACATACGAACAGATAGAAAGAGTACTAGATAAAAATGAAGGCGATCGGCGAAAAAAAAGAAGATTATACAGACTGGGGATCGAACCCAGTACCCCTGGGTCAGCAGTCCAACGCTCTATCCACCTGACCATTGGAGTTCTTGGATTTTAGTGGTTTTTATTTTTGATATACAGATGAAAAAATACAAATATCTGATTCAGCATTACCAGAAATTATCGATCTTTCATGTCACAAATCAGTCCTATTTATAGGTTTTGATTCAGAAGAAAAACGCATTTCATATAGTGCATATTTATTTTACTGTCATTGACTTCAACATGTACATTGAGAAAAAAATCTTGGAAGTAAAAAAAATGTTTCTTGAATCATTTTATTATTTAGAGCAGATCTAGACAGGTATGTGTACAAGTGTATGTTGGGGAGGGGGTAGGGGGTCAAGACCCCTTCCCCCATAATCGCTTGAAAATATTTTTTATCTTCCCCGTTTCACGTATCTGCTACTCCTCCGAAATCATAGACAGGAAACGCTCTATCCCTCTTTTTAAAGTCTTTGAAATAATATGTACAAGACCCTTTGCGTTTGTAATTTGTTTTTCCAAAGAGTGGTTCCATTCTAGCCGTTCTAAGAGGAGTAGGGGGGCCTGTCTATGAATTTTGACACACACCCCCCTCCCTGACTTACATACACATACCTGCCTTCACGTTGCCTGTTCAGATCCGTCCTTGAAAAAATAAGCAAACATATTCGATTGATTCTTCACAATTTTATTATCAATATGCATTGTAACATAGAGTAAAAGAAAAACATTTTATGAAAATCCTTGTTGTTTATTTCTGAATACAAACCTCTAAATATAATCGATCGATAAAATTCATCATTCGGAACATACTCGAAACATTGAATCATATCATAGTTGCAAGATTTCATCTTTCTAAAGACTTTTGATATAATGAATCTTTAGTCCTGCAATAGCTCAGTTGGTTGAGCGTGATGCTGCAGATCGGAAGGCCCCGGGATCGAAACTCGCTGAAGACACTTTTTTCTTCTCGCCATTTTTTTTTCAGTCATAAACAAACATAGATTACAATGCTTAAACATTGTTTATCGTTTCAAATGTTTTACGAATATGTGTTAGTTCAAAAAATATCTTCTGAATTAAGAATCAAGAAATATCGAATACCAATTCGAAACACTTGCTATTGTCTTGATTCATTGGAAAATCCCTGACACGATTAATATGCAAGACCCAAGGTGTGTTACAATTTCCATTGGTCAATTCAACCACGTGACCTGAGATTACTATACACTACATTACAAGCTACAATGGAGGCCTACCTAGGTGAAGGTACCTGGTTCGAGCCCAGCTGCGGCCAATCTTTTTGGAGTTTTTTCAGTTCTCATTTCTGCTATGAACAAGATGAATATAAGAGGAATCCATCTGCGACGTCCACAGGATCTTCCATGCTTCTATTTAAGGATTCCGACTATTCCGTCGGAATCCTTTCTGTTATTGTATTGTCTTTTCTTTATTCTTATTATTCTTATTATTATTATTCTTACCCCCAAGCCATTCCAGAGACCTTACAATAAAGTACCGCATCATATGATAAAATGGAAAGTATCATGTGAAAGAGCAAATGAAGATCTTAATTAAAATTTTTTTCTTGTCATAAAGTTCACATATGCCCACGCTAGAGGTCATCAAAGGTAAAATCTTTAAAATCTTATAACTCCTTAACTAACCGTGCGATTTGAATGAAATTTGTATTATATTGTTCTTTGGGAAATTTGCAAACTTTTATACACTTACATGCTCGATAAAATATTTACGGTTTTCGCGCTATTTTGAGTTGAAAATGGAACTTTAAATTGGCACAGTGCCAATTTCTACTGTTTTTGAGATTTTGAGTTGAAACTTGGATGGTAGGTTACTTATAGGTAATCATTGATGATGACCTACTTTCAAGGTCAAATTATGATTCTCAAGGTCACAACAAAATTTTGCCTATAGAACAAAGACTATTTGACTTTGACAGTTCAAACTTCATAAATACAATCATTGATGCATGCCCTTTCACCTTGACCTTGATCCAAGGTCATATTTTCATTCTCAAGGTCAAAACAAACTTTTGCCTATAGAACAAAGACCATTTGACCTTGAGAGTTCAAACTTGGCTCAAATATTCCTTGCATCAAGTCCTTTCACCTTGACCTTGACCCCTTCGATTTCAAGGTCACAACAGACTTTTGTTGATAAAATATTGAGCTTTGAATAGATGAAAAGGAATCTTGATGAGAATAGACTTAAATGCTTATCTTTCATACATGACCTTGGTTCAAGGTCAAATAAACTTTTTCAAGGCCATAACAAATATTTTCTCTTGTAGGATTGATAGAATTTTGTTCTTAAATATTTATTCTTCACACAAGTAGTACTTCTTATTTGAACGTTACATAGTAAGATAGATAACTCTTTCATTCTTGTTCTCTGTTTCCTTTTTTATCTTAGGAGCATTACATGTCTGTACTTTCATGCTGTTGTCATTCTCTATTCATAGAAATTTTCTCATTGCTAATTCATTGTGCAATTCTTTTTGGGATAGTAATTTAAAAGGATTCAAAATGGATAGAATAGATCTAGGATTTTAAAGCCTTCCTAAACTTGAAAGGTATTTATCATCTTTTTCTTCTTTCTATTTTATTCTTAGTAGCATTACATATCAGTAGTTACATGTTGTTGTCATTTTCTATTAATAGAAATTATCTCATTGCAAAATCATTGTGCAATTCTTTTTTGAGAAAGTCATTGTAAAGGATTAGATATTGATTGAGTATGGAGTTTAAAGCTTTCGTAAACATGAAAGGTATTTATTATTTATTTCTTCTATTTTGTTGATAAATAAATGACTTTTAGATGATTAGATATTGAACATTGCTCAGATTACGATCAATCGTGATGAGAATTATCATTATACTTATCAATCATCCATGACATTGGTTAAAGGCCATATAATTATTCTCAAGGTCATAACAATCATTTACTCTTGTAGTATTCACACTTTTTTTTTTCCTATACTATTTATTCTTCACACAAGTAGTCCTTCTTAATTGAACTTAACATAGTATAAGAAAGATAATTCTTTTATTCTTATTCTCTGTTTTATTTTTTTTAAGCAGCATTACATATCTGTGCTTTTATGTTGTTGTCATTTTCTATTAATAGAAATTATCTCATTGCAAAATCATTGTGCAATTCTGTTTGAGAAAGTAATTGTAAAGGATTTGATTTGATAGAGCATGGAGTATAAAGCTTTCGTAAACATGAAAGGTATTAAATATTTTTTTCTTCTATTTTGTTGATAAATAAATAAGAGTCCCAAATTAGACATAAACTCTTTTGACTCATTTACTGAAGTGAATAAGGTACTACAGCAACTATTCTTCTTTTTTCTGATTTTAACACTTCAGTTCCGAGGAAGGTCTATTAAAGGAGGAATCCGTCTGTTGCTTGCAACAGTAGCCATCTAGTTATTCTTCTTATTATTATTCTTACCCCCAGATCGTTCCAGTCACTGTACAAAAAAGTGCCACTTTTTATGATAAAACAAAAAGTATCACGTGAAAGAGCATATAAAGATCTAGAGGTAAAAACATTTTGTCGTCGAAAAGTTCACGTATGCCCCCGCTAGAGGTCATCTAAGGTCAAATCTTTAAACACATATAACTCCTAAACTAACCTTACGATTTGAACGAAATTTGTTTTAAAATGTTCTTTGGGAAATTTGCAAATTTTTTTACACTTACATGCTCGATAAAATATTAACGGTTTTCGCGCTATTCCGATTTGAAAATGGAACTTTAAATTGGCACAGTGCCAATTTCTACAGTTTTTGAGATTTTGAGTTGAAACTTTGATACTAGGTTACTTATAGGTAGTCATTTAATGTTGACCTACTTTGAAGGTCAAATTATGATTCTCAAGGTCACAACAAACTTCTGCCTATAGAACAAAGACTATTTGACGTTCAGAGTTCAAACTTCATACATATTATCATTAAACCAAGCTCTTTCACCTTGACCTTGACCCAAGGTCAAATTTTGATTCTCAAGGTCACAACAAACTTTTGCTTATAGAACGAAGACTATTACACCTTCAGAGTTCAAACTTAATACATAATATCATTAAGCCAAGCTCTTAAACCTTGACCTTGACCCAAGGTCAAATTCTGATTCTCAAAGTCACAACAAAATTTTTCCTATGGAACAAGGACTATAGCACCTTCAGAGTTTAAACTTCATACATAATATCAATATACCAAGCTCTTTCATCTTGACCTTGACCCAAGGTCAAATTCCGATTTTCAAGGTCACAACAAACTTTTGCCTATAGAACAATGACTATTTGACCTTCAGAGTTAAAAATTCAAACATATAATTGTTCAGTCACGCTCTTTCACCTTGACCTTGACCCAAGGTCAAATTCTCATTCCAAGGTCACAGCAACTTTTGCCTATAAATTAAAGACTATTTCACCTTCAGAGTTCATACTTTATACATATAATGATTGGGCCCAGCTCTTTCACCTCGACCTTTACCCAAGGTCAAATTCTAATTCTCACGGTCAGAACAAACTTTAGTCTATAAAACAAAGACTGTTTAATCTTGAGAATTCAAACTTTACACAAATATTCCTTGCATCAAATCCTTTCACCATGACTTTGACCCAAGGTCATTTGTTCGATTTCAAGGTCACAAATGACTTTTAGATGATTTGATATTGAACTTTGCTCAGATTACGATCAATCGTGATGAGAATAATCATTATACTTCAATGACATCGGTTAAAAGCCAAATAATTATTCTCAAGGTCATAACAATCATTTACTCTTGTAGAATTCACATTTTTTGTCCTATACTATTTATTCTTCACACAAGTAGTCCTTCTTATTTGAACTAAACATAGTATAAGAAAGATAATTCTTTTATTCTTATTCTGTTTTTTTTTTCTTCTAAGTAGCATTACATATATGTACTTTCATGTTGTTGTCATTTTCTATTAATAGAAATTATCTCATTGCAAAATCATTGTGCAATTCTGTTTTGAGAAAGTAATTGTAAAGGATTTGATTTGATAGAGCATGGAGTATAAAACTTTCGTAAACAAGAAAGGTATTTAATATATTTTTCTTCTATTTTCTATTGATAAATAAATAAGAGTCCCAAATTAGACATAAGCTCTTTTGACTCATTTGCTAAAGTGAATAAGGTACTGAAGCAACTATTCTTTTTTCCATCTTCTTTATTCGGATTTTAACAATTCAGTTCCGAGGAAGGTCTAATAAAGGAGGAATCCGTCTGTTGCTTGCAACAGTAGCCATCTAGTTTATAATTATATTCATAAGATAAGCATCTTGTTTTCATCGCCCCATTTTATTCGGGACCGTTTTTATTCTTTATCAACTTGATTTGACGTTTAAATGGCCAAATGCATCACGTGACGTCATTTGCTTAAAACTGATGCAGGCGTTAATACAAGCAACGGAGTATATAACTTTAGGTATTTCACAACCTGCATTTTATGGTTACATAATTAACAAAATAAGAAGGATCAAAGGTAGACAGCATATGTATCGAAAATGCGTCAGAGTCATCAAACGCCGTTTATACCGTGGATATGATCCTAATGTCACCAGACGGACACTAAGCTTGGTACTTGACCAATATACAGTCTTGTATGAGCGCATTCTTAAGACTTGCACTCTGACTGACTGTGACGACGGGACTCGTTGACGGGCCCTGTCCAAACCTCATTAGAGAAGACAGGGCCCCGACCACCGGTCCTCTCTGAATGTCAGTCGGACTCCTCGGGTGATAACATATATGAGCTCGCTACAGCCGGCAGAGCACGGACTGTATTACGCACGTCCTCTTTTTATATCCATTTACATATTCATCTGTGTTGCTTGGACCCCTGTGTTTTACGGTCTTGTTTGTGTGTGGTCATCTAACAGTGAGGAGGTTGTTTTACACCATAATTGTGCGTTCTTCGAGACCTCTGGGAAATCGGAATAGTGGGAGGGTTGTGCGCACGTAATCCAGGATAACCACACCGTCTGCTATTTACGTAGCAGATGGCCGTCCTAAGTCGGCACCGGTTGCCCATTGGTCTCGTTGGTTTATGTGTAGTCTTTTATGTTTCATGTTTCTATGTTGTGAGTGGGTGTTCCTTGTCCCTTTTGCGTCTCTTTCTGTGGGTATCTGTTCTGTGTTTTTTGCATGGGTGTTTTGGGATTTTGCTGTGGGTGCTGCAACCTAGTGTTGTTGGAGATCCCCTCCTTTCTTTAATATTACTGATATGATTATAAAGACGCGGGTAAATGTTATAAAATGGGTTACAGAATTCGCTTTTTGATCAGTTCTATTTCCAATTGATATATGGATAAAAAATGGAGTAATTTAGATGAACGGTTTTGGAGATATAAATCCAAATAGAGCACGGTCAGGATCTCTTGCCAGCATTTTGTAACAAAATCTTGAGGGGGTAAGGTCATAATTTTGTATCAAACTTAAAATTTTGCGCGATGATTGCTACATTTATTTTCATTTTTGAAAGATATATTAACTTAGATTAAGATAGAAATTTTTCCGCTAATTGGCATGTTAACAAAGTACTTAAACCCGTTATTTACTGGTTGGACTCTAAAAATAATGACGTCAAGAATAGTGGCTAAAATGGTAAAATAAATATTATTATACCTCTACTGATTTTTTCCTATATAAAAAGAGACTCATTAAATTAACTAAATCCCTGGAAATCGCCTGATAAGACTATTTCCCTGCAAAGGGGTGCGTTAGTTGAGAAGACTATTTCCCTAGCAGTCAGGGGCATCACCGAATTCAGTCCTCTTTGGAAATTACTGATTCTGATAATTTATTTTTCGATTTCCTTTGTAAGGTAAGTAAACACGATCAAAGAAATTCATTTTGCAAAATGATAGAAATCAGTAACATAAAAATGATTGAATCCCGTCATATTATAAAGTTTGTCCATTTTTAAATTGGCTTTACCACACTATTTAGGGAAATCTAATTCCAAGGATTTGTAGTACTTTCTATTCTGCACCCAATGAACTCATAAAACGAAAATGCGCAGGAATAAATTTCGAGAAATAAGAATGCGCGCAAAAAGTATGGAATTCAGTCATTTGGAAGTAAAGCAGCAAGTAAAGTCAAAATCAAAATTACTGATGTTAGTAATTTCTGAAAGAGTACTGAAATTAGTGATGCCCCTGACTGCCTAGGGAGTTAGTTTCAAAATGGGGCGGAGCTTCTTTGGAGGTGTGTCAGTATCAGCCAATCAGCGCCTATGAAGGTTGATCGGATGACGTCATTAATACGCGAGCAGAGTAATCCGCCTCCTATCCACTTCGCACATGAATTAATCCGTAATAAAATAAAACAATCAAAAATTAAACGTGTATGAGTATGAATAATGATGTTTCTGTTTATTTTATCATCAAAAATTAATATTTCCGTTACTCAGTCATTCATTCGAGAAGGCAAGGCAAAATCATTAGAATTTCCATTGGAACCATGATATGTTTGTTTCAGTAGAATGTTTGTTTCGGTATACCTAAGATATATGTTTGCTTCTGTATAATGTTTGTTTCGGTATAATAAAACAGTTAAAGTATACCATTGAGGGAGTTAGCACGATTCTGGTCCCCCGAGACCAGACCTATTTCCCGAGGCTTCGGGGAACCAGAATCGTGCTAACTCCCTCGATGGTATACTTTAACTGTATGCTATTATATAGAATTTGACGTATCAGCATTGATGTATTTTCCATTTTTTATTTGTTTTAGGCCTTCTTTCGTTATTAAAAGAATGGCCATATACATTCATGCATCAGTTTTAAAATAACAGGGGTCTATTTTTTTTTATTTTTTTAATTTTTAAACTGTAAAAATAATAAAAGTCCAGGGACATCGGGATACACAGCTGAGTTTTTCAAAATTTTTTGGTTCGATATAGGCGATTTTCTATTTAGGTCATACATTTGCTCATTTCATAAAGGAGAATTATCTGTGTCCCAAAAACTTGGTATTCTTTCCATTCTTCCAAAAGGAGATACACCCAGACAATTTTTGAAGAATTGGCGTCCGATCACACTTTTAAATGTATTTTACAAAATATTATCAGGTGTTATTGCAAAAAGAATTAAGTCCGTTTTCCCACAAATCATTCACGAAAATCAGAAAGGCTTTTTAAGTGGAAGATATATAAGTGAGAATACCCGACTTATGTATGACGTAATTAATACATGTAACGAAAAAAATATCTCCGGTTTAATTTTATTGATAGACTTTTGCAACAATATTATAGGATGGATAAAGCTTTTTTGTAATGATTTTAAACTCTGTGTCACTCAAAATGGTTTCTTTTCGAATTTCTTCAAAATTGGACGAGGTTGCAGACAAGGCGACCCAGTATCATCATACATATTTCTTTTATGCGTTGAAATCTTAGCCTTAAAATAAAAAAATGCAAGAAATATTAAAGGAATTCAAATTTGTATTAAGGAATATAAAATACTGCAATACGCAGATGATACGGCTTTACTTCTCGATGGATCCCAAGAATCATTAAAAAATGCACTTTCATTAATTGGACAATTTGCTAAATATTCTGGTTTAAAACCTTATTACAATAAAACGTGTTAAAATTTGCCGTTTAAGAAATTCTAATTTAAGATTATGTGAGGAATATGACATTACTTGGTCTCAAAGGCCATTTAGATTTTTAGGTATAATTTTTCAATAGATTTAAGTGAAATCGAAGAACTTAGTTTTTCTTCTAAATTACAAGAGATCAAGAATCTGATCAAATCATGGTCTAAAAGATTACTTAGTACAAATGGAAGAATTACAGTCGTAAAATCGATTTTATTACCCAAAATGACACATCTATTCATTGCATTACCTAATCCGAAAGAAAAAATAATAAAAGAACTTTAAACTTTATTTTTCAAATATATATGGAATAATAAAACAGAAAGAATTTCCAGAAAATGTATTACATGTATTCAAGATTACAAAAATGGAGGACTGAGAATGATATATATATAGATTCATTTATTAAAAGTTTAAAAATAACTTGGATTAGAAGAATTATTAATAGCAATGAAAATCTCTCTTGGTTAAATCTTTTGAATGATATTCTTCCCAAAAGTTTTATATCATTTCTTAATTTTGGAAAAGAATATATGATTTATTTATCTAGAACTATTAGTAACAACTTCTGGAAAGATGTATTTCTGTCTTATTATAGCCTAAGAACATTATTAGAGGATGAAGTAAATCTCTTTGAACCCCTTTGGTACAATAACATGTTAAAAGTAGATAATAAACCAGTTTTTTTACAATGACTGGAAAGAAAAAGGTATCTTGTACATTTATGATTTGTTAGATGATAGAGGTAATTTATTACTTTATGAGTCTTTTTGTGATTGTTACAGATTTAACCCCCCCCCCCCTTTACATTATTTTGGGGGTTATGCATGAACATTATAAAGCTTCGATGGAATTTTCACATTGACAATTTTGGCAAATACCATCCTCATTATCCTAAACATATAGAAATTCTTCCAAAAAATATCAAAGGAACCAAAAACTTCTTTGATGTATTTATTTTAGGATCTTATAGCAGACCAAAAAATGAGTTGAAATGGGAGTCTGAAATACATTCAGAAATAGATGAGATATGTTGGAAAAGAATTAATTTTGGTGTTAAATCATACACAAATGACTGTTTATTAAAGTGGTTCCAATATCGTATTGTACATCGAATTTTAGGTACTAATGTACTTTTATATAAGATAGGAATAAATTCATCAAATACATGTACTTTTTGTCACACAGAACCAGAAACTATCTCACATTTACTTTATAGTTGTCAATATTCATACAAAATATGGAATGATTTTAAGATTTGGCTATTTGACATTTTTGATATTAGTTTAGATTTAACAACTATAAATATATTATTGGGAGTTTTACAAAAAATGTAAAGTACTTGACACTATAATATGCCTTATCAAACAATCCATTTATAGACAAAAGATGGGAAAATGCATTCCCAACTTTGAAGGTGCACAATCTCATATCAAAAACTATATAAAGGGACAATGTTATATTTATTTAAAAAAAAATAAATTAGAAATCTTTATGAAAAAATGGGGCGCTTTTACAGTTCTAGCAGAGTAAAGATTATCTTTTTTCTTTACAAAACATAATAAACGTAATAATAAGTACAAAACTAGATGGCTACTGTTGCAAGCAACAGACGGATTCCTCCTTTATTAGACCTTCCTCGGAACTGAAGTGTTTAAATCCGAATAAAGAAGATGGAAAATGAATATTTGCTTTAGTACCTTATTCACTTCAGCAAATGAGTTATAAGAGCTTATGTCTTACTTGGGACTCTTATTCATTTATCAACAAAATAGAAGAAATAGATAATAAATACCTCTTACGTTTTACGAAAGCTTTATACTCCATGATCAATCAAATCAAAATCCTTTAAAATTACTATCTCAAAACAGAATTGCACAATGATTTTGCAATGAGAACATTTCTATCAATAGAAAATGACAACATCATCAAAATACTGACAGTAATGCTACTAAGAAAAAAAAAAAATAAGAAAACAGAGAACAAGAGTAATAGAGTTATCTTTCTTATACCATGTTATGTTCAAATAAGAAGGAACTTCTTGTGTAAAGAATGAATTGTGCATGATAAAACTGTAAATTCTACAAGAGTAAATGTTTGTTAAAACTGTGAATTCTACAAGAGTAAATGTTTATTAAACATTGAAAATGATTATATGACCTTGAACCAAGGTCACAGATAAAAGATAAGTAATGGAGGTTAATTTCATCACGATTCATTTTAATCTGATCAAAGCTCAATATTTTATCAATCAAAGTCTATTGTGACCTCGAAATCGAACAAATGACCTTGGGTCAAGGTCAAGGAAAAAGAAATTGATGCTAGGAATATTTGTGTTAAGTTTGAAGTCTCTATGTCAAACAGTCTTTGTTTTATTGCAAAAGTTTGTTGTGACCTTGAGAATGAGAATTTGACCTTGGGTCAAGGTCAAGGTGAAAGAGCTTGACTCAAAGATAATATGTATGAAGTTTGTACTCTGAAGGTCAAATAGTCTTTGTTCTATAGGCAAAAGTTTGTTGTGACCTTGAGAATCTCAATTTGACCTTGAAACTAGGTCAACATTAAATGACTACCTATACGTAACCTACCATCCAAGTTCCAAGTCAAAATCTCAAAAACTGTAGAAATTGGCACCTTGCCAATTTAAAGTTCCATTTTCAACTCGATATAGCGCGAAAACCGTAAATATTTTATCGAGAATGTAAGCGTATAAAAGTTTGCAAATTTTCCAAAGAACAATATGAAACATACTTCGTTCAAATCGTACATCTAATTTAGAAGTTATAAGAGTTTAAAGATTTGACCTTTGATGACCTCTAGCGGGGGCATTGGTGAACTTATCGACAAACAAAAATTTGTTATGTAAGACCTTTGTCTGCTCTTTCTAATGGTACCATCCTTTTTATTCTGTGTAAAAAGACCTTTGAATAAAGTGTCTGGAAATGAAGAGGGGTAAGAATAATAAGAATAATAAGAATAAAGAAAAGACATTGCAACTAGAAGGCTACTGTTGCAAGCAACAGACGGATTCCTCCTTTATTAGACCTTCCTCAGAACTGAAGTGTTAAAATCCGAATAAAGAAGATGGAAAAATGAATAGTTGCTTCAGTACCTTATTCACTTTAGCAAATGAGTCAAAAGAGCTTATGTCTAATTTGGGACTCTTATTCATTTTCAACAAGATAGGGAAAAAATAAATACCTTTCATATTTGCGAAAGCTTTAAACTCCATGCTCTATCAATATCAAAATCCTTTTACAATTACTTTCTCAAAACAGAATTGCACAATGATTTTGCAATGAGATAATTTCTATTAATAGAAAATGACAACAACATGAAAATACAGATATGTAATGCTACTAAGAAAGAAAAAAAAAAAACGAAACAGAGAACAAGAATAAAAGAGTTATCTTTCTTATACTATGTTAAGTTCAAACAAGAAGGACTACTTGTGTGAAGAATAAATAGTATAGGACAAAAGTGTGAATTCTACAAGAGTAAATGATTGTTATGACCTTGAGAATGATTATTTGACCTTGAACCAATGTCATAAATGAAAGATAAGTATTGTGATCATTCTCATCACGATTGATCTTAATCTGAGCAAAGCTCAATATCTAATTAACCAAAGTCGGTTGTGACCTTGAAATCGAACAAATGACCTTGAGTCAAGATCACGGTGAAAGGGTTTGTTACAAGGAAAATTTGTTTAATGATTGAACTCACAGGGTCAAATAATCTTTGTTTTATAGACTAAAGTTTGTTGTAACCTTGAGAATGAGAATTTGACCTTGGGTCAAGGTCAAGGTGAAAGAGCTTGACTGAACAATAATATTTATGAAGTTTGAACGCTGAAGGTCAAATAGTCCTTGTTCTTTAGGCAAAAGTTTGTTGTGACCTTGATAATCAAAATTTGACCTTGGGTCAAGGTCAAGGTGAAAGAGCTTGGTTTAACGATAATATGTATGAAGTTTGAACTCTGAAGGTCAAATACTTTTGTTCTATAGACAAAACTTTCTTGTGGCCTTGAGAATAAAAATTTGACCTTGAAAGTAGGTCAACATTAAATGACCACCTATAAGTAATCTAGTATCAAAGTTTCAACTCAAAATCTTAAAAACTGTAGAAATTGGCACTGTGCCAATTTAAAGGTCCATTTCAACTCGGAATAGCGCGGAAACCGTAAATATTTTATCGAGCATGTAGGCGTATAAAAGTTTACAATCTTCCCAAAGAACATTTTAAAACAAATTTCGTTCAAATCGTACGGTTAGTTTAGGAGTTATAAGTGTTTAAAGATTTGACCTTTGATGACCTCAAGCAGGGGCATTGGTGAGCCTATCGACAAACAAATAGTTAAAGAAGATCTTGGTATGCTCTTTCTGATGGTACCATCCCTTTTGCTCTGTGTTGAAAGACCTTTGAATAAAGTGTCTGGAAATGATGAGGGGGTAAGAATAAAAAATAATAATAATAATAAGTAGATGGCTACTGTTGCAAGCAACAGACGGATTCCTCCTTTATTAGACCTTCCTTGGAACTGAAGTGTTAAAATCCGAATAAAGAAGATGGAAAAATGAATCGTTGCTTTTGTACCTTATTCACTTCAGCAAATGAGTTTTAAGAGCTTTAGTCTTATTTGGGACTCTCATTTATTTATCAACAAAATAGAACAAAAATATTATAAATACCTTTTATGTTTATGAAAGCTTTATACTCCATGATCTATCAATTCTAAATCCTTTAAAATTACTATATCAAAACAGAATTGCACAATGATTTTGCAATGAGAGCATTTCTATAAATAGAAAATGACAATAGAATCAAAATACAGCCAAGTAATGCTACTAAGAAAAAAAAACCAGAGACCAAAAGTAAAAGAGTTATGTTTCTTATACTATGTTATGTTCAAGTAAGAAAGACTACTTGAGTGAAGAATAAATAGCGTAGGACAAAAACTGCTAATTCTACAAGAGTAAGTTTGTTATGACCCTGAGAATGATCATTTGACCGTGAATAAAGGTCACGGAAAAAAGATAAGTATTTGAGGTAATTCTTTTCAAGATTGATCTTAATCTGATCAAGGCTCAATATTTTATCAACCAAAGTATGTTGTGACCTTGAAATCGAACAAATGACCTTGGGTCAAGGTCAAGGAAAAAAGGCTTGATGCAATGAATATTTGTGTCAAGTTTGAACTCTTAAGGTCAAATAGTCTTTGTTCTATAGGCAAAAGTTTGTTGTGACCTTGCGAATCAAAATTTGACCTTGGGTCAAGGTCAAGGTGAAAGAGCTTGGCTTAACGATAGTATGTATGAAGTTTGAACGATGAAGGTCAAATAGTCTTTTTTCTATAAGGAAAAGTTTGTTGTGACCTTGAGAATCAAAATTTGACCTTGGGTCAAGGTCAAGGTGAAAGACCTTGGCTAAACAATAGTATGTATGAAGTTTGAACTCTGAAGGTCAAGTAGTCTTTGTTCTATAGGCCAAAATTTGTTGTGACCTTGAGAATAAAAATTTTACCTTGAAGGTAGGTCAGCAATAAATGTCTACCTATAAGTATCTTACTATCTAAGTTTCAACTCAAAATCTCAAAAAATGTAGAAATTTGAACTGTGCCAATTTAAAGTTCCATTTTCAACTCTGAGTAGGGCGAAAACCGTAAATATTTTATCGAGCATGTAAGCGTATAAAAGTTTGCAAATTTTCCAAAGAACAATATAAAAAAAATTCATTCAAATCGCACGGTTAGTTTAGGAGTTATAAGGTTTTAAAGATTTTACCTTTGATGACCTCTAGCGGGGGCACATGTGAACTTCTCGGCAAGAAAAAAATTTTAAATTAAGATCTTTATTTGCTCTTTTACATGATACTTTCCATTTTATCATATGATGCGGTAATTTGTTGTAACGTCTCTGGATTGGCTTGGGGGTAATAGTAATAATAATAATAAGAACTAGATGGCTACTGTTGCAAGCAACAGACGGATTCCTCCTTTATTAGACCTTCCTTGGAACTGAAGTGTTAAAATCCGAATAAAGAAGATGGAAAAATGAATAGTTGCTTTTGTACCTTATTCACTTCAGCAAATGAGTCTTAAGAGCTTTAGTCTAATTTGGGACTCTCATTTATTTATCAACAAAATAAAACAAAAAGATAATAAATACCTTTCATGTTTACGAAAGCTTATACTCCATGATCTATCAATTCTAAATCCTTTAAAATTACTATTTCAAAACAGAATTGCACAATGATTTTCCAATGATAGCATTTCTATGAATAGAAAATGAAAATAGAATCAAAATAATGCCAAGTAATGCTACTAAGAAAAAAAAACCCCCCAGAGAACAAGAGTAAAAGAGTTATGTTTCTTATTCTATGTTATGTTCAATTAAGAAAGACTACTTGTGTGAAGAATAAGTAGCGTAGGACAAAAACTGCTAATTCTACAAGAGTAAGATTGTTATGACCTTGAGTTTGATCATTTGACCGTGAATAAAGGTCACGGAAAAAAGATAAGTATTTGAGGTAATTCTTTTCAAGATTGATCTTAATCTGAAAAAAGCTCAATATTTTATCAACCAAAGTATGTTGTGACCATGAAATCGAACAAATGACCTTGGGTCAAGGTCAAGGTAAAAGGGATTAATGCAAGGAATATTTGTATTAAGATTGAACTCTTAAGGTCAAATAGTCTTTGTTCTATAGGCAAAAGTTTGTTGTGACCTTGAGAATCAAAATTTGACCTTGGGTCAAGGTCAAGGTGAAAGAGCGTGGCTTAACGATAATATGAAATAAGTTTTAACTCTGAAGGTCAAATAGTCTTTATTCTATAGGCAAAACTTTGTTGTGACCTTGCGAATCAAAATTTGACCTTGGGTCAAGGTCAAGGTGAAAGAGCTTGGCTTAACGATAGTATGTATGAAGTTTGAACGCTGAAGGTCAAATAGTCTTTGTTCTATAGGCAAAAGTATGTTGTGACCTTGAGAATCAAAATTTGACCTTGAAAGTAGGTCAGCATTAAAGGTTTACCTATAAGTAAGCTACCATCCAAATTTCAACTCAAAATCTAAAAAAATGTAGAAATTGGCACTGTGCCAATTTAAAGTTCCATTTTCAACTCTGAATAGCGCGAAAACCGTAAATATATTATCGAGCATGTAAGCGTATAAAAGTTTGCAAATTTCCCAAAGAACAATATAAAACAAATTTTGTTCAAATCGTACGGTTAGTTTAGGAGTTATAAGAGTTTAAAGATTTGACCTTTGATGACCTCCAGCGGGGGCATATGTGAACCATTTGACAAGAAAAAAAAATTCATTCAAGATCTTCATATGCTCTTTCACATGGTGCTTTCCGTTTTTTCATATGATGCTGTACTTTTTTGTAAAGTGTCCGGAACGGTTTCGGGGTAAGAATAATAATAATAATAAGAATAATAATAAGAATAAAGAAAAGACAATACAATAACAGAAAGGATTCCGACGGAAGTCGGAATCCTTAATAACTAGATGGCTACTAAGATAAAAATTAGAAACAGAGAACAAGAATAAAAGAGTTATCTATCTTACTATGTAAAGTTCAAATAAGATGTACTACTTGTGTGAAGAATAAATATTTAAGAACAAAATCCTATCAATCCTACAAGAGTAAATGTTTGTTATGACCTTGAAAAAGTTTATTTGACATTGAACCAAGGTCATGGGTAAAAGATAAGCATCTTAGTTTATTCTAATCAAGCTTTCTATTCATCTATTCAAAGCTCAATATTTTATCAACAAAAGTCTGCTGTGACCTTGAAATCGAACAAATGACCTTGGGTCAAGGTCAAGGTGAAAGGAATTGAAGCAAGGAATATATGCGTCAAGTTTGAACTCTCAAGGTCAAATGGTCTTTGTTCTATAGGAAAAATTTTGTTGTGACCTTGAGAATGAAAATTTGACCTTGGGTCAAGGTCAAGGTGAAAGGGCTTGGATCAATGATTGTATTAATGAAGTTTGAACTGTCAAGGTCAAATAGTCTTTGTTCTATAGGCAAAAGTTTGTTGTGACCTTGAGAATGATAATTTGACCTTGAAACTAGGTCATCATCAATGGCTACCTATAAGTAACCTACCATCCAAGTTTCAACTCTTAATCTCAAAAACTGTAGAAATTGGCATTGTGCCAATTTAAAGTTCCATTTTCATCTCAAAATAGCGCGAAAACCGTAAATATTTTATCGAGCATGTAAGCGTATAAAACTTTGCAAATTTCCCAAAGAATAATATAAAACAAATTTCGTTCAAATCGCACGGTTAGTTTAGGAGTTATAAGGTTTTAAAGATTTTGTCTTTGATGACCTCTAGCGGGGGCATATGTGAACTTTTTGACAAGAAAAAAAATTTAAATGAAGATCTTAATTTGCTTTTTCACATGATACTTTCCATTTTATCATATGATGCGGTACTTTGTTGTAACGTCTCTGGATTGGCTTGGGGGTAATAATAATAATTATAATAATAATAATAATAAGAATAACTAGATGGCTACTGTTGCAAGCAACAGACGGATTCCTCCTTTATAAGACCTTCCTCGGAACTGAAGTGTTAAAATTCGAATAAAGAAGATGAAAAAAGAATAGATGTTTAGTACCTTAATCACTTCAGCAAATGAGTCAAAAGAGCTTATGTCTAACTTGGGACTCTTATCTATTTATCGACAAAAAAGAAACAAAAGACGATAAATACCTTTCAAGTTAAGGAAGGCTTTAAACTCCTAGATCTACTCTATCCATTTTGAATCCTTTTAAATTACTATCCCAAAAAGAATTGCACAATGAATTAGCAATGAGAAAATTTCTATAAATAGAGAATGACAACAGAATGAAAGTACAGACAAGTAATGCTACTAAGATAAAAAAGGAAACAGAGAACAAGAATAAAAGAGTTATCTATCTTACTATGTAAAGCTCAAATAAGAAGAACTACTTGTGTGAAGAATAAATATTTAAGAACAAAATGATATAAATCCTACAAGAGTAAATGTTTGTTATGACCTTGAAAAAATTTATTTGACCTTGAACGAAGGTCATAGATGAAAGATAAGCATTTTAGTTTATTCTCATCAAGATTTCTTTTCATCTATTCAAAGCTCAATATTTTATCAACAAAAGTCTGTTGTGACCTTGAAATCGAACAAATGACCTTGGGTCAAGGTCAAGGTGAAAGGACTTAATGCAAGGAATATTTGCGTCAAGTTTGAACTCTCAAGGTCAAATGGTCTTTGTTCTATAGGAAAAATTGTATTGTGAACTTGAGAATGAGAATTTGACCTTGGGCCAAGGTCAAGGCGAAAGGGCTTGGATCAATGATTGTATTTATGAAGTTTGAACTGTCAAGGTCAAATAGTCTTTGTTCTATAGGCAAAAGTTTGTTTTGACCTTGAGAATTATAATTTGACCTTGAAACTGGGTCATCATCAATGACTACCTATAAGTGACCTACCATCCAAGTTTCAACTCAAAATCTCAAAAACTGTAGAAATTGGCACTGTGCCAATTTAAACTTCCATTTTCAACTCAAAATAACTCGAAAACCGTACATATTTTATCGAGCATGTTAGCGTATAAAAGTTTGCAAATTTCCCAAACAACAATATAAAACAAATTTCATTCAAATCGCACGGTTAGTTTAGGAGTTATAAGGTTTTAAAGATTTTACCTTTGATGACCTCTAGTGGGGGCATATGTGAACTTTTCGACAAGAAAAAAAATTTAAATGAAGATCTTTATTTGCTCTTTCACATGATACTTTCCATTTTATCATATGATGCGGTACTTTGTTGTAACGTCTCTGGATAGGCTTGGGGGTAAGAATAATAATAATAAGAATAATAAGAATAAAGAAAAGACAATACAATAACAGAAAGGATTCCGACGGAAGTCGGAATCCTTAATAAGAATAAAGAAAAGACAATACAATAACAGAAAGGATTCCGACGGAAGTCGGAATCCTTTATAACTAGATGGCTATTGTTGCAAGCAACAGACGGATTCCTCCTTTATTAGACCTTCCTCGGAACTGAAGTGTTAAAATCCGAAAAAAGGAGATGGAAAAAAGAATAGTTGCCTTAGTACCTTATTCACTTCAGCAAATGAGTCAAAAGAGCTTATGTCTAACTTGGGACTCTAATTCATTTATCAACAAAATAGAAGAAAAGAATTATAAATACCATTCAGTTTTACGAAAGCTATAAACTCCATGCTCTATCAATATCAAAATCCTTTACAATTACTATCTCATAACAAAATTGCACAATGATTTTGCAATGAGATCATTTCTATTAATAGAAAATGATAACAACATGAAAGTACAGATATGTAATGCTACTAAGAAAAAAAAAGGAAACAGAGAAAAAAAAATAAAAGAGTTATCTTTCTTATACTATATTGAGTTCAAACAAGAAGAACTACTTGTGTGAAGAATAAATAGTATAGGACAAAGTGTGTGATTTATACAAGAGTAAATGATTGTTATGACCTTGAAAATGATTATTTGACCTAAAACCAAAGTCATGGATGAAAGATTTGTATTGTGATCATTCTCATCATGATTGATCTTAATCTGAGCAAATGTTAAACGTCTTTAAATTCAATAGCATCATTTAAAACCTGATAAATTTACAGCATGGACCAGACATGCACGTTTCGGGTACTAAACCCTCAGCTCAATATCTAATCAACCAAAGTCGGTTGTGACCTTGAAATCGAACAAATGACCTTGAGTCAAGATCACGGTGAAAGGGTTTGTTACAAGGAAAATTTGTTTAATATTTGAACTCACAGGGTCAAATAATCTTTGTTTTATAGACTAAAGTTTGTTGTAACCTTGAGAATGAGAATTTGACCTTGGGTCAAGGTCAAGGTGAAAGAGCTTGACTGAACAATAATATTTATGAAGTTTGAACGCTGAAGGTCAAATAGTTCTTGTTCTATAGGCAAACGTTTGTTGTGACCTTGATAATCAAAATTTGACCTTGGGTCAAGGTCAAGGTAAAAGAGCTTGGTTTAACGATAATATGTATGAAGTTTGAACTCTGAAGGTCAAATACTTTTTGTTCTATAGGCAAAAGTTTGTTGTGACCTTGAGAATGAAAATTTGACCTTGAAAGTAGGTCAACATTAAATGACCACCTATAAGTAACCTACTATCAAAGTTTCAACTCAAAATCTCAAAAACTGTAGAAATTGGCACCGTGCCAATTTAAAGTTCCTCTTTCAACTTGGAATAGCTTGAAAACCGTAAATATTTTATCGAGCATGTAAGCGTATAAAAGTTTACAATTTTCCCAAAGAACATTTTAAAACAAATCTCGTTCAAATCGTACGGTTAGTTTAGGAGTTATAAGTGTTTAAAGATTGTCCTTTGATGACCTCCAGCGGGGGCATTGGTGAGCTTATCGACAAGCAAAAAATAGTTAAACAAGATCTTGGTATTCTCTTTCTGATGGTACCATCCCTTTTGCTCTGTGTTAAAAGACCTTTGAATAAAGTCTCTGGAAATGATGAGGTGGTAAGAATAAAAATAATAATGATAAGAATAACTAGATGGCTACTGTTGCAAGCAACAGACGGATTCCTCCTTTATTAGACCTTCCTCGGAACTGAAGTGTTAAAATACGAAAAAAGAAGATGGAAAAAAGAATAGTTGTTTTAGTACCATATTCACTTCTTCAGCAAATGAGTCAAAAGAGCTTATGTCTAATTTGGGACTCTTATTTATTTATCATCAAAATAGAAGAAAAAAAAATAAATACCTTTCATTTTTACGAAAGCTTTAAACTCCATGCTCTATCAATATCAGATCGTTAACAATTACTTTCTCAAAACAGAATTACACAATGATTCTGCAATGAGATAATTTCTATCAATAGAAAATGACAACAACATGAAAGTACAGATATGTTATGCTACTAAGAAAAAAAAAAGAAACAGAGAACAAGAATAAAAGAGTTATCTTTCTTATACTATGTTAAGTTCAAATAAGAAGGAATACTTGTGTGAAGAATAAATAGTATAGGACAAAAAGTGAGAATTCTACAAGAGTAAATGATTGTTATGACATTGTGAATGATTATTTGACCTTGAACCAATGTCTTGGATGAAAGAAATATATTGTCATTATTCTCATCACGATTGAATTTAATCTGAGAAAAACTCAATATCTAGTAAAACAAAGTCTGTCATGACCTTGAAATAAAACAAATGACCTTGGGTCAATGCCATGGTGACAGGGTTTGATGCAAGGAATATTTGTGTTAAGTTTGAACTCCCCAGGTCAAAAAGTCCTTGTTCTATTGGCAAAAGTTTGCTGTGACCTTGAGAATATGAATTTGACCTTGGGTCAAGGTCAAGGTGAAACAGCTTGACTGAACTATTATATGTATAAAGTTTGAACTCTGAAGGTCTAATAGTCCTTGTTCTATAGGCAAAAAATTGTTGTGACCTTGAGAATATGAATTTGACCTTGGGTCAAGGTCAAGGTGAAAGAGATTGGCTTAACGATAATATGAATGAAGTTTGAACTCTGAAGGTCAAATAGTTTTTGTTCTATAGGCAAAAGTTTGTTGTGACCTTGAGAATAGAAATTTGACCTTGAAAGTAGGACAACATTAAATGACTACCTTTAAGTAATCTACTTTCAAAGTTTCAACTCAAAATCTCAAAAACTGTTGAAATTGGCACTGTGCCAATTTAAAGTTCCATTTTCAACTCGGAATAGCGCGAAAACCGTAAATATTTTATCGAGCATGTAAGCGTATAAAAGTTTACAATTTTCCCAAAGAACATTTTAAAACAAATTTCGTTCAAATCGTACGGTTAGTTTAGGAATTATAAGTGTTTAAAGATTTGACCTTTGATGACCGCTAGCGGGAGCATTGGTGAGCTTATGGACAAACAAAAAATAGTTAAAGAAGATCTTGGTATGCTCTTTCTGATGGTATCATACTTTTTTCTCTGTGTTAAAAAACCTTTGAATAAAGTCTCTGGAAATGATGAGGGGGTAAGAATAAAAATAATAATAATAATAATAATAACTAGATGGCTACTGTTGCAAGCAACAGACGGATTCCTCCTTTATTAGACCTTCCTCGGAACTGAAATGCTAAAATCCGAATAAAAAAGATGGAAAAAAGAATAGTTGCTTAAGTACCATATTAACTTCAGCAAATGAGTCAAAAGAGCTTATGTCTAATTTGGGACTCTTATTTATTTATCAACAAAATAGAAGAAAAAATAATAAATACCTTTTATGTTTACAAAAGTTTTAAACTCCATGCACAATCAATATCTAATCCTTTACAATGACTTTCTCAAAAAAGAATTGCACAATGATTTTGCAATGAGATAATTTCTATTAATAGAAAATGACAAAAACATGAAACTACTGATATGTAATGCTACTAAGAATAAAAAGGAAAGAAACAGAGAACAAGAATAAAAGAGTTATCTATCTTACTATTTAAAGTTCAAATAAGAAGTACTACTTGTGTGAAAAATAAATAGTTAAGAACAAAATTCTATGTATTCTACAAGAGTAAATGTTTGTTATGACCTTGATAAAGTTAATATGACCTTAAACCAAGGTCATGGATAAAAGATAAGCATTTGAATTTATTCTCATCATGAGTCCTCTTAATCTAATCAAAGCTCAATATTTTATCGAAAAAAGTCAGTTGTGACCTTGAAATCGAACAAATGACCTTGGGTCAAGGTCAAGGTGAAAGGACTTGATGCAAGGAATATTTGCGCCAAGTTTGAACTCTCAAGGTCAAATGGTCTTTGTTCTATAGGCAAAAGTTTGTTGTGACCTTGAGAATCAAAATTTGACCTTGGGCCAAGGTCAAGATGAAAGGGCTTGGCTCAGTGATTGTATTTATGAGGTTTGAACTGTCAAGGTCAAATAGTCTTTGTTCTATAGGCAAAAGTTTATTGTGACCTTGAGAACCATAATGTGACCTTGAAACTTGGTCATCATCAATGACTACCTATTAGTAGCCTACCATCCAAGTTTCAACTCAAAATCTCGAAAAACTGTAGAAATTGGCACTGTGCCAATTTAAAGTTCCATTTTCAACTTGAAAAAGCGCTAAAACCGTAAATATTTTATCGAGCATGTTAGCGTATAAAAGTTTACAATTATCCCAAAGAACATTTTAAAACAAATTTCGTTCAAATCGTACGGTTAGTTTAGGAGTTATAAGTGTTTAAAGATTTGACCTTTGATGACCTCCAGCGGGGGCATTGGTGAACTTATCGACAAACAAAAAATAGTTAAAGAAGATCTTGTAATGCCCTTTCTGATGGTACTATTCCTTTTGCTCTGTGTTAAAAGACCTTTGAATAAAGTGTCTGGAAATGATAAGGGGGTAAGAATAAAAATAATAATAATAAGAATAATAATAAGAATAAAGAAAAGACATTGCAATAACAGAAAGGATTCCGACGGAATAGTCGGAATCCTTAATAAGAACTAGATGGCTACTGTTGCAAGCAACAGACGGATTCCTCCTTTATTAGATCTTTTTAAGAACTGAAATGTTAAAATCCGAAAAAAAAGAAGATGCTAAAAAGAAATAGCTAAATTAGTTCCCTATTTAGAAAATAAAGTTGTTCATCTGTTGCTGAAAACTCAATGACCTTGAGATTATCGACAGGATCTTCTTTAACTCATTCGAAAATGTGAACTTGACCTTTAACTGAGTTAACGATTAAACATTGATAACCTAAGATCATTTTCATAATGTTTAATCTTAATCGGATGAAAGCTGTGAACGACAAAATTCTGTTGTGACCTTGAAACCTTGTCAATGACCTTTTGTTTTGACCTTGAAACCTTGTTAATGACCTTAGGTAAAGGTCATGGTGAAAGAGATTGATGCAAGAAACATTTGAATTAAGTTTGAACTCTGAAGGCCAAATAGTTTTTGTTGTAGGGGCATAAGTTTGTTGTGACCTTGAGAATGAGAATTTGACTTTGGGTCAAGATCAAGATGAAATGGTTTGGTCCAACGATTATATGTATGTAGTTTGAACTCTAAAGATAAAATAATCTTTGTGCTATAGGTAAAAGTTGTTGTGACCTAGAGCATTGGAATTTGACCTTGGATTAAGGTTAAGATGAAAAGGTTTGATCAAACGATTATATGTTTACATGTAGTTTGAACTCTGAAGGTTAAATAGTCTTTGTGCTTAAGGTAAAAGTTTGTTGTTACCTTTTTAGACTGGAAAGGTCCCCATGAGGGGTTTGACAGTAAGCGTTTTGAATATTTTTCCCAACATTATCGCCATAGCACTTTCTATATAGGCATAACCTCAGTCAGTGCATGCATTTTAGATATTGTTTTCATTTTCGTGCGTGAACATCTACGGCGGGTGCGGCTAGGCAACAGTGGATGCTTACTCCTCACGGGCACCTGGTCCCACCTCTAGCTTGCTAGGGGTCCGTTGATGTTCAATTTTGTGTTCTATTGTGAGTGTTGTTGATATTATCGTCAGAATCTTCTTTAACTCATTTGACCTTGGGTCAAGGTCAATGTGAAAGGGTTTGGCTCAACGATTATATATGTATGTATGAACTTTGAACTCTGAAGTTCAAATATTCTTTGTTCTATAGGAAAATTTTTGTTATGACCTTGAGAATCAACATTTGACCTTGAAACAAAGTCAACATTAAATGACTACCCAAAAGTAATCCATCATCCAAGTTTCAACTCAAAATCTCAAACGGTAGAAATTGGCACCTTGTCAATTTAAGATGGGTCCCTACTCGAACCGTTATAGGTTTTCCTTATACGCAGCAGTCTGTGTATAACGTTTTACAATGGCTGGTGGCGAATGAACCAGCGCATTGAAAAATGCAGACAAAAGGTCTTAAATGCCAAAAGAAACAAAAGATAGGAAAATCTATCAATATCCACACCCTTCATATAGTATATATTCTTAGTTGAAAATGTGATGAAATTATAGGGGCGTACCCATATGTTTGGAGTCATATCTTGATTAATTACCAGAAGTCTCTGACGAGACTGTAGCTCTCCTGGTTGTTTTGTTTTTTATTTACTCATTGACAAGTGAATAAGATACATACACATAAAAATAAATTTCCATTTTTTAAGACCATAGGGAGCAATCATTCTAACAAATTAAAAGATGCACAACAAAACACTGCAACTAGAATATCACTCATATAATTCATAATATCCAAGATAAAGTATTTCAAAAAAGAATGCCACACCCATTTTCCAAGATCCAAGAGGGGGGGGGGGGGGGGGGTAGGGACTGCATTAAGAATTACAACAACTCTCATTCATTAATAGCTTTGAAAGGTTGAGAGCACAATTATATAGGAAAAATGACCGCACCTATTTTCTAAGACCCCGGGGATCAGGGGCTCAAACAAAATATCAGATGCATAACAAGAACACAAACCAATCATATTGCAAAAAGAATGAAGCCTCAATCATTTATAGTGTCAGAGGAGTTGCAAGCGCAAGATTACATAAAGTTATTTACTAGGAGAAAATGACCACACCCATTTCCTAAGACCCTGAGGCTCAAACAAAATACTAGTGCACAACAAGACCAGTGACAGACCAATCATATTGCAAAAGGAATAAAGTTTCCATCATTTATAGTTTCAGAGGAGTTGCGAGCACAGGATTACATAGACTTATATAGGAGAAAATGACCACACCCATTTTCTAAGACCCTGGGGGTCAGGGGCTCAAACAAAATATCAGGTGCACAACTAGACCACAGACCCATCATATTGCAAAAATAATGAAGTCTCTATCATTTATAGTGTCAGAGAAGTTGCGAGCTCAAGATTACATGGAGTTAAATAGGAAAATGACCACACCCATATTCTAACACCCTGGGGGTCAGGGCTCAAACAAAATATCAGGAACACAACTACACCATGAACCCATCATATTGCAAAAAGAATGAAGTATCTATCATTTATAGTGTCAAAGGAATTGGAACACTAGGTTTACATAGAGTTATATAGGAGAAAATGACCACACCCATTTTCTAAGACCCTGGGGGTCAGGGGTTCAAACAAATATCAGGTGCACACTTAGACTACAGACCCATCATATTGCAAAAAGAAAGAAGTCTCTATCATTTATAGTGTAAAAGGAGTTGCGACCACAAGATTACATAGAGTTATATAGGAGAAAATGACCACACCCATTTTCTAAGACCCTTGGGGTCAGGGACTCAAACAAATTATCAGGTGCACATCTAGACTACAGACCCATCATATTGCAAAAAGAATGAAGTCTCTATCATTTATAGTGTCAGAGGAGTTGCGAGCACAAGATTACATAGAGTTATATAGGAGAAAATGACCACACCCATTTTCTAAGACCCTTAGGGTCAGGGGCTTAAACAAAATGTCAGGTTCACAACTAGACCACAAACCCATCATATTGCAAAAAAAAAATCAAGTCTCTATCATATATAGTGTCAGAGGAGTTGGGAGCACAAGATTTCATAGATTTTCATGACCACGCTTATTTTCTAAGACCCTGGGGGTCAGGGGCTCAAACAAAATGTCAGGTGCACAACTAGACCACAGATTTATAAAACTGTGCATCTGTGTGTGATTGTTTCCTCGTCTACAAACATAATCTGATGTAATATTACAAAAGGAAAAAAAAAACCCGCATCTGTTTTTTCTTGCAAAAAGTTGGGTTTATTATATATTATTGATAAAAAATGTGATGAAAATTATTTTCACATGTTGATTTACAGTGCCACCTACAGTAAAACAGCTGGACTCTGGAGATTGTTCAATGACATTGAATTAAATTGTCCTTCGTTTTTATGTGCTGTGTTGTTGTTACTGTTTCTTTTTCTCATGGAATTCTGGGAATTAAAAATCCAAAACATGTGCAAAAATGGTTTGAAATTTTCTTCAAGATGGTTTAAATCTGGAACATGTTTCGGGTTTTGCGTTTGGCTGTCATTCACTAATTGTCCAAAAAGTTGATTTCTGGCAATACGCTTCTCAAACTTCTTATTCTAGTCTTCTTTCAATGACCTAAAATTTAAATTTAGAAACAAAATAAGGTCACCATTCATCTAAACTTATGTAAAATTACAATAGGTTTAATTTTTTTAACCCGTATTTCTGGAATTACATATCATGTTTGCTACAATACATTTCTAATAAAAGAAATTGCTCAAATTACATACAGGTATGGTGCACCAAATAGGGGTTCTTTTTACTATTTCATTCACATCTCTTGCAAAAGCTTTAACATTGAACAAACTATGTAACTTTTGAATAGCAGAACTGGTGTAAAGCAGATGCACATACCATCGTTACCCCACATCCAAACTTGGCGATATGCGATACTGATTCGTATGTTTACATCATTCAATATCAATATATATATTTTTTTAGTTTAAACATATTTTATTATATCAAAAAGCAAACGGATTGGAAACAAGTTATCAAACTTACAAGTTCCTCTCAAAACTACAATAATATAATATCAATCATTAACACAGTTCAGGTTTCATTTTTATACTCAATGCGAACATTAATTTCGTAGATGATTGTAAAATATACGTTCTATGTTGGTATTATGAAAATGACAAGGAAGTAGGTACCAGTGTTTGAGCATGATCTGGTGGTACCTACATCAAAGAATGTCCTATGTCTACATCATTGTCATTTCGATTTCGGTTGAAATTTTACATAATCAAATGTATAGACGCGGTTCTTGATCTAAACAATACCTTCATGTTGAGTGTATAAATCAAACTTGAACTGTGTCAGTTATTGATATTGAAGAATGTAAACATACATACGAATCGGTATCGCCTGTCGCCATGATGGGATGTGGGTACCCGATGGTACAAACATCTGCTTTACACAAGTGTTCTTTGTGACTAACCGTTCTGTGGACACCTGTATTTTTTAAAATTTATATTCAAATTTTCCACATACATTCCTACATAACATTTCGTATATTGTTTTTAAGAACTTCCTTTTCATTTTAAAACACGCTCTATCTGACAGTATTTCAGTTTCTAACCCACTGATTTCAAATCCGAGTTGCACTTTACTTACTTATACAAAGGAGTAATTATGAGTATGAACTTACACTTGATTAGCGTTTCAATGGAATTCTAGACAGTGAATCCAGATGTTTGAATGCATCTTTCTTTATACGTCGTTTCTGTAAAAATAACATCAGAATATTAATTTTCATTAGATATATGATATTGTACTCTGAACAGAATATCAACCTCTTTTTTTTATTTCTGTTCGAATATAATGCTTATTGTTACTTTTTATTAGCTCACATGAGCGAAACAGCACCCACAATGGTCCTTTAATCGAGAGCGGAAAACTTATATTTGTACATAGAGAATAAGTGTCTTAATTTGTGTTTTGTTACGGGTATACAACACACAGCAAGTGCATTTATCGTACATGTAATGCGCGTTAGCGCATTTCATGCGATAAATGCACTTACTGTGTGTTGTATACCCGTAACAAAACACAAATTATGACATTTATTCTATATATATGCACTATAGTTGTCTATTTCATTCTTGTTTTCTGAAATTGCCTTTTCTAGGTAAAAGAGTGACGTCAAAATTCATCTCACCGCGGGTTCAGTTTGCAGGTTAGAACAGCCGTCGCGGCATGTTTCTTTAGATCTTATGCATTGTGACGTCACGAGTGTTAATACACGAATTGCAGCACGTTCCTTTCAATAGTAACATCTCAGGGAATTACATCGGTTGTACATATATATCTGAATCAAAGGGTTTCTTTTCCGCTACAGAATACAAATTATACAAACCATGGACATGTAGTGACCTGTGTATTGTCTTGTCCTTCCTCTTGGATTTGGCGAGAATCTCTACAAGCAGGTTGTAGAGATTCCTATGGGTACTAATTGTGCGCTTCTTGTTGCAGATTTATTTTTATACACGTATGAAAAAGAATTTATCCAAAATAGGCTAAAATCTTCAAAAGCAAAGAAAACAAGATGATGTGAAATGTTTCATTGGTACTTCTAGGTACCTGGATGATATTCATACTATGGACAATCCTGTTTTTGGAAAGTATAAAAATGTTATTTATCCACAAGGATTGACTCTATATATAAACAAGGCAAACGTTACAACACAGAAACACCATTTTTGGACCTAAATATCAAAATTGTCAATGGAGAATTTATACAAGTGTGTATGACAAAAGAGATGATTTTGGATTCAACATAGTAAATTTTCCCTGGCTGGACGGTGATGTTCCTAGATTACCGTCATACGGTATCTACATTTCACAGCTCATCCGGTATGCTAGAGCATGTACTGATGTTTTGGATTTTCATAGAAGAAATTTTCATATTACGAAGTTGTAAACTTTTAATTTAAGTCAAGGTTTTCGCTTTCACAAGTCAAAGTCACACGGTCAAAGGTTTATGTACCATATCAAAACGTGTGTCACACTAATTCATTAGTTAAACACCTTAACGGTTCAAGAGTTACAATGTTTTGGACAGACAAACAAGGCAAAAATATAGCCCCTTTTGCAAAGCGGACATTTCAAAATTTGTGTCAAAATGAACTAGATTTGCTTATCATTAATTATAAGATGAATGCGTTTATATCATGTACTCCCGTATTTATTGCAGTCCATTTTTGTTTTGAGTTTGCACTGAAGAATGTATGACATTAATAAGAAAACAGATATCTGAGAGATATAAAACATTCAAGTAGGAGTACTAGGATGTCTTTTCTCCAAAACCTTTCTCTTTAAACTTTCTAGATGAAATTTAAATCCATCTTTTTAATTGTCATTGGAAACTCATCGGTCACTCATGTTTTGCCAACATAGGTGTTGACACATCTGTATCATTTTTAACATCTTTGAGACCATTACTTGGAATCTTTACGTGGACATGAACTGCCTCATGGTCACTGTAGTATGTCGGTATTATCTTTGTCGTTACATCAAGATTCTCAGAAACATATACATGGTCTATCAGTGTTCCATTCTCTGTAGTGGGTGACGTGACAACTTGCCTAAAGTTTTTGCTGATCATGAATGACTGGATTTTCCCATTATTCTTAAAAATGTTCTCATTGAAGTCTCCCATTACTATGCAAGGATCGTTTTTTACGGTCAAAATTGAAGTGATCTTGGCAAGTCGTTCCAGGAAAAGTGAAATCGGATATGCCTGAGGCCTGTAAATTACTAGTATCTGTAGTTTTTCCATTACTTTTAGTACCATGCCTTCAATATCGGTGTGACATAGTTTACTCGTCTTTAGTGTACTTGATTCTTTGATGTATACTCCAACTCCGCCACCCGATGACTCTTTCAATTTGGATGTGACAGGAGATGAGTTAGAGTAGGAGTCATATCTCACTTGATGCGAGAATGTGAAATTGTCTAATTGCACTGTGTCATTTCTTTCTTCCGATTTCAGCCATGTTTCTGTAACCATTATAGCGTCTGAATTTGTGAAGCGCTCATCAGTCCTCATCTGTTTGACATTGTGGACGAGACTTTGTACATTAAATAAAATCACATTAATTCCACTTTCATCTTCAGAACTTGTGGACAATCCAGCTTTTCCTGTAGAAAATGTCTTCATGTTATATATTTTATCCCCAACTTCCTTATCTGCAAATATCTTCCTCTCAAAAGTTACAGTTCCACAGCTTTTTAGGTGCAAACCCGCCTTGGAGGTAACTCTACTGAGAGCTACATATGCTTGTCCAGGACTGAATACTTTTTTCAGATCGACAACAACTCTGTCAAGTGTCATCCCTTGTACTTTATGAGCGGTACATGCCCATGCGAGCTTAAGAGGGAACTGGAATCTAGTTATTCCTGATTTTCGTAATTCCTCTTCAATTCTCTCTATTGTAACTAAACGACCTTTATCCGTAGGTTTTCCAACAGACTTTCCGACGTTTTTGTTATCGAATACAACGGCTATGGTACAAACTTCTGCTTTCAAATTTTCGGAAGACCTTTGTTTCTCTATAATCTGCTCAATGGTCCCCATAATTCCATTGACTAGACCATCCTGAACATTAATGTTTCTTGTCAGCATCACTCGCGCGCCCTCTGACATTAAAAGGATAGTTGGTAGTCCATCTGAATCAGATTTAGATATTGGAATAGATAAAGATGTCAGTTTTCCAGATGCTTTGTCCTTCTTGAAGTCCTTTGCGGGTATTTCAACGATTTCTTTCTGTAAGTATTTCAGCATATCTTGATTATGAAGGTCAACTTCCTTGTTTGTAGAAAACACATGTAGATCTTCGCCTTCGCCTTCCCTTTCACATTCACGCAAGATCTGAAGTGCAGTATCCGGAACTGGTTTCTCGTCTGTTCTTGTTCTTAGCATGTTCAGAACTTTAGCAAATTCAAGGTCTTCTTTCTGTCTCATAATTTCATCTAGTTCGACAACAGAGAAGAAATCGTTCCAGTAATCAACAGGATAAGATGCATTTTCATTGTATAATCTCTCATTCTTGCTCTGTTTAACAGGGGGTAGTTGAAAAAAGTCTCCTACAGCCAATAAAGATACTCCGCCGAATGGATTTTTGTTTCTCTTTATCTGTACTAGTCGTTCATGAATGTAGTATAATAGTCTTTTGTAAATCATGGATACCTCGTCAATTACAAGTATCTGCAAGTTCTCTAATTTGGCACGAAGAGGGCTAAGCGTCTGTTCTTTTAGTGCATCATAAGGTAGCGGCAAACCTCTCGTAATTCTAAATGCATGATGGACAGTACAACCCTGAATGTTGAAAGCTGCTGTTCCCGTAAAAGCAGTCAATAGGACAGTAAGTTGGTTGGGCTCCTCGCATATCTTTTCGAGGATTCTTGAAGCTTCGTATTTAACTGCTTTAATCAAATGGCTTTTTCCAGTCCCTGCACCTCCTGTGATGAATATGTGGAATGGTTCGACATTATTTCCTTGAACTTTCTGTAAGCACCAATCCCTGACGAAGTAGAAAACTTCCTTTTGTTTACAGTTTAAGGATCTCAGAATCGGGAGAATTTCCTCCTTTGATGCGTTTCGACCTTGAATTGTATATGCAATATCTGGCTTATTATCAGGTTGAAGATCAGTGATTTCTTCTTGCACACTTTCGTCAGCTATATCAAATGATTTCATTCGTCTACATTCATCGCGGCTTCTTTCTGATTCAGGAGAAATCATTGCCCAGGCATCTGTAGGTTCCCCGATTAAATCATAGAGTTCTTGTGCTTCGATAAGAGCATCCTCATTCTTGCTAAACAAGTTTCTGTTCTTGTTGACTACGTCTTGTACTATGTGTAGGGATGAATCGTCGTTGAACTTCACACATCCACTCTCATAAAAGGATTGGTACAAATCGAATTCTGGTGGCTTTAATTGATTTTCGGTCCGATATGGAAGGAATAACTGAAGAATATTTCGATAATGTTTTTCTGGCTCTCTTGAAATGTTTGTAGGTGGATATCTGATCACTGCATGGTCAGAGCGCACTCTCCTTTGAATGTATCCTTTTTCATCCCTCAATTTGAATACATTATCATTTGGCTTATTAGGAACTTGTGATTTTGACAGAACTCTAAAAACTGAGCAAAATACTGCAAGGCACATCTGCTCGAATTCCTGCATATTTGGTCTTGCTATGTATCTATCAACAACATTAAGCATCCATATTTGTTCGGTGTCTTCGTTGGTGTTTGAAGTATCGTCATCATCTTTGGAATTCTTACTGACTTGTAGCTGAGATAATGGTTTGGAGAGACGTGTTGGATTTTCTCCTACCGGTATGAAAATTACTTTTCTTGAAGATTCTTTCATTTTCAATCCACAAACTCTGTACACTGCCTCTTGAACACCAACTTCTCTGTGATGAAGGTAGGCGGATCCGATAGCTTTCATTGTTTGATGCGCGTTCAAATTGCCCTCTTCAGATTCAATCTTCGTCTGTCTCAGTATCATTCCCATTTCACGTTCTGACTTTGAAATGTAAGATATTATGTAAACAATACAACTGAATGGATCAAGTACGAATTGTATGTCCATGTTTGCATCCCAGCACTTAAGTAAGGTTGGATTGTACTGGTTTATCCATACTTCATCTGGGTTACGTTTCAATACAATGCCTTGTCTTGAAGCTACAATTAGTTGTGCTTGTTCGTACGTTGAATGGTTTATCCCTATCCTCTTCAGAAGATGCTCTGTGTCTAATTTGTTTAAAGACTCGGATTGAATGGCATCCCAAACTTGTCTCAATATATTCAGTGCTTCTCTCTGGGACATTTCTTGATTCTGCTCTTCCTTTTCTTCACTCAATAAACAGCTTGTTTCTGATTGTGATACACTCAAATCTTTGTCGTTGATTTCCACATCTCTAGCTTTCACCTCTTTTGGTGAGACAATAAATGTTTTAGATGACGGCGGTCTAGGAAAATTGAAACGACATGTAGTTCCTTTCTTACGACATGACTTTGAGTGTTTCTTGCTATGCTGTTGTACTGCTTGAACTATATCATGTAATTCTTGGTCCTTTTCTCCAGGAAGTTCACATGAGACATATCTATCTATAAAAGCGCAAACTGATTGCTCGTCATTTTCATTCAATCTTGGAGCATCCTGTATCCAAAAAAGGCAGTGCATATGAGGTGATCCTCGTTGTTGAAATTCAACTCGCAAGAAATAATCAATAACTTTGCCAATAGGATTATATGGTGACAGGATGACTTCTTTTAGAAACAAATGGAAACGACGGTCGAACATTCTTGCCACTATCACAGGGTTACTTTTCAGAATCTTGCATTTTTCTGACCAGTCAAGTGTCTCAAATGCTCTTGTATCTCCTTGCTTTTTCAAAATGGCATTTATGATATCCTTCCATCTGAATTCGGCTGCAGAGAAAGAACAGAACCAAGTAGGAATTCCAAGCTGCCTTAACATAGCAAATAGATCTTTTTGTGCGTTTTGCCAGAAGGATGGTGTTCCTCGAATTGGCTGCAGAAATCGTAAAGCCTCGTCCTTTCGAAGCATCTGCTTCAGTTTGGTTTTATCTTGTAACATTTCTGCTGTTATTTCCCCTCCAGATGCTTCTTTCGCACCAGACTTTCTCAGTGAAATTTGAGTTTTATCTATGACTTGCTTCAGCTCAGATAAATATTGAGCATAGAAAAGATAATTAGTATTTTCAGCAAATCTATTGTCTGCGTTCATCAATCTATTATTAAAATATCTGTTCATGGAGATTGGGAGTTTCCGTGTTTCATCGAATGAATTCTTTCCTGTTGGAAATAAGAATGGGAAACATTTAGCTTCATTGCCTTTCTCTTGCAACATTTTAACAGGATTCATTCCCTCAGCTGGAGCTAAGTTGTAGACTTCATCAAAGTAATGGTCAAGTACTTCTTGTCCGATATCAGCAGGTTGCAAGCAAGTGTCGTACTGTACACCGTATTCCTCTAAAGGATCATTTTCTTCACTTGACGTCCCATCGTTTCCATTATTCGTACAGCAGTCTGTAGTATCATCATTGGGTTTGTTTTGACAGCTTTGTTCATCTGATTTAGATACCAAAAGATCACCATTTTCTTCTGTCAAAGAGGGTTGTTTTATTTCTGTGTCTTTGTACCACTTGTTATTTTCCTTCAAATATTGCAAAGCGTCGTATACATGACTTGTGTTCACAAATTTGAAATCGTGATGACCCTTGTAACTGAGTTTTCTTTTCAGTTTTACTCTTAGAATGAGATCATTGTCTTCATGTCTTGGTAAACTAGCTGCTTTGTTCAGATTCGATGGAACACAGACAACTGGTCCATGAATAGCATTCTGAGCTCCTTGTGGAAGCATTGCAAGCTTCATAAAAGTAATGTGCTTTGCAACTAAGTTCTCTTCTAAACTATTCAAAACTTTTAATTTGTCTGGAATACCATCTAGGCTCATGTTATTTGAGGTAGATTCTGGTGGTATACGTCCAGTCATAATCTTCCGTTGACATGTATGGCATATTTTTTGGTCTTCTTTAAAGTGCGCCTCACTTTTTTCCTCTGTGCAAGAATTCACAAAATTGTGTGTAATACTCATTTTAGCAGCTTCTTCGACATTATGTCCTTTCTTGAGTTAAAGAAGATCCTGACGATAATCTCAACAGCACTCACAATAGAGCACAAAAATAAACATCGACGGACCCCTAGCAAGCTAGAGGTGGGACCAGGTGCCCGGGAGGAGTAAGCATCCCCTGTTGGCTAGCCGCACCCGCCGTCGATGTTAATGAAGCATGGAAATGAAAATATATAAAATACATGCACTGTCTATTGATGTATGCATCTAAACAGCAAGGAACCACTTGATTGTCAAAACACAGTCGTTTACAACAAGCACAAGTCAATACTGGTCCTTTTTCAGCTTTGGTTTTAAAGTTTGCTATAATCAGTTGTGCATCTAAATTTTCATGACTGTGCAAGATTCTTTGGCATTTCTTCTTTTCACTCAGAATTGCATTCATTTCGGGGATCCTTTCGACTTTATCTAAATAGGCGTTTCTTGCGCACTCTTGCTTTTGGCATCTATATATCTTATCTGTTGTATATTTTTCCATAGCAGACTGTCTTACACGTGTCTTATGTCTTTCGTCTTTACTATTTTGTAGCTTGCTTTTCATTTTTGCATTTGCCCTAAAATTTTCATCTTCATGGTACATTTGAACACTCTGTTTCTTCAATTTGGATCTGAAGTCAGCATCTTGCCAATATTTTGATAAGCTTGCATTTTTTATCTTACGCTTGTGTTCATCATCATTTTTGTATTTAGAAATGCTAGTCTCCATAACTTTTCTTCTGTGGACTTCATTTTGCTTGTACTTTAAAGTGCTTTCTTCTTTTTTCTTCTTCTTGTGTACTTCATCCTCTTTGTACTTTATCAAACTCGCTAATTTCACTTTCTCCTTGTGCTCGTCATTCTCTTTGTATTTTGTAACACTTGCCTCTTTCACTTTCGTCCTATGTTCTTCATTCTCTTTGTATTTTGTAACACTTGCCTCTTTCACGTTCTTCTTGTGTTCGTCATTCTCTTTGTACTTTGTAACACTTGCCTCTTTCACGTTCTTCTTGTGTTCTTCATTCTCTTTGTATTTTGTAACACTTGCCTCCTTTACTTTCTTCTTGTGTTCTTCATTCTCTTTGTATTTTGTAACACTTGCCTCCTTCACTTTCTTCTTGTGTTCGTCATTCTCCTTGTACTTTGTCACACTTGCCTCTTTCACTTTCTTCTTGTGTTCGTCATTCTCCTTGTACTTTGTCACACTTGCCTCTTTCACTTTCTTCTTGTGTTCATCATTCTCTTTGTATTTCAAGATACTAGCTTGTTTGACTTGATTCTTGTACTCTACATTATTACTGTACTTCAGAACATATCTCTCATTTTGCTTTCGTCTAAGCTCGTCATTTTCTCTGTACTTTGTTACGCTTGACGCCTTCTTATCTGTTCTATATGCAATATTTTCCTCGTATGTTCTTTTGCTAATTTTCTTTCGTTTGTCTCTGTACGCTTCATCATTCATATAACGTAATTTTCTTTTACAATTTCTTTTATCAACCACAGTGATGTCATCAACACATCTGTCGATATCGCTTTCTTTCTTTGTTTGTATTGCTTGTAACTTTTGTCCATCAAAGAAATCATTCTTTCCATCTTTAAGCTCTTTTTGATTTTTCAAGCGTTTTCTCAATGTATCTCTTTCTTTAAATTCTTTTCTCTTTCGCTGTATTTCTTTGAGAGCTTGAATTTTATTTGAATTATTTGTTTGTTTCATCGTTTGGGATTCTGTTGAGAGAACGACATCATAGTGATTAGTATTCACATGATCCAAAAATATTTTATTTTTATCAGAGATATTTCTTTCATCACACGTTGGCAGTGCAAACTTGATCCAAGTACCATTGCTAAAGGTGTATATAACACAGTTTAACATACTTGATGCCACAAATATCTCAAATTCTGTTGCCCAAACAGAATCTTCAGTCATGTTTGACGTTTGTAAATAAGATATTACAGACTCATGCTCTTCTCGTAGTTTTGAAGCAAAGTGATCTGGTTGCAATGAAGCGTGTTCACAGATGAGTGTTCTTAGTTTTTCGTGATTTTCCTCTGTGTTGCTTATGGCATACGATAATGCTCTAAAAAAGCAGTTACCATCGCCTGTTACTCTGTGCCATGCTTTTGGATTCTCTGCATTTTTAATTAGCCTGTTACTGTGCACTTTAGTATTTTCGTATTTGAGATCAAGTCTGGAACATATTTGTCTTTGTGTTCCTTTGCACAGCAATTTAAAGTCTGGCTTGATAGATGCCTCCATAAACGTACAAGCAACATCATTATCGTCATCAGAGACATTTTCATATCTAGAATAGTTTGGTACATTCGATACATGTACATTACCCGAGGAATGCTCATTTCCAATTCTAAACCCAGTATGCTCAATTATGATCGGACTACGTACATTCATTGATTTTCCAAGGCAACAAATGTGTTCACTAATATCCTTGATTTCAGTCATCAGCAAGCATGTACTTTTTCCATCCGTATCAATCATTCCTTTTTCTGACCGTGAATGTGAATCGAAGACAAAAAACCCGTATTCCGATTTACCTATGAGAATAGTGCTGCCTGAAAAGCAAACAAATGCTGTTTGATAGTTTTCTAGCGATAGCTGAATTGCCTTTTCTAAAGGCAAAGCGTTGAATTCAGAAAAATCTTGGTTAACATCGTCTACAAATGATATTACAGAGATTTTAGATTCATCGATGTGAACGTTATAGAGGGTATGGAAAACTTCAATCTGTCTAGGAAGTTCATGTACCAAGAAATGATTATGATTCATGGACGAACCTGCTCTCATATATGAATATAGCTCATTTCCTGTCTTAAGGATATTGTCCATATCGTCTGAAGTCCATACATGGACAGATTTTAGGGTATGGAAAATACCTGCTACTAAACAATTTGGAACACATTGATTGCCTGCATTTTCACCAAATAAGCTATAACCCTGATGAAAGTTTCCTTGTATAGCCTTTGTAATATTAGAGCATTGCTTTTCGCCAATTTTATTTTTGACTTTACTTGTGTCGTTCTGATTTTTTGTTGTGTAGGAGAAATTCTGTAGTGAATGTAAAGTAGTTTCATTGTTCAGTTCAGTATTCGTTTCAGTATTCCTTGCATCTTTTCTCAATGATTCAATTATACTGGGTCTACATTCCATTGCCATGAAACGAGTTCTCATCCCAGTTTGCGTCTGACCTGCAACGCCGCGATTTGGCGAGGGTACCCGTGGTGGAGTACATACCCACGCTGGGGTATCAGGGCTCGGTGGCATGCTAACATCTGTAGCACTCAGACGACTTCCCGAGGGAGGTGCCAACCCCTGGGCATTCAGAGGCGTTTTCTCACAAGGAGAGGCCAACCTCCTAGCGGCCAGGGACATTTCCTCACAAGGAGGTGCCAGTCCCATAGAGGCATTGTTTTTGTTCTTTTGTTGATTTTGTACATCCTGCCCCATGTTAGCTGTTTGCTCATTATTTTTCTGTTGTCGTTGTTGTAACGACATTCTCAGAGAGTTGTTTTCTTGTTTTGGCAATGGATTATCCTGCCCCATGTTAGCTGTTTGCGCATTATTTTTCTGTTGTCGTTGTTGTAACGACATTCTCAGAGAGTTGTTTTCTTGTTTTGGCAATGGATTTGAGTGGGGCACATCAGCACTTTGTCTACATCTGACTTTCCTCCTTTGATTTGCGTTTCTTGGCATTTCTACAAAAACAAAACGATTCTAAATTTAATGAAAATACTTCAAACTTTAAAAAGTAGCATCATTTTGATGATTCAATAGAACCCTCATAAGTGAGACAAAGGAAGGGATCTCACACAACACCAGGCGGCAGCACCCACAGCAAAACCCCGATGCAAAAACACAGAGCAGACAAGCACAGGAAGAGACGGCAAAAGGGACAAAGAACTTCAACGCACAACACAGAAACATCAAACTCAAAGAACTGTACATTAACCAACGGGACCAATGGGCAAGTGGTGCCAAATTAGGACGGCCATCTGCCACGAAAATAGCAGAAGGTGTGGTTATCCTGGATTACGTGCGCACAACCCTCCCACATTTCCGAATACACAGAGGTCTCGAGGAACGTACAATCGTGGTGTAAAACAACCTCCTCACTGTCAGATGACCACACACAAACAAGACCACAAAACGCAGGGGTCCAGGCAACACAAATGAACATGTAAATAGATATAAAAAGAGGGCGTACGTAACACAATCCGTGCTCTGTCTCAGCGAGCTCATGCATTTTATCACCCGAGGAGTCCGACTGACATTTAGAGATGACAGGTGGTCGGGGGCCTGTTTTTTCTCAAGAGGTATGGACAGAGCCCGTCATGGAGTCCCGTCGTCACAATCAGTCAGAGTGCAAGTTTTAAGAATGCGCTGGTACAAGACTAGATTAGTAAAGTACCAAGCCTAGCGTCCGTCTGGTGACATTAGGATCATATCCATGGTATAACAGCGTTTGATGATTCTGACGCATTTTCGATAGTTATGTTGTCTATCTTTGATCCTTCTTATCCTGTTAATTATGTCACCAAAAAATAGGGTTGTGAACTACCAAGAGTAGTATACTCTGTTGCCTGTATTGATCCGAATTATAAAAGAAGTTGACAATAAGTTTTGTAAAATTTCAAGAAAGTCTTTACTAATTATTGAAAGCGAACAGCTTGTCCAAAAAGTTTCTTGGTAATTTGTAAATTTCTACTATGAAAATCTAAAACATCAGTACATGCTCTAGCATACTTGATGAGCTGTGAAATGTAGACACCATAGGACGGATCCAGAAACATAACCGTCAAGCCAGGGGAAATTTACTATGTTGAATCCAAAATCATCTCGTTTGTCATACACACTTGTATGAATCTCTCCATTAACAATTTTGACATTTTGGTCCAAAAATGGTGTTTCTGTGATTGAAGTGGTTGCCTTGTTCAGAATCAATTCTTGTGGATAAAAAACATTTTTATACTATTCAAAAACAGGATTGTCGATAGTAAGAATATCATCCATGTGCCTAAAAGTACCAATGAAACAGTTCACATCATTATTTTTCTTTGCTTTTGGAGATTTTGGATAATTTCCTTTTCATACGTGTATAAAAATAAATCTGCAACAAGAGGCGCATAGTTAGTACTCATAGGAATCCCTACAAACTGCTTGTAGAGTTTCTCACCAAATCTTACATAAATGTCCAAAAGGGAGGACAAGGCAATACACAGATCACCACATGTCCATGATTTGTATGATTTGTAATCTGTGGCGGAAAAGAAACCCTTCGATTCAGATATATAAACATAAGCTTTCCCCTTTCGATCAAAACACCATTTAATGAGTCTAGACAATCGATCATTTATTTTGTTGTGAGGAAGCGTGGTGTACATATTAGAAAAGTCGTATGAAGAAATCGTATTTGCTTGAAAAATTCTTGATTTCATTTTGTCAATGACATCCCCTGAATTTTTAATAGACCAAAAAAGTTTACACCATTCCTGTTCATGACAATTTTCACAGTATTTGGCCATGTGTTCCATTACAGCCGTGAGTGCTGACGTTAGATTTCTAGGCAAAATTGTAGTTGAGCAGTTGCAAGAATTAGCCATGTATCGAAATTTGTTAGGAGACTTGTGAGGTTTTGGTATGCAGTATATTGTAGGGAAATCCAATTTAGAAATGGGGATGTTAAATGAAGAAATGTCACTGTTATGTTTGCACAAAATGTTGTGAACACTTTCATTGCTTTCGATACAAGTATTAGTAGAGGAAAGTTCCGAAACTAAAGCTGATATGTAGTAGCGTTTTCAAATGATTATGATGTTGTTGGCTGCTTTACCTGCAGGCGCGAAGACATATTTTTCATGTAAATTACGTAACTTGGATTTGAAATATTTTTCAGATTTAGAACTTGGATTTTCAAAAAGATGAGGATTTTTTGTGGTAGTTATCTATTCGAATATCGATAATATCCGAAGTGAGTTTTTCAGTCATTCAGAGCATGCGATTCGACTCCTTCCGATTTACACCATCGTTTGTTACAGTTTTCTATAGCTTCCTTTAGCACTTCGCGACATTTAATAAAATCTATCGTGGATGGGATTCTATTCTTGGCAGGTCATGTACGATCGATAATAGGCCACACATTTTCAAGTAGGTTTTCTTGAGCAGTTGGAGTCATTTTTAAACCCATATATCTTCTTTCTTCAGAGCAAAATGACGAATCTTCAGTAGTTATGTTTATGTGTAGGGATCATAGTGAGTGGGTATCAATACATACATGTATGTTTGTTTACTATTATAGTATCCGAAGAGAACAATACATGTATCATTTATCTACATCATCTTTTTATGCTCCCGGTCATTTGACTAAAGAAGCATATAGCGATTAGTTCGTCTGTCTGTCCGTCTGTATGTCTGTCCGTCCGTAATTGCGTTCCGCTTTCAATCAGAGGGTATAATATTTTAAGTTGAGATGATAAGGCTTTCATATTTTGCATGTGTATGTTTCTTGAGGAGACGCATATTTTGGTATCACATCTTCTGACCTTTTGACATTGTCCTTGATATTTGACCTACTTTTTTTCAATTTTTAAGGAAAGTGCTAAAAATTCATATAAAATCTATTTCTCCCTGAAACGCCTTTAAATTCTATATAGATCAAGTGATACATATGTTATTTCATACATGTTACGGGGTTTTTTTTGAAATTGTATTATATTTTCGAGATATCTAAGCGAATAGAAGGGGTTGCAAACTAATAATTTAAAATCTTGGTTACATCTCTTGATTCATAAATGGTAGGACTTTGATGATTTCACATGACTGTGGATCCTTTTATTTTGGACCATGAGTTTTGACCTAGTGACCCGGGCCTTGAAGTTTGACCTACTTTTAAAAACTTTAACCTAGGCTATATCTCATTCACTACAAATGATATGACTTTGATATTTCACACGTGGACACCGCATGAGCTGACGTTTCATTTGAGCCCGAGACTTTGACCTAGTGTGATTGACAATGATCTTTGACCTACTTTTGAAAAAAATTAAACCTGGGCTATATCTCATGTACTACGAAAGGTAGGACTTTGATATTTCACGTGTGGATACCTCATGACCAGACCTTTCATTTAAAACCTTGAAATTCGATCTAGTAACCTTGGACTTTACCTCTGGCCTACTATGAACTATCAGGAATACGGGTTTGATATTTCACGTATAAATTCCTTATGACAAAAGCTTTCATTTGATACAATCACTTTTGACCTAGTGACCTTGAGATTACCTTTGACCTACTTTTAAACTATAAGGAGTACATGTAGGGCTTTGATATTTCACATATAGATTCCTCATGATCAGAGCTTTCATTTGATTTTTGACCTAGTGACCTTGACCTTTGACCTATAACCTATAGGGCTTTGATATTTCACAAATAGATTAATCATGAACAGAGCTTTCATTTGATATCATGACTTTTGACCTAGTGACCTTAACCTTTGACCTACTTTTGAACTAAAAATGGTAGGGTTTTGATATTTCACATAGATTCATCATGACCAGAATTTTCAATTGATATCATGACTTTTGACCTAGTGATCTTTACCTTTGACCTACTTTTGAACAATGAGGGATAGGGATTGATATTTCACATATAGCTTCCTCATGACCAGACCTTTCATTTGATATCATCTTGACCTTTGACCTTATATTAAATTATAAGGAGTAGGGGTTTTATATATATTTCACGAATAAATTCCCAGTATAAGTCCCGCTATCCGCCAATGAACATTTGAGTCGTTTTGAAATTCGAGCCAGACGCCATTTTGATCTAGATCGTGGGAACATCTCCTTTCTTTCGTGACGTATCATTCCTTATTTGGAAATCGTAACAACAAATTTTACAATGAAATTTACTACGACTGACATAAACTGGAAAAAAATGGCGGCTTGCTCTCACGGAAATAACGTGTGAGACGGGCGAAATATTGAAGCTAGATTTACAGTGGCTGTATTTTAAGATTTGTCAAATTCCGGACGTTTGTAGGCAGACCATATTATAGGGAACATACATGCGAGTAATTAACTTCAATATTTCGTTTTATTTGTGTGTGTCACACACAAAAATAACCGAATAGAAATAACGTGTGAGAGGGGCAAAATCTCGCCGCCGGTGAAATATCAACTTGAACTGTATTAAGAAGGGACGAATTTTAAATTTGCATTTTTAGCTCATCTCACGAACGACAAATATGGATAATGACCCTGTAGTCGGTGACTGCGTCCGCACTAGTATGTTAAGAAGTTTTATTTCTCTATTTCAAGTGCTAGGAAGTTTAAACTTGCACAGATGATGCGTCTTTAAGAGTAGATCACAAATCTACGTCCAAAAGTAGGTCATGACCTATATTTTCCGCTTGAGTGCACATGTTAGGAAGAATTGGGTATCAATGTTAAGAAGTTTTATTTCTCCATTATAAGTGCTAGGAAGTTTAAACTTGCACAGATGATGCGTCTTTAAGAGTATATCACAAATCTAAGTTCAAATGTACGTAGGTCATGACCTATATTTTCTGCTTGGTTGAACATGTTAGGAAGACTTGGGTATCAATGTGAAGAAGTTTTATTTCTCTATTATAAGTGCTAGGAAGTTCAAACTTGCACAGATGATGCGTCTTTAAGAGAAGATGACAAATCTACGTTCAAATGTAAGTCATGACCTATATTTTCCGCTTGATTGCACATGTTAGGAAGATTTGGATATCAATGTTAAGAAGTTTTATTTCTCTATTCTAAGTGCTAGGAAGGCCAAACTTGCACAGATGATGCGTCAATATGAGTAGATCACAAATCTACGTTCGAATGTAGGTCATGACCTATATTTTCCGCCTGAGTGCACATGTTAGGAAGATTTGGGTATCAATGTTTAGAAGTTTTATTTCCCTATTGTAATTGCTAGGAAGGCCAAACTTGCACAGATGATGTGTCTTTATGAGTAGATCACAAATCTGTTCAAATGTAGGTAATGACCTATGTTTTCCGCTTGAGTGCATATGTTAGGAAGATTTGGGTATCAATGTCAAGAAGTTTTATTTCTCTATTATAAGTGCAAGGAATTCCAAATCTGCACAATTGATTTGTCTTTATGAGTAGATCACAAATCTACGCTGAAATTAAGGTAAGTCATTACCTATATTTTCCGCTTGAGTACATATGTTGAGGAGATTTTGGGTATTAATAGAGTACACCCATTCATGTAGAATTTGGGTCAGGAAATGAAATACTCTACTTCCCTTTGCTATTTAACATTTTTGTTAGTTTTCAGTAGGACAGATGTTCAAATTCAAAACTGTGTAATCTTTGACTTCTTTCTGTTTGCTGCCATGATAAAATGCTGCTATGAGGTGAGCTTTGTTATCTTTGATTACACTATGTTTTTTTTTTCTTGGCAGATTATACTCTAAATTCTCTTATACAAGGTCAGAATGCTTAAATTTAGTGATAAAAATGTATGTGCCATATGTATATGAATTATCCATCTAAAGTAAAACATTTACTATGATATATGAAAAAGAAATCTGCTTTGAAAACTTCTTAGCCTAAACTCAATTATAAGTCAAGGTCACTGAGTCAAAAGTCATGGTACCAAATTAAAGTACACCTTATGTTGAATGTATGTATAAGATATGCATGACCCATCAGAAATCCTTAAAAAGTCATTGTCTCAAATCAAAGATCTTCATAATCATAAATCAATGCATGAAATATCAAATCCGTTTCCTTATAATTGATGAAAAATAGATGACACACCAATTTTTAAGTATTGGGTCAAAGTTCAAGGACACTGGTCAAGGTTTCAAATGAATTGTCTTGTGACAAGGTGTGAATTATCAAAGCCCTATGCTTAACAATTCATGAGATAAAATCTAAGGTTTTGTACTTAAAGTTGGTCAAAGTCAAAGGTAAAACTCAATAGATCGAAGGTCATAGTCCCAAATAAATGTTCCCGCAAGCCCTTCCCTTTATAGTTCAAAAGATATGGCCCTTGTTAAAGTTTTCTCTATGGCACATTGTATCGCATGCTTTCCGGTCTTACGCAAATCGTGGGATCTCCTCGAAACTGCATATTTGAAATTCCTTGTATTCAGAGTTGCCTTGAATAATGTCCCCCCCCCCAACGGCGAGGAGACATACTGGTTTTGCCTTCGTCGTCCGTCTGTCCCTCTGTCCCTCTGTCACACATAGTATCCGGGCTCTATCTCCTGAACCGTTTGCCCGATCACTTTCATATTTTAGTATGTTTTTGCTTATGACCCGAAAGTTTCACATCACCTTGACGCAAGGTCATGTGACCAAGGTCAAGGTCACATAGTTCATTTTTAATGAAATTATGAATACATTCCTGTCCGGGCTATATCTTATGAACCGTTTGCCGGATCACTTTCATATTTGAGTATGTTGTTGCTTATGACCCGAAGCTTTCACATCATCTTGACCCAAGGTCATGTGACCAAGGTTACTTAGTGCATTTTTAATTAAGTTGTGAATACATTCCTGTCCGGGCTATATCTCTTAAACTGTTTGCCGGATCACTTACATATTTTAGTATGTTTTTGATTATGACCTGAAGATTTCACATCACCTAGACCCAAGGTCATGTGTCCAAGGTCAAGGTCACTTAGTGTATATTTAATGAAAGTATGAATACATTCCTGTCCGGGCTATATCTCTTGAACCGTTTGCTGTATCACTTTCATATTTGAGTATGTTGTTGCTTATGACCCGAAGTTTTCACATCACCTTGACCCAAGGTCATGTGACCAAGGTCAAGGTCACGTAGGATATTTTAATGAAATTGTACATGCATTCCTGTCCATGTTATTTCTCTTGAACCGTTTGCCCGATCACTTTCATATTTTAGTATGTTGTTGCTTATGACCCGAAAGTTTCACATCACCTTGACCCAAGGTCTTGTGACCAAGGTCAAGGTCACTTAAAACATATTTAATGAAATTATGCATACATTCCTGTCCGGGCTTTATCTCTTGAATCGTTTACCCGGTCACTTTCTTATCGTATGTTGTTCCTTAGGACCCAAAGATTTTACATCACCTTGACCCAAGGTCATAGTAACAAGGTCAAGGTTACTTTGTACATTTTTAATGAAATTGTACATACATTGCTTTTCGGGCTATATCTCCTGAACTGTTTGCCGGATCACTTTTATATTTAAGCATGCAGCTGCTTATGACCCGAAGGTTTCACGTCACCTTGACCCAAGGTTATGTGACAAAGGTCAAGGTCCCTTAGTACATTTTTAATTAAATTGTACATGCATTCCTGTGTGGACTATAACTCTTGAACTGTTAACCTGATCACTTTCATATTCTATTATGTTGTTCCATATGAACAGAAGGCTTCACATCATCTAAACCCAAGGTCATGTGACAAAGGCCAAGGTCACTTACTACATTTGCAATGAAATTGTACATACATTCCTGTCTAGGCTTTATCCTGCTTGCTGGATTGCTTTCACGTTTTAGTATGTATTTGCTCATGACCATCTTGACCCATGGTCATTTGATCAAGGTCAAAGTTATTAAGTACATTTTAATGAAATCGTACATGCTATCCCGTTGGGGCTGTATCTCTTTTAACTATTTATCAGATCACTGTCATATTTTAGTATGTTGTTGCTTATCACCTAAAGGTTTCACATCACGTTGACTAAAGTTCATGTGACCAAGGTGAAGGTCAATTACCGGTAGTATATTTTTAATGAAATTGTATTTGTTATGTATATTATGTCCAGTCTTAATCTTTTGAACCGTGATCGGATCACGTCATATTTTAGTATGATGGTGCTGATGACCCAAAGGTTTCACACCTCCTTGATCCAAGGTCATATGACTAAGGTCAAAGTATTACATTTTTTAATGAAATTGTAAATGCTATTGATGTTTGGGCTTTACCTCAAACAATATAATGAATCACTTTCATGTTTTAGTATGATGTTGCCCATGACTCAAAGGTTTCACATCATATTGGCCTAAGGTCAAAGTAACTTAGAGGGAGGGGGATACATCTGTTTTTTTTTTCAATTTCATCTTTCTTTGAAAATTAATTGTCTTTCTCGATATTTTACGAGGGCTGGTTGATGTGTTTTGAGCCTCGTTTTTCTGGGATGCAGAAGGTATTCTGCTGATAATTTATCTCCAAAAAGGACAAACAATTAGAGGCACATACTATGCTTCACTTCTGACACAGTTACGGGAAGCACCGCGGAAAGCTCACTAGTGAAAGGTGTGTTGTCCCATCAGGAGTCTGTAACTGCCATGGCTATCATTCATGATTCTAGCTTTAGTTTGATATAGCGTTCGCCTTATTCAACTGATCTTGCTCCATCAGACTTTCATCTATTCCCAAAACTGAAAGCAGCTATTTGTAGCACCCACTTTCAGTGCGATGATAGCGTCATACTTGCAGTGGATGGCTTTCTGACCAGTCAAGATAAGGAGTTCTTTAAAAGTGGTATTGAGGCACTTAAACACCGTCGGCAAAAATAGAAAAATAATGCAAAATGTCTAATGAAATTCAAATCCATTGATAAGAAGCTCGCAACATTTAAATTAGCCCTCGTAATAATTTGGAAACGCTGCTTTACATAATTGACCTTCAAAAGTGATAGAGATCTTCTGTTTCATCACAGCAGGACTAACATCTTCAAGATATAATGTAGAATCTTTGATTTTCAAACAGTACATGCTAATCTTGACCTTGATCCTTTGACTCTATTTGAGGGGGGTGGACAGGGTGAAAGGGAGGGGGAGGAAGGGGCGGGAGGAGGGAGAGAGGGGAGGGAGGAGGGACGGAAGGGGAGAAAGGGGCGGGAGGGGGGAGGGTGAAAGGGAGGGGAGGAAGAAAGGAAGGGAGGGAAGATGTAAGGGGGCGTTAGGGGGGAGAGAGGCACCCCCTGTCCACCCCCATATGAACTTCTCTTGTAACAACTTATGTATTAGCTTTCATCAATGTAGTTTTAATGTTAAAGTTAAGGATTTTTTTTATCTCAAAATAAATATTAATCCTTCTTTTCTCGTGTACAATCTATGTATGAACTTTCAACGATCTAGGAAGAATATTTCTCAAGTTATGTCATTATCTTATCTTGACGTTCGTTTTGATTTCAAAACCAAATATTAAGTAGCGCCGTTTTAAATAGAAACGGACGGACAGACAGACATGGTGAAACCAGTATACGTCTCAACTTCGTTTATGGTGGTATGGTATACGAATACGAATTAGTTTCTTATCGACTGTATCCCTTTGACTACAGAGCGATATATGTTCCGTATCGGCGATACGGAACATATATCGCTCTGTAGTCATTTTAGGGATACAGTCGATAAGAATTCGGCATAAATGGTAGTCAACATACGAGATAATTAAAGTGCCTCTACATCACAGGATGTTTTGAGTCCATTATATAACAAATATGAATCCATTTGCGATTGCATAATTCACTTGAAAATTTCTGTAAAAACCCCGTATTTTGTAGTTTTAGTGTCCATTTACACCTTCAGCGGAAAATAGCCGATCTTGCTGCTGACCACATGTGTGGTGAAATCGTCATGAGTGAAACAAACAGAATTTCTGATAGTACTATGAAGCATAGATAAACAGTGAAAAAAGGAGCTGATTTACAAGATATTACGTAAAATCGCCCTAAAAAGTGGAATTTTCAAAAAGGAAATTTTACGAAAAATTGTTCGTTAAATTAATACATTTACGGTATCCCATCAAAATCTGAAGTTATTTATATCTTTTATGCATAATATTGCTAATATTTGGGTCAAAACTTGTCTTTTCCCCATAGAAATCAATAGAAAACGGAAAAGTTTTTTTGAACATTGTTCCCCCCGGAGATACAGAACGCCACTTAAACTGGAGGTGTATTTCCATGATGCAAAATTTCTGGAAAAGTGGGGTTATGTATCTCGGGGGGGGGGGGAGGGTGCATTTGTTCAAGGATCATTCTTTAAGATCATTAAATATGGAAAATTTGACTATTGTTCATCCTTAATCCATGAAAAAATATGTTCTAAGTACGATCGAATGAAATGTACAACAAGTAGAAACGAAATAAGCAGGAGCGATGTGGATTTTGCTGTGGGTGCTGCAACCTTGTGTTGTTGGAGATTCCGCTAACGCGCTAAAAGGCTTATATTATAGTCATTACATACAAAATAAGACCGTGTTATGAGTTCCGGATTTCATTATTTACCAATTAGAGGAGATAGAACTTTCGAAATGTATTTCTGATTTACAATGTAGATATATTTTATATCTTTTAGTTAATATTTATCCATTTTAGACAAAATATTCTAGAATTTCTACGTTTTTGGTCTATATTTTCAGTTTTATTTCCCGAGTACCCCTACCTCTTTGGACCTTCATTTTAGAATCTTGGGAGTATTTCATCGAAAAGTAAAACATACAAAAAGTCTCCAAATACATTATCTTTCAATAATGATTATCTTTTGTATTCATATGTACCGTCATGCGGAAGAAATACGGCATGAGATTTTGGGCTAAAACGACCCTTACCTTATCAGCTCCTTTAACAAAATATTCTATATAAATATATGGAAATTATGCTAATTTTGTACACTACTACAATAAAATTAAAAGGAGATATTAAAAATACAATTAGATCATAGATATTAGGGGGTAAATAAACAGATCTATTCCCGATTTTATTTTCAGACCCGGCCTCGTCCCTCTACATTTTATTTATGTGAAAGACACAAGTATTAAATGATTTGATTAGAAAAACAGTATTTCATATGTTCACGTGACATTTTAATTTCATCGCCACTGATATTCGAATAACGAGATACATGTTATGTTAATATGTTTATGATTATGTAGGATTTTTTGTTTGGTTTTTTTGTTTTGTTTGTTTTTTATTGTTTTGTTTTGTTTTGTTTTTTTTTTGCAGTAGATTGAAATATTTCTTCCAGAGGGAAGGGATGATAACAAATAAAAACACAAACACTCAAATACACAAATTTTCGGCCACTTGGCTATGAACGCCAGAGAAGCAAAGATGGATTTTACTTAGAATTGTTATAGATCGTCGTTTTGTACACTTGATAAAGGCCAAGTGGCCGAAAATTTGTGTATTTGAGTGTTTGTGTTTTTATTTATTTTTTTTTTTTTTTGCATTATGCATGTTGCTTTGGCCCGAGATATAGGCATAGGAAAAGTAGGATTACGAACAGCCCGATTGTAAGCACTATTTAGTTTTTTTTTTCATTCCATTTTTTTTTAGATATGTTTAAACTAACTAACCTAGTATTTTCAACATTCTAATCATTTCGCACTTTTCTATTTCTGTATCTTAAAAATTGCAATAAGTTTCGCATGTTATCGGCCTGATGATAAGAAAGTTCGCAGCTCGGACGTTTGTAATCCCCCTCCCCTTTCCATTCCATCCGTCTCATTTTCTTCGCTGGGAACTGTTAAATCAAATAGGATACATATAATACAGGAAAAAAAAAACAGGGAAATAAAAAAAGAAGAAGCAAAAACAAACAAACAAAAAATGATAGAAAAAAAAAAAAAAAAAAAAAAAACTTGAAGCTCTCGATCTCCTCTCGTGTCAAAGTAATGTTTCAGAATATATTATATTCTTTTGTTCTGGAAAATTCTGTCTGCATTAGTGTATATCTTTTGTTTGTAACTCTCAGATTTCAGAACACATTTGATACTTTAAAAAAATTAAATGGTTTTTTTAGCTCACCTGAGCCATAGGCTCAAGTGAGCTATTGTCATAGTGTTGCGTCTGTCGTCCGTCGTCCGTAGTCGTCGTCGTCGTCGTCGTCGTCCGTCGTCGTCCGTCGTCGTAAACTTTTCACATTTTAAACTTCTTCTCCAGAATGGCTGAAGGGATTTTGATGAAACTTGGTAGGTATGAAGTACTCATGGTCCCCTACAAGTGTTGTTGTTTTTCGTCCGGATCTGTCAACAGGTGGCGCCACCACAGCCAAAAGTAGGTCACGGGGGGTACCCTCCTTTGACAAACTTCTTCTTCAGAACCGAAGCATGTATCGACAAACCGAAAGCATCAGGATGATCTAGAGAGATGTCTTAAGAAGTGTTGTTATTTTTGGTTCCACTTCGAAGTCAAATTTTTGACGCGTTTTTGACGTCTTTTCGGACTTAGTCAGAAATGCACATTTTTGCACTATTTCTTTAAATAACTCAATAAGTGTATGATTTTACACACTCATTTACTACATATTTATCATATTTAACTTTCTTAATGCTTTGATATGTATTTTATGCTTAAATTTTATTTTTTTGATTTTTTATGAATTTTTTTCTTATGTAAAAAGGAAGGGGGGGGGGGTGATTTTCATACATTTTCTGCTTCTTTTCTATAACCACTCTTCAGATTGTCATGACAATTTGTAGGTATGAGGTACTCATGCATGGTACCCTACAAGTGAAAGAATTTTGTCAAGATATCCACTTTTGGATTTTTAAGGAATATTTTTTTAAGATTGTACATAGGTATAATGTATGTTTTCCATGCCCAATGGACCCATGGGGAGTGGCTTCAAACCCCGGCGGGACCCCAACAAAATTTTTTTCCCCTTTTTAGCTCACCTGAGCCATAGGCTCAAGTGAGCTATTGTCATAGTGTTGCGTCTGTCGTCCGTCGTCCGTCGTCGTTGTCGTCGTCGTCCGTCGTCGTAAACTTTTCACATTTTAAACTTCTTCTCCAGAATGGCTGAAGGGATTTTGATGAAACTTGGTAGGTATGAAGTACTCATGGTCCCCTACAAGTGTTGTTGTTTTTCGTCCGGATCTGTCAACAGGTGGCGCCACCACAGCCAAAAGTAGGTCACGGGGGGTACCCTCCTTTGACAAACTTCTTCTTCAGAACCGAAGCATGTATCGACAAACCGAAAGCATCAGGATGATCTAGAGAGATGTCTTAAGAAGTGTTGTTATTTTTGGTTCCACTTCGAAGTCAAATTTTTGACGCGTTTTTGACTTCTTTTCGGACTTAGTCAGAAATGCACATTTTTGCACTATTTCTTTAAATAACTCAATAAGTGTATGATTTTACACACTCATTTACTACATATTTATCATATTTAACTTACTTAATGCTTTGATATGTATTTTATGCTTAAATTTTATTTTTTTGATTTTTTATGAATTTTTTTCTTATGTAAAAAGGAAGGGGGGGGGGGTGATTTTCATACATTTTCTGCTTCTTTTCTATAACCACTCTTCAGATTGTCATGACAATTTGTAGGTATGAGGTACTCATGCATGGTACCCTACAAGTGAAAGAATTTTGTCAAGATATCCACTTTTGGATTTTTAAGGAATATGTTTTTAAGATTGTACATAGGTATAATGTATGTTTTCCATGCCCAATGGACCCATGGGGAGTGGCTTCAAACCCCGGCGGGACCCCAACAAAATTTTTTTCCCCTTTTTAGCTCACCTGAGCCATAGGCTCAAGTGAGCTATTGTCATAGTGTTGCGTCTGTCGTCCGTCGTCCGTCGTCGTCGTCGTCGTCGTCCGTCGTCGTCCGTCGTCGTAAACTTTTCACATTTTAAACTTCTTCTCCAGAATGGCTGAAGGGATTTTGATGAAACTTGGTAGGTATGAAGTACTCATGGTCCCCTACAAGTGTTGTTGTTTTTCGTCCGGATCTGTCAACAGGTGGCGCCACCACAGCCAAAAGTAGGTCACGGGGGGTACCCTCCTTTGACAAACTTCTTCTTCAGAACCGAAGCATGTATCGACAAACCGAAAGCATCAGGATGATCTAGAGAGATGTCTTAAGAAGTGTTGTTATTTTTGGTTCCACTTCGAAGTCAAATTTTTGACGCGTTTTTGACGTCTTTTCGGACTTAGTCAGAAATGCACATTTTTGCACTATTTCTTTAAATAACTCAATAAGTGTATGATTTTACACACTCATTTACTACATATTTATCATATTTAACTTACTTAATGCTTTGATATGTATTTTATGCTTAAATTTTATTTTTTTGATTTTTTATGAATTTTTTTCTTATGTAAAAAGGAAGGGGGGGGGGGTGATTTTCATACATTTTCTGCTTCTTTTCTATAACCACTCTTCAGATTGTCATGACAATTTGTAGGTATGAGGTACTCATGCATGGTACCCTACAAGTGAAAGAATTTTGTCAAGATATCCACTTTTGGATTTTTAAGGAATATTTTTTTAAGATTGTACATAGGTATAATGTATGTTTTCCATGCCCAATGGACCCATGGGGAGTGGCTTCAAACCCCGGCGGGACCCCAACAAAATTTTTTTCCCCTTTTTAGCTCACCTGAGCCATAGGCTCAAGTGAGCTATTGTCATAGTGTTGCGTCTGTCGTCCGTCGTCCGTCGTCGTTGTCGTCGTCGTCCGTCGTCGTAAACTTTTCACATTTTAAACTTCTTCTCCAGAATGGCTGAAGGGATTTTGATGAAACTTGGTAGGTATGAAGTACTCATGGTCCCCTACAAGTGTTGTTGTTTTTCGTCCGGATCTGTCAACAGGTGGCGCCACCACAGCCAAAAGTAGGTCACGGGGGGTACCCTCCTTTGACAAACTTCTTCTTCAGAACCGAAGCATGTATCGACAAACCGAAAGCATCAGGATGATCTAGAGAGATGTCTTAAGAAGTGTTGTTATTTTTGGTTCCACTTCGAAGTCAAATTTTTGACGCGTTTTTGACTTCTTTTCGGACTTAGTCAGAAATGCACATTTTTGCACTATTTCTTTAAATAACTCAATAAGTGTATGATTTTACACACTCATTTACTACATATTTATCATATTTAACTTACTTAATGCTTTGATATGTATTTTATGCTTAAATTTTATTTTTTTGATTTTTTATGAATTTTTTTCTTATGTAAAAAGGAAGGGGGGGGGGGTGATTTTCATACATTTTCTGCTTCTTTTCTATAACCACTCTTCAGATTGTCATGACAATTTGTAGGTATGAGGTACTCATGCATGGTACCCTACAAGTGAAAGAATTTTGTCAAGATATCCACTTTTGGATTTTTAAGGAATATGTTTTTAAGATTGTACATAGGTATAATGTATGTTTTCCATGCCCAATGGACCCATGGGGAGTGGCTTCAAACCCCGGCGGGACCCCAACAAAATTTTTTTCCCCTTTTTAGCTCACCTGAGCCATAGGCTCAAGTGAGCTATTGTCATAGTGTTGCGTCTGTCGTCCGTCGTCCGTCGTCGTCGTCGTCGTCGTCCGTCGTCGTCCGTCGTCGTAAACTTTTCACATTTTAAACTTCTTCTCCAGAATGGCTGAAGGGATTTTGATGAAACTTGGTAGGTATGAAGTACTCATGGTCCCCTACAAGTGTTGTTGTTTTTCGTCCGGATCTGTCAACAGGTGGCGCCACCACAGCCAAAAGTAGGTCACGGGGGGTACCCTCCTTTGACAAACTTCTTCTTCAGAACCGAAGCATGTATCGACAAACCGAAAGCATCAGGATGATCTAGAGAGATGTCTTAAGAAGTGTTGTTATTTTTGGTTCCACTTCGAAGTCAAATTTTTGACGCGTTTTTGACTTCTTTTCGGACTTAGTCAGAAATGCACATTTTTGCACTATTTCTTTAAATAACTCAATAAGTGTATGATTTTACACACTCATTTACTACATATTTATCATATTTAACTTACTTAATGCTTTGATATGTATTTTATGCTTAAATTTTATTTTTTTGATTTTTTATGAATTTTTTTCTTATGTAAAAAGGAAGGGGGGGGGGGTGATTTTCATACATTTTCTGCTTCTTTTCTATAACCACTCTTCAGATTGTCATGACAATTTGTAGGTATGAGGTACTCATGCATGGTACCCTACAAGTGAAAGAATTTTGTCAAGATTTCCACTTTTGGATTTTTAAGGAATATTTTTTTAAGATTGTACATAGGTATAATGTATGTTTTCCATGCCCAATGGACCCATGGGGAGTGGCTTCAAACCCCGGCGGGACCCCAACAAAATTTTTTTCCCCTTTTTAGCTCACCTGAGCCATAGGTTACAGCTGATAATTCAACAAGTGACACATGCTCCAATGTCTTATTGATTGACCTTTCATGTGATATGATTCAATTATTTAAATTCTTTATACTTGTTTAGAATTTTATTTTTAAAGTCGGGAACAAGCGCCATTTTTTGCCGTGTAGGATCCAGATCCCAGTTATTTTTCAAGTACTTTCTTACCAAACATAGGAGAAAAATTCTCAATTCGCACCGGCTTAAACACATTGACACTACTTTTGAATGTTTAGAAATTTTATTTGAATTACATAGAAAAAAATGCCGTAAAGATTAAAAGTACAAAACTTTTTTAATATTTTTTCAAAGCCATGCACCTGGTTCTGGACCGGAATTATTCGAATTTTATGATCTGGATCTGAGGACCTATTTTCACACGTATTCTTCCACATATGTAGATGTCTCACACACTTTAAACTATATTCAAAATTTTATTTCATCTATCTAGTAAACAATCACGGGAAGACAATTCAAGATAAACATTGTGTGTATTTTCCACCAATTGTTGAAAATAATAAGAAAATAATAGGAACTATTTGACAGGACAGTGACCTAGATAATGACCTGGACAATGACCTAGATAATGACCTAGCTATGCATATCTGTAGCCTGTACCCGAAGGGGATTCCCCATGTACTAATGTGATACCTTTAGTACTGCGATACATTTCAGGAGATACAGTGCAAACGGAAAAGATTTTTATACTTGGAACACTTTCGTAATGGTTATCATTCATGTACTTGGAACACTTGCATGTACTTGTTATCATATATAAAGTTTGCTCGAATTTCCTCTGTCTTAGACTCTCTTAGATGAAGTAATTTACGGACTGATTTCTTGAAGAAACGTCTAATGAGTAATCTCTTCCTCTGGATTTTGAGAATGCATAGGACATTTAATATCTGAAATTCTTGAAAATAAATGATTCAGTTCAGACTTCCTGAAATCTTCCAATGAAATGTTGGACAACAGAAAGCTGTTATTTTATTAGAGAAAATAAATTATTATTCACAACCTTAAGCCACTGTGTTCGTCATCTTGTATGTATAATATTTCTAAGAGGAACACAGAGGCCTGAGGTTGTGAATAATAAAACATTTTCTCTCATAAAACGACAGGTTCCTGTGTTAAGACATTTGGGAATTTTTATCTGTTCAAATAATAGATACATTATGAGTTTTTATCGGACCAAATAATTTTTTTGTCGGCAAATCCGATGCAACTGATACATTTCATGAACTCTCTCCGCTAACAACTTGTCCGTGTAACAGACCTATGATGAGGTAAAACAATTAGTTAACAGTAAATAACGATGTCGTAGGTCTGCTAGTTGGACAAGCTTAACAATTTCATGGGCCTTTTAATTTGTTTCAAACTGCGAAACCTAGAGAAACCACTTGAGTTGTTGAACAGCGTATGCTGAAATACAACGCTCCTTCTCGCCTGTTGAAATATGCATAGGCAAGAAGCGCCGCATTTCAGCATATTTTACTGAAAATTATTTGTTCAAGTGGCTTCACTGGGTCATGAGGTTTGATACAACATACACTGCTTTTTTGGAAAACAAACTGGCCCAATTTCTGCACAACTCACTTGAATTGATAAATATTGGATCAAAATGATTTTAACTGTACGTTTCATGTATTTGAGATGAAATCAATACTATTCAAAAGCATAATTTATAGATTTCAGTGAATAAAGGCAAAACCGAAAAATCTTTGTTTTTTTATGCCCCTGGAATAAAAGATTCGGGAGCATATAGTTTTTGGCCTGTCCGTCTGTCTGTTTGTCTGTCTGTTTTCCGAAAAACTTTAACATTGGGCATAACTTTTGAATGGAAGCTGGTGATAGAGGTTTCATATTTCACATGTGTATTCCTTGTGACAATACCTTTCCATTGATACCAAAATTTTTGACCTCATGACCATAACCTTGACCTTTCACGTACTTCTCAAAAACTTTAACATTGGGCATAACTTTGGAATGGTTAGTGATAGGGCTTTCATATTGTACATGTGTATTCCTTGTGACAAAATCTTTCCATTGATACCAATATTACGCTGACCCTGACCTCTCACATACTTAACAGAAAATGGCGTTTATACTAACAAAGATGCCGCTGGGGGCATTCTCGTTTCACAAACACAGGATTTATAATTTCTGGCATGCTAGCTATCAATAATGAAAGGTTTTGTGTTCAATTTTAAATAATTTTAATTTATGAAATCATTTCATTGTTTTATTCTTTTTCTGCTGCACATTAATGTGGAATGTTACAATATGATTTTATTTTTGATGTTGCATAATTGAACTATACTAGCTGGGCATATGACGTTGGACCACTTTATCCGTCTTTTCAAATCAGTAAAAAAGTTATAGTTATTGTTTTGAAATGTGACTATTTTTTCTTTTTTGTACTTTTAAAGGTTGTCTGAAAAAAATAACTTCTCTGCATCCGGCAAAAATCTTTTTAGAAAGGTTGTGGGCTAAAATCCTGGTACTGGCACTATCAGTATTCAATGTCAGTATGTCAATTAGAGCGTGCATGGGTATCAGGTGAGCGTTGTGCCCCCTGGGGCTCTTGTTTTTCATAGAAATCGAAATTATTTCCTTGTGATTTAATTACCGCAATTTACCAGAAATACATAATAGGAGCCTGTCCTGAAGTATCTTGTTAATACCTGATTCATTTCTTATCGAGCTCTGAGTTCAAAATGTATATTTTTGTCATCCCTACCTACCCATTTATCTCTATTCTAAATCACTATTTAATTTTAAAATCTGTGTAAAACTCTCTCTTTCTCTGTTTTATTCAAAGACACACAGTCAGAGGTTTCTCTCTCATTTTACGTACTCATTTGGGGCTGAGATCTGACTGTAGATGGTGGTCGAAGCAAAGTAGCATAATTACTGAGCACATGTGTATAATCAACATTTTTCTTGGTCATGTTGGTGTGTATGGTATAACTGACAGTATATCTATGCATTTGTCTTCATTTGTAATATCTGTGTATGTATCCAATCATGATCGTTATGCATTATTTGGAATAAATTAATTTGTATTTGTATATAGAAAAATCACATACATGTACGTCCGTTATCAGACGAAAATATGTGCAACTTGCACGGGCCGAGGTAAAAGCCATTGGTGGATTTAGAGGGGGGGGTAGGGGGGCATTCCCCCCCCCCCTGAAATTGTCAAAGTTAGAATTTTTTTGGGGGGGGGGGGCTCAGACTCGGTTTCTGACAGTTTTGAGTCGAATTTCACAAAATTTTGATTAAATAAGATTTACATTTCACTTTTGTTATAGTGTCAACTCTAAAGCAAGTCATGACCAATAGCCAGTATTATGAAGTACTCAGTATAACCTCTTCCACACCTCAAAATCACTTGAAATAATGTTTGACCGGTCTTTTTTATATATGTTATATGAAACTCAACATACCCTTACAGCAAAGGGATTGGATTTGTGGTGAGTAACCCCCCCCCCTCCTCGAGAAAAAAAAAAAAAAAAAGAAAGAAAAAAAAATCGCTGACTCGCTTCGCTTGCCATATACATTCTCTATCATATAGCTTCTATAAAAACGATTTTCCGTAGGGGGAGGACTTCAACCTGGACTGAGGGAAGGAGGGGGCTAGGTGGCACAAGGACCCTTTTTCCTTTTTGATATTTTTCACGCCCCCTCTAAACTTATATCTGTATCCGCCCCTGAAAGCAACCGTAATAAAACGTTCATTGCTAGATTCACAAGGAATTGGCAAAGTTTAGCAAATTGGCTATTTTCATGTATTCTGTACCTGTTTTCGTTTTTTAAAACATAATCATTTTACCTCGGATGACTTGTGTATCATAAGAAGGTATTATTAACTACTTTGCGAGAGAATAATTTTGAGTGGCAGACAGCTAATATTGATATATTCTACATTCCTGTGTAAAAATATAATCAGACTTACCTATAAATTCTAATTTTTCCTTCTTCTTGTCTGTATCTTTTCTCTACACCTTTTTTCAGTTGTGCAAACGAATTATGCGAAAGTTTACAGCAGATTCTTCGACTGTCGTCTCGTCTCGATGCCGATCATACAAAGATGTGTGATTTGTAAGATGTGAATCAAATACATATATACATGTTTATTTCACAACGAGAAACAATAGAATGAAATAATGAAAGGCGGAGACTGCATAATTGAAGACCGTAATATCTATTTATAGTATGGTTTTGTCTATAGAAAGGTATGGGGTTTTCCTAAATGACACAGCTGACCAGGTTGATATTCTTGGTGGGGGGGGGGGGGGTTTCACCGTTTTAAGCATTTTTTTTTCTTTCAAAATCATAGGCTGGTCACCTCCCCGACGTACTGGATCACCTGAAAAAAAATCCAGATCTGCCCATGTATTCTGATATTTAAATATTAGGATTCTCAAAACGAACGGAATATTTTCATTTTCATGAAGATGCATCAGAGTCTAGATATATATAGTCTCCTTTTATTCAGTGCAAGGCGACGTTCTATTAATGTGTAATTTCCTATTTATAGGGGTGATTTAATCCTCAGATCTCTTTTAACGATGAGTCCAACGTTTACAAAAAAAAAAAAATCATAAAAACAAACAAATTGATTTATAATATAAAACTTGTAAATATGTATGAGTATAGCGAATTTACCCTTTTTATGGTGATGTGTCAATATTTTCAAAGCTGTGATAAAATAATATTACATTTTTTTTTTGTATATTATAAAACTTGTAAATATGTATGGGGTACAGTGGATTGACCCTTATTGTGGTGATGTGTCAATATTTTTAAAGATGTGATGAAATCCTTTTAATTTTTTTTCTCGAAGCACATAGTTTGTTAGGGGACCTCTGATGTATTTACGGTACAAAGTAACCAATAACAGAAATCTGCCAAATTGATGTTTTATTGGAAAAGTTTGTATTTACCTTAAAAATGATAATTTGACCTCGACCAAAAGGTCACATACTGAAGGGGAAAAACCACAAATTTCTTCTACCTTGAAAGTAAAAACTTGATCTCAGAAAAAAGACAAATATTACAGATCTTTATGAGAGATTTGTGTGAAGTTTGAACACCTTGGCTAAAAAGAGTTTGTTCTATAGGCAAAAACGTTTTGTGACCTTGAGCATGAAAATTTAATCTTGAACCAAGGTCAAGTAAAAAAAGTCTATAAAGTACAGATTATTTTCATCAATTTCCATCCTTGTATAATGAAAGGTAAATGTTTGATCCTAAAAGATTTGTTGTGACCTTGAAATAAAGCAGATAGCCTTGGGTCAAGGTCAAGGTGAAAGGGCTTTGTACAATGTATGTATGTATGTATGTATGTATGTATGTATGTATGAACTCCAAGGGTCATTAAACTTTGGTTTATGATCAAAATTTTGTTGTGACCTAGAAAATGAAAATTTGACCTTGAAACTAGGTCAACATTAAATGACTACCCAAAATTAATCTATAATATAAGTTTCAACTCTGAGGGTCAAACAGTCCTTGTTCTATAGGCAAAAGTTTGATGTGACCTTGAGATTGGGAATTTGACCTTGAAACTAGGTCAACATTAAATGCCTACCCAAAAGTAATCTACCATATGAGTTTCAAGTCAAAATCTCAAAAACTGTAGAAATTGGCACTGTGCCAATTTAAAGTTCTATTTGCAACTTGGAATAGGGCGAAAACCGTAAATATTTTATCGAGCATGTCAGTGTACAAAAGTTTGCAAATTTTCCGAAGAACAATTTAAATAAGTTTCTTTCAAATCGTGCGGTTAATTTAGAAGTTATTAGAGTTTAAAGATTTGACCTTTGATGGCCTCTAACGGGGGCATTGGTGAGCTTATCGACAAACAAAAAATAGTTAAAGAAGATCTTGGTATGCTCTTTCTAATGATACCATCCTTTTTGCTCTGTGTTAAAAGACCTTTGAATAAAGTGTCTGGAAATGATGAGGGGGTAAGAATAATAATAATAATAATAATAATAATAATAAGAATAATAATAAGAATAAAGAAAAGACATTGCAATAACAGAGAGGATTCCGACGGAATAGTCGGAATCCTTAATAACTAGATGGCTACTGTTGCAAGCAACAGACGGATTCCTCCTTTATTAGACCTTCCTCGGAACTGAAGTGTTAAAATCCGAAAAAAGAAGATTGAAAAAGGAATAGTTGCTTTAGTACCTTATTCACTTCAGCAAATGAGTCAAAAGAGCTTATGTCTAATTTAGGACTCTTATTTACAGATGTATTTATCAACAAAATAGAGGAAAAAAATAATAAATACCTTTCATTTTTACGAAAGCTTTAAACTCCATGCTCTATCAATATCAAAACCTTTACAATTACTTTCTCAAAACAGAATTGCACAATGATTTTGCAATGAGATAATTTCTATTAATAGAAAATGACAACAACATGAAAATACAGATATGTAATGCTACTAAGAAACAGAGAACAAGAATAAAAGAGTTATCTTTCTTATTCTATGTTAAGTTCAAACAAGAAGGACTACTTGTGTGAAGAATAAATAGTATAGGACAAAAAGTGTGATTCTAAACGTGTAAATGATTGTTATGACCTTGAGAATGATCATTTGACCTTGAACCAATGTCATAAATGAAAGATAAGTATTGTGATCATTCTCATCACGATAGATCTTAATCTGAGCAAACCTTAATATCTGATCAACCAAAGTCGGTTCTGACCTTGAAATGGAACAAATGACCTTGGGTCAAGGTCATGATGAAAGGGTTTGATGCAAGGAATATTTGTGTAAAGTTTGCACTCGTAAAGTCAAATAATCTTTGTTTTATAGACTAAAGTTTGTTGCGACCTTGAGAATGAGAATTTGACCTTGGGTCAAGGTCAAGGTGAAAGAGCTTGACTGAACAATGATATGTATGAAGTTTGAACTCTGAAGGTAAAATAATCTTTGTTCTATAGGCAAAAAATTGATGTGACCTTGAGAATCAAAATTTGACCTTGAAAGTAGGTCAACATTAAATGACCACCTATAAGTAACCTACTATCAAAGTTTCAACTCAAAATCTCAAAAACTGTAGAAATTGGCACTGTGCCAATTTAAAGTTCCATTTTCAACTCGGAATAGCGCGAAAACCGTAAATATTTTATCGAGCATGTAAGCGTATAAAAGTTTACAATTTTCCCAAAGAACATTTTAAAACAAATTTCGTTCAAATCGTACTGTTAGTTTAGGAGTTATAAGTGTTTAAAGATTTGACCTTTGATGACCTCCAGTGGGGGCATTGGTGAGCTTATCGACAAACAAAAAATAGTTAAAGAAGATCTTGGCATGCTCTTTCTGATGGTACCATCCCTTTTGTTCTGTGTTAAAAGACCTTTGAATAAAGTCTCTGGAAATGATGAGGGGGTAAGAATAAAAATAATAATAATAATAATAAGAATAATAATAAGAATAAAGAAAAGACATTGCAATAACAGAAAGGATTCCGACGGAATAGTCGGAATCCTTAATAATAAGAATAAAGAAAAGACATTGCAATAACAGAAAGGATTCCGACGGAATAGTCGGAATCCTTAATAACTAGATGGCTACTGTTGCAAGCAACAGACGGATTCCTCCTTTATTAGACCTTCCTCGGAACAGAAGTGTTAAAATCCGAATAGAGAAGATTGAAAAATGAATAGTTGCTTCATTACCTTATTCACTTCATCAAATGAGTCAAAAGAGCTTATGTCTAATATGGGACTCTTATTCATTTTCAACAAAAAAGGAAAAAATAAATAAATACCTTTCATGTTTACGAAAGCTTTAAACTCCATGCTCTATCAATATCAAAATCCTTTACAATTACTTTCTCAAATGAGAATTGCACAATGATTTTGCAATGAGATAAATTCTATTAATAGAAAATGACAACAACATGAAAATACAGATATGTAATGCAACTAAGAAAAAAAAAAAAGAAACAGAGAACAAGAATAAAAGAGTTATCTTTCTTATACTATGTTAAGTTCAAACAAGAAGGACAACTTGTGTGAAGAATAAGAGTATAGGACAAAAAGTGTGAATTCTACAAGAGTAAATGATTGTTATGACCTTGAGAATGATTATTTGACCTTAAACAAATGTCATTAATGAAAGATAAGTATTATGATCATTCTCATCACGATTGATAGTTCAATATCTAATCAACCAAAGTCGGTTGTGACCTTAAAATCGAACAAATTACCTTGAGTCAAGGTCATGGTGAAAGGCTTTGATGCGAAGAATATCTGTGTAATGTTTGAACTCACAAGGTCAAATAATCTTTGTTGTATAGACTAAAGTTTGTTGTGACCTTGAGAATGAGAATTTGACCTTGGTTTAAGGTCGAGGTGAAAGAGCTTTACTGAACAATGATATGTATGAAGTTTGAACTCTGAAGGTCGAATAGTCTTTGTTCTATAGGCAAAAGTTTGTTGTGACCTTGAGAATGAAAATTTGACCTTTGGCCAAGGTCAAGGTGAAAGGGCTTGGCTCAATAATTGTATTTAAGAGGTTTGAACTGTCCAGGTCAAATAGTCTTTGTTCTATGGGCAAAAGTTTTTTGTGACCTTGAGAATCATTATGTGACCTTGAAACTAGGTCATCATCAATGACTACCTATTAGTAACCTGCCATCCAAGTTTCAACTCAAAATCTCAAAAACTGTAGAAATTGGAACTGTGCCAATTTAAAATTCCATTTTCAACTCAAAATAGCACGAAAACCGTAAATATTTTATCGAGCATGTAAGCGTATAAAAGTATGCAAATTTCCCAAAGAACATTTTAAAACAAATTTCGTTCAAATCGTACGATTAGTTTAGGAGTTATAAGTGTTGAAAGATTTGACCTTTGATGACCTCCAGCGGGGGCATTGGTGAGCTTATCGACAAACAAAAAATAGCTAAAGAAGATCTTGGTATGCTCTTTCTAATGGTACCATCATTTTTGCTCTGTGTTAAAAGACCTTTGAATAAAGTGTCTGGATATGATGAGGGGGTAAGAATAAAAATAATAATAAGAATAATAATAAGAACTAGATGGCTACTGTTGCAAGCAACAGACGGATTCCTCCTTTATTAGACCTTCCTTGGAACTGAAGTGTTAAAATCCGAATAAAGAAGATGGAAAAATGAATAGTTGCTTTAGTACCTTATTCACTTCAGCAAATGAGTCTTAAGAGCTTTCATCTAATTTGGGACTCTCATTTATTTATCAACAAAATAGAACAAAAAGATAATTAATACCTTTCATGTTTACGAAAGCTTTATAGTCCATGACCTTTCAATTCTAAATCTTTTAAAATTACTACCTCAAAACAGAATTGCACAATGATTTTGCAATGAGAGCATTTCTCTTAATAAAAAATGACAATAGAATCAAAATACAGCCAAGTAATGCTACTAAGAAAAAAAAAACAGAGACCAAGAGTAAAAGAGTTATTTTTCTTATACTATGTTATGTTCAAATAAGAAAGACTACTTGTGTGAAGAATAAATAGCGTAGGACAAAAACTGTTAATTCTACAAGATTAAGTTTGTTATGACCCCGAGAATGATCATTAGACTGTGAATAAAGGTCACGGAAAAAGATAAGTATTTGAGGTAATTCTTTTCAAGATTGATCTTAATCTGATCAAAGCTCAATATTTTATCAACCAAAGTATGTTGTGACCTTGAAGTCGAACAAATGACCTTGGGTCAAGGTCAAGGTAAAAGGGCTTGATGCAAGGAATATTTGTGTTATGTTTGAACTCTTAAAGTCAAATAGTCTTTGTTCTATTGGCAAAATTTTGTTGTGACCTTGAATTTGACCTTGGGTCAAGGTCAAGATGAAAGAGCGTTTGAACGCTGAAGGTCAAATAGTCTTTGTTCTATAGGCAAAAGTATGTTTTGACCTTGAGAATCAAAATTTGACCTTGGGTCAAGGTCAGGGTGAAAGAGCTTGTCTAAACGATAGTATGTATAAAGTTTGAACTCTGAAGGTCAAGTAGTCTTTGTTCTATAGGATAAAATTTGTTGTGACCTTAACAATAAAAATTTGACCTTGAAAGTAGGTCAGCCTGAAATTTCTAGCTATAAGTAAGCTACCATCCAAGTTTCAACTTAAAATCTCAAAAACTGTAGAAATTGGCACTGTGCCAATTTACAGTTCCATTTTCAACTCGGAATTGCGCGAAAACCGTAAATATTTTATTGAGCATGTAAGCGTTGCAAATTTCCCAAAGAACAATATAAAACAAATTTTGTTCAAATCCGACGGTTAGTTAAGGAGTTATAAGAGTTAAAAGATTTGACCTTTCATGACCTCCAGCGGGGGCATATGTGAACCATTTGACAAGAAAAAAAATTTCAAGATCTTCATATGCTCTTTCACATGGTACTTTCCGTTTTTTCATATGATGCTGTACTTTTTTGTAAAGTGTCCGGAACGGTTTGGGGGTAAGAATAATAATGAGAATAACTAGATGGCTACTGTTGCAAGCAACAGACGGATTCCTCCTTTATTAGACCTTCCTCGGGACAGAAGTGTTCAAATCCGAATAAAGAAGATGGCAAAATGAATAGTTGCTTCATTACCTTATTCACTTCAGCAAATGAGTCAAAAGAGCTTATGTCTTATTTGGGACTCTTATTCATTTTCAACAAAAAAGGAAAAAAATAAATAAATACCTTTCATGTTAACGAAAGCTTTAAACTCCATGCTCTATCAATATCAATATCCTTTACAATTACTTTCTCAAAACAGAATTGCACAATGATTTTGCAATAAGATAATTTCTATTAATAGAAAATGACAACAACATGAAAATACAGATATGTAATGCTACTATAGGAATAAAAATAATAATAATAATAATAAAAAGAATAATAATAAGAATAAAGAAAAGACATTGCAATAACAGAAAGGATTCCGACGGAATAGTCGGAATCCTTAATAAAGAAAAGACATTGCAATAACAGAAAGGATTGGGACGGAAAAGTCGGAATCCTTAACTAGATGGCTACTGTTGCAAGCAACAGACGGATTCCTCCTTTATTAGACCTTCCTCGGAACTGAAGTGTTAAAATCTGAATAAAGAAGATGGCAAAATGAATAGTTGCTTCATTACCTTATTCACTTCAGCAAATGAGTCGAAAGAGCTTATGTTTTAATTTGGGACTCTTATTTATTTATCAACAAAATGGATAAAAAAATATTAAATACCTTTCATGTTTACGAAAGCTTTAAACTCCATGCTCTATCAATATCAAATCCTGTACAATTGCTTTCTCAAAACAGAATTGCACAATGATTTTGCAATGAGATAATTTCTATTAATAGAAAATGACAACAACATGAAAATACAGATATGTAATGCTACTAAGAAACAGAGAACAAAAATTAAAGAGTTATCTTTCTTATACTATGTTAAGTTCAAACAAGAAGGACTACTTGTGTGAAGAATAAATAGTATAGGACAAAAAGTGTGATTCTAAACGTGTAAATGATTGTTATGACCTTGAGAATGATCATTTGACCTTGAACCAATGTCATAAATGAAAGATAAGTATTGTGATCATTCTCATTTGAACTCACAAAGTCAAATAATCTTTGTTTAATAGACTAAAATTCGTTGCGACCTTGAGAATGAGAATTTGACCTTGGGTCAAGGTCAAGGTAAAAGAGCATGACTGAACAATGATATGTATGAAGTTTGAACTCTGAAGGTAAAATAATCTTTGTTCTATAGGGACAAGTTTGATGTGACCTTGAGAATCAAAATTTGACCTTGGGTCAAGGTCAAGGTGAAAGAGCTTTGTTTAATGATAATATGTATGAGGTTTGAACTCTGAAGGTCAAATGGTTTTTGTTCTATAGGCAAAAATTTGTTGTGACCTTGAGAATGAAAATATGACCTTGAAAGTAAGTCAATATTAAATGACCACCTATAAGTAATCTAGTATCAAAGTTTCAACTCAAAATCTCAAAAACTGTAGAAATTGGCACTGTGCCAATTTAAAGTTTCATTTTCAACTGCGAATAGCGCGAAAACCGTAAATATTTTATCGAGCATGTAAGCGTATAAAAGTTTACAATTTTCCCAAAGAACATTTTAAAACAAATTTCGTTCAAATCGTACGCTTAGTTAAGGAGTTATAAGTGTTTAAAAATTTGATCCTTGATGACCTCTAGCGTTGGCATTCGTGAGCTTATCGACAAACAAAAAAATAGATAAAGAAGATCTTGGCATGCTCTTTCTGATGGTACCATCCCTTTTGTTCTGTGTGAAAAGACCTTTGAATAAAGTCTCTGGAAATTATGAGGGGGTAAGAATAAAAGTAATAATAATAATAACTAGATGGCTACTGTTGCAAGCAACAGACAGATTCCTCCTTTATTAGACCTTCCTCGTAACTGAAGTGCTAAAATCCGAATAAAGAAGATGGAAAAAAGGATAGTTGCTTTAGTACCATATTAACTTCAGCAAATGAGTCAAAAGAGCTTATGTCTACTTTGGGACTCTTATTTATTTATCAACAAAATAGAAGAAAAAAAATACCTTTCATGTTTACGAAAGCTTTAAAATCCATGCTCAATCAATATCTAATCCTTTACAATGACTTTCTCAAAAAAGAATTGCACAATGATTGGAATGAGATAAATTCTATTAATAGAAAATGACAACAACATGTAATAACTGATTTGTAATGCTACTAAGAATAAAAAAGAAAGAAACAGAAAAACAAGAATAAAAGAGTTATCTATCTAACTATGTTAAGTTCAAATAAGAAGTACTACTTGTGTGAAGAATGAATAGACACAATCCTGTGAATTCTACAAGATTAAATGGTTGTTATGACCTTGAAAAAGTTTATTTGACCTTTAACCAAGGTCATGGATAAAAGATAAGCATTTGAGTTTAATCTCATCAAGATTCCTCTTAATCTAATCAAAGCTCAATATTTTATCGACAAAAGTCTATTGTGACCTTGAAATCGAACAAATGACCTTGGGTCAAGGTCAAGGTGAAAGGACTTGATGCAAGGAATATTTGCGCCAAGTTTGAACTCTCAAGGTCGAATGGTCTTTGTTCAATAGTAAAAATTTATTGAGACCTTGAGAATGAGAATTTGACCTTGGGTCAAGGTCAAGGTGAAAGGTCTTGGATCAATGATTGTATTTATGAAGTTTGAACTGTCAAGGTCAAATAGTCTTTGTTCTATAGGCAAAAGTTTGTTGTGACCTTGAGAATCATAATTTGACCTTGAAACTAGGTCATCATCAATGACTACCTATAAGTTACCTACCATCCAAGTTTCAACTCAAAATCTCAAAAACTATAGAAATTGGCACTGTGCCAATTTAAAGCTCCATTTTCAAGTCAAAATAGCGCGAAAACTGTAAATATTTTATCGAGCATATAAAAGTTTGCAAATTTCCAAAAGAACAATATAAAACAAATTTCATTTAAATCGCACGGTTAGTTCAGGAGTTATAAGGTTTTAAAGATTTTACCTTTGATGACCTCTAGCGGAGGCATATATGAGAGTTTGAAAAAAATAGAGACCTCTTGCGGGGGCATGGATGAACTATTCACCAAACAAAAAAAAATTAATTCGAGATCTTTGCAAGCTGTTTCATTAGAGAGTACACGTTAAGTCATGTACAGAAACACAATTCTTTGAAGTCTCTGGAACGATTTGGGGGTAAGAATAACAATAATAATAAGAATAATAATAAGAATAAAGAAAAGACAATACAATCACAGAAAGGATTCCGACGGAATTGTCGGAATCCTTAATTAGAAGCAACTGAGGTTCCTGTGGACATAGCAGATGGATTCCTCTCATTTTCATCTTGCTCAGAACAGAAATGAAAATTGAAAAAAATGCGAAAAAGACTGGTCGCAGCTGGACTCGAACCAGGTACCTTCACCAAGGTAGGCCTCCATCGTACATGTAATGTCAGGTCACATGGTTGAATTGACCATTGAAATTTGTAACACATCCTGGGTCATGCATATCAATTACTTGAGGGATTTTCCAATGAATCATAGCAAGTGTTTTCAAACTGGTATTCGATATTTCTTGATTCTGTTAGAAAACATTTTGTACTAATACGTACTCGTATACATTTTGAAATGAAAAACAATGTTGAAGCATTGTACTTTATGTTTGTTTAAGAATGAAAAAAAAATTGAGGGAAAATGGCCGCGACCGGTAACGAACCCCGGACCCTCTAATCTCAAGTCTTACGTTCTACCGCTGCGCTATTGCAGAAATGACAATCTGTTACATCAAAAGTCTTTAGAAGGATGAAATCTTGCAACTATGATATGACTCAACATGTCGAGCATGTTCCGAATGATGAATCTTTATCGATCGATTCTATTTACAGGTTTGTATTCAGGAGTAAACAACACAGAATTTCATAACATGTATCATTTTTATTTTACGTTCATTGACCATGTATGTAGAGAATAAAATTATGAAAAAATCAATCGAATGTGTTTGCTTATTTTGCAAGGGCAGATCTAGACAGGGTAGGGGAAGACAAGTTGTACACGTATGTAAGATGTAAGTCGGAGGGGGGATGAAAACTCATTAATTCCCCCCCCCCCCCATTTCGAAAGGCTAGCCTATCTCATTGAATAAATTAACCGTCAAAGATCTTGAGGTTGTACAGTTATTTCAAAGATTGCCGATTTGAAAAAAGAAAAAGACAAACAAACAAAACAAATAAAAAAAAGCAAAAGGCCCAAGGGGGCCACATTGCTCCGTCAGAGGTTTTGTACAGTTGTTTCAAAGATTGACGAATTAAAACAGAAAAAGACAAAATAAACAAAACAAAAACAAAAGAACAAGAGGCCCAAGGGGGCCATATTGCTCCGTCAAAGGTCTTGTACAGTTGTTTCAAAGATTGACGAATTAAAAAAGAAAAAGACAAAACAAACAAAACAAAAACAAAAGAACAAGAGGCCCAAGGGGACCTTCCTCGGAACTGACGTGCTAAAATCCGAATAAAGAAGATGGAAAAAAGAATAGTTGCTTAAGTACCATATTAACTTCAGCAAATGAGTCAAAAGAGCTTATGTCTAATTTGGGACTCTTATTTATTTATCAACAAAATAGAAGAAAAAATAATAAATACATTTCATGTTTACGAAAGCTTTAAACTCCATGCACAATCAGTATCTAATCCTTTACAATGACTTTCCCAAAAAAGAACTGCACAATGATTTTGCAATGAGATAATTTCTATTGATAGAAAATGACATCAACATGAAACTATTGACATGTAATGCTACTAAGAATAAAAAAGAAAGAGACAGAGAACAAGAATAAAAGAGTTATCTATCTTACTATGTAAAGTTCAGAATATATATAAGAAGTACTACTTGTGTGAAGAATATATAGTTAAGGACAAAATCCTGTGTATTCTACAAGAGTAAATGTTTGTTATGACCTTGAAAAAGTTAATTTGACCTTTAATCAAGGTCATGGATAAAAGATAAGCATTTGAATTTATTCTCATCATGAGTCCTCTTAATCTAATCAAAGCTCAATATTCTATCGACAAAAGTCTGTTGTAACCTTGAAATCAAATAAATGACCTTGGGTCAAGGTCAAGGTGAAAGGACTTGATGCAAGAAATATTTGCGCCAAGTTTGAACTCTCAAGGTCAAATGGTCTTTGTTTTATAGGCAAAAGTTTGTTGTGACCTTGAGAATCAAAATTTGACCTTGGGCCAAGGTCAAGGTGAAAGGGCTTGACTCAATGATTGTATTTATGAAGTTTGAACTGTCAAGGTCAAATAGTCTTTGTTCTATAGGCAAAAGTTTGTTGTGACCTTGAGAATCATAATGTGACCTTGAAACTAGGTCATCATCAATGACTACCTATTAGTAGCCTACCATCCAAGTTTCAACTCAAAATCTCAAAAACTGTAGAAATTGGCACTGTGCCAATTTAAAGTTCCATTTTCAACTTGGAATAGCGCGAAAACCGTAAATATTTTATCGAGCATGTAAGCGTATAAAAGTTTCCAATTTTCCCAAAGAATATTTTAAAACAAATTTCGTCCAAATCGTACTGTTAGTTTAGGAGTTATAAGTGTTTAAAGATGTGACCTTTGATGACCTCCAGCGGGAGCATTGGTGAACTTATCGACAAACAAAAAATAGTTCAAGAAGATCTTGGTATGCTCTTTCTGATGGTACCATCCTTTTTGCTCTGTGTTAAAAGACCTTTGAATAAAGTCTCTGGAAATGATGAGGGGGTAAGAATAAAAATAATAATAATAATAATAAGAATAAGAACTAGATGGCTACTGTTGCAAGCAACAGACGGATTCCTCCTTTATTAGACCTTCCTCGGAACTGAAGTGCTAAAATCCGAATAAAGAAGATGGAAAAAAGAATAGTTGGTTTAGTACCATGTTGACTTCAGCAAATGAGTCAAAAGAGCTTATGTCTAATTTGGGACTCTTATTTATTTATCAACAAAATAGAAGAAAAAAAAAATAAATACCTTTTATGTTTACGAAAGCTTAAAATTCAATGCTCAATCAATATCTAATTCTTTACAGTGACTTTCTCAAAACAGAATTGCACAATGATTTTGCAATGAGATAATTTCTATTAATAGAAAATGACAACAACATGTAACTACTGATATGTAATGCTACTAAGAATAAAAAAGAAAGAAACATAGAACAAGAATAAAAGAGTTATCTATCTTACTATGTAAAATTCACATAAAAAGGGACAAAATCCTAAGAATTCTACAAGAGTAAATGTTTGTTATGACCTTGAAAAAGTTTATTTTACCTTTCACCAAGGTCATGGATAAAAGATAAGCATTTGAGTTTATTCTCATCAAGATTCCTTTTCATCTAATCAAAGCTCAATATTTTATCAACAAAAGTCTGTTGTGACCTTGAAATCGAACAGATGACCTTGGGTCAAGGTCAAGGTGAAAGGACTTGATGCAAGGAATATTTGCGCCAAGTTTGAACTGTCAAGGACAAATGGTCTTTGTTCTATAGGCAAAAATTTGTTGTGACCTTGAGAATCAAAATTTGACCTTGGGTCAAGGTCAAGGTGAAAGGGCTTGGCTCAGTGATTATATTTATGAAGTTTGAACTGTCAAGGTCAAATAGTCTTTGTTCTATAGGCAAAAGTTTGTTGTGACCTTGAGAATCATAATTTGACCTTGAAGCTGGGTCATCATCAATGGCTACCTATAAGTAGCCTACCATCCAAGTTTCAACTCAAAATCTCAAAAACTGTAGAAATTGGCACTGTGCCAATTTAAAGTTCCATTTTCAACTCAAAATAGCGCGAAAACCGTAAATATTTCATCAAGCATGTAAGCATATAAAAGTTTGCAAATTTTCCAAAGAATGATATAAAACAAATTTCGTTCAAATCGTGTGATTAATATAGAAGTTATAAGAGTTTAAAGATTTGAACTTTGATGACATCTAGCAAGGGCATTGGTGAATTTATCGACAAACAAAAAATAGTTTAAGAAGATCTTTGTCTGCTCTTTCTAATGGTACCATTCTTTTTGCTCTGTGTTGAAAGACCTTTGAATAAAGTGTCTGGAAATGGAAAGGGGTAAGAATAATAAGAATAATAATAATAAGAATAAAGAAAAGACATTGCAATAACAGAAAGGATTCCGACGGAATAGTCGGAATCCTTAATAAGAATAAAGAAAAGACATTGCAATAACAGAAAGGATTCCGACGGAATAGTCGGAATCCTTAATAAGAATAATAACAAGAATAAAGAAAAGACATTGCAATAACAGAAAGGATTCCGACGGAATAGTCGGAATCCTTAATAAGAACTAGATGGCTACTGTTGCAAGCAACAGACGGATTCCTCCTTTATTAGACCTTACTCAGCACTGAAGTGTTAAAATCCGAAAAAAGAAGATGGAAAAAAGAATAGTTGCTTTAGTACCTTATTCACTTCAGCAAATGAGTCAAATGTGCTTATGTCTAATTTGGGACTCTTATTTATTTATCAACAAAATAGAAGAAAACAATAGTAAATACCTTTCATTTTTACGAAAGCTTTAAATTCCATGCTCTATCAATATCAGATCCTTTACAATTACTTTCTCAAAACAGAATTGCACAATGATTTTGCAATGAGATGATTTCTATTAATAGAAAATGACAACAACACGAAAGTACAGATATGTAATGCTACTAAGAAAAAAAAAAGAAACAGAGAACAAGTTATCTTTCTTATACGATGTTAAGTTCAAATAAGAAGGAATTCTTGTGTAAAGAATAAATAGTATAGGACAAAAAGTGTGAATTCTACAAGAGTAAATGATTGTTATGACATTGAGAATGATTATTTGACCTTGAACCAATGTCTTGGATGAAAGATAAGTATTGTGATTATTCTCATCACGATTGATTTGAATCTGAGCAAAGCTCAATATCTAATCAAACAAAGTCTGTTATGACCTTAAAATCGAACAAATGAACTTAGGTAAAGGTCATGTTGAAAGGGTTTGATGCAAGGAATATTTGTGTAAAGTTTGAACTCCCCAGGTCAAACAGTCTTTGTTTTATAGACTAAAGTTTGTTGTGACCTTGAGAATGAGAATTTCACCTTGGGTCAAGGTCAGCGTGAAAGAGCTGGGACCAAGGATTATATGTGTAAAGTATTAACTATGGAGGTCTAATAGTCTTTGTTCTATAGGCAAAAGTTTGCTGTGACCTTGAGGATAAGATTTTGACCTTGGGTCAAGGTCAAGGTGAAACAGCTTGACAGAACAATTATATGTATGAAGTTTGAATTCATAAGGTCAAATAGTCTTTGTTCTATAGACAAAAGTTTGTTGTGACCTTGAGAATTAGAATTTGACCTTGGGTCAAGGTCAAGGTGAAAGACCTTTGTTTAACGATAATATGTATGAAGTTTGAACTTTGAAGGTCAAATAGTTTTTGTTCTATAGGCAAAAGTTTGTTGTGACCTTGAGAATGAAAATTTGACATTGAAAGTAGGTCAACATTAAATGTCTACCTATAAGTAACCAACTTTCAAAGTTTCAACTCAAAATCTCAAAAACTGTAGAAATTGGCACTGTGCCAATTTAAAGTTCCATTTTCAACTCGGAATAGCGCGAAACGCAGCTACGTTAAGGTGCTCCACGCAATGACGTTAGAGAAAATTCCGCGAAAACATTGTGTGACGTTATAAATGACGTCACATCAGTTATCGTATGTTAGGGATATTTCAAGGGATAAATTGTACTGGATCGATTTTCAATATTATTGAGCTTTCATCCTATTCCTTACATCAACTCTAAATGTTCCCAGTATCTTATTTACGAGAAGTAATGAAAGAATGCGTGTTTTTTTCCAGTTTTGCACATCGGGTCATTGTAGGTCAAGCATGCGCAGTCTGAGTTCAGGGTTAAAGGGAAGCTTTAGATGAGAAACCGCTTTTAATTCACAGAGGAATCGCTGATTTTCAATTAGTAAATCAATATAAGGAATAGATAATGGTATCCTCATAAAGGAGCACAATTTTTATTTCGATTATTTGTTAGATATTGTCCAAATTTGGGGTTTACTGATTTACCGGCTTTAAAATAATTATTTCTTATTCATTTTTATATTAATTTAGTTGTTGTTGCTGCCGGGGTTTGCGGGGGGGGGGGCGAGGGAGCCAGCTCATGCACATTAATACAGTTTATTCTCAAGCATTATTTTTAAAAATATACTAATATATATCAATACGAATACGGTGCTAAAATACATGTGTCAATAAATGGCTATACGACGGGCACTGTATTCATAGCCGGTACAACAGAACAATATCGAGACTTCAGATACGGTCAACTTGTACTAGACATAATCTAAGAAGAAATAAAAATAGTAATAAAACAAATTGTAATCAGCAAGAGATCGGGCGGGTTATAATTAGACTGAAACATAATTAGCCTAGCCGGGAAAGAACCTCTCTCTCTCTCTCTCTCTCTCTCTCTCTCTCTTATTTATTCAAGTTATATACATTTTTTTATTATGATTATTTTGTCACCGATGGAACTCTGCTCACGAAAGCCCTGTAACAAGTTTACAATCAATTTTGTTAAATACAAAATTAGAAGACGGTCAATATCGCGGTCTCAATAGTCCGCCGGGTTGGACTCAGTACGAGGAAATATTGCATTGATACATAGATTTCAATATTTTATCAGCAGAAGTTTTATTGTCTAGCGACAACCTTTATCACCAGAGTTATTCTCTACCACAAACTTTCCCACAAAGAAAATATTTAATGTTTTAACTTGAAAAACATATATATATACTAAAAGCGGATGCCCGGACGAGGCTTACCCTCCCGGGTCAGCCCCCCCCCCCCCCCCCCCGTTGTAAAAATAATACTAAAATAAAAAAAAACACTTTACATTGTATCAGATATTAAAAACCCGTGTTATTATGTTGTACACATGTGTATATGTTGCATGTTTACTAATGTTTTCCCGGGTCAGCCCCCCCCCCCCCCCCGACCGGTGCTGCCTTCTTAATATATGTATATTACATTCTCATCGTTGTAAAAATAATACTTAAATAAAAAAAAAACACTTTTATTTACATTGTATCAGATAATAAAAACCCGTGTTATTATGTTGTACACACGTATACATGTATGTTGCATGTTTACTAATGCTTTCCCGCTAAATTTCTATGACGTAATCCAGATCACCTGTGCGTTTAGGTCCCATCTGAAAATAGACTGATATAGGGTAGTTGTAAAAAAATGTAATTTGCAGGTGACTACCCTTGTACGATTTCGATATTTTTATACAGAATCTATAGAAGACACTTCAATTCACCAAGATTTTGCTGCGCATTTAATAGAAATTTTAATAGTTGTGTAAAATGTGGATGTAAATTCGAGTTTTGCAGAATTTTTACCACTTGTTTTCCTTCTCGGTATATTTTCTCCTCTTAATCGTTTTAAGTGTCACAATGCCCAGCACATTTCTAAATCTACAGGATTTACTGAAGAAATTGATATCACATTTCTATTATTTTTTCCTTATTTACCACTCGCAAAATTCAATTCAAAACCGAGACAACACTGTAGAGTTATATTTAGGGCTGTCACGTGACACAGGGGAATCCCCCTGGTGAATTTTTTTCTTAGCTACCAGACACCTACCAGATATTAAAAAAATACAGCTTTGAACTGAAGAAAGAACGTTTAAGCTGTAATTGAGAGTTGAATTCCAGGCACCGTAAAAATGGAATATTTTCAGCGCGACGTCAGCGTGGAGCACCTTAACGCAGCCGCGAAACCGTTAATATTTTATCGAGCATGTAAGCGTATAAAAGTTTACAATTTTCCCAAAGAACATTTTAAAACAAATTTCGTTCAAATCGTACGATTAGTTTAGGAGTTAAAAGTGTTTAAAGATTTGACCTTTGATTACCTCTAGCGGGGGTATTGGTGAGCTTATCGACAAACAAAAAATAGTTAAAGAAGATCTCGGTATGCTCTTTCACATGGTACCATCCCTTTTGCTCTGAGTTAAAAGACCTTTGAATAAAGTCTCTGGAAATTATGAGGGGGTAAGAATAAAAATAATAAGAAGAAGAACTAGATGGTTACTGTTGCAAGCAACGGACGGATTCCTCCTTTATTAGACCTTCCTTGGAACTGAAGTGTTAAAATCCGAATAAAGAAGATGGAAAAATGAATCGTTGCTTTTGTACCTTATTCACTTCAGCAAATGAGTCTTAAAAGCTTTAGTCTAATTTGGGACTCTCATTTATTTATCAACAAAATAGAACAAAAAGATAATAAATACCTTTTATGTTTACGAAAGCTTTATACTCCATGATCTATCAATTGCACAATGATTTTGCAATGTGAGCATTTCTATAAATAGAAAATCATAATAGAATCAAAATACAGCCAAGTAATGCTTCTAAGAAAAAAAAAAAAAACAGAGACCAAGAGTAAAAGAGTTATGTTTCTTATACTATGTTATGTTCAAATAAGAAAGACTACTTCAGTGAAGAATAAATAGCGTAGGACAAAAACTGCTAATTCTACAAGATTAAGTTTGTTATGACTCTGAGAATGATCATTTGACCGTGAATAAAGGTCACGGAACAAAGATAAGTATTTGAGGTAATTCTTTTCAAGAATGAAAGGTCAATATTTTATCAACCAAAGTATGTTGTGACCTTGAAATCGAACAAATGACCTTGGGTTAAGGTCAAGGTAAAAGGGCTTGATGCGAGGAATATTTGTGTTAAGTTTGAACTCTGAAGGTCAAATAGTCTTTGTTCTATAGGCAAAAGTTTGTTGTGACCATGAGAATCAAAATTTTAATTTGGGCCAAGGTCAAGGTAAAAGAGCGTGGTTTAACGATAATATGTATGAAGTTTGAACTCTGAATGTCAAATAGTCTTTATTCTGTAGGCAAAACTTTGTTGTGACCATGAGAATCAAAATTTTAATTTGGGTCAAGGTCAAGGTAAAAGAGCGTGGTTTAACAATAATATGTATGAAGTTTGAACGCTGAAGGTCAAATAGTCTTTGTTCTATAGGCAAAAGTGTGTTGTGACTTTGAGAATCAAAATTTGACCTTGAAAGTAGGTCAGCATTAATTGTCTACCTATAAGTGACCTACCATCCAAGTGTCAACTCAAAATCTAAAAAAATGTAGAAATTGGCACTGCGCCAATTTAAAGTTCCATTTTCAACTCTGAATAGCGCAAAAACCGTAAATATTTTATCAAGAATGTAAGCGTATAAAAGTTTGCAAATTTCCCAAAGAACAATATCAAACAAATTTTGTTCAAATCCGACGGTTAGTTAAGGAGTTATAAGAGTTTAAAGATTTGACCTTTGATGACCTCAAGCGGGGGCATATGTGAACCATTTGACAAGAAAAAAAATTTCATTCAAGATCTTCATATGCTCTTTCACATGTATTTTCCGCTTTTTCATATGATGCTGTACTTTTTTGTAAAGTGTCCGGAACGGTTTGGGGGTAATAATAATAATAACTAGATGGCTACTGTTGCAAGCAACAGACGGATTCCTCCTTTTAGTTTATTAGACCTTCCTCGGAACTGAAGTGCTAAAATCCGAATAAAGAAGATGGAAAAAAGAATAGTTGCTCAAGTACCATATTAACTTCAGCAAATGAGTCAAATGAGTTTATGTTTAATTTGGGACTCTTATTTATTTATCATCAAAATAGAAGAAAAAAATAATAAATACCTTTCACGTTGAGGAAAGCTTTAAACTCCTTGCACAATCAATATCTAATCCTTTACAATGACTTTCTCAAAAAAGAATTGCACAATGATTTTGCAATGAGATAATTTCTATTAATAGAAAATGACAACAGTATGAATCTACTGATATGTAATGCTACTAAGAATAAAATAGAAAAAAACAGAACAAGAATAAAAGAGTTATCTATCTTACTATGTAAAGTTCAAATAAGAAGTACTACTTGTATGAAGAATAATTAGTTAAGGACAAAATCCTGTGAATTCTACAAGAGTTAATGTGTTATGATCTTCAAAAAGTTAATTTGACCTTTAACCAAGGTCATGGATAAAAGATAAGCATTTGAATTTATTCTCATCAAGAGTCCTCTTAATCTAATCAAAGCTCAATATTTTATCGACAAAAGTCTGTTGTGACCTTGAAATCGAACAAATGACCTTGGGTCAAGGTCAAGGTGAAAGGACTTGATACAAGGAATATTTGTGCCAAGTTTGAACTCTCAAGGTCAAATGGTCTTTGTTCTATAGGCAAAAGTTTGTTGTGACCTTTAGAATCAAAATTTGACCTTGGGTCAAGATCAAGGTGAAAGGGCTCGGCTCAATGATTGTATTTATGAAGTTTAAACTGTCAAGGTCAAATAGTCTTTGTTCTATAGGCTAAAATTTGTTGTGACCTTGAGAATCAAAATTTGACCTTGAAAGTAGGTCAGCATTAAATGTCTACCTATAAGTAAATTACCATCCAAGTTTCAACTCAAAATCTCCAAAAATGTAGAAATTGGCACTGTGCCAATTTAAAGTCCCATTTTCAACTCTGAATAGCGCGAAAACCGTAAATATTTTATCGAGCATGTAAGCGTATAAAAGTTTGCAAATTTTCCAAAGAACAATATAAAACAAATTTCGTTCAAATCCGACGGTTAGTTAAGGAGTTATAAGAGTTTAAAGATTTGACCTTTGATGACCTCCAGCGGGGGCATATGTGAACCATTTGACAAGAAAAAAAATTTCATTCAAGATCTTCATATGCTCTTTCACATGGTACTTTCCGTTTTTTCATATGATGCTGTACTTTTTTGTTAAGTGTCCGGAACGGTTTGGGGGTAAGAATAATAATAATAAGAATAATAATAAGAACTAGATGGCTACTGTTGCAAGCAACAGACGGATTCCTCCTTTATTAGACCTTCCTCGAAATTGAAGTGTTAAAATCCGAATAAAGAAGATGGAAAAAAGAATAGTCGCTTAAGTATCTTATTCACTTCAGTAAATGAGTCAAAAGAGCTTATGTCTAATTTGGGATTCTTATTTGTTTATGAACAAAATAGAAGGAAAAAATAATAAATACCTTTCATGTTTACGAAAGATATAAACTCCATGCTCTATCAAAATCAAATCCTTTACAATTACTTTCTCAAAACAGAATTGCACAATGATTTCGCAATGAGATAATTTCTATTAATAGAAAATGACAACAACATGAAACTACTGATCTGTTATGCTACTAAGAATAAAAATGAAAGAAACAGAGAACAAGAATAAAAGAGTTATCTATCTTACAATGTAAGTTCAAATAAGAAGTACTACTTGTGTGAAGAATAAATAGTTAAGGACAAAACCCTGTTAATTCTACAAGAGTAAACGTTTGTTATGACCTTGAAAAAGTTAATTTGGCCTTTAACCAAGGTCATTGATAAAAGATAAGCATTTGAATTTATTCTCATCAAGAGTCCTCTTAATCTAATCAAAGCTCAATGTTTTATCGACAAAAGTCTGTTGTAACCTTGAAATCGAACAAATGACCTTGGGTCAAGGTCAAGGCGAAAGGACTTGATGCAAGGAATGTTTGCGCCAAGTTTGAACTCTCAAGGTCAAATGGTCTTTGTTCTATAGGCAAAAGTTTGTTGTGACCTTGAGAATCAAAATTTGACCTTGGGCCAAGGTCAAGGTGAAAGGGCTTGGATCAATGATTGTATTTATGAAGTTTGAACTGTCAAGGTCAAATAGTCTTTGTTCTATAGGCAAAAGTTTGTTGTGACCTTGAGAATCATAATGTGACCTTGAAACTAGGTCATCATCAATGACTACCTATTAGTAGCCCACCATCCAAGTTTCAACTCAAAATCTCAAAAACTGTAGAAATTGGCACTGTGCCAATTTAAAGTTCCATATTCAACTCAAAATAGCGCGAAAACCGTAAATATTTTATCGAGCATGTAAGCGTATAAAAGTTTACAAATTTCCCAAAGAACAATATAAAACAAATTTCGTTCAAATCGTACGGTTAGTTTAGGAGTTATAAGTGTTTAAAGATTTGACCTTTGATGACCTCTAGCGGGGGCATACGTGAACTTTTCGATGACAAAATTTTTTTACCTCTAGATCGTTATATGCTTTTTCACATGATACTTTTTCTTTTATCATAAGAAGTGGCACTTTTTTGTACAGTGACTGGAACGATCTGGGGGTAAGAATAATAATAATAAGAATAATAATAAGAATAAAGAAAAGACAATACAATAACAGAAAGGATTCCGACGGAATAGTCGGAATCCTTAATAAAGAAAAGACAATACAATAACAGAAAGGATTCCGACGGAAGTCGGAATCCTTAATAAGAAGAAGAATAAAGAACAGACAATACAATAACAGAAATGATTCCGACGGAATAGTCGGAATCCTTAATAAGAAGTAGATGGCTACTGTTGCAAGCAACAGACGGATTCCTCCTTTATAAGACCTTCCTCGGAACTGAAGTGTTAAAATCCGAATAAAGAAGATGGAAAAAAGAATAGTTGCTTTAGTACCTTATTCACTTCAGCAAATGAGTCGAAAGAGCTTATGTCTTAATTTGGGACTCTTACTTATTTATCAACAAAATGGATAAAAAAATATTAAATACCTTTCATGTTTACGAAAGCTTTAAACTCCATGCTCTATCAATATCAAATACTGTACAACTGCTTTCTCAAAACAGAATTGCACAATGATTTTGCAATGAGATAATTTCTATTAATAGAAAATGACAACAACATGAAAATACAGATATGTAATGCTACTAAGAAACAGAGAACAAGAATAAAAGAGTTATCTTTCTTATACTATGTTAAGTTTAAACAAGAAGGACTACTTGTGTGAAGAATAAATAGTATAGGACAAAAAGTGTGATTCTAAACGTGTAAATGATTGTTATGACCTTGAGAATGATCATTTGACCTTGAACCAATGTCATAAATGAAAGATAAGTATTGTGATCATTCTCACCACGATAGATCTTAATCTGAGCAAAGCTTAATATCTAATCAACCAAAGTCGGTTGTGACCTTGAAATGGAACAAATGACCTTGGCTCAAGGTCATGATGAAATGGTTTGATGCAAGGAATATTTGTGTAAAGGTTGAACTCACAAAGTCAAATAATCTTTGTTTAATAGACTAAAGTTTGTTGTGACCTTGAGAATGAGAATTTGACCTTGTGTCAAGGTCAAGGTAAAAGAGCTTGACTGAACAATGATATGTATGAAGTTTGAACTCTGAAGGTAAAATAATCTTTGTTCTATAGGCAAAAGTTTGATGTAACCTTTAGAATCAAAATTTGACCTTGGCTCAAGGTCAAGGTGCAAGAGCTCTGTTTAATGATAATATGTATGAAGTTTGAACTCTGAAGGTCAAATGGTTTTTGTTCTATAGGCAAAAATTTGTTGTGACCTTGAGAATGAAAATTTGACCTTGAAAGTAGGTCAATATTAAATGACCACCTATAAGTAACCTACTGTCAAAGTTTCAACTCAAAATCTCAAGAACTGTAGAAATTGGCACTGTGCCAATTTAAAGTTTAATTTTCAACTGCGAATAGCGCGAAAACCGTAAATATTTTATCGAGCATGTAAGCGTATAAAAGTTTACAATTTTCCCAAAGAACATTTTAAAACAAATTTCGTTAAAATCGTACGGTTAGTTTAGGAGTTATAAGTGTTTAAAGATTTGACCTTTGATGACCTCCAGCAGGGGCATTGGTGAGCTTATCGACAAACAAAAAAATAGTTAAAGATCTTTGCATGCTCTTTCTGATGGTACCATCCCTTATGTTCTGTGTGAAAAGACCTTTGAATAAAGTCTCTGGAAATGATGAGGGGGTAAGAATAAAAATAATAATAATAATAAGAAGAAGAACTAGATGGCTACTGTTGCAAGCAACAGACGGATTCCTCCTTTATTAGACCTTCCTCGGAACTGAAGTGTTAAAATCCGAATAAAGAAGATGGAAAAAAGAATAGTTGCTTTTGTACCTAATTCACTTCAGCAAATGAGGCAAAGGAGCTTATGTCTAATTTGGGACTCTTATTTATTTATCGACAAAATAGAAGAAAAAGATGATAAATACCTTTCAAGTTTAGGAAGGCTTTAAACTCCTAGATCTATTCTATCCATTTTGATTCCTTTGAAATTACTATCCCAAAAAGAATTGCACAATGAATTAGCAATGAGAAAATTTCTATAAATAGATAATGACAACAGCATGAAAGTACAGACAAGTAATGCTACTAAGATAAAAAAGGAAACATAGAACAAGAATAAAAGAGTTATCTATCTTACTATGTAAAGTTCAAATAAGAAGTACTACTTGTGTGGAGAATAAATATTTAAGAACAAAATTCTCTCAATCCTACAAGAGTAAATGTTTGTTATGACCTTGAAAAAGTTTATTTGACCTTGAACCAAGGTCATGGATGAAAGATAAGCATATTAGTTTATTCTCATCAAAATTCCTTTTGATCTATTCAAAGCTCAATATTTTATCAACAAAAGTCTGTTTTGACCTTGAAATCGAACAAATGACCTTGGGTCAAGGTCAAGGTGAAAGGACTTGATGTAAGGAACATTTGCGCAAAGTTTGAACTCTCAAGGTCAAATGGTCTTTGTTCTATGGGAAAATTTTTGTTGTGACCTTGAAAATGAGAATTTGACCTTGGGTCAAGGTCAAGGTGATGGGGCTTGGATCAATGATTGTATTTATGAAGTTTGAACTGTCAAGGTCAAATAGTCTTTGTTCTATAGGCAAAAGTTTGTTGTGACCTTGAGAATCAAAATTTGACCTTGAAACTAGGTCATCATCAATGACTACCTATAAGTAACCTACCATCCAAGTTTCAACTCAAAATCTCAAAAACTGTAGAAATTGGCACTGTGCCAATTTAAAGTTCCAATTTCAACTCAAAATAGCGCGAAAACCGTAAATATTTTATCGAGCATGTAAGCGTATAAAAGTTTGCAAATTTCCCAAAGAACAATATAAAACAAATTTCATTCAAATCGCACGGTTAGTTTAGGAGTTATAAGGTTTTAAAGATTTTACCTTTGATGACCTCTAGCGGGGGCATATGTAAACTTTTCGACAAGAAAAAAAATATATATGAAGATCTTTATTTGCTCTTTCACATGATACTTTCCATTTTATCATATGATGCGGTACTTTGTTGTAAAGTCTCTGGATTGGCTTGGGGGTAAGAATAATAATAATAATAATAATAAGAATAACTAGATGGCTACTGTTGCAAGCAACAGACGGATTCCTCCTTTATTAGACCTTCCTCGGAACTGAAGTGTTTAAATCCGAATAAAGAAGATGGAAAAAAGAAAAGTTGCTTAAGTACCTTATTCACTTCAGCAAATTGGTCAAAAGAGCTGATGTCTAATTTGGGACTCTTATTTATTTATCAACAAAATAGAAGAAAAAAAATTAAGTACCTTTCATCTTTGCGAAAGCTTTAAACTCCATGCTCTATTGATATCAAATCCTTTACAATTACTTTCTCAAAACAGAATTGCACAATGATTTTGCAATGAGATCATTTCTATTAATAGAAAATGACAACAACATGAAAGTACAGATATGTAATGCTACTAAGAAAAAAAAAAAGAAACAGAGAACAAGAATAAAAGAGTTATCTTACTTATACTATGTTACGTTCAAATAAGGACTACTTGTGTGAAGAATAAATAGTATTGGACAAAAAGTGTAAATACTAAGGGAGTAAATGATTGTTAAGACCTTGAGAATGATTATTTGGCCTTAAACCAATGACATGAATGAAAGCTCAGTATTGTGATTATTCTCATCACGATTGATCTTAATCTAAGCAAAGCTCAATATCTGATCAACCAAAGTCAGTTGTGACCTGGAAATCAAACAAATGACCTTGGGTCAAGGTCAAGATTATTGAGTCTGATGCAAGGAATATTTGTGTAAAGTTTGAACTGTCAAAGTCAAACAGTCTTTGTTTTATAGACTAAAGTTTGTTGTGACCTTGAAAATCAGAATTTGACCTTGGGTCAAGGTCAAGGTGTAAGAGCTGGGCCTAAGCATGATATGTATAAAGTATGAACTCTGAAGGTCGAATAGTCTTTGTTTTGTAGGGAAAAGTTGCTGTGACCTTGAGAATGAAAATTTGACCTTGGGTCAATGTCAAAGTGAAAGAACATGAGTGAACAATTATTTGTATGAAGTTTAAACTCTTAAGGTCAAATAGTCATTTTTCTATAGGCAAAAGTTTGTTGTGACCTTGAGAATCAGAATTTGACCTTGGGTCAAGGTCAAGGTGAAAGAGCTTGGTTTAATGATATTACGTATGAAGTTTGAACTTTAATTGTCTAATAGTCTTTGTTCTATAGGCAAAAGTTTGTTGTGACCTTGAGAATCAAAATTTGACCTTGGGTCAAGGTCAAGGTGAAAGAGCTTGGTTTAATGATATTATGAATGAAGTTTGAACTCTGAAGGTCAAATAGTCTTTGTTCTATAGACAAAAGTTTGTTGTGACCTTGAGAATGAAAATTTGACCTTGAAAGTAGGTCAATTTTAAATGACTGCCTCTAAGTAACCTAGTATCCAAGTTTCAACTCAAAATCTCAAAAACTGTAGAAATTGGCATTGTGCCAATTTAAAGTACCATTTTCAACTCGGGATAGCGCGAAAACCGTAAATATTTTATCGAGCATGTAAGCGTATAAAAGTTTACAAATTTCCCAAAGAACATTTTAAAACAAATTTCGTTCAAATCGTACGGTTAGTTTAGGAGTTATAAGAGTTTAAAGATTTGACATTTGATTACCTCTAGCGGGGGCATATGTGAACTTTTCGACGACAAAATTTTTTTACCTCAAGATCTTAATATGCTCTTTCACATGAAACTTTTCGTTTTATCATAAGAAGTTGTACTTTTTTGTACAGTGACTGGAACGATCTGGGGGTAAGAATAATAATAATAATAATAATAATAATAAGAATAATAATAAGAATAAAGAAAAGACAATACAATAACAGAAAGGATTCCGACGGAATAGTCGGAATCCTTAATAAGAATAAAGAAAAGACAATACAATAACAGAAAGGATTCCGACGGAAGTCGGAATCCTTAATAATAATAAGAACTAGATGGCTACTGTTGCAAGCAACAGACGGATTCCTCCTTTATTAGACCTTCCTCGGAACTGAAGTGTTAAAATCCGAATAAAGAAGATGGAAAAAAGAATAGTTGCTTTATTACCTTATTTATTTCAGCAAATGAGTCAAAAGAGCTAATGTCTAATTTGGGACTCTTATTTATTATTTATCAACAAAATAGAAGAAAAAAATAGTAAATACCTTTCATTTTTACGAAAGCTTTAAACTCCATGCTCTATCAATATCAAATCCTTTACAATTACTTTCTCAAAACAGAATTGCACAATGATTTTGCAATGAGATAATTTCTATTAATAGAAAATGACAACAACATGAAAGTACAGATATGTAATGCTACTAAGAAAAAAAAGAGAAACAGAAAACAAGAAGAAAAGAGTTATCTTTCTTATACTATGTTAAGTTCAAATAAGAATGAGTACTTGTGTAAAGAATAAATAGTATAGGACAAAAAGTGTGAATTCTACAAGAGTAAATGATTGTTATGACATATTGAATGATTATTTGACCTTGAACCAATGTCATGGATGAAAGATAAGTATTGTGATTATTCTCACCACGATTGATCCTAATCTGAGCAGAGCTTAATACCTAATCAAACAAAGTCTGTTATGACCCTGAAATCGAACAAATGACCTTGGGTCAAGGTCATGGTGAAAGGGTTTGATGCAAGAAATATTTGTGTAAAGTTTGAACTCACCAGGTCAAATAGTCTTTGTTTTATAGACTAAAGTTTGTTGTGACCTTGAGAATTAGAATTTGACCTTGGGTCATGGTCATGGCGAAAGAGCTGGGCCCAAGCATTATATGTATAAAGTATGAACTATGAAGGTCAAATATGCTTTGTTCTAAAGTCAAAAGTTTGCTGTGCCCTTGAGAATGAGAATTTGACCTTGGGTCAAGGTTAAAGTGAAACAGCTTGACTGAACAATTTTATGTATGAAGTTTGAACACTGAAGGTCAAATAATCTTTGTTCTATAGGCAAAAGTTTGTTGTGACCTTTAGAATCAGAATTTGACCTTGAGTCAAGGTCAAGAGGCAAGAGCTTGGTTTAAAGATAATATGTATGAAGTTTGAACTCTGAAGGTCAAATAGTTTCTGTTCTGTAGGCAAAAGTTTGTTGTGACCTTGAGAATAAAAATTTGACCTGAAAGTAGGTCAACATTAAATGACCACCTATAAGTAACCTACTATCAAAGTTTCAATTCAAAATCTCAAAAACTGAAGAAATTGGCACTCTGCCAATTTAAAGTTCCATTTTCAACTCGGAATAGCGCGAAAACCGTAAACATTTTATCGAGCATGTAAGCGTATAAAAGTTTACAATTTTCCCAAAGAACATTTTAAAAGAAATTTCGTTAAAATCGTACGGTTAGTTAAGGAGTTATACGTGTTTAAAAAATTGACCTTTGATGACCTCTAGCGGGGGCATTGGTGAGCTTATTGACAAACAAAAAAATAGTTAAAGAAGATCTTGGTATGCTCTTTCTGATAGTACCATCCCTTTGCTCTGTGTTAAAAGACCTTCGAATAAAGTGTCTGGAAATGATGAGGGGGTAAGAATAAAAATAATAATAATAATAAGAATAACTAGATGGCTACTGTTGCAAGCAACAGACGGATTCCTCCTTTATTAGACCTTCCTCGGAACTGAAATGCTAAAATCCCGAATAAAGAAGATGGAAAAAAGAATAGTTGTTGAAGTACCTCATTCACTTCAGCAAATGGGTCAAAAGAGCTTATGTCTAGTTTGGGACTCTTATTAATTTATCAACAAAATAGAAGAAAAAAAATTAAGTACCTTTCATCTTTACGAAAGCTTTAAACTCCATGCTCTATGGATATCAAATCCTTTACTATTACTTTCTCAAAACAGAATTGCACAATGATTTTGCAATGAGATAATTTCTATTAATAGAAAATGACAACAACATGAAAGTACAGATATGTAATGCTACTAAGAAAAAAAAAAGAAACAGAAAACAAGAATAAAAGAGTTATCTTTCTGATACTATGTTAAGTTGAAATAAGAAGGACTACTTGTGTGAAAAATAAATAGTATAGGACAAAAAGAGTACATTCTACAAGAGTAAATGATTGTTGAGACCTTGAGAATCATTATTTGGCCTTTAAGCAATGTCATGGATGAAAGCTAAGTATTGTGATTATTCTCATCACGATTGAACTTTATCTGAGCAAAGCTCAAAATCTAATCAGCGAAAGTCAGTTGTGACCTTGAAATCGAACAAATGACCTTGGGTCAAGGTCATGATGAAAGAGTTTGATGTAAGGAATCTTTGTGTAAAGTTTGAACTCTCAAGGTCAAACAGTCTTTGTTTTATAGACTAAAGTTTGTTGTGACCTTGAAAATCAGAATTTGACCTAGGGTCAAGGTCAAGGTGAAAGAGCTGGGTCCAAGCATGATATGTATAAAGTTTGAACTCTGAAGGTCAAATAGTCTTTGTTTTGTAGGGAAAAGTTGCTGTGACCTTGAGAATGAGAATTTGACTTTTGGTCAAGGTCAAAGTGAAAGAGCATGACTGAACAATTATTTGTATGAAGTTTAAACTCTGAAGGTCAAATAGTCTTTGTTCTATAGGCAAAAGTATGTTGTGACCTTGAGAATCAGAATTTGACCTTGGGTCAAGGTCAAGGTGAAAGAGCGTGGTTTATTGATAGTATGTATGAAGTTTGAACTCTGAAGGTCTAATAGTCTTTGTTCTATAGGCAAAAGTTTGTTGTGACCTTGAGAATCAAAATTTGACCTTGGGTCAAGGTCAGTGTGAAAGAGCTTGGTTTAACGATATTATGTATGAAGTTTGAACTCTGAAGGTCAAATAGTCTTTGTTCTACAGGCAAAAGTTTGTTGTGACCTTGAAAATGAAAATTTGACCTTGAAAGTAGGTCAACATTAAATGACTACCTATAAGTACCCTACTATCAAAGTTTCAACTCAAAATCTCAAAAACTGTAGAAATTGGCACTGTGCCAATTTAAAGTTCCATTTTAATCTCGGAATAGCGCGAAAACCGTAAATATTCTATCGAGCATGTAAGCGTATAAAAGTTTACAAATTTCCCAAAGAACATTTTAAAACAAATTTCGTTCAAATCGTACGGTTAGTTTAGGAGTTATAAGTGTTTAAAGATTTGACCTTTGGTGACCTCTAGCGGGGGCATACGTGAACTTTTCGATGACAAAATTTTTTTACCTCTAGATCTTTATATGCTCTTTCACATGATACTTTTTGTTTTATCATGAGAAGTGGCACTTTTTTGTACAGTGACTGGAACGATCTGGGGGTAAGAATAATAATAATAATAATAATAATAAGAACTAGATGGCTACTGTTGCAAGCAACAGACGGATTCCTCCTTTCTTAGACCTTCCTCGTAACTGAAGTGTTAAAATCCGAATAAAGAAGATGGAAAAAAGAATAGTTGCTTAAGTACCTTATTCACTTCAGCAAATGGGTCAAAAGAGCTTATGTCTAATTTGGGACTGTTATTTATTTATCAACAAAATAGAAGAAAAAAAATTAAGTACCTTTCATCTTTGCGAAAGCTTTAAACTCCATGCTCTATGGATATCAAATCCTTTACAATTACTTTCTCAAAACAGAATTGCACAATGATTTTGCAATGACATAATTTCTTTTAATAGAAAATGACAACAACATGAAAGTACAGATATGTAATGCTACTAAGAAAAAAAAAAAAAAACCAGAGAACAAGAATAAAAGAGTTATCTTTCTGATACCATGTAAAGTTCAAATAAGAAGGACTACTTGTGTAAAAAATAAATAGTATAGGACAAAAAATGTAAATTCTACAAGAGTAAATTATTGTTAAGACCTTGAGAATGATTATTTGGCCTGTAACCAATGTCATGGATGAAAGCTAAGTATTGTGATTATTCTCATCACGATTGATCTTAATCTGAGCAAAGCTCAATATCTAATCAGCCAAAGTAAGTTGTGACCTTGAAATCAAACAAATGACCTTGGGTCAAGGTCATGATGAAAGAGTTTGATGCAAGGAATGTTTGTGTAAAGTTTGAACTCTCAAGGTCAAACGGTCTTTGTTATATAGACTGAAGTTTGTTGTGACCTTGAAAATCAGAATTTGACCTTGGGTCAAGGTCAAGGTGAAAGAGCTGGGCCCAAGCATGATATGTATAAAGTATGAACTCTGAAGGTCAAATAGTCTTTGTTTTGTAGGGAAAAGTTGCTGTGTCCTTGAGAATGAGAATTTGACCTTGGGTCAAGGTCAAGGTGAAAGAGCTTGGTTTAATGATATTATGTATGAAGATTGAACTTGGAATGTCTAATAGTCTTTGTTCTATAGGCAGAGGTTTGCTGTGACCTTGAGAATCAAAATTTGACCTTGGGTCAAGGTCAAGGTGAAAGAGCTTGGTTTAATGATATTATGTATGAAGTTTGAACTCAGCAGGTCTAATAGTCTTTCCTCTATAGGCAAAAGTTTGTTGTGACCTTGAGAATGAAAATTTGACCTTGAAAGTACGTCAACATTAAATGACTACCTATAAGTAACCTAGTATCCAAGTTTCAACTCAAAATCTCAAAAACTGTAGAAATTGGCACTGTGCCAATTTAAAGTTCCATTTTCAACTCGGAATAGCGCGAAAACCGTAAATATTTTATCGAGCATGTAAGCGTATAAAAGTTTACAAATTTCCCAAAGAACATTTTAAAACAAATTTCGTTCAAATCGTACGGTTAGTTTAGGAGTTATTAGAGTTTAAAGATTTGACATTTGATGACCTCTAGCGGGGGCATATGTGAACTTTTCGACTACAAAAATTTTTTACCTCAAGATCTTAATATGCTCTTTCACATGATACTTTTCGTTTTATCATAAAAAGTGGTACTTTTTAGCTCACCTCGACGAAGTTGAGTGAGCTTATGCTATAACCCCACGCGTCCGCGTCCGCGTCCGCGTCCGTGTCCGCGTCCGTGTCCGCGTCCGCGTCCGGTTAAGAAGTTTGGGGTAGCTCAGTATCTGACAAAGTACTAATGCTACAGTAACCAAACTGGCACAAGTGATTCATCTTTGGATGCTGAGGTGAACCCATGCATCGGATGCAGCATCTGACCTACATTTTCCGCTTGAGTGACTTGGTTAAGAAGTTTGGGGTAGCTCAGTATCTGACAAAGTACTGATGCTACAGTAACCAAACTTGCACAAGTGATTCATCTTTGGATGCTGAGGTGAACCCATGCATCGGATGCAGCATCTGACCTACAATTTCCGCTTGAGTGACTTGGTTAAGAAGTTTGGGGTAGCTCAGTATCTGACAAAGTACTGATGCTACAGTAACCAAACTTGCACAAGTGATTCATCTTTGGATGCCAGGATGGACCCATGCATCGGATGCAGCATCTGACCTACTTTTTCCACTTGAGTAATTTCGCTTTTAAAAGCCAATATTGAGCAAAGTATAAGTGTTACATGTACCAAACTTGCATATTGGATGTATCTTTGATCAAACTTTCATAAAATGACCTTGACCTACTTTTTCTGCTTGAGTGATTTTGCCTTTAAAAGCCAATATTGAGCAAAGTATAAGTGCTAGATATTCCAAACTTGCATATTAGATGTATCTTTGATCAAACTTTCATAAAATGACCTCGACCTACTTTTTCCGCTTGAGTGATTTTGCCTTTAAAAGCCAATATTGAGCAAAGTATAAGTGATACATGTACCAAACTTGCATATTGGATGTATCTTTGATCAATCTTTCATAAAATGACCTTGACCTACTTTTTCCGCTTGAGTGATTTTGCTCTATAAAGCCAATATTGAGCAAAGTATAACTGCTACATGTACCAAACTTGCATATTGGATGTATCTTTGATCAAACTTTCATAAAATGACCTCGACCTACTTTTTCCGCTTGAGTGATTTTGCCTTTAAAAGCCAATATTGAGCAAAGTATAAGTGATACATGTACCAAACTTGCATATTGGATGTATCTTTGATCAATCTTTCATAAAATGACCTTGACCTACTTTTTCCGCTTGAGTGATTTTGCTCTATAAAGCCAATATTGAGCAAAGTATAACTGCTACATGTACCAAACTTGCATATTGGATGTATCTTTGATCAAACTTTCATAAAATGACCTTGACCTACTTTTTCTGCTTGAGTGGTTTTGCCTTTAAAAGCCAATATACATGTACTAAGAATTATGTTTGAATTGAATTTTGCTGTCACGAGGTGAGCTTCGTAATCTGTGATTACCTATGTTTTGTACAGTGACTGGAACGATCTGGGGGTAAGAATAATAATAATAATAATAAGAAGAATAATAAGAATAAAGAAAAGACAATACAATAGCAGAAAGGATTCCGACGGAATAGTCGGAATCCTTAATAATAATAAGAATAAAGAAAAGACAATACAATAACAGAAAGGATTCCGACGGAATAGTCGGAATCCTTAACTAGATGGTTACTGTTGCAAGCATCAGACGGATTCCTCCTTTATTAGACCTTCCCCGGAACTGAAGTGTCAAAATCCGAATAAAGAAGATGGAAAAATGAATCGTTGCTTTTGTACCTTATTTACTTCAGCAAATATGTCAAAAGAGCTTATGTCTAACTTGGGACCCTTATTCATTTTTCAACAAACCAAGAAAAAAAAAAAGAAAAAGGTAAATACCTTTCATGTTTACGAAAGCTTTAAACACCATGCTCTATCAATATCAAAATCCTTTACAATTACTTTCACAAAACAGAATTGCACAATGATTTTAGATATGTAATGCTACTAAGAATAAAAAAGAAACAGAGAACAAGAATAAAAGAGTTATCTTTCTTATACTATGTTAAGTTCAAACAAGAAGGACTACTTGTGTAAAGAATAAATAGTTTAGGACAAAAAGTGTGAATTCTACATAAGTAAATGATTGTTATGACCTTGAGAATGATTATTTGACCTTGAACCAATGTCATAAATGAAAGATAAGTATTGTGATTATTCTCATCACGATTGATCTTAATCTGAGCAAAGCTCAATATCCAATCAACCAAAGTCGGTTGTGACCTTGAAATCGAACAAATGACCTTGAGATATGGTGAAAGGGTTTGCTGCAAGGAATATTTGTGTAATGTTTGAACTAACAAGGTCAAATAATCTTTGTTTTATAGACTAAAGTTTGTTGTGACCTTGAGAATGAGAATTTGACCTTGGGTCAAGGTCAAGGTGAAAAAACTTGACTGAACAATAATATGTATGAAGTTTGAACGCTGAAGGTCAAATAGTCTTTGTTCCATAGGCAAAAGTTTGTTGTGACCTTGAGAATCAAAATTCGACCTTGTGTCAAGGTCAAGGTGAAAGAGTTTGGTTTAAAGATAATATATATGAAGTTTGAACTCTCAAGGTCAAATACTTTTTGTTCTATAGGCAAAAGTATGTTGTGACATTGAGAATGAAAATTTGACCTTGAAAGTAGGTCAACATTAATGACCACCTATAAGTAACCTACTATCAAAGTTTCAACTCAAAATCTCAAAAACTGTAGATATTGGCACTCTGCCAATTAAAAGTTCCATTTTCAACTCGGAATAGCGCGAAAACCGTAAATATCTTATCGAGCATGTAAGCGTATAAAAGTTTACAATTTTCCCAAAGAACATTTTAAAACAATTTTCGTTAAAATCGTACGGTTAGTTTATGAGCTATTAGTGTTTAAAGATTTGACCTTTGATGACATCCAGCGGGGGCATTGGTGAGCTTATCGACAAACAAAAAGTGGTTAAAGAAGATCTTGGTATACTCTTTCTGATGGTACCATCCCTTTTGCTCTATGTTAAAAGACCTCTGAAAAAAGTTTCTGGAAATGATGAGGGGGTAAGAATAAAAATAATAATATGAATAATAATAAGAATAATAATAAGAATAAAGAAAAGACATTGCAATAACAGAAAGGATTCCGACGGAATAGTCGGAATCTTTAATAATAAGAATAAAGAAAAGACATTGCAATAACAGAAAGGATTCCGACGGAATAGTCGGAATCCTTAATAAAGAAAAGACATTGCAATAACAGAAAGGATTCCGAGGGAATAGTCGGAATCCTTAATAAAGAAAAGACATTGCTATAACAGAAAGGATTCCGACGGAATAGTCGGAATCCTTAATAATAAGAACTAGATGGCTACTGTTGCAAGCAACAGAAGGATTCCTCCTTTATTAGACCTTCCTCGGAGCTGAAGTGCTTAAATCCGAATAAAGAAGATGGAAAAAGGAATAGTTAAGAGTACAATATTAACTTCAGCAAATGAGTCAAAAGAGCTTATGTCTAATTTGGGACTCTTATTCATTTATCAACAAAATAGAAGAAAAAAATAATAAATATCTTTCATTTTTACGAAAGCTTTAAACTCCATGCTCAATCAATATCTAATCCTTTACAATGACTTTCTCAAAAAAGAATTGCGCAACGATTTTGCAATGAGATTCTATTAATAGAAAATGACAGCAACATGAAACTTCTGATATGTAATGCTACTAAGAACAAAACAGAAAGAAACAGAGAACAAGAATAAAAGAGTTATCTATCTTACTATGTAAAGTTCAAATAAGAAGTACTACTTGTGTGAAGAATAAATAGTTAAGGACAAAATCCTGTGAATTCTACAAGAGTAAATGTTTGTTATGACCTTGAAAAAGTTTATTTGACCTTTAACCAAGGTCATGGAAAAAAGATAAACATTTGAGTTTATTCTCATCAAGAGTCCTCTTAATCTAATCAAAGCTCAATATTTTATCGACAAAAGTCTGTTGTGACCTTGAAATCGTACAAATGACCTTGGTAGGTAGGTAGTTCTGCGATTTGCACGAAAAACACAAACTTCTTGGATCTTGAGTACTTCCTTCCATTCCGGTTTTCGTAAAACAATATCATAATATGTGTATCATCTCTCAGTCTCAACTCGGAGAAACAGTAGACATTCATTGACTTTATTCTTGCAGAACTTGGAATAAGGGAACGTGTTACAGAACGAGAAATCAACACAATGGAAAAGAATTCCGCAGAAATGCAGGATTACATGCGCTATATCCATCCTCATGGTACTGTTCCAGCTTTAGTTCTTGATGAGGCGACAATTATATTAGAATCAGGAGCCATTTGCCTGTATTTGGCTGATATCTGCGGTAGACTTCTACCAAGAGACAGAAAAAGATACTACAAGTTAGTAAGTACTATAGAATATAAATAACAATTTGTGCATTGTGACTGAGGAAGAGCTCTGACAGCTACGGAGTTTAAAATTGTGCTAAAACTTGCTCTTACATTATCATACAAAAGAATTCAGAAGATTGTATTGTTGGCGGTAAAAACGAGATATGTAACGAATGAAATTCGTATTCGAATATTCGCTATAACAAAGACTTATAAAAGCGTCCTCAAAATAACATGTCTGACAATTAGATTTATTTGAAAATTATACTTATAATTAACGACCGTGAAAATGGTAAGGGCGTAGAGCCTAAAGCCTTAGGTCTAGAGTAAACAATTGTAATTGTAAAATATCCTGTAGGCATGACTAGCCACAAGTGCCATTGATATATGTGGTATCCATAGACTTGTACGTGCCCCCCCCCCCCTCCCTTCCCAAAGAAAAATGAAAACGTCATGTGATATATGAGGCGGATCCCGTACGTAAAAGGTGTGTATAAGTTTTATATCTATATTAAAAAAAAGTGGAAATTATATGAAGACATGTGTTACGATGTGTTACGATGTATGCACGATCAATGAAATCATGCACATTTTTATGACGATGCAGTAAACGACAGTTTCGACCTTAATGACCTTAGTACCCCCCCCCCCCCCCCCCAAAAAAAAAAAAAACTGTGGCTTTCTTATCGCTTTGCAGGCGACCAGAAAAAAAAACATGTCAAGTATTTTTCTTTTAATAAATTTATTTTACAATATTGCAGTATGAGGTTGGGTAGAGTTTGGGGCAAACACTTTTATACGCCCGTCATTTGACGGGACGTATTATGGTATGGCGAAGTCTGTCTGTCTGTCCGTCTGTCTGTCCGTCTCGTCTGTCCGTCCGCTTATTGAACGCAATAACTTGAATATGCGTCAACGATTGATTTTCATGATATTTGTACATTGTGATCAGACAGTGGAGAAGAAGCCGCCTTTCGATATTCAAGTTCATCCGATTTGTCGTTACTGAGTTATCGAACTTAGAATTTAAAAATGCTCTTAAGGTATACTAAAATAGTTTAAAATTCTTTAAAAATCTATTTTTGGGTGAAATATTTTGAAAAAATTTGTATATTTCAAGAAGAAAGGATATACTTTGACTTATATTACGGGATTTATTATTATTATTTTTTTGTCGCATAAGGCCAAAGTTTTGTTTATTTTCTGTTTTGCGTCCGCGTGCGGGTAGGTTTTGTACCTCTTTTTTCAAAGTCAAAAAACAAAATAGTTTATTTTTTCCCAAATACGGAATTCCAAAACCGTGTTGGACCTTTAAATTATTTTTCCTAATGACGACATCTAAGCGCTTTGATTGATCTGAAACACATACCGCATCTGAAAAAGCGTCAAAGTAACATTGAACCAAATGTGACGTGGAATATAAACCATGAGAAGGGCATTTCGTCCTCTCAAGGATCATTAAGGCGAAACATGGCTACGAATGACGATGAAAGAGATGAAGTTGTACGTTACTCCGATCATAAGGAAGCATAAGGTGTTCAAAATCTACTGTCAAAGAGGTGTATTCTTCATTCGTTCTAGTTGTAATGATATCCAAAATGAAAATAACTAGGTGTCGTGCACAGGTCTGTATTCTTTTACAGGGGGGGGGGGGGGTGTCCATGGATAAAGATAAAGAGTGTCAGAAACAGAAGTGTTCGAGAACAGGTACTATATGTGTTCTTATTTTAGTGGGATTCATTTCAGTTTTGGCAGAGTGTACCAATTCAAGACTAAAGATTAATATATATTGAACTATAATTGAAAAAAATCATATGTGGACTTGTTCGTGATTGGATATTCGCTTTTATCTCGCTTTGCCTCCTGTTGCCTGTTTTGGCTAATGTAATATATGGTTGCGCTAAAATAAGAACGTATACAGTGTGTTACCTAGTCATGACAAATATGGATAATGACCATATCCCTGTATACAGCACAAAATCGATAATTCAGAAAATCAGAAACATGTCTGACCCTCAATATGTGACTTTAACATTAAAAGTGACCTTGATCTTCTTTTAATTGCTTGGCCAACCCTGCAAGTTTTTATGTATAATGCACATCAATCAATTTATATGAAAGTATATGTCTACCAGACAAACAGAAAGTTATTCCTATATGTTGCTCTCATGTTGCAGGCAACATCATAAAAGTGTTGTTAAAAACAAGAGGCGTTTTAACTATAATGCCAGAGAGTAGTGCATTTTAGCCCATTTTATCCCATTTGTCTGTACACATTATATGCTACTACGGTATTCACTGATTTATTCTAGGTGTTTGAGACAGTGTAGAACTCTTTGGAAGAGAGAGTTGTGTTGCTTCCATCTTGTGTCATTTTCAGATAAATATACAAATTGTTCAGACAGGTTGGGATGGGACAAAAAGGAATGTCACTCTCATATCAGTCAATCTCTCTCATATTGAACTACCATAATTTATATGTTTGGATATTCAAATAATTCTTGAAATTGTGATTGGGCATAGTGAATAGAATCAATAGAATAAAATTTAATTATATATTATTCCTTAGTTGAATTATCATGCATGTAAAATTGTAAAGAAATAGTTCAATTATGTATCAAATTTCGGCTCAGGCGATATTTTGTTTTTTTCGACTTGTTTGTTTTTTCACTTGCTGGCTGGTAGGTTTTCAGATCACAACCTGACGCAAAACAGAAAAAAACAAAACCTTGGCCTAATCGAGAAATTATGTTTAATGGGAGGGGAAGGGGTTATATACACATACATCTAAAGCTAAGGGCAAAATATAGGCGCACGGAACTTAATAACTTGAATTTTCGTCAACGGATTTTCATTAAATTTCTACATTGAGATTAGACTTTGAAGAGAAAGCCGCCTTTTGATTTTCAGGTTAATCCGATATGTCGTTAAGGAGTTATGGGACTTAGAATTTTAGAATATTGTAAAAATATACTTAGACAGTTTTTAATTCTTTAGAAATCTATTTCTGGGTGATATGTTTTGAATATTTGTATTCTTCAAGAAAAAAGGATGACTTTGTACATTTTGTATAATGGTTTTTTTTTAATTTTGGTCGCATTATCGAGAATTTATGTGTAATGTGAGGGGGGTCCATGTGAAGCTAAGGCAAAATATAGGCGCATGGAATGCAATAACTTGAATAAGTGTCATCAGGTTTTCATGATATTTCTACATTGTGATTAGACTGTAGAGAGGAAGCCGCCATCTGATTTTCAGGCTCATTCGATTTGTCGTTATGGAGTTATGATACTTAGAAGTTTAAAATACTGTGAAAATATACTTAAAAATTCTTTAAAAATCTATTTCTGGGTAAAATGTTTTGAAAATTTGTATACTTCAAGAAGAGAGAATGTTCTTATTCATATGTAACGGGTTTTTAATTATTTTGTCGCATAATTGAGAAATTGTAGGTAAACTATGGGAGGAGGGGGGTTATATGCACATATAATTGTTAAGCTAAGGGCAAAGTTTAGGCGAATGGAACGCAATAACTTGAATATACGCCAACGGATTTTCATGATATTTGTACATTATGATCAGACTGTGGAGAGAAAGCAGCCTTTCCATTTTCAGGTTCATCCGATTTGTTGATATGGAGTTATGGGACTTGAATATTTTGGTTTTGTGAAAATATATCCCAACGGGCGTATCTTGCTGCGTAAGCGTAGGCTTTATTAGGTATTCAGGTGCTGATTTGGCTTGAAAATACCCCATGATATTTACAGAATTCGGAAACATTATGTTATAAAACCTTTTTTTGTCATTTCATTCAATATAAATGGCACACGACAGCTACTCGTTTCTTTAAAATTAAAAGCCACGTACGCGAGCACTACTGGATGATTAAAAGAATAACCTTAGTTACAACATGCTTTATCCGACGTTCCCTTCAATATGTACATTCAAGGCAGAATACTAAAAAACCCAATCTTATTAGTCCCCTACCTGCAACACCGACAGTGACTCTTCGTTTCCTCTCGGTCTCTATCAGTCTCTCTGTTCGTCAGTCCGTCTGTCAATTTTTCATTTTTCTCTTTTCCGGATTTCTTTCTAAGATGGATAGAGATATTCAGCTGAAATTTGATACAGAGCAAGTTTTACTTTTGTCACGCTTGACCTATTTTTCGACGAGTTATGCCTCTTGATGACTTGGAAAAGCCAGTTTTCCGGAATTTTTCAGCGATGGACGGATAAATTCAGATTAGATTTGACACACAGTATGGTTTTGAATGGTTAAAGAGCAAGTCCAACTTTCGTCACGCTCGACCTTTAAGGAGTTATGCCCTTTGATGACTTGCAAAATTCAGTTTTTATCAAATTTCCTGACTTTTTTATGCTACAAATAAAGATATACCTGTGAAGTTTGATACACAACACAAATGAGCAATGACAAATATGGACAATGACCATATCCCAAAACACAGTACAAAATCGATTATTCAGAAAATCAGAAACCGGAGGCATACAAAATCAGGATAAAAAAGGAACCGAAGCAAACAAACAAAAACCTCCACCACATGAAAATGAACTTACTCCCTATATAGGAGTGAGACAAGGTGCCCAGGAGGCAGCATTTTATCATTGCATGCAACACCCGTCGCTTCAATTCGGCAGAAATGTCATATTCGATTACTTCCATTTTGGAATATTAAACGTCTTCATATTCAATAGCATAATTTGAAACCAGATAAATTTCAGCATGGACCAGACATGTACGTCGGTGATCCTCAATCTTAACAATGCAATATGACCAAAGAGTGTGAAAATTATTATGTCAAAAATGTCCCGAAAGACGTAGCAGGATGGGTTGGATATTATGCTACATACCCACGTTTCAGAAATTTCAAGAAATTTGGATAACAGAAATTTTCGAATGCGTTGAAGAAACGGTAAACCGAAGTTGATCCAACTTGGCTACATGTGCCCTCGGGGACTGCTGGTCCACCAGCAGTAACATTCACTAAGTGGTACAAATGTTAAAACGTCTTCAAATTCAATAGCATCATTTAAAACCAGATAAATTTCAGCATGGACCAGACATGCACGTCGGGTACTTAACCCTCGTCAGTGATCCTCAATTTAAACAATGAAATATGGCCAAAGAGTTTGAAAATTATTATGTCAAAAAATGTACCGAAAGACGTAGCAGGATGGGTGGATTAAGACAAAAGTATATTCTGTGATTGGATGGTACAAATGTTCTAAAACAGAATGTCATCCACCATTCTGGAAATGGGACACCATGGTGTATGACGAGTTCCCCGTATCGACCGTAGAACTTCCTCAGTGACGATGTAAGTCGATCACAAACGTATCCCTGACCGAGAAGCTTATCTCTCAGAACAAAATCTGTATATTTGGTACTTGCTCTGGTATAACGTATCAATTGAGATATCAGCACGCCATATGCAGGCGATGAAGGGATGTTGCTACTCAGAAAAGGAAAGTTTGAATGAGGTGTTCATGTGATCATCAGTGTCGCAGGACAGCAGTATGTCCAAATAGGATGCTGAATTATTTGTCTCTGTAGTTTCTTTGACTTGAATCTCCGACAGATAGATTCTGCTAAGGTAATCCGCGAATTAATTGCTGAAGGACAACACATCGTCTATATATCTGTAAGTGAAGTTAAAGTCAGAACCTAAGTATCGTTTCCCTTCAGAGACCAAAGATTGAATGAATTCAGCTTCGTATGACTAAAGAAATATGTCACCAAGGAGTGGGGCACAATTGGTTCCCATTGGAATTCCGTCAATTTGTTGGAAGACCTCTCCTCCAAACACAACAAAAATGTTGTCGATCAGGAAGTTTAACCTTTGAATAATATTTGTTTCAGTGTACTTATGTTCAGAATTGGACTTATCTTTTACAAAGTAGGTTTTGCCATACCTAACAACAATAAAGGAACTCGAACGATCTTTTTGAGTTGGCAAAGCCAACTATTCATTGGAATCGAATGCCCCAGTTAGGGTCTGCACGAACCGTGCAACGGTCAAAAATCTGTAGTCTTACTTTAGTAAGAAATAGTACCACTATTATTTGGACAAAAACATTTTAAACGACACAATGAGTGCAAGTTGTAAATGATGATTCCAATGCAAGTATTGGAGTAAAAAAATGGTCTATAGAGCTATTTGTAATGAAGATTCGGAGTATAGTTCTCGTATCGCGTAGGAATTCAACTTTTAAGTGGTCCAAAGTAGCACTGCGCTATGCCGGCCATGCGGTATTTTTCCGGGGGAATGACCAGAGGTTAGGCCTAATGATAGTTATTATAACCATGTCGATTTATATTTCATTGATGAAAAGATAGATATAAAATAGTCTGTTGATGTCAATATAAATCGCTATGGTTCTTGCGTCTTAAGATCAAAGGACACTCGGAAGGCCATACGATGAACGGCGAACTGGATTTGTAGTAAGCTCTTGAAAATAACTGATAGAATATTTGAATATTTTCTTATCTGTTGTATAAAGGATTATGAAAAACCACAATTCGAAAGACTAGATCGTCTATTTACTGTATGTCGTTATCTGTTTATCGAAGTTCGATTTTTGGGAAGGAGGGGGGGGTTGTGTTGTGTTTGATTGTGTGAATGAACGATGTACATTACAGTTCGGGTTATAAGAAGAGCATTGTCCTCGAGGAATATAATTTTTCAAGGCTGAATAAATCTTCACCTAATGACTGCAATAAATGTATATACATGTATGTCCATGTACTACTTGTAGTATTCCATCACACTCACTTCATCACGTGTTATTACCGTGGGCTTGGATATTCATGGAAACGCTGGGAAAAAATATTCTTTTATCCCATATTTACAGAACTGTACTCGTATAAAGCAAAATGGCAAATCGATCATCCACGTTGACTATGACGTTTAGTCTTGATAAGGCATAGGAAAAGTACTATTTTTGACGTTTTTGCACATACCGGTAAGGAGAAAAATATTCGACACACTGCGTCGCTTCAACCTTGATCAAAAGATGGCAGAAAAGTAAAGAAAACTTATCGAACGTCAATCACTTGGGTGTGATCATTGATAACGTCACAAGGAAATTATTTAATTTCTATTGTTATTACATTTGTATTAAGAAACGACGATTCCGTTTGGCCGAGAAATTTTGTTGATACCTTTATCAACACCAAACGGAAGTACGTGCTTAGCAACGTCGTTAGCAACACTGTTTCAAAGCCGCAAATAAACGTTGGAAATCAACAAAATGAAATGATTGTAATCAATGTAATATGTTTTTGGTTGATCGAGGTATCGACACCAAAAATTGAGGAAAAACTTGTGCATCTTGCGCTATGCGCACAATGCAGTTTTCCCTAAATTTTTGGTGTTGATACCTCGATCAACCAAAAAAAATAAAAGAATGATTCCTTAAATCTATACCTCTTGTCTGGGATTTGCTTTTGTCCATGACTCGGCAAGTCTTGTCATTGTACAAGCAAATTCTGGACATTCGGAGTGCATTTCCTTGTCGATGCTCAGTACACCTTATGATACATGTAGATTCTATAAGTCTTAATCCTATGGGGTAAGATTTCATTTTCACGTGCCTTTTAACTGTAATGTCAATTCAGACATTTATGATGTCATTCATGAATGCTGCGTTGGCTGATCAACATATGAAAATGAATACCGGTATATAAAATTTTATTTTAAGCGCTTTTAGACAATGTGAGAAAAATAAGCATGTACTTGTACATGTAAGACACACTTTAAAAGTTATGACTTAGATTTATGCTGGTAGGGGACTAATACCGCTTAGAGATTAAGAAAAAACAAACTTTTTATGCACCCCGGAATCAAAGATTCGGGGGTATATAGTTTTTGGCCTGTCCGTCTGTTTGTCCAAAAAACTTTGAATGGTAAATTATATGGCTTTTATATCTCACATATGTATTCCTTGTCACACAATTTTTCCATAGATACCAACATTTTTATGCCCAGTGACCCTGACCTTGACCTTTCACATACTTGGTGAAAAATGGTGTTTATACTCCGCCGGGAGCATTCGTATTTCACAAACAAAGGCTTTATTCAATATTAGACTTTGCCAACTCGCAGGACTTTCAGTCCTTTGATTTTCTCAATAAAAGAAATTAAAACTCTGAATTCGGTTAGAATTTTGCTGAATTTTATGAAAACAGTAATATTTCAAACATGCGACTTACATTTTGTGTATAATTTGGGTTAAAACAGTCTATTTTAACACTAAAGCCTATGGAAACTGGAAAAGATTTTTGGAGTATTGTTCCCCACCTTGCTACAGGATTTCCTTATAATAGAAACTTTAGTTTGACAAGATCTACCAGTATGGCAAGTACGATCCTGTAGCAAGGTGGGTAAAGATGTAAACCAGGCGAGCGAAATAAAAAAAGGGGGGTGAAAAGACTCGAAATCTTGAGTTATTATACTTAGATATATCACATTTTCTTTCGATGGGTTTAGAGTGATGGTACTTTGCAATTATATATAATATGTTAATTAATTAATTACTCTTATGTCGTCATTAAATTGGTTTGGTGAGCAGTAAACATTTTGCGTCTACATTCTTTTTTTTTTCTCACAAAAGAACTTTGTTCTCGATTATATTCTATTTCCCTTTATTTATAAAACACTCCACTATTTGTTTTACAAATAACCATAAAAATATTTTATTCCAATAGTTTTTCGCTTATCTTTTCGTAATGTAAACGCACTCAGCCCATTTATCCATTGTGAACTATTGAGGGTATAGTGATGAACCAAAAATGTAGTTCTGAATACGGAAAAGAAATACTAGTTTTGAAGGAGAACAATAGTTCTACCGTTTATTAAATAACTAAATGCTTGATAACTTAATATAACTCAGAGTAAAACGATCTTCTCAATTTAATCTCATTTTATTGAATTTTATAATGTTATACCAAGGACTCTAAATGGTGGACCCCACGTTGCTTCGTTTTCGAATAAATGCCAAGTAGGTGATGTAAATTGAGTAAATATTATAGATTATAAGTTTTTCTATCTATAAATATATATTTTATACCTTAGAATAGTTTTAGTAACCCTGGAGGAGAGTTTATTATCTGGGCGGATTTCCCGCCAAATCGTGCGAGATCCTTTATATTTGCGATTGCCGTTCTTGCTTGGAAACGCATTACTTATCATTTTTGCGAGTCTTTCGTTCAATTTAATATATTGAAAGTGTCGAAAAATCAAAGGCTTTTATCGAATGGACCAAACTGGCATGGATGCATTTCAGATGTTCTAAATGTTCCTTCGAATTCTTTGAAATCCACATCTGGTTAATATCGCTTCGAGAGTATACTGTCGAACACTCTTTTTGAAGTCCAGATTTGATTTCAGATAAAACGTGGCACCTGGTCCCACCTCTAACTTGCTAGGGGTTCGTCGATGCTCAGTTTGGTGCTCTGTTGTGAGTGCTGTTGAGATTGTCGTCAGGATCTTCTTTAACTCATTTTGTGAGTAAGATCGATACAGATTTGGTAGAACATTTTGAGGAACCAGCGATGTTTGTATGGATTCTTATGCATTTTAGATCTCCTCCCTTCTTTTTAGGTATGCATTATATGTATGGTAAATCTAAATCTAAATTGTTTGTGTCAAAGCCAAAGGATGCTAGAGCTGATTTGTGGTTATCTATTATTTCAGAGACAGATTTACGTTGTTAAGATTGAGGATCAGGAGAGTTTAGTACCTGAAACACGCATGTCTAGTCAATGCTGCAAATTTATCTTCTTAAATGATGCTATTGAATTTGAAGACGAATGTTTTTATCGGAAAAAAGTCGATGAAGGAGATAAAACCTCATTTGTCTTATTTCTGAAGTGAGCTGCATCGACATTAAGTTGAAATTCATGTTTAATTGAAAAGTTCTAGGTAGAGTTGCAGAACATAAATTATCGCCGGTAGGGGGCTTACCGTACATCTGGTTATTTTTGCTGTCGCAAAAAGTTGTAGTGATTTTGCGGGCATGATCGATTCGCAAAAATATTTTTCTTAAAAATAAATCCACATGAAGAAAATCATATTTAAGATACATCAATGCAACAGATATACAATCGGACTTTGAAGAGGACCGTTGCATATGTCTCATTCAGTGAAAAAATCACTCGAATAAAAAAAAAGAGCAATTCAAACTTTACAAAAACAAAAGGAGTATCTCGTATTTTTTTTATACATATGCGTATAACAAACCAGAAGTAAAATTTAACATGTGAAATACATGAACGCTGCGCCGATCGCCGATTATAGGTGTGAACAATAACTTATTAGTCAATTGAAGTGGGTCTTTGTTTGCAATGAGGGAGTTAATTTTTGTTAATTACTGCATAATATAAGTTTTAAAGTTCCTCTGATTGGAGATGTCATTACTGAAATCATCTGCGATCCTTATACTTTTCGGATTCATCTAAGAGGCTTAGCGTACGTGCGAAATATGCTGCGATACAAGCTCTTTCGAATCGGAAAACATAGTGTTATCATTTCATTTGGAAAGGAAAATGAGATAGGAATCATTTCTTTACTAGCCGGCCAGTTTTTTGGCCGGATTGCAAAGGAATTCCGGTCTATAGATTGACGATGTCCGTCTACCTGTCTATCCGTCTGTCTGTCTGTCCGTCCGTCTGTCGTCAACATTTTGGTTAAAGTTTCTGGTTGAGGCAAAATCTGAGGAACTGTATGCGGTAGAAACTTTAAATTATACATGAAGGTTGCCCTTGACTTTTCAATTTATGCCGTAACATTTAACCTAGTGACCTTGACCTTGGACTTTGACCTAGTTTAAGATTTTTGTTAAAGTTTCTGGTTGAAGCAAAATCTGAGGAACCATGTGCAGTAGAAACTTTATATTATACATGAAGGTTGCCGATGACAAGAACTTTCAATTTATGCCGTAACATTTGACCTAGTGACCTTGACCTTGGACTTTGACCTAGTTAAAGATTTTGGTTTAAGTTTCTGGTTGAAGCAAAATTCTGTTTACATTAGAAACTTTATATTATACATGTAGGTTGCCCTTGACAAGACCTTTCAATTTATGCCAAAGCATTTGACCTAGTGACTTTGACCTTGGACTTTGACCTAGTTACAGATTTTGGTTAAGATTTCTGGTTTAAGCAAAATTCTAAGGAACTGTATGCAATAGAAACTTAATATTTTACATGTAGGTTGCCTATGACAAGACCTCCCAATGTATGCTGCAATATTTGACATTGTGACCTTGACCTTGGACTTTGACCTAGTTGAAGATTTTGGTTAGAATTTCTGGTTTAAGCAAAATCTAAGGAACTTTATGCAGTAGAAACTTTATATTATACATGTAGGTTGCCTCTGACAAGACCTCTGAATGTATGCTGTAATATTTGACCAAGTGACCTTGACCCAGTTGGTGACAAAAACTTACTTTGCGATCCGGCCATACCGTCTTTAGCGGTGTTTTATTTATAGGTGCAATAATCTTGTACAGCAAATTAACAAAATACCGTATGCCATAATTTTATTTTTTAGTTGCGATGGATTCGCAAAAATTAGAACCACAAACACAAATCTAAATGTTTTTTACGCCAAACCGCAAAACTATATTGATGCAAAAATTTCCAAATTTACTGTAAATCGCTCAGCGATCATACATTTATTTTCCTTAGGATGCATGCATGTTCGTAAAGGCACTTTACCAATTTTATCACTTATTTCTGTTGTGTCTGAAATTTGTGATGGAAATGTTCTCTCCTGACAAGTCTGAGATTAAAAAATCAAGAGGGGAAAGCTCACTTGATTTGTAAGTGAAACCACACTCGCTTTGAAAGTGAGTGGGCTGCTGGACTCTACTGCCGATGGCTTATCGTCCTAAATAATACAAATGCAGGTTGACGTGTAATTGATTTAGAGAGACAAAGAGAGAGATCTAATGATTTAACAAACATGATAGTACGGTGACCAAGGGTATGAAAAAATCATTTAAATTGACAGTCAAGGTACACGGCTAATTAATACATGTAATAAAATTTTAAAGCCTTGTCTTTCACATGCAAGGTGTCGTAAGAATTATTTTTGTGGAAACATGATATTTGTGAAGGAAAATCACTAGAAACGGGAAAATATCTACAATATTTTTTATGTCTTGAAATTTTGGAATAGTAGAATATTTGATTTTGGCCAATAAGTTTGATTTTTTACGAATATTTGATAAAATTCAAAGTAAGCTTCAGATGAAGTTGTCTCCCAATAACATTATGCAGCCTCTTGATGGTAGTTTTATGATCTAAAAATAAATACAAGGTGTACACGTTTTTTTCTTGTTTTATATTTCTTTGCGAAACATGCATATTTTTTATTCAAACAAGCTTTTTGAAATCGTTGATTCCTTCATAAATAGACATCAGAGAAAAACTACAAACCACAAAAAATACTCGACAAAAATCACTAGAACACCATACAAAACAATCGAAACAGACTTACAAAAAATCAAACATTAATGACAACATATAAAAGGAATGAGACAAATGTGCACCCAACGCCGACTTTGGACGGCCATCTGCTATAAGCAAATGGTGTGGTTATTAGGAATACGTGCGCAAAACCCTCCCACTTATCCGGATACACAGAGGCCTCCATAGACGCACAAAAGTTGTATAAACATAAAATTTCTCATTGTAAGGTGATGTCAACGCAGCAGCGTTCTATAACACAAATTCTATGTAAAAGGATCTAAAAAATTCTATGGCATGCGTATAACAGTCTGTGCTCTGCTGGCTGAAGCGAGCTCAAGATCAATCACCCGAGAAGTCTGACCAACTTTCAGACAGAACATAGAATCAGGACCCAGTCTTCTCTGGCGAGATTTAAACAAGGACCGTCATGGAGTCCTGTCGTCACGGTTAACGTCTTGTGTGCAACGTTGGGACAGACACTGGTACAAAACTGTAGATTGGTCCAGTACCATACCAAGTGTTCTATTGATGATGTTGGGATCATATCCTCGGTAAAGCAGGCGGCCGCCAATTTTCTTACATTTGTGGTTGAAGTTCGATCTGCCTTTGATTCTTCTGATTTTGTTTACTAAGTAACCGTAAAATGAGGGTAATGAAATTCCCAATGATACATACTCTGATGCTTGAGTTATCCCAAATTTTGAAAGAAGTTTAGAATAGTTATTGTAAAATTTCCAAAAAAGTTTATGGTATCTAAATCCTTGATTGATAAGTTCCTTTGTAATTTGTTTATTTTTGTCATGGAAGTCCGAAACATGGAAGCAAGCTTTAGCGTATCTGATAAGCTGAGAGATGTAAATGCCGTAATCACTTATTACATTTTAATGAAATTGTACCTGCCATCCTGTTTTGGCTATATCTCTTTAACTGTTTATCAGATCATTCTGATGCTTTAGTTTGTATTTGATCTTGACCCAACGGTTTTTAACTTGACCCACGGTCATTTGATCAAGGTCAAAGTCACTAAGTACATTTTAATGAAATTGTACATGCTATCCCGTTGGGGCTGTATCTATTTAACTATTTATCAGATAACTTTCATATTTAAGTATGTTGTTGCTTATCACCTAAAGGTTTCACATCACGTAAACCCAAGATCATGTAACCAAGGAAGGTCAATTAGTATATTTTAAATGAAATTGTATATGTTACGTGTATTATGTCCAGGCTTAATCTTTTGAAACGTGATTGGATCACTTTGATATTTTAGTATGATGATTCTGATGACCCAAAGGTTTCACACCACCTTGATCCAAGGTCATATGACTAAGGTCAAGGTCAAATATTACATTTTTAATGAAATTGTAAATGCTATTAAGTCTTGGTTATATCTCTGGAATAGTATACTTGATCATTCTGATATTTTAGTATGCTGGTGCTCAGGATTGGAGGGTTTCCTATCATCTTGATCCAAGACCATGTGTCCAAGGGCAAGATCATTTAGTTCTTTTGAATAAAATTGTACGTAATAATCATGTCTGGGCTATATCTCCTGAACCCTTCTTACAATTTTTTTCATATTTAGTATGTTGTTTCTCGGGACTAAATTTTTCTTATCACAATGTTCAAAGGTCACATGATTAAGGTCACTTCTTACTTTGGTAATGAAATTGTATATGCTAATGATGTCGAGGCTGAAATTGTCTATGCTTATCATGTTCAGGCTATATGTTTTGAACCGTATATGCAATCACTAATTCAAACTCATGATCCATACAATGTTAGTTTCAGATCACCTTTATCCAAGGTCATGTGACCAAAATCAATTTCACTAAATATGCTTATAGTGAAATTGTATATGCTAAGGGACCATTTGATTTTATGGGGGGTGGGGGGGGGGGGGGGGGGGCAGGAGACTTCGCAAAAAAAAATTTCGGATCGAGATTCTAAGGAAAAAAATTCCGGCCCGAAGGGCCAGTGTCATTTAGTAAAGCTTCCCCCATAGAGAACCTTCCCCCGGAATGTTTTCTATAATAGAGAAGACTCCCCCTGATTTTCTATATAGAGAACCTTCCTCCTTTGTTACCATAGAAAACCTTCCCCCTTACCGTTCTTGGTTTGACTTTCACTTGTTTTAGAGAACCAGAGACAAACTATATGGGATTGAAAGGGGAAATATCCTCTTTTATAAAAAAATGGCCCTCCAAATCCAGAAAATTTCCGATTCAAAACGATAGAAATTCGATGTTAAGATTTGAATCAGCAGAACACGTGTTATTGAAATATGCAGTCCTTCTTCAATAGAAAGTGTTTATGATTTCAATAGAAAGACTGAGTTAGTTTTAAGCAAATAGTTATGCCATTCTCCATGTCGATCGCCAAAACTGCAGATACATGCTAAATATCGAGGAGATCAATTTTCAACGAATTCTGACAAAAACCAAAGAAGATACCCTTATCTCACAGAACCAATCAATTCAACGAGAATGAGATGTGCTGTTAAGGTCGTTGGGTACATGACGTTATTTTTTCCCGGGATATCTAGAAAACCATAAAAATACAAAAAAAAATATAGCAGAATGTGTAAAGAATGTCAAATTATGCTTACCAGGAAAACACTGTTTTAATCGGGTATGAAATACACGAGTTATGACGTCGCAAATACGGCTTGACTTGTTTTGTTTTTAGCTAAAATCCATCTTCTCGCTTACCAGTGATGACGCCAAATACAGCAAAATATACAAAATACACTGGAACTTCCTACATATTTATAAAACAAGAATATAAAACCATTTTGTATACAAAAATTCATATAGATGTGGCTTTTATTTCTCGAGAAAAAACGTCAGATATGTAAGAAGCTCTGACTTTTGCCTATTTGCGTAAGTTTTGAAAATCTTAAATTAAAGGAATTTTTACTTTTCTCAAAAACGGGACAAAATTTCTTTTTAAAAATGTACATGCGCATTTTCCATGACATACAAATCAAATTTGAATAATAAAAATATTCAGAAGATGATTTAGTTTTTTTGCTATTTTACATCAAACACAGCTAGGTGCAGCGTATTGTTATAATTAAAATTGACGTTTTCTTCATTACGAGTGTCTGTAGTTAACAGCGTATGATTAAGTAAATACCGGGCGGATTTAAATTTTGAAAGTAAGCCTGAGTCCGAAAAATCTTCCTTTTCATGTTTCTAGTCCGCAATTTAATTATATATTTCATTTTATCAACTTTCTGATATTACCCCGCTGGTCTGAAACTCAAGAATGTACTACTTGACGGCCGAAAATGACAAAGGATTAGACAGCAATTTTCCATATTTTAGTATTTTCTCGAAAACGGGACAACTTTTTTTTTCTTTAAATTTAATTGTATGGAGATGAGACTATCTTAATGAATATTGTAAATTGAAATTAGCCAAAAGATGGATTAGTTTTTCTACAATTTTTGCCTAAAGTAGCATCATTCACTCTCCTTTAGCGGAATTTTGACGTTTGCGCAACATCAGCAACGTCATATTTACAGTCTATTGACATTACGCATTCATTCAGCTAATTTGATGTTTGTAATAGATGTAAACTTACGGCAATGTTTTTTGTCGATTGACATTTACGTATACATCCATGCACGGAATTTTATATCACAAAAGTACTCTTTAATTCCCTTGATAATTCGTACCCGATAATAGGAGCTCGTAAATTCTTTGAGGCGTGAGTTTTTGAATGTACATGTATATATACGTACATATTTACATTGTACACCGGATAAGAAGATAGAATGCAGAAGGTCTAAATATTTATTTAACAAGAAATAAAATCATTTGTAATCTTTACCATTGTTTTCTTTTATCAAAGGGACCCAGAATCTAAGTCAATTTTATCAAAGATACCCAGAATCTAAGTCAAGTTGGTTCTCTCTCAAGTGTTATTTTGAGATAGCGTAAACTCATTCTGCTTTAACACAGAGATGCCGCCGAGGACTGTCCGATCACTTTTTTTAATTTTTGTATTCTTTTAATTTTCAAGAAATAGCCTGTCGTCTGTCAATATCTCGTAATTCAACCTTTTTATTTTTCGTAATTAGCCTTGTTCAAAACAGATAAGAATGAAGTTGTCAAAATACTTTCGTTTTCTTAGCGGACGTAAAACTGACGTTGCGAAAGGTTAGAGCTAAATTTTTTAATTCACTCGATTTCAGAGACAAATAAGGCTACTGTTGATATAGAAACATTTTAGATTAAGGAGAGTTTTCTCTCTAACTCATTCGCTCATATATTTTCCTCCGAATAACTTTTCTCGATAACATTTACCCTCAAATTGAGATGTTTCATAAATTTTCGATATGATTTGCTCTTTTCTTGACACGAAAGTACAGGAAAAGTGTTGTAACTTCAAAATAATATCATTATAATAATAAAGAAATTTACACTTTCATTGTAAAAGCAAAGTACTGGTGCTTATTGAACTTTTTGCGGGATGCCCAATGGAATGCGTGTTAGTAACGTCGCTAAGTAGACAATTTACGCATCGCGCAAAAGTAAGCCGTTTAACTAACCTCACGGTTTTTAAAAATTGTTATGCCCATAACCAAACGCAATTTTGGGTATAAACATTCAAAAAAGATCTTTCTGATTCCATAGATACCAGTTTCATTTCAATCTGTTCAAAAATAGCGAATTACGCCACGTTGAACTTTGGAACCCTCTGAGGGATATATATGCTAGCTACAGTTACGTTCCTTAGGTGTACCCAACGACTTTAAAGAAAGGGCAGGATCTCCAACAACACTCGGTTGCGGAGCACCTATCCCTTTGCGAAAACATAGAGTAGACAAGCACAAAAATAGACGAAAAGAGACAAGTTTACACAAAATACGACATCGAAATACAGAGAAAATAGGTAACCGGTGCAGACTAAAGACGGCCATCTGCCACATCGGCATATCAGTAAGACATACTTGATTCAACACTTCGGAGCGTAAAAAACCGCATGAGGTCGAATTAATTCATTTTATGTTATTTCATTTTATTTTTAATATTTACTTTAGTATTTATTTTGTAAAGGCATTAATTTAACATTTGGAACTAATACAGTTTTTATATCTTATACTCTAAACATATTAATCACAGCAAAAATATTCAGTAACATATGATGTTTCCATTTCACATTTAACTCCAAGGATCTGGATATAACTCCTTTCATAAAAACGTATGAGGAGAAAAAACTCAAGTCGAACTAAATTTGTCGTTTGGTGTTTCATATGGATAGTTAGTATCCCTTAAATTTCAAAGAGTATTCGAAAACATTTAAAATTCTATTTCAAATAGCACTATCTTTATATTTTCTTGGATAGGAAGAAATAAAATCATAAACCAAAGACGAGATAAAAATCCGTATGATTTTCCGGATTTTGGGGGGTGGAGGTTTTCTATGATGGGGGAACGTTTTCTATATAGAGAACCTTCCCCCTGGGGGATGATTTTCTGAATAGAAAACCTTCCGTGGGGGATGATTCTCTATATAGAAAACATTCCGGGGGAAGGTTATCTATATAGAAAACCTTCCGGGGGGAAGAGTCTCTATGGGGAAGGTTCTCTATACGATATAATTTTTTCCGGACCACGAATGGCTTGGTAAACACTTTTATGTGTGTGTCATAAACTAATTACAAATAGAAATGAAACAAACTTTATTCAAAGGATTGAAGTTATTGATATTGATTATCTTTTATAGGTTTGAAATGCCATTCCAAAAATTAAAAAAAGAAGTGATCTGCTATAGGAATAGATGCATTTAATACTCTTCGTTGACACCTGATCTCTCTCCATGTTTGAATTATTTAATATTGCCGAAAAATCACGCTGACTGATTTAAGCTTTAAGAGTAATATTCAACATTGGAAAATCAAAAAGTAACAATCCGGCCCGAAGGGCCGGCGAAAAAAAATTTCCGGCTCTTACATGTAAAATGGTTTAAAAAAATCCGGCTAGCAATAGTCTTCCTGTTCCCCCTCCCCCCATAAAAATCAAATGGTTGCTCCCTAATCATGTTCGGGCCATACCTCAAACAATATTATTGTATAATAATAATATAATTAAACGAATTGAAGCGACGGGTGTTGCATGCAAGCAGGAGATGCTTACTCTTCCTGGGCACCTGGTCTCACTCCCCTATCGGGAGTTCGCTTCTTTTCATATAGTGGAGGTTTTTGTTTGTTTGCTTTGGTTCCTGTTTTGTCCTGATTTTGTATGCCTTCGGTTTCTGATTTTTGAATTATCGATTTTGTGCTGTATACAGGGATATGGTCATTATCCATATTTGTCATGAACCACTTTCACGTTTTAGTATGATGTTGACCATGACTCAAAGATTTCACATTATCTTGGTCTAAGGTCAGAGTAACTTAGAGGGAGGGGAGACATCTGGTTTTCAGCTCTACTGGTCTCTGACCAATCGAGCTTATGCGATTCCCCGTCGTCCGTCGTCCGTCCGTCTGTCCGTCCGTCCGTCCGTTCGTAAACAATTCTTGTGCTCGCAACTCCTCTGAAATCATAGGAGATAGAAATGTTAAACGTCTTCAAATTCAATAGCATCATTAAGAACATAAAATTTCAGCATTGACCAGACATGCACGTTGCGGGTACTTAACCCTCGCCAGTGATCCTCAATCTAAACAATGTAATATGGCCAAAGAGTGAAGAATATTATGTCAAAAATATACCAAAAACGTAGCAGGATGGACGGGATATGATGCTACAGGACCCACGTTTTAGAAATTTCAAGATTTTTTCGTAACAGAAATTTTCGAATGCGATAAATAGACAGACGATCAACCGAAGTTGATCGAACTTGGCTACATGTGCCCTCGGGGACTCCTGGTCCACCAGCAGTGACACTCAGCAAGTGGTTCAAATGTTAAACGTCTTCAAATTCAATAGCATCATTTAAGAACAGATAAAATTTCAGCATGGACCAGACATTCACGTTTCGGGTACTTAACCCTTGTCAAAAAAAGCTATCTATTTTAGCATCTTACTTCGTATGTGGTCTACTTGTGCACCTGACATTTGGTTTCAGCCCCTGACCCCCAGTGTCTTTGAAAATGGGCGTGGTCATGAAAATCTATGAAATCTTGTGCTCGCAATATAACTCTATGTAATCTTGTGCTCTGACATTATAATCGACGTAGACTTCCTTTTTTGCAATATGTGGTCTAGTTGTGCACCTGATATTTTGTTTGAACCTCTGACCCCCAGGGTCTTAGAAAATGGGTGTGGTCATTTTCTCCTATATAACTGTATGTAATCTTGTGCTCGCAACTCCTCTGATACTAAAAATGTTAGAGAGTTCATTCTTTTTGCAATATGATGGATCTGTAGTCTAGTTGTGCACCCGATATTTTGTTTGAGTCCCTGACTCCCATGGTCTTAGAAAATGGGTGTGGTCATTTTCTCCTATATAAGTCTATGTAATCCTGTGCTAGCAACTCCTCTGACACTACAAATGATGGAAACTTCATTCTTTTTGCAATGTGATTGGTCTGTGGTCTTGCTGTGTACAAATATTTTGTTTGAGCCCCTGACCCCCAGGATGTGTCATTTTCTCCTAGTATATAACTGTAATGTTGTGCTCGCAACTCCTCTGACACTATAAATGGTTGAGGCTTCATTCTTTTTGCAATATAATTGGTCTGTGTTCTTGTTGTACATCTGATATTTTGTTTGAGCTCCTGATCCCAAGGGTCTTAGAAGATAGGTGTGGTGATTTTTCCTATATAATTGTGCTCTCAACTCTTCAAAGCTATTAATGAATGATCTCGAGAGTTGTTGTAATTCTTAATGCAATAAGATGGTTATATAGTTTTGTTATATCATTGATAGTTCATTTGAGCTAGCAGTCTCTGATCCCTCTGGGATGTTCGAAAAGGGTGTGGCATTTTTTTAATACTTTATCTTTGATATTATCAATTATATGAGTGAGAATCTAGTTGCAGTCTATTGGATATGTTGTTTTGCTGTGCTACTTTTAATTTGTAAGAGCGCCTGATCCCTATGGTCTTAAAAAATGGAAATTGATATTTATGTGTATGTATCTTATTCACTTATCAATGAGTAAATAAAAAACAAAACAACCAGGAGAGATACAGTCTCGTCAGAGACTTCTGGTTTTCTGAAAAACATTTTTTTAAATTTCATTCTGCATAAATTTTCTTTCAGAAAGCATTTATTATTATTATCATGTGTACAGTGTTTCGTATTTTTGTAAACAGTTGGATATTATACTGCTGTAGTACGGTTGATGAGATTCTGGAAATACTCTTCGTCCAGTGGAATTTCATACCTGTAGAGAAACAAGACAAGGTTGCCATAGACTCTGCTATTCGAAAATTCAAGGTTTTCGCAGAATATTTAGAAGAGCAGCTTGTGGGAAGAGATTTTATTTGTGGAGAAAAGTATGTATTATATGAAGTTATATACGTCCGGCATTATTTATCAAACAAATTTTAAACAAATCGGGAATGATTCTTCTCCTTGATTTCGAAAAAAGTTTTTGTTTCGATCTCCTGGAAATTAACTATAAATGTACTTCATTTTGGGGGGGGGGGGGGGTTGGTGAGTATTTCACTAATCTTATAAAGGTAATTCTTACAGATATATAACTATGCGTGATTCAGTACGGTACTTTCTCAGAATTATTTAAAATTGGGCGGGGCTGTCGGCAAGGAGATCCGGCATCACCAAATTTTTTTTTTTTTTGCTTTACGTAGAAATAATGGCTTTAATGATAAGAAAAAATAAAAACACCGAAGGAATAAATGTTTTTGGTTAGGAATATAAACTTATACATTATGCTGATGATACAACAAGTCTCTTAGATGGTTCAGAAAAGTCTTTGAAATCTTCACTCTCTCTTGTGTTTCAATTTTCGAAATTTTCAGGTCTTAAACAAAATTCTGAAAAAACAAGATGCATTAAAATTGACACACTTAAGGAAAAAGTTATAGAATTCTCTTCTAGGTATGATATTCATTGGTCACAAGATCCTTTTATGTTCCTAGATATGAATTTTTCTACAGATTTAAAGAATATTATACAGATAAATTAAAAAAGATAAAATAGATTCAATCAGAAATTCAATTGTTCAGAGGTCACATCTCACAAATAGGCAGGATCACTGCAGTAAATACTCTTTGTTTACCAAAATTCATTCATCTGTTGATGGCTTTACCTGATCCTGATAAAAACGTATTGCTGAATTAAACACAATTTTCTTTAATTACATATGGAACTCTAAAGTCGATAGAATTGCCAGAAAAATTATTACTAGAGATCCAAATGGTGGGCTAAAAATGATAAACATTGATTACTTCATGAAGAGTATGAAAATTACATGGATCAGAAGACTAGAAATCTCAAACTTATCTTGGACAGCTTTATTAAAAGATTCACTTCCTATCTCATTTTGTAATTTTCATAGTTTTAGCTCTGATTTTATTATAAAGATTAAAAAACCGCATGAATCCATTATGGAGCGGCATTGTATGATTTTAGAAACTTAATAAAGGAAGAAACTCAAATAACACCAATATGGTACAATGTTTTCTTGAAGTTGGGAAGTAATATAGTTTTTATATCACAATGATATCAAAAAGGAATAACATATATTTTTAAGTTTGGAAAATCTCAATAATAGATTTGAATTAAATATGGATTTCCTCACTTATACAGGTATGATAAGACAACTGAAACGTTTAACATGTAATGAACAACTATTATATACTCAAAGACCAATTACAATGTATTCTTAAATATCTTAATGTAATTTTGTCAACACTTAGGGGCTGTAAGAAGATTTATTATGTATTCATCTCAGTTTTTGAAAATAAACCTAAACTTGAAATAAAGTGGGAAAGTATTAAATAATTATGAGTTTACAGGTTGAGAGGGTTTGGTGGCAAAAACATAATAGACTTCCATTTATAATTACAAAGGACACAAAATTACATTGATATCAGTATAGATTAGTCAATAGAATTTTAGCAACCAACTCATACCTAAAGAAAATAAGATAAACTGATCAATACTGATTTGTGTCAAGAAAAAGATACTATACTACATTTATTTTGGGATTGCCATTTATAAATATTGTTTAGAAAGATTTATAAAATTGGACTAATCAACAAAATAATAGAAAATTATATAAATTTCACTTCTACAGACATCATTTTTGGAACTGAGGGTATTTCTGATATCGTTTGTTTGATGATTCTATAGGGAAAATTATATATATATCAACAGAGGATGAAAAAAGACATACCAAATTTTGAGGGATTCAAAGATTATTTAAAATATTACCAAAAAGTTGAAAAGACTATCTATTTTCAAAAGAAAAAATACATTATTTTAATGTCAGATGGAATAATTTCCAGTTAGTGTAATAAGACCTTTTTATCTATATATCCTTTTCTATGAAAATATTTAAAACGGAAATCCCACCTATCAGTAGATGTGAATAAGTGGGGTATGAATGTGTGTATGCAAGGGTTTTTTTTATACATATACCTTCAAAATATGTCACTCTCAATGAATTTACATTTGTTAAAATAATGATGCGACATACTAAAAAAAAAATGAAAAAAATAAAAAAGTTATATACGTAGTATTGATGGTTTTAAGGAAGCATGTGCCCATTAAAGGACCATTCACATATTTACGAATCTTTAAAAATAGGGTCTTCAAATTAGGGAAAATACATAAACACTTCGACTTGTGAACGAAAATGTCCCTTACAATTTGAAATGTGATGAACAGCGAACGTAGAGAAACCATTTATTGCGAATCGTTTACGAAGTATTGCGAAAGGTTACGGTTCTACGCTATCGTTCTTTTGAACAAAACTTAGTCTAAGTCTTTTACGAGCGAAATAAAGGTTGCGTAAAAATATTGATATTGACGCAGCTTTGTATGCGGCGCCGTTTTACTATTTATTCCCTATTTTTGTGTCGCCTGCGAAGCATAGCGACACTTAGGGATCACTTTGTCCGTTGTCCGTCTGTCCGTCTGTCCGTCCGTCCGTCTGTCCGTCTGTCTGTCTGTCACACTTTGGGTGTCACAGCCCATAACTTTTGATTGGTAAGTGATAGGGCTTTGATATTTCACATGTGTATTCCTTGTGACAAGACCTTGCTACACATACCATAATTTTTGACCTAGTGACCTTGACCTACATATTTGACCTACTTTTCAAAAAAATTAAGAATGGATATATCTTTTGATTTGTAGGTGATAGGGCTTTGATATTTCACATGTGCAATCCTTGTGGCAAGACCTTTCTACACATACCATTATTTTTGACCTTGTGACCTTGACCTAGATATTTGACCTACTTTTGAAAAAAAGATAAGATTCGCTATATTTTTTGATTGGTAAATGATAGGGCTTTGATATTTCACATATGTAATCCTTGTGACAAGACCTTCCTCCACATACAATAATTTTTGACCTAGTGACCTTGACCTACATATTTGACCTACTTTTCAAAAAAAATTAAGAATGGATATATCTTTTAATTGGTAAGTGTTAGGACTTTGAAATTTCACATGTGCTATCCTTGTGGCAAGACCTTTCTACACATACCATAATTTTTGACCTTGTGACCTTGACCTAGATATTTGACCTACTTTTGAAAAAAGATAAGATTCACTATATCTTTTGATTGGTAAGTGATAGGGCTTCGATATTTCACATGTGTATTCCTTCTGAAAAGACCTTTCTACACAGACCATTAAATTTGACCTTGATCTAGATATTTGACCTACTTTTCAAGAAAAGTAATATTGGCTATATCTTTTGATTGGTAGGTGATAGGGCTTTGATACTTCACATGTATTTTCCTTGTAACAATGCCATTCTACACATACCATTATTTTTTTACCTTTTGACCTTGACCTACATATTTGACCTACTTTTCAAAAAAATTAAGAATGGATATATCTTTTGATTGGTAAGTGATAGGGCTTTGGTATTTCACATGTGTATTCCTTGTGACAAGACCTTCTACACAGACCATAAAATTTGACCTTTTGACCTTGATCTAGATATTTGACCTAGACCTACTTTTCAAGAATTTTGATCCACTTTCTAGAATAATAATCAAACCGCTTCGCAGGCGACACAAGCATTCCTTGGATTGCTATTTTTTGATATCACAAATTTATTTTTTTGATATCACAAATTCATTTTTTGATATCACAAATTTATTGTTTGATATCAAAAAATAATATGTGATATCAAAAATTCATTTTTTGATGTCACAAAATCGATTATTTGATATCAAAAAATCGATTATTTGATATTAAAAATTCGATAAGATTTTATGATATCAAAAATTACAATTTATGATATCGAAAAATCGATTTTGTGATATCGAAAAATCGATTTTGTGATGTCACAAAATAGAATTTGTGATATCAAAAAATCGATTATATGATATCACAAATTCGATTTTTTGATATTAAATAATAGATTTTTTTTATATAAAAATCAATTTGTATTAGCCGTTTTTTCTATTTATTCCCCATTTTTTGATATCAAAAAATTGAATTTGTGATATCGAAAAATTGAATTTGTGATATCAAAAAATTGAATTTGTGATATCATGATTTTTTGATATCACAAATTCGAATTTTTTATATCACAAATTCCGTCATACTTTGTGATATAAAAAAAATCAATTTTTTGATTTAACAAATTCCATTTTGTGATATCACAAAATTCGATTATTTGATATCACAAAATATGACGGAATTTCTGATATAAAAGAAATCGAATTTGTGATATCACATATTCGGATTTGTAATATCAAAAAATAGGGAATAAATAGTAAAACCGCGCCTCATAGCTTTGCGCATTAAAGCGATTGAATACTTCCTATGTGAGCTTGCCGCAGCTTCCCGAAAATTATAGCACATATTTTGAAATGAAAGTTTGAAGGCAGTATAAAAAATGTATAATATGGCTAAACATTGTAATATATTATAGAGTTTGTGCTGATGTTTATTAAACTTAATTAGGTCACACAGTATGGTCTTGTAATTGGTCTTATTCTTTCTATTCAATTGTGTTATTGTTGACACGCGATGAATGAAATAAAAAGATCAAGGTTACAATAGCATAAAGGGTTGACCTTAAAAACTTGTGTTCTACACCCAAAAGCTGACGTCATTTACTGACTTAAATTGAATGGTTTACATAGAAAGTGATATATCAAAAGAAAGATCATTTCCTGTAAATTTCATTGGTACTAAATGATATATACCTTTCCGTTACCATTTTCACTCCGAAAACGAAATTGCAAGTGAAAATAGAGAACTTTTGACATTCAGATGGACTTTAGTCCTATTTCGACCATTGTTTCAGAAAAATTCTTAAAGTTGTAGACCCTGTAATCGTCAAAAATCGGATAAAATTTAACTTGTAGAATACGAACTGTATTTTTCTAGCATTGCCCAAGTTATTCACTTTCCGTTAATTACAAAATTTTAGCACCAAAGCCCTCCAAGATATCAAAATAGAGAATTTATTGTAAATATTTCTAGCTCACAATATTTACAACGAAAATGGAAAACTCCGAAGTTACGCATGCGCATTACCATGATTACAGATTTGAAATAATAACGACATATATTTTTCAACTTAATATATGGTAAAAGGGTAGATTTTCACAGATGATTTGGTAGATTGTGAACAAACTTTCAAACCTTTCCAGATTGATGACAAGAAAGCTTCGTGAGATAAAGCTCACCTTTTGCGACATGAGGTTATTTATAAAAATTGTGTTTGTAAACTTTGAAAATTCGATGGCTAATACACATGAATAAGAAATGCTATGTTTAAATACCTGGGACAAGTGAGCGTTTTGTATGTTTCTTTACCCAATAAAACCAAAATGATAGAATTAGTTAATATATTCCATTTTCTAGAGGATACAGGGTATACATCTTTAACATTGAAATTATGCTGATTTGAAGCCCATATCTGTCTAAATAATACACGAAAGTTATTTAGGGTTTGGCCGATCCAGTTTTGAGAAATCTATAATACACCACAGAGAAGCGAATTTCACAAGTCCCCATTCTAATCCCCTCGCCGGAAAACACATCTACGTTGTGACTTCTTCCATTTTGAATTTTATATGCATATCCAAAAATAGAACCCATGAAAATCTTACAGAATCTAATAATACCTTATAACTTGCCTTCATTTTAATCATGATACACACTAAAGCGATATCAGTCTTTGACTCTTTATATGAAGAAAATTGACCGAGGCCAAATTAGCTTAGAGGCTATAGGGGTTATGCCCAAAGACAGACTAATTTTGAATCGAAACTGTTAAAAAGATCATCAAGTGCCTTCTATATACCGCGCATATGGTCGATAAGTCATCGAAAGAACATTGTTAATTATACTGAACCCATCGACAATTTTGTACAAGCATAATTGCATACTAACAACCGCTGCGATGGGATTCTAGGACTGATTCTGTCCAAATTCCATTATACTTATCATTTGTCCTAAAGCCTTAGTCACATTAGTGACTAATTGTAATAATTACACTTATAAGCCTTAGTCATTATACTTATCATGTTACTGACGAGGATTCAATATCCGAAACACGTGTCTAGTACAATAAAATTGGTAATGTAGAACATATATTTCAATATTGACAATCACAACTGATCGTGCGTGTTTGGTGATCGTACGACCCGTAACAGTCTCCTTGCGGTTGTCATGTGACCCGCAGCAGTCATCCAAACGATTACTAAGAGTTGCTCTTTGCTTTTTTTGTGTTAGAAATGGCATTTATATAAGAAAATCCATACTCCTAGTTTGATTTTACTATTTTTATCGACAGAAAGAGGATTGATAAACATACAAAGACGAACGTTTTTGTCTGCATAACTATCAGAGTATTATGAAGAACGCAAAAGCATATTATGTTTTCCAATCATTATCATAACTGGACATATTCCTAAAATTAACCACTGACACAAGGATAATTTGTGAAATAAGATGATATACGTGTGTAACTTTTTTTAATCTGTGATCTTGTTTCCACAGAATGAATTACGTTTGACTCTTTGTCCTTGACCTTTTGGAATGTAGCTTCTCTGGGCGGATTCTCTAATCCGAGTACGATATGAGTTTTTTTTTTATTTTTTCGAATGGGGTGGGGGTGTTGAATCAGAGAAGTTTTTTTTTTCATATACTCCTTTTAAACATCTTTGCAGTGAAAATAGTTTGAAATTCAATCTAAGTATTCTCTCTCTCATCTTAAATCTTTAAAAAGTAAAGGGGACTCGAGGATCCTATGGTCGCCTGTAATGTAATCACCATTGAATGCTTTAGACATACAATGTATAAATACCGACATCTACAATGCAATTTACAACAATCCTCAATATTATTGTAGTAACATTAAATGATTCTATATTGGGAGAGGCCCTCCCACTTTGATGCCTTCACTGAACATGATCATGTACAAATCTTCAAGGCATGTCGGGCCTCTCCTTCTTTATGAATTTAGGTTACACTCGTTTTATGTATAATTTACAGAAGGTCGAATTTTCCCTTTCTCTTCATTTAAAATTATGACATACATGTATCTGTTGATTGTAAAATACGGAAGAGTTCCAACTCTACACCTTCTTGAAGAAAATGACAAACCAATCTCTCTGCACCAGACACATGTTTCGAATATTAAATTCTCATCAGTGATGCTTCAAGTGGAGCCGCCGTAATTCATTTTAGTAGCGCCCTCTTGTTTCATTTTTTGAATTTAAATTTGTACATTTGCTTTACAGAGAGTGCGCGGCTCCGGATTTCTTGTAGGGTCGATTCAGCATCATATCCAAATAAAATCTCTGTTCAAAATAGCATTGGAGGGATAATTCTGAGATGTTAACCTCCTTTAATTTCGATGATAATGGGATGACAAGTTTCCGAAATAGCTATGACCAATATGGAAAAAAGCATATCCCTATCAAGAAGTACAAAATCGTTAATTGAAAAATTATATAACCAAGGGCATACAAAACCAGGATAAAACCAGAACGAAGGCAAAGGAACAGAAATAAAAAAAAAAACTACCATATGAAAAGAAGTGAACTCCCTGCGAATTAGTGAGATCAGGTGCCCAGGAAGAGTGAACATCATCTGCCTGCATGCGACACCCGCCACTTCAATTTGGTAGAAAGGTCACAATCGGTAAATCTCACAACTCGTTAGAAAGGTCACAATCTGTAACTCACACAAAGGAAGACAAACGTATAGATTGGCATGTCATGGCACAAAAGGTCTACGTCAGAATATCATTTATGACTCTGGACAAAGGGACGTCAAAGTGTTCTATCATGTCCCCATATCGACCATAGAACTTCCTCAATGACGACGTTAGTCGGTCGCAAGTGTATCCTTGACAAAGGATCTTAACTGAAAGCCGTACTTAGAACAAAATCTTTGAGCTTGCCCGAGCATAACGTATTAATTGAGAAATGAAAACGTCATATGCTGATGACGACGGGATGTTGCTACTCAGAAAATGAACATTTGTGATATTGAAATTGAAGTCGTCACGTTTGTCATAGGGTGAGGTGTTCATATTATCATTGGCGTCAAAAGACAACATGACATTATTGAATTATTGGTCTCTGTCGTCTCTTTAACTTCAAATTCAACGGGATAGATTGTGCCGAGGTAATCTGCAAATTTTGGATTATTGATGGACAGTAGATCATCAATGTATCTGTACGTGAAGTTAAGAGCTAACTGTTTTGTTTTGGGGGTTTTTTTGCCCTCGGAGATCAAGGACTGAATAATTCATCTTCGTATGAGTATAAAAATGTGTCAGCAAGGAGCGATGCATAATTTGTTCCCATTAGAATGCCAACAACTTGTTGGAAGACCTTACCTCCAAAGACCACAAAAAATGTTATCGATCAGGAAATTCAACATCATAATGACATCTGATTCGTTATACTTTGTTTTTGACTCATATTTCTCTTTTACAAAGTAAGCTTTGTCGCAATGCTTTGCTAATAATTTGTGACAGGCTCTCTTTCAATTTAGTATGTGGAATTGTGGTGTAAAGTGTCGAAAAATCAAACGATTTTATAGACTGCACTCTTTTGAGCTGTGTTGATTTGAAGTGTTCTAAAAGCTCGTTCGAATTTTTTAAGATCCATATATATATGCACAACCTTTGTAATTCCCTGAGATGTTGCTATTGAAAGGAACGTGCTGCAATTCGTGTATTAACACTCGTGACGTCACAATACATAAGATCTAAAGAAACTTGCCGCGACGGTTGTTCTAACCTGCAAACTGAACCCGCGGTGACATGAATTTTGACGTCACTCTTTTACCTAGAAAAGGCAATTTCAGAAAACAAGTATGAAATAGACAACTATAGTGCATATATATAGAATAAATGTCATAATTTGTGTTTTGTTACGGGTATACAACACACAGCAAGTGCATTTATCGCATGAAATGCGCTAACGCGCATTACATGTACGATAAATGCACTTGCTGTGCGTTGTATACCCGAAACAAAACACAAATTAAGACACTTATTCTCTATTTTGTTTATACAGCTACGATAATACACGCTTGAACAATACTTTTGAAGGCCTGACTTAATTTCAGACAAAATTTTGGTGAGTATGATCGATACAGATTTGGTCGAACATTTTGAGGAACCAGCAATGAAACGTTGTGTATACGGATTTTTGTGCATTTTTTGTATCAATACAGGTACGGGAAATCTTGTTGGTGTCAAGACCAAAAGAAGCAAGTGCTAATTTGTGATTCTCAATTACTTCTGAAGCCGAAAATTTGTTGGAGCATAGGTTGGATTTCCAGAAGTCGAATTTAGTCCCAATTTTTGACAAGGCTTTCTAAATAGTACTTTTTACAAGTGAATGTGTAATGATTAGAGGCTTTATCTGCAGGTGTGATGATATGATGTTCCTTCCTGGAGGAATGTTAATTCTATGATTACATCAGGGTCTTTGAAGACAGACTCGCATGTGGTGTTCACAGTTGGTTTTAATACCAATTCTCTGTAAGGACCAAAATTGGTTGGCCACGGTATGTCATGGATTTAGCTGATTTTTTCTACAAATTGTACCTTTGTTAAATTGGCAAGGAAAATGACAATGAAATTGACGGTAGCCATGGAAACAAGGTCAGTCTACTTTTAGTCCTTACAAGACTGTGGAGTAAGCTATATCTGGACAATGTGTTGCCATGGAAACCACTCAGCTTAACAACCTAGACATATTTGACTCTTTAAAACTTCTTTCCTAAGGAAATCTATTCTTTTTAAAGATATTTCTTCTATAACACATACAACAGCAAATCAAAAACAGGCATAATAACAAGGCAAATTTTTCACCCTTTTTAAGTGCAATTTTGAGCATTTTTAACCCCGAATAATTTTGAAGGCAGTGTCGCAAACGGATTTGTAATAACGACCGGATTTGTAATAAACTAGATTTATTACATATTAGGTTATTACATATTAAGTTACTAGCCGGATTTCTAATAAAAACCGATGTATTTTTAGCTCACCTGAGCGAAGCTCAATTGAGCTATTGTCATAGCGCAACGTCCGGCGTCCGGCATTCGACGTCTGTCGTAAACTTTTCGACTTCTGCTCCAGAACGACTGAAGGGAATTTGATGAAACTTGGTAGGAATGAAGTACTCATAGTCCCATACTAGTGTTGTTGTTTTTCGTCCGGATCCGTCAACAGATGGCGCCACCACAGGCAAAAGTAGGTCACAGGGGGTACCCTCCTTTGACAAACTTCTTCTTCAGAATGGAAGCAAGTATATCGAAAAACCGAAAGCATCAGGATGATCTACAAAGATGTCTTAAGAAGTGTTGTTAATTTTGGTTCCACTCAGAAGTCAAACTTTGATGCGTTTTTGACGTCTTTTCGGACTATTTAAAAAGAAATAGATATATATATTTCATACTATTAGTGTTGTTTTGGGTCTAACCAGACCGTTCTAGTTCCCTCCGAGCGAAAGAACAGACGGGGGCGAGACAATGAATCATCTCTGAGAAAGTTTTCCCACGACGGGATTCAAACCCAGACTTTTCAGATTCGAAAATCGGGCTGGGTGTCCGGCGCTCTACCAACTGAGCTATGAAACCCCCTTCTTGAATATTCTCTAGTTCATGGTTAGTGCCCGATCTCGGTTTGAATTTTAGAATTTCGAAGACATAATAAATGATAACACATTAATTAGAAATAATTCCTTTTAAATAATTATCAAATTCACATTGTCATATCATATGCTATACCTTCATATCACACAATTTATCTCTGATCTCTTCGTTTCGACGGAGAATCGGCTAATTCCTGTCTATAGTAGTTTAGATACACGAATGAAATAAACGTTATAAAGATGTCCATTTCTAGACAGTGTGTAATTTGCGTCTGAAAGCTTACAATGTGGATGTTTAGTACAAAATATAACGGTTTTCAGTCTCCGGATTGCGTATTTTACCGATAACATTGACAAACTGGTTTCGAAGTTATTATTTTCTTTTTCATTTTAAAAATAAGAGGGGATTAAAACATAAAGTACTTAAAAGTTATGTAAAAATGCATTTTTTGTATATTTTCGTTCGCTATTTGACGTTTTTAGACATTGTTATCCTCCACCTGTTCAAGCCGTAATTATCAAATCTTACATCATTTTTTTTAAATAAAATACTTGTGAGAAATCTGCTAATATATGATATTTTTCTCCTGAACAACCTTTTCCTTCAAAGGAAGGAAATGGCACGAGAAATAATCGAAATCAAGCCCTTATCGTTACAGCTCCTTATTAAATTAGTATGCAAAAGGTAACTAAATAATTTTAAAAAGATGAATAGGTATTTTCAAATTCATCTTGTGAAGACTTAGATATATAACATTAAAATTAGAATATTGAGAGCAGCTCAAAATATTAATGTAAAAACACAACTCTACAGTTTCATCATGTTACTCATGGTCATGATCAAATGTTATCAATAATGTAGTGAAAGGGGGTGTAATTTATTAGCAGGTTTTTGCTTTAGTTTCTTTATAATTGTCACTCTCGGGTTACTTAGATTACTCAATCAGTTAAATATTGCTTCAAATATTTTTTATGGCCCCGGAATCACAGATTCGGGGGCATATAGTTTTTGGCCTGTCCGTCTGTTTGTCTGTCTGTTTGTCCGAACTAAAAACTTTAACATTGGGCATAACTTTTGAATGGTAAGTGATAGGGCTTTCATATTTCACATGTGTATTTCTTGTGACAAGACCTTTCCATTGATACCAACATTTTTGACCTCGTGACCTTGACCTTGACCTTTGACCTACTTTTCAAAAACTTTAACATTGGGCATAACTTTTGAATGGTAAGTGATAGGGCTTTCATATTTCACATGTGTATTCCTTGTGACAAGACCTTTCCATTGATACCAAAAGTTTTGTCCTCGTGACCTTGACCTTTGACCTACTTTTCAAAACCTTTAACATTGGGCATAACTTTTGAATAGTAAGTGATAGGGCTTTCATATTTCACATGTGTATTCCTTGTGAGAAGACCATTTCATTGATAGCAAAAAACTTTTGACTTCGTCACCTTGAATTTGACATTTCACGTACTCAACAGAAAATGGCGTTTATACTAACAAAGATGCCACCGGGGGCATTCGTGTTCAACAAACACAGGCTTTATTTAATATTAAAAAGAAGGGAGGGGAGATTATTTACACTTTCGGCTTCTTTTATAAGTTATTTGAAATGAGCAGATTTTGAATAAACTTGAGTAGGTATGAAGTACTTGTCCGGATCCATTAACAGAAGGCACCACCACAGGTCACGGGGGTACCCTCCTTTGACAAACTTCTTCTTCAGACCGGAAGCACGTATCAACAAACCGAAAGCATCAGGAGGATCAAGAGAGATGTCTTAAGAAGTGTTCTTATTTTTGATTCCACTCCGAAGTCAAACTTTTGACGCGTTTTTGACGTCTTTTCTGACTTTGTCAAAAATGCATATTTTTGCACTATTTCTTTAATTAACTCAATATCTTTATGATTTTACACACTCATTTACTGCATATTTATCATATTTAAGTTACTTAATGCTTTGATATGTATTTTATATTAAGATTTTAATTTTTTGGTCGGATTGCAAAGCAATTCCGGTCTATAGATTGACGATGTCCGTCCGTCCATCTGTCTGTCCGTCTGCCGTCAACATTTCGGTTAAAGTTTCTAGTTGAGGCAACATCTAAGGAACTGTTTGCAGTAGAAATCTTTATATTATACATGTAGGTTGCTCATGACGAGACCTTTCAATTTATGCCATAACATTTGACCTAGTGACCTTGACCTTGGAGTTTGACCTAGTTAAAGATTTTGGTTAAATTTTCTGGTTTAAGCAAAATCTAAGGAACTGTATGCAGTAGAAACTTTATATTATACATGTAAGTTACCTTTGACAATTCCTCTCAATGTATGCTGTAATATTTGACCTAGTGACCTTGACCCTGTCGGTGACAAAAACTTACTTTGCAATCCGGCCATACCGTCTTTAACGGTGTTTTATTGATTTTTTTTCTGATGTAAAAAGGAAGGGGGGTGATTTTCATACATGTTCAACTTCTTCTCTAGAACTGCTGAGCAGATTTTCATGAAACTTGGTAGGAATGAAGTAATACTGGTCCCCTACTGTTTTTTTTTGTCCGGATCCATCAACAGTTGGCACCACCACAGGCAAACGTAGGTCATGGGAGGTACCCTCATTTGACAAACTTCTTCTTCAGAACGGCAACACGTATCGACAAACCGAAAGCATAAGGATTATCTAGAGAGATGTCTCAAGAAGTGTTGTTAATTTTTGTTCTACTTTGAATTCAGGTTTTTTCCTTTTACAAAGTTCTTTCTGTTTGATATGCTTAGTTAACGTAGTTTTCAGGTGAGCGATTGTGGTCCTCTTGGACCTCTTGTTTAGGTTAAAATTCCTAATATTTCAAAAATCTGTTGACCGATTTGCTATAAATTTTGCATGTCAGTCATTGGTGAAAAAAGCTATCTGAAGCTAGAATTTCATGTTTATGCCGAAGTGTTATATTCTAAAAATCGAACATTGTTTAATTTTCATAATGGGGGAATGGGGAACTGACTTAACATCCTCCTTAATTTTTTTTTCTAGATTAGAAAATGTTAGAGGACTTTTTTGAAGATCTTTCAGTTTGTATACAGAATATATAAAAACTAAAATGACCATGCATAGTCTTTAAATAAAAAGTCCTCCTCAAACATTTGTTTAAAAACCCAGGACTTATAATTAGTCAATTTCTCACTTTCAGCCAAAATATCATTCTGATTCAATTTCATACTTAATGTTTTCCTACATAACTTAAAATTTACTTTTTCTTTTAAAATATTCATAAGTATATTGAGCATAATTATGAAATCAAATAAAAATCTATGCTTACCCATTTCATTTCAGAGAATTATCTGAATCAATTGACAAAATATTCATTTTCATTAAATGATTTCTTCAAAGGTATGGTCTCGACCGAATTCTGAGATTAATAACTCCGACATCATAGATATTATTTCACTTATTTTGATGAAGTCTAAAACATGTAGTACAAAAGTACAATTAACAGAAAATAAAGCTTTTTATGCCCCCCTTCGAAGAAGAGGGGACATATAGGTTTGCCGCTGTCGGTCGGTCTGTCGGTCTGTCGGTCTGTCGGTCGGTCTGTCGGTCGGTCCGCGACATCAGTTTCCGTTCAATATCTCTGGAATGGATTCACATATTGAAATGAAATTTTGTATACAGACACATCAAACAAAAATCTAGGTCAAGTTCATATTTGGGTCCGATCAAAAAAATTTTGACAGAGTTATGCCCCTTGCATTTCGAAAAATACCAAAATTTCAGGGTTTCCGTTCAATATCTCTTGAATGGAGTTACATATTGAAATGAAATTTTGTATACAGACACATCAAATGAAAATCCAGGTCAAGTTGGTATTAAGGTCCGATCGAAAAAATTTTGACAGAGTTATGCCCCTTGCACTTCGAAAAATACCAAAATTTCAGGGTTTCCGTTCCATATCTCTTGAGTGGATTCACATATTGAAATGAAATTTTGTATACAGACACATCAAATGAAAATCTAGGTCAAGTTCATATTTGGGTCCGATCAAAAAAAATTTGACAGAGTTATGCCCCTTGCACTTGCACTTAATACCAAAATTTCAGGGTTTCCGTTCAATATCTCTTGAGTGGAGTTACATATTGAAATGAAATTTTGTATACAGACACATCAAATGAAAATCTAGGTCAAGTTCATATTAGGGTCCGATCGAAAAAATTTTGACAGAGTTATGCCCCTTGCACTTCGAAAAATACCAAAATTTCAGGGTTTCCGTTCAATATCTCTTGAGCGGAGTTCACATATTGAAATGAAATTTTGTATGACAGACACATCAAAGAAAATCTAGGTCAAGTTCATATTTGGGTCCGATCAAAAAAATTTTGACAGAGTTATGCCCCTTGCACTTGCGACTAATACCAAAATTTCAGGGTTTCCGTTCAATATCTCTTGAGCGGAGTTCACATATAGAAATGAAATTTTGTATACAGACACATCAAATGAAAATCCAGGTCAAGTTCGTATTAAGGTCCGATCGAAAAAATTTTGACAGAGTTATGCCCCTTGCACTTCGAAAAATACCAAAATTTCAGGGTTTCCGTTCAATATCTCTTGAGCGGATTCACAAATTGAAATGAAATTTTGTATGAAGACACATCAAAGAAAATTCTAGGTCAAGTTCATATTTGGGTCCGATCAAAAAAATTTTGACAGAGTTATGCCCCTTGCACTTGCACTTAATACCAAAATTTCAGGGTTTCCGTTCAATATCTCTTGAGCGGATTCACATATTGAAATGAAATTTTGTATACAGACACATCAAACAAAAATCTAGGTAAAGTTCATATTTGGGTCCGATCAAAAAAATTTTGACAGAGTTATGCCCCTTGCATTTCGAAAAATACCAAAATTTCAGGGTTTCCGTTCAATATCTCTTGAATGGAGTTACATATTGAAATGAAATTTTGTATACAGACATATCAAATGAAAATCTAGGTCAAGTTCACATTTGGGTCTGATCAACAAAATTTTGACAGAGTTATGCCCCTTGCATTTCGAAAAATACCAAAATTTCAGGGTTTCCGTTCAATATCTCTTGAGTGGAGTTACATATTGAAATGAAATTTTGTATACAGACACATCAAATGAAAATCCAGGTCAAGTTCGTATTAAGGTCCGATCGAAAAAAATTTGACAGAGTTATGCCCCTTGCACTTCGAAAAATACCAAAATTTCAGGGTTTCCGTTCCATGTCTCTTGAGTGGATTCACATATTGAAATGAAATTTTGTATACAGACACATCAAATGAAAATCTAGGTCAAGTTCATATTTGGGTCCGATCGAAAAAATTTTGACAGAGTTATGCCCCTTGCACTTCGAAAAATACCAAAATTTCAGGGTTTCCGTTCAATATCTCTTGAGCGGATTCACATATTGAAATGAAATTTTGTATGAAGACACATCAAACAAAATTCTAGGTCAAGTTCATATTTGGGTCCGATCAAAAAAATTTTGACAGAGTTATGCCCCTTGCATTTCGAAAATACTAAAATTTCAGGGTTTCCGTTCAATATCTCTTGAATGGAGTTACATATTGATATGAAATTTTGTATACAGACACATCAAATGAAAATCCAGGTCAAGTTCGTATTAAGGTCCGATCGAAAAAAATTTGACAGAGTTATGCCCCTTGCACTTCGAAAAAAAACCAAAATTTCAGGGTTTCCGTTCAATATCTCTTGAGCGGATTCACATATTGAAATGAAATTTTGTATGAAGACACATCAAACAAAATTCTAGGTCAAGTTCATATTTGGGTCCGATCAAAAAAATTTTGACAGAGTTATGCCCCTTGCATTTCGAAAATACTAAAATTTCAGGGTTTCCGTTCAATATCTCTTGAATGGAGTTACATATTGATATGAAATTTTGTATACAGACACATCAAATGAAAATCCAGGTCAAGTTCGTATTAAGGTCCGATCGAAAAAAATTTGACAGAGTTATGCCCCTTGCACTTCGAAAAAACCCAAAATTTCAGGGTTTCCGTTCAATATCTCTTGAGTGGAGTTACATATTGAAATGAAATTTCGTATACGGATACATCAAATGACAATCTAGGTCAAGTTCTTATTTGGGTCCAATCAACAAAATTTTGACAGAGTTATTGCCCCTTGCACTTCGAAAAAAACCAAAATTTCAGGGTTTCCGTTCAATATCTCTTGAGTGGAGTTACATATTGAAATGAAATTTTGTATACGGATACATCAAATGACAATCTAGGTCAAGTTCATATTTAGGTCCGATCAAAAAAATTTGGACAGAGTTATGCCCCTTGCACTTTGAAAAATACCAAAACTTCAGGGTTTCTGTTCAATATCTCTTGAGTGGAGTTACATATTGAAATGAAATTTTGTATACAGACACATCAAATGAAAATCCAGGTCAAGTTCGTATTAAGGTCCGATCGAAAAAATTTTGACAGAGTTATGCCCCTTGCACTTCGAAAAATACCAAAATTTCAGGGTTTCTGTTCAATATCTCTTGAGCGGATTCACAAATTGAAATGAAATTTTGTATGAAGACACATCAAGGAAAATTCTAGGTCAAGTTCATATTTGGGTCCGATCAAAAAAATTTTGACAGAGTTATGCCCCTTGCACTTGCACTTAATACCAAAATTTCAGGGTTTCCGTTCAATATCTCTTGAGCGGATTCACATATAGAAATGAAATTTTGTATACAGACACATCAAACAAAAATCTAGGTAAAGTTCATATTTGGGTCCGATCAAAAAAATTTTGACAGAGTTATGCCCCTTGCATTTCGAAAAATACCAAAATTTCAGGGTTTCCGTTCAATATCTCTTGAATGGAGTTACATATTGAAATGAAATTTTGTATACAGACATATCAAATGAAAATCTAGGTCAAGTTCACATTTGGGTCTGATCAACAAAATTTTGACAGAGTTATGCCCCTTGCATTTCGAAAAATACCAAAATTTCAGGGTTTCCGTTCAATATCTCTTGAGTGGAGTTACATATTGAAATGAAATTTTGTATACAGACACATCAAATGAAAATCCAGGTCAAGTTCGTATTAAGGTCCGATCGAAAAAAATTTGACAGAGTTATGCCCCTTGCACTTCGAAAAATACCAAAATTTCAGGGTTTCCGTTCCATGTCTCTTGAGTGGATTCACATATTGAAATGAAATTTTGTATACAGACACATCAAATGAAAATCTAGGTCAAGTTCATATTTGGGTCCGATCGAAAAAATTTTGACAGAGTTATGCCCCTTGCACTTCGAAAAATACCAAAATTTCAGGGTTTCCGTTCAATATCTCTTGAGCGGATTCACATATTGAAATGAAATTTTGTATGAAGACACATCAAACAAAATTCTAGGTCAAGTTCATATTTGGGTCCGATCAAAAAAATTTTGACAGAGTTATGCCCCTTGCATTTCGAAAAATACCAAAATTTCAGGGTTTCCGTTCAATATCTCTTGAATGGAGTTACATATTGATATGAAATTTTGTATACAGACACATCAAATGAAAATCCAGGTCAAGTTCGTATTAAGGTCCGATCGAAAAAAATTTGACAGAGTTATGCCCCTTGCACTTCGAAAAAAAACCAAAATTTCAGGGTTTCCGTTCAATATCTCTTGAGTGGAGTTACATATTGAAATGAAATTTCGTATACGGATACATCAAATGACAATCTAGGTCAAGTTCTTATTTGGGTCCAATCAACAAAATTTTGACAGAGTTATTGCCCCTTGCACTTCGAAAAAAACCAAAATTTCAGGGTTTCCGTTCAATATCTCTTGAGTGGAGTTACATATTGAAATGAAATTTTGTATACGGATACATCAAATGACAATCTAGGTCAAGTTCATATTTAGGTCCGATCAAAAAAATTTGGACAGAGTTATGCCCCTTGCACTTTGAAAAATACCAAAACTTCAGGGTTTCTGTTCAATATCTCTTGAGTGGAGTTACATATTGAAATGAAATTTTGTATACAGACACATCAAATGAAAATCCAGGTCAAGTTCGTATTAAGGTCCGATCGAAAAAATTTTGACAGAGTTATGCCCCTTGCACTTCGAAAAATACCAAAATTTCAGGGTTTCCGTTCAATATCTCTTGAGCGGATTCACAAATTGAAATGAAATTTTGTATGAAGACACATCAAACAAAATTCTAGGTCAAGTTCATATTTGGGTCCGATCAAAAAAATTTTGACAGAGTTATGCCCCTTGCACTTGCACTTAATACCAAAATTTCAGGGTTTCCGTTCAATATCTCTTGAGCGGATTCACATATAGAAATGAAATTTTGTATACAGACACATCAAACAAAAATCTAGGTCAAGTTCATATTTGGGTCCGATCAAAAAAAATTTGACAGAGTTATGCCCCTTGCATTTCGAAAAATACCAAAATTTCAGGGTTTCCGTTCAATATCTCTTGAATGGAGTTACATATTGAAATGAAATTTTGTATACAGACACATCAAATGAAAATCTAGGTCAAGTTCACATTTGGGTCTGATCAACAAAATTTTGACAGAGTTATGCCCCTTGCATTTCGAAAAATACCAAAATTTCAGGGTTTCCGTTCAATATCTTGAATGGAGTTACATATTGAAATGAAATTTTGTATACAGACACATCAAATGAAAATCCAGGTCAAGTTCGTATTAAGGTCCGATCGAAAAAATTTTGACAGAGTTATGCCCCTTGCACTTCGAAAAATACCAAAATTTCAGGGTTTCCGTTCCATATCTCTTGAGTGGATTCACATATTGAAATGAAATTTTGTATACAGACACATCAAATGAAAATCTAGGTCAAGTTCATATTTGGGTCCGATCAAAAAAATTTTGACAGAGTTATGCCCCTTGCATTTCGAAAAATACCAAAATTTGAGGGTTTCCGTTCAATATCTCTTGAGTGGAGTTACATATTGAAATGAAATTTTGTATACAGACACATCAAATGAAAATCCAGGTCAAGTTTGTATTAAGGTCCGATCGAAAAAATTTTGACAGAGTTATGCCCCTTGCACTTCGAAAAATACCAAAATTTCAGGGTTTCCGTTCAATATCTCTTGAGCGGATTCACATATTGAAATGAAATTTTGTATGAAGACACATCAAACAAAATTCTAGGTCAAGTTCATATTTGGGTCCGATCAAAAAAATTTTGACAGAGTTATGCCCCTTGCATTTCGAAAAATACCAAAATTTCAGGGTTTCCGTTCAATATCTCTTGAATGGAGTTACATATTGATATGAAATTTTGTATACAGACACATCAAATGAAAATCCAGGTCAAGTTCGTATTAAGGTCCGATCGAAAAAAATTTGACAGAGTTATGCCCCTTGCACTTCGAAAAAAACCAAAATTTCAGGGTTTCCGTTCAATATCTCTTGAGTGGAGTTACATATTGAAATGAAATTTCGTATACGGATACATCAAATGACAATCTAGGTCAAGTTCTTATTTGGGTCCAATCAACAAAATTTTGACAGAGTTATTGCCCCTTGCACTTCGAAAAAAACCAAAATTTCAGGGTTTCCGTTCAATATCTCTTGAGTGGAGTTACATATTGAAATGAAATTTTGTATACGGATACATCAAATGACAATCTAGGTCAAGTTCATATTTAGGTCCGATCAAAAAAATTTGGACAGAGTTATGCCCCTTGCACTTTGAAAAATACCAAAACTTCAGGGTTTCTGTTCAATATCTCTTGAGTGGAGTTACGTATTGAAATGAAACTGTTACTTTATACCCCCATAGGTTGTATCAATGCAAGTATAAAGTTGTGACAGACTTTAATCACAGAAGGGGTAGGGGGGCATTAATGTTTTACAAACATGACTTTTAACTTGTTGTTGTTTATCTTGATTCCTAACAAAGGCCACAAACACGTGCTCGAGGCGATTTTGTTAGCTGAATATTGCCATTTTTAGTAACAGTTGAGACATTCCCGATTTGCAAACAAATCCATACGACTCAAAATATAGTGCTTTTTCTAATTTAGGAATTTGCTGTCTGACACATGCAAGATCAAGATTATCCTCTTCTTGAAAAAAGTTTCAATTGCATATAAAGTAAATGCATCACTAAAAAATCAACTATTCATTTCTTGCTTTCACTGCTCGCCAGTGGCGTTGTAATACATGTAAAGTACTTCTTTTAACTTATACAATGTAAGAGTTGTCTTCCCTATGTACATGATGTATATACCGAAGAGAAACGAAAGTAGAAACGAAGCATGATCTTGTTGAAAGAAATAGGAAATTCTGGTAATTAAAATGAGAATTTTTGGAAATTACCAGTGATAATAAACTTAAAGTTACGCTGGAACTACATGTCACCGCTCTTTTATCATATATATTGTAGATTGTAAGTAATTTTAAACATGCATGCATGGTCTTAACGTCTTTCTAGTTTCCAAATGGGTTAATTTTAAGACTCAGAATAAAATTTAATTTAAAGTATACCACTTATAGTAAATATAAACAGTTTATAAATTATGTTGTTTCTAGAACACGATGAGCTCAGAAATGAAAATTATTAGCTTCACATGCATATGCATCCTATGTATAAAAAATCATCATCAATTCATCATTGCATAAACAATAAAAATTTTCAACATTCATCAGTGCTGACTATAAATTTTGAATAGAAGTATCGTTCAGGACCTTCAGTCCTTTGATTACCGTTTTTGATTGGTCCATTTTCTGTTTTGCTTACAACTACAGGCTTGAATTTTATTAAATGTCTTATATAGTTACTAAAGATGTCATAAAAACAATTTCATGCTAAAACTGAATCTTTCTTTTGTTGTTCTGATCAACTAAGTGTGCCATATTTGGTCTTTTTGCAAATTCTTTTGCAATAACTTCGATTTCAGCCCATTTTTTGGCATTATATGAATGTACTAATGTGCATACCTTTTCATAAGCCCTGTCCCTTGGTAACAAAACAACAGTTTGGACAGTTTGACATTTTCTTGGAGTGTAATCTTTCATATTTAGAAATTCGATAATATATGAGATATGTTATGAAAATTTAAGAATGGGGGGGGGGGGGGGGGTCTGTAAGCATTTCTTTAAAGACAAACGCCCAAAAGCGGGGGACCACAATTCCTTGAATTTGATTTTTTCCGCTTCAATGATTTTGCTTATAGAAGCCAATTTCGAGCAAAGTTTAGGTGCTACGTGATCCAAACTTACATGTTGGATGTATATTGTGTATAATTATTTAAATTGGGGAAAAAGTGAGCTTAAAATATTGGCTGTCATTGAAGACATTATGCTACGCAGTCGAGCATTAGGTAACTCTGGCAACTATTTTTTTTTAAATATTTTCACCCAAAAATCTATTTTAGCCCCCAAATGACCTTGACCTTTGACCTATAACCTTTAAAATCACGAGGGTCTTTTGTCTTAATATACTCATTTCACAATGGTAAAATTGAAATTCCTTGCTTATATGGTTTGGGCTTTATCTTGTTTACAAGGAAAAAAGTACATGTATGCATATATTGAACACCCCCTTCCCCTTTTGCATAGTTTCTCAATTTTATGACAAAAAAATTCAAAATCTGTTATATATGTGAAAGAATATACTTTTTGCTGGAAGCATATGCAATCTCAAATCATTTTGACCCAAAATGACCTATTTTTAGCACCCAAATAACCTTGAACTTTAACCCATGACCTTGAAAATCATTAGTGTTCTTCGTCCTAACATACTCAATCCACATGGCTAATTCAAAGCTCAACTGATTTGGGCTCTATCTTGTTTACAAGGAAATAAACTACTGTACATGTATGCATATATTGAACACCCTAGCCCCTTCCCCTTAGTTTCTCAATTTTTTGTCAAAAGATTTAAAACCCGTTACATATGTGAAAGGATATACTTTTTTCTTGAAGCACATCTCGAAAGATTTTAACCTAAAATAGATTTTAAATTAATTTTTAGAATATTTTCACTAAAAAGAAATATTTTTAGCCCCGAAATGAACTTGACCTTTGACCTATGGCCTTGAAAATCAATAGGGTTATTCGTCTACATACACTTTATCCACACGGTAAATTTGAAGCTCCAAGCTCAATGGGTTTGGGCTATATCTTGTTTACAAGGGTCGGACGGACGGACGGACGAACAGACAGACATCGCTGAACCATAATACGTCCCGTCTAAATACGGGCGTATAAGCATCGCTGTACCATTACTCGTCCCTTCTAAAGAAGGATGTATAGAAATTCTTTTGCAATTACTTTGATTTCAGTCCATATTTTTGCATAATATGACTGGACTATTTATGAGACTCATTATTATGATGGTGAAGATCACCGTTAAAGCCTTGCTCATGGGTCAAACATACGGCAGGCAACATAACTATTCTTGGACGATTAAGTTGATTTTGCAAGTTGAAGGCTCATGCAGTTCAGTTCGATTCGTGTTTTCCCTTGTGTGATTGGTGAGTATTAGAATACCTTAATTTTGAAAAAAAAATTGGGCGTGAAGAAAAGTACTTGTAACAATTTTGTTTATTATGAGTTAGGTAGGCTCCCACTGAATATAACAAGAAAATTACAAATTATAAAATACTGGATAAAGTTGAAAAAATCTGAAAATATCATAATTAAATCATGCCTCGAGGACAGAGAAAATTATGACGATGATTGGATTAAAAATGTAAAATTAGAATTAAATCATTTAGGGCTTGGTTACATTTGAGAAATGGAACAAATATACTTAAAATTAACTAAATTGATAGAACTGCGATTCCAAGATGTCCATGCACAAGATATGTTTTCTGTAATACAAAACGTCTCACGAGGAGAACATTACAAATATCTGGCGGATAACTTTGGAATACAACATTATCTTACTAAATCTATTAATGAACTGTAGGAAATGTATCACAAGAATTAAATTATCTTCACAGAACCTTAACATTGAGACAGGCAGATACAGAAACTAGGACAGACAGACGATGTACACTATGTGACCTTGACGACCTAGAGGACGAATATCACTTTATATCTTAAATGCCCTTTTTATAATGATCTGAGAGTACCCTTGATTAAACCGTATTATCTTAGAAGATCCAGTGTATTTAAAGGTACAAAAGGTCTCGTCAAGATCAAACCATGAATCAACTATTTTTGTCAAAATTTCAACGCAAACGAGTCTATCATGCTTAGAAATTAGAAACTGGCTGGTTACAATAGTCACATATGCCCTCACTACCGAGCTATGATCAATTATTGCTTATAAAATGGGTACCCTAATGTTACCTACTTTTCTCCGAAAAAGACCGATTGCGGACACGTGTAAGCACTTATTTGCATAAGGGAAGTACTGTATCAAAACAAAACAACATGACTGACGGATAACACGTGGGACGAAAATGAATCGACAATCGGTGTTATCAAAATCTGAAAAGAGAAATGTAATGAACAAATAGTATTGGCTTGGTATTGGAAAGTTATAAAGACCTAGCTTAGAGGACGACCGTGAAATTAAAACTCTGACAAGTCTGAGGGAAAATTACCTAAAGGGATCTACAGTGTACATGTACATGTATAGTTCTTGTTTATTTTTATCTATGAGAAGTATATATATAAGTTTGACGTGTATACATATCCACAGTAATTTTGATATGTGTATATATAATATATATATTCACAATCTTAATCAAATATTAAAAAAAAAAAACGAACAAAAAATCATAACTAAATTAAGGTTAATTTTCATTCAGGATTTGGTAAACAAACGCACATGTGTATAGCAGACTTCACCTGCCTCCCATTCAAGCCGCCATACACTATTACATGTTGTATAGTCATTTGAAAGTATTCAATTTTCCACGTTCCAAATGGTGATTTGAATGGAACATGATATCTATACATGATATCAACCTAGTATTTGCAATTTATGAAATATTACTTAGTTAGTTTTCTTAGAGAGACTATAAAAAACTGTATACGTGGTTTACTACATGTTTCGTAGTAATCCCAAGATGTGAAGTTCATTCAAGCGATTGGCTGATCGTGGCAGCGTGTTCACTTTGACCTTGGTATACGTAACATATTTCTACATACTGAATATGCAAAGAACAATTTTCGAATTTTACCGAAATCGTGTGTACCAGAGAGTAAAAACGTCTATAAAACAAAAATGTGAGAGATATTTTATGTAAGTAATAAATAGATGTTCAAATGGTAGTGCTTAAAACTTAAAAGCTATTTACGGTAAAACTTCATTATTGACAGCTTAATCCCTGTTAGACTATTTGTACCTTTAAACTTATAGAATTACTTAGTACGAGAAATTTAAAGGAATTAAGGAATTTAGGCAGATTTTTATACTTAGCGGAAAAAAAGAACTGATTATACCAATTAAGTTAACATGAGGGTTTTTTTTTTTAAATATGTGCCTCTATTTTCTAATACAATATTATATTTGGATGTGTGTGATTAAAACTGTAACTATCTCGCTTATTATGCATGTATTATATTATTGTTTGATATGTCCACCTTCATGTGCATTGTTTATATATTTGTATCAAATGTCGGATATGCCAACAGGCATAAAGAAATAAAGAATTGAAAGAAAAATTGGAAAAACGCGCATTGATTGTAAGGTGAGCAATAGCGGACCTCTTGGGCCTTTTTTGACTTCACAATTATTCTTTCAGATTCACTGCTGCTGATTGTGTTCTGGCATATGATATATGGTGGGCCTCTGTGATGCAGAATGGTATCCTTCTTCGAGGTTATCACAACATAGAAAATTATTTTTTTCGCATTCGAGAAAGACCTGCTTTCAATTCTGTTTTTTATTCAAACTAGAGAAATAATTTTGCAACCTTCTGTGAACTATGGTAATATTATGTTTCAGCGATTTTTCTAATGAAATCGAACGCAAATTGTCTCGTTGTTCCATGCATCTAAATACTAAACTTGTTAAAAGAACCATCATAAATGGAACCATCATGCCACGTGTTCTTGCTAATCGAACTGAATATTTTAAACTCACCTGAACCATAGGCTCGAAGTGAACTATTGACATACCGATTCGTCTGTCGTCCGTCATCCGTCCGTAAACTTCTCACATTTTCAACTTCTTCCCTAGAAGCTCTGATCAAATTTTCATGAAACTTAGTAGGAATGAAGTACTAATAGTTCCCTACAAGTGTAGATGTTTTTCGTCCGGATCCGTCAATAGGTGGCGCCAACACAGAACGTAAACACGTATCGACAAATGATGATCTAGAGAGATGTCTTAAGAAGAGTTGCTATTTCTAGTACCACTCCGAAGTCAAATATTTGACGGATTTGTACGTCTTTTCGGACTTAGTCAGAAATGCTCATTTTGCACTATTTCTTTACATTAACAAACCTATCGAACGACATGTGAAGGTTAAGTTAACGACATGGAATGAGATTTAACATTAATTTCTATTCATTTTGATTTTGATATTTATTTCTATTCCATTTTGATTTTCATTAAATATTTATTTCTATTTCGTTTTGATTCTTGATACAAGAGTTATCCTTTTCCTGTATCGCTTATCGAAACGGAGTTATCTGTCTTTCCTTCTACAATGCTTAGCAGTTCGTTTCGTCTCAAATAACAGTGTTTGATTTTTTCTGCTCCGAAGTTTGGTTCCTGAACATTCCGTATCAATTGTGTATAGATACTGTTTAGATATTCATTTGCCAGATCAGATTGAAAATCGCAAGGTATCTTTGAACCGTGTCAGATGTATCCGGATTTTACTGAGTTTTCCATTTTATCCTCCTTGCCGCCGGCCATGATGATCGAGGCAGTTTGATGTGCTTTCCCGTGGTGCGATATATTCAACACGTTAACATGTGAGTTCTCTTTATATTAAAAGAAAATATATGTATAAGCGAATTTTATGATTCAATCATTGATTCTTCGAAATAATTGAAAGACATAGATGCTGCATGCTTAATATTCTTAATCAACAAAGTGAGATTCCAAGCAAAGTAGGTCTAATAGAACAAATTCTATTTACGCTCAAAGGGCCATTGCAGAATTTATGATTTTTATCTACAGATTTGGTTTTAGTTTTGTTTGAGTCTGCATGTAATCGTACGTTTAATGGCACTGTAATTCAATTTATTACAATTTGTGAGTTCAAGGTCGGACAATCTTGAGTGACTGTCATGTTGGAGACGTTTCGTAAGAATCTTAACCAATCAAAAGATGTCACGCATAACACACATGACGTCAACTCATGTCATGTGCTATTTTTGTCAAATCACAAAATGTGATGCATCTTATGGATGACGTCAACTTAAGCTATGTGTTCCTGATCGAGTTTTCTTTTGCATAAATTAATCGCACTTTAACTCGGTCGCGAGTATACTCAATAACCTGTCTCTGAACACATCTTACGTAATCTGATCACATTTAATTTGTCAGTTGATGTTCTATACTATACTATAGGCTTATACGCCGTACATATTATTATTTTTCTGATTTAGTATGATGTCATTGAACTTAGATTGTTGGTTTTATGCAGTTTTACAGAATACCCGCACTGTCTGTGTCATTGATATATTTTGAGGATAACATACATGTATATGATATAATTCAGGTAGGTAATTAGGTATTAAAAATATCGTAGTGTAAAAAAATATAATAGATATAAATAAAAAATGATTTCATAAATAAATAGATAAATAAATAGATTACAGAACTGTAATGAGTTAAAGAAGATCCTGACGACAATCTCAACAGCACTCACAACAGAGCACCAGATTGAGCATCGTCGGATCCCTAGCAAGCTAGAGGTGGGACCAGGTGCCCGGGAGGAGTAAGCATCCCCTGTTGGCTAGCCGCACCTGCCGTCGATGTTCATGCACGAAAATAAAAACAACATACAAAATACATGCATTGCACTGTCTGAGGTTTTATCTATATAGAAAGTGCTATGGCGACCATGTCAGGGAAAATATTCAAAACACTTACTGTCAAACCCCTCGCGGGGAACTTTTTTACGAGCTCCACACGGCAAAGAGCAGTTTATAATAGTAGCGACCTTTGGAGTCTCTATATAGGGTCCATTGGTCTATTCAGTTTAGAAATGTTAAACCAATACATAATTTTCACAGATTTGTGTCGTAAAAATGTATTTACTCGCTTTTCAATCGATACTTATTCAAATTAACCCCGATCCTAAATAAACAAACAAAATAAACATCAACAAACACGTATTTTAATGTCAAACTAACAGGCAACTGTCATTAATATTGTTGCACGCCAAGTTAAAAATTCCCTTTATGTTTATGTAAGGATTTACAAATAATGAAAACGCATGCACACAGTATGTAATCTTCAATGAAGTGAAATGTTAAACATTTCAACTAGAAATTCAAGAACGATTGCGTGAACCGCTCTCTATCAGTATATTCACGTATGATATATCAATATTTTCTAAAGGAAACCACTCATACACATTGATAGGTATAAAAATTGCACCCCTCCTCTAGTGTAACCCCTTCCGTTTTAAAATAAAATCAGTTCCTCGCCTGTTGAATATATAGTTTTGTATTAAGATATTGACTAGATTTTTGTAATCGTATAGAACAATAGATAATGACATATAACAAATAAACAAATAATAATGATAATTACCGTAATTAAACAAAACAGTCGGACGATACTATTGAGGCCGGAAATTAAGTTCGGGTCATTGGTCATGCTATAAGCTAGAAACCAAGAAAGTAAATCAATACAAAACAAGATTGAGGTCCTCGAATAAATTTGTAAGTCATAGTCAATTTTATTAATTTACTTCTTCACGGTAACCGAACTGATTATACTTTATAGTCAAGAAACTCTCAGCAATAAAACCAAACAAAGTCAAATTTTTCTTAGTTTCACGAGATCATCCAATAATTTCGAAATAATAACTAAATTAAATAAGTAGATATTTACATAAATTAGGTTATAGAAAAGTAAAGAAATAGATAAATAAACTAGATGGCTACTGTTGCAAGCAACAGACGGATTCCTCCTTTATTAGACCTTCCTCGGAACTGAAGTGTTTAAATCCGAATAAAGAAGATGAAAAAAAGAATAGTTGCTTTATTACCTTATTCACTTCAGCAAATGAGTTAAAAGAGCTTATGTCTAACTTGGTACTCTTATTTATTTATCGACAAAAAAGAAGAAAAAGATGATAAATACCTTTCAAGTTTAGGAAGGCTTTAAACTCCTAGATCTATTCTATCCATTTTGAATCCTTTTAAATTACTATCCCAAAAAGAATTGCACAATGAATTAGCAATGAGAAAATTTCTATAAATAGAGAATGACAACAGCATGAAAGTACAGACAAGTAATGCTACTAAGATAAAAAAGGAAACACAGAACAAGAATAATAGAGTTATCTATCTTACTATGTAAAGTTCAAATAAGAAGTACTACTTGTGTGAAGAACAAATATTTAAAAGCCATTCTCTGTAAGGACCAAAATTTGCTGGAAACGCATGTTTACAAATTAGAAAAAAACAAAAATAATATAAATCAAAATGATAAAACAATATTAAAAACATGAAGGATAATTCAAATATTTTTCATGTATCCATGGAAACGGCATCTGTATTGTCAATTTATGAAAAAAGTCAGCAGATTGCTTTTGAACATTATTTCCTATCGTTTCTCGTGTAGGATATACTTATTTTCATAATGATTGCTTCAGGTTTTACCTATGAACAAGGACTTATAAACAGAAGGATTGGAATCTCGTCTTTTCCCGTTAACATCTCGCGTGCCCTTTTGATATGCAAATTAGGCAACGAGATGTTAGGGTTGTGATATTCAAAACCATGAATGCCCTAAATATGTTAATTATGACAACATAAAAACGACTTGAATAAGTAGAATATATTATCCTGATCATTTTGGTACCAATATTTTGATATTACGTCTTGAAATAGTCAAGAAAATGGTAAATCAAATCGGGCCTATTTATATAGGTCATGTTGTACTCGTAGTCGTAATGGCGAGGGCGAACTTGCGTCGAGATCCCTTATATCTGAGGCAGTTATATTATGGTCAATCATCGACATCTATACATGAAAAATAATTCTAGCAGATACAAAAAAAGTCCAGCTTTATTTTAAAAACAACTTTTCTTAGATAATTTATAAAATAAAACAGAAAAAATGGCTTTTAGATGGCTTGTTTACCTTCTTCGTTACAGGCCGTGGGAAACAGGTGATCGTAAACACCCCCATTTTCGAAGTCTTGTATTCTGATTAATATCAGGTATCATGAAATGAAAATGGTATTAATGCACGCATAAGGATTTATCAATTATTTTCATAACAATATTCCTTGGGTTAATCGTGTTTTGTTTGAGAAAACGGGTCAGAGCGTTGACCTGCCTACGCCTTTTGGGAAAATGGCCCCGAGTACCGACGAGTGAAAACACCCATTTTCGAAGCCCCGTAAAACAATGAAATTGTCGAATTAATTAAATAAAATTGGTCCTAATGCACACTTTAGGTTTTAGTCTTTACTCTGATAACAATATTTCATATGTAAATCTTGTCTAGTCTGAGAAAATGGGTCAGAGCGTTTGGCTGTCTACCTCTTTCAGAAAATGGCCGCGCGTACCGACGAGTGAAAACACCCATTTTCGAAGCCCCGTAAAACAATGAAATTGTCGAATTAATTAAATAAAATTGGTCCTAATGCACACTTTAGGTGTTAGTCTTTACTCTGATAACAATATTTCATATGTAAATCTTGTATAGGTTGAGAAAATGGGTCAGAGCATTGGGCTGTCTACCTCTTTCAGAAAATGGCCGCGCGTACCGACGAGTGAAAACACCCATTTTCGAAGCCCCGTAAAACAATAAAATTGTCGAATTAATTAAATAAAATTGGTCCTAATGCACACTTTAGGTTTTAGTCTTTATTTTGATAACAATATTTCATATGTAAATCTTGTATAGTTTGAGAAAATGGGTCAGAGCGTTGGGCTGTTTACCTCTTTCAGAAAATGCCCGGGCATACCGAAGAGTGAAAACCTCTATTTTTGAACCTCCGGTATACAATGAAATCGTCGAATAAATTAATCAAAATTGTTCTAATGCACGCACTAGGTTTTCATTTTCGATTTGCCACCAATATTTTATGTGTAAGTCTAGTAATGACTGAGAAAATGGGACAGAGCATATGCCTATTTAACTCTCTTTTACGATATCTGGGTCATAACGGCGAATGTCAAGGCTCTGCTTTGAAGCTAGATATTATAACAATATATCAATATATTTTGATAAAATTGGTATTTATTGAAACAGTAAGGTTTCATCTACGTGTACGTATCAATATTTTATATGTTTATTGTGTGATGCTTGAGAAAATCATGTTATTTGATCACCCTTCTTGGATAGGACTGGGCAATGTTTTGATCTCGTTCAGATCTCGTTACACGCGAGTTTTCGTTACTATTCTAAAGGCGGTGTAGAGAGTTGCGAATCCTTCTGTTTATAAGTCCTTGCTATGAAATATATACCAATGCATAATAGAAGGTTCACATTGGTCATATGTCATATATGGGTGTATAAACCTGTAATTTGAAGGGGATTTTCCCCCCAAAGCCGTATTTTTTGGTAACAAAAATCACAAACTTGCCATGTAGTACAAACAATGAAAGACATTATTTCAAGAAGCTCTGATAGTGCTACAAATATTCAAAAAATAAAAAAGGTGGGTATTCAACTCTATGAATGGAAATACGGAAAGAAAAAAAACGACAAAATAACGGATTTTATAACCTCCCTTGGAAGCGCTCTTCCGTGTGGAAAGTAGGAAAAGCGTATTTTTAGCTCGAATTTACTCGCTATCAGTCGCTATTGATATTTAGAATAGACGATTATAGATGAATACGAGTGATTTTGACAAAGAAATGAATTTATAAAGCTTGATGTTGAAAGGAAGGATAATAATGTGACAATTAATGTCATCTCGCTCAGCCACAAGTCGTTTTCCAGTGTAATGAGCATGAGTTGTGAGGGCCGAGGGATACCCAGAAAGTTTTTGTTTGTGTCTACCATTCGGGTTGCAAATTTACGAAAAAGCAATGAAAATATAAAAAGACAATATTCAAACAAAATTCCGAAACAGAGATGATACAGCCAGGTGTTTGTCCAAACAACAGAAATCGTGAAAAGAGGTGAACAATGCAGAGCAGCAGCGCAGAGCTAGGTGTCTGTTGTCCCTGCTTTTCCTTTTCTATGGATGTAGGATGTATGTTATTGGATGTAAGTATAGAAATTTTCATGGACTTACACTTGCATTTAATGTTTTACAACCTTTAGAATTATTCAATCGTGTGAACCACTAGGGTAGATCATGATAAGATCTAATCTCGTTTGAGATTCATGCACGTGTATATGCTGCTGTTTGCTATTACGCTCGCATTGATACGCTCACATTGATCAGTGCGAGCGTAATAGTAAACAGCAGCATAGCTAATAGACGCATGCATGAATCTCGAATGAGAATAGGGTAGATCGTACCATTAGGTACAAGTTTTCCCGCTGGTTACACACTGGAATTATTCATGATCTGCAAATACAGTATATAAAACCAGCAGCTTAAATAATGTGACGTGCCAACAATGTTACTACATAAACAGTTTGACATTTCAAACAACTTCTTTTTAACAAGTTTGTCAGAACTGGGTGTGCCAAGTCTCAGCATTGATACAGTATTTAACTGAGTTGTTAATGTGTTTCACTGTCTTTACTGTAGGATTACTAATCCTGGGTTTGAAGTGAATCAATTATACTATTTGAATTGTATGTACAAAACAGTCATGTCTGATTTACTAAATTTTGAACACAAATAATTGAAATTTATTTTGCAGGGTCATCTGTAGAATGTACCTTACACTTACAGCAGATAATTAATGGGACAGGTTAACATATTGAATGTACAGCAAGAACATGAAGAAGGAAGCCAGAAGACTGTTCATTTGTACAATAACACTTCAGATCTTTCTTCATGTGTTAATCCATAGGAATAAAAATTGAAAGAGAGTGCAATAAATGTGTTCATGCATACAATCATGTAGAATGACTGAATAGTAAAGTCAGTAAGAATGTTTACAAGACAAATCATGCATGATTTAATAATCAGTATCAATTTTCACATGGAATGGATGGATCTCTAATATAACTCTTGTATGATTTCATCAAGGATCAATTAAGATATTTTTTAATGACCCATTTTAAGAATGGAGGTTTAAGGGGGGGGGGGGGGGTTGCATATTGCTAAACTCCTGCAAACAAAGTTAAGAAGTGTATATATGAATTATCTGTATGTCCAGTACATGTATGTCTATGACTCTATCTGATTCTGCTTAAATCATACCTAGCCTTTAACTTGAAATCCCATCATGGATTAGAATCATATTCAAATGAATAGGAGCTGTCATGACAATGAACCAATGTCAAATCTTCAATAAGACAAAAAGACATAATATGTTGTCTGTACCTTAACTTTCTATCCTCTGAATGTACTTTACTTAATTAGCTGACTTAAGATCTAAATGGATTGAAATTATAATATTTATTGGATATTTTTAATACATCAAAATATTCTATGTACATATGTTTTAAGTAAAAAAAATGTTTAAAAAATTGATATCACCATCTGTGTAATTTTGATTTTGGTCGCATGACCTTGGGTCAAGGTGATATGTAACCTTTGATTCAGTCTTGAGCAACAACACACTGAAGTATGAAAGTGATTGAGTACATAATAGTATTTTGAGAGAAATAGACCAGACATGATTTTAATAGACAATTCCATTATAAAAAGCATTCAGTGATCTTGACCTTGATCACATGACCTTGTGTTATGGTTATTTGAAACCTTTGGATAATGAGCAACAATATACTACAAAATGAATAGTATGAATATGATTAGAATACACAATTTCATTACTTAAGTACAGAGTGACCTTTCCTTGGGTCATATGAAAGTTATGTGAAATCTTTATGTCCTAAGCAACAAGATAATGAAAGTGATTGGATGCACGGTTCAAGAGATATAGTTTGGATATGATTAGCATCATCAATTTCATTACTAAAGTATGGAGTGACCTTGAAGTTGAAGTTGAAGGTGTTTCATGACCTCAGCCAAGATCAGATACATGTGTACAAGGTCAAAGCTATAGTGAAACAAGACACCAAGAAAGACAGTATTAATGGGCGGATTGCTGGCAGCAGATTGTTTTTGGAAACACAATGTCCATTGAAACAACATAGTGGAATCTAAAATCTCCATTCAAAGTTTAAATGTGAGATTCTATGTTGTTTTGACACAATTCAATCTAATTCAAAATCATATCATCAAGGTTCACTTCAGTACCAGAAGTCAGTTCCACTAACCATATCACAAGTTTTGAATTGATACTTCATGAGTAACTGTCAAGGGCAGGGACAATACCTGAAATCAAGTCCAGTCATCATGCTCTACATGTACCTCCATGTAAAATTTTAATATATTTTTAAATGTAGTAAAGTAAAGCCTTGCTCATGGTTTCATATACATGTAATGTAAGTACAGCATAGTCTAATTCAAAATCTCATTTTTAAGGTCAAGGTCGATACATGAAATCAGTTCTACTTGCTTAGATCTATGTTATATGGTACCTTACTATATGGCAAAGTCAAATTCAAAATTGTATCGTCAAATGGCCATGTCAAGGTCAATACATCATTACATGTACCTGAAATAAACTCAACTCATATACCCATCTCTATGAAAAGTTTGAATGTTAAAACTTGTACAATAGATATTTACTCTAAACATTTTCAAGGTCAAGGTTAAACATCAATGTCAAAGACAACGCCTGCATTCAGATTCCCTCACTATGCTTCCTTCACAACTAACATAAACACAAAATTACACTATTCAAGGTCAGGGTCAAACCTTAAGGTCAAAAACAATACCTGCGTTCAGATCCTTTCACTCTGCTTTACATCAATACCAACTTCTTATATTGTCCCCATTTTAGTTCTTTCACAAGTAACTTTAACACAAAATTACATTTTTCTAGGTCAAGGTAAAAAACAATACATGTGTTCAGATCCTCTCACAATGCTTAATCTTTGTATTAAGTTTGAAAATTATATCCCGTGTACTTCTTTCATAACTAACATAAACACAACAGCAAAGTCAAATTGTTAATGCAGACGGATGGACATTGCCATTTCATAATTTGCTTCGCAATTTGACCAAAAAAGGGTACAGCATTTTCGCGGTCAAATATTCTTTATAAAGTTTGAGATATTAGAAACATTCAGGACTCCAGATTTCGATAATTATTTCTACGTTGACTTGTGAAATAACAGCACCCAAGGAAAGAAAAAGAAGAGGACCCCCCACTGGAATTTTTCAAAAATGCCTACATCACCCTTTAGTTTTATAAGTAAATTTGCTTATACAAAAAAGGCGCGATCCCATTCTTGAGGGGATGGACCCCTCCCCCCGGATTTTTATTTTTTTGGATCTGTTCATGATAATGTCGCTTTCTTAGACAAATACACATAAATTAGCACTTATTCATCTAGCATATATTGTGATAGGAGACTTGAATAACAAGTCTGCGTTCTATAATGTAGTATTTTCATTTTTAGCTCACCTGAGACACAAAGGCGCCCATCTGTCAGTCTGTCCGAATTTTGACTTTTGGTGAAACTTGGTAGGTATGAAGTGTACCATTGTGTTGTTGTAAATCCGTAATCGGGCAAAATTAGGTCATTTTGGAGCCCCCTGTTTTGACAACCTTCAGAACCGAAACCTGACTAGACAAACTGAAAGCATTCAGGGACGTATGTAGGATTTGAGTTTCAAGGGTTGGGTGTGGTGGATATCAAAAAGGCAGGGATCTAAGGGCCAGTGGGGACCAGGGAAAAATGCTGTTGAGGCGGGCGGGGGAGAGGGATGACTCCGAGGGAGAAACCCTGCTCAATGGAATATCATATGCTGAATGACTGTTTTGTTTGACAAAGAAATTACTGAAAGTAATCTAAATTCTTGATTGGAAAGGAATCATTAAGTGTACGTGGAGGGTTTGGGGTACACATACCACGAATCCAATTTTCTTTTCTGTAAAATATCAACACGTTCTTGGTATATCGGAAATATTAAGTTGAAGTGTGGAAAGGAATGCTTTACTAGTATTTTCTTGTGCATGAAACGGGTAATATGCTTAGCTTTTGAATAAAAAAAAACGTGTTTGTGAAACTCGAATGCCCCTGTCGGCATGTTTGTCAGTAAAAAGTTGTAAAATGGTCAAACTCCAAGGTCAAGGTCAAACATTTTGGTATCCATGGAAAGGTCTTGTCACGATGAATACACATGTGAAATATCAAAGCCTGATCCCTTACCATTCAAAAGTTATGGCCAAGGTTCAAGTTTTTGCGGACAAGCAGACAAACAAACGGAGAGGACAAAAATATATGCCTCCGAATCTTCAATTACGGGGACATAGAGATGAAGTACAAATTTAGTAATATAAGTATATGTACTGTAGGTAGCGAATCAGCGAATATTTCCTGAAATTCGACTTCAAATTACCAGAAATTTAGTCTTCACATAAAAGTTCGAGCCCAACAATATCTAACTTCAAAGGCTATTTCATGACCTTGAACAAAGGTCTAAGGCCAATGTCACAAAAGACGCTTGACCTTTATCCATTGTAATTTTTCAAAGAATATTGCTGTGTGTTTGGGGGGGGGGGGGGGGGGTTCGTCCCGTTAGGGCCGTTTTCATTTTTTTCTCTCTACCTGATTGTTTTATCGAAATAATATTGCTGCTAGTGGTTCCTCTTGGTTACAAAGTTTAGACAAACATTTTATCTTCGAATTAAGAGATTCCCGTGTATTATTAACAAAGAATGCATTTTTGTGTACATGCTCTATCATAGTGTCGAATTCCGTCGTCACTGTGTCCTTATGTCCGACATTTAGTTCCAAGCATTTTCTCAATGGAGATGGATCGAAATGATATTTAAAAAATAGAAATGTACATTTATCTCGTTGAGACAAAGATGAACTACCGTATCTATTCACGTGGATGCAGAGGAGGGGTCCAATTCTGAAAATTTTTTTACTGGTTCGGCAATCGCTATCAATAGGCATTTGTTGTGTTTACATATTAGACCTGATAATCATTAACCAAGTACTAAGATGTGAAAATTCAATGTTTTAAACTTTTTGCTCGCCAGTCATCTGTTTTATTTATGATTAGAAACAGAACTGACCATCAGTATTCATGGACTTTTTTTTCTGGTGTGTGTGCGTGTTGCTCTTCCAAAAAAAAAAAAATCAGACTTTAGGACCATCCTGAAAAAAAATCCTGGAATCGCCCATGTCTATGAAACGGAAATTAAAAAAAAATAATTCTACGTATCTTTTTGATTTAGAATTGTAGATTTTGATATTGCCTATGAAGAAAGGGTGCTGTCAAAATATGAGAAAGCAGCCAGAGGGGACTAGCATTAAACTAATATCTACAGCCCCGACCTGTCGAAAGTTTAACGCCGAGATGACGAAATTTTGAAAGCTAAATTCGAAAGTTTCGTTAATTATTCGTCAGCGATTTTTTGAAAGCTACTGAGATGACGAAATTTTGAAAGCTCTAAAAAGCTTTCGAAAAATCGCTGACGAAAATTTCGTTAACTAATCTTAGTTAACGAAAAATTTGAAAGCTATGAGCTTTCAAATTTTCGTCATCTCGGAGCTTTTATTTGAAAGCAATCGCTGACGAAATTTTGAAAGCAATCGCTGACGAAAATTTTGAAAGCAATCGCTGACGAAAATTTTGAAAGCTATCGCTGACGAAAGTTTTGAAAGCTATCGCTGACGAAAATTTTGAAAGCTTTTTGAACGCTCGGGTGCCATATTGTTTTTGCAATGGCTGCAGCACGCCTCGGGCGAATTCCTCTACACAGTTGTAGAGGATGAAAGAAGCCGTTTCTTTATCAGCGTGGCGTTTTAAAAATTCACCGATTGTGAAATATCTTTCAAAAAGCTTCCGACAGTCACAGAGAAGCCAGGCTTTCACTGGATATAAATTCCCCTCATTTAGTCAGAATTTGGCCGGTCAGATGTAAATTTTCTGGTATATATATACATTTAGATTTAAGATGAAATGGAAGTTGTTAATTCATATATACACTTAAAGATGGAATACCTTTACAGGTAATACAAATACAGGTAAATTCAGGTAACTAATTAGTGCAAAGCATACCCTTTTGACGGCCCCATTCACTCCCAATTAACATAATGTTATTTTAACCAAGTAGGTGTATGGGGAACACACCGATCTGGGAAACACGGATTCTTCAAATAAACTTATAAAAATAAACAAGATACAATATTGAATTTAATCCAGGAATATATATTTTCATAATTTAATCTGAATAAACATCATAATTAATACTATTTCATCAAGCAAATTATGAAGATGATTGCTTTGATTTCGGCCATCTTGGTTTTCTCGATACAAAATAGCTTACGAGAAAAGCTTTCAAACATTTTGAAAGCAAGTTAACGAAATTTTCGTCAGCGATTAGCTTTCAAAAATTTTGAAAGCTATAGTAAACGAAATTTTCGTCAGCGATTAGCTTTCAAAAATTTTGAAAGCTATAGCTGACGAAATTTCGTTTACTATAGCTTTCAAATTTTTTGAAAGCTATCGCTGACGAAAATTTTGAAAGCTAGGGAATCGCTGACGAAATTTCGTCATCTCTTGAGTATTCAAAATTTTGAAAGCAATCGCTGACGAAATTTTGAAAGCTAAGCTTTCAAAAAGCTTTCAATTCGTTTACGAATTGAAAGCGAATATTAAACTTTCGACTGGTCGGAGCTGTATTTGTTTGATAAGCTATAGATACATGAACACTTTTCAGATACATGTATTACCATGCAAGTGCCATCAAAAGATTTCAAGGTGCGCGTATCCAGCCTAATCCATTGGAGTGAAAAGATGAGGTTAAAAAGAATAATTAGACTTCAAATGTTAGTCTTGATAGAAACTTTTAGTTAAAAATGAAATAAATTTAAAATTCATATGTATAAAAACTGTAGAAGATGTAACGAAGGATATTTGACTTGATTCATATAAAATTCGGATAAAATAGACGTGGTTGCTATGATGTTGCTATGATGTAAGACTGTTGCTATGGTAACATATTTGATTTCTTAGATCTGAATTAATAAATTACTTATCATGAAATAGTAAAAAAAGAAGGGAATGAATGAAATGCCGAAATTAATTAAAACAATTTTAATTTTACTTTAAAAGTCTCTGTTTTACATATTTAAGTATGGTTGCCATGGAAACGCATTTTCTTTTGCATGATAGAACTTTAGATATCTACATATCTCGGTGCTTGGTGAAAATACTCAATATGTTTTAAAGAAAAATAACTATAAACATTATTTTGCAGTCATTTTATCTCATATTCCAATAAAGTTAGAAGGAATTTATTTGCTAAATATGCAAAATTTATCTATTTTTAGCTTTAAATTTTTGTATGAAATCATGAAATACCCACCTTTTTTATTTTTTCTATTTCCTTATCTATGTACAAACTTTAAGTGCCAATATCAATTTTTCTATAATTCAAGTGGCAACATTGTGCAGATATAGTCATAAACAAGCTGAAATCATGGTTTTTCATATATAGCAAAAAATGTGTTTTTACGCGTATTTTGATCAAAATTCCCCCAAAAAACCGAAATTGAGGAAAATTATTTTACATGCTGAACAAACTCGTTGAATCATGACGCTTGTCATGCACGGAAGAAAAATATGAAAAAAATATACCAGTTCAGAGAAATACACTCTCAAAAAATGTCAAATTCCATAATATTTTAGTTCTAAAGGGGACATAGAGAGCTAATGCCGTTACCATGGCAACCGCCGATAATATTTTATTATTTTTTATCAAAATCATGTTTGTATCATGTAACTACTGTTTTGACTCTGTTTGACCAAAATCTGAGGTCATGCGTTTCTGGCCCCCTATATAAATACTTTGGTGCTTACAGAGAATGACTTTTAAGAACAAAAGCCTATCAATACTACAAGAGTAAATGTTTGTTACGACCTTGAAAAAGTTTATTTGACCTTGAACCAAGGTCATGGATGAAAGATAAGCATTTTAGTTTATTCTCATCAAGATTCCTTTTCATCTATTCAAAGCTCAATATTTTATCAACAAAAGTCTGTTGTGACCTTGAAATCGAACAAATGACCTTGGGTCAAGGTCAAGGTGAAAGGACTTGATGCAAGGAATATTTGCGCCTAGTTTGAACTCTTAAGGTCAAATGGTCTTTAATCTATAGGAAATTTTTTTTGTGACCTTGAGAATCAGAATTTGACCTTGGGTCAAGGTCAAGGTGAAAGGGCTTGGATCAATGATTGTATTTATGAAGTTTGAACTGTCAAGGTCAAATAGTCTTTGTTCTATAGGCAAATGTTTGTTGTGACCTTGAGAATCATAATTTGACCTTGAAACTAGGTCATCATCAATGACTACCTATAAGTAACCTACTATCCAAGTTTCAACTCAAAATCTCAAAAACTGTAGAAATTGGCACTGTGCCAATTTAAAGTTCCATTTTCAACTCAAAATAGCGCGAAAACCGTAAATATTTTATCGAGCATGTAAGCGTATAAAAGTTTGCAGATTTCCCAAAGAACAACATAAAACAAATTTCGTTCAAATCGTACTGTTAGTTTAGGAGTTTTAAGGTTTTAAAGATTTTAAATATGCGGGGGCATATGTGAACTTTTCGACAAGAAAAACATTTGAAATTAAGATCTTTATTTGCTCTTTCACATGAAACTTTCCATTTTATCATATGATGCGGTACTTTGTTGTACCGTCTCTGGAATGACTTGGGGGTAAGAATAATAATAAGAATAATAAGAATAACTAGATGGCTATTGTTACAAGCAACAGACGGATTCCTCCTTTATTAGACCTTGCTCGGAACTGAAGTGTTAAAATCCGAAAAAAGAGGATGGAAATTTAAATAGTTGCTTTAGTACCTTATTCACTTCAGCATATGAGTCAAAAGAGCTTTTGTCTAACTCGGGACTCTTATTTATTTATCAACAAAATAGAAGAAAGCGAAAATACATACCTTTCATGATTACGAAATCTTTAATCTCCATGATATATCAAGAATAAATCCTTTAAGATTTCTATCTCAAAACAGAATTGCACAATGACTTTGCAATGACAAAATTTCTATTCATAGAAAATGACAACAGTATGATAGTACAGATAAGTAATCATGTGTAATGCTTTAAGAAAAAAGAAAGAAAAAGAGATCAAGAATAAAAGAGTTATCCTTCTTAAACCATCGTAAGTTCAAATACTAGTAAGAAGGACAACTTGTATGAAGAATAAATAGTATAGGACAAAAACTGTGAATTCTACTAGAGCAAATGTTTGTTATGACCTTGAGAATGATTATTCTATCTTGAACCGGATAAAATATAAGTAACGTAGGTTATTCTCATCACGATTGATCAAAGCTCATTATCTAATCAACCGAAGTCTGTTGTGAAATGCAATCAAACAAATGACCTTGGGACAAGGTCAAGATGAAAGGGCTTCATACAAAGAAAATTTGTGTAAAATTTAATTCCCAAGCCTTTGAAGGTCAAATAGTCTTTGTCCTATAGGCAAAAGTTTGTTGTGACCTTGAGAATCAAAATTTGACCTTGGGTCAAGGTCAAGATGAAAGAGCGTAGCTAAACGATAATATGAATGACGTTTGAACTCTAGAGGACAAACAGTATTTATTCTAAAGGAAAATGTTTATTGCGACCTTGAGAATCAAAATTTGACCTTGGGTAAAGGTCAAGGTGAAAGAATGTGGCGTAACAATCATATGTATGTATCTGGAGGTCAAATAGTCTTTGTTCTATAGGAAAAAGTATGTTGTGACCTTGAAAATAAAAATTGACCTTCGGTCAAGGTCAGTTTGAATGAGCTAGGCTTAACAATAGTATGTAAGAAGTTTGAACTCAGAAGGTCAAATAGTCTTTGTTAGTTAGGCAAAAGTATGTTGTGACCTTGAGAATCAATATTTGACCTTGGGTCAAGGTCAAGGTGAAAGAGCTTGGCTTAACGATAGTATGTATGAAGTTTGACCTCGGAATGTCAAATAGTCTTTGTTCTATAGGCAAAAATTTGTTGTGACCTTGAGAATCAAAATTTGACCTTGAAAGTAGGTCAACATTAAATGACTACCTGTAAGTAACACACCATCTAAGTTTTAACTCAAAATCTCAAAAACTGAAGAAATTGGCACTGTGCCAATTTAAAGTCCCATTTTCAACTCTGAATAGCGCGAAAACCATTAATATTTTATCGAGTATGTAGGCGTATAAAAGTTTGCAAATTTCATAAAGAACAATATAAAACAAATTTCGTTCAAATCGTACGGTTAGTTTAGGAGGTATAAGAGTTTAAAGATTTGACCTATGATGACCTCTTGCGGGGGCTTATGTGAACCTTTCGACAAGAAAAATTTTTTAAATCAAGATCTTAATATGCTCTTTCATATGGTACTTTCCATTTTATCATACGAGGCGGTTCTTTTCTTGTAAAGGGTCCGGAAATGTTAGGGGTAAGAATAATAATAAAAATAAGAACTAGATGGCTACTGTTGCAAACAACAGACGGATTCCTCCTTTATTAGACCTTCCTCGGAACTGAAGTGTTAAAATCCGAATAAAGAAAATGGAAAAAAGGATAGTTGCTTTAGTACCTTATTCAATTCACTTCAGCAAATGAGTCAAAAGAGCTTTAGTCTAATTTGGGACTCTTATTTATTTTTCAACAAAATAGAAGAAAAGATAATAATAAATACCTTTCATGTTTACGAAAGCTTTAAACTCCATGCTCTATCAATGCCAAAATCTTTTACAACTACTTTCTCAAAACAGAATTGCACAATGGTTTTGGAATGAGATAATTTCTATTAGTAGAAAATGACAACAACATGAAAGTACAGGTATGTAATGCTATAAAGGAAAAAAATGAAACAGAATAAGAATAAAAGAGTTATCTTTCTTATACTATGTTAAGTTCAAATTAGAATGACTACTTGTGTGAAGAATAAATAGTAAAGGACAAAAAGTGTGAATTCTACAAGCGTAAATGGTTCTTATGACCTTGAGAATGATTTTTTGACCTTGAACCACTGTCATGGATGAAAGAAGTTTTGTTATCATTCTCATCACGATTGATCTTAATTTTAGCAGAGCTCAATATCTAATCAACCAAAGTCTGTTGTGACCTTGAAATCGAACAGATGACCTTGAGTCAATGTGATGGTGAAAGAGTTTGTAAAGTTTGAACTCTCAAGGTCAAACAGTCTTTGTTTTAAGTTTGTTGTGACCTTGAGAATGAGAATTTGACCTTGGGTCAAGGTCAAGGTGAAAGAGCTGGGCCCAAGTATTATATGCATAAAGTATGAACTCTGAAGGTCAAATAGTCTTTGTTCTATAGGCAAAAGTTCGTTGTGACCTTGAGAATGAGAATTTAACCTTGTGTCAAGGTCAAGGTGAAAGAGCTTGACTGAACAATTATATGTATGAATTTTGAGCTCTGAAGGTAAAATAGTCTTTGTTCTATAGGCAGAAGTTTGTTATGACCTTGAGAATCAGAATTTGACCTTGGGTCAAGGTCAAAGTGAAAGAGCATGACTGATCAATTATTTGTATGAAGTTTAAACTCTGAAGGTCAAATAGTCTTTGTTCTATAGGCAAAAGTTTGTTGTGATCTTGAGAATCAAAATTTGAACTTGGGTCAAGATCAAGGTGAAAGAGCTTGGTTTAATGATATTATGTATGAAGTTTGAACTTTGAATGTCTGATAGTCTTTGTTCTATAGGCAAAATTTGTTGTGACCTTAAGAATCAAAATTTGACCTTGGGTCAAAGTCAAGGTGAAAGAGCTTGGTTTAATGATATTATGTATGAAGTTTGAACTCTGCAGGTCTAATAGTCTTTGTTCTACAGGCAAAAGTTTGTTGTGACCTTTAGAATCAAAATTTGACCTTGAAAGTAGGTCAACATTAAATGACCACCTATAAGTAACCTAGTATCCAAGTTTCAACTCAAAATCTCAAAACCTGTAGAAATTGGCACTGTGCCAATTTAAAGTTCCATTTTCAACTCGGAATAGCGCGAAAACCGTAAATATTTTATCGAGCATTTAAGCGTATAAAAGTTTGCAAATTTTACAAAGAACAATATAAATCAAATTTCGTTCAAATCGTACGATTACTTTAGGAGTTATGAGAGTTTAAAGATTTGACCTTTGATGACCTCTAGCGGGGGCATATGTGAACTTTTGGACAAGAAAAAAAAATTGAATTGAGATCTTGATATGCTCTTTCACATGGTATTTTCCACTTTATCATATATTGCGGTACTTTTTTGTAAAGTGTCTGGAACGTTTGGGGGTAAGAATAATAATAAGAACTAGATGGCTACTGTTGCAAGCAACAGACGGATTCCTCCTTTATTAGACCTTCCTCGGAACTGAAGTGTTAAAATCCGAAAAAAGAAGATGGAAAAAAAAGAACAGTTGCTTTCGTACCTTATTCACTTCAGCAAATGAGTCAAAAGAGCTTATGTCTAACTTGGGACTCTTATTAATTTATCAACAAAATAGAAGAAAACAATAATAAATACCTTTCATTTTTACAAAAGCTTTAAACTCCATGTTCTATCAATAAATACTTTCTCAAAACAGATTTGCACAATGATTTAGCAATGAGATAATTTCTATTAATAGAAAATGACAGATATGTAATGCTACTTAGAAAAAAAAAAAGAAACGGAGAACAAGAAGAAAAGAGTTATCTTTCTTATACTATGTTAAGTTTAAATAAGAAGGACTACTTGTGTGAAGAATAAATAATATAGGACAAAAAGTGTTAATTCTCCAAGAGTAAATGATTGTTATGACATTGAGAATGATTATTTGACCTTGAACCAATGTCATGGATGAGAGATAAGTATTGTGATTATTCTCATCACGATTGATCTCAATCTGAGCAAAGCTCAATATCTAATCAACCAAAGTCTGTAATGATCTTGAAATCGAACAAATGACCTTGACCCAAGGTCATGGTGAAAGGGTTTGATGCAAGGAATATTTGTGTAAAGTTTGAACTCTCATGGTCAAACAGTCTTTGTTTTATAGACTATAGTTTATTGTGACCTTGAGAATGAGAATTTGACCTTGGGTCAAGGTCAAGGTGAGAGAGCTGGGCCCAAGAATTATATGTATAAAGCATGAACTCTGAAGGTCAAATAGTCTTTGTTCTATAGGCAAAAGTTCGTTGTGACCTTGAGAATGAGAATTTGAACTTGGGTCAAGGTCAAGGTGCAAGAGCTTGACTGAACAATTATATGTATGAAGTTTGAACTCTGAAGGTCAAATAGTCTTTGTTCTATAGGCAAAAAATTGTTGTGACCTTGAGAATCAAAATTTGACCTTGGCTCAAGGTCAAGGTACAAGACCTTGGTTTAACGATAATATGTACGAAGTTTGAACTCTGAAGGTCAAATAGTCTTTGTTCTATAGCCAAAAATTTGTTGTGACCTTGAGAATAAAAATTTGACCTTGAAACTAGGTCAATAGGAAATGATCACCTATGATTAACCTATCATCCAAGTTTCAAGCCAAAATCTCAAAAACTGTAGAAATTGGCACCTTGCCAATTTAAAGTTCCATTTTCAACACGGAATAGCGCGAAAACCGTAAATATTTTATCGAGCATGTAAGCGTATAAAAGTTCGCAAATTTTCCAAAGAACAAAATGAAACAAATTTCGTTCAAATCGTACAATTAGTTTAGAAGTTATAAGACTTTTAAGATTTGACCTTTGGTAACCTCTAGCGGGGGCATTGGTGAACTTATCGACAAACAAAAAATAGTTAAAGAAGATCTTTGTCTGCTCTTTCTAATATTATCATCCTTTTTGTTCTGTGTTAAAAGACCTTTGAATAAAGTGTCTGGAGATGATGAGGGGTAAGAATAATAATAAAAATAAGAACTAGATGGCTACTGTTGCAAACAACAGACGGATTCCTCCTTTATTAGACCTTCCTCGGAACTGAAGAGCTAAAATCCGAATAAAGAAGATGGAAAAAAAAGTTGCTTTAGTACCATATTAACTTAAGCAAATGAGTCAAAAGAGCTTATGTCTAATTTGGGACTCTTATTTATTTATCAACAAAATAGAAGAAAAAACTAATAGATACCTTTCATGTTTACGAAAGCTTTAAACTCCATGCACAATCAATATCTAATCCTTTACAATTACTTTCTCAAAAAAAAATTGCACAATGATTTTGCAATGAAATAATTTCTATTAATAGAAAATGACAACAACATGAAACTACTGATATGTAATGCTACTAAGAATAAAAAAGAAAGAAACAGAGAACAAGAATAAAAGAGTTATCTATCTTACTATGTAAAGTTCAAATAAGAAGTACTACTTGTGTGAAGAATAAATAGTTAAGGACAAAATCCTGTGAATTCTACAAGAGTAAATGTTTGTTATGACCTTGAAAAACTTTATTTGACCTTTAACCAAGGTCATGGATTAAAGATAAGCATTTTAATTTTTTCTCATCTAGAGTCATCTTAATCTAATCAAAGCTCAATATTTTATCGACAAAAGTTTGTTTTGACCTTGAAATCGAGCAAATGACCTTGGGTCAAGGTCAAGGTGAAAGGACTTGATGCAAGGAATATTTGCACCAAGTTTGAACTCTCAAGTTCAAATGGTCTTTGTTCTATAGGCAAAAGTTTGTTGTGACCTTGAGGATCAAAATTTGACCTTGGGCCAAGGTCAAGGTGAAAGGACTTGGTTCAATGATTGTATTTATGAAGTTTGAACTGTCCAGGTCAAATAGTCTTTGTTTTATAGGCAAAAGTTTGTTGTGACCTTGAGAATCATAATGTGACCTTGAAACTGGGTCATCATCAATGATTACCTACTAGTAGCCTACTATCCAAGTTTCAACTCAAAATCTCAAAAACTGTAGGAATTGGCACTGTGCCAATTTAAAGTTCCAATTTTCAACTCAAAATAGCACGAAAACCGTAAATATTTTATCGAGCATGTAAGCGTATAAAAGTTTGCAAATTTCCCAAAGATCAATATAAAACAAATTTCGTTCAAATCGTACGGTTAGTTTAGGAGTTAAAAGGTTTTAAAGATTTTGCCTTTGATGACCTCTAGCGGGGGCATATATGAACTTTTTTACAAGAAAAAAAATTTTAATTGAAGATCTTTATTTGCTCTTTCTCATGACACTTTCCATTTTGTCATATGATGCCGTACTTTGTTGTAACGTCTCTGGAATGGCTTGGGGGTAAGAATAATAATAATAATAAGAAGAAGAATAATAAGAATAAAGAAAAGACAATACAATAACAGAAAGGATTCCGACGGAAGTCGGAATCCTTAATAATAAGAATAAAGAAAAGACAATACAATAACAGAAAGGATTCCGACGGAAGTCGGAATCCTTAATAAGAATAAAGAAAAGACAATAGAATAACAGAAAGGATTCCGACGGAAGTCGGAATCCTTAATAAATATATAAATACCGCACAATCCGAAGGTCACCAGACAAATATCGCGATGTTTGCTTCGGCAAGCATCGTTAAAAAATTTCAACTTTTCCTGTTTGAAGTTTCTACGAAAGTTAAAAACGTCTTGTAAGTTGTAAATCTCTCGTGATGTCAGCAATACATATTAAATAGATAAATACATACTAAATAAATTAATAAATAAATGAATTAATAGATTAACGAATAAATACATTGCAGGTAATAATGACTATACACAGACGATCCGGCCCCTGTTTATTTACATTAAATGTATTAAGTATCCCAAGATGATCCGGCCCCGTTATAGAACCCCAGACGATCCGGCCCCCGTAATATAATGTACAATATTGTATTTACATTCTTATGTTTCAATTTTTTCACATTTAACCTTTTATTTAATTCTTTTTTTTCACCTGATATAACATGTATAGTATGATATAACATGTTTAATAATAAACACACATTAGGGGAATATCAAGTTTTCTTTATGATAGTTTTTTACATTTAACATATAACTGTAGTTGAAGTATGACTTTCGTAAATCTTTTAATAACAACAAATAAATGATTTTTAAAATATGTCATAATTAAATCACCAATTTGACATATTAATAAAGTTTGAAGAGAGAAATGTATGTTTATCAAAGTAATGCAATGGCCGGATCGTATTGGGTATTTGATTATAAACGAGGGCCGGATCGTCTGGGGACAATGTTTATTTTTAAGATACAAAGGGCCGGATCGTCTTGGGATACAAGAATTGAAGGATAATATATGCAGGGACCGGATCGTCTTGGGTGCTTGATTATAAACGAGGGCCGGATCGTCTGGAGACAATGTATATTTTTAAGATACACAGAGGCTGGATCGTCTTGGGGTACAAGAATTGAAGGATGATATACTATACAGGGGCCGGATCGTCTTTGGTGTTTGATTAAATGGGGGCCGGATCGTCTTGGGTACTTGTGGCCGGATCGACTGGGGCCGGATCGTCTGGGGCCGGTTCTCATTTCATAATGGCCGGATTGATTTGTGGCCGGATCGTCCTGTTACCAATGGCAGAAACGTACGGCAAAAAGAAATCAAGTGTTTTTATTTGAACAAATAAATTTATAAAATCTTTATTTAAAAAAATTAAAAACAAGCATGAAAATTACAACTGAAACTCTGAATTAAAAAAAATCTTTAACTAGATTGCAATTAAGAAATGAAATACACAAAGTCAAATTGCAATTTTTGATTTTGTGAAAAAGAAATTCACATTTGAAGTAGAATTTTTTTAGTAAACTGACGAATATTTATAAACAATCTTGAAAAGTCTTACTTGGAGATTGAATAAAACCAGTTTACAAATTAAATTTCAAATCAAACAAGTTCTGTACTTCTTACGCACAAATTATACATTAATAGGTACATCATAGAAAATACAATGAACACACAGTAAACCACTGATGCTACCGGGAAAATATAACAGATTTTAGGTCTTGACATACAAAAATTCTGGTATCAACAGAATATCTTTATAAAAATGAATTTGCGTGTGAAACATGAAAGTCCAATCAATAACTAAGCAAATGTTGAGGCTTTAGAGTCAATTTCCAAAATGAAGGTCAGGAGATCACGTATCATCAGAAAGGTCTTGGCTCATGGAATGCACTCACAAAATCCTGTTAATTTAACAAATACCTTTTAATTTACAATGAAAATTGGTGACGGAATATATAAAAAAATAAATTAAAAGGATGTCATTTTCAAAACTCATGAGGTAAAACATTGCAAAAAGCTTTAAACTATATGAAACATGAATGCCTGAATATTAGAATATAATATATATAATAGAAGAAATAACGAATCTCTTGCTTCTGGGATACATAAATATAATATTCTCACAAGTATGGGTGTAAGCTTCACGAATGTCATCGAGAATTGAAGAGTCGCATGGCAACGACTGCGAAAAGGCTCTAACTTGGAACTTGAGTGATTGACGAAAAAGCAAACCAGGTTTTTCTGTGAAATTTTCATTGTGCCTTTGAGAGCGAATCTTGTGGGAATCCGATGTTTGTTTTAAAGTATACAAGTGATTCTGAATTACAGCCAAATAGCAAATCTTACACACTGGATATGGAGTGGGTTGTTAAATACGTTTGCGTCAATCATATCCTTGAACTTTTTACGCAAAAATTGCGTGAAGTGTGTCCTTAGACAACCCCAATACATCTCTATTCTTTGATTTACAGTCGACCTACCCTAGGCAAAACTTCTACGGCCACACATACTGTCAGTGTGAAAAGAACGCATAGCAATTTGAATGTCTCTGATAAGTACATTTTCGCCACCACAATAACATCTGACCATTCGCAGTAACGCATCAATTTCCTTCAAATAGCGCACGTAGTATCTTCCAACAATACGGGGATGGTTATTTGTATGTGCAGCCTTTAACCAAAGAACCTTTATGCCGAACGAATTCAGTAGTTTCCACATAGCTTTGTATCCTAAATCTCTATAGCCATCAGAGAGCAATTCCAATATTTTATTCACAATTATGAGCAGGTAACAATCAATGCCATATTTCCTGAAGCCCAATTGTCTCAAAATACGCTCGAAACAATATTGTGTGTAAACAGCAAAAAGCCAACTATTTCCTGTATACTGTAAACGAAAGTCGAAAGTAAAACTCGATAAGTTCTTCACGTGATGCATGGGTAGAATGCTCCTTAGGCATGGTCCATTTGATATTCAGGGGGGGGGGGGGGGGCTTGGGTTTTTTGTCGGAGCAAGATTATTTTTTTCGCCCCGGATCGGGGCAAAATTATTTTTTTCTTGCAAAGTTAGAGCAAGGAAATTTTTTTTACAAAGTGATGTCCATACATGTATTAAGAATGTTTGTGTTTTATCAATAGAAATATTTTATATTTTTACTCAAAACTCTACATATTAATATATTAGTTTATTTTTATCAAGTTTTCAATTCCCTTTTAAGAGAGATAAAAGATTTTTACAATACAATTCTCAATATTTAATATAAGGTACATCATGTATATAACATGTATAAGAGGGTCTGAGAGGAAGGTCTCCTAGACAGATTTTTAATGTTTCTGAGAATTGTAAATTGGTGAATAACTGAAGATCTCCTTCTAAGCTTACAGGAACATAAAATTAGACTATATGCAACATGTGCTAATAGCAATACATAAATATTGATAAAATATTTAAGCTTTTAAGGAAGCCCTTTTTTCATTCACATAAATGTATAACTTTTGATATCTTCAAATATATGAACTAAATGTTTTGATAGTTTTTTTATACATTTTGAAAACTGCGGCGAGTGAAGCGAGCCGGAAAATTTTCAAGAATTTTAGCAAAATTTTATGGTAATTCTTCAAATTCAGATTACTTGTAAGAGCAAGATTATTTTTTTCTGTCACACCATAAGCAAATTTATTTTTTTCATCAAAATTGAGAGCAAAATTATTTTTTTCGAAAAAAACCCAAGCCCCCCCCCCCCCAGAATATCAAATGGACTGTGCCTTAACACAAATTCAGATGCTGCCACTTTGGATACAAGAACAGCCAATATCTTAACCTGAAATTAAATAATTTGATATGAGTGAGTTCTAATTTTTAGAATTATTTCATGTTATAATTTGAATAGAAAAAGAAAGAATGGTAACTTTTCGTCTCCCAACATTTTGCTCCACATTTTCATCATAATATTATAATACGCATAATATTCCAATAATCATGGATATAGATAAGCTTCGTGACTAAAATTACCCTCTGTAGCCGAGAGAATATTTAATTATCATGAATTCTATAGCTAAAAAGGATAATAATACTTACCAAATTCATAATGAATAGACATGTACTAATGTTCAGAGCTATTGGTCTTGGTAGGAAATGATGAATGCATCTGCTAAAGCAATCCTAGGAATTCAACGAAAGATTCTCGAGTTTTGGAAATTTTCTCAAATTGGCGTACTGTTCAAGTCAATAAAGACAAAAAAGTGTTACGTCGTCTTATCTTCTCGTCATTTTTAAAACGACTTTTTAACAGAATATAAATACTTCGCATTGAAGATTTCGTGTTAGACAGTAAATATAGACATGGACGAAAGTCAAATTTGAAAATGTCGCTTAAAATACGTCACTATAAAGAACTTGGTCAAATTACAAAGTTAATAATTAATCAGCACCACATTTCTATCTCGCTATTTTGACATAATTTTGCAAAATGACGATAACTTTAATGCAAAATAGCAAGATGTTATACGAATATACGATATAATAGATGCGATTTCTTGTGATATTTATTACAAAACATCGATATAAATATGTGAAATATGCCTCCTGTTGTTGTGTTGTAAGTAGGTTTCACAACAAAAAGAAAATCGAATTGCCGAGATAAATGAAGCTTTATGACGTATTTAAGTCGAAAAGTCGCTGTAAACTTGTCCTCAGTGAGGTCTTTTGGACAAAATGTCATTCAAAAAGCATGAAGTTAATTTCATTTAAGTCAAGAAAATTCAATGCGATTTGTCTCATGTCAACTTCAAAATAAATCGTCGTCTTAAAAGTCGTTATGGCATGAACATCTAGATGTATCGACATCATTCAAGTTGATATATTGGAGTAAACGCATTATTATATCGAAATTATGCCGAAAATACACCAAGTCGAATTTTCGAATGTCAAATTAATTTCGTGCTATTTCTCTTTCGTCGATTAAAGTCAAATATCGAATTCTTAATCTCGAATTTTTACCTAAATCTCGTCATGCCGACTTTGCAGAAAGCAATTTGATGCGATGAAGTAGTACTTATTGATATCTTTTTGCACGACTTTAATTGCTTGAAATCAACTCTGCGAGTTTTAAAAGACGCAGTTATTTCAATGGGAATTATCCTTGTCAATGTTTTTATAAAATGAACCCAAGTGGGGCTATTTCTCTCATCTCTCTGAGATTAATTATGACCTTTCTGGCTGCCTTTTTATTGCCATAAGCAAAGATATTTAAAATAAAACTTTTAGGAGACAATGAATAAGATATACTTTTATTATTCGTAATACTTAACATTGATTTCATTTTACTAAACTGTAATCGCATCTATATATTAGATTACATATTTGAGGGCTTGGATTACTGAAGTAAGAACTCAGATAACATAAATATGCTCTCATTTTAACAATATTATATTCATTTAATGAGTGATATCACTATATAATGAAATGAGTATTATCACTATAATTATAATGAGTGATATCTCTATATAATGAGTGATATCACTAATTTAAAAAGTGATATCACTCATTAAAATGAGTTTTATCACTAATTAAATAGAGATATCACTAATTTCCCTACATCTTCAAAACAAGTGATATCACTAATCATTAATAGAACTAGAAATATCTGTAGTAAAATTAGTGATATCACTTTTTCAAAAGATGATATCAGTAATTTAATTTAGTGATATCTCTAATTCAATAAATGATATCACTATTTCCAAATAGCGATATCACTATTTGAATAAGTGATATCACTAATTTTTTTTTTCGGTTATCGATCCTGGGCCTGCTTTGGTAGAAGTCAATTGAATTATTGTTCAGAATAAGAGATATCACTTATTTGAATAAGAGATGTCTCTGATTTTGAAAGACTTATTGATAGCACTTATTCAAATATTGATATCACTAATTTTATTAGGGATATGAGTATTTTCAGAAAAGAGTGATATCACCAATTAAATTAGAGATATCAATAACTTGAAAAAGTGATATCAATAGTTTGAATTAGTGATGTCACTAGGTTAATAGTGATATCACTAATCTAATTAGATATATCATATTAAAATTATTAATTCACTAATTCCAATGAAATTTTAATATCACTAATCAAATGAAGGAAAGCAGGGGACCTCCACCAACACTCGATTGCAGCACCCACAGCAAAACTCCCAATGTAAATACACATAGCAGATACGTATAGAAATAGACGCAAAAGGGACAAATGAGTTAAAGAAGATCCTGACGATAATCGCAACATCACTCACAATAGAGCACAAATTTGAGCATCGACGGAACCCTAGCAAGCTAGAGGTGGGACCAGGTGCCCGGGAGGAGTAAGACATGCACGATTCGGGTATTTTAACAAACTTTAAAAATTAAACTCACGCCAAAGAAACATGAAACACAAAACACTACACATAAAAAAGTAGACCAATGGGCAACCGGCGCCGACCTAGGACGACCATCTGTCATCTAGCAGACGGTGTGGTAATCGGATTACGTGCGCACAACCTTCCCACTTTACCGATTATCAAGAGGTCTCGAAGCGCACAATTGTGGTGTAAAATAACTACCTCACTGTAAAATAAACAGTCAAACAGACAGCATGATACAGATGGATATGTAAATGGATATAAAAGAAATAGAGGGCATACGAAATTCAGTCCGTGCTATGCCGACTGTATCGAGTTCATGCATTTATCGCCAGAGGAATCTGACTACCCTATGGTTCATCCTGGATTCACCCGCGTTAGAGAAAAAAAATCTCGTTTCGGATCCAGATCCGAATTTCAGAAGTAAGGTTCATTAGGTATTGTCGGATTGGATCCATTGAGAGTAGGATACAGAATGGATTTAGATCCAAGTTTAGATCCTGGTTTGCGAGTCTAAGGGAATTGTTTTAGTGTTAGAGGAGTTGGAATGAAAACAGATTTGGAAAAGATTCAGGATTCGATGTTTTGATATTTTTTCACTTGATCAAAGTATTACATATAGAGATAAATGCTTTAAATGTACAAATGACTTCTTTCGAGCTCTGCTTCCTAAGATATTCTTTGATTTTGGCACTTTATCTATTTATAAATATTATTTTGCTTTTTCAAAACCTTGTCATTTCGTTCAAAAATATCATCGAAATAAAAGTAGATCAACAACTTAGCACCATTCCGCCAATGCTATTATGAACATAGGTTTTATTTGGACATGTTACGGAATATATACCCTACAGGAAATTTGGAGCCGCACACTCTCTGCAAAGTGCACAAATCTAACTTTTAAAAAATATAACCAGGGTGCTACTAAAATGAATTTTGGTTGTGTCTAAAAGTCACTTCGGATGGAAGCATCTCTGATGAGGATTGCGTATCTGAAACACGTGTCTGGTTTATAATATATTGATTTGAAATGTGAAGGTATAAGGTTGGAACACTTCCGTGTTGCTATATAAAAGGACCAAACACAAGTGTTGCATCTTACTTATGAAAACAATTGGGGTATTACATAAAGGAACCTACTAAAACTCTGACAATGTTTGATATACAACAGATCGAGGAGGGGATCTCCAACAACACCAGGTTGCAGCATAACACCCAATGCAAAATCACAAAGCAGACCAGCACAGAAAGAGATGCATAAGGGACAAGGAACGTCAACGCACAACACAGAAACATCAAACACAAAGAACTACACATAAACCAACGAGACCAATGGGAAACCGGTGACGACTTAGGACGGCCATCTGCCACGGAAATAGCAGAAGGTGTAGTTATCCTGGATTACGTGCGCACAACCCTCCCACTTTTCCGATTACCCAGAGGTCTCGAAGAACGTACAATTGTGGTGTAAAACAACCTCCTTACTGTCAGATGACCACACACAAACAAGATCGGAAAACGCAAGGGCCCAAGCAACACAGATGAATATGTAAATGGATATCAAAAGAGGGCCTACGTAATACAGTCCGTGCTCTGCCGGCTGTAGCGAGCTCATGTATGTTATCACCCGAGGAGTCCAACTGACATTCAGAGAGGACAGGTGGTCTTGGCCCTGTCTTGGACAGGGCCCGTCATGGAGTCCCGTCGTCACAATCACCCTAACGAAAAAGTACTATAGTATACTATAGTATACTATAGTATACTATAGTATACTTTACTACACAAAACTTTACTATACTATACTATACAAAACTTTACTATACTACACAAAACTTTACTATACTACACTATACTACACAAAACTTTACTATACTACACGAAACTTTACTATACTACACAAAACTTTACTATACTACACAAAACTTTACTATACTACACGAAACTTTACTATACTACACGAAACTTTACTATACTACATGAAACTTTACTATACTACACAAAACTTTACTATACTACACAAAACTTTACTACACAAAATTTTACTACACTATACTACACAAAACTTTACTACACAAAACTTTACTACACAAATCTTTACTACACTATACTACATGAAACTTTACTATACTACACGAAACTCTACTATACTGCACGAAACTCTACTATATTATACGAAACTTTATGAAACTTAACTATACTACACAAAACTTTATGAAACTTAATTACACTACGGGAAACTTTATAACATAAAATGTAACGGCATGGACAATCAGGATGTTTTTTTATAATGCCTTGTTCACATGAATGCGCATTAGATTTTCGTACATTTGCACTGATAGTCATATATAGTTATAACAGAAATATAGCTTATGCTCACGCTGCAAGATACGCCCTTTGGGATTTTTTTCACACCACCAAAATATCTAAGTCCCATAACTCCATAAGGACAAATTGGATGAACCTGAAAATCGAAAGGCGGCTTCCTCTTCAAAGTCTGATCACAATGAACAAATATCATGAAAATCTGTTGACGCATATTCAAGTTATTGTGTTCCATGCACCTACATTTTGCCCTTAGCTTAACATGTATGTGCATATAACCCCCCCCCCCCCCCATTACACATATTTCTGGATAATGTGACAAAAAATTTAAGAACCCGTTATATATGTGAAAGAACATCCTTTATACTTGAAGTATACCAAATTTCAAAGCATTTCTACCAGAAATAGATTTTTTAAGAATTTGAACTATTTTAGTATATTTTCATTGTATTTAAAATATCTAAGTCCCATAACTCTGTAACGACAAATCGGATGAACCTGAAAATCGAAAGGCAGCTTCTTCTTCAAAGTCTGATCACAATGTAGAAATATCCTGTAAATCCGTTGACGCATATTCAAGTTATTGCTTTCCATGCGCCTATATTTTGCCCCTTAGCTTAACATGTATGTGCATATAACCCCCCCCCCCCCCTCCCATTACACATAATATCTCGGTTATGTGACCAAAAAATTAAAAACCCGTTACATATGTCAAAGAGAATCCCTTCTACCTAAATATACAAAATTTCAAAACATTTCGACCAGAAATAGATTTTTGAAATAATTTTTAACTATTTTAGTATATTTTCACTGTATTTTAAAATATCTAAGTCCCATAACTCTGTAACAACATATCAGATGAACCTGAAAATCGAAAGGCGGCTTCCTCTCCACAGTCCAATCATAATGTATGAATATCATGAAAATCTCTTGACGCATATTGAAGTTATTGCGTTCCATGCGCCTATGTTTTGCCCTTGGCTTAACATGTATGTGCATATAACCCCCCCCCCTTCCCATTACACACAATATCTCGGTTATGCGACAAAAAAATTAAAAACCCGTTACATATATCAAAGAACATCCTTTCTACTTGAAGAATACAAAATTTCAAAACATTCTGACCAAAAATAGATTTTTAAATAATTTTAAACTATTTTAGTATATTTTCACTGTATTTTAAAAATCTAAGTCCCATAACTCTGTAACGACAAATCGGATGAACATGAAAATCGAAAGGCGGCTTCCTCTCCACAGTCCAATCATAATGTATGAATTTCATGAAAATCCGTTGACGCATATTCAAGTTATTGTGTTCCATAGGCGGACGGACAGACGGACAGACAGACGGACGGACTTCGCCATACCATAATACGATACTGACGAGTGTATAAAAAGTAGAATTTATGCCCAATTATTGTATTTCTAATAAGTTTCGTCTAGGCTTTTAGAATTTTCAGAAAGGCTGATACAAAGCTTGGCATGACATCATTACGAGATAAAAATGATGTCATAGTACAACGTTACTTAAGTCAAGAGGTACTGTGCAATGCACATTAAATAAGATAGCATATGTGGCTTCGTATTCTATGATTTGAGGTCCAAGGGTTTTTAATAATTTCAAAGTATGGTATATACTGTAGAATCATTATATATCATATATGCATGTGCCAGATTTAATGCAAAATAGTTTCGCTTTGCGTTCGCTCGACAAAATATAATGTGTAGTTGATCTGCACAAAACTTCACAGAAATGTGTCTTAAAGCTGTACCATCATTCCAAATCTACAGTGTATGGGGGATTATTACATGATCAATATTTTTTATTACACAACTTCTTTGTAGTACATTTTTTAATGTGCATAGTGTCTGAAATTAGACAATGATCATTGAACTGATGCAAGCCCCTCCTCCCCCCCCCCCCCCAAGTTTCTGAGAATAAATTACTTTCAAACAATAGTGAATAACAGTCAGAGGCAATTCGAGTTACAAAACGTTAACATTACCACGAGAATATCTTAAACGAAGCTATCTCCCATCAATCATATTCCATATCAAATTCTTGTAAAATATGATTGTGAGTACTCAGTTTACCTTGCTTTTTTCTCACTTTTATCCAATTTCTCGTCGATGTCCTTCTCAAGTTTGGGACGTCTATATAGAAGTCCAAGACACTCCATATCTATGTTAGGAGTACTGGGTGGGCAAGACCAGAGCATATTTTCAAGAGTCCCGGGAAAGAGGGCCCGGGTTGCAGCGAAAGCGATGAAAAGGAGCGGGTCCAGGGTAACAAGCATATAGGAGGTATCCCCAAAGCCGGATCCCTAAAGAATTATTGAGTATCGAGCGGGAGGGGAGGGGGGGGAGTAACGCCTGATTCTGTAGGTAGGGATTCGGGGGCCTTTCACAGCGGTGGTTCAAATGAAATCATGATATTATGTCTGATTTAAAATTAGAAAAAAATGTGTACTAGTACATTCAAAGCATTCATGTATACGTGTAAATCTAATTTTTTCAAAGTAACATTCACTTGTCGATCATCAACTGCTTAGAGGAGGTTGTATTGATCTACTAATTATATACGTTAGAGAGAGAGAGAGAGAGAGAGAGAGAGAGGTAACTTAGATGCGAAGCGAATAAAGATTAAAAACAATAAAGAATGAAAACTAGACTATACAAGGACTTTGAAGTATACACATGTAGTCCACAGAGTCCGGAGTGGGAGAGGGGGTTCATTATATAATTTTAGAAAATATATATATGCAAAAATAAGCTTCGATGATATTTTCAAATCCAAGGGATATTGGGGGTGTCCAACATACCACCTCTAGATCCGCGCTTACATTCGATGAATGGGGTCTTACATACCCCCTCTAGATCCGCGCTTACATTCGCGATGAATGGTCCATGTATCGATCTCTTTTACTTACCCCGTTGTATATTCGAAAGGTATTCCGTACATGTACGATTAATGCTTTCGAATTATCGGTATCTTCAATGTCACATAAACCGTTTAATCTTTCACCGCATATACACAATAATCCACAATTTATTGATATTATTAATATATGTATTATTATTAATTTAAGTATTAAAGGTGATTAAATAGAAAATGTTAACATACTGTGTTTTTTTAAGTATTTTAATAAAATCAATTATTCATCTATTTAAGATTTTTCGAAGGATAAGTTGGTGACAACAATACATGGGCGGATATGTACGTCCCTAGATTTTGTTTCAAGGGGGGTGCAACCCGGGTCAGGAGATCCAGAGTATAGTATCTTCATGTACATTATAAAATAAAACGGGTATGGTATGGTATGGTATGGTTTATTTGCAAACAGTCATTAAGGCCCATAAGGCTAAAGCACACAAACAGTTACAATGTAATAAAGCGTATTTGAAACACTGTGAGTAGCCACAATAATAAATATGTATGAGAAAAAAATGGAGGGAAAAAGTTATTTCTTATGAATGAAGAAAACAGTAAAAGGAAAATAAATCTTATAAAATGTTCTAGTACAAGTGGTGGAGGAAGAATGACATTTGCCATATTGTGTATATGCAAACAAGCATCACAAGATATATACAACAATAAATGACGATATCTTTATAAAGATAAATTAAGAATTATAAAAATTTAAGAAAATAAAACGGGTAAACATGAGGATTTTTGCGGGCAATTCCTGGTCCCGGTAACTGAGCTGCGTTTGTAGGTGTAGAGAATGTCAAAGAATTATATTGTACATCGTTTGCTAAAACTGAATCATGTTCGAATACACTCAAGAGGAATCTATTTGTCAATTTTTTTTTCAATTTTTCGGAAGGCCCGGACTCCCATCGATAGGAGGAACATCCTCCCATATCCTCCGGCCTCACAATTTTCAATAGCAAAGTATATGTACCCAACCCAAATAAACATTTTATCTGAAATTCTATTTTCATCTATCTTGAACTCCCTCCGCTTACTCGATACATGTATTTCCCTGATCTCCCACAGCACGAAAATTCGAGTTTCCATATTTTGGAAACCACCTAGAAACTGCATAGAAACCGGAGTTGACAGTTTCCCAATGGTTTCCAAGGCATGGAAATCCGGATCACGTAGTTTAATTCCACCAAGATTCCATTTTTAGCTCACCTCGACGAAGTTGAGTGAGCTTATGCTATAACCCCACGCGTCCGCGTCCGCGTCCGCGTCCGCGTCCGTGTCCGCGTCCGTGTCCGCGTCCGTGTCCGCGTCCGCGTCCGCGTCCGGTTAAGAAGTTTGGGGTAGCTCAGTATCTGACAAAGTACTAATGCTACAGTAACCAAACTTGCACAAGTGATTCATCTTTGGATGTTGAGGTGAACCCAAGCATCGTATGCAGCATCTGACCTACACTTTCCGCTTGAGTGACTTGGTTAAGAAGTTTGGGGTAGCTCAGTATCTGACAAAGTACTGATGCTACAGTAACCAAACTTGCACAAGTGATTCATCTTTGGATGCTGAGGTGAACCCATGCATCGGATGCAGCATCTGACCTACATTTTCCGCTTGAGTGACTTGGTTAAGAAGTTTTGGGTAGCTCAGTATCTGACAAAGTGCTAATGCTACAGTTACCAAACTGGCAAAAGTGATTCATCTTTGGATGCTGAGGTGAACCCATGCATCGTATGCAGCATCTGACCTACATTTTCCGCTTGAGTGACTTGGTTAAGAAGTTTTGGGTAGCTCAGTATCTGACAAAGTACTGATGCTACAGTAACCAAACTTGCACATGTGATTCATCTTTGGATGCTGAGGTGAACCCATGCATCGGATGCAGCATCTGACCTACATTTTCCGCTTGAGTGATTTGGATAAGAAGTTTGGGGTAGCTCAGTATCTGACAAAGTACTAATGCTACAGTAACCAAACTTACACAAGTGATTCATCTTTGGATGCCGAGATGGACCCATGCATCGGATGCAGCATCTGACCTACATTTTCCACTTGAGTGATTTCGCTTTTAAAAGCCAATATTGAGCAAAGTATAAGTAATACATGTACCAAACTTGCATATTGGATGTATCTTTGATCAAACTTTCATAAAATGACCTTGACCTACTTTTCCCGCTTGAGTGATTTTGCCTTTAAAAGCCAATATTGAGCAAAGTATAAGTGCTAGATGTTCCAAACTTGCATATTAGATGTATCTTTGATCAAACTTTCAGAAAATGACCTTGACCTACTTTTTCCGCTTGAGTGATTTTGCTCCATAAAGCCAATATTGAGCAAAGTATAACTGCTACATGTACCAAACTTGCATATTGGATGTATCTTTGATCAAACTTTCATAAAATGACCTCGACCTACTTTTTCCGCTTGAATGATTTTGCCTTTAAAAGCCAATATTGAGCAAAGTATAAGTGATACATGTACCAAACTTGCATATTGGATGTATCTTTGATCAATCTTTCATAAAATGACCTTGACCTACCTTTTCCGCTTGAGTGATTTTGCTCTATAAAGCCAATATTGAGCAAAGTATAACTGCTAGAGGTACCAAACTTGCATATTGGATGTATCTTTGATCAAACTTTCATAAAATGACCTTGACCTACTTTTTCTGCTTGAGTGGTTTTGCCTTTAAAAACCAATATACATGTACTAAGAAATATGTTTGAATTGAATTTTGCTGTCACGAGGTGAGCTTCGTAATCTGTGATTACCTATGTTTGAAACTTGGTTGAGTGGTTTCCATTACGTTCCATTTTGTAAACTACTAATCAAACTTTAACACAGAGTGAAGAAAACTTTATTTATTTCTACTTCGATTTGGAGGAGGTGGAATTTTGTCGACTAGCGGACGCCATTCCGTACGGCGACTTTGCCTCACATTCATACCATAGCGGCAGGGTGATTTATTTATTTATTTATTTATTTATTTATCTATTTATTTATTTATTTATTTATTTATTTATTTATTTATTTATTTATTTATTTATTTATTTATTTATTTATTTTTCAATTTATTTAGTTTCTTGTTTCTCTTATACGTATATTTTAAAAGAAACAAATAGATAACTGAAATATGCAACAATATACGTTTTGTCAATACCAATTAAAACAGAATTTTAGTTGGGAAACGGATTGAGAAATTAAAACAAGAGCCCCAGGGGGGCACAACGCTCACCTGATATCCATGCACACTCTGAACATACTGACATTGAATAATGTTAGAGCCAGAGCCATAGTCAGAATTTTTTGGTCCATATGCCATAAATAATTAAAAAAAATATCATAAAAATTCCAAAAAAGTAAAATGCAATAAATGAGTGTGCAAAATGGAGAAAATGAAAATGGAAAAAGAAAAAAGAAGGTTTTTTTTGTATTCAGATGATTTAAAAGTGCTTAAAAAGCATATCAAACATATTTCTTAGTACATGTATATTGGCTTTTAAAGGCAAAATCACTCAAGCAGAAAAAGTAGGTCGAGGTCATTTTATGAAAGTTTGATCAAAGATACATCCAATATGCAAGTTTGGTACATGTAGCAGTTATACTTTGCTCAATATTGGCTTTATAGAGCACAATCACTCAAGCAGAAAAAGTAGGTCAAGGTCATTTTATGAAAGATTGATCAAAGATACATCCAATATGCAAGTTTGGTACATGTATCACTTATACTTTGCTCAATATTGGCTTTTAAAGGCAAAATCACTCAAGCAGAAAAAGTAGGTCGAGGTCATTTTATGAAAGTTTGATCAAAGATACATCCAATATGCAAGTTTGGTACATGTAGCAGTTATACTTTGCTCAATATTGGCTTTATAGAGCAAAATCACTCAAGCGGAAAAAGTAGGTCAAGGTCATTTTATGAAAGATTGATCAAAGATACATCCAATATGCAAGTTTGGTACATGTATCACTTATACTTTGCTCAATATTGGCTTTTAAAAGCAAAATCACTCAAGCAGAAAAAGTAGGTCGAGGTCATTTTATGAAAGTTTGATCAAAGATACATCCAATATGCAAGTTTGGTACATGTAGCAGTTATACTTTGCTCAATATTGGCTTTATAGAGCAAAATCACTCAAGCGGAAAAAGTAGGTCAAGGTCATTTTATGAAAGTTTGATCAAAGATACATCCAATATGCAAGTTTGGTACATGTAGCACTTATACTTTGCTCAATATTGGCTTTTAAAAGCGAAATCACTCAAGTGGATAAATGAGGTCAGATGCTGCATCCGATGCATGGGTCCATCTCGGCATCCAAAGATGAATCACTTGTGCAAGTTTGGTTACTGTAGCATCAGTACTTTGTCAGATACTGAGCTACCCCAAACTTCTTAACCAAGTCACTCAAGCGGAAAATGTAGGTCAGATGCTGCATCCGATGCATTGGTTCACCTCAGCATCCAAAGATGAATCACTTGTGCAAGTTTGGTTACTGTAGCATCAGTACTTTGTCAGATACTGAGCTACCCCAAACTTCTTAACCAAGTCACTCAAGCGGAAAATGTAGGTCAGATGCTGCATCCGATGCATGGGTTCACCTCAGCATCCAAAGATGAATCACTTGTGCAAGTTTGGTTACTGTAGCATTAGTACTTTGTCAGATACTGAGCTACCCCAAACTTCTTAACCAAGTCACTCAAGCGGAAAATGTAGGTCAGATGCTGCATACATTGCATGGGTTCACCTCAGCATCCAAAGATGAATCACTTGTGCCAGTTTGGTTACTGTAGCATTAGTACTTTGTCAGATACTGAGCTACCCCAAACTTCTTAACCAAGTCACTGAAGCGGAAAATGTAAGTCAGATGCTGCATCTGATGCATGGGTTCACCTCAGCATCCAAAGATGAATCACTTGTTCAAGTTTGGTTACTGTAGCATTAGTACTTTGTCAGATACTGAGCTACCCCAAACTTCTTAACCGGACGCGGACGCGGACACGGACGCGGACGCGTGGGGTTATAGCATAAGCTCACTCAACTTCGTCGAGGTGAGCTAAAAATGAAAAAAAAATTGGGATGCCAGTGCCTGAATTTGAACCCACAATCCTTGGGTCTATGTGCACGCACAGCATATCTAGATTAAAATATAAAAAAAAAAATTCACAAAATAAAGTTATAGCAAATAATGTATATAAAAGAATTGAGTAACTTAATCTGACAAACATGCAATAAATGAGTGCAGAAGAACATATATTTACTAAGTTATTAAAAGAAATAGTTAAAGAAAAATAATAAGAGCACCCTAACATCTCTCTCTTTCGGGGAAAGGATGGACAACCTAAAGAGGCATCAGATAGGATGTCATCCTTAAGAAATATTAAGTGCAGAAAACCACTGTTAGATGGAGTAAATGAAAGAAAGATTAGTATTTACTCTGATTAGTTCATTAATATACAAGCCAATTAGAAAAAAAATATTATTTTGTCCAGTTCTTATTATATCATCTAATAGAAAAAAAAATCTGTCAGCAGATGTTGTTACAGAAATTTTGACCCCCCCCCCCCTTTTATACTCTATAGAATACAAGAATTATTATAAATTCAAATTGTACATGTTGTTAATCAAAAATGCTATCACACAAGCATTCATTAATTTAATTTTACCTAGGATATAGGTTTCAAAATATCAATATGAACTCAAGGGAAATTAATATGGAGAAAATGCCAAACTTCATAAAAAATTCCAAAGTTCAAAAAGTGGCAAAAATGGCATTAAAATTATTCAGGTAAGTTAAAAATAGCATTCAAAATATGGATGAAAAATGAAAAATAAAGAAAAAAATTTTTAAGGCCCAGCCGGGATTTGAACTCGCTACCTTGGGACTCATTGACAAAGAAAACATGCCTATTTACAGTATTAAAGAAATCATTAAAAATCTATAAGTCAAGATATTGAAAAAATTCTTTCACTGTTACATTCCTTACAATAAATATGATAAATGTTAAAACAATCATTCATGGGAAGAACCATAAAATGCCAAAAATGATGAAAATGACCACCCCCCTTCCTTTTTTACAGTATTAAAAAAATCATAAAAAATTCAAAAATAAATTTTTCAGCAAAATTCTTTCACTAAAGCATTCCTTTGCTTAAAAATGGCTAAATTAAACTAAACTGGAGCAGAATTTTTCAATCAGAAAGAAAATATTATGAGAAATATCAATTTTTGCATTAAAAATGCAATGTCGAAAAAGACGTCAAAAACGCGTCAAAAATTAGTTATTGGATTTTAACGAAATGAACAAACTTGAATTGTACATCCTTCTAGATCACTAAGATACAATTAGTTTTTCAATCCATTCAGTGGAACTGGAGAAGAAGATTTTTGAAGAGGGGTACCCTCTGGGGCCTATTTGACCCCGCCCTGGATCCACCCCTGAAGGGATCAAGCCGAAATGAACAAACTTGGTAGAGGACCTTTAGTACTTCATGCATACCAAGTTTCATCAAAATCCCTTCAGCCGTTCTTGAGAAGAAGTTGAAAATGTTAAAAGTTTACGACGGACGGACGGACGGACGGACGCCGGACGCCGGACGCCACACTTTGACAATAGCTCACTTGAGCCTTTGGCTCAGGTGAGCTAAAAATGTAGTTCCTACCTCAATTTGTGCATAAATGTCATATTTTTCCTATTCCTTTTCTATATCAGAGACAAAATATATTTTCGCAGGTATTTATTTTAGTTTTCTAGTCAAATTCCTGAAAATTTGACTATGAATCGTCTTGTACATCAGTGGCAAATTTAGGGGTGTGGAGGGGGCTGCCCGTCCCCCTCTTTTCTCCCCAAGCCCTATATTGTAGGAATAGCAAATTTTCCTCTTGAACCTTCTCCTCCTCCTCAAAGCTAGATGACTCTGGATCTGCATATAAAACTACGGTATCATTCTAATTTATGTATTTTACTAATAACAAGGACTTATAAACACTTTTAAAGTCAACACGATTCAGCATTAATGTTTATTAAGACATTTCTAGAAAAAAAATCTGTAAAAATCAATATATGTACGCAAAAACTAATTCAATAGAGCTATAGCATTAGCGAAGGGCTATGTATACCTTTTGAAAAGGTCACAAATACCAGTTACGTAATGATTGACCCCATGTAAATTGCATGTCAATTAGAGTCGGGGGAGGTGCGGGGGAGGTGTGGGGGAGGTGCGGCCGCGTACTTAGTTTGTTTTGACAAGTACACAATCACTGATGCATGCAACTTCGGCATGTCAATTATGCAACGCTATGCAGGTTCTATCACAGAGAGAGAGATAGAGAAAGAGAGGGGGTCAAGCCTGAGTTTTTTTTATATTCAGCGCCAAACCGATAGAAAATGACTCGGCAAGTAAAGAAAAAGTCCAATTAAAACATCCCATCTCAGAAAATAAATGTCTCTAAATTCTTGCAGTACCTAATGAATCGAATGAGACTGAGCTTATGAATAAATAAAACGAAATAAAACAACTAGTTATCCCTTTCCTTAATCGGAAATCTTCATAAACATCATTCAAATCTTGAAGGCGGATCTAGAAAATAGGTTGAAAGAGGTTTCCGGACTTTGTGAAGAGGAATATTTTTTTTTTTTTTTTTTTTTTTTTGGGTTTTTTTTTTGTTTTTTACTACATTCACACACTTTCGCTCGCACTTGCACACCAATATATCAATTTTGTATCATTATAGTCATGATAATTCAAAGGATACTTATTAGGGCATTTTCAATTAATATAAGAATATGTTGATGTTTATGATAAAAAGTTATGGAAATTTTTCCATCTATCCTTGAAAATTCTGTTCTTACACTTAATTGTATACATATATTTTTCTGTTCTATAATATTTCTTAAGATTTTGAATAAATTCTCCAATATTTAAATGATTGCTTAAAAATCTTGCTCTATAAATGTAGTATTTTCCTAAAACTATACACAGGTTTTCTGCTGCAAATTGTCTGCCAAATTTAAGAAATAAAATGTTTTGTATTGAGAATATTAATGTTATACCAGCATTTTCTAATGTGGTCTTGAGATCATGCCAAAATTTTTGTGTATATCTACAATAAAAAAATATATGTTCTATTGTTTCAGTTTCATCATTACATAAGCTGCACAGAGAAATGTTTTTTACACCTATTGAAACCAGATATTTATTCGTAGCAATTATTCTGTGAACTATTCGATATTGGAACCAAATCAATTTAGTGTCAGCAGTAAAATTAAAAATATTTCGATATGTCTTGTTCCAATCAATGACTTCAGTAAATGCTGGTAAAGCTTCCCATTTTTGACATGATTTTGGATAGGTCTGAATGTTTGATAGAAAAAAGTCATAAATAACTCTTGATCCTTTGTTAGTTTTACATATAACTTTTAAAAAATCAGGCATTTCTGGACCAAATTGTATAACATTATTATTACTATTTTTCAACATTGGCCATTTGTTAAAAATTGCAATTTTTATACCAAAATAAGTTGTGAATGGTAGGTTGGAACCCAGTATGTTACTTATATATTCTCTAGAATATATTGTTCCATCTATATTAAAAAGGTCTTTTATAAGTAAAATTCCCTTTTCAATCCATTGCTTATAAAACAAAGTTTTTCCATCTATTTTAATGTCACTATTATAGAATAAAGGTTTATTTAATATGCCGTCTTTATCTTTTTTAAACAATTGGGACCTTAATTCATGTAAATATTGTAGAGTTTCTTTCCAAAATCTATTTCTTATGTGATTTATTTTTTGCAATATGTAGTCATCTCCAGTTTTTAAAAGTAAATCTAAATCAACACTTGAAGAATCAGCAAAAAGTTGGATCCACTTAACTGTTTCATTATTTTTAACAATTCTTCTTATCCATGTAAGTTTTAGGCTTTTAATATAAATTTCTAATTTTATCATTCTACAACCCCCAAATTCCACATTTTGAATAAGAGTTTTTCTAGCAATTCTATCTGGTTTATTACTCCAAATGTATTTATAAAATATTTTTTCTATTTCTTTTATTGTTTCTTCTTTTGGTTTTGGCAAAGAGATGAATAGATGAGTAAGTTTTGGAAGTAATAATGTTTTAACAACAGTCAATTTTCCAAGTATTGTTAGATTTCTTTTTGACCATGAATTTATTTCTTTTTTTATTTTTCTGATTTTTTCTGGGAAGTTTAATGCCTCTAAGTTTTTCAATTCTGAATCATATTTTATACCTAGTATTGTAAAACTATCATTTAGCCAATTAATATTATATTCTGGACATAATTTTGTATTACATCTTGATTTGGAGCCGACCCATACTGCAGAAGTTTTTTCAATATTAGGCTTAAGGCCAGAAAATTTAGCAAATTCATAGAGTAGATTAAGAGCATTCTTTAAGCTTTTTTCAGTTCCATCTAAATATATTGTTGTGTCATCGGCATATTGGGATAGACGATATTCTTTATTACAAATAGTTATACCTTTTATATTCTTATTATGTCTAATAAGGTGAGCCAAAATTTCGACGCAGAGATTAAACAAATATGGCGAAACTGGATCGCCCTGACGACAGCCCCTCCCAACCCTGAAAAATTTTGAAAAGAACCCGTTTTGACTAACACAAAGACTGACTTCTGTATTTAATATTCTTATCCATTTTTGCATTTCTGGGCCAAATTTTAAGAACTTCAATACTTGTGACATAAATTTCCATGAAATAGAGTCGAAAGCTTTTTCGAAATCAACGATTAAAATTAGTCCTGGTAAATTATTTTCCTTACAAACGTTCAAAATGTCATATGTTAATCTGGTATTTTCGCCTATAAATCGTCCGGCCATAAAACCTTTTTGATCTTCATTAATGAGAGAATCTAGGACAGTTTTTAATCTATTTGCTATACATGTGGACAGTATTTTGTAAGTAACATTAAGTAAAGATATGGGTCTCCAGTTTGAAAGATATTCCCTACTTTTATTTTGTTTCGGTAAAATAGTTATTATTCCTTGCTTTTGTGTTGGGGAAAGTTCATTTTTGTCAAAAGCGTTATTTATGGAGCGTACAATAAAGGGTCCAATGTCTTTCCAAAATACCTTATAAAATTCACTAGTAAAGCCATCAGGGCCTGGGGACTTAAAATTCTTCATGTTCTTAAGAGCAGTTGAGGCTTCTTTGTAAGTTATTTTTCCTTCTAAAGTATTAGCATTTTCTACTGTGAGCTTAGGAATATCATTATAGTTTAATACTTCCTCTAGAGAAATATTTGAAATTGTGTCATCTTTTGATTTATAAAGATTTGAATAGAATGTCTCAATTTCTTTAATATTGCAGTTTGTTCAGTTATAATTACTCCATGAGAATCTATAATTTTTGTTACTGTTTTATTTATGTAATTCCTCTTTTCAAGTGAGCAGAAGTATTTAGTTGGCTTCTCGCCTTCCTCTATCCATTTTGCTTTTACACGCATCATTATTGCCTTCATTTTGTTTTCTCTTATTTGTTCTAATTCTTTTTTTAGATTCCTTAATTCATTTTGTCTATCCTCGGTAAGCCCGTCATGGTTTTCTAACTTTTCAATCTTTTTTTCTAAATTTTCAGTTTGTTGTATTAGTTCTCTTTTTTTTGCTGTTGAATATGATATCGTATTTCCTCGAATGATTACTAGTAAGGTTTCAAGAAAGAGTTGATCATCTATAGTAAGTGTTATGTTGTTAGGATCTATATCCTGTATTTCGTTTCTTTCATAATTTGTTGTAGCGTATTGCAATTTGACTTCTGTTATTGTTTCATTTACAAGTTTGAGATATTCCTTATCTTTTAGGAGAGTGTTATTAAATCGCCAAAACCCTTTTCCTCTCTTAAAATTAGAGAATTTTATGTTTAAATTTATAATTGAATGATCTGTACGGTATCCTGGCTTAATTTCTGTATTTTCAATTAGTGACAATAATTCGGATGAAATCAGAAAGAAATCTAATCGTGCTTTTTTTATAGGATTCTGAGACTGCCAAGTGTATTTTTTTCTGTTATGATTATTAACTCTCCAAGGATCAATTAAGTTATATTTGGATTTAATATTCAATACAATATCTCTAGCTCTTTGATTATTAATATTTCTGTAATTATAATAATCTATCTCTGGATCTTGAACAAGGTTAAAATCTCCAGTGAGAATCATAAAGTCATGTTCTGACTCGTCAATATACTTGTCTATATTTTTATAGAATTCAGGGTCATCTCTGTTCGGTCCGTATATGTTTATTAGTAGAATTTTGTGTTTTTCTTCAACCATTATTTCCAATATTAATAGGTTACCCTCATTATCAGATTTTTGTTTATCAACTCTTAAATCAAAATTATTATTAAGCAAAACTGCAACGCCACGCGCATTAGATCTACCCGGACTCATGTATATGTCGTAACCCCAGCAAGCTCTAATATAGTTTTCTTCTTCTTTTGTAAAATGTGTATCCTGTACACAATAAATAGAATAATTTTTACCTTTCAAATAGTTTAAAACATCTCGCCTCTTACTTTGCTCACCTAAACCTCGACAGTTCATAGATAAAATTTTCAGTTCAGACATGGGTGTAGTATTCAGTAAATTTAACCATTTTTGTCATAATTAATTATATCAACAGTTATCAACATATTCTTATTCCTACTCACACTCATCTTACATTCCGAAAATAAACAGTAATAGAAATATTCACTCATACAACTTGCACACACACATGCGCACACCACACGACCACTCACACAATATGCATTCCCACTGGAAAAAATAAATTCTGACTGTTCAAATGAGCATAGATGACATATACTACTCAGTGTCTGATAACAGATGCATACCAGGAATGCTATAACCTGTAAAATACAAAAATGCATCCGATTGAGGGTAAATATTATAGAAACAACAAATTACAGTCACTACTGCAATGTATCACCGGAAATCTGGTATAGTCAACGATTCTTCTTCTTTGTCACGCGGATTGGTAACGGTACACTTGGATCCGGATTCATCTCAACGCTTAGATTTAAGTCTACGGTCAATATCGTCGTGGATGTTGAATTTGTATCGGGTTTCCCCACTTTGTCCGTAAACATAGCCGTTAAAATACCAAGCGGAATCTATATATCTATGGTCCTGTAATCTCGATATTAGTTTTGTGTTATAAAATGTCACGTCGTCCGCCAGGCGCACGCCCCCGCTGTTTTCTCTCACTTGTTTTCGTTTTCTCATTATTTTCGCTTTAGAATCAGTGTTTTTGAGTTTCAGCAAAATAGGTTTGTGCGTGTCCTTTTCTCGTTTTGGAATTCGATGCACTGCTAGTATTTCGTCCGGGTTGACCTTTACTCCTGCCTTGTCGGATAATAATTGTATCACTCTTTCCTCGGTGTTTTCTCTTCTATCCTCTTTTACTCCGTAGATCTTTATATTATTTTTTCTAGAGTATTGTTCGTTATAATTTGCTTTTTCTTCGGCCTTTTGTGCTGTTTTCACCGTTTCTATAAGTGTGCTTTTCATTTTCACCATCTCAGTATTACACTCTACAAGTTTTTCTCTCAAATTTGTGATATCCATATTCAGACCGTCAATTTTTTCATTTAAATCATTTTCTCTCGTTTTGCATACTTTCTCTATTTCGGAGCATCTTTTCTCGACCTTTTCCTCAATTTCTTTCTCTATCTCCTCTCTGTTTTTCTTTACTATTGCGGAAACTATATTTGTAACTAACTCTTGTAGGTGGGTGGATTTTACAGTTTCTTCCAACTTTTCGTTAATTTTCTTCAAATCTTCTCTAATCAAAGTTAATGGGTCACCTTCTTTTTGTTTTTCTTGTGAAGAGGAATATAAAAACAAAACCAAAAAAAAAAAAACCTGTTGAAGCCCTTTTATGATTTATATATATGTACAACTGGCAAGCGAGAGCACAGGTCACCGAAAATTGGAAAACTGTAAGGAGATACTATTTCTATGCTCCATATATATATACCGTCCTTCAGTGACCCGGGGGCCCTACATTATGTTCAATGGCGGGGGGGGGGGGGGGACTGTATGATGTCAGTCATAAAAGGTGGCGAGTAAAATAGAAAGCGTGAAATTTTACTTCAAAAATATTGTCAAACAAACAAAAAAGAAGAAGGAAAGAAAAAAAAGGAATATATGGTAAATTAAAGAAAGAAATCGGACAAATTCAAGTTTTGAAGTAAAAGGTGACCGCATACCCCCCCCCCCCCCCCCCCCCCCCCACACACACACACACAAACACAAACAAGCACTAGAGTCCATTCCCTACATTCATTTGTGATCTTATAGTTCGTAAGGTTAAAATCCTAGAAATGAAAAAAAAAGCTCTCCAGAAGTCTTTTTTTTTTTTATTTTACCATATATACGTCATCTAAATCTTCCAAAGTCGATAAAACCAATCAGATTCAGAATATATAAAAGGCTAGTTTTATAAATAGCAATTTTTCATTATCATGGTTATTTTCAAGTATCTCATTCAAATATTGAAAGTAACCCCCCCCCCCCCCCAAATTTACCTTATTTATCAATTTTGTACTGAGAATCAGATAAAATACGTAAAATAATAATAATGATAATAAAAATATCAGAGAAACTCGGGATTCACCACACTCGGTCCCGGCCAGCATATTTTCTAAGGTCAAAGGCCAAAAGACAGAGATCATATTTTGGAAATATTATATATACATGTACATGAATTCGTAAATTATGAGTAACCGGCGATCTCTGGTAGAGGGTTGGACACTGTCACAGCCTGTCGGAAAGAGGAGATGGGATGGTAGGTGGGATTTGATTCCAGCCTGTTTAAGAAAAAAAAAAACAAAAACAAAAAACAAAAACAAAAAACAAAAAAAGAAAGAAAGACAAAAACGTAACGGGATTTACTTTTGGGAAAATTCAAAATATGTCTCCCACTTTTAGAAAATCTGCCCAGAGTAGAAAACAGTGGCGGATCCAGCGCCCCCTTTGCCGGGGGGTCAAGGGGCGAATTTTGCCGATTTATACTGAAAATGGGCAAAAATATACCTGTTTTTGGAAAATTTGGGGTTAGTGCCGGGGGGAGGGCGGGCGCCCCCTCCGCTCCTCCCTGAATCAACCACTGGAAAATGATAATGGTACATGATACCTAGAGTTGATACAGTCTTTTTGTGTTGAACCCCCCCCCCTCCCCCCCTTCGCATTTATTTATACGTTGTACAGGTCTAGGATTCTCACGTTCTCTCTCTTATCCATGCGGACCTTGAGTCCCGAGGTGGGGATGGGGTCGATACAAAGGATTGGGTATCGAGGTGGATTTCTCTTAATTTTGACATATCAGTTCCCATTGTACTCCAAATAGCAGAGGGAAATACTAGAAATAAATAGAAGAGTGAGAAGACATTTTGGAACGAATTGTACGATGACGAAGTCGAATAATATTAGAAGAAAGAAGATTAGCCAAGCCTGCTGGTATGCTTGATCTGAAATTATACTAACTGACCATCGTATTTTTAATAAACCCAATTATGAATACGATTGCCGAGTAATTGCTGCGATTTTTTACAGTTGCATAGACAACATAGGTAGCTCGAATTTCCTTTTACATATGACACATAACACAGTACAGTTGTTTCACATGTTATATGTGTGCATTTAGATGTCACATTTTTTTCACATTTGACAACCATGTAGCAAATTATGAAAGAATGGGTATTCATACTGTTACCTTGAAGTTCATTACTTATTTAGTCCTTGCATAAATAAGCTGCGAGCCTACTTGCAGGCTACAAAATTCTCTTGTTCCACTCTCGACATAATATGAATCAAGGCAAAGCCTTTTTGTGCGAGCGGAGAGAAAAGAAAATAAAAATAAAACTTTCTTTCTTGCATTTTAGACTATGACGGTTCATCTTATCTTACAAAACTTTCAGTTTGATGATTGCCAAAAAAAAAGTAGTATAAGGCGAGTGGAAACACGGAAGCAAATGAACATTATGATTAAGGGGGGGGGGGCTTAAAATATGATTCTTGATACGTCCCTGTTTCGGCCTAGACCGGCAAATATTAGATTAGGTGTGTGTGTGTGGGGGGGGGGGGTGTCCAGTCATATTTACGGAAACTACGAGCAAAAAAAAAACTGTCTGATTTTGAAAACTTATATCAACGATATAGTTTTAAGAACTCAGTAGACAGTGCTCAGCTAGAAGTCATCTTTGCTTGAACTGGTCAGACCAAGGATTTATAAACAGACCTTGTTAAAAACGGAATCGACCTAAGCACAAACATTTCCTAAATGTGATTTTTTTTTTTATTTCAAGCCATTTTAATTCTGTCAGAAGAAGGTTAACTCATTGCATATCGACCAAAAAAAAAAAAAAAAAAAGATGTCGGACACAATCGTCCAAAGCCTGCATGCATGTTTCACAACATTTTAATAACAAAAAAAAAAAAAGAAACACACACGCAATATCGGACTTCAAAATTATATTTTGGAGAAATATTCGGTTGCCTCTAATTCGAGAAGTGTTCTGGATTGAGAAACTTAATACCGTGAAGCCATCCGGATTGAACACAAAATTGCCCATGGGAATACTTTGGCCGGATTATTGACCTTTTTAAAAGCATTTACGTCAAGCAAAATACGTCCATTAAAGGAATAACTTACGACGTCAAAGTGACATTAGCGATTTGGCGCGATGACGTCAATGACGTCATAGAAACACAGTAAACAAAATACTCAAACGGAAATGTCGGCTTTCGTAAAAGATTCCGTGGTTACGCCAAGTTGTTGATGCTATTTCGTAATCTGCTTTACGAAAAATTATATCAATAAATTTAACTTGTAAACAAAAATTGAGTATGACTTATACGTCAACTTGCATGTCGAAAAAAGATGTAAATGGCAGTATCCAGCATCTCCGCAGTAACTCTGTACGTGAGAGGACGAAAGTTTTTAAAAGCATAGTAGTACATTCTCATTCACTGATTTAGCATCTTTTCTCAGTAAAGTAAGTGTATACGCGTTACCATAAGGGCGAGCTTCGCTCGCAAAGGCCCTTCGGGCCTTTGCAGCGAGCTCCGCTCGCTATTAGGGCTGTAACGAATTAACTCACGGTACGATGTGAATCACTCTATTTGCTTTCGATGTGATTCGTATCTCAAGTCTTTGATTTCTGACTATAAAGGTGAAATCACACTTAAGAATGGGTTTTGAATTTTCTACAGTTATAAAAGAATAATCCCAATAAGAGAGCAATACTACGACGTGTCAATCACCTTAATATATCCTGAATTACTTTAATATCTTTAATGTACGTGTTTTTCAAATGAATCGAAAAAGCTCAATATGGAGACAGTGGGGTGCTGTGAATCAAACCGTTAACAAGAACTGTGGTTAATTGAAAACCATGGTGAATATTTGCAGCACTACAACATATACATGATACTTTTATAATATCACAGTACAGTTATTACTATGTTGTAGACAAACAGGATATATTTTGGTGTACAGATCAGTTTATATATAGATCTAGAAGCATTGTGTCTTCCCATTTTGATGTCATACTTCTATTTCAACTAAATCTTGCCTCTCAATAGTTGAAATGTCTTTTTCATAAAAATTCAATCTTAAACTATTTTGCTTTATAATCAATTATCATAAATATTGAGAGTCATATCATGATTATTGAGAGTCATAGTCTATTATCAGAATCGAAAGCAATGATTGAGCAATAATCGATTATTAGCGATGATTCTAGTAGTACACCAATAATAAATACCAAATAGTACTATTGTTGATACAGAAAAACAAAGGTATTCATATCTTTGTTTCATGGACTATTTTCTTTAAATAGTGTCATTTTGAAATTTTCACTTTAAATTTTATGTGAAATAAAACAAAATACTAAATGATACTGTACTAATATACTTTTAAATGACTACATGATACTTTATGATACTTAACTACACTATACTACACAATACTTTACTATACTACACTATACTACACTATACTACACAAAACTTTACTTTACTACACAAAACTTTACTATACTACACTATACTACACAAAACTTTACTTTACTACACAAAACTTTACTATACTACACTATACTACACAAAACTTTACTATACTACACGAAACTTTACTATACTACACAAAACTTTACTATACTACACAAAACTTTACTATACTACACGAAACTTTACTTTACTACACATGTAGTATAGTGTAGTAAAGTATACTATAGTATACTATAGTTTACTATAGTATACTATAGTATACTATAGTACTTTTTCGTTAGGGCAGTCAGAGTGTAAGTTTTAAGAATGCGCTGGTACAAGACTGTAGATTGGTCAAGTACCAAGCCTAGTGTCCGTCTGGTGACATTAGGATCATATCCACGGTATAAAAGGCGTTTGATGATTCTGACGCATTTTCGATACTGATGTTGTCTATCTTTGATCCTTCTTATCTTGTTAATTATGTCACCATAAAATGAAGGTTGTGAAATACCCAAAATGATATACTCTGTTGCCTGTATTGGTCACAATTTCAGAAGAAGTTATAAAAAAAATTAACAATAACTTTTGTAAAATTTCCAGAAAGTCTTTACTAGTTTGTGAAAACGAAAACCTTGTCCCAAAAGTATCTTGGTAATTTGTAAATTAACTATGAACATCCAAAACATCAGTACATGCTCTAGCATACCGGATGAGCTGTGAAATATAGATACATGTACCATAGGACGGTAATCTAGGAACATCACCGTCAAGCCAGGGGAAATTTACTATGTTAAATCCAAAATCATCTCTTATGTCATACACACTTGTATGGATCTCTCCATTAACAATTTTGATATTTAGGTCCAAAAATGGTGTTCCTGTGTTTGAAATGTTTGCCTTGTTTAGATTCAATTCTTGTGGATAAATAACATTTTTATACTTTTCAAATACAGGATTGTCGATAGTAAGAATATCATCCAGGTACATGTACCTAGAAGTACCAATGAAACATTTCACATCATCATTTTATCTTTGCTTTTGAAGATTTTGGATAAATTCTGTTTCATACGTGTACAAGTAAATCAATAAATCTGCAACAAGAGGCGCACAATTAGTACCCATAAGAATCCCTACAACCTGCTTATAGAGTTTCTCACCAAATCTTACATATATATTGCCCAAAAGGAAGGACAAGGCAATACACAGGTCACCACATGTCCATGATTTGTATGATTTGTAATCTGTGGCGGAAAAGAAACCGGGTCCCTTCGATTCAGATGTACAAATATAAGTTTTCCCCTCTCGATCAGATCAAAACACCATTTAATGAGTTTGTACAGTCTATCATTTATTATGTTGTGAGGAAGCATTGTGTACATATAAGAAAAGTCGCATGAAGATATCGTATTTGCTTCAAAATTTCTTGATTTCATTTTGTCAATCACATCCCCTGAATTTTAAATAGACCAAAAGAAGTTTACACCATTCCTGTTCATGACAGTTTCACAGTATTTTGCCACGTGTTCCTTTACAGTTTCATGAAAATACTCTAAATTTCAAAATATTCCTCAATAGACAAACTTGTAAGGATTCACACACTCTACACCAAACCTATCATGTATCCAGCCTACATCGTATCCTACCTTCCGGGATCCACCCTATACCTAATCAATTCAACCTCGGATCAACACTATCTAGGATGTATTCCGACATGGACACACTTTCTTGACCTATCCCATCGACCTTCGTTGAACAACCCTTGCTTGGGAAAAGCAGGAATTCGACTACGTTAAGTACCCTTATACATGTAGATCAGATGTTCAATAGTGGTGTTTATCAGGAGTTGTTGATCACGTATGGATTTGATCCACGTCACCTCTAGTCCATCCCTTTGCACAACCATCAAATCGTTATCCACCTTCTCAAAAATAAAACCTATATTTTTCCCATCCCCTAACAGGGGATCCATAACATGTAGGATTCTAACTGTTAAGGATTTATTCCCTCCGGCATCTCATCATCTTCGATCACACCTAACTATGATCCATCCCGATTTGGATGCAACCGGTGTAGGAGATATTTGTCCACTCATTTTATATCCAATAACCTGGGATCCAACTTACCCAGAATCTAGTCTGTCCTTGATAAATCGAATCCTGAATCTTTTCTAATCCGTTTCATGTTTCTTTGGCGTGAGTTAAATTTTTAAAGTTTTGTTAAATACACGAAACGTGCATGTTTGATCCATGCTGTTAATTTTTCTGCTTTTAAATGATGCTAATGAATTTGAAGACGTTTTATTATAACATTGGTGTTCCTTCACATAACCCTAGACAGTCATTTTAGATATTGTTTTCATTTACGTGCGTGAACATCGACGGCGGATGCGGTGATGCTAACTCCTCCCGGGCATCCGGTCCCACCTCTAGCTTGCTAGGGTTCCGTCGATGCTCAAATTTTTGCTCTATTGTGAGTGATGTTGCGATTATCGTTAGGATCTTCTTTAACTCATTTGTCCCTTTTGTGTTTATTTCTATACGTATCTGCTATGTGTATTTACATTGGGTGTTTTGCTATGGGTGCTGCAATCAAGTGTTGTTGGAGGTCCCCCCTTTTCTTTCATTTAATTAGTGATATTAAATTTTCATTGGAATATGTGATATCAATAATATTGATATGGTATCTCTAATTAGATTAGTGATATCACTACCAATCTAGTGATTTCACTGATTCAAACTATTGATATCACTATTTCTAGTAATTGATATCTCTAATCACTCTTTTCTGAAAATACTCATATCCCTAAAAAATTAGTGATATCAATATTTGAATTAGTGATATCAATAAGTCTTTCAAAATCAGAGATATCTCTTATTCAAATAAGTCATATCTCTAATTTTGAACAATAATTCAAATGACTTCTACCCAAGCAGGCCCAGGATCGAAAACCGAAATAGAATTAGTGATTATCACTTATTCAAATAGTGATATCGCTAGTTTAAATAGAGATATAACTATTTGGAAATAAATGATGATATCATTTATTTGATAAGATATCACTAATTCATAACTGATATCTCTAGTTCCATTAATGATATTAATATTAAGATTAGTGATATCACTTGTATTCAAGATGAAGAGAAAACAGTTATATCTCTATTTAATTTGTGATAAAACTCATTTTGATGAGTGATAAAACTCATTTTCATGAGCGATAAAACTCATTTTATTGAGTGATAAAACTCATTTTAATGAGTAATAAAACTCATTTTAATGAGTGATAAAACTTTTTAAAATAGTGATAACACTCATTTTATAGTGATATCTTTAGTTATTAGGTTTGTTACTGACCATCTACAGAGATTTGTCGGGTTGATCAAGCCCAAAGAAGGCGGGACGAAGCCGAGCCTTCTATGGGCTTTATCAACCCGACAAATCTCTGTGGACGGTCAGTAACAATGTTAAACGTCTTCAAATTGAACAGCATTATTTAAGAACAGATAAATTGGCAGCATGGACCTGACATGCACGTTTCGGGTACTTAACCCTCGTCAGTGCTCCTCAAATCTTAACAATATAATATGCCAAAAAAGTATGAAAGTTACTATGTCGGAAAAGCGTACCGAAAGACGTAGTAGGATAGGTGGGATATGATGCTATAGGACCAACGTTTTAGAAATTTAAAGAAATTTTGAAAACAGAAAATTTCGAATGCGTTGAAAAAACGAACAACCGAAATTGATCGAACTTGCCTACATGTGCTCTCGAGGACTCCTGGTCCATCAGCAGTGACACTCACCAAGTGGTATAAATATTAAACGTCTTCAAATTGAGTAGCATCATTTAATAACAAATAAATTGGCAGCAAGGACCAGGCATGCACGTTTTGGGTATTTAACCCTCGTCAGTGATTCTCAAATCTAACAATGTAATATGCCAAAAAAGTATGAAAGTTATTATGTCGAAAAAGCGAACCGAAAGACGTAGCAGGATAGGTGGGATATGATGCTACAGGACCCACGTTTTAGAATTTTCAAGAAATTTTGATAACAGAAATTTTCGAATGTGAAAAACGATCAACCGAAATTGATCGAACTTGGCTACATGTGCCCTCGGGGACTCCTGGTCCACCAGGAGTGACACTCACCAAGTGGTATAATTGTTAGTCTTCAAATTGAATAACTGTTTTGTTTTTGTTACAGAAAATTGCCGTTTCACGACTCCTTTTACGTGCGAATTCATTTATACGGCAATGGTAGAATTGCTGACGGTCTATAGAAATTTAGACGGCGTTCACGTGACGCGATTTACGCTCTCTGATTGGTTCGAACTAGTCCGTGGCAAAATAACACTCATTATAAAAGTGATATCTCTCATTATATAGTGATATCTCTCATTATATAGTGATATCTCCCATTATATAGTGATATAACTCATTACATGAATGTAATTATGTTAAAATGGTTGCCCATAGATGAGAGCACAGTTAAGTTATCCGAGTTCTTACTTCAGTAATCCAAGCCCTCAATTATGTACATGTAATCTAATATCTTTAGAAATATAAGATCTCAGTTAAGATCTATGTGATCATAGTTTAGTAAAATGAAATCAATGTTAAGAAGTACGAATAATAAAAAGTATATCTTATTCATTGTTTCCTAAAAGTGTTGTTTAAAATATCTTTGCTAATGGCAATAAAAAGGCAGCCAGAAAGATCAAGAATAATCTTAGAGAGATGAGAGAAATAGCCCCACTTGGGCCTCATGTAATAAAAACATCGACAAGGATAATTCCAATTTAAATAACTGCGTCTTTTAAAACCCGCAAAGTTGATATCAAGCAATTAAAGTCGTGCAAAAAGAAATCAATAAGTACTACTTCACTGCATCAAATTGCCTTCTGCAAAGTCGGCATAACGAGATTTAGGTAATAATTCAAGATTAAGAATTCGATATTTGACTGAAATCGACGAAAGAGAAATCGCACGAAATTAATTTGACATTCGAAAATTCGACTTGGTGTATTTTTGGCATAATTTCGATATAATCATCTCGACAGAAGTGCGTTTACTCCAACACATCAACTTGAATGATGTCGATACCTCTAGATGTTCGTGCCATAACGACTTTTAAGATGACGATTTATTTTGAAGTTGACATGAGACAAATCACATTAAATTTTCTTGACTTTTAATGAAATTAACTTCATGCTTTTTGAATGACATTTCGTCCAAAAGACCTCGTTGAAGACAAGTTTACAGCGACTTTTCGACTTAATTACGTCATAATGCTTCATTTTTCTCAGCAATTCGATTTTCTTTTTGTCGTGAAACCTACTTACAACACAACAACAGGAGGCACTAAAACGTTTCCGTAGAAATCGAACAATCGTAACATTTTTTTTTTTTTTTGATAATTGAAAATTTTTCTACGATCTCTGCGATTTCCTGGACCTACGATCATCACGATATATTTACATTGCAAGTTGTTTTCCTATGTTAAACGGCTATTCAATTTTAACGTTCATTTTACGATGAACGTGCGCGCAAGAATTTCAAACAGAGGGCGGGGCATTCTGATGCTGAATTTGCGAGCAGGATCAGATTCCCAACATTCGTACGGGGAATGAGACGGGGAAAAGAGAAGAAACAGGCGGGGACAACCAAAAAATTCCCTCAAACCATTGAAATATGTATAACGACTCAATGTACGTGTATATGTACAGTTTCCACAGAGTTCATACATGTATGTGTATATTTGTACTTCAATGTTGATGGCGCTACCGAAATGAATTTATGCAGCGCTGACTACTCTTATTATAAATAAGGCTTTATTTTCTTCAAATTGTTTATAAAAAGTTAAAATTCATCATGAAAACGTTTTAGCAGATATTTACAACTGGTATTTACATTTTGAAAACGCTCTAAAAGTCCATTACTGACTTTTCTTATCTTCAAATTGTTTATGAAAAATAAGATTCATCGTAAAAACATTTCAGTAAGGGAGAGAGGGGGAGGGAGAGAAGGGTAGGGAGGAGGAGGAAGGGGCGGGAGCCTGGAGGTGGGAGGAAGGGGAGGGGGAGGTAACGGAAGCGTGAAAAGGAGGGGAGGGAAGGAGGGGGAGATAGGTACTCCCCTCTCCGCCACCCCCCTATAATGGATGATCTATATAAAATAGAATCCCTCCATGATTAAAGAAAAAATCTTCATATAGTTTTAACTATCCATGTTTAAACATGAATTTTGCATTGTTACCTTTTGGTTTCTATCCTCTTTGCTTGTGATTAAATATACTATTCCAAATGCACCTTGGCCTAATGTACCCTCCAAATTATAAGCGTATTTATCCACATACTCTGCCATCACCCTACTCCCTAGCTTATAATTCTACTTTCACATTGATCACGGCTTCATTGGCAACGAGCCACTTCCGGGTCTATAATCTTCCTTAGTCGGAAATCAATAATAAAGTCAGTACTAAGAACGGATGTTTAAAAGTCTAGTATCGATGTGTATCGAATAGACGGTATGTTTTTTTCATTAACGGTGAGAATACATTAGGTTCATATCAATACATAACAAGATAAATCAATTCTGGCAAATCATTCTGGTCATCTCCACGACGAAAAAAAAACAACAAAAAAAAAAAAAAAAAAAAAAAAAAACAACAACAACAACAAAAAAGCAACTATTTAAAGATTGTCATTTATAAAAGTTAACGCATCGTCCGTTGTCCATCCGTTGTTCATTATTTTGCCTTTTTAACATCCCTCCCGAACCCACAGTTCAAAATTTGCATGCGGTTTGAACAGAAAAGTCGAATATATGCCGGACAATAAGAGTCCGTGATGGCCATCTTGGATTTCCGATCACTTTGAAAAACAAATTTCCGATCGGGTTGAAAACACAAACTTGGTAGAGGACATTACGTATACTTGACGGTAATGGATGCGGTCTGCTGCAATTCTGTTTTGGGGGGAAATGCGGGAAAAACGCGAAAAAACAAATCAAGAATAAACTTTTCCAGAAACGCTGCATAGAAATGAATGTTGAACGTCTTCAAATTCATCATTTTAGAACAGATAAAATTTCAGCATGGACCAGACATGCACGTTTCGGGTACAGTACTTAACCCTCGTCAGTGATCCTCAATCTAAACAATGTAATATTGCCAAAGAGTTTGAAAATTAATTATTATGTCCAAAATGTTACCGAAAGACGTAGCAGGATGGGTGGGATATGATGTTACAGGATCCACGTTTTAGAAATTTCAAGAAATTTTGAAAACAGAAATTATAAAATGCGTTGAAGAGACGATCAACCGAAGATGATCGAACTCGGCTACATGTGCCCTCGGAGACTTCTGGTCCACCAGCAGTGTCGATCACCAAGTGGTTCAAATGTTAAACGTCTTCAAATTCATTTTAGAACAGATAAAATTTCAGCATGGACCACTGAAACATGCACGTTTCGGGTATAATGATATATATAGTCGAGAACAAGAGAGCGGTTAACTGTAGATAAATGTTACCTTTTTTAAAATATAACTGGAACAATCTTTTCAGAGTGTGTTCTGATCGACATTTGTCAGGAGAGGAGGGGGATTAAGATCTCAAATTTTCAAGCAAAAAATAATGTGTTCATTTATTTTGTAAAATGTTTTAATGATTCTTGTAAGCCGGCGAGCGAAGTGAGCCTTCAAAACAGGTTGAGGTAGATTCATATTTTCCTGTTTACCGTGTTATTTTCAAACATTGGTTTTGTTCTACATACCGGCGATCCAAGAGAGTCGTAAGATTCTTGAATCCATGATTACATTTTGTCAAAATTTCTTAATTGGGATTTTGATATCATAAATAACTTGAATGTATGAGAAAGATTTGTTTTACTTCAAAGGATAATGACTCCTCTTTCCTTCTTTGAAAAACTCCCCCTTGTTGTTTGATGAAACCATACAAACTATCATAGGAACCCCCATCCGACATTTTACCATAAAAGATCAAAGGGGGGGGGGGGGGTGAGGGACAAGTACACGAAGTCCTATATGCGTTGCTTTTACTTGCATGTAGTGACAATCTAATTAAAATCCATCTCTCTTTGAACAACGGCATAGCTCTGCCTGAAAAAGTGGAGGAGCACAACATTCCAAAATTTCTTACAAGCCCAAAAAAAAGAAGATTTTTGGGTGGGGGGCAAAATATAGACTTATCAGAAAATACTTTCTATACCCTCTATCATTGATAAGTACATTCTATATAGTTTGAGTTAAATGTCTTCATGTACATTGATAAAGTAATATGGATATAGATGGATCAGAATAGCTAAATTATTCAGAAAGTTCATAAAAAGCTAGCGAGCGGTAACGAGCGAAAGAAAATTTTTGAGAAAATACATGTAGACTGAAAAATTGTAGATTTATGTTACAAAACATTGCTATTTTAGACAATGTTAATGCATCATCAAATATTGTGATTGAAAAGTTGGGGGCATGTGCCTCCGCTGCCCCCCCCCCCCCCCTTCTCCTACGCCCTTGGTCTTTTTAAATTCGTAAACTGACTACATCATACAGTACTGATCATAAAAAAATATGAAACCTTTCATTTTATTGTCGGAAATAGACGGGATCGGAAGATTCCGGAACAATGAAAACGAATTAGGTTTTGACAGTAGTATGTTTTTCTATTTTTAGCATCGAGTTCACACCAGCGAGTATGGAAAGTTTTACTGAATAATATAAGAAAGTAACGTAAACAGGAACATGGCGGGTTCAGATACTGATAACTTTGAATTAGAAACGACGATCGGGGAGGGTGCTTTCGGAAAAGTTTACCTCTGTAGCGATCGAAGTGACAAATCGAAAAAGGTAATCGGAAGTTACTATGTTCTAAATCTACTTTCGATTTGATTTTACATCTATGAATTCGACTCGAAATTAAGAAAATAAATCCTAAACTTCCTATTCGACTATCTTCTCTATTGAAGTAATGTTTTAGGACTTTAATGTGTCGCTGATACAAATTATAATGGGAAAAGAATTCTGATTTCAAATGATTTGGGGAACCCAGATATGAATTTCAAAATTTCATACACAAAGTTTCATAATATACGGCTGCTGCGAGTAACATAGTCTCATAATTACAGCTAAACAACCAATGAGATTCCTAGAAATTTATTTCCAGTGAAAATGTGACAAAATTAAACAAACAGGAACATATTCCTTCCTGAACTTTAAGTAGACACAGTCTCAGTCAGATACTAAAATTCATTTGATTATTTTTACATGTTTTTGATGTATAATGTATTAAATGTGGGAGCAACAGCTTCAACTGCTCAAGGAATAAAATTCATGTATGGTTATTATACTAGGGCTGTCACGGTTAACCAAAAATTTGGTTAACCGCGGTTCAAGCTTGCATGGTCAGTTCAATTCGGATTGTACTTTACGGATTTCGGATCAGTTCCTTTTTTTTTTTGTTATATCTTGTAATCAGTAGTTTATCAATTTTGTATGATACACAGACTGTGATTGGGTACTTTGTCGTATTTCACCCAATGAAATGGGTTGTTTCACTTCTTGATTGTAAACCTGCACCTATTTGTTTGACAGGTGGAGTCTAAGAAGTCTTTCTAAGTGTTCTAGTTTGCTTATTTTGTTGAATGTTGATAAAATCTTGAAGAAAAGTGCATTCAAAGCAGAACAATGAAAAAGAATTATTAATTTTGTTGATTTGTTATTCTTACCATTATTTCACTCTTATGGAATTAAACAACACAAACTCAAACCGAACCGAAAAAAAACGAGAATCGCAGTTCATTTTCCTGAACTGAACCGAACTGACTAAAGGCTGAATCATGACAGCCCTAAAGTATATACAAAAAAATATTCAGTACCTTAAATAAATGGTCAACCATCAAAAATCTAACGGGAGTGAGATTTGAGAGGAAGTTTAAAACTCTTTCTGCATTATGATTGTTGTGCATATACTTGAATATAACATGTTGTAGAATTATAACTCTTTATAAACTTTAGAGATCAATTCATTGAAAGTGAGAATAAAGCTTTAAAAATGCTCTTTTATCGTTTCCCTGTTTCAGTGCAATACAATTTCCACTTTAGATTTAATGCATATGTATGTCAAAGTTAATTATTATCATTAATTTTCTAATTTCAAGCTTATATGTACAAATTCAGATGCAGCATGATCTGATAAAGTGCAGAATTACATTAGCATATTAATTGAACTACAGGGAATATTGTTATAAATCATCTCTTTATGAGTTTGGAGTGATTCAACTTTCTGTATAATAATACATATAAATAATTTCTCTTGTAGTATGCTATGAAAGTAATAGACCTGACGAAATCATCGTCAGACGAGAGGGAACTGGCTGCCAAGGAAGCTCAGCTACTCGCTAAAATCAAGCATAAAAATATACTGGAGCACATCGAGTCGTTTGAGAAGAATGGAGCGTTGTGTATCGTGACAGAGTTCTGTGACCAAGGAGACTTGGCTCAGTTCCTAGAGGCTAGAAATGGAAAGATCCTAGAAGAAGCACGTATTGTAGAATGGTTTCAACAAATATGTAGTGCCCTCGAGGTGAGAATATAAGATCACAGCTCATTTTATAAACAATTTGAAAATTATCTACAATGTATCTGATGACCTTAAGATTTCACAAACATGTTGACGAATGTGCATTTGATGTAAAAGTCTAGAAATATGTTTTGAGTGAAAAGGAAAAAAAAGAAAGAAGAAAAGAAAACAGAATTTTCTATAGTGGTATGTTTTATAGATATGGAACATTATCATCTGAGAGTTCTTTAAACTTGCTGGATTTATTAATACAAAGAACTTAAATAGTATTGATTTCCAGAGATAATTTCACACATCTACATGTATTCTCATGATTCTAAGACATCTAGAAATGTGATGTCATTGTATAACTTTATTACATGTTCATTCATTTTTGTTGTCAATTTCTAATCCTACAGTATATGCATTCCCAACAAATGCTGCATAGAGACATGAAAACACAGAATGTTTTTCTTACGGGTCCCAATATGGTTGCCAAGCTTGGAGATCTTGGTCTAGCAAAGTAAGTCTTCATGTAGTTACTGCAAATCAGTAATATTATATCGGTCTTTTTCTGTGTTTCTGGTAGATAAACTTTCAAATGCCAGTATACAGTGTATATGGATATTAAGTGTACTGTCTTGTATGACTTTTACTACCGTATTATGGGTCCATCAAACTTGACCTTACAAAGAAGGTCAATTATGACAAGACTCAACACTCAGTGAGGGTCAAGGACATTATCATGGTCAAGGTCACATATATAAGGTCAAATGTTTTAAAACACTAGACAAGTCATGAATAGTCCAGTATTTGTCAAATCTTCAGACTAATTCACATGACATTCTAATTTTAAAGTTTCAGCCTTGCATGATAGTGACAGTGGAAAAATATGCAATATTTTGGGATAACATGGGGAAATCTCAAAGCTACTTCTTATGTTTAACACTCAAAAACTTGTTGAAAATCATTCAATTAAAGATTTGAGTAATGTTTAGCACTCAAACTATCATTACATTCAATTTTCTGAAGAAGATCCGTATTGCAGATAATTTATACTTCAAATGGAAAATTTAGGACTTTCAAACTGAGAATTTATACCTGATATTTATGGAAAAAAAAACCCAAATTTCGAAAGGGAAAACCACCAATATTCGATGGTAAATTTAGCAGTGAAGTGATGCATGTTTGACTTTTGATGAAATACAACATACATTGAAGCTTTAGTCACATCAATACCAATATGGAAGATCAATACCAATAGGGAAGACCAATACCAATACAGAAGATCGATACCAATACGGAAGATCAATACCTATACCAATACGGAAGATCAATACCAATGCAGAAGATCAATACCAATACGGAAGATCAATACCTATACTAATACGGAAGATCAATACCAATACAAACATGGAATATCAATACCAATACCGAAGATAAATACCTATAGCAATACGGAAGATCAATACCAATGCAGAAGATCAATACCAATAGGGAAGACCAATACCAATACAGAAGATCGATACAAATACGGAAGATCAATACCTATACCAATGCAGAAGATCAATACCAATACGGAAGATCAATACCAATGCAGAAGATCAATACCAATGCATAAGACCAATACCAATACAGAAGATCGATACAAATACGGAAGATCAATACCTATACCAATACGGAAGATCAATACCAATGCAGAAGATCAATACCAATGAAGAAGATCAATACCAATGCAGAAGATCAATACCAATAGGGAAGATCAATACCTATACCAATACGAAAGAGCAATACCAATACAAACATGGAATATCAATACCAATACGGAAGATAAATACCTATACCAATACGGAAGATCAATACCAATACAAACATGGAATATCAATACCAATACGGAAGATCAATACCAATACAAACATGGAATATCAATACCAATACAGAAGATAAATACCAATACGGAAGATCAATACAAATATACCAATGCGGAAGATCAATACCAATACGGAAGATCAATACCAATAGCAATACAGAAGATCAATACCAATACAGAAGATCAATACCAATAAAGAAGATCAATACCAATACGGCAAATACTTCTAACCAAGATTGTACAAATTTTTATGTGTACCCTTTGATTGTTTTCCGTTGATTTGATGTCATCAATTTACTTGGGCAGAAAAGTTTCCCAAATTTTGAACAATGGTTTAGGCAGGTTACTAAATGCAAATCAGAACGGACATGCTGCACGCACTGCAGTTGTGATCTTGCGTATTGTAGACAACACATTCTTCCTTGAAGACTCTTGTATAGACCTTTTCATGATAATGTTTGCTGGATCACTTTTGTCTCTTTGTATGGTATTTAATCCACTCAAGTCTGAAGACAATGAAATTTTGTCACGGTACAGCAATGCATGCAGCGGTTTAGAGTGATATGATGTCACGGCACAGCAATACATGCCACGGTTTAGATTGGTATGATGTCACGGCACAGCAATGCATGCCTCGGTTTAGAGTGGTATGATGTCATTTTATTGTCTTGAGTGGATAGAACGTCACACGAAAAGACAATTGATCCGAGTGAACCTTATTGTGAAAAGGTCTATTCTTGAGCCGATTGTTTGGATTAAGATGTTCACCCTTCGTCTTTTTTCAGGGTATTGGAGAGACCTACAGCCATGGCAGTAACATTCTGTGGAAGTCCCTATTACATGAGCCCTGAAATTTTTGCCTGTAAACCTTATGATTCAAAGGTAAGTTGCTAAAGTGGAAAAGTACATTATGAAGAACAGTAACTGTGGTAATTTTTAAAAGTAAAGTTTTTTCTTGTGACTTGTAAAGAGATGAAAATTGCATCAATTCATGAAAATACAAAGATGCTGTACTTTTCAGAGTGACATTTGGGCCATGGGTGTATGTGTGTATGAGATGGCTACCTTAGAGAGACCCTTTGATGCCACATTAATGCAGCAACTAGTATTTAAAATTGTCCATGGCCAGGTAAGGAACATAATCCCGGTCAATAGAAACATTCAGGTAGTAGCTGTCAGCAGAATTTTCAGCCTTCTTGATATTGGTAGATCCCTTTGATTTCCGTAGGTCACATATTCCCTCTTTTCGATTTTATAGGCTCATTTTCCGTTTGTGACGGCATCAGATGTAGAAACATCATGATGTTATTTGATTCCTATAAGATGTCATATTTGTAGCACTGTTTTACTGCATTTTACACTCGTTTTCTAAGAATTTGATTATGTCGCAATTACCTGAACAAATGGGAAGTAACTCTGTATTTTGAAAAAAAGACTTACAGGTATTTCACAAACCAGTGTTGCCTTATTGGCATAAATCATACATTTTATTTGCTGTTCAAGATATTGTACTGTATAAGGCCATAGTGTACTTATCATCCTGACAATTTTTTGAAAGGTAGCCTCCGAGCTGGCAACAAAATAATATACATGTACATGAGTATATTATCATAAAAATGCTACTAGTGGGGAAAGTAAAATTGGACAAAAACTTATGTAAATACTCACCTCAAATAAGGAACTTAATTCTGACTCTTTTTTTTTTTCCTTAAATAAAAATCATTATACCGGTAATCTCGGAACTTTGGTAATGATTATGGAATCAACCGAAATGAGATGTATTACATGTTCATTTGAAATTACCTTTTTTTAGTGAAAAACTTATTACATGTACATATATTGCCAATCCTCCAGTAAGAAATTGTTTTCCCTTTTAATGCAAGAATTAACATAATATGGCAATGTTTGTTTTTGCAGTTACCTCCCATGCCAGATGATAAGTACAGTAAAGAGTTGATAACGATCATGAAGAAGATGCTGTGTAAGGATGCTAACGATCGACCTTCAGCCGCAGATATTCTCAAAGATTGTATATTTGAAAATCATAAATCACCGGTAATTTATCTTCAATTACGAGGGTTGATCGAAAAGTTCGTAGACAACCGCCATATTTCAGAAATGCATGACATTAACCTTACAATTTTTTTACAATATATTGATGAGGTTTATTATAAACAATTCATACAATGTCATGGTGATTGAAATATTATGTCATTTAAATCATTGTCTCAAATTATGTGTTGTGATGTATAGCGGCGCAGTACGAAAATTGAGATATCGAAATTGTGTACACACGCACATACTTCCTTTATTATTTCTAACTGCGGACGCCGAGAAAGTTGATGTATATGATTATCATTTCATAGAATTTGAAAGTTATCATACATACTGAAATTTGAACTTTTTACGATTCATTGGTATTTAGAAATCACTGTTACAAGAAGCACCATCAAGAAGTATGCTTGGAAATAATGACTTCTTCCTGCATTTTTTACGCAAAATGAAATCAAACATCTTTTAATCAAGCTGATACAAACTTCACAAATGACATTATACTTTTATAGATGATACATACAGAATGCAAGAAAATGTTTCGAGCGCACGTCAATATGCCTATAATTTGCAACGAAGGTGATAATTTGATGAAAATCGTTTGAAAAGAATGATTTGGAAGACATGAGAAAACAAAACTGAATGACCCATACGTTCTAAAATGAAATTCTTTATGCACCTATTGTGAACAGATTTAATATATAACTAGAAAATGATTATATCACATGATTGCCTATTTCAATCTGTATGATTTATTTTTGAACAGATTGACATACATTAAACGACTTATGCCTCGATATGATTTCAAATTTAGAGACGGAAAAAAAGGATAAAAATGATAAGTACTCCGTAATTTACGTGGCGTCGTTTTGGACGTAATTTACTGCTCTGCTTTCCGAAGTCACTCCTAAAGTAAAACGACCGTATTTCTTTCCTAATAGACCGATTGCTTTAAATTTTGCACAACAAGAATATGAAATCTTAAGGAATGAATTAGTGTTTGAACAAAATGTTTGACGAAAACGAAAAAAGTTTTATTAAACTTGTCTACGAATTCATCGAACAGCCCTCGTACTTGAGGTTGTGCAAATAAAATCTTTCATGCAAGTTTTGCTGACCATACTGACTTTAAGCTTGCCAAAAAACTTTAAAAGTGCCCAATAAATGATTCAATTAGGAAATTTACATGTGTAAATGTCAAGGAGCTATAAAATATATGAAAGGTATAAACTGGGCCAGTTATTGTACTTTAATGTTCAGTTCACTTTTGGATGATCAGGAATATGACCTTCTTTATTATTTGCTGGGCACCCAAGGAAATTAAGATAAAAGTAGCGTAATTAACGTAAAGTTTTGTTATGGTTTTCTAGTTTACAAATAAGCTGAAAGAATAATTTTATAAATGTGATAAGATAATTTGTAACATACATCACTACAGGCAGCTCCCGTGAATCCCTCAAAGAAAGGTGCTATGGGAATGTCGATACGTGGTAACCCTGCCCTTGCCGCTGCTGCTGCTGGAGTACAGGAAGATAAGGGACGATTTGACATGAAAAGTCTGGTGGCAACTCTTAACCAAGTACATAAGAGGAAAAGGGATAAAAAGATGGAATCGGTGAGAAAAACGGCTAATTTGGATTCTTCGATTATGAGTACAACATACATGGACAAAGATAAAACTCTAACAGACAAGTTCAGTAAAGGACTACAGAAATCCTTCCATGGAGGTAAAAAGAAAGATGAAGATGAGGAGGAGGACGATTTGGAGGATACTGTGAAAGGAGACGTGTATAAACCTCCCCCGATGAACCCAGCGAAGATGATGAACCTGGTTGTAAGGACCCTAACGAATGTATTCCCTCGCAAGGTAATTTATTTGTTATTATAGATCTTTTCACGATAACTGTGAAGACAAAATAAGTACTTACCTTTTCAAAAATGACATCAATGACAATCAGTTTTATATGCCTGTCTTTAAACAGGATGTATTATGGTATGGCAATGCCAGTCTCTCCGTCCCTTCGTCTCCTTGTAAACAAGATTGAGGCCAAACCGTTTGAGCTAGGAACTTCATTTTGGTCATGTAGAATGGATGGAGCAAACAGAATACTTTGATTTATTATCAAGGTCAAGGCTCAAAGGTCAAGGTCATTTTTGGAAATAAATTGTTTTTTGGTGGAAATTATATTTCAAAAATTTATTAAATATCTATTTTAGGTAAAAAATGTTTTGAAATTTTGTATACATTTAGGAAAAGGCATAATCTTTCACATATGTGATGGGTTTCATATCTTTTTCCTCATATTTGAGAAATAATGCAAAATGGGTCGGGATAAGGGTTACATGTCTTGTAAACTGGAACTTAAAATTTGCCATGTAGATTAACTTTAGCAAATAAATGAGGGCTATAGATTTTCAAGGTCAGGGTCAAAGGTCAAGGTCATTTTGGGGCTTGAAATAGATTTTTGTTGAAAATATTTCAAAAGCCATGAAAGTCTTAAATTAAAAAATATTTTAAATATTCAAGAAAAATCCAATTTTTTGGGCCAAAATGTTTTGAAACTTTGAATTGTTACAGGAGAGAGCGTGATCTTTCACATATTATAGAACAGGTTTTTATATTGTTAGTCTCATATTTAAAAAATTATGTGTAAGGGGAAGGGGGATTACATATCCACATCTGTTAATGCTTAGGTCATTAAAGACCAAACTGTTTGAGCTAGGACCTTCAGACTTGCCATGTAGATTGACCTTCACGAGTTAAACAAGCCCTATTGATTTTCAAGTTAAAGTTAAAGGTCAAAGTTAAAGGTCATTTTGGGGCTGTTAGAAATATTTTTAAAGTTCATTAAAAATCTATTTTTAGACAAAATGTTTTGAAACTTTGAAAGAAAGCATGTTCAATCACATACATGTACAAAAGTCATGTATATTATGGATTTTATATCTTATGCCTTAAAATTTAGAAAAAAGGGAAGGAGGTAACATGAAATTGTTTATAGTTATTATACTGTAGGCAATGCACAGAAGATTGAACCATAGCTTTTTGATTGAAATTTTCTATTTCTCTAAACTATATCCAGAGGAAGAACCTTTTTTGATTGTCGAGGTCAGTGATCAAAGGTCAAGGCCCTTATTGGCTAAAAATTTTTTTTAATATTTTAATTCAACAAAAATATTTATATGCTTGTTTTCAAAATGGAATATACTGAACTGTTTTTAGATTTTTTTTTGTTAACTTTATTGATAATGAAAAAAGTCGTGAGACTCGTGACGGGGATATTTTGCAGTGTTAGGGTTGCGACTTTTACTTATGACATAAAGAGAGCCAATACGTGTTGTCTACAAAATGCTAGTCTACGCATTTATTGCAAAAAAGCTAATTGAACAAAGGATATTTTTGTGAACAAAAGGTTACTGGCAACATTACTTTTGCCGGTAAGAATGAAACAAACTCATTTATACTACCTTAAGGCAAGTAGATTTATATTCCCTATTGTCACATATTGTGAAGTTAGGTGTATGGTCAAGTTTTGAATCTAAAGAGAAATTACTAACATATTGGTACTCTGACTTTATTTTGCGTAAATTGCATGGTGCATTTTTGTATTTGTGCTAATCAGAGTGTCTGATATTTGGTACTAAATGAATGTAACAGTTAAAATTAGTGAGGACTGTCTTATTTGTAATGTTCATGCCATGGGTGTATAATTTTGGTTGGTCCTGTGTAAACTTTCTGAGAAACACTTCATGATTCCATGAATTTGCACATTGATACCAGAATTATACACCCATGAACACCCTAAAAAAAAAACCCAAAAAACAAACATACATTTAATATGTCTAGATATAAGCCATACTTTACAAAATTTAGCTAATATCTAATCTGTATTGAATTTAAATGATAAAATGTAAATGTTGCACTTTTAAAGGACAGAATTTATGCCTTACATTGAAGGCTCTATTAGAATTGAAATGATGGTAAAGTTTTTCTATCTGAATATCTTTGATTTGTTTAAACTCATAACACAGAAAATAAAGAAAATTCTTTTATTTTTAAAGCACAAAGATGATGAAGCTGCAGGGGGAGACCCGGGTCTTGCCTTCACAGGTAAGTACATTATACCCTTTGCTTGATAGGTTGGAAATGCGTCATAATTATTTTGTTACACAAATGTCCGATGTTGCACCTGCAGACTGACTTTTGCATTATGACGTTAAAATACTTGGCCTATCAAATAATGCTTTAATGGGCCATTTTATTATGACACTAATGTTAAAGTCTGCCAGCAGGTACTATGTTAGGCATTTTGTGGTTCCACCATTACCTCATTTCGTAGAATTTATGCAGGTTATGCACGTACATACTGATCGCTGGTTAGAGTTCTTTTTACGATTTAAATCTCTTTGCAGTCTTCACAAAAACTTTTCTGCATCACTGGCCTGAAGACAAGTTTTAATTAAAGGATTAACATACTGTGTTTTGTGGTTTCAACAAGTATATGTTGGATATACTGTTGGAAACGCAGTTAAACCGCCGGGGCAAAAACTTGCAAATTTACGTAAGAGATACTTTTTAAAGTATGTCAAGTGAATCGGTTTGCGGCATGTATATCATCGTTGTCACTACATGCTTGCAGAAATACTGTGGACCAATCAGAAAGTATGAGACAAACAGAATGAATTAGAATGGCTGATTGTATACATTTGTAGTTTGTTTGACAATTTTTACCAACCCAAAAGTATTTCTGATAGCCCCAGTTGTTGGGCTGGTGAGTTTTTCTGAAGATTGCCTTTGCCAAGGCTCAGTATTATTCTTTTGTGATCAGACTTTAGTATAGAAAATTGACTGTTTCAGGTGATGAGAATGACCCTGAGGCCATGTTGTTACACCAGATAGAGCAACTTCAAAGGTCAGTGTGCACTGTAAATTCACTTAAGCAGGAAAACAAATTCGCAAAATCAATGTAAAAATTTCTCAAAGTGGAGAAAAAATGAGCAACAATGTGAAAATTAATGGAGTGTATGGTTGTCATTACTGAAAATACAGTGTATGTTCATGTATGCTTTAATCATGAATAAAGTTATGATTATCCCCTGAAATAATTTTTGGAGGTGTGTTAAGCATAATGCATCTGTCTGAGTCGATTTATTTGTTTGTCTGTTTGTGCGAGTTCAGAACCCAGTGATCAAAAGAAACTAATCAATAGGGATTCAATCATCAAACTTATCACTCACATCAAATATTCGCTTAATAGAGAAAGCAGTAAGTGACCTTATTTATCAAGTGATACTTCTTGAACATACATTTTAAAACATTTTTTAAATATCTTTACATACATTTCAGTCACTGTTGTAAGATCCTTGGTTACCAACTATTTTCCCGAGCCTATGACATGCTTGACGTGACGGACGACAATATGATGTTAGAGGTAAGTGATGTTACATTTATTATCATGATATAATGTACATGTATATGTTGAATCTTACTAAAGTATAGGGCTGGGCCGATAAAGCGATGCAATCGTAATATTGATTTGCCAATTCCAAGGATTGATACACAGGTTTCTGGATCAGTATCGGCATCTATAAGTACTTTCAGATTTTCTGTCTTGCTGTCATCTTTTAGATCTGCGCCTACGTTTTTGTATAATGTAAAAGCGAAACTAAAACTAAGACCAGCATGACCGAATGCTGGGTCAAATCTGCAGAGTCGGAACATTTATAATGAAATGCAGATTTATGAGGAAAATAGAATGAGACGACAAGATAAGGATCATGTTATTGTAGATTATGCAAAATTTCTTTTAAAAAATATGCAGGGAACATGACAAATATGCAAGTTTTTTTTTATATATTCCATAAGCATATGATAAGAAAATCTGTTCAATTTCACTTACAATTTTTCATTTAAAGAATCATGATATGTATACTATCGGATTTGTGATATTGCGATACGTATTGGATTGGTCCAGCCCTACTAAAGTAATTCTCATACATGAAAAATATTGTGTTAAGAAAAATCCTCTATCTTTCACTTCTGTGAAAACATAAATTCACCTAAACATAGACAGGCGTGGTATGATAGTCATTTTGAAAGAAATGTATGTGTAGGTGTGTAAATTTTGAATCATATTGAATTCATATACCGGTAAGATACATGTATGATAGGATGCACTACTTCCTCTTTTTGCAGGAAAAATTGATAAAACTGCTGTCTCCAGAGAAATTTGCTGTGGTGGGAGTACAGCTGTTTTATTGTAAGAATTTTGAATACAATCTGAATAAACTGAAGGAAGGACAAGGCACAAGTAAAGCATAGGGTGTATGCTAGACGGCAATTTGTGATACCAGTTTACTGTATAAAGGAATTTTTATACCCTGTATGAATTACATATATGAAATATTATGAACACATATGGATTGAAATGTACATTGTGCATGATTGTGTCTGTTCAATGGGTGCATGCCAAATTGTATTTCTTTTTAGTTAAGAATGCATTTGTATACATGTATGTACTGTAAACATGTATGTTCTAGATATTTCTGAGTTGGAAAGCTTCTTGAGTAGATACTCTGATTTGATGTACATGTGCTACATGTACATGTATATCAGATTTTGAAAAGGAAAATTTTTATTTCTTTATGTTAAATTAGGTGCCTTCTCAATTCATATTCAAAAATATTGGTGGCTCCTGTTGGGAGTCATATGTGCAAAAAAAAAAAAAAAAAAAACATGCATGAGAATTGTTATTACAGATACATGTACATAGTAGAAAGGTGTTCTGAATATGACAACAAATATGAATACTTAGATTTACCAGAATATAGCACCTTATGCAAACAAGGGAGTTCTCTAAAGCCCTTAACATACATGTAAAATTCATGTCAATATAAACATAATGATGAAACATATTGAACTTACATACTTGCATATGTAAAGAAACAACACAGTATTATACCCTCCTTTGTGTCGTGCAATGTATGCAGAGATGATGTACAGATTTGTGCTATGTGTACTTCAATGGTCCATACTTCCAAAAATTTGACAATGTTTGATATTTTTTTTCAAAACATATCAATTTTGTGGAAGTTAGGAATTTACATGTAAATTAGAACATATTTTTACAAATAACTTGGAAGCAAATTTTTTGAGTAAAGAAATTTTTAAAATTTGACCAAACTTGTTTCATGCAATACACAAATGTTTTGAAAGACTTTAATTAAGTTTGATATAAATTGTTGCATGGATAGAATTTTTATATTGTCAGTATATTATGAAATATTATATTGATCTTTTGGACAGCTTTGTTGAAGGCTTGCTGGTTGTCATTGTTGTTGCCATTTAAGTATTCAAATAATTGTTATTGTAGCAAAGTTACCTGACCGGGCGGAGCTAATTTAATCAAGCGAATGAGACGAGTCAATTAAATTTTAGGATAGATACACATGTAGTCTATGAATTGCATGCATTAGTAATTAGAGTACTTACTCATTACCTATAATTTTTATAGCTTATATCACCTGTTCAGAAGTAAACTCTTCTGACGACAAGATGAAATAAGCCCCGCCTGTACAGGCTCAGTTCTGCCATGACAATACATGCACTTGAAGGAATAACCTATATCTGATTCAGAACTTTGTTATATTCTCATTGCTGGCACATACATGTAATTTTCTTATACTGAGTCTAATCAACTGCCACTGTCAAGGTTTATTTTTGTCCTTCTCTAGAGACAATGTTAGGATTTTTTTTTTAGAAGGAATTAATTCTTTATCCGCTCTGTTGAAGGAATTAATTCTTTATCCGCTCTGTTACATTACCCACTGATTAGTGAAGATTGTGTCTTTAATTTATCCATGTCTACTGAATGTATGTCAGGTAATCAAAAGTACAAATTCATTGGTTTTATGAGTGTAAAGGTTGACATTTGCTTATGCGTTGACCCATCCAATGTTTGAAAATTGTTAGAAACTTCATAATGTAACATTACATTTTTGATATATCACCGACGTTTAAAGCCTGTTTGTCCGAGGAAACAACGTTGTGATGTCACAAAATTTAGCACTTTTTTCCTGCAAGGGGAAGGGCCAGTTAGTGATAATTATGGTTTTAGACAAATTGATATTTTACCATACAATCTTTCTATTGACCCAACTCCTAACCAGTTTGTGATACCATTTTAATGACCCTTAAAGAAACAGGCCAAACAGGTATGTATTAAATACATTAATGTGTACTGAAAACCTTTTCGTTGATTGTTAACTTTTGCTGTTTTAGATACATGTATCTTTATTTCTGTGGTTAAGGTGATACATGTGCATGTACTAGCATATCAGTTAATTTTGAATTGTTGGCTGGATTGCAAGGCAATTCCGATCTATAGGTTTCTAGGACATATTTGTCTTATTTGTCATCACGATGTCCGTCTTGTCTGTCCATCCGTCTGTCTGCTGTCAACATTTTGGTTAAAGTTTCTGGTTGAAACAAATTCTAAGGAACTGTATGCAGTAGAAACTTTATATTATACATGTAGGTTGCCCATGACAAGACCTTTTAATTTATGCCATAACATTTGACCTAGTGACCTTCGACTTTTGACCTATTTAAGATTTTGGTGAAAGTTTCTGGTTTAAGCAAAATCAAAGGAACTGTATGCAGCAGAAACTTTATGTTGTACATGTAGGTTGCCTATGACAATACCTTTCAATTTATGCCTTAACTTTTGACCTAGTGACCTTGGACTTTGACGGTTTGACCTAGTTAAAGATTTTGCTTAAGTTTCTGGTTAAAGCAAAATCTCAGGAACTTAATACACAGTAGAAACATAATATTATAAAGTAGGTTGCCTCTGATGAGACCTTTCAATTTATGCCGTTATATTTGACCTAGTGACCTTGATCCAGTTAGTGACAAATAGTTACTTTGCAATCTGGCCATACAGTGTTTTATTTTGAACTATGTCACTGGACATTAAGTTGTTTGTTTTTGAATGTGAGATGGAGTAGAAAAAAGCCCTGTTACATGTATTTGTTTATTTTAAAAGGACAATTTTCTTTTATAAAATGTGTTGCAGAATTTATAATGTTATTTACATACATGTATTAGATGTATCTGCCAGTGCTTTACTTTTTGATAATTTGCTGTATGTTAAAGTGTAAAATCTAAAGTTTTACCAATTATAGATATGAAATTTTGTTGATCCTGTTTTGAAGATTTTTCATATACATGAATACACGTAATTATTATCACATGTAATTATGTAAGAGGGTACATACTATTAAGATATTCTGTTTTGATTGAAATGATTGATTGAAATCTTCGTGATGTACAAAGCATGATATTAATTGATCTGAATTATATGATTCCCTTTTTTGTTTGAGACTGGAATTGAGATTATATACTCACAGATGTATGCAAGTTGATTGTACATGAAGTTCAAATGCATAATTTTATCTTTCGTAGATTTGAGCAAAAGTTACATTTGGTAGTAACTCTTTTTTCTTCTTTATTTAGTTTAGGTATATTCTTATACCTTAAGCATTATTCCAATAGGTGTTAATTGAGAGTGCACATTTCTGTAAATTCGTAGAAATTTTGTATAATTAAAATTATTTTACATTGCTTTCAAGCATCATCAAATATCCGGTAGCTTTACTTAGGAATCACTTTGTTTAGCTTCTGTTTGTCAACAAATCAACATTTACCACTCATTCACTTGCACAGCATATCTTTACCAAACTTGGCAGGAAGGATCGCCTTGATGAACACAATTGTACAAAAAGTTCAAAATATTCAAGGTCAAACAAAGAACAGGCAATGCATTTATTCTATGAACACACGGTACTGAAACAATGTAGACATTTGTACATGTAAATTAATATTGCTACATGTAAACAGAGACTAATTTTCACAAAAGAAGCATGGCCTTAGTATTGTACTTCATTATCTTATATTCTTATTCTTTCAGTTATGTTAGTCTTTTAAAAGTCTGGGTATTAGTTATGTATATATACATTCGTATCATCTGTAACTCTTCTAGATTAATGTTATTTCTTAATTTATATTGGACTAGATCTTGTGTGCACAAACTCTGATTTTCCCTTGAAAATGATTTCAATAACAAATAAATACATGTATTTATTGAAGATTTGTTTTTATTTGTAATGTTTTCAGTACAACAGCTAGTACATAGAATTCTCATTCTTGCTTTTAAATTTCCGTACTAAAAGGGGATCTTGTCTGTCCTTTTAAAATGGCTATCGAGGTCAACCTATTAATGGCCGTCTGTGTGGGTACTATTCTCTCGTAGTGTTGCTAACGCTCGGGCACTATTCTTCCAAAAGCAACACTGAGAGTACCCACATAAACGAGCATTAAAAGCTGGGCTGATTGATATGTTGTGAGCCTCGGTTTTCTGGGATGCAGAAGGTAATCTGCACATCGATTATCTCCAAAATGGACAAACTATCAATTGCACATACTGTGCTTCACTTTTGACATGGAAAAAGTGAAGCATAGTATTATTTGAATAAAGGTGTGTTGCTCCATCAGGACAATGCTCCTCTTCACAAGTCTGTCACTGCCATGGCTGCCTTTCATGATTGTGGCTTTCTTTTGATTGAACATCCACCTTATTCACTTGATCTTGCTCCTTCAGACTTTCAGTTATTCCCAAAATTGAAAGCAGCTATTTCTGGCACGCACTTTCAGTCTGATGATGACGTCATACTTGCAGTGGATGGCTTTCTGACCAGTCAAGATAAGGGAGTTCTTAAAAAAAAGAATTGAGGCCCTTAAACCCTGGTGGCACAAGTGTATAGATACTGAAGGGGATTATGTAGAAAAATAGTGCAAAACTGTCTGATAAAATTCAAATCCATCAATATGAGGCTCACAACATATCAATCAGCCCTCGTATATAAGTCTTACACACTGTGACAGTATGACTACCACAGGCTGACAGAAGCAAGACTGTGTGTTGGCATCATGAAAATCTAGGTCAAGGTCATTAAATGTATAAAAATCTTATTACATGCACATATGGCTCAATATCAAATTTCATTTATGTTATGCTCAGTATTATTGAAGTATTCTCACGGATATTATTCAAACAGAATTAGACCTCGACAAATTTTACAAACTTCTCACGGCAAATAAATGTACATTTGTAAATCCACTTTGATACACGACAACTTTCAACCTTAAACATTGGAATATCTGTGAAAATTATCCAGATGGAAAAGTTGGTCAGATGCAGGAATTATAACAAGATGCACATGTACATGTACTCCTGAACACTGACTTAAGCCTGCATGACCATCCATCAAAGTTGGTAAGAAACAGTATTGAAAATTTTATCTCGAGATACACATGTATCTGCAAACCAACTTTCATTGATAAAGTATCTGTACTTATTATCCATTCTTCAGATTAGCAATAGCACAGGTCCCCAAAAAGTAATCAGGGTGAGCTAAAACACCCTTTTCCATCAAACAATGTGACATGTGTATCTGAAACTTCAACTAAAAGCATCAACTTGATTGGCTAATTCCAAATAAAAATAATAACAAGCTATTAAAGTAGCATTTTACTTTATTCCGAGGTAATAAAGGAAAAAGAATATCAAATGATAAAGCAAGTGTGTAAAACTGTGTTTATTACATAGCAAACAAATGTAAAATTTACACAATATTTACTAATATCAAATATCTTAAAGCAAACTGTAAATATATAAAATAACTGTAAGTTGCTAAGGTGGGGTGGGGGATAAAAATCTTCGTCAAAGATAACTTTGTTCAATAAAATGATTTTACACATATACATGAATACTAAAAATCTACAACCCAAAAAAAAAAGATTACAAATAACTTGATCACTTTGTATTCTCTTTCATGTAAATTTCAAAGTAAAGGAGACCTGAGAATGAAAAATTTCGTTTCTTCTACAACCATACATGTAGTTTGGAAATTGCGTAAAATCATTATCAAAACTGCTTTTTTAAAATTTCTTATATCTTAAAGCTGTCGTTTTCAAGTTATTTCTGCAACAATATTTTAGATGGATTTTGATTTTTCTCCAAGTTTGTATGAAATAACCGGGTTTTTCACGAGACACTAATTGCAAACATAGCACCATATGAAATTTCACAACATTTGTACACTTGGGACATGTCTACGTATATCACTACTAAAGATCAACTACAAAAACACTAAAGTTTCAAAACCAATAATGAAAATCCCTTGTTCTTGACCACATTGTACACATTTCTCAGTTACAGTTTTGCAATAGCAACACGGGAACATAGCTATTGTAGGTGAAACATTTGTTTGTAGATAAAAATATGAGAAAATGACATATTTAAGAAAATTTGCTTTCTCAGAAAATGTGTACATACATACACACATGGTACATTTACTACAAAGTCATGTAAAAATAAGAATTGATTCTCCAAACATCATCTTTCCTTAATTAATGAGAGAGTTGAAAAGGGGGAGAGGACGTTTGCAATGAGGGAAATTGTTTTTCTAAGCCAGTAATTGCCGTAATCTTTAGAAACAAGTTATTATGTCATGAATACAGATCAAAAGTAGCATTTCATTATTATTCTACATGTATATATCAAATTTACAACATTACACTCACAGAACTTTACACAGCAATATGCTCGTAATCTGAAAGCTACATACACGTAAATATCAATTTTACACGGAAAACACAGGCTCATTCAGTGAAACGCCTTATATTTGGTTTTACACGTACAGATGAATATACTGGCTAACTTTAACCTGAAATCTTTATTATGCTGACTTCATATAGATCACACTATACATGAAATTTTGTTGGCACATGCCGTTGCTATGATTTCATGACGAGAGAAAAATGAACACTTAACCTACATGTATTTATGCATATGTACATACATTCCATGTGCATGCCTCAGAATATTTCATTACAGTACAGTAATTTTTACACAATGCTTACTTGTCAAAATTAGACAAAAATCTATCCATCACATCAACTTTAAGAAAAAGAACTGCTTTATCAAAAGTCATTCAAAGTTTGAAAATTAGTCAAACCTGGGTCTTTTTATTTTGGGGGCTTTTTTTTGGGGGGGGGGCATTTCTGGAAACTGTGATTTCTATGACTTTTTGGTTATTTCTTAGCTATACAAACTGTTGAGATTTTTTTCTGCAATTGTTGGTTGTCATTAATCTCAAGGTTAATACACATTCAAGAACTAAGAAAGCACATGAATATGTAACTTTACATTTTAAAATAATAACCAATCACTGATAGATTGAAAATAGTATTTTTTCCCGTGTTATGCAGATGTAGCCGCCATCATGGGCTTATGTATATAACCAACTCTACAAAATTTCATGGCACAATTAATGTGTATGTATAGTAAAACTGAAGAAGGAAAAATAAAAAATAATTAATTCTTAATGTTCTTAGAATCATAAACATGTAATATCAAATGAAGGCTTGGATGTAAAAAATTATCAAATGAAACGGAGCAATGTCTGCAAATGATTAAATTGAGCAAATTCCACCAGGCAACAAACTTTTGTACCATTACTTTACATGTAAATGTTATTTGATTGTCTACTTTTCCTCTCAGAATCGATAAATTTTTTTCGTAAAATTTGTTTTTTCTTGAAAAATGAACGAGAACACATTTCAACCAAAATGAACACTGTCCATGCCATAGCACGTCCACACACACAGGATGACTAGCTTACCATCACACGTTTACCCATAATGAACAGTTCAAAGTTAAGTCATTTGCTCATCATGTATTAAAACAAAGCTAAAAAATAAAATTTACAACATGAATTATAATCAATACTTTCGTTTTCTTATTCTCTTCTATTTAGACCCAAAAAAGCTGGTACAGCCATTTTTATTTTCCAAATGTCTCTGCTTCAAAGTTTCATCATAATAAGTTCAATGAAGATGAAAGAAGATTAAAATATGAGTTGGCACAAGAAGAATGGATGGAAAATGACAGTAGCTATGACTATTGCTCACATATGCCTCTGCCTTTGGCTTGAGTGGGCTTAAAGACACGCATCTATACAACTGTTCCATATAATACAAATACCCATGAATAATCTACAAATAATTATCCACTATTTAACAGGCTTAGATGAAATTTGGCATGCATTATTTCAGTCTATATGATGAGAATTTTACACCCTATGATGAGTTATTCCATTAAGTTTTACAGTCCCTATAGTATCGTGCTTTGTCTTGGATTGCCTTAAAGTATTCTGCCATTCGTTCATTTAGTTCATCTATGTCTGCCGATTGTGCTGCTAAAGTCATCTCGTTTTCATTAAATGTTTCCTCCATTTCTGCAAGTAACAAAAATATTGTGATGAGAAAAAGATATGTGTATACATTTAATACATGTGTCGAAAAAGGTATGAGTGTATATTTAATACATGTGTCGGAAAGGATATGAGTATTCATTTCACACGTGTGTCAAAAAGGGCATGTGTCGGAAAGGGTATGAATATACATGTACATTTAATACATGTGCTGGAAAGGGTATGACCAGGACAGCCAGACTAAATAAAGATCCTATCATTCAATTTTCCTAAAAATTATAAATGTTAATAATTGAAACACACTTTTTCGACATGCAAAGTTTCATCAATTTTTTAACGTTAGTTTTGAAGCTACGAACGTACATACATGTATATACCCATTGAAAGCCCCAAAATGGGCCATAAATGTGACGTTAAAATTAACAAACTTTAGGTAATGAAAAACAGTTGCATATCTTCTGTAGAACATTAACAAGTTCTGTATTTTTCATTTAGATATCATGTGGACAATCGGATATGTATAGAATTATAAACGTTACTAAGACTTTTAAAGAAATTGTCGAAAAGAGATGAATTTATGTCTATTTTCAGAACATCCTTAAATTGATAATTTTTAATAATAAAGTCCATTTATCTGTTTTTCGTTTTTCGTAAAAACTTGATAGTATGTTCTTCATATGTCAAGTGAAATACCGATAACTTCCATTTGAAATTTGACCATCAGTTTTTAACTTATAGTGATTTTGTTGCCCCTTCCCCCTTATTTTTACGTTACCTAATGCTGACGTTCTTGCGAAAAACGTGCCAACGTCACCGTTTCTATTATGACGTCATAATTGATCTAGAGCTTTCGGATACTGTTCTGGACCCCCTTAATACATGTGTCGAAAAGGGTACGAGTATACATTTAGTACATGTATCGAAAAGGTTACGAGTATGCATTCAATACATGTGTCAGAAAGGGTACAAGTATACATTCAATACATGTACATGTGTCCTGAAAGGGTACGAGTATACATTCAATACATGTGTCAAACAATTCAGAAAGGAGAATAGGTAGATGAGCAGTGATGAGAGCATTTGTGAATGAAGTAAGGAAGTCTGAAATTCATGATATATAACTGCTACAGATTTTTTGAAATAGCAATGTGAATTTGACAAGTACCTTTTAATTTTTTAAGTTTTGCAGTGGTTTCTATGGCGATTTTGTCGGCTCTTTCCTTGAGAGCTTTGGCACGTGCCTGTGCCTGACTGGTCATATTGTATCGGGAATCAAGCTCAGTTGATGTTGCTGAATATTTAGTTGTGAGTTCATTAGCTTTCTGTAAGGGGGAAAAATATTACATGTATATGATACTATGATGAGCAGTATTCAAAGAACAAGTACAATTTACAAAATTTAAGGCCATGTAAAATAAATTCTATGTTTCTCAGATAATTGGGTCTAAAAAAGTGGCAAGGTAGGTAGGTTTTTATTTATTGTTTTTTTTTCCATCAAGAGTGCTCTTATTAATCATGTAAGGCAAAGAAGTCGTCTGTCCTGTTTACCCCCCCCCCTCCATTATTCATGTAAGGCAAAAAATCTTATGCCCCCCTCCTCCCCCCCCCCCCTCACACCTTGTTTAAACTCAGTTCAGATTAAATACGACCCCTCACTTCCTCGGATGGTAAAAAAAAATTGGCTGATAGCATATATCTTCGAAAGTCAAGTCTGGATGAAGCGAAATCTTTAGAAATCGAATAAAGTGCTCAGCATTAACCACCGTCTGATAAAATAATGTACACGGCCCGGGTACAATATACATTCTTGTATTCATAGATTTAAGGATTTAACTACGTTTCTCTTGCGTTAGTCGGCGGTCCTTGTTTATATTTATTACAACGTGAACGTCATTATTAATAGATTCGGAAGCATAACAATGGACACTTGCTATTGTTCGGCATAGGTATTTACATATGCTGTGGAGATCAATAAAGAATACTATACGAACGTTTTAATACATGTAATACTCGATGTATTAAACACGCGAATAGCCAGTCGTCCAAGTGTCCTATACAATTCCCTTTAAACAATGCGTGGATAAAGTCTTTACCCGTAACGTAAATACGGAACGCGGCGTGATTTATACGGGCTTTTAAAAGTATTTATTCATCGGGTACAGTTTTGACGATTTTACAGGACAATAAACATGTTCAATGAAATAAATGGATATTTCGTTTTTAATTGACGATCAAGGATGAGACACGGCGGATATTTTTTTTCTGAAGTTGCAATAAAAACGTCTCGGCGGCGGCAAATTATAGCGCGCGGCGGTGTCTGAGAAACATAGATTTTATTTTACATGGCCTAAATGATATAAATGTATATGTACATTATATAAGACTGGAATGTATTATCAACTTTTCCATCTGTTTCCATTGTCAACTAAAAGCTTTATCAATTCTATACATAGATACAGTAGAGAATTCAGTATCAAAACACGAAAAATGCAAAATCCACAAAGTCTTTTGAGTAACATCTTATTCTTTTCCAAATAATAAACTAGCGAATGTACATTTTCAATTTTCAAAATTGATAAAATTCTAATTGATCGTGTTGAAACAAAAATGTTAGAGATACATGTTCTGAGAAAGAACTCAATATTACTGTACAACATATATCCTGCATGTTGTATGTGCATGTTGCCCTACCTCTTGTGAAATATTGGCAAGTCTTTCGGCTTCTTCTGCGGCTATCTCTGCATTTCTAACGTTTCTCTCATTTTCAAAGTATTGTGACCTGAGTTCCCCAAGTTTTATCCGTAGAATCTCTAGAACCTTCCTGGACTGTTGTGTTTTATCTCCAGCAGCTGCCGTCTCTGACTCAATCTATTAATGGAGTAAATAAAACAACATATCAGAAAGAATTTCAGAGGGAATCTCTGTATCTCAACAAAAATACATATCTGGTAGATCTTTTAATGTCATGAGTTCAAAATTCACACTAAAAAATTCCCATAAAGCATAACTAAGTACATGTACAAGGTTACTCATAAATGTATAAAAACAAGACCATGAATACTTTTTCTTCTAGTTTTGCCGTCAGAGTCTGTGAGCATTAAATACATGTTATCAAATACATGTAATTCATATGAAATCAGAATGACTAAATTTTATTCATATTTGCAATCTTGATTCAGTCAGTATATAAAGAAGCTCATCTTTGACAAAAAACATTTTTTTGTGTCAGCCTCATTCAGTCTTTATCCTTTGTAGTCATTCCATCCATTATACTTGAATATGTAAATTTTGAGGGTAATTTTTCTAGTACTTATGATGAGCTTCATGTAAATATCAATCTACATTGTGATAAACAGGTCCAATTTTTACCAACTTGCAAGAGGACATCATCTGAACACTGACCTACATGAAGAGTTCCTGAAAAGTGTCAGTTTTGTTGGATTTGCCGATCAAAATTTGTTTGGTCTGATAAAAGCTAACACTAAAACTATTATTTGGACAAAAAGAATCCCAAATGCTCGATATTCCGTAAAGGTTTTCCAGAACTGTGTATCCTTTGTATCCCTTTTAAATCTACATGTACATATTTACCTGTACAAGATCTTGCTCAGCATCAGCAATCTCTGTATCAGCTTGGTCTATAGCTCTCTGAGCATCGTCCTGGGCTGTTGTAGCATCCTTTAGGTTATTCAATACACCATCTGCTCTCTTTAGATTGCTCATAGCTTCAGCTCTGTAATATAAATTCCCATTTATGAAGTTCAAATACACGCATACATTGCTTTATTGATGTACTTTAAATCACTTCTGAGACTTGAAAAGTACAGAATGTCGGTACAAATTACAAAAAGTAGCCCAAGACACATGGATACATGTACCACATGTATTTGGAAAGAATATCTTGTTTGAACTACTAGCAAATTTTAGTTCCCATGTTGGGAAACTTGTCATAATGAAAGAAATTAAACTGTTGGTACCAATAGAAAGGACTTATCACAAGGAATATGTACATGTACATGTATGTGAAAGACACGTGTACGACCGAACTTCGAGATTTTGTGACTGACAGATGGACAGACATATGTACATGACTGTATTTTTTCTCAAATTCTTTCTGGGAATTTAACTCATATTTAATCTACAATACTAAAATACATCTGTTGTTAAACATATCAAGCTATCCTTTCTCCTTTTTACCCCACAAACTCAGAGAAAAAAGTATGTAATAAAACATGAGCTCACTCTGCCTTCTCTGCCCTCTCTTTCAGTTTCTGTGCCCGTGACTAAGTCATCACTCGTAGCCGTTATGATGTCATCTATGTTTTGTAGACCACTGATCGTCTTGTTGATTTCGTCAGCAAGTTCTATAATCTGCTCAGGTGTCAAGGAAATCCTCATGCTCAGTACCTCCTCTGCAATCTGAAAGATTTAATAAAACCAATCTTTACGTGATGCAGATAGACAGCACAGACTCATTATTTCTTACCTTAATTATTTATTTCATCAATGAAATGCACTGCGAGTAAAACGGCAAATGCTTTTATACAGTTTGAGTGTTTTATAAAGAGTATTGCTTTGCTCTTGTGCTGCAAGAGTGACCTCACAAGTTGTTTACATATTTTCTGGAAAAAAACTTTTCCTTCATAATGAAAGCGTGAAGGATTGCATTTCATAGAGTTTTTTTTCACATTTAGATATGCTATTTTGAAGGTCATAGTGTTATGTTCTTACACCATGTTCCAAAGATACTTAACAGGCAATCAACCTGCCCCCATCAAGGATAACATGCAAAGTTACATGTATCAGCTTTCTGAATGTCAACAGTCGCGTCTTTATAAACAAACCTCTTTGACGTCCTCTGGTTTGGCTTTTTGGTCTGTCAGGAAGTCACTGATCCTATTCAATAGATCCTGTAACATTTTATTAGCGTTCTCTGTCTGGTTCTTGGCTTTCTTGGCTTCATCGTACGCCATCTGAGCCTCTGTCTTAGCATTCATAGACGCTGTCTGGGCCGTTTGAAGCTGGAAAATATCAAAGAGGTAATATATTAGAGATGAAAAGCAATTCTATTGATGTTCACATTATACACACAAACATGAAATAAAATCAAATTACCGTACTTTACAAAAATGAATCAATTCTATCTACATGTACATGAATGCACTATCTAAATCATGTCGACACAATCTTTGTATACATTTTGACGTACATGTACATGTACATAAATAACTTAAGCTATGTACATGCACTTTGATTCCTGACAATAAAACTGAGATATTATTATCATAAGTATAGTTTAAGTTTCTTAACGAGGCTGTGTCTAATTAGAAAATGATGAACTTCTACCCAAGATATTTTGATTAAATTCTGATCATATAATTGCAGTATGATAAAATTCATTTTATGGGACAGAAAATAGAAGTTGACCATTCGATATTTTATAGGGGTCATCTCGAAGATAATGGCAACTTACATTGAGATCTTATAGGATTTAACGGCAAAATAATGATTTTTCTCAATTTTTTCATATTTCTGTGCAATGAGATTTTGATTAAATTCATGTTATTTATTTGTTGTACTTCAAATATCATTTTAAGAAAAAGGAATTGGAAGTTCACCATCATCAAATTTTTCTAATTGTACACGGTGTCGTTAAGTCCGGCAAGTACCATGTCCAGTGAAATTATGCTGCATACTTTCTTGAGAATATCTCAACATTCTGTAAATAATGTTGCTTACTGATGAAAGAATTAAGGTCAAGGCATGAAGCAGTAATCAAGCCTACAAACTTCGCAAAATCAGCCACTTTGATGAGGGACTAAGTTCTAAAATTATTCATCCGCATATCCTGAACAAATAAGTTTCACCGGTAAGTATGGTAATTATTCCCTGTGAAAACATCCTTAATAATTACCTGACTATAGAGTCCTGATGCGTTCTTCTCTTTCAGTGCCAGTATATCCTCAGCCTTACGAGCCAGATCCAGGGCGTTCTCCGCCTTCCTGACTGCGCCTTTATCACAGCTCTGCTCGGCACCACATACACCACATCCTGCCCCACCACACACATCATCACATGGATCACCACGCCCATCACAAACCTGTCAAATAAATCCTTTATTTTATACAGTCTTTGAAACAAAAGAAAAGGAGATTAATTTGTAATAGCACCATTTTACTTCTACAATATTGTAAGTGTAGTTATTTAAGAGCAACCAAATCTTGATGGAAGCATAACCTTATTAGGGAATAGACAAATTAGTGTTGATTTATATACACAAATGTGTTACCATGACCTTCTTGCCCAAGTTTCCTCTAATCACTTTGCAATCTTAGTATTAATATCCACAAAGGAATCATAATCCTGAAATTTAAGTACTTCATTACACATTTTTTTTACTATTTCCTCAGTATCTTTATTTTTACAATGACTTACCAATTCATTAAGGTCAGCAATCTTTGAGCTTAGATCTGTGACCTGATTATCAATCTCATTCAGGTTTTTATCATTTTCCTGTAATTTACGATCAAACTCGTCTTTCCGTGATGTAAGCATGTTGTCCACATCCTGTCTAATATTCTGGGACTGTTGTATAATGTTGTCAGTTCCGTCTACAATCTGCTGGGCCCGGCGAGATTGTAGTTGAGCTTCTCGGGTAAGGTTGAAGGCACCTATACATAAAGAAACCAATTTAGTATAATTTATGTTATAAACTTAACCATAAGAATATCCAGCAACATTGCTGAAAATAGGACAGGAATGGTAAATTATTCCTGTCTTGAAATGTAAATATTCACACATTGTTACATGTAAATTGCATACTTTCAATTCTATACCATACATGTACATGTGTACACATCATGATACATGTATTAAACTCTGGAAATCGAAATCGAACAAGTCACTCTATAAAATAAAGGGCAAAAGCTACAGCTAAAATTATGCAGATGCTTGCAGATCTTTTTCTAAGAATCACATGAAATTTGTCTCAACAAATGGCTTTAAATCCCCACAACCAATTTAGAGTACAGGAACTGTACCAATATCATAATCTATCAATGTGTTAATCATTTACATACCCTCCACATCCTGGGACTGAATATCCGTAGCATTTCTCCGTAGAGCAGCGATTTTGTCCTGTAGTCTCTTGACACTGACTTTAAGTGCACTGATATCATTGTTACCCTGTCTTATACTCTCCCTCCTGTCACGGAGATCATTCTCTACTCGCTCAAGCTCCGAGGAACTCATGTTCATGGTGTTCCTATCATACAAATTTACATTATGTATGTAAATACATTTTAGAAAGTATGAAACCAATTTTTGATTGATATTCTTATATGAATGACAGAGCTAATTTTCAGACTCCATATTTTTTCAATGAAAATGTTAAATCTATTCTTGGAAAGCTATATGAACATGTATATATTATAATAATTTATCAATACATTTCATTATTTATTTAGAACGAATGTGCAAAAACAGAAGTTTTAGAATTCAAAACTTTTAAATCCAAAAATATTTTCATGCAGATGAACAATGAAAATACATCTACAAATCATCCGATAACTTGGGTTTTTTGTCCTTCTGGACTTCTGATGTACGCATGTAGCAGACTTAATTTTTTCAAGTGTGAGGGTTTTTTTTTTTTTGTTCTATTTCTTATATAAGTCTTTCCGTGTAATTTTTACCTTAGTCTTTCAATATCACTCTCTATGTCCCTAATATCTGCAGCAGAGATGTTGGCATTACGTAAGATGTCTCTGATCTCTTGAATGTTGTCCTCCATCTGACGGAATTCTTTTTCAAACGCTTTCTCTACTCCAGTTGACTTGATTTTTAAGGCTTCCTCCACTAGATTCTGTGTCTGAGCTGTAAATGACAAAGACAAACATTTACAGACAGATATTACATGCAAGTTATGTGCATTTCTCGACACACTTTTGAAAAGCAAACAAATAAATGCAACCAACAAGTTTTGATAATAGAATTCACTTGACACTTTCATGTGGCTTCGTAAGTTCATGTATTGTAAACTTGGAAATTTTTGCATGGGGGTAATTTTTGTGTTTTTCGCGATTAGAGGGATTTTGTGAAAATTTCCCCACGCGAAAATATCCCCGTTGCATTCTTACAATGGGAAAGACATTTTTATTCCGAATATTTCCCCCACACAAAAAGTAATAAGCAACCCCCCCCCCTCCCCCGACAGTAAATTATCCATCATACATGTATCATTGATTTTCATCCATAGACATGAAAAAAAGAATGTTATTTGTAGCAATTATGACCTACACATACATGTACATACATGTATATATTAACATATATATATATTATACCATTCTGAAGTAATTACATGCATTCAACTTACCACAAACTTAAGAGGCATTTCAACATGTTTTAATTTAAATCACGATACATGTAACGATGATTTACAATACAGGAATCATGCAAGTTGTAATCACAAACCGCAATATCGTGACAACTGATAAGCATTGTTCAAGTTTAACAACATGCCTACCTCTGAGATCCCTGACGACTCTATCCCAGTTATCAAAGCACTCTCCACATGGCTTACAGTTAGGCAGTTCTCCTGTTGTTCCTCTATCACATCTGTCACATTTATAACCGCTGATACCAGGCAGGCAGACACACTGACCCGTCCTTCTGTCACACTGCCTCTGGGCAGACCCCTGGTCGTTACAGTCACAAGCTGTACAAAAGATTTGGTCATGATATATTGATTTATAAATATTTAAATGTATATGACTACTATATATGTACATATACATGTATACTGTAAAAAAATTGACCACCACAGAATTTAAAATTTTGGCTCTTTTATTTGTACTTTCTTTTCAATTTGGCTCTTTTATTTGTATTTTTTTTTCTATTTCTATCATATTCTCTGGTAAAATATCAATAAATTTCATAATTTTCTTCAATAAGCTTTCCTACTTTCATTAAGGCAGAACTATACTGTAGTAAATTCATGAATGACTTTAAGCTTACTTACCAACACATTGTACGGTAGGATCTCCCCAGAACAGATCAGGACATGATGCACAATCCCTGCCCCCTCGGGCTGGCTCACCATTACCATATCGTATACAATCACACTGACCATCAATCTGAAACGCAAATTTATCAATTTATGAAAACATGTATCCACTTAATGCATTGTTGATTAACTAATCTTACATACACATGTACTTATCATACACTAGAAAATTGAAATCAAGGTAAATTATATTTACTATACATTACACCTCTCACAGCGTGTCCCCACTTCCTTAGGCAGGCAGAATAAAGAGTATCTCATCCATGTCTTACCTGATTACATTCAATGCTTGTAGAGCCTGAGGGATCACATCCACAGTCTGAGCACCCCTCCCCACTGGTGATGTTCCAGAACCCTGGGGAACACCTCTCACAGCGAGTCCCTACTACATTGGGCAGGCAGTTACATTGGCCATTCTCCCTGTTACAATGCCCTGCACTCTGGTCTGTACCGTACTCAAAACATATACACTCTGCAGATGGAAAAGGAAAAAGTATTACAATGCAGTTGGCTTATGTTATTGAAAAGCTATGATATACCAGGATTTATTTCATAGCAAGTTTTTAAAGTAGAAAACTAAGTAATTTGTTAAGTCCAGACTTAAACAATCAGTATGACCAGTGTTCATCAAGTTATTCCTATTCATACAACGCAACTTCACTTAACAATGCTTCTTTAACCAATCTTTATCATGTTTATACATGTACAATGTAATACCAACACTGACTTGTGTGAACTGAAGAAAGAATTACAATGTTTATTCACAAGTTTTTGGGCAAATCTTCTATTATGTGAGCTCTTCCCTTCAACAAATACATGTACTAAAAGAAAATGTTCTTAAAAGGGAATATTTTTAAACCCAATTTTTGTGTATCATGCCATATTTCTAGGATAAGGATTAAGCGTTAATGTTTGTTTCGATTCATAGCAAAATCTGTGGTAAAATGTGAATTCCTCATTCATTTCAAGGATTCAGAATTCAACTGAAAACAGCTTACATTCGGATACTGCAGAGCAAGCACATGTTTACTACAAATAAGATGGTATAAGACTAATATACCTTTACAGTCCTGTGTTGTCGCGTCACCATAGTAACCTGGCCGACACTTTTCACAGTTGAATCCCTCTGTATTATACTGACACCTCAGACATTCTCCTGAGGTACCGTCACAATTTCCTCTAGCATCGAGGTCTATGTTGTTATTACAGAGACACGGTATACATGTACCGTTCTGGTCTCTAGGATTGCCGTAATAATTATCAGAACAGCTATCACAGTTTGGTCCTGAAATGCAAATACATAAACATGTATACTGACCGTGGAAAGAGGAAATTCTCATTTTGTCTAGTTGGACAAGATCCCTTGTAATTTGATCAGAATAAAATATTTTACCGATAAGCAATTGACGTTTTTATTATAAGGTTATAAAATATTTCTGACACTGAGATTCAGTTAAATTAACATAGCAAAGTTTTTATAAACAGACATGGAAGGAATGCTACGGCTTTCTTTGAAAATTCATACAAAAATACATAAATGGACCTAAACATTCATTTCTACTGAAATCTTTTCTTTTGGGCCTTTGGGATGAAGTAAAAGATTTGACCTGTTGACAAATATTAATTTACCTTGGTAACCAAGGTTACATTCACATGTCACAGTATTTGACCTCGGGTCAACAGCACAGCTATCTGCATGCTGAATAGGACTGTCTGGTCCTCCAGGACACATACATGGTTCACATGGAATTCTCACGTTGATACGGGGGTCCCCATAGTAACCTGCTGAACACCTGAATAATTAAAAAGTTACCAAAATAATTAATATCATTTAAGACATCAGGTAGAGCTTTAAAAACAGACAGCAGATGCAAGTCTTGATTCTTCCATTTCCATATACCGTATGTGTACATGTACTTATTTTATGTACTTATTTTACTACTTGCAAGATTTATGTTTCAGTGGAATTTAAGACTGCGCTTATCCAAGAATATGCTAAATCACTAAACTCCTATACATTATACATGTAATGGAAAATATGGAAAATAAGTCATATATATTCATATACATGTACATGTACATGTATACAAAATTTATAATATATATTACCCTAATTCACAATTACGCTGATAATTGAATTTGCCCATTTATGCCCTTTTTCAACAAATTTTGTTACGCTGAATTAAGCACATGTATTCATTCAGTAGTTTAAAACCAACTTAAAATCACACTCTTTTACATGTTCATTGGTTTGTCTAGTTTACTGTACCTCTCACAATAATCCCCAGCTGTGTTGTCACGGCAACCAATACATCGTCCAGTCAGATCTTCGCACACGTCAGCGTTTCCGTTACAGTTACATGGTCTACATTGAGGGAATCCATAGTAACCGTCCGCACATCGCTCACACGTACGACTGGCTACATTATTTATACACTGACATTGCCCCGTTACAGCATCACAGAAATTGTCCCGGGCTCCATACTCATGGCAGTTACAAGCTAAATATAGAATTTAATAAATGAATTACATGAACATAAATAAACAAAAGTCATTAAAAATATTTTTTCTCAAATGTATGACGTAACCTAATTTTTAACCTTAATTCTTTTTTAATCATGTCCACTGCTATTTGATTTTCAGAAATCTGAGCAAGTAATTTTGAAAATGGATAGTACTAGATCCTTTATTTTGATAATAGTTACAGTACGATAGTGTATGAAAATGCATGTTTTAATCAATTTTAGTTGAGTAATTGCCATCAAAAGAGTGATAATTCCATAATATATGACATCTACAGTGCATGTACATGTATATTCAATAACTGTGTACAAGTATTTCAATAGAAAAGGCATTGTAAGCTTATTTTGACCCCAATCAGCCAATATGGCAATTCTATAAAAACTATGAGTCCCCTTCGACGTTGTCGATAGGGGACTAATAAGTACATGTACACGTACATGAATACAGAAATTGTGAAAATGTCATTGTCTCATAAAATACACAAAGCTTTCAGGCATAATTGTATAAAACTTCAAAAGACAACCTTTTCTAATCACACAATTAAGAAGATTAACTGTACTTAAAAAACTTACGTTTGCATCCCTCAGGTCCAAAGTTGTATGTTCCAGGTACACACCTATCACAGCGTCTACCGTAGACATTAGGTTTACACTGACACTGACCCCCGGCCGGTTCACACTCCGAGCTTAGGGATCCAGTTGGATCACACTCACATGCTGTGTAAATTAAGTAGGATTATAATTCTATAATGTAATCAAGACAGAACTGATACAGTTTTTTTTTTCTTTTAAACTGTACTAGATTTTCAAAGTATGAAATTGTTGACAATTACAAGTGTTATGGCTTCATAATAAATGCCCCTGAATTTTTGGATCAAAGTTTCAAACTATAGGCAAAACAGATTTCAGGAGAGAAGAAAACTGTAAAAAAAAAAAAAAACAAACTTATTTAAATGTAGACTGGCACCACCTTGAAGTCTGAATTTCTTAGCACTGAATCTACATCTTCCTTCAATTTCTCCAACATCAAGTATCAAAAGATTTTTTTTTGTAACCTAGCAAAACTTTCTCAAAGCAGTTCTTCAAATTATTGTCTTAGTGAAAAAAAAATTCGGAGAACTTACGTAGAGCTCTGTGCATCATGCTTGAGGAGATACTGAAGGTCAGTTTACGGCAGAAATCCACCAAACTTGGCTGGTATACTGAAAGCTGTGATTCACGACATCTATAACGGATGAATTCGTTCCTCATGTAATCGGGATAGCCGATACCTTGGAAGATTGGAATGCTGTCTGTGGATGGCACCAGTACAATCTGTGATGAAAATAATATCTTATTAACATGGATTTCCTAAGAGAACATTGCCTGACGCTACATTTATTACAATTTTCTATTTGATATACCAGTTTCTGATAATGAAAATTGAACTCAATATACTATCATTTTCAATTCTGTCACCAACATCAATACAGAAAACTAGAGGTGTAATTGCATCACCAAAAGTTACTGACTCAGACATTCAAAACTCCATTAAAAGAGTCAGAAAAAGGTTTCTTTTTCATTAAGTAAATGTTAATATTGAATCAACCTTCTTTGAAAATATTTGTAAGAATTTGTATTTTCAAAGAAGGTGAAGTGAAAGACTTATAAAAAATCCTAATATGGTATACATTTATTTCACTCAGATAAAATAATAAATATGTATTCAAAAATTGAATGGAATTTACCTTAACTACTCAAAAGAAGACTTAACAATAATAAGACCAAAGAATAATTTCGTAACGTACAGAGTCTATGAGAGTGGTAGCCTCAGGCGTTCTTTTGTCTGTCTTATACTGACGGAAGTGTACACGAATGGTGTAATTAACGCCAGGCTCTAGACAAGCAGATGGGGGTACCTCGGTAAACCGGGAACCTGAAATCAAAGGACAGCAATATAGACAAACTTCTTTTTATTAATGTTAACAAATACTTGTTAGAAGACTAACTGTTTTTGGTTTAAACCTGCAAATCAGATATTCTATTACTGCATAAAATTTAAATGTTTAACTGTTTGAACAAAACCAGTGATTTTTTTAAGTAATTTGGGAATGGGGTTGGGGCCCGTGCAATTGGGAAAATTAACGACGTTTGGGAATATTTTGGGAAGTACTTATATAAAAGTTAAATGACAGTTTATACAATCAAAAGTTCAGAATTTAATGTTTAGTTATTTTCTTTTAAATAAGATTTAATTTCTTATGCTTACATGTACAACAATATGGCAAATAATTAGAAAATTTGCTACTTTTGAACCAGTAAATTTCACTAATTTCAGTTATTATTCCATCTCTATGTAATTGGGAAATTTTATAGTCACAATTGGGAAACAAGAGGCCCAAGGGGGCCACATCGCTCACCTGAGTTGCAAAGGGTTTAAAGTCACAAAAATACTTCTACAGATCAAAGCCCTTGACAGCCATATTTGTTGACCTATCGACAAGAAAAACACAAACTTGACAGAGGACCTTGAGTACTTGCTTGCTGCAAGGTTTCGTGAAATTCTGTGCAATGGTTGCAGAGGAGATTTCGAAAATGTGTCAGCCAATCAGAGTCCTCGGCGGCCATATTTGTTGACCGATCAGCACAAAATACACAATCTTGGTAGAGGACCTTGAGTACTTTCTTCCTTTAAAGTTTCATGAAATTCTGTGCAGTGTTTTTTTTGCAGAGAAGATGTTGAAAATGTGTTAGCCAATCAGAGCCCTCGGCGGCCATATTTGTTGACCGATCGGCACGAAAAACACAAACTTGGCAGAGGACCTTGAATACTTCCTTTCTGTAAAGTTTCATGAAATTCTGTGCGGCAGGTTGCAGAGGAGATGTCGAAAATGAGTCAGCCAATCAGAGCCTCAGCAGCCATATTTGTTGACCGATCTGCACGAAAAATACAAACTTGGTAGAGGACCTTGAGTACTCCCTTCCTGTAAAGTTTCATGAAATTCTGTGCAGTGGTTAAAGAGGAGATGTCGAAAATGTGTCGGCCAATCAGAGCCCTCCGCAGTCATATTTGTTGGATGATCGGCACGAAAAACACAAACTTGGTAGAGGACCTTGAGTACTTCCTTCCTGTAAAGTTTCATGAAATTCTGTGCAGCGGTTACAGAGGAGATGTCGAAAATGTGTCAGCCAATCAGAGCCCTCGGCGGCCATATTTGTTGACCGATCAGCACGAAAAACAAAAATTTGGTAGAGGACCTTGAGTACTTCCTTCCTGTAAAGTTTCATGAAATTCTGAGCAGCGGTTGCAGAGGAGATGTCGAAAATGTGTCAGCCAATCTGAGCCCTCAGCGGCCATATTTGTTGACCGATCAGCACGAAAAACACAAACTTGGTAGAGGACCTTGAGTACTTCCTTCCTGTAAAGTTTCATGAAATTCTTAGCAGCGGTTGCAGAGGAGATGTCCAAAATGTGTCAGCCAATCAGAGCCTTCGGCGGCCCTATTTGTTGACTGATCCGCACAAAAAACAGAAACTTGGTAGAGGACCTTGAGTATTTCCTTCCTGTAAAGTTTCATGATATTCTGTGCAGCGGTTGCAGAGGAGATGTCGAAAATGTGTTAGCCAATCAGAGCCCTCGGCGGCCATATTTGTTGACCGATCAGCACAAAATACACAATCTTGGTAGAGGACCTTGAGTACTTTCTTCCTTTAAAGTTTCATGAAATTCTGTGCAGAGGTTTTTTTGCAGAGAAGATGTTGAAAATGTGTTAGCTAATCAGAGCCTTGGCGGCCATATTTGTTGACCGATCGGCACGAAAAACACAAACTTGGCAGAGGACCTTGAATACTTCCTTCCTGTAAAGTTTCATGAAATTCTGTGCAGCGAGTTGCAGAGGAGATGTCGAAAATGTGTCAGCCAATCAGAGCCTTCGGCGGTCATATTTGTTGACCGATCAGCACAAAATACGCAAACTTGGTAGAGGACCTTGAGTACTTCCTTCCTGTAAAGTTTCATGAAATTCTGTGCAGCGGTTGCAGAGGAGATGTCGAAAATGTGTCAGCCAATCAGAGCCCTCGGCGGCCATATTTGTTGACCGATCAGCACGAAAAACAAAAATTTGGTAGAGGACCTTGAGTACTTCCTTCCTGTAAAGTTTCATGAAATTCTGAGCAGCGGTTGCAGAGGAGATGTCGAAAATGTGTCAGCCAATCAGAGCCCTCAGCGGCCATATTTGTTGACCGATCAGCACGAAAAACACAAACTTGGTAGAGGACCTTGAGTACTTCCTTCCTGTAAAGTTTCATGAAATTCTTAGCAGCGGTTGCAGAGGAGATGTCCAAAATGTGTCAGCCAATCAGAGCCTTCGGCGGCCCTATTTGTTGACTGATCCGCACAAAAAACAGAAACTTGGTAGAGGACCTTGAGTATTTCCTTCCTGTAAAGTTTCATGATATTCTGTGCAGCGGTTGCAGAGGAGATGTCGAAAATGTGTTAGCCAATCAGAGCCCTCGGCGGCCATATTTGTTGACCGATCAGCACAAAATACACAATCTTGGTAGAGGACCTTGAGTACTTTCTTCCTTTAAAGTTTCATGAAATTCTGTGCAGAGGTTTTTTTGCAGAGAAGATGTTGAAAATGTGTTAGCCAATCAGAGCCTTGGCGGCCATATTTGTTGACCGATCAGCACGAAAAACACAAACTTGGCAGAGGACCTTGAATACTTCCTTCCTGTAAAGTTTCATGAAATTCTGTGCAGCGGGTTGCAGAGGAGATGTCGAAAATGTGTCAGCCAATCTGAGCCTCAGCAGCCATATTTGTTGACCGATCGGCACGAAAAAAACAAACTTGGTAGAGGATCTTGAGTACTTCCTTCCTGTAAAGTTTCATGAAATTCTGTGCAGTGGTTAAAGAGGAGATGTCGAAAAAGTGTCGGCCAATCAAAGCCCTCCACAGCCATATTTGTTGAATGATCAGCACGAAAAACACAAACTTGGTAGAGGACCTTGAGTACTTCCTTCCTGTAAAGTTTCATGAAATTCTGTGCAGCGGTTGCAGAGGAGATGTTGAAAATGTGTCAGCCAATCAGAGCCCTCAGCGGCCATATTTGTTGACCGATCGGCACGAAAAACACAAACTTGGTAGAGGACCTTGAGTACTTCCTTCCTGTAAAGTTTCATGAAATTCTGAGCAGCGGTTGCAGAGGAGATGTCCAAAATGTGTCAGCCAATCAGAGCCTTCGGCGGCCATATTTGTTGACCGATCGGCACAAAAAACACAAACTTGGTAGAGGACCTTGAGTACTTCCTTCCTGTAAAGTTTCATGAAATTCTGTGCAGCGGTTGCAGAGGAGATGTCCAAAATGTGTCAGCCAATCAGAGCCCTCGGCGGCCATATTTGTTGACCGATTGGCACGAAAAACACAAACTTGGTAGAGGACCTTGAGTACTTCCTTCCTGTAAAATTTCATGAAATTCTGTGCAGCGGTTGTAGAGGAGATGTCGAAAATATGTTAGCCAATCAGAGCCCTCGGCGGCCATATTTGTTGACCAATCGGCACAAAAAACACAAACTTGGTAGAGGGCATTGAGTACTTGCTTCCTGTGAAGTTTCGAGAAATTCTGTGCAGCGGTTGCAGAGGAGATGTTGAAAATGTTAAAAGTTTACGCCGGACAGACGGACGACGACGACGGACGGAAGGCCGACAGACGGCGCGCTATGACAATAGCTCACTTGAGCTTCGCTCAGGTGAGCTAAAAACACAAACTTGGCAGAGGACCTTGAGTACTTCCTTCCTGTAAAGTTTCATGAAATTCTGTGCAGCGGTTGCAGAGGAGATGTCGAAAATGTGTCAGCCAATCAGAGCCCTCAGCAGCCATACTTGTTGAACAATCGGCACGAAAAATACAAACTTGGAAGAGGACCCTGAGTACTTCCTTCCTGCAAAGTTTCATGAAATTCTGTGCAGTGGTTGCAGAGGAGATGTCGAAAATGTGTTGGCCAATCTGAGCCCTCGGCGGCCATATTTGTTGAATGATCGGCACGAAAAACACAAACTTGGTAGAGGACCTTGAGTACTTCCTTCCTGTAAAGTTTCATGAAATTCTGTGCAGCGGTTGCAGAAGAGATGTCGAAAATGTGTCAGCCAATCAGAGCCCTCGGCGGTCATATTTGTTGACCGATCGGCACGAAAAACACAAACTTGGCAGAGGACCCTGAGTACTTCCTTCCTGTAAAGTTTCATGAAATTCTGTGCAGCAGTTGCAGAGGAGATGTCGAAAATGTGTCAGCCAATCAGAGCCCTCGGCGGCCATATTTGTTGACCGATCAGCACGAAAAACACAAACTTGGTAGAGGACCTTGAGTACTTCCTTCCTGTAAAGTTTCATGAAATTCTGTGCAGCGGTTGCAGAGGAGATGTCGAAAATGTGTCAGCCAATCAGAGCCTTTGGCGGCCATATTTGTTGACTGATCAGCACGAAAAACACAAACTTGGTAGAGGACCTTGAGTACTTCCTTCCTGTAAAGTTTAATGTAATTCTGTGCAGCGGTTGCAGAGGAGATGTTGAAAATGTGTCAACCAATCAGAGCCCTCGGTGGCCATATTTGTTGACCGATCGGCACGAAAAACACAAACTTGGTAGAGGACCTTGACTACTTCCTTCCTGCAAAGTTTCATGAAATTCTGTGCAGTGGTTGCAGAGGAGATGTCGAAAATGTGTCGGCCAATCAGAGCCCTCGGCGGCCATATTTGTTGAATGATCGGCACGAAAAACACAAACTTGGTAGAGGACCTTGAGTACTTCCTTCCTGTAAAGTTTCATGAAATTCTGTGCAGCGGTTGTAGAGGAGATGTCGAAAATGTGTCAGCCAATCAGAGCCCTCGGCGGCCATATTTGTTGAATGATCGGCACAAAAAACACAAACTTGGTAGAGGGCATTGAGTACTTGCTCCCTGTGAAGTTTCAAGAAATTCTGTGCAGCGGTTGCAGAGGAGATGTTGAAAATGTTAAAAGTTTACGCCGGACGGACGACGACGACGACCATGACGACGACGACGGACGGACGGACGACGGACGAAGCGCTATGACAATAGCTCACTTGAGCTTCGCTCAGGTGAGCTAAAAAAGATACTATTTCTCATTGGGAATGGGGCCGAATAACGGCCCCAAAAAGGGGCAAAAAAAATCCCTGAAAACCAAACCAAAATATTTATATTACTTGTAGATTTCCAATGCTGAACTCCTATTAGGCAACTAGATTTATATTCCAACAATAACTTTGGATGCCTATTGTGATGTCACATTCATTGAAGGGAGAATTTCCTGATGTCAGGATACTTTAAACACTGTAGCACATAATATGCATGTTGTAAAAGCAAACAAGGGTTTCAATTATCAAGTAAGAATGTAGAATTACTTTTGACCAGAATTATACACCCATGAAGTCATTTTTTAATTATATTTTGATAGGCTGGGATTTTCATAGAATTATAGAATATTAAGAGAATACATGTAAAGATATTCAAAATTCCTTCATTATTCCTTCTCTTAAAAGTGTTAGAATACATGTAATTGAGTCTTTTTTTCCTTAAAATTTTATGTAAATCCATATTCACAGAAACACAATATTTTTTAATTTATAGTTCTCATGGAATTTCTACTTTATGATTCAACTATTGATAATAATATCAAAAGAATACAGAATAACAGACCAGGTGCCATGACGGCAGTTTTTTCATCATCAGATGGTCTATGGTTGGCGCATGGTCCGTTCTGGTCTGGTTGTTGGTCCCTGTTAACATACACACGTACATCCTCCCATATATCTGGCATCTACAACGAGTCAATTTAACCAAATCAGAACCACAAGTACTTAAAGAATTAGAAAAGCTTTGTGTACAAATCAGAAAATTTCATGGTAGTTTGAAAGTCCTAAGATCCATCATATTTCATAAACCTATTGAGTCTTTGTGGAATACAGAGTTATTTCCCCTTATAGAGGGTATCTGACGTAAAACCATTGTGACGTCATGGAAATAGTATGGTAGCGTCGATTTTACACCGTCATTTCCCAGACTTTTAGGACTGTTTCCATAGAATTTGATGACATAACAATCAGTCTACGTCAGATACCGTCTCAAATGGGAAGTAACTCTGGTTTTCGAAAATAGCGAATATGTACATGTATATGCATTTCTACATCTTTCCATCTTAAACTACATTGTAGTTCATTGCAAAAGCTGCCAGATTTTCTTTGTCTTTTCTTTTCTTTTTTTGGCAAAATTCAAACAATGGCAGGAAGGAGGAAACAAAATTTCGTAAAAGTACTTTCTAAAAGACATCTTTCAGTCTTTTTCTGTTGAAGATTGTACTACACTGTATGTTTAAGTTTAAGTTTTTATTCCCTTTTTTTAACACAGTCATCCACAATTAATCTTACCTTCATACAACTCCTATTAAGAAGCATTAAAGTAAAATACAGAACATATTAAAAACACATTAAATAACTCCTTGTAACATATATAAAGACAGAGTTTTTGAAATCTTCCATGAAATGTCTGACATTTAGGGATTTTTATCAGTCCAAATAAAAGATATAAAGTGAGTTTTTATCGGACCAAACAATCTTTTATCTGCTGATCCGATAAAACCGAAACTTTTCAGGAACTCTGTAAAGATATCACATTCCGTATTCTAGTACATTGTATTTCTTCTATAGATAAATACCAGATAAGAAACAAACTTCTATACTTTACTCACCCTAGGGTCATATCGTATCACAATGTCGTAGTTCATGGGAAACTCTATGTTATTGATGGTAAACTCCAGAGAATCTCCCTCTGAAATCTGCATAAATCCAGGACCTGTCCAGCTCTGGTAACCATCGGGGTACGGCTCTCTTATATACTCTCTGGTATTCTGTAAAGAGCAGCATAAGGGTTTAAAAAAAATGTTATGAAAACCATACAAAGCAATTGTGCCTCACATGAAATTCATATGAAATGAGCATCACGTAAATTTCACATGAAAGTTTGTGTAAAATTCACAAAAATTTTACATAAAATTTATGTGAAAAAAAAATTCACATGAATTTCACTTAAATTCACTTCCCATGAATTTTACATGAATTCTTCTTTATGACCTCCATGCAAAATTGACTTTACATGCAATTCATGTCAGATACTTCATATGAATTTCATGCGAAAAATTTCATGTAAATTTCATGTTCGTGCTGATCTCACATAAATTTCATGTATAGTTTTACGTAAAGTTCATGTAAATTTCACATGAATTTCATGTAAGGCACAATTAGCTGTGTATAATTTCATGTCATAATGACATTAAATCAGAATGCTATAGATCTATGGTGATGTCAATATGTATGTGGTATTTTTGATAACAAGAATCACTTCTCATTTCTCACTTAAGATGATATCCAACATAAATTTATGACATCAAATCCAACAGGAAACTTCTATAAACTCTGTGAGATGATTGTAAAAAGTTGATAGTACTTCATAATGGTTTGTGTCAAACGGAAAATAAGTCATTGATGTGCTCTACAAGAAAATCTGAATACTATTATTTCATGCTCAAGAGGTAAAAAATACCAATTGCTACAGGAGTTTACAGAAATTTCTATCTTACAACTTTAAGTATTACAAAATATTACCCCATATCCTTTGGCTAACTCAGCTTCATATAGAAGATAATCCAGTTTGGCAAAGTAGTACTCTGGTCGAGGGGCATCACACTGCCTGCCGATTATGTTAGGTTTACACGTACACCTGCCGTCATTGACATCACATTCCTCTGATACTGACCCTCCTACATCACAGTCACATGGCCGGCAACCTGTCAGCTCCTCCCCCAAACCCCAGAATCCAGGCTATAAAATTTCATAATAACATCATGTACGACTCGTACACATATTTATCATTAGTTATCAATTTAATCATTCTTTTCCTTGGTGTGGGCCAGTCTCTTTATAACTATACAATCACATTGTACACATATTCTTAATTGATAAACATAGTGTAATCAAAGATTACGAAGCTCACCTCGCGGCAGCAAAGCTCTATTTAAACATATCTGTAAGTACATGTATATTAAGAAAATCACTCAAGTGGAAAAAAGTAGGTCAAGGTCATTTCATGAAAGTTTGATCAAAGATACATCCAATATGCAAGTTTGGTACATGTAGCACTTATACTTTGCTCAATATTGGCCTTTAAAGGCAAAATCACTAAAGCGGAAAAAGTAGGTCAAGGTCATTTTATGAAAATTTGATCAAAGATACATCCAATATGCAAGTTTGGTACATGTAGCACTTATACTTTGCTCAATATAAGCCTTTAAAGGCAAAATCACTCAGGCGAAAAAAAGTAGGTCAAGGTCATTTTATGAAAGTTTGATCAAAGATACATCCAATATGCAAGTTTGGTACATGTAGCACTTATACTTTGCTCAATATTGGCCTTTAAAGGCAAAATCACTCAAGTGGAAAAAGTAGGTCAAGGTCATTTTATGAAAATTTGATCAAAGATACATCCAATATTCAAGTTTGGTACATGTAGCACTTATACTTTGCTCAATATTGTCCTTATAAGGCAAAATCACTCAAGCGGAAAAAGTAGGTCAGATGCTGCATCTGATGCATGGGTTCACCTCAGCATCCCAAGATGAATCACTTGTGCAAGTTTAGTTACTGTAGCATCAGTACTTTGTCAGATACTGAACTACCCCAAAAACTTTAACCAGACATTGACAAAGTCATTCAACCGGAAAATGTAGGTCAGATGCTGCATCCGATGCATGGGTTCACCTCAGCATCCCTAGATGAATCACTTGTGCAAGTTTGGTTACTGTAGCATCAGTACTTTGTCAGATACTGAACTACCCCAAAAACTTTAACCAGACATTGACCAAGTCATTAAACCAGAAAATGTAGGTCAGATGCTGCATCTGATGCATGGGTTCACCTCAGCATCCCAAGATGAATCACTTGTGCAAGTTTGGTTACTGTAGCATCAGTACTTTGTCAGATACTGAGTTACCCCAAAAACTTTAACCGGATGTGGACGTGGACGCGGACGCGGACGGGGACGCGGACGGGGACGCGGACGCCGGGGTTATAGCATAAGCTCATCTCAACTTCGTTGAGGTGAGCTAAAAATGTTGTGCTTTGATTTTTAACTACATTCTTTTTTTCTTGGCACCACTTATCAATAACTTTCACAGATGAATATACGTTTCAAGTAATTTGCAGCAAATTATCAAGAAATAGTTAAACATTCTAATACATTTTGAAATTTTCTGTCTCCATGCTAAAACCAAGAAGGTTAACTTACATAACACTGGTCACATCTCTGTCCTGTGACATAACGTTTACACAGACACATGCCAGTCTGTTTGTCACATCCGGCATTGGCTATGGTACCCAGAATGTTACAATCACAAGCTGCAATACAGTATACACATTACTAAATTACCCAACATCATTGCTTATCTAGAAATATTGTGATCAAATTTTCAAAGGTGTATACATGTATATACATGTATACATTCACATTTTTGCACATTTGAGATATTTGATATCTAAACAATTGTTTGATTTTCTTATGCAATTATAACTGACATCGAAGATATGTTATTACAATATTAAGTACTCTAAAGGAAATACTTTCACGTAAATTGAGTATTTTTTTTTTTTTCAAATCTGATACAAATATAAAGAAGAGGTTTCCTTGAGACAGTGTTCTAAAAAAGAAGTTATGAATTCACATTTAAGCTTTCTAAACCAATCTATTTAATCTTCTACAACAACAAAGTGCACTTACGTTCACAGCCGTCAGGATTATTCTCGTCCAGGTTCCAATAACCATCCTTACATCTATCGCAGCGTTTTCCCTCGACAAATCGTTTACAGTGACATCTACCGGCAACAAGTCCATATGCTTCATCTGTGTGGTCATCACACTGACCTTTCTTCAACGATCCACTCGGGTCACAATCACAGGCTACAAACATTATACAACATGATGAATTAGAATACTTTTCCTTGCTGTTTTCGGAGGGTACACTGACATGTAAATATTTCACTGTTAAAGGTGGAGATGCATAAATTAGCATGATGGCCAACAGACTCAGAAATCTTCTGTTGAATCTAATCAATGCTATACTCTAGCAAGAGTAATTAGTGTGACTTTAGGCATGTTGTTTTACCTCTCCCAACACAGAAGTAATAAAGGCAACTTGTGCAAGTGTGAATGTTTTTGACAAAGCCCAGGACTGAAAAGTTCTCAAAAGTCGGAAAATGTAATAGTTGAGTGATACAAAGTTTATACAGACAATGTACTAGTTCACATTCTAAAACTTTTGTATTACTATTAAAAATAAACAACTTAATTTCATAATGAACATAGAATAACATACGTTGACATATGTTGAAGCTCCTGATATCTTGTAGAGGATCCTGATAGTAGAACTCTATACACTGCTGACAGTTCTTGCCTAACGTATTATGTTGACAATTCAAACAAACACCACCGCTAACACGTCCGGAGGCTTCAAACACGGCAGGGTCAAATCTACACTGGTCACTGTGTCCATTACAATTACACTCTGTAAGTAAATATTCTTTATCAAATATCTTATAGTGCTAAAAATACAGAACTTATGCAGATTTTACAAAAGGCCAAGACAGCCACATTCCCAAGACAGATTTTCTTAAGATTTTTGTATGTTCTTTTTATTCTCTGAAGTATAGTTAAAGGAAACGTTGCTCATTTGAAATACATGTACATGTACATGCCAATGATATGGTTATAGAATGTACAGAAGATATTAAATTGTTTGTATTCCAGTTCTAGAAATATTCGGGTAAGATTAAAAGGGGATGGTGGAAGAAGGGAGAGGGGGGGTCAAAGGGGTAGGGCCACGAGACCCCTCAATCGGCCCTTGATTTTTTTCTTAAAATGAATTTCATGAGGAATACCTGATATCTCTCATGAAAATACATGAATGTTTACCGCTTTTCACGAATAGAATAATATCACCAAACAATGTGCCATTTAACTGTAATGACGTCATGAAGTGACGTCATTTTGACATAATTGACAAAATATGGTGAAAATGGCTAGGAATTTTGTCGTTTGTCGTAGAATTCAATGTGGCCGCATGCGTTAACTGAGATAAAACTTTTATGACAAGAGGATATATTGATAATATTTCACATATAAATTTTCCATCATAGTTAATGCATGCGGCCATTGCTAATTTAATAGAAATATTGAGTTTTTGCATCAATTTCGCCGAATATGACCTATTTTGGTGTTTTCAAAGGGCTGAAAGGTGTTCATAAAAGCAATCTTTACAAAAAGTAGATTCGTGATTCAGTAGAGAACGTTTCTACCCGTAAATTTCAAATAACACTTAAAAATTCTATGAAGTACAATGTTCAAAATGTATCAAAAGTAGGGCCAATATCGGGCTTCGTGGCCCTACCCCTTTACAGAATATGTGGTCATATTCTGTAAATTTGACCCCCCCCCTCCCTCTCCCATCAGAATCAGAAACATAACAGGATCAGATGAATTACACTGAAGATTCCAGTAGACAGATTATCACCGTACTTACTTTTACAGGCATTAGGTTGATTTTGTCTGGCTGGTCTCCATGGTAAATCATTATAGAAATCCTGACATAATTCACAGTTACGCCCCTTGGTGTTGTGAGTACAGACACACTGGCCGTGAACCTGTCAATGTACATCACATCAAACGCATGTGTTCAAAAATAACATGAAGTGTTAAATAAATCAAGGATAAAATGTTGCAACTTAAATGTAGCACAACCTCTAGCCAGCAGAAATCAAGGACTCGTGCGTTTTTACACAAATAAGACTCGGTATGCAAAAGTGAAGAATTTCTTAATTGTCAACATTTAGTATACCTATTAACTTCATTTATGTTACACAATTATAACTTAGAGTATAAATCACCTTGTATGGATGTAATCCTTATTGAATTTACTCTTTTAAGTATTTCTTAAAATGTTTTCTTTATTTTTCTCCATTTTTTCCATTTTTTCCATTTCTTTGTGATAAGTTAGAGGAAAGGAGGGAGAGCTGTTCAATTCCAATTCAGCATATTATCTATCAATTTTGTAAATTACTAATGGCAAATGATCAATCAGCCTCTCATTCAACAAAGAATTCATCTAAATCACTTCTAAGGAAGTGTACACTACTTTCCACTTACCATATCAGCCCTGCTACTGTAGCCATCCTGGTACCCAGGAACTGCTACACACTGGGAAGCGTGACCATAGCAACTACAGCTCCCTCTAACGGTCATATCATACATAGCATAGTAATACTTCTCTTTAATCTCAGGTCGGTTGTCCAAAAACGTATCACCTAAAATATTATATTGTGATTATGAGTATTTATGATAATTTTGTGAATTTCAATATTACAATGAAGCCTGACTCTGTTTTTGCTGGTCAAAAACTTTGGGAGGAAAACGTGTTCTTGCATTTTCAAATCAATGGCAATGGAAGCAAAAACAAATTTGAGGAAAATTGTGTATTCAGCAATATCATATTGATACCTAAAATACTTTTTTAAAATGGAAATCAATTATATATAAATAGTTAATGAAATTCTTAATACTAAATCTGAACATGCTGAAATGTTAGAAAACACTTGTATGATGCATTCTGGTAGTATTCTTTTCAGTCTGAATGAGAAATACAAATTGCATATTTCTTTAACATGTATTGAGTCTTTGCGGAATACAGAGTTATTTCCCCTCATAGACGGTATCTGACGTAAAATCATTGTGACGTCATGAAAATAGTATGGTAATGTCGATTTTACATCGTCATTTCCCAGACTTTAAGGACTGTTTCCATAGAATTTGATGACGTCACAATATGTTTACATCAGATACAGTACCGTCTCAAATGGGAAGTAACTCTGGTTTTCGAAAATAGCGAATATCATATGTGATGTTTCTCATTGTTTCATTTTTGCTACTTCATTGCACCATAATATACCTGACTTCCTGTGCTATTGCTAACACACTACAAAGATACATGTTCCCCCAGTGTGATACATAGCCCCACCCAACCCCTAACCAACACGCCCAATGTCATACTTACCTAAAGTATGTAATTCTGTAAAGTTGACTCTAAGGTTGGTAAGCTTCAATAGATCTTGGACTTTTTTAGAATAGGGATCACGGATGGCAATAAATGGTGGAAGCACACGGAAAATTACCTGAAATAAAAGATCACAGATACATTTCTCAACAGTCACTTATGCATCATTAATATTAGATTTATATAATTTCAATATATGGCCCATAAACCAGTATTTTTTCATACAACAAGCAATAATTCTGCTCATTCTTTCACGACATGCTGCGATACATAAGCATTTTATGTTCACTAAATGGACCAGGTTCAACTGCCTTGGTCAAACATGTAGAAAAAAAGTACCCTTGGTTGCTTGCACATCAATGATGTTAAACAAGATATAGAAATAATAATGGCAAAGTTTCATCTTCGTAGCTTAAACACTTTTTGAGAAAAGTCCTGATGCACGTGTACCTTGGGTGTACCTTTCACCATGGTCACGAAAACAATAGTCTTCCCACGGAAGACCTAACAAGACATCCATAGTCAACTGTGAAATGTGAGGTGTACAGTGAGTATATAGATCTACAAATTCTTGTTAAAAATACAAAACTTATTTATGTTCGAGATAAGTGTACAGCTAATGGCTGTCTAAAGTAGACTATAGGTGCATTTTGAACCCCCTTCCCTCTTTTTTTCTTCAGAGTGTGTCTTGATTGTCTTTGCTTGGTTTGTTTGAATTGTTCACCTTATTTGTCATTTGTCTTTTCGTTATCTCAGCTGATTGTTGATGTGTAGGGTCGTTATCTCGGCTGTTTTTAGGCATGTAAGGTCGTTATCTCGGCAGTTTGTTGATGTGTAGGGTCGTTATCTCGGTTGTTTGATGGAGTGTAGGGTCGTTATCTCGGCTGTTTGTTGGTGTGTAGGGTCGTTATCTCGGCTATTTGTTGGTGTGTAGGGTCGATATCTCGGCTGTTTGTTGGTGTGTAGGGTCGTTATCTCGGCTATTTGTTGGTGTGTAGGGTCGATATCTCGGTTGTTTGTTTGTATGTAGGGTCGTTATCTCGGCTGTTTGTTGGTGTGTAGGGTCATTGTCGGCTATTTGTTGGTGTGTAGGGTCGATATCTCGGCTGTTTGTTGGTGTGTAGGGTCGTTATCTCGGCTGTTTGTTGGTGTGTAGGGTCGATATCTCGGTTGTTTGTTGGTGTGTAGGTCGTTATCTCGGCTGTTTGTTGGTAGTGTAGGGTCGATATCTCGGTTGTTTGATGGATTGTAGGGTTGTTATTTCGACTGTTTGTTGGTGTGTAAGGTCGTTATCTCGGCTGTTTGTTGATGTGTAGGGTCGTTATCTCGGCCGTTCATTGGTTTGCATAGTCGTTATCTCGATCGTTTGTTGGTGTGTAGGGTTGTTTTGTGTGATGTATGTAGTTTGTTGCAATCCCGTATATGCGTGTGGGATCCGCTGTTGTCATCTTAATGTGGTCTTAAAATACTGGTGTGCTTTATTTGACTCTGCAAATTCTTACAGAAAGAATCACATTAAGATATCAAAAGCATGCGACGCCCATGTTTGATCAGGCTCCATTCTCTATGAGCTTTTCTACTGCATGTATATCAATGGCTCAACGATTACATGTATGAAGTTTGAACTCTGAAGGTGAAATAGTCTTCGTTCTATACGCAAACTTTAGTTGTGAGCTTGAGAAAACGAGAATTTGACCTTGGGTCAATGGGTCAAGGTCAAGGTGAAAGAGGATTCATAAAATACCCGTACATGTTTTAGTCAAAGATCGGAATCAAAATGCTGTGCAACCTTAGTGTTTTAAGCATAAAAATGCATTTATTTATCGTTTTAAAAGACATTGTCTCTGCCTCCAGATAATCGTCAAACCGACAGACGGACGTACCTACATAAAATATCGTCCGCTGTAAAATATTCTTTGAGAGAAATAGAACTTGAATGAAAGGATAAATATACGTCTGCTATCTAGATCAAATGAAAGCAAAGCAAAAGTAAATGAGAGGATTTACTGTATAACTTCTTTTGAAGTTTTACCCTATCATCAAAACAAACTTCCACGACCCCCTTTCATTCATTTTACAATGTGGTTTCCAACTCCCACAATGTCTACGATAGATTTCCGAAACCTACTTGAGATTGTTTAAAATACTTGGCAGGGTTAAATGAATGTATCTATAATATTCTTTTTAAGGACTTTTCGTATTATGGTACAGGACTAGGTCATGACAGAGCGATTAATTCCTACCAACATTCCAATTTCTTGTTTACATTGTATCTCACCATATATCAGGTGATCCAACAGTCTAAAACTTTTAACTTTTTATTCTAATTTGGGTCAAGGAAGGATCGACATTATATTTTATCAAATAGAATGTTCATCTGTAAAAACCGAAAATGGATTTGACGTTAAGCCCACACGTTAGTTTTGTTTTTGTTTTTGTTTTTTTGTTTTCTGTTTTTGTTTTTTTGTTTTTTTGTTGTTTTAATTTTTCTTTGGTTTTGGTTTTTTTTAATGAAAAAATATACGCTGAAGGTTGGGTATTCTAGCGCTCAATGCCATTGATTCTTGAAAATGAATCCTTTAAAGATATTGGGCTGTCGATTTTGATTTCGATCCCTAAATCTGATTTCACTCTATCATGTCTATTAACTTTTTAAAATATATCTAATTTTAAAATAATTTTATATAAGGACTTGAACTAGTATAAGTATTTGACATGAAACACATGAACCCCAACATTTTCAGTTTGATGTACGTGGGAACCGGCTTGTTCCAGATTTCTATAATCATTATGATGAGAGAGTAATTTTGCATGCACATCTGGGACACCTGCTACCGTAGATGAAATTTACATAACACATTTGTTGCAGACGATCGGTCCAGCAAACTGAACACTGAAACATAATGACTTGACCGCTACCTACGCTATTTTTCTGATAGGTTCAATCAGCGTTATCATGTAAACATCACTTGCCAGGAATATCATCATAAATTGAAAGAAATGGGTGGAGTCATGTTTGTTGTTCAGAAGCCAACTCTAACACAAGGCCGCTTTCATCATTCCGAGATGATGCCTCACAGAAGCCGCTGTATATATCATCATGTACTTCTTCTAGATGCATGCTAAGCGAATACTTCAGCCTTACACTTAAAAAATTTTCTTATCTTGCTATGCCTAGCAAACGTGTACCAACAAACTTATGATTCGAAGACAACGACTGTTTCAAAATGAATCAATAGGAAACAGGGAGAAGGGGAAATGCCGAAGAAATTCATTATCAACTCGTTGTTCCACATATATCCTTTAATATATGCTGGTTTCAATTGGTATGAGGGGGGGATCATAATTTCTGGCTTGTTTATCATGAATTCGATTTTGGCTTTGTTGGGGGATTATATTAGAGTCATCATGGTCATAGGCGCATTAAAATATGTGTTTCTGAAATCATTATGATGATCATTCATTGCATGCTTCATGTCTACAATTGTGAATTGCTTAGAGGCAAGCAAGTAACAAGCAAAAGAGAACTGTGGTCCCCCGCTTTTAGGTGTTTGTCACAAAAGAAGGTCGAACTCTAAGGTCAGAATCACAAAGTCAAAAATGCCAACTCCAATGCCCAAAATTGAAGTTTTTTTAAACTGACAGACGAATGGACGAATAGAAAAACAGAAAAATGAACAAGATTGATTCCTCGTGTATCCACGAAAGCGTGGGACAGAAATGTACCATTTCATTTTCGGAAATGGCATGTAATATTTTATAAATCCTGACAGGCGGACAGACAAATTTAACATGTTCTTTCCGTGTTGTTCAGCTATGTGAAAGTAAATTGACAAAGAGACTGAAAATGTCCATGGGATTCATGCATTCAGATGTCAAAATTCTGCATTTTGAAGTTAAAAATAACTTTATATGCACTTGATTTTGGCACGGCTTTAATCGGACAAACAAACATATTATACAAACCGATGACACACAGTCAAAATATTCAAATCAAACAAAAGAATAATTCGGAAGGAAATTCTAGTAGCCATTTAGTACCGCAAATCTACACATTATCTAAAAGTACTTGAGTAAAGAGAAATAGGAAATTCTCTCTTAAAGAAAGAATCCATACGAAGCATCTCAATGATGCTGTTAAAGTACTATCTAAGTACATAAACACGATACTATATACTATGTTAGTATGTATTAAGAGACATACAATATACAGTTTGTAGTTTACAGCTTAAATTCTAGAATTAAAAGTTGCTTGATAGAAACTTAGTAATGCAGAAAGAATCTAACTCCTTAACTCTAATAAACTTTTTTATAAAGCCGTAAGCCAAAAGTGAATCTCAATTATAAAGTAAAAACTCGAAGGTTTATTTCTTTAATATCATTTTCAAGTCTGAAAATTGTTTAAATCAATCACACCAACTGTTATTCCACTCTCTATTCAGAAATCAAAATCGATTGAAAAATAAGCTGTTTAACTTTTGATTACAAACCAATTACTTTGGGTGTTGGGAGGTCGATATCGGGTTCAATGACCCATACTTCATGGTAATCCAAAGCCGGGTACACAAAAAATAAGTCTGGTGTAGGGTAACCAAATATTTTATCAAAGAATCAAGCAATAAAGTATGTGACACTCTTTGTTTCCTCCCGACAGGGGGACTATAGTTTTAGTCAGCAAAATTTCTGACATAAAGAGAGCAGCTTATTTACAGCTGGTCAACTTATAATTATCTAAAGTCTTTAAATGATCAGATGGGCAATATCGTGTTATAACTATAAAGGTTGTCACATTTTTTACTTAGTGTCTGTTAAATACAACAAACAAGGCATGTTTGTGTTTGACAATGTCGCGAGTAAGGTTTCTTTTGGTCAGACACTTTTAGTGTTTGCCTACCGGTAACCTCGTCTGACATAGGGTCAAGCGGATGTGCCTTGATTGATACTGCTTACAGACACTACATACTGTAACCATTTGACCAAAGTTGACAAAAGATATAGGTATACTTTTTAACTGAAAATAGAACAGTTCAAATTGTCAATATTGAAATATATGTTCTAATATACAATTATTGACTTTTGATGAGGTCTACTCGTGACTGTACAGACCTGGTCAGGTATTGGTTGACCGAGGCCGAAAGTGTCGGTAAATAGCTCAAAAGAGCTAATGTTGTATTGCTGACATGTCCGACTCTAAATAAATATTATTTGATTTGATTTGATTTGACAAGAAAGACGGACCGACGGACAGAGTGACCACTATATGTAAATCTTAAAGATCACGCACTATCTAGAGCGACCATATGTACGTACCTCTCCTTCTGAAGATGGCGCCACATCTGAATACCTCTGTTCACATATGACGTCATCGAGATTACGTGGTGGCCAACGCTTGACTCCTGGAAATGACTTGGCACAATTGGTGGCAAAGTATCTATAAATTTTCCAAGTCCTCCCAAAATCAAATGATCTTTCTATGAGTAAAGCCTTCGGTCTAAATGTTTTAAAAGTCATAATTAAATGAGTGAAATGAAATTCGGCTTCTAAATCTAACTGAATGTAAACTTCCTGTTTTCCATTTTCTGCTTGCCACCATCTTAACTTCCTTTCCCTGAAAGAGGACACTATATTGTCTATTCTGTGGCTAATACGGTTATTCTCGGTCCATTCCCGTCGGGAATCACATGTAAAACACTTAGTGACGTCATCTAAATGACTGACTATACAATAAGGTTCTGGCCGCGTCATCCCGCACGTTGACGAGGCCGTTAAGTTCGTTTCACGCCCTATAAGTAGATCCCCAGTGGCTGGGTAACAGCTGCCTTGTTCACAACGAGGCTGGAACCTAGTCTGTGAGGCTGCATCTGTAAACAGAAAATATTGAAAAGTAAGCACATGTATGTGAGCATTAGAACATTAGAAATCATGCGCCTTGTCTCCGGTTAACCATATAAAAAACAAAAGTTAGCTTTAAAATGTGTCATGACTGCAGGATACCAACAAAGATATATAGGCCTAATAGGGTGACTTTAGATCTGATTTACATTCTACCTTCGAGATATTTTCTCAAGAGAGCGGTAAATTGTAGAAACTGTCAATTTCATATAAACGATTTGGGGAGGGGGTGTGGGAGAGGGGGGGGTCTTACACTCTATCTGGAGTACTCTAAAGTCTTGAGCTTTGAAGCATATTTCAATATGTATGAATGCTAAATATTTGTTATGTCCATGCATACACAAATAAACGACTGCTATATATATAAGAAGATGGAGATCAAATAACGTAAAAATGGTATAAAGTATGTGTGAAAACTTTTTGGGTTACAGAACCATCTCTTTAACTTGAGCCTAACACCCTCATACATTACCACTGACAAGTGGCTGATTTTTCAGTAGACCTTTTGTGTGTTCAAGTTCAACTATTTCCATTAAGCAGGAGTCTTATAACATAGTTTCTTGTTACGATGATGACTAGTTGCTAGTCTGAATGGGGCATATGGTATTCTTGCTGTGCACTTGAATTTTATTTGACATACATTTTCCACATCAGATAAAAATTGCATGAGAAAAACCGATTGGCTTTCAAAACTGCACAAATCTGTCATCAACTTGATCGTTATCAGTCAAGGTTGCGCAGACATTTTAGACTTCTGTGGACTCATTATAAACAGAAACAAGACCATGATCATGTTCAGATTAAAAAATGAGTTTTCCTACATGATTATACCGTGAAAATGTTTGATTAGTTGTTTTTTGTTTTGTTTTTTGTTGTTGTTGGTTTTGTTTTGTTTTGTTTTTTGTTTTTGTTTTTGTTTTTGTTTTTTTTTTTTTGCTCTTTTCTTTTCTTTTGTTGGCTTAACGGGGGATGTGTTTGTCTGTAAATCTGGGTTACCCAAGACGTACAACCAAATCTGAAGAAGGATATTCAAGCATCCCCATTAAAGAACAAAGGACTTTTTCTATACTTCCATTTGTTTTAGGACTTGCGAGAAACTGATTCCTTTCGCACTATAGACAATGCCCCTCATCCCGCTCTTTTTTTTCTAAATCCCAGATGATCCCAAAGAAAGTGTCTGATTTTGAGTACTAGACAAATTTCGATGATGTACCGTAATTCTAACTTGGCTCCTACATTAGAGAATAAATGTATGTAGATGCACTGATCATGCTGATGATAAAGAAATTAGAATGAAGTCCATCGCTTCAGGCTGCGATCTCCACTTTTTGCATAAGAACAAAGCACTCACAAACGCGGATCTAGAGGTTAAGGCTCAGGATCCCCTCGCACTGCCCTCCGCCCCCCCCCCCCCCCCCCCCAGCCACCCGCCCACTCAAAAAAAACTTATTTTCCAGAATTCAAGTCATTTCAACCCTAGCCTATTTGAATTGCCCATTGGATTTACATGCAACCAAAGCGGTTCGACTTTATGTAGAGGTGAAATACACTGTCTTAGGCAAGTTGGAGACCCTAAGTATAAAAAGCGCGTCTGTGGTGACCTCTGGAACAATATTTTGAGACACTCCGTGATTAATCTCCCCACCTCTCCCGAGTCCCATTTACAAAAGGATAACAAGATCCAATGATGTTTGTGCACCCTACTCAATGGCGTAGCTCTGCTTGAAAAGGTGGAGGGGCACAACATCCCAAAATTTCTAACAAGCCAAAAAAAAAAAAAAAAGATTAAAAAATAAATATTGGGTTTTCATGTTCTGTATGCACAAATTTTAACATTTCTGGTGCAATTCTAAATTTTAAGTACATGAATAAATGGCTGGCGAGCGGTAGCGAGCCAGGAATTTTTTTAAGCAAAATATTGACTAATCAGAAAATACTGTCTGTGTCCTCTATCATTAACATATACATGTAATGATATTCTATATAGTTTGAGTTAAAGGTATTTTGCAGTTTTTTTTATATCTGTATGACCAAAAATTACGTCAAAAAGTGGGAGGGCACAAACATACTTATGCCCCCCACTTTCAAAAGTGGGGGGGGGGGGCATGTGCCCCCCCCCCTCCCTCCCCCCCCCCCTTGTCCTACGCCAGTGCTACTTTTTCCTTCTTTACAATTTACAACATAATATAGTTTGCGGCATGTCGAATATTTTCAATGTTTACCTGTGTTTTTGAATGAATGCGGCACAGTTACATGTTTGCAAGATAAGAGGGAAATGTACATATACGTGAAAATACTATATCTCTGGATTTTAGGCACTACATCGCCTTTGTTCATAATATACTATCGGACATAACGATGCTTTACCATGGTAACAAAATCTTTAGAATCGCTCCTCAGAGTGAAAGGTTTTTATCTACTTGTTTAGATATGCAAACAAGATCGGATGATCGTATGATATGTAGGAACACATGGCGAGATTTTTACCAAGTAGCAGTACAAATAATGCCGGTGGTTTTAGATGTTTTAAATGTGCAATCCGGGGTCAAGTTAAAATAAAATAGGGCTATATTGTTACCGGATCTGAAGGTATAACGTGTCTGTATGGTGTGATAATTTAAAAATTAAAACATTACATGCACTATATACAGGTTTTGAGAGCGATGATAAGGATGCATAGATTATGCATGGTAATAAGAAATATTCAGTGTGCAGATTTAATGCCCAAACATTAATTTCGTTTTTCCAAATGCGCAGTTTACCGATTCCTTAGCATTGTTCCAATCATATCGAGAAAACAAAGTTTTAAGATCTAAAATTTATCTCCAAAAGACCCTGACGTGAGCTCATATGAGCCCGTATCATAGGTCACTGACGAGGGTTGGATGGGGTTCGCCATGAGGTGGTAAAGTTTCTACTTCACAAAGAATGTATCAACGTTACTAAATTTTACAAAATTTCAGCATTCAGGTCGACTATTTTTCAGCAATCAGGTCGACTACTTCTGCTCTAACATATCTTTTTTAGAGTTAATGTGTAAACATGGTGAAAGATGTGATCTTTATCAAATACTCGGTTATTTTTACTCCTTTCTATTTGTCTCTCTCTCTCTTCTGGAGTGAGAATACATGCTTTGACAGAAGACCATTGAATTGTCATTTTTCATAACTGTAAGTCTCAAGCCTCAAAACAACAAACAATTAAATCATAAATTTTCTACAAAAACGCCATTTAATGCTTGAGTGACAGGTGTCGTCTGTGACTTTCAATGCCGTCTGCAGTTTCAATAAGATTAAGGTTTAGAGTGCATAAATGGTGTAAATCCAGGTCAACTTTTCGGAAAAAGCTATTGATGCCTTTCTATGCACACTGGGGGTCCATAATGGATTTGCCTTCATTCAATGTTTGCGTTGACCGACCTCAGTACAGTCAATGACCTCATTCTATTAATGAACATGATGAGGAGAAAATTTACGCTCTGCAAAGGAACAGGCATGAGAGAGAAGCAGATGCTAGCAAGAAGGAAGCTTTTTGTAACTTCAATTACGACGTTTTCATCTAAAATCTCGCTCTATAACAATATCAGTACCCTAGGTTTAGTCAGAATTAAATTTTAATGTGCAAGAGCGCACCTGTTCGAAAAATAAGTTCGCCTATTAAACGATAATAAAAGGATATAATTGAGAATCTAATACATTTTTCGCTTGACTCTAAATCTCATTGCCAGCTTCTGCCACTTGACACTCACAATAGGTATTGTCAAAACTCTTAAGGGGACAATTGCCTGCTGGCTTTAATCCTTAAATAAACACTTCATATTGCTATTATACACCTTATGGGGTTGTCTAAGCTATCGTTGGACCAAGTGGTCAATTCAATTACATACATTCGCAGTTTGAAAATTACACTGTGAGTGGCCCATGATTAGATTTTTCCACAAACATCTCTATTTGTACAGGACAATGGTCACTGTCGGTGGGCTTGTGGTCAGCATGGACTCAAATGACACCGATACCTCCTTGACCAAACAAACTTGTCTCCGTTTTGAGGTCGAATGGAAACAAATTACAGAGTGCTATCAACAATTTTCTGATTTGGAATATGTAATTTAGAACGACATCTTCGCTGCTACATGTAAAGAGCAGTTTCTGGACAAAATATCACATCCTATGTGCGGATATAGATTTTTTTTCCGAGGGCGGGGGGTCACGAGCCGTCAGGGGGAGAGGGTTCCAGTCTATGGGAATAGAGACTGGGAAGATCTAAGAGGGGGTGCACCGGGCGAAAGGGAGAGGGAGGAAGGGTGAGAGGAGAGAGAGGAGGAAGGAAGGGGGCGGGGGGGGGGGGCGGAAAGATGGGAGAAGGGAAAGGTGAAAGGGAGGGGGAAGGAAGAGGGAGGTAAGAAGGCGGGGGGAGATAAGGTGGCAGGAGGAGGGAGAAGGGCAGGAGAGGAGAGGGGTATCCCCCTGCCCGACCCCCCCCCCCCCAATCTAATATGGGCTATGACCTACTTTGAAGGGGAATCTGACGAATAGCTGATCACGGAACCTAGCTCTTGAACCTTACAAGTTAGAAAGAATCTAACAAGATACTACTCTTCCGTTGGTATACCTCGCTTTATGCTGAGTGGTTCGGGCAAGCCAACATGTGCAGATCGTATCTGTCATTCACTTGGCTTGTACTCGTCCGTTCTTTGTGCTAAGACATGAGTCTGACATCGGTTTACCACAGATATACTGTACTGTTACCTAACCATACAAATGTAAACGTCAAATTGCTATTCCTTCTTGCATTTTTTTTCCTACCTGTAGAACAAGAAATTCGCTTTCTACTTATGGGAAAGGGGGGGGGGGGGCATATGATATGGAAAAAGGGTTTTAATATTTGAATTCATTTATTCCCTATTGAATCGGAAATATCATCTTCCGTCGTCTATTACACATAGAATGAAAAAGTTCTCAGTCTGACGGACGTATCTCACCAAAACTTGCATGAGACTGAACGTAATGAGATTTTAATGAATTTTTTTAGTGTGTAGAATTTTAGATTGGTTTCTTTTTCAATATTTTATCATCCACCTCACATTGTATACTATCTTTAATACGAGAACCTCCCTGACCTAGTCTCTCCTGAATCAAGTGATTAGGTCGTGCAAAAATTTTAATAGGTATGTAAAATGAGTCACAGTGTCTCTATGCGTAAGTGTCAATAATGACCCCGTCCACTCAGCATGGTCAAACGGTCAACCCTTCAGTTTTTCATTTAATCCTCTTATGAAAGCAGCATGAATAGATAAACATTTCTCTTGTACTATACATAAGCCAGATTGTTCTCTTTAATGGACTACACTACCGCAAATATTCTGCATAAGCGGATTAACAATAAAAGAACTCAGTGTGATAAAGGGTTACCTTAACCTACGCACATTTTAAAAGTGTGTCGTGACAACTATAAATATTTTCATTCATGTACACCTTAGATAATACATGTAAAATACCTATCTGCGGCTCACTCTCTCTTTTCTCTCTGTGTGTATTGTTCTTGACTGAATGTTTTTTTCTCCATTGATATCACAGGCCTTTTTTAGCACAAAATTTCAGTTAAGACACGCTAAAGTAAATATCGTTTTTTTTCCAAAAATACATCGAAATATCAATAAACCATAAATCATATCTCATCGATAGAATCCGGAGTTTTTGATGCATAAGATCTTCAAGTGCGGATTTAGAGGGGGCATGGGGTCTTGGAATTTGTCAATAATGCTGATTCTTTTTCTGTTTAACTTTCAAAACCAAAAGCTGGCCTCCTGATTGAGTCAATAACTGAACCATCCCCCCCCCCCAAAAAAAAAATCTAGATCCACCTTTTGCTATACCTGTGACAACTTTCTCTAATTTTTTTATTTTGAGAATATACATACAAAGTGCATTGAGTATAATCTATAAAATCAGAAAGGCTGTCAATGAGTCTAAGCAAATTCTGTCAAATTTGTGAAAAGTTAATTTTTTCCTTTCCCCTCTCTCCATTCGGTATCATAGAGCACTAATTTTTGATTCAATATGATTATGAATAATCAGATTCCTTTTGCTGAAATTCCATAGACTCTAGACAGTATACATGTACATGATGTACTGATACTTCGTTCTAACCAACTTCAAATTCTCAAAACTGCTTCAGAAGCAATCTGCAGCATGATGAATCACTTGATGCCTGTGATTTGGTAGTTCCCATCTACATGATCTAGGTCACTCAGTTAATGGATAAGCAAGCACTGTGTGAAAACATACCATCAGCATATAGATAAGGGTCAGAGGGAAAAAGATACTGATCAAAAATACCACAAAACTTTGTGAAGCATCTACTGTTGAGAAAAGTACCTTGTACTAAATGTGCACTCAATGAATGCTAATTGGTTCTAGACCACAATGGCATCAAAGTGTTAGTTCAAACCACAACACTTGGGAACACATGTACAACAAAACATTAAAATCATATTGAAGTCTATCTGTGATATATGATAACCACTTACGGAAGGTACATGCAGGAAACCCCCCCCCTCCCCAATTTCCTGTATATGTTCAAAAATCATGAAAATTTTTTTTAATTTTTTTTCACATTTTTACATGTATGTGTAATTTTGTTTTCAAAATCACAGACTGGATCTCTCTAGTTATGTTGGACCCCTACAACACACACCCTTCTCTCTCTCCCTGCCCCACCCCCCTAAAAAAATCACTCTTAAACAAACTTTTCGTCATTTTCTTCACTTGGAACATCTACTATACTATACATATTTCTTATATCTATTTGGCAAGGGTATCAAAGTTCAACCAATGTGTGTATTCAGCTTTTCAGAATTATACCATCTAGTACAAAAATACAAATTTATGTTTCCAGGAATAGGGTACAAAATAACGTGCTAACTCCCGCTGAGCTCCAGGTAGCACACTTCCAGTACATGGTAATCTGCCAACACTTTGAGGCCTCCTCTACATATCTTATCTTGCTTACCCTATACTACTGACATCCTAGCTTGTCTTATCTTGAGATTATCATCAACACAATCAAAAGAACAACACTGAAGTTAATATATCAATACATACCTTTGAAAAAGACTACAGCAAGAAATACTGCAAATATATTTTGGTCCAACTTGGCCATTGTTTATGGAATTCACTTTATCACTTACTCCAAGAAGAAATTCTAAATCCAATTTCACCAAGTTACATAATTTCTTTGTGGCTTTGTTTTTCCTTATGAGTTTAAGTTGTAGAAGAATTCATGAGTTAAATCCAAAATTTAATGGCCAGCACTGTAAAAAAAAATATTTAATTATCATGATTATTCTAAAAAGAAATAAAGTAAAGAAAAGCAACTATACTATACACATGTGCAAAGGTATAATAAGAATATCAACTTTAGAAACTAATAATTTTAAGTATATTCGGGAAGCATTACAAAAAATCACTTAAACTAAATATACATATAGAAAAAAGGCAAAGGTACTGTAGATACAAACAAATTATGAATGGCATGTTAAAATGGCAATCATACTTTTACAGATATGTTCAGCCAAATTATGACTTACATAATTGGAGATTGACTGAGTAATCAAGTACAAGACTTAGAGACAATAAATCAGGTATGTAACCCGATTTTAACTAGACCAAGAACAGGTCAAAATTTTATTCTTGAGTTCGTATTTTGAAAAAAATACCAACTCAAGAATAAAATTTTGGCCTGTTCTCGGTCTAGGTTTTAACCTGATTAGGCTGATAAACTGAAAACGAAACGAACAAGTCACAGAAAAAGTTCAAAATACACGTAACTTGCTTATCAAAGGAAAAATAGGGCTTTCCTCCAAGAAAACCATTCCATCGATTCGTAACATGACTCTTTCTATGACTTTGATAACTTTCCGAAACTTTCCAAATCAAATGTTTGACTGTCAGTGGTGCATTGTTCACTTGTAAATTCGTCTTTTTTTCATTTTTTGCTATCGTAAAATAAATAACGAAGTTTCAACAAACATGGATTACATCAAATGTTAAAAGAATAAATAAAATTGGTTGTGAAACGCTTACCTCGTCAGATCTTTCGTTCCCTCTCTCGAAGCGGGACCCTTCCGTTCGAGTGTCGAGTTTCACATGTGTTATTGGTTTAAGTTTACATGACGGAAGACCGGAAGTAAACAAGTGTTCTGCATGTAAACAAATATGCAAATTATACACTTATTTGTATTTGAAAGCGAGAATAAAGGATGTTAATACATTAACACAAAAAATCAACATTGATAAATAATTTGTGAAACATTTTGTGGTATCAATCGATATAATTTGAAGCGATTTTAAGAAGAGGGGAGTAAACTACACAAAAGGAACAGCAAGAAAATCTTCCAAGCCCGAAATTCATCGAATTTCAGCAAGATCATTAGAGTTACCTTCCCTAAACCATCAACAGGTTCTTCTTCATATCCGGCACCCAAAATATCGAAGTGTATTCTGTATTTCTGACGTACAAAGAAAGATACTCCGATTTCCATTATAAAGTTCTTTGAAAAATATGTTAAAAATAAAAGTTTTTATGTTATTTTGTGAACGAACTTTTCTTCCGCATAATATTTCTTCCTCCTGGAAGGTTTATTATTATAATGAAAATTCCCAGGAGTTTTTATTATGGAATATTTTTTCCTTGTCCATAATACTTTTTCCAAAGTCCTTTCCGTGTGTGAAAAAGAGTAAAACATCAACAATTTTCATGACAACATTTCCGTCTATATAGAGAGAAACGTTGTACATTATGAAAATTGTTGATGTTTAACTCTTTTTCACTACCCAAAGGACTACTTTTTCTTTAAAATAGAAGAAATATTATATGTAAGTATCATGTATAATATTTTTTCCTTCTATGCATAAAACAGATAAATGACTGACTGACTTATATATATTTTCTTATAATTCAAACACAATGATTACAGAACATGGTTAGCTTACAGAAATAATCCTGTGGAATGGTTCAGTGTTCATATGTATTGATAATACATTTATCTTTTCAATTTTATTATAATAATTTTTAAACTTTTTATTTTTTTCTACAAGTAATTTCATGCTGCAACATCATTGTACATGTTGTACTTGTACAGTACATTATTTTTGAAATCTATTATTTCTTAGTCTGAATTCTATTTCTATATAAGTTCATTATAATATTTTTTCCAGTAACAATTATTAATCTATTATGCACATATATGAAATCCTTATTTTTGTTCTGTAAAATGTAAAAATTTTTTCATGGTACTAGTATCAGAACTTTTATTATGAACATTAAAAGAAAATTAAGATGGAAGTTTTGTTATGTAATAAATTTTCCATGGCATGAGAACTTTCATTATGATCATGGAAGATTCATTACATAATAAAATTTCCTTTTGGAATTTTTAATATATAACAAAAGTTCCTGGGAAAAAATATTATATAATAAAATTTCCACGGATAAAATATTATGCTGGAAGAAATATTTCATCACAATTTTACAGAAAAGTATGTACGGTAAGGTTTCAAATTCTTCGCTTCAATAGAATAGTAGAATATCCAATATATTGTATTCCGAATATGAAGGAAAATCATACAACAATAAAAAAGTTATTGAATATAATTGCGAATTTGCCATAGTTGGCAATATAAAATGTCTGCATAAGTCTATTTGGGAAGTACTCAGAACTTCAATGTTTCCTATGGCAACCCTATCAAGTGTCACTACACATCACTTTACATACAAGAAGATGAAACTGATTCAAATATAAAGGATATTTATCCTAACACTGAATAAACAGTATGTGTCCTTAATTTATATTATAAACCATGAAAAACAGATAAAACGTACAAAATTAGTATTTTAAAACCGGGACCTTTTTAGCAAGCATTTTGTCCACGTTTTAAGACATAGAGAAGGAATTTGATTTTTTTTAATCTATAATCAAGGACATATAGACACATTTGTAGCAAGGACTTATCTGTTTATAAGTCCTTGTTTGTAGGGACTTTTTTAATTCATCAACACATTTTAGTGCTATCTCATCGTGGCATAATTGAAGGAAAATTTAAATAAAACCAAATGTAACCATTTCCCTTGTACTTAATGAAGTTTACAAAATTAATGTTCCTGATCTTTGACACTTTAAACACGGTTATTCACCATGTGAACGTGTACTTCGTAAACCCCCCCCCCCCCCCCAACACACACAGGATAAATCCATGACATGCCGTGCCAACGTTTAAATTGCTGACAAGAACTAATAAAACATGCAAAAATTAGACATCTTCATTATTCGCGGATCCGGTAAATGTGAATGGTAAACGAAAAAAAAAAAAAAAAAAACAACGAGACCAGTGGGCAATTGTTGCCTGTTTAGGACGTATCTGTCACGTCAATAGCAAATGGTTTGCCGGTTGTCCGGGATACGTGTGTACAACCCTCCTACTTGACAACGAACGCACAATGCTATAATACAAGTAAGGGTTATTCTACTGTCTCCGAGGGCGTAGCCCGAGGAGCAGTTGAATAACCCACTTGTTGCACGGCAATTGTTATGCCATCAAACATTTATCACCGTTGATTGAGTAATTAATTATAAGTCGTCATTCCGAGTAGGATAAAACTACTCATGGTCGGTAAACAGTTAAGAATTTCACGCATTTTTAAATGTAGATTTCAAAGAAAACAACGGTAAAAAAATCTGGTCCAGTATTTGTTGTTAAATTAGGGGAATTAAGATTAATAAAATAAAGGGAAACTGATATTTGATTTTTTCAAACTACAGTGTGATTAGAGTACATACATGTACGAGATGCGATTAAGGATTGTGTGCAAGTGTCCTTTTCTAACTTTCAATTCTGAATCATTAAAAGTGAGCACACACAAGTTTTCCAACAAATATTCAAAACTACGGGAATACTCCGCTTTTATGATACTATTATATCTTTGTTTCTTTTCAAAAGTATTCAAGGGTACCAGTCAGTACATTATTCAATCGAAATCTTGCGAGTTTTCTCTGGTAGTTGATCCTATGCATATTGAAACATTTGACATAGAGCGGATCTAAAGCGGGCTGGAGTCAGGACCCCTCCCCCCCCCCATGGAATTAGTAAAAAAACAACAACATGATTTCCCATTTCTATGTATTTTCTTTCAAAATCATAGGCTAGACCCCTTTCCCTAACGCTGAATCAACCTTATAGGGAAAAATCTAGGTCCGCCCGTGACATAGAAAAAAGTATTTCAACCTGTAAATGGCGTTTTTTTTTTCTTAATTCCTATTATGAAATGCCATTTTAGAAATGCTAAAGCGAACATTCCTCCCCCCCCCCCCCCCCACCTTTTTTTTTTTTTTGTTGTGTTGTATTTTCTAAACGGGTGGCAATACAAGTCAGGTCAGTTAAGGACAGTTAACGGCTCAGTTGATCATTCAATGATGAGTTCAATCATTAATTCAATCATTGTTTCACAATGAAAAATATTGCACTGTCTGGAAAGGTGTACCGTGCAACAAGATACTTTATTACCAATTTGGGCCCAGTTAAGGGCATACACATGCATTACATGTATGAAAGTGTCCAAAAATGAAAATTTCATTTGGAATGAGAACTATTCCATAAGATAAAATGAGTCGCATGTATGACCACAGGGGCCACAGTACACAGAGAGTATTGAAAGAATAAATACCCCCTTACTAATATAACATAATAAGGGGGGGGGGGTATTTATTCTTTCTATACCTTCTGTGTACTGTAGCCCCTGTGGTATGTCTAGATCAGAACAGAGAACTAACCTGTACATGCACAAATGACGTCCAAGTTACTCTCTTATTATCATACACAAATTTCAAACACTTTCCAGAATTCTCTTTGATTCAGAATTTCGCAAATATAAAATTTATCTTTATCATTTAAATTTGTGAATAACAGAACTTATTTATGTATAAGGGAAAAATAGGTTAAGCCTTGCATTAAGGTGTTTATCACAATTAATTAAAAAGTGGCATGCATCCTCAATTTGATTTTGTTTACATTTTTTACAATATCTTAATTCTCTAGGTACATTGCCATATCTATACCCTGTTCAATTTCTAACTTATGACATGATAATCTTAGCTGTGATATTGCCTTCCTATAATAAACATTATCCATAATTTGAAGATAATGTTCAAATCCAAAGTTGTTCTTTAATTGTAGATAAGTGCCTAATTTTCCGTCCTTTAGGCTTTCTCTACTTTTAGACCAATCTTCCATTGCTGTTGTTCTCATTAACTTTTTAATAAATAACTTAAATTTAGACTTTGAGAAACATTATTTGCTATCTGAGATGTTCAGTGTATTTCTCAGATATTGTAAGCTGCTGAACCAAGAATTACTTCCATTTTGCATTTTGATGTAAAGTTTTTGAGAGATTGTATGCATCTTTCAATAGCTTGAAATTTCCCTTACATGCTTTAGGTGAAATATTTTCCAATCTATTCCAAAAGACTAAAATATTTCGAACGATTTCATAGTAAATTGGTGTAATTCCTAATTCAGACTGTATTCCAAATTTGATTACGGATTACGGATTACGGATTAGTGCCAACCTAAGTGAAAATTTTAAGTCGTAATTACGACTTAGTATGTCGTAATTACGACTTAGCTATCTCGTAATTACGACTTAATATGTCGTAATTACGACTTAGTTATCTCGTAATTACGACTTAACTATCTCGTAATTATGTCTCCCCCCCAACGGGGAGGAGACATATTGGTTTTGCATTCGTCGTCTGTCTGTCTGTCTGTCTGTCTGTCTGTCTGTCCGTCTGTCACACATCGTGTCCGGGCTATATCTCCTGAACCGTTTGCCCGATCACTTTCATATTTTAGTATGTTGTTGCTTATGACCCGAAGGTTTCACATCACCTTGACCCAAGGTCATGTGACCAAGGTCAAGGTCACTTAGTGCATTTTTAATGAAATTATGCAAACATTCCTGTCCGGGCTATATCTCCTGAACCATTTGCCCGATCACTTTCATATTTTAGTATGTTGTTGCTTATGACCCGAAGGTTTCACATCTCCTTGACCCAAGGTCATGTGACCAAGGTCAAGGTCACTTAGTGCATTTTTAATGAAATTATGCATACATTCCTGTCCGGGCTATATCTCCTGAACCATTTGCCCGATCACTTTCATATTTTAGTATGTTGTTGCTTATGACCCGAAGGTTTCACATCACCTTGACCCAAGGTCATGTGACCAAGGTCAAGGTCGCTTAGTGCATTTTTAATGAAATTATGCATACATTCCTGTCCGGGCTATATCTCTTGAACCAATTGCCGGATCACTTTCATATTTCAGTATGTTGTTGCTTATGACCCGAAAGTTTCACATCACCTTGACCCAAGGTCATGTGACCAAGGTCAAGGTCACTTAGTGCATTTTTAATGAAATTATGCAAACATTCCTGTCCGGGCTATATCTCTTGAACCGTTTGCCGGATCACTTTCATATTTTAGTATGTTGTTGCTTATGACCCGTAGGTTTCCCATCACCTTGACCCAAGGTCATGTGACCAAGGTCAAGGTCACTTAGTGCATTTTTAATGAAATTATGCAAACATTCCTGTCCGGGCTATATCTCTTGAACCGTTTGCCGGATCACTTTCATATTTTAGTATGTTGTTGCTTATGACCCAAAGGTTTCGCATCACCATGACCCAAGGTCATGTGACCAAGGTCAAGGTCACTTAGTGCATTTTTAATGAAATTATGCATACATTCCTGTACGAGCTATATCTCTTGAACCATTTGCTGGATCATGTATTATGTCCAGGCTTAATCTTTTGAACCGTGATCGGATCACGTTATATTTTAGTATGATGGTGCTGATGACCCAAAGGTTTCACACCTCCTTGATCCGAGGTCATATGACTAAGGTCAAGTATTACATTTTTTAATGAAATTGTAAATGCTATTGAGTCTGGGCTTTATCTGTGGAATCGTATACTGGATGACTCTTATACTATAGAATGCTGTTGCTCAGGATTGGAGGGTTTCTTATCATCTTGACCCAAGGTCATGTGCCCAAGGTCAAGATCATTTAGACTAAGTTCTTTTTAATGAAATTGTACGTACTAATATTGTCTGGGCTATATCTCCTGAACCCTTCTTACAATTGTTTTCATATTTTAGTATGTTGTTTCAAGGACTAAATGTTTCTTATCACATTGTCCCAAGGTCACATGGTTAAGGTAGCTTCTTACTTTGGTAATGAAATTGTATATGCTAAGCATGTCCAGGCTGAAATTGTCTATACTAATAATGTTTAGGCTTAATATTTTGAACCGTGTATCCAATCACTAATTCAGTGTTTTGTTGCTCATGATCCATACAATGTAAAACGTCTTCAAATTTAATAGCATCATTTAAAAGCAGATAAGTTTGCAGCATGGACCAGACATGCATGTTTCGGGTACTTAACCCTCGTCAGTAAGTGTGGGTTTCAGATCACCTATATCCAAGGTCATTTGACCAAAGTCAATTTCTTTAAATATGCTTATAATGAAATTGTATATGCCAATCATGTTTGGGCTTTACCTCAAACAATGTAATGAATCACTTTCATGTTTTAGTATGATGTTGCCCATGACTCAAAGGTTTCACATCATTTTGCATTTTGGCCTAAGGTCAAAGTAACTTAGAGGGAGGGGGAGACATCTGTTTTTTTATGAAAAACATTTTGTTTAATTACGACATAGTTTCTCGTCATTACGACATGGCTATCTCGTAAATAGCTAAGTCGTAATTACGAGGTAGGTAAGTCGTAATTACGACTTTTAAAAAAAATTCACTTAGGTTGGCACTAGTCGGCTTCCGTAGTTGGTGGCCTTTTTATGAACTCCAAGTAGATTTTTGCAATATTTCATATAAAATGTTTGCATATACTTTACTAAACGGAAGTACATGTACGTTATTTCTATATTTTGAGGATGATGTTTGAAATGTGCCCCATATTTCAGAACCATAAAGCAGGATTGGTTTGATGGTATGATTGAATATGTATAATATTTAGCCAGATGACAATTAACACACATACACACACCCTCTCCCTCTCTCTCACCTTCCCTCACACACTCTCACACAAAAACAACACACAGAGTAAAATGTAGGTCCCCAGGTAACATATGCACAGATTAATGTGTAAGTGAATATGTACGAGGGCTGATTGATATGTTTTATCTCTCCGCTTACCTTAAATTTTCAGTAGATCGCGTCTAGTAAATTTAGTCCACATATGTTGGTTATTTATAAAGAATCCTGAGATCGTCTTGTTTTCTGTAAGGGTACAAATAGAAAAACAAAAAAAATAGTAGCGCATGCATGCATATACCCAGGCGATCTTTCTGCCTGTGGGAAACCTTGACCTAAAAGTTTCTTAAATTGGTGGTAATTTGTAAATTTCTACTGTGAAATGTTATATATATGTGGATCTTTTATTTGAGAAATTCTACAATTAATGCAATGCATGTTAACTCAGACTATCGTTCAGCTGGAGCACGCGCGCCCCTTCCCACTTTGAAAAGTGTGTTTGTGTAGGGGGGGGGGTACAACTATAGTTTTGCCCCCCCCCCCTTTTCGACCTTATACATTATGATATATTTTACAAAATACCCCCCTTTGACAAACTTCTTCTTCAGAACCGAAGCACGTATCGTCAAACCGAAAGCATCAGGCTAGAAGGATGTGTTGGGAACACAGGGGCTTCAGTACACGAAGAGTACAGAATAAATATCCCCTCCCCTCCACTTCTAATACATAAGCAAAGGGGAGGGGATAGGGGTATTTATTCTGTACTCTTCGTGTACTGTAGCCCCTGTGGTTAGGAAGTGTTCACTTTTGGCACGTTTTGACGTCTTTTCGGACTTTGTCAGAAATGCCCATTTTCGTACTATCTTTTTTAAATAACTCTATCAGTGTGTCGGTTTTGTGCACTCATTTACTGCATATGTCATATTTAAGTCATTCAATGTTTTTAAATTGATTTTGGTTGAAAATTTTATTTTTCTGGTTCTTACATGAATTTTTTTCTTATGTAAAAAAGAAGGAGGGTTATTTTCATATATATTGGACTTCTTCTCAAGAACTTTTGAAGGGATTTTTGATGAAACTTGGAAGGAATGAAGTACTCATGGTTCCCTACAAGTGTTGTTTTTTTTTGTTTTTTGTTTTTTTCATATATATGCTATTAAATACAGACATACATGCACACAGACATACAAGTAATATCACATCAACACAAAGGTCAAGCATAGACAGTTTACCAATACATATATCTGACATTACCGTACAACATTCATACATTAGGCCATACCAAATTAATTAAATGTTCTTTGGATTTCCCGCACCATATTTTTCAAAATTCAAAAAATAATATTATAAAAATAAAACGCTCGCCCGCACCACGAAATTTCTGGCTCAAGATTTTTTTTGGGTCGGTTCTGACTTCTGCAAATCTTAAAGCTTCTCGAAGTCTGAGATTATGCAAATTTCGAAGAAAATGATACTTCTTGTGTTGAAAATTTATGTTTGGAGCAAATTTGTTGTCCCATCCAAAGTCAATTTCAGTTATTAGTAAGGTATTCGAAAGATGCGTGTATAAATATCTTTATAATTTCATAAACCAGTATAAATTATTATCCGAACATCAATCAGGTTTTAGACAAGGGGACTCGACTATTAATCAACTTTTATATACAACACACCAATTTATATCAGCTTTGGATGAGGGGAAAGAAATTAGGGTGGTATTTTTCGATATAAGTAAAGCGTTCGACAGGGTGTGGCATAAGGGGTTACTTTACAAACTTGAACAATTAGGTATTACAGGGGATCTTTTGGAATGGGTCAAAAACTATCTTTCGGCGAGGAGTCAAAGAGTCGTAATTAACGGAAAAGAATCATCATTTATTGAAATTAATGCAGGAGTACCACAGGGATCCATTTTAGGTCCACTCTTCTTCTTAGTTTTTATTAATGATATAGTGAATGAAATAGGATGTACCATTAAATTATTTGCAGACGATACTTCGCTTTACATTGTTGTTGAAAACCCTACTCTTGCGGCTCTCGAATTAAATGAAAATTTAGAAAAGGTAAACGTATGGTCCAAGAAATGGTTGGTAAAATTCAATCCGAGCAAAACAGTAAGTCTATTGATCTCAAGAAAACATAACAATTCAAATCTCCATCCTGACCTTGTTTTTGATAATACCATTATTTCTGAAGTTTCTAGCCACAGACACTTAGGTTTAATATTCAATAATAAATGTCACTGGGGTGAACATATCAATTCTATCTGTCAAAAAGCAAACGTGAAATTGAATATTCTTCGCTCGTTAAAATTTGACCTTGACAGACGGACACTCCAATGCATGTACTTTTCGTTTATACGCCCGGCTTTAGAATACGGTGATATAATTTTTGACAACTGCCCCGACTACTGTAAAGATAAATTGGAAAAAATTAACCTCGAAGCAGCGCGAATCATTACAGGAGCCACTAAACTCGTCAGTACTTCTAAACTTTATATTGAAACAGGATGGGAAAGTTTGCAATCACGTAGAATAAAACATAAGTTAGTCCATTTTTACAAAATTAAAAACGAATTAACTCCCGATTATTTGCACGCTTTGCTACCTCTTCAACATGATCAACAACACTCTTATCATACGAGACATGCTGATAATTTTGTCATACCAAATTGTAGAACTACTCACCTTATGAATAGTTATTTCCCTTCAACAGTTCCTATTTGGAATAGTCTTCCTAACCATATAAAAGAATCTAGTACATTAAACACTTTTAAATCCAATCTCTCTGACTATTATGATCCACTAAAAATTCCTCAATACTACTTCGTTGGCACGCGTAAAGGACAAATACTTCACGCTCGACTGAGAATGACCTGTAGTAGTCTAAAGCATCATCTTTATTTAAAAAACATAGAATCTAATCCTTTCTGCGATTGCGGAGAAGTCGAAACTACCGATCATTTTCTTCTTTCATGCCGAAATTACCAAAACTTAAGAAATGAACTTATTAATAAAATAAACTGCCCTTTAACTTGCAAAATGCTTCTATATGGCGACGAATCAAAAAGTATTGAATTTAACACAGACTTGTTTATCAACGTACAAACGTTTATCATAAATACCCGACGTTTTCTTTAGCAGACTTTTTTCTCATTTAGCATTTATACGGACATATTTTATATCAAATGTAATATCTTACTGTTGTACAAATTACTAGCTGAATGTAGTAATATACTTATATCATTGATTCAATGCATACAAATACATAATCTTATTTTAATTACGAAATGTACGAATTCTTATTTTTATCACTTTTATAATATTAAAAATGTACTGTAACATTTTTTGAAGCCCATGTAATGGATCAAACAACAAAATATTATAGTATATGTATGTTAGTAGATGTCTCTTTTCTTTCTCGCTCTTTTCTCTTTTTCCCTCATTTTCTTTCGTCTATTTTCTACTCTACTTTTTTTTCCTTCAGTTTGCGCTTAAGTTTATCACGACTCATATGTAAAATGCCGACTATGTAATCATCATATTAGCCTTGGGAAATGAATTTGAATAAGCGTTATGCTTTTTTTCAGATCCCGTTTATTTTTCATCATATGTATTGCTCATTCTATACATGCTTATATTTGAATAAATATGTTTAAACTAAGGAGGGGAGAATGTTCGAAAATCTTTTCCGTAGAGCTATGTGCCGGGCTTCCTAGTCACCAAATTTCTATGGGGATTCCTTTTTGAGTACGAAAAACATCAGAAATGTATTACTGGGGTAACCTATATCAAAAATGAAGTTATTTTAATCGCCCGCACCTTAAAAACTGCAATACTTAAAAAAAATAAAATAATTATATTTTCGCCCGCTCGCACCCTTTTTTTCACAAGAAAATCCAAAGAACATTTAATTAATTTGGTATGGCCTTATCTTTAAATATTTTCCTATTTATTATTTTCCACATATCAAATGAAATCATGTTAAAGGTATTTTACCATTTTATTTCATTTTTAGGTTTACAATATAGGTTTCGTACAAAATGTTCATATATGTTTTTAATTCCTTTTTGTTACTTTTTATATTATTTAAAAAGTGAGGAATAAATGGCTTACATATCATATGGACATCAATGTTAATGTTATGTAAAGTTATATATTTTTGTATACTATTTCTCAATCCTATATAAATTGTAAATGGTATATTTAATGAATATGTTCTGTTAAATTCCTCATAGTTCATGATTTGACAATTTTCATTTATAAGATCATTTACCTCAGTAATATTTTTGTCAAAAAATCTTTTATAGAAAACATAGCTGTTGTCAATAGTGAATTTATTATTATACCATATTGGTTGGAGTAAGAAATGATCTGTATCTGTATAATTCCTAAATTCTATTAAAGCTTCAAAGAATTAAGTCTTTCCAGACCTACAAGTGTTGTTGTTTTTCGTCCGGATCTGTCACCAGGTGGCACCACCACAAGCAAAAGTAGGTATCAAGGGGGGGGGGGTAATCTCCTTTGACAAACTTCATCAGAACAGTGTCGACAAACTGAAAACATCGGGACTACTTAGGCCATACCAAATTAATTAAATGTTCTTTGGATTTCCCGCACCATATTTTTCAAAATTCAAAAAATAATATTATAAAAATAAAACGCTCGCCCGCACCACGAAATTTCTGGCTCAAGATTTTTTTTGGGTCGGTTCTGACTTCTGCAAATCTTAAAGCTTCTCGTAGTCTGAGATTATGCAAATTTCGAAGAAAATGATACTTCTTGTGTTGAAAATTTATGTTTGGAGCAAATTTGTTGTCCCATCCAAAGTCAAGGAGGGGAGAATGTTCGAAAATCTTTTCCGTAGAGCTATGTGCCGGGCTTCCTAGTCACCAAATTTCTATGGGGATTCCTTTTTGAGTACGAAAAACATCAGAAATGTATTACTGGGGTAACCTATATCAAAAATGAAGTTATTTTAATCGCCCGCACCTTAAAAACTGCAATACTTAAAAAAAATAAAATAATTATATTTTCGCCCGCTCGCACCCTTTTTTTCACAAGAAAATCCAAAGAACATTTAATTAATTTGGTATGGCCTTATCTTTAAATATTTTCCTATTTATTATTTTCCACATATCAAATGAAATCATGTTAAAGGTATTTTACCATTTTATTTCATTTTTAGGTTTACAATATAGGTTTCGTACAAAATGTTCATATATGTTTTTAATTCCTTTTTTGTTACTTTTTATATTATTTAAAAAGTGAGGAATAAATGGCTTACATATCATATGGACATCAATGTTAATGTTATGTAAAGTTATATATTTTTGTATACTATTTCTCAATCCTATATAAATTGTAAATGGTATATTTAATGAATATGTTCTGTTAAATTCCTCATAGTTCATGATTTGACAATTTTCATTTATAAGATCATTTACCTCAGTAATATTTTTGTCAAAAAATCTTTTATAGAAAACATAGCTGTTGTCAATAGTGAATTTATTATTATACCATATTGGTTGGAGTAAGAAATGATCTGTATCTGTATAATTCCTAAATTCTATTAAAGCTTCAAAGAATTAAGTCTTTCCAGACCTACAAGTGTTGTTGTTTTTCGTCCGGATCTGTCACCAGGTGGCACCACCACAAGCAAAAGTAGGTATCAAGGGGGGGGGGGTAATCTCCTTTGACAAACTTCATCAGAACAGTGTCGACAAACTGAAAACATCGGGACTACTTAGAGGGATGTGTTAGGAAGTGTTGTTCTTTTTGGTTCCATTCTGCAGTCAAATTTTTGACGAGTTTTTTTTTTTAAGTCTTTTCGGACATTGTCAGAAATGCCCATTTTAGAACTACATGTATTTCTTTGAATAACTCTATCAGCGATTCAGCGTGTCGGTTTATGCACTCATTTACTGCATATTTGTCATACTTAAGTCATTCAAAGGTTTTATATTGATGTTGGTTGAAAATTTATTTCTCTGATTTTTCATGATTGTTTATGTAAAAAAGAAAGAGGGGGTATTTCATACATATTGGGTTTCTTCCCCAGAACCACTGAAGGGATTTTGATGAAACTTGGTAGGAATGAAGTATAATGGTTCCCTACACGTGTTGTTGTTTTTCGTCCGGATCTGTCACCAGGTGGCACCACCACAAGCAAAAGTAGGTCACAGGGGGTACCCTCCTTTGACAAACTTCTTCTTCAGAACCGAAGCACGTATCGACAAACCGACAGCATCCGGATGATCTAGAGGGATGTGTTAAGAAGTATTGTTATTATTGGTTCCACTCTGGAGTCAATGTTTTGACACGTTTTCGATGTCTTTTCGAACTTTGTCAGAATTACATGTTCATTTTTGAACTTCTCTGAATTACTCTATCAGTGTGTGGTTGTGTGCATTCATTCACTACACATTTGTCATATTCAAGTCATTCAATGGTTTTTTTTTTATTGATCATGTTGATTTTGGTGAAAAAAATCTATGTTATGATTTTTCGTGAATTTTTTGCTTATGTAAAATATGAAAAGGGGGAGGGTTGGTATTTTCATACATATTGGACTTTTTCTCCAGAACCATTGACGGGATTTTGATGAAACTTGGTAGGAACGAAGTACTTAAGTTATGACCCCCTACAAGTGTTGTTATTTTTCGTATGGATCCGGATCCATCAAGAGATGGCGCAACCACAGGTCAAGGGGGTACCCTTCTGCATTAGTGGTATTGTAATAGAATGTCATGAAGGAATGCATGCTTTTGTGTATGGCACTCGATATTCTCTCATTAACTCCATAAAAAATGGTTTTATACACTTATTGATTATTGTCTATTTAAAGCTGATCTTATGATAAGAATCATGCAAGTATTTGTAAGTCATATTCAAATCCCGGCAGGGTAAGATTTCCAATGTTCTCAGGTGAGCGATGTGGCACCTGGGCTTCTTGTTTGTTTGTTTGTTTGTTTTTTTTTAAGTGCCCTGGTTGAAGCCACGATTGTTCAATCCTGATTGTCCAACATTTTGAAAATCCCATATCCTGATTGTCCAACAAAAAAATTAAGGCCACCTGTAGTTTTAAATAAACACACCTGTTAGTCTAAATAAACATACCAATTAGGGCTTTTATCATACTTGAAAATCTAGTTTCACCGAATCGAACAAAGTTTATTTAAATTTCATAAAATTTTATACATAAAAAAGTAAAATCAATGTTAAAGTTTCACTCAAAATTATTTTTTTTCTCAATTATGATTTTCAGTAAATCATCGGCTACATGTATACAATAGTAGATAATTACTGAAAAATGTGAGGACAATAAGAAGAAAATACACTACAATCTTTTGTGAAGTTTAAAAAAAATCCTAGAAAACGAGCTTTTCGCAAAATCATGATAATCATATATTTATTCATTTTTTCATTTTTTATGTACGTGCATCATGTATGACATACAAACAACAAATTCAGGATTTCATAGATTTTTAAAAGAGTTTGGCAGCTTTTCTCTATCATATTCAATATCACTATGTTTGAGTTTGTTTTACTCCAATATTACATGATTTCTGAGTTAACACCTATCATTTTTACAAAAAGTCTCATAATTTTGTCAACTTTGGTATATCACAGTCCATGTACGACCTTAACAATTTATAGGTGACTTCTTAATCAATTAAGTTCTTCAGTTTAGATGTACTAATAAAAATTGCTTCAAAATGTATTAGGGGCAGATATGATCGTTTATTTACACTATGTGATATTGTGTTGACCAGAAAGTAAACATGGTAACCATCTTTGTCCCCTTTTGAGTAGAAACGGGAGATGTCCGCTCAAGTCTTAAATAGCAGTTTCATAAAAAGGGAGAAGATAGAAGATTTCTTGATATTTTCTATAAAATGCAAGCGATTCCTGTAATAAAGGATATAGGTGTTCCATGGTTTTACAATCGATTTATATGGTACTGCAAAAAAAAAAAAAAAAAAAAAAAATTAAATTACTTTTCCCCTGATTTTGGAGTAAAATGGAGGTTGTTCTTGCGCAAGCAACTCTTATATGACATATGCTGAATGTTTGTTATAGAATTAGTAAATTTTAATATGGATGGTTATGTCTGCTGTCTGTCTTACACGCCTGCTGTCTGTCTGCAAGTTTGAGATAAAAAAAATGTGAATGGAATTTCTCCGCTAATCTCATAAAAGCCGCCAACATCTACATGTACAATTGTCTATTTCCAACGAAAAAATGTTTTATCAAATATAGTCCGTAAATGTCATACTTACCACAGGTGTCTGCAGATATGATTGTTTCCAACCCCCTCTTTCTTTCTCAGAATCATGGCTAAAATGGCCATGGAGCAAAGATGTTTTTTTTCTTCTTTTTTCCCTTCTTTGATCCACGGCCATTTTAGCCATGATTCTGAGAAAGAAAGAGGGAGGTGGAGACGATCATATCTGCAGACACCTGTGGTGATCCTGACGACATAAAATAGTGAAGGTACATGTACTTAGTATACGTCTTTTATCTTATTTATCTGTGGACCTTTCCTTTGTATATGAAAATAAGACAATGAAAAAGTCAATAAATTTATTGAGGTGACAAGAGAAGCATACTAGATAGTTACCCCCCCTCCCCCGGGCACCTGATTCCACCTCTAGCTTGCTAGGGGTCCATCGATGCTCAATTTCAGTGGCGGATTTAGGGGGGTGCGGAGGGGGCGACCGCCCCCCCGGCACTGACCCAAAATTTTCCAAAAACAGGTATATTTTGGCCCATTTTCAGTAAAAATCGGCAAAATTCGCCCCTTGACCCCCCGGCAAAGGGGGCGCTGGATCCGCCACTGAATTTGGTGCTCTTGAGATTGTTTTCAGGATATTCTTTAACTCATTTGTGCCCGGCCATATCGGTGGGTCTAAATAAATTTATGGAAGTACTTTATATATATATATGAATTTTAAATTACATACCAAAGCACAGTTTTTGAATTGATTGAATCTAAATATAAACACATTTTAATGATTTCCAACATGGCGTCATACGCACACCCGATTCAAAAATCCAATAACTTTCAATCTATAATAAAGATACTTTCCCACAAATTAACCCCTATAAACTATATATATCTAAGCTCGTATGACCTTCATCTATCTGAATATCAAAATATTTTCTCAATTTTCCAACCCACATTCATATAAAACCTAGAGTTCTTTAGAGTTCTTTAGGGTTCTTCAAAGTTCTTTATTTAGACCTACCCCGGCCATAATGATATATTCCTTGAAGTGGAAATGACCCAGTAGGGAAGCCAGAAGCCCAAAGCTACCCACTTGAAGCCCCCTGGCATGAAATTGACCTTTTGAAAATAGATGCGAAAATAAAAATTTTCGTCTATTTATTATCGGGATCAAAATTGAAAATTTTCTTCCGTAATTACGAAAGCTTCGTGGGGAAACGGGAATGTCAAAGGAACATACAGAGTAAGTTGTCTATACTTGATGAAATTATGCAGTAAAAACTTATTTGACTCCTAAATTGAACACATGATTAGAAATAATAATACGTTCTCGATAGAATTAAGAAAATGCTTTTGTTTTTTAAGACAGAGGAAATTCAGGTTATAGGCTATAGCGCATTGACCCTGTAACTGTTATTTCTTCTAGTTTTACTTTCCTTGATTAATAAATTCGACGACCACCCTCAAATATTAATGAAATGATAGTTTAGGAAAGTTCTTTGGAGAGCTCATTGCATCACAGTCATCGCGGCGTATGAAAGATGCACCTGAACGTACATGTGTATGTGTAGATCATAGGGAGGTGTGAATCAATCTACACATACGTTCAGGTGCATCTTTTATGTGCCGCGGTGACTGTGATTGCATGATGTAATCAGTGAGTGTTTACCAGGTTGGGTCCAAAGTTTCTGACATTATACTTTTCCTGTCTTTATACCCGTTTCGGAACAAGGACGTTTCCGTACAAAGAAAAAAAGTTGTTTCGGTACATGGTACAAAGACGTTTTGGTACATGATTTAGGTCGTTTCGGTGCATATTTTTGTTTTTGTTGTTCATTACATGTACATGATAACCCCTCCCCCAATCATTTCCTCGAGATGATAGAGTACCGTAGAATACAGAAAACATTTAAGTACACCGAACATTATTATGTTTACATAATTTAACTTGTATGTTTTTCTGTTTCTTTTCTTTTGCGGGTTCTTTTGTCATACATAATTGGTATGTCTAACGACAAATTGATTAATTAATTTGTTTTCTTTTCAATATTTAATTAGGCCTATAATCGCCAGGTATCGGACGAAATGTTTGATCACCAATAAATATCATTTGTTATCCTACCGAAGTTGCAAGCGCGGATCCAGAGGGGGGGTCAGGGGGGGTCCGGACCCCCCCCCTGGAATTTTCAAAACATACCTTTTTTATTAGTAATATACATATTTCAAAAGATTAAGTCCCAATTCCCCTTTTGTTGTCATGACTTTTGAAAAATATATCATGAATTTGTATAAGAAATCTTTCATTTTGATAATATTTTGCCGTTAGCATTTAAAATTTTTTCTCTGGCTCGCTGCCGCTCGCCAGAGTTTGTTAACCAATGTACATACATGTGCGTTGTTTTTCAAATGATGCTGCGCTTTCCTATAAACAAGGGCACTAAGAAGACGAAAAGAAACTGAAAAAGTCACAAATAGTGGATTTTATTTCAATTCTCGGAAAAAAATTCGCTGGCTCTCTATCGCTCGCCATTTGTTGTAATCGCATAATAGAACTGATAATCAAGTACTATGATGTGAAAATTCAAGATTTAAAGCTTTCTGCTCGCCGTTACTTTCCAGTCACCTGTTTTAATTATAATAAGATACAGAACTAACATCATCATTCAATAACAATTTTCTTGCGTTTGCGTCCTTTTTTTTTTTTTTTTTTTTTTTTTTTTTTTTTTTGCTCTTCAAAAAATTCGGACTTTAGGACCCCCCCTGAAAAAAAATTCCTGGATCGGCCCATGAGTTGAGTTATTAAAACACAAACTCATTATCACCCCATATCTCCAAAAAAAAAAAAAAAGTCTTTCTGTTGTACTGTAACATCTTTTACATTGTACTGAAACGTCTCTACAGGTACTTGTAACGAAAGGTCTTTCTATCGTACCGAAAAGCCCTTGTACCGAAACATCCTTGTACCAAAACTTCCAGCATTCTTTATACCCTACCGTCCAAAGCCAATTGAACTGTATCCCAAAGGAGCTATACATGTATGTTCCGATCAAGGCATATTTTTGTATCATGATCTGGCTTTTTCTATCTTTTTAATTTTTATTTTCTAACCAAAGAATTTGTGCATAAAGTTATATGGTTTTATGAATATATGAGAGTGAACAACATCTCCTAAAAGTGGGGTCTAATGACAAGAAAGTCTAATGACAAGAAAGACTAGAAAATGAGTTTCGGACGCTATTAAGTTATCCCCGGACTTTTAAAACCAATTCTTTCTGTGATCTTTTAATAAAGAAGATATAAATAAGTAAAAATATATCAAGTTTGGTTAAAATAACAACGCTGGTGGCTTTTACATGTATGTAGCAAATAATTATTGACAAGAAAATCAAAAAGGTCTAATGACAAGAAAATGAAATGACAAGAAAATTTGTTTTAATGCTTTTAAGTTATATCTGGACTATTTATTAACTTCTTCTTTATTTTATTAATAAAAGGGATATATTTGAATGGTAAATTATTAACTTTTTAAGTTTTTGAAAAAAAGTTACATGTAAGATGGCTTTGTTTTACCGCACCAGAAAAAAGGAAATATGAAGCTTTATATAACTGAAGTTTATGACACAGAAACGGATATCAATCTTGAGCAAATGAATGACCATGGTTTGATGATGATTACGGGATTATGACTATTTTACATAGAGATGCGTTAGTGTTTCAGGGTAACAATTGTTTACCCCAAACCTAACTCTTTACCGGAATCTTTATTGTACAAGGGTTTTTTTTCAAGTAAATCCGTTTGTCAGAAACATAATTTTGAGAACGCTCTTAAAGTCCTTAGAAGTAATAACGAATATTCGAATACGAATCGAATACGTGTCAGGAATATTCGAATAGCATTTTCAGGTATTCGTTTCAACTCTACTACAATACATGGTACGGAGGCTGCAGGTTAGGTAAATGGGACAGGTCCATTCCTACCTTACTATAAGTCCTAGACCTAGGTCATCAAAAGTTGTGTGGTTGATGCATCTAAGGATGCTTACAGGTACAACAATGCATACAAAAAAAATGTAGTATGGAGACTGCATCTGACCTACATTGCATGCTTGAGTGACCAGGTTTAGTAAAATGGGACAGGTACATTCCTGCCTTACTATAAGTGCTACATCAACCAATCTTCTGTGGATGATGCATCTTAGGATGCTTAATGCAATGCATGGTACAGATGCTGCATCTGACCCACATTCCATGCTTGAGCAATCACATTAAGTAAAATGGGACAGGTCCATTTCCGGCCTATGTTAGTCCTAGATCAATCAAAAAACTTGTGTGGGTGATGTATCTGAAGATGCTTACTGCAATGCACTTTACAGGTGCTGCATCTTACCTATATTTCATGCTTGATTGACCAGGTATGGTAAAATTAGAATCTTCATTTCCAGCCTTCTTCAATTTTTTTTTATCAACCAAATTTAAGTGGATGATGCATCTGGAAATACTTTGTGCAATGTAGATACCAGTACACATGCTGGTCATTGGACAACATGGACAATGATGCTGTCGAGGTGAGCGCTGTCATCTCTGATGACCTTATGTTTGTTTTCTAGCTGGAACACTGACTAATCTTTCCATGGATACCAAAATTATTTAACTCTTGACCTTGGAGTTTGACCTCATTTTGAAAATTTAAACTGTAGCCACAACTATTGAATGTTAAGTGATAGGGCTTTCATATTTCACATATGAATTCCATGTGGCAAGATTTTTCCATGGATACTAAATTTGACCTTGTGACCTTGAGCTCAAATGTGAAACTTCTTTTCATCTGTTTTACTGTCAAAGATGCCAACAGGGGCATTCATGTTTCACAAACACAGGTTTTATTTATTTATTTATTTTTTGGCTCTCTAATAGAATCCGGACCACCCCTGAAAAAAATTCTGGATCTGCCCATGCTTATCCATATGTATTATTGGGATAAGAGAAGAATGGCATATGTACTATAAGAACAAAAGCCAAACTTTATATCAATTTATGAGATACCTATTTTCACGTTGCCATCTTAGGCCATACCAAATTAATTAAATGTTCTATAGATTTTCTTGTGAAAAAAGGATGCAAGGGTGTGAATATATAATTTTTTTTTCTAAGTAGTGCAGCTTTTAAGGAGCGTGTGAAAATATAATTATTTTTTCTGAATAGTGCAGCTTTTAAGGTGCGAGCGAGTGAAATAATTTTATTATTGATATAGGTTACCCCAGTAATACATTTCTGATGTTTTTCTGTACTCAAAAAGGAATCCACATAGGAATCTGGTTACTAGGAAGCCTGGCACATATCAGTAGCGGAAAGATTTTTGAACTTTTCCCCACTCCTTGACTTTCAGTGCCATGTATATGGGACAACAATATGGGACAACAAATTTGCTGCCAACAAAATTTTTCAAACACAAGAAGTATAATTTTCTTCGAAATTTGCATAATCTGAGACTTCTAGAAGCTTTAAGATTTGCAGAAATCAGAACCGACCCTAAAAAATTCTTGAGCCAAAAATTTAGTGGTGCGGATGAGCATTTTATTTTTATAATATTATTTTTTGAATTTTGAAAAATATGGTGCGGGAAATCCAAAGAACATTTAATTAATTTGGTATGGCCTTACTATTTCATAGAATTGCCATTTTATTACATTTGTATAAAAAAACCTACATTTGTACATGGCATGCTATCTTCAGAATAAGTCTTATTTTGGTATCTGTCTTTCCTGTAGTCACCTTTACTTGACATGTGGGTGAATGTCACATTTTCAGGGTTACACACAGTAACCTGCATGCTTACTTATCACTACTTGAACATGTTGAATGCAAGTGCCCCTATCATTTATACTGATTTCAAACACTGCAAGATACATTTTATAAACTTGGATGTTTATGAGTTTAATAAATAGTTCAGAATGTGCAAACTTAGCTGTATTATATTGGACCCCATTTGTCCTGTATATTGATATATCTCCAGTGTTTGTTTAGAGTCTGAGAGTGCAGTGCCAACTGTCTATGGTCCAAGTTCCAGCGGACTGAAACCTATTACAATCCATACACATGTGAAATATGAAAGCCCTATCACACCAAAAAGTATTGACAAAGGTTATTTTTAAAAGTTGGTCAAATGCCACGTTCAAGGTTGCATGTACAAGGTCAAAATGTTCATTCTCACAAGAAGAAGAGGCTCTTCACAAGCAATATTTATGATAGAATAAGATGCCACAGCCCAATTGAAACTTATGCCGAAAGTTTTCTTAATATGCTCCCTGAAAAATCAATCCATTTGTCCGAGATAATATTTTATATCATGTTCATCAGAATTTGATCATATTTCACCCATATGTTACATAGATGTACAAAGTATATATCTCCTACGTTGAGCTACATGTATGCTTCATGTACACTTAATGTACACTATGTTCTACCTTCAAATGGAGATTAATGAAGGAATGTTCTATGCCAAGAGAAGTAAAATGATGTTGAAATTGAATTTAGAACGTAGATTGGAAATACTGATTTAAAGGAGACAGTTTAGGAAATCAGATTTTCTATACATGTCCATTGAGTGATGTCGAGCTGGCCAGGACTAGTATTTGAGCATCCTTTAGTTTTCACTGATTTTCTATTTTGACAGGGGTGGGGGGGGGGGTAATTTAGTATGGACAGGAGTGATATTATGAATCAGTTTGAAAATATCATGTAAAGGAAATTCTAAAACAAAGTCAATAGAATTGCATACAAATAAAAATTTTTATGTCCCTGTCCCCCCCGCCCCCCTGCCATGATTTGTACGTCATTCCGTCCTTCTGTCACACTTTCCTTTCTGATGATAAATCCATGTACATTACCTTTCACCTATCCAAACCAAATTTGGATATACAAATGTATGCTTACTTATCAGGAGGGAAAGAACCCTTACGATTTTGGGGTCAATAGGTCAAAGGTCACTGTTAGGTAAACTGCTAAAATACTGGTTTCTAGTTGATAACTCAATAACTAGTACCCTTGCATCCATTTGAACCATTTGAATAAATGCTTACTTGTCAGGAAGGGAAGAAGCCTATTTATTTAAGGATCTATAGGTCGAAGGTAAAGGTCACTACTAGAAAAAAAAAATCTAAAATAATGGTTTCCAGATGATGACTAGCAACCTTTCACTTATTCAAACTAAATATTTATATATGCTTACTGAAGCCAATTTTGGGGTCAACAGGTCAATTTACAAGGTCACTATTAGAAAAAATACATTTAAAATAATGGTATTCAGTATCAAGACAGTAATTTAATTAACCTTTCACCAATTTGAAACGAAATTTGGATGTATGCTTACTTACTATCAAGAGTGGAAGAAGCCTATTGATTTTGGGGTCATTAAGTCAAAGGTCAAGATCACTGTTAGAAAATTAAAACCACGTAGAAAAATGGTTTCCAGATGATGATTCAATTATCTGTTCACCAATTCAAAGCAAATTCGGATGAATGCTTACTTATTAGGAGCTTAAGTTGCCTACTGATTTTAAGGTCAATACGAAATATAGGTCAAAGGTCAAGGAAAAAATACTCTTAAAATAATGATTTCCAGATGATAACTCATTTACCCTTGCTCCAATTCAAACCAAATTTGAATATATGTATGTTCTTTCTTATCAGGCAGGGAAGAAGCCTGTTTATTTGAGGGCCAATAGGTCAAAGGTCAAGGTCAGTGTTACGAGAAATACACCTAAAATAGTGGTTTCCAGATCATTAAAGTGGTTTCCTTTCCAAATGATAAATCAAGAATCCTTTCACCTATCTAAAACAAATTTGTATATATTGGTACTTTCAAAGAGGTAAAGAAGCCTTTGGATCTTTTGGTCAAAGACCAAGGTCACTGTTTGGAGAAATTTAAAAGACATCAAATGTGGATTCCAGATGATAACTCAGCAGCTCAATCACTTATTCAAACCAAATTATGAAATTATATGAATGCTGAATGCTCTGCTGTGGAAGACACTTCTTGATATTAGGGTCAATAGGTCAAGGTTTTTTTAAAAACTTTTTTTGATTGTTGTCGTAAGAGTCCAACTGTTACAGCGGGGGCATATGTTTTACAAACATTTTGTCTAGTCTACATGCAGATCTTTGAACACACTTTAAGACTGCATGAGCTACTGGTCCCCCATCCTTTTGGAGAAGCTTATTTGCCAAACAGCCACGGGTGAGCGAACATTTTAAAAGATGTTAAATTCATCAATCTTGGGGAAATGTCAGGTTTACAAAGTGACACCTTTCATTGACCCGGATGTGTAAATAAATTTAGATAAGTTTCTTTTGTTGCGCAAAATACGATGGGTTTCCTAAAGCAAGTTACGTAAGTTTCTTCCTGATTCTGTTTGATTTACTAGTATTATCAATCTTTTACGAGAGATTCAATTAGAAATCGTTACTCGTAAATTCACTGTCCATGACATCCGTCTGTCTGTATGTCCATGTTCTGTTTTTGGTTCAACTAACCCATGCGTAATTATGACAATTTCTAACCTTTTAATGATGTGATTTATCATTTAGCGGCATTCTTTGTTTGAACTTTTTGCATACACTTATATTTCGTACATATTTATAGGCAATTACAATTCAATATTTGATAGTTTTGAACGAAATAGTTAAATTATGAATAGAAATACATGTAAGAAAGCTGATACTTTTGTCACAAGAAATCTTTGACATTACACATGTAGACTACAAACGTATGCAATTTAGGTTCAATTGAAAAAAAAATGGGTACATGTTATTGTAGTAGAACTTCACACACATGTAGCTATATTTGTATCGGATCTAGTCATGTTTCTCCCTTTTGTATCGCCTGCGAGTACGGGATCATTTGACCAGTCTTTACCTATGTGTCCGTCCGTCCGTCCGATAGTCGCATCTTCTGGTATTCAAATGTTTTCTTTATTTGATATGCATTGTACGTACTTCCATTAAATAAGGATCGTCAAAATTCAAGGTCAAAGAAAGACTAATTAATACCAGTACTGCGTTTCAGAATGGAAGGAGTGAAAAAGTTTTTAATAAAGTGCATACATGTATTTTCCATTATCATCATCATGTCATAGTAGTATTGAATGTGAGACAGAGGTCATAGGTTAAAACAAACAAACAAACAACCCCCCCCCCCCAAAAAAACCCCCAAGATCAAAAGCTCCAAAATATTTGATCGACAACTAAACAAAACTTTTAATTAATTTGTTAATTTGCATTTGATAGCCGATGTACAAATGTATGCAGTATTCGTGTAAGGGCTGAAAATTTTTATCATGAACTTATACATTTAAAAGACGTGGCTGTAATTCACATTAAGCCATTCGTGTATGTTTTCTGTGTGACTGACCTATAACGAATATATAGGGCGTTCCGGCCATGTTCAGCCAACTGACCACCTACATTTTTGTAAAGGTCAAGTACAGAATACACATAAAAGTGTTGTTAATGTAACCACAAGACAAGATCGTTGTGGATGACCACGTAAGGGTTCGTACGAGGGCTGTTAATGAAGTTCGTAGATCTTCAATCCCTAGAACTTCATTAACTTATGCCCAATCCCTTTTCAAATTATTGAAATAAAATAAGTTTTAACTAATGCTACAGTGACCAAACTTGTGCAGGTGATTCATCTTTGGATGCTGAGATGAACTCTCTATTTATCATATGTATTTTTTTGTGACAAGACCTTTATGCTAATATATAATTTGACCCGGTGACATTGATTTAGGATTTTCACCTACTTTTGAAAGTTTTCAATATTAGGCATAATTTCTGAATGGCATGTGATAGAACTCTCATAATCTTGTTACAAGCCCGTTATGGTGATACCAAGATTTTTGTCCTGGCGACCCTGACCTTGGACTTTAACCTACTTTTGAAAAAAAAAAAATCATATTGGGCATATATTTTGAGTGGTACGTGATTGGACTCTCATATTTTTCATGAATATTCTTGCGACAAGACCTTTATGCTGATATGACAACTCTTGACCTTCAAACTGAAGCCCTTGTGATCTTGCTTTTGGACTTTGACATACTTTTGAAAAACTTTACTATTGGGCATAAACTCATAATAAGTATTCACTTTTTTTTGCTGAGTATGTTGTTTTTAGCTCTACTGGTCAAAGACCATTCGAGCTTATGCGATACCATGTTGTCCGGCGTCCGTCCGTCTGTCTGTCTGTCTGTTGAAAATTTTTTTGTGATCGCAACTCCTCTGAAACCATGAATGATAGAAAGCTAATTCTTTTTGCATTTAGTTTGGTCTATGGTCTAGTTGTGCACCTGATATTTTGTTTGAGCCTCTGACTCCAGGGACTTCAAAAATGGGTGTGGTCATTTTCTCCTGTGTAAGTCTATGTAATCTAGTGAACACCAATTCTCAAAAAGTATAATTGTTAGAGAAATAATTCTTTTTGCAATATAATCAGTCTCTGGTCCAGTTGTGCACCTGATATTTTGTCTGAGCCTCTGACCCCCAGGGTCTTAAAGAATGGGTGTGTTCATTTTCTCCTATATATGCCTATGTAATCTAGTGAACACCAATTCTTAAAAAATATAATTGATATAGAAATTATTCTTGTTGAAATATAATCAGTCTCTGGTCTAGTTGTGCCCCTGATATTTTGTATGACCCCCTGACCCCCAGTGTCTTGGAAATGGGTGTGGCCATTTTCTCCTATATAAGTCTATGTTACCTTGTGAACACAATTCTTAGAAAGTATAATCGGTAGAGAGATAATTCTGTTTGCATTATAATCAATCTCTGGTCTGTTTGTGCCCTGATATTTTGTTTGAGCCCCTGAACCCTAGTGTCTTGGAAATGGGTGTGGTCATTTTCTCTTATATAAGTCTATGTTACCTTGTGAACATCAATTCTTAGAAAGTATAATTGATGGAGAGATAATTCTTTTTGCATTATAATCAGTTTCTTGTCTACATTGTATGTGTGTGCCTGCTATTTTGTTTCAGCATCTTGACCCCATGGTCTTTGAAATGGGTGTGGTCATGTTCTCCTATTTAACTCTATAATCTAGTGAACACCAGTTCTCAGAAAGTATAATTGATACTGTAGAGAAATATTTCTTTTCCCATTTCCATGAGTCTGTGGTCTGATTGTGTGCCTGAGATTCTGTTTAAGACTGACCCGTCTTTGAAAATGGATGTGGTCATTTTCTCCTATATAAGTCTTTGTAATCTTGTGAACACCAGATCTCAGAAAGTATACCGGTAATTCATGGAGAGTAAACTCTTTTTGCATTACATGTATTATGTGTCTGTGGTGTAGGTGTGCGTCTGATATTTTGTGTAAGCCCCTGTCCCCCAGGGTTTGAAAGTGGATGTCAATTCAGTGAGTTTAACAAAACAGCCAGTAGAGCTTCAGTCTCATCAGAGACTTCTGATTTCAAATTTATTAGCCATAGCACATATTAGAAAACTTTGAACACTGAATCTATGTTTCCGTATTCAAAGCCACCTATAGTATATGATACGAGAAAATGTAAAGCATCCTTCAAATTTGTTCGTATCTCGCGACTGCAAGGACGACGAACTTTTTGTACAGCCCTCGTATTTGTTATGTAAACAGTAAGTAACACGTCAACACTATTATGGTCTACAATGCATGTATCAATCATGTAGTCTTACCGGGTACACGAAATGCATGTGAATGCATTTTACATAACTACTACAGTCGTCTAAACGTAGACATTATTGTACTTAAAACATTTCTACATTTCGTAATTAGGGAAAGTTTGTATAAAGTAGTTGTATAAAAGGTTTAGATGAAAATCTGATCGTGCCAATCATCACGTTTTGTGAACGCATCTGTCCAAATATCGTTCTAGGAAAGTTTTGTTTCAATGTCAAACATTGTGTTATGGGAATAAATACTTGAACTTGTGAAATAGATTATGTATTTATCCTTTAGGCCATACCAAATTAATTTAATGTTCTTCGGATTTCCTGCACAATATTTTTCAAAATTAGAAAAAAAAGAATGATTTGCTCGCCCGCACCCTGAAAAAACTGGCACACTAATATTTTAGGGTCGGCTCGGATTTCTGCAGACGAAGACTCGCATTGCGTTAATTTCCACGAATGTGTGTATGTGATTAAATTGCTAATTGAAGTCTGCTCTAATATCTTGTCACTATTGATTTCTTGTCATGACCTATATTCAAAATGAAGTTTTAAATATGTTATGTGCAATTAATTTTCAAGCTCGCTTTTCGAAAACAAAAAAAATTAATAAAAATAAATCTTTAAAATTTTATTTCATTCTCTCGCACCTTAAAAACTTCAATACGTAAAAAATAAAATAATTATTTTCTTTCGCTCGCATCCTTTTTTTTTCATAAGAAAATCCGAAGAACATTTAATTAATTTGGTATGGCCTTACGGAATGACCGTTATTTTCTAGAATCATGATAACAGATGAGTGAAGGTTACTTAGAAAAAGGATAGAATTTTATTTTTAAATATCTCTCTCTCCCTCTCTCTCTCTCTCTCTCTCTCTCTCTCTCTCTCTGTTCTATGGGGTTGTTACTTTTAGAAAGTTGACGGGAACCGAAGGAATAGAGAAATGACGTGTATTTTCAGAGCAATGAAATAAATAATAAGAAATATATTTATTCAACTTTTAACAGCAATTTGACATAACTTGTCAGTTTAAAACTTTTATAAATGTTATCACGACAGCTTTACTACAGAGTGTTTTTTCATTCATTCGTAACCATTGATATGAGGAAAATTACACAACGTAAGATGGAGGAGCCATAACTAAATGTCCAGATCAATCTCATTGGCGGAGATTAACATATTCATGATATGCTAATGAGTTCTTCCTTATTTGGTATATAAAACAGAAAATGCATGTCTCTATCACAGAGCGTTCATATTGCCGTAACTGAGTGGTAGATACATCGCCAGAATTAATGAAAAATTAATTCTTGAAGGTAGTTCGCATTCTATGTTTAAACTTCTTATTTTCTCTCAGAAGTGCATCATGAATTATAATGCTGGACATAATCGAATGAAACAAACATTGCCGTTTGGACAAAATAATTCTTGTTGCATTCAATAAATTATTTGTAATATTGTAGAATTTCCTTAGATAATTTCAGGATAAGATTGACCAGATTTGATTTTTAAGGTAAATTCTAAAATTTTCTTTTTCAGGTATAGTTCTACTCAGTGAGAAGGCAAAGACAGGAGGAAACGGTGAAATAGCAGCGTTGAAGTTACAAAGGAAGTGAAGAGGTAAGTAAAAAATACACAGTACATGCATTGTCAAATGCGTCGGTAGTCTTTTCCATTCGTCAATATTAAAAATCCCGTGCTTCTCTGTGTTTGTTTCATAGATCTATTTACATGACTTGCACAGTACATTGAACTTAATTAAAATATTTCATTAGAATTGCCAAAAACGAACAATAAGCTCAAAATTAGGTAATATGGACCGAGGACGTGTAATGTTTACATAATGCTCTGTTACGTTGGAAAGAATAAAATGAATATAGACTAGGGTTGTACATTCTCCCCAGGTTATGTAATTTTTAGTCGTTGGTTGTTATGTCGTTTACATAAAAATTCTTCGAGTGATAATATGATATTGACGAAAAACTCTACATATTCAACAATTTTAAATTTTAGATGCTCGTTAGTCAATTTTGTGAAAAAGGGACAACAAAAACATTCCCCCATCTAGCTTTTCACACTTATCTATGTAAATTTTCGAACGAGGATCCCTAATTTTGATAGAAGACAAACATTAGAATCGTTTAAATAGCCAACAGGCGCGGATCCAGGGAGGGGGATCCGAACCCCCCCCCCCCCCCGAACCATTTGCCAAAAATTTACTTCTGCTTTTACATTTAATTATTTCAAAATCTTTTTCTTGGTCCTTCCCCTCTCATCCCCTTGACTGACTGGGCCCCTCCCCTGGGAAAAGTTCTTGATCCGCCTATTGCTAATTATGTGAATGAAGTTGAAAGATTGACGATACAAAATATCTTGGCATTAAAGTGCAAGATTTTACGTCACGGTCAAATCGTGACTAGTAGCTTTTAGGTACGTAATTGAAGAAAATCATATAGTTCAATTAAAAGTAAAGTTTGTTGATTTAGGGCAAATAATTTTTCCGCGCTTGAACGCTTGGTAGACTCCCATTAATACATTTTGCAGACGTGACAGTATTTTCAAAAGTGTATATTCGGTTTATTTTCGTGTCAAAAGGGAATATTCTGTCTCTGAACGTAGATCTCTTAACGAAGGTAAGATTTATGTTTCGTCGAAGATAGGAAACGATTGGATCGGAGCGGGGGGGGGGGGGGTTTCACTAAAATAAAAATAGATTTTTTCCTCTCTTCAGCCTGGCAATTCATGTTCGTTATGATATTTTCGATATGATTTATTTAGTTGGATTTTTCCATAGAATTCATATTTTGGTAGTATGAATGTAGATTGCTTACAACATCTTGATTAACAAAATCCAAGAAAAAATAAATAAATTTGATAGCAGTTGAATCGCTATTTTGTATCGACATATTGCATTATAATATGTCCGCTAATTCTCCAGAATTCATCTTTGAACAAGTTTGAACCCCAAATGTCAATATATGTCATATTGTAGAATATATCGGACCTTATTACGTACTTTGTTATAGTATTTGTAACTTCAATGGCTTTATCTCATCGTTCCAGTTAATGACATATATTTTATGGGATGGGATATTTTAAAAAACATAAATTTAGAACTTTTCGGAACGTTCACTTTATATTTTCAAGGTAAGTCGAAAAAGAAAAGTTAGGTTATCTTCTATTTTTAGAGAGACGATGAATTTAGTAATGTGTCAGGCAATGATTGGTTGATTATTGTAACGTAAGTGACATTGCAACCAACAGGGATGTCTTTGTTGCGTATTTAAATGAAAAAAGAAAGAGCAAATAAGAGAGAAATTATGACTGACAAAAAGTTAAAAAATTCTAGCTAAAACTTGGTTGAGAAATTCTGACTAAAACTTGAGTGGGATATTCTCGCTGATGCTTCCTTGAATTCTCGCTGAAACAGGGTTGAGTAATTCTGAATGATACTGGCATGAGAAATTCAAATTCTGGCTGGTACTGGTTGAGAAATCCTGGTTGATGGCTGGTTGAGAAATTCTGATTGATATTTATTTCAGAAATTCTTGCTGATACTTGAATGAAAAATTCAGAATGATACTTGGTTGAGAAATTATGGCTGAAACTTGGTTCTTTTTTTTTTTTTTTTTTTTTTTTGGATTCTTGGTTTAGAAATTCGGACTGAACCTTGGTTGGGAATGCTGGTTGATATTTAGTTGGTAAATTTTGTTTGATTCTGCGTTAAAAAAAAAATATGTATAATACTGGTTGAAATATTTGTATGGTTCCGAGTTCGGATATTCTGGATAATAATATGTAGGGATACGATTGGTGATCCGTCATTCTGGACCCGCGCCTTGATATACTATCGTCAGTCATTAGTATGTTATATAGAACACGAACATCACGAGTTTGAAAACAGCAGTTTTTCACGGGTTCATAATTTAGTACGTCTGGAGTTTCGTTTTGTCTTTAAGTACATTTAAGACTTGGTATTCTATTGTAAGTAAACCCAGATTTTGTTTTCTCTCAGTGCATATTGAGACTCCGATCAAGTGCATTAAAATACATAAAAGTACATTAAAATTTTAATGTTAACTGTACCGGGAAGTGAATATGTGATTGGTTTTTGTTGCCGGGCCTTTTCATGTAAGTGCATACATCCTTATGATCTCTCCCAAGGAAACGACTCCTTGTCAAGCAGCGTATATAGCCGTGTTAACATGGTAACTATTTTCTGAAGCGAAAATTACAGGAAAAGTTAGCAAGTAAGTACATTTGAGACATTTCCATATTCATCAAAAGGTAGAGATTTTGTTAAAAGTATAGGCTTCGTCAAACGGTAGAGAATTTGTCAAAAGGTATTAGGCATGCAGAAAAATTAATATCGATCGTGGTATTGTGTAAGTGTATGGATGAAGATTGTTCCACTAGTTGAACTCTTTTCCCCCGCTTCATCTTCGTCTTTTTCGAAATCCTCTTCAGGTCGAGAATATATATATTGATTTAACGACTTTATTAAGATTTAGATAACTTTATCTTATTTCCGAAGTCTCTCATCCAACATATGCCTCAATTGTCTTCATGTTAACGAGAAAAACGACTTAATGCACACCTGATGTTTTCTCAGAAATAAAGTGGAAATATTATGATCGATTTACTGAAGTAAGTATTTAATGCTAGCGTAGAGAGAATATGAATGACATGTAAATCCTATATCAAGTCTGAGGTCCAGATAAAACGTCAAAGAATTGTGAAGAGGATGCGGAGGAAGAAGTGTGGATTTTAATTTGTTCATGTAGCCCCCTCTCCGTTGAAATTGAAAGGACATTTTGACCCCCATCCATACCCCTAAATAAGTAAATAAAATTATTCATGGTTTCATTATAATTCTAACAATATTTTATATGAATCAAATAATTTGTGTGTTTACTTAGTCATATTTTGTGCTTTCCTCTACCACCCCACCTCCCCCTCTGCTGTCAATGGAAATATAAACATCATAGTACCATCTAATATTAGATTCAGAAAAAGCTATTAAATTTAGATATGTATATCCCAAACGTCATTCTTACACAAACGGATAATAAGGGGCGGATCTAATCACAAGAAATAATCAGAGGAAGTGGAAAACTGGATTAATCTTGATGAGAAAAAAGGGAGGGGGTTGCTGGTGTCTTTTGAATTTCCCTGATTCCGTAACAGTTTACTGATTTTCTTGGTGTTACATATAATGTAAGGTTACGCTTTACGGAGTCATTGGATTTAAAGTATCGTATTGGTCAAATAACAAAGACGATCGGTCTTGAATTTGACCTTGAATCTTGATCTCGTGTCGTAATCTGAACATCCATGGCATGGTCATATTTACATGTACGAACTGCATCGTCTTGTTGTATAGGAAAGAAATACTTTATCTACGAGTGAGGTACATGTAGCACTGCATTATTAAAAGATAACTCTTTGTTAATAACTAAAATACTAGTTGAACGATCGTTATTTCTACAGCGGTCTTGTAAGTACAGTACATGTAAACATCCCGAGGGAACGGAACAAGTTATTAGTGACTAATAATTAGTATATATGTTTTTCTTTCCATTTCAGTTGTGGTCGCTTTCAGTGAAAAGCACACGATTCTTCGTCCAGACGAAAAAATATTTATTAGAAAAACAGATCAACACAGGTAACGATTTTTTTTTCTCATTTCATAACACTGAAAATTTAAAAATACATTTTGTACTTCCATATTAGTTATATAATTTACGAATCTTTTCCAATTTGGTGGACTTATATAATGTATGTGAATTAATTTTTGATGTGTAGGTTATGTAAAATTAGGTATCTGTATGTAACAATCAATAATTGATGTTCCAGTTTATATAATGAATATAATTCTGTATCAATATTTTGTAGAATAGTGTCATTGATGTTTGAATTTTTATTATAGAACATTCTACATCATTTTACAGCATAATCGAAAAACAAAGCCCGATTATATTGAGTTTTGATAACATTGTGTTAAATGTATACAACATTTTTATCATTTTAGAGGCGACAGGCTGACAGCTGTCTATATTGGAGACATAAGAGGAAATTATTGTTAAAGTTCTCACATAACGTAAGTACCTCACAGGATATGAAATGACGCCACATTTGTGTGTCATTGTTCCTTTTATCAAATATTGTACATGTATAGTTATAAAGAGGAGGTTGTAACATAACTATATGGTAGGATAAATAAGAAAATGATTGTGCATGTATTGTATGTGTAAGGGAAAAGTGATGGGGTTGGGAAAGAGGGAGGGGTGTGTAACATAACTATATGGTAGGATAAATCGGAACATAAGAGGAAAAAATATAAATTAGAAATGACAGATGGATCGAGATGGAAAACGTTTTGAGGGTGGGTGGTATCTAGCAAGTAAAAGTATTTTATCTATATATTAGATACATGTATATGCTTTGTAAAGAAGTAAAAAGGGAAGGGGATGGATGGGAGGGGTTGAAACCCTGCAGTCTGGGAGCTTCCTCTAAGTCTAACTTGACTTGCATCTCTCATCAAGTATTGAATCATGTTGATGCTGCATTTTGTGTAGGAAAGTCAACCTTGTGTTGATAAATGGTGATGATGCAAAAAAATAATGTATAAAATAGACAGAATATTCAGTAAACACTGGTCATGATGGGCTGTGGTTGAGATTTATGATGATTGTCTATTTTAGAAGTAAGCGTCTGTAAAGACACCGATAAAGTGCAGATATTTCAAGAAAATATAACATTTTTTGGGAAAATATTGATGTTGGAAACAATTTGACTGTCTTTAAAAGTATGAATGATCTGTATGTCGGTCAAAAACTCTTCTGAGCTTAGTGTTTACATGTTGTCCTCACCATACCGACGTAAAATAAATCTTGTCTCAGTAGAGTTTTGTTTCCATCATTGCTTATTTCCACAAATTCAACAATTTCATGAACCAATATTCTTACAGTGACCTTTTCTTGTACTTTCTTTGAAGCATACATCTTTTATCTTTCAGATTAACGATGGCTAGTGCATTACGCTGTCCATTTTTGAGCCGTATCCCTGTACAGCAGGTGAAGAAGGCAGCCCCCCAGCTGATGAGTTATGTTGAATGTTGTCCCATCATGGTTCACGTCAAGAATTACATGTCTGAGACCAAAGGCACAGGCACTAAAGATGGTATGACTATAGGTTGGCTTTCACAGGGTTGAGGCATTTTCATGTAATTGAGTTTTTGATAATTATGTACAAGTTAAAATAAGATAAGATACATCTATATCTTTATGGAATTTTGAATATTCAAATCAGTTTTAGTAACTAAATACAAGGAAAGAGAACATGTATGATAGAAATATTAGGGTTCCTGAAAATCAATGTGTAAAGTAATGTTATGGACATTGGAAATTGTACATTTGTTTTACATGTGTATTATTTATTTTGTGAAGTTGCTTCCATGGAGAAGCAATGTCCATTTCTGGCCAAAGAGAATGGTAAGATGGAAGCCATTCCCTTAGAGAATGAGTCAGGAAACTATTGTGGTAAAGGAATCTGGTAAGTGCACCCCTTCTCTCCTTCTCTCCTTCCTCTCCCCACCCCCTAAAATAAGACAAAAGAAAAGGTGTAATATTAACTGATTCCTTGTTACATATACATGTAGAATGATAAGTAAAAATTTCATCAGCTCAGCTTGATTTTCTATTGATTTGTGCATATGAGTGATTTGAATAGAAAATAGATATTGAAAGTCAAGTTTTTTAATTGTCAATGGTGGGAAGAATTTGCAATAATCACTGAATGTAAGAACGATTACAATAGTAAAAAGGAAAGGAAAGGTGACAATAACAAAATATCCATTTTAATTTTCAATCTGCATAAGACATACTGTCTATATACAGTGTATATAGTTCCCTAAGTTTTGCCTTTACCTGTAAAATACCATATGCCTTAACTTTTACAGTGGCACAGAACCCTGTGGAGACCATGAAGTCTGTGGCCAGTGCTACCATGGGACCAGCCGTGGAGAGGGTCAAATCCTCCTACCCCTCAGGACTAAACGTAGAAAGTGCCCTGGAGGCCATCAAAAAGTGGGGCAAAGGAAAAGGTAAACAATCAGAAAATTTTCACACTATCGTAGTAAACTTGCAATATAGACACATCAAACCCTGAAATCACAAACGTTTGACTTAACTTTTTACTGTGTCGTCATAATAGATCTATTATTTAAAACTCGGATAACATCAAAATTTGTGATGTTGGGTCTTGGTATGTCTAAAATACAAGTCTAGCGGTATTGTTAAAATGGTCTATTTTGGTAGAGTTGGAGTGATGCTACGGCACATTTTCTGTAAAAATTGAAAATATTATGCTATACTGTATGTACTAAAGACAAAGGTATGCATACCATACCTTTTTCACACCTTTTCATTTGGTTTAAGGAAAATAAGTTCATTACAAATTTCGAAATCAAATTGTTTTCTCTCGATGTTTACATGTTGAGTATGACTCAGCACTGATGTCATTTCTTGCATTGACATTGTTATTTGAACAAATAACATTTACACTAGGGGATGTTAAATTTGTCTATTAAATAAAATGCTTAGGAGTTGAATACAAATTGTGAATCTCCTGTCTTTTATTGTCTAAAATGTCAGAAAATCCTTTGGCAATCCCTCCAAATGACTTTTGACTGTATACTTCCTTTTCCATCCTTTCAAGAGCTGCACTCATATTGAAATATCACTTTAATTCCAATGAAATAACGTGTACAGATTTTTTGTCTTAGTCATCATTGAATGATGTAGATAATTCATGTTCATGATGTACATGTATGGTTTACAATTTTAAGAATTACTGGAGAAATTTTAAATTAGAAAGTTTCAACGTTTATTGATTATAGACGAGGAAAGTGTTGCTAAAATGCAAAATCAACCTGAGGAACAAAATAAGATTGAGCTCAGTAAGTAACAAGAGTTGGCTAAAACAAAGTACATTGTAGCAAGACCTTGGATTTTGTTTGCTAGAATTGTATTCTCCTAACAATTGTTCAATTCATCCTAACACATTTGACATATTTTAAGTTTGATTTTATTTTGAATGGTTTGATTTTGTTCAATACTAATTTTACCAAACCTATATGATCTACATGTACATGCACGTGATAAGTACACCACAGAAAACACTATGTAAAGCATGTGCAAGCAGTGTTATTGTTATAAATTTTGACATCCATAATCAATCTTCATTTCCCCATTCAGTATTTTCAAAAACCAGAGTTACTTCCCGTTTGGGACAGTATCTGACATAGGCTAATTGTGACGTCATCAAATTATATCAGTCCTTAAACTTTGAGAAATGACGGTATAAAATCAGTGTCAAGACTTTTATTACCATTGTAACAAGGTTTGACTTTTTGACCTTGACTTTGACCTTGCTTTGATTGCTGCAAACATGTCATGGTATTTCACAGATATGTAAATCTTGTGTGTCGTTTTTTTTTTTTATTCGTTTATTTTGTTTTGAAAATTTTTATTTTAAAAAGCAACAGCACCTTAGCATGGTTTGAATTTAAAGAAAAACCTTAACATTTCTTTGATATGTTTTATTTCTTAACTTCTTAATAATTCATTTGTATAGCCATCGGGTATTGTTCTAATGTGCTCTTTCTTTGTGATAATTAAGTTCAACACTTCAGTTGATGTATCAAGTTCCTTGACATCAAAATCTTCTTGATTTTCATTATAGTATGTCTATAAGAATAAGATGAAATGGTTATGTTGTATCATGCTTCCGTCCTGTATAATTTTGACGTACAATAAAACTTCAACATAAAGTTCACAAGAGCAAAAACCATGCAGGCTATTTTTCTCTTTTTCTTCCTCTCTCTTAGTAATGATTTTTTTTTATCAAACGGTTTAATACATCAACTGGCTTTGATATCAGTAGGCAACACTTAATAATTGATTGAATTAGTCTACCATCTCCATGTATAAGTCACTTTTATACTGTTTTATTTGTTTATTTAGATGAATGATTTTTAAGTATACATCATGTTTATTTCAGTAACTTAGATTAATTAGTACCTAGTTCTCTGCTATTAGAAATTAAATCGTTATTGCCTGTTTATTGTACATGTACACTAACACAACTTGTATATCTAAAGTTAACAGACGTCAGGTTGAAATACATGTAACGTAGACGCTGTTTGATTGGAAATGAAAATGGTAGATAGTGCAGAATAAGTGGTAAATCATGCAAATTCTGTGATATTTTCTTTCTTTCTTCATATTAACAGATAAAAAAAATTCTGAAAAAATATATACCTGAGGCTATGTCAACTGCAGCAGTATCCAGACTTAATGCATAAATGTTTCGTTTAATTTTTTTCTAGGCACCCCTCCTTCTGCGCCAAAATTTGACTATGAAAGTTTCTTCAAGGAGCAAATCGACAAGAAGAAGAAGGACCATACCTACCGAGTGTTCAAGAAAGTGATGCGCAAGGGTAAGGAATTTCCGTTTGCCGAAGACTATGCACGGGAAGGGAAGGATATCACCGTATGGTGCAGTAACGATTACCTTGGAATGAGCTGGCACCCAAAAGTTACCTCCGCTGTCAGGTCAGTTTTTCATAATTGTTTACTCTATTCCTGTACATAGTTAAAACCTATCCAAAGATGGTCAAGATTAGATAAATACATGTATAGAGATTTTTGAATTTGAATAATAAGTCTAATCTGAAAGATTTTTTACCATTATATGCATTGATTTAGCACGTTGGTACTTGTATAACTGTTTTCCATCCAAAAAAGAAAAAAGAAAACAATTTCTGAAACCCCCTTCCCCCCCCCCCCCCCCCCCCCCCCCCCCAAAAAAAAATGGAATAAAATATTAAAAACCCAGACAACTAGATTTTGGTTTAATCTTTTGAACCGCACATGTGTATGGAGTAGAACAATCATGCATGTCAGATGATTAATTGGAAATTGATGAAAAATTTCAAGATAAGATTTTCTAAGAAGAAAGAAAAAAATGTTGTCTATGCTGATGTAATATTTGCACCCTATTTTTAAAAGAAGTATACCTTTAATAATTTTAATCATTCTTTAACAGAGAGGCCCTAGACAAGCATGGTGCTGGAGCAGGCGGGACCAGAAACATCTCAGGGAATTCCCCCTTACACGAGGAGCTTGAGAAGGAGCTGGCCTCCTTACATCAGAAAGAGGCTGCCCTTCTGTTTACCTCCTGCTACGTGGCCAATGACACATCACTTTATACTCTAGGAAAAGCACTGCCAGGTTTGTTATATTAAAACGGAATACCAGGAAAGTTATTAATAAGTAGATGTAATGTTTGCATTTGAATTTAATTTCAAACTTATTGACAAGCAAAATTAAATATTGTATTGTGCAAAAACATTTATTCAGAACATTGTTATATTTAATCATTGCTTCTAATTATTATAATGAGATATTATTTTTATGAAAGGATATTTTTAATTGAAAATCTTCACTTAGACAACAAATTACATGCATGTCTATTATAAACTGATTTAATCAGTCCTAAAATGTTCTAATAATCATGTTTTACTGTAGATAGTTTAAGAGATAAAAATCTGTTATACTTTTACATTTTCTAAGAATATTCTATTCACAATTTTTTGAATAACAAATGTTTATTGTCTTTGACAGGTGTAGAGATATTTTCCGACTCAGGGAATCATGCCTCTCTTATACAAGGGATCAGGAATAGTGGTATGCCCAAGCATATATTCCGTCATAACGACCCCGTTCATCTAGAAGAGCAGCTAAAAAAAGTAGACATCAAGAAACCTAAACTGGTCGTCTTTGAAACCGTTCATTCTATGACAGGTAATATTCGTTCAGGTTGTCTTCATTGGTTGTGTGCATGCATAATATATCTGAGGACAGGGGAATCTTATTGGGGTATCAAAGATTTGCATTCCACAAAGAGGCTTGCTTTGTTGTACATAGCATATCTTTGACTTGTCCCTCTTGAATGGGGAGGATTGATAATTTTTTTTTATCATTATGTAAAAGTGGAGGAAATCATAGAAGACATGTGCATATATAAGAAAAATGAAAGAACATTGCACAATTGTTTTTAATATATACATATTTAGACGTGATGCTGTTCAACATCTCCGCAGATTTAATGGGAATGCAATAACTCTCTATGGTCATATGTTCCCTTAATTCTTATGTCCCTAAAAATAGTGGTAATAAGCGGTAACTTTCGTTATCAGGTGCTGTTTGCCCGCTGAAGGAGATGTGTGATATAGCGCACAAGTACGGTGCTCTGACGTTTGTGGACGAGGTGCATGCCGTCGGTCTGTACGGTCGTCACGGAGCTGGAGTAGGAGAGAGGGACGGGTGTATGGACCAGATAGATATTATATCAGGAACTCTCGGTATGTAGGCTAAGCACTGTTCCTATACACATGCTATAGGCTTAAGGATATTCTTCTTTATAAATTTTATCATACAGCTGAAGGGAAAGAGATGACAACATTTCAAGACTTGTTATTTGAATAAAAAAAAATACTAAAATTGAACAAAGAAACCATTCCATAGAGCAGTCTTTCACAAACTTTGCCAAATAAGAAATATGCTTAACATTAGGGAGAAAATAGGACACATTACTTGTACATGTATGTCAAATTTTCATATACATGTGAAAATTTAAAAGAATAACCTGTATATGTGGAAATATTCTAGTTAATTTCTCTGATGTTTTAAACTATTTTTCAACTTTTGTAAATTTTTGTTGTTCATATAGGAAAGGCCTTTGGTAACGTAGGAGGGTATATAGCAGCTACAGCTAATACAGTAGATATGATACGTAGCTATGGATCTGGATTCATCTTCACCACATCTCTACCACCTACCATCTTAGCTGGATGCTTGGAATCTATACGGGTATGTAATGCAAAATACTTATGCTAGCCAAATGTACTGTATATCAGGTAATTTTCACTTTGGGTAAATTTCGCGAAAATGGCCCTAAAAAGGAGTGTCTTATTTTCGCTTAGTCTAATTTTCGCTAATCTATTAACAAGACGAAGGGTTAAGATCTGTGTTTTTTTTTGCTATGTCCATTTTTCGCAGTTTGATAATGCTCGCAAACTTAGCGAAAATTAGACAAATGCGAAATATTCCGGATATACGGTATTCATTTTCTTTGATTACAATGTCAATACTATAATCAAAAGTTATAGATTAAGAATTCTAGTTAAGGTTGTCCAGAATTGATACTAGGGACATAGGGTACACTACGAATTGCATCTTAGAATTGCTAATATTGATGGTGTAAATACTAATTGTCAGAAGCTTTTTGTTTGTATTTGATATTTTCTTTTTGCTTAACATGTTAATGTCAGTTTTGGATGCTGCCTGTCATTTGACTTAAAAAAAAAATGTGATTTTCAACTTTATAGCAGATATTTTTTACATGTGATTTCCCCAAACTACAGATTTTAAGAAGTGAAGAAGGCATGATGTTAAGACGCAAGCACCAGGAAAATGTTCAGTATCTGAGAGATAAACTAGTGGATTGTGGTATCCCAGCCTTACACTGCCCAAGTCATATTATTCCCATACATGTAAGTGCATGTATATTACACGTAAACATACAAAGCTATGAATGAAGAAAATTGAGCTTGTTTGAAGGCAAAGTGTACAAACGACTGATCTTTCATATTTAAATAGAGATTTTGTTTTCTCATGAATGCAAAATACTTTTAAAATAAGTTTCAGTATGTTTGCTAATAGATATAATATTCATTTGTGTAATAGCAAACTGAAATATCTCAAATACTCTGAAAAATGTTAAATACTAGATGTTACTAATCAGCCTTTTGAAAAAGACCTGTTAAATTTGAATACTGTAAAGAATTGGAATTCAAGCTTTACGAATTATTTCTTGCCATCAAAACACTGCAATATCCTGCCTGAATTGTGTAAAAATTGTTAACAGTATAGTAATTACATGTTTTTCTAATTTTGTTTACAGGTAGGAAATGCTGCACTCTGTACTCATCTGTCCAATGAGCTAATGACCAAGCATGACATCTATGTTCAGGCCATTAACTACCCCACTGTGGCCCGCGGGCAGGAGCGACTGCGGGTAGCACCCACACCTCACCACACACAAGCAATGATGGACCACTTTGTATCTGCCGTCATACAAACATGGGAAGAAAACAATTTGGAGCTTAACCGGGAAACTTCAGTCTGTCCAACTGCCTGCGAATTCTGCCAGAAACCACTACGACTTGATCTGCTCCAGGCCACTGAAAAGATCTGCGCACGTTCTAACTGCACGTACGCTTCGTTGCAAGACCACTTGACGCCAAGTTTTGCACTTGCATAACGGATGACGGCTTCAATTCTGCAGACACTTTTGATGGTCTGCAGTATTAGAATCACATTACATGACAATAACATTAACTATAGGCATTGGAGAATTAGAAAATAATAAAGAACAGCTGATGCTTTGTTCTTAAATGCATTTGAAGGACCACAGCAATATTTCAATCTTTTGTGATAATGATGAAGTGCATTTCTTTTCACTGCCTTATTTTTTCTCTATTTTAAACATGCGTAGTATCTTTTAGGGTCTTTATGTAGAAAACTTTGCAATATTTATTTTTTGAATTTTGATGTCCAGCCTTACTTTAAGTACCATACAAAGGCTAGAATAACTGAATGACCTGCAATAGAAAGTGAATGGAAATGATTTGTGTGACAAAGTTTCTTATTTTAATATCGATTTTTTTTTTCTCAATTCTCTTGCTTTTTCTATTGCTGTTGTATCTGTGGCTAATACTAAGCCATGGGAACAATAACTGAAGCCCCAATCATGAGTCATACTGAACCATAGATAGGTTAGGCAGTGCCCGTAATATCCCCCCCCCCCCCACCCCCCCTTTCAGAGAAGTCAGTCTTAGCCTTGGGAAGGTTTAGGAACCAATTTAAGGAAAAATTTGGGATAGGTTCCTGAATAAATATTTACCTGATCCTTTACCTTTACAAACAGCAATGATGAAATCATGTTGTTAATCTGGGCATATTTACATGTATCTGCAGGATGAAATAATTATTAGAATTGTTAATCTAAAAATTATAAGATGAACTAGACACTTTGCATTTTATCCTGATATTATGTTATATTTTGCTTTTCATTTTATGTGTCCTGATTTTCTCCTTTAATTTTTTGTATGTATCCATGTTGACTAGTATAAATTTCATTTTATGTAATTGATTCCAGATTATTGTGTACAATAGATTCTGAGACCTTAATTCATGTATGTATGTACTAAAAATGTCTTTGTTCAATCAATACTTGTTTCAATGTGTTTTCATGTCTCACAGGTGGGCTGAAACTTTTATTTTTACCTTTACTTGTGGAACATTAATAGAAAGTCTTTGCGATTTTTTTTCTCAAATGTCTGCAGATGGAAGGTTTTACTCCTATATTTATTTGAGCAGGAACCACAATGTTATTTTATATTGTAATTCAGGCTCAATTTCAATGTAAAGAACCATGACTATATTTGCGTTTAATCTTTGCCTTGTGGTAATTCGACATTGTACTCTACTTTTACATATCATAATTTTTTGTTGATCGTTATGAAAATCCTGTATTTGTTATTCTACTGTGACAACATTTTCAAGTTATTGTGTAATATTATATATATAATGATCATATATAGCATATTATTATTTTAAAAGAAATGACAAGAGTTTATCGGATTTATTTTAAGTATAAACCATATTTAAAATGAATTTGTAGATGTTGAAAATGAAATAAATAGTATCTAAAGGAACTTGTTCTCAGTAGTCATTGGATACTTTAAAATCTCCTGCTAATATTTGAAAAGTAGGTCAAATGTCAAGGTCAAGGTAACAAGGTCAGACAAGTTCAAATGTCTTGCCATAAGAGTTGACAATATTATATGAATGACTATGCTAGCCTTCTTGCTTTTTAGCTCACCTCGTTATTAAAAAGTTATTACTAAGGTCTAAGTGTTTTAAAAGAAAGTCAAGCTCAAAGTTCAATGTTACAAGGTCATAAATATAAAAGGTTACCAGTTTTATAACATTCCAGGGTAGACAATGACAAGTAAAGTCTGAAATTCCTTTTCTATGACCCATTTGATTGCAGATCTGTCGGTTCGGGGATGCGAGTACTGTTGTTTCTGATGATCAGGCAACCAGGTCGCAAGTTGATGTTCAAGGTCATTAAATTCTGTACAATAACTTGATTCCAAAGAAAATACATCACATGGATTGTATAAGGACTTTGATCATGTTTATGAATTGAGCAATCTTTGGATTAAAAGACAGGAATTGGATGCACTTAGCTGATTGAAAGCGATAAAAATCCAGCATGACCCGTTGTGTAAATTCAATTTCTTAGTAGCCACCCCCTAGAACTTTACAGGTTGAACGTAAAACCTTTATTTCATTCATGTCAATTTAAAGATTTTGTATTTTTAGTAGCCCCCCCCCCCTAGAACTTTACAGGGTGAAACAAGAATGTAAAACCTTTATTAGCCCCCTACCGGCAACGCCGAAGGGGACTCTTAGTTTCCTCTCCGTCTGTCTGTCTGTCCATCCATCTGTCTGTCCCATTTATTAGTCCCCTACCGGCAACGCCGAAGGGGACTCTTAGTTTCCTCTCCGTCTGTCTGCCTGTCTGTCTGACTGTCCCATTTTCAGTTTTCCGAACTTTTTTTCGCTGTTGTTGCATACTTTGAACTTATTTTTGGTATGTGGATAAATCTCAATGTGATACAGATCAAGTTTGAGTTTGCTTTTGATTGACCTATTTTTACAAGAGTTATGGCCCTTGGACTTGGCAAATTTTATGAAACTTTCAGTTTTCTGGACTTTTTAACTCACCTCGACGAAGTTGAGTGAGCTTATGCTATACCCCCGCGTCCGTGTCCGCGTCTGCATCCGGTTAAGAAGTTTGGGGTAGCTCAGTATTTGGCAAAGTACTGATGCTACAGTAACCAAACTTGCACAAGTGATTCATCTTTGGATGCTGTGATGAACCCATGCATCAGATGCTGCATATGACCTACATTTTCCACTTGAGTGACTTGGTTAAGAAGTTTGGGGTAGCACAGAGTGGCTTGGTTAAGAAGTTTGGGGTAGCTCAGTATCTGACAAAGAACTGATGCTACAGTAACCAAACTTGCACAAGTGATTCATCTTTGAATGCCGAGATGGACCCATGCATCAGATGCAGCATCTGACCTACATTTTCCGCTTGAGTGACTTGGTTAAGAAGTTTGGGGTAGCTCAGAGTGGTTTGGTTATGAAGTTTGGGGTAGCTCAGTATCTGACAAAGTACTGATGCTACAGTAACCAAACTTGCACAAGTGATTCATCTTGGGATGCCAAGATGGACCCATGCAGCATCTGACCTACTTTTTCCACTTGAGTGATTTTGCTTTTAAAAGCCAATATTGAGCAAAGTATAAGTGCTACATGTACCAAACTTGCATATTGGATGTATCTTTGATCAAACTTTCATAAAATGACCTTGACCAACTTTTCCCGCTTGAGTGATTTTGCCTTTAAAAGCAAATATTAAGCAAGGTATAAGTGCTACATGTACCAAACTTGCATATCGGATGTATCTTTGATCAAAACTTTCATAAAATGACCTTGACCAACTTTTCCCGCTTGAGTGATTTTGCCTTTAAAAGCCAATATTGAGCAAAGTATAAGTGCTACATGTACCAAACTTGCATATTGGATGTATCTTTGATCAGACTTTCATAAGATGTTGACCTACTTTTTCCGCTTGAGTGATTTTGCCTTTAAAAGCCAATATTGAGCAAAGTATAAGTGCTACATGTACCAAACTTGTATATTGTACGTATCTTTGATCAAACTTTCATAAAATGACTTTGACCTACTTTTTCCACTTGAATAATTTTGCCTTTCAAAGCCAATATACATGTACTAAGATATATGTTTGAATTGAATTTTGCTGCCACGAGGTGAGCTTTGTAATCTGTGATTACCTATGTTTTTGGCTGTTGTTGCATATATGGAACTCATTTTTGGTATGTGGATATATCTCAATGTGATACAGATCAATTTTGAGTTTGCTTTTGATTGACCTAATTTTACAAGAGTTATGGCCCTTGGACTTGGCAAATTTTATGAAAATTTCAGTTTTCCGGACTTTTTTCGCTGTTGTTGCATAAATTTAACTCATTTTTATGCCCCCGGAATCAAAGATTCGGGGGCATATAGTTTTTGGCCTGTCCGTCTGTTTGTCTGTCTGTTTGTCTGAAAAACTTTAACATTGCACATAACTTTTGAATGGAAGGTTATAGGGCTTTCATATTTCACATGTGTATTCTTTGTGACAAGACCTTTCCATTGATACCAAAATTTGTGACCTCGTGACCTTGACCTTTGACCTTCTTTTCAAAAACTTAAACATTGGGCATAACTTTTGATATTTCACATGTGTATTCCTTGTAACAAGACCTTTCCAATGATACCAAACTTTATTACCTCGTGACCTTGACCTTTGACCTACATTTTGTACTTTTCAAATAACTCTAACATCGGGCATAACTTTTGAATGGTAAGTGATAGGGCTTTCATATTTCACATGTGTATTCCTTGTCACAAGATTTTTCCATTGATACCAAAAAATTTTAACCAAGTGACCGTGACCTTGGCTTTTCACATACATGTACTTAACAGAAAATAGTGCTTATACTAACAAAGATGCCACCGGGGGCATTCATATTTCACAAACACAGGTTTTATTGGCATATGGATATATCTCAATGTGGTACAGATCAAGTTTGAGTTTGCTTAAGATTGACATATTTTACAAGAGTTATGGCCCTTGGACAGAGCAAATTTTTTGAAAATTTCAGTTTTCCGGACTTTTCTTCGGTTCTATTGCAAATATTGCACTGATATTTGGTATATGAATATTATTACGGATATAGAAATTCAATGCAAAATATTTATTAATGACTGAGTAGATGGCCATTCTTGTTGACCGGTCTGCCAACACAAATAACCACAAATACGCATATACCAAACGTGCTACCTTGGTAGATTTTTTTTTTGCATTTTCAAGGGAATGGTGAATAGAATTTTCACAAATTTCATTCACTTCATAGTTTATTATAAATATTTTGCATTGAATTTCTATATCCGCAATAATATTCCAAAGGGAATATTCTATAAACTGTATTTATTAGCTCAAATCTCAATGTTTCGACCACAGGCTGCAGCCAAAACGTTGAGAGTTGAGCTAATAAATACAGTTGGATGTTAAACATCTTCAAATTCAATGTAATATGGCCAAAGAGTGTGAAAGTTATTATGTCCAAAAATGTACCAAAAGTCGTAGCACGATGGATGGAATACTCGTATGATGCTACAGGACCCACGTTTTAGAAATTTCTAGAAATTTTGAGAACATAAATTTTGGAACGCATTGAAGAAACGATCAACCGAAGTTGACCGAATTTGGCTACATGTGCCCTCGGGGACTCCCAGTCCAGCAGCAGTGACACTCACCAAATGGAACAAATGTCAAACGTTTTCAAATTCAACAACATCATTTTAGAAAAGATAAATTTGCAGCATGGACCAGACATGCATGTTTCGGGTACTTAACCCTCGTCAGTGATCCTCAATCATGGCCAAATAGTGTGAAAGTTATTATGTCCAAAAAGGTACCAGAAGACGTATCAGGATTTTTATTACAAATCGGCTATCAAAAAGCTGATTTTGCAGTAGATACATGTACATTGGGCGGACATACACCAGTCATAAAAACATTGGCGATATCTTCATTGTGATGTCAAAATGAAAAAAAGAGAAAACATGACAACTCAGTTTTAAAACACAGTAACATTTCTACAAGTATTAGCTTTCCAAAAAAGCTTGGTCGATATCAACATTTATCTAAAAGCGAAATAAAAAAAAATTGGTCCAAAATAGGTTTAAAATTTTGACTCTTAGAATAAAGAGTAAAGAGTAGTATTAGTAAGGCTATGCATGAAATTCACACAAAAAAACTGGTTACGTACACAATAGGAACTTAAGTGTTGATAAATGAAAAGTAAGAAAATAGTGCATTTGCACTAGACAACTCAAGTCACAGTCATTCATAAATTGCTAGACTTGTACGGTAGGAAAATTCCATTATAACGCAAATTAACTTGACCAATCAAAAGCCTTTCAGTATATTCGCGGGAAAAGCGGAGAGTTCCGATTAAAGAATTTGGGGGAAATAAGGGGAAACTTCTAAAAAAAAATCCTATCAAATTATGTGACTACGCAGAGTTTTATCGATTTTTATATCGCTCATTAATTTCTTTGTTGCATTTATCAATTTGTCTTTGGAAAGAAAATATACAAACAAAATGGAGTAAACGGCTGGATGGTGAGAAACTTTTTAATTAGCCCACTGGCAGTCTCGCATTCTAAGTATCCAAACGTTTCTTTGATGCAATGGATCCAAGGATCCAGAAATCTCATTAGGGATTTTGAAGGCATAGGGTTTACTGTATCACATACGCCTTTTCGACATTATAACTTTCATACTTTTTTGGCATATTACATTGTTTAGATTTGAGGATCACTGACGAGGGTTAAGTACCCGAAACGTGCATGTCTGGTCCACGTTGCCAATTTATCTGTTCTTAAATGATGCTATTCAATTTGAAGACGTTTACACTAATTGGTCTAAAAGTAAAAAAATGTTCAAGAAAAAATATCATTGTAGATATTACGTTAATGTGCAATATTTCAATTCAGAATTGCGATGCCAAAGCGTTGTCATTACGACATGTCCTACTTTTGTGAAGTGGATAGCTCTGGTCACGTGTTTTTCACTAGTCACAAGAATGTTTCTTTCTATCGGACAATTGCCCCTATTGCAATGTTGAATCTGATGAATCAAACCGAAAGTTGACAAACCTGTACAAATCTAGAATTAGTCGATGTCTTGATATCGACTAATTAATAACGTTTTAAAAATGTTTTGATAACGTTATGTTGGATGGGTTTTAAAACGTACTAAAACATTTTTGGATACATTATTCTGAAACATTTTAAAACATTCTCACAAAACGTTCTTCGGGAACATTATAGGGACATTTCGAATTATTTTGGGGTTGCCAGCGTCAGGAACGATAACCCATTCACCCCCTCCTCCCAGAAAAAAAAATCGGAAATGTTTCTCTGCATCAGTGGGTAAATTATTGTGAAAACGTTTTCAAAAACATTTTCTTGGAACGTGTCCAATATGTTATTCATCGATACAAATAATTCATGATAAAGCCATTTATTTATAATCAAATATTTTAATAATCCACACATTTTCTGCGGGTTCACTTAAGCTTGGCTTCCTCTCTATAATGTCTTCGCTCTTTTCTGAAAGAGAAATAAAATTTAGAGAAAATTTTTTTTCAAAAATGTTTTAAACATGTTTTTACGTCTTATTAGGGTCAGAACTTTTATTTCAATAACATTCAAAATGTTCTTAAAACATCTTGAAAACATTTTCATGTTTCGTTGTATAAAATCGATAATTCAGAAAATCATAAACCGAAGGCATACAAAATCAGGATAAATGTATTCTCATTACACTGTATACATATAAATATATGATCTCATATGAATTTTTATTTCATACAATGTACTATGAAACGTACGGAAGCGTCCTAATGCCACATTCTGAATTTTTTTTATCTCCTAATTAGGAGATACTATCACCTAATTAGGACTTAGCTATCACCTAACTAGGAGTTACTATCACCTAATTAGGAGTTACTATTTCCTAAGTAGGATATACTATCACCTAATTAGGACCTAGCTATCACCTAATTAGGATTTCCTATCACCTAATTAGGAGTTACTATCTCCTAATTAGGAGATAGCTAAGTCCTAATTAGGTGATAGTTTCTCCTAATTAGGAGATAGTATCTCCTAATTAGGTGATAGTAACTCCTAATTAGGCGATAGCTATGTCCTAATCAGGTGATAGCTTAGTCCTAATTAGGTGATAGTATCTCCTTATTAGGAGATAGCAACTCCTAATGAGGTGATAGTAACTCCTAATTAGGAGATATTATCTCCTAATTAGGAGATAAAAAAATTACAGAATGTGGCATTAGGACGCTTCCGTAGAAACGAGTTGTGTGTTTCATATAAAACGCACAACGAGTTTCATAATACATTGTATGAAATGAAAATTTATTTGAGATTCTTTTTATCACATGATTTTGCCACCAGTTAACGCCGTTATTTAGAAGTCGCTGCTACGCCATGAGAAGTAGTTCCCCATCGTATAGATACTCTGTGCGTAAGAGAAAAAAAGTTTGTTTAGTATTTTAATGCAATGATTAATTCAACAACAACAATTTTAATCATTGATATTGAATCCGCGTCTGAATTTAACAATTGACCGATATTTGAAAGGTCACACTTGTCAATGTTTATGTGATTAGGTTCCAAACTTGACCAATAGCATTAATTTATCATGTGAATTGAAACATTTTGAAAATATCTTTAAATAGTTCGATTCTTCCATCACTTTTACATAAAACGTTAAACGTTTCGCTTCTACCGAAAAAACGTTTTTAAAATGTTCTTAAAACGTTTTGCTAGAAACTTTTTGAAACCTTTTGAAAATGTTTTGTGTTAACACATAAAGTCAATGTGATCAAATATGACGTCACAATTTAAAATTTTGCCAACTATGATGTGTTGTCTGGTCTCTGTGCAAATAAAATCAAGGTTTAAAATTATATTTCTTGAAAATGGACCATTGTGTGAAATGAAGGGAAATCAAGGAAAGCGCAGACACCATACAGTTACGTCATTATGGTTGCCATGGAAGTAACTCGATAGTACAAATATGTTTTGTCATTGAAAAAAAAATGAAATACAATGCTACAGAAGATTTACAGTAGGTAGTGAGTACGGCACTCAATTTCTATATAAAAATGTAAGTACAATTTGCTGAAATTCGTACATGTAACTAAAGGATTATTTCTTGTTTGCGAATCATATTTTGTTTTCCTCATTTTGTCTTGCCTTGTTATAGCACATACATGTACATGTAGTTGCATTTAGAACGTATGAAAGAAGCAAAAATTAACTTGCTATGAAATTGTTTTAAACGCCACAAATTCAGCAATCAGAGGTATCACTGAATCAATATCATGGGGATACAAAATGTAAATATTGTCATGGTTACAATGGTTACTAATTTTTTTGCAGACTGCAGCTCACTTCGGAAATTACAAAATCGAAATGTCGACTTACTAAAACTAAAGAAATCGTTCTTGTGTTTCTTTAAGATTTAAATCCTAAGATAACATTATAATTTACCGATAATTTCGACAGAATGAATTTCAATGAAATTAATTTCATGTAAGTCATTTGAATTTTAAGACTTTCTCCGGGAAACTGGCCAAAAGTATGTTACTTATGACCCGAAGGTTTCACATCACCTTGACCCAAGGTCATGTGACCAAGGTCAAGGTCACTTGTTACATTTTTAATGAAATTATAGAAACATTTCATTCCGGGCTATATCTCTTTAAAAACCCTTTGCCAGATCACTTTCATGTTTTAGTATGCAGTTGCTTATGACCCAAAGGTTTCACATCAGCTTGACCCAAGGTCAAGGTTACTTAGTACATTTTTGACAAAATTGTACATACATTCCTGTCCGGGCTATATCCTCTGAAGCATTTGCCCGATCACATTCATATTTTACTATGTTGTTGCTTATGACCCGAAGGATTCGCATCACCTTGACCTAGAATAATGTGACCAAGGTCAAGGTCACTGAGTATATTTTTAATGAAATTATACATACATTCCTGTCCGGGCTATATATCTTCTGAACTGTTTTGCCGATCACATTCATATTTTAGTATGTTGTTGCTTATGACCCGAAGGTTTCACATCACCTTGACCCAAGGTCATGTGACTAAGGTCAAGGTCACTTAGTACATTTCTAATGAAATTATACATTCATTCCTGTCCGGGCTATATCTCTTGAACCCTTTGCCGGATCACTTTCATATTTTAGTATGTTGTTGCTTATGAACCAAAGGTTTTACATCTCCTTGACTCAAGGTCTTGTGACCAAGGTCACTTAGTACATTTTATTTATGAAATTGTACATACATTCCTGTCTAGGCTATATCCCTTGAGCCGCTTACTAGATTACATTCATGTTTTTTTTTGTGTATTTGCTCATGATGCAAAGGTTTCACATCACCTTGACCCAAGGTCACTTAGTACATTCCAATGAAAATTCAAATTGTGTAGGCTATCCTGTTGAGGCTATATCTCTTTAACTGTTGATCAGATCACTATCATATTTTGGTATGTTGTTGCATATCACCTAAAGGTTCCTCGTCACGTTAGCCCAGGGTCATGTGACCAAGGTCAAGGTCACTAAGTATATTATTAATTAAATTGTACATGTTATCATGTCCAGGCTTTATCTTTTGAATCGTGTTTGGATCACTTTCATATTTTAGTATGATAATGACCACAAGGTTTCACACCACCTTGATCCAAGGTCATATGACTAAGGTCAAGGTCAAGTATTACATTTTTTAATGAATTTGTAAATGCTATTGAGTCTGTGCTATATCTCTGGAATCATACTGGATCACTTTGATACTAGTATACTAGTATGCTGTTGCTCGTGATCCGGGCATGTCCAAGGTCAAGATAATTTAGTTCTTTTTAAAGAAATTGTACACACAAATTTTGTCTGGGCTTAATCTCTTGAACCCTTCTTATATTTTAGTATGTTGTTTCTCAGGACTAAATGTTTCTTATCACATTGTCCCAAGGTCACATGATAAAGGTCACTGCTTACTTTGGTAATGAAATTGTATATGCTAATCATGTCCAGACTGAAATTGTATATGCTAATCATGTCTAGGCTATGGAACGCCATCGCTGTCTTATATTGAGATATTTCAATATCTGGGATGGTTTAATCAATATATGCGGTGGTAAGTACATTATATGCGGTTGTAAGTACATTATATGCGGTGCTAAGTACATTATATGGAGTGGTAAGTACATTATATGGAGTGCTTAATACATTATATGGTGTGCTAAGTACATTATATGAGGTGCTAAGAACATTATATGCGGTGGTAAGTACATTATATGGAGTGCTAAGTACATTATATGGAGTGGTAAATACATTATATGCGGTGCTAAGTACATTATATGCGGTGTTAAATACATTATATGGGGTGGTATGTACATTATATGGGGTGGTATGTTCATTACATGGGGTGGTTTGTACATTATATGCGGTGCTAAGTACATTATATGGGTTGGTATGTTCATTACATGGGGTGGTTTGTACATTATATGCGGTGCTAAGTACATTATATGCAGTTCTAAGTACATTATATGCAGTGCTAAGAACATTATATGGAGTGGTAAATACATTATATGCGGTGCTAAGAACATTATATGGGGTGGTGAGTACATTATATGCGGTGCTTAGTTCGTTATGTGGTGATTTCGTTATGATAAACATTCTGATGACCAAGATTAAACATTTCTGAGACTCGGATGCGTCGAATTACCCAAAAGGACGCAGAGGGACCAAAAACCCCAAAAGGAACCTAAAAGGAACCCAAAAGCCAATATTTGAAAACTGATTATTTTTTTATGGCTTGCAGAATTTCAAATTCATGCTTTGGTTCAAAGGAGCTGTTAAGATAAGGGTCTGATTTAGCCCTGAAATCACTCGATCATTTCTCGTGCGCTGTACTTCCAATTTAGATTAAGTTTGGTCAGAATAAAAAATGTAAATTATAATAAGGTTCCCAGCAGAAATTTTATTTAAATCAATTTGGTGAAAGATGTTATGACTACGGGTTGAAGAGGTAGGGGTACAGATGACAGAAAACGTCGAATATCGAATAGAATGTACAAAAGTGCATTATATTACATATTTATTTTTTTATGTTTATTATGCTTCTGTTGCCTTTTCATATCAAAATTGGAAAAGAGAAACTAACTCTGAGGTTGTTATAATATCAATATAATCGGCAATCTATGCAATCCAGAAACTGAAAAAAGGTTTTATTTCGTTCTTCTCGGCCACTTATGTAGATTTCTGGCGCGAAATACACACGGTATAGAAATAGACAAATTTATTTCCTTCCAAACGGTTAAATATTTGATCGGAACACACTATGATTAGATTGTTCCATGATATAAAAAGTAAAAGATGGCAATTATAACCTACTTTTAATATCGCTCTAGAGATAAATTTTAAAATAGTCATCCATCCCCCTTTTTCGTTGTTTCCCCCCTCGCTTCAGAATCCCACTTGGCCAGAAAGTGTGTTTTATTGATATACGCCTTTGGTTTAAAGTAGCATTGTAAAGCGAGGGGGGGGGGGGTTGTTGTTGTGTAAAAGCGTTTCCGTTTTCCATTGTTTTCTTTGTAAAAATGCTTATATTGACCCAAATACCGGTCTTTTCTTCCAACCCCCCCCCCACATGATAGAGCTGGCAGTATACTCTCTCTCTCAGAACCTTAATTCACCATAATATATATAATTTTTTCTTGTATGTGTTAAATTGCCATCATCTTTGTTCATAAATTGTAGGGAAAGGGCTTTCATAATGTTTCTGTAACTTGTGCCCAATCCCATTTCATCTATTGAAATAAAATATGTTTAAACTAAAAAAAAAATAATGATAAACCGAGTCTCAAAAATGTTTAATCTTGGTCATCAGAATGTTTATCATAACGAAATCACCACATAACGAACTAAGCACCGCATATAATGTACTCATCACCCCATATAATGTTCTTAGCACCGCATATAATGTACTAACCACCCCATGTAATGAACATACCACCCCATATAATGTACTTAGCACTGCATATAATGTACGTAGCACCGCATATAATGTACTAACCACCCCATGTAATGTACATACCACCCAATATAATGTTCTTAACACCGCTTATAATGTACTGAGCACTCCATATAATGTACTTAGCACCGCATATAATGTATTTACCACTCCATACAATGTACTTAGCACTCCATATAATGTACTTACCACCGCATATAATGTTCTTAGCACCGCATATAATGTACTAACCACCGCATATAATGTTATTAGCACCGCATATAATGTACTTACCACCGCATATAATGTACTTACCACCGAATATATTGATTAAACCATCCAATATATTGAAATATCTCATTATAAGACAGCGATAGCGTTCCATATTGTGTTTTGAACAGTGTATCCAATCACTAATACATTTTTTGTTAATCATGACCCATAGGTCATGTGACCAAAGTCAATTTCACTCAATATGCATATAATAAACATTATTTTTAAAAGAAGTACATAATGAAATTTTATAATGCCAATGTTTGGGCTATACCTCAAACAATATAATGAATCACTTTCAAGTATGATGTTGCTTATGACTCAAAGGTTTCACATCATTTTGGCCCAAGGTCATGTGACCAAGGTCAAATGAAATTAGAGGGAAAGGGGGGGGGGTCTGATTTTTTTTTCTGAAAAACATTTTTTTAAATTGAAATATTTATGTTTATGTAGACTTTTTATGGGTGAAGTACTCTTGAGATTCTAAAATGAAGGTCCCCAAGAGGTAGGGGATACACAGGTAAGAAAACTGATATAAAACGACTAAAAAAGACTATTTTGCCTACAATGGATAGATATTAACTATTATCACGCCCCGTACTAATTTCAGCCAATAAAGTCGCAGTATGACGATCACTTGGTGTCCTACCTTGACGCTGAGGTAGGTCACTAAATTTCCAAACGTCAAAAATTACAAATAAAACGTCAAAAAATGGTTCTCGGTGTGATAATTTCGTTAAAAGCTTGGTTAGTTCCAGTCATACTTTCTACTCAAAGTAGGCGTGATAATATGTAGAGGGTTCAGCCTACGGCCTCCCCCCCCCGCGAAATTTTCACACCTACTTTGAGTAGGATGTATGACAGGAACTGACCCTATAACTAATATTAATAAGAGACATCAAATATGTCTACATTGTATATCAGAAAAAAATATATCTATATAAATCCCCTCCGGCGAGCCGGTAGGGGACTAAATATTTGAAAGTTATATCGCCTTTAATGAAATCCGGAACTCAAAATACGGTCTTATTTTGGATTCAATGACTTTAGTTAAGCGGAGAAATGCACATCGCTAATTTCGTTCCTGATTGATGTACATTTCATTCTATCATATTTAGAACATATGTTTTGAAGAATTAAAGAGGAAAAATAAGTCATTTTTTTCCATATTTTATAGTCTGAAAGATTGATCCTTAGAATAATTCACCCCCTTCCTTTTTGGGTTTTTCGTCTCTAGGGTAGTGTCCCACCCCCGGAGATACAGAGAACTCCACTTATACACCTTCGGTATAAGTGGCGTTCTGTATTCGGGGAAAAAGTGTTAAAAAAATTCTATGTAAAAAAGACAAGTTTTGACCCAAATATTAGCAATATTATGCAAAGTAAATCTTTAAATTTAATTAAATATTTTCTTAAAAATTTCCATTTTCAAAATTCCACTTTTTAGGGCTCATTTTACGTCTTGTCTTATAAGCTCATCCCCCTCTTCAAACCCTTGCTGGATCCGTTCATGTTTTCGATTATAAGTCTTAGAGTAAGAAACACATTGTGCAACAGGTTAACTGATAACGTTCAAACTAGAGCTGTTTAACAGTCATTTTAGAGGCCATATTGATTTGTGTGTTGATCGTTCATATGGTTTATGATACATGTAGGTTTACCCTGATAAGAGAGTCTGATACCCGTGCTAGTGCACGTGAAGAAAGTTACTTATCTAAGTCATGGGTGACACAGGTGAATTGGTATAATTCATGTGATTTGGACATTGAGAAATACTAACCAATAAAAAAGAAAAACACCATAAGAAGGATTTTCATTTATTGCAAAAGCTATTCCTTAAAGGTAGGTGTCATATCAGCTAGTTTTAGATCGTTTTGGGAAATTTTTATACCAAAAGCCACTTGCCATCGAAGAAAAACTTTGTTATATGATCCTTATTTTCATTGATTTCAGTTAAAAAAAACATGATAATTCATTAATATTCTAGCTGCATTGCATTCAAATTTAAATATGTACGTTGACCACGCCCTAATGTTGACAAAATTGCGATAGTAAGTAAATATAATGGATTATAATAAAGTCAAAAATATTAAATGTAACAACTGTGTTACATTTACCCCCGTTTCTGAAATGGTCATTTTTATTCATAATAAAAACGGTGTACTGTACATTTGTTCACCAATTTTGCTTCAATCACAAAAAGAAGCTCTAATGTCTTCCGGTCCTGTTTTAAGGTCAAATTGCTGTTTCGACGAATTCAAATTGAATAAATTTTTCTCTTAATTCTTGCCATCAAATTTCAGTGGTTGTTTTCTTCGGAATTTCGCGATGTTTTGACTAACATGTTCTGTGTTGTTAAGCTATGGTGTTACAAGATGCCTTGATCGATATGTTATCAGAACCTTTTTTTATCAAACATTGAAGACTTGCTTTTGATAACGACCATACATTTTTATCAGTTCGTCACTTTCACTTTCTCGCAAACGCTCAATATTCTAATTTCAGGTACCCGGTATATTGTTACATGTATCCCCTCCCCAATGTCTGCTTCATTCGAGAGATTGACAAAGAGCCACAATAGATTTCATGCAAAAATTCGTCGTTATGCTACGAATTATCTGATTTCCAGCGGATTTAGTGATTTTTGTTTTTGGTACAATTTGTCATTATAAGTATAAAGATTACACTTTTGCTTCACCTAGGGACTTTTGAAGCAAAAATGTAATCATGATATATGTGGAGTTTGGAGAAGTCCTTGACCGTGCTTCCGGCTATATTCGAAAGACCCAATTTCCATTTCAAGGCAGAACTATTGGATTCAGTGGCGGATCTAGGATTTCAGAAAGGGGGGGGGGGGGCAGCTCAAAGAAAATTTTTCACAGAAAAGTTGACAAGCTAAAAAAAAAAAAAACCTAAACAAAACAAATCCAAATAAAAAAAAAACCACAAACACCCCCCCCCCCCAAAAAAAGACAAAGAAAAAAAAAAAAAAAACCGAAGAAGAAAACGTGATTGCTGATATTATTTAAAACGGGGTGGGGGTTGGTGTTGATAAAGTTTCTTGATAGATTTATTAGTTTATAGGAAAATTGGCAAGCGTAGCACCAGAAGTCAATGTTCACATAAACCGGAAGATGAAATTTCTGCGTTTGATGAACAATACTTCGCAACCGTTCCATCGAAAGTTCTAATGATTTTGCCTTGTCTTTTTGATTACTGAAAGGCACTTAGAAATTGGATGTTTACTAAATGAGTACTTTAATACACAATGCTTTCAAATAAATATCAAATAGAGAAAATAAAACGTTCATAATTAAGAATGTTAATTTTGTTTTGTTTTTATTTTTGACCAAAACATGTAAAATTTAATCTCAACACATACATAGTTTAATGATAAGAGTAGATACATACAGTGAAACAGTGTCATGAGATTTGCGTGTCAGTTTGTCTCATAAATTTTTGTGCTTGATTCTATTAGAGTGCAATGTACAATATTTGATACTTCCTGAGCGGATCGAAGGTCATAAATCAGTGTTTACTTTGGTACATTTATAGTAAAATTGAGGTAATAAATGGGAATTCTCACTTTATTTTCAGGTTCAACTTAATTTAGTGGACCTATGAGGCAATAATCACTCAATACACAGACGCTGGACCAATCTCTCTTTTATAGAATCTCAGTGCCTTTTCATTGGAGTAATAACATGAGGGGAAGACAATTTCTTCTCCTTTTATGGAAGAATTGGGTTCTGCAAAAGAGGAAAGTATGTGTGACGGTTTTCGAGATTTTGATGCCATTGTTTTTTGCGCTCCTCTTATTGATTATCAGACTCCTGGTAAAGTCGGACGAAATCACGGAACCGACCGTATGGCCAAGATTCAACCCGAGTCGACTTGTATTTGCTAATGTGAAACCCACCGAACAGGCAAAAGTGGAAATTTTGTATTATCCAAACACCCAAACTGTCAACACCGTACTCAGTGATTCATTACAATTTATGCCAGATCCGCCGAAGAAAAATGTGACCAGTAAGCGAAAAGACATTAAAAAATTTTGTTTTTCTTGTTAAAAAAAGGAATTGATGAATAAAGGAGAATGTTTATTCCAGAGAGAACATTAATCATTATTAATCATCATCATTTTCCTTCCATTGGTTTTTAAATATCAGATGCATGCAAAAACAACGTTAACAGACTAGTAGTTGAGTTTTTATGTATTTTGATACGTTAGAAATAAACGTATATTTTATTTCATGAAATTATATAACTGAAACTTCTTCCAGGAACCGAAACTATTTGATATTTTATATGTAATTTTTCAGCTCCATCGCCTGGACTTATAACAACAAATTGGACATGTAAGTTCATGCATTCTAAATTTCTCATAGTTGCTGATATTTTCCAGTCTCTCTTAAATAGATAGAAATGATCTCATTTAAAACATTAAAAGTTATGGTAAATTTATATGAAATCAAATCTCTTTGATTCTAAAAAAGAAAGTATCACTATTGAAATTAGTAAGTAATAAGTAATCTTAACAACTATAATGTCATATTTGTACTTTGAATTTTCAAAATTTTCAGTGATAGGATTTAATACTGAAGAAGAACTTTTGAGGTATCATGAGCTGTATTACCCAAAAGTAAAAGCGGCCGTAGTATTTGACCAATCAAATCTGTACAATTCGTCATTTCCACAAGATGTACAGTACACTCTACGAGTCGCCAGGTTACAATCAAATGATCGATGGCGAACAAAAGCAACATTCCCATTTTTCCAGATACCAGGTTACCGAAATAATGACACTGACGGTGGCGAACCTAGTAAGTATACTATTTTATGTACACAATTGAAGATATAGCTACTCGTATACTAATTAAATAATTGGGTTGTATTTCATCAAATTTTCATCAGTTACTGAGAATTGATTTTGCATATATTTAGATTACCGAAAGACGGGATTCTTGGCTATGCAGTATGCCATAGACAGGGCTATCATTAGGACACACAATCCAAATGCCGACTTTTCGGACATAGACGTTTCTTTGAAGAAGATGCCGTATCCTCCATTCAGGAAAGACAACCTTATCATAGTCCTTCAGCAACAGTTACCTCTCTTTTTCTTGCTTGGTTTCATATTATCTGCCCTTCAAACCACCAAAAATGTCGTATACGAAAAAGAGAAAAAATTGAAGGTATGTCAGAGTTCCATGAAACCATATCAAAGTCAATAGTAATTTCTCTAATGTCTTGTAAGAAATGACGTGGATGTGGGGGGAAAAGAACAAGTTCATATTATGTATTCTAATGTGAAATCTAAGTATGAAAAGGGGTAGGGGCAAAAGTGACCATTTTTGGCCCCAATCAAAAATTTAAAAAAGGTTCTATTTTCATATTCATTATGCTTCTTCTGAACAAAAAATAACAAAGTTTATGTGATTATTCGAAAACCCTGCCTTTTAGGGCAACATTATTGAAAGTTGAGCACTTTGTCTTCACATTAGAAATTCAGAGTTTTTGCAAGGGACACACATACCTACAGTTGTAAGCCCTAAAGCAAGGGCGTGTAACAGGTTCATACTCATATGGGACATTCCTTTTTATATTCTGAACGTACATGGAAAGTATAACTTTGTTACATGCGCTTGCTCCATATATACCATAAACTATTTTATCACATGATACACCCGTTATGCAGTTTCATAAAGCCATTTCATAAATATATGATATGATAACACGTTACATATCGCTCTGCTTGAATGCGATTGGTCAAGTTTGGAACCTAATCACATAAATCTTGACAAATGTGACCTTTCAAATATCGGTCAACTGTTAAATTCAGACCCGGAGTCAATATCTATGATTAAAATTGTTGTTGTTGAATTAATTCTTGCATTAAAATACTATTCAAAATTGAAATACTTTTCTCTTACGCACAGAATATCTATACGATGGGGACACTACTTCTCATGGCGTAGCAGACGACTTCTAGATTACGGCGTGATTCGCCTCTGTAGTTCTCGGAAACGTTGATTTCACGTTAGAAATACACATTTTTTGGCAATATCATGTGATAAAAAGAATCTCAAATGAATTTTCATTTCATACGATGTATTATGAAACTCGTTGTGCGTTTTATATCCCCTCGCCAAGGCTCGGGGATATAAAACTCACAACTCGTTTCATAATACATCGTATGAAATGAAAATCCATTTGAGATCCTATATTTATCACGCCTCAGACAAAAATGTTGGAATCTGATTGGTCAGATCATGGTCACATAACGCCGTGAAAAAATCCGTATCGGGCTTGTAAATCCGTATCTGGCGAGTAGTTTATTACTACGTCGTGAATTGTATGATACAGAGACCCACACACATACAGTTAGAGGTCTTCGACGTGATAAATTCGTTACACGGTTAGTTAGCATGTATTTTTCCGTATCAGGTCACTAACTAACCGTGTAACTAATAATATTGAAATCTGGTTGATATCATTTTACCACTAATATCCATAGTAGTTGGCAATTTTGGCGGGAAATAACACTCATATTAGTTGATTATATCTATTTTCAATTCAGTTTCAATAAACAACAATCTCTCTACTCTTATTTGAAAGATGAAAAATAGTATGAAAACAATTTTTGAAAATGGCAAAAAAATGGGGCAAAAACGGCAGATTTTGCCCCTACCCCTTTGAGTATCATCATCAAAAAGTCATATTTGATTAGGTAAATAGTGTCCTTTCTTGTAAAACACAAACTTTTGGTCAAATAGTCCATTTGCCAGTTAAGAGTTGTGACCGTTATAAACACATCGTTTGGCGTAATTTTTAACTGTGACGTTATGTTCAAACGCTCCGTCTCGATGCGTTGTCATGTTTTCTATTGTGATATCATAATAAAAATATCACCAAATTTTGTTATGTCTGCTTGTCTCACTGGATTACTGGCAAATCAGCTATTTCAAGACGCCGAAGGTTTAAAAAATGTAGTGATACAAAACTAAAATCCCGAAAGCTTTAAAACCGTTGTTTTTTTTTTCCTTTTTAGGAATCCATGATGCTAATGGGACTGAACCCATTTATATACTGGCTATCCTGGTTCGTTAAGTCCATGATTTACCTGGCTATAGCGTGTGCCTTTTTCACCATTTTGTTTTCCATACCGGTGGGGGACAAGGGAAAGGTCCTGCCTAACACAGACCCCTCCCTGTTCTACTGTTTCTTGCTGCTTTACAGCATATCGATTGTGACATTCTGTTTGATGGCCAGCACTTTCTTCAAATCAGGTCAGTATCTTTCTGGTCATGGATGAGCAAGAGAGTATTTTGTGAGTGTATAGTAATATAAATATTTTTTTGTATGTCCGCAAATTTTTATGAAAGGTACCCTCCCGTGTGCGTAAAACAAAACACGGCCTTACATCGTACAAGACTTGAAAATAAACCTAAAAACAGTTAAGAATTGAATGCTTATTTTTGCCATTCTTATAGATGATAAACATTCCAGTTGTCTTAATACAAATTTCGTACAACCATGTTTTTTTTATGTTTGGTAATTACAGTATTATCATGTGCTCACTTTAAATTATTCAGAATTGAAAGTTAGCAAATGACATTTGTCACGAAGAGAAAAAGTTACTTTTTGTTACATTTTGTTAAGTTATGTTAGTTATCTGAAATTGAAATTACTTTTATGATAAATTTTATATTTAAATATACATGTATTTGAATTTTGAACTAATTTCCCTGATTTTAGTTGTCATGTGCTCACTTTAAATTATTCAGAATTGAAAGTTAGCAAATGACAGTATTTCAAAATATAGATGACGGTACGTTTTCACCTTCTGCATGATGGTTATAGGCTGTTACGTTTATTATTTTGTTTTCTCAGTTTCGACAAGTTTTGCATGGTGTTGATGTACGAGCTTCGGAAAAATATAAAATTTTTGGCTATTACATGCTTTGGTATTATCAAAACCTTACTATTTCTTATTATCAATACAGCCAATGCTGCAGCATACGGAGGGGGAATTTTGTTCTACCTCACGTACACACCTTACTATTTCCTACAACAACGATATGAGACCATGACCAGACTACAGAAAATGCTCGCCTGTATACTCAACAACATGGGCATGGCGTTTGGTGTCAACACCATAGGACTGTACGAAGGGGCAGGTGAGCTAAATCTGCTAATTTTGCATAATTGTATTGAAAAATGGGTCGACGTGTGCTGTCACAAATCCGAGTTTTTCTTGTGCCACGTTAGCAGAGCCAGAAAAGTGAAAGTTTGTGCCGCATGTCAGTGTTGCATAATGATAAGGAATTGATATTCACATGATCTGCGACAAATCGCCCTCTCAACGAGATTTTCTTCGTCTCGAAAATTATGACGCAAAGTTAAGACAAAATCCTAAATTTCTAGAATGTAGGGAGGAAATTTTTGGTTTGCCTCGAACCGTAAAATGATTCGAACACCACGAGTTCTTCATTACGTTCAAACTCACAGTCAGTCGGCAAAATTGCAAAACTATATACGTTATAATTACGGTTCCAGACGGGCAATATGATCTGATATACCTTGTCTGGAATTTATATTTCCCGAGCCGAAGGCTAGGGGAATATGAATTCCAGACAAGGTATATCAGATTTATATATATTTACGACTGCAGACGGGTAACATAGTCTCTTGTTTAACTTCAATTGTCAGTTTCAAGAAACGAAGATTCTGATTGGCTGAGAAATTTTGTTGATACATTGATCAACACACTTTTTCACGGAAGTCTATTCATAGCGAGTGGAGCTCGCTGCAAAGGCCCGACGGCCTCGGGCAATATTTTATCTTCAGGTCCATCAAATCATATATTGCCCTCATTCCAAGTCAATAATTGTATAATAATTACGGCTAAACAACCAATGAGATTCCTAGAAATTTATTTGCAGTGTGACAATACACAATATTTTGTAGATAGATAAAAATAAGATTAACACCATGCGTGGAATAAAACGCAATGAAAATACATCTCAGAAAAAAAGAGAAGAAAGCCCGTGTTTTGTGATGCTGATATTTATATTTTTAGCTCACCTGAGCGAAGCTCAAGTGAGCTATTGTCATAGCGTGCCGTCCGTCGTCCGTCCGTCCGTCGTCGTCGTCGTCGTCGTCGTCCGTCCGTCCGGCGTAAACTTTTAACATTTTCAACATCTCCTCTGCAACCGCTGCACAGAATTTCTCGAAACTTCATAGGAAGCAAGTACACAATGCCCTCTACCAAGTTTGTGTTTTTTGTGCCGATTGGTCAACAATTATGGCCGCCGAGGGCTCTGATTGGCTGACACATTTTCGACATCTCCTCTGCAACCGCTGCACAGAATTTCATGAAACTTTACAGGAAGGAAGTACTCAAGGTCCTCTACCAAGTTTGTGTTTTTCATGCCGATCGGTCAACAAAAATGGCCGCCGAGGGCTCTGATTGGCTGACACATTTTCGACATCTCCTCTGCAACCGCTGCTCAGAATTTCATGAAACTTTACAGGAAGGAAGTACTCAAGGTCCTCTACCAAGTTTGTGTATTTTCTGCCGATCATTCAACAAATATGGCCGCCGAGGGCTCTGATTGGCTGACACATTTTCGACATCTCCTCTTTAACCACTGCACAGAATTTCATGAAACTTTACAGGAAGGAAGTACTCAAGGTCCTCTACCAAGTTTTTGTTTTTTCGTGCCGATCGGTCAACAAAAATGGCCGCCGAGGGCTCAGATTGGCTGACACATTTTCGACATCTCCTCTGCAACTGCTGCAAAGAATTTCATGAAACTTTACATGAAGGAATTACTCAAGGTCCTCTACCAAGTTTGTGTTTTTCGTGCCGATCATTCAACAAATATGGCCGCCGAGGGCTCTGATTGGCCAACACATTTTCGACATCTCCTCTTTAACCACTGCACAGAATTTCATGAAACTTTACAGGAAGGAAGTACTCAAGGTCCTCGCCCAAGTTTGTGTTTTTCGTGCCGATAGGTCAACAAATATGGCCGCCGAGGGCTCTGATTGGCTGACACATTTTCAACATCTCCTCTGCAACCGCTGCACAGAATTTCATGAAACTTTACAGGAAGGAAGTACTCAAGGTCCTCTACCGGTAAAGTTTTTGTTTTTTCGTGCCGATCGGTCAACAAATATGGCCGCCGAGGGCTCTGATTGGCTGACACATTTTCGACATCTCCTCTGCAACTGCTGCACAGAATTTCATGAAACTTTACATGAAGGAATTACTCAAGGTCCTCTACCAAGTTTGTGTTTTTCGTGCCGATCATTCAACAAATATGGCCGCCGAGGGCTCTGATTGGCTGACACATTTTCGACATCTCCTCTTTAACCACTGCACAGAATTTCATGAAACTTTACAAGAAGGAAGTACTCAAGGTCCTCTACCAAGTTTGTGTATTTTGTGCCGATCGGTCAACAAATATGGCTGCCGAGGGCTCTGATTGGCTGACACATTTTCGACATCTCCTCTGCAACCGCTGCACAGAATTTCATGAAACTTTACAGGAAGGAAGTACTCAAGGTCCTCTACCAAGTTTTTGTTTTTCGTGCCGATCGGTCAACAAATATGGCCGCCAAGGGGTCTGATTGGCTGACACATTTTCGACATCTCCTCTGCAACCGCTGCACAGAATTTCATGAAACTTTACAGGAAGGAAGAACTCAAGGTCCTCTACCAAGTTTGTGTTTTTCGTGCCGATCATTCAACAAATATGGCCGCCGAGGGCTCTGATTGGCTGACACATTTTCGACATCTCCTCTTTAACCACTGCACAGAATTTCATGAAACTTTACAGGAAGGAAGAACTCAAGGTCCTCTACCAAGTTTGTGTTTTTCGTGCCGATCGGTCAACAAATATGGCCGCCTAGGGCTCTGATTGGCTGACACATTTTTGACATCTCCTCTGCAACCGCTGCACAGAATTTCATGAAACTTTACAGAAAGGAAGTACTCAAGGTCCTTTACCAAGTTTGTGTTTTTTTGCCGATCAGTCAACAAATATGGCCGCCGAGGGCTCTGATTGGCTGACACATTTTCGACATCTCCTCTGCAACCGCTGCTCAGAATTTCATGAAACTTTACAGGAAGGAAGTACTCAAGGTCCTCTACCAAGTTTGTGTTTTTTGTGCCGATCGGTCAACAAATATGGCCGCCGAGGGCTCTGATTGGCTGACACATTTTTGACATCTCCTCTGCAACCGCTGCACAGAATTTCATGAAACTTTACAGGAAGGAAGTACTCAAGGTCCTCTACCAAGTTTTTGTTTTTTCGTGCCGATCGGTCAACAAATATGGCCGCCGAGAACTCTGATTGGCTGACACATTTTCGACATCTCCTCTGCAACCGCTGCACAGAATTTCATGAAACTTTACAGGAAGGAAGTACTCAAGGTCCTCTACCAAGTTTGTGTTTTTTGTGCCGATCAGTCAACAAATATGGCCGCCGAGGGCTCTGATTGGCTGACACATTTTCGACATCTCCTCTGCAACCGCTGCTCAGAATTTCATGAAACTTTACAGGAAGGAAGTACTCAAGGTCCTCTACCAAGTTTTTGTATTTTCTGCCGATCGGTCAACAAATATGGCCGCCGAGGGCTCTGATTGGCTGACACATTTTCGACATCTCCTCTGCAACCGCTGCACAGAATTTCATGAAACTTTACAGGAAGGAAGTACTCAAGGTCCTCTACCAAGTTTTTGTTTTTTCGTGCCGATCGGTCAACAAATATGGCTGCCGAGGGCTCTGATTGGCTGACACATTTTCGACATCTCCTCTGCAACTGCTGCACAGAATTTCATGAAACTTTACATGAAGGAAGTACTCAAGGTCCTCTACCAAGTTTGTGTTTTTCGTGCCGATCATTCAACAAATATGGCCGCCGAGGGCTCTGATTGGCCAACACATTTTCGACATTTCCTCTTTAACCACTGCACAGTATTTCATGAAACTTTACAAGAAGGAAGTACTCAAGGTCTTCTACCAAGTTTGTGTTTTTTGTGCCTATCGGTCAACAAATATGGCCGCCGAAGGCTCTGATTGGCTGACACATTTTCGACATCTCCTCTGCAACCGCTGCTCAGAATTTCATGAAACTTTACAGGAAGGAAGTACTCAAGGTCCTCTACCAAGTTTGTGTTTTTCGTGCCGATCGGTCAACAAATATGGCCGCCGAGGGGTCTGATTGGCTGACACATTTTCAACATCTCCTCTGCAACTGCTGCACAGAATTTCATGAAACTTTACAGGAAGGAAGTACTCAAGGTCCTCTACCAAGTTTGTGTTTTTCGTGCCGATCATTCAACAAATATGGCTGCCGAGGGCTCTGATTGGCCAACACATTTTTGACATCTTCTCTTTAACCACTGCACAAAATTTCATGAAACTTTACATGAAGGAAGTACTCAAGGTCCTCTACCAAGTTTGTATTTTTCGTGCCGATTGTTCAACAAATATGGCTGCTGAGGGCTCTGATTGGCTGACTCATTTTCAACATCTCCTCTGCAACCGCTGCACAGAATTTCATGAAACTTTACAGGAAGGAAGTATTCAAGGTCCTCTGCCAAGTTTGTGTTTTTCGTGCCGATCGGTCAACAAATATTGCTGCCGAGGGCTCTGATTGGCTAACACATTTTCAACATCTTCTCTGCAAAAAAACCACTGCACAGAATTTCATGAAACTTTACAAGAAGAAAGTACTCAAGGTCCTCTACCAAGATTGTGTATTTTGTGCTGATCAGTCAACAAATATGGCCGCCGAGGGCTCTGATTGGCTGACACATTTTGAAATCTCCTCTGCAACTATTGCACAGAATTTCACGAAACCTTGCAGCAAGCAAGTACTCAAGGTCCTCTGCCAAGCTTGTGTTTTTTTTGTCGATAGGTCAACAAATATGGCTGTCAAGGGCTTTGATCTGTAGGAGTATTTTTGTGACTTTAAACCCTTTGTCTGCAACTCAGGTGAGCGATGTGGCCCCCTTGGGCCTCTTGTTTATCTAATGGCGGTAGCATGATGTTCAGATTCTCAAACAGAAAACTAGCCATGTATTATGGTTCTTAATGATGGATTTGATATTGGATGTATATCATTTTATCATCATATTGTAGTACATGTACTTCAGTAATTTGAATCCGGTGTCTCTTTGAAAGCAACCCTCTCTATAAATGTGCAATTTGCTTTATCCTATTTCATCGTTAAATGATCTAATTTGTGAGAATTCGTACTTCAGAGGAAGAATTCCGGTATTAACCTTTTGTATGATATCGACGTAACTCAGTTAGATAGAAGGTAACCAAACACCTTCATTGTTTCAATATTGTAAGGACTGGTTTGAAGCACGGTTTCTACCTCCGTTGCCATGGAAATCGATACAAATAATATATGCCTTATGACTTTAACCTTTCCCATTACTAGTAATTAGAGACCTCCTTGTTCATGCGCTGTATACATGTAGGCGTTTTGATGATTTTGTCAGGGTATCTATATACATGTATGTAGGATCTAAGGCTCGGGGTACAAAACGCACAACTCGTTTCATAATACATCATGTGAAATGAAAATTCATTTGAGATTCCTTTCATATACATGTATCACATGATTCTGCCAAAAACTGTGTATTTCTAATGTGAAATAAACGTTTCTGGGTTTAGTTAGTGACCTAGAACTAGAGGCGAACTACTCCATCACCTAGAAGTTGTCTGCTACGCCATAAGAAGTAGTTCCTCTTCGTATAGATGTTCTGCTCGTATATATTTAGTATTCTAATGCACTAATTAATTCAACAACAACAATTTTAATCATTGATATTGAATCTGCGTCTGAATTTAACAAAGACCGATATTTGAAAGGTCACATATGTAACACAGTTTAGGTGATTAGGCTAAAGTATCGACCATTTAGATATATTTACGTAGACACACCTCCAAACTTGACGTCACCTGCGTCACGCACAGAAGCTCTCTCAATATTCGAGACTAATTCCCTTGGGGGGGGGGGGGCTTTGCCTTGCCTGGTATAAAACTAGACTAGATTATATAAAGTCTTCACGTGACCATTATTAGCCAATCGCTATATGGGATTTCCAGGCAAACTTGTCGGAGATGAATAGTCTTATCAGGTGAAATACAGCTAGATTTCATGATTATCTTTTTCCATAGGAAAAAATCAGTATACATGTAGTTATAATGAATTCTGATAATTTTAGTTGCCTGTTGTGAAGTCACGTTTAACACTGTCACACGCATTATTAAAGATTTTTGTGTCGCCTGCGAAGCATAGTTGTCCGTTGTCCGTCTGTCCGTCCGTCCGTCCGTCCGTCTGTCTGTCTGTCACACTTTGGGTGTCACAGCCCATAACTTTTGATTGGTAAGTGATATGGCTTTGATATTTCACATGTGTATTCCTTGTGACAAGACCTTCCTACACATACCATAATTTTTGAGCTAGTGACCTTGACCTACATATTTGACCTACTTTTCAAAAAAAAAATTAAGAATGGATATATCTTTTGATTGGTAAGTGTTAGGACTTTGATATTTCACATGTACATTTCTTGTGGCAAGACCTTTCTACACAAACCATAATTTTTGACCTTGCGATCTTGACCTAGATATTTGACCTACTTTTGAAAAAAAGACAAGATTCGCTATATCTTTTGATTGGTAAGTGATAGGGCTTTGATATTTCACATGTGTATTCCTTATGACAAGACCTTCCTTCACATACAATAATTCTGACCTAGTGACCTTGACCTACATATTTGACTTACTTTTCATAGAAATTAAGAATGGATATATCTTTTGATTGGTAAGTGTTAGGACTTTGATATTTCACATGTGCAATCCTTGTGACAAGACCTTTCTACACAAACCATAATTTTTGACCTTGCGACCTTGACCTAGATATTTGACCTACTTTTGAAAAAAAGACAAGATGCGCTATATCTTTTGATTGGTTAGTGATAAGGCTTTGGTATTTCACATGTATATTCTTTATGACAAGACCTTTCTACACAGACCATAATATTTGACATTGACCTAGATATTTGACCTACTTTTCAATAAAAGTAATATTGGCTATATCGTTTGATTAGTAGGTGATAGGGCTTTGATATTTCACATGTATTTTCCTTGTAACAATGCCATTCTACACATACCATAATTTTTTAACTTTTGACATTGACCTAGCTATTTGACCTTCTTTTCTAAGGTTGTGTATATCTTTTAATTGGTAGGTGATAGGTCTTTAATATTTCTTATGATGAGACCTTTTTGTTACCAATTCTTGACCTAGATGATTGACACGCTTTTCTGAAAATTTGAGAATGACCATATCTTTTTAATTTGTAATTAAGAGGTCTGATATTTCAAATGAATTTCATTTGACAAGTCTTTTCTACTGATACCAATAATTTTGATCCACTTTCTAGAATGATAATCAAACCGCTTCGCAGGCGACACAAGCATTCCTTGGATTGCTATTTTTGTTCAAATAAAGGTTTCTGATATTCAATAAGACATAAATACAAGTTAGGATTATCTTACTTTTGATCGTAATGGGTCTATAATTCTGTTTCTACAAATTTTCCGAGAATTGCTTCAATTACCCGGACCAACAAGAAATTTTATGTGGAGTTCAAAGACGAATTTTCTCTTCCAATATGGCCAAACTAGTTTTTGTTCATGAATATATTCGCACCGAAAGATTTATATCTTTTCAAACATGTAAATATCCTTTTTTACCGACAGGGGAAGGAGCCAGGTGGAGCAATTTTCTAAGTCCGGCCACAGTGGACGATAATTTTTCTTTGGGTGACGCCATGCTTATGTTGATAATCGACTCCGCATTATATCTCCTAGTCACGTGGTACATAGATAATGTGTGCCCGGGGGAATATGGCGTTCCAAGACCATTCTACTTTCCTTTTACAGTAAGAAAACAATACCTTCCTGTAACCTACTTGTCCGACAAAAAAGTATTTATGACAATGAAAAAGAGTCCTTTTTGAAATATATTTTTACTAATGCATCACTATCTACTTACATAACGTTTAAGGATTCGTTACCTATTGACCATAAATATTTCATCTAAATAATTCTTAGATACTCTCTTTTGTTAGTATTGTTACTAGATAATAATATGAATTTGTATGACACGTAGCGGCTTCCGCAGATATAAGAAAGTTTGTATGGATTCTATCTGTTGCATGTTGTTCGAGTTTTCAGAAGATGTTGTTTGTTATAGAGTAGTTATTGGTGCGGTGTAAAGGAGCATTCAGGACTCTCAGAAGAGCTTAGTGACGTCAGCATGGGAATGAAGAACTTCGAGAAAGAGCCAACAGAACTTCACGCCGGAATCACCATTAAAAACTTACGAAAGGTTCCCAGATTTGAGATGTTACTTTAAAATCGTATCTTAATCGAAACGTCAAGTAGAGAATCTTAAAAAATACCTTAGTAAAACTTATTCATTCGAGAAATGATATGAGATATTGCTTAGTTTTCAAGTGATTTTGCAAGGAGGCCAGTTCAGATTTAATAAATAAATTAAATGAAAAAAGAAAATACCATAAAATACACATGTACTTAATAAATACGCGAATATGCGGCCTTCTGATAAAAACATGTTTTTCTGAAATAGTAAAATTCAAAAAAGTAACTCAAGAATGCATACGTAAAGCGTAAAAGTGTGTATTGCTACAGGTCTTCGGTGGCGGAAAGAAAAAGAAAGTAGCCGTTGACAACACTTGTTTGAACATGTATGAAGGGCAGATAACTGCTCTGCTTGGTCATAATGGAGCTGGGAAGACAACAACCATGTCCATGCTTTCTGGTAATATTAATTTCAGTACACTTTCGGCAACTATGTCACTGATGATTTGAATATCTGCATTTGAAAACAAAACACTGACGAGAAAACATTTTTTGCTTTGTAGGTTTCATTCCTCCAACTAGCGGTACTGCCAGAGTGAACGGATACGATATACGCAAAGAGATTCAGAACGTCCGATTGAGCCTCGGACTTTGTCCTCAACACAATATACTGTTTGATAATTTAACAGTGGAAGAGCATCTTAGTTTTTTCGCAAAGGTAGTCCATAATAGACAATATGAAATATTCAAATTAAGCAAGTGTATCTAACATGGTGGATATGCAAGAGAGAGAGAGAGAGAGAGAGAGAGATAGAGAGAGACAACCCCCCCCCCCCCCCAAAAAAAAACCCCAACATAATACAGACCAAAACACCAAATGCTTTCCATGTTCCCATACACAAAATACTCTAAACAAGCTATATATTACATGTACATGTACGGTACTAATGCGCGTCTTTCATTGAGTTTAAAGCTTCAGCATAGATACCAATTTTTCTCCATACATTGTTTCCTATGCTTCTACTTTCAACTTTTATTGTTCTCATTTTTGTGCGTGAACATTGACGGCGGGTGCGGCTAGGCGAACAGGGGATGCTTTGACCTCCCGGGCACCTGGTCCCACCTCTAGCTTGCCAGGGGTCCTTCGATGCTCAATTTGATGCTCTATTGTGGGTGCTGTTGAGATTGTCGTCAGGATTTTCTTTATCTCTTTCAAGGATGCTCACTTTCTGTGTTCAGAATGTCGAGATCGCCCGCCTCATAACCATTCTGCATACAAAATTTATGTTGCTGATATTTTTTTAGAGAATTTCTCTTCCGCTGAAAATGTATACCTGTAATGTTCCGGTCCGCTTGATCGATTAAAAAGGTTTGATTAAACATCTTGTGATCACTGATGGAAGTTTTGAACGTTTGTATTTATGATGAGTATAATTTAAATTATAGAATATGTATAAGTGTTAAACGTCATCAAATTCAATAGCATATATTTAAGAACAGATAAATTTGCAGCATGGACATGCACGTTTCGGGTACTTAACCCTCGTCAGTGATCCTCAATCTAAACCGTGTAATATGGCCAAAGAAGATTGTGATAATTATTATGTCCAAATATTTACCGAAAGACGTAGCAGGATGGGTGGGATATGATGCTAGAGGATCCACGTTCAAGAAATTTCAAGAAATTTTGATTACAGAAATTTTTGAATGCACTGAAGAAACGATTTTTATAGATAAGGAACGAGTTTTAGAAATACTGAAAAGAATCGTGAGAAACGATTTTACTTCCAATTTTCCCATTCCATTTTTTGCATGCCGAGGAAGTTTGGAAAATGGAATATATTAAAAAAGATTACATATTGTTTACCAAGAGCAATGCATTTCCTATCACGATATTTAATCGTTTGTACCAAAGTAGTTCCTTTACGTAAAATAGTAAAAAAAAAAAAAAAAAAAAAAAAAAGAATTTCATGTTCAATTTTTATGAGATTGGTTTTCCATCAAGCGTCTAAAATGAAGCTTTAGATGTTATATGTCTTTTAATTTTACTGACTGTAAAGAAATTTGTTTGCTTCGTTACGACAACTCTCGAACTGTCGAACATATATTACATAGACCACATTTCATTATCATGAATCGTTGTCCAAAGTCTCATAAATATTCCATCAAGCTCTGTTCCATATAACACAGACTCCATCGAATTATTTCATGAATACATCCTAATCAGAAAAAATGTCTGGAGTACATCTTCTTCCTTTTCTTTAAATTAAAAGTTAAAAGGATTTCCGGATGTCGAAGTGAAACTGAAGGTGGCGGAGATGATAGACGTTCTTGGACTTACAGCCAAAACAAACAAGTTGTCCAGTACTCTGTCTGGTGGTCAGAAAAGGAAGCTGTCCATGGGCATAGCTCTCATTGCTGGCCCAAAGGTATGTGCATGGAAATTGATAACAAAACTTCAAATAGTTGAAACCTTACTGTGTTTAGGCAGGATTTACGTCCTCTACCTAAGGGTTTTTTTCCCACGATTTTTCTTTTGTGTTAAATTCCCAATGTTTATATGAAGACCACAAGAAAGCAATACCCAAGTGATCTTATAGTCCACACTTCCTCAATATAAAATACAGACAAATGCTGATCTTTTAAGCACCTTGCGCTACTGAATCGACCCTACAAGAAATTTGGAGCCGCGCACTCTCTGTTTTATAAAAGTAAATGCACAAATTTAAATTCTAAAAATAAACCAGAGGGCGCTAGTGAAATGAATTTGGGTGGCTTATGAAAAGCACTTTGGCTGGAAGCTTTACTGATGAGAATTTAATGTTCTAAACACGTCTCTGGTGCATTAAAATCTTCAAGAAGGCATTGAGTTAGAACATTTCCTTATTATTGCGAAGAAACGAGCATTTGGTAGTTAGATTCAATTAAGAAAATTTAACGGAAATTTAAATGAATTTCACTCTATTGTTCATAACTTACTCAATCAACTTACGCAACATGAATGTTACATGTAAGTCACTAAGAATTCAATGTAAAACGAGATGTTAAAATCTTTTGCATTTCAGGTCTTGCGATACTCGTTATATACTAGTACCCTTCTCCCCATTGACATAATTTTAAACAATACTTTACATACTTGTATCTTCTATCTTAATAAAAGAATCTCGACGAGAGATTCCGATTAAGTCAAGTCCGTAAGAAGTAAGTAAATTTACGGAAAACAAAGTTTCCCAGGATGTAATCGATATAAAAAGCTGTCTTCATAATGCTACAGGTTGTAATCTTAGACGAACCGACATCAGGAATGGACCCTGCAGCCAGACGACAGACATGGGAGATACTAAAGAAGTACAGGGAGGGTAGGACTATTGTACTCTCCACACACTTCATGGACGAAGCAGACGTTCTTGGTGACAGGATAGCTATAATGGCAGAAGGAGTTGTCAAATGTTGTGGATCGTCTCTCTTTCTGAAAAAGTTATATGGTATAGTTGTTTCGTTATACCTATTTTTGTCAATTTGCATTGAAAACAGTTCCTGTCTGAATGTCTTTCTACTAGATCGGCGCTCCCTTCTTATCGTACAAAAACTGATTTGATTATAGATCTATTAAAAAGACTGTATGCCCATCGTTCAACCATACATTACCGGTAAAAAATTGTGGCTGGTTTTAGTAGAAGATATATGTGTTTTTTGGTGCAGAGATTTTCTTATTCATGCCAAGAGTGCATCCGAATAGTGTTAGGGTTAACTATAGTAACTTACCTATGAATTAACAGATGAATAATACCATCCATTACAGGTGCGGGATATCATCTGATTATGGTCAAGAACAGAGAATGCAATGTCGACATGGTAACAGCTCTGGTGAGGAAACACATAGCATCAGCAGAGCTAGAAAGTGACATAAGTGCCGAGCTGACATATCTACTTCCCTTCCATGAGTCTGACAAGTTTGAGTCATTGTTTGAAGACATAGAGAAAACCAAAGAAAAACTAGGATTAACAAGTTATGGTACATCAGCTACTACGATGGAGGAAGTTTTCTTAAAGTATGTTGTGCTACCAAAACTTGAATTATGTAATTTCTGTTGAACCATGTTAATGTACTGAATTTTATATATTTTCATTTCCATGCTTCATGAACATCGACGGCGGGTGCGGCTAGCCAACAGGGGATGCTTACTCCTCCCGGGCACGTGGTCCCACCTCTAGCTTGCTAGGGGTTCGTCGATGTTTAATTTGTGCTCTATTGTGAGTCCTGTTGAGATTATCGTCAGGATCTTCTTTAACTCATTATTGTTCTATTAAAAAGGAGCGCGCATTCGTCAATGATTATTTCTTCAAAACACTGATTGCTTATCTGATATTTATAGTCTGACCTTTCTTAATATCACCTCTTTCACTCAGAGTGGGAGAAAGTGACAAAGATGACGACAAAAGTAATAAGAATACCCCTGAACAGAAACCAAGGTACGGAAGCACCGAGAAGATAATGCATACAAACGGAATATCTATACCATCAGGGGAAAAAGCAGCCAATGGTTTTTATGACAATGGTGTGCCGTTGACTCCACCGGATCAGCCAAATTTCATAGGTATTTGTCTTTTTAATACAACACACAAGAGTTACCCTACCATAACATATCCTCTAACATGATACCAATTTTTGTGTCGCCTGCGAAGCAAAGCGACATTTAGGGATCACTTTGTCCGTTGTCCGTCTGTCCGTCCGTCTGTCCGTCCGTCCGTCCGTCAGTCCGTCTGTCTGTCTGTCACACTTTGGGTGTCACAGCCCATAACTTTTGAATATTGATATTTCGCATGTGTATTCCAAGTGACAAGACCTTTCTACACATACCATAATTTTTGACCTAGTGACCTTGACCTAGATATTTGACCTACTTTTCAAAAAAGTTAAAATTTGCATTATCTTTTGAATGGTTAGTGATAGGACTATGAAATTTCACTTGTGTATTGGTTGTAACAAGACCTTTCTACACATACCATAATTTTTGACCTACTGACCTTGACCTACATATTTGACCTACTTTAAAAAAATTACTATTGTATATATCTTTTGATTGGTAAGTGATAGGGCTTTGAAATTTCACTTGTGTATTTCTTGTAACAAGACCTTTCTGCACATACAATTATTTTTTACCTTGACATAGATATTTTACCTACTTTTCAAAAAAGTTGGGATTCGCTATATCTTTTGATAGGTAAGTGATGGGGCTTTGATATTTCACATGTGTATTCTTTGTGACAAGACCTTTCTAAACATACCATAAATTTTGATCTAGTGACCTTGACCTAGATATTTGACCTTTTTCCGTAGAATTGCGTATCTTTTGATTGCTAAGTGATGGGGCTTTAATATTTCACGCATATATTTCATATGATGTGACCTTTGTTTTGTTACCAAAATATTTACGCAGTGACCTTGACCTAGTTGATTGACACTATTTTCTGAAAATTTGAGATTGACCATATCTTTCAGTTGGTTAGTAAGAGGTCTGATATTTCACATATGAATTTCGTCAGACTTTTATAGTGATATCAGTAATTTTGAACCATGTGATCCACCTCCTAGAATAAGCCACTTCGCAGGCGACACAAGCATTCCTTGGATTGCTATTTTTGTTCATATAATATTTTCTGAATGCATCTTTGCAAGAGTGACCACAAAATGGCATCTACTTTAGTTTTAGTTAAGGAAAATTGGTACGGAATCAGAAGTCTGGTAGTAATGGTAATATTTTTTTCCGTTCCAGCATTTAACAAGAATCTGAAGAAAAACTCTGGCATAAGCTGGACGTTACAACAGTTCTGGGGAATGCTTGTGAAGAAGATGATTCATACTTTACGGAATAGCACAGTCACAATAATTCAGTTAGCACTGCCAGTTGTCTTTACCATTATGGCTCTAGCAACAGAAAAGACCATCCCGAAAGTAGAGGATGAACCTGCTCTAGTCTTCAACCTTGACCCTTTCAAAGATGCTATCACCATTTATTCTGATGACACATCCAACACGCTCTCATCTAATTTAGCTTCAAATTATACCGCGCTCTTTAAAAGCAAAGGCATTGCATTAGAAAACGCTGGCAGTACTTCCATGGACGATTTTGTAGTACAGAAAGCCGAATCTTTGGGAATAGCAACCTTTAAGAAGCGCTATGCTGTGGCAGGAGATTTCCAGCCTGATGGTGCTAACGTCAACGCCACAGCTTATTTCAACGGTCAGCCATACCATGCTGTTGCTATAAGTCTTAACTATATGATGGATACTCTTCTGAAGTATTTCACCTCCACAGCCTTCTCCATTACCACAACAAACTTTCCCCTACCACGTCCTGTCGATGAAAGTAGTAGAGGTATAGGATATGCCACCAGAGGCACCGGGTTTGTCATTGCGTTCTGTATATTGTTCGGCATGGCCTTCCTGTCCACTAGTTTCATCATTTTTCTCATCAAAGAACGTGCAAGTGGTTCAAAACATGTTCAAAAGGTCAGCGGTGCGAGCTCCTACATGTATTGGTTCGCTAACTTCGTTTGGGACATCATTAACTTCCTGTTACCTGTCCTACTTATACTTGTGTGTTTTGCGGCCTTCCAGACCAAGGCATACACCGGGGATGATAGAATGGGGCTAATCTTCTTGATGTTGCTGTTGTACGGATGGGCATGCCTACCATTTGTTTACATCATGCATTACGCCTTTATGAATGCGTCAACTGGTATGGTGGCAGTCACTGTACTCAATATAATTACAGGTAAGACATCTACCGAAGTGAACGATCCCTAAATTGAAATTTAAGATATCATCTGTCGTGCTGTGTTGTTAGATACTTTGAACAATAATTATCCGTATTTTACAGGTCTGGCAACTTTAATGGCCGTTTTCGTCCTGCAGATACCGGATTTAGGTGTGCCTTCTGAAGTCGGGGACTCTTTAGATTGGATATTTATGATATTCCTCCCCAATTATTGTCTTGGGCAGGGCTTGATGAATTTCTACACAAACTACGAGTACAACGACTTATGTATCACTTTGAAATACAAAGAAATATGTCCTGATCCGAAAATACCATACCATCCATGTTGTCCAGGTAAATATTGTATTTTGGAATAACATAGCATTAAGTACTACTGACAAGGATTCATTATCCGAAACACGTATCTACTGTCTAGTACAATAAAATTGGTACAAGAGAACATATATTTCAATGATGTAGATAAAAATTCATCAGGAAAGGTAAAGATGGAAGGGGGGGGGAGTATGGAATTGATAAAGTATTTCTAAACGTATGAAAGATTTTTTTACTTGCATAGGAGGGGTCACTCTTTGAAAAAAGCAAAGCCATTTAAGTCAACAATTAGAAATAACTCAATGGGTAAAACTAATGTTCAAAATGACTAACTCAATGGGTAAAAAATCTTCAAAATGATAAACCGTTCGGAAAAAATCATTTTTGAATCGGAAATTAGAAATCAGTGCAGGTGACGGGAACGAGATATGTGGAGGGAAACAAGTTATCGAATAGCTTAAGATACTACAAAATGGCTAATGAATTTAATGCGAGATAAATTTAATCTTTCAATACTGATACTAATAAAGTAAAACATTATTTATAAAGTCGTTTTACTGATGCAGAGAAATGTACTGAAAACTGTTTCGACTTTGACGAGAACTATCTGGCCTGGAAGCTACCTGGTACTGGACGTTACTTCTTGTTCATGGCAGCCCAAGGAGCGTTTTATTTCATGTGCGTACTAATGATCGAATTTGGAGTTTTCAACAAAATCGCCTACATGTGTAAAAAGTCGAATAGTTCATCTGTTGGCTCCTTACACGATTTCAACGAAGCAGAAATTCATCATTTAAGGGATGACGATGATGTCGCTGCAGAAAAGAAAAGAATTAACGAAACACCCTTAGCAAGTTTGATGAATACAGATTCACTCATTCTACAAAATCTACGCAAGACCTACGGTCATTTTATGGCTGTCAAGGACATATGTGTAGGAATCCCAAAACAGGAATGCTTCGGACTTTTAGGACAGAACGGGGCTGGAAAAACTTCCACGTTTAAAATGCTAACAGGAGACATTGCTATAACCTCTGGGAATGCTTATCTGGATACATACAGTGTCAAATATAATATTAAAGAGGTAAACAGTTATGATAGAAAAGTTCACTTTATGAATTTAATTGATTTTTTATCATCAAATACAAAAGGATCATTATGCCTACGAGTCTAATTTGATCTTTCAGTTTCCTTGTGCAATGGTGAATATCTGTTTGGTTGTTCTGGCTTTTGCCTTATGTTATGAACGAATTTCTTCTTCTGTAGTGTGACTTCTGAATTAAAAGATTCAATATTAAGCACCCTATCCCTTCCACTTTGAAATAAAATGGGCTTTGTTTTAGATAACTGGTACCAGATTAAGTAATTTCTGTTACATCCTCTTATAGCTGAGATTTTGCAAGATAGTCACCTTCATATCAATTCGTCAATACCTTTCAGGTCCAACTTAATATGGGTTACTGTCCTCAATTTGATGCCCTTATAGAGCAGATGACGGGCCGAGAGACTCTAACTATGTATGCACGACTAAGAGGAGTCCAGGAGGACCAGATCAAAGTAGTTGTCAATGAACTCCTGGATACGCTTATGTTAAGGAGTTATGCTGACAAACAGTGCGGTACTTACAGGTAGGGAGAAAGTCTTATTACACAGTCAAACTTAGTCTACAAGTTTGACTATAATTATCAAGAGGATTCCTCGTTTGCAGAAGGGTTTGAACTATTTCTTTTTCTTTTCATAGTGGTGGTAACAAACGAAAGTTAAGCACAGCCATTGCATTAATTGGTGACCCACCATTTGTTCTCTTGGACGAACCGACAACAGGGATGGATCCAGGGGCTAGAAGACAGTTGTGGAATGTTCTGTCAGAGGTTAGAGCTAGTGGAAGGACACTTATCTTGACATCTCACAGGTAAGTCTTATATACTCCTAGATGCACTTCTCTCATATAGGAATAGGACCACCTACTCACTATTATATACTTCTCAATAATGATCGTTTTTCTACTAAAAATTCAAATACAAGTATAACTGTAAAAGGCTACTCATCATTAATTATGTATCGGCTTGTTCAACAACACTCCTTAATTTTGCATATTCATCATTTATTTTACCGTATCTTTGAAGCATGGAAGAATGTGACGCCCTCTGCACCCAGATTGTGATCATGGTCAACGGGAGATTTGTTTGCTATGGAAGTCCACAACATCTCAAGAACAAATTTGGTCAGGGTTATACTCTGACGGTGAGGTTAGGAAGCACTGATGACGGACAAGTTGCTTCACCTGAGCCTCTGAAGAATTTCATCTTAGATACATTCCCCGATAGTCAAATATACGAGGTGCAACTAGGATATCTAGACTTTCAGATTCCGTATGCCGATGTCCCCCTTGCCAAGATATTTGGGACAATGGAAAAAGCTAAAGCGAAGTATCATGTAGATGATTATTCAGTCCATCAAACCACATTGGAGCAAGTATTTCTCACATTTACAAAAAGTCAGATAGCACCACCTGAAAATGAGGAGAAAAACTGTTGTTCGTCAGCAAATGCCTGTTGTTTGTTGAGAGCATGCATATGAGAGATTGCAGTAGAAACATACACTTATCTGAGTACTTACGATCAAAAATGCTGTTCAGGAAATGTTAAAAATATCCCTTTTATCATTGTGTCCTGTGTATGATATAATTGTTATCCAATACTTGTTAGTGTAAAGAGTATTAAGAAAACAAAAATCCAAATTTATTTTGTTACGTTGTTGTAGCCGTTTGAAGCGTTTATGATTGCAAAGAAACAAAGAGTATATTTGTATACATTATTTCAACTCCACAAGACGTTCTGATCATAACAATGTGTATCATACCTCACTTATATCTTATGTTTGGACATTTTATTTGTCTGCATAGGACTTGACTTTACTGATAAGAATATGTATATTTTATGATACATGCTATACATATACTAGTTTTGCTTATGTTTTGAAATATTATGAAGTAAATAAATTCCAATTCAGCAATTTTAAGTGAAAACCAAACAGACGTTTTTGCTGTCGAACAAGTAAACAATATACGTTTTCTATTGTGCTACTTCCGTTTCTCAATTCTCAATATAAAAAGCAGAATATTTCACCAAAAGCGAAAGTTACATATTTCTATATATACCTCTCCAACCAAATACGGGATTCTAAGATAAGATATTGATGTAGGTGTCTGTGCGTTTCTGTCGTGTTGAAAATAAAACAGCTGAAGTTTTTAATGTTGTAGAGTTAATTTATGCAGAGGATTACAAATATATTTTTGAAAGAGGTAGAACTATTCGTAGAGAACATCTTGTACCATTGCAATTTCGTGATACAATGTGTGTGATTCAAGATAATTTCAAGATTATATTTTCTGATTTCATGTAACCCTCCGCCTTACGAAAGTATGTTTGAAGAATTATGAATTAAATATGGTAACGCAGGTGAAAGTCGGTTTTATAATGTAATTTTGGGACATATAATAAACAAAACAATACAAATGTTTATCTTCAAGAATGTCATAAAATTATGAGTATGTTTGATTCTCTTCGGCCTTGACATTTCCTTTCAAGAAGGATATTTAGTTTAGACACGCTAGTCGTGTTTGCAGGATGATCTGTCATATCCTCTGCTGTTGAAAATTAAATAATGCTTGTCTCTTATACTTCATGCAGAGAAAGGCCCAAGGGCATGGTCACAACAAGGACATTACCTGTACCCAGTTTCGAAAAATTCTCACGAAAAATTTTCAGGAATTTTCGTAAATTTCATTATCGAAGAAAAGCTTAAAATGACTTTTCAATTTGGATTATATTATGCTTTCTTATATCATTTCTACATATAAGATATAAATTCAGAGACACAAAACCTCGCGAGTTTTTAGTTTATCTGAAGTACTTGGGGATCAAAAGTCACGAAATTTCCTAAAATTATCAAGTGGTTTTGTGAAACAGCCTTCAGATCCATTAGGTTAGTATGAAGTTCTATGAGTGTTAAGAAGGAAGAGTGTAATTTTTTACAGACGTATTATATTATGTTTTAGCACGACAGCGTATTGTATCGATTTGTGACACAAGCCTTTTATAAGGGATTAAACAAATGTTAAATATTACCTTTATAAATTGTTGTTACATGTATCATTTTACATTTTATTTGTAAAGGCATTGTTATCTTATGTGACATTATTGTTAACTTTTTTGTATCAATAAATGTGAAATCAACATATAGTTACAGCTTTTAATACTTCCCTTTTTGAAATACATAGATGATGGTGAAATCACTGAATTAAGATAAAAAAACGTAAAGCAACCATAAGTCTATACTTTAAGTATAAAAGTATAAATTAAAAGAATTACTACATGATTTGCAAACTTTCTGTAGGATTATCCTTCACGAGGGTTTTCAATTAAAAAAATCAAAATTGGAAGTAAAGTTAGAATTCCAACAAATATTTTTTTATGTTTATAATTAAAATACTGTATTTATGTTATGAGATCTAATTACAAAAGTCTTTATTCTACCTTAGAATTACTTGGCGTCATTAAAATTTGCAAAGAAAACTGTTTTGACCAATTTGGACATATCTGGAACAAGTGGTTGAAATAACATGAAAACGGTGAATAATTCATTTTATTTTACTTTATGTTCTCTAACATTAAAGACCGACGTTCGCAACCACCCGGTCATTAATATGCATATCTGAATGGTGTAGGCTTGGAACGCGTGATTTACCGTCTTTGAAGGTAACGGTGTCTTTCTTAGAGTCGCGAGCGGAGTATTGCATCAAAGACATACCGATAGGAGGTATTCCTTTATTATGCTAATTTATATGTTCAGGGTTATATAACACAACGGCTGAAATCATCTTTGAGGAAGTTCTTCTGTCACTACGGGGATATAATAAAAGAATATCAGATCCCCGTTATATATATTATTAAAATGAAATTTCTATTTCTCCGAGTTCAGGCATTTCTCAAGAAGGCAGTACGGTATCTTTTTTCAGATAACAAAAAAGAAAATAAATAAATAAATAAATAAATAAATAAATAAATATATGAATAAATAAATAAAATAAAAATCCAAACAAACAAACAACTTGCATGCACACATATAGTCTCTTTGGCAAATTTTTAACGCTGACCTTGTACTCCAAAGTATGACTTTTTTTGGCTCTTTAATTTTTTTGTCAGGACTGTTACAGGTTGAAAATAAATATTCTGATCTTTAGTCACTGGAAAATAAATATTCCGGCCGGCCCTGCGTTGAAAATAAATAATCTGACCCGAAAAAATGTGCCAGCCCCCCTCCCCCCTCAGGATCAAATTAGTCGTCCCCTTACAAAACAATTCCGGTTCGCTCTGCTTTCTGATATATTTACAAATCTTTGTCTTACGTCATAATCGAACTTTCAGACACTATGTATTCCTAAACTCTTAAAGTAAATCACCGCTTTGCATATCATTTAAAAAGTATTGAGAAGATTAATTTTGATTTATAAGGCAGCCCCTCCTCCTTTTCTGTCGGAACCCCCCCCCCCCCCCCCCCCGCTTTCCCCGATTGTGCACAGAAACAAGCAACAAGGAGAACGAGAAAAAGACTGATCAAAAGTAATGCCTTCGCCAGATCCTATAGAAATTTGGAATTATATTCATTGTACCTTATGTCAGAACAAAAGAGTACACGAATTAAAAGCAGATGGGAAACTTAAATTTAATTTTTGAAAACTAATCACGACAGCTTTTGAATTTCAATAATTTTTTATCACGATAGAAATATCAAGGATATACTCTTGTATAATCCTGAGATGAAACCAAATTATATACAATACCGTATAACCTTGTATATTTCATGCAATGTCTTACATGTATATGCAATATTATGTTATCATTATCTATAGAAGATATGTGCATTTTTTTATGTCAGCATACAAGTTGTGGTGAATAAAAACAATAAAAAAAGTAAAGCCTTCTCCATCCGTCTATATGGTACACTAAAGAAATTAAATAAGGATGGAGGAGGATGGATGAAAGAACATTAATTTCCGACGTAATATTTGAAGAAAAAATTGCATGGTATGGTATGGTATGGTTTATTTGCAAGAGGCCAACTGGCCTATAAGCATGAAAATGAATTACAATACAATAATACATGTTATGGAGGAAAGACCTCAAAATATGACAATAACATAGAGTAAACAAGATACAGCTGAACACAAATAAACTCTTGAATAGAAGCATATGCATTCAAAGCAAATCATATTTTGAAGCACGATGAATTTCTCTTTTCCAGCATCAAGCAAAGCAAAATTGTAAAATGTGTAATAATGTAACGTAAATGTAATATTCTATAGTATACATGTACAATGTAATATTCTAATACTAGCTATACCATATGGGCATGTCGTGCATATGTCGTGATGTAAGTACTTATAAGCTTGTTAGTACATGCAAATGATGCAAAACATGCAGAAGAAATAAAACGAAAAATGCATAACGAGGAGGAAGAGAAATACCAAACGATAGATTAGTATATTACACCAAGTAAAGCTGTCTCGAAGAAAGGATGCCTTTTTTAAGTATCTGCCTAGGTTACAAAGTTGTTTCCTGTTATGAATAGAGAGAAGCTGAACTAATTTAAATGCTGATGGTCTCTGCCAATAATAAGTTTTAAGATATAAGCGTCGAAAATGTGAGTATAAAGGACAGACAAGAATCAAATGATATTCATTCTCTATTTCATTTAAAAATACGTCTATTTCATAATGATTCATATATCATTCCCTAGAAATAGTCAAAATATAACCAAACATCCCTCAAAGTTTCCGGTTCTCGTTGCAAGCGTGTCTAAATACATTGACTGAATTTAGACACAATGTAAAGTTTATGTTTAAAAATTTCGGCTCGCTACGCTTACTAGAAAATATAAGTATTAAAAAAAAAACGCCATTATTTGCGCCCTAACGATATATGTCGCGCAACGTAACGTGACGTTACGATCAAGTAAAGTTTATGACGTCATAGCGAAGATGTGCACATAAAAAAAATTCGAGGGTGAAACCTGCGTACAGATTTGATTGTGATGAAAGCTTCCCCGCGAGCTACGTTAAATAGTTTGTCGACACCCTTTGACGAATTCTTGAAGTGTTTGCAAAAACTATAGACTTTTCAGATGTATAAACGACATAGACTTACATATTAGGCATTGTCCTACTGAAACGCACGTCTCATAAATTTTGAACGGTATAACTTAAATGATGAGAAAACAATCAAAATAGCAACATCATACGTTTCGATCCCACGCGTTGTATAGTGGACAGCGAGGAATAGAAAGAAAATTTACCTGTCCCTTTGTATAGTCCCCCGTCTGCCTTTAAGATGAAAGATACTTATTCTCTGTCTTTTTGACAAAAAGCTTATAATTTGATATGTATCTATCCTATTTTCATCATCAATATTTTTAAACAAATTGAACAATCAAGAATGAGTGGGTGAACGAAAGGTGTCCTTTGTCCTTTTCATTTGTGTATGTCATTAACGTTTGTGAAAAAAGTATGCGAATCGAAACGTTATCCGAAAAAAAAGAAAAAAAAAAAAAACAACAACCATTTATCAGCCTTTACTTCGTATTCATCCGTTATCATATCTAAAAATACCGTAAACCGAAAAAAGATACAAAATAAGGTAAATCAGCATTTGAAACATAATAAAAAACGGCCAATCCCATGAATACGAGCGATCCACCCCCCCCCCCCCCCCGCATTAAACCCTAAAACCTGAGTGATCCAGCAAATCCTGATTGCAAGCAATAGCTAACACAAAATGTCAAATACTGTATATTCCAACGTGCGTTGTATTCTGATGGTAAGATAAGATGATTAAAAGCGTATGCAAAGGAGAAGTTTTAGATTCGTTTGGAAACATTCCCAGGGCAGCTCTTTTGTCATGACATTACATTCAGTTGTAGAGTATATTATACAAGGAAATCTGGCGCATAATGCAGTAGAATGTACACTATACTTTCTTGTGACATTAGACAAGAAGGCTCTGTGTAGTTACACAAGAGAAAGAAGAGGATCTCCAACAACGTTCGGTTGCAGCACCCATAGCAAAACACCAAAACAACCAATTCAAAAACGCAGAGTTGGCATACACAGAGAAACAAAGGGACAAGGAACACCAAAAACGACACTGAAATATCAAACACAATTGGCAACCGGTGCTGACTTAAGACTGCCATCTGCTACACCAGTAACAAATTGTGTGGTTATCCGGAGTATCAGCGCACAACCCTCCCACTTTTTCGTTCACCAAGAGACCTCGAAAAACTCACAATAATGGTGCAAAAAATAACCGCAGTGACCATGCAAACAAGACAGCATGACGTAGGGACCGAGCAACATACAGATGGATAATTATGTAAATGGATATAAAAATAGAGGGTGGTTGAAATATAGTCGGTGCTTTACCGGCTGTAGCGAGCTCATGTATGTTATAACCCGAGGAGTCCGACAGACATGTATATACTCTGATTCCAAGTGTTCTAGAAGAAGTTATGTCTCGTGAGTGATGTTCAAAGCTGAAATAGAGGAAAGCCAAATAATGAGTATTTGAGGAGCGAAAGCTGTAAAATAATTATGTCAAAGCACCAGATACGGACAGAATATCCCTTTGATTCAGAGTAATTAATTGATTACAAAGTATTTAAAGGTATATTTCAAGTCAAGTGCAGAAACAGTGTGTGCTTTTTTTATGCCTATTGATTTTTTGGATTCTGGTTTTGGGTATTGTATCTGGCTTTCATTCACCAACTTTGGAACTAGACGAACAATGTACAAATTTGAAGATAGCGTTTCAATATAACCGGACAATTCCGCATTTCGTAACTGAAAAACGGTTTTATTTTGTACTACGCAAAATAAATCTTACTAATGCCCTGTTCACACGAATTCGCATTAAATTTACTTCGCATTAGATTTGATGCGCTTTATTCTAATGCGAATTTGATTCGCATTGCGTTCACACGACAGATTCTAATGCGCATTAGATTTTGGTACATTTGAACTGAGAGTCGTATACTTTAGAAAGTAAAAAGGTCGAATGCATGCCTATAAATTGTTTTTCTCAAAATAATTTACCTCTTTGTAAGTTAAGCTAATGCATGCATAGTATGACGTCATTATGAGATAAGATGACGTCATAATACAATGTTGCTCTACGTAAGTCAATAAGAGACGTAGTACAGTGTCCATTGTGAATGAAATCAAGTATCTTAACCTTTTATTCTACGTTTCGACGTCCAAGGGTGATTAAAAGTGCCCAGTTATGATGTAAACGTATTGTAGAATTCTTGTAAATCATATACGCATGCGCCAGATTTAATGCGAATAAGATTCGCTTTGCGTTCACACGGCAAAATCTAATGCGCATTAAATCTAATGCGAATTAAACTAATGCGCATTAGATTCTCCGTGTAAACGCAGCTAAAAACTAATGCGCATTAAATTTGATTTAATGCGCATTAAACCCGTCGTGTAAACAGGGCATTAGACAAGAAATAAGGAGGAGATCCTTAACAAGACGTGGTTAAAGCACCAACAGAAAATCACCAAAACACCCGAATGCGAAAACACAAAGTGGGCAAACACAACAAGAGACACCAATATGGACGAGTATTAATAGATGCTAGACACAATAGACGTAACGCACAAACCAAAAGCGAATAAAAGACAACCGGTTCTAACTTAGAACTGTCATGTACCACGATAGTAGCAAAAGATGTAGTTATCCGGATTTTGTACACACAAACCTTCCATTTGTCCGGTTTCAGTTGGCGTTCTCGAAGAATGCATAATTATTGTGTATGATATCCTCCTCGCTGTGAAATTACGACACAAACAGGACAGTAAAACTTGAAGGGTCAAATAACAAACAGATAGATACGTTTTGTGGATATTAAAGGCAAATGACGGACACGAAACAGTCTGTGCTCTGCCAACGGAAGCGAGCTAATGTCTGCAATTACCCAAGACGTCCGACCAACTTTATGAGAGGAGTAAGGAATATATTGGTCATCGAGGGCAAAACAATAACCTTTACATTGATCATTGCTCTTTATGATTTAATTTATATTTGATTTCCTTTTGTAGGCCTCGAAAATCACTGATGAGATATTACGTGTTGAAATTCGCATATGGTGCTAGGATATTTATAAAAGAAGATAATTTCAATACTGACAAAATTTATATTAAGTGAAAGAAATAGCACAAGCTTCTCCATTTCAGAGATAACTGTTAGCGAATATCGAATGACCTGTCGTAATAGAACAATTTCTTTAAAGATAGACGGTTGGTAATAGACATTTTTCATCGTGACGAAGTTCGCACTTCGAACTTCGTTCTTCGCACTTCGAACATTGAAGAAAAATTGGCGTAGCTGTCGTTCGCGTATAAACTCATAAGCGGAGTCATCTACATTTTGATTAGTATACTCATTGGAATGGTATATTGGACTTCCTGTACAACTAGCGCGCTTTTTTCGGCAACCCACTTATGAAATTAAAGTGCGAAGTTCGAAGTGCGAAGTGCGAAGTTCGTCACGGTGAAAAAAGTCTATCGATAGGAGACAAATTGTTCAACATTTATTATATAGGTGGTTAAAGTTGAAGATGATGGAAAAGAGCTTGTATTTCAACACCATCTTCCCTTCTGTAGTTATAGTTGCCAAATCTTATTACTTTGACGATATACTGAGAAAAGAAAAGAAAATGCAAATCTGATTTTCTCTTCCATAAACATTTGTGACATTTGTGGCTCTGATTCCGACAATATCATGATAAAACACAGACATTCCGGCGGCGAATATGAAATGGCAGTTCTCTAAAGGAAAAATTCTCATTTCCGTATAAAACATTTATATTATGACATTTGATTTCATCTGCACACCCATCAAGACTAAGTCAGCAAAGCACAGCAGAAATGTCGATAATGCATCACTTGTCTCGTTATTAAGTACCTAGAAGCATTGTTTCCAATGAATATGGATTTCATAGAATTCACTTGAGACAAAATGATATGATGACGATCATCGGAATGGACCAGAATCAGAGACACACAGCAAAACTAGAAATTGGATTGCTGTCCAAGTCGCCACCTGCTTAACATGTGTCTCCCTCAATTCATGTAATGTAATTCGTGTTTCATGTTTCTTTGTATGTTGTGATAGTTTGTAAATATGTGTGGATGTTCTTGTGTGTGTCCTTTTCCTAATTGTTTATTTGAGTAGATTTGTCTAATGTCCATCGTTTGTTCTAATCCGTTGGGTCTGTTCCTCCCTAGTCAAGGCAAGGTGACCTTGCTAGAAATGTTTAACTTATAACCTTATGTAAGATGTACAGATAGATGTCGGTGCAGTACTTCAGAGATGGAAGTGTCGGGCCGGTGATCGAAAGGTTGCTGATTCGAGCCTCACTAGTACCGCGAGTCGGCCGACATATACAAACTTACATGTTATATGTTAAAAAATACCAAAACCATCCTTGTCTGCATTATGTACATGTCTGTAGTGTTTTAAAAATGTAGCGAAAAATGCACAATGACCTTTGGTAGGGAAATTTTATTAAAGAAATAAGAATAATATTTGATGTAAAAGATTTACTTTCTAAATTTCAGATACTAATTTAGTTGAGAGGGAGTGCTCCAACAATTAAATACAAAATATGGCCAAAACCCATTAGACGGATCATGGTACAGTGGTATAGACCTCTAATATTTTAATGGGTAGCATTTAACGAGTAGCATTTGAAGAGTAGTATTTAGTATATTGAATATAATCGCAGATTACCTAAGTAATGCTTCGACAAAGGTGTCATTTGACAAACGAGATGATTTTGGATTCAACATAGTAAATTTCCCCTGGCTTCACGGTGATGTCCCTAGATTAACGTCATGCGGCATCTATATCTCATAGCTCATCCGGTATGCTAGAGCATATACTGATGTTTTTTCATAGTAGAAATTTACAAATTACAAAGAAACTTTTAGGTCAAGGTTTTCGCTTTCACAAACTAGTAAAGACTTTCTGGAAATTTAACAAAAATTATGATCAACATCTTTTGAAATTCGGACCCATACAAGCAACAGAGTATATTACTTTAGGTATTTCACAACCTGCATTTTATGGTGACATAATTAACAAAATAAGAAGGATCAAAGGTAGACAGCATAACTATCGAAACTGTGTCAGAGTCATCAAACGCCTTTATACCGTGGATATGATCCTAATGTCACCAGACGGACACTAAGCTTGGTATTTGACCGATCTACAGTCTTGTACGAGCGCATTCTTAAGACTTGCACTCTGACTGACTGTGACGACGGGGCTTCATGACGGACCCTGTCCAAACCTCTTTAGAGAAGACAGGGCCCCGATCACCCGTCCTCTCTGAATGTCAGTCGGACTCCTCTTTTTATATCCATTTACGTATTCATCTGTATTGCTTGGACCCCTGCGTTTTACGGTCTTGTTTGTGTGTGGTCATCTAACAGTGATGTGGTTGTTGTGCGTTCTTGGAGACCTCTGGGAAATCGGAATAGTGGGAGGGATGTGCTTCTTGCGTGGCAGATGGCCGTCCTTAGTCGGCACCGGTTGCCCATTGGTCTCATTTGTTTATGTGTGGTCTTTTATGTTAAATGTATTTATGGTGTGAGTTGGTGTTCATTGTCCCTTTTGCGTCTCTTTCTGTGGGTGTCTGTTCTGTGTTTTTTGCATTGGGTGTTTTGGGGTTTTGCTGTTGGTGCTGCAACCTAGTGTTGTTGGAGATCCCCTCCTTTCTTTCATAATGATAATTACATACTAAAAGCAAAAGAATTTAAAAGACATCTCCAGCAATCTACCCTGCACTGACCACAGCGAAACATAATATAACTAATCAGTGGATGATAAGCAAGCCCAAAATCCAAATTCAGAATCCAAAAATTATAATCAATTTGCATACAGATCATGAATGACAAGTATGGATAATGACCATATCCCTGTATACAGCACCAAATCGATAATTCAGAAAATCAAGGCATACAAAATCAGGATAAAACAGGAACCAAAGCAAATTAACATAAACCTCCACCATATGAAAAGAAGTGAACTCCCGACATTGGAATGAGAATAATGATAATAAAAAATAAAACAAAATAAAACAAAAAACAAAACAAGTACTAGTTAGTATTCTGCAATGTGAATCCAAATTGGGGATAAGATCAGATGCCCGGAGAGAGTAAGCATCTCATGCTATGTAGCAACATCCGCCACTTGTGCCCTGTATCTTCCAGGAATGCAGGACCCTTCAATTCATATTAAAAAATATTTTCTTGCTCCAAATGCAGTATGGAATTTTTTCATTTATTTACTTTTATTGAATTTCATACACACTTACATAAACAAATGGACGGTTGCGATATATGTCTAGCCTTTTTAAATAAGATGGAATCGATTATAATGATAACAAAGAAAATACAGAGAGGCCTAACTATTTTATTCTAAACTACACTTCCTATGCACATTTATTTATCATCTCGCCGTTAAGGTATCTGATGTACAATAGGGCATTTTTCGATGCCTGGTAAGGTACTATTAACTATATATTTTCTGAAAGGTTAAATTGCCCACTGTTCAGAAATAATAATTTTGGGGCCAGAAAAACAAAGGGGAATAACTGATGAAGCATTTAAATTGTCTATTTTCTCTATATAACATATGCAAAATAACAAAGTTGTACAAGAGTTTTTCCCCTTTGATTTTTTAAGACCTGGAAGTTTTATATCTGTACTCAGGGCATCACTACCTTTCAGAAAATATATAGTTTATATGACCTTACCAGGCATAAAATTTACCATACTTTACAATGGAGATTATTAAAACGCTATGTAAAATGACTCTATTGTACAACGGATACCTTAAATTGATAAGTACAACAACAAAAACAATATTCATGGCGAAGTTAATTCACTATCAGAGTTCTATTTACAAACATAATTACGTAAACAACGATGTTAAGTTACCCTACTTCTTCTAACCCCAGACAAATTGTTTTCATGTTTATCGTACCGCTGATGCTAGGCTTCGCAGCAATAATTTCATGATAGAATATTGCGTACATCGATCGCAGTGCATAGAAATCAATATTGTGCAAATTCTATATTAACCATTGGTTCCACAGTCGATTACGTCGACAGGATATTTTCCCGTGCCCTATATTTGTCTGCACCGACTATAAAAATCATCAGAACGTGTGTACATGACATGATAGAGAAGACTATTAAGGGAAGTGTTGCTGAGGTAAGACATGATCATACACCGTCATGATGCCAGTCTGATCTCTATCAGGTTAACAAGAATTCACGTGTGTCTTTGCAATATTGTAAGGTGCATTGTATGTATATGGCATTAAACACGTAGAGGTACGTGTATTTTTCCATTTTTAAAATATCGATGAATTTGATTCACTTTGTTGGAGATGATAGGAAATTTATTTCATTTTTCTACAGAATTTGACAATTAATCGGATTTCTTCCTTTATGATCTTATCTTTATTATCCAACGTTTCTCGGAAAACCCACCTTATGTTAATTCTTCATTTCCATTTTCAGAAAAAAAGATGGATTCATAAATAGCGATCTTTTAAAACTTAAAATAAAGGTAATCTGAATATAAAAAGACAGACAGGAATTGCAGATTCGGGGAATATATCATCATGAAGGGGAAACAATTCCTTTTACTTATGTGGAAGAATTATACCCTTCAAAAGCGCAAGAAATGTGTGACGGCATTCGAAATAATTATGCCGGCATTTTTTGCTGTCATCCTATTTTTACTACGGTTCGCGGTAGACACCAAAGATGTCACAGACCCTTCTCATTGGCCAAGCTTCAAGCCGAATGAAGTGGAGTTTGAAAATGCATCTCAGTTCGAGGAAGCCAAAGTGGAGATGTTGCATTATCCTAACACCCAAATTATCCAGAGATTGCTTGCTGATGCTCTTCAGTTCATGCCAGATCCACCACATAAAGTTAAAGTCGGTAAGAATACACATCTTATCACATTAATTATCCATCGAAAAACTTTATGCATTAAGAAGAGCTGGCAAGTGATCTGAACACGTCATTAATTCAAGAAGAGGACAATAACTATTATATTTATAAGGTTTTGACCACTTGATCTTTATTTGAAATGTTTTTAAGGCAAAAGTGATAACGTACCTCTCTTTTTCAATACAATCTTAATTTTATGTAGCTATAACTCTTTAAGTACTGTATTCTATAATTCCGAGATCTCCAACAAGATTCTGTTACAAAACCACTGAAACAATCAAATGTAAAAACACAGAGGGCGACACGAAGGAATATGACAGATTAAACATTTCACATTGATCAAACGTTATCAATGACAAAATATGGATAATGACCATATCCCAATACATAGTACAAAATCGATAATTCAGAAAATCGTAAACCGAAGGCATACAAAACCAGGATAAAACAAGAACCGAAACAAACAAAGAAAAACCTCCAACATATGAAAAGAAGCGAACTCCCAATATCGGAGTGAGACTTTTAAAATGCCAACAACGACACCAATGGGCAACCGGTGTCGATATACGAGGGCCATTCACTTCGTTGTGTATGGTTATCTTGATTACGCACGCAACCCACTAGTCCGGTTACTCAGCAATAACTTGGTATGAGTAGGAAACAAGTACATGAAGTCAAACTATTCTAGACTTCCTCTGAGCCTCTTTAAATAATAAAAAAAAACATTGAAACTGCACGTACACTTGTTCGTGATCTCGGGTTCGGTATATCAGTTTCATACATGTACAATATCATGGAATTTAGACAAGAGCAATTATATCAGGAACGAAGAAAAGAAAAAGAATATATGGACAGTACATTTATAAATGGTGCACTTTACTTTGGTAATGTTAAGGCAAAGTTTATAATTCTGCTCTACGAAAGATGTTTTGGTGGAATACGTCTTGCTTTGAACTATTTCCCTTATGACAATACCCAATACAATAAGATATCAATTCCACTTGTGTCATATTTCAGAATTTGAACCATTCTTTGCTGGCGTCGTGACGACAAATTGGACATGTAAGTATAGATTACCGAAGGAAATAATATGATTTTAGGATAATCATTACGAGTATAAAAAAGAAGAAAAATGTCACCGCTGTTAGTGACAATCGCGTCGGATTTATTTCGCTAAGTTAAGGAATGCTTCATAAATTACAAATTGAAATTGATTAAAAGCAAAACAGCCATGTATATATATAAACAAAGTCCCAAACAAATTACAAAACCAAATACACATTTAGATCATCGCATATGAAATGTGTTACTCGTGAATTACAAAAAACAAAAACCCAGAAAAAATACTGCTACGAGATAGGGTTTTCATGAATTAAAAGTAATTATGCTGATTAGTTCAATAATTATATTTTTGATTAATCTACGACATCACACCCCCCCCCCCAAATCACGATAAAAAGTTTTAAAAGCCTTCATCATGCGAAATAGTGTAAGTGCAGAATTTTCTCTATCTGCTTTTTTGTACATTCATTTCTAATTCATTTTTATCTCCGTTCTCAAAACAAGACGAAATAACAATAAGAAATGGAGCAGAAATATAATATGCGTTTTTTCACAGTATTTAAGTAAGAGGTTAGAGGAAATAAAGTTATAAAGCGCCTGTCCCGCAATTCTGCCTAGAAAGCTCCAATTCAATGTGAGTTAATTTTCAATCTGTACTTACACAAAAAAATGTATGTCTCCACAAAACAAGCTTGTGTGTATTAACAGGAAAAAAAAGTCAATGGCCAAAACTTTTCTAAGAATAGGTGAATCGAAACCCAAGTTAAACTTAATCTGTATCACAGACATACTAATACACCAAAAAGCAATTTAACATTTGCAATAAGACTGAAGAAAACCCCTAAAATATGTCATAACTCCTGTAAAAATAGGTGCACTGAAAGAAAACTCAAATTTGACCTGCATCAAACTTGGATGTATCCACACACAATATCTGCAACAACAGGAAAGAAACGGTAGGATCAGAAAACTGAATTTTGCAAGTCATCAAGTAGCATAACTTCTAAGAAAACTTAACATGAACTTTCTCTGTAACTATTCAAGACCAACTAAGGTATCAAAAGTCATCTCAATATCACTATCCATTGAAGAAAAAAGGGTCGTAAAACTTTTAAGTCATCAAGAGTCAATCAAGAACTCCTTACAAATAAGTCAACCATGACCGAACTCGAACTTGCTCTGTAACTATTCAAGACCAATCTATATATCAAATTTCATCTCAATATCTCTATCCGTTACAGAAGAAATAAAACTTGTCAGTCAGTAGACAACATCGCTCACCGTGCAGGGTTTTGATAGTAAAATGGCAATTTCATAAGAATATAAATGTAAAGGTCACTTAGTCAAATGTCATAATATCAAATGACAGCTATGATTATGAGGATTCTATCTGTGAAGAACAATGCCCTATCCCTCATAAAGTCACTTGGTCAAAAGTCATATCAAATGAAAGCTGAAGTCATGAGAATTTGCATGTGAAATATCCGAACCCAGGTTAAAATGTTATAAAAATAGATCAAAAGTCAAGGTCACTAGGTCAAACGTCATTGGGTCAAATGAGACCTCTGGTTATATGACATCTATATCTGAAATATCAAAGCCGTAAAAGTAAGCAAAAAGTCAAGGTCAAGGTCAATAGGTCAAAGGACATGGTATCAAATGAAACCTCTAGTTATGAGGAATCTATATTTGAAATATCATTCCCATACCTCTTATAGCTTAAAAGAAGGTCAAAGATCAAGTCAAGGTCATTAGGACAAAAGCCACGGAATCAAATGAAAGCTCTGGTCATCAGGAATCTACATGTCAAATATCAAAGCCCTACCCCTTATACTAAATGATATATAGCCCAAGTTAAAGTTTTTTCTAAGTATATCAAACTCAAAGATAAAGGTCACAAGGTCAAAAGTCAAGGTCTCAAATGAAGTCTGGACATGAAGATATTGCATGTGAAATGAGATATAGCCCATGTTAAAGTTGTTTTTCAAAAGTAGGTCAAACTTCAAGGTCAAGGTCACAAGGTCAAAAGTCAAGGTCCGAAATGAAAGGACTGGTGATGATGTATCCATGAGTTAAAGAAGATCCTGACGATAATCTCAACAGCACTCACAATAGAGCAAAATTTAAGCATCGACGGACCCCCGGCAAGCCAGAGGTGGGACCAGGTGCCCGGGAGGAGTAAGCATCCCCTGTTGGCTAGCCGCACCCGCCATCGATGTTTAAGCACGAAAATGAAAACAATATATAAAATTCATGCACTGTCTGACATTATGTCTATATAGAAAGTGCTATGGCGACAATGTCAGGGAAATATGTTCTAAACACTTACTGTCAAACCCCCCTATATGTGAAATATCAAAGCCTTCCCCCTTATACTTCATGAAATATATCCCTAGTTAAAGTTTTGTCTACGCAACCGACGACAACGACGATCAGGCTATGACTTTTGTCGCGGCTCGCTAAAAATCCGGAAAAGTGAATTTCGCAAGTCTTCAAGACGCATAACTCCTTCAAAAAATATATCAACCATGACCAAACTCTAACTTGCTTTGTATCTATCCAGGACAAAGCTGTGTATCAAATTTCATCTCAATATCTATCCGTTACAGAAAAAAGTCCAGGAAACTGGCAATCGCACAGACGAACGGACAGACAGACAGACAGACAGACAGACAGACAGACAGACAGACCGACCGACCGAAGGGAAACTAATAGTCCCTTCGGCGATGCTGATATATAGGACATATAGTTTGAAATGTTTTACACACTTTTTTCATTAATTTCTTTCAGTAAAAGGATTTGATTCTCAAGAAGCACTCCTGAGGTATTATGAGTTGTATTACCCAAAAGTCAAAGCTGCCGTAGTTTTTGACCAATCAAATAAGTACAACTCGACTCTTCCTAACGATGTACATTACACCTTAAGAGTAGCGGGAAGGTATCCACAAGATGAATGGGAGACAGCAAACACGTTTCCGTTTGGACAGAATCCAGGCTATCGAACTAATGCTACGGACGGTGGATATCCAGGTAAGGCAATGACAATGACTGAAATACAGAGCATCTCCGTTGAATAAAGTGAATGATAAATAGAGAATAAGTGTCTTAATTTGTGTTTTGTTACGGGTATACAACACACAGCAAGTGCATTTATCGTACATGTAATGCGCGTTAGCGCATTTCATGCGATAAATGCACTTGCTGTGTGTTGTATACCCGTAACAAAACACAAATTATGACATTTATTCTATATATATGCACCATAGTTGTCTATTTCATTCTTGTTTTCTGAAATCGCGTTTTCTAGGTAAAAGGGTGACACTAAAATTCAGATCACCGCGGGCTCAGTTTGCAGATTAGAACAGCCGTCGCGGCATGCTTCTTTAGATCTTATGCATTTTGACGTCACGAGTGTTAATACACGAATTGCAGCACGTTTCTTTCAATAGTAACATCTCAGGGAATTACATTGGTTGTGCATATATATGGATTTATTAGTCTCAGAAGTGCAAGAGAGTTAAAATGGCTAAAATGTCACTTATATTGATATTTGAAATATCGTGCAGCTCAAAATTGTAATGTAAAATCAAACTGGATCTAGTACAATTCGCAAAGTTTATGTATCGATCATAACACTAGTGATGTTGTTATAATGCTATAGGGCTCTTTCATTAACGTCTCTAAATAATGTATGAAGGGGAAAACAACTATCACTGTATGTTTCTTTATCAATTATTTTCTATCAGAATTATTAAATCGACGCTCGTCATTTAATATGTTATGCATGACATGTTTTATTTTAGCTTCTTTGGTAAAATCCTTGAAATATTTGTCGTAAATAGTTCTTTACAACAGAAAGTTAAATCTCAGAACTGTTATATAAAGCATTCAATCATTTCAACGTTACCTCACTCTCCGACGAATTTAAACTGCAAAAATAACAAGTAAGCTCTATGAAAAATTCAATTTGTTTTCTATCTTTGGTGTTAATTGCTTTACAACGTAGATCTGTTGTTTCGTGTTTTCGTGAAAGAACGGGGAAAGTATATTCGAATTATCCATATGTTCTGTCCGTCTGCCAGTTACAAAAATTATATTGATCACAACATTTGGATACCTCGTATACAACTCCAATGTCGTATGACAAGACCTTTCGGTTGATACGAATTTGTTTATCTTGTGATTATGGACGTTTTCCCATTTTTCCCAACAAAAAGCAAAACAGAGGGTCAAATTCTCTGAATATGACTGTTTACTGATTTTACTTTAAAGGGTATCAGAAGACAGGATTCTTGGCCATGCAGTATGCTATCAACAAGGCGATCATCCTCACACATAATCCAAGTGCTGATTTCTCTAATATACAACTATCATTAAAGAAGATGCCGTATCCACCTTTCAGAAATGATCCTCTGATTGAATTGCTTCAGACGCAGTTACCTTTATTTTTCTTACTCGGATTTATCCTCTCGGCTATGCAGACCACCAAAAACTTGGTTGACGAAAAACAGAAGAAACTTAAGGTATTTAATACACGCATCAATCTCTAATTGGTGACATTCGGTGATTTTGTGTTCTTTTGCGTCTATGTGCTTATCTGTTCTGTGCATTAACATTTTGTGATTAGGTGGCTGCAAACGTATCCTGTCCCACCACTATCTTGCTAGGGGTCCATCGATGTTCAATTTTGTGCTCTATTGTGAGTGCTGTTGAGATTATCGTCAGGATCTTCCTTAACTCTGTCGTAAATCCCCTCCTTTCTCTTACATGAGGATATGGAATAAGATGTATCTTGCAGCAAAGCTTGGGCACTTTGAGCTCCTTTTTAGATAGTTCGATAATTTTCTTATGGTAAAAAAATTCTTCTATACTTACGAAAAATACTTTTTTTCAGACGACCAAAGGAAAGAGGGGAATATCCAACAAGACTCGATTGCAGCACCTACAGCAAAACATAAAAACACCCCAAGTGAAAACAGCAAATGACAAAACACACCAAATACGATATCAAAACACCAAAGACAAAAAGACAACAAATAAACCGACGAGACCTCGATGCCGATTTTTTTATGGCTTCGGTTTATGATTTTCTGAAAAATCGATTTTGTGCTGTGTATAGGGATATGGTCAGTATCCATATTTGTCAATGACAATTAATCAAGTTACCTTGTCAATTAATTAAATCGATGGGCCAGCGACTTCATAGATCGAGCCTCGTCAGTACATTTTTCGGCCGACAAGTACTTAGATGTTTTTATACATGTATGTGGTGTTTATGAAAATACTTTCAAGTTTATGCTACCATCTTTTAAGGAATCCATGATGATGATGGGATTGGACTCTTTCATATACTGGCTTTCTTGGTTCGTCAAGTCCATGATATACCTATCTATAGCATCAGCACTTTTCACCATCTTGTTTACAACATCTACTGGGAATAATGGCAAAGTCCTCAATTACACCGACGCCTCTTTGTTCTACTGTTTTCTACTGCTCTACAGTGTTTCAGTTGTATGTTTTTGCTTCATGATCAGTACTTTCTTCAAATCTGGTAAGCAATATTGTCCTTTTTTGAAATGATACGGAATAATTCGAAATTCGAATTAAAAAAAAGATTGAAGAAGCTTGACATGTGAAAGCGTTCAGAATTGAATTTGGCTGATGAAGAATTTAAAGAATGAAAATTAAAAATTATAAGGTAATTTCTACTAACATTTCAGCTAATGCTGCTGCATACCTAGGTAGCATGTTGTTTTATCTTAACTATCTACCTTATGACTTTCTCCAACAACGATATGAGATCATGACCAGATCCCAGAAAATGATCATCTGTATACTCAACAATATGGGAATGGCGTTTGGTGTCAACACCATAGCACTGTATGAAAGAACAGGTAAGCATATATGTATTGATGGACACGGGAAATGTTTTTTTTTTACTTTTATGAAAAATATTATGAAAGAATAAGTATTCTAATACAGATGCCCAAATAACCATTAAAATAAATCTACCATCCCCGGAGACAAATGAGAATGACATAAATCACAGTAACAGACAATTCATGATAATTTTCTTGTGGAATTGCCCATAACAAAATAAAAACACAGCAAACTTTGATTCTAATTCATTTCGTTTGTTTCACGCATCTTGATTGGTTCACAGGATTTCTACAAGCATGTATAACGACGATATACATGCCGCAAACCGACTCACTTGACATACTTTAAAATGTATTCCTACGTAAATTTGCACACTACAAGCTTTAGCGCACTTTTTGCGTATGACGTCATGCTTCCCTTTCTTCTTCGTTCCTGTGACGTCATACTGTGACGTCACTGCAAGATATGAACTTGTATATGGCGTTCTCCACATGTAAACAACAGAGCAAGTAAGTTTATTATTGATAACACTTTGATTTTTCGAATCTGTAATAAATACGAAGCAGTTGTATTTCATATTTTGCAGCGCAATAATTTCTCTTGGTCGTTGTTAGTCCTCCGTACCAACGTCGACTTTAAATCGATACGTGAGATCTTCTGAGGGGTATAACAAGTTAAAATATGTCGCATGAATTAGAATAGTGATAAACGTACTTTGTTTTGTGGTTCCGACATGTATATGTTTGATATACTGTTGGAAACATACTTTATACCGTCGGGGCTTCCAACAGTTTATCCAACATATACCTGTTGGAACCACAAAACACAGTACGTTTATCTCTTAAATAATACATAAATCATCTTTAACATGTTCAAAGTACTAAGAACGTGGAAATTTTGATTTCTGATTTCGCGAATCAACGGACTTCGCGAAAATTTCCTCCATGCGAAAATAATACTGCTGCATACATCGGTGCCAGAGACGTTAACGTTTATCGCGAATATTTCCCCTACGCGGAATGTCTTGATCTATGTTATATAATAATCGCGAAGTTTTCCTCCCGCGAAACTAACTACGTTCACAGTAATGCAAAATTTCACACTAACCAGGAGAAAGTTTGTTTTTATTTCATTTGTGACAATAAAATACAAATTTAAATAGCACATTGTGTGACTTAAGTCATTTAATTACATCATAAACGTTTTAAAAATATATAAAGCACGTAACATGTGTGCAGCGCTGTGCAAATCGAATGTAATATGCCCGACGAATGAATCATTTCATAATGCTTCCTCAAATTCCGAATTGATCTTTGTTTACCGATGGATATTCTTTTTGGTATTTGAAAGCCTCAACTTCCTTTCCATTCACATTCATTTATTTCCCTTCTAGGTGAAGGTGCCAAGTGGAATAATTTCATCAACCCGGCCGTCGTAGACGACAATTTCTCCTTGGGCGATGCAATGCTAATGTTAGTAATATCCTCGATCCTGTATCTACTTATATTCTGGTACATAGGCAACGTATTTCCAGGAGAGTATGGCGTCCCAAAACCATTCTACTTTCCATTTACCGTAAGAAAGATATTTACAGTTCAAAATTTTCAAAAAATTTGATCTAAGCATAGTTGCTTGTGAAGGTACATCCAAAAATCTGCATCTCAAATAGAGAATAAGTGTCTTAATTTGGGTTTTGTAACGGGAATGCAACACACGGCAAGTGCTTTTATCGTACAAGTTTGCGTGTTAGCGCATTTCATGCGATAAATGCACTTACTGTGTGTTGCATACCCGTAACAAAACACATATTATGATATTTATTCTATATATATGCACCATAGGTGTCTCTTTCATTCTGATTTTCTAAAATTGCTTTTTCTAGGTAAAAGGGCGACATTAAAATTCATCTAACCGCGGCTTCAGTTTGTAGGTTAGAACAGCCGTCGCGGCATGTTTCTGTTGATCTTATGCATTGTGACGTCAAGAGTGTTAATACACAAATTGCAGCACGTTCCTTTCAATAGTAAAATGTCAGGGAATTTCATTGCCTGTGCATATATATAAGGATAAAATAAACATCATGTTCTAAAACAGACAGAATATAAGAATAAGTATATGAGTTTGGTCTTTTTCCTCACATCGAAAGAGAGCAACATTGTGTCGAACATCGTGTAGAATATATAAATGATACTGCAGTATTTCTTCTGTTACTTCAATTATGGACTTGCTTATGGACTTGCTGTTCACTTCAGAAAAGCTACTGGTTAGGAGGGGAACAATCGGAGACGCAAGAACTCCATGACGTTATCCTAGAATCCGAACATTTTGAAAAAGAGCCGACTGAACTAAAAGTTGGAATTACTGTGAAGAATTTACGTAAGGTAAACGAATTCTGTATTTTTGTTTTAATTATTCTTTTCGGTTTAGCAAGGTAAACAACTGATGTTAACAATGTACATCAAAGTACATATATAGTGTGAACTTTAGGTGCAGATCATGTGGTGAACCAGATATTTCTTCTATAGTTCTTAATTCCACGGTGGGAAATCTCGCAACGCACAACGCAGAACAATCGTTTTTTTCTATATTTTTTTATTATATAGATTATTTATCATAAAAACGGGAATGTGATGCAGTGTAAGGATGCCATAGCTAGAGTTTATTATTACTGATCTATATTGCACAAAAATACAGGAAACCGATTGTTCGGCGTTGCGAGTTTGACCCTTGGTAAACCCTTGATTTCCCAGTTTAATTTCATAAATGCCGTGATAAGGTAATTCAGTTCATACTTATACATTTGATTACCTATTTTGATGTCAAAATTGGAATTTGTAGATATATTCCTATCATTTGAAAGAAGGTATTGCGAAATTGAAATAAATTCTTTACTTATAGAATAATTATAAATACAGATCATTGCCATTGAGATTGGTTAAAATATAACATAAGACAAACAATTCTTTACAATGAGGTAAGCAAAACAGGAAAAATATCTTCGGTCTTAAAGGAAAGGAGGGGATCTCCAGCAACACTTGGTTGCAGTACCAATAGCAAAATCCAAAAACACCCAATGAAAAAACACAAAGCAGACACACACAGAAAGAGGGACAAGAAACACCAACATATACGTAAGAAACATCGAATTCAAAAGACCACACATAAACCGACGAGACCAATGGGTAACCGATGCCAACTTAGGACGGTAATCCGTCATGCTGTGGTTATCAGGATCAAGTGCGCGCAATTCCCCCACTTTTCTGATAACCCAGAGATCTCGAAGAATGCACACCTGTGGTGTAAAATAACCTCCTCACGGTAAGATCAACAAACAAACAGTCAAAGAAACACACAGATGAACATATAAATGGATATAAAACGCAGAAGGCGTACTCGTGCTCTGTCGGCTGTTGCGAGCTCATGTGATCATCTAAGGAGTCCGACCGAAGAACTAATGTTTTTTCTCCTTCGTAGGTTTTCGGACGTGGAAAGAAAAAGAAGGTAGCCGTTGACAACACATGTCTGAACATGTATGAAGGGCAGATAACCGCTCTACTTGGTCATAATGGAGCTGGGAAAACAACTACCATGTCTTTGCTTTCAGGTATTATTATAATTCTTTTACACTTGTTTATCAAATCTTTTTCGTAAAGAGTTTTGAAGAACGTTATTAAAGAAACACGGTACTTTTTCAGGTTTCATTCCTCCAACTAGCGGTACTGCCAGAGTTAACGGATACGATATACGCAAAGAGATTCAGAATGTGAGGCTGAGCCTCGGGCTTTGTCCACAACATAATACTCTGTTTGACAATCTGAGTGTGGAGGAACATCTTACTTTCTTTGCCAAGGTATTGTGGTCAAGAATATCAGTATTACCGTATTGTCTTTGAAGAAATGACTAATTTATAAATCCTAATTTATACACTGTGATTTCTCACACTTTGTAGTAAAAACACACGTTTTAGTTGTGATGAAATCATCAATAGCTTTTGCTATTGAATATATGATATTTCCGATGAAATTAATTGAAATTTCTTTTGCAAATAAACATGAAAATGAAAAAAAAAAAAAAAATGTCGTAAAATGTTCAATTTTGTTATCTGTATAAGTTGTAAATTCTGTAGCGATATATTATTAGTACATTATCGTACATCTAGTTGAAGGGATTCCCGGATGAAGAGGTCAAACGTAAGGTAACTGAAATGATGGGTGTTCTCGGACTCACAACAATGGCGAGTAAATTATCCAGTTCTTTATCCGGTGGACAGAAAAGGAAGCTTTCAATGGGCATAGCACTTGTTGCAGGTCCAAAGGTAAATGTTGCCGCTCTGACTTTATTATGTCTTAATCATTTTCACGTCCCATTCGCAATGACTCCTTTTCTATTGTAGGAAAGTATTGTAATTTAACGAAATATCATTACAATGATAATTATGATCAGTATTTCATGAAATAAGTTGTTAATAACATACAATGTACTTGTTTGTAAAGTGTTTTTTTTTTTTAGTTTATCTTTCTACTTTTGCATATTTATGTTTCAAATCAAATTGAATTCATTATGATACTCTTATCATTTAATTTCCATTGTTATTATTAAGAAACAACGATTCTGATTGGCCGATAAATTTTGTTGATACCTGTATCAACACAAAACGGAAGTACGCGCTTAGCAACGTCATAGGCAACGTCGTTAGCAACACGAATTCAAAGCTGCAAATAAACGTTAAAAAGCAACGAAATGAAATGATAAGTAATCAATGTAATATTTTTTTGGTTGATCGAGGTATCAACACCAAAAATTGATGGAAAACTTATGCATCTTGCGCTACGCGCACGATGCAGTTTTCCCTCAATTTTTTGTGTTGATACCTCGATCAACCAAAAAAATATTACAATGATTCCTTAAATGAATTACATACAAGTATCACATTTCTTTAATTAATTTGATAAGTACAGTGGCCGTAAAGGGTCGCGTAAAAATGAAATAATATCGAGGGAAGGAAATAATTTTTCTAGGGAAGGAATTTCTAGGGAACGAAATAATATTTCTTGGGAACGAAATATAATTTCTTGGGAACGAAATATAATTTCGTGGGAACGAAACAATATTTCGTTGGAACGAAAATATTTCGAGGGAACCACATATTAATTCATGGAAACGAAATTATATTTCGTGTGCAGACTTCTTTATATATGTGCCATAATTGTATATGAAACATTTCAATTACAATTATAGATTATACATTTGATAATTAAAGATGCAAGTCAAGCCCAAAATAAAGGTTACTTCTGGTAGATCAGAATTATTGGTTTAATAATGTAGTTCACTTTATTTGGAATATGTGAATAAATATGAAGAGCATTGAAGAAATATGTTTTCATATCTCTTTTCATCGAAATAATATTTCGTTTCCACGAAATGTTTTTTCATTCCCACGAAATACCATTTCGTTCCCACGAAATAACATTTCTCTCCGACGAAATAACATTTCTCTCCGACGAAATAACATTTCGTTCCTACGAAATAACATTTCGTTCCCACGAAATAATATTTCGTTCCCACGAAATAATATTTCGTTCCCACGAAATAATTCTTATTTTTCACACGTCCCTTTGCGGTCAGCGTAGAAAACTGATGGGTACTTCTTCTATGATACTTATGGGTACTTCATAAAAAAGTGGTGGATATATCTTTGATTTTGTGTTGAATTTTTCAAAGCCAATTACTCTATAGTGTGTCATTTTTATAAAAGATGTTCTCAAAGATTTCATAAAGACATCAGTTATTGCTTTTAAAGAATATAATATCTTTTGATAGATGAACAACTCAATATCCTATACGTATGAATAAATGTTTCTAATAAAAGACAATTTACACTTTACTTAAAATTGTTATGGGTAAAACAAGTCATTTACGTAATGGCGTGTTAACTCCATCAAATTACTAAAATTTAGTAGAAGAAAATGAATATGATAAAATCAAGATTAAGAAACCTCTCATTGAAATTTTCTTCTTATGTTCCCATTTTGTCTTTTGAGCTTTGAAGAAAAAAAAGTGATCAAAATTTGTTGCCAGAAATCATCCCTCTAGACAAATTTTTACTTTACTTACACCAAACATGTATAATTCCGATGGTGGAAGTTACACCGAACATATATAATTCGGATGCAGCAAAATATGAAACAAAAAAGGGGATCTCCAAGTACACTATGTTACAGCATGCACAGCAAAATCCAGAATACCTAATTCGAGAACACCAAATATGTATAATTCGGATGAAGCAGTGAATGATACAAAGGAGGGGATCTCCAACAAAACTGCATATTACCCAATTCGAAAATACAAAGCAGGCACACAGAGAAAAAGACGCAAAAGGGAAAGTGAAACAAATGAGATTCCGGTAATCACAATCAAAAGGCTGGCAAATTCTTAAAAAAGTAGAAAAAGAACTTTCTTACAAGAAAAGAAAAATCGAACAATCATTTGGTGACAGTGACATAGCACCATAGAAACATAAAGGACAATTTTATCTAATCAATTTCAAAAGTCTAGTGCAATTATGTACGGAATGAATTGTAGGTGGCGCTGTTATAGTGCACTGTGTTACCTATACTTAGTTAAGTTAAACATATTAAAGGATCACATGAATCATTTTACATTTAAGAAATGGATCTTGTATTTTGCTGTTGATTCAGGTATCGTCTGAGAAAAAAAAAATGGACGGAAAACTGTATCAATGCGCAAAGAGAAAAAATATAAGATTCATTAGGTCTTCCGACTTCCGTCGGAAGACCTATTGTTTTCGTAACCGTGGAAAATTGGATCAGCGATTTCTCAAGAACCCTGTAAGCTAGGACAATGAAAGTTCTCCAACGTTACGTTTGGAGTAAAAGCTAGATTGGTCTTTTTTATTTTTGGTCTCTGTTATTTTTTTATCATGTTTTTTAGTAGATTCAAATATTTGACGGGAGCGTCGAATTACTCAAAAGGACCGAAAATTTCATGTTTTGCTATTTGTAAGCTTAAATATCTCGTATTTTGCTATCTACAATTTCCATTCTTTTTGAAAGTCGACAGCCATGCAAGATATGAAATGCTAGATGCACACTGTAACGATTTATTACGATGACGTCCTTCACCGTCCTTCATATTTCCAAATTCAGAAGTTCATAGGAGGAAGACACTTTTTTGCTTATAATAGTAAACAAAAATTAAGCTTATGAAGTTTCCTAAAAATTTCAATATTATTATTTTTTATCCATATATCTGTCTTATTTAGTCTTTCTGATTTTTCCTATCTCTTACTGTTGAAAAGATATGAGCATCGAAATTTTGAGTTGGGTATTTCGATACACCTTCACGCCAACAGATCGGGCGCACACTAAAATTGGTAGTCCGAGTCCGACTCGAGAAAAGCAGTGTTGAGATTTTCAAATTCCGATTTCACGGCAATGATGAATATGCATTTCATAAATACATTTCGATATACACAATTTGATTTTAAAACAGTTGATTAATTTAGAAGAGATCAGCTACAAACCAGAATTTACACACAAAAAAGTGGTAGTTTGATTCCGATTTCTAACCTACAAACCTGTTTCTAAACTTCAATAACTATATTTTGAACATCAAGTTTAATTTCTAATTCTAGCAAACGTTCGAACATAATTTTCGGTTGGTTTATTTACAAATTGATGAACAATTTCTCCAACATTCTTCCCTCCCCTCGTTTTTCGAAAACAGTTCTGTTTATATTGAACGATGTCGCCATGATGGAAATTCAAAATAAACTTTGAAAAAAGGGAAGGAGGGGGGGGGGGGTCCAAATTTGAACCTGCACAGCGAGAACCTCATGGTATTTATATATATATATATTGAAAGTAACTTGTTATTACCATTTCTCTTCTCAAGAAAATTGGTTCTACAGCTACGAGCTCGCCTTTTTTATGGGGGAAGGGGGCAGGAAGAATTTGCAAAAAAAAAAATCCCGGCTCTGAAATATGCTGAAAAAAATATTCCGGCCCAAAGGGCCCGGACCATGCAAAAGTAAGGATACATTGCATGATATGGAAAGTTTTGCTGGCCCTTTGTGCCAGACAATTTAAAGTCAAAAAATTAATTAATATAAATACAAACTGTTCACATAGCTGTATCTACCAGAGACCTAATACGCATAGGCACAAAAATCTAGAAAAGGTTCTATTTAAACATCATACAATCTGTCTGAAATTCACTAATTGCAAAGAGACATCTGAAGGTACGGTTATTAACTCATACTCTGTAACAGCGGTGAGTTTAACTTACACAGACATTCACAACATTTGACAATTTGTTTAAATCCGGCCCGAAGAACCGGCGAAAATTTTTCTCCGACTCTGGTAATGGCTGAAAAAAATGGCCTGCTCAGAAAATTGCTGAAAAATTTTTACCGGCTGGCAATAGAATTCCTGCCCCCCCCCCCAAATCAAATGGTTGCTCACCAACAATTATCGGTTTGAAAATTTAATGTTACTGCTATTTGAAAACTTAAATATATAATATAAATACATATAATGTGACGTCCTTCATATTTCCAAACCAAAAATTGTAGAGGAGGAAGACACTCTTGTTGCAACCGCAACAAGAAACCTTTCTAGTTTCTTATCATTAGGTCTTCCGACTTCCGTCGGAAGACCTATTGTTTTCGTAACCGTGGAAAATTGGATCAGCGATTTCTCAAGAACCCTGTAAGCTAGGACAATGAAAGTTCTCCAACGTTACGTTTGGAGTAAAAGCTAGATTGGTCTTTTTTATTTTTGGTCTCTTTTATTTTTTTTATCATGTTTTTTAATAGATTCAAATATTTGACGGGAGCGTCGAATTACTCAAAAGGACCGAAAATTTCATGTTTTGCTATTTGTAAGCTTAAATATCTCGTATTTTGCTATCTACAATTTCCATTCTTTTTGAAAGTCGACAGCCATGCAAGATATGAAATGCTAGATGCACACACTGTAACGATTTATTACGATGACGTCCTTCACCGTCCTTCATATTTCCAAATTCAGAAGTTCATAGGAGGAAGACACTTTTTTGCTTATAATAGTAAACAAAAATTAAGCTTATGAAGTTTCCTAAAAATTTCAATAATATTATTTTTTATCCTTATATCTGTCTTATTTAGTCTTTCTGATTTTTCCTATCTCTTACTGTTGAAAAGATATGAGCATCGAAATTTTGAGTTGGGTATTTCGATACACCTTCACGCCAACAGATCGGGCGCACACTAAAATTGGTAGTCCGAGTCCGACTCGAGAAAAGCAGTGTTGAGATTTTCAAATTCCGATTTCACGGCAATGATGAATATGCATTTCATAAATACATTTCGATATACACAATTTGATTTTAAAACAGTTGATTAATTTAGAAGAGATCAGCTACAAACCAGAATTTACACACAAAAAGTGGTAGTTCTGATTCCGATTTCTAACCTACAAACCTGTTTCTAAACTTCAATAACTATATTTTGAACATCAAGTTTAATTTCTAATTCTAGCAAACGTTCGAACATAATTTTCGGTTGGTTTATTTACAAATTGATGAACAATTTCTCCAACATTCTTCCCTCCCCTCGTTTTTCGAAAACAGTTCTGTTTATATTGAACGATGTCGCCATGATGGAAATTCAAAATAAACTTTGAAAAAAGGGAAGGGGGGGGGTCCAAATTTGAACCTGCACAGCGAGAACCTCATGGTATTTATATATATATATTGAACGTAACTTGTTATTACCATTTCTCTTCTCAAGAAAATTGGTTCTACAGCTACGAGCTCGCCTTTTTTTATGGGGGAAGGGGGCAGGAAGAATTTGCAAAAAAAAAATCCCGGCTCTGAAAAATGCTGAAAAAAATATTCCGGCCCAAAGGGCCGGCAATTTTTTTTTCCCGGACCATGCAAAAGTAAGGATACATTGCATGATATGGAAATTTTTTGCTGGCCCTTTGTGCCAGACAATTTAAAGTCAAAAAATTAATTAATATAAATACAAACTGTTCACATAGCTGTATCTACCAGAGACCTAATACGCATAGGCACAAAAATCTAGAAAATGTTCTATTTAAACATCATACAATCTGTCTGAAATTCGCTAATTGCAAAGAGACATCTGAAGGAACGGTTATTAACTCATACTCTGTAACAGCGGGGAGTTTAACTTACACAGACATTCACAACATTTGACAATTTGTTTAAATCCGGCCCGAAGAACCGGCGAAAATTTTTCTCCGACTCTGGTAATGGCTGAAAAAAATGGCCTGCTCAGAAAATTGCTGAAAAAATTTTACCGGATGGCAATAGAATTCCTGCCCCCCCCCCCCAAATCAAATGGTTGCTCACCAACAATTATCGGTTTGAAAATTAATGTTACTGCTATTTGAAAACTTAAATATATAATATAAATACATGTAATGTGACGTCCTTCATATTTCCAAACCAAAAATTGTATAGGAGGAAGACACTCTTGTTGCAACCGCAACAAGAAACCTTTCTAGTTTTATATCCTATACTTATGGAAAACGGACTTTTTTCTATGATCTAATAACAATTAAACCACGCACTATATTTCGTAAGTTCGGGAGGTTGCATAGTGACGAAATTGTCTTCCAAGACGACAACAATTAATGGCAGTCGCCATGATTCATACAGCAAGCAATTCTGGAATAGGGGCCAGTTTGAGGAAATCTTACATGCAAACTGTACTGGGCATTAAAGTAGAGTATAAGATAAAAGAAATGGTACTCTTAAAATTTCAAACAAACAAACCATATTTTCAGCTACGTGCTGATACGTGTTAAAGGGAATCCACGTTTCCAAAAATAGTTTTATATAAATTGACGTCCATGAAAAAAATAGTTGATCGATGTATCAACAAAATTTCGGGTTCCTGTAAAGTGCGAAAAGAAACAAAAACGAAACGAAACAAATCGAAGCGAAACAAATAGAAACGAAACGAAACAGATCGTAACGAAACGAAACAGACCGAAACGAAACATATAGAAACGAAACAAAACGTAAAACTTTAAAAATTTGAGAAAAAAAGGATAAAGAGGAATCATTGCTGAGAACAAACATTTAAAGACATAGTTGATCGATGTATCAACAAAATTTCGGGTTCCTGTAAAGTGCGAAAAGAAACAAAAACGAAACGAAACAAATCGAAACGAAACGAAACAAATAGAAACGAAACGAAACAGATCGTAACGAAACGAAACAGATCGAAACGAAACATATAGAAACGAAACAAAACGTAAAACTTTAAAAATTTGAGAAAAAAAGGATAAAGAGGAATCATTGCTGAGAACAAACATTTAAAGACATAAGTTCTAGTGGCTAGAGCGTATCTTGAAATAGTCGAAGTTGACCTTTAGAAACATCAATGAATTCTGGTGGACTAAGGGGGAGGGGATAAATGACCTCGTTATGAGACCGTAATAAGAAAATATGTCGGGGGCACATTTCAGGGATAAAATCTTATCCCTTTTCAAGCGAAATATGTCACCCCCTACCACCCCCCTTATTTTTCTTGATAAAGTCTTTTTTTAATACAGCATTGAACAATCCCATCTCCTCTGTACTGGAATCCTCTCCGCTAAATAATATTTTTCATCCGATTATGACGAGGTCATCTACCCCTCCCCCTTTAATCCTCTCAAATGCATTAATATTATGGCATTTATCATAAAATTTATGTTTTAAACGTCAATTTTTACTCTTTCGAGAAAATTTAATCCTCAAGTCATTGTCTAAAGTTGAAATATCAAAAGACAATTACATGCAGATCTTGACTCTACGTAATCGGTCTCGGCGGCATTTCCTTCTCTAAATGGCTTTTTCTCTCTCTAAGTTCTTTCAGATATATGTTTTGTTTCGTTTCGTTTCGTTTTGTTTCGTTTCGATCTGTTTCGTTTTGTTTCGGATAGCTACGGATTACCGATGATACTTACGACTTTTCACAACTAGTGCCACAATTTAATTTTACTAATATATAATGGAAGTTTTAGTGTCTAAGTAGGTAGGACAAAAATAGAAGATTAAAGCTTATTTTGATTCTCTCGCTTTATCATTTAGAATCAAGATGGGGAGGGTCCTATCTATTAGAGTTCATAATAAGAACTTACCAAAAAAGCCTTGTAAGTTGAACCACCTGTAAAAATAAAGAGTACTCCAATTTTCAATCGTTCAAGAATGGTTAATTTCTTTTATTCTTTTGTTTACTAATAGCTATTTATATATAGGTTGTATTTCTGGATGAGCCAACATCTGGAATGGATCCTGCAGCAAGACGACAAACGTGGGAAATATTGAAGAAATACAAAGAGGGTAGAACAATAGTTCTTTGTACACATTTCATGGACGAGGCCGACATACTGGGAGATCGCATAGCTATAATGGCGGAAGGAGTTGTCGAGTGCTGCGGATCTTCACTCTTTCTGAAAAAGTTGTATGGTATAGTTGAAATTCATTTATTATTCATCTGAATATCTTGATCATATCATTTTAGAAATGACTGTCTTACTTTTGGTGTCCATCGGTGTATAATTCTGGTAGGTCACGTGTTAATTTTCCGAAAATCGCAAATACGTATATGTACATTTGTACTAAATATTAGAAACCCTTATTTACACGAACATCGCTTATGCTGTGTATAACAGCGACGAAAGTTTTCTCGTTAGTTACTTATCCCAATTTCAAAACGTGCGCGTTACGTCACAATAGGCAACCTTAGTTATTGGAAAATAATTTTAGTTGCCTAATGTGAGTTCACGTGTTAAAAGTGACATCATATTTATATTTTTTTGCTATTTCGGAAACTAGCCATTTCACCTATAAATATCATCGAAAGTAAAGGAGTTTTACATCTTAGCACCATCCCTCAAATGCTATTTTGAACATAGATTTTATTTGGATATACTACTGAATCGACCCTACAGGAAATTTGGAGCCGCCCACTCTCTGTAATGTAAATGTACAAATCTTAATTCAAAAAATTAAAGAGGGCACTACTGAAATGATTTTTGGTAGTTCCGCTAGAAGAATCACTGATGATAATTTAATATTCGAAACACGTGTCTGGTGCATGAAAATTGGTTTGGAATTTTCTTCAAGAAGGTATAGAGCTGGAACCCTTCGACATTTTCAATATGGGAAATCTACTTGTAATGTAAATATTGATATTTGATCCTATAATCTTATTATCAAAAAAGAAGTGGGTCTCAAACAAGACTCACTTACATCAGGTGGTTTAAAATTTGAAGAAGGTAAAGAGTTGGAACAGTTCAGTATTAGACAACTACAAGAATGATACGAAGTGTTTAAACTGAAAATTGAAAACATAAAAGAAGAAACATAAAATTGAAAAGGAACACTAAAAATGACATCAAAAACGAAACACAAAAGACTACATATAAACCATCGATACCAAGGGCGATCGTTGTCGACGTCGGTGAATTATCTTCCACATTTGTAGCAAATGGTGTAGTTATCCCGTTATTATGTGCTCACAACCCTTCCACTTGTCAGGCTACCAAGTTGTCTTGAAGAAAGCACGATTGATATATATTTTTATAATTACATCCTTACTGTAAGATGACCGCACAAACAGGACAGCAAAATCGCAGATGCCAAAGTTAATGTGTAAATGGATATAAGAAATATCGACCTACGAAAAACAGTCCATGCTCCGCCGAATGCACGCAATTACCCGAGAATTCCGACCGACATTCACCGGGGGAAAGGTGATTATGGTCTTGTCTTCTCCAACGAGTTTTTTAACGGTCCGTCATGGAATATATTTGTCCCAGTCCGTCATAGCGCGATTCTTTGATTGAATAAGGCTGTTAATTGGTCAAGTGTCATGCAGAATGTCCTTTTGGTGACACCAGAATCAAAATGTTCTTGTTTTCTTTGATTACAATATTCAACAGCATCTCTGTGTTGTTAAGTAATAACATCTTGTCCACCAAAATTTAACGGCGATTCAATATGTTTTCCTCCCAGGAGCCGGTTACCACCTGATCATGGTGAAGGGAAGGGACTGTGATGTTGACATGGTAACCGATTTGGTGAAAGATCATATTCCATCAGCAGAATTAGAGAGCGAAATTAGTGCTGAGCTTAAGTATTTGCTTCCATTTCACGAATCGCATAAGTTTGTGGCTCTCTTCGAAGCTTTAGAAGAAACGAAGGAGAAGTTAGGACTAGAAAGTTATGGAACATCAGCGACTACAATGGAAGAAGTGTTTTTAAAGTAAGTACAGTGAATAGGTCTTAGCATGACTTTTTTTTAAAGAAACCTTTTCAACGTAAAATTCGAAATATCCAGCTCATATCCAGCTCATATCCAGCTCATAAAATACCAGTCATATTTTTTGGGACAATGAAAATACATAGTTTTGTGTACAAAGAGTCGTGTGTTTTACTGACTTGTTTGGTGTTACATTAAGCTTGAGCATCATTAGGCTATGATCATGCATACATATAACATACATATCTAACCTTCCTATCATTCTGAATTGATTTCATCTAATTGAGTATACGATCGACATTGCATAATATTTTACACATATCAGTACTTGGTAACCAACTCATAATTTGAATTTGAAGACGTTTAACATTTGTTCCACTTGGTCAGTGTCACTGCTGGTGGACCAGGAGTCCCCGAGGCACATGTAGCCAAGTTCGATCAACTTCGGTTGATCGTCTGTCTCTTCAACGCATTCGACAATTTCTGTTTTCAAAATTTCTTGATATTTCTAAACATGCTCCATCTGTTCTTAAATGATGCTATTGAATTTGAAGACGTTTAACATTTGTAGCAATTTTAGGTTGCATTCTTCAGTCTTTGTTAATTTGTGATTCATGGTCAATTATTTTGATGCGATGTGTTATACTCTTTCTTGTATCATCAGTGATCAGTGATCTGTGTACAATTTAAGTTCTTTCTATACTTACTGTTATTGTGTGAGAAGGAGTAGATGTTGGTGGTGAGGTTGTAATAGTGTTTCTCCGAGAAGATGTGTAAAATGTTGAAGATTTGTGATTGTGTGTGAGTATGTTTGGTGTATGTTCATGAGAAAGTGTTCGCAGGGTGAGTTGATGGTTGTGATAATTTTGTGTTTGTTAGTGCGTTTAATATTAAGGATTTTTGGAAGGATATTTGTTTGTGAGATACCGTGTAACCAGAAATTTTCGCGAGTATCAAATTTCGCGATTTCATGGGAAAATAGGGTGTCTTTATTTTCGCGAGTACAATTGCAATTTTTCGCGACTCCGAAGTTACAAAAAAATATGTACATATAACCTTACTGTTTTGTACCTACCATTATTCAAGTTTCAGTTATTTCTATCATAAGAATTCACTCGCACTACTTTGCTTTATGTTAAGTCAGGATATGTGAAGAATGACACATGTACAATAAATACAAAATGCCATTGATGTACCAATTCATCTTATACCTTGTTAAACACAATTTTTCGCGATTCAAAATCATTCGCGAATATAGCGAAAATTAGTATCTCGCGAAAATTTCTGGTTATACGGTATGCATCAGATGGAGGTATGTGGTAGTGTTATGATCAACTATATATGGTTGTAGATTCGATAGTGTTTCTAGGATTGAGGGGTAAGCATGATGTCGTATACATGAAACTAGTAGAGATGCATACTGAAATGCAGGTGTAAGCAATATCATGTAATGTTGAGTTATCAAATATAATTACGTTTCATAAAAACAAATTGCTACATGTTTCGTCGTTCGTACTTCTGTTTATCAAGAAACCCAATTTATTTACCTCTCATGTTCAAAATATTAACTCTTTGTTTTAAAATCACCAACGACAAAAGTATCTAATTTCTTTGTATCTGTATTATACAGTTTAATCATACGACAACATTGTATCGTTATTTTCATCGGTATCGTAATATGGGATCAATCACTTTTTTACCCGAATGTTGACATACTTTTAGGGTAGGAGAAAGTGCAAAACAGGGAAGTGAAAATGTTGATAACACGTCATTGCAGAAACAGGATACAACAAGCCCAAGAAGTGAAAACGATGAAAATACTAAACAAACTAATGGAAAAAATTCGCCAACGACTGAAAATGAAAATGAAACTTATGATTTACATGAAAACGAGGTGCCTTTGACGTCTCCAGATCAACAGCATTTCATAGGTAGGTCTGCACATTGGATCAATGAAAATGAAAAAATCAAAAAGACCAATCAAATTTTCGAGAAAAATAAAAACATTAGAAACATTGATGTAGACTTGTAGTTATTTAATAAATGATTCTAATCTTAACAAATACTATATAATAAATAATTGGTGATTTCTTTGTATTCAATATGGTGGTCGCCGCTAAAGTCATTTTGCAAACTCCGGATTCTTGTACTGTGAAATACTTTTTTGTTCTAGGGCATTTGTGGTTTTCGTGGATAGCTTCATGCACGAATTTACACACCCATGAACTAAAATACCTACTATGCTTCATCATCTTGGGATCATATCGTAGCACCAGTACTTGATGCGATAGCATTACATTATAAATGCCCTTTTATAAGTGTACAATGTACTATATGTTCATCATATAAATTTTAATCATATTTGATAATCAAAATATCTGTAAACTGGACCATCAAATACATGTACATGTTATTTTATCCTCTCTTACATGTTCGTGGTGCCCAGTTCCCAATTGACGATCGCGACGATGCCGCCTCAATGAATTAAGGACATATACTGTTTTTTCTGTTTTAGGATAGATATCCTTTGTATTTGAATCTGTTCCATCTTATTGTATTTTAAAAATGATGTGTAGTGACACTTGATGATGTTACCATAGGAAACATTGAAGTTCTGAGTACTTCCCAAATAGACTCATGCAGACATTTTCATTATAAATGTCTTTGAAAAATATTTTGAAATAAAAAGTTTTTAGCTCACCTGAGCCAAAGGCTCAAAGTGAGCTATTGTCATACCAGATTGTCCGGCGTCCGTCGTCCGTCGTCCGTCCGTCGTCCGTCCGTCTGTCCGCCCGTTAACTTTTCACATTTTCATCTTCTCCTCTGAAACCGCTTGGAGGAATTTGATGAAACTTGGTATGCATGAAGTACTAAAGGTCCTCTACCAAGTTTGTTCATTTCGGCTCGATCCCTTCAGGGGTGGATCCAGGGCGGGGTCAAATAGGCCCCGGAGGGTACCCCTCTTCAAAAATCTTCTTCTCCAGTTCCACTGAATTGATTGAAAAACTAATTGTATCTATGTGATCTAGAAGGATGTATAATTCAAGTTTGTTCATTTCGTTAAAATCCGATAACTAATTTTTGAAGCGTTTTTGACGTCTTTTCGGACTTAGTCAGAAATGCACATTTTTGCACTTTTTCTTTAAATAACTCAATAAGTGTATGATTTTACACACTCATTTACTACATATTTATCATATTTAACTTACTTAATGCTTTGATATGTATTTTATGCTTGAATTTTATTTTTTTTGATTTTTAGCTCTACTGGTCAAAGACCAGTCGAGCTTATGCGATCGCCCTTCGTCCGTCGTCCGTCTGTCTGTCCGTCCGTCTGTCCGTCTGTCCGGCGTCCGTAAACAATTCTTGTGGACACAACTCCTCTGAAACTATAAATCATAGAAATGTTATTCTTTTTGCATTGTGATTGGTCTGTGGCTTAGTTGTTCTGATTATATTTTGATTGAGCCCTTGACCCCCAGGGTCTTAGAAAAAGGGTGTGGTCATTTCCTCCTTAAAGGGGTCTTTTGTACGCAACTCCTCTGAAACTGTAAATGATAGAAATGTAATTGTTTCCTATATAATGGTTGGTCTATAGTCTAGATATGCACCTTATATTTTGTTTGAGCCCTTAACCTCAAGGGCCTTAGAAAAAGGGTGTGATCTTTTTGTCAGGTAGTTTGAAGATCTGTACATTTTCAATTATCTTCAGAAAGTTCTACGTATTGAAAGTTAAATCCATGGCTGGTTTGGTACATTCCATTTTTATGAAGTTTATCTGTCTTAATAGTATCACAATTGGATGCCTGTATTTATTTTTACTTGTTTTTTTTCCTTTCTTTCTTCTCTGATATAGTTCATGCACCGATACCAGCCTTTATCAAGCTATATGGGCTCAAATACTTTCATTTGTATTTGGAAATGTAAAGACAGTAAGATTCCATGCTTTTATTTCAATATTACTGATATTTCAAGTTTTTTTTACATGAGATTACTGCTTTCTGATAGGTGTGACAAAGTTTTTTAAGACATGATTTTGGTATGAATTAGTTTCAAGGTCGAATTGTCTTGTACAGTATAAATAAAGAAAACAACAATGGCAGCCACTGCTCTCTCAGTTCATCTCAGTTTTCCCTCCCAGGTAAATAAAACAGAAGGCATTTCTCTTCAAATACTTCTTGTAAGTTATATTTATGCTGTTCATTACAATTTCAAAAGTGCTACAAGTTTAATTCTTTCAAATTTTTCAGAAATTACCTTGACCAATTTTTTTTCTAAGTGACTAATGACAGCTCTAAGTTTAAAGTTCGGTGCAGCAGTGTGGTAATTGAATTATGTACATACAATTCTGTGTAATACATAATAATTTTTATTCTATGAAAGCAGCTTGTAGTTTGTAAGAGCAGGAAAGGAAAGGGGTCAGCTAGGTTTATGTTGTGTCAAAAGAGGGCTGATTTCTCTAGGGGCAGTCATGGGTCCGGACACAAACATTCGACGTATCTTTAAATCTGTGGCTCATGGTACAAACAAGTTTCTGATTGTTCTGTAACGGTCATGTGACTGGAGTCATGTGTTCATTGTAAGGAAATAAGTTGTTTTTTGTAATCATACATGTAATAGTTTTTATATGCATGCATGAACTCTTCAGCAACCGGCTGACTTGGACTAAAGCCTGTTATGATTTCAAATACAATGCAACAGGGATAAAAATGGGGATCACTCATGTCAGCTACCATGCAGTACCGACAGCCCGTTTCTTGAGCAGAAGTTCAGCTACAGTTGTTGTCCAACATTCAAACAGATTAACACCTTTGCTTTTTTTACTTATTGAACACAGCTAACTTGGATGCTTGACAAAAGTTGGGGCAGTTAAATTTCTGTGTTACTTCTGTCTGATTTTTCCTGAGGAGACTATATTTCAATATTTGTCATTAGTTTTAGTCACATTTTGCAAACGTGTAATTGGACCAGTGAAAGTCTTTACTAATATGGTAGTTGAAAATGGATCAAATAGGCCTCGAAGTAATTTCAAAACAGAGAAAAAGATGAAAATTTAACTCTTTCGTGTTGGGAAGACATTAGTTTTAACAGCGTTTGATTTGAAAAATGCATAGAAATGCAATATGATTACCAAATCACTGAAAAAAATGCATACATGTATGTACTGTTACATGTACTCTTGCTACTATGGAATCTGGCAACAAGACAATAATCTTATTTAACCTTCCACCTCAATAACACATACATACATGTATATTATTCAAAAGATTATTTACAGCATGTGCATCCACATAATTTTAGGGTCTTGGGTTTTTTTTTTTACATGGTTTTGATTGATTACTTTGAAAAGTAAGATTTTTATCTCTACTCATATGCATAGTGGTGAAGTTAACAAAAACAAACAGTAGAGCTTCAGTCTCGTCAGAGACTTCTGGTTTATGATTTTTTTTCTTATGTAAAAAGGAAGGGGGGGGGGATTTTCATACATTTTCTGCTTCTTTTCTATAACCACTCTTCAGATTGTCATGACAATTTGTAGGTATGAGGTACTCATGCATCGTACCCTACAAGTGAAAGAATTTTGTCAAGATATCCACTTCTGGACTTTTAAGGAATATTTTTTTAGATTGTACATAGGTATAATGTATGTTTTCCATGCCCAATGGACCCATGGGGAGTGGCTTCAAACCCCGGCGGGACCCCAACAAAATGTTTTTCCCTTTTTAGCTCACCTGAGCCAAAGGCTCAAAGTGAGCTATTGTCATACCGGATTGTCCGGCGTCCGTCGTCCGTCCGTCGTCCGTCCGTCGTCCGTCCGTCCGTCCGTCCGTCGTCCGTCCGTCCGTCCGTCGTCCGTCCGTCCGTTAACTTTTCACATTTTCATCTTCTCCTCTGAAACCGCTTGGAGGATTTTGATGAAACTTGGTATGCATGAAGTACTAAAGGTCCTCTACAAAGTTTGTTCATTTCGGCTCGATCCCTTCAGGGGTGGATCCAGGGCGGGGTCAAATAGGCCCCGGAGGGTAACCTTTCAAAAATCTTCTTCTCCAGTTCCACTGAATGGATTGAAAAACTAATTGTATCTATGTGATCTAGAAGGATGTATGATTCAAGTTTGTTCATTTCGTTAAAATCCGATAGCTAATTTTTGACGCGTTTTTGACGTCTTTTCGGACTTAGTCAGAAATGCACATTTTTGCACTTTTTCTTTAAATAACTCAATAAGTGTATGATTTTACACACTCATTTACTACATATTTATCATATTTAACTTACTTAATGCTTTGATGTGTATTTTATGCTTGAATTTTATTTTTTTGATTTTTTATGAATTTTTTTCTTATGTAAAAAGGAAAGGGGGGGGGGTGATTTTCATTCATTTTCTGCTTCTTTTCTATAACCACTCTTCAGATTGTGATGACAATTTGTAGGTATGAGGTACTCATGCATGGTACCCTACAAGTGAAAGAATTTTGTCAAGATATCCACTTTTGGATTTTTAAGGAATATTTTTTAAGATTGTACATAGGTATAATGTATGTTTTCCATGCCCAATGGACCCATGGGGAGTGGCTTCAAATCCCGGCGGGACCCCAACAAATTTTTTCCCCTTTTTTAGCTCACCTGAGCCAAAGGCTCAAAGTGAGCTATTGTCATACCGGATTGTCCGGCGTCCGTCCGTCCTTCCGTCCGTCCGTTAACTTTTCACATTTTCATCTTCTCCTCTGAAACCGCTTGGAGGAATTTGATGAAACTTGGTATGCATGAATTACTAAAGGTCCTCTACCAAGTTTGTTCATTTCGGCTCGATCCCTTCAGGGGTGGATCCAGGTCAGGGTCAAATAGGCCCCGGAGGGTACCCCTCTTCAAAAATCTTCTTCTCCAGTTCCACTGAATGGATTGAAAAACTAATTGTATCTATGTGATCTAGAAGGATGTATGATTCAAGTTTGTTCATTTCGTTAAAATCCGATAACTAATTTTTGACGCGTTTTTGACGTCTTTTCGGACTTAGTCAGAAATGCACATTTTTGCACTTTGTCTTTAAATAACTCAATAAGTGTATGATTTTACACACTCATTTACTACATATTTATCATATTTAACTTACTTAATGCTTTGATATGTATTTTATGCTTGAATTTTATTTTTTTTTATTTTTTATGAATTTTTTTCTTATGTACAAAGGAAGGGGGGGGTTGATTTTCATACATTTTCTGCTTCTTTTCTATAACCACTCTTCAGATTGTCATGACAATTTGTAGGTATGGGGTACTCATGCATGGTACCCTACAAGTGAAAGAATTTTGTCAAGATATCCACTTTTGGATTTTTAAGGAATATTTTTTAAGATTGTACATAGGTATAATGTATGTTTTCCATGCCCAATGGACCCATGGGGAGTGGCTTCAAACCCCGGCGGGACCCCAACAAGATGTTTTTCCCTTTTTAGCTCACCTGAGCCAAAGGCTCAAAGTGAGCTATTGTCATACCGGATTGTCCGGCGTCCGTCGTCCGTCCGTCGTCCGTCCGTCCGTCCGTTAACTTTTCACATTTTCATCTTCTCCTCTGAAACCGCTTGGAGGATTTTGATGAAACTTGGTATGCATGAAGTACTAAAGGTCCTCTACCAAGTTATTTTTTAAGATTGTACATAGGTATAATGTATGTTTTCTTACCAAAAATAGGTGAAAAATTCTCAAATCGCACCGGGTTATACACATTGATACTACTTTTGAATGAATAAATTTTATTTGAATCACAAAAAAAAAAAAAAAAAAAAATGCCGTAAAGATTAAAAGTACACAACTTTTTTAATATTTTTTCAAAGCCATGCACCTGGTTCCGGACCGGAATTATTCGAATTTTATGATCTGAGGACCCATTTTCAGGTAGCACCCCTGTATTGATTTTTACTATGTATTTCATTGTACGTTTTCTCACTATATCTTGTTTTACGAAGAAGTACGGGGTTAAAGACACCATTCATTTTGTAGACTAATATTCCATCTCCCATTTATTAAAAAAAATCAGCATAGGTATGTACCTGTTAAGAGATTTCTTTTCTGCAGAACAACACAGGGGTATGTTTACATCATGATTACAAGAATGACAAGCGTGTTTCGCACTCTGTGTATAAATTCCGTAAATCGATTAGCTGGGGCATATAGGTTATCAAATATGCTCTTAATTTAAAATGTAAATATTTATTTTTTCCGTGCATGCATGTTTCAAAACAATTTTTGTGTCTAAATTACACTTTCCTCTGTTTTAATTGTGTATCTATGGTAAACAAAGACGCCATGTTTCTTGTGTTACAAATTTGATTGGTTCAATACCTCCCCGGCCCCTTTCACACGTATTCTTCCACACATGTAGATGTCTCACACACTTTAAAACCTTATTCAAAATTTTATTTCATCTATCTAGTAAACAATCACGGGAAGACAATTCAAGATAAACATTGTGTGTATTTTCCACCAATTGTTGAAAATAATAAGAAAATAATCGGAACTATTTGACAGGACAATGACCTACATATGCATTAATTCATCTTCGTCCCCAAGGCGCATCGTATTCCGCTAGGCGCTTCATTGCAATACATTTCAGGAGATACAGTGCAAACGGAATAGATTTTTATACTTGGAACACTTTCATAATGGTTATCATTCATGTACTTGGAACACTTGCATATACTTGTTATCATGTATAAAGTTTGCTCGAATTTCCTCTGTCTTAGACTCTCTTAGATGAAGTAATTTACGGACTGATTTCTTGAAGAAACGTCTAATGAGTAATCTCTTCCTCTGGATTTTGAGAATGCATAGGACATTTAATATCTGAAATTCTTGAAAATAAATAATTCCGTTCAGAGTTCCTGAAATCTTCCAATGAAATGTTGGACCACAGAAGCTGTTGTTTTAATAGAGAAAATAAATTATTATTCACAACCTTAAGCCACTGTGTTCGTCATCTTGTATGTATAATATTTCTAAGAGGAACACAGAGGCCTGAGGTTGTGAATAATAAAACATTTTCTCTCATAAAACGACAGGATCCTGTGTTAAGACATTTGGGAATTTTTATCTGTTCAAATAATAGATACATAATGAGTTTTTATCGGACCAAATAACTTCTTGTCGGCAAATCCAATGCAACCGATACATTTCATGAACTCTCTCCGCTAACAACTTGTCCGTGTAACAGACCTATGATGAGGTAAAACAATTAGTTAACAGTAAATAACGATGTCGTAGGTCTGCTAGTTGGACAAGCTTAACAATTTCATGGGCCTTTTAATTTGTTTCAAACTGCGAAACCTTAGAGAAACCACTTGAGTTGTTGAACAGCGTATGCTGAAATGCGACGCTCCTTCTCGCCTGTTGAAATATGCATAGGCAAGAAGCGTCGCATTTCAGCATATTTACTGAAAATTATTTGTTCAAGTGGCTTCACTGGGTCATGAGGTTTGATACAACATACACTGCATTTTTGGAAAACAAACTGGCACAATTTCTGCACAACTCACTTGAATTGATGAATATTGGATCAAAACGATTTTAACTGTACGTTTCATGTATTTGAGATGAAATCAATACTATTCAAAAGCATAATTCATAGATTTCAGTGAATAAAGGCAAAACCGAAAAATCTTTGTTTTTTACGCCCCTGGAATAAAAGATTCGGGAGCATAAAGTTTTTGGCCTGTCCGTCTGTCTGTTTGTCTGTCTGTTTTCCGAAAAAAACTTTAACATTGGGCATAACTTTTGAATGGAAGCTGGTGATAGAGGTTTCATATTTCACATGTGTATTTACCAAAATTTTTGACCTCATGACCATAACCTTGACTTTTCACGTACTTCTCAAAAACTTTAACATTGGGCATAACTTTTGAATGGTTATAATGATAGGGCTTTCATATTGTACATGTGTATTCCTTGTGACAAGATCTTTCCATTGATACCAATATTACGCTGACCCTGACCTCTCACATACTTAACAGAAAATGGTGTTTATACTAACAAAGATGCCGCCGGGGGCATTCTCGTTTCACAAACACAGGCTTTATAATTTCTGGCATGCTAGCTATCAATAATGAAAGGTTTTGTGTTCAATTTTAAATAAACTTAATTTGTGAAATCATTTCATTGTTTTCTTCTTTTTCTGCTGCACATTTATGTGGAATTTTACAATATGATTTTATTTTTGATGTTGCATAATTGAACTATACTAGCTGGGCATATGACGTTGGACCACTTTATCCGTTTTTTTTCAAATAATTAAAAAAGTTATTGTTTTGAAATGTGACTATTTTTTTTTCTTTTTTGTACTTTTAAAGGTTGTCTGAAAAAACACTTCTCTGCATCCGGCAAAAATCTTTTTAGAAAGGTTGTGGGCTAAAATCCTGGTACTGGCACTATCAGTATTCAATGTCAGTATGTCAATTAGAGCGTGCATGGGTATCAGGTGAGCGTTGTGCCCCCTGGGGCTCTTGTTTATGTTATTTGCGGAAAGGTATGTATGGAAAGGTTTCAAATTCTTCGCTTCAATCAATGAGTAGAATATCCAATATATTGTATTCCAAATATGAAGGAAGATCATACAAAAATTAAAAAAAAATTATTGAGTATATTTTTGAATTTGCAATAGTTGGCAATGGAAAATGTCTGCGTGAGTCTATTTTGGAGTACTCAGAACTCAAATGTTTCCTATGGTAACATTATTAAGTGTTACTATATATCACTTTTATATACAATAAGATGAAACTGATTCAAATATAAAGGATATCTATCCTAAAACTGAATAAACATTTTATGTCCTTAAGTGTTTAAAGTCTGACATAGAAATATGACTAGGAACGAATTAGTTGATAATAGTTGTCCGTCTTTTTGTCTTTCTGGCTATGGTATGATGATATTAACCTAGAAATATCAAAGGAATTAAAAGTTTTGCGAGTTGGCAAAGTTGACATTGTGTAAATAAAAAAATTGAGTAAATGACATTAGGCCTTTTGAAATAAATGTTCGTAATAGCAACAATTATTGTTGCTTTTTTCATGAGGTGGAGGCTTTTGTTTGTTTGCTTTGGTTCCTGTTTTATCCTGATTTTGTATGCCTTCGGTTCATGATTTTCTGAATTATCGATTTTGTGCTGTATATAGCAATATGATCATTATCCATATTTGTCATCGAACCAAAGCAAAATTCAATTATGAAATACTACGATAATTTCTTTTCGGTTCTTACCTGAAGCTATATTATTTGCCTTGATCTGTTGATAGACACCACAACCATGACAACCATTTCGTTATTTCTTGTGTAGAATTTCTATGATATTTTTTCTTCGTGCAAATAGTAAAAGTACGTAGTCATCTTGCTCGAAAAACAATTCGCATGAAAAAGTGTCAAACCGTGATAGAAAATTTAGTGGGATTTTCAGTATAATCATAAGTAAAAGATCATAAAAAATGTTGTTTCTTAATTTTATTGTATAAGTATAGTATCTAGTCGAAGAATATTATTAGAACAGTCAAACCCTGCTTTAAATATTCGATTACGAAACGTTTTTTAAAGTACGAAAAAGAAAGCACAGGAACCAAGTTGTATGGTTGTATGAAACCGCGATTATTCTTACGCAGATATTAAATGAAGTGATAAATATTCCAGGAATTACATTCAAAGTAGCTGTATTATAATTTTTCATCTTGATAAATGCATTCAAATACTCATTTACAACTGACACTAACGGTTTTGTTGTCTGATATGTTCTCCTGTCCTTTTAATCATGGAACTATTTCTAAAAAAAATTCTGCGTTGTTAGGCCCGTGCAAGTTTGCTTTGAAAAGTTGAAATGTCAAACGTCATCAAATTCAATAGCATGCAGCATGGACCAGACAAGCGATAGCAAAAAGATTGATATAACTTTTGATTAAGGATTGTTCAACAGATAGCAGCAAGTCATCTGTCATATTACCAGCTTGATTTAGAAAAAGGTTGGCTGATAAACGAGTGCGGGTACTTTGGTTTTCTTTTGTCTGGTCCATGCTGTAAATTTGTCTGCTTTTAAATGATGCTAAAGAATTTGAAGAGGTTTAACAATAAATTAAGAGCCTTTTACATGCTCTTGTACTGTTTTTTTTATAGATGGCTAGGGACACATTCTTAGTGCTTTAAGTATTTGATCTCATTCTACTCGACGCTTCGCTCTTATTGTGTCGCCTGCGAAGCATAGCAACACTTAGGGATAAATTTTTACGTCACTAGAAGCTCGGCAAACGCCGGAAAAAGCATTATAAAAGTCCGCCAAAATACATAGGCATTGTTTTCTCAAGAATAAAATTTCGAAGTTATTTACAACGTTGGTAAGCAATATAAACCAGTTCAAAGTTTTGCCGAGTGTCTGTTTTACATGGTAGCAAATGAATTAATTTCTGACTAAACTCGATATATCTTGAGGGTCTGATAGATTTCATATTATTAGTATTGCGCTTTGTAAAATAATTTTATTTTCTTCAATACAGCATTCAACAAGAACCTTAAGAAAAACACCGGAGTCAAAAAGATCTTGCAGCAGTTCTGGGGAATGTTTGTGAAGAAGATGATACATACACTCCGTAATAGAATAATATGTTTAATACAACTGGCTTGTCCAGTTGTCTTGACTATCTTCGCCCTGTCGATAAACAAAGCAGTCCCTCATGCGAAAGATGAGCCGGCATTGATCTTAAATCTTGATGCCTTTAAAGACACAGTAACCTTCCTCTCACAAGACTCTTCCAATGCATTCGTTTCAAATCTGGCGTCTAACTATTCTAACATATTTGAAAGAGAGCGTATAGCTGTTGAAGATACTGGGAGTACTGATATGGATGAATATATTTTAAGTAAAGCTGAATCCCTTGGAATAGGAAGTTACAAGAAACGTTTTGCTGTTGCTGGTGACTTCAAGCAGGATGGTTCTAGCTTTAGCGTCACAGCCTATTTTAATGGCGAACCATATCATGCCATTTCAATCAGTCTAGGATATATGATGGAAGCGTTCCTTAAATACTTCACCTCCGCAGCCAACTCTATCACGACTTCCAATTTCCCCTTACCAACACCTGCAGATGAAAGTAGTAAACAGAAAAGAGTAGTAACAACCATATTTGGCTTTGTAATAACATTCTTTATCTTATTTGGTATGACATTTCTGTCTACTAGCTTTATCATTTTCATTATCAAAGAGCGTTCAAGTGGATCAAAGCACATTCAGAAAGTTAGTGGTGCTAGCGCATACATGTATTGGTGTGCAAACTTTGCCTGGGATATCATTAACTACCTTCTACCAGTTGTGCTTATACTTGTGTGTTTTGCCGTGTTTGATATGAAAGCTTACACAGGAGGTGAAAGAACGGGACATATATTCTTTATCTTGTTGTTGTATGGATGTTCATGTCTCCCGTTTGTCTACGTTTCTGCACTTCATTTTCCAGAAGGCATCAACAGGCATGGTAGCTGTCACAATAATCAACATCATAGTGGGTGAGCAGCTTCTATCTTACTTGATTACAAAGGTGCTTCCGATTCTCTCCTCTCATTTATCTCCTCCCACTATTGTGTTATAATCTTAATGATTTTCATTTCTTTCCAGGGTTAGCGTCAATGATAGCCGTGTTTGTATTAAAAGTACCGGATTTGAATGTTCCAGAATTCATAGGAGATGTCCTAGATTGGCTTTTCATGATATTTGTTCCAAATTATTGCCTTGGTCGAGCATTACTGACATTCTACAGTAACTTTGAGTACCACGAGATATGTACCGCGATGAAGTACGAAGAAATATGTCCAGATCCAAGTATCCCATTCCATGCATGTTGTCCAGGTACGTTTAGTGACATTTCTTAATTCCAATATAACCCTTATGCCCCCAGTGGACATAAAGATTACCAAAAATAGATCAAACTCAAGGTGTCAAGTATAAAAATTGGTCTTAAACAGGGGATGCTTACTCCTACCGAGCACCTGGTCCCACTCTAGCTTGCTACGTGGTCCGTCGATGACCAATTCGTGCTCTATTGTTCCATTGCGAGTGCTGTTGAGATTATTGTCAGGATCTTCTTTATCTCATGTGTCATTTGCAATACCTTATTCATGCGAAATATAAAAATCAACTATTTTCCGTTTGTCTTGCAAAAGATAAGCCCAATATCAAAGTCTGCTCAAAGTAGGTCAAAGTTTAAGGTCACAAGGTCATTACTTTTAGTATCAGAAGAAGGTTGTTATGGGAAGCTTCAGATAACTATACCAAAACGAATCGCATGCTCTGAATGACTGGAAAAACCTCATTTTGGATATGACCGATATTCGAATAGAGAACTACCACACAAATCCTCATCTTTTTGTAAATCCAAATTCTAAATCTGATAGATATTTCAAATCCAAGTTACGTATTAACATGAAAAATCTGTCTTCGCGCCTTCAAACAAAGCAGCCAACACCATTATCATTTGAAAACGCTACTACACATCAGCTTTAGTTTCGAAACTTTCCTATACTAATAATTATATCGAAAGCAATAAAAGTGTTCCCAACATTTAATATGCCTATTTCTAAATTGGATCTCCCTACAATATACTGCATACCAAAACTTCACAAGTTTACAAATTTCGAAACATTGCTAATTCTAGCAACTGCACAATTACAACTATGGAAACCCTGAACCGACATGCGTTTTGCTCTTTGCTTGTCGCGCTTTGCTCTTTGTATGTTGCGTTTTGCTCTTTGCTTTTGCGTGTTTTCATTACTTTTGATGGAATACCAGTCTTGAGGATATAGTCAGTCAATGCATTATCAATATTAGACCAATCAGATTAGCTTTCTTAGCTGACATTTAGCGAGAAAACTACAAAATAGAGGATGAGAGATTGCTCTTTGCTTTTTGCGTTTTGCTATTTGCTTTTTGTGTTTTGCTCTTCGCTTTTTGCGTTTTGCTCATTGCTATTTGCCCTTTTGTTCTCTGCATTTTTCTACTTACGTTTTACATTAAAAGACAATGTCAGCGCATCTTTCTTTAAATGAATAGATAAACTGGCAATTATCTTACAAGAAATGTATGTCCGTTTAGCACTTCATTCACTATGTGGTTTGCGCTTAATTTTATCTCGTAAATTGAATTAAAAAATGAAGAGGTCTCTGTACAGTGTAGAAAGCTTAATTATCTGGATTATCAGCACAATAAACCCTCCCATTTGATCAAATTAATTTCACAACCCCCCCCCCCCCCGAAGTTCCTCTTTGTAAAGCGAAGGAGATGACACACAAAAAAGAGCATAAATCAAAGTGAAAAATACAACAACAAATGGAAAAAGCAAATAGCAAAATGCAAAGTGCAAAAAGCAAAGTCCAAAACGCATGTCGGTTCAGGGTTACCATATACAACATTGTCTAGAAATCTGACGTCACCACTCACGGCTGTAAGAGAACACGTGGCCTAATACTGTGAAACTGGCATGAACAGGAATGGTGTAAACTTCTTTTGGTCTATTAAATATACTGGGGATATGATTGAAAACATGAAATCAAGAAATTTTCAATTTCTTCATACGACTTTTCTAATATGTACACCTCGACAAAATAAATGATCGATTGTCCAAACTCACTAAATTGTGTTTTGATGTAGAGGGGAAAAGTTATATTTGTACATCTGAATCGAAGGGTTTCTTTTCCGCCACAGATTACAAATCATACAATAATAGGTAATGGTTCCAACTCTATACCTTCTTGAAGAAATTTTAAACCAATTTTCATGCAGCAGACGCGTGTTTCGAATATTAAATTCTCATCACTGATGCTTCCAGCCAAAGTGCTTTTCACACGCTACCCAAATTAATTTTACTGCTTTTATTTTTAGAACTTAATTTTGTATATTTACTTTATAGAGAGTGCGCGGTGGCTCCAAATTTCCTGTAAGGTCGATTCAGTAGCATATCCAAATAAAAATCTATGTTCAAAATAGCATTGGAGGGATGATTCTAAGATGAAATGGCAAGAAATTAATACACTTAACAAACACCAATAATACGTAAGTGTTCCAACTCTATACCTTCATGAAGAAAATTCCAAACCAATTTTTCTGCACCAGACAGATGTTTCGAATATTAAATTCTAATCAGTGATGCTTCAAGCGGAGGCACCAAAATTCATTTCAGTAGCGCCCTCTTTTATTTCTTTTTTGAATTTAGATATGTACATTTACTTTACAGAGATTGCGCAGCTCAAAATTCCTGTAGGGTCGATTCAGTGGCATATCCAAATAAAATATATGTTCAAAATAGCATTGGAGGGATGGGGCTAAGATGTTAACCTCCTTTAATTTCGGTGATAGTTTTTTTAATGGAATGACAAGTTTTCGAAATAGCGAAATAATATCTATGATGTTAAATCGATAAAGGGCCAAAACAAAGCTTCTTTCAATTCATCGGAAACGATTTCAACTGCTTCACACTGCAACAAGAAATAAGTGTTTATAGCGAGAGGAGCTCGCTGCAAAGGCCCGAAGGGCCTTTGCGAGCGAAGCTCGCCCTTATGGTAACGCGTATACACATATCTTATTGAGAAAATATGCTGAATCAAAGAATGAGAATGTACTACTATGCTTTCAAAAATTTTCATCCCCTCGCAGACAGTTACTGCGGAGATGCTGGATATTGCCATTAAAATTTTTTTTCGACTCCAAGTAGACGTTTATGTTATACTCAATTTTTGTTTATAAGTTAAATTTATTGAAAATATCTTTCGTAAATCAGGTAACGATAAAGCATCAACAAGGCGGCGTAACCACGGGAAATCCGACATTTCCGGTTTTAAAGAGACGTTTCGCTCTGATTGCTTTTCTCGTCTCGGATGGTTTCGTACTGTCTGAAGTCGGAATATGTTTGTTTTTTCTTTTGTCCTTAAGTAATTTATTTTCATCTAGCCTAAATGTTATTCTTACAAAATAAAAATGAATTATAAAGAACCATATTTTTAAAGAACCATATTTTAAGCCCCCCCCCCCTAACATGTTCATCTGCTGGTCTAGATCTATTTTACAAATGCTTCCGTGTTTCCACTCGCCTTATATACTACCTATTTTGGCAATCATCAAACAGAAAGATAAACCATCATAGTCAAAATAAAAAAGAAAGATCTTTTTTATTTTATATACTCTCCGCTCGCACAAAAAGACTTTGCCTTGATTCATATTATTGATAATACGTAAGCTTCCAGCCAAATTGCTTTTGGTGACTTGTGTATTGCCTTGTCCATCCTTTTGGACAATATTTTTGTAAGATTTGGTAAGAAATAAGCATATTGTAGGGATTCCTCTGCGTACTAATTGTGCGCCTCTTGTTGCAGATTTATTTATATACACGTATGAAAATGAATTTATACAAAATCTTCAAAAGCTAAGATAAAATGATGATGTGTAATGTTTCATTGTACTTCTAGGCTTCTATAATATCGACAATCCTGTTCTTGAAAAGTATAAAAATGTTATTTATCCACAAGAATTGATTCTAAACAAAGCAAACGCTACAAACACAGAAACACCATTTTTGGACCTAAGTATCAAAATTGTTAATGGAGAGATTCATACAAAAGTGTATTACAAAAGAGATGATTTTGGATTCAACATAGTAAATATCCCCTGGCTTGTCGGTGATGTTCCTAGATAACCGTCCTATGGTACAATGTATCTACATTTCACAGCTCATACGGTATGCTAGAACATGTACTGATGTTCTGGATTTTCATCGTAGAAATTTACAAATTACCAAGAACTTTTTAGGACAAGATTTTCGCTTTCACAAACTAGAAAAGACTTTCTGGAAATTTTACAAAAATTATTGTCAACTTCTTTTGAAATTTGGACCAAAAGAGGCAACAGAGTATATTACATTGGGTATTTCACAACCTGCATTTTATGATGACATTATTAACAAGATAAGAAGGATCAAGATAGACAACATATCTATCGAAATTGCGTCAGAATCATCAAACGCCTTTTATACCATGGATATGATCCTAATGTCACCAGTCGGACACTAGGCTTGGTACTTAACAAATCTACAGTCTTGTACAAGCGCAATTTTAAAACGTGCACTCTGACTGACTGTGACGACAGAACACCATGACGGTCCCTGTCCAAACCTCTTTAGAGAAGGCAGGGCCCCGACCGCCCATCCTCTCTGAATGTCAGTCGGACGCCTCGGGTGATATCATACATGAGGCTCGCGCCGACAGAGCACGGATTGTATTACGTCCGCCCTCTTTTTATATCAATTTACATCTTCATCTGTGAAGCTTTGGTCTCTGCGTTTTGCTGTTTAAGCGTGTTTGTGTGTGGTTATCTGACAGTGAGGAGTTTGTTTTACATCACAATTGTACGTTCTTCGAGACCTCTGGGTTCTCCGAAAAGTGGGAGGGTTGTGCACACGTAATTCAGGAGTACCACACCGTCTGCTACTGACGTGGCAGATGGCCGTCCTAAGTCGGCACCGATTGCCCATCGGTCTCGTTGGTTTATGTGTAGTAATTTGTGTTTGATGTTTCTCTGTGATTTGGTGTTTTTTGTACCATTTGCGTCTCTTTCTGTGCGTGTCTGCTTTGTGATTTTATAGTGTTTTTGGGTTTTGCTGTTGGTGCTGATATTAGGTGTTGTTGGAGATTCCCTCCTTTCTTTCACATTAAAAGATTATGCTCGATATTAAAAAACGTAAAAAGTAGTTCAAACTCCAAGGTCAAGGTCTCATTATAAAACAAATTTGATATCATACCATATATAGGGAGTACATTTGCAGTATGAATGCCCTATCATTAAAAGTATATCAATTGTTTATTTTCAAGAAGAAAATAGGTCAAAGTCCACAGAGGCGAAGTTATAAGAAATGAAAAAAATGAAAAATAAAAATGGGAATATCAAATAAAAAAAAACTGTAGAATTCCGTCAGATTCAATAATGTATTTTTTTTTCAATAAACATCAAGAAGTACTTGAAATCAAAATCACTCTTTTGTCATACACACTTGTACGAATCTCTCCATTATTAATTAAGATTAGGTCCAAAACAATATTTCTGTATTTGTAACGTTTGCCTTGTTCAATTCATTTTAATTTTGTGACTCTCATTCAAAATTAGCGCAATCGAAATTGAAATTAATTGATAAAGATTGATAATTGAGGAACACGCCGAGGATATAGAATCTTAATATATTTATCAACATTAATAATAAAATAAAATTGTCAAAAAAGAAAGACTGTCAATGACAAATAATGGAAGTGTAATTTCAAACCAATTTTGATGCACCAGACAAGTGTTTATGATAGTCATTGTGATCAGCAATGCGTGTACAAGCAGGAACGGCAATCACAAATATATTAATTTATTGTTGTTAACTATGACAAAACCTACTTTCTAAAAGAAAAGTCCGATTGAAAAAATAAGTGCAACGGAAACAGATATTATTCAGATGTTAAACTTCCTGATCGACAACATTTTTGTAGTGTTAGGAAGTTGTGCCCCACACTCCTTGCCGACATTTTTCTTAACTCGTACGAAGCTGAATTCATTCAATCGTTGGTCTCGGAAGGGAAAAGGTACTAAGCTTCTGACTTTAACTTCACCTTCAGATATTTTGACGATGTGCTGTCCATCAATTATCCAAATTCGCGGTTTACCTTAGCAGAAATTCTCCGTTGGAGCTTGAGGCCAAAGACACGTCAGAGACAAATAATTCAGCATCCTATCTGGACATAATGTCCTACAACACTGATGATCACATGAATACCTCACTCTATGACAAACGTGGCGACTTCAGATTCAGCATCACAAACTTTCCCTTTCTGAGTAGCAACATCCTTTTATCACCTGCTTATGGCGTATTCATATCTCAATTGCTACGTTATGCCAGAGGAAAAACCAATACACAGGCTATGCGTCTAATGGTTTTGCCTTGCCTTCTCGACAACTGATCGGTACTTCTCTAATGTTATTCTCGATATACTTGGATATACTTCTAACTTTCGACGCAATCTGCCGTTTGAACACCTCACTGTATGACAAGCGTGATGATTTCAGCTTCCATATAGCTAACTTCCCTTTCATGAGTAGCAAGATTCCGTCTTCTCCTGCTTATGACGTTTTTGTTTCCAAACTCATACGCTACGCCAGTGCATGTTATAGATATGAAGATTTCGTCGTCAGAGCCAGACGACTTGCAATTACATGTAAGCTACTCGTTCAGGGTTATATTGCACAACGTCTGAAATCATCTTTGAGGAAGTTCTTCGGTCGGTACGGGGATATAATAAAAGCATATAAGATCCCCCTTTCCAGAATGATCAGTGACATTCTGGATTGTGATTGAATGGTTGTCATCATCACCAAACAAGACCTACCTGATGTGTACACCAATATGTACATCGAGACAATCACCGAATTTGACAAGTTTTCATGGAGCTGTGACGACGGGTGTTGCATGCAATCAGGAGACGCTGACTCTCCCCGGACACCTGGTCTCACTTCGGAATTTTATTAGTTCCGAGGTTCGCAACCGTTCCGATGGAAACTCTAATTATTTTGCCTTGCCTTCTCGACTTTGAGACTGAATAACCGATCGCTACTTCTTCAATGTTTATTCAGATAAGCTTCTCAATCAGGGATATGTTTGTGACCTACTAACATCGGCACTGAGGAAATTCTACGGTCGATACGGGGAACTCGTAATACACTATGATGTCCTGTTGTCAAGAATGGTTGATGATATTCTGTCTTGGACCATTTGAACGATCGAACCACAGAATATGCTTATATTTTCAGAAATGGAAGTAACCGGATGTGAAAATTCCACAGAATTGAAGCGACGGGTGTTGCATGCAAGCAGAATATGCTGACTCTTCCTGGGCACCTGACCTCACTCTCATATTGGGAGTTCGCTCACTTTCATGTGGTTGCGGTTTTGTTTGTTAGCTTTGGTTTCTGTTCTATCCTGATTTTGTAAGCCTATCGGTTTATATGATTTTCTGAATTATCGAATTTTGAACTGTGTATGGAGATATGGTCATTATCCATATTTGTCATTCTAAAACAGCCAAATGTATTTCATGAGCGTCATCTAGTTATATTCTTTGAATTTAGATTAATTTTGTGCATTCACGTTGCAAAGAGTGCGCAGCTGCAAATTTCCTTTAGGGTCCAAAAAGGTGTCTCTATATAATCTAAATGCTGAAATATGGAAGACTGAATGCCGATTCCATTACTGAGTGAAGCACAATTAATCGCCTATTATTTTCATCTATACTTCAGGATCTAAAGGCGATGACATTGCTTCATTAGCTCAGAATGTTCAGAGACCATACCCCAAAAGTTCATGAATATCCGAGTGTAAGCTATCGGCTATCACATATTGTTTAAATACAAGAAGTACATGTAGATGAGCACTCTGAATAGAGTACATTTTTATATCATATTCTAGAACCAAAAAAAGCAGGAAACAGTCTTTCAAAACTTCAAATGTCTTGTCAGAAGTGATACACTTGAGGAATATGAAAGGCCTATCACCTACATTTATAGAGTTATACCTCATTTATTGACGGGTGGATACGTTACCAAACTAGCAATCCATACGCTATCCTGTAGCATCATATCCAACCCATCCTGCTACGTCATTCGGTACATTTTTGGACATAATAATTTCACAATCTTTGGCCTTATTACATTGTTTAGATTGAGGATCACTGACGGGGGTTAAGTACTCGACATGCATGTCTGGTCCATGCTGCAAATTAACCTGTTCTTAAATGATGCTTGTGAATTTGAGACGTTTAACACCGATATATTCTCCTGGTCAGAAGACTGGGAGTATAAAAAATTCTTCCAAAATAAGATGTTTCCTACGTTTTCTTTTCAGATAAAATATCACCTATTCTCTTTAATATAAGCGCATAAGTATTATATCTGATATAAGTAAATGTAACAAGATATGTTTCATCTTTATGATTCATTCAATAATATTTGTAGAGAAATGCGGTGACCGTTGTTTACCCTTCGAAGACAATTATCTTGCGTGGAAGCTTCCTGGTGCCGGGAGGTACTGTCTGTTCATGGTAGTCCAAGCTGTCTTCTACTTCACTTGTGTTCTATTGATAGAATTTCGTGTCTTCAAGAAAATGTTCTTTTTGATCAAGTCTAAAACCTCGTCTGCTGGCTCTTCACTGGGTGTTCAGGAAGCGGAAATGTATCGTTTACAAGACGATGACGACGTCAACGACGAAAAGAGAAGGATTAATGAAACTCCAATAGAGACTCTGATGAACACCGATTCACTTATATTACAAAATCTTAGGAAAAAGTATGGTCCGTTTGAGGCAGTTAAGGACATTTGTGTTGGTATTCCCGTACAAGAATGTTTTGGCCTTCTAGGACAAAATGGGGCGGGAAAAACTTCGACGTTTAAAATGCTGACTGGAGACACATCCATTAAATCCGGTGATGCTTTCTTGGATTCTTTCAGTATCAAGTACAGTCTTGAAGAGGTTTGTAAATCATATCAAAACACAACAAACATTTTAAAAACGCTCTCAATATGTATAAACTTGATATACCTTATGGGTATTGTTATGCAACACTAAGTGTTTAACACAAAATTGACGAAGATGGTTTTTGAGAAAATTCAAATATGTAATGAGTGTTACTAGAAGATTTTGTTGAGCCGAACATTTTAATCCATTTTTATAGGTTCATCAGAGAATGGGTTACTGCCCTCAGTTCGATGCCCTTATAGAGCAGATGACGGGACGAGAGACTCTAACAATGTATGCCCGACTACGAGGAGTCAAAGAGGAGCAGATCAAAGTAGTTGTCAATGAACTCCTTGATACACTCATGTTGAGGAGCTACGCTGACAAACAAACTAAAACATACAGGTAGCATTTTCAGAAATTTAAATGAAAGTTTTATCATCTGATCAATTAGAAAGTTAGAACAGACCCTTAATTAGGATAAGAATAGAAACTTTTTTGAGCAGCATTGTCAATTCATTATTTATTCCGCCCGTCTTCAGATGTAAGAAGGAGGATCATGAAGTTGTTGATTAATTCTAAAAAAAAAAAAAAAGAAGAACAATTCATATCTATTTTAAATGTCGATGGAAAGGAAATATATCTTTGAATGTACTTTCTATAATCATAGTGATGATCTTATCTGCATACAACACACTATTGAAAATACCGTGGCCCAAAGGGGACCACTCATGAATAAAATGAGCCGAATGTAAAGTGATCCAAAAGCTTGCTTAATTAAATAACTTAAACATTATTTTTACAATGTAACTGTAATTTTTTAAGTGGTGGTAATAAGCGAAAGTTAAGCACAGCCATTGCTTTGATCGGAGACCCACCATTTGTTCTCTTGGACGAACCGACAACAGGGATGGATCCAGGGGCTAGAAGACAGTTATGGAATGTTCTGTCAGAGGTTAGGGCTAGTGGAAGGACGCTCATACTGACCTCTCACAGGTAAGTGACTCTATTACCATAACCGTCATAGGCATAATTACTGTATTGTACGAAAAGGTTCAGATACTGCCTTTAATAGTTATACGACTATTTGACATTGGACTTGGACATTAGACAAAAAGAAATTATACCAAAAGCTGCAATCACCGAATCTCTTACTTGTTATCATGTGGTATACATGTACATCGAATTTTCCCTTTGCAGTATGGAAGAATGCGATGCTCTTTGCACCAAGATTGTGATCATGGTCAACGGGAGGTTTGTCTGCTATGGAAGTCCACAACATCTCAAGAATAAATTTGGTCAGGGTTATACGCTGACAATCCGGTTAAAAAGTAACGAGGACGGTGCGGTTGCTTCACCATGAGCCTTTGAAGAATTTCATCTGTGAGTTCGTTCCCAGGGAGCCAAATTTATGAGGTGCAGTTTGGATACCTTGATTTCCAAATTCCGTATGCTGATGCGTCTCTGGCCAAGATATTTGGGACAATGGAGAGAGCTAAAGCACAATTTAACGTGGACGATTATTCTGTACACCAAACTACTCTGGAACAAGTGTTTCTTACATTTACAAAAAGTCAAATTATCACACCTGATAAGCTGAAGAAAGGTTGTTCAGGATCAGTGTTTTTCGTTTAAAACTTGTCTGTAATGTATCGTGTAAGACGAAATATAAGACAGAATTTACTGATGTATACAAATATTTATACATGTTGTTTGAAATAGTTTTTGTACTGCTGTAGCATTCTTTGCTTACACACATAACTCATAGGATCAAATCTTAACTTAATAGTAACATTTCATTTTTCTTATTTGATTTAAACAAAGGACATATGAGATATTAGAAGGTGTATGATAATTCATTTACTGTTTTTATTGTATACATATTAAAATAATTTATTTTATTATCATGTACGAGTTTTGTGAAAAAAATAGGCTTCGAATTTGGAAGAATGATTATTTCTGTTAAACTGCAATACTTGAAATAAAATAGAATCAAAGAAGAAATTGAATCTAAAATCGGCAAAAAACTTTACTTATACGGGAATGAATCAAGGGGTTCAGTAAGGGATATTCTTATCGAAAATGCGTTTACGTTCAGGTTATTAAAGATAAGAATAATACTTATTTTTCAGTGCACGCTAGTATCAATAGAGTATTGACTAGAATAAAAAATCATTTATCCATTACATGATCAACACTGTTACAAAGTGGTAGAAAGGCTAAATGTAATTTAAAAAGTGTCTTCTTCTTCAATAAATAAATGATGGTAAATAAGAAACATCAGTTGACAGCAAAATATTCCTCCTAGAAGAATTTGTATGAATATAAATCAAAACAAAGACAGATAGCCGAGCGCATTCTCACCCTCTCATTTACACACGAACGACTGCGTTACTATATCCCTCTGCAACTATGTTGCGAGGGGATAAGACGACCAATTGAAGAAACTGTTAAATGTTGCTATCTCATTCTTAAGAGATGTTTGTCTCTTTTCTAATTTCAGTGGTGCTTTAGTGGCAGCAGAGTTCCGACACTTTTTTTCAGCATACATGTATTCAGTATATTATCAAAAGTTGGCATTTCTGTATATGTTTTTAGAAAGATTAATTGTTACGATTGATTATTAAGCCATTTCTACATGTGCTATATTTTCAATTGCTGAATTTACTTGTTTACTATGTTGTTGTGTCTGATTGAATAAATTGAAACAAGTGAACCATATTTTATAATATTACATATACATGTACATGTATATACATGACTGTACAATTCAATCTTTTTTCCTCAAATATCACTTTCTAAGCATGCATCCTATTTCAGTTCCATTTTATCTAATTTGAAATTTATGGCCTTGTTTTCATACGAATGCATTCGTGACAAAATAAATGTGCGTGATTTGTTTTATATTATTGGAAAAATACCGATGCGCCTTTTTTAAAAATTTTCTACACGCATTATACGTCATAGTGAAAGTAGACGTTTTCATCGTTCCACAATGACGTCAATCTAAAATCCAAAAACAAAGACGTCAATAGAATTTTCATTTCACAGAGTCAATAAAAAGGGACAGACTTATTAGCTGACTTAATTATACCGAAATAGGCAAAATAATTAGGTAATACAAAAGGTAACACATTGCGGAGAACATCCATATTTAGACCAACACTAAACGTCAAGACGCTCCACGTATATGTCGCAGGTTGAGCGTGACTGGAATTCTACGTTACGTTACTTTCTCCTTTTTTAAGCATGTTTACCTAGTTCGAAGTCGAACATCTGGATTTTCGACTTTAACAAGAGGGGTTAAAAGTCAGGATTCGAAACTGAGAATCTGTTTCCTGGAAATATTAAGAGATTCGAGAAGATCAATCCTTCTTTTAAAGGTAAGAATTTTTGACGTTCATTTATTGATGTTAAGGGGCTTATAGTACAAATGCAATTAAAGAGTACGGGAACAAATGAAAAAAAAAAACTATGATACATTTCAAGTGACTTTTTTCAAGTGAATAATTTTCATTCTTTCCAAATTATTAGTCTGTCCAATTTGCCAGTCGACAACTAATGCCATTTGAAATCGTTTTCCAAATATCTTGCCAAATCAAAAACATGAATAGAGAGAGAAAGAGTATATATTTATTTCTCGAAGAAAGGGAATCATGGAAATAAAAAAAAAAAATACTTGAATTCTTTCTTTAATAACAGTCAAAAGTCTTACCGAAATACAGAACAACACACCCAAATTTATGCGACAGAGGTGCATAAAACAATCATTATGGTCTTAAAGATGACGACATAAGACGTAAAAATACAATGAAAGAGCGCGTGTTTAATTTTGTCTAATAAACGGAACGTAAATAAGGGTCAGCAGAGATAGCGGCAAACTGAACCTTCATATATTAACTGATTACAATTAGGATTAATGATGATCTATGTATATTTCTAGGAAAAAGAAAACAAAAGATCTAAATATCTGAAGCAATACGAATTATAAAGAAGACGTTTGTTCGATCCACGTACTACTAAAAGAGGGGGGGGGGGGTCGCCAGTCGAAATATTTTGTCGGCATAATTTAGAGCCGATTTTTTTTATTTTTGTGACTTTACGGGCAGGATTTTTTCTTTCTTATCAAAAGCGAAAGCAGTTTTTTTTTCGGGCCCGGATTATTCTTTTCGTCAAATACTCGTACATGTTAACACATCGTTTGAAACTATTTTGAATATTAATATTGTATAAATTATAATTTGCTTTGATGTCTTCATGCCAATATGCATTTTTGTACAAATTAGAATGAATAATGCAACCCTTGACTAACAGGTTAAAGCAATTAAAATTTAAATGAGGTTTCAACTGAAACGCAATATACATACTATAGACAATCAAACTTCAAATAAGACTAAAAGTTCCTGTCTTTTTTATCATCAAGCAGCTGTTCAGATATTACGATTTTTTAGCACAATGCACGTGAAGATATAAAAACATCGAATAATGTATCAAATAACATTAAAAACATGTTCGTTTGCAACTGTAAATATATGACATGTGACAAGAGTGACATCTATTTTAATCACAAAATTAAGAATTCAATATCCTAACCTTAGCCATTGATAATAAGAGTGCTCTTTGGGCCTATATCACAGGACCTTCGATATGGGCGGTGTGCTTTAGAAAACAGCAGAAAAAATACTATTGTCGTCATACTTATAACGTCTGTATAGTTGCTGTCGTTGAGAAATCGAAAAAAGCAACAACAAGTAAACAAACAAACAAACATCGTCAAAATAATCAACGAACCAACCAAAAAACAAACGAAGACGAATCTGGTTAAACAAACATCGTCAAAATAATCAACGAACCAACCAACAAACAAACGAAGACACAAGACAACTAGATTCATTTTCTTTTACGAATCGGTTCGATTACTTGTTTTCCGTATCGTTTCGTGAAACTCCATGCAGCATAAATTTGCAGAGGAAAAATCGAAATTGCGTCAACCAATCAAATCCTTTGTTGGTCCTCTGGCTCTGGATCGTATCGAAAACAAAGGTTTGGTATCGGTAGAGAACCTTGAATACTTGCTTCCTTTAAGGTTTCGTGGAATTTCATACAGCGACTTTGAAGAAGTAGAAAATTGTTTAGCCAGTGTTTAGCCAGTGATTTACATTGATTACTTCCCATCTGTAATGTACATGTATCATGGAATTCGTAGCAATGACTGGGGATAAGAACTGAAAACGTGTCTCCGATTTAGATCCTTTGACTGCCATCTTGTTTTATGGATAAGGAAAAACGAAAGTTTGGCAGAAGACCTTTCGCAGTTGCTCCCGGTAAGGATTCATCAGTTGCAGAGAGATAAAAATAAATGCGAAAAGTATTGATCGAACGGAAATACGCCGACGAAGACACCAACAACAACAGACGAACGGATCACTATGATAGTATCTCATTTGAACCAATCATCGAGAAGATGTGAATTCTGTCCCTGGCTGTTAAAGAGGCGTGGTCTTACTATCCTGTAATGAAATCAGTATCTACACAACCCCTGTCGCGGAGAGCTACCTATATTTAGTCTTTTAAGAAAATATTGTATCAAATCGATATATTTAAAAATAAATAAATAAATAAATAAATAAATAAATAAATAAATAAATAAATAAATAAATAAATGAATAAAGAAATGAATAAATAAATAGAATAAATGAAAAATAGATAAAAGATGAATAATTGAATAATAGATAAATATATAGGTGAATAAATTAATAAATAGATAAAGAAATAACTGAATAACTGAATTAATACATATTGGACGTAACAGTAATGAAAAAAGTATGAATAAAATTCCAATCAGCACATTTTGAACAAAGAATTTCATTCTATAATATTTATATTTCGAAATCAGTCTACATGCACATGAGACGATTAAAAGAATAATTATGATTTCGAAATTCTCCAAACTTCGACTATTATCATATTTTATGATATAGAAATAATTCCTTTCAGTCATCTGGTGCAGATTTACGATTGAAAAGGTATCAAGGGCAAACAAGTTAGCGCTCTTAAAGAATTCCTATCTTCACATTTATCACTTGTTAATATTAGCATGCATACAGATTAATGAATTAATTAACCCATAGGACCATACCTCTTGTCTTATGAATGTGAATTATGAGAGTAACATGTATGACTGTATGAAAATAGCTGCAGACGACATTTCTTTCTTCTGATACCGAAAATTATACATTTTCAGTATTTTCAGTATCAGAAAGTATCATCCCCTGAAAGAGAAAAATTCTATAACAAAAATGATGCATTTAAAACCGAGTGAGAACGTACGTTTACAATCATTTTGTCGTGTGCATAATTTGAGGTTTACAAATTAACCACAATAATCAGAGATGACACAAATCTTGCCCCATTTGTCAAAGCCTGTGACGATTATGAAACTGACAAACAGTAGTTGATTGTCTTCCTTTACTTTAAAGATGTACGGTATTAACGATGATACATTTTTGAAATATTTCTATATTCTATATAAACAAGATTTGAGTTTATTCAATTTTCTTCTGCGAGATTGTTCTATGGTTACACGTATATAAAAGGATCTAGCATGTGTGTCTATATAAAATCAACAATTTACTTTCTTTGGTACATTTGTGTCTATATAAAAATCAACAATTAACTTTCTTTGATATGCCTCAATAGGTTAAGTCATACTTAATCTCAATAGCAATCCATTGAAATCAGTATCTCCCGTATTGTAGCAGCTGAGATATACATGTAAGCCTACAATTGGTTACTGTGCATGTAACAGTTACTGTTGTTTCCGAAATCATTGTTTGACTAATTATACATGTATACTATATGTGTTAGAGAGAAGGGGATCTCCATCCAGACCCGGTTGCACTAGCAACAGCAAACCACCAAACATCCCATGCGAAAACACAGAGTAGACAAGACGATATAGAAACATTAAACACAAACCAACGAGACTAAAGAGCAATCGGTGCCGACTTGGAGAATGTAATCTGCCACACCAGAAACAAATGGTGTTGTTATTCAGAATTGCATAATCTCATAGATAAACACTATGGTTTATCATATGTTAGTCTCTTATATCACGACTATTTCTCTGAATACGAATCATAATGACTCAAAAGTTGTGCTATTTATACTGGAGGAAGCGACTAGCAGATGCGAACTGAAAACGATTCTTTTTTTTTTAAAATAAAATCAGTCAAATAAATCATTTTTTGGTACTTGTATTATAGATGACAATTGTTTATGGCTTTGAAACAAACGTGCTTTAATAATGATATGATAAAGTTATAATTGTCGTGTTCGATTTCTTGATTTTTGATTTTCATTTATTACAGATGTATCTTTTATCGAGCATACATATCATAGCATTGGTGATAATCAAGACAATATTGATAAAGACAATAATTTCATTTCCTTTGGAAGAGAGCATAGTGAATAGTAATTTTGCCGAAGTGAACATAACTACAGACATCGCAGGTGAAATGCTAAATATGAATACAGACGTAAACACTACGTCAAATGTGGACAATTTCGAAGTGATAGATCTGACTCAAAACCGAGTCAACATTGGTGACAATTTAAGCACTCAGTTAAGACTCAATAACTCAAGTTCAAGCTCGAATGCAATATTACAAATTCAGCCTGAATCTATCATTGAAGCAGTTTCAGATATAGGTTCAAGCATTGACGCACCGCAATTAATGACGTCATCCAATAATGATGTCATTCAGGATGTTTCTAATAGTGGATCCATAAGTAATTCTCCATCAAACACAGAAAGTTTAGCTAATGCTGGCATAGACTCGAACCCATCGATTGAGCAAGGTTCAAATAGTAAAGTTGAGAATACTGACACGGTAGTAGGGGCCTTGGAAAACCAGGCGCAGGTTACTAGTACATCATCCCCTGCTGTCACCACTAATGCTGTTGTTGCAACCACCACGGAATTCTTCATCACCACAACGGAAATGACGACAACCACAGAGTTAACTACACCTGGTGGTGCTCAGGTGGCCACAGATACAAGTGGTGTCCGTAAGTACAACATTAGAGATTTTATATCCATTCATTAAAACATGACTATGACGTCATTCCATTGTTTATTCAGTTCTTTCTATGTGATATTGTCTCGATATGATCCTTTTTCGTCCAAAATTTTACCTGTAACTCTCCATTAAGTTACCTTTAACTGTCCATTATTTTTAATAATGGACAGTTAAAGGTGACTTAATGGACAGTTACAGGTAAAATCACGGACAGAAAAATCCTCATTATGATGACACGATATCACACAGAAAGTTTCAAACAACTGTATATCCCTACAAAAATATATTTCCGAGCTTTTTTGATTATTCGATATCAATTCCATAGCTATCATTCCGTTTTGTAAAACATATTCCTTTAATGAACAAAAGAATCTGCATCAATTTCATCCAGAAACATCGGAAGCGCAGATGTCGTAATTTTCATGGGGCGGCATTACAAGATCTTACGTCCGAAAAATGTATATAAAGTGAAATAGAAATCAATGAAATACACGTAAAATTAAGTAAATAAAACTACAAAAGTCCGTCGAAATCCAAGACGAAACATCAGTTCTCTCTCGGTGTCTGTAACTTAAAAAAAGGAGTGAAATAGTATAAAAACAGAAAAAAAGTATAAATCCCAACCATCTAACAATGATAGTATAGTGTATTTTTCTCAAAGTGTTTTAGTTAAAAATAAAATCGAGTTCCAAACGAAAAAGACGTTGTATATCACAGACGTGGCTTCATAGAAATGAATGATTTTCTCAAAAACTCAGTGATTGACCTTGACATGAAAGTGTCCATTATTAAGACAAAAGAATTCGATCGGTTGACTGGCCAGGAATTCAAGCTACGTGCACCTGATCATCATCCCTTGACAAATGATACGGTTCTTGATTTTGAGGTGTCCAAATTTCTGCAAAAGGATCTACCTGTGACTGTCCATTATTAAAACAAAAGATGTCATGTTTTAAGTGGGAGAAAAGCCTCAAACTATCCATTATGTCAGAGAAAGAACTGATCTCCCTGACGGGCCTCGATCAGTACTTTCTCTGACATAATGGATAGTTTTCGGCTTTTCTCCCTTACTTAAATGTTAAACGTCTTCAAATTCATTAGCATCATTTAAAAGCATGTAAATTTACAGCATGGACCAGACATGCCCGTTTCGGGTACTTAACCCTCGTCAGTGATACTAAATCTGAACAATGGAATATGGCCAAAATCTGTGAAATTATGTCCAAAATATACCGAAAGACGTAGCAAGATAGCTGGGATATAATGCTACAGGATCAGTTTGAGAAAATTTGTAAACGGAAATTTTGGAATGAGCTTGAAGAAACGACTTACCGAAATTGATCGAACTTGGCAATGTGTGTCCTTCGGGACTCCTGGTCCACCAGCAGTGACACTCACCAAGTGGTACAAATGTTAAACGTCCTCAAATTCCATAGCAACTTTAAAAACATATAAATTTACAGCATGGACATGCACGTTTCGAGTACTTAACCCTCGTCAGTGATCCTAAATCTAAAAAATGGAATATGGCTAAAATCTGTGAAATTATGTCCAAATATACCAATAGCTAATAGATCAATATATTTGAATGAGAATATGTATTTAAATCATCAAAGCAGGTCATTCTGAAGAATCAAGGAAATAGCATGCCAAAACACACATACATGAAAAAAGATCCTATAGTATCCTTTGGGCATAATTTCTCTCTAACAATATTCATGAAGTATATTGATAGACTTATGAAAAGAAAGCACATGTGGAATAAAAGAAAATGAATGAGAGAAATGGAATATAGAACGACGTCTATTTGATAAAATGTGAAATAAATAGATGCTTTATATCTCTCAAACGATATGTTACATGTTTCAGCATGTAATGTTTCAGCATGTATGACAAGATTTCGAGTAAACCCTGTAAACCCCAGGCAGTACAAAGAAGCAACATACGATGGCTCCTTCAACGATTTCTGGCTGACATGTCCGGGAAACCTAGAGTGGAATAACGAAACATGCTTGTGTGATTGGCCAAAAGTGAGGATCGATCCTGATTGTAAATGTTGCAAACAAGGCCTAATGAAGCACGATAGCAACATACGATTGTACAAACAGTTTATGAATGGAAGATGGGAGGAGAAGAGCTGTACAGGATCGTCCAGTGCTATGATGTGGGACGATGAGAACTGCCAGTGTAAATGGGACAAAGCTGCCCAGAAAGCTAAGGTACTAGATACGTGGAAACCAGTACCTGTACCGCAATGTAAGTTTTCACATTGATTTTTTTTAATATCAAAGAAAGGAAGAAATGAATGAGAGAACGAGAGAGGAATAATGCAACAATTAAGCGTTAGCACAACCTTATACCATCACATATAGATAGGCCTCGTTTTTTTATACTTTCGTTTGTTCTAACTTTATGTTTAACAACTACTTATGAATGAGTGAGTATAATATGACAGTTGAAAAATACGTTATTCATATTGAAATTTGGAGGGAAACATTAGCTCTGCAAAATGTTACTTAAATTGAAATCGGTAGACATCCTTAATGTTGTAATTGTTTTCTGACAAATCTACTATTTCAACCACTAGGTTGGCATCTCCGCCCGTGGACTGTCAGTTCCCGATGATATCGTCCGCCTAGTTTTACTGTCCTCTGCACTGACTTGAAATAAGTTCGTAAATTTTCTAATACTAAAATTGATTAATCTTTCTGAAACTAAGGAGTGCTGTATCTCCCTCATGGCATAACTCTGTCCGTAACTGGCTCTTTAGCATGCATTAAGGCCATATTAAAATTACCCTATTTACATTTTCACTAGTTGTGATTTCTCTCTTTTTGCTTCGATGATGATACATTGTTTGTTGAAAGCCGCATATAGTGCACTGAATAATTACGATAGGACATATGTTTCAATATGATAAATACAACGACTTAAAATCTACTTCAGTATGCGATATTCAATAGGAAACAACACAAAAAATATGTAAGTAAGGTAAACAACAAGACAACTTCTATGAGGATAATTTTTATTTAAAGCCCTCATCCCCCTTTTTCATGAAAACATAATGCAAAATCGATGTGCCATAGATTGACCAGCGGATCTGTTTCTGATTACATATACTTTCAATGAATATAAAAAAAATCCTCAAAGTATTCCATCATATCTCTATAATATGCACAACTTCTAATGACCATTAATTTTCTGTTATTGTAATGAGTTAAAGAAGATCCTGACGATAATCTCAACATCACTCACAATAGAGCACAAAATTCGGTCTTTTCGAAATACAGAGTTACTTCCCATTTGTGCAGGTATCTGACGTCAACGCATTGTGACGTCATCAATTTTTATGGAAACCAGCCTGAAATTCAGGGAAACAGGGTTACATATATGACGTTTTCAATGGAATTTAATGACGTCACAATGCTTTTACGTCATATACCTGCACAAATCGAACGTAGGCATGTCAAATCGAAAAGACGGAATTAAGCATCGACGGACCCCTAGCAAGCTAGAGGTGGGACCAGGTGCCCGGGAGGAGTAAGCATCCCCTGTTGGCTAGCCGCACCCGCCGTCGATGTTTAAGCACGGAACTGAAAACAACATATAAAATCCATGCACTGTCTTACGTCGTATCTATATAGAAAGTGCTATGGCGACAATGTAAGACCCCTCCAAGTATCTGATAGTCAGAGGATGAAAAACTATATCAGTAAATGAAAGTCAAATACAAAACCCGAAATTAGTTTAAAAAATCACAATCAAAAGACTTACAAATTCATAAATACAAAAAGGAACTTCATCACTAGAAAAGATAAAGTCAGAATTAAAGAGTATTTTATGTCATATGTTCTTAATGATAGGGAGAAAATCTCACATATGGTCATCTGGACTACAACGGAACACAGCCCATGGTTTGCAACAAAGAATGGGGACACTAGGGAAAAAAAACCGAGTAGGGCCATGAAACATCTAAATCGGACATATATTTATACTTTGGAATTCATTAAATATTTTACTTTGTAGAGTTCCTTTTCCATTTTCTGTTGATATTTTGTAAACAATGCATTTATCAGTAGCTTTCAGCCCTCTGAAAATCCCCATATCATCAAAATTGTTGCAAAACATACATGTGTACGTGTTTCATTAAAATAAGTATTGGCCATATGCATCGATAAATATGAACAAATTACAAATGAAAGATAATCATTTTTTCTTCTTGTCATAAAAGTTTCATGTTTCCCGACGCATGTCACCAGATGGAAATTCTCCACTACAGACAAAGTTTTGACCATGTGTTGTCAATAAAGTCAAAATGACGTTTCTTGGTGACGTCATATTATTTCCCACGGTGCTTCATTTGCGTATCTGTTCCCTTCATTAAAATAGGGAATTATTCATTAATGCTTATGAGATATAACAAGTATTTCTCAATAAGTTTTATTTTAAAGACAATTACAGGGCTGATATAGGGGCTTCATGACCCTACCCCTTTGAACAGAAGGAGACAACGAGGCACGAACACCACTCCCACCAAAAGGACAAACAAAGCCACAAATAAGACACGCACAAAAATTAAAGACAACAAATTTATTGACGGAGACCATTGAGATGCCATTGATTTTAACATCCATTAATTAGATTTAATTTTCTCTTACAGATAAGTGTATTGAGCTTCTTGACATGCCCCTAGATAAGGACTTCAAGAACAAAGCCAAAATAAATCATTTTCGCCCAACAAATCAAGTGCAACCAATTAAAGCCAAACTGTTTAGGTTTAAATCATTTAAAGGAAGTAAAAATGGCGGTTCTATGGCAATCAGAAATTCACCTCTTTTTGTACCGGCTTTCAGAAGTAATGGTCTTACCTCGAACGTTTACTTGAGATTTAGATTTAAGCCTAATCGAAAGCAAAGGAATTCGTATAAGAGAATGACACTCTTCACAAATGGATGTGCAGGGGAGGACACGTCATTGGAGCTAAATTTTATCACAGCAAATGAAACACTAGAAGTTATTCTGGGAACAAAAAGAAAAACAATACACGTGTTAAAGAAAATAAATAAGGTAAGTTTCGTTATATTACACCTTCTGATAAAAGTTTTCATTCTTTGGGTGGTGAAAAAAAGGACTAAAATTCCAGAAATTTACAAACTTAGAGAAATTGAAATTTGCAAATACAATTTTTTTTAAACCAATACCGTTGTTGTATTTGACGTAAATATATACTTCACCTTTACAAGAAGGGAGGAGATCTCCAACAAGACCCCATTGCAGCACCAACAGCAGAATACCAAAACACCCGATGCAAAAACACAAAAAACAAGTATAGTGTGAGACGGAAAAGAGACATACCACATGTGAACATCAAATATATAAGACAACACATAAACCGACGAGACCAATGGGCAATCGGTGCCGACTTTGGATGGCCATTTGTCACGTAAGTAGCGAATGGTGAGGTTATCCTGGATTACGTGCGCACAACCCTCTCCTTCTCCAATAACCCAGAGGTCTCGAAGAACGTACAATTGTGGTGTAAAACAACCTCCTCACTGTAAGATGACCTCACACAAACAAGACCGCAAAACATAGAGGCCCCAGAAATTCAGATGAATATGTAAATGGATATAAAAAGAGAGCATGCGTAATACAGTCCGTGCTCTGCCGGCTGTAGTTACAAATTCTGTATTCTGAATACATAGTTTTGTTCGTATTTTTAGGATGCAACTGGATGGTACAGTGTAGAGATGTATTTATATGACAAACACTTAGTTGTGAACGTAAACAACAAGGAAATTTACAAATCCAATGGACTAAGAGGTATAAATTTGTATTAAGCCGAATTCTATATAGCCATTCATCTTTTTTTCTGTGAATTTCGCACATTTAAATATTTTGAATGAATTCTTAATCATAAGAACCGAAGAAAATTTTTTTGTTCATTGAATCTTGATCATTTTAAAAAGACTTTCAAAATACATTTAGTTGTTTGAATATTATAGAAGGCATCTTGCAAAAATTAAAGTAAAAAAGGAGGCAGCAAAAGCAAAGGGATCAACATATTTTCAAGGCAACAAGTGTTGTCTTTCTACTAGAAAAAGTATTTCCCAACACTTGCTATGACAGACCCATGTTTTCTTATCAATTTTTATTTCATTATTCATTAGGTGCCGTACTTTCCACCAACTGCGGCCTTACAATTGCAGGATCACGTGATAACCCACGTGTTAGTTGGGATGGATTCCTAGATGAGGTAATTTTATGCATTACGTAATTACGTGATTAAGATTTGTTTTGACTTTGATATTTATTCTTTGTGTTTCATCAATATCACTAGCCACTTTTTATTTTTGAACATTCTGGTCCATGCTGCAAATTTATCTGTTCTTAAATGATGCTATTGAATTTGAAGAGTTGAACATTCTATTCTTTCTTCAGGAGGTATGAGTGTGAACCGCATTTTCAGGGAATAATAGAAATTGAAAATAATTGTCTACATATAAAAGAATATCCCTTCCTTCATCGATTGCAATATTTCATGAAAAAAAGAGTGTAACCGTTTGTCCCCTATATACCGACAAAAAAGGGAGGTAACTCTGCACATTTTTTTCTAAAACAATGTCCCGACTTTGGACTTTATTTTAAAAATCAACATAACACAGTACGAAGTAAATTTTTATCCATTGACGTAGCAAATGAAGTAAATATATCATTTTCGGAAAAAATATTTTTGTTGCCATGGTAACCATGCTGGAGAAGGACATTTATTTCATCCCATTTTTGACAGTAAAAATTGTATGAAAAGTTTAAAAACATTAATTTTCGAAGTTGTTGGCATAATAGAATTTTGATAAAATGTTTCTTTCATCATCTAGTGATACATGCTAAAGATAAAAAAATAATTTATAGAAAAAAGAGTGTAGCCGTTTTAAAGATATTTAGCTTAGAATTTCTCTGACCAAGTCTCTGGATATGATAAATCCGTTGTTTATGATTGAAAATGGAAAGTTGTTATATATCTATACATTTTATCTGAGATTTCTTATAGTCTGGACTTCAGACTAAAAGTCTGAGTCATATTCTGATCAATTTCTTATTCATTTTCCCAACACTTAGCGCTTTTAAGCACCGACAACGTAACGTGACGTAGCGCTCATCGTGACGCTCACTTTAGGTAATGCTCGGCGATATTGTATACTGTTAATCTCAGTGAATGAGAGAAAATGGATGTGCTAGATTCCTATCTTTATGCTTCATCTGTATATCATTTCTCTCAAAATTGATTTTGCGGCATCTTCACGCATCTATTTATATGTACATGTAGTTTTTACATTCGTACATATTGTACCAGATTTGAAAAAAAATTAAGCAACTTTAGTAGAACAACGATACGAAGGATCTCTTATTGTCTTGATAAGTTTGCTTTGAAACAATTTATTTAAAGTGAGCTGAGGCACATTTCTAGTTTCATTTTACTAAGTGTTGGGATTAGAAAGAGGGGTGTCGTACTATGATAGGAAAGGTAGTCAACGCACACCCTGTCTTCCGCACTGATTTCCTACACATGCTCTCTTTAATGAATGTCGTTATATCATAGATTAGTAAAATTGAAACAGAATAATTCCCTTTTCAACAGGGCGTACAATGGGAAGTGTGTTTACGGAGTCCCTCGGATCCCTTTATTTTACAACGTACATGTACATGATGTACGTGATCTTTGGTCCTTTTGATGATTTGACAGTCGGTCGTCATGCTCACTTATTACAACTTCTAATCAATAGACCTCGTGATATAAATTCTGACTAAAGTATTATAACATACGTTTTGTAAAATGAAAGAAAAGTACTTTCAAGATATATTAGTTTTACACGTTTTCAATATTTGAGGTAAATTGCGTGGTCAGTAACGCCGCATCGCCAACTTGAACTATAAAATATAATTTTTCTTTTGAATTTATTTGTGTCTTTTTTATGCAAGAATAAATTTGAAGTATTAAAATGTACGAGTTGTCATGGCGTGAAATAATATAAGACAAACTGAATGTACAGGACTTCTAAAGAACAAGCACAAAGCGCTTGCATGATAATTCGCGGAAAAATATTACAACGTCATAATTCAGTATGACGTCAAATAAACTCCCGTTGATGACGTAAACTATATGCCAAGGGTAAAACGATGTCGTGATAGAAGCGTATTTTAGATGTAAACAAGGATATATATTGCTCGTCATTCGAAATACATTGCTCTTTAATCTAGAGGTATATTCAACCATTAGTTCAATAAGTTTTCAGATTTTGTTTTCTTTACGACATCGATACGGTTTACGTTTGATTTGTTCACGCTCATACTCTCTTAAGTAGCCTTTTGCAACAACAAAAAATATCAAAATGTGCCTACAAAATGTTATGAAAAACTTTCTTTACTTAGCATTTCAAAATATCCTCTACTAATCTAGAGTAAAATACCTACTGTGAATTTATCAATTTATTTTAATTTCAGATATATATGGTTAAACAGTGCGCATATCCAAAACTACATCCAGATAAGTTGATGAAAACGACGGGATGATTGGATAAAATTCAGAAATAGCGAAGACTTTCTATACTCATCAACTTGAATTCCACTCGAGAATTTATCCTCCAAAAAGAAAACACGAAAGCTAGTTTTCTACTGATTTGCTTTAAACAGTTTGAAAATTTATCTCTTCTTAACATAACTACTTTATTTGAACTAATGCTCAAAGGAGGGTTTAAACCGAATCACTTTATTCTTGTTAGCAATATGGTGTCAAGGGAACAAATATTTCTAAATGTGATAAGAGCAATTCCGTCTTTTCGATTTTACAGTCCTACGTTCGATTTGTGCAGGTATCTGACGTAAAATCATTGTGACGTCATTAAATTCCTTTGAAAACGTCATGTATGTAACCCTTTTCCCCTGAATTTCATGCCGGTTCCCATAGAATTTGATGACGTCACAATGCGTTGACGTCAGATACCTGCACAAATGGGAAGTAACTCTCTATTTCGAAAAGACCGAATAACAAAAAGGATTAGTTAAAGTGATAATGTTATCGCAAGGCATGCGCACCTTTCATATATGATGAAAGGATGACCCGTGAAAAAAAAAAAACAACCTAGATGCTGTTAAAAAGGAATTACTATTTCATACTTGTCTCTGTATCGATCCTTAGAGAAAAGTTCAGTTCCTCGGGGAAAGAATGATAAAATAGAATGTATTTCATAGAGACTTTGAAACTCCATCTAAGTTTTCGAATTATATTTTGCCCATAATTGGATAGGTGAAGTGTAATGATATAATACAAATATTTGATTTTAAAGATACAGCATTGGTGAAGCTCCTTACATTACTTTATTATACTGGATCATGTGTCGAGAGATAATTTTAAATGTTTATCTTGAAGATGTACATGTTTGTATATGCACTTTGTATAACAATAAATGGCATGTTGTTCTTGTATAAACCAATCATTTTAAGGTTATATTAAATCATGTCTCTATTTACCTTGATTTGCAACAATGTATTACCGTTCATTTGTCAAACATTGTTGCAAATCTCTTTTGCTTCATATAAGGTTGAACACATATCTGTACAACATGTGTCTTTTGTTTTAAATTCTATGCTAGTTTTCTAGACGTAATAGAGGTGAAGATATTACTTGTCAGAAGGTTAATAATTTATGTTTGTATTCATGCATTTTAATTGTTCGTCACCATGTTTCTTTGTTTTACTTATACTTTATTTTTGTTATTTATATGACAAACTTTGTAATTAATGCAAAACACATGTCACCTAAGGATGTTTTTCATGACCTTTATAAAGCCAATAAATTGAAGTTTAGAAAATAAAAGTGATTATCTTATATATAATTCCTCTTCAGATTTTTCCACTTGATTTTTTTTCTGAAGCGATGCGCTTCGTGCAATACACTTTTGACCAATTGCGACTTCAACTTTATTCCAATGAGTACATCAGGTCTCTATCATATGATACAAGCTATCCTATAAAGTACATAAATCGTAAATCTTAAAAATGTTTTGTGACAGAAACAATAATGTTTAAGTATATAGCAGATCATTGTCCAATGTCGATGTCGTTGCACGTTGCTCTTCCTCAGTTCAAGGTTTAAGTCTCGATGTGCTAGCTTATATTGTTTGATGGCCCAATCAGTGTAGGGGCTGTAGATTATCTTGTTGTACCCTGATGCAATAGGTCTTCAAAGTGAACACATTATTTCCTAGTATCAAATCAGGTCAAATTAACAATATGGACCAGCTATGCACTTTTCGGGTATAGAATCCTGTCATTGACCAAAGGACTAAACAATGAATATCCAAACAGTGAAATCATATTCAAAATATTACAAAAAAGTGGAAGGAAGGATGGGATATTATGCGTAATGACCCACCTTTTAAAAGAGTTTATGTAATTTAATGATCAGAGAATTTTGAATGCTTGTGAGAAAGGACGGTATCTCCAACAATGCCTAGTTGCAGCACCAACAGCAAACCTCCAAAAACACAAAGAAGACACGCACAAAAAGAGACGCAATGGTACAAGGAACGCCAAATCACAGAGAAAAACCAAACATAAATTTATGATTACACATAAACCAGAGAGACCAATGGGCAATCGGTGCCGACTTAGGACGGTCATCTGCCATGTAAATGTTAAACGTCTTTAAATTCAATAGCATCATTCAATAGGAGACGGTGTGGTTATCCTGAATTATCCTGGGCGCAACCCTCCCACTTTCCGATTACTAAGAGGTCTCGAAGAACGCACAATTGTGGTGAAAAATAATCTCCTCGCTGTAAATTGAACATACAAACAGACAGCATGACATAGGGGCCCAAGAAACATAGATGGATATGTAAATGGATATATAAAACTGAAGGCATACGAAATACAGTCCGTGCTCTGCCGGCTGTAGCGTGCTCATGCATATGGTCACCCAAGGAGTCAGAATGACATTCAGAGAGGACAGGTGGTCGGGGACCTGTCTTCTCTAAAGAGGTTTGGAGAGGGCCCGTCATGAAGTCCTGTGGTCACAGTCAGTCAGAGTGCAATTCTTGAGAATGCGCTGGTACAAGGCTGTAGATTGGTCCAGTACCAAGCCAAGTTTCCGTCTGATGACAGAAGGATTAAACCCACTGTATAAAAGGCGTTTGATTATTCTAACAAAATTTCGATGGTTATTCTGTCTACCTTTTATCCTTCTTATTTTTTGATCATGTCGCCATAAAATTCAGGTTGCGAAATACTCAAATAAACATCGAAGAAGTACAATGTACCTAATAGTTATTCATTCTCAAAGTTGGGAAGGCAAGGCCAAATCGTGAGAATTCCCATTGGAACGGCTGCGAACCCCGGAAGTAATATACTCTGTTGCCTGTATTTATCCGAATTTCAAAAGAAGTTGACAATATTTGTGTGTAAAATTTCCAGAAAGTCTTTACTAGTTTGTGAAAGCGAAAACCTTGACCTAAAAGTTTCTTGGTAATTTGTAATTTTCTATTATGAAAATCCAAAACATCAGTACATGCTCTAGCATACCAGATGAGCTGCGAAATGTAGATATCATATGACGGTAATCTAGGAACATCAACATCAAGCCAGGGAAAATTTACTGTGTTGAATCCAAAATAATCTCTTTTTTCATACACATTTGTATGAATCTCTCCATTAACAATTTTGTTATTAAGGTCCAAAAATGATGAATCTGTGTTTGTAACGTTTGCCTTGTTTAGAGTCATGTCTTGTGGATAAATAACATTTTTATACTTTTCAAAAACAGAATTGTCGATAGTAAGAATATCATCCTGGTACCTAGAAGTACCTTTAGAGCTTTACTAATAACAGACGGTCGTTGGTCGACGAAGTACGTCCGAACAAAACGCGACGAAACTCACCATACATAAGGGGTTGTGTATAAAAAAAACGTAAATAAAACTCTATTAAGACGAATACATAGTGCTATATGTATTTATTTATGTTTTTATTTTATTACTGACTGTAGTACTAATAGAGTTTTGTTTAAATTAAAAAAATATATATCTTTTTATATATACACGACCCTTTAGGTACCTAAAAATGGTGAGTTTCGTCGCGTTTCGTTCGGGGGTACTTCGTCGGCCAACAACCGTCTGTTATTGGTAAAGCTCTATTGAAACATTTCACATCATCATGTTTTCTTTGCTTTTGAAGATATTGGATAAATTCTTTTTCATACGTGTATGAAAATAAAGCTGCAACAAGAGGCGCACAATTAGTACCCACAGGGATTCCTACAACCAGCTTGTAAAGGTTCTCACCAAATCTTACATAAATGTTGTCCAAGAGGAAGGACAAGGCAGTACAAAGGTGAGGTTTATTGAATTTTTTTTTTGGTCTTGTGTTTGAAATAATCCTGCGGGTGTCGGCCACAGTTGTCGATGCAGGGTAGTCTCGCTGGAGATTTTTTCCCCGTTTTTAGGATAGGAAAAACCGGACAAACCAAACTTTTTTCAATAATTTTATGCATCATCCTGTAAGAGTCAACAAAATTATTAACCTTTGAGAATAAGAGTTTCGTGATAACGGTAATATTTTCAATGTTCAAAGATTTTTTTTCAATTGAAAATGGACTATACTTTAAATTTACTTTAGGCAGGTGCATGTCTGTCACTTATACAAAAAGTCCAAATCTGTCGTTTCATGGATAATATATGCTTTGTTATTCTAGACAATTATTTACAAAAAAGGAAAAATGAATATTTCAAACATCATTATTTTAAAGCAAATTCAATTCATAAGTACACATGTCCGTCATTGTCACGTTGCTCTGCAGTCTTGAGGGTGGCTATCATGCATGAGTTAAAGAAGATCCTGACGATGTCAACTTTACTTTGAAGTTTATTAAAACAAGCATTGTCTGAATTTTGACTGGTTCAATCGACCTAATCATCTATGGCAAGATGGCTGAAATTTTGTACGTTTATTTCATATATGTTATTTAAAATATACATCAAATATGAGAATTTCGAAAGTCGTACGAATTTAGATTCTGGGACACATTTTCTGAACGTCAGCTAGGTTTATAATGCAAAGTTCATAACTTCAGCGTTTGTGCGCTTGTGTAAGATTGTTCATTCGTTTTTCGTATGAAGTAAATATCTTGATGATGATACCCAGCATATGTCTTGGCTCGTCGCAAGTAAAAAGAGACAGTTTAAAAGAAAAGTAAACGAAAGATAGAACTAGCACATAAAAGTACAATAAGCTATAAATGCTAAGTAAGGCAAGCAAACACAAAAGTGAAGGAGATGCTATAACATCTCGTTAATTTACCATCCAAGAATCTAATATAAAAAAGAGCTCCCGTTGATAAAAAATCTTATAATATAAAAGAGAACTTCCACCAAATCAAAACTTCAATATCAAAAGATAGCTTCAACTTATGGGGACAAAGATCTACCTATATTGTTCATTATATCCAATGATTTGCCAAATTCAGTGAACTAGACAATAATTCATTTTTAGGGTTTACTTTAATAGTAATGTCGAAGGGTTCCAACTCTATACCTTTTTGAAGAAAATTCCAAACCAATTTCCATGCACCAGTCACGTGTTTCGAATACTAAATTCTCATCAGTGATGCAAAGGTCACAGTTGGCTTCGTTTCATTTAGAGCATAAGTTCTTTACAATTCTTTACAATTCAATACACATTGACAGGATGGGTAGGGTATGATGTCATACAAGTCATGTACTTATCAGTTGATTGTTTCGATATTAAACTTCTTGACATGTTAACTTTGTGGAATGAGTACGTGGCTAAATACTCTTATGCAGAGTCCTTTCGTCGCCTAAAGAATTTTGATGCAGCGGCAGGATCCAGATATCTACAAAAGCCAACACGATTAGTCAGTTGTGACTCAATGGTATATGATTGAGTTATAAGTCCAAATTCGCCATATTTATCTTGTTGTTATTCAGTGGGAACTTGTTAACTGTTTTCCATTTTTAGGGGAAATAATTTTGCGAGAGGCATAAGAAGTGATCAACTCTGCTATCAGAGGGCAGCCTTGTGGATAAAAATATCTTAACAGTATGCACCAGACATACATGTTTCGGTTAATGAATCCTCATCAGTGGTACTTAAAAATGAGAAAAAAGTTTAGTAAAGTACCCCCTAGATGAAGATGATGTACTGAAGGAAACGATGAATAACTACCAACGCACCAACGCGAATGAATGAATGAAAGCATGCTGCAAATTGATCTGTTCTAAAATGATGCTATTGAATTTGAAGACGTTTAACATTCCACTGAGTATTGGACGCGTGACTTAAGGCATGTCTAAACAAACAGAGACTGAAACGTACTCCACGATAATATTACACGTCTTCTAATTCATACATGTAGCATCATTTAAGAACAGATATATTTGCAGCCAGGACCAGACATGAACGTTTCGGGTATGTAACCCTCGTCAGTGATCCTCAACCTAAAGAATGTGATATGGCCAAAGAATGTGAAAGTTGTTAATGTTAAACGTCTTCAAATTAAGTAATTTTGGGACCGACCTTGTGCAACCTGTATTTCGAGATCTCCTTTAGCTGTGAACTTTGATTGAATTTTTCCAATTTTCTTTTTATGAATTTGGTTTTGGCAGGGTCAGATATCATCATTGTATTCTGATAGTTAAACATTTCATCTAAGTCTCAAATGAAACCCAGTCAAATTTATCATTCTGCGTATAACCATCATTAGTCGGAAACGAATACAAGGAATAATGCAAAGCTAAAGTAATTTCTCCATAATGTGTAAGGGCATAGCGCTGATGTACTTCTCCTATGATACCAGACCAGAATCTTGGATGATTTATGTGTCTGTCAAATATTCTCGTGTGAGATCGCCATTTTCGGTCCATCTTAATGGAATATCCTTATGGGTATTTGTAACTATTGGGCAATAAAACACGTGAGAATATCTATTATATGGAACACAGAAGAGTCTGATCTAAAATCTAAGTAAAAATGTCTGACTTAAAGTATATAGTAACTACTTCTCTTTGTGTGCAGAGTTTTGATTTCTTTTCCTTAGCGCTTGTTTTTGTTTCCATAATTAAAGTTTTATTTTGCCTCTTGTTGTTTCTATGAAATTGAATAAGAAATTTATACAGAAAATGCATAAATTTTAATTGAAATACAGAGGAATTGAAAATGTTGTTTTATTCAATTTAGTTTCGACTTTCAATTTTGAAAGATTCCCTCTGATATTATATATGTATATATGTAGATGTCTGAACACTTCCGAGTGTTTTAATCTCCACTCACTTTATATCTATCGATAAGTTTACCTTGCAAACCTAAGCTCATGGCAAATGGTATTTTCATTATTTATCTTTTTATTGAAAATTAATGACGAAAAAGTATCTAGAAATACATACTGGCACATACAACAGGAGTGATAATCAATTCTCCAGTAGTATTGAAGCAGAATCATATATATTTAAACCATAGTGGCAACATCATAAAGCTAGGATAAGTGTTCGATTGTTCATTGATTTTTGTTCACATTATGAAGAAGCAAGCGCGGTTCTAGAGGGGAATGCTTAGGTGGTAGGTCCCCCTTTTTGCCATCATTCTTAATTTTTTTTTCTCGTATTTATGTATTAATCTTTTCAGAATCCCCCTTTACAGACTCGACTGCATAAACAACTTCTGGATTCATTAATGATGAAGCTGTCAAATGTTACTCATTTTTAAAACACGGAGGTAAAGAAAATCGCGCATGAAAGTACAGTTCCGTCTTAGCATCAGGCAGTTTGAGGAAATACCGAATCATACAAAATGATAACGTACGGAAGTGAAAACATTAAATTCATCAGCTAGGTCCACATATAATAAAGGACAATTTCACTTTTCACCATCTAGTTGCAAACTTGAGATAAAAACATTTCAATGAATTATAAAGAATTAATTGTTTCTTGCAATCGAAAATTGTCCAAATAGATAAAAAAATATCTCGAGTTTGGAACATTAGAGTTAGGTGATAAAGGTGTGCTTGTAAGTTTCTTACGATAACTATAGCAACTCAATTGTAAAACCCGTGAGTTTTTTTTTCATCGTGAATCGCCCCCTGCCCGGGGTTTCAAAATAATTGTTCTTAATTTTATTTCTGATACATGTATTGAAAGACTCTCAAATCTTTTAAATCTTCATTGTCAGTTGGAACAAGTGTGTTTTTTTATTTGCTGGGCGTGGATGCAGACATATGAGCTGATCTTCAAATCATATCTTGCATTTCATTCTGACGGAAATATTTCGTCTAGCTCCACGTTATCGATTTTTATCATTTTGAAACCATGAAAGCTCATATTTCTTTATCTGAATATGAATATTATCATAATGATTGCACTTCGTATTTAACTTCTTTCATGGAATTATCGAAAAAATCCATCTATACCCTCCCCCCCCCCCCCAAAAAAAAAACAAACTATAAAACGAGAAGCTATGAAGTAGTTTTAGTTCAAAATGATGTTACAATTTAAACTAGATGTATTAACTGTAGGAGGCCTGACTTCAACATCGAGTCGCTGTTGTGAAAGCTGTTACACTGTATAAAAACCGAGTGATTTCCAGGGAAATTGTCATCGGGCTTTCTTCTGCAAGGGTGATGCAGAGCACGCACATAGACGCTGTACACAGCCTTAAGAGGTGGATTGATAGCGAAATGAGAGGATTTTACATCCTTCGTGCTTTTGATAGTGGAATGATTAAAAGTTTTATTCCTTCCTTTCAATGACATCGCGTTTGTCTGATCGTTAGAACTGATATTGGTTGAGCCATTCGGTGCATAGTTATTGTCAATAATATTGAACAACTCGTATTCCGACTTCCGAAGTCTATATGTTTTCCTTCGTGCTTTTGATAGTGGAATGATTAAAAGTTTTATTCCTTCCTTTCAATGACATCGCGTTTGTCTGATCGTTAGAACTGATATTGGTTGAGCCATTCGGTGCATAGTTATTGTTAATAATATTGAACAACTCGTATTCCGACTTCCGAAGTCTATATGTTTTTTGTAAACGTGGGGAAATGTACAAGTACTTTGACCAATCAATTTCTCAGTAATTCTTTACTGCGCTTTATTATTGGTAATGAAAATGGCAAACGATTCAATGGCGGACCTCAACAAACAAGCTATTTTAATTGATCTTAATGCTAAAGAGGCGAGAGTTCGTATTCCTGTAAGGATTTTTCTAGGATTTGTGATGGCCATCGGGATTATAGGAAATAGCCATGCCTTATATATTTATGGAAGATTTTTCAAAATATCGACATATAGGAATTTTATTTTGACACTTTCAGTGATTGATATGATTGGGTGCTGTTTTTCCATGCCTTTTGAAATAGTGGATGAATCGTCTCCATATACATTTACAGATGTTGCCGTGTGTAAAATATTTCGGTATCTTAATACAAGTGTTGGAATTTCTACTGGACTAGTTCTTGTTTTAGTTGCAACAGAAAGATATAGGAAAATATGTCACCCCAGTGGGAGACAGCTTTCTGAGAGGGCATCTATTTACTGTATATGTGCTGTGATTTTTTCGTCTTTCGTATTATCATCACCTGCTCTACACCTGTACGGACTAAAAACTGCCTATGTCAAGGAATATAATTTAACTGGGACGGAGTGTACCTGGGGAGATTACGCTTTTGGTACGACCTTTGGATACGCATATTTTGGTACTGCTGTCACGGTTCTGGTGATTTGTATGATAAGTATGTCTGTACTGTACATTCTCGTAGGTTTGAAGCTGCGGTCGCATGGTAGAATGATGAGGACTCAAACACTTAGAAAAAACGAAGAGGACGATTTAAATGATCAAAATGAAAGACAAAAAGAAAGTCAAACGCAAGAAGAGCTTCAGGTGTTGTCAAAGTCAACCAGTAATATTGATTCAATTCATGCGAAAGCTAATAATGCACAAAACAGTCAGAGTCCTGATAAATTTTACCAAGGAAAAGCCACTATACCTAAAACACAGATGGAGACTCCGTTTATTGGAGCAAATACCGAAAGTGATAAAATAGAGGATTTAAATCGCATAGAAACCGAGAGAGGCAATCATGCAAATGATAGTAAAGGAGACATATTGCTCCCTAAAAACCAAGAGAGCAATACTAATGTTATTTGTATTAGCATTTGCGGCAATTCCGATGAGAATGAAGAGCAAATGTCCCTTGCTCTTGGAAAGTCATTTGATGATAAATGTCAATCCAGTTCGCCATTACTGCAACATTGCGCATCAGAAAATGTCGGAAGTAGGGAAGGAGTGTTTAATTTCGAAAACAAATCGGAAAATGGAAATTCCGTTGTTGGTAATGAACTACCGTGTAAACAAAAAGCATCACAGAACTTAAGATTACGCAATGGAAGCAACGAAGCAATGAGAAATTCTTCGAAAGATTCAATGGCTGTAAAGGTTATAGACAGGTTCAAAAAGCTACTAAGAGTTGATAGTAGAGAAAAACGAGTGACCAAAATTCTGTTTACCATCACAATGCTATTCATTTTTAGTTTTTTGCCTTATATTATCATACTGGTTGTGTACTCATTCGATTCTAAATTTAGAGAAAAAATGACGTCATCAGAATACGTAGCCTACCTCATGAGTCTTAGATTATACAACATTAACAATGCTGCCAACTCAATATTATATGTTTTGTTTGACTTGAAATTCAGAAAAGAACTGAAGCAAATCTATGGTCAACTATGGCAACGTTTAAGATCTTGGAGTCCGAAATCCAGATGCATAAAATGATCAATAAGTGTATCATTTGCATTAAATATTGCCATTCTTCACTTAATCAAACGAGAAGACAGCCTATAAGTATTATTTTCACTGAAAGTAACATGATAGTTTACTATTCACACAAGTCATATTTTTCAAATTGTGATTTTACATTTTTGTAAGTTGTATGTCTACCTCTTCTTTCAAATTTTGAGCAATACCGTCGAATAAAATCAACATCCAGTGATGTTTCTGATATTTTTTACAATCTTAATCATCATAAAGATCACAAATGTTATTTTGAACATTGCAATTGTGTCAAAACGACCTTACAGTGAACGTGCTTACAATAGAAATGAGACTGACTAGTGAAATTAATTAACATAAAGCTGAAGGGAAATCCACATTCTAAATATATAATTACATCTGACAATTCTCGTTATCGATTTAGATTTAAAGGAGGATATTGTTTCCGTAACAGTACCAATAATCAATTGCAAACCCTCACCATTAAAAAAAGGGAGAAGAAGAAGAAAAAAAAAAGACCCGAGCGAATGTCTCATTTTTATGCAGATTTCAATACGATTATAGCATTTGGCTGGTTAGCTACGTGCCAGTCCTAAGGTAATAGAGTAGGTATTGTAGGAAATGATTTCTTTGGATATTGTGATGTTCTATCGACATTATCAATGCAAATAACATGTTACTACAGAAGAACTATACTGGTGTCGGAAGAGTTTCCGGACGATTTTGAAGGTTTTGTTAGGAAAACTCCTCTGTTCTTTATTGGAAAACATTCAAATTTCTCTCAAATAATGATTTTCCCTTCCCACAGATACTCGTGTTGAAAACAAATTATAAATCTATCAAGAATTATGGTTTCTTTTACCGATTTTATGACCCTATATATCGGCCATTTTTCGCAAATTACTGGAACAGTTTCCGGATATCTGATTTTAAAGCTGTTAATCTCGATCAATTTCAACCCAACCTGATAATTTTCTTCAATCTTAATACAAATGACCGTGTAAAAATACTCTTACAAAAAGTACCAAAACTTATCAAATCATGTAGATTAACAAAGGATGGTTCTCAGCGACTTTCCCCTTGTCCCGATATTTAACGGGACAGAATGGAGTGAAAGATGGGATCACAAAGCAACTAAAATGCAATATTTGTTATGATGATCCATGATTTGAATTCTACAATTAAAAATATACAAAATAGTCTAACAATTTGAAAACAAGAGCCCCAGGGGGCACAACGCTCACCTGATACCCATGCACGCTCTAATTGACATACTGACATTGAATACTGATAGTGCCAGTACCAGGATTTTAGCCCACAACCTTTCTAACAAGATTTTTGCCGGATGCAGAAAAGTTTTTTTTTCAGACAACCTTTAAAAGTACAAACAAGAGAAAATAGTCACATTTCAAAACAACAACTTTTTTACTGATTTGAAAAGATGGATTATGCGATCCAAAGTCATATGCCCAGCTAGTATAGTTCGATTATGCAACATCAAAAATAAAATCATTTTGTAAAATTCCACATTAATGTGCAACAGAAACAGAATAAATGATTTCATAAATTAAGTTTATTTAAAATTGAACACCAAACCTTTCATTATTAATAGCTAGTATGCCAGAAAATAATAAAGCCTGTGTTTGTGAAACACGAATGCCCCGCGGTGGCATCTTTGTTGGTATAAACACCATTTTCTGTTAAGTATGTGAGAGGTCAGGGTCAGAGTAATGTTGGTATCAATGGGAAGATCTTGTCACAAAGAATACACATGTACAATATGAAAGCTCTATCACTAACCATTCAAAAGTTATGCCCAATGTTAAAGTTTTTGAAAAGTAGGTCAAAGGTCAAGGTCAAGGTCACGAGGTCAAAAATTTTGGTATCAATGGAAAGGTATTGTCACAAGGAATACACATGTGAAATATGAAAGCTCTATCACCTTCCATTCAAAAGTTATGCCCTATGTAAAGTTTTTCGGACAAACAGACAGACGGACAGGCCAAAAACTATATGCCCCCGTATCTTTGATTCCGGAAGCATAAAAAACAAAGATTTTTCGGTTTTGCCTTTATTCATATTAAATTATACAGAAATCTATGAATGAGAGCTTTTGATCGTATTGATTTCATCTTAATACATGTAACGTACAGTCAAAATCGTGTTAATCCAATTAACACAGACAAGTTGTTAGCGGACAATTTTAATTCAAGTGAGTTGTGCAGGAATTGAGCCAATTTATTTTCCAAACAGCAGTGTACGGTGTTTCAAACCTCATGACCTAGTGAATTCACTTGGACAAATTATTTTCGGTAAATATGCTGAAATGCGGCGCTTGGAAATGTATTTTTAGCATATTGAATCAATAGTCGTGATAAATTTAACTTCGAACTTGATCTTGTCTTTTATGCAATCTACAGATAGGTTTGAAAATATGCAAAATTCGGAACATTTTCGATGAGGACGCAGAGTTCCTGTAAAAAAAGTGAAATTTGCGAAAAAAGGACATGCATGACCCCTCCCCCCTTTTTCTTTACATTTTTATGCGTGCCAAAGATTCGCAATCAAAAAAGACCAATTTTACAGACTTCCGGGCATTTCAAGTCAGTCAAAATTTTTAGTGTGCACCTTTTTATTTCCTGTAGTTACCCCTACTAAAGGGGCAAGGAGGTATTGAACCAATCAATTCTGTAACAGAAGATACAAATGTATATGGCGACTATGTTTACCATAGATACAGAAATAAGACAGAGAAATTTATCATTAAATAGGGAAATTGTTCTGAAATATGCATGTATGAAAAGAAAGCAATCCAAGGAATGCTTGTGTCGCCTGCGTAGCGGATTTTTTTTATTGAAATTAGCTCAAATATCAAGGGCAAGGTCACTAGGTTAAAAATTATGGAATGTTTAGAAAGGTCTTTTCATAAGGAATACAAATGTGAAATATCAAAGCCCTATCACTTACCACTCAAAAGATATAGCAAATCATAGATTTGTTGAAAAGTAGGTCAAATATATAGGGCAAGTGCACGAGGTAAAAAATGATGGTATGTGAAGAAAGGTCTTGTCACATGGAATGCACATGTGAAATATCAAAGCCTATCACTCAGCAATCAAAAGAAATAGCCAATCTAAGATATTTTGAAAAGTAGGCCAAATATCTAGGTCAAGGTCATGAGGTCAAAAGTTATGATATGTGTAGAAAGGCCTTGTCACAAGAAGGAATACACATATGAAATATCAAAGCTCTATCACTTACCAATCAAAAGATATAGCAAATCTTAATTTTTTTTTGAAAAGTAGGTCAAATATCTAGGTCAAGGTCATGAGTTCAAAATTATGGTATGTGTAGAAAGGTATTGTCAAAAGGAATACACAAGAGAAATATCAAAGCCCTATCACTTGCCAATCAATAGATATAGCCAATCTTTGTTTTTTTTAAAGAAGGTCAAATATCTAGGTCAAGGTCATAAGGTTAAACAGTTTCGTATGTGAAAAAAGGGCTTGTCACAAGAAATACACATGTGAAATATCAAAGCCCTATCACTTACCAATCAAAAGATATAGCCAATCTTAGAATTTTTGAAAAGTAGGTCAAATATCTAGGTCAAGGTCACGAGGTAAAAAAATATCGTTTGCGTAGAAAGGTCTTGTCACAAAGATTACACATGTGAAATATCAAAGCCCTATCACTTGCCAATCAAGAGATATAGCCAATATTAGATTTTTAGAAAAGTAGGTCAAATATCTAGATCAAGGTCACAAGGTCAAACATTATATGTGTAGAAAGGTCTAATCACAAGGAATACATGTGAAATATCAAAGCCCTATCACTAATCAATCAAGAGATATAGCCAATATTAGATTTTTAGAAAAGTAGGTCAAATATCTAGGTCAAGGTCACAAGGTCAAAAATCATGATATGTGTATAAAGGTCTTGTCACAAGAAATACACATGTGAAATATCAAAGCCCTATCACTTACCAATCAAAAGTTATGGGGTGTGACACCCAAGTGTGACAGACAGACGGAGGGACGGACAGACGAACAACGGACAAAGTGATCCCTAAGTGTCGCTGTGCTTCGCAGGCGACACAAAAAGTCAACATCTTAAAAATAAATTCAGAGTATATTTGGTAGCGTATGTGGCCAAGTTAATTCGAAGTATGAAAATAAGTACACAAAGCCAAACTAGCTATAGCTTGTCTTATTTAAAAAATCATTAAAAATCTAAAAGTTGATATTTTGACAGAATTCTTTCACAGTTTCATTTCTAGCGATAAATATAAAAATAAAAAGAGAAAAAAAAACTGAAAAAGGGAAAAAAAATTGTTGGGGTCCCGCTGGGGTTTGAAGCCACTCCCCATGGGTCCATTGGGCATGGAAAACATACATTATACCTATGTACAATCTTAAAAAATATTCTTTAAAAATCCAAAAGTGGATATCTTGACATAATTCTTTCACTTTTAGGGTACCATGCATGAGTACCTCATACCTACAAATTGTCATGACTCTGAAGAGTGGTTATAGAAAAGAAGCAGAAAATGTATGAAAATCACCCCCCCCCCCCTTCCTTTTTACATAAGAAAAAAATTCATAAAAAATCAAAAAAATAAAATTTAAGCATAAAATACATATCAAAGCATTAAGTAAGTTAAATATGATAAATATGTAGTAAATGAGTGTGTAAAATCATACACTTATTGAGTTATTTAAAGAAATAGTGCAAAAATGTGCATTTCTGACTAAGTCCGAAAAGACGTCAAAAACGCGTCAAAAATTTGACTTCGAAGTGGAACCAAAAATAACAACACTTCTTAAGACATCTCTCTAGATCATCCTGATGCTTTCGGTTTGTCGATACATGCTTCGGTTCTGAAGAAGAAGTTTGTCAAAGGAGGGTACCCCCCGTGACCTACTTTTGGCTGTGGTGGCGCCACCTGTTGAAAGATCCGGACGAAAAACAACAACACTTGTAGGGGACCATGAGTACTTCATACCTACCAAGTTTCATCAAAATCCCTTCAGCCGTTCTGGAGAAGAAGTTTAAAATGTGAAAAGTTTACGACGACGGACGACGACGGACGACGACGACGACGACGACGGACGACAGACGCAACACTATGACAATAGCTCACTTGAGCCTATGGCTCAGGTGAGCTAAAAAGTTCCTTGAAAATTGAAAAGGTCGACTGTCTGGGAACTCTTACTGTCCGGAAACTGTTCGGACACCAGTACCTCTTTACCAAATGCAATTCACCAGACATATATGTCTCAGATACAATGTACCTAATTAGTTTTCGTTGCTGGTACTTTAGTCAACGTTATTCTGTGGCAACTTCATATTAGCACGATGAATTGATTTCTTATCTAAAGAGATACTTCACAAAGGAACATTTGTTAAAAAACAATACACCGAACAATTTTCCTACAGAGAGAGAGAGAGAGAGAGAGAGATGTAGGCACTTTGCGTTGTATGACATGTACAATATTACATTTTCCAACCCATCTCGTTGTCATCTAACATAGGATATGTACCGATTGTCCCCTATTCACTGTAACCCTAACTGTATTGGTGCGGAATAATCAAATCCCTGAAGTAATCCCTAGAGTTTGTGCAGTCAACAATATACCGAACAATTTTCCAACAATCTAATATTTCTGATTAACCTGTCAACGTACTAATGTTACATTTTTATGATCTGTTTAGTTCAGGTAACATTAACAAAATGAAACAATCGAACTTATGAAAAGACACACGACGCTGACTTTTCTCGTTTTCTACGTTCTCATACCTTTTTGCATGTTAGAAAAAACCTAGAGAAATTGGTATTTATTGTAAAAGCAAATTTATGAAGATTACATTTAATTGAAATAAGATAAAGAGAGGTCAGATGTGCTACCTTAACGATATTTTTTCCTTTTAATAAATCGCTTAGTAAGCGTGTAATGAATTATGTCCCCTTGACCTACTTATCGATCCTTGCAAGGAAAAACTTGGTTACGTAGAAATAAGTGTTTCTAACTAAAGCTCAGACACTGATCGATTAGATTATTTAATTTCAAACATTCTTTGTTCAAACAATATTTCCAATCCTTGAACAGTCTCCCTTCACTCCACGCATGGAGCAAGATACTTAATTATACATTACTTAAGATGCCACTTCAGTTTTTATTACGTATTTTCTCTCTTCCTTATATTTTCAGCAATCATTGGAAATGCAAATGAGCCCCGAAGCGCCCCATCCCAAAATACAGAAATAATGATAAAAAAGGAGACAAAACAGTTCTGAATAAGGCACGACAAATTTCTTAATTCATCAAATCTATCGTAGGTTAACATCTTTTATTAAAATCAATATTCGGTCTTCTTTATTAACGCCCGAACATTCCGCTTAGGTAAAAATACAATGTATACCGTGATACACAATTTTTCGGTATTTTGTCGATTTATTTGAAAATACTCTTAAAACCTTGAAGTGCCCAAACTCGTAGCCTTCTTTAACATCATGTATATGCTAAACTATTGTATTTCCCTGAGATGTTAATATTGAAAGGACCGTGCTGCAATTCGTGTAATAACACTCGTGACGTCATAATGCATAATATCTAAAGAAACATGCCGCGACGGCTGTTCTAACCTGCAAACTGAACCCTCCGTGAGATGAATTTTAACGTCACTATTTTACCTAGAAAAAGCAATTTCAGAAAACAAGAATGAAACAGACAACTATGGTGCATTTATATAGAATAAATGTCATAATTTGTGTTTTGTTACGGGTATGCAACACACAGCAAGTGCATTTATCGCATGAAATGCGCTAATGCGCATTACATGTATGATAAATGCACTTGCTGTGTGTTGCATACCCGTAACAAAACAAAACTTAAGACATTTATTCTCTATTTCGAGTCAATTTTAATACACCAGAAACGTGTTTCGCATAGTAAATCTTCATCAGTGGTGCTTCAAGCCAAAGATATTTTTCTGTGGCGAACAATTAAAAAATAGCTTAAGCTAGTTTATACTTTTTTAAAAAAGCAATTCGTGTGATCACTGGGTATAGTATACTTTTAGATACTTTATGGATTCAACATCGCGTCTAGATTAACATGTTCATTAAGAGTATCCGTACTGATTTGAAATACATTACTTTTGTTGTATTAGGAATTAGCATAATTCTATCCTTTACTAGTTCTTCGGCGTAATTCTTAGGTTAAGTGTGTTTAGAATTTCACTCTTCGTATATTTGATGTGTAAAATTTCCATTATTTAGGCCTCGATCGTAACTTGTTGAAATATGCATACGGTGCAATGAAATATAATAATAGTAAATATCTTGGTTGGTAATTCATAAAATTCCGTCAAAAAATTGAAAATTATTTTAAACTAATTAGTATCTCCCTGAATAAGGCATATATATGTCTTAACTGGTTCTTTGGAATATTTAGAATTTCGCTTTTCATACATCATTTTTAAAAAATTTCCTCAATTTATGTCTAAAGCATTACTGATGATAGATTACTTGTTGAAACGCGCATATGATGCACTGTAATTATAACTTTAGAACAAACATTTCAATAATGAGAACTTTTAAAATACTTTGGATTTTATCTAATTAGGCGTCAAAATTATTTTGAAATACACATGTGGTCTATGCATAGGTATGGTCATAGTTTTATTTTAATTAGAATAATGGTGGAATTACGAAATCTAATTAATTGGTCTCCCTCTTTTAATAAATGTTGTCCGTTCTTTGCTTACTTAATATCCATATCCTCTTGGTGTTCTTGTCTTTTGGTCTTTTAACTGTTTATTTGCGTGGTTGTTTTGACTGATGTCCGTTTTTTTGTGTCTCAGTCTGGTGTTATATTTTGGTCCTTAATATGGTCCTTATTCGTTTGGATTAACTTAAAATATTTTTATTCATTACATTGATTTGGAAAGATGAAAACAATACATATAAGAAGAGACAAGACCTGCCTGAATGCAAACTAGATCAAAGAAAATTTAATATCTATAATCGCTACACACACGCTTGTGTAAGCATTACCACCTGGTCCTGTTAGAAAAAAAAAATCAACTAGTCTATGAAATTGAAACATCTGTTATTCATGAAGTTTCAATATTTTCATACATTTGTATGAATTATTGATACATGTAGTGTTTGTCTCAACCATGTTACATTTGATGTACACCATTCGACAAATTGAAATCTTATCATTTATACATAATAAATGGAGTGTCGATTTAAATAGAAAAGAAATGAGGGGATCTCCTACAAACCTCGGTTGCAGCACCTACAGCAAGCCCCCCCCCCCCCCCCCCCCAACACCAATGCAAAACACAGAGCAGACAGAAATATAGATGTCAATGATGTTTGAAATAAATTAAGATTTAGACAACGATAAAAAAGAGTAGATAAATTGTGATAATTTATTTTGAAACTAAGGGGTATCTCCCTTATGACATACATGTAGCTATGTCCTAAGATGGCTCTTTAGCAGAAATATTACGTCATCTTCTGAATTTTTCTCTTAATATGATATATTTACATTACTAGTATATTCCCCATGTTGAACGCCAATTAGGCAACTAGAATTATATTCCAATAACTTGGGTTGCTATTGTGACGTCACGTTCAAGTTTTGCATGTAGGGAGAATTTGCCGACGTTCAAACTCATTCGACGCTATAACAGGCAAAATCTGCGAAATGCATGCAAATAAAAATAACCGATATTTAGAATAAATGTAAATATAAGTAATGACTGTCTTACTTTTGGTGTTCATGGATGTATAATTCTGGTTGGACACGTGCAAATTTTCCGAGAATCGCTTTGCGATTCACGGAATTTGCACGTGACCAACCAGAATTATACACCCATGAACATCAAAAGTAAGACAGTCATTTCTTAAATAATCACCATTTGGGTTTCCTTTCATTTCACTTCGGGCATCAATATTCATACATTGTTGAAATGCGCATATAAAGTGTACTAAACAAATTACGATAGAGCATTTATTTCAATAAGATAAATTCATAATAATTCATAATAAATAGTAAGTTGTTTTCTCTGCTAGTGGACTGTTAATCCCCGTGGATATCATTCACTTAGTTTAATGTGCTTCTGCACTGACTTGCAACATTTGTCTGATGCTGAATTTGATAAATTATTCTGAAACTAAAGGATATCTCCCTTATGGCATAGCTCTGTCCTTAGCTGACTTTTTGGCTTTTATCTTAGGTCAGGTTTTGAATTCTGCTCTTCATATGTTGCTATTTAGACATTTTTTTCTTTTGACCAAGCATCACTGATAATACATTACTTTTTGAAATATGGTGCACTAAATGTTTACGATATAGAACATACACATTGTAATTATTATATTGATATACCGTATACTCCTATGAAAAGCCCCCAATAAAAAACTTTAAACACCATCCTTTATCAAAAAGAATAAACAGACATTCCAGTTCAAGAGCTATAATTTGTTTTTGCTACAATTGTGTGTTGGATTTCTTATTATTAGTGTTCTCGATCGTCTTATTGTCCCTACTTTTTTCCGTTTTTTTTTTTTTTAATGTATTATTGATTTGTAATTTTTTTTTCTATTTTTATTTAATATGTGTTATTGTTTTAGTGTTTTTGTTTCATTTTTTAAAATATATTTTATTGATCTGTGCTTTTTTCCTTTTTTACATGTGGTATTGTTTTGTGTCCCCCTTTTTTACATGTGGTATTGTTTTGTGTGTTTTTTCCTGTTTTGTTTCGTGTTTTTTCCTGTTTTTTTATGTGTTATTGTTTTATTGCTTTTTTTTATAATTTTGAAAAAGATATTTTATTGGTTTGTGTGTTTTATATTTTTTTCAATCTTATGAGTGTGTATTCTGTTGTTGTCAATGCAACATGACTTCTAAACGCTGCAAGAATGAATTTCATTTTTTCACAGTGCTAATGAAGTTTTAATGAATTGAAATATACCTTCTTTAAATTTCCTGCGATCACACTAGTCAAAGTAATCCAATATTATTACATTTATTTCTTGCTACGTCCTTATCCGCCTGGTCTGTTTACTTTGAAAGTTAAGCTGTAATAATTATCAATATTAAAATACATATAGCTTAGATATAGTAAACATTTCAATGCACCATATGCGCATTTTAACAAACATGTGTCATCAGTGATGCTCGAAGCTGAAGAGGAGGAAATCTACATAATGTACACAGCCAATTGTGCTGAACATGAACTCTACATGAAAGTTCACATGAAATTTATGTGAAACGAGCACGAACATGAAATTTACATGAAATTTTCCACATGAAATTCATGTAAAGATTTTTACATGGATGTTATGTGAAGTTTCCTGTGAAGGTCACTTAGAAAAATTAATGTGAAATTCATGTGAAGGAAATTAATGTGAAATTCATGTGAAATAATGTTCACATAAATCTTATGTGAAATTTATATGAATTTTACATGAACTGTCATGTGAAATTTACATGATGCTCATTTCATATGAATTTCATGTGAGGCACAATTGGCTGTGTATCATATCTTTTAAAAGAACAATAATCTTAGTATGACCTCAATTCTGTGCCAAAGAACCAGCAAAGACAGAGAAGTGTCCCCAAGGAGATACCTCTTAGTTGTAGAATAATTCAACCCCCCCCCCAAAAAAAAGAAGAAAACACAGATTTGTGACGGAGAACATTTCTCGAGTAGTACTCGACGTTTGAGCTCCATTTGTTTCTCTACGTTATAAATGTGATATTTTCTGTTGAAATAAACATACAGTGCACTTAATATTCTTATCATTGACTAATAGCTTTCTTTCTTTTTTTTCCTCAGTAAATTGTATAATTTGAAATGATAACTGATATGATTTTCGACCTTACCGTGTAATATAGTCCACCTCTGAAATTGTTACGTACATAAGGTACGTCGAGGTCTATATCTTGGGATTATGCGTTGGAAAATGAGAAGACTGTCTTCTCCTTCATACGTATAAACCATCATGATGATCAAATATTGTTTAAATCCTACAGTATTTGCCATGGTTGGGCTATCCATCAAAGAAGATATATGAAATGTGTTCAGAATCTGCTATGAAATTTCAAAGTGATCTAGAGGTAAATATGTGACAAAGCATGCAGTTACCTAATTCACATTTAAAGAAAGAAGGGGATCTCCAACAACACTAGGTTTCAGCACCTACAGCAAAACCCCAAAACACCCAATGCAAAAACACAGAGCAGACAAGCACAGAAAGAGACGCAAAAGGGACAAGAACACCAACTCACACCATAGAAACATTAACTAAAACATAAAAGACCACACATAAACCAACGAGACCAATGGTCAACCGTTGCCGAGTTAGGACGGCCATCTGCCACGGGAATAGCAGAAGGTATGGTTATCCTGGATTACGTGCACACAACCCTACCACTATTCCAATTTCCCATCGGTCTCGAAGAACGCACAATTATGGTGTAAACAACCTCCTCACTGTTAGATGACCACACACAAACAAGACCGTAAAACGCAAGGGTCCAAGTAACACAGATGAATATGTAAATGGATATCAAAAGAGGGCGTGCGTAAAACAGTCCGTGTTCTGCCGGCTGTAGCGAGCTCATATGTAATCAACCGAGGAGTCCGACTGACATTCAGAGAGGACAGGTGGTCGGGGTCCTGTCTTTTCTAAAGAGGTTTGGACATAGCCCGTCATGGGGTCCCGTCGTAACAGTCAGTCAGTCTTAAGAATGCGCTCGTACAAGACTGCAGATTGATCAAGTACCAAGCTTAGTGTCCCTCTGGTGACATTAGGATCATATCCACGGTATATAAGGCGTTTGATGACACCGATGCATTTTCGATAGTTATGCTGTCTACCTTTGATCCGTCTTATTTTGTTAATTATGTCACCATAAAATGCAGGCTGTGGAATACCTAAAGTAATATACTCTGTTGCTTGTACGGGTCCGAATTTCAAAAGAAGTTGATCATAATTTTTGTAAAATTTCCAGAAAGTCTTTACTAGTTTGTGAAAGCGAAAATCTTGACCTAAAAGTTTCTTTGTAATTTGTAAATTTCTACGATGAAAATCCAAAACATCAGTACATGCTATAGCATACCGGATGAGCTGTGAAATGTAGATACCGTATGACGTTAATCTAGGGACATCACCGTCAAGCCAGGGGAATTTTACTATGTTGAATCCAAAATCTTTACTATATTAAATCCAAAATCATTTTGTTTGTCATACACACTTGTATGAATTTCTCCATTGACAATTTTGATATCTAGGTCCAAAAATTGTGTTTCTGTGTCTGTAACGATAGCCTTGTTTAGAGGTAATTCTTGTGGATAAATAACATCTTTATACTTTTCAAAAACAGGATTATCGATAGTAAGAATATCATCCAGGTACCTAAAAGTACCAATGAAACATTTCACATCACCATGTTTTCTTTGCTTTTGAAGATTTTGAATAATTTTTTTTTCATATGTGTATAAAATAAATCTGCAACAAGAGGCGCACAATTTGTACCCATAGGAATCCCTACAAACGGCTTGTAGAGATTCTCAACAAATCTTACATAAATGATGTCCAAGAGGAAGGACAAGACAGTACGCAGGTCGCTACATGTCCAAGATTTGTATGATTTGTATTCTGTAGCAGAAAAGAAACCCTTTGATCCAGATGTACAAATATAAATTTTTCCCTCTCGATTATAGAACCATTATATGAGTTTGGACAATTGATAATTAATCTTGTCGTGAGGAAGCGTGGTGTATATATTTGAAAAGTCGTATGAAGAAATCGCATTGGCTTATGAATTTCTAGATTTCATTTGACAATCACATCCCCTGGATTTTTAATAGACCAAAATAAATTTACATCATTCCTGTTCAGAACAGTTTTACAATATTTTGCAATGTGTTCCTTTACCACCGTGAGGGCTGACGTCAGATTTTTAGACAAACTTGTAGTTGAGCAGTTGCTAGAATTAGCAATGTATCTAAATTTGTAAGGAGATTTGTGCACTTTTGGTATGCAGTATATTGTAGGAGGATCCAATTTAGAGATTCTTTGCATTGGAGATATTTTGAAATTATCAGTCCCGTTCAGACATTAATTTTTGAAAAAATGAATCAAACACAAAATTAATAGGGGTAGATGATAAAAAGAAAATTATATGTTCCAAATCTCTAGATATGAATGTTTCACTTTTAGCTATGAAAGATCAGTACTCAATTCGTGTAATAAAGCTTTAAAAAGTGAAGCCAAAATGGTTTTAGCTTAAGAGTTTCCCTCTGTATTTTTGTGTACTGACGATTAAGACTCACTAAACACTGTCAACAAAACAACTTTAAGGTAAGGGTTGCGACTACAGGGAGATAACTCTATTTTTATATCACGTAATATTTGAAACCGACATGGACGGTAAATGGTATAAGCTCAGTTTGTTGCATTATTTCAGAAAAAAATGATACTCCTTGAAATTTTTATTGCTGAATGGGTATTTTTGGGAAAAATGCATATTTTTCAATGAAAAATCGCCGAAAATAGGAAAAAAAAATTGTCATTTTCGCATGAGTTCTGCTTCTAAAGATTCAAACATCAGAATATATCCTATTCATTATTCTCTTTAAAAATGAGAGAATTAGAAATTCGTACTTTGAGTAAATCTCTATGTTTTTGGGTCAAAATGTTGATTTTTTGCACAAATTATTTTCCTCAAAAACGAATTCGGTTACATATTGGTTTGACTGCTTTAGGATAAAGAAATACCATAGCCCTATACATAGAAAAAAAAATGTGTACCTGGCGACCTTCTAGCTATTAATAGAAATAACGAGTTGTAGCCATGGCAACCAGCAAAATTGTATTTATAAGAAAATACACTCCTTAGAACTGTTTATTTTATCAGAATTTTTCAAAATAGGCTTTAATTCATACACAAGCTATAAGAATCCAGAAAAATAAGGTTATATATGACTTTTTCAATTTTCATGCATTGCAGAGGTATGTAAAGTTATGATGTGGTATTCTGTAAAATGACGAAAATGTGAAAATAGGCCAAAAATGGACGTTTATAGCCAAAAAAACGGGACGGGCAAATTTTGATATTTTGGTCTGAATAGTTCGAGGAGATGTTCCTCTACATGTGGACATATCCATCTTTCTTCTACCTCATTTCTATTAAAAGTCGCTACCCTGACATTAATGAAATGACAAACAGAAATATAGAAAGGCGGAAAAATAATGTATTGAAGCGAAGTAAGCTGTAGATTACAATAGGCTTTATTTGAGATAAAACAAACTTAATGCTGAGAAATATTGATTCTTCGGGCAATGGGAAGTTCACCTTACATAATTATTATTATATTATCAACTGTTTTTATTGGAAGTATTCAGACAGATTAGTCTATGTGACACTTATTGGAACGAATAAATCATCCGGTTACAAATATGGTGATCATATAATCAATATACACCAGTCCCAATCAAATATGACATAATCCATATGCTTCTATCGGATTCAAGTTGTTGATTAAAAAATACATTATGTTTTAAGGAGAGATACACTTTTTGAACTAGCTCATAACCTTCTTTAGATCGAATACTACAAAATCTGTCCAATATGCACTCAGTCTGATATTTACATTGTACAAGAGCAACGCACTTAATCTATTCAACACCTCTTATATATCATTTGACAATATTGCCATATCTTAAAGAATAATCTGACGTGTATACTTAGAGTGAATCTGGGTTTGGATACATGATTTTTAAAAGAAACCGTTCAAATCTAAATTAGAAAAACCCTTGTACACCGTATATACAATTCAAGCACTATTTATATGTTGATACATAATATTGCAACTCAGTGTGAATATCAAACAAATTTGAAACATATGACGAATGTCGCTCAAAACAACAGTTACTGCATTAAGGATTGTAGAAAAATCAATTGAGAACAACCAACTACCATAGCAAAGAGAAGCAATATTATAGACATTTTTCACCGTGACGAACTTCGCACTCCGAACTTCGTACTTCGCACTTCGAACATTGAAGAAAAAGTGGCGTGGCTGCCGTTCGCGTATAAACTCATAGGCGGAGTCATCTACATTTTGATTAGTATACTCAATGGAATGGTATATTGGACTTCCTGTACAACTGGCACGCTTTTTTCGGCAACCCACTTATGAAATTAAAGTGCGAAGTTCGAAGTTCGAAGTGCGAAGTTCGTCACGGTGAAAAAAGTCTAATATGAATTATGAAGGAGAACACATAAAACGAGAGTTTTGTGAACAAAGACTTGACTTTATACGAAAACCAACTATATTCATTGCAAATCCTGTTGTCATCCGGATTGAAGGTGAACATAATCCCTCCACTTATCCGAATACAACGAGATTGCATAAGACGCCTGGCTGTTACGTAAACAAAAAGTTACCCTTCTTACTACATGTACAAGGTGTCACCACAAAAGAGACAATATGCTGCTGGGATCTTCATGTCACCACAAAAGAGACAATATGCTGCTGGGATCTTCATTACAATGTACAACAATTGCATTGTGAGTGGATATTAAAAATAGAATTCGGCATACGAAGAGCAGTCCGTGTTTTGATGACTGTAATAGGCTCATGACCAATCACATGAGAAACCAATGTCAAACGTCTATAAATTCAATAACATGATTTAAGAACAGATAAATTTGCAGCATTGACATGCACGTTTCGGGTAACCCTTGTCAGTGATCCTCAATCTAAACAATGTAATATGGCCAAAGAGTGTGAAAATTATTATGTCCAAGAATGAACCAAAAGACCTAGCAGGATGGTGGGATGTAATGCTACAGGACTCGCGTTTTAGAAATTTCAAGAAATTTTGTTAACAGAAATTTTCGAATGCGTTGTAGAAACGTTCAGCCAAAGTTGATAGAACTTGGCTACATCTGCCCTCGGGGACTCCTGGTCCACCAGCAGTGAAACTCACAAAGTGGTACAAATGTCAAATGTCTTCAAATTCAATAGCATAATTTCAGAACAGATAAATTTACAGCATCGACCAGACATGCACGTTTCGGGTACTCAGCTCTCTATTATTCACATAACCTTCATTTCACTACATGTAAATCCGATTCCTTTCAAGCAAAAAAACGATATGTTTACTGCTGGTTGCAATGTATCATAAAAGCACATTATGGTTCTAAAAATAATATATACATGTAACATAGAAACAAGGCGGAAGGTGCCGTAGGTAGTTGGTTAGAATCCCTGGCAAGGAAGAATAGGTAAATAGGGTACCTTGTTACATATATATACAATATACACGATTTTCTTGTGCTTTGTATATGTTTATTTCTCATGTATGTATAGTCTGACTATCCCAGGTCCATCCTACTAATTGGGTGTTAAGGTACATGTACTGTTTTGTTTGTGCTTTCTGTAACATAGAAACAAAATATACAAACATAGTGCCCCATTTATACATTTTGACATGTGCTTATCAGGAGGAACTCAAAATATAGATTTTCAAATGTGCATTGAAACCAAAGAACCGTTAAATCATGTACCGCTTAATTCGCTAGATTTTGTATAATTCACACAATAAACTCTTAGCAAATTGAAAGTTACATGTAAGACTGTAAGTCGGCGCAGAAGCTCTAAAAGACAACACAAACATTAACTTAAGCAAACTAAAGTGCAAACAATAACTTCTGTTTCGAGCTGTCATGTGCAGAGATACAATACAAAGGGGTTGCAATCAATCAATATGAGACAAATCCTTGCATCGTTAGCATGGTTTGTGAAACACATTCTATTTGAATTAAAATATTAAATTATTTCAAGGGCCAATGTCGAAAAGAAAATTGACTTAGAAGTATCGAGGACAGAGTTGTGAAATATCATTGTGAGATAATGATCTCAGAGACATTTTTCTGGAGCATAACAAAACGGGATGATATTGCAGGCGCCTAACATATTGTCATGAGTACATTCATATCAAAATGAAGCCATTGTCTGAAATAAGCTGCATTAAAATTTTATGATCGGCCCATTGACGATATTGGAAAAAAATCATGACAATCAATTGATAGTCTTATGAGGATTTATTTTTGACAGACGGAGAAATTTACTGTAAGCTTGTTGTCCCAATTGTATATGGGGATGATCAATAAAACCGGGGTATAATGTCATAGGGAACCGGCAATGTATCAACTATTACATATCTATTGGCAATAGTAATGCAATAATTGTGGTATGATGTATTCATTTAATGTAGATGAAAAGCATGTATTAATGAGATCATCAATCCAATGGGGATCGATTTCTATAAGTCGTCCTACTCAAATATGAATTATAGCATGGAATTTAAGCAATTTCTCTTAAAAGGACAATTTTTGTCTTTCAGAGATACATTCATAAATGAAAGTGGAATCCACCTGCATCGAATACATTGTACCCACAAGACAATATTTTAAAAATTCAACAGAATTAGCACATCTGCAATGATCTCAACTGTAAGAATTCTTCTCGACTGTATAAGAATCTGCAGATGACAGATGCATGTGTTAAACGTCTTCAAGTTCAATAGCATCATTTCAAACCTGATAAATTCACAGCATGGACCAGACATGCACGTTTCGGGTACTAAACCCTCGTCAGTGATCATCAGTCTAAACAATGTAATATTGCCAAAAAGTATGAAATTATTATGTCAAAAATGTATCGAAAGATGTAGCAGAATGGGTGGGATATGATGCTACAGGACCCATCTTTTAGGAATTTCAAGAAAATTTGTAACAGAAAATTTCAAATGCGTTGGAAGAGACAGACGATCAACCGAAGTTGATCGAACTTGGCTACATTTGCCCTCGGGGACTCTTGGTCCACCAGCAGTGACACTCACCAAGTAGTTCAAATGTTAAATGTCTTCAAGTTCAATAGCATCATTTAAGACCAGATAAATTTACAGCATGGACCAGACATGCACGTTTCGGGTACTTATATTGGATTCCAGAAGTCCGATACATCGCATTTGGGACGATTTGTTTATAATTGTAAACGTCTTCAAATTGAATAGCATCATTTAAGAACAAATAAATTGGCAACGTGGACCAGACATGCACGTTTCGGGTACTTAACCCTCATCAGTGATCCTAAATCCTAAATCTAAACAATGTAATATGCCAAAAAAGTATGAAAGTTACTATGTCGAAAAAGGGTACCGAAAGACGTAGCAGGATGGGTGGGATATGATGCTACAGGACCCACTTTTTAGAAATTTCAAGAAATTTTGATAACAGAAATTTAGATTGCGTTGAAGAAATCTGTTTTCTTTAATACAGTTGAACACCTTTTTTTCTTTGGTAAATCCTAGTTTTGCCTTTTCAATATCAATATTGAAATACATGTTCTATTGTAACAAATTTTGTACACCATATGCGTATTTCAACATGTTACGACTGATCAGTTAGGTTTGAGGTCGAACTAGAGGAATTAGAAATATGAATGTATTGAAGAGTGAATTTCTAAACGTGACATGAAATGTTTGTTAAAGAACAAGACAACGACAGAGTTATGCCTTTTATTGTTTTTGTCAGGTGTAGTTGTTGCTGATTGATGTCATTGGTGTTTTTGTCAGGTGTAGTAGTTGATGATTGGTGTCATTGGTGTTTTTGTCAGGTGTAGTAGTTGCTGATTGATGTCATTGGTGTTTTTGTCAGGTGTTGTAGTTGTTGATTGATGTCATTGGTGTTTTTGTCAGGTGTAGAAGTTGATGATTGATGTCATTGGTGTTTTTGTCAGGTGTAGTAGTTGCTGATTGATGTCATTGGTGTTTTTGTCATGTGTAGTAGTTGCTGATTGGTGTCATTGGTGTTTTTGTCAGGTCATGTATCCTTATTTATCCCCATTGGATTGTTGGTCTCATTAGTAATATGCTTTCATTTGTAACATTAAATGAATAAATCATATCACAATTATACATTGACATTGCCAATAGATTACCTCTCGACTTATTGGTGCATTGTCGGTTTCCTATGACATTTACCCCGGTTTGAATGATCATCCGTAAAGATATATACGAAAACAAGCCGATAGTAAATTATATTTATGCATTTGTCCTTTCTATGTATGACAAATATGGATAATGACCATATCCCAATACATAGTACAATATCGATCATTCAGAAAGTCATAATTCGAGGCATACCAAATCAGGATAAAACAAGAACCAAAGCAAACAAAGAAAAAACTCCACCATATGAAAAGAAGCGAACTCCCAATATGAGAGCGAGATCAGGCGCCCAGGAAGAGGCAGCATCTCCTGCTTGCATGCAACACCCGTCACTTCAATTCGCTAGAATTGTTACATCCGGCTACTTCCATTTCGGAAGATACAAGTTATTCGGTGGTTGGATGGTTCAAATGGTCTAAGGCAGATATCATCAACCATTCTGGAGATTGGACATTATAATGTATGATGAGTTCACCACATCGACATTAGATCTTCCTTAGTGACGAGGTTAGTCTGTCACAAACGTATCCCTGTCTGAGAAGCTTATCTGAAAGACGCCCAACTCTCAGAACAAAATCTGTATATTTGGTACTTGCTCTGGCATAGCGTACATGTTGTATCAACTGAGATATGAACACGCTATAAGCAGGCGAGGAAGGGATATTGCTTCTCAGAAAAGGAAAGTTTGTGATGTTGAAATTGAAGTCGTCACGTTTGTCATAGAGTGAGGTGTTCATGTGACCATCAGTGTCGTAGGACAACATTCTGTCCTGATAGGATGCTGAATTATTTGTCTCTGTAGTTTCGTTGACTTCAAGCTCCGACGGATAGATTCTACTGAGGTAATCCGCGAATTTTGGATCATTGATGGACAGCATATTGTCTATGTGTCTGTAAGCGAAGTTAAAGTTAGAAGCTACGTATCTGTTCCCTTCAGAGACCAAAGATTGAATGAATTCAGCTTCGTACGAGTTAAGAAAAATGTCGGCAAGGAGTGGGACACAATTGGTTCTCATTGGAATTCCGACAATTTGCTGGAAGACCTTTCCTCCATACACCACAAAAATGTTGTCGATCAGGACGTTTGACATCTGAATAATATCTGCTTCAGTGTACTTATTTTTAGAATCGGACTTTTCTTTAACAAAGTAGGTTTTGTCATGATTAAAAACAATAAATTTATATTTGCAATTGCCGTTCTTTCTTGTAAACGCATACATAAAAGCTTTGCGAGTCTTTCTTACAATTCAGAAAGTGGGATTGTTGTGTAAAGTGTCGAAAAATCAAAGACTTTGATCGAATGGACTCTATTTAAATGAGTGGATTTCAGATGTTCTAAAAGTTCCTTTGAATTCTTTAAAATCCACATCTGGTTAATACCGCTTCGAGAATATACTGTCGAACAATATTTTTGAAGTCCAGATTTGATTTCAGTGAAAACTTTGGTGAGCAAGATCGATAAAGATTTGGTTTAACTTATTTTGAGGAACCTGCGATGAAATGTTGTTTGTATGGATTTTATGCATCTTATATTATGCAATATAAGTATGGTCAATCTAAATCTAAATTATTTGTGTCAAAGCCAAAGGAAGCGAGAGCTGATTTGTGAGTAAGTTTGAGTAAGTCGCTTGTGCGTTGTTGTGAGTATTTCATGCTGGAAATCACATTTCTTTGTCGTTGTCATTAGATGGTATTTCATGGATAGGTACCCTGTATTACAATGAATGTACTGTCCTTTTACCAGCAACGCCAGTGAATATTAAAGATGTTCTAAATTAGACTTATCCAAAAAATCGTTGATTTCAATTAGTGTCAGTGGGCTGATTCACTATGTATCTCATTTCAAACTATGAGCTTGAATATCGCACTTGCATCTTTTAAAATTGTTTTCCATTTTTGTATTAAGAAATAAAGCAACAATCTAATTGGAAGCCTTAAAGAGCTGGGAAAACAGTAGAAATACGATCCTAGGATAGAACATTTTATCTTAGGAAAAAAATAATGGACTTTTAGCGCCGATTCATGATACACATAATTACTGTCATCGTACAAAATCAATATTGAACAAATTGGATGGTTCCGGCTAAACACAAAAACAATCTGATCAATTTAATTGTCATGATTCAACATAAGCACCATGGCATTGATTCTGTATCGATGTATACAATGACATACATTTATGAATAGTTTATTAGTTACGTTTATTTACTGATCAGTGTGTTGTAGAATTGTACTTAATTTTCTATGTTGCAAATTGAGTAAAAACGGTATTGTCGTAAATTTCTCTTTTGAATCGACCGCTTTAATAAGCACTTCAAGGGTCAAGCATTTAACTAAATCAATGCTTTGTAAATATATACGTATCATTTGATTTTCAAATGCTATTTTAAGAAAAGAAGATTCTGATTGGCTATAAAGATTTTTGATACAGCCAACTAAATGTTTCTTAGAAGTCTTCTGATGGCGCTATTTTTGGAATAGGGATTCCCTCAAACACGAAATCAGGTCGTAGCTGAAAATACAGAATTACAGATGATGAAGGGCAGTAAGTACCATTTCTCTTTGACTTAGTCAAACATTTACCGTACATGTAGGATGTGCTCCAACTACTTATTCAAAAGTTAAAGAGAAGAATGTTTGCTCTTTGAATAAAGCAACAGTCCGTTTTCACTAGAACATGTAGTAGGTATGAAATGATAAAAACGAATCTTATTTATTTTTATGCAGTTATCGAAGAAAAATGTATAATAAATCAAAAAAATTATTAACTAGAAATTTATTTCATTTTCTGTACAGTTGTAATCAAGTCTTGAAGTAAACCTCTTATAAATTATGACAATGTCATGCCGTATTACTTTAAGGTTTTGAATGTAACTTTGAAATAGCCTAAGAGTAACACAGAATGTCTGACTTCAAGAAATAAAAAGATTATAAAAAGTCATACCGTTGTAACACCCTAGATACAATGAGATTTGAAAATGTAAAATATGTTCATTTAAGTAATTAAATAAAACGAGAAGATAACAATAAAAGATTCACATAATAACATGCATTTGTTTCAAAATATTCAAAATTTGAAAACACAAAAATATTAATGAACAACATGCCGTCGTCTTTTGAATTTTCTGGGACTTATAGTCACATTTTTGCTTCTGATGATATAGTCCGAATAATTTCCGTCCAAAAGACGTTTGCCATTTTTCTGAACCATCCAACAAGAGACATGTTGATTGGTCGCTAAATTTAGTCTTTTGCCTAATGTTGCTACAACCTTTCTAGATTTTCTAGTATTTCCTTCCACTTTTAATTTTCCTCGAATTTTGCCTCCTCTTATGTTTTTCCTTTTGATTAGAGAAATCCGTCTGTAAATAAACTGACCTGAAATAAGAAAAAAGGAAATACAGATAAATCCCGTGCACTGAATAAGCATGGTTCAGAATGAAGAACGCATGAACTTCTCTTAAGTGTACTCGAAAGCCGACTGCTTAAAGGTTCAATAGTAAGGAATTCAATTGTCTCAACTCTGTTCCTTCTTGACGAAATTTCAAACTAATCTTAATGTACAAGACAAGTGTTTCGGATAGTAAATCCTCATCAGTGGTAGTTATTCAATGCCGAAGTGATTTTCTGACATAGCCAAATGTATTTCAGTTACTCACCCTCTTGTTTTATTTTTTTGTACATTAAATTTGTACAGAGTTTTGTGTAAGGTAAAAATCAACGATGTCAACGACGATGACAAAAGAACTTAAAAGTATAAAATCTGCATTACCTAAAAGGCCATGGGTGTGCCACGAGAAACCCCTGTCATCTACAATGTAAAAACCCAGGAAATGGATCTTGCCCATGCGCAGTTGAGATTTGCTCCTCATGTGCCTGACTACAAGGAGGGTGATTCTGTGAGGGAACATAATGGCGATCATTTTCCCAGTACCGTCTGTTACTATCTTAGTCTTGTACGAACTCACGGCCTGCGATGCTTTCCATCTAAAGAATGTACGTAAATTTCATGATCTATGACAGACGTAATTTTTTTTTATCGTAGAACAAATATTTTTGCAATATCATACCATCAATTCGCGTATTTATTGAATGCCATATATGACGATATAAAGAGATATTCTCTTTTGAAGTGCTTTATCAAATTCAAATGATAATAAAGTTTTCTTAATCCAGGCATGCTCATTTGATAACCCCCCCCTCCCCCAACATGTAAATGTTACGCATTCCTTAATAATTCTAACTAATACCCTTAAGCCTAAAGTGTTCTTACTTGTAAACTCGCCCGTTTATTTTCCATTGCTGTGGAGTGATTTCCAGCATGGTTCTACTGCCAGATATTAATACGGAGCCCAAATAAGTCTTGACCTTCACCTCGGTTTCATTATTACTTTGGTTGCCCTGATCTACACTAGCGCCATCTATGCGAGGTTGCATGTGGTTAGCTCCCCTTCTTTGACGTGTGGTAGCCGCTGCTACTGTTGCATCAACGACTATTCCTGTTATAATGGTGGATGGAACAGTCAATAGTTCTAATGCTTAATCGTTATTGTCACAAACAGTAAAATATTTCAGTTATTCAATGGCATTACGAATTGGGCACCCATGGAATCCTGAGACCTGAAGTCACAGCATAGTCATAATGTGAAAATTTTGACCAATTTCGATATTGAAAAGATGGTTACTTAAAGACTTATGGGCTCTTACAGATTACATTGAACTCTGTGGAAAAAAAATTATTTTTCTTAGATTTTTCTACAGAATAATAGGGCTTCAAATAATGTCTAAAAATATACATGTATTTCATCAAATTTCGATGAAAAAACAAAATTTCACCGATTAGTTATTCTGCAATCATTTTTTGAAAAATATTTTTCGTCTAGGGGGATAACTCATTAACACGAGCCTATTCAGAGTTTCCTTTTTTCGATTACTTCTTGGCTTGTTCAAATGTTTTTTACAATATCATAGGACTTAGAAATGTATCAAATGGTGAATACACCAACATGTAATTTCAATGTTTTTGGCATTATTACTTTCATTACACATCGAATACCTTCAATATATTTGCTGCCATACTAAAGACTACAAATTTCTCGCAATTTTAATTTCTACAGTAGACTAGTAAGGATATTTACAAGAAAGAAAAACGAAGTGTCCCGCCTCTGCTTCCAGAGATCAACCTTCTGGACAAAACACTCTAAAAACGGCGCCGCAGATACATGTATGCATTATCGAGTCTTTGCAGGATAAAGAGTTTTCCCCCTTAAAGACGGTATCTGACGTAAAACCCTTGTGATGTCATGAAAATGGTATGGCAACTTCCATTTTATACCGTCATTTCCCAGACTTTAGGACTGTTTCCATAGAATTTGATGACGTCATAAACAGACTACGTCAGATACCGTCTCAAATGGGAAGTAACTCTGGTTTTCGAAAATAGCGAATTGAATGAAGGTCGACGCAAAATTCAAAACCAAAATCCAAAAAAATAATAGGCATACAGATACTTGAAAAAATACATGAACAAAAAATCTCGCAAAGATGGGGAGGAGATGCCAAACAGTGAAAACGGTTCCAGATAATGAATTGCGTATTCTTCACACAATTCAGAAAGTCAAAGTATTTACAGATGCTAGAGATAGTGTATTGTATTGTTCCTATCTATCTAAACTGAAGAGGGATCACTTAATGTCTAGATACAAAAAAGATGATGTTGGTAAACAAACCATATACAGAATTAAACAGAGAAGAGTATGACGATTTAGAACATGAAAACTTTCCTTGTACTTTCGCATTTTCTCATGTGCAAATTTAAGAATATTGGTAATATTCACAATTCTTGCATACGGTATGAAAGGATATTTTGAGTGGTACACTTGAGTATAATGATGTTGTGGATTTGCGTGTACACGTTACGGTTAAAAATATAATAAAAGATGTATACAGAAGTAAGAAAAACATAAAAATATAATACCAGATTTCTTCTTGATTGACAATTATATGTTACAGTATAAGCATCTTTTTATCCTTTCAAAAATTGACTTTTGTTCTTTACTATACACAATAACTGTATAACAATAGTCTATTTCAGCGTTTTGTGTATAATTTGCAAATGCTTTCATCGCATCGTTAACTGGTATCTTTGAATTTGTATGTATTTAGTGTACTGAAATAGTAAACGCTTTGTGTTTACAGGGTAGTAACAATCTTGATAACGTGAATTATTTCCCTTATCATTGTATAAAACTATCGTTCAACCCTTTATGACTGGAATCTGGAGTAATTGAAGGTATGATAAGATCTTCGTTTTGAATAATGGACCATTTTCTATCAATTACTTAGCTATCAAAGATTTGAACAGGGAAAGCCTATATGATCAGTTGATATACGATTTAGAGAATGTTACCTGAAATTTCATCTCTGACCAAGTTGAAAACATCTCCGTCTGTTCCCATTACGTCAAAGCACACTGATGTCTCAAGACCTTTAACTCGAATGATGAAATGTGGATCACTATCAACTAAAGGACAAAGGAAATATTATAAAAGATAGATTTGCATAAGCATCATTAGCTTCTTTCCAGACTGTTTGAGATTGTGGCACTTGAAATATATGTATCTTATAACATGCGTTGTAGTGATTGCTACATAGAGAAGATTTTTTCAGATTACATATGAAATAAACGATTACTTTTCTAAAAGTCACGAGTTTGCTAATATAATCTGAGTAAACAAAAAATGGTAATTGTCTAAAGTTTGCTCTTGATGCTCTGTCATTTTATGGCTTTTGTTTGTTCCAATATACACCGTTATCTGCTATTCTAATTCATTCTGTTTGTTTCACGCATTCTGATTGGTTCACAGGATTTCTACAAGCATGTATAACGACGTTATACATGTCGCAAACCGACTCACTTGACATACTTAAATTGTATTCCTACGTAAATTTGCACGTTACAAGCTTTAGCGCACTTTTTGCGTATGACGTCATGCTTCCCTTTGTTCTTCGCTCCTGTGACGTCATACTGTAACGTAAAACTACAAGGTATTAGCTTGTAAATGGCGTTCTCCAAATGTAAACAACAGAGCAAGTAAGTTTATCATTGATAACACTTTGATTTTTCGCTATTGTAATAAATACGAAGGAGATGTATTTTATATTTTGCAGCGCAATAATTTCTTTTGGTTGTTGTTAGTCCTCCGTAGCAACGTCAACTCTAAAGCGATACGTGAGACTCTCTGAGGGGTATAAAAAGTTAAAATATTTCACATGAATTAGAATAGGGATAACGTACTGTGTTTTGTGGCTCCGACAGGTATATGTTGGATATACTGTTGGAAACATACGTTATACCGTCCGTCGGGGACAAGCCCCGACGGTATAACTGCGTTTCCAACAGTATATCCAACATATACCTGTCGGAACCACAAAACACAGTACGTTTATCCCCTAAGTCTAGATAGGTGGCTTCATGCTCATTTGTCGGGAGTTTTGAGGGATTCACAAAGATAAAATATTACCTTGCTATTCCTATCGAATGGGTTTGCTTTGTACAACCGTTATAAATTTGACAACAACAATAACTGGTGTTGTTTCATGATCATAAATCTTTGTCTAATGATAATCGGTTTCATTTACAGTGTATCGCTCTTGACTAGAATGTATATGTACATTCTTCGTCACCAAATTGATTTTTATTCTAAAAATAAGTGGTATCTCCTTGAAGTCATAGTTCTGTCCTTCGCTGCTTATAGGGTATAAATACACCACGTGGAATCGAAAAGTATGGTGTTGTTACAGAGTTTTTTTGTTTGTTTTTGTTTTTCATTTTCTAGATTAAACTTTACAAAACTGCTGAGCCGTTGCAGTAGGGCAATGCCTAATAAATCAATCCATATTGTCTAGGTATATGAAAAAGTTAATAGTTTTCACACTTCGTCGACAGAAACGTTCTTGGCCTATCATTCCCTTTGACGAACTCTGCCCTATCTGAAAGTCGGTCAGACTTCTCGGGTGATTGATCTTGAGCTCGCTTCAGCCAGCAGAGCACAGACTGATAAAGGCATGCTATGGGATTTTTTAGATCCATTTACATAGTATCTGTGTTACAAGAGGCGCTGCGTTTAGATATCTTGTTTGTGATGTCACCTCACAGTGACAAGTTTTTTGTTTATACAACAATTGTGCGTCTTTGGAGACATTTATGTATCCGGATAAGTGGGAGGGTTTTGCGCACGTAATCCGGATAACTACACCATTTCTTAATAGCACAGTGGTCTCCTTCCTTTGTTGTGTCGTCATTAATGTTTGATGTTTCTATACCTCTGTTTCGATTGTTTTGTATGATGTTAGTGAACATTGTTGTGTCTTTTTGCGATTTGTAGTTTTGTCTGATGTCATTTATGTTTCACTTTCTTGTGGGTGTGTTTCGCTGGGTGAGTGTAGGGTGGTCATACTGGAGATCCTTTCCTTTTCTTTTGAAGAATTTAAAAAAAAATATAGACTTTTCAGATATACATGTATAAGCGATGTGGACTTAACTTATTAGGCGTTGCCCAACTGCAAGGTCTCATTATTTTTGTGCAGTATCACTTAAATGATGAAAATACTAGTACAATCAACATCCTCCGTACGGAATCACAACATCATACGTTGCGATCACATCCGGTGTTTTAGGTCATGTATAAAATTTCGCTTTCTATATGCATGTATTCATCATTTGGATTTCCTCTGTTTCGGCCCCAATATTCATTAATGAGAAGTAATGCAATGTGCATATGGTGCACTGAAATAAAAACGATAGAACACATATTTCAAAAATACACATGTTTCCTTACCATAGGAGGGTGCTCTTCCGGCAAGTGCTAATCCCAATGATCCTGTAAGAGCGTTGTCCCAAACTGAGTGAGGGCTGTCGTTCATTTCATAATCCTCTAAACATCAATAGATAAATATGACAAAATTTTAATTGCAGTGCAGACGAGTTTTCTCTGTTTCACATTCAACTTAGTTTGATTAAGGCTTTTCTTGGAATTTTAGAAAAAAATGCTTAGGGTTTCTTGTCGGGAGTTTTGTACTTCTCGGACAAATACTAGGTTTAACTTCTCTTCATTTCATAAAAATGAAAGAAATGGAATACTCACCATTCGGATCAACAACTTTATCTTCTTCAGGCTTTGTCACAATCATTGACGTCAGAGGTGTTACGAAGTTATACTGAAAATATTTATAGATCTTAAATGACGACAGAAAAGTAGAATTAAGTTAAAACATGGCGGTAAGAAAACCTCCTGCATTACAAAACTAATTCAAATTAGATGAAACAACCACGCTTTGGTTGCTTAAGTATCCTTAGTAGTACTTTAATCTTTTCAAGGAAAATGCTGTACACTTAGGATAAAGTATTTTGAAATAAGTTGTATAGAAGAAAACGTAACTGTAGCATTTGAAATTTAGACTTTTGTCTGCGTACATCCAAATACACGTCGTCTTTTATTTATCAGATTCACTACGCTATACACAAGATGTGAATGGCTAATTTCATATTAGTATTGCTTGACTGTTTACGATGGAAATAATCCATTGCAGACAATGAGTTTATCTGAATATTTGACATCATTATTCTTAAACCTACTTATTCAAATATCTGATCAAATATCTTATTCTACCTTAATAGCTAGCTGCGTTGCTTTTTCTGTCAAGAGATTTTTGGCTGTTTGGTTATGCGTCTTTAGTCGTTCTATCAGCATATGTTTTATCGACATATATGCCCAAATCTTTTCAGTAACTTCTGAAAAATTTGACGGAACCACCTCTGCACCTACTTTCTGTACTATATTGTTACTTGGTTTAAACTCCAATGGACCGTCTGATCCAACTCCTTTAATCAGATAGTCCAAGCTGTTGATGCTATTATCTGTCACCTGACCGGAAATGACGAGCTCTGAGCCTTCAAAGTAGCTCGGGTATATAACGTTCGTAATGGAATTTTCTATTACTCTATCGTCTAAGTAATGGAATGTAAGGTTCGCCATCAAAGTGGCCGCTATCTCCTTATAAAATCCTGTTAATTGCAAAGAAGCATCAGATGCCTCGTAAATTTTTCGTACAAATGCATTGTTTTGCGCAGACATTTTGCGCAGGAAGTGATAGTCTGCGTCTTCGCCAAACGACAAACTGAAGATAGGTATGGAAGCACCATTTTCTTTATCGATATTCCCTAGAATTTTAGAGGTGTCAGTTTCGCCTTCTGTTGGTTCCCCATCAGTGAGGAAGATGATCAGTGAAGACGATGTCCGTGTTGTGTTGGATTTTTGGAAAATACGAAGGCCCTCTATAATGGCCGCTTCAATATTGGTATCTGTGAATATTCAAATTATAATTTGTTAATAACAAAAATTAATATACATTGCAAAATAGATAACTTCAGACATTGCTCTGGTATAGTCAAACACAAAACCCGTATTAAGACTATTAAAATTCACAATCAAAAGGCCTACAAATTCTTGAAAAAAATATAAAACAAAATTTTCTCACGAGAAGAATCAAAGGACTGAAGGTCCTAAGAGATACTTCCAGATCTACACAAAATTTATTTTCAGCAGATATTAAAATGTTGAATAATTTTATCGTAAGGCAATGATGATTATTTTTTAACACGGGATGCATGTGTGGAGCTTATAATATCTCTATAAACAACATAAACTATGTTTATCTAACCTCAGTGTTGATATAAGAAAGACAACTCTAAAACTTTCATGCAATATTTTAGTTTTCTTTCCTAACATTGTCAGAAACAAAGTAGTATATTACTACGCCTCTATTGTGCTGTGAAAACAAGAATTATAGTTGATATTGTGTGGTGCATTTATTCTATATGAAATTGAAACTGTTTTTTGTTTTGCATTTTGTATGTGTTAGACAGCAAATTCCTGAACTAGACACAGCACTATAATTTGAGGTGCAAAGCGGCAGTATATAAATTTGCATACTTTGAAGCAGTTACCATAACAGTAAGATACTTCCTGAAAGGAAGTATCTCAAAAATGGAACATACTGACGGAGACAAGAACAATAATGGAATTATCATTTTTAAAACAAAAGTTATCAAGTTAAGTGAAGGAAGAACTTGCATCCATCTGCTTCTATTCCGTCGATAAATTCAGACGCAGACGACAGCGTGTCAGAGGATACAGATGTCAAAGGTTCCGTCTTCCACCATCTTGAAATTTTACCAGCAAATTGTAGAATGTTAAAACTGTCGTCGGGATTCAAATTTGATAGAATTTCTTTCATTGCAGATTTAAGCTGATCGATCTTAGTTCCTGTCATCGAGCCACTAGAATCTAAGATGAATACAATTTGTCGCGGCATTCGCTGCAGCCCAGATGGCGAAAAATAGTGAACAAAATAACCATTCACTATCTGGAAAAGAGAAAGAGGGATAACTTTATTTATTATTCTGAACCAATCTGCATTGGAAGATATGAAAAAGATGTTACATTAGCAAGAAACTCGTTTCTCATTTTACGTTTTGATAAAGAGAAATCGGTCAATGTAAAATGTATTCATAATTACTGAAATACTGTCAGTGTCATTGATAAACAGATAACATATGCATAATTAATTTTACTTATATGACTGAGTCTTGGAATGGACAAAACAAGGTCCGTGCATGTACGAAACAGTGTTTCAGTTAGATTAAAAGGTGCAACAAAAAATCACCTAAAAGAATTATGATTGTTCTTATTAGACATTATTCGTGTTGACGCACTCCGGACTTCGCACTCTTAGGATGCATATCAAAGACATTAGGTGCGATAAGAGAAGCAAAATCTGGACATACAGTGAACGGAACGACACTAGAGAGCTTTAAATATGTATATTAACACATGAAAACAAATGAATTCTTTACACAAAGTATGTGAGCTTCATTGGAATAACATCACCAATTTACATTTGTTACACAGTCCTTTCGAAGTGCAATGTCCGATGTGCGAAGTCCGCGAACATTAAAATGTCTACTTACCCACTTTTAACTACTCACCAAAATTTCTCCTCCATCTTTGTTCCTGTCAATATCATATTCCACAATGAACAGACCAGAGAGTCCTTGTAAAGAGGCACGCTGTTGGTCTGCAACTGACGGGTTATACCTAATGTAGGCGGACGTCGACGAAGGACGCTGAACTATTGCATATGTATTCCATACTGAAAGATTCACAAAAACATTTATCGAGAAATAATCTGATTGGTCAAAGTAATTATTTGATATAGATTACATTGATAAATAAGAATGTGTTGTAAATACTATCAATGCATGTTTTCTACACTTCAAAATACATCATGTTATGAAATACAGCTGTCACCAGAACCAGGTTTGACATTTGAAATGTCATTTTTGACTCACAATTATCACTGCTGAGAAGCTATTGAAATTGAGGACATCAAATTACTCTACATCTAAATTTACGTGATGATGTAAGTGAAAACGACCGGGTGCATCTGACTATATTTGGCTGTGTCTGACAATCACTTTCAAATTGACTCAACATTATAAGGTGATTGTATTCATAAGTACTTTGAAATTAGGTCATTTATGCCGGATGAGAACTGTAAGTCTCCTAGGATATCGTTCCCCTAGTTTCACACTGTTTCGACCCTCGACATATATTTGTTAATTTTTTCTTTTTTGAAAAAAGTAAAGGACATCTTTCTGATGGCATAGCTCTGTTCTTAGCATGTTCTTTGGCATAAATTTTAGGTTCTTTGGCATGAATTTTAGGTTCTTTGGCATGAATTTTGGGTTCTTTGGCATTAATTTTAGGTCACATTTAGAATTTCACTCTTCATGTTTTCATTTCTTGGACTTCCTCTATCTCACAACACTGATGAGACATAACATGATTAAATGCACATATCAATTTTTTTTATAATAAAACATATATTTCAATATTGGCGAATGCTTCGAAGATATGTATGTCGATATGTATAAAATGAATGTTCAGTTACTTCTTCTAGGGTATGTCAAGGATATATCATTATTGACTATTTACACAATGAACAATAACGTTTTCAGATTGCTCAGTTCTATTCATGTGTTTCTTGATTGCGGTCTATATTTCTGACTTTGAGATTTTTCTGAGGTAGTTATTATGAAGGCTTGTCCAAATAATATTTTTTTAAAAGCAAGAATAATTTGCATCCGTGTAATTAAGAAATGACTGTCTTACTTTTGGTGTTCATGGGTGTATAATTCTGGTAGGACACGTGCAAATTCTGTGAATCATGAAGCGATTCTCGGAATATTTGCACGTGTCCTACCAGAATTATACACCCATGAACACCAAAAGTAAGACAGTCATTACTTATATTTTTATTTATCCTAAATTTCCGTCATTTTTATTTGCATGCACATCGCACATTTTACCTGAAACATCATCAAATGTATTTCAACGTTGGTAAATTCTCCCTACATGCAAAACTTGAACGTGACGTCACAATAGCAACCTAAGTTCTTGGAATATAATTCTAGTTGCCTAATGGGTGTTTAACATGGGGAATCTACTGGTAATGTAAATATTATCGCTTTGAACCTTGTCATACTTACTGTTATTCTGAAAATTATATAAAATGTCTTTTCTTAAAGGTGGAACGTGAAGATGTGTGATCGGTTTGAATTCTTGAATGGTGACTTCAACCAATAGATTGTTAACGACTTGGCCAGGATTGATATAAATTGTGTGTTCATATGTTCCACGCCTGCGCTGTAGAAGCTCGTTGTAGTGTAAGGTGAAGGTCACTTCGCTCAATGCAGCAACATGAATGGAGACCAGAAATCTGTTTGTATCACGAGGTCTGCAAAGAGTAAATGACATATTGTTATGTTTGAGAGAATGTAAAGGAATATAACTGCTGATTTTCATTGTCAACACAATGTAATTTATCTGCATCTATTATTTAAAATCATCAACGTGGAATAAGAAACTGCAATTTCGTCTGACAACATTATTTTTCAAAAATTCAAACTCTATGGTGGTATTTTTGGTACTTTCTTTTCATGCTCTAACTAACATTTTTAATACGACACAGAATTGAACCTCAAATTTTAAATAGAGATAAGGGATTTCTCGAAAGATGCTGTATAAAATTAACGTTCATGTTTATCGATTTTAAACTAGTAGATTTAAGCTAAGTGGGTGACAAGTAAGTGGTCAAATTTCATCTAGAGTCATAATAGTAATAAAACTCCTGTCACCTAACCGAGTTCCTATGTGTCCAGCCGTATGTCCTTTTTGTCTAGCCTTTTCGTATTTTTGTCGCGCTGCTTCTTTTTCCTGGACCTGTCCTGGATATAATTGACCATCGATTTCTCTGGAAAAAAATAAGGTTCTCATTAGTAAAATATAATCGAACAGAGCTATAAGTTTCATTTGTTCAATCTTTTGGCGATGTTTCGTGTTTATGAAAGGGAAGCTTCTCCTTTATCGATATGGTAGCCATGTATGTTGCATTTGTGTTACATGTAAGTCTGGTCCTGTAGCATCATATCCCACCCATTCTGCTTCGTCTTTCGGTACATTTTTGGACATAATAAGATTCACACTCTTTGACAAAATTACATTGTTTAGATTGACGATCAGTGACAAGGGTTAAGTACCCGAAACGTGCATGTCTGGTCCATACTGCAAATCTATCTGTTCTTAAATGTTGCTACTGAATTTGAAGACGTTTTACATTACATGGTCTCTATTTGTGTTAAATCTTGAGTGTTCTATCGGTATATTAAATGCCAAATGTTCCTTGATGTTTCTGTGTTGTGCGTTGACGTTCCTTGTCCCTTATGCGTCTCTTTCCGTGCTTGTCTGCTTTGTGTTTTTGCATTGAGTGTTTTGGGGTTTTGCTGTGGGTGCTACAACCTGGTGTTGTTGGAGATCCCCTCCTTTGTTTTGCATTCGAACTTTGTTGTCAAATTGTGGACTTGTTAAAGGTATACGTATCTCCCCTCTTCGAACTGATATATCATGAGAGTTAAGTCAAATGTAGCAGATAAAAAGATTGCTACTCTAACATGTAAGCATAAATGAAAAATATTTATTATGAGTTTTGTTCAGATCATTCCGACTGACGCTTTCAAATGCAATTCATAAAATAAACATAAGGACGTATTATGATCGACATGCTGTTGAAATGAATGAAACTGAATTATTCAGGCATTACCGTCAGCAGCATTGTGATAGTTCTATTCTCTTTATTCTATTGCAAACTTACGTCACACTTCTGAATAAAATGAATTCAACTTACAGGTATCGGCATGGAATGAGTATCAGACTGTATATAATTCATAGACTCCGAATAGGATCTTCTTGTTTTAACAAATGAAATCAATTTAAGGGGATAGGACGCTAATATTGCTAGTGAAACTTGTATCCAATCCCATTTTATGCAAAATGAAATAGATGTGTTTAAAATAAAGGAAAAACATAAAAAATATAAATTAAATGCAAACTCGAACGCGACATTCAATCCCAGAAGAAAATCAGCACAATGGAACAGGTTCGATTTCAGACTGGACCACGTACAAGTCGAAATAATACATTATGATTTTTCATTCATACGAACCCTTATCCTAAATTCCAATATGACTAAACAGATTAAATTATACCCTATATATGTAGTCATTTATCCTTTACGAGCTCATTATTCCAGGAATGTGAAAGACATTCAGGGTAAGAGTTCCAGGTCCCTCACTTCTGTGGGGTTTTTTTGTGTGTAGATCATATTTTGGTGGTGGAGTTCTATCTTCATAGTTTGTTACCCTCAATAACATGACGATAATCAAAGGACTGAAGGTCCTGAGAGATACTTCTAGATCTACGCAAAATTTATTGTCAGCAGATTCTAAAATGTTGAATAATTTTATCGTAAGGCAATGGTGATCATTTTTACCACAGGATGCATGTGTGACGCTTATGATATCTCTATAAACAACACAAACTATGTTTATCTAACCTCCGTGTTGATATAAGAAAGACATTCTGTAACTTTAATGCAATTTTTGAGTTATCTTTCCTAACATTGTCATAAACAAAGTAGTATATTACTACTCCACCATTGTGCTGTGAAAACAAGAATTATAGTTGATATTGTGTGGTCCATTTATTCTATATGAAATTGAAACTGTTTTCAAAATGGAGAATATTCTTGTCCTTGTATTTTGTATGTGGTAGACAGCAAATTCCTGAACTAGACACAGCACTATATTTTGAGGTGCAAAGTGGCAATATCTCAATTTGCATAATTTGAAGCAGTTACCATAACAGTAAGATACTTCCTGAAAGGAAGTATCTCAAAAAGTAAAGATGCGGACATTACTTTTGAATGATCGAAGGAAACCAATTATCAGATATTCTATTAGATCAATAGTAATATTATTATATCAATTCTTTACTTCAAATACATGTGCATATATATGACTGAAAGGATATATTTCACATCGAATGTTTCTGGGATCCAATTGATTTGAATAGATCACATTTCTTATGATACAGATCAAGTACAGAAATGATATAATAAAAACATTGAAGGATTGAATTCGTCAAAAATGCTGTGATTGTGCATAGAGAAGATATGATACTAGTATACTTACAATGTGAAATTCGATATGAAAGCTGCATCTGGGAGTGTGACATCAAACGTTGTTTCTCTGGCATCCATGGCGTCATTTATAATAGTGCTAACAACGGTGGTCGATGAAAATCTGTATTTGATCTTGGAACTGATGTGTAATGAGACAATCTTGGTACCCTGAAATATGTTACGAACGGCTTCTTGAAAAAGGGGCATCCCTTGCAAATACAAAGCACTATAACATTATTATATATAATAACTATTACAGCTTTGAGATATATGGTTTAGATAAGGAGGCGATCCTAAACATGAAGGCGTTGCAGAGAGGTTAGAATCACCCCAAACACCGTATTTGATACATTTATCAGTTTTGATCTTTTTAGCATACATACACCTGTAGTGTCAGGTGTTACAAGTGTGTAACAAGTAGTAGATGCTCACTCTTCCCGGGATCCTGATATCATGAAATGTGGGATTCACTATCGTTCCTTTGTAAAGTATTCTACTAGAAATTAGTTTGTTTAGTATTGCATTTTTTTTATGCTTATGTATGTCCGTTGATTATGAGCGTTGATTTCTCTACTCCTTTATTTCTACTACAAAAGAAAGATCTGTTACGGCAAGTACTTCAAATAAATTTTCTGCTAGTCTGAAGAATCAAAGTAAATCTTCTTTTAAAATTATGGTCCCTTACCACAGAATTATCTTGTTCCTACTTTTTTCTTTTCTTAAAGACTTTTGTGCTTTCTTAATTAAGATATAAAGTTATTCAAAGCGTCTTTCTAAAAGCGCATCGTATTAGGAGTTTGCATTCAGGTTGAAGATTAAGAATGTTTAAAATAGTTAAATCAGTGACTGAAAGTTAAACACAAAACCCGAAATCAAATTTCAGATCATCACAATCAAAAGGCTTACAAACTCTTGAAAAAAAAATAAAACAGAACTTTCTCACGAAAAAAAAAAAAAAAAATAGGACTAACAGACGGAGACAGTAACACGGCTTCATAGAAACACGACGGACAAGTTGGACAACTTAATCTATTGAACAATTTCCCGTGTCCAGTGCACTGTTAAAGGCTAATTAGTAAAGTTTGAACATATTCAAATATCACACGATCATGCCGTGGATACAATAAAAGTTACAGCATCTAAGCAAATAGGCCCAAAAAGAAAGCTAAAAGCCTTTTTTTAATTTCTGTAACTGTATTATTTGAAAATAAGGGGGAAAGGTTTTGCTAATTGGAGCCGTTATCAGAATTAAAGATCACTGCTAGCACTACCACCTTGAATAAATTTAATGAAGAAATAAGATGTACCCTACAACTCAAAATGCAATTGAGAAGCCGGTCGACTTGAAACAACATTTCTACAATTGACTATAACAAAATCTCGTATGCTTCCGACTTTGTTATGTCGCGAAACAAAATCGAGAGCATGTTAGAATTTTGTTATGAGAAGGGATCGCATTGTTTTCTCTCATAAATCTATACATTATATGATAAGGAGGAAATCCCCAACATGACGACATTGCAGTGATCACAGCGGAACACACACGTATGATTACAAGATAAGAAGGAGATCCATAACATGACGATATTGCAGTGATGACAGCGGAACACACACGTATGACTAGTACCAGATAAGGAGGAAATACCCAACATGACGACATTGCAGTGATCACAGTGGAACACACACGTATGATTACAAGGTAAGGAGATCCCCAACATGACGACGTTGCAGTGATCACAGCGGAACGCACACGTATGATTACAAGGTAAGGAGATCCCCAACATGACGACGTTGCAGTGATCACAGCGGAACGCACACGTATGATTACAAGATAAGGAGGAGATCTCCAACATGACGACATTGCAGTTATCACAGCGGAACACACACGTATGACTACCAGATAAGGAGGAAATCCCCAACATGACGACATTGCAGTGATCACAGCGGAACACACACGTATGATTACAAGATAAGGAGGAGGTCTCCAACATGACGACATTGCAGTGATGATAGCGGAACACACACGTATGACTACCAGATAAGGAGGAAATCCCGAACATGACGACATTGCAGTGATCACAGTGGAACACACACGAATGATTACAAGGTAAGGAGATCCCCAACATGACGACGTTGCAGTGATCACAGCGAAACACACACGTACAAGACGAGAGGAAGGGAACAAACAGACGGAGACAACAAATACAACAACATCACATCACTGAAACATAATGGACAACACTATATACAATGATAACCATAATGGACAACGCTATATACAATGAAAACCATAATGGACAACACTATATACAATGAAAACCATAATGGACAACACTATATACAATGATAACCAAGACCTGAAGATGGAAAATTCAGCTGAGCTCTTTTAAAAAAGCATCGGATACATTGTAGATTCAATTTTTGTGTACTTCCTATGCCCATTGCTTTTTTAGACTAGCAGCATCTTTTATTTGTCATCGTTGGTAAATTTCTTGAATATAGTTAAGGAACAATTAAACCTGCACATGTGAACTCAAAGTCTCACGGGGAGGTCTTGGCATAACAGTACCACTTGTTTGTCTATTGTTCTCTTGACAGCACTGACGAAACAATAACCTGGTACTTAGGAGGGCATTCCCTCACTATAATAAACATCATTAACTTATAGCTACATGTAAAGTATCAGTTAATAGACTAGGATTGTTATGTCTGGCAAGTGACCATTCATAAGATCATCCAGTACATTCATTTTGCGGGGGTTGGTTAAGGATGAGATAAAGAAGGCCCTTGGCAAACTCGAGACAAACAGAGAGTCAAGACGTTTTCTGGATGATGTTACAGTAATATTCTTTACGACAACATCTTATTGTAAATGTAACAATAAGACAATTGAAAAGCAAAAGGATCATGTAGCGAAACACCCACGATGAAATACTACAACATAATATATACATCTACAATGTAAATAGGTAATATTTTATCATCGATCAGAAAGAAAAGAAAAAGAGACTAATGTTAGAATATGTCATTATGTGTATAGATTTTCGATGTGTTACCGTGATTAATTCTATTCCGATAGCTCTCTTTTTCATGATTCTAAGTTTTCAACAAGTAATTAGATAAAGACAAAGGGTCTATATGTATACATTCAGTCCTTAGCTTTATCCCTATATCTAAAAGATCGACCGAAGTGCAGTTATTCTACAAGATGTTGTGCCGTTTGATAGTATACAAATCTGTAGGAGCGAATTACTTTATAGCAGAGGATAAAGAAAGAACTTATAGTCGTCGAAAATAACACTTCCGAGACAAAAATAGCTTCAAGACTTTGTGATTAATATGACTTTGAACTTCAAATGGGTATCAAGGATGAGATAGAGCACTTGATCAACCAAAATAATCTATTCCTGTCTTGTCATTAAAGCAATATCATCCAGTGTTCTGAAATTGATATCTGCAAATGATAAGTTCATTGATGGTAATGATCCTTATCAATCTTTTGATCTCCACTGTTTCAGATTCGGGCAAAAAGAAACATCATTTCATGAAATGGAAACATGCGTAAAGTGTTAGTATAAGATTATTCTTTATTTTAAGTTCTTGGTTGCGTAATTCATGGATTCGAAGCTTTGTTCGAGTGAGGCACATTATACACAGCCAATTGTGCCTCACATAAAATTCATATGAAATGAGCATCATGTAAATTTCACATGAAAGTTCATGTAAAATTCATGTAAATTTCACACAAGATTTATGTGAAAAATATTTCACATGAATTTCACATAAATTTCCTTCACATGAATTTCACATAAATTTCCTTCACATGAAATTCACATGAATTTTTCTAATTGACCTTCACAGGAAACTGAATTCACATAACATCCATGTAAAAATCTTCACATGAATCTCATGTGAAAAATTTCATGTAAATTTCATGTTCGTGCTCGTTTCACATAAATTTCATGTGAACTTTCATGTAAAGTTCATGTAAATTTCACATGAATTTCATATGAGGCACAATTGGCTGTGTATATATGTACTGATGAGATGTGGCTCCATCTATGGTATTGCATACTGATCAACAAGAAAGACAAGACTCTATGACGGAAGCACTTAGACTTGGACTTCTATGTAACCATATTGACATTGCCACCCATCTCATAGGTCATAATACTTGCATCTATATTACCGGTAGAAGACAAGAGCATTTTTCTGAGTTCCTGTTTTGATATCCACTTTTTATTTTACTAATTTTTTTCACGTTTTCAGTATACCTTTGTTCTGATCTTTAGATCAGCCTTTTAGGAAGAGATCGTTGGGGACAAGGGGAAGAGGCATATGAAAAAAAAAAAGATAAAGTTTGCCACTTGTATGACTTAGTTCGTGGTCATCATTCAGTATGATGCCATTGCATGTATTTATGTAATCAAAAGAGACTAAAGGACCGAATTTCAAAATCAATAAAAAATAATATATAAAATATGTAGAATTATAGAAACAAAACGGAGAACCTCGCTGTAAGGCCATTAATTTTATTCTGTGTTGCGTCCTTTTGAAATTGAAAAAGCTACCGGCCAGCCAGGGAGAAAAATAAACAAGCATATTAAAAGGTTGCAATTTCACAAGTACCATGTGAAAAATGACAGGAACTGGATTCCTTTGACTATTAACAGAAATCAACAAAAGAATGAACGATGTATCATTGAAGTACTGTTACATTTTTATGTTAAATATGATATCATATAATTTCTCTTTAATTTTTGTAGAAAACACATTTAATTTGCCAGAAAAACATTGTATATTAATCTGTTTTGTTTTATGGCTATGGACTCAAAAACTACCAGCACGAGGACGCAAAACAGAAAATGACAAAATTATGGACTTTAAAATAGCAAAAGACGAATATTAAACAATATTCTATGTATGTTTCAATCATGCATTCCATGTGTCCACCCAAAACATGTTAAGTATTGCTGTAAATTAACGTTATAGACACTCCACCCATTGCAACAGCAATAATTACCGTGGACAAAGCGTTTATATGTATGGGCCAATCGAATCTTGAAACCGGAAAACATATAATTATCCCACGCTATATTTTTAGAGAACATTCAAATCACAACGTGTTAATTCAAGTGTTATCACATGCTTGATTTAGTAAGTTCTTATAAACATCTGGAATTCATACATTCATGGACCTTGAGAAAATGATTGCAGCTTACAACAAGGGTGCATACGCGGAGTAAAGTAGTGCATACTAGGGTATTTTGTTCTTCCATTTGACAAGTTGTTGTATGTGAACCATAGATCCATAGTAAGTTAGGAAATTAGCAGTTTATTGAGATTTTGTGCAAATTTAAATATTCTATGACAGATTGCAAAAAAAAAGAATTATGAAACATTAAACGATTTTGACTGAAAATATAAAAAGCACCAAAATTTGAAGTTAACATTTTACCCTTCATCCGCCGACGTTGTTCTGATGAGACTGATCCGTCCATTTGTTGGTTACAGGATGTTTATTGCACGTTGAACATATGTTTTGTCGTTTTATGATTTCATAACGTAAAGAAAGACGGTATTATTTTACGTTCGAAAGGGTCGACAGATTCCAAGGAGATCAGGGTTAAGTCACGATTTATGAAGGCAAAACAACATGATGCTAATAAGCACTCTTTAAGACAGAACTAAACAATTGAGAATTAAGACAGAACTGTAAGCTTTGCAATAAAGTTTCTAAAATTATAATCGAATCCGGATTGATTTTTAATTATGATATTCTTCTGTGTCTGGATAGCTAAACAAAAAATTCTTTTCACATTTGTATTGATTGATCGTTTAGGAAATGATTTATTGTGCACGTAAAATAACGAAAAATTACTTTAATGCTCAGAAATTGATTATGAAGAATTAAAGCTTAATATTGAGCAGTCATTATTTTTCAATACTAAGAAAAGGATATAATGCCAATTCTATGATAAAACACGATATCGACCACTAAAACTTATAAATGATTTTGCTTCAGGTCTGAAACAGATTTATAAGAGTAAAATTGTATGGAAATCTGACTTAAAAATAGATATAGAATAAGTACTTTGAAAATACGTGAATGAATAGAAGAACAAAAAAAAAAGATATAAAAGAAACGGACTGTTCCTAAATAAAACATTGAAATAACTGATAAAAAAAATCAACTAAAATATATGTAAGCAATATATGTATATGAAATTTTCCTTACCTGTGATACGAGATTGTTGTCAATTGAATTTGTAAATCCATTGATTAATGAAGATGAGAGTAATTGAAAAATAACAATGAAAAAGAATTCCAAATGGCAACCAGAAAATGTCAACTCCATAATTGATTCGAAAAAATAATTATTATAAATTCGGAATGTGTAGAGAATAAAATAGAATCGAAGTGCACGAAATTGAAATAAAAGTGCTTGAAAAAGTCGTTCAGTAACTTATTCAATGTGTCACATACTTAGAGCACTTGAGTTCTTGAGAGATATTGGTATACTTTTACATCACTAATTCCAGAGGTACGTGCAAACCATTGTCGCTAGAACGTGTCAGGATGTTTGGTATTAGGACTCCAAACGCTGGGGAATTCACCATGAATTATCGGCATATTTCTCACTCGTAATTTTTTTCTTTAGTGCCAAAGTCGAGGAAACAAGAAATATTTTTCGGTGAAACTTCGACTTTGACATCTGTGGAGAAAAAATAAATCAGCGACATTGTGGAAAGGATTTGCGTTTTTCTGCATCAGTGACACATCTAGACGATGTCTTAAAACTATAGAAACAAAGAGGAGTTATTGATAGCCGGGGATTTTTGGAGTATCTCCAAATCCCATAGTGCTAAAACATGTGTCAAACCAGATTATGCTTTCATACAGATCTACTGGCCAGTGTATAAACATATAAAAAGATACAACTTCTCAGCGAGCAATCTTCAGACTTGTGAAATTTTGATTGACCTTGCCTGATTTTAATGCATCGAGAGCAAGCGCGGTTCTAGAGGGACGTTAGGGGGTCAGAAACATCCCTAGAATTTCCCAAAAATTCTTATTTTTACCCGTTTGTGCCTTAATTTTTTGTCAAATCCTAGGCTTCAACCCCCCCCCCCCCTCCCCCGGACGGTTTGGGTCCTCCCCCTGAAAAAAATTCTAGATCCGCCAAAGTAAAGTCATTATCAGTACGATCTGCTAAAGGGCGGAAGTGTGCAATATCAAAATTATCAGTTTTGCGCCTATCTTGTTTTCAAAGCAAAGAAAACTTATCTTTTATCACAAGAATCAGGCATCTCAATGTAGATTTCAAACGTTTCCTGAAGTGAATTGATGGGGAAATTGACATGAATAAAGCCTCTTATCATATGAATTAATGTCAGTTTGCTACGGAAAAGTAAAATTGATTGAAAAGATAAAATTCTACATGCAATTCATCATTGTATTTTTTCACGAAAAGAATGTTAATAGTGACGTTTCTCGCATTAAGATATATACACTCTGCACTGTATTACATGAAGATATGTCTTGAAATGCAACATTAATCGGAAATATGATTCTTGAAATTTATTAATTTTTGCAAACTTTTGAAGAATATTTTCTGATCTGTTGTACAAAACCTCAGTAATTTCACCGACAAGAAAAACTGATGATAAATTACTAAGTATAAAAATGGCATGTGGTTTAATGAAAATATACTTAATTTTGGAAGAACTGTCAGACAAAACAGTAAAATATATGTACTGGTAGACGAAAAATTAATTACGCGGCGGAATGTGCAGATACATTTACATGTAATAGTACGCGTTTATATAAATACACGTTTCTTAGAACTATGAATGAGATAGATGATGTCACATTTAAGAAAATTCGTACATCAAAGTGAACATGAATGTAGCTTTTTTGCCTTCACGTATAATCAAATTTAATATAGTGCATGTACATGTACCTGTGCTCAGATTTTCCAGAGGATTTTTGTTATAGCTTACATTGGACAAATTTCGTAAGATGCAATGTATCTAAGTTCCGTTTTTTTATCCTTTCTTGAAACACACTTAATATGAATCAAGGCAAAGCCTTTTTTGTGCGAGCGGGGAGAAAATACTTGTAAATATGATTGAATCCAAAAAATAATCGAAGTCTTGAATCTTTTTTATTTTCTTGCATTTTAGACTGTGACGGTTTATCTTATCTTACAAGATTTGTAAAACTTTCTGTTTAATGATTGCCAAAAAAGGTAGTTAGGGCGAATGGAAACACGGAAGTACGAGCAAAAATAAAAAGGTGTCTGATTTTGAAAACTTGTAATAACGATCTAGTTACAAAAAACTCAGTAGGCGGTACTCAGCTACAAATGTAGAAGTCATCTTTGCTTGAACTGGTCAGACCAGCATATTTTCTCAATAAAGTAAGCTCCGCTCCGCTATCAGTATGTGAAATATTCACCTTTCTTCTACTTCATTGCTATTCTAAATTTTCATAGAAATAAGGGAGGTAAAATCCTTGTATCGAGTGGAGTGGCTTTTGGTAACATTTTTAAGCCGCTCACATTTGACGATAAAATCATACGCACCAATTGTAGTGATTTAAAGCCAGTAAGAGTTAGTGCGCTTTACGGCTAAACGCTATGGCCGCAGGGTGATATCACGCTCTGCCGACTTTCACACCTGGTTGGTAACGGTACTTACGTAGCGTTCACGGTTGATTGACACGTGTGTACTTGTCAAAACAACGATTTGTTAATTGGTATGTTGCTCTAGCGCGAAAAAGAAAACCTTATATACAATTTCATGAATATACGATAGCGTTCAAATCACATGAACATACTGTTTTCAAACTCAAATAATATTAAGTTCATCATTCAACAGAAATAAAAGATAATTAAATCAAAAATTATATATAGGCCTACGTTGCTGTTACAGTACTTTTTACTCTAAACATTATATTCATCAGCAGACCAAATTCACTCGATAAACACATGTAAAGGGAAGAATGATTATTGAGTGACGTAATATGTCAAAAAAGGATTCAAGCTGATGTGATGTATGTTTCTGCTGATATTGTATCATGTCTCATTTGATTTAAAACATTGAAAAGTATACTTAGGATCACTGACGAGGGTTTAGTACCCGAAACGTGCATGTCTGGTCCATGCTGTAAATTTGTCAGGTTTTAAATGATGCTATTGAATTTAAAGACGTTTGGCATTATATAAAGCAAGTTGATAGAGAAATATTTACTACATAACTTCTTCAAGTTGGCGGAAGAAATCTTATCATTTGGAAATGTCAAATATTCTATTTCTTTAACTTTTGAGTTTGTTATTGGTTTGAAGTTTTCTTTAAGACTGTATAGAGTTGAAACCCTTCCGCATTATTACATGTACGTGTATATCTGGTAATTTCGAAGTACTAACTAAAAACCTTTCAACAAAGGCATGTTGATTATGATTATTCTTTTTTAATAATGATCACAATAACTATTAAAATTTGAGATTTGGTATATCATTAAATATGGCGCTACTTTTAAAAATATTACGAAAGCATGCATGTGAAATTCGACCTGTATACATGCATCTTCAATGATTGCTTTGTGATGCTACATTTTACAATGGAGATGTTTTAAATCCTTCCTGGTTATCTGATAAAAGTCCATTTGAGAGGGGGGGGGTAATTATTTTTGTATGAGTGGGTGACATAACCCAAATGTAGTCAGAAGTTATAATAATTGGACATTCGTGTCCATGTAGTGCCATGAAAAGTAACTTAACATTCTGCAGAGGAGAAAAGTGAACGAGGACAGAATGCATTCCCTGCTTACTAGTACTATCTGTTACTTCAAGCGAATCCGATAAATTTATCAAATTTGTGTGGTATTGAAGACTCATTTATTTATTTTGCCATTCTGCCAATGAACCGGACGAAGAAGATTGTTTGTCTCAACATTGTATATTTTCCTGGCTTGAAAGTTATGTCACAAAACAGTTGTCAATATTTATCAGAATCTTTTAAAAGTTCACCGCGTGGGATCGAAATGTATGATGTTGTGATTCCTTTCATAGATTTTTGGTATTTTCTTCATTTTCTAGATGGAACTTTACAAAACTGATGAGCCGTTGCAGCAGGACAATGCCTAATAAATCGATCCATAGCGTCCAGGTACATGTACATATGAAAAGTTCATAGATTTTGCAAACACTTCAATAGTTCGTTGACTACATAAAATCATTCCTTTTGACGAACTCTTGAAGTGTTTGCAAAAACTATAGACTTTTCAGATATAAAAATGATATGAACTTACATTGTACTTATTAGGCATTGCCCTACTATTTTGAGCAGTATTACTTAAATGATAATCTCCGTAAGGAATCGCACCATCACACGGTTCGATCCCACGCGGTGTATTTGTAATCAGTCTTTTTTTTATATTGAGATGTCGTTTAGATTTTGGGTTAAGTATGTATTTTGTGTGCCTTGCACACACCCTTGGTGTTTCTTCGCTACATGAACAAACAATCATAGACAACGACTAGACACACAAAATGAATGGATGAACAAAGTAAAGACACAAAGAAAAGACACAAATGAAACAAGCTGGACAACACTTTTAAAAAGTGCGGAGACTAATGTGTATCAGGTGCCGACTTTGGACGTAATATCGATAGCAAATGGTTTGGTTATCAATATTACCTGCACATACAATAAATCCTTCCAGTCATCCGGACACACGAAAGGTATCCAAAGACGAACATTTTTTGTGTAAGCGATAAATATCCTCTGCTTAAGGTATTACAAGCAAGACTGACCCTATCTCGCACAACATTTCTCTACATGGATATTATTATACACATGTAAATCATCGAGTATACGAAAAACAGTCTGTTGTCTGCTGGCTGAAGCAATTAAGTTCATTTTCACTCACCTGAGGAATCCGACCAACTTTCAGATCAGAAATTGGATAATTAATTGAGACCCAGTCTTCTCTGTCGATATTTGGATAGTGTCGTTTATGGAGTCCCGTTATCATGGTTAGTCGGTGTGCAATGCTGATCATTAACTGATTCCATGTAAAAACACAACTTCATGATCATGTTCCTAATAAAGAAGACAGTTTAATCAATCTCGATCCTATTAATCCACAAAATCACTTTTTACAAACACATGAATTTACTCAAAGACAACATTAAAAAAAAAAAAAAAAAAAATGTCACTCCAAAGCACATGTAGTTCTGAAACAAATGACTAATGATCGCAATGGCAACGTGCAACCGGAGCAGCGGAGCGGAGTAATATGCATGGTCACTGGTGAAATGTTGCTGTTATGGGAATCACGTACAAATGTAAGCAAAGTCGAGGTCTCCACAGACGAAAATAGTCTTTTAAAAATAAGAGATTTTAAGGTCGCAAAGTGATTCAGAAGTTTGTTATTCCGTTGATGCGTTAGTTAAGCAAGAAAATGACGATTGTATCGTCTTTCAGTTTGTCTGTCGGTCTGTCGTCCTAGCCACAAATATGCCAAACCGAATCGATGTTTTTCTTCGGACTTGGTATCATGAATATATAGGAAAGTAATGGCTGCTGTTTGAAACAGAAATTATTTAAAAAAAAAGTATCACTTGTGCAATAGTTACACGTGTATGACCTCTTGAATGTGCTCTTGTAGTCGTTCGAGACCAATGGATAATTTGTTTTTTTTTTCTAATGAATTAAAGAAGATCCTGACGATAATCTCAACAACACTCACAATAGAGCACAAAATTTAGCATCGACGGACCCCTATTTAGTTAGCAAGCTAGAGGTGGGACCAGGTGCCCGGGAGGAGTAAGCATCCCCTGTTGGCTATAGCCGCACCTGCCGTCGATGTCCATGCGCGAAAATGAAAACAATATCTAAAATACATGCACTGTCTGAAGTTATCATAATGTCTATATAGAAAGTGTTATGGCGAACATGTCAGGGAAAAATATTCAACTTACATGTACTTAATGTCAAACACAAACTTTTGCAGGTCTGTTAAAGGGTAGAAATGGAAAGTCCTGCAGATATAATGACCCAAATTAAACTTTTCTGATTGATAATCATTACAGATGTACCTTTACCTGGCCCTTCTAACACTCACACTCATTAAATACATTAGTGGAACATTTTTGCTGAGATATACATAACGCACAACAGGAAGTACATGTACCCTACAAAAAATGTAATTCCGTATTGATGAATCTACATGTAGCACCAAGGCATACAAAGCGCAGAGAAAGTCATGTTCAGGTGTGTAATTCTTGTTTATATATGCACAACCAATGTAATTCCCTGAGTTGAAACTATTGAAAGGAACGTTCTGCAATTCGTATGTTAACGCTCGTGACGTCATGTGCAATGCATCATGCTGCGATGGCTGTTCCAACCTGCAAACTGAGCCCACTGTGACCTTAATTTTTTAAATAACGTCACCCCTTTTACCTAGAAAACGCGATTTCAGAAAACAAGAATGAAATAGACAACTATAGTGCATATATAAAGAATAAATGTAATAATTTGTGCTCTTTTACGGGTATGCAACACACATCAAGTGCATTTATCGCATAAAATGTACGATAAATGCACTTGCTGTGTGTTGCATACCCGTAAGAAAACACAAATTAAGACACTTTTTCTCTATGTAAAAGGATTAGTGAATAGAAATTAGAAAATAGGAATTTTAAGTAAAAACACTTCCGTCATTGTTACAATTAGAAGTCCTTTAGGTTCATAAACAGAAACAATTTTTTAACCGAATTATTTCGGTGGCGTGATAAATTGCATGTTCATTGTTACCCAAAGATCTATGGTTTAGAAATAAAGGATAATTTACAAAGTCGTCCGTCTTTATCTTGACTTTGATTGAATTGCGTATAACTAACTCCGTCAACATTTAAAAATTAAATGTCGTAAATAATTCTAATTGCAAATGGGACTTCCAAATCTATAACTTAAATGTTCATTTTTGAAATTCCAAGTGTCACAGCACTATTTTTTCTCAATAAAAATACCCGGCGATCAATTTAACTTCCAGCGCATGAGGACTAAAGTACTAATAGGTTCTTAAGAAAACGGAAATTTCCCTTCTATTTGTTAACGGCAAAAAATTATTACTAGAAAATTTAAATGGTAATGCAGAAGGAAAAGCACTATTAAAAAAACTAGCTTTTATAACCATCTAAGACATCATTTTGGTGTACTCATGGGGAAATAGCAATATTTTACGCTCAGAAATGATCCAAGTCGTTTTTCTAAACAAGGGTGGAGTATATTAAATAAAACTGAAATAACTATTCATAAATCTATGTTTACAACTATGATTATGGCTATTGCATTAAGCAAACTTGACCAGTGTAGGTTTTACATGTAATGACTTAGCGTATGGAAAAGAAACTTTACCGTGCTATTTTCATATGTGTAGAAAGGAAACGCAAAGATGATACCAAAATAAAATTTCATTTTCAAACAGTGCTATAAAAGTTGAATATTTCTCTCGATATTCATATGTGTCTATCTCAAAGCATTTTCACGTAAAATCAAAATTTCTGTTTTCTTAACTGACTGTTAGTACTTTAACTTTCGGAAGGTATATGCATTTAAATTAAATACAAATGAACATATATGTACATGTGTATGTGGCCGTCTAACTTAAAGGAGATGCAACTAAAAGTTGCATCCTTTTAAAATTGTTTTTATCGAAAAAGAAAAAAAATATGATGAGGATGATACACGTACATGTTCATTCAAAGGCCCCATTAACAGGAAAAAAGAAATGCACATTTGTTCCTCGATGGGTGAAATTTTGATATTTACCTATCAGATTACGTAGGATATACTGTGTTCCGACATTCACGACATCGTCAAATACATCGTAAGTTCTCACAGTCCCATTCAACGACGTAATTTATCTAGCGATCCTGGTGCTCATGCACTTACAATGTAACGCACGTGTGATGTACATGGTACAGTACATTTTGTATATTATGACGTCAAAACCTACGTCAAATATGTCGTCGTTAGTCTGGAGTTTGAATAATCAAGATGTAGTGTTATTACAGTAATACAAGGTAAGAAATAGTCCTACCCAGTTACGTAAAATCATTTAAGAACAGATAAAGGTAAAGGTAGTACTGTCCGCGCAGCTCACTTCAGAAATCGGAAAATTGAAGTTTTCTCTACTTTGTCGGCAATTTTTGCTATAAAAATTTATATAGGGGGATAGATCTCGAACTCTCATAACTAACGATGTATGATATATGTCTGTACGACCAACACTAAGCTCACAGTGAAAGAAAATAATTTTAGATAGGGAGTTTTCTATGTTAATTTTAGCGTGACGTCGCCGACGTTCTCCATAGACTCCGTGTTTTAAAAACATCAGCGACCTCCCTATCTAAAACTATTTTCTTTCATTGTGAGCATAATATTGGTCGTACAGACATAATTCACACACCGTTAGTTATGAGAGTTCGAGATCTATCCCCTTATATAAATTTTTATCGCAAAAATTGCCGACATAGTAGTGAAAACTTTAAATTTCCGATTTCTGAAGTGAGCTGCGCGGACAGTAGTAGGGTTTATAGTCTCGTTCACGCGACTTCTACAATCACCTCCCTGGCGAGACCTGTACAATCTAGTGCATTCTCAACTCCCTTGGGAGTATACAAGCAGAGCTGCCGTTTAGGCGCTAATGCTTATTCATTCACATTACAAGCTCGTCTCATGTGCCAGGTACCCAAATTACTCTTGGGTGGAGAGAGTGCAACATAGTGTAAAGTAACTTGCTCAAGGTTACAATGATTTGCATTGATCGGCGACGATGAGATTCGAACCCACGACCTATGGATTCGCAGTCCACCGCGCTAATCACTACAAATGTACGCTACCAGCACCACACATAAATTGACAGCATGGACCAGACATGCACGTTTCGGGTACTTAACAGGCTTGATACAAGGCTCTTTTTTCCTTTTCTTATGATTATGTTATCTGTTGAAATGCACGTTAACCGGTCTGTCCAAGAGTTTGTCATTGCACAAATAGATCGTTATTTGATGACTATATGTACACTGATATCATAAATATTGCTGTAACATGGATCTAGATTCATGCTGATGGGATAATTGTGCATTTTTCGTCAAAGTCTTATGACTTATGATTAAAATCGACGAAGAAAATAAGTGAGCGGTATTGAAACGTCGTCTTCGTCTAAAATTTCAATCCCGCCATTCATGGGGCGCCTCGCTTTCAGGGAAGAAGGGATAACCTACGTAACATGATACTAGCATCCTATAATAGAACCTCCAAAACTATGTAGAATAATCGCTTTGAAATTATATATACATACGTGTATCGAATTTTAGATTGAATGTAGACTTTTCAGACTATGTTTTCTCATACAGGCTTTCCTACCGCCTCCCTCGATGTACCTAGACAGAGCCTTTCGTCGAGCCTCGCCGTCACTATTGGTCAGTCGGCGATGCTTTAAATTAGAAAAGCCTACATCATCAACAAAGTCTCTAGGGTCTTATTTTTGGTTCAGAAAAAAAGATTGATCAATAGTCCCTACACAGGATGCTACGTTTCTCACCGTGATTACACATACCCATCTTAAAGTGTGCTTAGTCTATAAATAAGCCAGGCAAAGCGCCACCTACAATACATTCAAGTTCCGTACTTGCATTGGACTCTGGAGATTGTTCATTAGATTTTGTCTCGCCTCGTACTAATTTCAGCCAATAAAGTCGCAGTATTACAGTCACGTGGTGTCCTACCTTGACGACGAGGTAGGTCACTAAATTTTCAAACGTTCCTGTCATACATCCTACCAAAGTAGGTGTGTAAATATGTAGGGCGTTCGGCTTTCGAACGGCCTCACCTTCTACTTTGAGTAAGAAGTATGGCAGGAACAAACCCTATAACTAATAAAGTTATCCTTCTTGTTTCTATGGGACTGTTTTTATTCCAGTCTGGTACATGTACGTTGTGTTATTTTCTTTTCTCGTGAGTATATGTTTTCAAGAATTTGTAATCATTCAGATTGTGATTTTTGGAATCTGAGTTCGGGTTTTATGTTAGACTTTCACTAAATCCATCCCCTCACCTTGAAAAATTCCTCTGTCGGCCAATGTTCTTCTGGACTGTTGTGCAGAACACATTCTTAAATAAATCAAACTACATGTATGCAAATCGATTTCGCAATTGTAAAATATAACTGTACTACCTATGTTTTTATTTGATATAAGCAGATGAAGGATCGTCAACATAGAGATTCAAGTACATACAAGTGCATGACGTATCGATTATGATTGAAACCAAGCTTATGTTTATGTATGAATACACAGTTCTTAGGGAGGAACTCCAGTAAAGCCGAAACGTTTTTTCTTTTTTTCAGATTTGCGCCTTTGAAAATATATTTTTTTTAAAACAAATAAGAATTATTCAATAGTTTACCTTAAAACAAATATAAAGGTCGTGGCTATGACAAATAATACAAATAAGATATTACATTATATAATATTCAAGTGAAAGCATCTTAGTGACTTAAAGTGCCTCAACATTGCAAAATCATATTTTTTCTACTACTTGGTATTAATGAAACGCATCTTTTCCCGAAAACGCGATATTTCTGCGGTGAAGATTTAATGAGTTACTTGCACCATCTTATCTTGATTAACTTTTGACCACCTGTGATCGCCGGTCTCCGGCGCTCTCTGTGGTCAGACGTACAAAGTGAAACGAATAGCCTGATCGTTGATGCTAACCCTGTATGAATAATACAGAGAAAGAGAAGGAAGGAGAAACTTTGGAACAGATTTTTAGATGAATTAATGACTTAGAATAGAGGAAAATGGATAGGGATTACAAAAATATACATTTTGAACACAGAGCACGATAAGAAATAATTTATATAGGCATTTACAAGGACTTGTTAACAAAGACTTATCAAGCATACATTCAGGACAGGCTCCTACTATGTATTTCCAGTAATTTGTAGTAATCACCGGGAAATAATTTCGATTTAGTCAATATTTCTATGAAAAAAATCAATTTCTTTAAAGTGTGAAATGTGTGTTTGAAATCCGAGAGTAACAAACAAGGGATAAAGACAGAATTCTTCCGACCAAAAGAATGTTATATTCGGAAATATTATTTTGACCCTGGAGGAGATCGAGACTTCCATCTATTTTCTTCATTTTCTGGGTATTTTAACTGTCTTTCTTTTTCTTCTGTTTTCAATTTATCCTATTTGATATATCAGTTCCTAACGAAGAAAATAAGATGGTTGGAATGGAAGGAAAGGAGAGGGGGGGGGGGGGGGGGGTAAAAACGTTCGAGCTGCGAACTTTCTTATTATCAGGCCGATATAACATGCCGAACTTTTGTAGTTTTAAAGATACAGAAATAGAAAAGTGCGAAATGTTTGTTTGAAATGTTGAAAATACTAGGCTAGCTATTTTAAACATACCCCTCCTCCCCCCCCCCCCCCCCCCGATACTTCGTATATGGTGCTTACAATCGGACTGATCGTATTTCCACTTTTCCTATGCCCATATCTCGTGCCAAAGCAATTTTGACCTCTCATTGCTCTTATTCTTACATGCATAATGCAAAAAAGAAACAAACAAAGAAAAAACAAACAAGAACAAAAAAACAAAACAAAACAAAGAAAAAAAAAAAAAAAAAAAAAAAACCCAAAAAAACCTAATCATGCACCGTAAACATGTATATATCTCTTATTCGAATATCGGTGGGGTTGAAATTAAAATGTCATGTGAACTTATGAAATGCTGTATTTCTTATCAAGTCTGATATAAATAAAATGTAGGGGAATATGCTTTAAAAGTAAACTCGTGAATATATCTGTCAATTTACCCCCAAATGTCTATTATCTAATTGTATTTTTTAACATCCCCTTTTAATTTTCTTGAATTGTAATAGTGTACAAAACACTACATAGTAAATGGGACAATAATTATCATTATTTCAATTCTTTTTTTGTAGAATATTCTGTTAAATTCACTGTTCATCTATGCTTCATACTACTATCTGAAATGCTTTCTGTTTCACTCATGACGATTTCACCACACATGTGGTCAGCAGCAAGATTTAGCGATAAGACGCTCGACTATCTTCCGCTGCAGGTGTAAATGGACACTAAAATCACAAAATACGGGGTTAAAACGCAGGAATTTTTGCAAATTAATTATGCAATCGCAAATTGATTCATATTTGTTATATGATGGACTTAAAACATCCTGTAATGTGGAGGCACTTTAAGAGAAATACGACTTCAAGGCTTATTGATACAAACATTTGATTACAAAAAAATCTATAAAAATGAACTCTTTTGATATCCATTTTACTCGACTGCACTTCATTCAATCAAAACCATGTACAAACTACAATACTTATTTGCTCCAGACATCTTGTTTTAGCATTTCGAAATATTAAACATGATCGATGTATATTTGTGTTCTACATCAAATAAAACGTGGTCTGACCATTAAGATTGTAATCGATTGCCCGCACTCCAATCCTATCGAAAATCCAGTCACCCATGAAAATATGTTCTCTTTACTGAACCCATGTTTCAACTGTTCCGGAACATAAAGCAGTGTTTCTAAATACCCTGTTGAAATAAAATTAGAATACAGCAGGCCATATACTCTTATATAGTCACATGTATTTTACGTAAGATCACATGTTTGCGAGATCCAAAGATATATTGATCAGAGACCGGGTGCGTCCGTAAAAGAAAGAGGAAGAAGAGTTGATAGTATTGGAATCTTAAAGACAGGTAAATAACATGTATTTAATTTTTTGATCTGTTGTTAGGAAAAATGTTGAAATCGTCATGGTCGGTTACCTCGACATCTAATCTATGATCTTCCATTTTTTTCCACTGTCCGTTTGGGTTTGCTTACGGTCCTGCATGTCAGATTAAACTAAATTGGTATTTTTCCAGTTCTAAAGAAAGTACATCTGTACGAAAAACAAAACCAAATAAAAAAATAAATCCCCACCATATCGCCTTACATTTACAAATACATGTACATTCCTGGTCATGTTTCATTTAACTGTTTAAATGTAATGGGCGTAATTCTTCAGGCAAACATTATATCACCAAAGAGTATTATTTATTAGGTGCTCAAATTTTGGTATTGTTGTATTTTAGTTTCATTTTCAGTGGGACTTCCTGTGCATGTAACTCTTAAGCCTCGTCTGAAAGTGTTTTATTGCTCTTATGTAAATATGGCAATAGTTTTTATGATAATTTAAATACAGCACACATTACATGTACGTCCATTTTGAAAAGTTATCATTAGTAAAATAACACGTCAGATCAGTTTAAATACATTATAAGCTAGGTACCCTAACTCTTGTCAGACAGCAACCTTCTTCTCTTGGGGTTAGCAGATTGCCCTAAATATAGTTACAGCCATCCCAATATGGCGGAGGCAAAAAAGGTGACTTCTGTCGTCTAAACAGTTTAAAAACATATATGATGTTTTATAATTAACATAAATATATGAAAATGGTTCTGAAGCGTGTTGCTTGTTAGAAAATGCTTTGTTTTAACGTAAAATGTCAACAGAATTTTCGACGTGATGGCTAACGTCAATCCTTGTTTGATTTTGTGGCGCATCTCGTTTGATTTGTGGCGCATCTTGTTTGATTTTGTAACGCATCTCGCTTGATTTTCAAATTTCAGTTATCGATCTTGTCAAGAGTATACGACTTGAAATTTTATGTAGGGTCTATATTTAATGTATATTCATGCAAGCTGCATGAGCCCTGTTTCTTTGGACAATATCAATATTGAAATACATATGATTCAAATCAGATTTTATCTTAAACCGTTTCGATTTTTAAAAGTAACGGTTTAGAAAAGAAATATGTGTAATCTATTAAAAAAATTAAGAAAATGATGAAATTAATGAATAAATTAAATTCACAAGACATATGTTTATTTGAATCAATATTAAGCGATATTATATTGATTTGGATGAAGTACATTATGTAGAACGTAATATGATATATGATCGTTGTTTTACTTAATGGAACAATTTTTCTTTGTTTGATTAATGTTAATTAATGATTTATAATTTTGCATAGTTCGTGAATTTTTCCCTAAGTAAATCGATAATTTCTCTTAGTTTTGCAAACATCTTATTCAAATACGAAACAAATGGATCGTTGAAAACAGTTGCACTCACCATTCATTAGGTATCAGACCCCAATTATTTTTTCCTATATATTCCTTTGTAAAAAGTACTAATATGACGATTAAATACTCGAATCGCTCCACCATTTTTTGCTTGAAACTTTTATATCTGCTAGATAGTATCAAAATAAGGTCAGAAATGGATTCATGCAAAAATCTGTCGCTTAGTAGACTTTTAATATCTTTTTAAACCCGAAAGGGGGTATCTGTGGCTCTAATGTTCTACAATCTATCAATTCTAGAGCCTCATAACACATCTGTCATTCCGCGATTAGGATGATGCAGTATCATTCAACATACTTGAATATTTTTTTTCAATTCATCTGCGACTCATTGACGTAAAAATCGAATCATCTAGTGTAAAAAGAGTCGTAGAAAATAAATGTAAGAAGACGAGGGATTGAAATAATCAGGAACTATTTGCGTGGTCAACGAACATTCAAAATTAATTGTGATCTGTAATCATTAAATGGAAAATATGAAATATAGAAAATTTAAATGCAAGAAAATGGCGACTGTCATGTTATCGCAATGGATGTTTGGCAATAGACTATTTCAATTCAAAAATACCATACTTCCACATAGTACATGTATATAGTATGTAATAGCAATGTTCGTTTGTAACTAGAAAGTATATGTTTTATACACGCACGGAATCCTGATAACCACACCTTTTGCTAAATATAGCGAATCGCCGCCCAAAGTCTGTTCCAGGTGTGAATTGTTCTCCCTATTTTTTTGTATGTTGTCATTCATATTTCACGTTGTCTTTGCTTATAATTTTATAATTTTTTTGTTAACGTTGCTGTCGAATGTTTTTTTATGTGATTTTTCTTTCTTATTGTAAAGCCGTTGCTCGCTGCGATCTTGTACCACTCGGATCTCTCGCCCTTTATATGTACATTATGTACCAGAATAAAGGGATAAAAAATTCAAGGCCGATCCGAAAGGATGTTGTACATGTGGTTTATTGCTTTCGCTGCTGCATCTTTGTTTTGTTTGTTGAAGATCTTTTCATAATTAATATGAGGAAAATTAAAAGTTGAAAGGAAGCGGCCTCTCAAAATTCATGAGATGACGATTTGTATCCGATCACATATATCCGGGAAAGACCAGCATCATACACAGGTCGAACACTGACATCCGTTGTCTGTTTCCTACATCTCCTTATTTCCTCTGACATTTTTAAGGTACAAGTGTACTTCCTCGTACATGTATCTATCGATCAGCATCTAATGAAATATTAATGTCGATAATGCTTTATTTAAAGTAAATTCCCACCCAATATACATTGTGCTTTTAAAATATCTAAATCCAAGTATCATGGGAATTGATGAAAATTGCGCATGAAAAAATGAATTATTTAATTGTTTTCTCCTTTAATAATATACATGTACATATAAAGGCACATAAATACATACGGGTATTCCTAATGGTTATACTTTTTGTCAACGTTTCCTTGAATTAATATATTTTTTATGGTTTTTTTTTAATATAAATGTCTTCCCTTCGTTCCTTAGGTGCGGTTCCATAGCAACATCGATCTGACGCAGCACCCGGACGTCAAAAACGAGAACAATTTGAAATTTCCCTCATATATATAGGCATAGAATCAATACTACTCATGAGTACAGGTAAATAGACTGCGGCTGCTGACAGGTATTTGTGTAATGGGTGAGATGTTACTGAATTGAGTGTGTATTCGATATAAAAAAAATACACATCTTGATAAACTATACCATACAGTTTTTGTTGTGACAGGATATTTAAAGCTGAGGTGTCAAGAATAACATTTTTCCCAGAAAATAAGCGAATTTAGGACAAGAAAATAAAAAATGCCGCGTCTTGGAGGCGCGAGTCAGTTTGGATTACTATTCTGGAAGGAGTTGGTTCTTCTAAAGCAGAAGAAATGTGTGACAGTGTTCCAGATTTCCCTACCAATTGCTTTTGCCGCTTTGCTTATTGTCATAAGACTAGTGGTGAACAATAGCGATAGATCGGACACAACTTGGAATAGCTTCGTGCCAAAGACTGACCACAATGGTCAGTTACTCCGGACAAAAGTTCTGTATACCCCGGATGGACAGGCACTGAACGATACCATGGTAATGGTGGCGAACAAACTAGGATCCAATTATTCAGGTAGGATATTTTGTTTAATGTAGGCAATTATCGTCAGTGGCGGATTCAATTAGGCGAACGCCCCCCCCCCCCTTCCTAAAAAAAAACTATTAAATTCCCTCTACACTCTTTGACAATCTATGAAAACGTTCTCTTGCCCCAAAGGCATGTCATGTTTAACTGTCCTGGACACCTTATCAATATCAAGCACCAAAAATATAATATCAGTGTGCGTCCCATCTCAGATCAAATCCCGGATCATCCTCAGGTCTTGTCTTCTTGGTTTGTACCTTCTATTACTAGCTATGTGGGCGAAGTTCTGTCAAACAGTCATAGCACTGGAGGGGAAATACCATCGTATAAAGAAATACATGTAGTACATAGAAAAAGATACGAGCATGATAAATATCTTCAAACATACTGAAAAATCAATCAGTGTGACAGCTGAATATAGTACAGATGAGTCAGTATTGAACTTCTATTTCAGTATTAAATATACATTGTGATCATTTATGGCCTTGACCTTTGATCGTAACGTTACGTATGATAATTTCTTACCGACGACGACCTATCTACAACAAATTTCACGCAAAATTCACGCCAAATTGATGTAAATCCCCATTCTGATCTTTGGCGTAACCAATCGGTATGTACATGTATGCATGCGGAACTCTTTCCCGTGATTTCGCCTAGACTTGGCATCCATGGAAACTGAATTGTTAATACTGCTTGTTGATTTTTATGAGATTCGGAGTCCCCCCCTTCTTTTAAAGAAGTTGGTCATCATTTTCGCGAATTCAAAGCGAAACCACAATGCTTGTAAATGTCAAGGTATCACAAACGTTCGACATATAATACCGAAACATACATTGTACATAGCTTCTATTGACGCAAATGCGGTCACTGTATAATCGGGGAAAAAACTACAACCTGCAAAAAACGGACAGCGGAAATTTTTTTTTTTTCGAGTTCCTGAATTTTCTACTCGCAGCTTCCAAATTCCACTCGCATTTTCGCGAGTAATTCTCGCTAATTTCGAGGCCTGTCGTAAGATTTACCTCGTACTATGTAACAATTCTCCATTTACATTTGTAGAGCGCATGTACTCATTATTGAATGCTCACTAATAAGAAACCCCCCCCCCCTCGAAAGAAAACCCAAAACGAAACAAAGAAAGAAACCCCTCATTAAAAATTCCTTCACTTCCCCTGTAAACAAGTGAAACGGAATTCGAAATACATGCATAGTAAAAGTTCTTCATATTTTTTTTATCATAATACTTGAGTAATAATATTCCCCCTTTCTTCCATACAAGTATATTTTCTATATATGTAAGTATTTTCTAGTTGACTGATGGGAGATTGATTTCCCCTTCAAAGTTGATTAACTAAAATAGAAAATCCAAGAAAAACATGAACTTTCATATATATGCACAACCAATGTAATTCCCTGAGATGTTACTATTGAAAGGAACGTGCTGCAATTCGTGTATTAACACTCGTGACGTCACAATGCATAAGATCTAAAGAAACATGCCGCGACGGCTGTTCTAACCTGCAAACTGAACCCGCGGTGAAATGAATTTTGACGTCACTCTTTTACCTAGAAAAGGCAATTTCAGAAAACAAGAATGAAATAGACAACTATAGTGCATATATATAGAATAAATGTCATAATTTGTGTTTTGTTACGGGTATACAACACACAGCAAGTGCATTTATCGCATGAAATGCGCTAACGCGCATTACATGTACGATAAATGCACTTGCTGTGTGTTGTATACCCGTAACAAAACACAAATTAAGACACTTATTCTCTATGTATATGGCCTCAGTAACGGCAAACGACAATTTGCTATATTTGGATAAATATTGAGAACATACACACTACATGACAGAGTGTTGTTGGCCGTCTACTGCAGATATCGTACATGAATACAAAAACCATAATTTATTTACCTTAACTAAGTCTATAAAGACTCTGAATTCTGATATATTTTCCTTTATTTTTATCTGACGTTGAAAATGGGTTTCAGATTCAGAAATCAATAAATTCGAAATTGAGATTATGAAATGATATATTTCGCCATTCTGGATGATGGAAGAACATTACCCAGATCGCTATTTGCCACGTCAGTAAAAACCCGGTATTCACCTGGGAAATGAGCCGAGAGTGTTTGATTATTTGTATAGAATCCACGATTTAGTAATTGTCATTTTATGTCACCAAGAACCTTCTGATTAACAAATACTTCACAGTCTCATAGTAAAATTACGCTCGGATACTTCACTATATGAGAAGATCTAGATAAAAATAGGAGGGGTCCAGCAGGACATTAGGGTCCAGCCGCATCCCTCAGGTCTCAGATGCTAAAATTTCCAAAATTTCAACTTTTACTATATTTTCTGTTTCATATATTCGAAATTTGTGCTAGACCTGATATACAAACCAAATAGAATTTGTGGTTTCATGATTATCATGAGAACGTAAGGAGTCTGAACTTTAACATTGGACCCTATGGGAAAAGTAAAAAAATACCAATTTTAGAGGTGATAAAATGTAAGTTAACTATAAAATTTTCTTTTCCCCAAACTATGTTAGTTTGATACTCTGAACAATATTCTGAAGAGAAAAAATAGGGTATCCAGGCATAACTTTTTCAAAATTCTGACCTGAGGGATACTCTACCTTAATTTGAGGAAATTTGGAAATGAACATTTTAGCAAATTCCAGCTGGGAGGATGGTTCTGATCTCGTTCCCCTCTAAATCCTCGCATGCACTGTACTGAAAAATGTTACATAATGATATACTTTTATACCATTTATATTTAAATTTCACTATAAATATGGAAACTAATGGAATGAGTCGTAAAACCTTCATTTATCACTGAGTCAAGATTGGCTATGTCAATATGATTCGCTTTCAATCATGAAATTTTAGGATTTTAAAAAGTCTAATGTTTCAATTTCACCATAAATCATCCTTTATATAACAGGATCACCCCGCTTTATTTATTAACAGTGATGCCATTTTCCTCCGAGGCCCTTCTGAACGAGTACCGCTTACAGAATTTGGACTCCGTGTGGGCGGCGGTTATCTTTGACTCCTCAGGGACCTACACCACAAGTCTCCCTGATAATGTTCAGTACACGCTGAGGGTCGCCCGGAAATCTGGTGATGACGACTGGAACACTGACGACACTTACCCGTTCTTCCAACAGCCGGGTTACAGGGATGCATCTGCTGTCGGCGGGGAGCCATGTAAGTTATAAGAAAACACACAAACAAAGATCAATATGAATTATCACGGAATTTTGAAAGGAAAACATAAAAGAAAAACATCGTTCTCAAGTGAAGTGGATAATTCCGACTTTATTTTTAGAAAAACTATTATCTCCTGATATGAATGATGGTGTAGGGGTATACAGTGTAGGAATTTTACTGATATTTGTTTTACTTGAAAAATGCATGTTTGTGTGTGAGTTTTTTTTTCTGAGAAATTTACGTAAAAGGTACCCGTCCGCGTACGTAAAACAAAGTATTTAATTACTATGGCCTTACGTTATTATAGACTGTTTGATAGTTTCCTAAATATGCAACTTGCTGATATTGCCGATAACAAATTTATTATTAGACGTTCAATTGTCGAAAAGATCGAGATATTCGGTTATATATATTAGTATACAATGTGTGTGTACGTGTACGTTTAGAAAATAAATTTTCTTCTTTCATGAAGACTACTACACAACTGGATTTCTTGGACTCCAAATGGTCATTGATAATGCCATCATTAACAAGCAAGAGGGTGGAACCACATACGATGGGTATACGATCCTCATGCAAAAGATGGCCTATATCGCCCATGTTTCTGATGGCCTTATTGTCGTAGTTCAGAACTGGTTACCGCTGTTTATCCTGCTCGCCTTCATGATCACCGCTCTGCAGACGACAAAAAGTATTACCTATGAGAAGGAAAGACGATTAAAAGTATGTTCCTTGGCAAATAAGTTATATATTCTTAGGCAAAAACAAATTAAGAGGCCTTCACAAGAGAAGAATAACGATGTCATCTCATCTAATTTCCTTCTTAAGAAAATGAAAAATTGATTTGTTATACAAGTAGTTTGCTACAGTTCCTCAAAATTCGGTTTTGTAATTCATAAAAACAAAATGATTAGAGACATCAAATCAAAAACGGAAGTTGATTAGACTACATTTCAATACAAAAAAGAAAATTTGATTTCAAAAGTAAATTGCAATTTGAGATCACTGATATCAGATCCATGAGAAATATAATACAAATTACAAATATTTATTCTCAGTTTTAAATGGGGGGGGGGGGGGGGGGGGGGGGGGGGGAGGGGGAGGGTTGACCCAATTTTCTTCAAAAATCATATCTTTAGACAATTTTCGGGCAAAATTGGCAAAATTGGCCTCTCGATTCCAAGCAGTTGGGAGTTGGATCCGCCATTGATTATTTCTTTAATTTCCGATTTCCAGGAAGCGATGAAACTCATGGGAATGAATACTTTCGTCTACTGGTTAATCATCTTCCTCAAAGCCTTCATCTTCAGTCTCATCGCCATCTTCTTCTTCGTCATCTTGCTGAAGGTGGACACTGGTACAAACGGACGTGTTCTGTCACAGTCAAATGCTGGGATACTCCTTCTGTTTCTTATCCTCTATTCCATTTCTTTGATTTCCTATTGCATTATGATGAGCACGTTTTTCAGCAAAGGTGAGCATGTGCATTACGAGGCATTCATTTATTTTAGATGGTTTTAGATAACATGAAACTCAGATCACAATAAAGTATATCAAAATAACATTTTAGACCATCTTTCAAATCAGTGTTGGTTGCTTTCAGATTTTTCGGAAATTTTGCATTTTAGATGAGCAGACAATGATTTTATTATTCTTTTTATTCTTCAGCCAACGTCGCATCGAACGCTGCCGCCGTTTTATACATCCTTATGTACGTGCCGTGGTTTTTCCTGACTTCGCGATACGAAGATATGACTAGAGGACAGAAGCTAGCTTCCTGTTTGCTGTTTAATACAGCCATGGCTATGGGATTTAACGTGGTCGGGCTGTACGAGGGAGCAGGTACACATTTTCGCATTTTGGATAATCATAGACAATACATGTAATATAAAAGATACAAAAAATCTAGACTTAGCCTATCCTGATATATATATTATATATATATGAATCGGATGCATTCTTAAGCACCCCTTCCCTTTGAAGAAAAATAAAATGTCAACTGCACCAATAAGACACGAGTCTCTTGAAACAACCACTTGTAATAAAAAGAAACTAATTTTATTTAATTCCTTTCCATATTTCAGGATCTGGTGCACAGTTTACTAACTTTTACGAATCAGCCACAGTGGACGACAACTTTGCACTTATCCACGTGATGGTAATGTTGTTAGTGGATTCCGCCATCATGCTTTTGATCGCATGGTATGTCGGGACTGTATTTCCGGGAGACTTCGGAGTACCTCAGCCTTTTTACTTTCCCTTTACGGTAATTTACTTTCTGTTTGCACCATTGAAAAAAAAAACATCTCTTACTGAAGTCAATCGGATAGATGTTTAGATTATGCATGAGATAGTTTGCCAAGTTATGTAATTTGAGAGAAGAGGCCTCACGTATGTTTGCTTTCATGGAAGCTGTGACTTTTCTTGCGTTAATTGAAAGTAGATCAATAACCGAGTGGGTTGTTTTCAACCATATTCTTCTATGGTTTTATTTCATGCAGAGCGAAATACAGTGATTGCATTGATACCATATGTTTTAGTTACCTGGCTAAGACAGTTTGCTGTCGTAATACCCCATTAAACAAAAGACACGACGTTAATTAGTTTTGTATATACACGTAGATTACAGGTAAAATAAATCACAGAATCATCATTATAGAGATTAAAGAACTGATGGAAAGTCATCTTTGAATTCATGATGTCTTCGTTAATCATAAGCGAAAAAGAATTCTAGGAAACTTTAAATTATGTACAAATTGATACTAATGATTTATAGAAAACATATTGGTGTGGGGCGGAGGATCCTAAAGATTTTGATCCAGCTTTGCGACCAAAGACAAGTCCGGAATTCTTTGAGCGGGAACCAGAAGGACTAAAAGCGGGGATCGAAGTCAGAAACCTGAGGAAGGTCAGTACAAATGTACTCTGATCTAAGTATATGAGTTCTTTACTTGATAAAAGCTCCATAGACACGCAATGTGATTTTCCAATACCAGAAGCTTACAAGTGATGCACTATGATATAGAACAAGTACTTTAAAAATCCCTTTATAGGTTTACTTAGTTTGACATGTTTAAGTCGTCGTGCATAAGACACGTAGCTGCACTTGTACACTTCGTCATTTTATTATTTAGGTTTTTGGACGAGGAGAGAAGAAAAAAATTGCTGTTGCAGGCACTAATGTCACTATGTATAAAGGGCAGATAACTGCGTTGTTAGGTCACAATGGCGCCGGTAAAACCACTACGATGTCTATGCTTACAGGTACCTATGTGTTATTATAAAGACATTTTCTCCAAATCAAATCGTCAAGATAAGAAGAAAGAATCTGTCTGTATACCTATTCATGTAACTATAAGTGCAAAGAGGGGAGGGCTGGAACTTATTCCTTTCGATTGCAGACGAAAAGCTTTGCTGATCATACATTGAACTTAAGCGGTTAATATTACAGAAGTAATATCATTCGATTAATTTTGCATCACTTCCCTATATCTACTTAAGACCTGATTTATAACCCACGATTCTGACATTTTGGACCAATATCGTTTGATATTATAAAACCATCTTGTTTACTTAACGCTCTCATGCTTATTCTGGGGTTTCATTGGCTGTCTCGTTTTGAAAAGTTCAACTAGAAAACAATTTCCCGTAATTGTATGTACTTTATTTTCAAAATTCCTCCGAAAATTTCAGGATTTCTACCCCCTACAAGTGGTTCTGCCAGGGTAGGCGGCCATGATATCGTCCAGAACATAGAGGGTGTCCGGAGAAGTCTGGGAATGTGTCCTCAGCACGATATCCTGTTTGACACCATGTCCGTCGAGAATCACCTTCAGTTCTATGCCAGGGTACGACATTCTTTATTGTATGCTGTACATTCGAAGGAAAATATATTCAATGCATATATACATATATATATTTAAAGACTAGAAACCAATACATGTATTTAAACGACATTTTCCCCAGAGATTACGTTCTATAGAATAACCAACTTTAAGAATGAGAGGAAAACAGAATAATCAATAAGGTAAATTGTAACCATAAGCATCAACAGCTATTTTAAACATAAGTTGTCACAGTCATAAAATAATGTAAACTAGAAAGGTTTCTTGTTGCGGTTGCAACAAGAGTGTCTTCCTCCTATACAATTTTTGGTTTGGAAATATGAAGGACGTCACATTACATGTATTTATATTATATATTTAAGTTTTCAAATAGCAGTAACATTAAATTTTCAAACCGATAATTGTTGGTGAGCAACCATTTGATTTGGAGGGGGGGGGGGGGGGGGGGCAGGAATTCTATTGCCAGCCGGTAAAATTTTTCAGCAATTTTCTGAGCAGGCCATTTTTTTCAGCCATTACCAAAGTCGGAGAAAAATTTTCGCCGGTTCTTCGGGCCGGATTTAAACAAATTGTCAAATGTTGTGAATGTCTGTGTAAGTTAAACTCCCCGCTGTTACAGAGTATGAGTTAACAACCGTTCCTTCAGATGTCTCTTTGCAATTAGCGAATTTCAGACAGATTGTATGATGTTTAAATAGAACCTTTTCTAGATTTTTGTGCCTATGCGTATTAGGTCTCTGGTAGATACAGCTATGTGAACAGTTTGTATTTATATTAATTAATTTTTTGACTTTAAATTGTCTGGCACAAAGGGCCAGCAAAAATTTCCATATCATGCAATGTATCCTTACTTTTGCATGGTCCGGGAAAAAAAATTGCCGGCCCTTTGGGCCGGAATATTTTTTTCAGCATTTTTCAGAGCCGGGATTTTTTTTTTTTTTTTGCAAATTCTTCCTGCCCCCTTCCCCCATAAAAAAGGCGAGCTCGTAGCTGTAGAACCAATTTTCTTGAGAAGAGAAATGGTAATAACAAGTTACGTTCAATATATATATATATATATACCATGAGGTTCTCGCTGTGCAGGTTCAAATTTGGACCCCCCCCCTTCCCTTTTTTCAAAGTTTATTTTGAATTTCCATCATGGCGACATCGTTCAATATAAACAGAACTGTTTTCGAAAAACGAGGGGAGGGAAGAATGTTGGAGAAATTGTTCATCAATTTGTAAATAAACCAACCGAAAATTATGTTCGAACGTTTGCTAGAATTAGAAATTAAACTTGATGTTCAAAATATAGTTATTGAAGTTTAGAAACAGGTTTGTAGGTTAGAAATCGGAATCAAACTACCACTTTTTGTGTGTAAATTCTGGTTTGTAGCTGATCTCTTCTAAATTAATCAACTGTTTTAAAATCAAATTGTGTATATCGAAATGTATTTATGAAATGCATATTCATCATTGCCGTGAAATCGGAATTTGAAAATCTCAACACTGCTTTTCTCGAGTCGGACTCGGACTACCAATTTTAGTGTGCGCCCGATCTGTTGGCGTGAAGGTGTATCGAAATACCCAACTCAAAATTTCGATGCTCATATCTTTTCAACAGTAAGAGATAGGAAAAATCAGAAAGACTAAATAAGACAGATATATGGATAAAAAATAATAATATTGAAATTTTTAGGAAACTTCATAAGCTTAATTTTTGTTTACTATTATAAGCAAAAAAGTGTCTTCCTCCTATGAACTTCTGAATTTGGAAATATGAAGGACGGTGAAGGACGTCATCGTAATAAATCGTTACAGTGTGCATCTAGCATTTCATATCTTGCATGGCTGTCGACTTTCAAAAAGAATGGAAATTGTAGATAGCAAAATACGAGATATTTAAACTTACAAATAGCAAAACATGAAATTTTCGGTCCTTTTGAGTAATTCGACGCTCCCGTCAAATATTTGAATCTACTAAAAAACATGATAAAAAAAATAACAGAGACCAAAAATAAAAAAGACCAATCTAGCTTTAACTCCAAACGTAACGTTGGAGAACTTTCATTGTCCTAGCTTACAGGGTTCTTGAGAAATCGCTGATCCAATTTTCCACGTTTACGAAAACAATAGGTCTTCCGACGGAAGTCGGAAGACCTAATAAATACGATTTGATGGGTTACATATTTTTTGTCAGATGAAAGGAGTTGATTCGAAAGATCTGAAAAAGGAAGTTGATGAAATGATCAACACTCTTGGACTTCAGACGAAGCGTGACGCCCTCTCTATGACACTGTCTGGAGGCCAAAAACGAAAGTTGTCTGTGGGAATAGCTCTGATTGGTGGATCTGAGGTAAAAATTTAGAATATTTCTAGCACTTTTAAAAGGATATTTTTAACAGTGAATTTTGTTTTCACTTCGATTCAAATTGTTATGCTTTGCAGACTGCTCATGCAATTCATTTGATATGTCCTTCGTATAGATTGTGATTTTAGACGAACCCACATCCGGGATGGACCCAGGTGCTCGCCGCCAGACATGGGATATACTCCAGAAATTCCGTAACGACCGCTGTATGGTGCTATCCACACATTTTATGGATGAAGCCGATGTTCTCGGGGACAGAATAGCCATAATGGCGGAAGGCGTGGTCAAATGCTGTGGAACATCTTTGTTTCTCAAAAAGGCTTTTGGTAATCACTCGCTGTTTCAATGTTTGACTCGATCATCCTATTCGTATTGACACTTTCTTTTATCCAATTTCATTATGTCTTTCACATTTCGACGTTTCGGAAAATTCTGTTCGATTTCAGGCGCCGGGTACCATCTTGTCATGGTAAAATCTACATCCGGATGTAACGTTGACACCGTCACTCAACTTATCCAATCTCATATTCCATCAGCAATTAAAGAAAGTGAAATAAGCATGGAATTATCGTATCTGCTGCCGTTTGACCAGAGCTCCAAATTCAAAAGCTTATTCGAAGAAGTAGAAACAAGAAGTCAATCACTTGGTATTGCCAGCTTTGGAGTTTCTGCAACTACGATGGAGGAAGTATTTCTGAAGTAGGTATTGCACGCTCGCACGTTTTCTTTTTTTTTTTCCATTGTTGATATTCCGTCTTAAACGAAAATAGCTTTGAATGTATGCATAATTCAGAAAAGCAGGTTGAAGCTGTGCTCTCTTTATTCTTGCAGAGTTGGAGAGAGTGGGGCTGAAGAGGCACTCGAAGCTAAAGAAAATCTTAGTCCGGTACATAGACCAACTTCCGCTTCCGGGCATGGAGGAAAAGGAGAAATAAACGGATTTGTAAACAATGCTTTTGAAAATGGACCTCCGGAGAAAATGGAAATGAAACCAATAACGAATGGAGCTCCAAAAGATGAAGGGGAGGAGTCTACCTCGGCTTTCATAGGCGAGTGGTGTTCATATTGAAATATCTCATGCATGATCGAACATGATATCCATCAAACATCATAATGATTGTTCAATTCAATATATCTCCACTTTCTGTTTTTCAGAAACTAACAGGCAACTGAAAAAGAATCATGGTCTGCGACACAGCACTCAACAATTTTGGGCAATGTTTATCAAGAAGGTGATTCATACATGGAGAAATCGTATCGTGACATTTGTTCAGTTCTGTCTGCCGATTCTGTTTACCATATTTGCCTTGTTAGTAGAGGGTACAAGCCCTGGATACACGGAGGAGCCCGCTCTGGTATTGAATCTTAGTCCATTTGGTACCTACACCACCCTGGCTCGGGATGGAGCTGCCAGCACCACCATTGACGACACCTACAAGACTTTGTTCTGTACGGGTTGCGTCACAGATATATCATCGTCGTCATCGTTTGACACCGGAAGTTTAAGCATTATGACGAGTACGGGAATCACTACGTTTTCCTCCAATTATATCATTGGAGCCGACTTCAATGCCTCGTCAACTTTCATTGCATTTTTCAATGGGGAACCATACCACAGTCCCGCTGTTGCACTCAACTTTTTGAACAATGCCCTTCTTCAGTCTATAACTAGTAGTTCGACGAAGTCAATTTCGGTGACAAACTACCCATTCGATCGGGACCTTTCTGACAATGCAAATTCAGTAGCTGGAAGTGCTTTCGGAACAGGATTTTCAATTGCTTTTCTGATCTTATTTGGAATGGCATTCTTGTCCACTAGTTTCATCATATTTTTGATCAAGAGCGTATGAACGGAGCAAAGCATCTACAGAAAGTCAGCGGCGTAGGATCATTCGTATTTTGGTTGTCGACGTTCGCTTGGGACTACATCAACTATGTGGCACCTTCCTTAATTTGCATAATTGTGTTTGCCGCCTACAACACTGATGAATATTCAGGAGGGAGCCCAAGTCGTATTGGACTTGTCTTTTGGTTGTTCGTTACTTATGGCTGGACATGCTTGCCATTCATCTATATCTTCAGCTTCGCCTTTAAAACACCTGCCGGTGGAATGGTTGCTATGACACTACTCAATATCGTTACAGGTAATATTTTAGAAAAAAAAGTACTTAAACAATTTTAAATGAGAATTCCTTGTAAATTATATAATTATCACCTGATTTCTAAAACTAGCACGTTGAGTATTTTTAGTAAATGTACCTATTTTCCAATCCTATCAGGACTTGCTACACTGATTGCCGTATTTGTACTGAGCATCCCCTCCCTGGGGACGGAGGACATTGCCAAAGCTCTGGACTGGGTCTTTGCCGCCCTTATCCCCCATTATAATCTGGGTTTAGGAATTATGAACGTGTATGTTAACTATAACTATCTGAAGACATGCGAGGATGCCGGTTACCAGACAACGTGTGCCTCAGGAACTAGCACAAGCCCCTGTTGTGGTAAGTTACCAGTATATCTCCTAGGTGTATATACATGTACATGTTACTAAAGCTTTTGTTTTGTCTGTCCTTCTGGATTCAAATTGAGAATTTGCATAATCTCCGACTGGTACATGTATGTAAGAGAAAGCGCATTCATACTTTTCAAAAAGCAATCTATTATTGATTATAGATCGTAGCATGGTACTGTTAATGCCATAACCGCCATCATAACCCGATATTAATATTTTATTTCTCATCACCAATTCCAGATTACTGCACCAGTAATTGTCTGACCTTCACCGATAACATTTTGTTATCTTTACCCCAATGTTTGCATGGCTTACTAGTAGGCCTTATATGTACATGTTATTATGTTACTAATAGAAAAAATAATGAAACATTGGGCATTCTTTTATACATGTATATAAATCGATCTATTTTTAAAATGCACTTTCCAAAGATTCCAATGTTCAATCATGAAATTTTACCATCCATGATATAAATTGCTCTCTTTCGTTTCTATTTTCTGGATTCAGATTTCAACTTAGATTTGAACGAAGATGGAACTTTGAATAGAAAAATAACGGTCAAGTTGCCTTTGAGTGAATTTATTTCTATTACTGATTATAGATCGTAGCATGGTTCTGTTAATGCCATAAATGCCATCATAACCCGACATTAATATTTTATTTCTCATCACCAATTCCAGATTACTGCACCAGTAATTGTCTGACCTTCACCGATAACTATCTGGACATGGCGAGCCCGGGAATTGGCAAAAATCTTCTTTTTATGTCCCTACAAGGTCTCGTCTTCTTCATTATTATCTTGTTGGCAGAGTACCAGGTGTTCACACGAATAATGTACTCCATCAGTAAACCAAAAAATCGATCTGCCGTCGGTAAGTCAATTATGTTGATTCATTCTGTTATTTGACGCTGTTTGACATATGATCTATTGTAATTGTTTGTAGAATTTAAATGAAAAACAAAACAACAGTGAATAAAATTGATCATAATGAACCTACTTTTTTTTTTTAATTTTCCACCAGTCCTTCGAATTATAGAAGTGTAGTTTTAAGCTTGGTCTATGTCAAATAGGCGCTTATTTATTTTCACCCACATTACAAATGTAGTTAAACGTTTAGAAGAAGTAGATATATAAATTTAAATTATTTTAGATTTTGTTACATATGTGGGAGAAATTTTACAAATAATTAATGATTTCAAACCAATTTTAATACTCTTTCGGAACGCAAAATTGTTGTGTTTTCATCTAACATTTTTTTTGTGAATTTATTTTGATAACATCGAATTAAACGAGTAAAATGGAAAGGTACGTGTTCATTTAAATTTCTGCACAGGTAATATATTTATTGTAGTCGTGGCTAGTAACACTTTGATATATATATATATTTTTTTTGTATTTGGAAGTTCTGTTTTCCGACTAACACATAATCAAATAATGTAAAATGTTTTATTCGATTGAGGCATCTGTAGAAACCCATCCATTCGTCTCGCAAGTTTTGTTCGTCCGTCACTTACACGTCTTATAATAAAAGTTCTGAATCATTTTTACACGTTAATTTAGCGTATATGTATTTAGATGGCATCAAGCCAATCACAGGCTCTGTAATTGCTCGTTTTATTTTTGAAGAATCTGTGAAGAGACCGCCTTCTTTGATCAGTATCCTACAAAAGCTGAACGGTATATTATACTTAAATGAAATAAACCCATGTGTTTGTGAAACACGAATGCCCCTGTTTGCATCTTGTCGATAAAACAGGTCAAGGTCACAAGGTCAAAACTATTGGTATCCATGGAAAGGTCTTGTCACAAGGAATACACATGAGAAATATGAAAGCCCTATCACTTACCATTCAAAAGTTAAAACCAAGGTTAAAGTTTTCAAAAGTAAGTCAAACTCCAAGGTCAAGGTCACAAGGTCAAAAATTTTGGTATCCATGGAAAGGCCTTGTCACAAGGAATACACACGTCAAATATGAAAGCCCTATCACTTATCATACATTTTTTTGTACAACAATTATGGCCAAGGTTAAAGTTTTGCGGACAAACAGATAAACAGACAAACAGAAAGACGGATAGACCAAAAACTATATGCAACGAATATCCGATTACGGGGGCATAAAAATATGTCGCATTAGCGCGGATCGAACTCAAGACCTTCAGCATGCTATTCGACATGCTAACCGGACGCCACCGGGGTAGTTTCCATCTACATAAGTCGGTCAGAAGCTTCGCTGACGCTGACGCTCCGCCCACTTCTTATTCACGTAGAAACTTCAAATTACCTTCCATAAAACCTATACGAAAAATCTCTTGAATCGCCACATTAATCAATTTTCAAGAATTTATTGAATTGCCCCTCAGTAATCGTTCAGACCTAAAGAATAAAGATGTTTTTAGAGTGTTCATATTTGCCAAATGCTTATCCAAGATGGTCCCCGACTTGAACGAGTCTGGGATCAATGGACATTTTGATTAAGCAGACACGTGTATAATACAAATCGACACAAGTTTAGTTATAAAAGCTTTCGTATTATTCAAATAATAAAGATATTTTCTGCGTTTAAAATTTTTGATTCAGAGTTATATGAATTGATTTGTCGCGGAAAGAATTTTCAATCGCATGCTGGATTTTGTTTCATATATATATCATTATCTGAATTATGGGTAAATCTAACCATTTGCTTTCGTACATTCATTTCATTTTTAAAAGTGACAGATCAGTCACGGTCACATCTATTCATGATATTTTGCTTCTAAAGTGAAGGTATTATGGTTTTCACTCTCCACTGCTATTTTTCAGTTTTCAACAAGGACAATTCTGTGCAAAATTCGATATGAAAATTCCCACTAGTTACTGAGATATCGGAATTTAGATACGCAATCTACATACTTTTTCTACTGATTTTCAATTACAGACGGCGAAAAGTTGCTAAATGAATATTTTAGACTAATGATTAATGAAATGAGAGGTGCTGATTTAAGTAATTGGTGGATATATCTTAGATTTTTTGTTCGAATAAAAAGACGCTCCTTTTAAGATCAGACCCTGGATCCACCTCTTAGTTTACACCAAACTAGACCAGAGTCACAGGAGCTCGATGCCAACGATCCTCAAGAATATCCATTTCTACTTTCCTTATAACTTGACTATATATATAGATGTGAAGGGGTGGGTGTCATTGAGGGTTGATGGCATCGAGCTCCTGTGACCGGAGTGTATTTTGTAACATTTACAGTTACAAACTTTAATTGCACAAAGTAATTTCTTGCTTCTGATTCCGAAATAGGTACTGCTTGGGTAAATTCGCACCTGTCAGGTAATTAATACCTTGTGTATGCACAGGCGTGCACTTGTCAAACACGTTAGATTCATCTCCATTTTAAGAATTCTGAAAAGAAGTTAATTTGTTCAAAATCGAAGTCATTGATTTTATTTCTTAGGAAGAAATCAAGCTTTGTAACATAAAAAGCTTGAACCTTCAAAATGTATAAGAATTATTTAATTGACACCTTTAGCAGGAAGACTTTTAAAATAAAGAGACGCCCTATTTCTATTCCGAAAGTGTTTTAACAAGGTACATGCTTTCAGTAGTGTTACATGTAATTGCGTGACGATTTCAAATGTCACGTGACCCGATTTTTCTCGAATCCATTAATATGTGTATTTTCTTAAACTTCTCAAGATATATAACTACGCAATGCATAGGGGTATTTTTTTCAGTGATCATTACAGAAGTATGAACTTTGAATATAGGGTGCTTCAAAATTTATAATACCTTCACTTTAACGTATGGTTTCTGCATTCGTCTGTTTGCTTGGTTTTGGTGCTTGACATTAATATCACATGTATCGACTGCGCATGTCATGGGCATGTCCAAATTGAATGTATTTCATTATATTTCTATTATATCTTTTTTTTAAATAAAGAAATGGCGTTGAAATTTTATATTTGTAACTACTTAATTAAAGTGATATACTACATGTGGTATTGCAAGAACATTTTCTCTGCTTTATTTATTTTAGGAATTAATTTTGAAGATTTGGATTTATGCAAATCAATTTTTGTCAACAGGTTCTATTGAAGATCTAGGGGAGTCGTCCGCCATGGGTCAACGGGACGATGACGTCGTCAATGAGGAAAAGAGGATTAACCAAACGGCGATTACGACATTGATGGGCACAGACAAACTGATAGTGAAAAACATCAGTAAATACTACGGGAATTTCCACGCCGTACAAAATGTCAGTGTTGGCGTCGCAAGTCAGGAATGTTTTGGTTTGCTTGGACAGAATGGGGCTGGGAAAACAACGACTTTTAAGATGTTGACCGGAGACGAGATGATATCTTCCGGGAGTGCGTATTTAGAGCATCATGACGTCAAGACAGCCATCAAACAGGTATACTAATTTTATTTGCTCAAACAGGCGAAATATTATACTTGTAATAAGACTTTCATTAATCAACGAAAACAAAATTTTCAATCATATTTTTTTCATCCACAAATATACTATCTATTATCTAAGATAATTCTAAGAATGTGCTGTGCTGACTGCAGATGAAATTTGATGCTAATTGTTCTGTGCTGAAAGTTCTTAGGAAAGACGTCAGGAATTTTCGTAACTTTCGTCATTTGATAAAATGCTCTAAAGATTTTCCATTTAGATTGCATTATGCTTTCTAATATCTGACATATATGCATACTATATATAGTCAGAAACAAAACATTGATATTTTCATTTTAAAGAAGAACTTTGCGATCAAAAGTTACGAAAATAATTGAAATTATTCGTAAGTATTTTTGAGAAACTGCCCAGGCCGCTTCTTCCTGGTGATTTGATACCTGCCTTTCATGTTCTTTTAATGACTACCTCATAAATACGTTATTTAGATAAAAACATGAAAAATAAATACATTTCTATCATTGTTAGAGCTCTATCTTATGCGATTTGGGAAAACTACAATACATATACATGATTATAAAGCTAATCATCTCAGTTTTTAACCATCCTTAGTTTGACGGCCTTGTTAGAAAGCTATACACTGTATAAAACTAATCATCTTGGTTTCTAATTATCAGGTACAGAAGAATCTGGGTTACTGTCCTCAGTTTGATGGCTTGATAGAGCAGATGACGGGTAGAGAAATCTTATATATGTTTGCGAGACTGCGGGGAGTACAGGAGGCAATGATCAAAAGCACTGTTGATGCCCTCGTCAAGGCTCTCATGTTAGAAAAACACGCTGATCGCGAATGTGGTACTTATAGGTGAGAAATTCTTGATTCTACATTGCCCTCTTGATTTTATATCGTCTCTTTGATTCCATTTTGTCTTCTTGATACGATACTGACCACTTGATTTCATACAGTCTACTTAATTTCATACTGTTGACTTGATTCCATACATTTCTACTTGATTCCATACATATCTACAATGTACTTGATTCCATTCTGTCTTCTTGATTCCAAACATGTCTACTTGATTTCATACTGCCTTCTTGATTCCATTCTGTCTTCTTGATTCCATGCTGTTCACTTGATTCCATACTGTCGACTTGATTCTATACTGTCTACTTGATTCTATGCTGTCTTCTAGATTCCTTATTGTCCTCTTGATTTCATACTGTCCTCTGGATTCCATATCGTTGACATCTTTATTTCATGCTGATTTCATACTGTCTCATTGATTCCATATTGTCTTTTTGATTCCATACTGTCTTCCTGATTTCATACTGTCCACTTGATTCTGTACTGTCTACTTGATTCCATACTGTCTTCTCAATTCCTTATTGTCTACTTGATTTAATTCTGTCTACTTGATTTCATACTGTCTACTTGATTCCATACTGTCTTCTTGATTCCATACTGTCTTCTTGATTAAATTCTGACTACTTGATTCCATATTGTTGTCTTGATTCCATACTGTCTACTTGATTCTATACTGTCTACTTGATTCTATATTGTCTACTTGATTCCATACTGTCTCCTTTATTCCATACTGTCTACTTGATTCTATATTGTCTACTTGATTCCATACTGTCTACTTAATTCTATACTGTCTACTTAATTCCATACTGTCTACTTGATTCTATATTGTCTACTTGATTCCATACTGTCTACTTGATTCTATACTGTCTACTTGATTCCATATTGTCGTCTTGATTCCATACTATCTACTTGATACCATACTGACCACTTGATTCCATACTGTCTACTTGATTCCATACTGTCTACTTGATACCATAATGTCTATTTGAAGCCATACTGTATGTTTGATTCGATGCTGTCTACTTGATTCCATACTGTCTACTTGATTCCATACTGTCTACTTGATTCCATACCATCTACTTGATACCATACTGTCTACTTGATACCATAATGTCTACTTGAAGCCATACTGTATGTTTGATTCCATGTGGTCTTCATGATACCATGCTGTTCTTTTGATTCCATACTGTCTACTTGATTCCATACTGTCTTCTTGATTCCATACTGTCTACTTGATACCATACTGTCTCCTTCATACCATAATGTCTACTTGAAGCCATACTGTATGTTTGATTCCATGCTGTCTATTTGATTCCATGCTGTCTACTTGATTCCATACTGTCTACTTATTTCCATACTGTCTGCTTGATACCATTCTGTCTACTTGATACCATTCTGTCTACTTGATTCCATACGGTCTACTTGATTCCATGCTGTCTACTTGTTTCCATACTGTCTACTTGATTCTATGCTGTCTTTTAGATTCCTTATTGTCCTCTTGATTTCATACTGTCCTCTGGATTCCATATCGTTGACATCTTTATTTCATGCTGATTTCATACTGTCTCATTGATTCCATATTGTCTTTTTGATTCCATACTGTCTTCCTGATTTCATACTGTCCACTTGATTCTGTACTGTCTACTTGATTCCATACTGTCTTCTCAATTCCTTATTGTCTACTTGATTTAATTCTGTCTACTTGATTTCATACTGTCTACTTGATTCCATACTGTCTTCTTGATTCCATACTGTCTTCTTGATTAAATTCTGACTACTTGATTCCATATTGTCGTCTTGATTCCATACTGTCTACTTGATTCTATACTGTCTACTTGATTCTATATTGTCTACTTGATTCCATACTGTCTACTTAATTCCATACTGTCTACTTGATTCTATATTGTCTACTTGATTCCATACTGTCTACTTAATTCTATACTGTCTACTTAATTCCATACTGTTTATTGATTCTATATTGTCTACTTGATTCCATACTGTCTACTTGATTCTATACTGTCTACTTGATTCCATATTGTCGTCTTGATTCCATACTATCTACTTGATACCATACTGACCACTTGATTCCATACTGTCTACTTGATTCCATACTGTCTACTTGATACCATAATGTCTATTTGAAGCCATACTGTATGTTTGATTCGATGCTGTCTACTTGATTCCATACTGTCTACTTGATTCCATACTGTCTACTTGATTCCATACCATCTACTTGATACCATACTGTCTACTTGATACCATAATGTCTACTTGAAGCCATACTGTATGTTTGATTCCATGTGGTCTTCATGATACCATGCTGTTCTTTTGATTCCATACTGTCTACTTGATTCCATACTGTCTACTTGATACCATACTGTCTACTTGATACCATAATGTCTACTTGAAGCCATACTGTATGTTTGATTCCATGCTGTCTATTTGATTCCATGCTGTCTACTTGATTCCATACTGTCTACTTATTTCCATACTGTCTGCTTGATACCATTCTGTCTACTTGATACCATTCTGTCTACTTGATTCCATACGGTCTACTTGATTCCATGCTGTCTACTTGTTTCCATACTGTCTACTTGATACCATACTGTCTACTTTATTCCATACGGTCTACTTGATTCCATACGGTCTACTTGATACCATACTGTCTACTTTATACCATATGGTCTACTTAATTCCATGCTGTCTACTTGTTTCCATACTGTCTACTTGATACCATACTGTCTACTTGATTCCGTACGGTCTACTTGATACCATACTGTCTACTTTATTCCATAATGTCTACTTGAAGCCATACTGTATGTTTGATTCCTACTGTCTACTTGATTCCATGCTGTCTACTTGATTCCATACTGTCTACTTGTTTCCATACTGTCTGCTTGATACCATTCTGTCTTCTTGATACCATGCTGTTCTTTTGATTCCATACGGTCTACTTGATTCCTAGCCACAGAAACGACACACTACACTTGGCTATTTGGTTGGTTGGGATGTGTTGGCCGCAGTGCCATCAATGTTATAAATCCGGAACCCAACTTCAGGATATAGGCGGCACTAATCGGCACGTTTTCCATGGAATTACTTACTATTTCTGACTCTTATAAAGTAAAACTAAACAATCGACAATCAGACCTTGTTAATCATTACTATCAATGATGCGGCCGGAATTCCACTTGCCTCCGCTTCGTAGAGCTTCGAATTCATGCGCCTTGTTGTAAGTTTACAATCATGCGTCAGGTCAAACACGTGGAAATAACATCGCAGTGTTAATTAAATTACATTTAAGCTTGATTTCAGTTTTTTCAGCAAAGTTCAACAAGATAAACATTGACCTCTTATTGTTTATTAATGTCGATAAAACCTGAGGGAGGGAAGGAGAGAGTACATTTATTTTAAAGACTCGGGAGAGGACTTAAATAGGCCTTGCCTGTTGTCCAATCCTTTTCAAATTTTTTGAATAAAATATTGTTTAAACTAAAATATTTTAAAGACATGACATTATGATCTTATTTGTCCATTTCGACTCTGATACATCGTCAAAACATGTACTACTTTCCTTTATAGTGGTGGAAACAAACGTAAGCTTAGTACAGCCATGGCGTTGATTGGTGACCCTCCTTTTATTTTCTTAGACGAACCCACCACTGGCATGGACCCGGGTGCTAGGCGCCAACTCTGGAATGTATTATCTCAGATAAGAGCAAGTGGTCGCACCCTTGTTCTTACGTCACACAGGTATGAATTTGATTTAAAACTCCTTTAATTTATCATATCTGTAACAAAAGAGAATCATTGTATGAAAATTATTGTCATAGCTTAAAATTACCGACATTAAGGGAGCAATTATTTCATTTTAAGGGGAGGGGGGGGCAAAGAAAAGAAAAGAGTCCCGGCTCTAATTTTTTTATGAAAATTGAAAAAAAAAAGAAAATTCCGGTTGAATTTCCTGTATCGTGCTGTCGCTGTCGATAAGTAAAAAAAAAAAGTCCGACAAGGTGGACTCCAAGAAAAATGTCTGATCTATTAATGTTGAAAAAATATTCTTGCTGGCAAAGCGCCCCCCCCCCCATTAAATCGTATGGTTGCTCCCGAAGGGCTGAATAAACGATAGCTTATTATATGTTTGATTTTCATTCTAATTTCTATCTGTAGTATGGAGGAATGCGATGCGTTGTGTACCAGAATTGTCATAATGGTCAACTGGTAGATTTGTATGTTTGGGCAGTCCACAGCATCTCAAAAACAAGTTTGGTCATGGCTATACCCTCATCATACAGATGGGCTTACAATTCACCGACTCTAATGCGCTCACAGGATTCATTAGGAAAAATTTCCTAACAGTGCTGTGTTTGACAATCATCAGGGATACTTACATTTTCAAATTCCGGATAGTGGGGTGTCACTTTCTCAGGTCTTTGGAGTAATGGAGACATGCTTAGAAAGGTTCAAATTTGAGGACTATTCCGTACACCAGACGACACTGGAACAGGTTTTCCTGCAATTTACACGTGATCAGCATTTAGCAGACGACAGGAAAAAGAAAGGCGGCTGCTGTGGATGTCTGTGACGTAGTAACATGACGTAACTATTAATTTATTGTCGGATTGTAGAGTCAAATTCATAAGATGAATGCATACCAAAGACATCAAGAATACTCTGATGGAAATGGAACATGTAGCAATATATTCCTATAAACTGGAAAATGTATTGTTAGGGAACTTATGTGTATAGGTTCACTCAGAGAAGTGCTAAATTCAAATTTAAATTCAGCAGTGTATTTATAATAAGATAGATTAAGATTTTAGATTCAAAGTTTTGGTAGAAATTAGGAAAAAAGGATATCGAGAAATAGGACAGCAATTTGTCAAGTATAGATATTAGAGAATAAAGATCTTCAAAGAATCAATAATTGTGATGTTAATTGATTTTGCTTTAAATCGATTTGGTTCACAAACTTTGTACATGATTTTTTTTTCTGAAGTCAGATTATTTTTGCCCTTCTGGTGGTACAAAGTTTATTTAAAAAGAAAACCCACTAGCGATATGTTCTTGTTTTTTTAAATGTACATGTACAGAATTGAACGAAACATATGTTTTATATGGATACCAAACATTTGTTGTTGAAATTTCAATGAGGGATATTTATTTGTGTTTAAGAATTTATCGTACGCATGATTGAAATATGTGTTGCTTTGATGAGATCTCTGTGAATTGAATCTCTATAGTTTACCTTATTTGTATAGTTTTATATATCATTATTATATAGTTTCTACCTCTACATATCGTGACTGTATTGCGTTTCTTCATCGAATGGTAAAGAAGAGATTAAATATTTTTCAAGAGAATAAAATTGGCCCACTTCGTAGGCTAAACTGCAATTGGATTGTGAAAATACGGCCTCCAAGATCTGCCAATAAAAAGGGTTTAATACTATCTTTTATGTATAAAAATCTCCATTTTTTTTTTTTTTTTTTTTTGAAGACAGATTTGCTCCAAGACTCAAGTTTAACATGCATAATAATATTATTGACGTAATTTTTGTTCACCTTTGTTATTTCAATGTACAAAAATAAATTCTTTTGTCATGTTATGTACTAGTACTAATGTAAAGATTTTAGAATATAACATATTTATTTTTGTACATGATGTAATTGATATAATTCCCTTATATCTCACCTTATGCCATACATACATATATATCTGTGATAACTTGCTAACATTTTCCGTAAATTTTATGTATCTTTCCGCCCATGCTTTAGTGCATGTGTCCTTTTGCTTTGTTGGGTCGTTTGACTGTCCGTTCGTAAAACAATTTATACCTATTCCGTTCGTCTTATTCTGAGAGAAAGCTTTATGTGCTTTTTTATACTGAGACGAATCAAATTAAGACTTATTGCACATTTACCGTAGAATTCGTAGATTATAAGTTTTGAAAATATAACTTTAATTTTTGAAATTTAAGAATGATTTTCGCCAATTGCAATACGTAAATTCTGTAAAATCATTTCGAAAAGTTCATCCGCTGCTGACTGCCTTTGTGCATCATAACTACTCTATAGATTAAAAAAAAAGTCGAGACATATTTTATACACAAGTACAATGTACATGTTTTCGTATACGTCAGTATTAACTTGTCACGTGATATGTAAGTTAGACATGTGACTAAAACCGAAATAAACATCCAAGTACGTGTATTTACAGAAGAAATATATGTCATTTCTATATCCCAGTGAAATGTTGAAGTATTACATATCAAGATAAAGTGTATCTCATTCTTTTAGAATGTTTAAACATGTATGTAATTTTTTTTAAACATATACAATTATAATAAATTACACCATCGTCGGAGACCCACAGCCTATTGCCCTACGATATCTGACGTAGTATAACGAATTTCCGACGATGAAATTACACAGGAACACTGTCACAGGAAATCGAATAATATATATAATTTTATTGTTTTCGAAGATTCAGAAAAAGATATACGGGAAGGACGGGGTTCCGGCCTGGAATTTTTATGAATTTTTTTTTATATAAAATCTTCATTTTATAAAGCAAATTCAGTGGGGCCCTGACCATTCCGAACCCCCTTCTTGGTCATCCCATGGAATTTGACATGGTTATATTGAAGTAATCAAAGTGCAAAGATACGTACATAACATATATCTGAAGTTTTCGAATTGGTTGATACCCGGTATTCAGAAGGGAGAGAGAAAAAGGATGTCCTATCACGTCGTCAAACTTTACTATTATTGGAACTACATGTAATGGAACCATTCATGAAACTATCATTTTACGAGTTTGCTATCAACAGGAATTTTCTTTGAAATTCTATGTGACATGCACCTTTTCTTGCACGGTTGTTCTTTTTAGTGGCGACCACTTGGCTTAATTAGAATTTCAATTAAAAAATCTTATCAAATCATGCTGAAAATCAACATTAATATACACGTAACCATAATCCAAACGGCTACTGGGACTGTTCATAAAATAAAAGTTTTTTTTTTTCAAAGACGATGTCCGTCCAATCACATATCATTCCGGTCTTCGACACTTCTTTCAAAATTGTAGTACGTACTTGTCATGTATTGCAAATTAAATTTGGCTTTAATGGTACATGGTCTACATCAGTTTTATTTCTTGGACTTGCGTATAAATGATGGGAGATAATATGTTTGGCTGTCCAGAAAGACGTTGTGATGGTCTTTAACTTGTGGTCATATTAGACCATTGTGACCTTCTTTTATTGTTTAATTTCTTTCTTTGCCTTTCGGCCATTTTTTTCAAACTTAATATGAAGGTGCGTGTATGCTTCGAATTATTAAAGTCCTTTTTTTTTCGTCAAAAGTTTTAATGGTGCACAAATTGATGTTAAAAATGTAGAATTTCTTAAACATGCACTTGAATTAACTACGTACATGTATTGCCCATTGGTTTTGATTTTTAATGTTGTTTATCATGTTTATGTTAAAACTTGTACACTTGCTTTGTTGATTAAAACTACAGCCAAATTGAGCAAGCTAGTGTTCTGTTTTATTCGGATGTTGTATAAGCTAGAACCTCAAGATGGAGACCTACATTTAAATCGTTCGTTTGGAGGATGAACAATGCATGTCTTCGAATCATCGAATAGCCTACTTTCGTATCTGGGAATTGTTTATGTCACTTGAATTTTTTTTTCTAATCAGTAGCAATGGTTGAGAAAACTTAATGTCATGTAATTTGGTATTACGCAAAAAATAAGGCTCAAGTTCAATTTCCCATTTACGGAAGCATAGAAGGGACATGGTAAGAACAAAAATTATCTCGTGCGCACGACTTTGTAACTCGTGCTCACGAGTTTGTAACTCGTGCTCATGAGTTTGTAACTCGTGCTCACGACTTAGTAACTCGTGCGCACGACTTAGTATCTCGTGCGCACGACTTTGTAACTCGTGCTCACGACTTAGTAACTCGTGATCACGACTTTTGTAACTCGTGTGCACGACTTAGTAACTCGTGCTCACGACTTAGTAACTCGTGCTCACGACTTTGTAACTCGTGCTCACGACTTAGTAACTCGTGCGCACGACTTTTTGTTGTCATTCTATTGGTCAATTATCTCGTGCCCACGACTTTGTAACTCGTGCTCACGAGATAATCAACCAATAGAAAACTAGGATCAAATAAAATGGCGACAATTGATAATGATCATACATGTATATTGAAATAATCTCGTCTAACAAAAGTACAGTAAACATCTAATGTTGTACCGGCATTGTGCTCCACACAAAACGTATTTTACAGGAGCACCCCGATTTACTCTTGAAAGTACACGGAAACAACCCCCCCCCCCTCCTATGTTGAAAGTGACCTAAATGGATTCATAGCGGGAATAAAATGATGCAGTGCTCTACTCCCCTCCCCCTCCCTCATGTTGCGTCGATCAAGAGGTAAGGGGGATGTTCTCATTGAATACGGAGATTTATATGATAGTTCCTATTATTCTATTTATTTATTTTTTTTTTCAACAATTTATTTAAAATTCACTTACTGTGTATCTTGATTTCTCTCCCTATCAGTGTTTACTATTAATTTAAAGTGTTTGAGACATCAACATGACTGTGTGAAATGGGTCCTTAGATAAGTAAAATTCGAATAATTCTGGACCAGAACCAGGTACATGACTTGAAAAAAAAATTGAAAACGTTGTTTACTTTGAATCTTTACGGCATTTTTGTGTGTGATTCAAATTAAATGTCTTATCATTTTAAAGTTTAGTGTCAATGTGTTTGAGTTGGTGCGATTTGAGAGAATTTTTCTCCGAATTTTGGTAAGAAAGTACTTGAAAAAGTGAAGTGTGACAGACAGACAGACAGACAGACTGCAGACAGTGATCCCTATATATATATTTTGGGGGTTGTTTTGTTTTTGTGGAATTTCCCGGTATTGAATTTAGTGTTTATTCTGCAATATATACTTCAAATAAAACATATCACGTACGATGTATATGTGCAATTTTGATCTTTCAACCTGACGTCGAATTCAGCTTTCATGGGCCAGTGTTCATGAATAAGGCCACAATTAAAAAATTGTTTGTTCCCCCTCCCCCGGGTCTGTTTTTTCCAAGTGACCCGGCAGGCGGGTACTTTTTTTTTTTGGTGCCAGAACTACAAGTATCAAATATGTTTAAAGTCGTTTGAATCCAAATTGCACATCACTGGACTCCTTACAGCTGCGCAGTCACAATCTGTGATATGATAAAGACTAAGAGCTGGCAGCCTGCGAATTCTCGCCTCCTACTTCGGGAAAATCGCCGCCTGCTTTCCGTAAAAAAATATCCGTTGCGTCTTAATTTCTATCGCTGGTTAAGTATGAGATGTCGATCCATTTTATTGAACATATTCAAAAGAAGATTACGCTGTCCCGTAAAGTGTAGTCCCAAGATACACGATAAATATTTCCGCAACAGATGCATCGAGTGTTTCAGCGCGGCATAACGGGTCATTTTACGGCAACGTCAAGATGCACTATAGAACGATTACATCTCGATTTTTTTACGACTTGTAAATATTGAATTTGTATAGACATTGACCACGCGCAATCTGACTAGGCGGCGTTTTTCCTGACCCGGTCGGGGCGAGGGGAAACAAACAATTTTTTAATCATGGTCTAAACGTACTTCGTACCATATTATATATACAGAAACGTGAATGAAAGCAGATAGTTGAATAGAATATAATTTGATGGGTTTAACATATATACGAGGTGCACATACACTCCCAATCAATTTACGGAGCCTGAGCGCCCCCCCCCCCTCCCCTCCCTCCATTTCATTTTCTTCATATTTCTTTAAAATCGTATGTGGTTTTGTGCTTATAACCGTAATGGAGGAAAATTGTGCATTTAGGATGAGAAATGATGGATCCAGCCCCCCCCCCCTCCCCGGCAATTTTTTTTTTTTTTTTGTATTCCTTTTGATAAAAACGAATAATTTTAAGACTTAATTTGATGTACATTTAACGTAAAACTTATTCACAAGTGAGAAACTAGCAAAGTCGGAGTCTAGCATACAGTTTTAAGCTTCATTCCGAGCTTATACCTTACAAACAGAGAAAAACGCGGAATTGTAAAAATAGGAGGGTGGGGTGAGTTTTTGCCTGATTGAGAATCGTTATATACATCCATATTTGCATACATACTACCGCTATTTTCATCTGATAAAGCTTGGAAATGGTCAATGACACAGAACAAGGAAAGGAATTACAATACAAGCCCAGAAATTTCTTTTTCTGGTTGATTTTACAGATTGTTTCAGCCCTCTCTGGCCTCTTGGGGAAAAAAAAAACATATAAATTCTAAACATACAGTATGAAGTTTTTTGCATTTAAAAGATCCTTAGATCAAAGTTGAAGGAAGACAACACAGTGTATTTAATCTAAATAACTTTATTTAGAAGAGAACAGGACAGTTTTGAAAATAGAGAACATGCAAATGTAACGAATTTCGCCACATATTGCGTGCTTAGAACATGTAGAAATAGAGCCAATCGTGCTTCATTTTCGCTGAATTATTTCAAATGTGCTGAAACTTGGTACGTAGCAAATAAACATATTGATAAATATGACGGAACTATGAATTTGTTGAAGTTAAAAGAGGGGCACGAGGGGTAATATAAGTTCACCATACTGCTCGGCTTGACTGTCCCCTACCGATAAGAAATGCATGATACATACATGACTATCATGACATCGGGATTGGGGCCAACCTATGATTTAAAAAGATATGCATAAAAAAAATGGAGATATTGTCCATACTGAGAAGGGTCCGTCAAGCCCAGCATTTGACTTGGGGTACGGTATTACTAGTGTTTGTTCTTTGTTAAAGTTATCTCAGTTTACGAAATCGAAGGGGGGGGGGGGTCCGAGGGTGTCCGTGTGCTTCCAAGAATTAATCGGGGGTAATGTTGTAAAATACGTTCTGTATTGAGCACAATGCCGATAACGTATGAATACAGCATAAGAAGTTTACTGAACTTTTGATAGACGAGAGTATTTCAATGTACATGCATGATCATTATCAATTATCGCCATTTTATTTGATCATTGTTTTCTATTGGTTGATTATCTCGTGAGCACGAGTTGCAAAGTCGTGGGCACGAGATAATTGACCAATAGAATGACAACAAAAAGTCGTGCGCACGAGTTAGTAAGTCGTGCTCACGAGTTAGTAAGTCGTGCGCACGAGTTACAAAAGTCGTGCGCACGAGTTAGTAAGTCGTGAGCACGAGTTACAAAGTCGTGCGCACGAGTTACTAAGTCGTTCGCACGAGTTACTAAGTCGTGCGCACGAGATAGTAAGTCGTGCGCACGAGATAGTAAGTCGTGCTCACGAGTTAGTAAGTCGTGCGCACGAGTTACAAAAGTCGTGAGCACGAGTTACAAAGTCGTGCGCACGAGTTACTAAGTCGTGCGCACGAGATACTAAGTCGTGCTCACGAGTTACTAAGTCGTGCGCACGAGTTACAAAAGTCGTGAGCACGAGTTACAAAGTCGTGAGCACGAGTTACAAAGTCGTGCGCACGAGTTACAAAGTCGTGTGCACGAGTTACTAAGTCGTGCGCACGAGTTACTAAGTCGTGCGCACGAGATAATTTTTTTCTCGCAATGTCCCTTCTATGCTTCCGTACCCATTAGCCCTAGCTGTCAAAATTTTATCAGAATTTTATCTTAAAGTAAAAAGAAATGTTATCGTTATTTCTTCAGTTTCTCTCCTCCAAAATGCCTATATTAACTGAAGGATTTAATTTCTGACTGAAAATTTCAGCCACTTTTTGTATGAATAAAAAGAAAAAAAAAACAAGTAAAAAAAAAGCAAACAAACAAACAACCACACTTTTATCCCCCCCCCAAAAAAAACCCCCAAACCACCCCGAAACTGAAGATGAAACTAATATGAATATTACTTAATATATAAAGCTCCTGAAATCATGTCTTTCGTGACATTCTATTGCAAGCTTAGAGTTATTTAGAAAGGCACAATGGACATGAACCACTCACCAATACATGTACCTACGGTTTGTCACATACTGCGCTCCATATACTTCGGTGTCACCACGACACAATGGTCATCTGTACCTATCGAGAATGGTTCGCTTTGAGTATCAGCTTAATCGTTACCTTAGGTAAGTTTAAATTTTCCATTCAATGAAAATATGACAGGAATATGCTAAATTCAAAATATGAAGATGTTTTGGTCAGATTTTAACGAAATTAGAGGTTTCTGCATTTTCTAAAGTTACAAAATTTTATACTTTGACTATATAGGAACAAAATTTGCAAAAGGAAATGGAGAAAAATAGTGAAATAGACTGAGACTGATGCAAAACTGGAATTATTTTCGAAATGATAACCATTAAATAAAGTTTACATTTTAATGAAGTTTTCATCAGGTAAACATGCTATTATTAACTTATATGTATCTCACTTCGAGATCAATGATTTATAATGGGATTTTGACAGTTTTAGAATACAGTGCTACCCATCTAATCTTTTACAGCACGAAAGTTCAATATTGTCAAGAGGATATTGACATAGTCTTAAAATGTCGTAAAACATCGGCGAATCTATTTGTACATGTACACAAACGAGTTTGTAGTCCGAATTTTACATACGACCTACGTGACATGGTATCAATGAACTAATATAGGGGATAAGAGACTTTATCAAATATTGCCTAAAAATTGGAATTATATTTCTAAAGCTGGTCAGTACCGTGTAAGTTTAAGGGACGGCCATTTGGTTTAAAAAGGAGGTGGAGGGGGGGGGTGGCACTTTGTGGAAATAAATATTCTGACATAGAAAAAGTTGAAAATAAATATGACCTTCATGGTAGCAGAAAATAAATATTCTGGCCCACATTTCTTACAATGCGTTTTCATTAAAGGAAAAAAAAAAAGATCTTAAAACGAATTGCATTTTCGTTTCAATAAATATTATGCTAAGCTAAACAAATCTTCTTGGGCATACCTTTCTCCCCCATTTGCTGTAAAACCTCAATTTAGAATATTTTATACCGTGGATATGATCATAATGTCACCAGACGGACACTAGGCTTGGTACTTGACCAATCTAAAGTCTTGTACTAGCACATTCTTAAGACTTGCACTCTGACTGACTGTGACGACGGGACTCAATGGCGGGCCCTGTCCAAACGTCTTTAGAGAAGACAGGGCCCGACCACCTGTCCTCTCTAAATGTCAGTCGGACTCCTCGGGTGATAACATGCATGAGCTCGCTACAGCCGGCAGAGCACAGACTGTAAATTCGTAAGCTCCCTTTTATAACCATTTACATAATTATTCATCTGTGTTGCTTGTGTGGTCATTTAACAGTATGGAGGTTGTTTTACACTACTAATGCGCGTTCTTCGAGACCCTTTGATAAGCGGAAAAGTGGGAGGGTTGTTCGCACGTAATCCGGATAAGCACACAATTTTCTACTTGCGTAGCAAATGATCGTCCTAAGTCGGCACCGGTTACCCATTGGTCTCGTTGGTTTATGTGTAGTGTTTCTATGTCGCATGTCTTTTTTGTACGAAAGCCCATAGGTGACAGGTATGAATTATAATTTGTCTGGCCAGAAAATAAAATACCCCCCCCCCCCCTTCAGAATTAAGAGGTCGTCTCCTTACATACAAATATACATTATACTATGAAAGCCGATTGGGTTCATTTTAAGTGGTAGTGGGAAAAATATTTTCTCGCTTTTTTTTCTCGTTATAACGAGAACAAATTCTCGTCATTACGATTTTTTTCTCGTAATTACAAGAAAGTTTCTCGTTATTACGACTTTTTTTCTGTAATTACGAAAAAAGTTAATTACCAGAAAAGTTTCTCGTTAATACGAGAAAAACTCTCGTAATCACGAGAAAATATCTTTCCCACTACCACTTAAAGTGAACCTTATCGGCTTTCGTATTATACGAACCACGCTTCTATATGTTGTTTTCTTCGGCGACTAGTTACTTGTTCGTTAATTTTGGTAAAATATCTGAGTCCCATCTGAACTTCTTTGTGTACATGTAGCATTTTTTTTTTTGGTGATTATGAAGTTTCCTTTTTGGGACCTTAGACGGTACATTGGCAGTAAACACATTTTGAGATCAAAGTGAAAAAGGGTTAAATTCAATATTTCACATGACATTGTTCATTTATTGTGAAAAGACCTTTTTGTTGATTCACTTCTCACCTTGACCTTTGACCTTTTTATTTTGGAAACATAACACTGGCCATAACATTTGTTTGGTATGGATTTGGCTTGTGTGTTTCTATTAACAAGTTCTTCATATGTCAGACATTAAAAGTTTTGACATCTTCAGCATAACCTTGGAGTTTGACTTTCTTCATAAGACTTTATCTTTGACCATGACCTTTGATCGGCAAGTTTCTGGCCGTTGGTCTTATTATTTCACCGTCGTTTTTACGTCTGAAATCGACCCTTTTACCTCATGCATGAGTAGTAAATTTGATCTTGAGTTTTATATTTTGGTACAGTAACTGTAGAGTTAAGCTACAATTACCCATCTATTGTCATGGGGACATCAGAGATTACAAACATATTTAATTTGTTGTTTTCAAAAATTCTATATAGGCTCAGCATGGGCAAATCCGGTTCCTGATTGCTCTGACATTTATACATGTCCATCACGTGATCAGTCTGTCCTGACTCCAGCAGGTAGCCTCAAACAGGGATATGAAATCACAAGGAGCTACATCAGAGACGTTTGCAAGTAAATATTCAATTTTCTGGTATTAGATTCTTCTAGTACCCTACCCCAAATTTCGAAAAATAAAAAGTATTTTGCTTGACACAAAAAATAATAAAGAAAGCCAGATTTCTAAATTTTGTTTGACTCCGAGTCATACAAAATGATAATAACATCAACATATGATAAGACCTACATTTCAGAGGAAGAAACCATAAACAAACCCACAAAATGCAAATCCTTAGTAAATATAGAAAATTCGTAAGATACTTTTACATGTTTTTTACTTTGTAGATATTTTGAGGATTTCTTTATCTGCGCAGATCGACAAAGAGCTTTCTACAGAAATTGTGAATACGTTCACAAAACCGTACAAATGTATGAGCTAATATACAATAAGATATGTGTGAGATCACCAAATACAGGTACATGTTGTACTTGAATCAAAGTTTTATATGATGATGATAATAAGCAAACTGCATCGTTGAACAATAAAAATGACCCAAAAAGACTAACAAAAATTAATTAAATTCAAATTGGAAATTGTAATATAATGGATTTTTAAGATAGAAATTTTGAAATCCTTCACATATCTTTTACTAGAAACTTTCTTTGTTGCGAAATGTCCGAGCCCACATCAATTATACGAGGGTTGTTGTAATTTTTCAAGAAATCTTAATATCCTTTTTTAATATTTTTTCGCACAGTCCTTGTACTTTACATTTCAGATTTAAAAGTACCATGTAGAATTTATTTTCTAATGTCAATATATTTTCTTAAAACGAATCCAGTCTCTATAGAGTACCTTCTGCCGTGTCTAACCAAGCGTGACGTGCAACTTGAAATCTACGGTTACTACACACAATTCACTGGTTCTGTTAAAGCCATATTAGAATTCCCGCCAGGCGAACTTAAGGAATTTGAGCCAATCAAAGATGTCATCGCTTGCAGGTATTTGTATTTCGTTAAATTCATATACATGTAAGGCCATAGTAATTTCAAAATATTTGTTCTACTTGTTAAAGATCATATGAAGACATTCAAGCAATTTGAACCTTCTGCATATATTAATATACTGTAATTATGATAAGTGATTTATATTTTAAAAGTGCATCCTTTTGAAAACATTTTCGGTGTACTTGTATACAGTCATTTACTTAAAATATTGATCTTCTTTTCATATCGAATGATATGATCATTCATACATGTATATATATAGAATCTTAAATGAATTTTCATTTCATATACGATGTATTATGAAACGAGTTGTGTGTTTTATATCCCAGAGCCTTGACGAGGGGATATAAAACGCACAACGAGTTTCATAATACGTTGTGTGAAATGAAAATTCATTTGAGATTCTTTTTATGATATCACACGATTTTGCCTAAAAATGTGTATTTCTAACTTGAAATCGACGTTGATGAGAACTAGAGGCGAACCACTCCGTAGTCTAGAAGTCGTCTGCTACGCCATGAGAAGTAGTTCCCCCATCGTATAGATATTTTGTTCGTAAGAGAAAAATGTTTCAAATTTGTTTAGTATTTTAATGCAATAATTAATTCAGCAAGAACAATTTTAATCATAGATATTGAATCCGCGTCCGAATTTAACAAATGACCGATATTTGAAAGGTCACACTTGTCAAAGTTTATGTGATCAGGTTCGAAACTTGAACAATCGCATTCAAGCAGAGCGATATGTAACGTGTTATCATAACATTTATTTATGAAATGGCTTTATGTAACCGAATAAAGGGTGTATCATGTGATAAACATGTATATGATATACTTTATTCGACAAATTCTCTCTTACTATATTTCTTTAAGCTCCCTGTATGACTTCCGGAGGAACAGTAGGGAGAGTATAGAAACTCATTGTGGAACCGGCAGGGAATTCGATTCCGAACGCCTTATTGGAGCTCTATCATTAATTCTGGAGGAAACCTTTGGATTTTCCTGTCCCAGTGGATAAAGTACCATATGGTTTCGCTGGGAATTAATTAACTGTCAATAACGAAGTTTTACCTTAAATGGGTTTTAAATACTACCATTTGAACATCTACATATTACTTGCATAAATTATCTCTCTCATTTTTTTGTTTTATAGACGTTTTCATTCTCGGTTACACACGATTTCGGTAAATTGCGGAACTTGTTATTTGCATATACAGTATGTAGAGATATGTCACGTATACTAAGGTCAGAGTGAACACGCTTTAGCGCTACAACGATCAGACAATCGCTCTAATGAACCTTTCATCGTTGGATTACTACAAAACATGTAGTAAACCACGTGTAAACATCTGCTTATTCATTGCCATTTTAAAATCCTCACAAAAAGAAAAAAATAACAATTAATTGACTTTAGGTCGTACTAATACATGTATACTTTCATTAGTTGAAACATGTATAGATATTATGTTGCGTTCAAATAGCCATATCGAACGTGGACAATCGAACACTTTCAATTGACTTATATGCTGCGTGTACATGTACATGTTGTATGACGGCTTGAATAGAAGGCAGATGTAGTCTACTATGTACATGTGCGTTTGTTGACAAAATCCTGAATGAAGGTTAGTCTTTATTTGTCTATGATTTCAAGCTCTTTTTAATTATATAATAGTGTTAGGTTTAGTGTTCACTATGCCGAAATAGTAGTCAGGGTTCTGGCACATAGTGCACGACCCGAAAGGGAGTGCACTATGTGCCAGAACCCTGACTACTATTTCGGCATAGTGAACACTAAACCTAACACTATTGTTATTATTATGCTGACTGTTTTTGATAGTGTATTCCCTTCATAGAAAACGTTTTCAAGATATATGTTATTAAACATTGATTGCACGAGTTACCTCTCTTTCAAAAACTCTGTGTTACAGACAAACATATTCTGGATTTACCCCTCTCTGACGGTAAAAGATCTATAGTGTGGTCGTTTAGTATAGGCATAATTTAACAAGAAAAAATATAGCAACATAAATTTGGCATTAATTTTAACGGAAAAAATAACTATCTAGGAACATTTGTTTTTGATAGTGTATTCCCTTCATAGAAAACGTTTTCAAGATATATGTTATGAATATTGATTGTACGAGTTACCTCTCTTTCAAAAAACCATGTGCATATTCTGGATTTACCCCTCTTTGACTGTAAAAGGTCTATAGTGTGGTCGATTAGTACAGGCATTATTTAACAAGAAAAATATAGCAACATAAATTTGGCATTAATTTTAAAGGAAAAAATAAATATTTAGGAACATTTGCTTGTGTATGCAAACAAATTTAATTAAATATCTTGTAAGAAAACGTTATGTCTGTATATATAAACAGGTCAGCATCACTTATGTTAAGAACACTACTGTGGAAAGACAGGGGTGCACTATTAGGGTGATAGTGCACACCAAGAAAGGTGATAGTGTACACCTGAACCGTTCTCTGTCACAATATGTTAGGAGTAGAACCTATCACAGAAGAAACTCACTGGAAGCATAATATAGTATAAAAACTCTTAAAAATGTATCAAACTTATATCTATACATCTCATAAATACAAAAACGAGAACTACATACATGTACGTACATGTACCTGTGCACTGTACATAGCTCCCGTTGGCATATTTCTCTTCCGACTTCACTTTCAATGTCACGGTCGTCTTCTAAGGTCTATATCTGTCCAATGCCAAGCCAAATACTACATTTCTCTTCTCAGATTTTGATAACACCGATTTTCGATTCCTTTTCGTCCCCATGTTGTTACAGTACTAGCCTCTTAGGCACGGTCCATTTGATATTCGGGGGGGGGGGGGCTTGGGTTTTTTTCGAAAAAAATAATTTTGCTCTGAATTTTGATGAAAAAAAAAAATTTGCTTATAGTGTGACAGAACAGAATAATCTTGCTCTTACAAGTAATCTGAATTTGAAGAATAACCATAAAGCTCGCTTAAAATTCCTGAAAAATTTTCGGCTCGCTTCGCTCGCTGCAGTTTTTATTTTCTATAAAAAATTTTGGCTCGCTTCACTCGCCATAGTTTTCTTCAGTATACTGGCAAGTTCATATTTGAAAATATCAATAGAACGCATGGGGATGAAACAATTAAAATGCTTAAACACATTATCAATATAATTTATTACTATTGATAGATACATGTACATGTATCACCATAGTGTCTAATTTTATATACAAGCTTGGAAGGAGAATTTAAATTTTTCACTATAGTTTTCATTTCTACATATAAAAACTAGCATCAGGCCCTCTTACATGTTACATTATATACATTTTGTTTACTAAAAATATATCGCATATTGTAAAAATCTTTCATCTCTCTCAGTTTAGAAGTGAAATACAAGTTTTACGTAAAAATAATGTTTGGAGTAATTTAAGTAAAAATAAAGAATTTCTATTGAAAAAACACAAACATTCTTAATATTCACATCAATTGTTATAAAAAAAAATTTCCTTGCTCCAACTTTGCAAGAAAAAAATAATCTTGCTCCAACGAAAAACCCAAGCCCCCCCCCCCCCCCCCCCCAAATATCAAATGGACCGTGCCTTACACGTGTTCGCACTCGGTATTATACGGAGAAAAGTAGGGTACCCATATTATACCCCATAAATATTTTACCCATTTTTTAAGCAATAATTGATCATAGCTCGGTGGCGAGGGCATATGTGGCTGTTGTATCCTGCTAGTTAGCTCGCCGGGACGAAAAAGTCCGGAGAGCTAATGCCATACCCTCGGCATCGTCGTTGTCGTCGTTGTCGTCGTCGTCCGTAGACAAAATTTTAACCTGGGCTATATCTCTTGAACTATAAGGGGTAGGGCTTTGATATTTCACATGTAGATACATTGTGACAAGACCTTTCATTTGAGACCATGACCTTTCACCTAGTGACCTTGACCTTGGACTTTGACCTACTTTTCAAAATTTTAACCTGGTTTCTGACAAAAGCCTGTATAGTCGAGCTATGTAATCTTTGATTACCCTATGTTTTTATTGTTTCTAAGCATGATAGACTCGCTAAGAGTCGCTTCCATTAAAATTTGACAAACATAGTTGATTCATGGTTTGATCTTGACCAGACCAAGTGTAATTTTATGAATACTTGAATTTCAAAGTCTGATACAGATTATACATCAAACAAACTGAAATGTTTTTAAACCTTGGTACATGTTGCTTTCAAGTACAATGCAGATGCAAACTTGAAAAGAAAGGCTTAAGGTGTTAAAATTAATTCATCAAAGCTTAATTTTTGGCCGGATTGCAAAGCAATTCCGGTCTATAGATTGACGATGTACGTCTGTCTGTCTGCCTGTCCGTCTGTCCGTCCGTCTGCCGTCAACATTTTAGTTTAAGTTTCTGGTTGAAGCAAAATCTAAGGAACTTTATGCAGTAGAATCTTTATATTATACATGAAGCTTGCCCATGACGAGACCTTTCAATTTATGCCGTTACATTTGACCTAGTGACCTTGACCTTGGACTTTGACCTAGTTCAAGATTTTGGTTAAAGTTCCTGGTTTAAGCAAAATCTATGAAAATGTATGCAGTAGGAACTTTATATTACACGTGTAGGTTGCCCACGACAAGACCTTTCAATTCATGCCGTAACATATTTGACCTAATGATCTTGACCTTGGACTTTGACCTAGTCCGTCCGTCTGCCGTCAACAGTTTAGTTTAAGTTTCTGGTTGAAGCAAAATCTAAGGATCTTTACGCAGTAGAAACTTTATATTATACATGTAGCTTGCCCATGACGAGACCTTTCAATTTATGCCGTTACGTTTGACCTAGTGACCTTGACCTTGGACTTTGACCCAGTTAAAGATTTTGGTCAATTTTTCTTGTTAAAGCAATATATAAGGAACTGTATGCAATATAAACTTTATCTTTTACATATAGGTCGCCTATGACTAGACCTCTCAATGTATGCTATAACATTTGACATTGTGACCTTGAAATTTGGACTTTGACCTAGTTGAAGATTTTGGTTAAAATTTCTGGTTTAAACAAAATCTGAGAAAGTGTATACAGTAGAAACTTAATATTATACATGTAGGTTGCCTCTGACAAGACCTCTCAATGTATGCTGTAATATTGACCTAGTGACGATTACCCATGTGATGACAAAAACTTACTTTGCAATCCAGCCATACCGTCTTCAGCGGTGTTTTATTTCGATTTATACGCGTATGTGATGGCAGAAACATGTTGAAATTATTTTCCCTCAATAAACAACGGAGTAATAAAGACCATTGATGAATGTACGTCATCGGTAATTTACAAATGTATGTGTTTATGATCATGATGTATACTTATATTGATTCTACGTCATTATACGTAGACAAGCTTTCGTTATCTAGGCAATAAAATTAGTAATGAACCTAAATCTATGATATGATTGTTATTAATTGATAGATTATTTAAAAATCGATAACATTATTAGCCTAAATGAAAAACGCAATGTGTTGTTTGTGTGGGTCATCTATGGGACGGAGGAGGAGGCCATAGTGATTGTTATTTATCATGTTTACTATTAGATTCAGCCAGGGACTTTTGAAGTACATAAGGATCAGGCAATTGATAAACCTTAAAAATTTTGCGTAACTTTTTTTTCTCTTGAAATGAGTTCAGATCAGTCTCCATATGAATGTTCTGAAGGAATTTTACCTATTTTTGGATGGCGAAGAAAGTTACAGAGGTAGCAAATTTGGTTGAATTATATAGAGAAATTTTCCCCGCCAATTTCTCCCATGCGTAATCCTATATATATCTCGCTTCACCATCACTACTTTGAGAAATGAATCATATGTGATTTGTACCACATATTTGTCTCAAAACAAAAATAAAACGTATTACAAAAAAAATTGATGTATCATCCCTGCCTGATTCTTACGTGGACCTGTACTTAAAAAAACATATATGTTCCTAGAGCTAGATAATCCTGATTAAATTTGGCTAATGCTCCAAGATAATCACGGTATAACATTAAGCATCATGAATCTGTAGATGGTAAATATAGATATACATGAACACTGTGTAGCATCACGTGACTTAAGTTGGTGAAACCACGAACACAAAATGGAGACATACCGCTCGTTTGAAGGAAAGAAAACAGGTACTGTGATGATTGCGTTGGTTCAATTTTATCTTTTCATAGCTGAAGTCCTTATGAAAGATGATATTTTGATGATTCTTTGTTCGTCAATCAAGAAACCATAGTAGTTTTTACAAACATTCTGACAAAAGGAACGTCGTGGTCGAAATATGTTAAACACAATGTTGTGGTGGTTTCCACGAAAATATCTACAGCTTTTGTCACAATGTTTGTAAACAACAACGGAGTTTTACTTACTAACGATTCGATGATAGAAAAATGACCATTTTAGATAAAGATATAGGCTATGAAAAGATAAAATTTAATCAAAGCAATTATTGCAGTTCCTGTTTTCTTTCTTCCAATTGAGCTTTTTACACCAACTAAAGTCACGTGATGCTACACAGTGATGTATGTCTTTATTTTTTCAACAAAAGGTGAAAAAAAGTAGCTCTGACTATAATGGATTTTCCATATATCTTCATTATGGAACGTCAAATTAACAGAAACTCAAATAATTAGAGAGCTCTTCAATTGTCTATAACAGAATTGAAGAGCTCTCTAATTATAATAATCGGCAATATATGAATTAAAGAGCTCTATAATTGAATTAAAGAGCTCTATAATTGAATTAGAGAGCTCTTCAATTATTTTATAGAGTTCTATAATTAAATGAAGAGCTCTTTAATTATTTTAAAGAGCTCTTTAATTAGTAAAGAGCTCTCTGATAATTTGAGTTTCTGTTAATTTGGCTTCTCCATACTACACAGAGTGAGGGATTCCAAATTCAATATTTTAAGTGTTTCATAGAATATATTCAAAAGTTAAGTATAGCAAAACCGTGATACAGGCCTGATGTTACAGGTGTACACATTGTTTTCAATATAAAGAAAGCGTAGATAAAATGTTAAATCGCTAATATATTTTAGCAAAGAATTTTTGACTGTAATTTTTGCATCCCGAAACCTTAAAACAAACAAAAATTAAATTTGCATATTTTCATATCTTGATAACGTAAAAGCACTGCAATGATCTCGATGATTTTACATATAGTCATGGTCATTCCAAGATTTGTATCTCCTTTGTTTATAAAGAAAATATCTTAATCTCCTATAGACCATTCATTTGAAAAGAGTACTTCTGTTTGGGCTTGTTTGACTCAAATTTCTTCCTGATTGACTGATAGGTTTTCAATTTAGATAAATGACGCAAACAGAATGAAAACAAAGAACTGACCTAATAACCAAGCGAACATATTGTACGTAAATCAGTTGACAAAATATATGTCACTGTATACTTACATATCAAATTCGGACTGTAATTGCACCAGAGGACCGCCAGTGAAAATAGAACGGGATCATAATTTGTATGACAAACGTAACAGACAGCTGTTGACGCTAGTTTTGGAATCAAAGCAATTTTCTCATTTGGGTTTGTCATCAAATTCACACTGGAATAAATGACCAGGTTATTATGGTCAGATGTTTCTATAGACCCTTTCAGCCATTTGGAAAGTGTAATTTTTGAAATTATCATTGTTGCCGTTATGGGTGCAGGAAACAAACAAAACGTCGGAGGACTTATCTAACAGAGTCATACATCCTCTCTTCTTCAGCTGACTAACATGGACAACGTTTATATTTACTTACTGACAGTTGTTTTGGGCGCTGTAGTGTCCGGTAAGTCGAAATACTAAAAATGTTCATTCTAAAGTAAATATAGAAATGATGAAATCACTAAAAATGTTTTTTCTGTACTTCTTTAAGTATCGGAATGTATTTTTTTGCGTTATTAATATTTTCAGTTTTGGTTTGAACATTAAAGTGATAAGTACAACTTATATGTACATGAATTGTGTTCAGCTGGTTTATGTATGTTATACCAGATACATTGCATCTATCATTCTTTACAGATTTACATTTGAAAAGAATTCTGGGAAAGTTAGTGGGAATGTATTTCTTGCACATTTTGTACTTTCGGTCCCTTACAATTTTTACATTTTGTACTTTCATTTTGTACCTTACATTTTGTACTTTCATTTTGTACCTTACATTTTGTACTTTCGGTCCCTTACAAATTTTACATTTTGTACTTTAATTTGTACCTTTAAGTTACATGTTGTACTTTCGGTCCCTTATATTTTTTGGTCAATTCCATGGACTCAATCAGTGGTGCCACTTTATTTCACCGAAGCTCGTTTGCATGTGAACAGAGCATTTTTCATTTATAAATATTACAAAGAGATAAAGAAGATCCTGACGACAATCACAACAGCACTCGCAATAGAGCACCAAATTGAGCATAGACAAACCCCTAGCAAGCTAAAGGTAAAATTAGGTGCCCGGGAGGAGTAAGCATCCCCTGTTCCATTTAAAACTTTTTAAAAGATCGATGTTATTTTGACCTTTAAGGCTTTTTTGAAGTATACTAGAATGGTAGTATATTTCAAGTTTGTTGTGGCAGTTAGAATTTCTATGTTGTGTATTTTCGGTTATTTGTACTGACCATTTTCTTCTTTCATATATAACATTCTTTGTAGTATTTTTAAAAGTACGCGAGAAAAGATACTCATTTTCAAATTTGGTTTACGAGAAGTTTTGCGGGTTATTTGAAGTCGCGAACTTTATCACCATGAACATTAGAGGACCCTGAGGCATATTCACTAAGGTATAGCACCCTTAATACTTTACACCTTATCGACGTATCTAACAAAACTTACATGTCAATAAAGCATCATTAACACTGACCGTCTCATCTCAAAGTAAACAAGGTGGTCCGGTCGGTTTATCCTACTCCGTTTGGACACTTGTAGTAGATGAAAAATGTACAATTATTTTTTATGTCTGTGAATTATTTTTGTTAGTACGTAAAAGTAGTCTAAGATATCAATAAAGTAAAATGTTGAAATTGGGTTGAAATTGGTTGTTCGCTTTCATTAATTTGATTAGATTCAATAATTCTAAATGATTCAAAGAGATTGCAACCATGCTGATTTGCTAATGCAAATATCTGGCTTTGCTTAAATACATCACCAGAGTATCTCAAGTTTTTGATCATTAAATCACCACAATTAGACCACAAAAAGCACATCTGAGTGTATTGTATTCCCTTATTTTAGTGAATAAGCACATCGTTAATTAGATATTGTACTCATCCTATCATTACATATTGAGTTTATGAAGATCCTGATGATAATCTCAATAGTACTCACAATAGAGCACAAAACTGAGCATCAACAGACCCCTAACAAGCTGGAGATGGGTCAGGGAGTAAGCATCCCCTATTTGGGGTTGGCTAGCCGCACCCGCCGTCGATGTTCACACACCAAAATGAAAACAATATCCAAAATGCATGCACAGTCTGAGGTCGTCTCCATATAGAAAGTGCTATGGCAACCATGTCAGGGAAAAATATTCAAAATACTTACTGTCAAACCCCTCACGGGGAAGTGTGACACAAATGAGTTAAAGAAGATCCTGACGATAATCTCAACAGCACTCACAATAGAGCACAAAATTGAGCATTGACGGACCCCTAGCAAACTAGAGGTGAGACCAAGTGCCCGGGAGGAGTAAGCATCACCTGTTTTCTAGCCGCACCCGCCGTCGATGTTCACGTACGAATATGAAAACAATATCCAAAATACATGCACTGTCTGAGGTCGTGTCCATATAGAAAGTGCTATGGCGTCCATGTCAGGGACACTTACTGTCAAACCCCAAGTGCCATTAGAAACTAAGCTAGCATAATATTTATCGGAGTTCTCTATGCATAGTGTCTAACTATCAATTTGTTTTCATACACTATCAAAGTTACAGTAAGGATTCCATACAGAAGATACTAGTAGTCAAAAACCAAATGCTCTTGCTTTCCAGATATATCGGCGCTTCCTATAGGAGATACAACACGTGTAGGACCGGCGTCTTATGTAGATTCCCCTTGTCACACACAGTTAGACCAATACCTAGAGATGGTAGAAATGATGGAGTACGCCAATCCTAATGAGTATTGCAGGTAAAAAATATCTTATTCATCAAATAATCATCAAAGAAGTACTCATCAATTAAAAATCATTTAAATTTGCGAACCTCGAAATGTGAATTCCGAAGTGAGACCATGTGCCCGGGGAGAGTCTGTGTCTCCTGATTGCATGCAACACCCGTAGCAACAGCTCCATGGAAACATGTCAAATTCGGTGATTGTCTCGATGTACATATTCATATACATACATTGTATACAGTAGCTTGATTGAATAAAATTACATGTAAAATTAATAACTGAAAAATCAAATCCAAACAAAATCAAACTTTAAAGCGTGTCTCTCTTTTCCAGTAACCGTTGCTTTGGATGATGATAAAGTTTCATCATTGTTCATTTTGTCTTGTCAAAATGACCATCAAAATTTTTCATCGAAGATTCACTTGTATATGTCGCATTGCTTCATAAATGTAAGATAATGTTTTCAATCTTTATCTTTTGTAGCATCTTGGAGCCAATGAGGGAGCACATCAGTTATATTTTAGAGAACTGTGGACCATTTTTACCTGACATGAAATTTGCAAATCCTGAATATCTTCGTGAAATTGATGATGCTATCAGGGATTCTTGCTAATAATATAGACTACATATACATGTAAACTTATTTGTAATAAATAATTTGGTTGTTATTTCACATCCTGTCTTCATCACTATACCAAATAATGTAATGATTATCCACGGTAATTCTTTTCTTTCTTTTGAAAATCACTTGCATATGGAGAAAAGTTATTAATCCGTTCAAAAATAACATCAAAAGTGTTCTGAAGAGTGCGATGAACGATTGACGGGCGAATGTCAAAGGGAATTTGTTTCCGAAAATCACCTTTCTCTTGTGAGCTTATTCAAGGGAATGAAATGAGATAAAGAAGATCCTGACGACAATATCAACGGCACTCACAATAGAGCATCATATTCAGCATCGACGGACCCCTAGCAAGCTAGAGGTGGGACCAGGTGCCCGAGAGGAGTAAGCATGCCTGTTTGGCTAGCCGTACCTGAGTCAAACATGCACTGTCTGAGGTTATGTCTATACAGAAAATGCTATGGCGACCATGTCAGTGAAACACAATTCACAATAGATTCACAATTACAACTGTGTTACAATCATTTCATGAATAATACAATGGATCGGTCTGCTGAAGATTGTGGCTTCCATTACTGTGCTTTTCAAAATTAGGTAAATCAAGTCTTATGTGTCTTTTATAGTAAAAAATCCTTTAGTATGTGGTACAAGGAACACGAGTAAAAAGTAGCACATTGCTAAACCCCTCATAAAACTAAAGAGTTGGAAAGAAAAGACACACACGTTTTTATACGCCCGTCATTTGACGGGACGTATTATGGTATGGCGAAGTCCGTCCGTCTGTCCGTCTGTCCGTCTGTCCGTCTGTCCGTCCGCCTATGGAACGCAATAACTTGAATACGCGTCAACGGATTTTTATGAAATTTATACATAGTGATCAGTCTGTGGAGAGGAAGCCGCCTTTCGATTTTCAGGTTCATCCGATTTGTCGTTACAGAGTTATGGGACTTAGATTTTTAAAATACAGTGAAAATATACTAAAATATTTAAAAATTATTTAAAAATCTATTTCTGGTCGAAATGTTTTGAAATTTGGTATACTTCAAGTAGAAAGGATGTTCTTTGACATATGTAACGGGTTTTTAATTTTTTGGTCGCATAACCGAGATATTGTGCGTAATGGGAAGGGGGGGTGGGTTATATGCACATACATTTTAAGCTAAGGGCAAAATATAGGCGCATGGAACGCAATAACTTGAATATGCGTCAACGGATTTTCATGATATTCATACATTATGATTGGACTGTGGAGAGGAAGCCGCCTTTCGATTTTCAGGTTTATTCGATATGTCGTTACAGAGTTATGGGACTTAGATTTTTAAAATACAGTGAAAATATACTAAAATATTTAAAAATTATTTAAAAATCTATTTCTGGTCGAAATGTTTTGAAATTTTGTATACTTCATGTAGGAAGGATGTTCTTTGACATATGTAACGGGTTTTTAATTTTTTTGTCGCATAACCGAGATATTGTGTGTAATAGGAAGGGGGGAGGGGTGGGTTATATGCACATACATGTTAAGCTAAGGGCAAAATATAGGCGCATGGAACGCAATTACTTGAATATGCGTCAATGGATTTTCATGATATTCATACATTTTGATTGGACTGTGGAGAGGAAGCCGCCTTTCGATTTTCATGTTCATTCGATATGTCGTAACAGAGTTATGGGACTTAGACATTTTAAAATACAGTGAAAATATACTAAAATAGTTAAAAATTATTTAAAAATCTACTTCTGGTCGAAATGTTTTGAAATTTTGTATACTTAAGGTAGAAAGGATGCTCTTTGGCATATGTAACGGGTTTTTAATTTTTTGGTCGCATAAGCGAGATATTGTGTGTAATAGGAAGGGGGGGGGGGGGGTTATATGCACATACATGTTAAGACATGGGCCGAATATAGGCGCATGGAACGCAATAACTTGAATATGCGTCAACGGATTTTCATGATATTCATACATTTTGATTGGACTGTGGAGAGGAAGCCGCCTTTCGATTTTCAGGTTCATTCGATATGTCGTTACAGAGTTATGGGACTTAGATATTTTAAAATACAGTGAAAATATACTAAAATAGTTAAAAATTATTTAAAAATCTATTTCTGGTCGAAATGTTTTGAAATTTTGTATACTTAAGGTAGAAAGGATGCTCTTTGACATATGTAACGGGTTTTTAATTTTTTGGTCGCATAAGCGAGATATTGTGTGTAATAGGAAGGGGGGGGGGGGTTATATGCACATACATGTTAAGCTATGGGCAAAATATAGGCGCATGGAACGCAATAACTTGAATATGCGTCAACGGATTTTCATGATATTCATACATTTTGATTGGACTGTGGAGAGGAAGTTGCCTTTCGATTTTCAGGTTCATTCGATATGTCGTTACAGAGTTATGGGACTTAGATATTTTGGTGTTGTGAAAAAAATCCCAACGGGCGTATCTTGCTGCGTGAGCGTAGGCTTTATTATCATTGCTGTCATTGCTTGAACTACTGTAACAATACTCCTAAAGGCTTGTACATTGGAGTTGAAGTGTGATAAACAAATCTGTAACTATATTTGTAGATATCGGTTATGAGAACGGAGTCTAATAGAAAATTATTATTCTGTCAGTATTTCATGCACTTGGATTGTCTTGCTTGTGAATTCTCGTACATATAGTACACTTAAGCAACAACCATGAGTGTTCGAATATCCTTTGGGTCATAACTTTGAGATTGTACATATGTAATAAGTACCATTACTTTAATTATTTGCATTGCATATGACAGATGACCGTCTGAATTCGACTTCAAAAGCACATTGGTCTCCCCCTCTTAACATGTTGAACTCATGTCCTCTCGGGCACCTGGTCCTACCTCTAGCTTGCTAGGGGTCCGTCGATGTTCAATTTTGTTCTCTATTGTGAGTACTATTGAGATTGTCGTCAGGATCTTCTTTAACTCATTTGTGTTTGAATTGCTTATTGTTTTTTCGTTTCACAAGAACTCTTGATCCGACTTGTTTGTTAACGTGGTTGTTTCTCGTGGTGTCCGTTGTTTGTTACAATCTTGTACGTTTGTGTTATGTTGTGGTCATGTGTAATGTGTAATGTGGTCTCTGACATGTTTTCCTTATTCATTACTGTAACAATGGATGTGCACGCCCATGACTCTTTTCATCAACTAACATACAGTTAATAATAATTACAATCGAATTGAAGTGGCGGGTATTGCATGCAAGCAGGAGATGCTCACTCTTCCTGGGCACCTGATCTCACTCCGTCGCAGGGAGTTTACTTCTCTTCATATGGTAGATTTTGTTTTCTGTTCCTATGCGGTAGTTCTGGTTTTATTCTGCTTGTGTATGCCCTTTATTATATGTGATTTTTCAATTAACTTCTTAATAGGGATATGGTTATGTTCATATTTGTCATAGGGAATGACATGAAGCTTCTCATGATAATTTCCCTGTCTTGTCCATTCATCAAAGAAGAAGGGAAAAGGGATCAATCTGTCCTTGATCGCTACGCTCGTTCATCGTTAATTTAATGTTGCAAGTATGATAAGAAAATCAGACAAAACAACTTCAACGAACAAACAAACAAACAAACAAATCCCACTCACACCGAACGGCTCAACAAACAACCAAACAAACCCCACTCACACCGAACGGCTCAACAAACAACCAAACAAACCCCACTCACACCGAACGGCTCAACAAACAAATCCCACTCACATCGAACGGCTCAACAAACAAACAAAAAAATCCAACTTACACCGAGCGGCTCAACAAACAACCAAACAAACCCCACTCACACCGAACGGCTCAACAAACAACCAAACAAACCCCACTTACACCGAACGGCTCAACAAACAACCAAAAAAACCCCACTCACACCGAACGGCTCAACAAACAACCAAAATATGAATGACCAAAGATTGTGCTCTATGTCTTCCAAAATGGAAATTACCATATGTGACAGATCTACCGAATTGAAGCGGCGGGTGTTGAATGCAAGTAGGAGGTGCTTACTCTTCCTGGGCACCTGGTCTCACTTCCATATCGGGAGTTCGCTTCTTATTCACATGGTGGAGGTTTTTGTTTGTTTGCTTTGGTTCCTGTTTTATCCTGATTTTGTAGGCCTTCGGTTTCTGATTTTCTGAATTATCGATTTTGTGCTGTATACAGGGATATGGTCATTATCCATATTTGTCAAACATAAATCTAGGAGGACCAGTTTGTACCTGGTGCATACTTTTGACTTCAGTACGCTCTATTATAACTAATGGTGTCGTGTGTTTATCAGACTTACGCACGATTAACCCTTCAACTTATTTAGGTTTGCAGGGGTCTTTTGAGATGTACAGCTGGTGTACAAGTATACTTCGACCAAAAGCAAAAATTTAAAACATTTTCACGGTTAGGTGATATCACAAACAAGGACCATCTGCAATCCAAAGCTATGTAGAAAGATATAAAAACAATCGGCATATGAAAATAATCGTTTTCTGCTTGTTGTAAGGCATCATAAAATCATATGCAGCAACAAGTCAGAAATGCATCAACATAAATTTAAACTATCAGACAGGTAAAATTTACTCATTTTAATTCTTACTTAACTAGATTCGTACAAAGATTTGGAATTCTATGTATCATGTCTTAAATAGATGCAGCACCTGGGCATGTAAGACGACAGCTAGAATGTAATGATGAAGACTTTTCTGCATGCAATGCAATTTTGAAGAGAGTAGACGTAGAAGCAGAATACTGTCGGTACGTAGATAATAAAAAACAAAATGCATGGATTATCAATATTGAAAAAAAATCATATGATATACTCTATAAACGAAAGGAGGGGATCTCCAACAACACCTAGTTGTCATTTTATACTTTCTTTGTTACGAAGAAAAACAAGGTGTTCAACTATCTTATGACACACATAAAATAACATGGACGCATGACATGCCACACGTAACATAACAAGGACGCATGACATGACACATAACATAACATGGACGCATGACATGACACACGTTAAATAACATGGACGCATGACATGCCACACGTGACATAACATGGACGCATGACATGACACACGTTACATAACATGGACGCATGACATGACACACGTGACATAATATGGATGCATGACATGGCACACGTAACATAACATTGACGCATGGCATGAAACGTAATATAACAATTCGTTTTTAACATCATAATAGAAAGGTGACGTTGACGCATTATTAGCAAGGAAAGAATATACCAATAATGGACAAAGAAAGTAAAGAAACAAAGGAGAAGATTTTTTAGGAAAGATGTAAACTTAGAAAAACTACATGCGTCATTTTAAGTACAAATTTTTAATACAAAGTTAAATCTTCGGAATATATTTTTAAGATTTTTGTTAATATTCAGGGTTAAAGAACAGTATGAATTATGCACTGAACAAATGATTGACGAAATTCAATGTACAATAAACAAAGACAGCCAGGTAGCAACAACCTTACAAAAGCTGATCGACTTGGACTGCAAAACAGGTAGCTATACATCATATTTTCAATTCAAGTTCTGTCGAAGGCTGTCATTTCGAGGGAATATCTCAAAATTCCAAAATCTCTCTGCCGCATTTGCTCAGCTGTTCATTTCAAATAGTATTTTACCAATGAGTGCACCTGTCAGCCAAACTGTCATGTAAACTGACGTGGGGGAAATTGATGTCATACATGCAGATGTATATGAGTATCTTTTTTTAAAAAATACAATGCAAATTTTGTCCCAACGAATGAAGCAAAATGATCTCCGTAAAATCTCATTGAAAGTTGCACCCCTTTCTTCCATAGATAAGTCTTGTTCATTAATATCAGCAACATCTTCTTTCGGGCCGCCCTGTTCATTATCTTATATTTTAAAAACCAGAGACCTGTTTACAAACATTTTCAAGAAAATTTACAGGAGTTTTTTTTTGTAAATTCCTTAATTAAATGAAATGTGTACGTTCAAGCGGTTTTTTTCTCATTAAGATTGTATAAAAATCAATGGTTTTTGTTTCACGAAAGAAGCAAAATGATCTACGTAAAATCTCACTGAAAGTTGCACCCCTTTCTTCCATACATAAGTCTTGTTCATTTGATATCATCAACATCCTTGTCATTTCTATCTCTACCCTCCGAGGAAAATTTCAAAAACTTTCAAAGCAATTGTTATGCACCAGACACGTGTTTCGGATATTAAATCCTCATCAGTGATGCTTGCAGCCAAAGTGATTTTTAGACGCATCCAAAATTCAGTTTAGTAGCGCCCTCTGTTTATATTTTCTTAAATTAAATTTGTGCAATTTACTGAGAGTGCGCGGCTCAAAATTTCACGAAGGGTCGATTCAATAGCATATCCAAATTATTAAAAATAGCATATGAGGGATGGTGCTAAGATGATGACCTCCTTTAATTTCGATGATATTTTTGATTGAAATGACAAGTTTCCGAATTAGCAAAATAATATTTATGACGGCAAATTGATAAAGTGCCGAGTGACAATAAAACATTGATATAGACACATCAAACACATTTAAACCCGATAACCGAAAATAGTCATGAGGATTGTCTTAAAATATTTACATTATGCATGTTCAAATACAATGCATCAAATACTTTTGTCATTTAAAAATATTTTCCTTTTTATAGTTGCAGAATGTTTTCAACGACTCGAAAATGTGTCAAAATTAATAACAGACAAGTTCTTCACAGACGACGAGACGTTTTGCAGGTAAGATACATAAAGGCATGTTTTATACAAGAATCCAGACAACAATATTTAATTTTTCATCCATGTTCACAAATTCCTGTTGGTTATTTGAAGAAGGGCATACCTCCGATGACACTTCTTTGAAAAGTAATTAACCAACAAAGCCTATAATTACCGAATTGAAATATTGGAGTTTTATCCTAGAAATCCATGTTTGAAATATATACTACTGCGTATTCAATTGCTTGATCTCTGAGGCTATTAAATGAAAAAAGGAAAAGTAGGCAGTATAAAATTTCACTGTTGTCATAGATCATCTTTTAAAAACAGAATCATCTCAATAATACAGAAGTGTTCCAACTCTATACCTTCATGAAGAAAATTCAAAACCAATTTTTCCTGCACCAGACACGTGTTTCGATTAATAAATTCTCATCAGTGATGCTTCCAGCGGAGCCACCGAAATTCGTTCAGTAGCGCCCTCTTTAATGTTTTGAATTTGGATTTGTACATTTACTTAACAGAGAAAGCGCGGCTTCAAATTTCCTGTAGGGTCGATTCAGTAGCATATCCAAATAAAATCTATGTTCAAAATAGCATAGGAGGGATGGTGCTAAGATGTTAACCTCCTTTCATCTTAAGTGATTCAATACTCTTGTAAGAAAATAAATTTTGTATGGAATAAAACTTAAGAGCTAAAATCATAACAAGTATTAATGAAAATGAAACAGAGAATGTTATTGAAACCAAGATGCATACACCAGTTATTACAGAAAGAAGAGGTAAATGTAAATGGGAAGACCACGTACTTGTATATTATAAGATTGTCGTCAGGATCTTCTTTATCTCATGTATTTGTTTTTAGTGAGATTGATTCAGTCACATCACACGGATACTACATACTGAACAACTGCAATAACTCGTTACCAGAATATGCATTACAAGTTGCAGATGAACTCATTTTGAAGAATTATCAAAGCCTGAAAGAAATCCGATGTTCACAAACAGGTAACTAATTGCTCGTTCATGACATTATCATATAAATCTTAAAAGAAAATGGTTAAGGATCATGTCTCGCAATCCTTTCTTGAAAAAAAGAAGGTTCTTCTCTATATCCTAAGAGAACAGCTTTCCGGACAAACGTTTACAAATACACAGTCATTTGTGCCTTAATATGAAATTCATGTGAAATTTACACGAACTTTATGTGAAACGAGCACGAACATGAAATTAAGGAGGGTTTGAACACCAAGATGGGGCGGCATTTTTTGTTTTCTCACTTCCTAGGAAAAGTACAGTCTTTACTTCCTTAAAACATTTAATACGCTGATTGATATGCACATTTGAGTATCCTGATGAAGTTTGAATAATTTCCGATGTCATTTGAAAAAATTATGGCGATTGTCGAAATTGTGGACTTTGGGGATTATCCATGAGCAAACAACGACGTCATTTCGACGTTATCGGGGAAAATGACGTCAAAATCCTTCTTATTCAAAATGCAATAAAACATTAATACCAAACGTATCGCATTGAGACTTTGCATGAATGATATAGAAAATTCAATCTTCATCAAAGGGAATTCGTCGACAAATTAACATAGATGAATTTCAAAGCAGATGTCACTTCATTGAAAATGGACGATTATCGAAAGAAAAATTGGAAAATATAAAGCTTTGTAATATTTAAATCCAAGATTTTATATTTCTCATTTATTCATGAAATCATCTCTGGAAATAATTTTGTTAGTTCTTCACAAAGATTCATCCACAGAATTCCTAATAATTAATCAACAGCTACAGTCAATTGGCTCGAAATTGCAATTTTTTGAGCGACAGTGTCATATTTGATTCCAGTGTCCTGCCTTTGTTTAAAACACAATTCATCTCATCTTTTCCATATGTATGTGCAAAACATTTATAAAGATTCTGGATGTTAAATCAAAATTAATTTCCATAGCTTTACGAGAACTGGAATGATACTTTCAATATTATGACGTCATCAAGAAATTCACGAAAACGTGAATTAATGCATATTTCAAAGTGTCGTAGAAAATTTTCCTGTGGATAGAATCAAATGTTAGTTTGTATAATCATGGACAGACAAGAAATATATAATTTCAGAAATTTTGAGAAAAATTGAATTTGGCGTCCAAGTGTTCAAAACCTCCTCAACATGAATTTATTTTACATGAAATTCATTTGAAATTTCCGACATGATTTTTCTTTGAATTCAATTTCACATTAAGGTCATTAAGAAAAAATAATCATGTGAAATTCATGTGAAGTAAAGTTATGGGAAATTCATGTAAATTTGTTTTTTCATAAATCTTACATGAATTTTTATGAATTTAACATGGACTTTCATGCGAAATTTTCATGATGCTCATTTGATATGAATTTCATGTGAGGCACAATTGGCTGTGTACTGTGCAGCAGACACGCGCATTTCGGTTAATGAATCCCCATCAGCAATATTTCAAGCAAAAATGATATAGAGAAGCGAAAATTCTTTAGTTGACCCATTTTGACGTTTTAAAATAACTTATTAAAATAAGATGCATAGTGAATAAAGATAAATACAATGCTAACAATGAAAATGTAAGTAGTAATTGGTGGTGTACAGTGTGTCCGAGTTCAGTTATTTTGAATTGTTTCTGCAACACGCATTTTGATAAAATGACACCGAAACAAAATGAACACATGTATCAAAAGAGTTCACGTTACCTTCAGAGCCACCAAAAATAACAGTAAGCACAGCAACGGCGGCACCAGTTGTGACAACTAGATATGTGACACTACCATCTTCATCGACAACAAGATCCACAACTGTGACACAAACGACTCCAGTGACGTACAATCCTACAACTAAAATCCCCGAAACCACAACAGAGACACCTGTCCTGCCAACTACGACCACAGAATTATCTTCGGTGCCTACAGTTTCTGCCTTGACAACTACCATTACAGAAATATCTTCAATGCCTACAACTTCCTCCTTGACTACCAGTACAGATGTGTCTTCAGCTGCTACAACTGCTGATGCTGTATCAACCTCTACAGAGTCAGAATATTATAGATGCTTTGAGATGCAGTTCTTTTCGGCTTTAGAAAAACGTATGAGCAAAATTGTTTACAACAATCAACCAGAGAAAGCAATACAATTCTACTGCAGGTAATACATTACCTTATTAGGCATTAACAAAATTATTTATAATTAGGATAGGTTTACGCTGAAAAACATACTTGTAATACTTTGTTCTTATCTTTATCAATACTCTAGTTCAACCAAGACCTGTAAAATTATTCGAATATTTCACGAATGGACAGAAGTCAAATGTTAGGCTGATTGCATCTACATGTATTTATTTGTTATTTATTTTCAGTCGTTTTCAATCCTTTGTGGTCAGGTCTGCGAGAGCAGCCACCTTATACTGTGGAAAAGTTCATGATAAAAGGCGTGGTCTCTCATTCAGCAGCTTATGCTTACTACTCAAGAAGTACTCGGTCAAGGATGCAGTGATTGGTGGAATCAAGACGATCCAAGTAGTCTATGGCTATTACTTTTCCTTGGAGATGACGACGATGATTTATTTGACGATATCGGTGACGACATGTTTGATGATCTATTCGATGACAAATAAAAAGGACGGAGCATATATGTACGCCTGTACATGTATAGTCGACACTGATGTAATTTAGACACATGTACTGCACATATTTCGTAATATTTTTGGTGTAAGAAAAGGATTCACTTTAATCGAACAGAATCATTAACAAGGGAATCTAATCCGAGGCTTGTGAAGTCATAGACAAAAACAATCCCCAGACACGAGTGTTGGATTTTCTCGACAATAATCACACTTGGTAATTGGTTTTTGTTTTGCTACAACGTTCGAAAACGTCTACAATAATGATTATCATACATGTACTTTTATTTTGTGTTCTGATTCAGACTGAAGTGACGAAGCGCAGCAAGTCTATTTATGAAGTCGTAAGTCAACGTTTGCTCGTGTAGTTTATCATCCATCCCTTGTGGATGATCGGTTCACCCCATTTGAACGATCGATTGTCATATTAGATATTTTGGGCGTTATGGAGAATGATTACTCAGTCTGTGTGTACATTCCCCTGACTATCTTTGGCTGTACTTGTATTGAATTAGGCAACTAGTAATCATAGCTCATCTACAACATTTCATGTCTTAAAATAAAGAAAATGAAAATGCTGTATCCTACATAATCAATGAGACAGTTGAGGTTCAAATAGTTATTTCTTTCGATAAATTCCTCGAATTTACGGTGGCTAATTTTGCATTGGTACGTTGAGTTTTTAGAAGGATACTGTACATGTAAATCCACACATAGTATAGATAAGGTAAGGGAAAGAAATTGTGTAACTCTTTATCTACATCTATCAACTATAAAACAAATAATACATTTTGCCAACATTCTCAAAGTCAAGTCGTTCATTCCAGTGGGCATCAGACATCGATTTTCATCATCTTCCTGTAATTACAAGTCAGGCCAGTCTCGCTCTTTGCTTCAATTGCGACGAAAATTTCGTCTGTATTTTCAATGTCCAAGATGGCATGTGTTTCAGTCGATCGCTTGTTTTGTATCAAGTCGGCGTTACCCTCTGCCGTGCCAATGTTGACAGTATACACAAGGTCCTCCTCTTTCATAAAAGTATTATCCCAGACGATCTTATACTCTACACCCAACAACTTCTCTATGGTACATGGAATACCTGGTAAAGATAAGCAACAGTGAAGATAACAAATCTATGAGAGATTAATGTAAAAAATGTACTTTGTATGTGAAGGTTTTGATTGTAAGACGTTAATCATTTCATTTGACTCAGTATTAAATGATGCTATTCAATTTGAAGACGTTTACACATATACATATATACCTGTTTCTTAAAAATAGATAATAAGTTCAACAGATCGAATCTGAATTGTACATTTCCAACGGATGTGATTCTATTGTAATATATCTGAACTGAACTGTAAATGTTATATCTATGGTTGATAATAATTGTCAAGAGAAAAGTATCCTTGGTACTATTAGATCTTTTAGGAATTCAATTCAAATGACTTGACATCTTTAATTTTTTGTTAAAGTTTTACCAGACAGTTTTGGTTGCTGAGATGTTACGTTGAGATAGGCTGTAAATGGTTCACTTGTTATGCCTCCTATATTTTTAGCCCTGATACTGGTAGAAATAATGTCTCCATCAACATCTGGGCCAAGGGGTATTGTGTACGACGTTCTCTTCCCGCTACGTCTCCACTTTCGTTTTGGATCACCAGGTATAATGCATTCGTACCCCGACAGACCAGAGATATCATCAAACCCGTCCCAGACGATTGTCAAGTTTGTATCTAACTCGGACGGCATTCTTTTTATTGGGCCTTCATTTATGACGAATACAGCTTGTGATTCCTCGATATTTGGTTTCTTGAACGATACTATTCTAGGCTTCATATGGTATGTAGCCCACATTCTGATGCTGTTGGTACACTTGATACTTGCGTAAACTTTGTCTCCATGGCTTAGCAAGAGATCATTCGTTTCAAAGCTTGATGCACTTCCGGCAATAAGCTGTCTTTGCAATATATCTTCTGTGCCTTTCAATGATCCTAAAATATAAGAATAAGATATGTAGGCACCCAAAGGTAGCAAGTACATTTTTTTGAATAAATATTTTGTTTTTAGAATATTCGTATGTATAGGCTATTGTCCCCGTAACTCTCCTATCTTTGACTAGAACGGCGGGCGAGGCCCCGACATTCTGGTTAAGTGTTTGAGACTAACGAATTTGTTGCTCTATTGTGAGTGCCGTTGAGATTATCTTCAGGATCTTCTTTAACTCATTACGAAGATATCAACCGACTTAAAATCCACTACTGACAAAAAAATTACTATCTAAGAAAGTACTTAACTTGAATAAAAAAACTATACGTTTAAATTCTAATTCATATGAACAATGTTTAATTATGTCGCATTATATTACGAAGGCCTCTTAGTGTAGTGTATGGAAGGAAATGAATTATCTCGTCATTACAGTTTATTGCATCTCGAATAAAGCGATCAAATGTTTCGTCCATGAACGCGCAACAAGATGTCGAATTTCGAGATTGTAGATTCGTAAGATGAGATATCATTTCAAATGGATCTTGTATGAAGCTTGTTAGGGGCCCGTCGATGCTTAATTTTGTGCTGTTTTGTGAGTGCTGTTGAGATGATCGCCAGGAACTTCTTTAACTCATTTGTAATTGTATGAAGGGGCATCTTGTTATAAAGAGACCAGTAGGTGATATTATATAAATATCATTTTGTACCTCGCAAAAGAGACTGATATGTTATCTTATATAAAGAGAATCAACACCTTATTACATTTTCGTACAACAACGAGATCCAACACTCACTTATCACGAGACCTGCTTTAATCTCTTATTAATTGCTAGATTATAATTTGTTTTACATAACATGACCCGGCTTCCGTATAACAATGTATATATCTTATCACTATATAATTAAATATCTCTACCTCTGTTCTTCGCTTCAATATCAATAACGCAATGGCAAGCGCTCAAAGTACGCCTCCCGACACTCAAAAAGAGTATGGGTTCGAATCGCATCGCCGATATAAGATTTTTTTTTTAAATTAGAAGTATACATGCGTCTCAGAAAATTACAAGTTGCCTGGCCAACACGATGAGTTCCTCATGTTATCAAAATAACTCTCCAATACTGGATGAGAATGGAGAATTAGAACAATGAAATGACGTCACGAGTTCATTTTAAATAAGATAATGTACTCTTCGGGGAAACGGTAAAATTTGCAATGTTATGTTATCGAGAAAGAGAGGTCGATTGGGTTGGCATTACAAGTTTGAGGAAAATATTCTTTCGCATATGTAGTTAATACACAATATAATTCAAAATCAGGAAGACGAAACATGAAAAAATTGCGAGTTTCGTAAACAATATACCTAGCGTTAGTATACAGAAATCGAGTCCACTTTCAGCATCGATCACTGCCCATTTCATGGAAACACTTGTCATGGTAGTATTTTCTGTCTCCTTATACGTGAACGCGATGTCACCACAGCATATCTCTGGTGCAGTATGATCCAACTGTAATCGGATTTGACTGGTCGTAAAATCGTAACCCAGCCGTATTTTCAACCATACTGAACAATGTATCGGGCTTCCGTGTGGTAACGTCGGTATCCAGTGTGAAAAACCTCATCAACCCCGCAGATGCCATCTTATAAACCTGATTTCCATCTTTTGTTGTACCAATGCTGAGACTTACATTTTGTATGGCAGATTCAAGATCCACGATATTCAATTGGATACCCACAGTATTTACCGACAATTGTATTGCCTGGATGGAACGATCGGTCTGTCCCTGTATTTCGCTATGTTTCTTACATTTTGAAATCTCGTGTTGAAAAAATGATGCATTATAGATATTTGAAACAAAAATAGAAACGTTTGTACTCCCCGAATCCTCTGCAAGGTATTCATATTCTCCGAAAATGACATTCTCATTCGATTGCGTGAGGAACAAGTTTCCAGATTTTATCCAAAAATGAAATTTGTATAATAGCGTTCTGAACTGGTTTCAATACGTTGATTTTGAATTTCAAGAATTCATCTTTTTTAAAAGATATAGGACCTATTAACTCTAATCCCTGATCGTGAATTTGTCTCTCTATAAAAGCGAAATCAGTCACCTCGTATGAAGTACATTTTATTCCTTTCGGAGGAGTTTTATCAATCAGCAGTGGAGTGGAGAGGCTAACATTGCTTTCAAACCCTGCCGCATCAATAGCTTTGACAGCAATGCAATAGTTTCGATTGTGTTTTAGGGGTGCTCCTTTAAATTGATGTTTGGTTTTAAGTCCGACATTGACATATCTCAAAGAAGTCAAATTGGATTGGCCATCACACTCAAAAAGTGCCACCAGGTATTCTTTGATAAACGAATGCCTATCATTAAAACCGTGCCATGAGGACCCTATAACCTTATCTGCCGCCTGTGCAGGGATATTTCTATGATAAATGGTATTAAAAACTACGCCGTTTACAGGTTTCTCAAAGTCAATTACCACACCATCACTGTATGAAGAAGTTGATAAACCAATGTTATTTACTGCCATCACTGTCACAAAATATTTGGTGCCTTGATTCAACGAAAGTCCTGTCCATCTCTTCGTCTCCAGCAAGCCAATATTTTCAGACTTCATGACGTCATCACCTAACAAGAAACGCAAAGATATTAGGCTTATAATTTTTGATCTACCTTTGACTGGGTAAAGACTATTTTGATGAATGGGAAGCTTCGGAACTATATTATTTTCTAAAATTTATAATTCACTTAATGCTAAAGACCGGAGAACTTGATGAATGAAGTAAAGGAATTTCAAGATAAAATAAGATGATTAAAACGGTTCTTGTTTTCATGAATTAATATAAACATGCACAATACCTTCTGGAATAGTTCCAAGTGACACAAAGTAGTGAAGAATTCCCGATTGCTGGTCTGAAAACACACCTTTCCAACATGCTGTTAATGTAGTATTTTCTGTACTAAATTCTATGTCATTTAAGCACGAGTCAATTGATTCCTTCACAAATTTTCCTTTCCTTACAAGGGGCGGAGTATAGTCAACAAGAATGCCGGCTGATGCGAATTGAGTGTACGTCGTCTGTGAAACCCATTGTCGCACATACACTACATAAGAATAACCATGCTGGAGCGGTAGTTTCTGATTTGTGCAGATTGTAAGGTTTTTGTCCAGCCCTACATCGTACCACACTGGTTCTATCTTTATATCAAATATACCTTCACCCTCAGGCATGCCTTCAATACCTATGCTCCACTCATATCTTATTGCATCGTCTGTTCCGTCCACACTGCTTTGATACATGATCCGGGCATAAAGACTTGCTTTTGTCTGACCTGGATGGTGTTTAGTACAAATATTTTCATTGAACTTTTATTTGAAATTGAATCATTATGACAAGCCAAATGTTTTTCTGGCTCGCATTTCTTGCCAAATGCTGCACATGTACAGTCGTTGTTACAGTAGTGAACATCGCACGAATGTTTTTCAACGACTAAAGTCCCTTTGGATCCAAGTACATCTTTACTTCCTTCTGCCTCTACGGTGACCTTAGCGATTGAGCTTCGTAATCCTGCCTTATTGATAGCTGATATGCTTAAAACTATTTTATCATTGAGGTCAAATGTATCATCAAGAGTAACAGATGCATTTTGGAATTCAACGTCATCTTTTGAACTAACAAGGTAAGAATTCTTCAACTCTACTCCACTGTATGTCTTTCCAACAGAAATAATGTAGTTCTCAATACCAGATTCAACATCCAAAAATCCATACCATGTAAGATTTAACCTGCAAGTTTTATTTGAACATGCCCATGACATTGGTCGCATAAAACCACCTACATGCGGCGCAGATGAATCTATCATTAGACGTCCACTTTCGGCAGAAGTGCAAAGACCTGCAGCGTTGCAAGCTGTATTGAAGCTGTATAGGTGTCACCACTGAAAAGCCAATCGGTAGGATTAAGGATCAATTGAAATGTTTGGAAATTACCAAGAACCAAATGTTCGACAGGAACATGGCCGTCATCGTGTGTTCTATACTTCAGTGTCTGGGAAATGATAGAACTCTCTTCATCGGTTATATTCCATTTGATGCAAAGACGTGAAGCATCTATTTGATAATGGACTTCATTTTCGTTCACACAATTTGTAAATCGTGGTGCCCGAATAAGAATAGGCGAAGTATCATCGACGAAAAATCTATCTGATGAAGAAATGGTGGGCATTTCAAGATGGTTGATTGCTCTAACAGTGAAAAACAAAGGTGTCATAGTGGGGAGATTCAAACCGGTCGCGATGTAAGAGTCCGACAAGAGAGCATTCCTAAGAGACATTACATCACATGTTGTTTCGTTCGAACCAATGCAGACATGAAACTCTCTTATACCAGATTGAGGATCTTCAAATCCTATCCATTTGGCTGAGACTGATGTTCTGTAAAATATTTTTTAACCTTATGAACATATGTAATACCACAAGGAATGGTGTAATAATCCAGGAAATAAGGCTACCTATACTCACTTGAAAATGAAAAAAAAGAACAACTGTTACAGTATATCTAGATACCTTTTTGGAATGTATCTTGTTGTATGATCAAGGTTCCCTATCCGAACTAATCCTGGAATAGGTGGCGAATCATCAATAAGTATCCCATTCGATGCTATTTTTGTACACAGCAGGGCACCATTACAAGCCTCAACGAGAGCATAATATTTAGCTCCATGAATGAAGGAGCCATGCCAAGTCCAACCTGAATAAATTAATAAAATGTCAGTACAATAAGAGAATTCTCTGGTCGATTTTTCTAAGAAGCATTAACAAAAAATTATGAACACCAATGTGCCATTGCATGTTTTATATCTGTGTTTGTACAAATATTGCAATATTATTGTCTGAAGAGGCTAAGCATAACACGTGTCGCAATATAATGTGAAATATGTGGTACTTTAGCTTATTAACATTCTTAACGTTGGATCATTTTTTTCTGATTTAGGAAATAAAGACACATATGCAATATATATACATAGATATGTACAACTTGCGGGCATTGAATAGACGATGATTGAAAATGTGTATATGTGCTCTGTGATGTCGGTTCTCAACATTGTACATATCACTTTCTTAAAACGTAGTTTGAGCCCTCTCTGTCCGAGTTGCATTAACCTCAACAATTGAATTTTTTCTCGTGGGGAAGTTGTACAGATCAGTTTTTAGAATTACCTTATGACAGAAAAGACAGATCTCCGTTCACGCATAAATCACGACTCACTCTTACTTTGAATGTATGTAGTGAAGAGATCACATAGATTTGTATATAGAATTTATTGTACAAAAGAAAAGCTAGTACTTTTTTACGAATTATTCAAAAATCTCTATTACTTGTTTGATTTCCGACATAATGTAAAGAATAAACATCTGCCTTCTCTGGAGTAAAGCCGAGGCCAACTCTGTAGTAGGATATTCCGCTCTCAAAATCCGAAAATAACGTCCAATGGGCCGATATAGAGGTGGACTGGTACTGAAAATCCTTGTCATGCTACAAAAAAAAAAAAAATACTTATTTCTAATGAGTCCTTTTCAATTTCAACACACCAAAAGGCCAAAGTAATCCTGCATTACCTGAGTCAATAACATTGAAGATTTGCTCCGTACAAGCTTAACTAACAAAATTGGTGAAGCTTAGATTAGAATTTGGTGCTGAGACACAAAGGAGAAATGAAATACCCGAAAGTAAGTACCCGAAACGTGCATGCCTGGTCCATGCTGAAAATTTATCTGCTCTTGAATGATGCTATTGAGTTTGAAGACGTTTAACACAACAGCAATCGTATTGCTACGGTGTCATCTTCTTTGACTAATGGGATAAATACAAAATAGACATTATTTTAAAGCACATTGAGCACTCACTTCTTGCTATTTCTTTGGAAATTATATCACTGTTTTCAAAGTAACATCGTATGCAATATCATTCTCTGACGGACATCATATTGACTTTTTGCTGATCTAGAAATGGATTTTGTTACACGACGAGGTACTTGCTTCCATTGAGAGTTTACGAAATTCTGTATAGCTGTTTTACAAGTAGAAGGTCAAACATGCTTTAGCAATTTCGATATACATGTACATTTTTATTCAAAGAAATTTAGGCGACGCCGAAATGAAATTATCTTGTATAAGAATTAGATTTACTCACATTGTCTTTTATTGACCCATCTCTCACAACACCTGGTCTTGGTGGCGTATGGTCAAACACAAAAGCTTCTGAATAAGCAACTGTGAATAATCCTGCCCTATTTGTTACCTGAAATAATATTTGTGAGTATTTTTTCTTTTGCTTTGTAATGAAGATTTCAAATTTATAGTATATACTTCTGATTCTTAATTAGTCAAATTGTTATGTTATAGGATACTTAAAACTTCTAAAAAATCTCAGCTTCCAAAACACATATACACACAGCCTACCTAACACAAATTGATTAAAGGCATTCATTCAGAAAGTGATTGAACATCGAATATAACATATTAACAATCGGAGCGCATTTACACATGTGTCATAATTAAGACGCTTAATAAAAAATCAATTCAATTCTAATTTTCATGAAGTAAAATTCATTAATGCATCTATTAGAATACTTGGATTTGAAAGTAAATCGCAGGTCAGGAAGAAAGGGGAGTAATAATTCTCAATTTATTCCCTTTAGATTAAATGTCGATTGAAATCTAAATCTGTTAAAAAGATATATGTTCTAAAAAAGTAGGTTCTTCGACAGGGCTTGTAAGTTACATACATATCCTCTTTTTTTCGAATATACGCAACCGTAAGAAAGAAGTTTGAATGGACATACAATCAAAGTTACGAAATTCTGTTCTCCTGTCGTTGATCTATTCATCGCCAGTACAGCGGATGCCTTCCCTATTATATCTGTGTAAGAAACCACATCATCGATGTGTGGTTTCGTCCCGACAGCAATTTCAAACTTCGCAATTCCACTTTCACTATCCTCAAATCCTTCCCAGTGCACTTCAACAGTGTTTCCTCCAATCACCTTCCTATGCCAAAAAGAACTTCCGACATTGATTGTTTCCGTAGAAGGCGGAGTCTCATCAACAATTACACCCGGTGAAAAAGCTTTCGCCATATTTCCTGCCTTATCATACGCTAAAATGTATTTATTTTAATATTAGTTCATTCGCGTAATGTCAAATATTTCTAATATGAAGGATTTCTGAGGATGTTTCTAGAAAGCTAAAGATGCTAACTCTACCGGGGTTACCAGATTTAATCTTCACCGGGGATTCGTTTTTATTTATTTGAGGAAGATATGAATTGTTTTATTTTGTTTTTGTTTTTTTGGGTCGTGATTTTCGAAAATGAAGAGACATTGGAACTAATCACACTCTCGTACGCAGTGTTACATATCAGTCAGGACAATTATCATCTATGATCGACAACATACTAACACGTTGAAATATAATCGTGCGTAGGTAAATGATACAGTAACTCATTTATCTAGCTGTGCTCAGCTTAGTATCACATATACAATCACCTTTCCTTTATTAAAAGTGTATGCTATTGAGAGGTGTAAAGATAGTACATGACATATCGCATATTGCAAACCTTTTACTGTGGCATAGTAGGCTAAACCCGTTCTCAAACTTATGTCCTCAATATTGATCTTTGTTCCAAGCCCTACACTGGTATATGGAAGAACGTCTTGCTTCTCTGGTTGTGTTCCTATGAAACGACAACACGTTATTGGGTAAAATGTACAAGCAATAGTGGATTTCAACAAATTAAGTCTATCTCTGAATTCAATACGCATGCTATCAATTAAAAATATTAACAGAAACTTTGATAAGAAAGAAAGGAATTAAAGAAAGAAAGAAAGAAAGAAAGAAGGAAACAAATAAACAAACCAATGGCAATTTCATAGAATGCTATTTGCTTTCTCAAAGGTCCGTCTGTAGAAGGTGGATCTTGGTCCTTAAATCCTTCCCAACCCACAATCATCTCGGAAGAGGATGTAAGAAATCCATCATCAGACGATATGGTTACCGTTCCGGAAACTGGCTTTTCATCATCTATCTTGAAGCCGTTACTGCACGAACTGGTACTCGGAGGTTCTAAGGTACTGTTATCAGAGCCAATAGAAAGGCTTTCATCCAAACATAAATATAATATACCAGAGTATCCTGTATTCAATGGAAAAGATACTACAGGATCTGGAACCAATTTGCTCTGGATGCATGCATCATCGTCTGTACAATCAATAGCAGGAACTCTTCTTTGCGTCATTAGAAACCATGTTCGTCTGCCTACAGTATCCGGAAAAACGAGGCCGGTAACGGTACTGTCACTCCTTACAAAGTCAACATCAAGGTTTTCCATTAGGGTTAGTTTTTCAAACAGCTTTGTCGATGTTAATCTTGAAGAAGCTTTTTGAAATTCTGATCTCCCTCTTTTGTCAAATTCAAACACATGTGTCTTGTCAAATTGATTGAATTTTACATCATGCAGCGTCTGGACACAGGAAGTTGTGGATAATGTTGATCTGCAGAATCCCTCTGTACAGAAGTACAAAGTCTGTCGAGGACTCACATCTCCCTCAAATGTATAGTTGAACTGAAAGAAACACATAATTTAAGTCAGTCAGATTGAGTATTCTTTATCTGTTTGTTTTAAATGGAGACAAAATATAGGACAGTTTCTAACAAAGATAATTAAAGTATATTGAAAAATGTTTTTTTTTAATATTCTCTGTCTTTTGTGTTTATTCACTCAGTCCTTGTTTTCTACGTTTGATCTTTGGGTATACAGGTTTGTTTTCCATGAAGTGTTGTGAAGATTGTGTTTTTTATGTTTTGGGATTTTGTGTTTGATGGTTAGAGAGCGGTTATGCAACTACCGTTTTTAAATTAATCGGAACGAGACAACGCCATCATTTATTATACCTACCTTTAATGTTTTTCCAATGGAGGAAGGGGCTATGCGTTTTTCGCCCACTAAACTCGTCCCTAAGGAATCTTTGAAGAGACCATATCGATAAAATAATATGCTATCATCCACAAAACTGCAATTGAATGTATCGAACTGCCCAGAAACTTCAATGTTGTCTAAAGAATAAAACGTTACATTGCACTTCATGTCTCCAGCTCTAGGTTTTGTAGATGTAAACGTAAAACTTTCCGCGAAAATCTGTGGACCACAAATAGGGCCAAAACATGGTGCTATGTAGCCTCTATAACTACCGGAGTTGAGCCTTTTCCTGAGTTTAAAGAAAGTAGTGTTTTTGATAATGAATTCGAAGATATCATCATAGGTTTCGTTCTGTTTTTTCCTTTGAACTCCAACTTCATAATGTGATACAAATTTAGATACAGAAGCATCAACGACCCAGGAAAAGGAAACCTCCGTCGATGAAATGAAAATTGTTTCATCTTGAACACATGCATACAACTCAGCAAGGGAGATATTCTTGTTAATGACGATATGTGGATTTTCCTTCATAGGTACAAATTCAGCCTTATTGTTCGTCGTACTCTGAATAAGTACATCATTTGAAGTTATGTTCAGTATATCCCCCGAGGAAACCAATGTATAGAGGTGACCGACAGATAAATTGTCTGCAAATGTAAGGACACCTTTTGTGTCAGAATGAGCCGAGATGTGGCTTGATCTGAGGTCATCGAAACAAGAATGTCCATTGTAAAGGGAGATAGAAGCCTTTAGAAATTCATCATCCATTACATAGAATCCATCTGACGATGACAGTGTTAACCCTCCTGTGCATTCTGCTTTTAGAGTAGCGTAATATTTAGTATTTCTTCGAAGGGTTGTGTCATTTAGTCTAATACATATAGTGCGTGCTGGTTTAGAGGAATTCAGGAGTCGAAATGGCAGAACATCGTCTAATAACTTGTCTGATCCTAGTCCAAGACTTAACGTCACGTTTTCATGCTCTCTTAAGCCAGAGTATTGGATGCAGAATTTCGAACTATCGAAAATTACATCTGTGTCTGTTGATTCTGCCCCCGATGATTCATTGTGAAATATATCAATAACTTTGGCATGTCCTGGATCAAAAATGGATGGAAGTTTGAAGCTCTCACTGTTAAAAACACAAGAGTGTCCTGCTTTATTAAAAACTTGAAAATGAAAGAAGAAAGACAATCCAGCTTGAGAATCCATCGATTGTAGTTTAACTATGGGATAATTTATACACTCCTCGTGCTCGTTGATACATAATTTCCGTGAGTCATGCAGTCTCCATTCATGGATGGGTGTCTTGTGCCCTCTTTCTGAAACTGTGACAATACAGAAAAATAAGTAAAGGCTTATAAGGTACTTGCAATCGTGTTCTTATGAATCTTTCTGTCTCTTTACAAATAAAACGATATGAACATGACAAAAATAATTGTTTGAATGATACATACCAACGCTGAATAATATTTCATCAATTTGTTCCATCTGTTCTTTATCAGTAAATGTTGATGAATTCCAGTTTACCGAAACCGCATCATTTGCAACTTGTACGGGTAGAGACGAAGGACATATTGGTGGAGTCTCGTCTATAAGCAAAGGTCCTACAACTGATGTAGACGCAACACCTGTCTTACTTTGAGTTTTAAGATATAGGTAAATTATTTCTCCATTTGAAAATCCAGTGTGATGTTTGGTGTATTTTCCCGGATGTATCGCTTTTTGAAACGATAGAAGATCTGGATTCAGGTGCTGCGATCTTAGCGACCCAAAACCGATGTAGACTTCAGATATTTGACTCATCGACTTCAATATACTCCACTCTACATGGATTGTATCATCTGGTATGTATATCACAGTGTCGTTGTTCATAGGCAAATACCTACAAAGAAAAGATGCTTTGTCCTCTTGAAAAGGTTTGACTAGTATTGGAAGCAGAGCAACGTAATCAGTATCATCCTTTCCTTTGCAAATAGAGGCACACTCAGAACTATTGCTTGGAAGTCGTATTCGCTTTAAATTTGCTGTGACCATCCACGGCTCCTCATGAAGACATCCAACATTTGAATCTGTTTTTGCGAGAGATATATTTAAATTGTATACTTTTGGGATTGACCGATCAAACGTTATCCCATCGCTGCATGCAACATCGGATGGTTCCAAAGCGTTGTTGAAAGCGACAACACTTACAAAGTTTTTACCAATTGTTTTCAGTGGTAAACGGGCTTCGTTGGAACTCGTCTGAAGCAAATGATACTCATCCGATATATTTTTCGAAATAAGTTCGTTCTTGGGAAGGCATTCGGGTCCTATCGCTACCAGATATTTCATTATTCCGCTTTCGTGGTCAATGAATCCATGCCAATGAATAATTGTAGAATTTTCCTCCGTATAGTCAACATCGGGACTCCCCTTAGCACCCTCTGTTACAGTGCCTTTTTCTGGTGCTGAATCGTCGACTAAAATGTCTATGTGTTCGATATCCCTTAACAATGCATTGTTAGTTAACATCAGAGAAAAGATATATCTGCGATTGTGATTTCCAATGTGAGTGTTGTTAACGACGAGAAGGTTCAGATCGATAGTATGGTTTGACAATTCGCATGGTCCCTGTTTCGGACAGTAGCAGAAGGACGACGAGCACGTCACCTTAGAATAAATAAAAAAGAGTAAGTGTAGAAGGAAGAGTATTCCAATAACAAAAATGATCTTTTTAAAAAGTATATGATGCATTTTCTTGAAGAATTAAATATCGAACATGCATGATGAAAACTTTAGAAGGACACAAGACGAACAAAGGTCCTTCAATAAATCTATTTTGATTGATGAAAGTAATGAATTTTCAGTTTATATATGTGATCCGAGTCTTTTTCTCCACAATCTAAACAAGCATGACTTTTAATTATATGTTTTATACTTTAGATCATGATGAGTTCATGCATTGTTCACCTTGATATCTTGATTACTAGTATCATTTTACAGTGACGTTTTTCTTGATGGTTTTCTTGATGGTTTGTAGATATTTCAAATAGTAATTTGAAAAAAAAAGAATTCTATAGTCAAAAACATTAAAGGGATTGTGATAAGATGATTATGTTCTTTAATTTTTAAATTCTATAATTTATTGTAACTGAATGTAGTTATTAAAGAGAAATAATACAAATTTGTTGTTATGAACAAACGTACGTTTTTCGACAACCGAATGATACTGATGGCACCCATTCCTAACAAAACATTATTTTCGCTTGCTCTCAGAGACCACTGAATTTCATGCATTCCACTGTGTACATCAAAGGCTTCAAAATGCAGTTTCATTGTAGAAAGGTCTTTCTCGGAATGAACAAAAAGTCTTTTCTCTCCATTTCTCTCCAGATATATTTCGCCTAAATCCGGAACAGTCGAATCAACAAGGAGATATGTACTTTCAGTTGTTACATGGCTGACAATATCGCTCGCGGTGAGTTCAAACGTTACGTTATCCCCATCAGATATTTTTGTATTAATGCAGACTCTTTCTGAAGTGAAATTGTGCACAACGCCCTCTTTGACAACCGCGCTATTTCGATGTAGAGTGAAGTTGTAACTTGTTATCCCGTTGATATTTCTTGTTCCATTAACAGGTAATAAACCAGTCGTTTGTTCATAGTGCTTGCTTATATCCTCATCGCTTTCAATTCTGGTCAGAAACTGACCATTCACATGAAGTTTGTTAACGTATCTACCATTCCAAGAGAAACACACCATTTTAAGATTGGTTTGCCAGATGAATTTTGTTTGAGATGAAGCACTCGTAGCGCGTAGTGGGGAATTTTGATCAAGCTCAATGTTTGATGAGTTATCGAAAAGAGCAAAACGTCTAGTCTTGCGTACATTGTCCGCAACATCTTTGACCTCGAGAAGAATTTCATAAAGAACTGGAGTTTTTGATTCAGGAAGTTCAAAAGTTGCAGTTGAATTGAGTTTCATGGACATTACGTTCTTGCCCCTTGATAATATTTCACCCTTTAGAATCATTTCATTTACAGTGATATCCAATGACGAAATACCAGACGCATGATTTGAAGATCCACCTTTCGGAAAAGGGTCTTTCCAAGTGGATGTCGATGCCGTTATTTGAAGTGAGTCCAAAATTCTTTCAGACAGACTAAGCGGTTCTTCGTTGCATTCCTTTGTTTGACTACAATGCACGGGCGCTGTGATGTCGAAATAGAAGCATATCTCTTTGTTATTCGAGGGCCTAGAATATTGGTAGTTTGCAGTTGATTTTGTTATCAAATTCTGTGCAACAACATATCCTCCACCTTTGACTTCAAAATCAACACATATCCTGAAAAGAAGTGTGTTGTAAATAGTATATTATCTTCCGACTCTACAATAATGTAATGACAAATATGTATAATGGCCATATCATTGTATATAGCACAAAATGGATTATTCAGAAAATCAGAAACCGAAGGCAAACAAAATTAGGATAAAACAGGAACCAAAGCAAACAAACAAAAATCTCCACCATATGAAAAGAAGCGAGCTCCCGATATGGGAGTGAGACCAGGTGCCGAAGAAGAATAAGCATCTCCTGCTTGCATGCAACATCCGCCGCTTCAATTCGGTAGAACTGTCACATCCGGTTACTTCCATTTCGGAAGACATAGAGTGCAATCTTTGGTTGGATGGTTCAAATGGTCTATGACAGAATATCATCCACCATTCTGGAGAGTGTGACATCATAGTGTATGACGAGTTCCCCATATCGACATACATTTCAGTGTTCATGTATTCTTGAATTGAACTTATTTTGATACTTTTATTCGTAGCAAAATACTTAAGGAGGTCTAGGACAGCCATACTTAAATAAAGATCCTATCATTTAATTTTTCCTAAAAATCATAAATGATAATAGTTGAAACATACTTTTACTACATGCAAAGTTTCATCATTTTACCGTCAGTTTTGAAGCTACGAACGTACATATATACGCACTGAAAGCCCCAAAATGGGCCTTAAATGTGACGTTAAAATTAACAAACTTTAGGTAATGAAAAATAGTTACAAATATTCTGTAGAGGCGAAATATTAACAAGTTCTGTATTTTTCATATATTTTTCATGTATTTCATTTAGATATGATGTGGACAATCGGATATGTATCGGATATGTATAGAATTATAAATGATCACTAAGACTTTTAAAAGAAATTGTCGAAAGGAGATACATTTATGTCTATATTCAGAACATCTTTGAGTTGTTAATTTCTAATAATAATGTCCGTTTATCTGGAATCCTGTCATTTATTTGTCATAAAGACTTGATGTTATCTTTTTCATATATCAAATGAAACACCGATAAGTCCCTATTGAAATCTCATGTTTTTCAATTATAAGTGATTTTGCCCCCCCCCCTCCCCCTTATCTTTACGTGACCTAATGCTGACGATCTTGCGAAAACGCGCTAATATCGCCAGTTTCTATTGTGACGTCATAATTGATCTAGAGATTTCCGATAGGGTACTTTCGGATACTGTTCCGGACCCCCTTACTTTAGTCATAACATTTTATTATGAATGACAAAAAGGGCTCATTACAAATCGAATAAAGAATGCTCTATATCTTCTTATTCGATTGTAATCTTGTGCGTTTCATTTAATCTCTTTCTTGTTGGAGAGTTTTCCTTATCTAATCAAAAACTCAGTTAAGTCAGATCTCAAATAGCCATCAACCGCAAACAGATCTGACAATCATCCAAACAAAAAAGGCCAAATGCGGAGGTTCTTATTACTAATATTCATACTAAACATTTGCGTTGAGTTTTGAAATTGAGATGTGTAATGATCCGGTTTATTTGATGTTTAAAGGACTGTTTTGACCTGGCCTCTGCAGTTAGAATATTCAGCGTCAGCATCTTAAAATATAATTATTACTTTCTAAAATACAATTCTTTACAGGGCTCATGTACTTTGCAGTTTAGGTTTTTCATGGCGCAGAGAATGAAACATTCTTCTTTTCTGATTATTCTATACTAGTATTTGAGCAAGACCAAAATGAATACAGTATTACAGCTTTTGACTACAATTTGGAATTTCTTTGAAAGAAAAATCTTTGACTTACATTTCATTCATCAATCATTAATGAATAGTTTAAATTTTCGATGCTTTATTACGTCACTGAATCCCGAATAGACCGCTTTCGAGTGTAAGCGGTCAATTCACTCTGAAGTACACTCTATCAAACGGCGTCTCCACCAATCAGAAATAAGCAAAATCGGTAATAGTTCCTGATATTTTAATAATACGTCTTGAAAAACGCATTTGGTGCACTAAAATTAAATGTAATTATATATTTCAATACTGACAGTTTCAACCACTAGGATGGTATCTCTGCTGTCGGATTGTTTCGTCCCCGATGGTATCGTTTACCTAGTTTCAGAGTGCTTTAGCACTAGACTTGAATATTGTTTCAAAATTCGACGAAATTCTTTTAACAAAGACATGAAAGAGGTACCTCCCTGATAACATAGCTCTGTCCTTAGAGGGTTCATTGACAGAACTTTCAGGTCAAGTTTAGACTTTTGCTTTTCATTGTTTCACAATATTTTGGTTTCCCCTTTTTTCGGCCTCGAGCATCAATGATGGGACATAATTTGTTGAAATGCGCATATGGAGCACGAAAAAAAGTTAAAAATTTGACGAGACTTACCTTGGTTAAGTTGACGTCAAATTGAGATTCTATGAGTCATAAGACTGGATTTATGAGCAGGTTGAATCATGATTATAGGAAGAATCTACAGTCAATACCCACAGCGACACACATTTATAACAAATTCTTCATACGATCAAAATGTATTGCTTACATTGTTCAGTCACAATTCTCCGTGTTTTCGTACAATATGAGCCAGAAAACTCCACTAAGTTATTTACCTGTCTCCATCAGAGAGGGTATCTGTCAAAGTTAGGGAAGCGCTCTTTTCCAGCAAACGTTGAGGATTGCTGTCACCATCATGCTTCAGTGCTTTATGTGTTATCTTTCGTGGAGCTGGATCTTCAAGTAAACGTCGGGTATTTGAATATATTTGTTCAATATGAGCAGATATTTTATTCGTAAGCACTGGTATATATATGTATGATACTGTACATATCTAAAATTTAACTTATTAAGGTTATTGTAATATCTTAGCTATAGCCAGTCACGTGATTATGAAGCATCTTATCTGTATGCATGCCCACGTGCTGGTCAGTCTGCCAGCTAGCGTGTACCTCTGTGCAACTCATAGTACCATGTATATATGTAAATAAATATAGAACTTAGAATTAAGCCTAGTGATCTTTTCAAGCAAATCATGACTTTATATTGTCTTTGACAATATTACATTTGGCGACGAGGATAAACTGGATTAAAAGAGAAACTCGAGTTTTAACAACCGTGTAGGACACTTGTTGTTTAAATGCCGAAAATGTCTCTTCCAACATTTCCAAAATTTGACATTCATTCCGATGAAAATTCTGTGGGAATTAGATGGACAAAATACGTAAATCAACTTGAGAATTTATTCGTTGCTATGGACATTTCTAGCAAAAAGAGAAAAAAGGCACTACTCTTACATTACGCAGGAGAAGATGTTTTTGATATCCTTCAGACCCTTCCAGATACAAGTGCAGAAGACGGATATGATCAGTCAAAAACAGCTCTGACAAACTATTTTCACCGCACTAATCATTAATCGCGATATCTTACACCGACTATAGATGACCTGATAATGGATCTTAACGGAGCTAAAGTTTTCTCCAAATTGGATCTAAGAAATGGATTTCATCAGCTAGAGCTCGAACCCGAGTCAAGGTATGTAACTACCTTCTCTACACATGTAGGATTATGGCGCTATAAAAGACTTAATTTTGGTATTTCTGCAGCTCCTGAAATATTCCAAAACGAAATTCGTCAAGTGCTACAAGGCCTTAAAGGAGTCCGTAACCTAAGCGATGACATAATAGTGTTTGGATCCGACCAAAAAACTCACGATGCAAATCTCCGTGCCGTTCTTCAGAGGCTAAGAGAAAAGAATCTTACTCTTAACAAGGAAAAATGTTCGTTTAATCAGAACAAGATATCTTTCTTCGGATATGTATTCTCAGCGGAAGGAATATCAGCCGATCCAAAGAAAGTAGAGGCAATCAAGGACGCAAAGAAGCCATCAAATCAATCAGAAATCAAAAGTTTTCTTGGAATGACAAATTACGTGTCCAGATTCATTCCGGACTATTCGACTATCACTGAACCTTTGCGAAAATTACTACGGGACAAAACTCCTTGGAAATGGACAAGTGAACAGGATGACGCATTCGAGGAAGTAAAACGTAACCTCACAAGTGACCGTGTAATGACATTCTTCGATCCTAGAAAACAGACAGAATTACACGTGGATGCAAGTCCAGTAGGTCTAGCCGCAGTGATGAGCCAAGAAAATAAAATAGTCGCTTACGCAAGCCGTGCGCTAACCCCAGTAGAACAAAGCTATAGCCAAACTGAACGCGAAGCACTTGCAATTGTTTGGGGATGCGAACATTTCCACCTGTATCTATTTGGAAAACCGTTTACTCTTATCACGGATCACAAACCTTTAGAATACATTTTTCAGAAGCCGAAAGCAAAACAAAATCTCAGACTAGAAAGGTGGCGTTTAAGGTTAACAACATACAACTTTAAGGTCAAGTACATGCCTGGGATTACTAATGCCGCCGATTACTTGTCTAGACACCCGCTGACCGAGTCAAAGGAATGTAATCCAGATGAACATTACATAAGGTACGTTACCGAAAATGCCGTACCAAGATCTATGCAACTGGACGAGATCATCAAAGCATCCCAGCACGATCCCGTAATTCCGCTCGTTATCGAGGCCGTGACCTTAAATCACTGGGACACCAAATTGTGCAAAGATAATAAATCTTACAATTGTTTCTCCAGAATGCGAAATGAACTAACAGTCGTCAGTATCAAAGATAATTGTATACTTTTACGAGGAACAAGGATTGTTATCCCAGAATCATTGCAGCGACGAGCAATTAGCATAGCTCATGAAGGTCACCAGGGAATCACAAAGACAAAACAACTACTGAGAGAAAAAGTATGGTTTCCGTATATCGACGATCTTACTGAACAAATGTGCAAATCGTGCATAACTTGCTTATCGTTGTCACCTACAAACACACCGGAACCATTAAAGATGAGTGAATTACCGTCAAAACCGTGGGACGAAGTTTCTGTTGATTTTTTCGGACCAATTCCGAATGGTGATTACATCATGGTTGTAATCGACGATTATTCTCGTTTTCCGGTCATTGAAATAATGACATCTATTTCTGCGAGAACTGTAATACCTAGGCTAGATGGTATATTTGCTACATTCGGAATACCGTCTGTATGCAAGAGCGACAATGGACCACCATTTAACGGTTCAGAATTCAGGAAATTTGCAGATTACCTGGGATTCAAACACCGGAAAATAACTCCGTTACATCCAGAAGCAAACGGACTCGTCGAAAAGTTCATGCAACCGTTGCAGAAAATCATAAAAGCCGCAAACATCGAAAACAAAAATTACAGACAGGAACTACACCAATTTCTCAGGAACTACCGTGCTACACCACACTCTACAACTGGAATTTCACCGGCAGAAATTCTTTTCTCCAGAACAATAAAAACCAAATTACCAGAAATGCCGAAATCACCACCAAACAGTCCATTGCGAAACAAAGATGCATCAGAAAAATCGAAAAACAAAAAGTACGCTGACTCAAAAAGAAAAGGACGAGAGTCACCTATCAAGGAGGGCGATCAAGTACTCGTAAAACAACGGAAAAGGAATAAATTAACACCCCCGTTCCATCCGAAACCGGCCGAAGTTATTCGAAGAAAGAAATCAATGATAACCGTAAATCACGAAGGAAAAGAAATAACCCGAGATGCTTCACATTTCAAACCGCTTCCAACTGGAATTTACGCATCAGACAATCAAACACCGTATCAATCGCCAACCCCGAGCATTCGTAGACGACCAAAACGAAATAGACAGAAACCGGCAAGATATCGCGATTAATGATTAGTGCGGTGAAAAATGTGAAATGTGAAAAAAAAAGTGAAAAGTCAATCAAAAATCATGTATTGCAAAATTTGAATTTGATCATGTATTCGAATATTTTATTTCAATGATACTGATTAATTTTGCTGATACCATAGATTGTTCAAATTTCATTGCATTCAGCTGTTATATCAATCATGTCAATCTCGTGATAGTTTTATTGCTTTTCAGGGACTCGGACATCATTAACTTTTACACTCGTTGTTTTATATTGCTTTCTTATCGTATAGTTTAGATTAGATGAACACGTGCATTGATTCTCTATGACACTTTATTCTGAGATAATTGATAGACTCGTTACACTCTTTAGTTATTCATTTTAGATTTCGTATTAATTGCTTTCTTTATCTGCTCGTGTCGAGACGGTGAACCTTTGACATTAATATATGAACTCTCTGTGCCGTGCTCGACACTACTTTATTACATTTATATTTTAATCATCAGTAATAATATTTTTTTAATCTATAAAGAAAAGGAGGAATGTAATATCTTAGCTATAGCCAGTCACGTGATTATGAAGCATCTTATCTGTATGCATGCCCACGTGCTGGTCAGTCTGCCAGCTAGCGTGTACCTCTGTGCAACTCATAGTACCATGTATATATGTAAATAAATATAGAACTTAGAATTAAGCCTAGTGATCTTTTCAAGCAAATCATGACTTTATATTGTCTTTGACAATATTACAGTTATTATAAATGAACATTGTTAGATGTTTGCTTCAAGTTAATTTTCTTAAGATGGGAACATACTGGTAAAATCTTATTCAATTATGACAAATATTCATTATGTGAATGTTCTCAATATACCAGTCAGATTTCTGCGCTGTACTGAAACAATAGCTTCTGTCACTCCAAACGTGTAGCTGGCAACAAAGTTTGGCTTCTTAGATGTCGGGCTGACTTCGTATTCAGATACCATCTTGATAGTCAAGGATTTTATCTGAAACCTGCCGTAGAAGTCCTGTTGATTCTTACATTCTGTAGTTCCAATCGCCGGTGAGTATTGCATTTCACCACCATCACCATGGACAGTCATTTGACAAGTTAGCAGGGTAGGTTTCTTTGTAGCTGAGATGATATTATTGAAAGATTTTATTCTAAAAATGACTTAATTTCTAACAAATTAATGCGTTAGAAAATGAATCTTTCACAATCAATACTATTTATGCAGTTCAATCAACAACAAAAAAAAAAACAAAAAAACTTGTAGTACATCGGTCTCAGGCTCTTAGAATTGTGACTTTACAGAGACATCAATATTTATTTCATTAATAAATAAAAGTGAATAGTAAAGAGTCAAATGTGAAAATCACATCCATGCTATAAAATCAACAACTGGAATAGTGTACATTCTTTTTATTCGTATTTCTACGAGATATTACCAAAAAGAAGAGACCCGCCTTAAAACATTCTTACGTTGGCAACTTTTTTCCGAAGATCGACTCCTTAATGAGAAGTCCTTATCACAATGACAATCTTTAGCATAATCGTTGTTACAGCTACCTGGCCAGCACAGTCTGTTTGTCCAGGAGCATGTGTCTATTATTTGGAAGTACAAAATACATGTACATATATATGCAATATAAATGTAAAGCATCTGTCTATACAATGTTTCTTAAAATGCTTGTTTCATTTTTTATTCAATAAAATGAAAAAAAAATCATAATATCTTTGGTATGGTAAATTTTATGCCTGGTAAGGTACTATAAAATATATATTTTCTGAAAGGCAATGATGCCCTGAGTACAAATATAAGATTCCAAGGTCTTAAAAATCAAAGGGGTAAAACTCTTGTACAACTGTGTTATTTTGCATAAATTACATTGTATACAGAGATAATAGACAATTTATATGCTTAATCGGTTATTCCCCTTTGTTTCTCTGGCCCCAAAATTATTATGTCTGAGCAGTGGGCATTACAACTTCTCAGGAAATATATAGTTTACAGTACCTTACCAGGCATGAAAAATGTCCTATTGCTTATCGGATACATTAAACATGTAAATCTATATTAATAAAACTTACCAATACATTGTCCGTTGTATACCTTATACAACAACTTTTCATAACAGGAGGAACATCCGGCAGTACCAGATATACAGACCACTGTACTTCTATCACAATGTGGCAGACGCTGAAACCGACATAGATAACTTAAAGAAACTGAATGCATGTAGTAAAAATGCATCATACCTTATTTTGAAATGTTACACTGTAGCACCAACAGCAAACTCCCACAAAAACAGAGCAGACACGTACAGAAAGAGACGCACACCAACTCACACCATATAGAAATATCAACCACAAAATACATCACATAAACCAACGAGACTAATGGGCATCCGGTGTCGACTTAGGACGGCCATCTTCAAGTTGCAGACGGTGTAGATATTTTGATTACGTGCACACTACCCTTCTACTTTCCCTAATATGAACATAGGCAAAGCCTATAGGAGAGCGCAGCTGAAGTATATTCTTTGTACGTCTTACATTCATTCGAAATTCAAATATTTATCTAAACTTATAAAGTTCTCTGTTAAGATAAAATTTCATTACTATATTAATAGTGAAGTAACGTACGTTTTATATAGAAAATCACTTATTCAGTGAGCCAAATAAAACGGAAAACCCTCCCTTGCAACTTTCGTTTAATCTTTATTCTTATTTTATTTTTATTCATTTCTATTAATTCAATTAGATTTACAAAGAAATGAAACTACCTTCATTTTCAATGATGAGAAAATTATTGCATTCTAGACGATTTTACCAATACAATAGAGCGGAGACAAATTCCGACATCAGTGCCTCCACCTTTCTTGTAGCTCTCATGTTTTAAAGAAAAATCTAAAGATATAGAAAATTATTATTTTCAAGAAATAAACATATGATCAAATTACGATATGTTTACAATATGACGACACAAGCACACATAAAAATCCGACCCCCCCCCCCCCTCGGAATTTTGCGCTAAAAATTTCCTCGGGGACCAATTTGTCCGGACTAACGAATCATCGCTGTATATATCGAAACTGATTGACTGTTGCTCATATTGATCAAGTTATTAATTGCATAACCTCGTATATTGAGAAAATAAAGAACTATAACTGGCTTGAATTAATAAAAAGGTTGAAGAATTTACAAAAGCAGTGAGCACTGTCCTTTCAATTTATGGACAACACAGCAAAGTTTTCGTGAAAATCTTACGTAAAAGACATTATTAGCTAGTTCAGTGCAGCGCATTGAATTATTGTGAGGAAGTTTTTAACAGGGGAGAGCGGAGGGGGTGAGTCACGGGGCAAAAATTTGGCTGCATGGCTTAACATTTCTTTCCAAAATAGAAAAAAAGAATCCATACCAAGGGCTCAGAAATATCCCTCAACTTTCCAAAAGACCAAAAAAAAAAAAAAAAAAAGAAAAAAAGAAAGAAATCAGCCTAAAATGGATTACGACTTGTCATTCAAAAAATATTTTCAATCAATATCTTTAGATGAAGAAATTTACAGCGATATAATTGAGCCACCAGACCTCCCCCACCAAACCACCAATCCCCTCTAGATCCCCGTTGCTTGTCTTTGAGTTTGAAAAAGCTAGATCCACCAAGGACTAAATATTATCCATATGATCATCAAATTATCTACTATGTTTAGTAAGTACTATGCATTTTGTGATCCTCCCGCTCCTCTATGTAGTTGCATGTCACTTATAAATCTACAATGTACAATATTATGTACACGTGTGCGCTGTGAGAGTGGCCTAGATTTACGATGTGACGTAGTCAATGACGCACTATGACATGTGGCAGACGAAGTTCAAGGACTGTGCACATGCAGTGTGTACACTCTCAACTGTTCTTAGCTTTTAGTCTAATTTAGGATGTACGAGCTCGGGTATTAGTGGATCAGACTTATTCAAAATTTAGGATGAAGGTATGATCTACTTTTGTCATTCATCTTCACAGTGCAATCTTATGGCACGCTACCATTTGCCCAGTTTGAGGTAAGTTTTCTGACTTCTGACTTGATTATCAAAGCTAGTCCTACTGAATATTCTGTAGTTTCGTTTGAAACTGATCTGCTGCATGCTGTTGTGGCACTACGATTTTTGTGTCAATTTAGCAATCTAGATCTAACCTCGCGATGATGAAATATTTCATTTAATGCTAAAATCATCGTTTAAAAAAAAAGGTGGGGGGTCTTTCTGTCTTTCGCTCGTTTAAAGAGCAGAACACAAAACTTCACGCGCACTTACGTTGCAAGTTACGTCATTCGAATTTTAAAAACAAATACTTTTATTTACAAATAAATAAATCTAGATATATATACTGAAATAATATTTGTGAGTTCAATCACATAATTCTTTTTAAATGATATAAAACGCTTGAGAAAAGAGATATCGATTATCTTCTTTCATTTTATTTTAATTAAAAAAAATAAATGACGGGTATGTTATATGTTATCCATTTACTTCCGCTTCCTCTTCTACGCACATGCGCACTTCCTTCTTCCGTGCGAGAAAGAATCTAGGTCAGCGTCCACTAAATCATTTTCCATAGGCCGTAATGTTAACAAAATGCCGTGTAACTTCTATACCAACATTGCTGGCCATGCATGTTATATACCGATTTGTTCGTTGATTCAAGCTTTATACGAAACTAAATAAAAAAATATAGCATGACCGGCTCTTTTTCGCGCTATTTGCGTCACAAGGTACCCTGCAGTGAATTTTCAAAATTTCCCGCCCCCGTCCCCTTTAGCGGATCGGGAGCTAGGGAAAAAATCAGGGCATCGACATTTTAATTGCAATTATTTTTTACTTATATATATTATTTTCAAACAATAAACCAAAAGAAAACATAATTGATAACCAATCACATCTTCTGTCACATCTAAAATAACAGGCCCCCTCACCCTACAGGTTTTTCTCCAATCAAAACACGCCTTTTAGCGGACTCTGACCTATAGTCATATATAAAACACCCTTTGAATAAAACAATTTTAATGCATTTTATAGGTATTAATATGAATAAAAAAATTCCGAAGTTTCAGCTTTCTGCTGTTCAGGGTTTGGGAGTTATTCAAGATATATGCATGTATGCCAGGCTTGAAAAAAGGCGCCAAAATTCGCATTTTGATTTTCTATTTTTTCTCTTTTATTCCGTTCTCAGAGGAAAGCGTCCAGTTTTATGTTCATGAATTCACTTAATTCAAATTGTTTATTGAATGAAGAACACATTTTACGCAAATTTGATACAATTGTAAGGTTTTTATAGCATTTATGAGAAATTTAGTACCCCTACCCCCCTCCGTAGGACGTATTTTCCTATGTGTATGTGAACTCGCAATAATTATGAGAAATTCACTGATAATGTATCTAAATGCGATTATAATCGTAAATGAAGAAATAAAAAGTCATTTTATGCAGAAAATGAAGAAATAAAATAATCCGATTTTAATTCTTTACGTCTTTCCGTGGTGCAATATCATACAAAGTTTTGCCCGTAACACCACGGAGGATACTTTTATGTATCTCCGGCGAATAATTTTTGAGAAATAATTTGTTTTTGATGTTCAACTAGATGTTCATACTTAAAAGAATAGTTTTTATGCATATTTGCCCTGACAGAGTCTGAAGAATGTGTTGAATGAGAAAAATAATGAGAACGCGGACATTGCGCTTTTGGCGGGAAACCCCGATTTACCCATATATTCACTCATATACATGATTTTTCTGTGAAAAGTGTTTAATTTCATCCTTTTCTACTTGAGAATGTAGAAAAGTATATAAAAGGAACGAAAAACATAGAAACATGACGCTAACACAAGGCCGATGTTGATTATTTTGCATTTATTTGGGAAAAGCACGCTGCTCCCTCTAGGTCAGCGTCCACTAAATCATTTTCCATAGGCCGTAATGTTAACAAAATGCCGTGTAACTTCTATACCAACATTGCTGGCCATGCATGTTATATACCGATTTGTTCGTTGATTCAAGCTTTATACGAAACTAAATAAAAAAATATAGCATGACCGGCTCTTTTTCGCGCTATTTGCGTCACAAGGTACCCTGCAGTGAATTTTCAAAATTTCCCGCCCCCGTCCCCTTTAGCGGATCGGGAGCTAGGGAAAAAATCAGGGCATCGACATTTTAATTGCAATTATTTTTTACTTATATATATTATTTTCAAACAATAAACCAAAAGAAAACATAATTGATAACCAATCACATCTTCTGTCACATCTAAAATAACAGGCCCCCTCACCCTACAAAAACACGCCTTTTAGCGGACTCTGACCATTTATGTACCATAGTGTGTAGAAATGGCGATAGGTAAAAGGGGTAGATACTGGGTTTTCATTTGTTTATCCTTTTCGGAGACATTTCTATCTATGAGTTCGCTTCGCGAACGGCCGCTTCGCTGCCGTTCGAGCTGCGCTCTCTATTACTCTGAGACTTCGAAGAACGCACAATTGTGGTGTAAAATAACTCCTCACTATAAGATGATCATACATACAGAGCATAATGCAGGGGCCATAGAAACACAGATGAATATGTAAATGAATATAAAAACAGAAGGCATACGAAATACAGTACGTGCTGATAACATGTCTGGAGTTTCTGAATATATCGCTATAAGCACCTCCAGAGATCTTAATTAATTTAGAGCAACTCTCTTTTTTTGGCGTTGTAGTTATGACGTCATAATAATAGCGGCATATGCATATATTTCGCGTCATCAGAGAATACCTATGAATTCCTTACAACAATGGATGTTATCAAGCTAATCGTTGTATTTCATTATCATACAATAAAACAATTAATAGCTATTCTCCGTAAGCATTTGCACTTTTATGAAGGACGCATGGCACGGCATGTCTCAGATTTTGATAAAATTTATACTTAAGGTTGGGTCTGACCCAAAAGTAAAAAATAGTTAAAAATTTTCTTAATATTACATCCGGTTGCCATGGAAACGGACTTTAAGCATTGAAAAAATGCATTTTGGGGCGTTTTTGAAGTCACATATATCATTTATGCAGCATAATCTAAAACAAAAAGTGAAGAAATATTATCATTTTTCATTTTTTGGGTAAAAAGGCTTCGAAAAACAGCGAAAAATGCTTATTTCTAGACTGTATGGCCAAATTACTATAGCAACCATTATCAATTTGAAGATTTTTTCTTACATTTTGATAGAGGCTTACTTAATCTTTATTAACATTGAATGTCAATTTCCTAGTATTAAAAGTAACTGTTTTATAAAAATAATAAAAAAAAAAAATGGGTGCCATGGTAACAAATGTTCCCCATACCTTTTTCATGGTTTTTGAAATAGCTCTTTGAGTTTGCTATATTCCAACAATTATTATCTGTTCATCATGATGCATAAATTTTTGAATTAACTCTGAAGTTGCAAAATTAGTAATACCATAGACAATAATTACTGTTGCCAAGGTAACTTATGTACATAGCAACAAGTGTGATGATCTTGAATTTTATCATTTCATCAAATAAATTTCAATTTCTTATCATATACCATCAAGAGAGAAGGAAACCTGGAAAATACAAACAGCATTTTGAAATCAATATATCAGAATTAGCGAATTTTGTTGTCATGGTAACCGGCCTTTTTGACAATGTCAGACACTATAAGTGAGATTATATACAATTTTAGGTCCATATCGTTAGGATGCATGACAAATCTACCATCAATATCTTATATAGACCAAATTATAGAGCTTCAAAAAAGCTCAACTTTGCCATTTTTTTTAACTTTATAGGTCGTTGCCATGGTAACCAGATGACCTAGAAACATTTTTTTTGGTCACATTTATCTTTTTTCATTGGTCCCTACTTATGTGTGAAATTTCATGAAAATTGGAGGCCATGCGTACCGAAATTGTTCAAATGGTTACAGATATAGATATAGCAGTAAAGCAACCCTCAGCATATGTTATTCACATTGGCCTTCGGCCTCGGTGAATAACATATCCTTCGGGTTGCTATACTGCTATATCTACCTCACACAAGGTCATTAATTGTATAATAATCTTTACTGTTGTCCCTTTTTGTGGAAAAACTGAAAAAAAAAAACATAAGCATTTTTATATTTTAAAGAATGGACATGTTTAGCATACCTATATATATAGTCTAGAACTTTAAGATTTAAAAAATAACCCTATTACTCAAAATTACGATTTTGATGAGAGAGACAGAAACTAAGTGTCGCTATGTATCGCAGGCGACGCAAAAAGTGGAAAGAAAAGTTTACGGTATAATTGTACTCGCTACAGCTGGCAGAGCACAGATTGTATTACGCCTGTCCTCTTTTTATATCCATTTACAAATTCATCTGTGTTGCTTGGGCCCCTGTGTTTTGCGGTCTTGTTTGTGTGTGGTCATCTGACAGTGAGGAGGTTGTTTTACACCACAATTGTACGTTCTTCGAGACCTCTGGGTAATCGGAAAAGTGGGAGGGTTGTGCGCACATAATCCTGGATAATCACACCGTCTGCTACTGACGTGGCATATGGCCGTCCCAAGTCGGCACCGTTTGCCCATTGGTCTCGTTGGTTTATGTGTAGTAATTTGTGTTTTATGTTTTTTCTGTGATTTGACGTTCCTTGTACCACTGCGTCTCTTTCTGTGCGTGTCTTCTTTTTGTTTTACAGTGGGTGTTTTGGGAGGTTGCTGTTGGTGATGTAACTAGGTACTTTTGGAGACCCCCATTTCTTTATTAAGTTTGCAAGGTATCGACACCTATGTCTCTAGATGTTTGCGTACAAGATATATTCCTTATCATACAATTCAAGACATTTTGAAAATAAGCACGTTATAACAGTATGAAATCCTCGCCTTTTTGTTAATTGCAAAGCGATGCCATTTTTCTTTTATTTCATATGATATTGTACCTTGCAGTGATAGGAAACTGTTAAATCTTTCTCGTTTCCTTTCGAAGGATCTCCACCAAGAAAATCATTCTCAACTTGAAAAGAACAAATGTTTTTTGCACAACAATACTCTCTGACTTTCCTTGTGTAGTCTCCATTATCTCTACCATAAATGTAATTTGCTCTGTCAACCTCAATGCTATCACCGTACATGCAGTAAAGACGTGCCCAGCCGTGCTCGTGAACTTTTGAATATTTAGAACCTGCGAAATGCAAGGTCAAAATTATATCAAAAGTCATTCTAAGTAAAATGACAAAGGATAATCTAATAAAGGGGTATCAATTTGAAACAATAATTTGTAAAAGGAGATATTAATTCCGATGCAGTAGACGGAATTCTTAATGAGGTACATGTATAAGAACACTACAAGAACACTGATGTTCACGTAGATTTGTTCCAACTCATAACCTTCTAGAAGAAAATGTCAAACTAATTTTAATACACCAGACACGTGTTTCGGTTAGTAAATCCTCATTTTCATACACAGCCCAATTGATATTAGTAGCGCCCTCTAGTTTGATTATTTGAATTTTGTGTAATTGTCTATTTATCAAAGGGTGCGGCGCTACAAATATTCTGTAGGATTGATTCAGTGGCATAGTTAAATAAAAACGATGACCAAATTAGCATTAGTGGGTTAGTGTTAAGATGTTATCCTCCTTTAATTAATTTTTCACATGGTAACTGAAATTATTCATACTTGCTGTGTAGATGAAAGTCGCTATAAAAAGAACTGCGAGCCGAGAGTCCAAACCGTTTCTCATTGCAACTTCTACACTAAGAGACTAATGACTATATATCTTTATGGAAACTCGTATCCTGAAGGAAAGAAATATCATAATAGAAAAAAAATTCAGAAAGTATTTTCTAGAAAGAATGCAATGGATCGAAAATGAATACAATTATTCATTTATCAACAAGTGAAAGTAAAATAAAAGACATATAATCAGATTAAAAACATAATTTGTATGCATACAAAACGCTTACCCCTTCCCCTAGAAAATTCTGAAAGGGGGGGGGAGATTATTTATTACTTTTACTAAGATAACGAACATATCTGTTTTTCATATATACTTTAAGAAGTAAATACGTTTTAAAAAAAAACACCACTTACATTTTTCATACCCATTTGAAGTTTTACAGCTAATACTTTACATAACCCCAAAGAATTAAGATTTTGAAGACCGTCTTTGAATTAACCGATAAAACAAATTTCAAACTTCCTGGTTTTGGACAAACAAATTTAAACTTATACAGTGTATTAAATTTTGATAACTATACAATGACATCAAAGTTTGATTAAGATTTTAGTTCTTCCTTGGTCTTATCATGACATATCGATCAACATTAAAAGGAACTGTCTATATTTGTTTAGATCTTTTAAAATAAGGTGGAAGATTAGATATAAGCATTAAATTGTTAAAACTATGTGAGTAATGAGTCCACCTCACTTATCAAACAAGACTAGGTATGCATGAACATTATGAAATATTTTCGTTGTTGTCTGAAAGGGCATATCAACACATGACATGTAGATGTTATCTGCAACTGTAGAGCCAAAGAAATAGAGGGCTTTTGACTTGAAATGCGCATAAAGTACGAAAACATTGATTGTTAATAGCATGCTGTAATTTTCCTTTATTCAATTTATTTGAGGAATGAAAGAAAAAAAGACAATAAAATAGTATAATAAAAAGGTCTCGACGAGGTAATTAAAGCACTGCATTCATTTGAAAAGCTCACCGCCGACTGATGTCGTAATACTACATTACTTATGTAATACACGATTTTAACGTATCCATTGTACAAATGGAGATCTCGCTGACATCTCGTCCCTTTAAACAGTGTTAAAACTATCTCGGTAATCTTCGGCAGTGTCTCGATAGTTTCCGTTGCTTAGTTAGCGGTTGTGATGTTGAACTATGATGTTGGAAACCAACTTTTATGTTGCATTATGGTATATTTAGGTAAAGATATGCCGTAATTCTAACTATATATTACACTTGATATTTATTTGTACAACGGATACCTTAATACAGAATAAAACATGGCCCAATAAAAATCCTGTCAAGGTAAAAAGTGCTAAGATGCAGGTGATGCTTCCTCTTCCACCTGGTTTCGTTCCTTTAATGCGTTAAATGTGTATTGTTCAATGCGCAGATTAATTTTTCATTTTATTTTTTATTTTTAATTTTCATTGGTTCTGTCGTTTGGTTACAAAAAAAGAGATGCATTTATTGACTACGCAAAACAGACAAGTGAAGTAAAAATGAACACATGTACTATGATGAATTAAAAAAAAAAAAAAAAAGAAAAAAAAAAACCCACACACACACATACCAAATGAAAATAAAAAGAATGAACACAATTGAAGTTATCAGACAAATTATAAAAGCCAAACTTACATTCATCTAAAAAATCTCGAAAGAAATTGGATCTTTTGTTCATCAACATAGAACCCTATAGAAAGAATTCGATCATGGACTGTATCAAAAGTATTGCTCAAAAGTCCGCATACATGTATACAAGGAAGTTTCATTGTATTATGTTTTCATTTTAACGGTTAAGAAATCAATACCAGGTCCTAAAATAAACATGTACTGACCAAGATATCTGCGATACAAGGATACCAACGCTTAAGATACAATGCAAAGGTCTACCCTTTATTTATTTCCAACGCTACCTGGCAGATAATATTCGAAAAGAATCAAGTTCATTGTTTACAACTCGAACTCAAAGATTAGCATGGTGTATTTTACAGGTGTTGCTATCATGGCCTTCGATCTTCACTTTGCATCAGTCAAGTGGAAGGAAGACGTATAACCAAGTCTCTTGTTTTCGTGGGAATGAATTCGTCGATATGGAAGTTTTAAATTGGTAAAATGATCCGGATTACTGTCAGATAAAACAAAGTGTAAAAGTTTTATACCAGCTTTCTGAACAGTCGGATTTTGGATTAATATTAATGCAACGTTCATATCTTGACCTGCCATATATGCCGTTAAACACTATATGGTATACCGCTAGACTTTCGGAAATAAAAACGTGCTATTAGTAAATATAATTATGTTTATTAGATTGGAACGAAGATGATGTCTCTCGTTCTCTAGCACGTATCATTCAAATGTCAAAGTTATTTACCCTTTGTTCTTTAGTTCTTTGGTTAGTCTTCTTAACCTCAGGATGAAGTCGTCGGTAGTTTATCAATTGCGATATGAATACACCATAGGCAGGGAACGAATGAAAAACCACACTGTCTGCTACTTGCATGGCAGATTTCCGTCCAAAGTCGGCACCGGTTGCCCATTGTCCTCGTTGTTTTATGTGTTGTACTTTGTGTTTGATGTTTCTATGTTGTAAGTTGGTGTTCCATGTCCCTTTTGCGTCTCTTTCTGTGCGTTTCTGTTCTGTGTTTTTGCATTGGGTGTTTTGGCTTTTCGCTGTGTGTGCTGCAACCTAGTGTTATTGGAGATCCCCTCCTTTGTTTTCTACTTAGGAAAGGGAACTTTGTAATTTTGAAATAAAAGTCGTCATACTCGTCATATATTGAAGTATTCAGGTGACCAATTTCGTCATACGATAACATTAGATCTAAATATTAAGCAGAGTTAATTATTTCAGTGGTTTCTTTCACCTCTAGTTTACACTGATATCTTGTGCTAAGGTAATCAGCATACTAAAGGGAATGAGCAAGAATCGATAAAAGATGATGGCCATATTACATTGTTTGGATTGAGGATCACTGACGAGGGTGAAGTACCTGAAACGTGCATGCCTGGTCCATGCTGAAAATTTATCTTTCCTTAAATGATGCTATTGAATTTGAAGACATTTAACATTTGAACCACTTGGTTAGTGTCACAGCTGGTGGTCCAGGAGTCCCGGAGGGTTGATGTAGCCAAGTTCGATCAACTCCGGTTGATCGTTTCTTCAACGCATTCCAAAACTTTGGGGTAGGGCCACGAAGTCCCTAAAACGGCCCTGCAATTTTCCTTAAAATTAAACTTTATGAGAAATACATGTACATGTAGTTGATATATAATGAAATATAATGAATGTTTCCCGCTTTTATTAAAAGGAACATATCAGCAATTCTAATTTATATTGTTTGTTTCACGCATTCTGATTGGTTCACAGGATTTCTACAAGCATGTATAACGACAATATACATGCCGCAAACCGACTTACTTGACATACTTCAAAATGTATTCCTACGTAAATTTGCACGTTACAAGCTTTAGCATACTTTTTGCGTATGGCGTCATGCTTCCCTTTGTTCTTCGCTCCTGTGACGTCATACTTTGACGTAAAACTACAAGGCACAAGCTTGTAAATGGTGTTATCCACATTGTAAATAACGGAGCTAGTGAGTTTATTCTTGATTATACTTTCATTTGTAGCCATTGTAAAAAATACAAAGGAGTTGTATTTCATATTTTGCAGCGCAATAATTTCTGTTGGTCGTTGTTAGTCCTCCGTAGCAACGTCATCTCTAAAGCGATACGTGAAACCCTCTAAGGGGTATAAAAAGTTAAGATATGTCACATGAATTAGAATAGATGTTTTGTGGTTCCGATAGGTATATGTTGGATATACTGTAGGAAACATACGTCATACCGTCGGGGACAAGCCCTGAGGGTATAACTGCGTTTCAAACAGTATTTCCAACATATACCTGTAGGACAAATATGGATACTGACCATATCCCTGTATACAGCACAAAATCGATAATTTAAAAATCAGAATTCGAAGGCATACAAAATCAGGATAAAACAGGAACCAAAGCAAACAAACAAAAACCTCCACAATATGAAAAGAAGCGAACTCCAGATATGGGAGTGAGACCAGGTGCCCAGGAAGAGTGAGCATCTCCTGCTTGCATGCAACACCCGCCGCTTCAATTCGGTAGAACTGTCAAATCCGGTGACTTTCATTTTGGAAGACAGAGTACAATTTTTGGTTGGATGTCTCAAATGGTCTATTACAGAATATCATCCACCATTCTGGAGAGTGGGACATCATAGTGTATGACGTGTTCCCCATATCGACCGTAGAACTTCCTCAGTGACGATGTTAGTCGGTCACATACATATCCCTGACTAAGAAGCTTATCTGGAAGACGCCTAGCTCTCAGAACAAAATCCGTATTCTTCGTACTTGCTCTGGCATAGCGTATCAACTGAGATATGAACACGCTATAAGCAGGCGATGAAGGGATGTTGCTACTCAGAAAAGGAAAGTTTGTAATGCTGAAATTGAAGTCGTCACGTTTGTCATAGAGTGAGGTGTTTATGTGACCATCAGTGTCGTAGGACAACATTATGTCCAAATAGGATGCTGAATTATTTGTCTCTGTAGTTTCTTTGACTTCAAGCTCTGAAGGATAGATACTGCTCAGGTGATCCGCGAATTTTAGATTATTGATGGACAACACATCGTCTATGTATCTGTAAGTGAAGTTGAAGTCAGAAGCTAAATATCTTTTCCCTTCAGAGAACAGAGCACCACAAAACACAGTATGTTTTCATTGTATCCCCTAAATGAAACACCATATGACGTTTTATGACGTCATCAAGTGACGTCATTTTGATGTTATTGACAAAACATGGTCAAAAATGCTCGAATATATGTCTTTAGTGGATAATTTCGACGTGGCCACATGCGTCGAGAAACATAAAACTTTTATGACAATACGATAAAATGATACTCTTTCATTTGTTAATTTTTTATGTTTCTCGAAGAATGTGACCAATACTTATTTACTTTTATGACAATACGATAAAATGATACTCTTTCATTTGTTTATTTTTTATGTTTCTCGAAGAATGTGACCGATACTTACATGTATTTAAAGAAATATATAGGTTTTACAGCAATTTCACGAAAAAATGCCGATTTTGGGGTTTTTAAAGGGCTTTAAGCTACTGATAAATGTATTATTTACAAAATCTCATCACATAATCTATTGAAGAACTCAACAAAGCATCAAATTCAAGAAATATTCAATCAATTCAAATGTTAGCAAACAGGGCCGATTTAGGGGCTTCGTGACCCTACCCCCTTTTATAAAAATTTCATGAAATTTCTAAAACGTGGGTCCTGAAGCATCTTTTTCCACCCATCCTGCTACGTCTTTCGGATTATTTTTGGACATAACAACTTTCACACTCTTTGGCCATATTACATTGTTTGGATTGAGGATCACTGACGAGGGTTAAATACCCGACACGTGCATGTCTGGTCCATGCTGAAAATTAATCTGTCCTTAAATGATGCTATTGAATTTGAAGACGTTTAACTTTTTATAGTCCTGAGTGGTGTGTTACATAAAATCACCTTGGCTGGAAGCATCACTGATGATAATTTCGAATCCGAAACACGTGTCTGGTGCAAAATAAATTTGTTCTAAATTTTCTTCAAAAAGGTATAGAGTTGGAAAACTTCCGTATTATTGATATAAACACTTGCTTCCTGATGCAGTGTGGAGCAATTAAACTCGTTCCTGTGACTCGAAGATTTTTAAGTGTATCAATCTCTTCTTCCTAGCTCTGTCGCCTTAAAGACGAGTTGATTTGGTCCTTTATCAATTTGACATCAAATGTATTATTTTGCTATTTCGGAAACTTGTCATTTCATTGAGAAATATCGAAATTAAAGGAGGTTAATATCCTAGCACCATCCCTGCAATTTTGAACATCGAATTTATTTGGGTATGCTACTGAATCGACCCTACATGAAATTTGGAGCCGCGCACTCTCTGTAAAGTAAATGAACAAATTTAGATAAAAAATAATAAACCAGAGGGCGTTACTAAAATGAACTTATGCTGCGTATGAAAATCCCCTGCCAGTGGTCTGGAGGCATCACTGATAAGGATTTGGTATCCGAAACATGTGACTGGTGCAAAATGAACTTGTTCTAAATTTTCTTCCAAGAAGATATAGAGTTGGAACACTTCCGTATTATAAAAGACACGCACTCCTCAAAGACAAACAGACATGTTATTCTCTTAGGGTTAATAAGATAACCCAGTTCCATCTGTTTTACGTGTAATCTGTCAATCAAAAATTGAGATGTTTAAAAGAATAAAGTTAATATTAGAGATTTCAACAATAAAGATGTAAGAGAGGAAATGTCATAAAATTTACCTCTCACTTTATTTAGTCTCCAGTCGGCCTGTAAGATAGTATCAAACCAGCAGGTGATACATACTCTTTCCGGGTATATAAGCTCATCATCAAAAGGATCCGAAATGGCTCATTATGTAGACATGATTTTTGGGAGTGGAAAAATTAATTGCATATGGCTGTTGATATGATTTTGGGAGGGGAATAGTTTATCGCATATGGCTGTTGATATGATTTTGGGAGGGGGACTGTTTATAGCATATGGCTGTTGATATGATTTTTGGGAGGGTGACTGTTTATGGCATATGGTGTTGATATGATTTTTGGAGGGGGACTGTTTACAGCATATGGCTGTTGATATAATTTTTGCAAGGGGGATAGTTTATAGCATATGGCTGTTGACTACTTAATCATTTATGTAGATGACATTGAATGTTTTCATGCGTTTGATTATGCTTTTTTAAATATTAATGAAATTATGGTTATGAAATTGATGAATGCATCATATGTATTTCATGAGTGAAAATTATTTTTATTGGAAGAAATAAAACATGGATATCATTTTTCATCCATGAAACAGAGGTGATTGAGCAAACGTAGGAGGTGTAACATGTAATACATATCTAAATTTTAGTTTGAAATTTAGAAAAGGCTGACAGAAATTCATTTATTTCATACACAAAGGCAATGGACACCTACAGATATGATCAGATTCAAAACAAAATTGTGTAGCTGGGTATCTAGTTACAATGCTCATCTCAGTTGACCATCATAGATTTATTGTCTGTTTGAAGCCTTTGGATATTCTTTATCACATATTGATTGTTGCTTTTAAATTAAAAGATAGGATCTGGCTTTCTACATTATTCGTTTTGAATAATTCGAATTGAAATAGGACGAATTTTTTTCAGTAATGTCGTATGCATGATAAGGGGTGAAAAAGTCAGTACCTCGGGAGTTAGGAAACTATTATCCACGTGAAGAATTTAGCAGACAAGACTCGCAAAATGAAATTTTTAAAGTTTATCTTTTGTTCTTTTCTACTTTTGATAGCACTCTCGAGTAAGTATATCTTTTATTCATATGTAAACAGCTAATTGTTGATCATTTATCAAAATAAATAAAATGTGTTTTAGGTCAATGTCAAATTGAATAGCATTATTTAAGAACAGATAAATTGGCAACGTGGACCAGACATGCACGTTTCGGGTACTTAACCCTCATCAGTGATCCTAAATCTAAAAAATGTAATATGCCAAAAGAATATGAAAGTTACTATGTCGAAAAAGTGTACCGAAAGACGTACATGTAGCAGGGTGAGTGGGATATGATGCTACAGGACCCACTGTTTAGAACTTTCAAGAAATTTTGATAACAGAAATTTAGAATGCGTTGAAGAAACGACCAACCGCAATTGATCGAACTTGGCTACATGTGCCCTCGGGGACTCTTGGTCCACCAGCAGTGACACTCACCAAGTGGTATAAATGTAAACGTTTTCAAATTGAAAAGCATAATTTAAGAACAGATAAATTGGCAATGTGGACCAGACATGCACGTTTCGGGTACTTAACCCTCATCAGTGATCCTAAATCTAAACAATGTAATATGCCAAAAGAATATGAAAGTTACTATGTCGAATCCTTGGATATTTGGAAAAGGGATGAACTTCTACCAAATTATTCGAAAACAAGATTTCATATTTAAAAAAAACTGGTAGCAAGTAAAGTGTGTGAACCCATGGATGATTTTTAACCGATAATCATGATAAAAAATGGTTAGATTCGATAGCTGTTTTTTTTTCATTTCAATAAGTGGAAAAAAGCGAGTGAAAAAAAAACTATGTCCGAACCGTGATTCGAACTCAAGGCCTCAAGTGTAAGCATTATACTCAAACCGATTGGGCTATCGTCGAAGATTGATTGATAGTGTTATGTATTTTCATAACCCTCAACGTAAAACCTCTTCAGTTTGGAAGACGATAGCAAATGAGTTAAAGAAGATCCTGACGATAATCTCAACAGCACTCACAATAGAGTACCAAATTGAGCATCGACGGACCCCTAGCAAGCTAGAGGTAGGACCAGGTGCCCGGGAGGAGTAAGCATTCCCTGTTGGCTAGCCGCACCCGCCGTCGATGTTCACCCACGAAAATGAAAAGAATATATAAAATACATGCACTGTCTGAGGCCACGTCTATATAGAAAGTGCTATGGCGACTATGTCAGTGAAAAATATTCAAAACACTTACTGTCAAACCCCTCGCGGGGAACTTTTTTACGAGCTCCACACGGCAAAGGGCATAAGTGTGACATAAATGAGTTAAAGAAGATCCTGACAATAATCTCAACAGAACTCACAATAGAGTACCAAATTGAGCATCGACGGACCCTAGCAAGCTAGAGGTGGGACCAGGTGCAAAGTATTAATTGCAGATCGATTGTCGTCATGTTTGCATACCTTAAGTTTGTATTTCCGCTTGTTTTTTTTCACTTTTTCATTTTAGATTTAAACTAATATAGCGTATCTATCATTCTGTGTCGAATACTTAATACATTTTTTGACAATTTTATCAATGTTTTATCAGATGCTGCACCAGGTCTACATTTACACAATTTTCGAAGAAGCGACTTATCCACAGAATGTGACGACTGGAATTTCTCATCATGCCATGCCATAATAAATCGAGTTGATCATATGTCCGGACTCTGTCAGTACGTTGCTGTTATTTATGTATCTTTTCAATTATTCTTCTTCTATGTTTTTAAAGAAAGTAATAATGTGAAGACACCTTTTAAAGAAATGCAATTTAGAAAGAAAACCCGCACTTTCTTTAAAGATTCGTTTTACTTTTAATATCTAATATTGTTTTATCATATTTACGAAGTAGAATTGAGTTTCTTTTGCAACATGTCTGAAATGGAAGTTCCGTCCTGAATTGATGCGTAGACTATACTGTGAATGCACTGAGGCGTTTTATTTGTATAATGTTTTTAATGCTCTTGCGTTCCGTGCGAGGCGAAGTTTTTTTTTTTCTAAAAATAATCAAAGCAGATTATGTTAAGATATATATACTATGTTGCTATTCCTATTTCATATATTTCAAAGATATGTTTCAAAATTTATATGACATCGTGAAATACAATGTACATCTGACCTTGCCTTTGATGTCACCGCGCGGGATGGAAACGTATAGTGTTGTGATTCCTTACACAGTTTTTTGGGGTTTTTTTTATTTTCTAAATTAAATTTTTCAAAACTGATGAGCCGTTGGAGTAGGACAATACCTAATAAATCAATTTACTTCGTCCAGGTATATGGAAAGTTCATAGTATAGTTTGTAGACGACAGAACATTATTCCTTTTGGCGAACTCTTGAGGTGTTTGAAAAAACTAAATACTTTTCAGATATATAAATGATATGGAATTACTTAAAAGGCAGTGCCCTACTGCAACGTCTCATCAATTTTGTGCAGTATCACTCAAATGATGAGAAAAGAATCAAAAACATCCGTAAGGCACCTCAACATCATGCGTTTCGATCCGACGCGGTGGATGTGGTGCAACAATTTTCTACAACTTTTCGTCGGTGCATGAATAAATCACAGGGGTCCGTATCCAGATTTTTTTTATTTCCATGAAATCATTCTGCAATCAAAATCCCAGTCCCTCTTCCATCTATACGTCCAGGGATTTTCCGCGTATTCTATATATAAAGTACTTTTTATATAGAATATGCAAGAAATCCCGTGCATAGCTGATTTTGTTTCCTTTTGTTTAGAATAAAGGATCAGATAGAATCATGTGTAGTACAAGTCATGAGTGATCGTCAATGTACCACGATAAAGAAAGAAAGCAAAATGGCAAAGACAATGCAGAAATTGGCTGATATGAATTGCAAAGCTGGTGAGTATGATATTTATTTAATTTCATCAAAGAACCCTTAATTTGAATGTATCATTTCAACTAGATAAACTTATACAAAATGAATTATGATAATAAACGTGTCGTGACTCATCATCATCCAATTATGAGACTTTTCAAAGAGAAAGCAATGATCCTAACCCGAAAAGAATAAAAAAAAAATATAAATTAAAATCATCTTTCATCATGCCACAGACAAATTTGTCAGTAACCTGTTGGTCAGACTCCGGCCATATGACACTGTAAAAAATCCGTAATGTACAAGAAAAGTTTATACATGTAAATAAATACGACTCTTGTTCTGATCGTGGATTTGCCAATTCTAATTCTGTCTTAGTTCATCACTAGCATTATAATTTCACAGTATCCTTTTTAGAAATTGGCATTCTTGGAATTAGTTTTTCATTGTTATTATTTTGATCTTTTTTTCAGAATGTTTAATGAAAATGCAAGAAATTGCGAACGTGAGTGATATCGACTTCTGGAATGATGAAGAGTTTTGCAGGTAATTTGACACCTCCCTAAGTGTCTCTCTTTATACAATAAATTTCAGATTTGTGTTTAGTTTTCTCGAATTCTCCTCGAATAACAGTTGTGTCTAATCGTTTAAATATTTTTGTTTTAAGCAAACCCTTAGCTCACCGAGTTACTTGTGTGTAGCATTTTATTTATCTAATACAGTCATCATGATTAAAATAGAATGGGGGGATACCCAATAACACAAAGTTGCATTTCCCAGAAAGCACAACTTCGAAAATAAATCAATGTGGAAAAAAAGAGTAGGCATGCTCAAAGGGAAATGGAACACCAAAGACGACATGAAAACATAACATACCAAAAATACACATGAACAGGCGAGACCACTTGGCAATCCGTGCCCACTTGGAATGGCCATTTGTCATTATAATTGCAAATTGTGTAGTTATCCTGATTACGTGCGCACAACCTTCTTAAACTAAAAAACTAAACTAAACTATTGTTTTATTTAATAAAATTGATATATACTGGTTTAAGAATTTTTAGTCAAAATGGTACCAAAAAAGAAAAAAAAAAAAAAAACAAAGACAAAAACAAAACGAACAAAACGAAACAAAAAGAAAATAAAAAGATTTTTGCATTTGAATATGTGAACTCATGGCATTGTGTTCTAATTATTTTTTCTGTATCTATTTGCTCTTTCAACGTTTCGGCTGCAGGTCTTTTTTCAAGAAAATGAACTTAATTAATCAATTACTTTACTATAGATGTAATCGATTGATTAAGATGTGATTGATTAATTAAGTTCATTTTCTAGAAGATATATATGTGATTGATTGATTAAGTTCATTGAAACTATATATGTGATTGATTAATAAAGTTAATTGAAATTACATGGGTGATTGATTAATTATGTTCATTGAAATTATATATGTGATATGTAAATTAAGTTCACTGAAGATATATTTGCGATTGATTTTCTTGAATAAGGAGCAACTAAATACCGATTCAACAACATTCCCTGTATAATATTTATACAGATTTTAATTATTTTTATCACTTTTCACATTGGTTTAGAATATTATTGACTAAGAATATCCAACGTCGTGGCAATAATATATATAAAATCAGTTTGTAAGTTTACTATCCTTACTTTTACTTTAAGGTTTACAGTATAGTACATGTAGCTCTCCCTGATTGCATAGCTCTGTGCTTAGCTGGGGTTTCGGCACAATTTTGTTTCCGGTCATATTTAGATTTAAGCTCCTTGTGCCTACCCTCCAACGATTTTTGGCCATATTTTTCACTTAAATACGCTTCTGAATAAACCCAACACAACATTTGGAGCCGCTCATTTTAGCAAGAGGAAATTAAAAGTCTGTATTGTAGATGGCGCCTGGAAAATTTACTTTGCCTGTTTAAACTGTTTGACATGAAGTACTACTGAAGAGGATTCAATATCCAAAACACGTGTCTGGTACAATAAAATTGGTACAATAGAACATATATTTCAATATTGACAATATTTTTAAAATAGTTTTTGATTCAAAGATGAAAATAAAATTACAAAACATAATTGGTTTATTATTCTGAACATAAGATGAAGATAGAAATAGCTGTCATGCTGAAGTTTTTGCAATATTTTACCGACCAAACAGTTGCATACATCTAAAGTGTAAGCTTTACATTTTATTGAAGTATCAGGATGAAAGTATTGAATACAATGTACACTTATACAAAAGAAAGAAGGAGATCTCCAACAACACCTAGTAACAAGTCATAAATAGATAGATTTAATAAAGGAAACTCATATTTGATGTAGCATAATAATGCGGAAGGGTTCCAAACTCTCTTAATTTCGTCTTTTTTTTTTTTTTTTTGTTACATTTAGATATTTCATTTCAGTGTTGTAGACAGGATTGTTTCTCTCGCTCGTTATTTGTTGGATAACTGTCAAAAGCATTTCCCAGATGGGTTTTATATCACAAACGATTCCATTAATAGTCTCAAAGGGATGAAATCAGGAAGATGTGGACAAACAGGTATATAAACATGGATTTCATATTTCAACGAAACATAAAAGAACAAATGAGGACATGACGTTTACGCAAGATTCATTATTTTTTTTGCAAAGCAAACTTTAAATAAACAAGTACATGCACATATTCTGTGATACCAGTACACATACCTGGTGATGTAACCAGACTACTGTCCAACGTCATTTACATATTACTACTCTAGAGCATGTACTCATATTTTGAATTTTTACAGTAGGACTTAATTCGGATAACCAGACAATTTGCTACATGTACTGGCGTAGTAAAGGACCGTCCTTAGTCGGCACCGGATACCCATTGGTTTCGATGGTTTAATTTATGTCTTGTCTTTTGTTTTTTATGTTTCTATGTCGTCTCGTTTTCTTATCTTGTTGTGCTTGTCTCCCTATGTTTTGTCATCGGGTGTTTTGGTGTTTTGCTGTTAATACTGCAACCGGGTCTGGTTGGAGATCTGTGTTGAAATGAGTTTAACTTTAGGACTCTTTTTAGAATGTAAAAAATTACTTTGTTTTGACATGATCAAGTAATTGATTTATATGTGAAGAATGATTCGTATTTGATTTGAAGTATTATTAAATCATTTCACATTAATACTAATGACTTCATTTTATCATGTACATATGTACATTTACTGAATATTTACAAAAACGATACTTCATTTGAAAATTCACAACCTTTACATGATAGATTAATAAAACGTTAAACAATAACAAGGGAGACAATAGGACTTAGATTTGATTTAACCAAAATTACTTTTAATGATTTGGTGCTCTATTGTGAGTGCTGTTGAGATTTTCGTCAGGATCTTCCTTAACTCATTTGTGTCACACTTATGACCTTTGCCGTGTGGAGCTCGTAAAAAAGTTCCCCGCAGGGGGTTAGACAGTAAGTGTTTGGAATATTTTCCCTGACATGGTCGCCATAGCACTTTTTATATAGAAATGACCTCAGACAGTGCAATTCATGTTCTTTATAATTTATGTTTTCATTTTCGTGCATAATCATTGACGGCGGGTGCGGCTAGCCAACAGGGGATGCTTACTCCTCCCGGGCACCTGGTCCCACCTCTCGCTTGCTAGGGTCCGTCGATGTTCAATTTGGTGCTCTATTGTGAGTGCTGTTGAGATTATCGTCAGGATCTTCTTTAACTCTTTAATGATGATTCATGAAAATACAAAATCTAACTTGAGTTCTGTACATTAGTTAATCGTGCCTTTACCCTTGTATTTTCGTTTATTAACTAAAAAGCGAATTTTATAACTTTATTTTGTAGTTCCTCCTGTTCAAACTACTGATGCCATATTCACTCCCCCTGTACCCATGGAAACAAGTGAAGCTGCTACAGTGCCCCCTTTCGTGACAACGAAACAGCAAACTTCATTTCCTCCGTTCGTTACAACAGGACAACCAGTATTCAAGTGTTTTGATGTTTTCAAATGTCCAAGTACATCAATTTCAAGTCTTGTACCAGGCGGAAACTTAACAACAGGGTTTACATTTTCGGAAACATACTTTCAAAACGTTTGCAAGTAAGTGATATAAGAAAGACAGCGGTATTTCATCATTTGAAATATACTAGTCAACACTTTTAATCGAACACCTGAGTTAATGTATTCCATTGTATTGGCATTAGATTGTTTTTGTTTCCCAGCTCATACGGCACGCCAGAGCATGTTCCAAATATGAAGATTTCATCGTAAGAGCAAGACGGCTTGCAAGTAAGCTACTTGTTCAGGGTTATATTGCACAACGGTTGAAATCGTCTTTGAGAAAGTTCTTCGGTCGCTACTGTCGGGATATAATAAAAGCATATCAGATCCCCTTTCCAGAATGATCAGTGACATTATGGATTGTGATTGATGGCTGTCATCATCAAAAACAAGAGAGACTTACCTGTTATGCACATCAATATGTACACCGAGACAATCACCGTATTTGACAAGTTTCAATGGAGCTGTTGCGACGGGTGTTGCATGCAATCAGGAGACGCTGACTCTTCCCGGGAACCTGGTCTCACTTCGGAATTTTATTCATTCCGAGGTTCGCAACCGTGTCTATGGAAAATCTAATGATTTTGCCTTGCCTTCTCGACTGTGAGACTGAATAACTGATTGGTACTTCTTTGATGTTTCTTTTATCTGTTTTTTTCCAGTTTGAATGAGGCATCTGGATGTGTGTCTAAAGTAAAAAACATGTTTAACTCGAGATTCTGTTCTCTTTCCGAAAATTATTCAATTTCATCAAATACGTCACGCTCCAGAAACGTAACCTCATATTTAACCAAAATTTCGAAAAAAAAAAAAAAAAAACAAAGTGAAAGTATTGAATTAATCTATGATACACTTTTCACTAATAAAAAATTATTCTTTATAAAATTATGAAGAATAAAAAAATGTTCGGTTAGAAAGCTTGACTAGTACATGAAAGGTTGAATGCATATTCTATTCTCTTTTTATTTTCATTATCAATTTCCTACTTTTGCAGCTACATCGAAGAATTGTTTAAATGTCATCAATACACAGACTTCAGTGGTTGTGACTTCCTAAATTCCGTTATTGATGGATACGCACAATATTACGGTACATTGTGTATGGATACACAACAAAAAGGTATTTAACATGTTCATTATTATGTATAAAAATCGCAATAGTTATCCTTAAGACTTCATGATATTTTCAATTCAGAATTGAAATAAAAAATCATTATTTGTAGATGGAAGTGCTCTAACTCAAAACATTTTTTTTTGCTAAGATAAAAAAGAATAGTCATATATGAAAATAAAAGGTGATTTTCCAATAGATTCATTCGGCGGACAGACACCAGACATCACAAAATTTCGCGATATTTTCATTGTAACTTCAAAATAAAAAGCATGACAACACATCAAGGTGCTTAAAGACGGTGTGATCAGATGTGACGTCACAATGGAAAATTTTGCCAAATGATGTGATGTCGTGTCTTTGTGTATAAAATCAAGGTAAGGAACGGTCATATCTTTTATCTGGAAAATGGACTATTGAAGAAATAAAAAACAATCACATAAATGATGTGTTTCCGCTCACAGACAAAGAAATCGGGAATTTGGTCAATTAGAACTGTTTACAATTCGCAGCTACATTAAGGCACTCCTCGGGCTTAAGTTCTAATATTCGTGGCATTTTATGAGACATTTACATTAATGAAAAAAAAAGAACATTCTCCAATAATATGTCTTTTATTTATGTATTTGATATCAGTGTTTACACTAAGATTGAACTACGAAATCAGCTTAACATGATGTATGCTAAGTCCTGAGTAAATTTTGATGCGTTAAGGGACGCATTAAGAGACATAAATGACTATACGCAGCGATGATAGACAAAATACACAAATGACATTTTGTGCGATAAAACGTCATTCCTATAAAGACGCATGTAAATTTGAATCAAAAACCCCGAATTCAATGGTCGCAATCGTTTAATGCATTTTTATACCACCACCTTCCTACGATATCTTTTTCCAAATTTATATGTGACGGGAAGCAACATGTAGTTGATAAGTATCACGACCGATTTCACAGATTGCGTTCTCATACTTTTGTAGACAAATAATACGTGATATTAGATCAATTCTGTATCATTTCGTTATTGCCTTATAAATTGTTATTTGACATCTAGTTTATGTGCCGCCTTCGAAAATAAAATATTCTCATGCACTTCGTTTGTAACGTGCATTCTGATTGGCTGAGCGATTAAAAATGCGCAAGGGGATTCACGTTTCACTGCAGGTTTTGCTATGACGTCATGCGTTGCTATGGCGACGTCGTTAAAAGCAGACGTTTTCTAGCTTCTTACTGACCAAAGCATTAGAATAGGGTTACCATACTGATGTTTTACAAAAACTGACAGGGTATCGGCGAATCCCCTGTCAGAAATATCCGTTTTACCGCTCGGCTTACGCCTCGCGGTAAAAGTCAATTTCTGACAGGGGATTCGCCGATACCCTGTCAGTTTTTGTAAAACACACGCATGGTAACCCCTAATTCCAAGGAATGCAAGTGTCGCCTTAGAAACATAGCGACAATTAGGAGTCACTTTATATAGGCTGTGACATCCCAGCATGACAGATAGACGGACAAAGTAATCCCTAAGTGTCGCTATGCTTCGCTGACGACACAAAAACCAGGGAGACGTGAAAATACTCAATATATACTGGTCAAAATTTCTAACCAAACACTTTTTTAATCTTCATGATTTTATGAAAAATATCTTTTCACTGGGGAAAAGTGTATAACAGATAAACTTAATACTTTCACTTTACTTTTCTCGAAATTTTGACTTAATATGAGGTAACGTTGCTGGAGCGGGACGAAATTGACGAAAACGAATCATTTTCGTAAAAGAGATCAAGCTCCTGAATAAAACATCCTTTTCACTTTAGAAACACACAAAGATGCGTCCTCCAAACTGGAAAAAACAGATGAAATGCGGGTTTTATACGGCGCATGCCCAAACAAATCGCGCTTGCAGGAAGACCTTAGTCTCTCTTTGACCCTGTAGTGATGGTTTTATTCTCGTCAAGTTACAAAAATGTATGATATCGATTTTCATCCGATTTTTGAAAATGATCAATGTAAAAAACGACATTTATATTCTTTTTTTTTCGATTTAAACCACTCTAAAAATCTTACCATTAAACAAAAAATTAAATTAAAACACAAATTCAGAGAAAAATTTATTATTATTTATTAAATTATTAATTTACCGGAAGTGCAATTTTTGTAAATGAATTTGTCAAATCGATTACATGAAGTATGGGGAAATACCAAATAACGAAGAAAATATTAATTTTTGAAAAGCAAAAGATCTGTAACGAATTCAGTACGGCAAGCAAAAATTTCTTTTAATTCTAATGCTAATACAATGGAGTATATATAAATTCAGGTGTTCGGTTTGACATTTACTTTTCATTATAATTATTAGGAATACTTTGATGAAAATGTATCTTGAACAATTTATAATTCATAATTAAAAGTCCGGTCTTAATGTTACGGACGCCACCTTACTTTTTCAAGAATAGACCATTATATATATCACCGTATTTGTTTAAAAGTCTCTTTTTAGATTTGTCTACGGCAGTACTTACCCTCCCCTTTTAAAGCTTGGCCTTATAATAAATCTATTATTTATCATTATTATTTTCTTGCTTTCATTCTGTTATGATTGAAAGGCTAGATCCTCGGTAAGTCAAATGTCTGTTTAAAAACGAGTCATCAAAATGCGTCGAATCCATAAAAGCCTTAAAGCTTTTCTAAGACTTTGAGTAACAGCCGCACGTGGTTGCTTGGCAAGCATTTTCATCAAATATTTTCTAGTGCGTTATGCTATTGCATTATTTTTACCATGGATAAAAGAAATATCATATTAAGCAAAAAAAAAAATCAACAATGTATAGAGATCTAGCTCTATGATAAAAGACAATAAAAGAAGGGAGGGGATCAAAGAGCATCAAAAATTTCAAACGACAATAGACTCCGTATTGATGACGTCAAGATCTGAGGTTGAAGTCATTTCGCGCCATATTTGAAGACGTCATTTCTGAGGAGTGCCTTTACGTAGCTGTGTTGTAAGCTTTGTCCACAATAACATAGGTCGAGCTTTGTAAAAGTAAAGGGGTAGGGCCACGAAGCCCCTAAACGGCCCTGCAATTTTCCTTAAAATCAAACTTAATGAAAAATACTTGATATATCACGTAAAATATAATGAATGTTTCCCGCTCTTAATGAAAGGAGCATATCACCTACTGAAGCACTGTAGGAGGTATTACGACGTCACCAAATGACGTCATTTTGACGTATTTGATAAATCATAGTCAAAAAATGCTCGAAAAGGTGTCTTAAGTTGAGAATTTCGATGTGGCCACATGCGTCGAGAAACTTTTATGACAAGAAGATATGATGATTATCTTTCATTTGTAAAATTTTCATGTTTCTCGATACATGTGGCCATTGCTAATTTTAAGAAACATGTAGGTTTTGCAGCAATTTCACGGAAAATTGCCGATGTCGGGGTTTTCATAGGGCTTAAAGCTACTGATAAATGCATTATTTACAAAATATCAACAAATAATTAAAAAAAGAATATTCAATCAATTCAAATATAAAGAAATTGTGCCGATTTAGGGGCTTCGTGACCCTACCCCTTTAATACATCATGGATTAATTGACATTTTCAATGAGAAATGTGTCTAATGAGTTAAAGAAGATCCTGACGATGATCTCAATAGCATCCATTGTTAAACGTCTTCAAATTCAATAGCATCATTTAAGGTATCCGATGTACAATAGGGCATTTTTCCATGCCTGGTAAGGTACTATAAATTATATATTTTCTGAAAGGTTATAAAGCCCACTGCTCAGAAATAATAATTTTGGGGCCAGAAAAACAAAGGGAAATAACTGATGAAGCATTTAAATTGTCTATTTTCTCTATATGACACATGAAAAATAACAAAGTTGTACAAGAGTTTTTCCCCTTTGATTTTAAATACATGAGAGTCTTATATCTGAACAAGGGTTATCCTTACCTTTCAGAAAATATATAGTTTATAGTACCTTACCAGGCATAAGATTTACCATACTTTACAATGGAGATGATTAAAACGCTATGTAAAATTACTCAATTGTACAACGGATACCTTAAGACCTGATAAATTTACAGCATGGACCAGACATGCACGTTTCGGGTACTAAACCCTCGTCAGTGATCCTCAGTCTAAACAATGTTAAATGACCAAAAAGTATGAAAATTATGTCCAACAAGTTAAAAGTCATGTTTGTAAAACATTAATGCCCCCCCCTACCCCTTCTGTGATTAAAGTCCGTCACAACTTTATACTTGCATTGATACAACCTATGGGGGTATAAAGTAACAGTTTCATTTCAATATGTAACTCCACTCAAGAGATATTGAACAGAAACCCTGAAGTTTTGGTATTTTTCAAAGTGCAAGGGGCATAACTCTGTCCAAATTTTTTTGATCGGACCTAAATATGAACTTGACCTAGATTTTCATTTGATGTGTCTGTATACAAAATTTCATTTCTATATGTAACTCCACTCAAGAGATATTGAACGGAAACCCTGAAATTTTGGTATTTTTCGAAGTGCAAGGGGCATTACTCTGTCAAAATTTTTTTTTGATCGGACCCAAATATACAACTGACCTAGATTTTCATTAGATGTGTCTGTATACAAAATTTCATTTCAATATGTAACTCCACTCAAGAGATATTGAACGGAAACCCTGAAATTTGGTTTTTTTCAAAGTGCAAGGGGCATAACTCTGTCAAATTTTTTTTTGATCGGACCCAAATATACACTTGACCTAGATTTTCATTTGATGTGTCTGTATACAAAATTTCATTTCAATATGTAACTCCACTCAAGAGATATTGAACAGAAACCCTGAAATTTTGGTATTTTTCGAAGTGCAAGGGGCATAACTCTGTCCAATTTTTTTCGATCGGACCTTAATACAAACTTGACCTACATTTTCATTTGATGTGTCTGTATACAAAATTTCATTTCAATATGTAACTCCACTCAAGAGATATTGAACGGAAACCCTGAAATTTTGGTATCTTTCGAAATGCAAGGGGCATAACTCTGTCAAAATTTTTTTTGATCGGACCCAAATATGAACTTGACCTAGATTTTTGTTTGATGTGTCTGTATACAAAATTTCATTTCAATATGTGAATCCATTCCAGAGATATTGAACGGAAACTGAAGTCGCGGACCGACCAACAGACCGACCGACCGACCGACCGACCGACAGCGGCAAACCTATATGTCCCCACTTCTTCGAAGGGGGGCATAAAAATGTACCGAAAGACGTAGCAGGTGGGATGTGATGCTACAGGACCCACGTTTTCGAAATTTCAAGAAATTTTGTAACAGAAAATTTCAAATGCGTTGAAGAGACAGACAATCAACCGAAGTTGATCGAACTTGGCTACATGTGCCCTCGGGGACTCTTGGTCCACCAGCAGTGACACTCACCAAGAAGTTCAAATTTTAAACGTCTTCAAATTCAATAGCATCATTTAAGACCTGATAAATTTACAGCATGGACCAAACATGCACGTTTCGGGTACTAAACCCTCGTCAGTGATTCTTAGTCTGAACAATGTTAAATGACCAAAAAGTATGAAAATTATGTCCAAAAATGTACCGAAAGACGTAGCAGAATAGATGGGATATGATGCTACAGGACCCACGTTTTCGAAATTTCAAGAAATTTTGTAACAGAAAATTTCAAATGCGTTGAAGAGACAGACGATCAACCGAACTTGATCGAACTTGGCTACATGTGCCCTCGGGGACTCTTGGTCCACCAGCAGTGACACTCACCAAGTAGTTCAAATGTTTAAAAACGTCTTCAAATTCAATAGCATCATTTAAAGGCCGACGGGGGACTATATAAAGGGACAGGTAAATTTTCTGTCATTTCCTCGCTTACCGCTATAGGGTTAACATCTCTTATTGGTATCTGATTGGTTCCTTTTAATCCTTTTACCCCTATCAATTTTTGATTAACAGCTTAAAACAGATGAGACTCGGGTATCATAAGCATAATAAAGGATTACCTGTCGGTTTGTCTTTGATGTAACACGCCGCTCGCAGACGGCGTTGTCTTCAAAGACGGTATGCCACGCCTATCACGCTTATGTCACTCAGGTATACCTATTAACAACCGGGTGGTTCCCAACGTCGGCCTTTAAGACCTGATAAATTTACAGCATAGACCAGACATGCATGCTTCTAATAGAGCACCAAATTGAGTATCGACGGACCCCTAATAAGTCAGAGATGGGATCAGGTGTCAGGAAGGAGTAAGCATCCTTTGTTGGCTAGCCGTACCCGCCGTCGATTCTCGTGCACACAAAATGAAATTACTACATAAGATACATTCACTGTCTGAGGTTATGTCTATATAGAAAGTGCTGTGACGACCATGTCAGGGTAAAATATTTAAAACACTTACAAAACAGTCTCAAAGTCACAAAACAATGAAGTAATAGTACAAACAAGGGATGTGTGAATAGAATACTTGAAAATTACAAAAACAAATAAGGGTCGACTGCTGATTATGGTAATATATAGTGTGTGCGAAAGCAGAAAAATATTTTCATTTGCCTTAATTTTTCTTAGATATCTATGATAAGATTTTGAATTGTCTTTATTTGACAGGAGAACTTTTAACTTTTATACCATGCATGAACGTTCATAGCCTTCAGCTTCACGTATTCGCGGCAATGGCAAAAATGATGGGCTCTTTGGAAACCATACTGACATGGCCCAATTATCTAGGTTTAGAAGATACAACGAAGACCATGTACTGCAGGTAATAATCCACTTAATTCATTTCACATGACAATATTTCATAAAAGGATCAATGATTGAAATGACAAATATTGATAATGACCATATCCCTTCACATGCTACATACAGCACAAAATCGATAATTCAGAAAATCATTAACCAAAAGCATACAAAATCAGGACAAAAAGGAACCAAAGCAAACAAGCAAAAACCTTCACCACATGAAAAGAAGCGAACTCCCGATATGGGAGTGAGACCAGGCCCCGCCGTCACCAACCTCCCTCAACTCCTCCCTCACCCTCAAATCTGAGTTTTCCCCTCAAATCCCCATTTTCTCACTCAAGTCACCGTCACCACTCAAATTTGAGTTTTCCTCAAGGCTGATATTTGAGGAAAAAACTCAAATATTTGAGGGAGCTTCTTAGCTCCCTCAGCTTTTCCCTCAAGTACATACCAAAACTTGAATTCCTTGTTAGATGATAAGAAAGGACAACCAGAGTTATTTTATACAGCTTTATGCTAAAATATACAAAATAACTCAGGCTGAAATGCTTTGTTTACTTCATCAACTCGCCGCGCCTCTACTTTCAACTTTCTTCGTTGTCATTAGTAACGCGAATAGACATCTCTAACGCTAACATTTAGTACTTCGTTCTAGTCGTATCGTGAAAAACAGCGAAATTATACATGTATAGCTTTTTAAAGATACAGTGTACTTGAAAATAGATTTTATTTAAAACGTAAAATTTATTCCAAAGGGTCTAGAAAGAGGAAATAAGGAGCCATAAAAAGTTTTATTTGAAAATATATGATAACGACCATAATACGGTATTGTCGAATTTGTAAAAGTTGGTCTATTGAAAAAAAAAAATCAATACACTGTAGGTGGCGCCATTGGAATGAATTAGAGCTGAGCACCCTAAATTCTAAATGACGTTTTTAAACGGCTATAACTGCTAATGTATACGTTATATCCACCTGAATGAAAATGTCAATTTATAATTATGAGAATGTATACTTTCATATGAAAAAAAAAAAAGATTTTGCATTATCAAATTTTGTAAAATTAATTAATTTTCAGGGACACCGGCCGTACCTTTAAAAATAGTCTATATTATACCAAAAAATCCAGGGAGGCGAAAGGGAGGGCTTACTGCCTGTAGATATGTATACAATTTTGTAAAACTATGTGTACCAAAAAAAAATTAACTTGAAATATTAAGATTAATGTGGAAAATGTTGCGTTCCAAAAAAAAAAAAAAAGTTGAGCCGGCCTGGGGACTATCGCGCTACTAATCAATCATATAGCTTATTCAAAAAGGTATATACATGTAATCTTAAATGAAAACTAATCTTAGGCATAAAAGTATAATTCAGAAGAACTTTGCTTTGGAAAGGAAATATTTCTGATGCCAAACAGGGATTTTTCAAGGTCATTTTGTGGCCGATTATCAGACTCATTCGCATTCCCAAAAAGGCCGTTTTCCGAAAATTTTAAGAATTTAATTCTCCCAAATTGAAACTTCACGATGTATATACAGTTCAGTCATATAAGAGACTAATTTTAATATCTATCAAAATGCAGTGTTGCCTCTCGTCATAGATTTACCCTAGAATATTTGCAATGTATATTATTTTGATATTGTATAGAAGGAGATAATACCAAAAAAAAAAAAAAAAAAAAAAAAAAAAAAAAGAAATATAATTTTACATTTCAATCAATTTCAAGTTAGATCGTAGCTTTTATAAGATAGAAAGATAATTACAAAAACCAAGCACGGATTTTTAGAGTGGGTTGTGTTAAGGACCCCTCTCTGGAATTGCAAAATTATCCTTATTTTTACCTTTTTTACGAACAATTCCTTTCAAAATCAAATACTACCCCCCTTCCTCCCTCGTCGGTCTTGACTCTTCTAGAAAGATTCTCAATGTGTCCATAAAAATAACATAGTGTACATACATTAATGTACATATGTACTTACATGTTAATTAGAAGAGGTCGTTCTCAGATGCTAAGTACAGCTTGTATAGTGTATTTTGGAGGACATTGCTTCTGATTTTTGGGGGAGGAGGAAGCTTAGATTTTTCTCTTGATGAGACGAGTTTAGTCTAAGGGAATTATATAGGCGATTTGATGACATTTCATTCAATATTCGATGTAAAACCTACGACAATGACTCAAATTATATGGCTTAAATTTGAAAATATGATACATGCATGGTTATAAAGAAAGATTTTTTAAATATCTCGCCTTAACCGCATAACAAATATCATGGCCATACTAGTATTGTTTTTGTCTTGTCTGCTTATTTGTCCGTTTGTCCTTCCAAATCTTTAACATTGACCATGATTACGTCTGAACCATAACGGACATATTTCATATGTGTTTGGCATATGGCAAGACTGTTCAATTGAAAAGTTGACCTCATGACCTTGACCTTGGAGTACATGTATAACCTTCTTTTAGGAAAATACACTTAGTCTAATGATGATGTATTATCTCCGTAATCTTTTTAGATAGATGTTTTATTTGTACATTTTCATGCGACAAGCCTTAATTGACACAGAGCACGCATACAGTGATGAGCTACGGACTTAGTTTCTTTTTTGAAGTTGATATATTGATCCATATTTGAAAAGATTTATCTCACTTATATTTGTAATTTTCATTGTTTTATAAGTTATCCAGGTTTTTTTTTATTAATGAAACTCTGTAATAGATGCATGTAGTTGCATTTTACTTGTTAATGTATCTGAATGTTCAGACATTTTTAAAAGAATTGCAACAATTAATACAAACCAAAACGCGCGAAAAACTTCATATTATTTACAGAGAATAGTAAAACTTTAATAACATGATTAATTAAGAATAATTATACACATTGGGTGTGGTTTGTATTATTTTGACTTTGTATTAAAAAACCCGCGAAATCGCATTTCGAAAATTTTACCCTCAACATTGAGTTGAGTGTGAAATATCTCCCTCAACTGAGTGGATCCTCAAAATGAGTGGTGACGGCGATTTGAGTGGAAAACTCAGCTGAGGGGCCCTCAGTTGAGTTTTCCTCAAGGATTTGAGTTGAGTTTTTAATTTGAGGGAAAATCAATTTTGGTGACGGTGGGGCCAGGTGTCAAGGAAGAGTCAGCATCTCCTGCTTGTATGCAACATCCGTCGCTTCAATTCGGTAGAATTGTCACATCCGGTAACTTCTATTTCGGAAAATATAAAGTATAATCTTTTGTTGGACGGTACAAATTGTCTATGACATAATTTTCATCCCCAATTCTGGAGAGTGGGACATCATAGTGTATTACGAGTTCCCCATATCGACTGTAGAACTTCCTCAGTGACGATGTTAGCCGGTCACAAACGTATCCCTGATTGAGAAGTTTATCTGAAAGACGCCTACCTCTCAGAATAAAATCTGTATATTTGGTACTTGCTCTGGCATAGCGTATCAACTGAGATATGAACACGCCATAAGCAGGCGATGAAAGGATGTTGCTACTCAGAAAAGGAAAGTTTGTGTTCATGTGACCATCAGTGTCGTAGGACACCATTATGTTCAAATAGGATGCTGAATTATTTGTCTCTGTAGTTTCTTTGATTTCAAGCTCAGAAGGATAGATTCTGTTGAGGTAATCCGAGAATTTTCGATTATTGATGGACAACACATCGTCTATTTATCTGTAAGTGAAACTGAAGTCAGAATCTAAGTATATTTCCCCTTCAGATACCAAAGATTGAATGAATTCAGTTTAGTACCAGTAAAGAAAAATGTCGGCAAAAAGTGAGGCACAATTAGTCCCCACTGAAATTCCGACAATTTGCTGGAAGACCTTACCTTCGAACACCACAAAAATGTTGTCGATCAGGAAGTTTAACATCTGAATAATATCTGTTTCAGTGTACTTATTTTCAGAATCGGACTTCTCTTTTACAGAGTAAATTTTGTCATAGTTAACAACAATAAATTTGTATTTGCGATTGCCGTTATTGATTGTAAACAATGCAATTTTTATGTAAGGTTCAGTGAATGAAAGTGAAGCACATATCCGAAATGGGACTCAAACCCTCAATGATTTTCTTATCATAGCATGCAACGGCGGCAGATATGAACTGCTATATGCTCTCTCATCAGTTCAGCAGTTCAATTGAAATCTATTTAGGATGAATCAGAGGTTGCATTCTTAAGAAATACTTATTGATTCAGACTGTGATATCATTGTCGCATTCGCACTGATTAAACTTTATCCATTTGTTAGGAACATCCCCCTATAAGACAATTAATAAGAAATTCATTTGGAAACAGAGGTTTCGATCCTCTAAAGATCTCCAATATTTTTCGGAATCATCGCATACAAAGTACTATTTCTCAATGTTTTGAAAATTAAGAATCTCCTCTTATATGTTACAAGTACAAAAACCTATTTGATATTTGGTATGTAACTGCAATAAAGTAATATCAGATCCTAAAATACTTGAATCAGAAAAAGTCTTGCTTCTTGAGAATGTGCAACGTCGTCTGAACACCAACTGGTCATATTGTTGCAATTCTGGCAACTGTTCAAGTACAATTTACAATTTTATCTAGAAATCTGACGTCAGCACTCACGTTGATAAAGAAACAAGAAGCAAAATATTGTGAAACTGTTCTAAACAGGAACAATGCAAATTTATTTTGGTCTATTAAAAATTCGGGGGATGTGATAGACAAAATGAAATCTAGACATTTTAAGCCAGTACGATTTTTTCATAGGACTTTTCAAATATGTACACCACGCATCCTCACGACAAAATTAATTATCAATTGTCCAAACTCATCAAATGGTGATTTCATCGAGAGGGGAAGTCTTATATTTTGAGATCTGAATGAAAGGGATTTATTTCTTTTCCGCTTACAGAATACAAATCATACGAATCATGGACATGTAGTGACTTGTGTATTGCCATGTCCTTCCTCGCGGACAACATTTATGTAAAATTTGTCGAGAATCTCTACAATCAGGTTGTAGGGATCCTCATGGGTAATAATTGTGCGTCTCTTGTTGCAGATTAATTTTTATACACGTATGAAAAAGAATTTATCCAAATCTTCAAAAGCAAAGAAAACATCATGATGTGAAATGTTTCGATGGTACTTCTAGGTACCTGGGTGATATTCTCACTCTTGAAATCATGTTTCTAAAAAGTATAAAAATGTTATTTCTCCACAAGAATTGACTCTAAACAAGGTAAACCTCACAAACACAAGACCCATATATTAAAATTGTTCATGGAGAGATTCATACAAGTTGGTATGACAAAAGAGATGATTTTGGATTCAGCACGGTAAGTTTTCCCTGGCTTGACGGTAATGTTCCTAGATTGCTTTGGGTATTTCACAACCTCCATTTTATGGTGACATTATTAACAAAATAAGAAGGTTCAAAGAGTGACCGTATAACCATCGAAAATGCGTCAGAATCATCAACCGTCATCAATCATCAACCGGGAGGTTGCTGTTGATGCTGCAACTAGGTGTTGTTGGAGATCCCCTCCTTTCTTTTGTACCGTCGATATTATCCTTATGTCACTAGACGGACACTAAGCTTGGTACCTAAACAATCAACAGTCTTGTACAATCGCATTCTTAAGACTTGCACTCTAACTGACTGTAACGACGGGACTCCATGATGGACCCTGTCCAAACCTCTTTAGAGAAGACAGGGCCCCGACCACCTGTCCTTTCTGAATGTCAGTCGGATTCCTCGGGTGATAACAAGCATGACCTCGCTACAGCCGGCAGAGCACGGATTTTATTACGTTCACCCTCTTTTTATATCCATTTACATATTCATCTAGTTTGCTTGGGCCCCTCTGTTTTGCGTTTGTATGTGGTCATCTAACAGTGAGGAGGTTGTTTACACCACAATTGTACGTTCTTCGAAACCTCCGGGTAATCAGAAAACTGGGAGGATTGTTCGCACATAATTTAGGATAACAACACTGTCTGCTACTCACATGGCAGATGGTCGTCATAAGTCGGCACCGATTGCCCATTGGTCTCGTTTGTTTATGTGTAGTCATTTATGTTTGATGTTTCTATGTGATTTGGCGTCCATTGTACCATTTGCGTCTCATTTTGTGCGTTTCTGCTTTGTGTTTTTGCAGTGGGATTTTTTTCTTTTGTCAGACAATTGAGAAATTATGTGGAGGGGAAGGGGGAGTCGATATATGGATACATGTAGTTTCCCTTGTAAACAAGATAGAGCCAAACCAATGTGCTAGGAACTTCAAGGCCATGTGGATTGAGTAGAAGGCGAAGAACCCATAGATTTTCAAGTGTTAAACGTCTTTAAATTTAATAGCATCATTTAAAACCTGATATTAAATTTACAGCATGGACCAGACATGCACGTTTCGGGTACAAAACCCTCGTCAGTAATCCTCAGTCTAAACAGTGTAATACGGCCATTAAGTATGAAATTATTATGTCCAAAAATGTACCAAAAGACGTAGCAGAATGGGTGGGATATGATGCTACAGGACCCACATTTTGGAAATTTCAAGAAATTTTGTAACAGAAAATTTCAAATGCGTTGAAGAGACACACGATCAACCGAAGTTGATCGAACTTGGCTACATGTGCCCTCGGGGACACTTGGTCCACCAGCAGTGACACTCACCAAGTAGTTCAAATGTTAAACGTCTTGAAATTTAATAGCATCATTTAAAACCTGATATTAAATTTACAGCATGGACCAGACATGCACGTTTCGGGTACAAAACCCTCGTCAGTGATCCTCAGTCTAAACAGTGTATACGGCCATAAAGTATGAAAATTATTATGTCCAAAAATGTACCAAAGGACGTAGCAGAATGGGTGGGATATGATGCTACAGGACCCACGTTTTGGAAATTTCAAGAAATTTTGTAACAGAAAATTTCAAATGCGTTGAAGAGACAACGATCAACCGAAGTTGATCGAACTTGGCTACATGTGCCCTCGGGGACTCTTGGTCCACCATGCAGTGACACTCACCAAGTAGTTCAAATGTTAAACCTCTTGAAATTTAATAGCATCATTTAAAACCTGATATTAAATTTACAGCATGGACCAGACATGCACGTTTCGGGTACAAAACCCTCGTCAGTTATCCCTCAGTCTAAACAGTGTAATACGGCCAAAAAGTATGAAAATTATTATGTCCAAAAATGTACCAAAAGACGTAGCAGAATGGGTGGGATATGATGCTACAGGACCCACTGTTTTGGAAATTTCAAGAAATTTTGTAACAGAAAATTTCAAATGCGTTGAAGAGACACACGGTCATAGGTCAAGGTCATTTTTGTACTAAAAATATATTTTTGGACGAAAATATTTTTAAAATTGATTTAAAATCTATTTTTGGTCTAAGTGTTTTTAAATTTCATACACTTCAGGAAAAAAGCGTATTTTTTCATATATATATAAAATGGAATCTTTTGTCAGAAATTTGAGAAATTATGGGCAAGGGGAAGGAGGGATGAATAGATGCCTACTTTAACCTTGTTAAGAAGATAAAGCCCAACCCAGATGAGCCAGGAACTTGAAATTTACCACGTGGATTAAGTATGACAAAGAAGCCAATTGATTTTCAAGGTGAAAGTTCAAGGTCTTTGTGTGGCTTTTCATGATATTTGTAATTCATGATAAGAATATATAGGAGGGACGCCAATTATGGAATTTCAGGATAAACTGTTTGTCATAACACTAGTTATGGAACTTAGGTTTTCTCAAGTAAACTTTTAAGATAATGATTTATTAATCCCGACGGGCGTATCTTGCTGCATTTGCGTAGGCTTTATTATCCCCTCGTAACGTCACAAAATCCTTGTATACAGCCTAGAGGGTGCAGCTTTCATTTGATATTAACCAAACTTCATACACTGATAGCTGATGACAAGAGAAAGAATCCTATTGATTTTCAAGGTCATAGGACAAAGGTTAAGATCACAGATAGGAAATGGTCAAAATCCTTTTATACAGCCTAGAGGGTGCAGTTTAAATTGGATATTAACAAAACTTCATATACCGATAACTAATTACAAGAGGAAGAACCCTGTTTATTTTCAAGGTCATAGGTCAAAGGTCATGGTCACAGATAGGAAATGGTCAAAATCTTTTCAGTTTAGAGGTCATAGTTTTAATTGGAAGTTACCTAAACTTCGTACACTTATAGCTTAATGACAAGAAAATTAACCCTTTTGATTTTCAAGGTCAAGATCGCAGATTGGAAATGGTCAAAATCCATGTATACAGCCTGGAGGGAGCAGTTTTGATTGGATATTAACCAAACTTCATATACCGATAACTGATAAACTTGATGATTTTCTTTTTAATACTAGACACATTGATTTTCCAGCCGTTCGAGGGGATGCTACGCTTTGCGTTGCCTAGGTTTTATGAAAATATCTCCTGCAACGAAAAAGTGACATATCGGGATCACTCTGTTGGATGTCTATCTTTCATATGAATAGCTTGATCGTTCGATATGATTTTGCCTTATATTTTCGATTTTGAGGCTTCATAAATAATGTAACCATATGGCCTCTTCCCCACAATATTTTTGGTGAATTATTATTTTATGTTGGGGAAATTGCACACTATCTTAACTAAATCGATACATTTATCAGGACACGAAAGTAAATCAATTCCCTTACACGAAAGAGGGTTGATATTAATATTAATTGATATAAAGATATTTGAAAAATGATTGGTAACAGATTCATGAAATCTCAGTTAATAAGTTTATCTTAAGATTTTAAGGGAAATATTTCTATACTTTAAAATGTTTAATGGTGATATTGATTATTCAATACCTGGAAAGTCCAGAGATTGATAAGAACTTAATTACAAATTGGTTTTATCTTTGAGTTGGAGGAGAAATGATTGTCGATTGAATGAAATACCAGCATATTGAGTTTATTTACGTACAAACCCTCATAATTTCAGATGCTTTTGACGATTTTTAGACAACCTTATCTTTGAGGGATGAACACAAAATTATCTAGAAATATGCCCATCATATTGTGCAATTTCCCTCCCTTGTTTTAATACAATACGTCATTTTTCAGTTGTCAGATATATTTTCTCATTGTCACATATATACTTTCTCTTTGTCACAGAACTACTTTCTCGCATGCTATGGAATCTGTCAAATTATGTTTCGTGAAATAAACTTTGTGAAATTTCCAAAGATGTTTTCTTTCCACCACAAAGTACAGAAATTTTATTAATCACGCTACGCGAAGTAAGAAAAATGGCTTGTAAGCCCGCACCGGCTTACAGTAATGATACTACTTCGACGTTAATTATCAAACATTAAACTTGCAAGGTTGGTCAACCGTGACAGGGCTCAATGCCTAATTAGGTCAATACACCAGCAAGTTCAATATCTCATGTTTAGTGTCGGACATGCAACATTCGTTTTACCTATTCTTGTTCAATTTCAGGGCATACCATTCGTTTGTAAACAATGCTGCGAGGTATGCGGACCATTTCTGTGGAGCGGGACATGACCCCATTGTTAGATCTATTCTCAAAGCCCTCGGTGCATTGGCAGAACAAAATCTTGGTCATGGATGTGTGGAGCAGAACTCGTATGGCCCAGACATACAGTGGTCTTTTTTCCTTCCAGCTGAGACTGATGATCTTTTCGATGATGATTCCTTTGGTGGTATGTTTGGAGATAAATGAAAGGAAAAATTGAATCATCATGAATTTCAAACAACAAAGTTATCGTACCATCCAGATGACGGATGAAGGCTAAGATATGCTTGGATAAGTAAACAGTGAATGTTAGTTCTAAGTATATAAACATGAGTATTTATGATGATTACTTCTGAAATATCGATTGTATCTGAAATATCACTTATCATTTATTATGAAATTTTTGTATTCTGAAAGAGCATGTCAATCATATGATTGCGCTTGTTTTTATTATATCTTGTAATTTATATATTATATCTGCATGCAAAAATATGAAAAAAAAAATAAAAAGGATTTTTTTGTTAAAATGTCAAAGATTACTACACAAAAACTGTCACTCACAAATGTACCCTTGGCTCAGAAGTTTGCGGTTAGTCTTGTTAACCTAAGGATGAAGACGTTGGAGTTTTAACTTACTTTAGAATAGCGTATCAATTGCGATATGAATACAACATAAGTAGGGGATGAATGACTGTTTCTACTTAGGAAAGGGGAATTTGTAATTTTTAAAGTAAATGTCGTCATGCTAGTCATATATTGAAGTATTCAGGAGACCAATTTCGTCAAAAGATAACATGAGATATAAATATTAAGCATAGTTAATGCTTTCAGTAGTTTCTTTCACACTTTTCGTTTGCAACAAACTGAAGGTACTGAACAAGAATCGCTAAAAGATAATTGAATTATTGATGTAACTGATTCTATTACACTATTGACTTTCTAAGGGTCTCGAATTGTATGATAGACATCAAAGACATCAAAGACACGCACCTCTCAAAGACATACAGACAGGTTCACCTTTTGAAGCTAATGCGATATCCAAGTAATGGAATCCGTAAATATAATAAGCCTGAGATCATATCCCAGCCATTTTGCTACGTCTTTTGGTATACATGTATTTAGGACAAAATTTTCACAGATTTTGGTCATATTACATAGTTTAGATTGAGGATCATTGAGAAGACTGTTCCACCAAATCTGTATTGAGCTTACTCGCCAAATGTTTTAAGTGAAATCAAATCTGGACTACAAAAATATTGTTCAACAGTATATTATATTTTCGAAGCGGTATAAACCAGATGTGGATTTTAAAGGATTCGAAGGAACTTTTAGAACATCTGAAATCCACTCATTTCGATAGAGTCCATTCGATCAAAGCCTTTGATTTTTCAATCCCACATTCTAAATTGAAAGACTCGCAAAATTATACATAATGCATTTACAAGCAAGAACGGCAATCGCAAATATAAATTAATTGTTGTTAATTATGACAAAACCAACTTCGTTTAAGAAAAGTCAGATTCTAAAAATAAGTAAACTGAAGCAGATATTATTCAGATGTTAAACTTCCTGATCGACTAAATTTTTGAGGTATTTGGAGGAAATGTCTTCTAGCAAATTGTCGGAATTCCAATGGGAACCAGTTGTGTCCCACTCCTTGCCGACATTTTTCCTTACTCGTACGAAGCTGAATTCGTTCAATCTTTTGTTTTGAAGGGTACATACACGTAGCTTCTAAAAGAAAGGAGGGGATCCCCTACAACACTAGGTTGAAGCACCCACAGCAAAATCCCAAAACACCAATGCAAAAAACAAAACAAAACACAGAACAGACACCCACAGAAAGAGACGCAAAAGGGACATGGAACACCAACTCATACCATAGAAACATGAAACATAAAAGACTACACATAAACCAACGAGACCAATGGGCAACCGGTGCCGACTTTGGACGGCCATCTGCCACGTAAATAGCAGACGGTGTGGTTATCCTGGATTACGTGCGCACAACATTCCCACTATTCCGATTTCCCAGAGGTCTCGAAGAACGCACAATTATGGTGTAAAATAACCTCCTCACTGTTAGATGACCACACATAAACAAGACCGTGATAAATATGTAAATGGATATAGAAAGAGGACATGCGTAATACAGACCGTGCTCTGCCAGCTGTAGCGAGCTCATATATGTTATCACCCGAGGAGTCCGACTGACATTCAGAGAGAACAGGTGGTCGGGTCCCTGTCTTCTCTAAGAAGGTGTGGACAGGGCCCGTCATGGAGTCCCGTCGTCACAGTCAGTCAGAGTGCAAGTCTTAAGAATGCGCTCGTACAAGACTGTAGATTGGTCAAGTATCAAGCTTAGTATCCGTCTGGTGACATTAGGGTTTTATCCACGGTATAAAAGGCGTTTGATGACTATGACACATTTTCGATAAATATGCTGTCTACCTTTGATCCTTCTTATTTTGTTACATGTAATTATGTCACCATAAAATGCAAGTTGTGAAATACCTAAAGTAATATACTCTGTTGCTTGTATGGGTCCGAATTTCAAAAGAAGTTGATCATAATTTTTGTAAAATTTCCAGAAAGTCTTTACTTAAGTTGTGAAAGCGAAAACTTTGACCTAAAAGTTTCTTTGTAATTTGTAAATTTCTATTATGAAAATCCAAAACATCAGTACAAGCTGTAGCAAACCGGATGAGCTGTGAAATACAAATACCGTATGACGGTAATGTAGGGACATCACCGTCAAGCCAGGGGAAATTTACTATGTTGAATCCAAAATCATCTCTTTTGTCATATACACTTGTATGAATTTCTCCATTGACAATTTTGATATTTAGGTCCAAAAATTGTGTTTCTGTGTCTGTAACGTTTGCTTTGTTTAGAGTCAATTCTTGTGGATAAATAACATCTTTATACTTTTTAAAAACAGGATTATCGATAGTAAGAATATCATCCAGGCACCTAGAAGTACCAATGAAGCATTTCACATCATCATATTTCCTTTGCTTTTGAAGCTTTTGAATAAATTCTTTTTCATATGTGTATAAAAATAAAATCTGCAACAAGAGACGCACAATTTGTACCCATAGGAATCCCTACAACCTAACAATTTGTACCCATAGGAATCCCATAGGAAAAAGCGCACAATTTGTACCCATAGGAATCCCTACAATCTAACTTTAACTTCACTTACAGACACATCGACGATGTGCTGTCCATCAATAAATACCTCAGCAGAATATATCCTTCGGAGCTTGAAGTCAAAGAAACTAAAGAGACAAATAATCCAGCATTCTATCTGGACATTATGTTGTCCTACGACACTGATGATCACATGAACACCTCGCTCTATGACAAACGTGACGACTTCACAAACTTTTCTTTTCTGAGTAGCAACATCCCTTCATCGCCTTTTTATGGCGTATTCATATATCAGTTGATAAGCTATGCCAGAGCAAGTACCAAATATACAGATTTTGTTCTTAGAGCTAGGGTCTTTCAGATAAGCTTCTCAGTCAAGGATACGTTTGTGACCGACTAACCTCGCCACTGAGGAAGATATACGGTCGATAGGGGGAACTCGTCATACAGTATGATGTCCCACTCTGCGGAATGGTGGATGATATTCTGTCTTAGACCATTTGAACCATCCAACCACAGAAGAATATACTTGTATCTTCCGAACTGGAAGTAACTGGATGTGATATTTCTGCCGAATTGAAGCGACGGGTGTTGCATGCAAGCAGGAGATGCTGATTCTTCCTGGACACCTGGTTTCACTCCTTATTGGGAGTTCGCTTCTTTTCGTGTGGTGGAGTTTTTTGTTTGTTTGCTTTGTCTCCTTTTTTTTATCCTGATTTCGTGTGCCTTTGGATTGCGATTCCCTGAATTATTTATTTTGTACTGTGTATTGGGATATGGTCATTGTCCATATCTGTCATTTCAGATTTTTTGAAAGCTAATCGCTGACGAGAATTAGTTAACGAGAATTCGCTGACAAAATTTCGTCGTCTCTCGAGTATTCAAAATAGCTAAGCTAAGCTTTCAAAAAGCAGGTTTACGAAATGAAAGCGAATATTAAACTTTCGACTGATCGGGACTGTACACTGTACAAAAACTTAATCAATAGAACGACAAAGATCTAACGTAACTCGCTCATACTGGAGACCGTATACATCATGATGAAAAAATGTATGATCGCAGAGCGATAAAAGTGCCCTACCGGCGGCATAAATTTATATCCCGAATCTCTTTTCACGAGTTTATCATCTGCAACAGCCAAGAGAAGTTCGGAACACTGAAAATTTCATTAAATTTGCTAAGTCCAAGGGTCATAACTCTTGTAAAAATAGGTCAATGGAAACCAAACTCAAACGTGCTCTTTATCCTACTAAGATGTATTCATAAACCAAACATCAATTCATTATCTGCAGCAGAACCGTAGAAAGTCCGGAAAACTGAAAATTTCATAAACTTTGCTAAGTCCAAGGACCATAACTCTTGTAAAAAAGGGTGAATCAAACAACTCAAACTTGATCTGTATTACATTGAGATATATCCACATACCAAAATGAGTTCAATATACATTGGAGGGATGGTGCTAAGATGTTAACCTCCTTTAATTTCGATGATATTTTTCGATGAAATGGCAAGTTTCCCAAATAGCAAAACATTTTATATGATGTCAATTGATAAAGGGCCAAAACAAAGGTTTTTCAGGCTACAATGCTGGAAATAAGTAATAACACACTTAACAAACATCAAGTCACGGGGAGCGATTTTAACTGCTCCACACTGCAACAAGAATTAAGTGTTTATATCAATAATACGGAAGTATTCCAACTCTATACCTTCTTGAAGAAATTTTTAAACCAATTTCCATGCACCAGACACGAGTTTCAAATATCAAACATAGAAAAGCACAACAAGAGACACGAATCGGAAAAGAAAGTATGACACCGAAAGACTACACATGAACGAACGAGTCCAGTCTAATCAAAATCGGCCCCCCTTTTCCTTCGTCGTCGGGGTCTGGAGTACACCTCGTAGAAGGTCGTGTTCAATAACCTTTTGACCAGAATATTCATGAGAGTTTATTATCCATCAGAACGTCAGTTTCATCTATGTTGTATACACGTTCCCGTGTCAATTTTAACTTCAAATTAAAAAATAATTCGGGTATATCCTGACCATCATCGAAATTGTACTATTGTATGAAAGAAAAACCGCATTAAACACAGACATTGTTTGTAAAATAATATCGTGTTGGCGTTCACTCTGTTGTCATGGGCGTCGCCATCATTCAAATTGTTCCGATCCCGATTATAAAATAGTTTTAGTTACTTGTAAGTCGCGATTTGATTGGCTTAACAAAAGGTGAACAGAACACGCCTCTTAACGGGTGCACTCCATACCCTGACCACGAAGGAGAAGGGAGACTGGTTTCAATCAGAATTTAGACCAATCTGCAATCGGTTCCCACTTAGAACAAAAGGTTGCACCATCTACACATCTGACAAATCTTGTATGTCTCTTTATCCTTTTATCTTAAGTACAGAAAAATGTACGTAGAGCTACATGTACCAACTCCTACAAACAACCTACCAGAAGTAAATGAAGTACATTGTTAAAGATGCAAGACGCCTATATCATCATGAAAAAGTGGAGAAAAACTCCGATTAACGTAAATTATCTAAGTTTATGTACGAGTATTCTTTACTTTTAGCCGAAACTTAATACAATGTAACAATTGAAAGGCCTGAATATTGATATTGTAATCTATTTGTTTTCAGATCAATGTCTCTGTTACGACGGAAATCAATGACGGGCCTTGTCCAAATCGCTTTAGAGAAGACATGGCCCCGACCAACTGTCCTCTCTGAATCTCAGTCGGACTCCTCGGGTGATAACATTCATGAGCTCTCTACAGCCTGCAGAGCACACACTACAATTCGTACTCCTTCTGTTTTTATATCCATTAACATATCCATCTGTGTGTTTCTTGGGCCCCTACGTTATGCTGTCTGTTTGTATTGTCATCTTACAGTGAGGAGGTTATTTTACACCATAAGTGTACGTTCCTCGAGACCTCTCGGTAACCGGAAAGTAGGATAGTTGTGCGCACGTAGTCCGGATAACCACACCGTCTCTTACTGACGTGGCAGATGGCCGTCCTAAGTCGGCACAGATTGCCCATTGATCTCACTGGTTTGTGTGTCATAATTTGTGTTTGACGTTTTTATGTGATTTGGTGTTCCTTCTACCTTTTGCGTCTCTTTCTGTGCGTTTCTGCTCTGTGTTTTTGCATTGGGTGTTTTGGGGTTTTGCTGTTGGTGCTGCAACCGAGTGTTGTTGGAGATCCCCCCTTTTGGACATTTGCCATCACATACTTGTGGCAATAAATAATTTTCCTAACCCTCCAATTCCAATTCCCTGGGTTCTTCTAAGATTTTAAAATATATAGTCAAGTGTCTAGTATTAAAAGAAAAAAATTACCTTCGCTCGGTTTGTAAGGAGATTATTACCATCCTAACCAAAAATAAAATTTAATCCTTTCCCTTCATTATTTAACTTTAAAAAGAACAGATGAAAGAAATCAATTTAAGCATAAAATGTGTATCAAGACAATGAGTAACTCTTGACAAATATGCCGTAAATACGTACATTGAACCATATCTGAACTATGTCTCTCGAAGAAAAATTCCAATGATTAACAATCTGATGAAGTCCGAAAATACGTCAAATATTTGACTTGAAGTGGATTAAAATATAACAACACTCCTCAGACATCCTTCAACATTCTTGTATGTGCTACGGTTCTTAACATACTTTTGCCTTTAGTGGCGACAACTAAAGATCAGGACGAAATGCATTACCCATTTGTACTTCATGCCTACCAAGGTTAATCAAAATCCCTGCAGTCGTTCTGTAAAGAAGCTGAAAATGTATGAAATGACCTACTTCCTCTTTTACGTACGAAAACAAAAAAATGGACCTTAATCGCTCACCTGAGAATCCTGATCATCTTGTTCAAGAAAAAGAATGAAGAAAAATTTGAGTTACTGTTATGAAAATGCCTCCTCTCCTCCATTTATTGATTTTAAAAATCAAAACAAATAAAATTCATGCATTAGATAAATGTTAAAGCATTAGATAAGTGAATTGAGAAAAATACTTAGGATATGTGCCCATAAAACCTTTGCTTTATTGAATTTACCAAGGAAATAGTACATGGCAAAGTAAAAAAAGTCACACACGTGTCAAAATGTCATACATGCATCAACATGCATCAACAGAAATAAATATAAGATTCATTTCTTAATTGATTGATTTTTACAATACTTAACAGAACGTTTGCTTTACAAAGTATTTAATAATCAATTCATATCTTGGTTGAATATATATACTCTTCAAGAGAAGAAACGCATAGAACAATATTATGATGTATTATTATTATTCAATATTCACAGCTATTAATTATGTGGCCTTTTTTGCATTAATGATGACCAGTATAGAAATAGGACAAAAAGTTCAGGGCTAAAGTAAGATTTCATGATGATCCAAAAAACTCTTTCAGTTAAAAACATTAAATTTTGCCTTTTCTACTTTTTCATGTTTTTATGCGTTTACCACGTTTATGAGAAATTTAAATTTTACCCAAGTCAAAGTTCATTGATGACCATGAAAAAATTGGACTTTAACTTCTTTAAATTCGATCACTTCCGCTTTAATGCAATGCATGCTTACAATATCCGATGGCATGTGTTTAAACACTGCGACGCGATCGAATTACTTTCACTTGTAAGATAATAAAATTCTTTAAAGTTCAAGGATCAAAAAGAGAAATTTAGAGACTTTTCTTCCTTATGAAACAAATTTCTCTCGATAAAACTGATGGAATGCGGCGAACTTTGAATGACTTCAAAAAATAAAACTTCATCATGCGTCGTGATATCACCATTATGAGTCGGAGTGTTGCTAGTTAGTATACTGTATCCATTTGTCAATCGAATCAAAAGATTTTCAAATCATACGGAAAACTAGCGCATACAAATCTGCAAAAAAAAAAAAAAAAAATAAAAAAAATAAAAAAATAAAAAATACACAATTTGGCCTCCTAAGAATATCGAGGCATATTGTTTTTCTTTTAAGCCATTTTAACTAACATTTAAAACACTAAAGAGTTATCCGTTGAAAGCAAAGGGTCTGAGAATTCATTATGAATATTATGGAAGGGGATTAGGGTAAAAATGCAATGCATGTAAGCAAGTCAAATAGCATTGTGACCCTAATCCCCCTCCATAGTATATTTGGTTTCATTTTGTCTAATAACATGATAAATATGATTATTTCATATATGTACTAACTAAAGGATGAAATAAACAAATACTATGCGTTACTTTTTTTCCTCAGTTTCCTCACGCAAAACTAAGGGACACATTATAATTATAATTTTTACACAATGATGTCTCGTCCATGGAAGCGTGTTTGTTCCAATTTTTTGAACTAATATGTGTTACATAATGGAAGGAATGCAACAACAATGAGACTCTATGTATTAAATTGAAATTGAATTTACGCAGAGAAGCATTCATGTGTAACATGAAAACAGCGTTTCCTTGATAGTATCTACAACCTCATGGTCACCTGCAGATATTATCAAATTCAAAACAAGTTATGTAGCTGGATATCTAATACAATATTCATTTACGCTGACCAACAGAGATTTTCATTGTCCGTTTCACGCATTTAGTGATCCTTTATCACATTTGTTGATTTTAAATTAAAAGATAGGATACCAACGTATTTCGTTTCAAGTATTTCATGCTAGTGGACAAAATATACATATGTCGATGAAAAAGTCAGTACATTTGTATTTCAGTCGTTCGGAACTATTTTTGACTGGAAGTACATTATAATATTAAGCCGAGAAAAAGTACAGAATGAATCCTCTCAAATCTATCTATTTGATCCTAGTGATGGTACATGTAACAGTCTTATGTAAGTATTTTTTCATTCATCATGTTCACAAAAATTGCAATGCAAATGGAGATATTAATCGAAATAATGGTAAATATATATCAAATTTTAACATACGTGTATGTTCTCGCGTGATTAAAGTTTAGTAAATCTTGCATTTTGATTGTAAAAAAAAAAAAAAAAGAAATCAATACTGTTTTTTTAATTGAAAATTGTTTTGCTGAGTTTCTGTGTGCCTTCATTCTGCCTTTCTAGATTCATGTACTTATTCTTTTCATTTAGATTAGAATGCTAAATATTCAGTACATATTACGACAGATTTATTTATTTCATTTTAGATGCTGCTCCACAGTCACATAGAAATTTTTTTCGAAGAAGCGATTTCTCCGTAGAATGTGACGACGGAAATTTCTCTCCATGCCATGCCATTATAAGTCGGGTTGATCAGCTGACGGAACTCTGTCAGTACGTTGTTCTTAAAATTATTTTTCCAATCTTTTTTTTTTTTGGGGGGGGGAGTATTTTGAGAAGTCAGTAAATATAATATGACACGGAAAAAGAAATAGAGTATATTCATTCATATTAGAATCTTATATAGACAAATTAAGTTCGTGTTTTGTGAACTTTTCGGCAACTTTTACTCAAACCACCGATTTTCTTTTCAAAAGAGTAATACTTCTGAAAGATTTATACCCTGTATTTTCTAGCAAATAGAGTATACTATTTAATTTCATTATTTTGGTTTTAATGGGTAAAGAAACATACAAAATGTTTACTTGTCCAGGATATATAAACATAAAATGTGTTTTGCCGGCGAATTCACAATGTTAACAATCACAATAATTATAAATAAACTAATGTCGTAAAAGGTGAGCTTAATCTCACGAAGCTTTCTAGACATCAATCTGGAAAAGTTTGAAAGTTTGCGAACTACCTACAAAATAATCGTGAATATCTACCCTTATTTACCCTTTATTAAGTTGAATAATCTATGTCGTTATTATTCTAAATTTGTGATCATGGAAATGCGCATGCGTAATTTAGTGTTTTCCATTTTTCGGTGTAAATACTATGAGCCAAAGATATTTACAATAAATTATCTTTATATTTTGGTATTTTGGGGACTTTGGTTTCTAAAATGTTGTTATTTACGGAAATTTAATAACTTTGGTAATGCTAGAAAAATACAATTTGTGTTCTACAAGTTAAATTTCATCCAATTTTTGACGATTACAGGGTCTACAACTTTAAAAGTCATTCATAGCAATTTTAGGAATTACAATGAAGTCAAAATTGTACCTTAAAAGGATATATCCCACCTAATAAAGCAGTCTTTTTGTACAAAAAAAAAATCTTAATTCCGGTACACAACCATTAAATGGATATAAATCAATGGCTGAAGCCATATGATAATTATTCAAAGTACACAAAAATGCTCAGTGTAGTGTCCTCTCTTTTATTTTCCATGTACATGTATTATGTTTAGAGCACATTTTGTAAGTGGGTACAAATTTCCTTAAGAGTATAATTCATACATGTGATTATTTATGCAAACTGTGTAAAAAAAACAATAAAAGGGATGGTGAAAGGGTGTTGACCATATAATGTTGATGATAATTTAGATTCAAATAGACTGCTTTTCAATATAAAGTTGACATAATTTGTCTTCAAGATCTTCTCTACGGGCTCCAATGTTGGAAAGTAAAGGAAAAAAAAACCATTCAAAACACTTTGTCGCGGGGAGCTTTGTTACCATAAAAACATGATTGTGAATAATAAAGTCATACGAATTGTCCCAACTCTGCTACCAGGAAGCAGCAATCTTCACAAAAAATATAAGGGCAGTTCACAAGACATACATGTTTCCGGGGATAAACCGGTGATATCGGTGTTTCTGTGGCCAAAATCATTCAAAGTAGATGATAAATTAATTTTGTGCAATAAAGGATCAATCCCTAATATTTCAATTAGAAATTTATATCAGCTTCCATTGTTCCGAAAGATAAAGGTTTTTATTAACAAAGTGTCTTCGTTATATAGCGCTCTGTCTGACAAGGATGATTCGTTGGGTGTTTGATATAGAAAAATACATACTTTTGATACCAAGTATTCTATAGGGTAAATGAGAATTTTTGCCTTCCTTTTTTAATTTTGCTCTTAGTTTTGTTGTGTATACGAAATCGCACTTCGAAGCGACGAGTGCATCATTTTATTTAGTTCATGCTTTGAAGTAAATGAAAAGTCAATCAACAACTTGAAAATATTAAATCAGTATAAATCAAGATTCTATTTATCATATTGTACAGTGTAAAGACATTACATAAGAATTTATATATTCAGTCCGAAAATCTAATTCTGGTTGTGTTAAAAAAGTGTAATATGGTCTAGGCATCTATGGAGCGCTGTGATACGTGTATGGAGAAGATTTCAAGTCATATTTCGAAATTTTATTTATTTATTTTTTTTATCTTAGGAAAAATCAACTCAAACATCCATACTGACTTTCTTCCAGGATAGAAGATCAGATAGAATCATGTGTTATGCAAGTGATGGGTGATCTTCAATGTACCACAATAAAGCAAGAAAGCAAAATGGCAATGGTGATGCAGAAATTGGCTGATATGAATTGCAAAGCGAGTTAGTATATTATTTCCTGTAAACCCGTAATTTGAGTTATTTAAAAAGCGATCTTTTGAACAATATAAAAAAATGTATTCAGATATGAATAAATGTAATGACTCATCTCGTCTTGTTGCAAGCCTCATCCATATTCAGTATCATTTATCCATGGCTTATTGTTATGATCTGTGTTGACATGATATATTTATACATGTACTTGAATTTCAGAGAAATAAGTAAAGAATGGAAAAAAATCACGTCATATATCACTTTTAATCACTTCTCAGACCAAATTGTTGGTGTCAGATTTGTCAGAGCCATCCTAATCACACGACGCCGTGAAAAAAAAAAAAACAAGCGAGAATGTTCCCTTTTTAATTCAACGCCAGGCAGTTAGACTCAATATCTGACTGGAAATGTTGATATCCCTTCTCGATTTGATAATGCAAAGTATACACTTTGTAAAGCCGCACACCGGATATTGGTTCTATTTGTCGGCGTATTGGTACTTCCGAGGCGGTAAACAAGTATGATATAGGTATTACGTTTAGCATTTGACAACGATTTGTGAAGAAAATATGATTTTATATGGAGTGAACTTCAGGAACAATTCTGTGAAGGTAAATTAGGATTTGATCGGATGATAATAGTAAAATAACACAAATGAGCTACCTTAATTGTACACCTAAAATTGCACATGTATGACATTTCTATTCTTTTTAATGAAAGAAAATACTATTGAATATCATGATTTTGTGCGCAGTCTATGTAGAATGCCATAACTGAAAATAACAATTAAAGGTAATGTAGAAATAGAATCTTCATTTTACATACGTACTCAACAAAGTAACTTTTTGTGTACGTCATGTTAACGTTATTACACGTAGCCAACTGTACGGCTTCTTGAAAATTCAAGATTTTATCTGTTAGGAATCCTAGTACTGGATTTTCTCGGGCAAATGACTTCATTTCGCTCATAAAGATAAACTGATATTTTCTTTCTTTCTTTAAAGATGTTACAGTATAAATGCATATCAATGCTATACAAAGCCCCAAAACCACGCGAGCCTCGAGTTCTTGTAAGATATTACGATCACTTGTCTCAAGGAGTTGCGATCTGAAGAATTTGCATGATCATTTTCATAGAAGCGATATTTTGTCGAAACGACATTTCATCGAGCATTTTTAAGGGGGAGGGGGGGCTTCTAATATGGTTTCGGCTTTTGGGTTTAATTGACTTTCATTCGCTGATTCGAAGAAGGCTCGACAAATTCAACAAAACGCCATCGGTACCCATATGTCGTGTCGACGAGGTGATGTATCTACGAATGGGTTGTTGGTTTTGAACTTTAAGCGAACAGTAGCTCGACTCACGACGACTGCTATATAAGCACCCCCCCCCCGGCCGAAATAATATTAATGATTATAAAAAACCACTTATTGAAATACAGGTATGTTTCGATTTGGAGAACCTACGAAGGAAAAAATTATTTCAGAAGGAAAAAGAATACCTATTCATGCAGCTGATAAAAGTGTTTGTGTACAAACAAAATCTTTTTACAACCATTCAGAAACGAGTAAAATTGTTTATATTAGATTAAGTAGAATATTTTTATTTTTGCATGGTACATGTAGTAATGTATAATGCAGCGAAAATATCTAAATTGTATTCATCTTCAGGCCCCTTTGTAGTCTAATTCCCGACACCTCTTTATCGAGAAGACCTCTCTAATTAAGAGGTCTCGGGAACCAGACTAGCCCCTTTGCCGCAAACCTGATAAACCGCCCAAATTCATTTTTGTTAAGTAGTATTTTTTAAAAGTAAACATGCATGGGTCAAGTATCTTGGTAAATGGAGGGGTGGGAGAGGGGCTGATATGAGATCCTCTTTGTGCTGCTTTTCATATGTGTCATAACGCCGCTATTATACATTTATCTATGTGCACCACAGAACTGTCCTTCTTCTTTTATTATAGATAAATATGAAGAAAATGCATGCATAACACGAAAATTACGTCTAATGACCCAAGTTTTATTAAATTCATCAGGGAATCTAGTGGAGACGAAAAAAGGAAATTATTGTTACATTTTGTCTTTTCTAGCGAGCAGAAACAATAAAATTTGCATATTAGGGTTCTTATCCTTCTATGATTACAAAATTTAATGCTATATGAATATATTCACACTCTTGAACTCCTACGTAACAAAAATGTATAAAGACAGACGAAGTGATGGACAGTTGCACGTGGGTGGATGGTCATCGTCGTTCTGTAAGCCCGGAAATTGCTTTGCAACTCCGATCCAAAAAGGAAGTCGCCGTACTCTACCTATTCTACATGCCGTACAGTAGATTATTTTTCTTCCAGCAATATGCCGTACACCTGGCGTGTATTCTTTAGGGGAAAATGCATGTTGTTCTTACTAAGACCTCTACAAATCCATGAAATCGCGATACATTGATCAAATCGTAAAGCATAGATACATTGCAAGTCTACAAAAGAAATGCAATATGCGAATTTAAATCCAAATAAAGTTCTCAGTATGGAAAATTTTATGGTACTAGGTGATGCATTTTGCTGTTAAGATTAAAAAGTCTTCTACTGTGACATACCTTACTCATATAACTTCAAAGATGACTTTCTGAAGAAATGCATTATACATTTGCTTTTGAACAGAACTGCCAGATTCAAATGAAAACCGATGTTGAATAGTGGCACTCTAACCTCTTATGTTAAAATGTCTCGCCTCAGTAGTACATGTACCAACATGCCGACAGATAGCATTAATATCTGGTGTACGGCTATACACAGTGGTATAGTTATTATTAAGTTACACGTCTTCTAATTCAATAGCATAGCATGAACAAGACATGCACGTTTCGGGTACTTAACCCATGTCAGTGATCCTCAATCTAAACAATGTTATATGACCAATACATCCCTTTTAATGGTTGGCGTTCTTGAGCCCTTAGAACGCATACACGATTTACATTACGCCCTTCATGATTTTTCTTGTAAGTGTAATTTGACTACACTTTCAGAATCAGAATGTTTGGAGAAACTAGAAGAACTTGCCAACGTGAGTAGTATCGCCTTCGAGAATGATCATGAAGCATTTTGCAGGTAATTTGACACATCGGGGAGAAATGTTTAAAATATATATTCAGAAAGGTGTTGTAAACCAACTGTGTAAGCTATAAATTTCGTTTTACATAGTTTTGAAATTGTTCATAGATTCACAGATTACCAAACAAGTTTACAGAATCATATTTTGCAGAAATGACAAATATGGATAATGACTATATCTCAATACACAGTACAAATTCGATAATTCAGAAAATCATAAACCGAGGGCATAGAAATCAGGATCAAACAGGAACTAACACAAACAAACAAAAACCCCAACCACATGAAAAAAAGCGAACTACCAATATGGGAGTGAGACCAGGTGCCCAGGAAGAATCAACATCTTCTGCTTGCACGCAACACCTGTCGCTTCAATAGACCACTTGCCGAAATTCATTAATGGCTGACTAGATAACGAGAAATTCCGAGATGGAAAGTTTCTGCGCTATTAATCATTGTAATGCAAGAATGAAATTGCGTCTTTTTACATTATAGAAAATTACACCAAAAGATGTTGACTCGCACATTTAGAATTTTATTACAAGGTAGGAAAATTGTCTTTTCGGCAAAAATCACATCCGATTACTTCCGTGTCGGAAGCTACAAGTATAGTTCAAATGGTCTAAGACAGAATATTATCCACTTTTCTGGACAATGGTGAACAATATAGAGAAATGTACATGAGTAGCAACATTCCGTCTTCTCCTGCTTATGGCGTTTTGTTTTTCAGCTGATACGGTATGCCAGGGCATGTTCCAAGTATAAGATGACAAATATAGATAATGACCATATCCCTGTATACTGCACAAAATCGATAATTCAGAAAATCAGAAACCGAAGGCATACCAAATCAGGACAAAACAGGAACCAAAGCAAACAAACAAAAACCTCCATCACATGAAAAGAAGCGAACTCCCGATATGGGAGTGAGATCAGGTGCCCAGGAAGAGTAAGCATCTCCTGCTTGCATACAACACCCGCCGCTTCAATTCGGTAGAACTGTCACATCCGGTAACTTCCATTTCGGAAGACATAGAAAGAAGGGAGGAGATCTCAAGAGAGTACAATCTTGGAGTTGGATGGTTCAAATGGTCTATGACAGAATATCACCCACCATTCTGGAGAGTGGGACATCATAGTGTATGACGAGTTCCCCGTATCGACCGTAGAACTTCCTCAGTGACGATGTTAGTCGGTCACAAACATATCCCTGACTGAGAAGCTTATCTGAAAGACGCCTAGCTCTCAGAACAAAATCCGTATATTTCGTACTTGCTCTGGCATAGCGTATCAACTGAGATATGAACACGCCGTAAGCAGGCGATGAAGGGATGTTGCTACTCAGAAAAGGAAAGTTTGTAATGCTGAAATTGAAGTTGCCACGTTTGTCATAGAGTGAGGTGTTCATGTGACCATCAGTGTCGTAGGACAACATTATGTCCAAATAGGATTTCATCATTAGAGCCAGACGGCTTGCAAGTAAGCTACTTGTACAGGGTTATGTTACACAACGGCTGAAATCATCATTGAGGAGGTTCTTCGGTCGCTTCGGGGATGTAATAAAAACATATGAGATCCCCCTTTCCTGAATGATCAGTGACATTCTACATTGTGATTGAATGACTGGCATCATCACCAAACAAGACATAATTACCTGATATGTGCATAAAAATGTACATCGAGACAATCACCGAATTTGATAGGTTTCCATGGAGATGTTGCGACGGGTCAGGAGACGCTGACTCTCCCCGGGCACCTGGTCTCGCTGAATGTTGTTCATTCCGGGGTTCGCAACCGTTTCGATTGAAATTTTCACGCTTTTGCTTTGCCTTCTCGACTTTGAGACTGAATGACGGTTAGGTTCTTCTTTGATGTTTATGTATAACATCATACCTGTCAGTATATGGTTCTAATAATGTGTTTAACAGTTACGAACGTTTTACATAATTATCGTGAAGTATTTCTTCTATTTCAGTGTTATAGACAAGGTTATTGCTCTCAGTCGTTATCTCTTGGATACCTGTAAAGGATACTTCCCAAATTGGACTTTTATATCAGAAGGTTATATAGACAGCCTCAAAAGGCAGAAAAGAGCAATATGTGCTCAAACAGGTACATTGATTTACATTTCAAAGATGTATGACAGGATCTTCTTAATCATTTTCTAAAGAGATGAATTAATGCATTTTTTTTTTACAAATACACTGTACTTAATGTATCAAGGAGATGTATGTACATTGTATTTGAAATGATGAAATGAATTAGAGTCTAGGACTGATTTAAGAATGTCAAAATTACTTTCTTCAACATGATCAAAAGGGGATCCAGTGAGAAATTCATGTGTGAAAAAATAATTGAGTTTGATTGATGTAATATTATGAATCCATCCATCCACACTTTTTACATATTCTTTTACAACAGTTTCTCATACTTACATAATTTCAATGAATTTATGAAATTATTTATAGAGTTAGAAACTAACTACGCCTCGGAACATTGTTTTTTAGTGCCATTTCTTATGTTATCACCTTGTTCGTTCAAATATGCAAGGTATTTAAAATTTCATTTTTCTAGTCTCCCCTGCCCAAACTACAGATGCCATAACAACTCCTCCTGTATCCATGGAAACAACTGAAGCTGTGACAGCGCCCCCTGCTTTGACAACTCAACCTCAGCCGTCACTTCTTCCTTTCGTAACAACAGGCAAACCAGTATACAAATGCTTTGATGTTTTCAAATGTCCAAGTACATCAATTCAAAGTCTTACACCAGGCGGAAACTTGACAACAGGGTTTATATTTTCGGAAACATACTACTTCAAAACGTTTGCAAGTAAGTTATATGATAGAATCAGCGGTCTTTCTCCATTTGGAATGTTTTATCAAATTAATAAATAATATTATTTTGATGCCATAGAAAGGATGAATTCAATGTATATTCTCTTTTATCATTATCATTTTCCTATTATTGCAGCTACATCGAAGAATTGTTCCAATGTCATCAATACACAGACTTCAGTGGTTGTGACTTCCTAAATTCCGTTATTGATGGATACGCACAGTATTACGGTTCATTGTGTATGGATACACAACAAAAAGGTATTTATCATGTACATTATTATGTATAAAAATCGCACTTTTCAAAAAGACTTCATGATTCTTTCAATTGAATTCAATTCATTTCTTGTATACAGAAGGGATATATTTGAAGGTTCTCAACCATAACTCATAAGATAAAAATAAATATACAAATAAAAAAATCACAAAAATGATATGTTTACGCTCACCGACAAAGAAATTATAGCGAAATAGGACAATTTAAAACATTTTTTATTTTTTCGGTATAAGACATATTAACAGCTCTAAGCTTTGTCGACCCTTGTTTCATTCTCGATTTGTAATGATAAATTGAAGACATCAATGATTGACATTTTGAATGCGAAATTATTCTAAGTCATAAAACAATGAAGTCATAGTAAAACAAGTAATGTGTGAAAAGAATACTTGAAAATGGCAAAAATCAAATAAGATTCTGCTGTCAGATTACCAGATTAGGGCAGATAGTGTGTGAATCTATTTTTAAATATCTATGATAAGATTTTGAATTGTCTTTATTTGACAGGAGAACTTTTAACTTTGATACCATGCATGAACGTTCATAGCCTTCAGCTTCACGTATTTGCGGCCATGGCAAGCATGATGGGCTCTTTGGAAACCATACTGACATGGCCCAATTATCTAGGTCTACAAGATACATCGAAGACCATGTACTGCAGGTAATAATCCAGTTAATTTTTTTCCCAAATGGAAATATTTCATAAAAGGGTCAGTGATTGAAAAGCAATTTTCATTTAAGGTTTAGTGAATGAAAGTCAAGCACATATCCAAAGTGGGACTCCAACCCTAAATGATCTCCTGATCATAGCACGCAACGGTGACAGACATGAACTGCTACATGTAAATGCTCTCTCATCAGTTCCAGCAATTCAATTGAAATCTATTTTGCAGTTTTGATTGGATTTTAACCAAACTTATACACTGATTGCTTATGACAAGTGGAAGAAGTCAATTATTTTTTAAAGTCAAAGGTCAAGGTCTCAGACTGCAAATGGTCAAAATTCTTGTTTACATCCTGGGGGTGCAGTTTTGAATTTGATCTTCTTCAAACTTCATACATGATTTCTTATGATAAGAGGAAGAACCCTAATACTTTTCAAGGTCATTGTCAAGGTCACGGTCACAGATTGGAAGATTTCAAATCCTTGTATATAGCCTAAATTTTGCAGTTTTGATTGGATCTTAACCAACTCAAAACACTGAATGCTTATGACAAGAGAAATATTTTCAAGGTCATAGATTAAAGGTCAAGGTCAATGAGAGGTATGAAAATGTCGATATCTTTGTATACAACCCAGCGGGTGCAGTTTTAATTGGATCTTAACCAAACTTTACACGTTTTGTTTATGACTAGAGGATGAACCTGATGATTTTCTTTGTATATAATACTAGACACATTGATTTTCCTGCCATGCGAGGGGATGCTACGCTTTGCGTTGCCTAGGTTTTATTGCAATATCTCTGCAACGAAAGAGTGACATAAAGGGATCACTCTGTCGGATGTCCGTCTTTCATATGAATTGCTTGATTGTTCGATATGATATTGTCTTATATTTTCGCTTTTAAAGCGCACTCTCTGTAATGTAAATGTACAAATCTAACAAAAAATTAAAGAGGGCGCTACTGAAATTATTTTGGTGGCTCCACTTGAAGCATCACTGATGAGAACTTGATATTCGATACACGTGTATGGTTTGGAATTTTCTTAAAGAAGGTATAGAGTTGGAACCCTGCGACATTATCATAAGTAATGATACTACTTCGGCGTTAATCATCAAACATAAAACTCGCAAGGATGGTCAACCTTGACAGGGCTCAATGCCTAATTATATCAACACACCAGCACGTTCAATATCTCATGTTAAGTGTCGGACATTGCAATATTCGTTGTACCTATTCTCGTTCAATTTCAGGGCATACCATTCGTTCGTAAACAATGCTGCTAGGTATGCGGACCAATTCTGTGGAGCTGGACATGATCCCATTGTTAGATCTATTCTCAAAGCCCTCGGTGCATTGGCAGAACAAAATCTTGGTCATGGATGTGTGGAGCAGCACTCGTATGGCCCAGACGTACAGTGGTCTTTTTTCCTCCCTGTTGAGACTGATGATCTATTCGATGATGATACCTTTGGTGACATGTTTGGAGATAAATGAATAAAAGGAAATATTGAATCGTAGTGAATTACAAATAACAAAGTCATCGTACCTTCTAGATGACGGATGTTTGAATAACTGAGCAGTAAATGTTAGTTATATGTATGAACATTAATATTCATGGTAATCGTATCTGAAGCATCAATGACAAAACATTGCGAAATCATATGATTATGAATTCTTGTTATATCTTGTAATTTACATATTATCTTTGCATGCAAAAATTTGATTAAAAATGAAAAAAGAATGCAATAGTTCTCAAAAAGTATATATTGTTATCTTGATATAGAAAAGAGCACAAGACTCAAATTTAAAGACGGTAAGTGTCGATTGATAAAAATAATTTGATTGTTAATGGATACTTCTCATGCTATCCGTTGATCATGTTGAAAACGTACGAATAAAGAAAGAATCCTTGATCTTGCATCGTATTGCATTGAAACAAAGACATTACTTGTACATGTACAGTATAGTTCCTCATAAATGAAGTCAACCCTGATGGTATATACTTGCAATACTTTATTACCAAATATGAAGCCGTAATTACAGTTCGCAAGAATCTTACAGACAAACAGGCGATGAGAGCAGAGATAAATTTCAAAGTGAAGAAACGCAGAACTGAAATTGGACGCATGCGTAGGAGATTTGAGTACAAAGTGACAGTCTTTATCGTAAAGTAGAAAAATGTTTGTACGAGGTCGTCTCAACCTATGTAGTAAAAATATTTGACTTTGCAATAGATCATTTCCGATCTTTGTGGAAACTCAAAATGTCCAAGTCAACATCTTTTGGCGTTGTTTTTTTTATTATGACCTCACTGTTAAAAGACGCAATTCCATAGTGACGTAAAAATGAAAAAGTGCGCTAAAATTGCCTACCTTTGACATTTTCATCATTTTGTCAGTCATTACGAATTTCTGCAATTTTCCTATTATTTGGCACGAATCGTACAAGGAAATACGACATCAAAACAATGAATACAAAAGACTACACATGAACGAACGAGACTAATGCGCAATCGGTTCCCACATAGAACAAAAATAGCAAAAGGTGGCTGGCTTATTCTGGCTGACATAGTTATCGTTCCCCTTAAAATATAATGGTTGCTCTATCTACACGTGTGCTAAAATTTGATAATTCTCAGGTATGTCTCTGTATTCTTTTATTATCTTCATTACAGAGAATAGATTAAAAAATGTACAGAGAGCTACCAACTCCTTCCAACAACCTACCAGAAGTAAATAAATTCATTACATGTATTAAAGATGAAAAAAATTCGCTGTATAATCATACATAAGTGAAAAAAAATCTCCGATTAACTTAAATTATCTACGTTTGTGAACGAGTATTCCTTACTTTTAGCCGACACTTAATAACCGTTTGAAGGCATAAATATTGATATCATAATATAATTGTTTTCAGTTCTTTTTTACATTTGCCATCTTATAGATCTAGCAAAATATAATTATTCCTAATGTTTCGTGAAATTTCTAAAACGTGGGTCTTTAGCATCATATCCCACCCATCCTGCTACATGTACGTCTTTCGGTGCATTTTGGACATTGTAATTTTCACAATCTTTGGCAATATTACATTTGTTTTGATTGAGGATCACTGACGAGGACTAAGTATCCGAAACGTATATGTCTGGCCCATGCTGAAAATTTATCTGTTCTTAAATGATGCTATTGAATTTGAAGACGTTTAACATTTATTCCCTGGGTTATTCTTCACATTATAAAATTTATAATCAAGTGTCATGTATTTATACTTATTCTCTATTAGGACAAAAAAAAAGAATTCCACAGGACTGTGGCACGGTATGTCACAGATTTAGGTACTAATCACTAAGATAAAAACTGGCTTCATTTTTGAATTTTGAAAATATTATAAAGACTCGTTTCCAGTCAGCTGCAAATTTCTATATTTTAAAAATCATGGTATCCTATTATCATATTGTGAATATGTAAAAAGAAATGCACTCCATCAATATATACTCTTCATATAAGTGGTCTAGGAATGGATGAAAAAAAAAAAACGCAGAAAGCGGCATATTTCTTACTTGAAAACTGCCTATTTTCAACCGAATTTGCCTAGTTTACAGCATGTAAAATTAGATCAGCAGGATTATTGGAAGATCAGGTAATATAGACATCAAAGAAGTGCCTAACCATTATTCAGTCTCAAAGTCGAGAAGGCAAAGCAAAATCTTGAGAACTCCCATCGAAATGGTTGCAAACCCCGGAATGAACAATATTCCGAAGTGAGACCAGGTGCTCGGGGAGTGTCAGCGTCTCCTGATTGCATGCAACACCCGTCGCAACAGCTCCATGGAAACCTGTCAAATTCGGTGATTGTTTCGATGTACATTTTGATGTACAGATCAAGTAAGTATGTCTTGTTTGGTAATGACGACAACCATTCAATCACAATGTAGAATGTCACTGATCAAGTCTAGTTTTCGTTTACAGGGCAGTCTGCGGGGGAAAATTCTAAAAAAAGAAACGACGCGAATCTTGATAGTTTATTTGAAAGAACTGTTTCTAATGCCATGCAGCAGAATCAGAATCAATTTTTGAGCGAAATGAAAAATTCTGCTACGTCTTTGGTACTTTGGTACATTTTTGGACATAATAATTTTCACACTTTTTGGCCATTTTACATTGTTTAGACTGAGGATCACTGACGAGGGTTTAGTACCCGAAATGTGCATGTCTGGTCCATGCTGTGAATTTATCAGGTCTTAAATGATGCTATTGAATTTGAAAACGTTTAACATTTGAACTACTTGGTGAGTGTCACTGATGGTGGACCAAGAGTCCCCGAGGGCACATGTAGCTCAGTTCGATCAACTTCGGTTGACCGTCTGTCTCTTTAACGCATTTGAAATTTTCTGTTACAAAATTTCTTGAAATTTCTAAAACGTGGGTCCTGTAGCATCATATCCCACCCATTCTGCTACGTCTTTTGGTACATTTTTGGACATAATAATTTTCACACTTTTGGGCCATTTTACATTGTTAGACTTAGGATCACTGACGAGGGTTTAGTACCCGAAAGGTGCATGTCTGGTCCATGCTGTAGATTTATCAGTTCTTAAATGATGCTATTGATTTTGAAGACGTTTAACATACAAAATCAGTTTGAGCGCATGGAGGAACGAGTAACCAATTCTCAGAGGGAAATGAATGACTTTCAGTTGAAAAGGTTGCAGAGAGTCTTACTAGCGAGTCGTACGTATTTCAGAGAACAGACAATGAGGACCACTTTAAATTTAACAATGAAGTGAAGGGGAGATTGGACCTGGCAAGTACGTGTTCGAAAGATAATCCTGAGCAGGGGAGTGAAAAGGCGTTGTCGTACATTTCTGAAGGTATTGAACTTTTGAACAATAGACAGAAGGTAGTAAAATTAGCAGATATGTCAGATAATGGTTGGAGGGTGGTACAAGAGTACGAGATGCATCAATTCGCATGAGATTCTGATGATGACAAACGTATTGTAAAAGCTGAGGCCAGGGCCGCTAAGAAGGTTAGAGAGGAAAAGTCGAAAAAGCGAGCCGCTCGACGTTGGACCCCTTGGAATCGAGGTCAGAATATTCCTACAGTCACGGGTGCAGGGGTACGTGGTACTAAGAGACCTGGGAATTGCTTTAAATGCGGAGAGTCCGGCCATTGTCAAAGAGAATGTACCAAAGAAATTAAGTTAAGTAGTTTAACATATAATTTGAATCCATGTTCAGTCTGTATATATTTTACGAAAAACAGTTATGCGTTGAAGGTAATCTTTGACCTTTTGGTAGGCTGAGCCATCATATTGATCACTGGAAGGAGGGTGGCGCAAGTGAGTTTATTTTGAATGTTGTAAGGGAAGGTTACAGGCTTCCTTTTAAAGAAAAGCCTGCTCATGATGTTCTGAAAAATAACAAATCTGCTTTAGATAATCCCAACATTGTTATTGAAGAAATAGATAAGTTTTTAGTAAGAAATGTATCCAGGAAATAGATCATGTTCCTAAGGTGATGAATCCTTTAACTGTTGCTTTTAATAAAGCTGGGAAACCAAGATTAGTTTTAGATTGCAGACACGTGAGCAAATTTTTGCACGATTTTAGTTCAGATCAGAGGATGTTTCTACAGCAAGAGAACTGATTGATAAGAATGACTTTTTATTAGGGTTTGATTTAAAAAGTGTATATCATTACATAGAAATATATGATGAGGACAGGGGGTATTTGGGTTTTCATTGGAAACACGAAATAAAAGAACGGTATTTTATTTTCAATATTCTTCCTTTTGGAATTTTTGTAGCAGCATATATTTCCATTAAAGTAACCAGAGTTTTGATTGAGAAGTGGCGTTCTATTGGTATACGCATTTTGATGTATTTAGATGATGGTTTATGCGCTGACGTTAGTTATGACAGGGCCATGAGTTTGAGTCATTTTCTGAAACTGGATTTCATCAAATTTGTCTTTTTGATTGCAGATGAGAAATGTCAATAGGAGCCACTAAAACAAATTACGTGGCTCGGTTTTGATTGGAACATGCACTCAGAAGATATTAAGGTAACTCAAGGTAGATTAGATCGTTTATTGGATTTCTAAGTTCTTTGCTGGCCAAATACGAAAGGAATGTCCTTTATGTGAAAGAGTTGGCAAGTGTTGCCAGTAAAGTAATTTCTATGAAGCGGCCTTGGGGCATGTTTGTCGTCTCAGAACACGAACAATGTATAATTGTATTTTATCAAGATCAAGTTGGAAAGGCTAAGTGATACTAACAAAAGATGTCATTGATGACGTAAAATTCTGGCTTGACAAAATTGTCACCCTAAATGGTAGAAACTTAAAAACTCATTGGACTAGTGAATACACAAAAGTTGTATTTAGTGACGCCTCTGAGATTGGCTTTGGAGCTTACATTGAAAGATAAATGGGACCGATGTTACAGGTATTTGGTCCGAACAGAAATCGAAACAAAGCTCAACGTGGATGGAGCTTATGGCAGTAAGTAGGTCAATTGATATGCTAAGTTATCGTTTGACCTCACAGTGTGTGAAGTGGTGCGTGGACAATAAGAATATCATGCATATTCTTGAGGTAGGTAGTCGTAAGCCAGTATTATAAATATAGCTTTAGATTTGGATTTCCGGAACCCAGAATATCAAATCTGACAATTTAAGTAAATGCTGCGATAGATACGATTAGTCGATAAAAGCAGATATTTTTGCTCATATTGATAATGTATGGGATCCATATACTGTGGACAGGTTTGCGTCAGACTACAATACAAAATGTATTCGTTTTAATAGTAGATGGTGGTGTAGAAACACTGAAGTTGTGAATGCTTTTAGTCAAAACTGGCAAGATGAAAATAATTGGTTTGTCCCACCTCCAAAACTTGTAAATAAAGTGATAAACAAGATGAAAACTGATTATGCTGAAGGTACATTGGTTATTCCAAATTGGAGATCAGCTCCTTACTGGCCTTTGTTTGGCAAATGGTATGTGAAGGACAGTATGTAGTTGGCCTCTAGTTCTGTGATATCCGGCAAGGGCAATAATGGTATTTTTCTAATTCATCTTTTTCACGTATGGTTGGTCTCAGAATATCTTTTATTTAGAAATGTGGAACAGATATGAGAAAAGTTAATGGAATTTTTATATGATTTCTGGAATAAATTTACGGACCAATATTGATAATGTTGTACGGGATTCTGGCTTGGAGGACAATGCAGAGAATAGATGTCTCGCAGAAAATGTGATGGGCTATTTGTGTTCATCGAAAAGTGAAAATATTAGAAGAAAGTATTATTTCGCATACGTGAAGTCCAAGCAGTTCATAAGCGCGAATGGTCATGTCGACATGCCTGCTAATCCGGTGCATATAGCTATATATCTTACATATTTATTAAATAAAGGTGCGTAATTTCATGTGGTGTCCGGGGCAAAATATGCTACGGTGGGCACATACATGTAATCTTAATGGTTTCCTTGACGTAACAGATCATGTTTTTGTGAACAACATTGTGGAATCTGCGATGGGAATCACGAAGCCCAAAGCTGCGAAGATCCTGACGATAATATCAACAGCACTCACAATAGAGCAACAAATGGAGCATCGAAGGACCCTAGAAAGCTTGAGGTTGGACCAGGTGCCCGGGAGGAGTAAGCATCCCCTGTTGGCTAGCCGCACCCGCCGACACGGCGACGAAATTTTAGTTTCAATAGGTAAAACTTCAGCGTGTCCCGTTTTGCTGCTCAAAAGTATTTTGACATAGCTGAAATTTCTTGTGATTCTGATCACTATTTGTTTAAACCTATGTTTGGTGGTAAGGGTGGTCCAATACTTATTTTACCAAAACAAAACAACTTCGTTCTACAAGGACTAAGGAATGTATCATTGGTAGGTTGAATGAAGTAGTAACTGGTAAAAACTTTTGTTTACATTCACTTAGAGCAGGTGGCGCCACTGCAGCGTTCAGCGGTGATGTTAACGAGCGCTGTTGGAAGCGACATTGACGTTGGAGCTCCGATAGTGCCAAGGACGGCTATGTCGTGGACTCTATTTCAAATCTTTTGTCTGTCAGTCAGAAATTAGGTTTGTACTTGACCGTAATGGGTTGTTTTATTGACTAGGACATCTGTTACAGAAACGTTATTTAATGCAGTGGATGATTACGATCTAATTTTTCATTACATAAAGAGAAGGGAGGAGATCTCCAACAAGACTCCGTTGCAGCATCAACAGTAAAACACCAAAACACCCGATGCAAAAACACAAAAGACTAGTGCAGCACGAGACGGAAAAGAGACACACGACATGTAAACATCAAACACAAAAGACTACACATAAACCGACGAGACCAATGGGTAACCGGTGCCGACTTTGGACGGCCATCTGTCACGCATGTAGCAAATGGTGTGGTTATCCTGGATTACGTGCGCACAACCCTCTCACTTCTCCAATTACCCAGAGGTCTCGAAGAACGTACAATTGTGGTGTAAAACAACCTCCTCACTGTAAGATGACATCACACAAACAAGACCGCGAACGTAGAAGCCCAAGAGACACAGATGAATATATAAATGGATATAAAAAGAGGGCATGCGAAATACAGTCCGTACTCTGCCGGCTGTAGCAAGCTCATGTATGTAATCACCCGAGGAGTCCGACTGACATTCAGAGAGGACAGGTTGTCGGGGCCCTGTCTTCTCTAATGAGGTTTGGACAGGGCCCATCATGGAGTCCCGTCGTCACAGTCAGTCAGAGTGCAAGTCTCAAGGATGCGCTTGTACAAGACTGTAGATTGGTCAAGTACCAATCCTAGTGTCCGTCTGGTGACATTAGGATCATATCCACGGTATAAAAGGCGCTTGATGATTCTGACGCATTTTCGATGGTTATGCTGCCTACCTTTGATCCTTTTTATTTTGTTTATCATATCACCATAAAAGACAGGTTGTGTAATACCCATAGTAATGTACTCTGTTTGGTTGATGTATTACTGTTTGGTTTGTTTGAGTATTAATTACCCTCACTTTATTTTGAACAAGGCAAATATCTAGTATGCTCGGCTAATTGCATATGATGCTTCCTTAGTATGTTCAGTTGAAAGGTAGAATTATATTTTACCGCGTTTTGGTAGATTAGCGGTAAAATTATGTCTGTTTTGGAACGTACTGTACTAAGCGGTATAGAGTGTTCGATTGGCAATGTGCTGGTATTTGATTGGATGAGATTATCAAATAAAAATGAGTGATCATTTTCGCGGTATGAAGTGTTGTGCATGTGGTTCATTCTACGCCGAAGCGCCTGATACACAAGTCTAGTTTTCAAATTTACGATATTTATGAATAGACACGGGGAAAAATCATTGAAAATTTTAACCATATTTGTTTATTACTTGTTAATTGGGTACTAAAAAATGTTTTTAACAACGGGCGAGGTATGTCGTAACTCTGGTGCCATAACATGATGTCTTGCAACTTTTGATATGATAATGGTAATGCATGACAGCCACAGACACAAGTTTCCATAGTGAATTTTGAAATTTTTTATCTATGGTTTTTCCTGGGCGGTTATGTATATCCATTTTAGAGTTACTTCGTGTTTGGGATTTTTCCTCGTTTATAATATTGAAAGTCACTATTAGATGAAATAGACAAAAACGATGCTTATTAGCATGAAAAGAAATGTTTAATGATTCTATTTGTGATTTGAATATTTGACTGCCATTATATCATATATGTTTACATGTCATGTTAATAATTATATTTCTGGAATAAATGCCGCGGCTGCCCTCTAGTATGCTCGGTTAATTGCATACGATGCTTTCTTAGTTTGTTCAGTGGAAAGGTAGACAATTGTCGTCCCCTTAAGGTATCCGTTGTACAAATAAATATCAAGTATATTATATGGTTAGAATTACGGCATATCTTTAATAGCAATTCTCTGTAATCATTTAAACAATTTCGGCACGCATGGTCGCCGATTTTCATGAAATTTCACACATAAGTAGGGAAGAATGAAAAAAGGAAAATTTGACAAAAATTTTACTTCTAGGTCATCTGGTTACCATGGCAACGGCCTTTAAAGTTGAGAAATCGGCAAAATTGAGCTAATTTGAAGCACTATAATTTGGTCTATATGTGACATCAATGGAAGATTTTTTATGCATCCTAAAGATTAGGACATAAAATTTTAAATAAACTCACTAGTAGAGTCTGATATTGTAAAAAAGGCTAGTTACCATGACAACATAATTAGCTAATTTTAATATATTGATTTCAAAATGCTGTTTGTATTTTCCAATTTTCCTTCTCTCTTGATGGGTATATGATAAGGAAATAAGATTTATTTTATAAAATGAGCAAATTCAAGATAAATCCACTTGTTGCTATGTACATAAGTTACCTTGGCAACTGTAACTATGGTCTTTAATATTACTTATTGTGCAACTTCAGAGTCATTTTCAAAAAAAAAATGCATCATGATGAACAGATGAAAATTGTTGGGAAATATCCAACAGAAAGAGCTCTTTCAAAAACCGTGAAAAAGCTATGGGGAACATATGTTACCATGGCAAATATTTTTTATTATTTTCATAAAACAGTGATTATTAATCCCAGAAAGTTCAAATTCAATAACAATAAAGATCAAGTAAGCCTCTATCAAAATACAATAAAAAAAGTTTCAAATAATTAATGGTTGCTATAGTAATTTGACCATACATTATAAAAATAAGCATTTTTTTGTTGTTTTTCGAAGCCTTTTCCTCAAAAAACGAAACAGGCTTACACAACCTTTTTTACATATACGATAAAGCAAAGTCTAAACTTTATTTTAGATTCAAAAAATTTCAGATTACTTAACTTTTGATGCCCGTATCTAAGGACTCAAAGTAGGCCAATGTGCAATTTATCACAATCGTTCCCATAGCAACGGGCTATTTCCTGAATATTTTTTGAAAATTTTCTTTTGTGTTATGAAAGATCTACTTGACTACATAAATTAATTTTCATCACGTTGAATTAAAATTCAATGATCTAGTAAAAAAAGGACTCTAAATATTGTCCAAAATTGCTTTCATTTTTGCAATTTGAGGTCATGTTGCCATAGCAACGAACAGAAACTTTGTCCCAATGTGAATGCTTATGTTTTATTTGCATAAAAAAGTCAAAAATATAAGTAATTTATCGTTGAATTTTGAAAAAATGCCAAAAATACTATTTTGATAGGGTACCTGTGTTGTTGCTATTGAAACAAATAGATAAGACCATAAACCCAACATTATTATTACTTAACTTGAAAGAACAATGATAGGGTACTGATAATTCATCAGTGTTTGTTTTAGATTATGCTGCATAAATTATGTATGTGAGTTCAAAAACGCCCAAAAATACATTTTTTCAATATTCAAAGTCTGTTTCCATGGCAACCGGATGTGATATTAAGAAAATTTTTAACAAATCTTTACTTTTGGGTCAGACCCAACCTTATGTACAAATTCTATCAAAATCTGAGACATGCCGTGCCATGCGTCCTTCATAAAAGTGCAAATGCTTACAGAGAATAGCTATTAATAAGTTATATCATAATTCAACATAAAAGTTGGGTTCCAACACCAAAGGTCAACATGCCAAACCATATCTAAGCCACGGAAACTATCGAGAAACTGCCGAATATTACCGAGATCATTTTAACAGTGTTTAAAGGGACGAGACGTCAGCGAGATCTCCATTTATACATTCGATACGTTAAGGGGAATGCAGAAATCAGATATTCTCGTTCACATTTTCCCTACGCAAAACAAAGAAACACATTATCACAATTAATACACATAGGCGTATCGTCTACGGAAGCGTCTTTGTCTGAACGTTATGAACTAAATGTATGACATAATGGAGGATTGCAATAATAATAAAACTCTATGTATCAAATTGAAATCAGATTCACGCAGAGAGGCATTCATGTAGAACATGAACATAGCGTTTCCTTGATAGTATCTACAACCTATTGGTTACCTACAGATATGATCAAATTCAAAGCAAAAATATGTTGATCAATATCTAGTTACAATATACGTTAATGCTGACCATCAATGATTTAAATTGGCTGTTTCACGCGTTTAAGATTCCTTTATCATATTTGTTGATTTTAAATTACAAGATACAAAAAGTAGGATATCAAACTCTACGTCTTTTCGTTTTATAAAGTATCCGATTCTAATGGACGAAATTAACATAATTATATTTATGAAAAGCTAATGAAACCTTCAAAACATTTGTACTTCAGTTATGAGGAACTGCCTTAAGCCGACAAAGAGTACAGAATGAATGTTTTCAAACCTTTTTGTTTTATCCTAGTTTTGATGACAATTTCTGGTAAGTGTATTTTGATTCATTTGAAAGTGCGATGCGTATAAAAAGAAGAAATATTTATCAAAGAAATGATCATCAAATGTTCACACGGTCTTGTGAAATAAAACTTTAGTAAAACTTGAATTGTGATGGTAAAAAAATAAAATGGAAGTGTTCCAATCAACTTTCGAATCAATATATTCTTTTTGAATTGAAGACTGTTGTCTGCCTTTATTCTGCCTTTCTCACTTTCTGTTCGTGACTGAAACTGCTGTATAAAATACTGAATATTAAACAAACAGTGTCACAGATTTTGGGATATCTTTTTAAAGATAAAAACACAAACACTTTGATACACAAATTGTCGTTCTCTTGGCCTTTATCCAGTTTAAAAATATAAAATCCCTTCTTTGCTTCTCTGGCTTTCATTGCAATTGCTATATTGGCAATGAAAGGATGTATATCGATCGATTTTACGCAGTTTTCAAAATCATTTAATTCCCTTTGTTATTTTCAAGAAATGAAGATTAAGATTGGCTCAGTAATTTTGTTGATACATCGATACACAAATTTGTTCACGGAAGTCTATTTATAGCACTATTTTTAGAACCGAGGTTCCCTCAGACACTAATATGCTCGATGCTGAAAATACACTAAGTTGATGTTTGCTTAACATTTCTAGGGTGCCATGTCTTTCTTACTTATTAAAAGATTGGCTGCATGTAGGATTTGCTCAAACTGGTCCTTATTCCAAAGATATAGAGAGACGATCGTTCGCTGTTTAAATCATGGCGGCTGCCATAACTTGTTTTCGTCTTTGGAGGTAGTTGTATCACTACGAAATAACCCCCAGAACAAACGAGATATGGCGCGGTGATTGATTGTTATGTACCCGAAACGTGAATGTCTGGTCCATGCTGAAAATTTATCTGCTCTTAAATGATGCTATTGAATTTGAAGACGTTTAATTTTGTCTTTAGATCCAAGAAAACAGTCTGTTTTCCATCAGAAGATAATATAAAATGATAAGAAATGAATCTTATTTTTTCTGTTGATGCAGGTATCACCCGAAAAATTGGACAAATAACTTTTGCATGAACTCGCGTGATGCATTTTCTGTCCAAATTTTGGGGTGATACCAGCATCAACAGAAAAAAATATCAGATTCATTTCTTAATACATCCAATTTGACGTTTTTACACTGGATAAAGGCTAGTGCATTGTATTACTGTTTGTGTTTTTATTTGTATTGTCCCTTCCCTCTGTAAGGAAATATTTCAGTTTACTACAATATTTTTTTAGACGCTGCACCAAGGTCACATGAAAACATTCTTCGAAGAGGCGATTTCTACATAGAATGTGATGACGAAAATTTCTCGCCATGCTTCTACATAATAGGTCGGGAAGATCACCTGTTGGAACTCTGTCAGTACGTTGCTCTTTAAATTATATTTCAATTTTTGAAAATAATATTTTGAGAAGTCAGCTAATATAATATGACATGAAAAAGGAACCGGAGTATACATTTTGTATATACTTATGTTGAAATCTCAAATGTACATAGACAAATAAAGATTGCGTTTTTGACCTTTTCAGCGACATTTATACTTAAATCACCGATTTTATTTTCCAAAAGAATACTTTTTAAAAAGTCATTTGAAGCAATTTGAGAAATTATAATGAAGGCAAAATCGACACTGAAATGGAAATGTCCCTCCTCAGAAAGCAAACTTTTGTACAAAACATTAATTCCAGTACACCAACATTACACGAGTTTGAATATCAATCAATTGCATCAATCAAGTGTGCTGAGGTAGATAAGGTGTAATGAGGAATCCTGGGAACAGACATTCCTCATTGAATCCTAAATATTGATAATTATTAAGATCGATTTCTGATAGACAATTTAACACTGAAATAATAGTTACTGGTGACGCAGAAAAAAAGCCACAAAATAATCATGAATAGTTGCAAAACTGTTCAGCGCCACCAGTAAGCAATTAAGAGATCTACCTCAGTATAGGAGAGTTTCAACAAAAATGCAAGAATCAACTTCAAATAAGAACTGAATTTATCAGTTGTAATTAAAATATGAATCAAAATATAAAGCCAAACTGGAGGAGTTTGACCTCCAACTACCATAAAAGGCTATTTTTTCATTTGTTACTCCAGCCAACGATGCAGCCGTGGCAGCTCCGATTCTAAAGGAATGAGAGGAATAATTGTTCAACGTCTTCAAATTGAATAGCATCATTTAAAAACAGATAAATTGGCAGCATGGACCAGACATGCACGTCTCGGGTACTTAACCCTCGCCAGTGATCCTCAAATCTAAACAATGTAATACGCCAAAAAAGTATGAAAGTTACTATGTCGAAAAAGCGTACCGAAAGACGTATGTTTGCTATCAATATTTACGATATTCAAACATTTTTTTCAAAACAGCTACAAATTGGTAACAGGTAACCGGATTGCCTAAAAGGTGACGAAAATATGTTCCGGAAAAACGAGGCTTGACTTTTAAAAATGACTGAAGGAATCTAACAGGACAGATTTTGGAATAAGTAGGCGATACAATTATTGTAGACCCCGAACCTGACTGGTCATTTTTTGAAGCGGAAAGTTTTATTTCAATGGAATTGACATTAGGGAGGTGATGAACACTATCATTTAGTAGGGCATGGCCACGTAACATGAAGGAATTCTGTACTGGTTCACATACTCTAACGAAACCAAAAAAGGCTGTAGTAAAAATATCTGAAAAAGTTTAGTTTCATAGTCTGAAGAGCAAAATGAAGGTAAAGCAAAAACTATTTTGTTTAAGATGGGAAGAGTGACTGGCATTCTGAGATCATGACGCTTATCCAAACGATTTAGACCAGTTATCATTTTCCTTATCAAAACTTTTGAGTTGGGTCACTCAAGTCAGATATTTTTAAAACACTTGTAAGATATGCCTGCCACGTACATGGAAATAGAACTAGGGGCGTATCCTTGAAATGGCAAATATGCAATGTAACCCGAAACTTGCATCCGTTTTGGTGGCCATGTTAGGGAAAGTCGTTAATAGTCCTAAAAAGATCAAAAGATCAAAGTGCAGTGTAATAAGAAGTTTTAGTTGAATCTGAGATAGAGGCATGCAAAATTACATTACTTCTAAGCCGCCTGAGAGAAGCTGGAGGAATGAAGGAGGGGGGGGGTGAGGGTGGGGGTGGGATACAAAAATTGTCCTTGTTCGGGGACGCCCGGTGAAATTTTGCCCTTTCCTGTTGAGATAAGAGATAAGCAATTACATTGAATTTGCCTTGAACATGAACTGATCTGTACTGAGTATTTTGCAATAAATACAAAAGGACGTATTACCCTTTTTGATTTTGGAGACCGTTTATTGAGAATTGACACAAGAGCTTTGTTGTCAGTATGCATAATTAGCTTTTGATTTTAAAGCATGTTCACTGTCATCACTATTGGGACAAGTTCAAGGAATGTAATGTCTTGTAAAATATCCGAACCATGCCATGTTGAGGGCCACTTGATGAAAGCCCAATGTGACTTAAAGATTGCATAGGATCCAAAGTTACTTTGACCCGCACTTTCTGTGAATAATTGTATCTCATCATCAGAGTACCAATGAGGAACAAAATATTTCGTACTTCCATTGGAAAAACTTCCAAAAAGAAAAGCCAAATATCAATATCCTGTCTGATTTCTTCGGTAATACGGACGTGGTGATAGGGTTTAGAGAGGCCAGTCATTATATCATGATTACATCGAATAAAAGCTTTATCGGCAGGAAGGGCTCGACAACAAAAATTTAAAAGGCCTGTAAGAAATTGCAAATGCTTTAGTGTAGCTTTCTTTTTGCGCCTTGAATTTTTACGTTAAAGGGAAAGCTTATTGAGTTTTTTTCGGGGATCCTATCGGACATCTCAACTGTGTCAATTTCCAAACCAAGAAATTTTAATTATGTAAATGGACCAATAGTTTTTTTCTGGAGCCAATGGTACACCGAATTGCTGACACAATGTCAGAGTACAAGGACATTAAATTTTCACAATGGTTAGTATTAGCAGCACCCGCCAAAATAAAGTCATAAATATAATGAATAACATTTTTTGGTACACCGAATTGCTGACACAATGTCAGAGTACAAGGACATTAAATTTTCACAATGGTTAGTATTAGCAGCACCCGCCAAAATAAAGTCATAAATATAATGAATCACATTTTTGGTTTTAGCCCTGCGTTTTAATTCCCATTCCAAAAACATGGATAATTTTTCAAAGAGATTGCAGGATAGAGAACAAATAAACGGCAGACACTTTTGAACAAAAAAGTGATCCGATATTTTAAATCAGAGAAGTTCAAAGTATCGGGACTTATTGGTAATAATCGAAATGCACTCTTGATATCATGTCTAGCAGCAATGGCTCCTCTACCTATAATTAGATTTGCTAACATTGTCAACGCAGAATCAAGAGATGTATACTGAACTGAACAAAATTTCTTATCAATGAAATCAATAACGCTGAAGTGTTCTGGATAAGACAAATGGTGGATGAGACACCATGATTCATCTTTTTTTTTTGGAACTAAACCAACAGGTGATACTCTCAATTTTGGAAAAGGGCAACTAGAAATAGGACCAGCGACTCTGCCTAAACGAACTTCTTTCATAGCTATTTCAAAAGCAATATTCTCTTTGCCTTGAATAGATTTTAAATTCGGACATAGAATTGGTTTTCTAGGACCGTCATAATGTAAAGGAAAACCATACTTAGACCCAAAATAAATTTCATCAGCGATATTAGAAAATGGGTACTCTATTAGGTACTGTCTTAAGATTCATGAATAATGGGTGTGTTGGCAATGCCACTAACGTCGGAATTTACCACTGTTTTGTGATCTGTCCAGATTGCGAGGGGTTAGCCATACTAGACGAGGATTGCTGGAACCTAGAAATTTACATGAAAAAGCAGCCAACAACACCATAATTATTTGATAACGCTACTGCATATCAACTTTAGTTTCGGAACTTTACTCTTCTAATACTTATATCGAAAGCAATGAAAGTGTTCCCAATATTTTGATCAAACATAACAGTGAAATTTCTGCTTTTAACATCCCTATTTCTAAATTGGATCTCCGTACAATATACTGTATACCAAAACCTCACAAGTCTCCTTACAAGTTTCGATACATTGCTAATTCAATCTAGCAACTGCTCAACTACAATTTTGTCTAGAAATTTGACATCAGCACTCACGGCTATAAAGGAACACGTGGCAAAATACTGTGAAACTGTCATGAACAGGAATGGCGTAAACTTCTTTTGGTCTATTAAAAATTCGGGGGATGAGATTGACAAAATGAAATCAAGAAATTTTGAAGCAAATACGATATCTTCATACGAATTTTCTAATATGTACACCACGCTTCCTCACGACAAAATAAATGATCGACTTCCAAACTCATTAAATGGTGTTTTGATCGAGAGGGGAAAACTTATATTTGTACATCTGAATCGAATGGTTTCTTTTCCGCCACAGATTACAAATCATACCATTCATGGACATGTGGTGACCTGTGTATTGCCTTGTCCTTCCTTTTGGACAATAGTTATGTAAGATTTAGTGAGAAACTCTAGGGTCTAGCAGGTTGTAGGGATTCCTATGGGTACAAATTGTGCGCCTCTTGTTGCAGATTTATTTTTATACACGTATGAAAATGAATTATCCAAAATCTTCAAAAAGAAAGAAAAAATGATGATGTGAAATGTTTCATTGGTACTTCTAGGTACCTGGATGATATTCTTACTATCGACAATCCTGTTTTGAAAAGTATAAAAATGTTATTTATCCACAAGAATTGATTCTAAACAAGGCAAATGTTTCAAACACAGAAACACCATTTTTGAACCTAAATATCAAAATTGTTAATGGAAAAATCCATACAAGTGTGTATGACAAAAGAGATGACTTTGCATTTAACATTGTAAATTTCCCCTGGTTTGACGGTGATGTTCATAGATTACCGTCCTATGGTATCTATATTTCACAGCTCATCCGGTACGCTAGAGCATGTACTGATGTTTTGGATTTTCATAGTAGAAATTTACAAATAACCAAAGGAAGGAGCCAAGAAACTTTTGGGACAAGGTTTTCGCTTTCCATGTCAAAAATATACAAATAACAAAAAAAAACTTATCAGTAGAGGATTTAGATATCATAAACTTGTAAAATCTTTTTGGAAATTTTACAATAACTTTTCTGAACTTCTTTCATTTGGGACGACTCCAGCATCAGAGTATACATCTTTGGGAATTTCATTGCCTTCATTTTACGGTGACCTCATAAACAAAATCAGAAGGATGAAAGGGAGATCAAACTTCAACCACAAATGTTAGGAAGTAGTCTATCGATTGCTTTACTGAGCATATGATCCTAAAGTCATCACAAAAACACTGGGCATGGCACTGGACCAAACTACAGTTTTGTACCAGTGTCTTTCCCAACGTTGCACACTGGTCAACCGTGACGACGTAACTCCATGATTGGCCTGGTTAATATCTCGTCAGAGAAGACTGGGCTTTGATTCTCTGTCCTATCTGAAAGTTGGTCAGACTTCTGGGGTGGTTTATCTTGCGCTCGCTTCAGCCAGCAGAGAACAGACTGTTATACATATGCCATAGAATCTTTTAGATCCATTTACATAGAATCTATGTAACAAGAGGCTGTTGCGTTTAACTGTTTGTGATGTCTTCACCTTACAGTGAGATGTTTATGTTTATACAACAATTGTGTGCATATGGAGACCTCTGTATCCGGATAAGTGGGAGAGTTGTACGCACGTAATCCGGATAACCACACCATTTGCTAATAGCAGATAGCCGTCCAAAGTCGGCACCGGTTGGTCTCCTTTTTCATGTGTGTTGTCATCAATGTTTTATGTTTCTGTATATCTGTTTTGTATGATGTTCTAGTGAATATTGTTGTGTCTTTTTGCGATATGTAATTTGTATGATGTCATTTATGCATCACCTTCTTGTGGGTTTGTTTCGCTGGGTGAATGCAGGGTGGTCATGCTGGAGATCATTCCCTTTCCATTGCATTGGGTATAACACAACCTGCCTCCTATGGTGATACGGTTAACAAAATAAAAAGGATCAAAGTTAGACAGCATAACCATCGAAAATGCGTCAGAATCATCAAACGCCTTTTATACCGTGGATATGATCCTAATGTCACCAGACGGACACTAGGCTTGGTACTTGACCAATCTACAGTCTTATACCAGCGCATTCTTAAAACTTGCACTATGACTGACTGTGACAACGGGACTCCATGACGCCCCTGTCCAAACCTCTTTATAGAAGACAGAACCCCGACCACCTGTCCTCTCTGAATGTCAGTCGGATTCCTCGGGTGATAACATACATGAGCTCGCTACAGCCGGCAGAGCACGGACTGTATTACGTACGCCCTCTTTTGATATCCATTTATATTTTCATCTGTGTTGCTTGGGCCAATGCGTTTTGCGGTCTTGTTTGTGTGTGGTCATCTGACAATGAGGAGGTTGTTTTACACCACAATTGTACGTTCTTCGAGACCTCTGGATAATCGGAAAAGTGAGATGGTTGTGTGCACGTAATCTAGGATAACCACACCTTCTGCTATTTCGGTGGCAGATGGCCGTCCTAAGTCGGCACCGGTTGCCCATTGGTCTCGTTGGTTTATGTGTAGTCCTTCTTTGTGTTTGATGTTTCTGTTTTGTGCGTTGACGTTCCTTGTCCCTTATGCGGGTCTTTCTTTGCTTGTCTGCTTTGCGTTCTCGCATTGGGTGTTTTGGGGTTTTGCTGGGAGTGCTGCAACCTGGTGTTGTTGGAGATCCCCTCCTTTGTTCTAGAATTATTATTTGTAAAAGAAGCTACTCTACATTTTTAGATGATGTAAATTGGAGCAGCGTAAACATTGGTGGGCATAATTGCAAAAAGCTCTTGAGCAAAACCCTTTAAATTTATAGTTATAAGACTTAAGAAATTTTGATTGGGTATTATTGGCTTTCAGATCTATAGACGATTCTTTCTCCTGTTCAGATTTCAAATTCATAAAGAGCAATCAAAGTTTTGGTCAACTTAAGACCACGATGTGGATGGATCCGCCTCTTTTTTAAGTCTAAATTGTATATCGTAATTTTTCCACCCTGAACCACCAAATCTGCTAGCTCCAAGCCTTACAGTGCGCATAAATCAAAAAGGCATCAGTCCATTGATCAATATTATCAATCTCTGTCTGTGACGTGAGATTTTTGCCCTAAAACAAGTTTGCCATCTTTGATTTTAAGTTGTTTTGATAGAGAATGAGGATCAGATGGTTCTGATACTAGTGTAGCTAAATCAACATAATCACCATTTGCAGTTTTCATTTTGATTTTGTTAGAGACGTTATATCCAAGTTCTGACGTAGCCGACTCTACTTGAAAATTTTCAATAGATACATTTTCATCTAAAATGTCAATACAAATATCATTTCCTTGCCTGTTGGCATCGTAAATAGGCATCTGATCATTTGCATTTAACTTGGCCAAAACTCTTGTTGTAACTTGGTCCGTCACATCATGTAATTGTTGTGCAGTTACGGTTGGATGAGATAACTGGCTGATAACAGGTATCTGCTGTGTTGGCCCCTGGTTATTTCCTACATGGGCTGTCGTAGAAGTAGACTTACGTCTTGTTATAGGTGGCATCGTCAATTGTAGTCGTGAAATGGAGAAAATGAATAATAAATACTAATATATCGAATTGGACGGAAAAGAAAATGAAAGATTAAAAGAAAAGGAAACAGATTTAAGAGATAAAATTAATGTATCTAACAACAATTGAAACACCAAAAATAATTGGAAAAATTCAAATGCCTCAAAAGCTTCAAGAACAATGGGCCGAGTAGCGGTATACGATATAATGTTAAACGTCTTTAAATTCAATAGCATCATTTTAAACCTGATAAATTTACAGCATGGACCAGACATGCACGTTTCGGGTACTAAACCCTCGTCAGTGATCCTTAGTCTAAACAATGCAATATGTTCAAAAAGTATGAAAATTAATATGTCCAAAAATGTACCAAAAGACGTAGCAGAATGAGTGGGATATGATGCTACAGGACCCACGTTTTAGAAATTTCAAGCAATTTTGTAACAGAAAATTTCAAATGCGTTTAAGAGAAAGACGATCAACTTCGAACTTGGCTACATGTGCCCTTGGTCCACCAGCAGTGACACTCACCAAGTAGTTCAAATGTTAAACGTCTTTAAATTCAATAGCATCATTTTAAACCTGATAAATTTACAGCATGGACCAGACATGCACGTTTCGGGTACTAAACCTTATTTATACTTAATGGTAAAACAATTACGATAACTCTGAACAATATCATAGTCAATAAATTTAGGTTATGCCGATAACTTTTATAAATCAATTTAATCTATAATGATTAAATTCTGTAATAGGAATGGTGAAATGTTGAAGACCTTTGGTGATGATATAGATTCAAATTGACTGATTTTCAAATTTAAAGTTGAGATAATTTGTTGTCAAACACTTCTCTACGGGCTCCGACGTTGGAAAGTAAGTGATAAAAAAAATGTCGCAGGGAGCTATGTTACCATTTCTATACTACAAGAAAACGTAATATAATTGTGAATAATAATTAAAAGTAAAACGAAAGTGATATCGGTGATTCGATAACCAAAATCATTCAAAGTAGACAAAACAATCTAGCGCAATAAAGGACCAATTCAGAACATACAATCCCTATTTTTTCAAATGGTAGTCAGCTTTCATTCGTTCGAAAGAAGAAGGGTTTTATTGATTTTTTTTAACGAACCGTCTTCGTTATAGCGCTGTGTTTGACTAGGATGATGATAGAATAAGTTGATCGTGTAAGCATGATTTATTATACATACAGAGTACATATTTTTAAGGACATATACTATTTATTCAGTTTCAGGATAATAGATATCCTTTATGTTTGAATCAGTTTCATCTTATTGTATGTAACAGTGTGTGTAGTGACACTTGATGATGTTATTATATGAAAAATTGAAGTTCTGCGTAAAATATACTCATGCAGACATTTTTTGCCAACTATGGCAAATTCAAAATTGTACTCAATAACTTAATTTTTGTATGATTTTCCTTCATATTTGGAATACAATATATTGGATATGCTTCTAATTGATTGAAGTGAAGAATTTGAAATGACAAATATGGAAAAAAAAACTTATCCTTATCAAGAATGATAAATATACCTTTCTGTAAAATAATATAAAATTCTTTTATTTCAAAATATTTTTCAAAGAACTTTATAATGAAAATCGGAGTTATCTTTCTTTGTACGTCAGAAATACAGAATACTCTTCGATGTGAAGATTCAACATATGTCCTTAATACCAATCATTCTTATAGGGCAATTGAGGATTTTTGCCTTCGTTGTTTAATTTTTTGAAGCGACATGTGCATGATTTTCATTAGTTCATGCTTTGAAGTAAATAACAAGTCAACAAACAACTTGAAAATATTAATGAAGATTTATTTATCATATTGTACAGTGTAAAGACAAATACATTGGAATTTATATATTCAGTCCAAAAATCTAATTCTGGTTCTACTAAAAAGTGTCGTATGGAATAGGTATCTATGGAACTCTGTGATACGTGTTTGGAGAATATTTTAAGTCATATTTCGATATTATTTTTCAATCAGAGCAAAAAATCAGCTCAAACATCCAAACTGAAAATTCCATTCTTTCTTCCAGGATAGAAGGTCAGATAGAAACATGTGTAATGCAAGTGATGGGTGATCTTCAATGTACCACAATAAAGAAAGAAAGCAAAATGGCAGTGGTGATGCAGAAATTGGCTGATACGAATTGCAAAGCGAGTAATGAAATTATTTTCTGAAAATTCGTAATTTGAATTACTTAAAAAACTATCTTCTGAATAAGAAATGTAAGATATATAAAGATATGAATGGTTGTAATAACTCATCCCGTCTTGTTGACAGCCTCATCCATATTCAGTATCATTTATCCATGGCTTACTCTTATGATAGATATACATGTACTTGAATTTCAGAAAAATAAGTGAAGAATGGAAAAAATCACGTCAAACAATATCTTTTACTACTTCTCAGAAAACATTGTTGGCATCAGATTAGTCAGAGCCATCTTGATTTCATGCATTAAGCCGTGAAAACAGATTCACCGGAGAAAAGCCCCTTTGAAAATACAACGCCTGACTGTATAACTTAGTAGCTGACAGGAAATGTTGATATTCTCTCTGCATTTGTTTATCCAGAGCATAATTATTATAAATCCTTACTAAGGGTTGGTGTTCTTGAGTCCTTAGAACGCATACGATTGGCATTACCCTCTTCATGATTTTTTTTCAAATGTCCAATACACTTTCAGAATCAGAATGTTTAGAGAAACTAGAAGAATTTAAGAACGTGACTAGTATCGCCTTCGAGGATGAAGCATTTTGCAGGTATAAAGATGACACATGTTTTTCTTATTACAATAATTTTCCAAATGACCCCTAAAATATCAGAAAAAGTTGTTAACCAACTGTATCTCTCTCGACAGCAAGCTATAAAAGTAATTTTAATTAGTATACATTGATATTGTTGATAGATTCACAGACGACCAAATAATTTTACAAAATCATATTTTGTTCAAATGACAAATATGGATAATGACCATATCCCAGTACACAGTACAAAATCGATTATTCAGAAAATCATCAACAAAAACATACAAAATAGGGATAAAACATAAACAACAGCAAACAAACAAATAACTTCACCACATGAAAAGAAGGGAACATCCAATATGGGAGTGAGACCATGTGCCCAGGAAGAATCAGCATCTCATACAAAGAAGATCCTGACGATAATCTCAACAGCACTCACAACAGAGTACCAAACTGAGCATCAACAGACCCCTAGCAAGCTAGAGTTGGGAACAGGTGCCCGGGAGGAGTAAGCATCCCCTGTTGGCTAGCCGCACACGCAACACCCATCGCTTCAATAGACATGTTGCCGATATTCATAAATGGCCGACAAAATGAAGAAAAAATGTCCGACATGGGAAGTTTTTGCGCTATTGATATAAATCTAGGGATATTTGTTAATCGAGAAAACTTTTGTATGTTAACAATTACGAACGTTTTACATAGTTATCATGAGGTACATCTTCCATTTCAGTACTATAGACAAGGCTATTGCTCTCAATCGTTATCTCTTGGATAACTGTAAAGGAAACTTCCCAAATTTGACTATTATATCAGAAGGTTTTATAGAGATCCTCAAAAGGGAGAAAAGAACATTATGTGCTCAAACAGGTATATTGGTTCTATGAAAGAACAATGGATTCTCTAAATCAATTCAAAATAAATAAACGCAATTTTAAAAAACAACAGTTACATTGTACCAATAAGTCAAGGCGATGCATGGACATTGCATTTGAACTGATGAAATGAATAAAAGTCTCGGCACTGATTTTAGAATGTCAAAATTACTTCTTTCAACATTGTCAATAGGGGGATCCAGTAAGAAATTCATATGTGAAGGATAATTGAGTTGATTGCTGTAGTATTATGAATCCATCCATCCAAACTTTTTTTTACATATTCTTTAAAAGCAATCTTCACATTCATTCATGATTTCAATGAAGTTATTTATTAGAACTAAGCCTAGGAACATTGCTTTCTTGTGACATTTCTTATTTTATCATCATATTCGTTCAAATATGCAAGGTATTTAAAATTTTGTATTTTGTAGTCCCCACTGCCAATACCACGGATACCATAGCAATTCCTCCTGCATCCATGGGGACAACTAAAGCTGTGACAGCGCCCCCTGTTGTGACAACTCAACCGAAACCGTCACTTCCTCCTTCCGTCACAACTGGCAAACCAGTATACAAATGTTTTGATGTTTTCAAATGTCCAAGTACATCAATTCACAGTCTCACACCAAACGGAAACTTGACAACAGGATATATATCTTCAGAAACATACTTTCAAAACGTTTGCAAGTAAGTTATATAAAAAAGACAGCGGTATTATCTGATAAGGAATGTTGAATATTATTTTTGATACAATAGAAAGGATGAATGCATTTTTTTTCTCTCTTTTTATTATCATTATTTATTTCCTTCTTTTACAGGTACATTGAGGAATTGTTCCAATGTAATCAATATTCAGACTTCAGTGGTTGTGAGTTCCTGAATTCCGTTATTGATGAATACGCAAAATATTACGGTACATTTTGTATGGATACACAACAAAAAGGTATTAATTATGTACATATGTACAAAAAATCGCGAATAGATTTCAGAAAGACTTCATGATTCTTTCAATACAATTTTCAAACCATTATTTGCATATAGATGGAATATATTTGATGGGTTCTTACTCATAACTTATTTTTTCGCTCAGATAAAACATAATTATAATATTATGAAACAAATGAAAAAGAATCGCATAAATGAACTGTTTCTGCTCACCGAAAAAAAAATCGGGAATACTTGAAAATGGCAACCCCCCCCCCCGAATTGAACAAGTAAGGGTCGGCTGCTAGATAAGGGTAGATAGTTAAAGAAGATCCTGACAATAATAATAGTGCGGGCTGAAACAGAAATATATTTTTCTTTCGCCTAATTTATTTCATATCTATGATAAAAAGAATTTGAGTCATCTTTTTTTGACAGGAGAACTTTTAACTTTGATACCATGCATGAACGTTCACAGCCTTCAGCTTCACGTGTTTGCCTCTATGGCATAAAAGATGGGCCCTTTGGAAACCATACTGACATGGCCCAATTATCTAGGTCTACAAAAGATGTCCAACGAAGAGCATGTACTGTATGATAATGATCCAGTTAATTCCTTTCAAATAGAAAAGAAGGGAGGAGATCTCCAACCAGACCCCGTTGCAGCATCAACAGCAAAACACCAAAACACCCCGATGCAAAAACACAAAAGACGAGTACAGCACGAGACTCAAAAGAGACACACGACATGTAAACATTAAACACTAAAGACTACACATAACCCGACGAGACCAATGGGCAACCAGTGCCGACTTTGGACGGCCATTTGTCACGCAAGTAGCAAATGGTGTGGTTATCCTGGATTACGTGCGCACAACCCTCTCACTTCGCCAATTACCCAGAGGTTTCGAAGAACGTACAATTGTGGTGTAAAACAGTTTCCTCACTGTACGATGACATCACACAGACAAGACCGCGAAACGCAGAGGCCCCTGAGACACAGATGAATATGTAAATGGATATAAAAGGGCATGCGTAATACAGTCCGTGCTCTGCCAGCTGTAGCGAGCTCATGCATGTAATCACCCGAGGAGTCCGACTGACATTCAGAGAGGACAAGTGGTCGGGCCCTGCCTTCTATAAAGAGGTTTGGACAGGGCCCGTCATGGAGTCCCGTCGTCACAGTCAGTCAGAGTGCAAGTCTCAAGGATGTACAAGACTGTAGATTGGTCAAGTACCAAGCCTAGTGTCCGTCTGGTGACATTAGGATCATATCCACGGTATAAAAGGCCTTTGATGATTCTGACGCATATTCGATGGTTATGCTGCCTACTTTTGATCCTTTTTATTTTGTTTATCATATCACCATAAAAGACAGGTATACCCATAGTAATGAACTCTGTAATACCCATATTAATGTACTCTGTACTTTGTTGAAGTATTTCCGTTTTTGAAATTGAAAAGCAATTTTCATTGAAAGTTTAGTGAATGAAAGTCACGCACATATCCAAACTCCAAAATCAATAATGTTAAACGTCTGCAAATTCAATAGCATCATTTAAGAACAAATAAATTTGCAGCATGGACCAGGCGTGCACATTTCGGGTACTTAATGCGTCTTAGTGATCCTCAATCTACACAAAGTAATAGGGCCAAAGAGTGTGGAAATTATTATTCTCAAAAAATGTGCCGAAAGTCGAAGCATACATTTTAGTCGAGGATTTTACAAAATGTAAAACAAGGTTCTCCACCAACGGAGTTTGAAAAAATATCACAATTTCACAAGACACCACTAAAGTGAAATCAACAAAAACATTCCTAAAGAACGAGTAAAAAAGTACTATGAGGGACAAAATAAATGGAATGGACTAGCATTACCAACTGCCTTTAAAAAATCTTCTCTAGTCAGGCAAATGAATATATGTCAATCCAAAAATCAGGTCAATGATTTCCTATTTATCCCAGTAATCTTATTCTTATACTAGGGGTATTTTCTCAATGCATTTTGGCATTACTGATGATTCAGTATCAGTTAATATGCACATATGGTCACCATTGGTATATATTACAATTGAACATTGATATTGATATAGAATGTAATGTAACCATAGAATTATGATAACTTTCACACTCTTTGGTCATTTTACATTGTTTAGATTGAGGATAACTGACGAGGATTAAGTAACCGAAACATGCATGTCTGGTCCATGCTGCAAATTTATGTCTTTTAAAATGATACTATTGAATTTGAGGGCGTCTTAAATTTCAGATGAATGGCTAGATTGTTTTATTTGATTTTGCCTTACTATTTCGATTAAGAGACTGAATAACTGATGGGTACTTCTTCGATGTTAATTGTTATACATTAAACTTGTAAGTTTGTCCAACAATGATAAGACTCCTCACCAAATGAGGTCAATACATCAGGAAATTCAACAGCGCATAATAAGGGTCGTACATGCAATGTTTGTAGTACCTGTATTTGTTCAATCTCTATTTATAATTATTCCCATTGTTGCAGGGCGTATCATTCCTTTGTTAACAATGCTGCTCGGTATGCGGACCAATTCGGTGGAGCGGGACTTGACCCCATTGTTAGATCTATTCTCAAAGACCTCGGTGCATTGGCAGAACAAAATGTTGCTTATGGCTGTTTGGACCAGAACTCCCATGGCCTAGACATACAGTGGTCTTTTTTCCTTCCTGTCGAGATTGAAGATCTTTCGATGATGATTCCTTTGATAGTTTGTTTGGAGATAAATGAAAAAATGAAATTGTAAATCCTTATGTCAAACAACAGATATCGTACCTTCCAGATGGCGGATACATGCTCAGACATGATTGAATACCTAAATAATAAATGCTAGTAATCAGTATAAAAATATGAGTTTACGCCAATTCTATCAGAGATATCAACGGCTTTACATACTAAATTTTTATGGACCCGAATCAAAGATTCGGGGGAATATAATTTTGCCTGTCAGTGTGTTTGTCCGTCTGTGTGTCCTTGACAAAAAAACTTTAACATTGGGCTTAACTTTTAAATAGTAAATTATAGGGCTTTGATATTTCATATGTGTATTTCTTATGAAAGACCTGTCCATTGCTACCAATCTTTTTTTATCTCATGACCTTGACATTTGACTTACTTTTCATTTATTTAAAATGAAGCATAACTTTAGAATGGTAAGAGATTGGGCTTTGACATTTCAAATATGTTTTCTTATAACAACACCTTTCCATTTATACCAATATTTTCTACCTCGTGACACTGACCTTGGACCTACCTTTCATAAATTTTAACTTTGGGGCATACAGTTTGAATGGTTAGTGATAGGGCTTTGGCATTAACATGAGTATTCCAAGCATGAGCATTTACATGAGTAATCTTGGTGATGTGATTGACAAATTCAAATCTTTTAATTTTAAAGCCGATTCTATCTCACCCTACGACTTCTCTAACATGTACAACACCCTCCCTCATGAGAAGATAAAAGATCGATTACATGGTGTTTTGATCGAGAGGGTAGAACATTCATATGTACTTCTGACACAAATGAATTCTTTTCCTCAGTATAATACAAATCGTACAAAGTCATTGGAATTCATATGGGTACTGGTACTAAATGTGCGCCTTTGGTTGTAGATTTGTTTTTATACACATATGAAAAAGAATTTATGCAAAATCTGCAAAAAACTCAAGAAATTTGATGACTTCAAATGTTTCAACGGCGCCTCTAGGTATCTTGATGATATTTTGTATATTAATAATCCACATTTTTATGGCACGCCAAAGTCACATAAATTCGATAAACTAGATTTCACAGCTGTAAACCCTAGTTTACACCTGGAAAACCTAGTTTCCCGAGTGTAAACTTGGGTTTACAGATGGTAATGATAATTTTGCTGTGGGTGCTACAACCTGGTGTTGTTGGAGATCCCCTCCTTTGTTTTAACTCTAGGTGTCATAAAAATGATAAGATTTGCATTCAGAAATGTAAACCTATGTTTACGTATGTGAAACTAGGTTTTGCAGGTGGAAAAGTATGTTTATATATAATTTTGGGTAGAAGTTAAAACTATTGTTAACATAAACTAATTCTGATAATGATAATGATGAATTTTTGTCAAAGACATTTTAAAATAAGTGTAAATGATAATTCCTAATTTCTGTTAACAAAAGTTTTAGTCAATCAGATAACCTGTTTCTTTCTGGTAATGGTAATTTTATACAATGAAATTGCTTGATATAGTCTGATAATGGAAATTTTTCTCATTTCTTTTAACAAAAGTTTTAGCCAATCAGATAACCTCTTTCATTCTAGTAATGGTAATTTTATCCAATGAAATTGCTTGATACAGTCTGATAATGGAAATTTTCCTAATTTCTGTCAACAAAAGTTTTAACCAATCAGATTAACCCTTTCAATATGGTAATGGTAGTTTTATCCAATTAAATGATTGACCTGAAATAGATTCTGTCTTGGATCGTTTGAATAGTATTTTACTTTGTGAGCAACGTAGCGCTCAACAAGAAAATTTAGACGACAGTAACTGTAAATAAAAAACAAAACAAAAAACGCACAAACTGATAATACGCAGAGTAATTTACTGATATATATATATATATATCGAAAGTGTTTGTTAAACGCATTCTGATTGGATGAAATTTCCATTACCGCAAGTAAAACCTATCCTGATTGGTCAAAATGCTGATTCTCAAACTTGAAAGAAAAAACCATTACCACGACTAAGAGCTCATTTCATTGTATGAAATATATATTCACATTCACAGGAATGCATTTTGATTGGTGGAAAGTGGTGTTAACAAGAAATTATTAAGTGAAACCTGGTTTCACATTTGCTAACATAGTTTCATGCAATAAAATAGGTTTTGGCATGTAAATCATTGAACATTAGCACGTGTAAACTATACTTTACACGTGCTAATTATCAATGATAAGAATTCGTGTGCCGATGTGATGAAAATTAGAAAAACTAGGTTTTACGAGTGAGAAGTTAGGTTTTCGCTCCTAAAACTAGGTTTCACAACAGAAAAACTAGGTTTCACAGCTGCAAGCATCGCGATGTTCCAAGATTGCCATCGTACGGAATTATATCTCATCAGGTACGATAGAGCTTGCTCCAATGTTTCGGATTTCCATGACAAAAATATACAAATAACAAAAAAAACTTATCAGTAGAGAATTTAGATATCATAAACTTGTAAAATCTTTTTTGGAAATTTTGCAATGACTATTCTGAACTTCTTTCAAAATTTGGGACGACTCCAGCATCAGAGTATACATCTTTGGGAATTTCATTGCCTTCATTTTACGGTGACCTTATAAACAAAATCAGAAGGATCAAAGGCAGATCAAACTTCAACCACAAATGTAAGAAAGTAGTCGGTCGCCTGCTTTACTGAGGATATGATCCTAAAGTCATCACAAAAACACTGGGCATGGTACTGGACCAAACTACAGTTTTGCACCAGTGTCTTTCACAACGTTGCACACTGGTCAACCGTGACGACGTGACTCCAGGATGGGCCTAGTTGAAAGCTCGTCAGAGAAGACTGGGCTTTGATTCTCTGTCCTATCTGAAAGTTGGTTAGACTTCTCGGGTGATGAATCTTGAGCTCGCTTCAGCAAGCAGAGAACAGACTGTTATACATATGCCATAGAATTTTTTAGATCCATTTACATAGAATCTATGTAACAAGAGGCTGCTGTGTTTAACTGTTTGTGATGCCTTCACCTTACAGTGAGAAGTTTTATGTTTATACAACAATTGTGTGCATATGGAGACCTCTGTGTATCCGAATAAGGGAGGGTTGTACGCACGTAATCCGGATAACCACACCATTTGCTAATAGCAGATGGCCGTCCAAAGTCGGCGCCAGTTGCACATTGGTCTCCTTTAGCATGTGTTGTCATCAATGTTTGATGTTTCTGTATGTCTGTTACCATTGCTTTGCATGATGTTCTGGTGAATATTGTTGTGTCTTTTTGCGATATGTAATTTGTAAACTTTCTGATCGACAACATTTTTGTGGTGTTTTGAGGAAAGGTCTTCCAGCAAATTGTCGGAATTCCAATGGGGACCAATTGTGCCCCACTCCTTGCCGAAATTTTCCTTTACTCGTACGAAGCTGAATTCATTCAATCTTTGGTCTCTGAAGGGAAAAGATACTTAGCTTCTGACTTCAACTTCACTTACAGATACATAGACAATGTGTTGTCCATCAATAATCCAAAATTCGCGGATTACCTGAGCAGTATCTATCCTTCGGAGCTTGAAGTCAAAGAAACTACAGAGACAAATAATTCAGCATCCTATTTGGACATAATGTTGTCCTCGACACTGATGGTCACATGAACACCTCACTCTATGACAAACGTGACGACTTTAATTTCAGCATTACAAACTTTCCTTTTCTGAGTAGTAACATCCCTTCATCGCCTGCTTATGGCGTGTTCATATCTCAGTTGATACGCTATGCCAGAGCAAGTACCAAATATACGGATTTTGTTCTGAGAGCTTGGCGTCTTTCAGATAAGCTTCTCAGTCAGGGATATGTTTGTGACCGACTAACATCGTCACTGAGGAAGTTCTACGGTGGATATGGGGAACTCGTCATACACTATGATGTCCCACTCTTTAGAATGGTGGATGATATTCTGTCATAGACCATTTGAACCATCCAACCAAAGATTGTACTCTATATCTTCCAAAATGGAAGTAACCGGATGTGACAGTTCTACCGAATTGAAGCTACGGGTGTTGCATGCAAGCAGGAGATGCTTACTCTTCCTGGGCACCTGGTCTCACTCTCATATCGGGAGTTCGCTTCTTTTCATATGGTGGAGGTTTTTGTTTGTTTGCTTTGGTTCCTGTTTTATCCTGATTTTGTATGCCTTCGGTTTCTGATTTTCTGAATTATCGATTTTGTGCTGTAAACAGGGATATGGTCATTATCCATATTTGTCATTGTATGATGTCATTTATGCATCACTTTGTTGTGGGTTTGTTTCGCTGGGTGAATGCAGGGTGGTCATGCTGGAGATCATTCCCTTTCCATTGCATTGGATATAACACAACCTGCCTCCTATGGTGATATGGTAAACAAAATAAAAAGGATCAAAGGTAGACAGAATAACCATCGAAAATGCGTCAGAATCATCAAACGCCTTTTACACCCAGGATATGATCCTAATGTCACCAGACGGACACTAGGCTTGGTACTTGACCAATCTACAGTCTTGTACCAGCGCATTTTTGCAACCTGGCTGTCAGACTGTGACTACGGGATTCCATGATGGGCCCTGTCAAAATCTCTTTTGAGAAGACAGGGCCCTACCACCTGTCCTCTCTGAATGTCAGTCGGACTCCCCGGGTGATAACATACATGAGCTCGCTACAGCCGGCAGAGAACGTACTGTATTACCTACGCCCTTGTTTGTGTGTGGTCATCTAACAGTGATGAGGTTGCTTTACCCCACAATATATATTCCTTACTCCAATGTGAAGGAGTTTCCTGTTGCTGCACCGAATTTCACTGCTTTTTATATATACACCTTTCAGAGTGTCACACGTGTGTTTATGTGACCATTTTATTTACCATCCTCTATCATGAATTAGTTATAACAGGGACTCCTTAATTATAATCCTTCCACAGGATGACAAGTTGCTTTTCTCATATCTTCCTCTAGGAGCTTAAGCCATGGATTTACAGCTCTCTGTCTGGCTGTGTAAAAGTTTCATTGAAATATGATCGGTTACTTCACTTATGTAACAACTTTTAAATATTCATGATTATTCCAAAACATAAAAGAAAAAAGAAGGAAATATGAAAAACATATATAGTATTCAGATGCAAATGGCAAATTTCTCAGCTCCTGATGTTGTCATAATATCAGTAAGGAGGGTCAAATGTAAAACGTTAAACCTCCTGCACCCGTCATTCTTCAAAAACTGGCCTAAAAACAATATAAATATTGCTTGACTCCTCATGGACCAAGTTTGGATTAAGATCCTTCTTCTCTCCACAGACCTTACATCTAACTTGCGAGGTGCTGAAAAAAGACTGCTCATCAATCTCTGATTACTCAAATGGTAACAATTTTGAGACATGTCAACATTTTGCGTTGTGCGGCAATATCAATTGCAGAAATCTGACAAGCTGATCAATATTTATGGTCTTATATCCTTCTGGAGTTATGATGTAGGAATTAGAACTTTCATACGTGTTCCTGAATCATCCATCCTTAGCATTCTCACACGCTTATGAAAAATGACCATTTGCGGTAAACGATTCACTTCTATTCTTGCACAATGCCCAATGTTTCTATTTCATTCTACATGTATTTTTGAGAAAGGAGGGGATCTCCAACAACACTAGGTTGCAGCACCCACAGCAAAATTTCAAAATACCCAATGCAAAAACACAGAGAAGACACCCACAGAAAGAGACGCAGAAGGGACATGGAACACCAACTCACACCATCGAAACATGAAACATAAAAGACCACACATAAACCAATGAGACCAATGGGCAACCAGTGCCCACTTAGGACGGCCACTTTAGAGTTTCATGTGGTGAGGAAGTGTTGTAATTTAGCGACAAATGTTGGACAGAAGCATCCCCATGATCTTCTTGTAAGGTTATCTCTTTTTCAGTTCCTATGTGTTTATACGTGTACCTATACTACTTTTATATCTAATGTGCCTATCTTTCGGCTTCTACATATTTTCACTATGAAAAATCAATGATGTGTAGTAATATAATCACATAAAGATTTCTGATAAATCACAACATTATGTCTTCAAACAATAAGAAATGAATATTCAGCGAAACGGACATCTGCTTATTACAGAATTTATTGTGCATGGCGCTATGAAAAAAAACCCTCAGATTTTGTAATGATGATCCGGTGGACAAGAGTTTCCCGTGAGAACCCTTTCACTTTCAATTGTCAAATTTGTACTTCACCATATCCTTTCATGATACTTCCACGAGAGAAAACAAGAATATTTCGATTTTAGCAATAATATTACGGAAGTACAGATTGTACTACTTTTAAGCTCGGAATAAGATTCTAAAAGCAGACATAATTTAACGTATATCCGAAGGGAATTTCCAATTTGGTACAGTACTGTGATACTTTAAGTCTTTTTAGTCGAGTAATATGTACAGGATTTGGGATTCCACAATGTTCTTGTTGAAGCATGTTAAGGATATGCTTTTCTCTACCATTATTTCGGCGATGTGATTCGTTATTCTTCACAAAGTTTCAATACAGTGTTCCTGCTGATCATCATCCGTTCAAAAACAAACAAGAAATACCGTACATATAGCCAAAACACCACTGATGTTTTGTTTTCAAAGTTTATGTTCATACTAAATGCTCAACGCAATATACATTAAAACGCACAGAATACGAAAATGAACGGTCGTTTACATGGATAAGGACTGATGCAGAAAACAGCAAACAAGAACTCGCCGTAGGCATGTAACATAATCCTAAATTTACATATTATGTCTATTTGTCCTGATGGCGATTGTTTATTTATGTATTTATTATAACCGGGTGATGTACAGGTACCTGTCTCCAAGGATAACATTTCTCATTACAAATTTCATGTTTTGAATAACAAAAATATCTGAAAATAATTAACGGTCAAGCCTCTTCACACAATAAGGTAAGCTACACTATATATACAAAATGGAAAGCTCTTTCCAATAATTTTATTGAAGAGAACTAATTAGTCAGCCAGTTACAAAGGAAGTTTAGATGAAAATGCTGTATGAATCAGTATTTGTGATATTGCTCTGCAGCTTTCAATCAAGTATCGGTAAGTTCAATTGGAACAGTACATGTATGCAATGCATATACATGTACTTCCATCGAGCATTTCTTTTTTTTTCCTTTTGAAAAAAGCATATTGATATCTTTAAATTTCTATCACACAAGGAATTAAACATGTTTAATTAGTTGTGGGAAAACTAGCGTTTATATAGAAATAATTTCCGATGTGTTATTGCACCAAAGGTTGAATGTAAACGTCTTCAAATTGAATAGCATCATTTAAGAACAAATAAATTGGCAACGTGGACCAGACATGCACGTTTCGGGTACTTAACCCTCATCAGTGATCCTTAATCCTAAATCTAAACAATGTAATATGCCAAAAAGTATGAAAGTTACTATGTCGAAAAAGGGTACCGAAAGACGTAGCAGGATGGGTGGGATATGATGCTACAGGACCCACTTTTTAGAAATTTCAAGAAATTTTGATAACAGAAATTTAGATTGCGTTGAAGAAACGATCAACCGAAATTGATCGAACATTATAAATGCGGTGCTTTTTAAAAAAAAAGTCTTTGGTGCTGTTGAATTCATAAATATATCACTCTTTGTTTCTCATTGTAATTATATAATATCTATACAACTTAATGTTACCGAAAAGGGAATGATTCTAACTTATAATATTTATTTCGTGTTTACGCATATAAATTTGTATACTGATTGTCATGATTTTTGGTTGTTTGTCCAGATTGGAAGCTTTAACATTTTCTTCCTTTATTCTTCTCTTTCTGTTATTTTTATATTTATTTGTTATTCAATTGCATGATTTATAATATTTAATTTTTTATTCAGATTATTTAAACTATATTTAATTGCTCAATTCAGTCGTATGTGAATTATTTGCCATTTGTAGCATTTCGTATAACAGATGATCTTCCTTATCATCATCATCATCATCATCGTCATCATCATCATCATCATGAAATTGTCTGATTATTTTTCTTTCAGAAGCTGCTTCTATTCTATCTGGTAACAACACCAGCCAATATCATTGTCTTGGTTTATTTGAATGTCCAGCCACAAGTCATGACGTCATTTTTCCGCAAGGAAACCTCACATCTGGATATACCTTCACAGAGAAATATTTTGAGGGCGTTTGTCAGTAAGTGGCAGTATGGAAAATGTTATATTAACAATTGAAATTATAGAAGAAATCGGAAACATAAATCGCTTCAAATGCTAAAATTGACGTTATGTTTAGCACATAATGGCGAACTAATGAAATATAGGAACTTGCCTTCAATTTACGACCTGACACTTATCTGTGAATGTGAATATGAAAATATATTTAAGAAATACAAAATGATAAGCCGGGCTCTATTGTCTCATAATGCCCTCGCGTCCTCTGCCAATCACATTTATCACCTCGCCGCTGACGCCGCTCGGTAATAAATGTGATTGGCTGAGGCACTCGGGCATTATGAGACAATAGAGCCCGGCTTGTCATTTTTATTTCTATTCCAATGATGACCATCGATTCTTGGTAAAAACCAGTTCCTGCCGGTTTATCTGCTTTCAGAAAATGGGTAGGCGTGGCTTATCGCTATAGGGCCTATATTGGAGAATAGAGCCCGGCTCGCGTCTGTTGTCTTAATAGGGAAAAAAGAATAAAGTCATATTAGAATACTTGTTTTGTACGTTTCATTTTCCATTGAAGTACTTATTTTTGCATCATCAGATTCTAAATACGACTATAGTGTCTAAACTGAACAGTTTATAATAAATAAACGCTCGCAAAGTTAGAAAATGTTGTCACTTTTTTATATAAGGCTGTTTTGTGCCATACCCAATTTTCTTCACATAATTATAATTCTTATCTAGCTAAACATTTATGTAAATGAAAGGCGAAAAATGGATCTTTTTTCAAGCTATGCTCAATACTTCACAGATACATAAAGGAGTTAGCTGATTGTACTGTCGGAGTCAACCTGGACTACACAGAATGTGGATACGTGGAATCTATATTGTTTGGATATAGACAATTCTATTTCACAATGTGCTCTAACACATCTCCCTTGAAATGTAAGTATTCTTTTCCATATGAAAAATGAGAAATTTATCTTGATATTATTTGACGTAATATATCTGATGGGCATCGACAAGGGTTCGACTAGGTCCAATCTGATTAATATTACGCCCTCTTTATATCGTGAACTACATAGAAATCTAACAACGACCGATTGGAGAACTTTAGATAGGTACATATTGGCCAACTACGTATTGGCCATGTTTCGTTCGAAAATAGCATAAACCACTATGAATGTTTCTGATCTTCATTTAAGTTTTTTTGTCGAAATGTTTATAATTTTTGATATAACATGTATCCACCTCATTCGTAATTTTAGAAATAAAAGAACCCCGAACACAACACACTTCACAAGTAACGTAGATGTATGTTATTGAGGCCGATATTGCTGTAGTTGAGCGTCATTCGGATATAACTTTTTCAATTTCATATTCGGGACCAAGTTTGCAGAACATATTTTTAAGTCCATGTAATAAACAAATAAGTTAAAGAAGATCCTGACGATAATCTCAACAGCACCCACAATAGAGCGCAAAATTAAACATCGACGGACCCCTAGCAAGCTAGAGGTGGGACCAGGTGCCCGGGTGGAGTAAGCATCCCCTGTTGGCTAGCCGCACCCGCCGTCGATGTTTATGAAGCATGGAAATGAAAATATAAAAACTTCATGCACTGTCTGATATTATGTCTATATAGAAAGTGCTATGGTGACAATGTCAGGGAAGTATATTCAAAACACTTACTGTCAAAACTCTCATTGGTTCTTGTGCTACTTTGACGGGTCTCGTTGGTTTATGTGTTGTCTTTTATGTTCGATGTTTGATGTCTCGTTTGTTGTTCCTTGTATCTTGCTGTATGTGTCTTCTCTGTGTTTTCACTTGGGGTGTTTGGTGTGTTGCTGTGTATGTCTTCTCTGTGTTTTCACTTGGGGTGTTTGGTGTGTTGCTGTGTGTGTCTTCTCTGTGTTTTCACTTGGGGTGTTTGGTGTGTTGCTGTTGGTGTGTGTGTCTTCTCTGTGTTTTCTCTTGGGGTGTTTGGTGTGTTGCTGTTGGTGTGTGTGTCTTCTCTGTGTTTTCTCTTGGGGTGTTTGGTGTGTTGCTGTTGGTGTGTGTGTCTTCTCTGTGTTTTCACTTGGGGTGTTTGGTGTGTTGCTGTTGGTGCTGTAACCGAGTCCTGTTGTAGATCCCCTTCTGTCTTTGATTCGCTTTCATACGTTCTAAATTGCCGTTTAAAATGCGACCAATCAAAACGCTCCTTACGACTCAACGAACGAAGAAATTAAATGTGTTTAATTTACGGATTAAACAAATATGTTAAGTAATGATAGAAGATATGCGCTTACACAATAAGTCGCATGCTTTGTGTTATTTACCAGAAATTGATTCTAAATAAAGACATTAATTCTATAAATATCACAAACATATAAAACACAGTAGGACATAGATGAATCATGATAAAAACCAATATCTAAAGTCTCTATATAGACATTGTTAGACAAGCAAAACCATATTAAGATTAAAAATAAAAAAACAAACCAATAAACTAAAACATTCTGCAAAAGGTAACGTCCAAATAGCGATGAGAGTAGTTGCACGTGGATAGTTAGTAGAAGTCCATTATGAATTTCAAGATTCTGAGTTGTGGTTGTGAGCATGACTGACGGACTCACTGATATACTAGAACGTCTATTGAATGCATTCAACTATCATACGGAATGAAAATACAGGTGAGCAAAATCATTGCCTGTCACAAAGTGTACGAGAGAGAGGTTGTGTGAAAGAAAAACAAATCATCTTGATGTAAATCATTAAAATGAAAATAAGACGTCCTTAAGAATGTACTACGTTGACTTCTCCTCATATGAAAACATGGATTGACAATTATTTCTTCAACAGTACAATTTTCAAAAGTAGGATTTGTATGTTAAAGGAAAATAATAATTTTCAAAATTACAAAATTGAGGTTTTAACCCCTTTATTTGTAGACCGACTGATCCAGCTGATCCCTTGTATGAACAGTCATTCCTTACAATTGGATACCATGAGTTTGATTAATATGTTAATAGGAAAGTTGAGTTTGATGTCAACGTTGCCTTCTGACGCTAAAATAACTTCTGATGCTGAAAAGGGCACGATTCTAAGTAAAAATGATATAAGTTGCAGGTATGTGATTTTTGTCTAGAATGTTTCTCTTCGTGTTTGTCAACTCTTTGTTTTCACACAGGGGTTGATTTACTATTGGTGTTTCAACCAAGTTATGTGAGATATCATTTCCGTTCTTCCAGATACGTATGCATATTACCTCAATCTTATTTCTGCTCAGAGGGGTACAGTACCTGTAGTTATAGTATGATTTACAAAGTATTTCTTTAAAAGGTAAAAGACAAGTGTTAAAACCCTTTATCGAGAGTTTAATGTCAGTTCGTGAAATGCTATTTAGTCCAGGTGCAAAAAGCACACTACAACGGATAGATAGGATCTTTATCTAAGACTAAGAAGGATATTTATTTCTACTTTGATTGAAGATTAATATGCCTTTGAAACATTTGAATTTATTTATCAGCTCATCGTAAACGATTTCGAAATTTATTTTTTATGAAAAAGTAAATGTATATTTCAGTAGAGGTACAAATTATGATAACTGACGCTGATGTAACTTGAAATGGCTATTGCATGTTTAAGGTACCGTATTAGGGGTTTATTGTGGAAAAGATATAAAGTATGGACATCAATGTCTTACATATTAGTAGATATATGATATTTTGTTAACGTTTCATTTAAATCGCCATGAAACCTCATTTTCCCGAATATTGCCAGAGTCGTGCAACTTCGCTAGCTGTATTTAATTTTCTGTGATCAAAACAACCGGAGGTAGAGTATTATATACCTAATGCCTTAGAAGTAGACATGCAGTAAGTCAGGTGCCCTAAAGAACCCAATTAAACCACTTTTCTCAAGGAATTTTTTATTGAATCCAAGTTTGTCTTCATTAACTATGACTCGACTATAGTTTGGTGCTATATTGTTAGTGCTGTCGAGATTATCTTCAGGATCTTCTTTAACTCATAGTATTTACTGCACTTTTTTCTAATTTCCGATAGGTCTGTATACGAATTTACAGAAGAGACATCAAAGCTGGATAAGGATATGTGCGGAGCAGAGTATGGCAACATTGTTTACATGCTATTGGAAGGTGTGGCCTCGGTTACAGAGAAGACCATTGGATTCGGTTGTGATGACATTATTTAAATACTTACATATTGACTTTCAACAACTGATTGCTTCGTCGACAAACTATGTTAATAACAACTGGTATGTTGAAAACAATTTCGTAAATATTGCTATTCTAAGAATATGAAAAAAAAATCTTATGATTACATATTTGAAGAGTAGTTACATGTATTGGAATGAAAAAAAATGCTGATATGGACTGCTATACACTTTATTGAGCAAAAAGGCGTTGCATTATTTTAATGTATGATATTCTACTTCAATAAACCTCAGTATGTATCACGGCTTATAAATAGATTCTCGCATAAAGTATATGTTATTCAAGATAAAGAATTATTTATCTGGTTTTTTTTTCAATTCCCTTCTTTCAAATCTGATATAAATCAAAACTCTGAGTAGAAAAATGACTTCTTCTGTCTGTTTGATCAAACGATTTCAAACATTAACAATTTATTCTGATATTTTGGTAAATATTCTTGAAAGCTTGGAATATATCAGATAGTGCGTGGGAATTTTTTTTTTTCATAATGCTTGTATAGACATTTGTTTTTCCATTAAAGCATTATACCAGCAATGTTATTATTAGCATTTTCATGTCGATTAGAACTACGTCATCTTTAACTTCTATCAACTGTCGCTGCAGGAAACAATTTGATTTTCTGAGCATCAGGAAAAAAATGCGCGTTTCTTCAAAATATATCATGAAATTTTGCCAAAGCACAGACTTCTATACATACAACGATGTATATGTACAATAAATATACATACAATGTATCAGCTCATAGATACTATGCAAAAGATATACCTGTAACATGAAAATTACAAATATGGATAATGACCATATCCCTGTATACAGCACAAAATCGATAATTCAGAAAATCAGAAACCGAAGGCATACAAAATCAGGATAACACAGAAAACAAACAAAAACCTCCACCACAGCGGACTCCCGATATGAGAGTGAGACCAAGCGCCCAGGAAAAGTAAGCATCTCCTGCTTGCATGCAACACCCGCCGCTTCAATTCAGTAGAACTGACATATCCGGCAGCTTCCATTTCGGAAGACATAGAGTACAATTAATCTTTGGTTGGATGGTTAAAATAGTCTATGACAGAATATCATCCATAAAATATGGGTGTATCGGTGCTTTGCTTCGGGGTCTGCAACCAAGTCTGTTTGAGATTGCCTTTATAAACCTTGAATTTTGATTGCTTTCTAAAATAGTTCATCCTCTATGTGAGAGGTGTACGTCTCCTTTGCTTTGTAAACATGAAAGAAGTACCTATCAGTTATTCAGTCTCTAAGTCAAGAAGGCAAGGCAACACCATTAGAATTTCGATTGAACGCTTTCGAACCTCTGAATTAATAAGACCAGGTGCCTGTGGAGAGCGGCGTGTATGATATCCGGTATGTGTTAGGAGCATAGTATTACGTATTTTGCCAGTTTAAACGAAACGCAGTCTTGATGTACATATGAAAACTTATTAATCTCACAAACTTAAATATCTTTAATGAAAACAAAGATCCTAATCTGCTGCGCTTCCAACAAACAAACTTCGAGACAAATTGCCAAATATGAAATGAAAATATTTGGCAACATATTCATGCTCCGAGCAACATATTCATGCTCCGAGAAACTTTACTTTACCCTCGATAGCAGAAAATAATAATAAAAAAAAATAGACAGATTTACAAGACTAGGAATGTGGATGATGTTCTGACTAATAACAAATATAAGAGTGACATTTATTAATTCGGATAATTGACGCTCAACAATGTGACGTTACAAGTACACATTAAGAAACATCATTCTTATAAATCAATAGCAATACTCTTCCTAGACACCTGGTCTCACTCCCATATCGGGAGTCCGCTTCTTTTCATGTGGTCGAAGTTTTTGTTTGTTTGCTTTGGTTTCTGTTTTGTCCTGATTCTGTATGCCTTCTGTTTCTGATTTTCTGAATTATCGATTTATTTTGTGCTGTATACAAGGATATGGTCATTATCCATATTTGTCATTGTAATTGGGAAAATTCATACCAGTATGTATGATCAAAAGAGAAGATTTTAGTTTTATAATAGTACATTATCCCTGCCTTATCGGTGATGTTCATAGACTACTGTCATATACCATGTACAATGTAATAATTGTATTATCATATTTAACTCATCTGAAACGCTAGAGCATGCACTTTTGTTTTCAATTTGATTTTCTAAATAGGAATTTACATTTACTAAGAAACATTTAGGTCAAGGTTTCTGCTTTTATAAACTAGTTAAGACTTTCTGAAAAATTAACAATATTTACACTTCGCTTTTGAAATTTAGAGTCTCCTCTGAAACAGAATATACTTTTGGGAATTTAACAACATATCTGCTTTTATGCTGACAAAAATGAAGAAAATAAGGAGGATCAAAGATGGACTGAACTTCTATCGAAATTGCGTCAGGTTCATCAATCGACTTATATACCGCCAAAATGATCCTTACTTGTATCTGAAGAAAGATATTATGTATGATACTCAACGACAACATTCTTAACAGTTGTGGTGTCTTCCTGCTACAAATCAATAGAAAAGACAGGACGCTGATATCTGACCTTTAATTTCTGGTCAGATTTCTCTTCGCGATGCATTAAAATTAGGAAACTCTTTCTAGCCGGACTGTATTTGTACGACCGTATGCTTTTCATATCACTTCACAGATTCATCATTTCTCTAGTTAGAATATTTGTACATGTTCATGTAGTCCACTGTGTTTTGATAATGTCTTTATTGTTTGGTCTTCTTAGTCATTTAGTGATTTCTTGTGCTTTTCCACTGTGTGTTTTTGGACTTGGGTGTTTCGATATTTAGCTGTGGGTGCTAAAAGTTGGTCCTCTTGGATATCCAGTCCTTCCTCTATAACAAAAAAAAATAATTAAAGCACCATATCCACATTTCAACAAGCAATATCTTGTCAAGGATGCTCGAGGCCGAAATAGAGGAATGGAAGAAATGTAATTACAGAGTGAATAAAGAGCAAGGTATTTTAAAAAGATTACCTTTAATTTATGCCAAATAGCCAGCTAAGGACATTTCTATGCCTTCAGTTCGACACCCTTTAGTTTAAGAATATTTTATCGTATAATCTACAAACATATTTCAAGTCAAGTGCCGAAACACTGTGAAACTGGCGAACCATGTCATCAAGGACAACCAGTCCACCGGTAGAGATAAATACCTAGCTAGTACTTCGTATTTTCAATATTCAAATGTATATAAAATTATATATATATATATATATATAGACAGCACAAAAGAGGTGAAAACAACCACGTTCACTATTCAGACAATGTCGGATCAGCCCAACAAAGAGCGAATGCACGTCGCTTGGAAAAAAAAAGATATAAAAGCACAAAAAAAGGTACAAGCGACCACGACACTAAACGTGTTTAAACCCAGCGGAAGGGATTTTTCGTTTCATTTTACTTAGTTAATCGAGTCCCTTACGTTTATATAGAGTGGGGGGAGGCGGTATTTTGTTTAATTTTACTCACTTGATAATATGTTACTTAATCAATCAGGGAGCATCTTTTCAGTGTTTTTTTTTTATTTTTTGAACCTATAGAAGTCTTGGACGTGTTTCTATCGATCAGTCCGTCCAGACTTTTTGGCAGCGGGTGTTGCATGCAAACAGGAGACGCTGACTCTACCTAGGCACCTGGTCTCGCCCCTCGCGGGGTCTGCTTTGGTTCATGAATTGAGAATATTACCTACCTGTCTACTAGTTATAGCCTTTCGAGCTTCAGTATAGTACAGGTTCTGACTAGCATGAGAGTGTGTGTATGTTTTTTTTTTTATGTACTTGTGTCCGAACGGAATGAGGGACGTACTGTCCCTTGTTCCGTCTGGATACAAGTGCATATTCGTGTATCCAGAGGGCTCAAGGGATGTACTGTCCCTTCCGCTGGGTTTAAACACGTTTAGTGTCGTGGTCGCTTGTACCTTTTTTTGTGCTTTTATATATATATATATATATATATATATATACAAAAAATATGGTGCACCATCATATGCACGTTTCAACGAGTAAAGACTCAACGGTGATGCTCGTGTCGAAATCGGGAATGAAATTAATGAATATACGAAGTGCGATGTTCGAAACATGACAGAGTTACGTTTAAAGTTTGTATGAAATCTGGTCACAAACAAGCAATCGTAGTACATCTGTATCTGCAAACAAACAAACGAGGTCAAGTATAAGGCATGTAACTTAGCTGCTTAACATATCTAGGTGTTTGTTTTCTATACAACAATTACATTGCATAGGTAGGGAAGGTACATGTTTACTTCTTTCTGTTATATTATTTTTGGTTAGGGGGGAAAAGTATTATTTACATTTAATGACCATCTTATCAGATGGTCATAACAATGACCACAACAATAAGTACGTCATGCTACATGTATATAAAAAGTGTTACGATTTCGAAATCTTCATGTATGCTTCCTTCAATAACCTTTAATGAGGTTTAAGAGAATTTACAAAGTTCATAGTCAGCAATGTTGTTTCATTTAATGTTTGCAATTTTCCTCTGCAGCTTTCGATTGATCTTCGGTGAGTTAAACTATACATATGATTATCTTTAAAGGAAAGGGTATGACAAATTCTTCTAAAGCAAAAAAATATCATTCTCATAAAATTATCATTTATATAGTATGTAAAAGACCATATATTCATTCTAAAAGGAAATATGTCTAAGTGAAAAGCCCGTAGCTTTGGTTCTGGTTTTTACAATTCTGTTGTCATATTACTTTTTCATTGAATTCCAGTCTTTTCGAGCAAACTTGAATAAACATTCCCTAAATACAGAATTTCGAAATTGGTATTAGGACTTAGAGATGATTAGGATAATTACGCGTTACAATTTATAATTCAAACACATATATATGCACAATCAATGTAATTCCCTGAGATGTTACTAGTGACAAAAACGTGCTGCAATTCGTGTATTAACACTCGTGACGTCACAATGCATAAGATCTAAAGAAGCATGCCGCAACGGCTGTTCTAACCTGCAAACTGAGCCCGCGGTGACCTGAACTTGGCACATGTAGCCAAGTTCGATCAACTTTGGTTGATCGTCTGTCTCTTCAACGCATTTGAAATTTTCTGTTACAAAATTTCTTGAAATTTCTAAAACATGGGTCCTGTAGCATCATATCCCACCCATTCTGCTACGTCTTTTGGTACATTTTTGACATAACAATTTTCATACTTTTTGGCAATATTACATTGTTTAGACTGAGGATCACTGACGAGGGTTTAGTACCCGAAACGTGCATGTCTGGTCCATGCTGTAAATTTATCAGGTTTTAAATGATGCTTTTGAATTTAAGACGTTTAACATTTAACGTCACCCTTTTACCTAGAGAACGCGATTTCAGAAAACAAGAATGAAATAGACAGCTGTCGTGCATATATATAGAATAAATGTCATAATTTGTGTTTTGTTACGGGTATACAACACACAGCAATTGCATTTATCGCATGAAATGCGCTAACGCGCATTACATGTACGATAAATGCACTTGCTGTGTGTTGTATACCCGTAACAAAACACAAATTAAGACACTAATTCTCTATGTATCAAATATTACAATGAATTTCTTACTGAGGGAATTCCGTCTAAAATTCTAAATGAAATTTTTAAAAGGTTCAAAACTGTTTTGAAAATGATCCTTTTAAAATAGAAAACTTTTTCCAATTCTTTAATTTAGATAATGCAATAGCTTCTACGATTCCGACCAACGCCAGCAATAACAAGAACAATTGTCTTGGTTTATTTGATTGTCCAACAATCAGTCATGACGTCATTTTCCCGCCAGGAAACCTCACGTCTGGTTACAACTTCACAGAAACATATTTTGAAGGTGTTTGTCAGTGAGTATTCAATGAGACTTTCTTAATAAGAAGCGTTTGTAAATTAAAGTTCATACTCCTTTGTTAATTTAAAAATTACGTAAAAAGGGTAAAAAAATAAGATTAAAAAAGACTGAAGAATGTATTGTATTATTTCTCTCTTATGAAGTTTCATCTCAATTCTAATGTTAACCATACTATTGCAGATACATCAGAGAGTTAGCTGAATGTACAATCGGTGTTGATCTTGATTTCAGAGAATGTGGATACGTAGAGTCCATATTGTTTGGATATAGACAGTTCTACTTCACGATGTGCTCTAACACATCTCCCTTCAAAGGTTCAGTTTCCTTTAAAAAAGAAACAAACGATAATTAAGTCTAATATGTCAAAGATAATAAATCGTCTCTAAGACGTTTGACACAGAAGAATACAAACTGTAAGTCTTTTCAATTTTAGAAAAATTTTTTTCAATACATGTAGCTGGTAGAATTCCTTTTTTATTACAAAAAAATTCTTATGGTGTTTATTATGCTCTTTTATTCTACTAAATAGATAAACTTATCCAGTTTATTCCATGCATGAACAGTCATTCCTTACAATTGGACATAATAAGTCTGATCAACAAATTAATAGGGAAAATGGACTTACTATCAACATGGCCTCCATCAAATAATACATCAGACACAACGCTCAGAGATATGAGTTGCAGGTTTGTGATAAGTTGTCACATAATCATAACGTAGTCAACATCGAATCATTAGCTTAAAAGATCGTTAAGACGCTTCCTTTTCAGAAAATATCTTCTGGAAATTGAGTCCGCATCCAATCTTATTAAATCCAGCTCTCTTTATTTCGTAAACTACATAGAAATCTAACAATGACTGACTGAAGGCGTGTTCTATGAACTTTCTCATTTGCATAGATATGATAATACATCAATCAATAACAGTTGCTGTTTATTAGCCAACTGCGTCATGACCCAATTTCGTTCGAAAATATGAGTGTTGCTGTTGTTCATTTAAGTATTTTTATCAAAATGCTTATAGATTATGGTATTACCCACCTCAACCGTTATTGTAGAAATGAAGGAAACCCGACAACAAAACAAATGAACAATTCACGTTTGTTTTGGAGGCCACCATTGCTGTAATTGAGAGTGATTCGGATCGAATTTTTCACAAATTTTCGTAATGCCTCAATATTTACTCACTCCGCGAGGGAAACATTCTTCAGCCGAGCCAGCTGCGATATGTTTGCTCGAATATTTATATCTCTGACTAGACCTCCAATAGGTCGTTGTTACATCTCTATGTAGTTTACGAAATAAAAAGAGCTGCATTTTTATTAGATTAGTATACATCTATAACGGTCCATCCATCTGACCAACTGTCAACGCATCTGAAACCTTCGGCACATTTTTAATAGTAATAGGAAACGTTTTCAAATTTAAGTTCGACTTACTCTTTGTGCCGAGATCTTTTCATTAATAGCATTCTTTTGGACGTTTAACCATGCCCTTGGAATTTCGCCTACAATTGTGACGTACATCAAAAGGCAATTCTATGACTTGATTGCTACTTTTCATCAAAGAAAAGTTTAGTAGTAGCTCTCTTTATCTATTGTAGTTCCTCTTGTTGTTTTCTGTTTGTAACAAACTTGTTTGCTTTTATTGAGGGGTCATTTCGAGGATGTCAGTGCAATGAAAACATGTGAGAGATTGTCGCCTTATTTAAAAGCACAATAATCACAAACATGGACAAGAATCATATTCCAATATAGAGAACAAAATGGAAAATTCAAAAATCATTAATTGAAGTGCATTAAAAACCATGATAAAACAGGAACCAAAGCAAACAAACAAAAAACAATCCATCGTATGGACAGAAGCGAACTCCCAATAAGGGAATGAAACAAATTGTGCAGGAGGAGTCCGTTTCCTCTGCTTGCATTCAACGCCCGTCACTTCAATTCAGCCGACATGTCACATCCGGTTACTTCCACGAAGGAAGATACAAGTATATTCTGGGTTGGACGGTTCCTATGGTCTAAGACAGAACATCATTTACCATTCTGGGAAATTGGACACCATAGTGTAAGGCGGGTTCTACATATCAACCGTATAACTTCCTCAGTGATGATATAAGTCGATAACAAACGTATCGTTTACTGATAAGCATACCCGAGAGACGCATATGATGTTGAAATTATTTGTCTCTGGTGGTTCTTTGACTTCAAGCTCCGAATGATAGATTCTGCTGAGTTAATCCCCGAATTTTGGATCATTCCTGACTGACATCATCCGAACTAATTTCGCATTTTGTATATCACCATTGTAATTGTAATTCGATGTTTTCATCATCAATTATATTTCGATCAAAGCAAAACCCTTACTGCATTGAAGAGGGTAAGGTTATTCATAGGCGCTACCCCTATTGTGAATTTTGATATTTCCAGCAGAATTTCGTGGAAATCATCCATAGTTATAAAGTTATACTACTTATTTTAATAATGAATATTTTTTTTATGTGCTCAGATAAAGCTCTGAAGAAGTGCAAGTTATAAAGTGCGCTTAACTAAATTTTTACATATTATTTTAACGTTTACTTATATAATAATTATATGCATGTATTAATTTTGTTAGTAATGTTGTGTTAATTTTCAGAGCTTTTTCTTAAGACTCATCACAGCACATGTCTTTTTCTTTCTTTTTCTTTTTTTAATTTATATATCTTTTGTTTATTTTATTTCAACAATCAAAATTATATCAAAAATATATATTGAAATCCCAATTTCATTAGAATGTGATGTTTGATGTTATATGCGCCTGTATGTTATGATATTAGTTCTAAATTTAAGGAAGACACATATTACTTATTCTATTTAATATCAAAAGATCTCTGTACTTAACTAGTTGTAGTTTCTTATCTAATTCATACTTAAACAATAATTTGATATCAACAAAATTTGATCTTCAGATGATACCATTTGTAAATCACAAAGCCGATAAGTGAAAATAATATGTTAATTTCATCAAACTTGTCTTCCCTTATCTTGTACCCTATAACAATCACTTTTAAGTCAATGCAGTCAAAATTAAAACCTAAAGCTCTAAGCATTTGTTTAACATGACTCCAAAATCCCTCTAAACATTTACACTCTATGAAATAATGATTATAATTATCTTGGACGTTACAAACAAAATATAAATCATTTGATATTAATTTCCATCGTTTTAAAAGAATCCCATTTGGTAAGATGTTATGAAATAGTTTCCATCGAAAAACTTTTTCTTCGTTTTCTAGTAAGACCTTGAATATAAATCGAAATACATTACTGATTACGCTTAACTTGTTCGGAATGAAGTTAAATCTAGCAGTCCACATATCATTGCAATAAGAAGATATTCTCTTCTTTTCAACAAACACTAAACAAACAAATTTATTACTTACTTTATTGACTTCATATCTCTTGTTATATATATTTTGTCGTGATCGATTTTTACATTAGTATTGATAGATTCTGTTTTAAGTTTATTAATAATGAATATTGTTCGTTGTCACCGTATGTTTTCCGTCTCTGATCTGATACCTGTATGTTAATGTCTTCGTTGTAAAAAAATATTTGAGAAAACATAGTAACAAAAGAGTTGCAATAAACAATAGGCATCACCAAAAAGAAAACTGTTATTGAAAGCATCAACATTATATTGAACTTGGGGAAAAGAGGTCAAAGCAAAACAAGCACCAAACAAACAAAACTAATAAATCATGAATCATTCAGACCCTATCTAGAAAGGTCACCCTCTACGTTAAATAGGAAAAGGATAGCCTAAGGCAACAAATTGCGCATATCCGTCGAATTTCTCAAGAATACTGATGTCTGTAAATTTATCTTTAAATGATGCTATTGAATTTGAAGACGTTTAACTAATCAATCATTCGGCCAATGATGTATTATTTTAAATTACCAATTTGTCCTATTACATCTGTTATAGCTGGACCTTTTTATACTGAAGTAGTTTCTAAATAGAAACTGGGATAGTTGATACGTATTCATTTGTTTATTTTTGCACTAGGTCTGTTTACGAATTTACAGAGGAGTCTTCACATCTTGCAAATAATGTTTGCGGAGTTTAGTTCGGCAACATTATCTATATACTGTCGGAAGGAGTGGCGTCAGTAACAGAGAAAACTATTAGCTTTGGTTGTGACGACATCGTGTGAACAATGACTGGTTTATTTCAACTAATCGGGTTAATTAAATATTGGATCATATGCGTATCATTGGAATATAACAATAAAGAAAAAATATGTATCAAGGATATCTGAACATGAATCAAAACATGTCTTCAGTGTATGTTTGAACAATTTGAATAGACATTGCAACTTTAAGAGGTCTCTTTTTATTCTTTATCTTTAAGGTATTCAATGGGTAATAAGAAGTAATTGGGCCACCCATTTATGGAATTCGGAGAACTAAAATCTCTGCATAGTTATAATGTAAAAATTAATTAAAATTTTTGGACCAATGTGAATATTGAAAAAAATAATTACTTTAAGAGTTATGGGCCCTTAAAGTTAATATTGAACTCTTTGGATAAAAATGAATTTTGCTTAAAATTCATAATAGAATGATGGAGCATTTCTAAAATATACATTTAATCAAATTTCGCTAAAAAATCAGAAGTTCACCAATTAGTTTTTCTGTAATTAATTTTTTTCTATATTTTTCAACAAGGGGAGTTAACTCCTCAACCTGACCCTTTTCAAAATCTTTCTTATTTCGATATTTACTATATTGGTACAAAAGGTTTTAGAATATAATTTGAAAAAGAAAACAATATAAAATGATATATACACCTAATTTCAATGTTTTAGGTATAATTTCCATCATTACCCATTGAATACATTATGTTGTAAGGACCAATGTCAACCAAGACACGATGGTTCATCCTGTTGTAGTATTTGCTTCTAACGAAAACCAATTAAAATATATCATTTTAAGACATATAGACACTCTCTAACATGACAACTTTGTAGTGATAACATAGGAGCTAACATGCAGGAAACTAGAAATAGAGGAACAGCAAGTAAAAATACCATATGTATCAGCAGTCGGAGCAAATGAGAATAACTACATAACATTGACCAACAACCAAGACAAAAAATCATAGAAAGAAAAAGGGCAAAACACAAAAAAGAAAAAAAAATCTAGGACTAAATTGTAGGTAGTCATGTATCACCAAAAAACAACAAACAAACAAGCAAACAAAAAAATAAAAAAACAACCAAAAAAAAATCTCGATTGATTGAAGAAATGATATGTACCTGACATATCTTTGTGTACTCGAAGTCAAACTAGAACAAACTGGGATTCGGTTTTGGATTTCTTTTTGAAGATTGTTTAAGTTGGTTAAATTATTTGTTCTAAAATATTTTCTATGTTTCTTACTCTTTGGTGGTCTTTCGGGGTGTTTCTATTTTCTAAGATCAGATACCACAAGGAATGAAAGGAAGAGATCTCAAACAAGATTCGGTTGCAGAACCCACAGCAAAAGATCAAATTACAGAGAAGACACAAACAGCAAGAGACCAAAAAGACAAGTAACACGCTATTAAAACACTAAACCTAAAAAAACTAAACATACATCGATGAGACCAAGTGGTAATCGGTGCCGACTTAGGACAGCCATCTGCCTGGTAATAGTAGCAAATAGTGTTGCTATCCGGATTATGTGCGCACAACCCTCCTACTTTCCCGGTTACCCAGAGGTCTCGAAAACGCAATATTGTGTATAATATCCTCATCACTGTAAGATGATAACACAAACAAGACAACAAAACGCGGGGCCCAAGCAACACACAGATGAATTTGTAAATGTTTAATAAAACAAAAACAAGAGGGCATACGAAAAAGTGTTGTTGCTCTGCCAAATGTTACAAGCTCATGCATGTTGTCATCCGAGGAGTACGACAGACATTCAGAGAGGACAGCTGGTTGCGACCCTGTCTTCTCTAAAGGGGTTTAGGGTGGGTACGTCATGGAGTTCCATCGTCGCAGTCAGTCCGAATTCTTAAGAATGCGCTGGTACAAGTCTGTAGATAGGTAAAGTATAATGTCGAGTGCACATTTGGAGAAAACTGGATCATGTACACGATAGGAAAGGCGTTTGATGATTAGGAGCACAAGGCAAGATCCATATTTTTTTTTTCAACCATAGCAAAGAACATTGAAAATTATAGAATTTCAAAATAAAGGAAGGAAGATAGGAATAAATATACCTAATATAAATATATATAAATAGGAAGAAATATACTCCTATACGTTCAGTTCTTGAAATCATTATCTTCATACATGTAACCCCTCTATTTTCTTTCAACTTGCCATTTCTCTTCAATATACGCTGGGTGCAAAACAAAACAAGGTAATCGCAAATACAAATTTATTGTTGTTAACTATGACAAAACCTACTTTGTAAAAGAAAAGTCCGATTCTGACAATAAGTACACTGAAACAGATATTATTCAGATGTTAAATTTTCTGATCGACAACATTTTTGTGGTGTTTGGAGGAAAGGTCTTCCAGCAAATTGTCGGAATTCCAATGGGGACCAATTGTGCCCCACTCCTTGCCGACATTTTTCTTTACTCGTACGAAGCTGAATTTATTCAATCTTTGGTCTCTGAAGGGAAAAGATACCTTGCTTCTGACTTCAACTTCACTTACAGATACATAGACGATGTGTTGTCCATCAATAATCCAAAATTCGCGGATTACCTGAGCAGCATCTATCCTTCGGAGCTTGAAGTCAAAGAAACTACAGAGACAAATAATTCAGCATCCTATTTGGACATAATGTTGTCCTACGACACTGATGGTCACATGAACACCTCACTCTATGACAAACGTGACGACTTCAATTTCAGCATTACAAACTTTCCTTTTCTGAGTAGCAACATCCCTTCATCGCCTGCTTATGGCGTGTTCATATCTCAATTGATACACTTTGCCAGAGCAAGTACCAAATATACAGATTTTGTTCTGAGAGCTAGGCGTCTTTCAGATAAGCTTCTCAGTCAGGGATATGTTTGTGAACGACTAACATCGTCACTGAGGAAGTTCTACGGTCGATATGGGGAACTCGTCATACACTATGATGTCCCACTCTCCAGAATGGTGGATGATATTCTGTCATAGACCATTTGAACCATCTTCGACTTGAAGTCAAAGAAACTACAGAGACAAATTATTCAGCATCCTATTTGACATAATGTTGTCCTACGACACTGATGGTCACATGAACACCTCACTCTATGACAAACGTGACGACTTCAATTTCAACATTACAAACTTTCCTTTTCTGAGAAGCAACATCCCTTCATCGCCTGCTTATGGCGTTTTCATATCTCAGTTGATACGCTATGCCAGAGCAAGTACCAAATATACGGATTTTGTTCTGAGAGCTAGGCGTCTTTCAGATAAGCTTCTCAGTCAGGGATATGCTTGTGACCGACTAACATCGTCACTGAGGAAGTTCTACGGTCGATATGGGGAACTCGTCATGCACTATGCTGTCCCACTCTCCAGAATGGTGATATTCTGTCATAGACGATTTGAACCATCCAACCAAAGATTGTACTCTATGTCTTCCAAAATGGAAGTAACGGGATGTGACAGTTCTACCGAATTGAAGCGACGGGTGTTGCATGCAAGCAGGAGATGCTTACTCTTCCTGGGCACCTGGTCTCACTCCCATGTCGGGAGTTCGCTTCTTTTCATATGGTGGAAGTTTTTGTTTGTTTGCTTTGGTTCCTGTTTTGACCTGATTTTGTATGCCTTCGGTTTCTGATTTTCTGAATTATCGATTTTGTGCTGTAAACAGGTATATGGTCATTATCCATATTTGTCATCCAACCAAAAATTGTACTCTATGTCTTCCGAAATGGAAGTAACCGGATGTGACAGTTCTACCGAATTGAAGCGGCGGGTGTTGCATGCAAGCAGGAGATGCTTACTCTTCCTGGGCACCTGGTCTCACTCCAATATCGGAGGTTCGCTTCTTTTCATGTGGTTGAGGATTTTGTTTGTTTGCTTTGGTTCCTGTTTTATCCTGATTTTGTATGCCTTCGGTTTCTGATTTTCTGAATTATCGATTTTGTGCTGTATACAGGGATATGGTCATTATCCATATTTGTCACTCCAACATAAACTGGACCATATTCAACCGACCACAACAGGACACTTGCACACAAGACCGAAACGAACACGGTCACAACACAAAATGGCACACTAAACACTACACAAACACATACCACACAGTTTTAAAACATCAAAGAAAACCGCGGCGGAGTGCAGATCCCCTCCTTTCTCATGCATCGTCCTTTCCCTTTTCTAAGACAGGAGGAGACTAATGCCCCCTTCACGGATAGGGCCATGGATAGCTACGGATCGAGAAAAAAATTCTCCGTAGCTATCCGTAGCAAACCGTAGCTCGATCCGGAACAATTCGTAGCTTTCCTTGGCAATCCGTAGCTATCCGGGATGAGCCAGAAAATTTTGAACATGATCAAAATTTTCTTCGACACCGATACGGATGAATTTGTCGTAACGGAGTCGTAGGGAGGTCTAAGCAACCCGCAGTGGAGTCGTAGTTACCCGTAGCGAATCCGTAGCAATCCGGGATCATTTTTTGTGATAAAAATAACCATACGACTCTCCTAAGGATTGCTACGGATAGCCACGGATTTGAAAATGAGAGGTTATGGATAGCCAAGGATTGTACCTATTAATTTCAAATCTACTAGTATTATGTGCGTTCTTCGGTCAATATACGAGTTAATACTTCAACTATTCAAATTCAGGTAATGATATAAAAACATCATGTATAAAACCTCAATACTGTAATAAAACAAGTGAGATCGTCTCAACTTGAAAATATTGGGTGTTTTAGTAAATAATGATTGTTGAAAAGCACACAGGAAATTCAAGCCAGTCCTAACAATCCGTACTGAAGTAGTAGCGATCCTTGTGCGAATCGTGGCTATCCGTACTCGAGTCGTGGTAATCCTTTTGATATCCGTAGGCATCGAAACCTTAAAATAAATCCCGAAGAAATATTTTGTGCTTTTGAAAAATTAGAAAATATTTTAAAAGTGGTAATCAATATATATCATTTGCGCTGTGTCATGAATATACAAAAAATACTGTAAATCCATCAAGCAGAAGGTACTCTCAAAATAAAGTCATGTCACATGTTACATAAATAACCTCGACCTCGATTACATGTCCCTGTATACACTCTCATATTACACTTGACCGTCTGTTGAACGTGCTGGCCAATAAAATGTAATTTGATCGTATTTGGTATAAGGAATATATTTAATGATGTTGACATTAGATTGTCAGCCAAAGCAATCTTTCATTCAGTTTGACATTTGATTCCTTCAAAATTAATTGAATAAATAGAAAGGATATTGTGATAACATATATTAATGATATACCAATTTTGATATTGTCTTTCTATCTAAGATCGAATTCATACAACAGCCAAAAAACCCAGTATTATAGGGGTAACCTTGATTGTTGATTAGCACTCTTATTTTCAACCTAGAACAATGGTCAGATTTTATCTGTATTGGTTGACTTTGTCTTTAGGAGCGTTAAGAACTGGTAAGTCCATATTCAAGATATTTTTGACAGAGATTTTGAGAATCGCAACCGTTCCTATGGGAATTCTAACGATTTTACCTTGCCTTCTCGACTTTGAGATAGAGTAACTGATTGGTACTTCTCTATTGTTTATTTCAATCGCAATTACAAACTGACAAAATTGAATCTTAGTAATTCAAACACAAATTGGCTTCATTTGTTTTTCAAATAAAATTGGCTTGATTTCTCTGTACAAATGTAAAATGTAATTTTATAAAATATTTAATTTACATTGAAGGAAGATAAATAATAACAGTAAATTTTTTCTTTTCTTAAAATCCAATACTGCGTAAAATTTTCAGATGAAAGTACGAAATTCTTGAAACGCTTAGAATGAAATACAAATGTGAAGTTTTCAACAAAAATTACAAAAGAGTAATTGTTTTCGAGAAGGAATCGTATATTTGTAAACGATTAAATTCGTAACTACAGAACAATTTTTGACGATACAAAGACAGTAATTAAAATACAATAAAATATTAAAATCATAAAACTATTTCGTTTAGAAACATTGTAAAAGACAATACCAAATTTGATACATTCACCAGTTTTGAATTTTTGTACACGATTTGATTAAGTGACGGGGTTGATACAATGTAGTAAGTAGCAGATGTTTAAACTCATCCCAGACATCTGATCTCATCTTCAATCAGGAATGTACTTTCTCTACTTTTCAGAATAATTCAAATTCAAAGATTGGTTCCTAGTATAAACCATTCTGCTACGTCTTTTGGTACATTCTTGGACATATTAATTTTCATACTTTTTTTCATTACATTGTTTAGACAAAGGATCACTGACGATGGTTTAGTACCCGAAACGTGCATGTCTGGTCCATGCTGTAAATTTATCAGGTTTTAAATGATGCTATTGAATTTAAAGACGTTTAACATTTGAACTAATTAGTGAGTGTTACTGCTGGTGGACCAAGAGTCCCCGAGGTTACATGTAACCAAGTTCGATCATTTTTGGTTGATCGTGTGTCTCTTCAAAGCATTTGAAATTTTCTGTTACAAAATTTCTTGAAATTTCGAAAACGTGGGTCTTGTAGCATCATATCCCACCCATTCTGCTACGTCTTTTGGTACATTTTTGGACATAACAATTTTCATACTTTTTGGCCATATACCATTGTTTAGACTATAGATCACTGACGAGGGTTTAGTACCCGAAACGTGCATGTCTGGTCCATGCTTTAAATTTATCAGGTTTTAAATGATGCTATTGAATTTAAAGACGTTTAACACAATATGCTCAGATAATAGATTAATCTGCAGCATGGACAAGATATGCACGTTTCGTGTGCTTAACCCTCATCAGTGATCCTGAATCTAAACAATGTAATATGACCAAAGAGTGTGAAAATTATCATATCCAAAAATATACCAAGATGGGTGGGATATGATGCTACAGGACCCATGTTTTAGAAGTTTCAAGAAAGTTTAATGACAGAAATTATAACATTCTATCCACCAGATTCAACTGTGCGCAAAGTTGTATGGGGTTGCTTCCAATTCACCTTCCTTACGAACCTGATGGACTTCGAATTCCTGCCTTTTGTAACAAGGACTTACATTTTTACGATATAAAATTGACATGTAAATAAACCTGTATTCAGAGACCAGCTGTCTAATGCGACCTTTATATAACCTTGCCTTGAAGGTTTAACTGTTCTTTTCACCATCCAAACCAAATTCTTGTTCATAATTATTTTTCGTCATCATATCATAATCACCATCATACAGTTCTACGTTGTTCATGCATACTTTTCAGAAGCTTCTGAAATTCAGGCTTACAACACTACCCTCCAGTACAATTGTTTGGAGATATTTGAGTGTCCATCAACAAGCCATGAGGTCATTTTTCCGCCAGGAAATTTCACTTCCGGCTTCAACTTCTCAGTGGAATATTTTGATGAAGTCTGTCAGTATGTATACATAGTTATGTTAATATGAATCTTGATCTCATAACAAATATAAAAGATGAGATCTAAAGCTTGATTAACAGTCGAATGTAGAGATCCAAACATGTTACGAGGGCTAATTCATATGTTGTGAGCCTCGTATTGAAGAATTTGAATTTATCAGATGTTTTGCATTATATCTCTACATAATCCCCTCAAGTATCTATACACTTTTGCCACCGGTGTTTAAGGGCCTCAATGCCACTTTTAAAGAACTCCTTATCTTGACTGGTCAGAAAGTCATCCACTGCAAGTATGACGTCCTCATCGGACTGAAAGTGGGTGCAAGAAACAGCTGCTTTCAGTTTTGGGAATAAATGAAAGTCTCTTATAGCAAGATCAGGTGTAAAAGGCGGATGCTCAATCAAAATTAAAGCCACAATCATGAATGGCAGCCATGGCAGTGACAAACTTGTGAACAGGAGCATTGTCCTGATGGAACAACACACCTTAATACCGGCTTCACTTAGTCCCCATTTTGGTATCCGATGGACACACGAATATGAAATTCTTGTTCAATCATTAGGATAGTATCAATTGTTTCATCCTCCGCCTTTTGTTATTCTGTCATAGAAAGATAAAAAACCTCCATAAAAGTTAACATCATATTGTCGAAGACATGAAACACAGAAGAACCACACTGCTCAAGAGTAACGTCTATAACGAATGTTGAGATTTATCATGCTCGACCATCTTTAAAAATTTGACAAATGTACAAGTATATCAAATTATAGCAGCTTATCTGAAAGTGTGACCACTAGACGGACAGACAGACAACGGATTCGATGACCAGTTACCTTTTCGTAGCAGATACCATGAAATAGTTATTCACCATATAGCGTCTTAAAACATATCACGACTTTCATTTATTGACATCATTGACATCTTCATATTTCACGGCTCATAAACGTCCTTACTTACGAGGAGGACGATTAGGACGTATCGGAGCCGCGATTTATGAAGGAAACAAGGTAAAGACGTGGTGATTCAAGTAAGAAATATGAAAATGGATATATATTTCAGGAGTAAATTATTATTTCATTTAATAGCAAATGCTGAGTCTGCAAAAGTTCCTTGTCCTGCTCTCTTAGATTCATTGACGGAGCCAATGATTATGCCTTCTTTTTCATTGTTGTAGCATCATCAAAGTACGCCATTTTGCTTTATAAATGATGCATTGATTGTGAACTTGAAAAAATGGAGAAGACAGAAAAGTTCGGAGGGGGGTGATAAATTAGAATTAACTTGAAAAATACATTCAAAATGGCTTTCAATATTATGTATTTGAAATGTATTACTCAATATTTGTGTCTGTCACCGTTTGTATCGGGACTCCATCTTAATGTCATTGTACGATGACATTAAGATGGTATTGCGCGGTTGTCATGATCTTGTATATCCTTCCTAATTCCATCAGAAGGTTCATAACACGTTCGTGATGCCTTCGCAAAATTTCCCCGATTGTATAACGAAGATTTTACGAATACGCAAGATGCCTTCTCGATGGTCTTACGAAGGGCAAGATGATTACACCTGTCACGAAGATGGTCCTTCGGGAGTACCATCGGGAAGTTTTTGACATGCCAAAGATTGTGACAACAGTCCCGAAGGAAATTGTTCCCGAAGTTTGACAAATCAATCCGGATGTCATACGGCGGTTCAAGATAACTTTACGAATAGCCCGATGATAATACGATGGCAACCGAATTTGAAAAAAAAAATCCTTTATGGTGTGGTCATCGGCTGTTTAAATCGAGACAGTGTGACACCAACATTAACTAGTGAGCAAACATTCTGATTAAAGGAATGTCGTGGTGGAAATATGTTAAACACAATGTTGTGGTGGTTTCAACACAAATGCCTACGGCTTTTGTCATAATGTTTGTGAAAACAACGTCGTTTTATTTACTAACGAGTCCATGATTGCAAAAGTATCAGTTTAGACAAGGGCATTTGCTAAGAAAAGATTTATAATCTAATCAAAGCAATTATCGCAGTTCCTGTTTTTTCCTCCAAATGAACTTTTTCATTAATTCGTGCATGGTTTCACCAACTCAAGTCACTTGATGCTACGCAGTGTATATTAGTGTATATGAATTCTTGAAAGACGTTTGTAGAAAAAAAAAAACGAGACGAGCAAAGTTTGATTTTGTGGTTTGAAAAGTTAGAGAGGATGTTCCTCTACATTTGGACATATCCGTCATTCTTCTTCCTCAAGTCTATTTAAAGTCGCAACCCTGATCTTTTAAAAGACGGGTTAGTAGCATATGATGCTGTTATCCGGATTACGTGTGCACGTATTGAGTTGCCATAAAGCGTCACGTCTCTGTGCCATTTACTGATGAGAAATCATTATCCAAAACATGTAGGCATGGTGCTCCTCATTTGAATATTTTTAATCAATAAAGCTGCTCTCCGGTAGAAAAATTGAAAATGTACAAATTTACATTCATAGCATCGAAATTCTTTCTTTGTTGTATTTTTTATTATTATTTCATGAATTCAGATACAGAAGAGAATTGGCAGACTGTTTGGCAGATGCGAAAATAGATTACACAGAATGCGGTTATGTGAAGTCTGCGATATTTGGATATACATTGTTCCGCTTAACAATGTGTACTGACACAACCACATTAAAAGGTTTGGTCCATTTATTTGAAATTTTATGTGAAAATAATCTTAAATTCATAAACATCCTTTCATAATTATCATTTTTAGCAATTTTTTTTTTTCGGTTGATGCTTACTCAAGAATAAATGTTGGTAAAAGAAAATGAAATTATCAAAGATCTCACCAACATTTCACTGTAGGCTCATAACAGTTTCTTCCTATCTATTATAGATTCACTGGTAAAGATAATCCCATGCTTGAACCGACATTATTTACAAAGGATCGTAATTAGTTTGATTAAGAAGCTCATTGTCGAGCTGAAGCTATTCTCAACATGGCCTCCCAGAGACGAATCAGCAGCCAAAAAGCTTAATAAAATGAGCTGCAGGTACATGTAGGCTTGACCTTTAGATAGAAAACATTAAAGCATAAAATATAAAGCTATATATAGTGAAATTGTTTGTTCTATTATGTATGTGGTCTTTTGTGTATTTGTTTCGCTTTTTTTCCCAGTTCTCGAAAACAAATGTTAATAATACTTAGAGGAAAAAGGTGCTATAAACTAAGGACCATGATATATTCCTTCTATTTATTGCTGCTAATGTATTAATTATCCATCTTTTTATAAAAAGAAAATATAGCGACACCGTTGCAATATAAGATTCAAGACTAAGGATGGGAACCACTTAAAACGAGCAGGAATAATATTTTATTAAACCTTTATTAATTCCATTTTTGAATAGGTCTATCAAAGATTTTACTCAGGAGACTAGGGCAATAGCAAAGGACGTTTGCGGATATGAGTATGATGACGTCATCTTTGTTCTGACGCAAATGGCGGCCTCTGTAACACAGAAAACCTTAGGATTTGGGTGTGACGAACACTTGAGCAAACATTAACTCACTTCAGAACATATTCTTTCCCAAAGTTCTATATATGTTACATTATTTGAACAGCTAATTGAACATATTATTATACAATTTTTACTTTTTACGCTATTCACGTAGCATGAAAGAAAAAATAAAAATCTGTATAACAAGCAGATTCATAAGCGGTACTAAGATATCATACTCATACCTTGTCAATGAAGCTGTTAGTAATGACAGGTTATTTTAATGTGTACGTAAGCAAGCACATTACAAGAAAAAATAAAAGATATCAATATTAAAAAGTTAATTTTAATGTTACGTCTTCAATTCAATGAAAACAGATACATTTGCAGCATGGACCAGCCATGCATGTTTCTGGTATACATAACCCTTGTCAATAATCCTCATTCCAAACAATGCAAAATTGCCAAAGACTGAAAGTTATGTATTAAAAAATACCGAAAGAAGTAGCAAGATAGGTCAGACATGATGCTACAGGAAATTTCAGAAATTTTGAGTACATTTTGTGAACAGAAAATTTAGAATGTGGGTTTTTGAATGAAAGGAAGGGATCTCTATGTGTCAAAACTCCGATGCAAAAACACAGTGCAGACACCCGCAGAAAGAGACACAAAAGGGACAAGGAACACCAACTCACGCCATAGAAACAAAAGTCTACGCATGAACCAACTAGACCAATGAGCAACCGGTGCCGACTTAGGACGGTCATATGCCACGCAAGGTAAAGACGTTGTGGTTATCCGGATTACGTGCGCACAACACTCTAAATTTTCCTTTCACCCAGTGGTCTCGAAGAATGCACCATTATGGTGTAAAATGACATGACCTCCTCTGTAAGATGAACATAGAAACAGACATCATGACGCAGGGGCCCAAGAAACACAAAGATGAATATGTAGATGGATATAAAACACAGAAGGCATACGAAATACAGTCCGTTCTCTGCCGGATGTAGCGAGCTCATGCATGTGAACACCTAAAGAGCCAGACTGAGGACAGGTGATCGGGGCCGTCTTCTCTAAACAGGTTTGGACAAGTCCCCGTAAAGGAGCCCTGTCGTCACAGTCAGTCGGAGTGCGTTTCTTAAGAAGGCTGTGGATTATTCCAGTGCCAAGCCAAGTGTCCGTCTGGTAACAGAAAGATCATATCTACGGTGTAAAAGATGATTGATGATTTTGACGCAATGTCGATGGTAATTCTGTCTACCTTCGATCCTTCTTATTTTGTTTATTACATGTATGTCACCATAAAATTGAGGTTGTGAAATACCCTCTGTTGCTTGAAGAAACGATGAAGGTAATCGGACTTTGCTACATGTGCCCTCCTGGACTCCTGGTCAACCAGCAGTGACTCTCGTCAAGTGGTACAAATGTTACGTCAGTCTTCAAATTCATAGCATCATTTATGAATTGGTATTGAGTTGGAACCCTTCTGCATTATCAAGAACAGATAAATTTGATGCACGGACCACTCATGAACGTATCGGGTTCTTAACCTTCGTCATTGATCCTCGATCCAAACAATGAAAATCTCAACTGATTGCGCTTCGTTGATATACAGCAATTCAAATTGATAATACAACAGTGCGTAGTAAATCTCCCAACCAGGAGGAACAACATGCTGTAACGTTAACAGATAAAAGAAAAAGGGTTTCTTCAACAAGTTTCAGTTGCAGTTTCCATAGTAAAACATAGGTGACAAGCAAAACTAAACACTTGCACGTTGAATAACCCGAATTTGCATTAGAGAACTCTACATCACAGGTTTGATAATAGAGGACTAACGTACATGAATAATATTGATCATAGTGAAAGACTTAATTCTATATTAATCAAATTTTACTTATTTTCAACGGTTCACAAACAGTAAAATTTTCTTTTTGAAGTTATCATAAACTGAAACTTCCATGTTGGATAAACTTTGATCTAGTATATTTGTATTTCAGCGTGAATCTTATGAATAGCATTAATTAAAACATATTATATGAAGGTTATAGGTGAAAAAATTCAAGATCTATCATTTTTGTCAGTGTTTTAGACCGTCATTCATCGACAAATCAAATTCTTAATCTGGTTGCTGACACCATGTCTTGATAAATTTGATTGGTCAAAACAGAAGAGATTATGGTAGAACCATGCCATTGTCGACATAAATCCTTGTTTGTTACTGTGTCAAATATATACCAAATCATGTCTAATGAACCCTCAGGGACATAGGGTCTTATGGTGAAGTCTTCTCGCAAAACATATTTTGGTTGCTATGATCAAATACTCACTAGAATAACACTTCTGTGTTGAACTCTTTCTTTCTCAAAGTAAAGTCCTTATTTCTGTTACATTAGCAAGTACAATGTACCTGTTTCATCAAAAGGATGTACAAATGCTACACACATGAAATGATTCTTCATTGACGTTGTAAGATATGTTGTAGCGTATCAATGACAAGTATGGATAATGACCATATCCCTGTATACAGCACAAAATCGATAATTCAGAAAATCAGAAACCGAAGGCATACAAAATCAGGATAAAACAGGAACCAAAGCAAACAAACAAAAACCTCCACAATATGAAAAGAAGCGAACTCCCGACATGGGAGTGAGACCAGGTGCCCAGGAAGAGTAAGCATCTCCTGCTTGCATGCAACACCCGCCGCTTCAATTCGGTAGAACTGTCACATCCGGTTACTTCCATTTCGGAAGACATAGAGTGCAATCTTTGGTTGGATGGTTCAAATGGTCTATGACAGAATATCATCCACCATTTTGGAGAGTGGGACATCTTAATGTATGACGAGTTCCCCATATCGACCGTGCCCACAAGAAGAGTAGTTGAAATCCGATGAAGAATTGTATATTGAGGAATTTTCTACAGATTTTCAGACTGCAACCAAGAAAATATGAATCAAAATACCTGATCTCTTCTTTAAAAAAACAACTGTAACGTTGATACAAACAAAAGCAAAATAAAGGTAATGATTATATGAAGGAAACTTTACCAATGAGTGTATGTAATGTCGTTGTCAGTATTTTTCTGTATTTTTTATGTTTACTTCTGTGCATATGTATTTAATTATGTATTTTTTAATGGATTTCGTAAATTATTTGTTTCTTATATCATCTTGAACTCAAAAGACTTACTTATTTTCTCTAACGTCATTATAAACTCAAACGATAAGAGGCAAGACTCGCTTGCTTACTCACAGCAAAACAAGGAAACACTGAAATGTTAAAACACAGAGTAGAGAGGCACAAGAGTAATTAAAGGGACAAGGAAGACCAAACACAGAGAATACAAGCATAAGAGTAATCAAAGGGACAAGGAAGACCAAACACAGAAAAGACAACCACAATAGTAATCAAAGGGCCGAGGAAGACCAAACATAGAGTCGACAACCACAAGAGTAATCAAAGGGACAAGGAAAACCAAACACAAGGTAGATAAGCACAAAAGTAATCAAAGGGACAAGGAAGACCAAACACAGTGTAGACAAGTACAAGAGTAACCAAAGGGCCAAGGAAGACTTAACACAGGGCAGACAAGCACAATAGTAATCAAAGAGACAAGAAAGACCAAACACAGGGTAGACAAGCACAAGAGTAATCAAAGAGACAAGAAAGACCAAACACAGGGTAGACAAGCACAAGAGTAATCAAAGGGACAAGGAAAACCAAACACAGAGTGGACAAGTACAAGAGTAATCAAACGGACAAGAAAGATAAACACAGAGTAGACAAGTACAAGAGTGATCAAAGGGACAAGAAAGATCAAACACAGAGAAAACAAGCACAAGAGTAATCAAAGGGACAAGAAAGACCAAACACAGAGTAGTCAAGTACAAGAGTGATCAAAGGGACAAGGAAGACCAAACACAGAGTAGACAAGCACTAGAGTATTCAAAGGGACAAGGAAGACCAAACACAGTGTAGACAAGTACAAGAGTAATCAAACGGACAAGAAAGATCAAACACAGAGAAAACAAGCACAAGAGTAATCAAAGGGACAAGAAAGACCAAACACAGAGTAGTCAAGTACAAGAGTGATCAAAGGGACAAGGAAGACCAAACACAGAGTAGACAAGCACTAGAGTATTCAAAGGGACAAGGAAGACCAAGCACAGAGTAGACAAGAACAAAAGTCATCTCAGGGACAAGGAAGGCCAAATATAGAGTAGACAAGCACAAGAGTGATTAAAGGGACAAGGAAGACCAAACACAGAGTAGACAAGAACAAAAGTAATCACAGGGACAAGGAATACCAAACACAGAGTAGACAAGAACAAGAGTATTCAAAGGGACAAGAAGGACCAAACACAGAGTAGACAAACACAAGAGTTATTAAAGGGACAAGGAAGGCCGAACACAGAGTAGACAAGAACAAGAGTATTCAAAGGGACAAGAAAGACCAAACACAAAGTAGACAAACACAAGAGTTATTAAAGGGACAAGGAAGACCAAACACAGAGTAGACAAGAACAAGAGTAATCACAGGGACAAGGAAGAACAAACACAGAGTAGACAAGCACAAGAGTATTCAAAGGGACAAGAAGGACCAAACACAGAGTAGACAAGCACAAGAGTTATTAAAGGGACAAGGAAGACCGAACACAGAGTAGACAAGAACAAAAGTAATCACAGGGACAAGGAAGACCAAACACAGTGTAGACAAGAACATGAGTAATCAAAGGGACAAGGAAGAACAGACACAGAGTAGACAAGCACAAGAGTAATCAAAGGGACAAGGAAGACCAAACACAGAGTAGACAAGCACAAAAGTAATCAAAGGGACAAGGAAGACCAAACATAGAGTAGACAAGCATAAGAGTAATCAAAGGGACGCGGAAGACCAAACACAGAGTAGACAAGCACAATAGTTATCAAAGGGACAAGGAAGACCAAACACAGAGTAGACAAGCACAAGAATAATCAAAGGGACAAGGAAGACCAAACACAGAGTAGACAAGAACAAGAGTAATCAAAGGGACAAGGAAGACCAAACACAGAGTAGACAAGCACAAGAGTATTCAAAGGGACAAGGAAGACCAAACACAGAGAAGACAAGCACAAAAGTAATCAAAGGGACAAGGAAGACCAAACACAGAGTAGACAAGAACAAGAGTAATCAAAGGGACAAGGAAGACCAAACACAGAGTAGACAAGCACAAGATCGTAATCAAAGGGACAAGGAAGACCGAACACAGTGTAGACAAGAAGAAGAGTAATCAAAGGGACGCGGAAGACCAAACACAGAGTAGACAAGCACAAGAGTAATCAAAGGGACGCGGAAGACCAAACACAGAGTAGACAAGCACAGTAGTTATCAAAGGGACAAGGAAGACCAAACACAGAGTAGACAAGCACAAGATTTATCAAACTTCAAAGGGACAAGGAAGACCAAACACTAAATACGACATCAAAACACTAAAACCAACGAGACCAATGAGCGATTATATCATACAATCAATGATTCTTTTCGATGGAAATTCAAATTCGGATCCACACGTCCTTTCAGTGTTTACCATGTCTAACACCGTCAGTCATCGACAAATCAAAATCTGAATCTAGTTTCTGATACTATTGATAAATTTGATTGGTCAAAACACAAGAAGATTATGGTTGAGGTATGGTTTTGTCAACATAATTTTATGTCTGTTAAAGTGTCAAGTACCTCAAACTAATGATTATCTAAATGAACCTTCTTTATCATTGGGTCTTATTGAAATGTCAACTAAGTCTTGCAACACATATTTTGGTTGTTGTGATCAAATAAATCCCATACATGTACTGTAATGATCCTTCATTGAATTTGTCTGATACACAATGTGATTTAGATAAAGTTGTAGCTTATGGATCGTTAATTGTGGTATTTTACAGCTATTTTAGACTACAATAAAGAGAATCAAAGTACCCCAAATCTTTAACCAAGATCTGTAACGTAGACACAAAATAGTAAAATAGAGATAATCATATGAAAATGTGTTGGTTTTTTTTTTCAGTGAGGAATAACGATTAGCCTACATTTCATTGAATGTTCTTCGGGTTGACATCCTTTTGATGAAACAGGTACACGTACTTGATACTGTCAAAGAAAAAAGACTTTACTTCGAGAAAGAAACAGTACACAACAGAAGTGCTATTCTGATATATAGAATTATCATAATTGGTTCTACTTTAATCCGAAATTACCGAATTTATTAATGCAACCCGTAATTTATTTTCTGCACTTCTACTGATGGAAACTAGCGAGCAGTTCTAACATTTTTCTTCGGTCCAAACAAATATAATAAGGTACATATCTATACTCATCTTGTTGAATTCGTAGGCTGGACTATTCCGTCAATTTAAATACTTCATTATATTAATCACGTAGAATATCGCAGTTTTGTGCATTTACAGGAACCCATGGTTTGATAAGATATCTTTGATAATTTCACAATTAACAAAGATAGTTTTATCTATATTTACGTATAAAAACCATTTGAGTTTCGTTGACAATTTCCACTTGAACAAAATAAACGATTTCATGAAAAATGTTGAAGATAAGATTAATATACATGTTCTTTTGATATATATGAATACATCTTTACTTTTTCTAAAATGTCTCAATATTTATTTTAAAATATTACACGTCTACAAAAAGTCACGATTAATAAAACTGAGTTAATCATTTTATCGAACACATGGAGAAAATAAACCATTGATACCACTGTAGTTTATAATATTGTGATTGGTAAGTTAAGAGCAGAAAATTAATTATTCTAAGTTACCCTGTGACGTTCTTGTCCCAGTGAGGTGACACTAAGTACTGAACAGAATTAGGGGAAAACATTTAGCGATTTAGGTATTTAATAAATACGTTTGGTTATAGCTAAATATGGCGAGGTAAATTCGTCTTAAAAGATTAATGTTTTGTTAAATATCTAAATCTGCTTTATCGACCGCTCTCATCAAAAGAACAAGTGATTCGAATATGGTTGTTTTTAATCTAGGGTCTCTTCATAAATAAACTACTAAACTAATTCTGACAGTCTCTGGAATGATGACAACGGAACAAAACTGTTATAAAAAGATTTCATGGCTTCTATGTTGCATCTACGTATGATTTTGTTTCAGTAGAGCAGGAGAATGGTACTATTACATGTTGTTGCGTAGACGGATTGATACCACATGGTGGGGTAAAAGATATATGGTATAAAACTTACCTACAATATGTCATCCCCATCAGTTCCAAAGTTGAACTTGGCACCAATGCGATTCAATCGTTTGGATTCTGTTGAGGAAAATAAATCAAGTCACGACAGAAGTGTGGTCCAGTCAGAGAGAATAGGAAAAGATGTTAACCCTAGGGGAAAGCGGAAGAAGAAAAAGAAACTGATCAAGCGTCTGAGTCGCAGAGATTCAATGATGGAGTTGCTGAGGGAAGATCTAAAAAATATCGATCCGTTGCCAGTTTTAAAGACATTTAGACCTCCCAGTGAAAATGATATCTTAAAACCTGATGATGAAGCGGATGGGGACATCAGCCCGTTTCACAAAATGGCGGCTTTGACGAAAGACGAACTTAGTAAAAGGAGAAAAAGTTGTGCAACTGGAACCTTTTTCAGAGGAAGGCGTATGTCGTCAAATTCCAGCGATGATACTAACGACGTCGTAGTATCGGGATATGAACTAAAGAAAATTCGAATGATTGAATCCTTGCAAAGCATGGGATTCGAGATTCCAAAAGCTCGCGAACGTAAATTCTCTTCCGATGAAAAAGACATTTTAGAGAGAATGAGCTTGACAAGAAAAAATAGTTTATCGACAAGATTGCTTCAAGCAATACCGGACAAACGACGAAGAAATCGGTCCCGGTCTCTTGAGAGAAATAAACAAAAAACTCCCGTTCTCGAAACAGAACTAAGTGAGGATTCAAAAGAGAAACTTCAGAAAATGTTAAATATCATGAACCAGCCGGTCAGTAATATTGATAAAGATGCATTTTCTGGGAAACTTGGAACAGGAACTCTATCAAACAATGATTACGCATTTGAAACATTGGGTACATTCAGGAGAAAAATTAGAAGACGCAAGGTAGGTATTCAGAGCAATGGAAAATATTTTACAAATCTCATACAATGTATAAATTGGCAAATAGCAATTGAACATAAGATGTGAAGATCATTAGTGTTCTAATTAGTCCATATCTGCCTTTCTATGAAATCATGCTATCAGCAGGACATAATGACACCCTCTGGTGTAGAGTTTTAGCATTTCATTTAATCACTTGCACGTCCAAACATATCGTAACATAGCATTGGTTCGACTTACCGAAGGTGTTACAAATGATCGAAATTAAGCGTAATACGAAACAAATACTTTATTTCGATCAGATTGAAGTCTAAATAGTTGAAACGATATGGAAGATATCTCCAACAAGACAATCAGACAACAAACACTCAGGATGCACAATCAGACAACACACACTCAGGATGCACAATTAGACAACACACACTCAGGATGCACCATCAGACAACACACACTCAGGATGCACCATCAGACAACACACACTCAGGATGCACCATCAGACAACACACACTCAGGATGCACAATCAGACAACACACACTCAGGATGCACCATCAGACAACACACACTCAGGATGCACAATCAGACAACAAACACTCAGGATGCACCATCAGACAACACACACTCAGGATGCACCATCAGACAACACACACTCAGGATGCACAATCAGACAACACACACTCAGGATGCACCATCAGACAACACACACTCAGGATGCACAATCAGACAACACACACTCAGGATGCACCATCAGACAACACACACTCAGGATGCACCATCAGACAACACACACTCAGGATGCACCATCAGACAACACACACTCAGGATGCACCATCAGACAACACACACTCAGGATGCACAATCAGACAACACACACTCAGGATGCACCATCAGACAACACACACTCAGGATGCACAATCAGACAACACACACTCAGGATGCACCATCAGACAACACACACTCAGGATGCACCATCAGACAACACACACTCAGGATGCACCATCAGACAACACACACTCAGGATGCACAATCAGACAACACACACTCAGGATGCACCATCAGACAACACACACTCAGGATGCACCATCAGACAACACACACTCAGGATGCACCATCAGACAACACACACTCAGGATGCACAAACAGACAACACACACTCAGGATGCACAATCAGTCAACACACACTCAGGATGCACCAACGGACAACACACAATCAGGATGCATAATCAGACAAAACAACTTCAATAAAACAATAGGGGACATTGAGACACGTACAGCAACGCCAATACAGAACGGAATGAAATTATATGGAGTATATCTCCAATGAGACAGACCATTTATGCATTAAATGCAACATACAACGAACTTCAAAACAACTTTAACAAACAACAGGGGACAAGGAGTACCACAATAATACCCATACTGAATGATCAAAGAATCAAAGCAAAGTCTACAAACAAAAACACAAATTTACATTCCGAATGATGTGGTTATCCAGATTACAGAAACCTTTCCACTTACCTTAATACAAATTTGTTTTCTGAGAAATCCATCTGGTTTATAAACAAAATGCCTACTTGCTGTAAACTACATGTACATGTAACATAACAAACAAGACAGAAACTTTGTGTTTTCCGAAAATTTTATTTTACATACTTGACCTCTAAAGAACCTTGACCTTCAATTGATCTTGTATAACAAAAGTGAGACCTTGTACGTATAATGATATAACGATAAAAAAGCTAGAAAGAAAAACTATTAGACAGAAGAACGAAAATATGCTACACGAACAAACCTGTAAAACATGTGACGACACAAGGCAGGCAAAATTTTAAAAGGTCTTCAATCAATAGCATCATTTAAAAAACAGATGAATTTTAAGCATAGACCAGACATTCACCGTTCGGGTACATAACCCTCGACAAAATTAAAATTCATCTATTTTTAAATGATGCTTCGGGTACTTAACCCTCGACAGTGATCCTTAATCTAAACAACGTTATATGACAAAAGAGTGTGAAAATTATGTCAAAAAAATGTACCAAAAGACGTATTCTAAAATATGAGTATTATGTCCAAAAATGAACCGAAAGACTAAGTCACTTTTAGGTAAACGGAAGAACTTCTAACATTTCTAAAGGTCAATAGTAGATGTAGTTTACAATATTTAATGGGGTATCAATTCTATTTAAAATGTTATTTAAGATCTTATTTTATACACGAATTAAGCTTTTTATAAACAAGATACTTCAAAATTGAAATAGATTATTTCTTTCTGTTTGATCTATGAAATCTTTGTGAAGTAATTTGTAAACACGAATCCAACCTTTGATAAGTTCGTTTTCAATATGAATGTTCAGTTTAGCTTTTATCAATTTATCGAAATACAGAAGAAGTGAAGTATCGAAATAATTAATTCCAAAGTTATCAGGGAAAGACAAAACTAGAATAACATAATTTCTCTGAATGAATAGATTTATAGGAAGGTAGTTGTTGGAAATTGTTCCGAAAAGAATATTCATTATGGGGAAAAGGAAAAGGATAGGGAAGGTATGACTTTGTTTCATTTTACAGTGTTATAAAGAGTGCATAGTCATAGTAAAACATGATTAATTATATCATAAAATCGTAAATTTTTATTCAATTATGTTCGTGAATTTTTTATCTTTTTACAGAATTTTCCGATTGAAAATGGATTTCTCGTAATTTTATAGGGTAAATGTACATGTATATGTAAGAGGATGTATGAATATAGTTTGTTCTTTTAAAGCGGCTGTTTCATGGTTGCTTTTTTTGGGGTGTGGGGGGTGTGGGGGAGCTGTTAAGGTTGGCTTCATAAAATGCCATATTCAACAGATCGATTTTCATTTCCAATCGTAATACAAATTTTCACCTTATTTGTAAGATGAAGAGGTCATAAATAAATCTAGCTTAATTCTATAAAATCCTCTGTCATGCTCACTACTAATCTATTAAAAGGCTATTGAAATACTGATCCACAATGCGTAATAACAAATAGGTTACACAGTGTTAGTCAGCCCCTTAATGGTGGCCAACAAATAACCTTAATGCGATTCCACCAGGTTAAGAGGGTACTAATCTGCTAGGACATTTAGATTAAACCTACTCTCTCGTTTTTGAGATTGGACTTTTCAATTTAGAAAAAAAAGAACAAGTGCACTTATGCACACTGAAAGATCATATGTGTTATCGGCTCTAACATAAAGAATGATAAAATTTGACCGGTTCTACCATTATTTGTTGACTTTCGAATTTTTGCTGTTGAAGTCTAGATTTTTATTGCCTTTTTTACGTGTACCTTACATCGAAAGGAATATATACGAGTTTATGCAATACACTTGGCTTTGGAATTCGTGTCGTTGTCCGGTTAAGAAGTTTGAGGAAGGTCAAGGTTGACAGAAACATAAGTAAAGCATAAATGCAAAGGGTATGCCCTCTTTAGTGTGCTTTCGTTATTATTTCCATTGATCTGATAATTATTTTGACCTACATATTCCACAAAAATTAATTGTCCAACATTACATATGTTTTTGCCTAGAATTCCAATGTGGTGTGAAAAAATATTTCAATTCCGCATATCAAAGGCTTCTCTATAATTTTGTTTATCATAAATATGGTACATGGCATGATATGTCAGTAATGTCAAAATTGAATGTGACTCAGATTAGAATAAATATCACGTGCACGTATAGATATGTACAATGGTACAAATAGATGTACATTGTATCCTTTCGAACATTTTTTTTTTGTTATTTTATAAAATACAAAGAAAAAAACCTTTTCAAGAACAAGCATGTCGCTAATCTTATGTTTAAAATATAAACTTTATTTATTTTACAACGTTTAACAAACAAGTTACACAACTTATATTAATGTCTCACGTTGGCTCAGATGATGGCGTGAGGGGGTCCAAGGAGCAGGAGGAAACCGGAGTACCCGGAGAAAAACCTCCTGCAGAGGCTTGGGTGGGGGACCACCTACCCTCCCACATAAGACCCTTCGCCGACTCTGGGATTCGAACCCGGGACCTTAGAGGTGAGAAGCGAGCGCGCTACCACTGCGCTAACCCGGCCGTAGATCTTATGTTTGACCCTAGATAAATTATCCTGACCTTACTGGTGACCTTACCCCTCACAGAGTGTTGAGTCTCATCATGTTTAAACTTCTTTGTGAGTTTATTGGAAGTGTAATGCACATTAATTAAGTGACATTATGACTACCAGACATACGGACAAACATACAGATGGATGCCGGGCAGTGATCCCTGTCTTGCGTTGCTGACGACATAATAAACTGCCAAATGGTCTTAGAGTTATGGCTTTTATCTTTCAAGCAAGCATCTTATCTTGAAATCAATGTCTTTGTTACAGATAAGGCCGTTTGTGAGATGGAAGCGTTTCTCCAAATTCCTTGTCATATTACTAAGAGCTTGGAAAATACATTCCAAATCGTAAGTGCACTTACATTTAGCGAAATATGAATGAACGATGAATGGTCACATGGCAAACGGACAATTGCAAATTTAAGTTAACTAAAACCATTTGACCAAAAAATATGCAAGGAAACAAAATAAAAAATGTTACGATGCTTTTTTTTTCTGTCACAATTTCATCTGTTAAAACATGCACAGATAGGTTTAAAAAAATTACTTTATCAACTTATGTTCGAAGCTGGACAAATTATTTAAGGAGGGAAAGACGGATAAAAAGACAAAAGGATGATGAGCTCGTTATTTCCAAATTTTCTAGATATAACCAATTTTCAAAAATTATTTAAACTAGTATTAAATTATTCTTTTGATTATTGCCAAAAACTGATAAAGAGAATTTTTTCTCCTTATCGTGGTAGAGTGGAGTCCATCTTGGGAATGTTTGATACACTGGAGGCAATAACAGAGTCTGGAGAGTCACAGGATCTGCTATTTGATATGGGGTCATACAAGGCCGCAAAAGAAGTACGTGAGAGGTTACAGTAAAATAAGCCAACTGTCCATATTAAAATATGATCGAAGAAAGTCAAAGAAACTATTTTATAATTCTTATCATAAATGCAAAATTTCTTTTTTGAAGAATTTTACATCAATATGACGATTACTTAGCTACAGATTCTAAAGAAATGCATATTGTTTGCGGAATTCTAGAAGAAAGCTGGGTTAGGCACCAAGATAAAGCATAATTTTAATCAACTCAGTTCAAGAAGATTTTGCTATCATGAAATATTCACTTGCTTTTTGTAAAGGTGCTCCTGGACGTTGTTTAATTTCTTTAAAATTTGTTCGGATAGTCATATATTTCAGTTTCTGTCAATTATATGTATCCCGACATGGTCTCCAGCTTTTCACTCTCTATTCCATTTCAATATACTCATATATGTATACAGAAAGTTAGGGACCACCTCGGGATACTTATTTGACGGAGACGATTCCGTAATCTAAATGTAAAATCTGTTTGAAATTAAACATTATTGATTTCAAGTATTTATTTTCAGTCAACCATAGCTACCGAGGCAAAACGAATACTCCAAAAACCTCCAGGGACAAGAACTGATGAGGAACTACATTATGTAAGAAATAAGGATGTATACATACACTTGGTTCAATATACAGAACTTTTATTTCTGTAATAAATCTGTAAAACATACACAAATCGATCTATCATTACATGTAATTTGATTCTTTGGAGACGATTAAATTTCTCAGAATTAAGATTTATCAAATTACTTTGCGTGATTTTGACCGCAGTTTTTTCGCTCAATCTTTACAAAATAAATACATGTACATGTATATGAAATAAAAATCGGGATGCTGCTTTAAATTATTTAATATTCTTGCTGGCGTAACCCATCTAAATACTTCTGTCCAAAAGGCTGGCAGCAAGAGGTGGGCATTTTGATTTTCTGAGGTAGATGAATTGAAAAAAAAATATTATAAAAATCTGTGAGTAAAAATTAATATTCGGTTTGTATAATTTTGTAATACGATAGATTTGAATATGCATCGATAAATGTCGAAACTCGCATTATTTTGCTTGTTTTGGGGATTTTCCCATTTTTAAAAAAAAGATAAAACATGACGATGTTATAAAGTAAGGAGGGCGCATTTTGGTTTTTGCAGGTTAAAATAGCCCTGCGGAACTATAAATCAATAGTGGAGTATCCAGTAGAAATGCAACATAAAATTGCCTCCCGTGGATGGTACGAAAGGTACGTGTCCGTTTCATCTATTGTAAATCAAAAATTCTAAAAATCATTTTTTTTTTTAAATTAAAATCAATGTATGCATAAGGTCAGATGTGAAAATATAAAGAGCGAATAAACGTTGTTGTTATCAAGTAGTTTTCTAACTTTAATGAAAAGATGATCACCAATGGAAACTCTTGTACTTGTTTTTGCGATTCCATATTTCCGTCTCCTATATGAAGACATCGTGTGTAAGCTCGAGTACAAATGTACCTGTGAGGTACGATCTACCCCGGGGTTCACACGATGATATGAAGAATATTATTTAAATCAAATTCAAGACAATGACATGTATACTAAGCCTTACGTTTTTGGAGGATTATATATTATTATGTCGGCTCGAGAGATAAAAATGTGAACATGTATAAGAACTTTAACATGCAAGATACTGTACCAACGGTTATATTATTGACATGATGTGATCATGCAAGATCATCAAAATTTAATGCAATTTAAAGGATATGTGGCATATTGACATGGATTACAGAACGTCGAAGTTAAAAAGAATAGAATTTTTGCTTAACAATAATACATGTTGTCGTTGGTAAATTATAATGCTGGCGTCACACTGTCCCGATTTAAGCAGCCGATGGCCACACGATAAAGGATTTTTTCAAATTCGGGTGTGATCGTAATATCATCGGGCTATTCGAAAGGCCATCTTGAACCATCGTATGACCGCCGGCTTGATTTGTCAAACTTCGGGAACAACCTCGGGAGTGCTGTCAAAATCTTTGGCATGCCAAAAAATTCCCGATGGCACTCCCGAAGGACCATCTTCGAAACAGGTTCGTGTAATCATCTTGCCCTTCGTAAGACCATCGAGAAGGCATCTTGCGTATTCGTAACATCTTCGTTTCTGCTTCGAATGACCATCGCGACCATCGGGGAAATTTTGACATACGAAGGCATTACGAACGTGTCAAGAACCTCCCGATGGAGTTAGGAAGGCTATACGACTTCGTGACAACCTCGTAATTCCATCGAAATGACATCGTGATGTCATCGTACTCTAGTACGATGACGTTAAGATGGGATACCGATACAAAAGATGACAGACACAAATATTAAACAAAACATTTCAAATACATAATATTCAAAGCCATTTTCAAAGTATTTTTCTAAGTTAATCCAAATTTATCAAAATAAAATCTTTTCTGTCTTCTTCAAATTTGCAAGATTATAAAGCAAAATGACGTGCCTTGATAATGCATTGCATCTTACATCTTTAAATGCATCTAAGAGAGCATGTACAGACTCAGTATTTTCTATAATTACAGGTAATACTAGTATCTTGTTGTGACATATACCCATTTTTATCTTTCTTACATGGAATCATCACATCTTCCACTTGTTTCCACCAATGATGTTTATAAATGAAATTCGTGATATTTTAAGACGATTTTTGGTTGACAAAAATACATGTCAACTGCTGCGCAAAGGTCACCGATAACTGAACCCGTTGTCTATTTATCCGTCTGGTAGTCACACTTTCACAAGAACTGTAATGATATGCCTTGTAAAATCAAACTTTCAAAGATGGTCGAGCATGATAAGAATCAACATTTTTGTATTTTTCTGAGACAGAAATAATAAAAGGCGGAGGAAGAAACCATTGATATACTGTGCTACTGATTAAACAAGAATTTTTAAACATCCAAAACGTGATGCATTCCTGGTTATAATCCGATGCATCGCATTCAAGATACGACGTCGTGAAGCAATCTAATAGCCTTCGTTAATACATCGTAAGCCTTCGTATGACCTTCGGATATGTTTTAAGATAAAATTCGTCCCCTCGTGTTGCCATCGGGAGCAGTTCGGATACAATCGTGTAGTCATCTTTTAGCATCGTGTAGTCATCTTTTAGCATCGTAAAAACATCGGTTGCTGAGCGAATCTTAACCATATTCGGGAGTAACTTCGCACGAAATTGAAAATTTCATATTCGTGTGTCCATCGGATATCATAATCGGGACAGTGTGAGGCCTACATAAAGGGAAGACATAACTCATGTTGTGATGAGACTAAATCATATCCCCGACCGATCTAAAAAACATGCCATACACGACATAAAAACTTGAAAATAAACCTATAAAAATGAACACGACACATACTCATTGAAAACATATATAAGTGCATGTTGCATGTAATTGTTGATAATATGAGCATTGCGTCTTTTTTCAGTTATGATACCAAAAGGGTGATAATTCGAGAGGGTCATATACCTGTCTGTTTTTATTTTGTACTCACTGGCTCAGGTAAATTTTGTGATACTATAAAAAAAAACCACATGTATACATGAAGTAAGCAAAGTCAAGGCCTTTTAGATATTTAAGAAAGATTCTTAAAGTTCCTTTCCTGGTTAATAAAACCACAAAATACCAAATGAAAAAAAAAAATTATCCAATTCCTGATATTTCGTAAAATAAAGAGAGCTGAATATTAATTTGATTGATCTTGGAATTTTCAACTGCAAATCAACTTATTAAATGGGAACTGTTCTGCATGAATCTTTAATTCTATTTAAGCTGTGGTGTCGTATTTGGATGGATCCACATCAACTCAGAAAACAGTATTGTTCCTTCACAGAGGAGACAGTTTTGGTGAACAAGCAATCATGACGCAATCATTACGTCAAACCACCGTGATATCAAGAGAGAAAATAGAATTGTTAGTGATGTACGACGAGGTATGATATTGCATACATTTCAATTGTAGTCTAATATTTGCATTAAAAAACTTCAGTAACTAAATCAAAGGGCATATTCATAACGATATGTTTTTTTTTTAAAATGAGTCTCGTGCAAAATTTTAAAGCTGAGTTTGTATGGACGTAATTTTCAAATTTGTAAAATTAATGTAATCATAAAAAATTGATTTTGTTAATGGCTGAAAAGAAGTAGATCTAGAAAGCTAAATAAATAGATGAATCAAATGAAAAGTAACTGTGGATTTAAAGTGAATAATTCAAGAAAAGATTAAGCAACTTTACTATACTTTTTTTCAGGATTTTATTGACATCTTTATGTCAGGGGGACTACGTGATCTGAATGATCCATTTATCCTGTGAGTAGAACTACCAATTTGCAAATTTGACGGAACTTTTTTTTCTGATAATTTATAGATCAATATGGTTTCATTATTTAAGATGTAAGTCGAACTCTTTTTTTTTTTTTTTTTTTTTTTTTTTTTTTTTTTTTTTTTTGGCTGAGATTGAGGTAAAACACTAGAGAGGAAAGTAGCTCTCGTGACTTTATGCATTGGCATAACAAGAACAGGACAAACAAATGTGAAATGAGAAATCATACAAACTAGTGTCATCTGTGTATATTGGTATTAAAAAAGAATGTGTTGAAGGCTACATTTAATTTATTTCAGATCCCTGTCCTTTCTTAAAGGATGGCCGCTTGAAAAATTGGCAGAGAATCCAAAGAAGGCAATATTCAGTTTCTTTAAGTGAGTATAACTCTTTGATGAGTCGTTTCTTTTTCATTAACTTTTCATGTCTGCTCTATCTTCAGTTTTCTCGTACAATGATTATAGTCGGATATTACATATTCGAAACCTGTGTATTCGTTCCGCTTAATAAACCCGGCTTTGTTTGAGGTACATGTAGCTATCTGATCAAAGAGTTGAAAATTTCATGTCCGAAATAATATTTAAAGAGATCTGAATTATTGTAACTTTTTTTGTCATTTTGTAATTCCATCTTTCGATATGTAGGAAATATAAGTTAAAAAATTCAATAGCGAGCTATAGAATGCATACATGTAATACTATGTGTAGCACCACGTGACTTAAGTTAATGAAACCACGAATAGATAAAAAGCTCTGTTGGAGGAAAGAAAACAAGAACTGCAATAATTGCTTTGATTTAATTCTTCCTTTTCATAGCCTATTGCCTTGTCTAAACTGATACGTTTACAATCATTGACTCGTTAGTAAGTCAAACGCCGTTGTTTTTACAAAAATGTGACAAAAGCTGTACAGTAGATATTTGCATGGAAACCACCACTACAGTCCGCGCGGCTCTTTTCGGAAACTGGATAAACGCAATTTTGACTATTTTATCTTGCAAAACTTAATATGAAATATCGGGAGTTCGCTTCTTTTCATATGGTGGAGGTTTTTGTTTGTTTGCTTTGGTTCCTGTTTTATCCTGATTTTGTATGCCTTCGGTTTCTGATTTTCTGAATTGTCAATTTTGTGCTGTATACAGGGATATGGTCATTGTCCATATTTGTCATTGATACCATTCAATAGATCTCGCTTAGTCGTAAATTTTAGTATGAGTTACATGATAGTCAGAGCACGCAATCAAACTTTGTAGACAAAACAAGTAGATGGACCATTTCCCTTGTAAATTTTTCCCATGAAGTTGTGACGCTCTCCATAGGCTCGATGTCAATCTCGGCGACGTCACGCTAAGATTTCACATTGAAAACACCCCATCTAAAATTTATTTTGTCTGTATAATATGATTGCATGAACCCTCGACCATCAAAATTTACGACTAAGCGAGATCTATTCAATGATATAGATCTTATTTAAATTTTTGCATGACAAAGGTATCATAATCACGTTTATCCAGTTTCCGAAGTTAGCCGTGCGGGCAGTAAATGTTTTTAACATATTTCGACCACGATAATCCTTTTGTCAGATTGTTTGTAAAAACTACAATGATCATCAAAATATCATTTTTTTACAAGGACATCGGCTATGATAAGACACAAATAAAATAAAACAATCATCAAAGTACCCGTTTTCTTTCCTCCAAATGAGCGGTATGACTCCTTTTCACCAAATTAAGTCACGTGTTACTACACAGTGTTAAATATATATAGGAATTCGCTTTGATCTTTACTTTATACAAAAATATACATGCACATTAATAAATACTGTCTTCTTATGGAACAGGAGAAACACAGTTCTTTCGAAGGACAGTACGAAAAGTGATTGGATATTTGTAGTTAAGTCCGTAAGTATGCAATGTATGTCGATAATTTCCATAAAAACTGAAGCAATAAATTATTCTAAGGGACTTCTTACGCACATGCATTTGTGTCAAGATGAATGTTATTTTGGTACATGCATTTTAACTTGCAGTAAGAAAAACTATGTATTCGTGACTTTTTTTCTATTTATCAGGGTAGTTGTTCCGTTTTCAAGAAGCTCAGAAGTGTTGATCCTAAGCGAAAAGTTAGAGAAATTGCAAAGAAAGAATGGCGGAAACACAGTATGTATTTCAAGAGATTGGATTAATTTAGTTTGATTTAATTGCTGAGTTCAGGGAAAATGTCGGTGTGTACTATTTCAAAGTTGAATTGATATTGTGCATGTCAGAAGATAAAAATTGATCCTAAAAAAGAAGAAGTTGCAGTGACCACAGCGAATCGTACACATAAATGAGACGAGAAAAAGGGAACAAACAGACTGAGGCAGCGAGTTACAACATCACATCAATGAAATATGAAAATGGATAATCTCGACATTGTCCCAGTGTAAAAAGAAAATCGAAATTCATCGTAGGTGGCGCCACTTAATATATTCATTTCGGAACAGAAATTCAAAATTATCAAAAAATATGACAAAAAAATGATGTCGTATTATCAAAACACATGAAAGAATTAAAGAAGATACTGACGATAATCTCAATAGCACTCACAATAGAGCACCGAAATGAGCATCGACAGACCCATAGCAAGCTAGAGGTGGGACCAGGTGCCCTGGAGGAGTTATCATCCCCTGTATGCTAGCCGCACCCGCCGTCGATATTCACGCACGGAAATGAAAACAAAATTTAAGATGCATGCACTGTTTGAGATTTTGTTATAAATAGAACTTTCAAAATACATTCTGTATTAAAACTTGAGGTTGGAATCAATTTCAGTTGAAGATTCCATTAAGGTGGGAGCCAGTCTATCTCATGAGGATCAGTTAACTCTTCTGTGTGAAGAACAGATAAAGAGGATGGAGCAACAAAATCTCTCCATCCGGTACTATGCCTTACCCGAAATAAACATAGCAACGAACGCTGCTTATGACGATCTACGTAAACAGCACAATGACGTAAGTGAAATGACTTCAGCGTATTCTTGACGTCAAAAGTCTGCATATGTCAGTATAAAATTGAGTTTGCTTCAAAAGCATTTCGATGTTGTAAATTTCATGTGTTTTGTTTTCTGTTTTGTCATGTGTATGCGCTCTTAACTATCCTTTTTAACATTTTTGATAAAAATGTCATTGCGTTGTAACACGTATTTATATTTACAGCACAGAAAAGTAAGTAAAATCCCAGGGTTGTAGTGATTACCGCTTTTATAGTTCATAACCTGTAGTATTTAGCCTCAGTAGATATGCCTCTCCCTCCTTCTTAACAACAATCTAAATATGTCAGTGAATGTCTTAATTGAAAGGAGAATAAAAGTTATTCTTTCGTTAACTAGAAGTATTGCTAAGGAACAACACAATTTTTTAAGCATCTGCGTGTAATATTTGAATTAGACTACATATGGGTGACTGACATATAATTTACCAAAAAAAGAAAATAACTTATCATCATGACTTGTAGATGAATTTTGATGCATATTACATCTTGACACTTGAATTTCATTGAAATAGATCTAGCAAGGTTTCCTAAAATGTTGTGAGTTTCATAAAAAAAGCTATTTTTAAATATGTTGGTAAGATTAAAAACGTTTTCCCTATTTAAAAAAGATGATCCAAGCAAGTCAAGTAAAGCGGGCAATGGAAGAATTGAAGACAAAAGCCGCGGACGCTGGGTCTGTAGTGACCGACCCCACGGGGGAAGAGGAGGAACAAAAACTACAAGAACAAGCTAAGAGCTACCGCAGAATGTCAATTGTCGATCTGAGCAATCTTGTTGCCAAGGTTTGTTGTCATATAAATTTTGAGTTATCCTTCTTCTTACATTTAATTGAGATTCCCATGTGTGTATCTGAAAGAGTACTTTATTGAAAATGGAAAATCACATCCAAATTCTTGTAAAGAATAGTTTGTACCCCTTTTATATCAATAACAGAAATACAGAATGATGCTTACGTTCTGTGTGTAAAGAAAAGGGGGTGATCTCCAGCTTGACCACCCTGCATCCACCCTGCGAAACAAACCCACAAGAAAGTGATACGTAAAATGACATCAGACAAAATTACAAAGCACAAAAAGACACGACAATAGTCACTAGACATACGTACAACAGACGTACAGAAACATCAAACATCAATGACAACACAAAAAGGAGAGACCAATGTGCACCCGGCGCTGACTTTGGACGGCCATCTGCTTTAAGCAAATGGTTTGGTTATCCGGATTACATGCGCACAACCCTCCCACTTATGTAACACAAATTCTATGTAAAAGTATCTAAAATAAGGTACAAATTATTCGCCTCTTTTTTCTTAACAGGGGCCATATATGGCGAAAACGAAAAGAGAAGATTCTTTCCTGTCTATGAAATCAGGTAAAAAGAAATTCCCACAAAACAATAAATACGAACAAATGTTCGAGACTTAGTCGGATATATGTGTATTAATTGTGCATAATTGATTTTTCAAGAAGCAGTGAAGGAAAGATTTGTTTGTTTGGTTTTTTTTCCAGATTTCTCATGATAAATGGTCATATAAAGACCTGAATTTTAGGATATGGAAATTTAGCAAACAAGTTTACATATATCAATACCTACTTGCCCAGTTTTACATGTAAAAGGCAATAGACAATACGTGTACCATAATCTTACATAGTTCAAGACGTTCATATTCTATATCAGGTAAAGACTCCGTAACAACTTACCCAACAATAGATGAAACATACGAGACGCTCGATGATTATGCCACAGGATATGACGTAACGCAGGAACGTGCGTCATCAAATGGGCCACCATCTACTAAACAAGTAAGTGTTCGAATTTAGTAAGGAAGTTTATTTTAATTCAAAATATAAAAGAGGAAGGGACAGCTTGACAGAAAAATTAGCATTACAAGATACGAGAATGAATAAAGAGCCATCCTATCCTATCTGATCCAATCTACTGAGATTAACTTTTCCTCTTTTTTTATCAATAGGTTGTTTATATTATGATGGTGTTCACTGATTATACTGATCATAGTTATTATATAATAAATTTCTACACGTCAACTTTCCTGGTAAAATACACAAGGAAGTATTCTATCACCAATGTCAATACATGTAATCTTTGTGCTATATTTTAAACTACGAACTACAAGTGCAGTTTAGAAATAATATATCTACTTTAAAAGTAGACATCTGATGATAATAAGTTTTGTATACGATTGTACCATTTATATACGCGTGTAATAATATCACACTGAAGAGCCTCATTTCGATAATAATTGCACTTAACTTTATAAAAAAAAAATGATTCCAATATTTTTTCAATGTTGATACCCCCTCTGTTATGTCGTTCAAAATAATTGACCTTGTGATAATGATACATTTTGATTTTGCCTCCTTCCAGGTCGATGATTTCATGGACAAGCAAAATGACTCAAACAATCTGTATGTCATCGTAAATATTCTGACAAAAGGACAAGTTTTTGTAAGTCGGTCCATAAATTATTTTCACAAGGAGATGAAATTTTGTATTATTAACCATACATCAACTATTCAGTATCAATTAATGTGAAACTTATTTTCATGGTGCATGCTGAATGCCCATTGATTGTAATTCTTGTATTATTAACTTAGGTTTTGTGGGTTTTTTTCCATGTAGCACCTTCCATAAAATTATATAATAAATATTCGTTTCAATATCCTCACTTTATCCAGGGTTTAGAAGACGTGGTGTTTGACAACCAGCCAGGATTTAGTCTAGTCAGCAATGGAGCAGAGGTCATCATGATCAACAAAAAGTTCTACACGGAAAACCTTACAACTCACCAATACGTAGTGTTACGGGAATCGGTAAGTATTTGTAATCATTCCTTCTATTATGTAATTCTTTTGAAGTTATAATCAACACTCTAGCATCGTGTAATGCTTTATTTTGTATTTGCAATACCTTAAATTTTGATATCGATTGCAACTGTTTTGAAGGAGAACCCCTTTACGACATTCAACTCCATTATTCTTAATGAGTTTAATTGGTACATGTGTACGGGAAAAAACAATCCATATCAACATGTTTCAGGTTTGGCCCTATCCCTCTGATGAGAAACTACAAAGAGATTTGGAGACAAAAATACGATGGGATTATCAGAAGAGAGTGAACCTAAAAAATGTACTTAGGAACAACAAAATCACGAAAATGAACGTTCATGACGCCAGAAGCTCTTTGGAAATACCTCCTCCGCCAGAGGATGATCGTTATTGATTATACATGTATCATAATGATATACATGACCCCTTTCTTTCTTTCGAATTGGCAACTCAGAAATCTATTTTTTTTTTTGTAAGATATACATGTATTTAATTTTTACTCCACATATGGTTCTCGCTCTTTCCTCTCAAAGTCTTCTTAGTATTTGTAAAATATGTTATCTACTAGAGCTACTCTCTCTGATAGCCAATTGATGAGAGTGTTTCTACAGGATAAGAGCTAACCTCGTTGATAGCCAATCGATGAGAGTGTTTCTCCAGGATCAACATACTAGTAGCTGTCAGAGAAGTTTTTAGTTAAATTCTGTTTTCGAAAGGTCCTATCTAAAAAGAAAAGTGCAAATATATCATTCAAGAAAAAAAGCTGGCCGTAGTTTTGAACATCCATGATCCGCTGACACAATTTCTTAGAAAGATGAGCGAAATAGAAACATCTTCTTTATTTTGTCGTAAGTTGATACGCTATGCCAGAGCAAATACCAAATATACGAATTTTGTTCTGAGAGCTAGGCGTCTTTCAGATAAGCTTCTCAGTCAGGGATATGTTTGTGACCGACTAACATCGTCACTGAGGAAGTTCTACGGTCGATATGGGGAACTCGTCATACACTATTATGTCCCACTCTCCAGAATGGTGGATGATATTCTGTCATAGACCATTTGAACCATCCAACCAAAGATTGTACTCTATGTCGTCCGAAATGGAAGTAACCGGATGTGACAGTTCTACCTAATTGAAGCGGCGGGTGTTGCATGCAAGCTGGAGATGCTTACTCTTCCTGGGCACCTGGTCTCACTCCCATATCGGGAGTTCGCTTCTCTTCATGTGGTGGAGGTTTTTGTTCATTTGCTTTGGTTCCTGTTTTATTCTGATTTTGTATGCCTTCGCTTTCTGAATTATCGATTTTGTGCAGTATGCGGGGATATGGTCATTATCCATGTTTGTCGTTCACTCTGCACAATAGGAAAATACATTCTGTAATTCAGCTTTTCGTTCATTCTGATTCATTACACATTTTGAATACCTCATTTATTCTAAATGATATTCAGTATTAATTTTATTTAACAATAGATGTGAAAGAATTATCGATTTACATTACATTGTAATGATATTTCGCATACATTCAGAAAAAAAAAACATTGGATTTTGTTCTCGAATAATTGTAGGTCATGTTAACTTCTACGGTTGCCATTTTTGTACATCTATTTCAATCTAGTCTCAAAACTAATCAACACAAATACATCTTTTTAAAAAATGTTGTGTCAATCATATTTTTCTAAAATAGAATTTATAATGAATGATTCAAGTTAAAGGCCGACGGGGGACTATATAAGGGGACGGGTTAATTTTCTGTCATTTCCTCACTGACCGCTATAGGGTTAACATCTCTTATTGGTATCTGATTGGTTCCCTTTAATCCTTTTACCCCTATCAATTTTTGATTGACAGCTTAAAACAGATGAGACTCGGGTATCTCATTAGCATAATAAAGGATTTTCTGTCGGTTTGTCTTTGATGTAACACGCCGCTCGCAGACGGCGTTATCTTCAAAGACGGTATGCCACGCCTATCAAGCTTATGTCACTCAGGTATACCTATTAACGACCGGGTGGTTCCCAACGTCGGCCTTTAAAAACAATTCAAGTTTAAAAAAAAAGACCAATGAAGAGACACTGCTATTACAAAGGCAATGGATGTATGTTATGATCCATCAATGATTGGATTAACCACACGCTTAGTGGTACACCATCAGTCAATTTACCCTTACTGTCTCATAAACGTGAAGTTTGAACATCCTTTGTCTCAGATGCCAGGCTCAGAAACAGGTAATTCATCCTTGCTCCCGTTGAAAATAAGCTGAACGCAACTGGATGGCACGTAACCCTCAATGACTACCTCTGAAAATCTGCTGGCAAATCCATCAGCCCTTGAATAAGCATTACTCATCAAATCGGTTTCTTCGAAATGTTTCTTTCTTGCTTCATCGGTGGTTAGATCAATAATACGCGCGCTGGAAGTGACACGTAGCTTCTCTGTATCAATTTTGACAATTCGGATAGTACTGTTATAGGAAATACGAGCAAGGTTCCTTACATATGAATAGTCTGAGCACGTTGAAATGTATTGTGACCTCTGTCCCCAACTTCCGTATGCAACATGATCCACCAGTCTAGCAGTGGCAGCAGGATCTTTAGCTTTGAGACCATCGTCGGGGTTTTCGTCAAAGTTTAGGAAACGATACAGAAATCTGAACTCCATATTTCTCTCCTCATTGTTCTTGATCACAATTAACCTCCTTTCATACACTATGGTATGAAGATCAGTTTGAAAAAGCTAGTGATTACATTCAAAGCTCATGGAATCATTTGTACTTTCTTTGAACATATACTTTTTTGAAAAATGCATTTCTATAAATAAAATGAGGAAAGACCGAAAGTGAAACTTAATGGAATTGATTCACACTAAGACGCTTGATTTTTATCGGTGGTTACCTGAACGCTTGAATCTAATGTAAACAACATGGTGAACCGCGATGTCATGCTGTCGGTCTCACAGTTGATCAAGAAACTTGCTTCTTGGAGTATTACAATGCAAGGACAGAAGATTTATCTTGTTAGATGGTATATTTAGCCTCTTAAATCTGCTGTTCATGCGAAAAAAAGTCATTGAAAAAACAACTGAAAGGTCAGGGTCAGGTGCGTGTACGTTGCCTCGTAGGCCATTGTACCATGACTTTATGCTCGTTTTAAGGACTGCCGACTTTGGAATTGACAACTTCATCAAGTGATCTTGATCAGATGGCTAAATGTTACATGTTTATATACAGAATAAGAAAGAGAATAATTAACAGTGTCGGGAAAGGGGCCGTCCCGGGGGGTGGGGGGGGGGGGGTGGGGGGTTGGGTTGGGCTACAGCTTCATGTACAGTATACATGTATTATATAAATATGTAGTGTTTGAGCTGCATGTAATATTTTGATGGGAGTATTCTTATATCTTTTTGCCATGCACCTGATCCTGAACTGTTTAAGTTTAACTCTAGATATAAATTAATTTCACATGAATTCCTTATCTGTCTTATACTTTAGATTTTCAGTATTCCACAGGCAGTATACATGTGTGTACTGTCATTATTTTAAATAATCAACATTCATTCCTCCCTTTCACATAAACTTGCCTGATCCTTCTTTATTTCCAACTCCTCAACACTTTATTAATCTTTTATGTAAATGTACATTTAAGACTACATGTATATAACCTGGCTTTTCATGAAATTTAACTGCCGGATTGCAAAGCAATTCCGGTCTATGGATTGACAATGTATGTCCGTCTCTCATAAATTATTTGTCAAAGTATCTGGCTGAAGCAAATCATAAAGAACTATATGCAGTAGAAACATAATATAATATTATACATGTAGGTTGCCCATGACAAGACGTTTTAGCATTTATTGTGTGTGTAGATTCCACGTGAGACAAGTTTTCAATTGATTTCATGACCTCTGAGGGTATTAAATTACTTGCGATATGAGCTTTCGAAACCAAAGGCCAGCTCCGAAAAAGAATGTCAGGACACCGGTCAAAAATAAATAATAAAGGAAGTCAACTCCTTTACCGACATTTTGACCAGGCGGATCATTCTGTTTTATCTATGAGAGTCAGAATCCTGGAGAAAATATATCACCCCACAAACAATCCCAATTTGAGCACACCTCTCCGTCGCAACAGAGAAGAGTTCTGGATAAAAAATCTTAACACTGCAGCGCCCTATGGGTGCAACGACAACATCAGCACTATAGGAAACTTAACAAGTCCCGGTTGTCAATCGGTAAATGTGACTAGCTTATTCAATAGATCACAAAGAAGACCTCGAAGTCATGGCATTCGAAAATATAATAGGCCTGAGATACATAGTTTCTCCTTCGATGACTTGGATCCATTTTTGAATGAGCCTCTAGGCCTGCATTATATTCGTACCAAATTATACTCTGTTCCTTTACGGAAGTTACACGAAATCTACGATTATACGAAGGACCTCGCATATACCGATACACGTTCCCCAGAATACAGACTACAAGGAGTCATCTTGGACATTTCTACTTTTCGTTTATTTCAAGCAGTTAGATCAGATAAATCAGAGGAGAAAACAAACCGCCCTTTCATTAAAGTAAGATTTGCAAACAAAGGTATTGATAACTTGAATCTTGGTCAAATTTTGAATCACAAAACTGTCACAGAAAAAATTCCACCATATTTCAAAAGAAAAGAAACTCCTTGTATTTCCTATAGCTACACACCAACAGTTGCATCTAAAATTTACAATTACAAACGATTCTTGCAGTGTATTGATTTAAGTAATCCCTCACTACATCCACTTCCCTGCGAATGTTCTTCATCGGATTTCAACTACTCTCCTTGTGGACACGTTATTACTGGTGACCTTAGTATAGTCAAGAACGACAAGTTGAGAGAATTGTTAAAAAAGGGTCCCAAATACAGAGAAAGTATGTCCTTTACATGGAACCAAAATGTCAAAATTATCATGGACTCTTGTGAGGAATATGCAAGACGTTGGGCAAAGAAAGAGGATGTACAGCTCGACACCCTTTCCGAATGGATAAAATCAATCAGAGGGTTACTTTTATCTAGAATTAACCGATTAAAATCAACTGTGAACACCAGATTCGTGTCTATATTTAAAGACCCTGATGTTATCACAGAACTTACCTACCTCCAAGAACATTATGTCATCACACCAGCGGACAAAGCCTCAAATATTACACATTTACTTGCAAAAAGTACTATTTCGACAGTCTAGTTAACGAGTTGGGTTTAAATTCGACACCTGGAAATCCCACTTACACCCCAACAAACCTTTCTGCCTCTGAAATAATAGATAACCACAAATCAGCTCTTGCTTCCTTTGGCTTCGACACTACCAATTTAGATTTAGATTTACCATACTTATACTGCATACCTAAAATGCATAAGAATCCGTACAAACAACGTTTCATCGCTGGTTCCTCAAAATGTTCTACCAAATCTGTATCGATCTTACTCACCAAAGTTTTATCTGAAATCAAATCTGGGCTACAAAAATATTGTTCGACAGTATATTCTCGCAGTGGTATCAACCAGATGTGGATTTTAAAGAATTCGAAGGAACTTTTAGAACATCTGAAATCCACTCATTTTAGTAGAGTCCATTCGATCAAAGCCTTTGATTTTTCGACACTTTACACTACAATTCCACATTCTAAATTGAAAGAAAGACTCGCAAAAATTATAAGTAATGCGTTTACAAGTAAGAACGGTAATCGCAAATACAAATTTATTGTTGTTAACTATGACAAAACCTACTTTGTAAAAGAAAAGTCAGATTCTGAAAATAAGTACACTGAAACAGACATTATTCAGATGTTAAACTTTCTGATCGACAACATTTTTGTGGTGTTTGGAGGAAAGGTCTTCCAGCAAATTGTCGGAATTCCAATGGGTACCAATTGTGCCCCACTCCTTGCCGACATTTTCCTTTACTCGTACGAAGCTGAATTCATTCAATCTTTGGTCTCTGAAGGGAAAAGATACTTAGCTTCTGATTTCAACTTCACTTACAGATACATAGACGATGTGTTTGTACTCTGTATCTTCCAAAATGGAAGTAACCGGATGTGACAGTTCTACCGAATTGAAGCGACGGGTGTTGCATGCAAGCAGGAGATGCTTACTCTTCCTGGGCACCTGGTCTCACTCTCATATCGGGAGTTCGCTTCTTTTCATATGGTGGAGGTTTTTGTTTTTGTTTGCTTTGGTTCCTGTTTTGTCCTGATTTTGTATGCCTTCGGTTTCTGATTTTCTGAATTATCGATTTTGTACTGTAGACAGGGATATGGTCATTATCCATATTTGTCATTTCACTTGATGCTATGATTTTTGACAAAGTGACCTTGACCTAATGACTTTAGACAATTTATGTTTGTTTCCCATTTGTTTTATACCCAAATCCACAAAAACCAACATAAATGTAGTCATATTATATACAATATACAAAGGGACATAGTACCTCGGTTATAAATCCACTAAAACCAACATAAATGTAGTCATATAATATACAATATACAAAGGATCTCTCACAAAGGGACATAGTACCTTGATTATAAATTTATAAGAAGCATAGGTCCCACTTTTTTTACTGAAAAAAAACCTAATTTGCAATATGGCCATACTGTCTTTAGGGTTTTTTTTTGAAAATACCAACAAGAGACCTGACTAAATCTAGAACTGTACCTCTGTCTCCCCCTCCCTCCCAATTTCCAGAAACCCTGTTTCCATCATGCAAAATGTGGATTTGGCATTTGTTAGTTGACTCTAAAGGTCTCAGTCATCATTCTGTGTGTAACCATCACTGTAGGTCAGGAATTGCGTCACATGTGGCATCGTGTGGACCCCTGCCTTATTGCTCCCTTTCTCACTCTGAGTGAGAAAAGGAGCGATGAGGCGGGGGTCAACACGATGCACGCGTGGTAGCACTGTTTAATCCAGGCAAGTATGGATTTACCTTGACCTTTAACCTTCTAACTGCAAAATCAAGCACCTCTTGTCCTCATGAAGAATAAACATGTTCTAGAAGTTTCAATGGAATCATTACACGAAGACAATCACCGTTTTTCATACATGCTAAATTTAACCTATTGACAATCAATAGGGTTCCCACTTGGGCCACAAGCTATGTAGTCACGTTTCATTACTGAAGGTCAAGAATTACTATAGCTATGGCGAGGAAATGCTGTTGAACGCTGTGTTTCATATACGTAAAGTTTGACCTTGACCTTTGGACCCCAATAAAAAGAGGGATCCTTCTTTCTTTATATGTGTACAAATTCTATCTACAAATGCACATCAAGTCAAGAATTAATTGAGCTCTGGTGTAAACACTATTTTTCACAGTTGTTAAATTCTGATATCTTATCTGCATGTGGTATATACGCCGGTTACATTTTATGGTACCTTTACCTTTCACCTTTTAACCCAAATATCTCTAGCATACAGGGTTTCTCTTGTGTCATAAGCAATGTTTGAGTTTCATCACTGAGGGTCAAGGATTATTTTTGTTGTGGAAATTCTGAAAGTTCTTTAAAAAATCACAGATGCAATTAGCAAAGCTGAAAAAAAAAATTGGTGTATTTCAACATTGATATAATATTGTTCTAAATTAATTGACATTTGATCCCTTTTCATCCCAAAATCAATATGGTTGGGCATTCATCCTTACTCATGGTGAATCATTCAGTCTAAAATTTTATGATGATTTAATGAATGCAAACTCCTTTATGGTTTAATCATCAAATTCCTCTTATCTTGAAAATTCAATATAAATGCACATAAGTGTATGCATTTTCATTACTCCAGATATCTGTCTACTACAATATAAATATTAGGTGACGTCTATAAAATTGAACACTTCTTAGTGAATGATTTTTGAACACATCTGCTCCAATCCCTGGATATCTGTTTGTGTTTGGTCCTGTCTGTACTATATGCATATATATTTAGTTGTTTATGGTTGCACACCTGTAATATGTACATTTTCATCTGTATGAAAGTTAAACATATAATTTGTTATCTTATTGATAGTCCATTCCTCCTTTAACTTTCTCTATCATAAATAAATTATGCAGATTGAGTCAAACGTGTATAATAACAATAATAAATTTCAAAAAATATCCCTTAATCTTTTGATTAAAGTGGTATGTGCCCCTAGCATCCCATCAGACTCGGATGTTACACAAATAATGCACAAGTACAAATTGGACCCTGGGGAATATATAGATTCTAATATTTCCAGGACTATTACATGATATAAAATTTGAAAATCAGAAATAAATTAGAATTAAAGGAAAGAAGAAGATAATGTGATATGGATACGTCGATTTTTTTTTCATAATACTGTACCTCCTTACCTGACCATCGTGGTTAGCACAGGCTGGCTGTAAACCTGTACTCAGGTGTTGTAGTCTACTCGGGCTTCCACATCATTTTTCTTGACCAATTTTTACTATTGATTGTTACAAAACATTCAAGGTATTTCTGTCGGTATCTCTGGAACTGCTTTCAACTATTATTGTTTAAATGAGGCTTAGACCAACGCCGTGGACGATAAACACCTCGACTCGATTCGAACTCACATGCGCTTGTTTACCATAGATTCAAGCGTCTCAAACGCACAGGTAACCACCGATAGCGTATTTGTGTAAATTGAGAAACCAAACCGGCCGAATGTTTTCCGTTTGAAGAAGTGTTTCGTATATAAGTTAGTTACGGGTATTTATATTTGGGCTGTTATCAATCGAAGATAAAGAGGATATATACCCTACAAAAAAGAAACGCACCACTTTATCTTCATTCTATAAAATGAATTATGTAATCTACAGGTATTCTATTCTTTTCCAGCATAAATTGTAGGTGTACGAGTGACTTATCTGTCAAACGCCAAACAAATCCGTCTTCATGATCAGACACAACACAATAATAAAGACACTTTGTTCAAAACGCAATGTCACAAAATGGCTTTTAAGAATTCCATTCACTTTTAAGAAATGATAAAAGCTGTTTAACCTATCCAAACTGATATATCAGGCACTGCGATTTGTTTTTTTTAAATGATGATAAACAATTTTCCCTGAATACAAATTTATCTAATTGCATCAAATGACGTCATCAAAGAGAAAATATCAACTTGATAAAAACATCCCAAATATCAACTCTTTTGAAAATGAAATCCGTGGTGCGATATTTTTCGCCCTTAAATGTGTCGCAAAGCACAAAATTACCCTACTACAGCTAGAATCTGACCTTTTTTTCGCAATCACAGTTTTCAGAAACAATACCTCGATCTTGAAAGTTCATTTTTACATGCCTTTTCAATGGTTAGTATTTAGCATTTCTGGTATTTCATTTGATTATTTCAATTCGATGTTAAAGATAAATCTGCAACAGATAAATAAAAATGGCTGAGGACAAAACTAGTGATCCTTTTGGGATCAGAATTGCAAAATATTGATATCGTAAAACATACTCCAATATACAGATATTTACAGTAAGACATTTAATTTTCAGATTTATTGGCATATGTTGACTACATTTGAATGAAGAAACCAGTATTCATCTATATTTTTACTGAAAATTTGCTTAAAGTGGTCAAAAAACAAAATTTCAGAAGGATACCAAACCTGCGGCCATGCAACAGGAGTTAGAAACAACGCTCTTTATTCAGCACTATCATTGTGATATCTTGCGAAAAAAATGATATCTTTGGTTATTCGAGTGATTGAAAAAAAGAAAACTATAATGAAATGTCTAAATAAATTGTTATGATCAATTGAAACAAAATCACTATATAATATGATGTGTGTTTCTTTTTTTCACACTTTCAATTTTGATTTGTTTTCTAAGAGCCATCAATCGATTGAAAGTCACACACAAATGACAACTTACTAATAATCTAAAGAACAATTTCAGAGTTCATTGTAAGCACGGAATGAATTGCAATAAAATATCACATGGATGATGTTATACATATGATGCTAGTTAAAGTAATCAAATACGTAGAACAAAAAGGACGCTAAAAACTTATTTAACTTACTCAGGAGGTTCGCTCACTGGCCCCTACATGAGAACATAGAACAGAACGTTACCGAAAATGATAGAAACAGCGCCATTCTGGATAAAATCAACGCAGAAATTAGATGTACACTTTTATTGAAAAATGTAATTCGGTTAATCCGTAAGCCAATATCACCACTCATTGCAGAAAACCGTTTATGAAACTCAAAGCATGGTCTGTACGTAAATAAGTTTACATCGAGCATGCTTACTACTTTAAAGGGCATGTGGAAAATGATCTTCATTAACACTTGGTTTCTCGATCGCGGCGAAATAAAACGACATGATTACAACAAACATAAGATAGACATCAGACAAAACAAACATCTCAACAGCAACAATCGGAAACAACGAAACGCATGGAAACATCCACATCAAAGACGCGAGATACATGTAAAGTCAAGAACAAAGCACATTTTATATTACATATACATTCGATTTGATAACTAATGATTTCATTTCATTTTATTGTATTACAAAAACGACTTGATACCCTGTATAAAGCTGGTTTTTCTGCTTCTTCTGGATTTGTATGACGTTTGATCTATTGTTTCCGATTGCAAGATATAATTTTGTTTTGACGTTTCTCTTTAGAGAAGACAGGGCCTCGACCACTTGTCCACTCTGAATTACTCCGCGGATCATAACATGCACGAGCTCGCTACAGCCGACAGAGCACGGATTGCATTTCGTACACCCCTTTTTATATCCGGTTACTCATTCATCTGTGTTGGTTTGGCCCCTGCTGTTTGCTGTCATGTTCGTGTGGTCATCTTACTGTGAGGAGGTTAGTTTACACTACATTTGTACATTCTTCGAGACATTTGGGTAACCGTAAAATTGGGAAGGTTGTGCCCAATCCGGATAACCACACCATTCGTTACTTGCGTGGTAGATGACCGTAATAAGTCGACAGCGATTGCCCATTGGTCTAGTTTGTTTACACATAATATTTCTATGTTGATTGCCTCTTTCACGTCTCTTGCTGTGCTTGCTACTCTGTATTCTCTCAATAGGCGTTTCCATGCTTTGCTGTGGGTACTGCAGCCGAGTCTGGATGGAGATCCTTTCTTTTCTTTTGAAACTCCTTTCTACAGCATTACTCTGGAAGTCGACGTCGTTGTTGATTTGAAGGCTTACGTGTTATGATTATATAGAATAGACGCAAATTAACTTCGTAATTATTACAGGGAAATTATATGATGCATCTAGTGTAGGTAAGACTTCGATCGAGGTCCATAAATGTTACATCCAAAGTTTTTGAGTTAGTTTTAATACAAGTTCAATCAAGTTATTCAATTTCAGTTTGTTATGGTTGAAATGCGGGTAATTAATCTGAAAGAAACGAGGGCTGATTGATATGTTGTGAACCTTGAATTGAAGGAGATACGCAGGGATGTTCTTTTGAAGTCCTGCTATTCTCTGACTATAAAAGGTCATGTACAATGTACCCAAGGATTGGCCTCATTTTGTCAATTTGAAATCGATGAGGTTACAGTCTTAAGTGAACGAGACAAGATGCTTTTTTTAAAATGGACAAAATCGATGAAAGGGCAGTGATCCAATATATGCATAAAAAAGTTCAACTCCTAAGGATATTCAATATGATATGATAACAACACTATGGAAAGATGTCCCTCGATATGCTACAATGAAAAGGTGGGTGACGGAATTTAAGCGCAGCAGACAGAACCTTTAGGATGACCCCCGTCCTAGAAGGCCTCTCCCTGTTACAACTCCAGAAATGATCAATTAAATCCATGATATTGTTTTGACTGACAGACGAGTTACAGAAAGATATACACCCAGTACAGTTGGCATCTCACAGGAAAGAGTACATTCCATTCTGATTGAAGATCTTGCAATGACATTTCGGCCCGTTGGTTACCAAGACTTCTGACAGTTGATCAGAAGCATTCCAGGCGCACTTTATCACGAGCTAATCTTAACCTTTTTGAGAGAGATCCCGTCAATTTTCTTCAAAGATTTCTCACTATGGATGGTAAATGGGTTTATCATTTTACCCAAGAGGCCAAACAACAGTCGAAACAGCACCCTAGCTCACCCCAGCCAAAGAAAACAAAGACTATTCCTTCAGCTGGGAAGGTTATGACCTAGGTTTTCTAGGATGCAGAAAGTATTCTGCTGATAGATTATCTCCAAAAGGGACAAGCAATCAATGACACATACTATGCTTCACTTCTGATACATGTACAGTTACGGGAAAATATTAATAGAGAGCGCAGCTCGAACGGCCGCGAAGCGGCCGTTCGCGAAGCGAACTCATAGACAGAAATGTCTCCGAAAAGGATAAACAAATGAAAACCCCTTTTACCTTTCGCCATTTCTACACACTATGGTACATAAATTCTTTCTCGCACGGAAGGAGGAAGTGCGCATGTGCGTAGAAGAGGAAGCGGAAGTTAATGGATAACACATAACATACCCGTCATTTTTTTTTATTTAATGAAAGAAGATAATCGATATCTCTTTTCTCAAGCGTATTATATCATTTAAAAAGAATACTGTAATGTGATTGAACTCACAAATATTATTTCAGTATATATATCTAGATTTATTTATTTGTAAATAAAAGTATTTGTTTTTAAAATTCGAATTACGTAACTTGCAACGCAAGTGCGCGTGGAGTTTTGTGTTCTGCTCTTTAAACGAGCGAAAAACAGAAAGACCCCCCCCCTTTTTTTTTTTAACGATGATTTTAACATTAAATGAAATTGTTTCATCATCGCGAGGTTAGATCTAGATTGCTGAATTGACACAAAAATCGTAGTGCCACAACAGACCGCAGCAGATCAATTTCAAACGAAACTACAGAATATTCAGTAGGCCTAGCTTTGATAATCAAGTCAGAAGTCAGCAGACTTACCTCAAACTGGGCAAATGGTAGCGTGCCATAAGATTGCACTGTGAAGATGAATGACAAAAGTAGATCATACCTTCATCCTAAATTTTGAATAAGTCTGATCCACTTATACCCGAACTAACATCCTAAATTAGGCTAAAAGCTAAGAACAGTTGAGAGTGTACACACTGCATGTGCACAGTCCTTGAACTTCGTCTGCCACATGTCATAGTGCGTCATTGACTACGTCACATTGTAAATCTAGGCCACTCTCACAGCGCACACGTGTACATAATATTGTACATTGTAGATAAGTGATAAGCAGTATCTATCCTTCGGAGCTTGAAGTCAAAGAAACTACAGAGACAAATAATTCAGCATCCTATTTGGACATAATGTTGTCCTACGACACTGATGGTCACATGAACACCTCACTCTATGACAAACGTGACGACTTCAATTTCAGCATTACGAACTTTCCTTTTCTGAGTAGCAACATCCCTTCATCGCCTGCTTATGGCGTGTTCATATCTCAGTTGATATGCTATGCCAGAGCGAGTACCAAATATACGGATTTTGTTCTGAGAGCTAGGCGTCTTTCAGATAAGCTTCTCAGTCAGGGATATGTTTGTGACCGACTAACATCGTCACTGAGGAAGTTCTACGGTCGATATGGGGAACTCGTCATACACTATGATGTCCCACTATCCAGAGTGGTGGATGATATTCTTTCATAGACCATTTGAACCATCCAACCAAAGATTGTACTCTGTATCTTCCAAAATGGAAGTAACCGGATATGACAGTTCTACCGAATTGAAGCGACGGGTGTTGCATGCAAGCAGGAGATGCTTACTCTTCCTGGGCACCTGGTCTCACTCTCATATCGGGAGTTCGCTTCTTTTCATATGGTGGAGGTTTTTGTTTTTGTTTGCTTTGGTTCCTGTTTTGTCCTGATTTTGTATGCCTTCGGTTTCTGATTTTCTGAATTATCGATTTTGTACTGTAGACAGGGATATGGTCATTATCCATATTTGTCATGCAACTACATAGAGGAGCGGGAGGATCACAAAATGCATAGTACTTACTTAACATAGTAGTAGATAATTTGATGATCATATGGATAATATTTAGTCCTTGGTGGATCTAGCTTTTTCAAACTCAAAGACAAGCAACGGGGATCTAGAGAGGATTGGTGGTTTGGTGGGGGAGGAAAGACCACAGTGGTCTGGTGGCTCAATTATATCGCTGTAAATTTCTTCATCTAAAGATATTGATTGAAAATATTTTTTGAATGACAAGTCGTAATCCATTTTAGGCTGATTTTTTTTTTGGGGGGGGGTCTCTAGAAAGTTGAGGGATATTTCTGAGCCCTTTGGTATGGATTTTTTTTCTATTTTGGAAAGAAATGTTAAGCCATGCAGCCAAATTTTTGTCCTGTGACTCACCCCCTCCGCTCTCCCTAGTTAAAAACTTCCTCACAATACTGAATTCAGTGCGCTGCACTGAACTTAATGTCTTATACATAAGATTTTCATGAAAACTTTGCTGTGATGTCCATAAATTGAAAGGACAGTGCTCACTGTTTTTGTAAATTTTTCAACCTTTTTATTAATTCAAGCCAGTTATTTTTTATTTACTCAATATACGAGGTTATGAAATCAATAACTTGATCAATATGAGCAACAGTCAATCAGTTTCGATATATACAGCGATGATTCGTTAGTCCGGACAAATTGGTCCCCGAGGAAATTTTTAGCGCAAAATTCCGAGGGGGGGGGGTCGGATTTTTATGTGTGCTTGTGTCGTTATATTGTAAACATATCTTACTTTGATCAAATGTTTATATCTTGAAAATAATAATTTTCTATATCTTTAGATTTTTCTTTAAAACATGAGAGCTACAAGAAAGGTGGAGGCACTGATGTCGGAATTTGTCTCCGCTCTATTGTATTGGTAAAACCGTCTAGAATGCAATTATTTTCTCATCATTGAAAATGAAGGTAGTTTCATTTCTTTGTAAATCTAATTGAATTAATAGAAATGAATAAAAATAAAATAAAAATAAAGATTAAACGAAAGTTGCAAGGGAGGGGTGTTCCGTTTTATTTGGCTCACTGAATCATTGATTTTCTAAATAAAATGTACGTTACTTCACTGTTTAAAATAGTAATGAAATTTTATCTTAACAGAGAACTTTATAAGTTTAGATATATATTTGAATTTCGAATGAATGTAAGACGTACAAAGAATATACTTCAGCTGCGCTCTCCTATAGGCTTTGCCTATGTTCATATTACAGGTGCCGCGGAAAACTCGCTTAATCACATCTGTGTCACACTTATGCCCTTCTCAGTGCGGAGCTTGAAAAAAGTTCCACGAGAGGGTTTGACAGTAAGTGTTTTCGATGTTTTTACCTGATATGGTCGCCATAGCACTTCCTATATATAGACAAACTCAGAGAGTGCAAGATTTGTTTTCATTTCAGTGCGTTAACATCGAAATTGAGTGCAGCTATCCAAAACAGGGGATGCTTACTCCTCCCGGACACCTGGTCCACCCTTAGCTTGCTAGAGGTCCATTGGTGCTCTTTTGTTAAACAAAGGAGATGATCTCAAACAACACCAGGTTGCAGCAGCCACAGCAAAACTCCAAAACACCCAATGCAAAAACACAGAGCAGACAAGCACAAAAAGAGACACAAAAGGGACTAGGAACGTCAACGCACAACACAGAAACATCAAACACAAAGGACTACACACAAACTAGACCGCAAAACGCAGGGGCCCAAGCAACACAGATGAATATGTAAATGGATATAAAAAGAGGGCGTACGAAATACAATGCGTGCTTTGCCGCCGTGAGCTCATGTATGTTACTACCCGACTGACATTCAAAGAGGACAGGTGGTCGGGGCCCTGTCTTCTCTAAAGAGGTTTGGACAGGGCCCGTCATGGAGTCCCGTCGTCACAGTCAGTCAGAGTGCAAGTTTTAAGAATGCGCTGGTACAAGACTGTAGATTGGTCTAGTACCATGCCTAGTGTCCATCTAGTGATATTAGGATCATATCCACGGTATAAAAGGCGTTTGATGATTCTGACGCTTTGTTTTTGACAGTTATGTTGTCTATTTTTGATCCTTCTTATCTTGTTAATTATGTTACCATAAAATGCAGGTTGTGAAATACCCAAAGTAATATACTTTGTTGCCTGTATTTGTCCGAATTTCAAAAGAAGTTGACAATAATTTTTGTAAAATTTCCAGAAAGTCTTTACTAGTTTGTGAAAGCGAAAACCTTGTCCTTAAATTTTATTGGTAATTTGTAAATTTTGTAAATGTGAGTTCCATGAGGACAATGTTCCTGTTCACAAGGGCTGTCATTCATGATTGTGACTCTAATTTGATTTAGCATCCGACTTATTCACCTGATCTTGCTCCATCAGACTTTCATCTATTCCCAAAACTAAAACAGCTATTTCTATATATTGCAGTGGACGGTTTCTCTGAACAGTGAAGATAAGGAATTATTTAAAAGTCTATTGAGGCCCTTAAACACCGGTGACAAAGCGTGTAGATACTGAAGAGAATTACGTAGAAAAATAATGCAAAATGTCTGATAAAATTCAAATCCTTCAACACGAGGCTCACGACATATCAATCAGCCGCTCGTATTATCAAGATAACCGTACGTGTAATGAAAAAAAAATATTTTTTACAATTTTCTTTCGCTTTTGGATTTTTTTTTTCGCAAGTACATGTATATGAAAAGAAATCTGCGAATAGAATTCTCAACTAGAAGCACTAATAAGATTGTGTTATCAAATAAACAAAACTGACGCCTTAAAATATAACTTTAAGGCTTTGCAAAAATTGTAGAAGGTTCATGGTGTTTATTAGTTGTATTGTACAGCAGAAAAGAATTACCTTGTTGAATATGTTTTCCCTCTTGACTAAAATACCTTTTTTGTTTTGATAAGCGGTCTTTCACCTTGTAAAGAATATTACCAACTTCCTGGTCGGCCGTCAGGTTCTCCGACAAATGGAAAGATCACTTTATATCTGTCAATACAGATTTTTGTACGAATTGCGATTTCTAATGGGTAAAATTTACAACTTTATAATCTGATGAAAATCTGCAAGACAAGTCCGAGGATACTTGAATGTGCATTTATTGATGGCTTCAGATACTCAAGCGAGATAGGAAACATGTTTAATGAGATAGGATATGAGATAGAGAACAATTTTATTTTCAATTATTATGTAGAAATGTATTATGAGCACAAAATAAATGCTTAAATATTGCTCATTTATTCACTAAGTGACAATACATGCACTGGACAAAACATGGCCCAATCATTAAACAAAATTCAAAGTACAATATTTACATTCCTACTGCGTTTCCCTTATATGAAGGTGCCAAACCAACTGCACTGCAATTTTTGATAAACGCAAGAGCCTATCACGTGACATCAGAGCATATTCGGATTGATTTCTCATTAAGTGCCGTCTATCCCCAGTGTTTAAATATGTCAAAATCTAGGTCATCCACATGTACACTTCCAAGACGTGTGACGTAGTAAGTAAATCACGCGTCACACCAGACGAAGTTCAAGGACGATTTGCACAAGATGAAACATTTGGATTTGCGAATCTAGACATTAGTCGATCAAATATTCAATTTTTAGGATCAGGATTTGATACACTTGTGTCATTTATCAACAGTGAATTTATTTATGCTTCTTATGGAATTATACATATCAGAAATATTTCGAGTATCAGCGAATCTTGTGCCATGTTGAGGTAAGACATGAAAATATCGATCGCGATTTGCATCTTTTCGCACGGCTGTACTCGAATTTTGATTAATTTCAGAAATTTGAATAATGGTACCAATTGATTCCATAGGTTTAAACATTTTAACAGTGTCTTAGAGTAAGTTTTCAAATATTTTCCTTTCAATCTTCGTGACTTTTCTACAGTTAAACCTTCCGCTTGGTCTTAATTATGTTGAACGAAAATCACGATTTTTCACGATTCAGTTTTCATTCATTTTAATTCAAAATACAACCAAAAATAAAATTTCTCATTTTCTATAATGTTACAGTAGGTACTACTTCGAAGATAGCAAAAAAAAAAAAAAACGTCGAACGTTCGTTCGCTGTAAATATAAGGATTGTTCTTCAGTTTTTGCGCTTCGTCGGTGTGTATTGGCAGAAGGGAATGAAAAAAAATCATGAAACATTGAAAACATTCAAAGCACTTAATATCAAATCCCAAGTGCCTTAACTTGGTGGGAAATAATCAGATCCAATAATTTCACATATGTCTATGATAACGATAATTTTTTAATTGCATAAATATAATTCTTTAATTACATGATAATAATTTTTAATTGCATATACGTTCAGACTTTGTCTGGTACATGCTGCAAATTTATCTATTGTTAAAGGATGCTATTGAATTTGAAGATAGTTTAATATTACAATGTATTGACGGCAGAGCACGAACTGCATCTGTATGCCTTCTGTTTTTGCATCCATTTACTTACCCATATGTATGTTTCTTAGGCCCCTGCGTAATGATATCTGTTTGTATGGTCATCTTACAGTGGGGAGGTTATTCTACAACACTATTGTGCGTTCCTCGAGATCTCTGGGTGACAAAAAGTGGGAGGATTGTGCCCACGTAAACCGGATAACCACATCGTCTGCTATTAGTATGGCAAATTACCATTCTTAGCCGAAACCGAATGCCCATTGGCCTCGTTGGTTTATGCGTAGTCATTTGTATATGCTGTTTCTGTGTGTTTTGGTGTTGCGTGTACCTTTTGCGTCTCTATCTGTGTGTGTTTGCACTGATTGTTTTGGGGGATTTGCTGTGATTTCTACAACTGGGTTTTGTTGGAGATCCCCTCCTTTCTTTAATAACACTTCATATTTTAAATATTTTCACATTATATGATTCAGTCTATCTTGGATACATTTTTCGATTTCATGAATGTACATGGTATACCTTATAAATAATTTATTAGAGATATTTATAGAAAATTTATTTAGATATAGCTTACATAACTTTCATCTTGTCGCAATGAATATCTGTTTTCAGGGCTAAATCATTCCAAGTCTAGAGTAGAAAAATTATTCGATCATTGTTCCATTTCCTTTCAAATCAAAAAGTTTTTAAAAGTTTTTAAAAAATTAAAACTCCCTAAATGATCAAGTCCAAGTAAATCTCTACGTCTCAATCCACTAAAAATATGAGAAATTTTCCTGTTGGTTAACCGTTCTGTAGTGTTGTTCTTTTAGGATCCGAGTCCATCACAATGAAGCCCTAGATTTCAAGTTCTTAAACATATTCAAGACGAAGTTGACATAATGTTCAAAATTAAGACTAAATTTCATAAAATGTTCAATTAAAATGAAATATAACGTGTATATTACAGGGTTTCCCGCTTCTCACATAATTGGTTGAATGCAACTTGGTGGAATTTCTCCGATGATAACCACTTCTGAAAAGGCGTTAGCAAAATTTACTGCTTTGCTGTACGTTCCAGGATCAACACCCCTTTCAAAATTCATTTGGCAATTGGCTGTTGTAGAAATATCAATAATTCGAACGCCTGGTACCTTAGAGAGTTGTTGTAAGTCGATTCTCACAATCATTTTAATAGGATTCCTGCTATTGCTGGCGAAATCTTTAACAGCTGCTAAATTGGCCCCTGTAGATATATATTGTGATGCCTGTCCCCAACTTCCGTTAGCAACATGTAAGACAAGTGGTACTCGTGCAGCTGGATTTTTCGCCCTTAATCCTAATATGGGATTTTCATTGTCATTCAGTAAACGATAAACATATCCTGATTCCATATCAATCAGAGAATGGATGAATGTTGAGAGAACGTTCAGAGAACTAGTAACTCTGATGTAGGATAGATACCCTTCTAAATACCTAAAATTTGATATTATCAGTCAGTTTTTAACAAAGTAAGGTAATAATAAATACTACGTCATTTAAACTTCCTTTGATTTAATTGGTAGAAAAGCAGGTAGATAAATATGCACTATCTTTAGGCATCGTTTTCTAAAAATATCTATGATTTTCGTTTTCTGAAATGTTGATGTAACAATTGATACTGAATACTTAAATCTGAACTGTATTTATATTTTACAATTCTCGCCTTAAACGCCTATAAGTATTGGATATACGCCGAAAACAATTCATTCTTAAAGATATTGGACAGTTTGAGGCCCGCAGGGCCGAAAACTGTCCAATATCTTTAAGAATGAATTGTTTGAGGCGTATATCGTACTTAAAACATTGATCACTATTCAAAGTGGCATGACCTTTGACTTTGTTCTTATTATGTTAATTGTTTTAATTTACTGTAACGAAATGTAATCACTCCAGGTTCTAACATTCTCGCTACTAGCAGTAGGGAGTCGTTTATAAAAGGATATAACAGAGATGAAATTTTCAATTAAAAAAAGTTGTGACAAATTATGACGCAGATTCCGTAAACAAAGATGAAATTGGATGCAAATTTTGGGGAAAAATCAACGAGAATACTTTGCGTGATGGCGATTTAGTTGAAGCTTCTTTGGAGATATAGAATAAAAGGGCGTGTCTCTTAAATTGTCGTTTTCCGGACAAGCATGAATTGATATAGTGCCTTTAAAAATACCGAAAAGAAATCAATGGAGACGTTCAACTTACTATATATATGTGCAAAAATAAATGAAAGAAACAGTTCAGGAAGATATTTTGAAGTAGACTTAAACCCAGCCTTTGACGGTTATTTGCACAGGGAGGGGGGGTCAAAATAACCATCAGAAGCTGGATTTAAGTCTGGTTTTTCGGACTAGAGGAAGTCGAGCAAAAATCTTAATTAAAAATAAAATTAAAAAGATGGGAAAAAAATTCAGACCGAAAAAAACAAACAAACGGACTGAACTATAGTGTCTCTTACATTATTATTTCCAACACAACTGCCGATTCTTTAGATAAATAAGATTGTGCTGGATTTTGTCAACTCCGGAAAAAATTGCAAAAATTTGATATAGTTAGTACCACGATACATGGAATTGTTGTCACGTGATTTCTTAATAAGGATTGTAACGGTTGTCCTGTAGATGTCAAAGTACATTTACCTTTGACTGTCCAATATTCAATCTAGGTCGCGTATATTTTTTCTAATAAACGCGACCTAGATTTGATATTGGACAGTCAAAGGTAAATTTCGGACTGTTCGAACAAAGGAATGACGTCACGTCAATGTTTTAATTTAGGGTGACAGGATTAAAACATTTGATGCGCGGCCTAAAAGCGTATTAGAATAAATTTAGCTAATGAATACCTGCTGATACATGTTAGGTAGAATATAGCCTTCAATAACCATATGATAACGTCAGCTGAACACTGTTTGAAGACTTCGCTGTCATAAAAAAGCAAGAAAAACGAAGTACTTATCTAACCCTTTCTGTCAATACCCACTTATCTGTTTTCTTCTGATTCAACAATTCGTGCAGTGTAGCATAGCTTGACATCACTTCCATATCTATTTAAGTTTTTTTTCAGACTGACTAGATAGCTACTTGATAGAATTCGTCTGGTGATGACTATAGTATGAATAATGGATTCACGGTACAGAATGAGAATGTATGCATTAATGTTCACAATTAAATGACTGTAAAAACTAATACATTTTCCCACAGGTAAAAAGTAAGAGCATCTGAATAAAACATTTACGTAACTAACATCCTGATGCATCCTGAAATTATTATATTGCAAGTATTTTGACCCCTTGCCGTAAAGAATACTGAACATTTTATACCATTTCAGTACAACTTTGGCAGGAGACCTTAATATCCAATCATGAATACATGAATAGTTGTCAAATGTTTCTAGAAGTCTGCTTTTATTGTTTGGTAAGAGTATCGTTGCAAGCCTGGGATCTCCTGTAGTTTATTGAAATTAAGTTGCCTGATGTCTGATTTAGTGACAAATGACCGTATGAAGTCGGCAAATAGCCACTGGTCCCGCTGGTTTGAATGTGGTCTTTTTTTTATTGGCTTCATGGTCCCTTTGGTATAAATTGTTGTCCTTTTTCTTCGCGTTTGGATGTTTCTGTGTTTTATGTGGATGTAGTAACCGAGTCCTGTTGCAGCACCCATGGCAAAACAACAAAAAATACCGAATGGAAAAACACGCAGCAGACATGTACAGCCAGAGATGCAAAAGGGACAAGGAACACCAAAACACAACATGGAAACATCAGACAAAAAATATTACACAAAAACCAATTGCAACGGGAATACGAAAAGAAAGCTTTATGCGCGAATAAAAAAAATTACGTTCCGAAACATTCAATGTTCTGAAAGATTTTTGAACGTCGACGTTTTATTCTGAGAGGAGCACTGGCCTTGGTGCGTAGCCCATTTACATTTATGTTGATGATTCATATGAAAATGCCATGATGACAAATTCATATGGATGTGCAGATGGATCAGGGTGAAATGCATGTCGATCCCCTTCTTTCGAATGCAATTGTCGATATCGAAATATATGTTCTATAGTACCAATTATATTGTACTAGACACGTGTCTCAGATATTGAATCTTCCTCAGTTGTACTTCATGTCAAGCAGTTTAAATAAAGCCAAAGTGAATTTTCCATCTTAATCAACAAATCTTATTATTTGTTGTGTTTCTCAAGTTCTTTAAGGTGTATGTTTCGTTTCGATCTGTTTCTTTTCGCGCACTTTACAGGGGACCACATTAAATGTCAATCATAGATAGAATTTATGCTATCATTGACATTTAATGTGGGCCCCTGTAAAGTGCGAAAAGAAACAGATCGAAACGAAACATACATCTTAAAGAACTTGAAAAAAAAAACAGACAGAGGAAAAATGCCGAGAACGAACACGTTAAGTCAAGATCTGCATGTTTTATTGCCTTTATCCATCAGTTCTAGCTAGTGGCTAGAGGTTTTCTGGAAAGAGTCAAGGTTGACGATTTAAACATAAAAGTTAGATCTCATAATTGCAATTTATAGGATTAAAGGAGAGAGGAGGGAGTATATAACCTCGTTATAGTCGGTTAAAACATATTATTTAAAAGGGAGGAGACTAGTACATAGGGGGCGGTACTGTTCAATTCTGCAATTTTGAAAGCTATCAAGAAAAATGAAAACATGAACTTTTGGGGAAAGGAGGGGGGCAATGGCACATTTCGTTAATCGGTGGATAATATTTTTTTCCTAAAATATGACCCCTGTCTCCCAAAGTTTTCTGTTCTCATGACGGTCTGATAACGAGGTTATTTATTCCCTCCCCTTTCATCCTCTGAAATACATAAATGTCATTTTCAAGACATATGATTTTCTTATTGTCAACTTTGATTCTTTCAAGAAACCCTCTCGGCACTAGAACTGATTGATAAAGGCAATAACATATGAAGGTCTTGTCTTTAAATTTACGTTCTCGGCATTTTTTCCCTCAAGCTCTTCAAGTTTTATGTTTTTCTTTTCGTTTCGTTTCGTGTCGATTCCTTTCGTTTCGATCTGTATCGTTTCGTTTCGATTTGTGTCGTATCGATTCGCTTCGTATTTGCTTTGTTCGCCACTTTACAGGGACCCATATTTAACAACGGATATCATTTTTAAAATCACTGCTATATTCATAAGTAATTTCGCCCTAATTATGGCTAAAGGTAGGATCCAGAGGGGGTTCTCTCTAGAATTTGCTGACACTAATAATTCTTCCTTTTTTTATGTATGTTTTTCAATACCATAGGCTTGTAAGCCCTACAGGCTTGATTCGCTTTAAAAAATCTGTCAATCCGCCAATACATCTGTTTAAAATAATACGAGCACATATAACGAAACTAACATTACACAGAAAAAACAGTTTTCAGAAGTCATATCTGTTATGGGTCAGAATACCCCAAAACGCCAGCAAAAATCAGACAAAGACAGAATATAAATTTACAAGTTTAATTATGTACAAAATATATATATTTACAATGATTACAACTTACAATACAATGTCCGGATCAAAGTGTCCGTTACGGTCCACAAAGTCTATCGAAGGTATGGTTTCCGGTAATCACAAACGTTCTCGAAAGATCGGTGTCCAAACGTTGTTAAATGGATTAAAGTCTCAACAAATAAAGTGTCCCAGTATATCAGAATAGATGAATGAATCGTGTCTACGAATGTGTACGAATGTCCCTCTTAACACAGTTCCTCAGAGGTATTTATACTTAATAACAATGAATTAACCAGAAGCTTCTAGAACAATGACTCATTACAAATGATTAACAATAGAGTAAATTCTAGAAATCACAGTCATGTGATGATAATGATGTAACAAAGAACATACTGGAATATTCTCTAATGAGATAAACATGACATAGTAAAATCTAGAAAGAATTATTATGAAATCATAATATAACCTGACTAAGTACATGTGTACCTACACATAAAGTAAAACTAAAATAACACATGACCCACAACACCTCCCCCCTTAAAAAAAGTTTGAATGTCAATGAAAACTTAGGTAGTAAATTCTTCAAAAATCACTCATGAAACTCTCGATAGTGCATCTGCAATCACATTGTCTTTGCCCTTGATATGGTTTATAATGATATTGTACTCTTGCAACAATAAACTCCACCTTGTAAGTCTTTGATTCTTGTTTGACATTTTGTGCAAAAATGTGAGAGGGTTGTGGTCAGTATATACAAGAATGGGATGTAAAGTAACATTCAAATAAACATCAAAATGTTGTAAAGCTAACAATAATGCAAGACACTCTTTTTCAATAGTAGAGTAATTCTTTTGACATTTTGTCAATTTCTTTGAAAAATAACAAACAACTCTATCTACACCATCATCATTTTCTTGAAACAAAGCAGCCCCGATTCCTACGTCACTGGCATCAACAGTAAGCTTAAATTGCTTATCAAAATTTGGAGCTGACAGGACAGGACTATTCATAAGAACACATTTGATTTTCTTAAAAGATTCGTCACAGTCATTAGTCCATGCAAAATTCACTCTCTTTTGTAACAAATTGGTAAGGGGACCAACAACTGACGAGAAATTTGGACAAAATTTTCTGTAAAATCCTGCCATTCCCAAAAATCTCATTATCTCTTTCTTATTGGTAGGAATCGGGAACTTTGAAATAGCTTCCACCTTGGCCATGATAGGAGTAACAAAACCTTGACCTACTTTGTGACCCAAATATTCTACAGTCGCATGACAAAATTCACTTTTCGCAAGGTTCACTGTGAGGTTTGCTTTCGCCAGTATGTCGAAGAAGGTACGCATGATTCGGAGATGATCATCCCAGGTGTCGCTGTAGATGATGACGTCATCGATGTACGCCTCGCATCCTTCCAGATGATTTAGGAGCGAATGAATCATCCTCTGGAATGTGGCTGGTGCGTTTTTCATACCAAAGGGCATTACTTTATATTGGTATAGCCCATCTGGAGTCGCAAATGCCGATATTTCTCTGGCTCTCTCGGTAAGCGGGACCTGCCAATAACCTTTAAGCAAGTCAAATTTACTGACAAATTTTGCACTGCCAATTTTATCGATACAGTCATCGATTCGTGGGATCGGATAAGAGTCAGTTTTGGTGACTGAATTGACTTTTCTAAAGTCTGTACACAATCGGTAAGTTCCGTCTGGCTTCGGAACCAGAATACATGGGGAACTCCAATCACTATTGCTGGGTTCAATAATGTCATTTTCGAGCATGTATTGAATTTCTTTCCGCATGTATTGAAGTTTTATCGGGTTTAACCGATAGGGATGCTGTTTGATAGGTGACGCATCACCTACAATGACGTCATGATGAGACGCATTTGTCTTTTTTGGAATGTCCGGAAAGATGGTCGTATATTCCCGCATTAATTGGTGCACTTCCTCTTTATGATGCACGGTCAGATGTCCGAGTTTCACTTCCGGATTTGTCAGAATTTCGGAATTCTTCAAACGGACACTTTGAGCGAAGTCTTTTTCAACAGTCTCTTCATTACATTCCGGTTCAACACAATTTTCAAATGTATTTACATTGGCCAAAGTGGAAACTGGTTTTACTAAATTTCGGTCACTTCTATCAAAATACTCTTTCAACATGTTAACATGACACACTCTTTTTTCTTTTCGCCGACCTGGTGTCTTAACCACATAGTTAACATCACTAATTTTACTCTCAATCTCATAAGGACCGAAATATCTAGCTTGCAAAGGATGACCAGGGATAGGCAAAAATACAAGAACTTTATCGCCTGGTTTAAAAACTCTGTTTCTAGCATCTTTGTCATACCATGTTTTCATTTTCATTTGAGATGTTTTGAGATTTTCTTGAGCCAATTTGCAAGCATTATATAATTTCTCTTTGAAATTAGACACGTAGTCTAAGAGATTCAAATCGCTAGTCTCAGTCAACCATTTTTCCTTCAATAACTTCAATGGCCCTCTGACCGTATGCCCAAAAACTAGCTCAAAGGGACTGAACCCCAGGGACTCCTGAACCGCTTCTCGTGCCGCAAACAACACAAGGTGAACCCCTTCATCCCAGTCTTTTCCATACTGGTGACAATATGTTTTCATCATAGTTTTAAGGGTTTGATGAAAGCGTTCAAGAGCCCCCTGAGACTCAGGATGGTACGCAGAAGACTTATACTGCCTGATACCTAGCTCATGCATAACCTGCTGAAACAACCCTGACATAAAATTCGAACCCTGATCTGACTGAATAGCCTTGGGAGCACCTACGAAACTGAAAAACTTTGTAAGGGCCTTAACTATGGTCTTTGCCTTAATATTCCTAAGAGGTATGGCTTCAGGAAACCTAGTCGAAGTACACATAATTGTCAGTAAGTACTGATTCCCTGACCTAGTCCTAGGCAAAGGACCTACACAATCAACTAACACCCTACTAAAAGGTTCCTCAAAGGCTGGAATGGGTTGGAGGGGAGCAGGTGGTATAACTTGATTGGGTTTACCTACCATCTGACAACTATGACAAGACTTACAAAACTCAGACACATCTTTTCTCAACTTAGGCCAGTAAAAGTGACTTAAAATCCTATTATAAGTCTTATTGACACCTAAATGACCTGCCATGGGTGTGTCGTGAGCTAAACTCATGATGTCCCCGCGATACGCTACTGGAACCACTATCTGGTGAACGACCCGCCACACTTCATTAGGGGGTGCATCGGGTGGTCTCCATTTCCGCATAAGGATGCCATCTTGTATGTAGAAGCACTCTCCGACTTTGTCCGCTTCTTCTCGGGGAAGGGCCCTCTTGCTTAGTCGGATGATCTCCGGATCTTTAGTTTGCTCGGAGAGGAGCTGCTCACGGCTTAAGGCATCTGTATCTCTGTCTAATGGCGGATGGGAATCATCACCAGGTACTGTCGGAGACTTGTCAACATGAAGTGGTACTGACGTCTCAGGTGCGCTGTCATCAATGGTAGACATGAATGTGTCAGAAAGGTCTATACTTTTGGAGGGATGGTCCTCGTTAAGTGCAGAAGTACTCTCAGCCCCTTTCAGTCTGTTCCTGGCCATCGCCCTGGTAACAGCGCAGGCTGGATACAAGTCGTCGTCTTCATCATCGGACACGACATCGGACGTGATTTTCTCACAAACAATCGGATCGGCTACAACTTTGCCGCCAGCTAAATCGTTGCCAAGCAACAAGGAAACGCCTTGAACGGGAAGAGTAGGTCGAACACCTACGATAACAGGTCCAGTAATTAAATCTGACTTCAAATAAATTTTATGAAGGGGAACATCAATGACGCCTAGCTCCACACCCTGTAATAAAACTGACCTACCAGTAAAAGTGTGCTCAGACAAAGGCAATGAACCCTCTAACAATAAAGTCTGGGCAGCACCAGTATCTCTCAAAATCTGAACAGGCAACGCTTCGCTAGAACCACTGAGTGAAACAAATCCCTGTGACAAAAAGGGCTTATAATGATCCTCCACAAAATCATCAGAACTGGACTTAGAACCCTGAATCTCAGGAGTGTCAGAACAAATCGAATCTAAGGCTTTCCTATCATTTCTAACAGACGCACAGGCCTGTGACTTAAGTTCTTTTTTCTTCTTAAGCTTCAAACACTCACCAATAACATGACCTTTTTTCTTACAATAATTGCATGTAGGAAGCGACCCCACCCCTGGGGATGCCTCAGAACGCTCGGACCTAGGACCGGACGTAGAACCACCTTGAGATGGTGACTGGGAACTAATGGACGACTGAGACTCTTGTACATTTTTCTTTGGAAAATCTGAAGTTTTTGCGCTATCGCTAGATTGAGTTTTTGACACAAAATTTTTCTTATGAGTGAGAGCATACGTATCAGACAAAACAGCGGCTTCTTCAAGAGTTTTAACATTTTTGTCTTCCAAATGAGTTCTTAAATCTTGATGTACACACTCTTTGAACTCTTCTATCAGAATGATCTGACGCAAATTGTCAAATGAATTGGGAATTTTCTTAGATCGAAACCACTGATCAAATAAATCTTCTTTTTCTCGAGCAAATTCAACATATGTTTGATTTTCAAACTTTTTGTACTTTCTAAACTTTTGTCTGTACGCCTCAGGTACTAACTGATATGCTCTCAAAATCGTGTCCTTGACCTTGTCATAGTCTGAACTCTCAGCAATACTGAGCGCCGAGTACACTTCAGCCGCTTTGCCAATAAGTACGCTTTGTAACAAAGTTGGCCAAAAATCACGTGGCCACTTCAGATTGGCCGCGATTTTTTCAAAATGTGGAAAATATTTGTCCACGGACTTTTCTTGAAATTTTGGTACTAATCGGATGTTTTTGGCGGCGTCGAATTCAGACTTGACAGGCGAAGGAACAGGATTTTCCTTAGTGCTTTTCCCTAACTTTAACTTTTCTAACTCAAATTGGAGTTCTTTCTCGTGCATACGTTCCTGTTTCTCTCTTTCTTCCTTTTCTCTTTCAAATTGTCTTATTTTTTCTTCTTTTTCAAATTGTCTTTCTTTTTCTTCTCTTTCAATTTGAAATTGTCTTTCTTTTTCTTCTTTTTCAAATTGTCTTTCTTTTTCTTCTCTTTCAATTTGAAATTGTCTTTCTTTTTCTTCTTTTTCAATTTGAAATTGTCTTTCTTTTTCTTCTTTTTCAAATTGTAATTGTAATTTCATTTTCTCTAATTCAAACTCATATTTTGACATTTTGGTTTCGCTTGAAACAGGTTCAACAGGAAAATCGTATGACGAAAAGATTCCCTTAGCTAAAAGCTCTTTAGCCACAATATTTCTAATTTCTTGTTTTCTCATAGAAGATTTTACATCTAACTTCAAGTGAAGACCTAAACCAATCAAATCATCTTTTTTCAATGATTCGAACTCACCTACAGTCGGCGATTTCAAAAATTCAGTGACCGAAAATACCATGATTGATTTCTGCTGGCAAAAGTTTGGAGAATTTTCCTTTTGTCAAAAAACGAACTTTTACGTAAAAATGCAAATATGCAGAGATTACTATCCCGGACGAGCCCCCAATTCTGTTATGGGTCAGAATACCCCAAAACGCCAGCAAAAATCAGACAAAGACAGAATATAAATTTACAAGTTTAATTATGTACAAAATATATATATTTACAATGATTACAACTTACAATACAATGTCCGGATCAAAGTGTCCGTTACGGTCCACAAAGTCTATCGAAGGTATGGTTTCCGGTAATCACAAACGTTCTCGAAAGATCGGTGTCCAAACGTTGTTAAATGGATTAAAGTCTCAACAAATAAAGTGTCCCAGTATATCAGAATAGATGAATGAATCGTGTCTACGAATGTGTACGAATGTCCCTCTTAACACAGTTCCTCAGAGGTATTTATACTTAATAACAATGAATTAACCAGAAGCTTCTAGAACAATGACTCATTACAAATGATTAACAATAGAGTAAATTCTAGAAATCACAGTCATGTGATGATAATGATGTAACAAAGAACATACTGGAATATTCTCTAATGAGATAAACATGACATAGTAAAATCTAGAAAGAATTATTATGAAATCATAATATAACCTGACTAAGTACATGTGTACCTACACATAAAGTAAAACTAAAATAACACATGACCCACAACATATCATTTATCGTATCTTTGCAGCTTGATAAAGTTGTTCGCAGTAAGCTTATTTAAAAAAATAAGTTTTGGTTTCGTTTTTGTTTCCAAGTTTCCATCTTCATATATTATTCAACTATTTTAATCAAGACAGGTCTATTTTTAAATTGTGTCTCATTTATTTCATATAAATGTACAAACATTAAAAGCAATCTTGTCATGAATATAATTTTTGCATAAAGACGAGTACACAAACATGTAATTGTCTTTTTTCAACAAATTAGAATTATAAGTACTTGTACGTTATAAAAGGGAATAGTCGAGTAACAACATGTACATGTATGTTAACGCCCCATTTTCTCATGATTGTTCAAGCGTACAGAAGCAGATTCAAAAGGGGACACAATTTTTATAAAAATACACACAAGTTAAGAACGGATTTGTTAGTAAAAAGTTAAAGAATGTCCATATCTTTTTACCTTTCTTACTCAAACTCAATATTTGAGATACAACGAATATTTCATGACACAACTTATGTGAGAGTAATGGATCTGAGTATACAAAAATGGATAAATAGATATATAAAATAAATAATGGAAGGTCACTAGTTCAAGGTAATCAGGTTTAAGTAATAGAATCAAGTGAAAGCTCATATCAAAGGGAATATTCATGTAAAATACCAAAGCCCTATCTATCACGGATATAGATATATAACACAAGTTATTTTTAAGTAGGTAAAAGTTCAAGGTCACCACGTAAAAGATCGTTGTGTCAAATAAAAGTTTTTGTCACAATAACAGAGTTGTATGTTTAACGTCTTCAAATTCAATTGCATCATTTAAAAACAGATAAAACAGATAAATTCGCAGCATGGACCAGACATGCACGTCTCGGGTACTTAACTCTCGTCAGTGATCCTCAATCTAAATTATGTAATATTGCCAACGAGTTTGAAAATTATTTCATCCAAAAATGTACCGAAAGACGTAGCAGGATGGGTGGGATATGATGCTGCAGGACCCAAGTTTTAGAAATCCCAAGACATTTTCGAATGCGTAGAAGAGACAGACGAGACCGAAGTTGATCGAGCTTGGCTACATGTGCCCTCGGGGATTCCTGGTACACCAGGTTGAAATGTAAGTTGAGGATACATGGCGAAAAAGTTTTCTTTCTCAATAGCTCAAGGTCACTTGGTTATATGTAACGGCATAAATTATAAGGTTTTGTCAAGGGCAACCTACCTGTATACTTTTTGTTTCTACTTCATATAGATTTTCAGGTTTTGCTTCAATCATGAACTTTAACAAAATCATATATCAGGTCAAAGTCCAAGGTCAAGGTCACCAGGCCAAATGTTATTGCATAAATCGTAAATTCTGGTCATGGGCAATCTAAGTGTCTAATATTACATTTCTACTGCAGATAGTTCTTTAGATTTTCCTCATCACTGATGAGACATAACTTGTTGAAATGCGTATTTTGTGAGCTGGAATTTCATAACAGATAATTTCAATATTGACAATGTTATTGTTAAAGAGATGCTTTTTTAAAAATATAACTTTTTTTGCATTTAAAGCTTGTAAATTAGCGAGTAAAGAAAACCTAGGTCAGTGATGCATACACAAATGTAACAAGGTCTTGACTAATTTGTTTATAAGGATCCTCTCCCATACAAAAATTGTCAAAACGCTGATTTTTATCCTGTTTTACGTATTATTAGTTTTGAAATGATGCCTGGACCACTCTGACTCTTTTCTAAGTTTCTTTACTATTCTATCAAATCTTATCTTCAATTCTATCAAATTATTTCTGCTATTCAATCATATCTTCAAATCTTATCTTCAATTCTGTCTTAGTTGCTATACAATTTCTATCAAATGTTACCTTCATTTCTATCAAATTATATCCTCTATCTTTAATTCTATCAAAATAAAGACCGCCACATAGACTCTTTAAATTAATTATTTCCTAAATTGGGTAATGACAAATATGGACAATGACCATATCTCAATACATAGTACAAAATCGATAAATATAAACCGAAGGCATACAAAATCAGGATAAGATAGGAACCAAAGCAAACAAACAAAATCCTCCTCGACATGAACAGAAGCGAACTCCCAATATGGAAGTGAGATCAGGTGCCCAGGAAGAGTCAGCATCTCCTTCTTACATGTAAATCCCGTCGCTTCAATTCGTCACATCCGGTTACAGATAAAAGTACATTCTGTGGTTAAATTCTTCAAATGTTCTAAGACAGAATACATGTATCATCAGTCATTCTGGACAGTGGGACCTCATATCTAGTGTATAACGAGTTCCCCGTATCGACCACAGACCTTCCTCAGTGAAAATGTTAGTCGATCACAAACGTATCCCTGACTGAGAAGCTTATCTGAAAGACACTTATCTCTCAGAACTAAATATGTTTATTTGGTATTTGCTCTGGCATAATGTATCAATTGAGATATAAGTTACACACCATAAGCAGGCGATGAAGGGATTTTGATACTCTAAAAAGGAGCGTTAGGTGTAATATAAGTGTGACTGGTTTGTCCTTGGTATGTTTTTTGCATGATAATTTGTCAAATCAGAAATTAACTCTTCATAATTATACAATAATATTGTGGATTCGCTCTGCTCACTGAAGATATTCTTTTTATTTCAAAGTACCGTTTGAAAATAAATGACAACAGACATAATTTTTTTTCACAACCGATCTATTTTCTACGTTTCTGTCAATAAGAAAGGGTATTTATCTAATGATTTTATTCAACTTTTCATCCTAAGCGAAATTTTATGAAAAAAAAAAACAAGTTTTTATTAATTATTCATCAAAGTGTTGTCCTGTATTATGAAATGGTTTAATTATATACCGATCTATGTAGATGAATTTACAAGGTAGATTTAATAAAAAAAAAATAGAAAAGTGTAGAAAGGATACGATAGAGTAATGCGAGGAAAAGACCATGAATGTTGAAATTCAACGTTAAGAAAAATTCTGGACGTCATATTTTATTCTGATAGTATCATTGAACATATTACATGTATGACAAGATTATTTACTTCAGTTCGTTGGCATATCTAAAGGGGACATTTCTCGTCAATTTTCAGAACAGAATTATTTTTGGGAGAAATCTTCAATATTTTGTCCGCGCTACATATTTCTATTTGGTTATCTACATGTAGGAAACTAAATAGAAATACAAAACGTGTTGGATGGGCGAAATATGAAAGCAAGGAAACCCCAGCCCTCACTCTTATGCTTAAGAATATCGATTCTATCAATTTTTTGATATATACTCATTTTTCTATTCATGTCCTCTCGTAAGGCGAAATAAATGTATATTTCTTGATGACGAGTATTCCCTTACTACTGACACTTTTCCGTTGTACCTCATTATTTACCTGTTTTCAGTCATTGCCTTTCAGTAACAAGTATTTAATCGTATTCATATTTTTTTTTGCACATGGAACTTCTCCTTGTCTCTTTATCCTAATTTCGCAAGGAAAAAGTCAGTGATTGAACGTAAAAAATATCATATCAGAATCCGAAAAATTACTATCAATAGTCATACAAATTATGCAAAATATCAAAAAAAGATAGGGATGGTACCTTTAATAGTGAAAACATCGAAATGTACTCTAACGAGAGAAGAAGAAGCAGTCACATATAGGGAGACACTGTGAATCATATCACACCTGAGAAACACGACAACAATTACATGTAACAGAGTCCAGCGTGAAAAGGAAATTCATCATACATGGCGCCGTCCAAATCACTGTAGCGCCATATTGATATCATTGTATTGATTATATAATATTAATTTATTCATGTTAGAATCAATCATGAAAAGCTGTCGTACTGTAATATCGATTCCACTTTCGGAGCAAATAAAAAATTTATCTTGCCTGGAAGAAAACCAACAACCCCCCGTCCTCAACTGTTCTTTTTTTTCTAATATGTTATATGGACATTTTCTTGTTCGTTTGAAAAAAAACTCAATGCTACAGTGAAATTGTCAAGCGGCAGATTCACAATGAACTGGAATCACCTTCTTTCTTTTTAAACCCACAACAAATACATTTTTTTACAAAACGGATCACTATGAAGACTACACAACATGACTGATACATATACTAGTATAATAATTGATCAACATATCATATCAAAATTTTAATGTTTCATTATCGTTTACATTTCCTCCCTCGGAGAGCCCATGGTAGATTATAGTTGGTTGTTTAATATTATGTTTCTGGTGAATAACGTGCCTGGCTTGGTAAGTACATTGCTGTTTTTGTTCATCATATAAAATTTATCCGTTTCAATAGCATCGAGAGATTACGTGTTGACCCGCGGTTTTTGGGTAGATAAATAACACAGCAGCTTTATGGAATGTATCGCCGATAATATTTAGTGACATTTTTGTTATCCAATCAGTTGTCAATTAATTTTACAAATGACTCCTATGTACATGTAAATGTTCTTCCAATTTGTTCTAGATAGTTTCCTTCCCTTGCTTACCACCATTTGCAAATTATCCTTCGAATTATTGCGATTGGTGTTGATTTCATACATTGCATTATGGTGCACGTGGAGTATTTCTCAATAACTGTGTAGTATATCATCAGAATAGAGAGTTGTTTAGACTTTTGGAAAACGTTACTCTGTTATTACACTTACGAAAAGGCGTGTGATGCTTTACGTAGATAGTTTCACTTTGCCGATGAATAAAAGAAAGGAGGGGATCTTTAACAGAAGTTTACATCTCAAACACACAATTGTTCGTTAGATCACCAGCGTGCTACTTTTCTTAAAATTTGTTGAATAATCGATCTAATGGATTGTATATAAATAAAATATAGCATTTTCACATAACAGGTTCAAACGAAGGCAAACTACTTCTGCTTCTGGAATAGATCAGCTTCACGCAATGTGCTGGAATATGGCCAACTATTACAACTTCAGAAAATCTCCGTGCATATCCATCTGCTCTGCAGTACGCCAAACTACTGTAATTTTTATCCTCAAGATTCAAGGCGTAATTTACTGAGGTCGATTTTTACGATTCTGATAAGCACATCTCTACAAATACTTGCAAGCTCCCTTACTGAACTATAGTTAGCGCAAGTTGATATGTACTGGGAACTTTGTCCCCTACTTCCGTATGCAACATGATCAACAAGTCTTTTATTGGCCGCAGGCGCCTTAGCTGTCAGTCCTTTCTCTGGATCTTCACATATATGAAGTAAGCGGTAAAGATAAGTGAAGGTCATCTTTTCAAATATTCCTTGTTCCGTTTACTGTAAGCTTTGAATATGGGTATACATATTACATAACAACGTTTTTATGGAAATACCCTACGCTTATTTTAGGACATATGTAATATGTAATGTGACATGTTTTTCCGGATTGGTAAAGATAGCTTGTAGCGTCAAATGAATAATACTGAAGAGAGTATCAGTAAAATAAAAATCGAAATAAAAACTGTTATCTTTAATATTAGTGATTTTCATTTTTATCTTTCATTTGAATACTTGCCATCATAATAAATTTTGGTTTCAATTTCTTTTCAAAGAACCAATTTGACATGTACTTATGACTATATTAAAAAAGGAAGTAAAGATTGTTTTATTTGTATGTTCAACTGTATATTATATACGAGACAACTCGTGAAAATACAATCAATAGCTCTAAACGTTATATACACTTCATTCCGGAAAATGACAGTGAAGTAATAATTACGATGGCCGATAGCAGTCATGCCAAATTACAGTTAAAAATTGGCAAATTGTACATGTTGTCAATGCTATGTCCATGTCGAAAAACTCTTTTACCTATTCCTACAGCTTTTTGTCATCACTGCTACCCATTGTCAAAAACAAAACTCTTGAGTTTGTAATGTGTCATGTACACTTTTCGGTGATGGCAGTTTACACTCTCTACTGCCATTAAAATTCCTTCAATTATTTTATCTTTTGAGGGTATAATGTTGTCATTTTGATATAAAACAGATACTTTTGTAGTGCTTTTCCCCTACATTATCTTGTTAGTCTCGTCATGTTTATAGCATCAAACGTTCTTCTGTTTTCGTGTGCTTGAACATCCACGGCGGGAGCCAACAGGGGATTCTTACTCTTCCAGGAACTTGGTCCCACCTCTAGCTTGCTAGGGGTTCGTCGATAATCAATTTTTTGCTCTTTTGTGAGTGTTGTTGATATTATCGCCGGGATTTTCTTTAACTCATCTGTGAAATTCTTTCTGGTGACCGTTTGGAGTTACACGTTGCAAATAAGAGGAGAGCAATCATCTGTAGTGAACCAGACATGCACGCTTCGGATTATGAATCCTCTTCAGAGGTATTCCAATCCAAAAAAGTAATTGAAAAAAAAGAATTTAATGTGAAGCGTACTTTAAGTCAATATGATTAGAATTTGAAAAACATAGCATAATGAAGACCCCCCTGGTCTAATTCAAAGTTTCTTAAATCTATTTTACAAAGAGTGAGCTGGTCAAACTTTTGTGTATGGTCTTTTCAGAAGCGTAATTAAAAAGAGAGTTGGGGCCAAAATCATTCGAGGGATGATATAAGGGTAATTACGTCCTATATTTTGATTATTATTTAGAATTAAATCGTTTATTTAATTTCATGACCTTTCAAATATATTGTTATATTTCGCAAAGCCTTTCTTTGGCACCAGTAACTGAAAAAAAAACACTTCAAACACCAATTTTTTTCCAAGAATCAGAAACAAAAACAAAAGTTTTTCATATAGTTATTTTGCGAAGACTTGGCGGGTCCAATTTTTATGTAGAGTCCGTAAGTTTATATATTTATATGTATAATACTTTTATACACTTATGATGTTTATTATGTTTCTTATGATTAGTTAATCAGCTAAATTGTTAGCAAATTATCAATAAATCTACTGATTATGCTAGTGATGTCTTATCCTACACTCGCTCCTAAATTCAATATTAAACCTAGGACGGGAATTCAAAATTTTAAAAAGCGAAATATTGTACTCCGTAGATCTTTCAAAGTTCAGAGCATCCTGACGATATACCTACATTTGTATATTTATTCCAAAGCTTTGACAGATTTACGTATGTATAAAAAAAATTATACACCGAAGAGCAAAGGAACGAAGCATGGTTATTATTACATGAATAAAAAATTTTATGAATCGCAAGCGATATAAGTCCCCTACCGGCATTAATCACCGTGGGGTATCATGTGATACACAAATGATATGTTCCACGGGAATCCCCTTTGATTGAGCCATGTTAATACTGTCTAAATCTACTTTATATTAATTTATTTTAGGTCTATCATATGGTCATTATTATCAATTTTATGATGGTAATTTATTCTGGTCAAGAATAGAGGTGTATTCGGAGAACACTTAAACAGACATTTTTCAATGCTCGTCATATGTTATGATATGGTGCACAGACAGATACAAAATTTTCTGTTAAAGTGTTCTCCAAATATACGTCTATTCTTGACCAGAATAAATTACTATCATATAATTTATAATAATGACCATATGATAGGCCTAAAATAAATTCATATAAAGTAGATTTAGACAGTATTAACTTGGCCTTGACCAGTACTTACACCAAAAGACGAATCCAACATCGAAATAACTTCAATATGTGTTTTAGAAAAAGGTCTGGAAAACAGAAAGAACAAATAAATCAAACCCAACTTCAACTTATTCTTTCTCAGACTATAATGTTTCTGCATACCAAAAAAACAGCTCAAAATCCACAAGAACAGGCATGAAAAGACTGGAAACTGAGAAGATCATGAAATTTGCTAAGTGCAGGGGCCATAACTCCTGTAGAAATGAGTCAATAAAATTGAAACACAAACTTGATTTGTATCACACTAAGATATATTCACATACCAAAAATGATTTCAATATCTGCAATACCATGGAAGAAAAGTCCGGAAAACTGAGAATTTCATTAAATTTGCTAATTCCAGGGGCCGTAACTCTTGTAAAAATAGGTCAATCGGAACCAAACTCGAACTTGATCTGTATAACACTAAGATATAATGACATATAAAAAAATTTCAATATCTACAACAACAGCCGAGAAAAGTCCGGAAAACTGAGAATTTCATGAAATTTGCTAAGTCCAGGGGCCATAATTCTTGTAGAAATATGTCAATCGAAACCAAACTCGAACTTGATCTGTATCACATTGAGATAAAATCACATACCAAAAATGAGATCAATATCTGCAAGGACAGCGAAAAAAAGTATGGAAAACAGAATTTCATGAAATTTGCTAAGTCCAGGGGCCATAACTCTTCTAAAAATAGGTCAATCGGAACCAAACTCGAACTTGATCTGTATCGCATTGAGATAAACTAACATACCAAATATGAGATCAATATCTGCAACAACAGCATAAAAACCTGGAAAACTGAGAATTTCATGAAATTTGCTAAGTCCAGGGGCCATAACTCTTGTAAAAATAGATCAATCGGAACCAAACTCGAACTTGATCTGTATCAAATTGAGATAAACTCACATACCAAAAATGAGATCAATATCTGCAACGACAGCATAAAAAAGTCTGGAAAACTGAGAATTTCATGAAATTTGCTAAGTCCAGGGGCCATAACTCTTTTAAAAATAGGTCAATCGGAACCATTGAGATAATTCACATACCAAAAATGATATCAATATCTGCAAAGACAGCGAAAAAAAGTCTGGAAAACTAAAGTGTGACAGACAGACGGACAGACAAACGGGGTGGAAACTATAAGTCCCCTCCGGCGAGCTGGTAGGGGACTAATAATATGATTTTGATTAAACAGTTGAAGCCCTACATAAAAAATGGCAACACTTCCCAGTAACGCTGTAGATGATAACCTTTGCACTGTATGACAACAACTGTATGTCAAAGTGATAACTTCAGACTTATTGGAGAGATATAACGAGTGAAGGAATTTTAATGGCAGTAGAGAATGTAAACTGCCATCACCGAAAAGTGTACATGACACATTACAAACTCAAGAGTTTTGTTTTTGACAATGGGTAGCAATGATGACAAAAAGCTGTAGGAATAGGTAAAAGAGTTTTTCGACATGGACATAGCAATAACAATATGAACAGTTTGACAATTAATTTTAATTGTAATTTAACATGGCTGCTATCGGCCATCGTAAATAATGCATATTTATCAGATTGTCAAATACCTTTTCTTAAAGCATATTTAAATAATAAAACGAGTAAACAAAATATTGTTTACAACAAATGTAGCTACTTTACAGTGTTTATAAACAGACTCGAATGATGCTAAATTCTCTTTACCTAAATTAAGGAAGTTTTATAAAAACTTTCAAAAGAGTAACCCCAAACTTGATCATGCTCAGCTATACTTTAATTTTACAATATGGTATATATCGTAGCATGCAGCATTGACGCTCTAATATCTTCGTGATTTTGAATTCCTCCACTGTCACGGTGGGTGATCTCCTAACGCAGAACATTCGCTTTTTCTCAAATTTTATATGATACTGATTATTTATCAGAAAAAGGGGAATGTGATGCAGTGTAAGAATGCCTTTGTTATGACATTTGTTTGAGGTTGATCCAAAATAAAACAAATAATATCGTGTTATAAAGCTGGAAAACGTGTAGATGATTCAAGTGAAAGTAGAACGCAGATCGTGTTTGTGCATTATAGAAACCAAATATGGTCCTAAAGCATCAAATCCGTCCATCCTGCTACGTCTTTCGGTATATTTTTGGGCATCATAATTTTACACTCTTTGGCCATATCACATTGTTTAGATTTAGGATCACTGACGAGCGTTAACTACCCGAAAAGTGCATGTCTGGTCCATGTTGCAAAGTTATATGTTCTTAAATGATGCTATAGAATATGAAGACGTTAAACATTCACCTTTATATTGGATGCAACTCATAGCTATGTCATTATTGCACTGCATTACTTTTGTTTGTTAGCTTTGGTTCCCGATTTATCCTGATTTTGTATGCCTTCGGTTTATGATTTTCTGAATTATCGATTTTGTGCTTCATATTGGGATATGGTCACTATCCATAATTGTTATTCTCCATTTTGTTATCAATTATCTGTTTTTACAAAGATAAAGAAAGACCAATTGTTCTACGTTGCAAGATTACCCACCGTAAATGTGGCCTTTGCTATTGTTTTAATGCACAATTTGTGCACTAAGATATTCTGCATGTAAAAGAGTACAACACCGCTGATACATTGTTTGATGAAATATCCATCTTGCACTCATTTGCAGCTAATCAATTTGTAGATATTTATAACCATAGAATTCTTTTAAATTGTCAGTACTAAAATATATGTTATGTTATACCAATTTTATTGTACTAAACAGGTGTTTCGGATACTGAATCCCCGTCAGTAGTACTTAATGTCATACAGGTTGAATAAAGCCAAAGTGAATTTTCCTGACTCCCTGTATAATATAGACTTATAATTACCTTTTCACAAAAATTAAGCGGCTCCAAATTTTGTGTAGAGTGTATTCAGAAGCGTATTTAAGTGAAAAATATGGCCAAAAATCGTTTGAGGACAGGCTGCTAGGCACAAGGAGCTTAATGCATGGCCGAAAAAAATATGCCGAAACCCAGCTAAGGAAAGAGCTATGCAGTGAGCGATATACCCCTTAGTTTTAGAAATTTAGCTCCAATTTGATGACAGAAAATTTAGAATATTTTTCAATGCAGTGCGTAAACACTTAATCTAGGCGAGCGATATTAAAGATAACTTTATATATAATTGTAGAAGCTTATCTGATTGAATGTATGCGGTTGTTGAAACAGGAGACCGAATAAACCACAACCGATGTGTATCAATAACATAATATTAAACATCTTCAAATTCAATAGCATCATTATGCAAGATTATCTATAGGTGTTCTATATTCACAAATATTCATAACTCAATTAAAACATCGATTTACTTGAAAAATATGCAATGAATGTGTTCCGAATAAAGTAATGTTATTGTGATAAAAATGAAGTAAAGTCATTCGTAGGGAAGTTTATATGATAATGTCTGCTTGATAAAGGCCGAGAGGCCGACGATTTGTGGACATTGAGTTTTGATTGTTATTTATTGTGATATTCAAGAAAAGGTATTGGAATAAGCATTTCTAACAGCGTCCGATAATAACTTTAAAAAAGCATAAAGGGGTAGGGCCACAAGACCCCTAAATCGGCCCTTGATTTTTCTCTTAAAATAAATTTCATGAAGAATACTTGATATCTCTCATGGAAATACACGAATGTTTACCGCTTTTCATGAAAAGAATTATATCACCAAACAATGTGCCATTTAACTGTAATGACGTCATGAAGTGACGTCATTTTGACGTTATTGACAAAATATGGCAAAAATTGCTTGGAATTTTGTCTTTTGTCGTAAAATTCAATGTGGCCGCATGCGTTAACTGAGATAAAACTTTTATGACAAGAGGATATAATGATAATCTTTCACATATAAATTTTCCATCATAGTTAATGCATGCGGCCATTGCTAATTTAATAGAAATATTGAGTTTTCGCATCAATTTCGCCGAATATGACCTATTTCGATGTTTTCAAAGGGCTAAAAGGTGTTGATAAAAGCAATGTTTACAAAAAGTAGACTCGTGATTCAGTAGAGAACGTTTCAAAATGTCAAATAACACTTAAAAATTCTATGAAGTACAATGTTCAAAATTTATCAAAATTAGGGCCAATATCGGGCTTCGTGGCCCTACCCCTTTGTATTTGTCTGATTGTCATCCTGAACACAATTCTTGATATCCCATCAATATAGGTTGTTAGATGCAATTCGTTTTTCATCCTTGAAGCAGTTCCGGGGGAGAAGATTATTGTACCGTTTTGGATACTTTTGGCACCCATATAAAGTTTCAAATTTTGAGTATTTGTCGAAAATCAAAGCTGAAAATGTGCCGAATGGCTCTGAATAAGATAGTGGAAAGTATGAAACCCCCCCCCCCTCCCCGTCATTTGAAGACAGAGGAAACACATATGAATTTAAAACTATAAGGTACATGTAGTTGATTAAGCATTATATATTTAACAAGGCATTTTAAAAGTAACCAGAAAATGAGAATAATATTACATGTACGAGGGTTGTCCCAGAAAAACGTAGACATTGCTCACAATTCCTTTATTTAGCGTTAAATCTAAACAAAATTTCCCCAGATGTAAATTGCAGTATCTGGGAAGCATAAAATGCTAATGGAGTTGAAATCTGCCGTTGATATTGAAAATTTATTAGATTATTAGAAGAGCGGTTGGACCGTACCGGAGCAGTCCGAAATTTTCATACGCCAAAAAAGAATCGATAATAAAACCTGTTGAATACTTATCAATGCATGCATAAATAGTACTAAAAGTCTAATCAACAGAAAGAACTGATTTTAGCGGGTACATACATGCTTATTTTCGTCAATGACGTAATAAACAATTTAATTATGAAGGAACTTATAAAGCAATCCCTCATCAATCATTCGAAAGACGGCGACGTCAACATTATTAGCGGAGCAGTAAATGTTACTAAGATATTGTGTTGATCGTGGATTGACCCCTTTTTAGACAAAGTAAGACATGAAAAAATCAGAAAAGTATGGAAATGTTCGCATAGTATTAGTATACATGTATGTACAAGAGATTTGCCGACGAACTGACAGACAAAACTAAACAAGGGCACACGGAGAGGGGCGATATTCAGACAATAAATTTGGCCAGAAACGTCATTGATGAAGACCGACATCGAACAGTAAGGGCGAGGGTCTATATAAGTACATTTACTGTGCAGAAAATCCTGTCAAATTGATTAAATATGTATCTCGTTTCTGCTCAATGCGTGCCAAAGTCTATTATCAAATGTATGAGATGAATTTATGAGTTGCTTCCTTTAGGCATATTCTTAACCGCAGTCGCTGGAATCCATGACGTTACATATCATGCGCCGGTAGACGTCACCCAACATCTTTATTTTTTTCTATAAAAATTTTACTATTGAAGATAAATCATTGATTTTTCATATACAGAAGCCGATTTGTATGTCAAATTTATCAGTGCAAAGTTTATAGAAATGCAGCCCTTTACAATTTTCTTATTGCCGATGTCTACGATTTTCTGGGACAACCCTCGTATATGCTGTGAACGAGTTATTTATTCAAAGAAAGACGAAACATTTCTTCCTCGTATGGTGATAATTCAGACTGTTTAATTTGTTAAGATCAAGGCTAATTCGGAATGTATCAACGTTTTAAGATTCATTTAGCATTCCTGCTTTGGCACGACGTTTTACGGTTTCATTAGATTTTCTGTTTTGGATTTGTGAAAGAATGTACTAGATAAAAAAAAACATGTACTGCATCTTGATCTAAATGTATACTAGAGAAAAAGAAGAAGTAGTACAGGGGTAAAAGATTCAGGGGAATATGGCTAAATTGTGTTAGTCTCCATTAACAGGACAATAGCGAAACCCCGAATGGAGGTAGGGCCAGGTACCTGAGAGGAGTTAACGTCCTCTGACTGCATGCAACACCCAGAAAATTTCGAAATTAAATCATATTATGTTGCGCTATAATGAACTATTTTATTCAACTATGAATTAGTTTGGCTTAAAGCACATTAAAAAAATCTCTCCAAAAGGATATCTGGTACCAGTTTAAGTAGCAGATATGCACGCGCCTTTTTCTTTCTATGAAGTTTATCAGAATGTAAGAATAGTACGGAAATGCTTCAACTCTTTACCTTCTTGAAGAAAATTTCTAATCAGTTTTGATGCATCAGTCTCAGACACGTGTTTAGGATAGTAAATCCTCATCATTGATGCTTCTAGCTAAGGTGATTTTCAGACACAGCCAAAATTCTTTTCAGTCGCGCCTTCTGCTTTAATTTATTTGAATTTAAATTTGAAATGTTAGTTGCGCGAAGTCATACAGATACAGAAGATAAACTGTGATTCGAATCCAGCTTTACTGACATGGCCTACATGTTCTTCGACCTCTTCATTAGCATCTGGATCTTTTTCTGTAAGTACCACAATTATATAGTAAAAATGTGACATATCTGTATGACCTAATTTTATCCTATGTCGTAAATGTTACACTTTATTTGAAATCTTACTTGGATTGATTTTAGTTCATTTGCTACAAAGGAATAATTTTACCCAAAGTTTTACTTTCTCTTTGTAATCTGATAATAGAAAATAGTTTAAATGCACATACATTTACGTCTTTATGATACAAAAATAGTACACGTGTTTATTCAATATACAATATACAGAAACTGAACAAATTCACATTTCAGAACTTCATTCAATGACAGTATGTCATTTTAAGCCTAAAATTATGTGAGGGTGCTTTTCATCATCCCGTTCAAGTTCCCGTTGATATTGCTCGCCTGACTTAACAGTGTTTAGCAGAGCACGGGCTGCATTTCGCACGCCCTTCCTTTTTTTATATCCATTTACATATCCACCTGTGTTATTTAGGTCACAGTGTTTAGCCGTCTTGTTCGTGAGGTCATCTAACAGTGAGGAGCTTATTTTACATTACAATTGTGTGTTCTTCCAGAACTTTGTGCATTCGGAAAAATTGGAAAGTTGTGTGCACGTAATCCGGATAACCGCTCATTGTTACTTGCGTGACAATGGCCGTCCTAAGTCGACACCGATTGCTTCTCGTAGGTTTATGTGTAGTCTTTTGTGTATTATGTCTCTATGTCGTATGACTCTTTTACGTCTCTTGCTGACATTTTCGCCATAGCACTTTCTATATTGACATAACCTCAGCCAGTGTATGTATTTAAGATATTATTTTCCATTTTCATGCTCGAACATCGACGGCGGATGCAGCTAGCCAACAGGGGATGCTTACTCGTCCCGGGCACCTGGTCCAACCTCTAGTTTGCCAGCAGTCCGTCGGTGCTCAATTTGGTGATATGTTGTGAGTGCTGTTAAGAGTATCGTCAGGATCTTCATTAACTCATTTGTGTCACACGTATGCCCTTTGCCATGTGGAGCTCGTAAAAAAATTCCCCACGAGGGGGTTTATAGCAAGTGTTTTGAATATTTTCCCCTGACATTGTCGACATAGCACTTTCTATATAGACATAAACTCGGACAGTGAATGTATTTTGGATATTGTTTTCATTTTCATGCTCGAACATCGACGGCGGATGCGGCTAGTCAACAGGGGATGCTTACTCGTCCCGGGCACCTGGTCCCACCTCTAACTTGCTAGCGGTCTGTCGATGCTCAACTTGGTGATCTCTTGTGAGTGCTGTTGAGATTATCGTCAAGATATTCATTAACTCATTGCTGTGCTTGTCTATTCTCTGTTTTCATATCAGGTGATTTGGTGCTCTGCTTTGAGCACTGAAACCGAGTCTTGTTGGAGATCCCCTCCTTTCTTCCAAAAGTAAACGTAAGCAGTATATCTTTCGATGCATTGCTATGTCTTCGCTAGCTGTTTTTTCGATGAGTTTTTGAATTGAAGTTCTATAAATTTTCACTTTTTGAATTGCTTTTATCTTTTCTATGTTTATTACTAATTATTATCTAAATGCGCGTCTTGTGCACTTATCCACGTGCATTATTTATTATTTTTAAATGTACAATGTGCACTTAAATTGTAACCATAGAACAAACATTTCAATAAAGGATTAAAAGAAATGCAACGAAGGCCCAAAACTTACAATTTTTTTTCATCTGAAAGATCATGTTCAGAAATGTTCAAACTCTTATTTTAGTTATTTAAGCCCATTTCCATGAAACAAAAAGTAATTTTACCCTTTACTTAGCTCTATTGCATTTGTAATTGTTATTGCATTTTAAAACATTCCTTCCAAACTTAAAAACCCTTACATCGGAAATCTTCAATTGAATAAGTAGGAACATGTTTGCATGTACAATGTTGAAAACGTTTTGATGTATTCAAAAGGAGATAACGTACAATTTAGTTAAATATCATGTACTAAGAAGTACAAGCAGAAGTACTGAGATGTACGCAACTTTCAAAACCAGAAAAAGATAAAATGTTCTTTTCTGGACATTATGCACATGTTCGTATACATGTATCTTGCAACATGGCAACAAAGAACCTAAAAGTAGGTTACCTCACAGTTTTTAAAGTAACACAAAAAGACTGATCTCGTTGCCATGGGAACCGGAACTCACATATACCGAAAACCTTACTTTTTGCAATCATGACATTATATATATCCATTATGCAGAAAATCATGAAAATCCATGACATGCCGTGGCACCAGAATTTTTGTGGTAACAGAGAATGGGTCTTAAAACTTTCAAGGTCAAAGGTAAATGTTTAACTTCAGTAGATTTTCGTGACGACTCAATACTTTATTTCTCTGGAGATGCACTGCAAATTGTCTGATATATATTTTTTTCAAACAAAAAGACAGAAAACTTTAAAACAACCATACACATTTGCAGGATCAACTTCCTTTAATGTGTTGTCTTTCGTATTTCAATGAAAAATATCTGGCATTGTTTCTCAATCTATCTTCGTAATGTGTCCTATTTTTCTTGTTGTGGTTATTGCATGTTCGTTGTTTTGCACTATGTTTTTAAGTTGATAATCATTGGCCCTATTCAAATTAGGCAAGTCGTGGAAAATTCACATTTGTATAGATTCAATAGATTCATAGATTCAAAGCTATATCTCATTGACAGAATGGCAAATTTTACGAGGTCAGGATATTGTTTAGAACTTCTATTTTCCTAGTTTCAATTTAAGGCGCATTATTCCACAGCAAATATTTGTTATATAATTTTCATGTTGTTATGTTTATTCCAGATTTAATTTAAGATGAAGTATACATTCAATGGAGATTTCTTGATCAGGCTGTAGGATTTTATTTTTTATATTCTTTTTGTGCATGTTGTTGTTCTTCAATATCGGTATATAAAAACAGACACTCACACAAGTTTTAATCGTCCTTTAATTATTTGTTTGTTACTTTCGTTGATCAATAGAATCCGTGTGACAATGTTTGTTCATGACGTTTTACATCCTATTTCTCATTTCTTTGTCTATTGCGTATGCATGCATGTTCCGATGTGATAATTTATTGTAATGTATTCTTATGAAGATCTGTTCCTTATCTTGTATACCATTTTTGTTGATAGGAACTCGGCAATAAAATATTTATGCCCTTGATTTTCTAATTTTCGGAAGCTATAAAAATTAAATGTCAAATCTGAGAAATTTTCCCTAAAATATAAGGACTTTGGCGCAGAAGTGATAACTAAATAAACTAAGAAAAAGCTGATGTCAAAGAGACAAAAGACGACACCGTTAGGATGGATAATTCAGAACTTTTAGCGTTCCAAGTAAAACTTGTGCAACCGTAAATAGTTTACGAATTGTATATCCTTATAAACTGATGCAGTACCTAGGGAGGTTTTCAAAACAGAGCTTCCATAAAAATGATATTCAAATGAACATTTTATTTTTCAACTGTTTATTGAAAAGAATTAGATAGAATAACAATGCTTTGGCTAAGATGTTATTGAATTATATCTTACAAGCTAGAGAATATGTAAATTAATCATACATGAGTTTTCCATGTAGGGTCTGCAGAATAGTATACCATTCCTTGGTCAATTTTGTGATTATAATATATATTATCATCTGTTTATGCTCATTAAACTATCTTTGATCCTTTGCTAGGATACTTTAAAAGAGTTTCAATCATGCAGACAGGAAGAAATATTCATAAATTACTACATTAAGTCAAACAATTCTTCCATGAATTTTTATTGTTTTGAAATCCATTTCATTAAGATCATCGTGTGTTGATACATTAATTTGTCTATTTTCCAGTTCGAAACGTCTGTAGTGTCTTATGTAGAAGGTTCCGATGTAGGTAAATCGTCGTCACTTCCAGTATAAATAAGCTGCACACAACAGGATGGAACATGGCCCTCGATAACAACTTCTGAAAAGTTACTAGCAAACCTATCAGCCCTACGGAATGTTTCATCTTTTCGATCAGTTATTTCCAAATTGCTCTGTCTTGCTGAAGGGGTAGTTAAATCAATTACACGAGCACCAGTCATTTCGCAAAGTTTTTCTACATCGATTCTGACGATCCTTAGAGTACTGTCAAGACAAAGATTTGCAAGTTTCCTTACGGAGTAATAGTTTGAGCAGGTTGAAATATACTGCGATTCCTCTCTGCCACGACTTCCGTATGCAACATGATGAACCAGTGTACTCATAGCAAACTGGTCCTTAGCCGTAAGTCCATCCTCTGGATCCTCCAAGGAATTTAATAGACGATATAGATACTTAAATTTTATATTTTTCACTTCAGCCATGTTTGTTTTTCAAACACCTGTTTGTATCGATGAAACAATGTACAATCTAAACTTTCCTTCAAAACAAAATTAGGACATGTGATAGTGATATGATATCAATGTTTTGAGAAGAGCGAAAGCGAAACTTGACTTTTGAAAAAGGTTTTTTTTTTCATTTGTATGTTTTCATCTCTTGTCTAAGCCATTATCAGAAAATTAGAGACGGTAAATCGTATTGGTTGGAACGTCGATGTAGTAATGCACATCAAGGGCTAACACATGGACAGCGTTTGTATACCCAACCGTAAATGTGATACCTGAGTAACATTCTAACTTCGGTATCTTCATGAACATGCCCAATTTGGTCTCTATTGTGAGTGCTGTTGAGATTATCGTCAGGATCTTCTTTCGCTCATTTGGGAAAGAAACGTTGGCTTTGTGATTCCCGAAAATAAATCCCCTGGGAAAATTTAACATGGGAATATATATTACATGTCTTCTTTGATTATTTTTTTTTCTAATCACATTTTCTAAAACCAAATAGCCGTTGCAGTAGGACAGTCAATGGTCAATCGAGTCATATAATTAAAAGAATGAAAAAACGTCTTGTTTTTTTTTTCATACACTTCTTGAGTTTTTTTTTCCAGAAATATACAAATTCTTAAATTCATAAGAATGTGGGTTTATTTGTCTGAAATGAATGGACATTAAAATAAAAAGCTTGACCATTAAGAATGATATCCGATTCATCATTTGTTCACCTCTTTTTGATTTACAGGTAAGTTATTAAACACTTGCTTGAAAGGAAAAACTAATTATAATAAGACTCGGTTGCACAATTCACAGCAAAACACCCTACTGCGAAAACGCAAAGTTGAAATACACAGCAAGCGACACAAAAAGACGAAGAAAACCAAATAGGTCACAAAACTACGAAACACGAAAGACTACACAAATATACGAGACTAATTTTCAACACAAGATTAATAAATCTTTCACCAGATGTGATCAGGGACAAAGAAATCCAACCCGAGTGTCAAGGATTTGCTTGTACCACGACTAGGCTTTCCGAGTCGTGGACAAAAGCAAATCCTGGACACGAGGGTAAGATTTCCGTGTCCCTGATCACATCTTGGGATTGATTATTTTTCTCTCACTATCTAAAAGAGCTCAGAAATGAGGTTTTTATGTATTGTTTTTCATATTATGACCAGCCAACGCTGCAAACTACATGTATGCATTTATTGAACACCCCCTTCTTCTTCCACAACATTTCTCAATTGTGTGACAAAAGATTTTAAAACCCTTCATATATAAGAGAGGATTATACTTTTTTCTTGAAGTCTCGATGGTTATGCTGCCTACCTTTGAATTCCTTCTAATTTTGTTTATCATATCACCATAAAAGACAGGTTGTGTAATACCCAAAGTAATGTACTCTGTTGCGTGTATAGATCTGAATTTTAAAAGAAGTTGACTGTAATTTTTGCAAAATTTCCAGAAAGTCTTAACTAGTTTATGAAAGCGGAAACCTTGTCCTAAAAGTTTTTGGGTAATTTGTAAATTTCTACTGTGAAAATCCAAAAAATCAGTACATGCTCTGGCGTACCGGATGAGTTGTGATATGTCAATGCCGTATGACGGTAAACTTGGAACATCACCGTCAAGCTAGGGGAAATTTACTATGTTGAATCCAAAATCATCACTTTTGTCATATACACTTGTATGAATCTTTCCGTTTACAATTTTGATATTTAGGTCCAAAAACGGTGTTTCTGTATTTGTAACGTTTGCCTTGTTAAAATCCTTGTGGATAGATTTCATTCTTATATAATTCAAAAGCAAGATTGTCAATGGTTAGAATATCATCCAGATACCTAGAAGTATTATTGAAACATTTCAGATCATCAAATTTCCTTTGCTTTTGAAGATTTTGGATAAATTCTTTTTCATAAGTGTATAAAAATAAATCTGCAACAAGAGACGCACAGTTAGTACCCATAGGAATTCCTTCAACCTGCTTGTATAGATCCTCACCTAATCTAACATAAATATTGTCCAAGAGGAAGGACAAGGCATTACACAGGTCACTACATGTCCATGATTTGTATGATTTGTAGTCTGTCGAGGAAAAGAAACCCTTCGATTCATATGTACAAATGTAAGTTTTCCGCTCTCGATCAAAACACCATTTAATGAGATTAGATAACCGATCATTAATTTTGTCATGAGGAAGTGTGGTGTACATATTAGAGAATTCGTATGAAGAAATCGTATTGGCTTCGAAATTTCCAGATTTAATTTTGTCAATCACATCCCCTGAATTCTTAATAGACCAAAATAAATTTACATCGTTCCTGTTAAGAACCGTTTCACAATATCTAGTTATTGTTCTTTAATAGCAGTAAGTGCTGCTGACGTCAGATTTCTAGACAAAATTGTGGTGGAGCAGTTACTAGAATTGGCAATAAATCGAAATTTGAAAGGAGATTTGTGCAGTTTCGGTATGCAATATAGTGTTGGGAGATCCAATTTAGAAATAAAGATATTGAATGAAGACAGTTTCAATGTTATGCTTGCTTAAAATGTTAGATGCACCAAATGAACGCTAACAATAACAACATATCAAAGCAGACAACAAATGATAACCCATAAATGGGGAATAAGAATGTCGGTTCCGAAAAGAGGATAATATGCTATCTAGTACGTGAACGAATCCTCCCACCCTTCAGATGAACAGACTGGGGTATCAAGAGGAAAAAAAACAATTTTGATTATGTCGGCGTCACAATTCAAAGTAACACAGTAAAATACAGGGCGATAGAATCTTATAATGTACATGACATAAGCCCTGGTCACAACCCGCCGTGCATGCTTTTAGGACGTGCGTATTTGTGGAGGCTACGTGCGCTACGTTTTTCTGAAGACGCAAGGAAGGAAGTGGCAAGAGTACGGAAGGAGTGCGTCGCAAGCACATCGCACGCACGGTTATATGGATGGCTACATGCATCATCTATAGCGCAAAAAAGTAAGTGTAGTGCGCGTACTTACGACTTGCGTGCAACTTGCTTACAGCGTACTTTCTCCGTAGGTCTTCTAGGGTCCCTGTAAAGTGCGAAACGAAACAAAAACGAAACAGATCGAAACGAAACAAAACGAAACGAAACAGATCGAAACGAAAGGAAAAAAAAACATAAAACTTAAAGAACTTGAGGGAAAAAAACATAAAGAGGAATCATTGCTGAGAACAAACATTTAAAGACAATATCTGCATGACCTCGTTATGAAACCGTAATAGAATATAAATCGAGGCACATTACAGGAAAAAATATTACCCCTTTTCAAGCAAAATATGTCATCCCCCTCATTTCTCTTGATAAAGATTTTAAAAATACAGAATTGAACAGTCCCGTCTCCTCTGTACTAGACCTAGACTCCTCCCTGCTAAATGCCAATGACGAGGTCATCAATCCCCTCCCCAATTTAATCCTCTCAAATGCGATTATATAATGGAATTTATCATAACATTTATGTTTTAAACGTCAACTTTTACTCTTTCAAGAAATCCTCAAGTTATTATCTAGGACTGAAATATCAAAAGGCAATAACATGCAGATCTTGACTTTACGCAATCGGTCTCGGCGGCATTTCCCCCACTAAATGGCTTTTTTTCTAAGTTCTTTAAGATATATGTTTTGTTTTGTTTCGTTTCGTATCGATTTGTTTTGTTTTGTTTCGTTTCGATCTGTTTCGTTTCGTTTCGATCTGTTTCGTTTCGTTTCGATCTGTTTCGTTTCGTTTCGTTTCGTTTCGTTTTTATTTCGTTTCGCACTTTACAGGTACACCGTCTTCTACGGTGTAAGGTGTCGAATTGACGCGTGCTGCTAACGCACGGAGTCCTTACTTCCTTGTGTCGAAGGTGTGTTGCAGTATTTGCAACATACTTGCAACGTGCGTGTCGTACTTCTTCTTGACGCAGACAGGACGCAGCGAAAGTTCTGTATGCACTAAAACTGCTACGTCCTGTCTGCGTGTTCCCAAATCCGCAAGGAGGCCGTACGGGACAGGTACTGATAACGCACGGACACCCAAGGTTTGCCTACCTTATTGCACACAAACAGCATGAATGTGTACGTACGGAGGGTTGTGACCACCGCTTTACGGAAACAGTCCATGATGTCCTCTGCTCTGTGGGCATGTTTCTAGTTTCTGTTTTTCGTTCTTCGTACATGTACCGTAACGGCTGTCGAACATAACATTTCGTACGACGGCAGCCGCATAAAACTACCTATTCTAATTACTAAGTCGATCAAAGAGAGCCGTATGGCTGCCGTACAGTTGATGTGAAAGAGGCTTTAAGATGTATTGCGCCCACAGTGTAAGGAGACGGACAAGCAGATCGACTAATAGACAGCGGACGGACAGACAGACAACGGACGAAAAGACAGACAGCGCCATACCATGATCTTAAAAAAGGCGTAAAATTTAAGTACAGAAAAAAATTAATTCTCAATAAAAATTTAAACTTAATGTTTGCCTCTAAATGGGACGACAATAGGCCCCCGGCAACTAGTCTTGAATCTTGCTACCATTTCAACAGATACACAAATGCTGAAAGAGTTGTAAGAATGAAATTTATGGATACTAAGCTCATGGGTTTTTGGTAAAGGGATGTCCTATTTTATAATGTAAATTATACAAAAACTTTTTATAAGAAATATACATTTTGGTATAAGTATATAAATATGAAGTTTGACACCATAGCTATACACTTGCTTTTGTTTCACAAATGTTACCAAGCGTTTGGCGAGAAATTGCTTTTTGAAATCTTGTTAAGGCTTTGGTCCCTGTTTTATCCTGATTTTGTATGCCTTCGGTTTCTGATTTTCCGAATTATCGATTTTGTGCTGTATACAGGGATATGGTCATTATCCGTATATGTCATTAGATTCGACATATGTCATTGTCCGTGTCATTTTTGTGTTTTACAGTGGGCGTTTTGGGAGGTTGCTGTTGATGCTGCAACTAGGTGTTGTTGGAGATCCCCTCCTTTCTTTTATATGTCATTAGACAGTATTACTTACGCATACATGTATGCATCGTGCGTTTAAATAATACGGCACAGCAAACTGTTGACATGTCAAGTGAATTTCGTTTATCAATGGCATAACACTTCTCTTGCTTAACTTCAAAAGACAGTGCGGAAAGGGTTGATGGGAGAGGTTAGAGAGGGAAGGGGTGCCAGATATGGAGGGAGCGTAATTCAAGCGTAAGAAATGGTGAAGAAGGCGTTTAGGTAGAGTCAGCGTTGAATGATGAGAATTGTGACCCGAGGAATAAATTCACATCCGTTTTTTGCAAGCATGGTCACTTTTGTTATTGATTCATATGTTCGCTTTTCTGTTTTATTATCAATGTCATAGCACTTCTCTTGCTTAACTTCAAAAGACAGTGCGGACAGGGTTGATGGGAGAGGTTGGAGAGGGAGGGATAGCGGGATTTGGAGGAAAGGGAGCCAAGGGAGATAGATAGAGAGGAGGACGGGAGGAAGGGAGAAGCAGGATGGGAAATGAGACAATGAATTCTTTTCTAAAGATGTCTTCTTTTAATCCGGATAGTGTATTCAAAGTAGTCTGTATTGTCTTTGAGTTTGGCTTCGATTTTGACAAACAGATCCACTATATTGGTGGATAATTTCATAAATGTTTTGACTTCGATAGCCAAAGTGGTAAATTTTTTTCGCATGCCTATAATATTATATGATTTTACTACATGTACATTTTAATTCATTTTACCGTATATACATTTAGAGAAAGGGTACCTATGATAAAACAATGAAAAAAAGTTGATTTTTTTTTTTGGTAAAGTGATAATTTTCATTCACATTACAGAAATGTTAGTGCAGAGATTCATATTTACGAGAAATTATACCGTAAATCAGTCTAATAAGTTCATATTCCTCAATAAACGAAAATTCGTCGAACCCCATACCAACTTTGCGTCGAACCCCCGGACCAACAATAAATTTTCGATATAAATTGTTCTCTAATTCCTAAATTAAGAACGCAGAAATTGTCCAAAGCTGTTGAATATTATTTCAATGTAGATTGTTGCCTGCCAGATGATTCATAGGTACCAGAACATCAATTTTAGCAAAGAAATTTTAATAAATATGCATTTTGACAGGGTAGTACCTTTATTGTCCATGAATGTTCTCGACTTCTATAGCTTGTTCCTAGCATAACATAGCATCAGAAGATAGAGTAGGCTTTCCCTCAACCCGTGAGCATGTCCTTTTTCTGATTTTAGCAATATAAGATTTGACAATTTTAAGAAATAATCAACCTCAGAGCGAAAACAATGCAAACGCAGCGAACCCCCTTATGTTGGGTTGAACATGGTGCATACACAAATATAAAGTATTTCTGTCATTGCCATGATTTTCTGAAAACAAAACATATCTTTACAAGAGAAAAATATTTCTTTCATCAAAAAATAAACGTTGTTGTTGATTTGTGCTTTAAGGCCCCTTCACATATAGACGAATCCATAGAACGAAGCCTTGCAAATGAGTAACATTTGTCAAACTTGACGAATTTTGAACGAAAACGGTGTTGAAAAATATTATCATAACGAAATGCAAACGCAATGGAACTGCTTATTGCGAATAAGAAACGAAGCACTGCGAATTGTTACGACTTCGCGCTATGATACCTTAGAATGAGCATTGTGTATTTGTTTTTTCACTTGCGATTAGGAGCGATAATATGCGAAAGTTTACGCAGCGTTGCGCATTGATACGAACGCTTCCGAAGCTAACCGCACCTGCGTTTAACAGACATGACATTTTCTTTAGACTAACAGACGTTGGTACAATTATGCCAAGAGGAAAGGGGAAAGGTACGCGTAGAGGATCGGAAAGGAAACAGCCAGAAAATCGGCCTAGTAGTCCTAATCCATAAGAACTATTTAGCTGTTTTTGTAATATACACTTAACGTGAAAATAAATTTCATGAACTATTTGTTCAAAGCAAATTATTGATGTTTTTATGATCACCGATAAAAGCTGGTCTTTGAGTCCACCTCTCTATCTGTCCGTCTGAGCTCATACATGTACATCCTTATATAATATGTATATACATCAGAATTTGATTTTTTTTCAGAAGTTTGTTCATTTGGATAACGCCACTTTGGGTCAAAGGTCACTTAATGTCGTTCAGAAGTCAAGGTCACTTTATAGCTAAATTATAGCATTTACTTCATAAAATATTTCAAAGATTCATTAAAATGTATTTCTTGCCCAAATGATATGAAAGAATATATTTACAATGTTAGTAAAATATACCCATGTGTTCAATAATTATATAAGAGTTATAATTATATAAAGGGGGATTACACTCAACTTCTTATGTATAGGCTGTTCATATTAACATCATACATCGACAATTTTTTTTTTTTTGATTGTGGGCTTTTTGACATGTCACTAAAATGCGCAATTTCTTAAAGATCAAGGTCATTTGTTAAATTGTAAAAAAATGATAATATAGGATATGAAAACACTAATTCAGCAGACTTCACAAAATGTTTTGCATGATCTGAGCTTTCCCTCAAAGGTATTCAAGGTAATTTAATGATTAAAGGTCAAGGTTATAGATATGAACTTGTCGTTTCAGGTGATTAATATGAAAAAGAAATTAACAAACACATGAAATTCTTATTAATCTCTTAAAGGTCAAGGCCACTCAGAAAACAGAAGTTCATTAAGACTGAATTGTTTTTGGGGTATAGTTTTCTTTGTCAATTCTATTCTTTTTTTGGGTTCAAAAGCAGTGATATGCAGCCAAAAAGTCCAATTTCTTGATGGTTCTAGGATTTTCTCTCCTGAGCTCAACCATGAGTTGATCATTAATTCCAAATTGGCGCCACATGTCGTAATGCAGCCATGGTCTTCTCAAGATACGACCTGCTCTGGCTTCTCTTCTCCATCTGATACGGCATCTGATATACTGATAGATGTTGAGTTGTTGCCGTAGCACTTCCTAATAGGCTATTGCAGTCGTACACTGAAGAACCAGACGTTGTGTATCTTCCATTTGAACAAGTAATTCCAGAATAATTCCCTTTTCACAATAAAAATAAATAAATTTTAGATGTTTCGAAATGCGTTTGTTGCTATTCGTAATGATTATTACTAAAACGTTTCCTGTTCGTTGAGTATCGTGAACCTATCGCAATAATTCGTTTTTATTCGCCGATTGAATTATTTACGCATCGTCGCTATTCGTTACAGGTCGCACCAATAAGTAAAATATCGCAAAGGTTCGCTTTCAGTCGCCTGGAATGCAAATACGTTGTGTACATGTAATATGCAAAACAGTAGGTCACATTCTAGTCTCTTGCGAACGGCGACGAACAAATAACGAACGCATACCGAATGATTAACGCATTATAACGAATACTTACGAATGATGGATGAAAATTTTATTCGCTGAGAAATTTTGAACATGTTCAAAATTTAACGACGAACAGAACTAACCGGAACGAATCAAGACGCTCACAAACGAATCCGCGCGAAGTCGACAACGAAGTATAACGTTGATATGCAAACGGAAACGAATTTTGCAAAAACCTTATTCGCCAGTTTGCGCAAGTGGACGTTGGAGGGCTTTCGTCCATATGTGAAGGGGCCTTTACAATTGTAATATTAGATATATATATTCTATACAATACTCGATACTTAATGTATTACAATCAATAAAATCATCGATAACATTATTGAAGCTTGAATAAGTTGTTCGTAGTGCATGTAAGTATATACGTTTATGCGCTCTTTGGAAAATAAGTTTTGGTTTCGTTTTAATTTCTTAGTATCATCCTGTTTTTAAAAAATCCCATATTCGCTGTTTATAGCCGTGCACCGGAAATTGGTACTACATGTATTTGGCGGCGTATTGTTACTATCGAAGCGGTTAACAAGTATGACATAGCCATTACTTTTAGAATTGGACAATTATTTGTGAAGAAAATATGATTTTATATATGGAGTGAAATTCATGCAAATAACTCTGTGATGGTAAACTCAACATTTAAACCCCCCAAATATAGATTTTGATCGGATGGTAATAGTAAAATAACACAAAATGAACCTTCCAATACACCTAAAATTTTATTCTTTTTATCGAAAGGAAATACCGTTGCAGATCATGATTCTGTGCACAGTCTATGTAGAATTTCATTACTATTAAATATTAATCAAGAGTGATGTAGAAATAGCATCTATATTTTACATACGAGCTCAACAAAGACATTGTTTGTGTAAGGCATGTTGTTAGCCGACTCTACGGCTTGTTGAAAATTCAGGATGAATCCTAGTACTGGATTTTCTTGAGCAAAAGATCGACTTCACTCAAGAAAATAAAAGACTACGCTCACAAAGATAAACTGATCATTTTCTTTCTTTGTATGCATATGAATGCATAAATACAAAGCCCCAAAACTACAAAAATGTACGTGAGAAGAAATAGACGCGATATTTTGTTAAAACGACATTCCATCGACTAGTTTTTTTTGGGGGGGGGGGGCTTGAAATATGGTTTCGGCTTTTGTGTTTGACTTTCATTCAGTGATTCGAAGATGGCTCGACAAGTTACAACAATTGCTGCCTATATTTCGTGTCGACGAGGTGATTTATCGACGAAATGAATATCGACGATGCCTTGTTAGTTTTGAACTTTAAGCGAACAGTACATGTAGCTCGACTCACGATGACTGCTCTATATAAGTAAACCCCCCCCCCGACCATCCGAGAGGCGCCTAGCCCTCAAATCAAAATCTGTATATTTGGTACTTGCTCTGGCATAATGTATAATTTGAAATATGAATATACCATATATTCATATACCATATATAGGCCATGAAGGAACATTGCTACTAAAGTATTAACAGGTCCATAAGAAAACGAATAGTTTTTCATAATTTCTTTCTAAATTGTTTATTTTCTCTCAAATTTGGAATAATGATTCAAAATGAAGAGCACTAAATAAAAATTCTAAGATTTTTGCAATAGCATATTTTGATTTTCGTGTGACCATTGAAAAATCCAAAGGTCATATGTTTTTACTAGGGATGTGATTAGGAACAGCGGCACAGAATATAAGTATCAATGCATAATAATTATCTATGTTGAAATTAGCATAAATTTTACATTTATAGTCATTGATAGATCACTATGAAAAACATCATTATTATATTCAAATAGAATGCAGAATCGTGTGTAAATAATCACAAGCGTAAGTGCCTTATCGTGTTACATACTGGGACTACCATAGAAGGGCTTATAAAAGTTTGTACAGGACCTTGTGTTTGTCTTTAAAACCAAAGACGGAGACTACCACAATGCAATGAATTCAGACGTATTCCTTGATTGGTTCGAAAATCATTACTTTCTGCTCTTAAAGCACCAAGTATTACAGTACTAGATAATTTATAGCAATTGTGAAATGCAAATTATGAAAAATATCTTTGGTTTCGTTCTATTTTCTAAGTTTCCATCCTCTTATATCAAATATCAATTTATTTTTCACAGCATTAATTTTTTGGACTGGTACTTATATTGAATTTATAAGTTTCATACAAAATTCATTTTATTCAAAAACTTGTAAAAATATTTCTTTCATGAAAGCGTTTTTTTTTTTAAATAATCATTTTTAGAGGAATAATAAATTTTATCTTTTTATCGTCTTTGTTTATTATATGAAGTAATAGAACAAATACATTGTATGTTTAACCCCTGATTTCTCATGACTCGTCAAGCATGCAGAGGCAGACTTTAAAAGACAATATTATTTATTTATCAGATACCTTCCATATTTCAATCCCACCCCCTGCATGTAGTTTCTTATCGGTTATTTATGTCTTTGTTTCACACACACATAAAACGGAAAAGAAATATGTAGAACATGAGTGTAGTCTAAAAATAAATTCAAGCAAAAAAGAAATAGAAAATACTAATATTCTCTTATTAAGAGCAAAATATATATTACTTCGACAAATCCCAAGCCCCCCCCCCTCCCTTTACATTTATCCCCAAATAAGATTGATAGTCCCTATTCTTTTTAAATCAGAACTCCCTTTAATCAGCAGATTCATAATGAAACGGAGTCATCTACTTTGCTTAGTCATGCAAACTACAATTTTGCAAAACAGATTATCATGAAGACTACAAACCATGACTTATACTTAGAAACCAGATGGAGATGATATAAATATCGATCAACATATCACTTTTAAGTAGTATCATTTCTTTGTCGTTTACAGTTCCTCAGACATTGTAGAGTATGGATGGCAGTATAATGTAATGTTTCTGGTGAACAAGTTTTCACATTGCTGTTTTTGTCCATCATATAAAATGTAAATGACATATTAGGTGTTGGCACGTTGTTTTTTGTGTACATTAACACAACAGCTTTATGGAATGTATCGCCGACAATATTCAGAGGCGAACAGCAAAAATATTTTTATCCATTCTTTTGTCAAATAATTCCTTCCTCTGTATGAACAATTGACTCCTTTGCACATGTAATTGTTTCTTTGAATTGTTCTAGTTTCTCCTCATTGCTTAATATTATTTGCATTTTGTCCATCAAATCATTGCGATTTGCTGTCCTTTCATACATTGTATTACGGTATACATGGTGTGTTTCTTAAATGTTTAGACTTTTGGCAAACGTTTCTCTGTTATAAGAATTACGAAAAGGCATATGATGCTTTACGTCTAGAGTTTCACTTTGTCGATGAATGAAAGAGAGGAGGGAAATCTACAACAGAAGTTTACATCTCAAACACACAGATGTTCGTTAGATCACCAACGTGTCACTTTTCGTTGATTCGTTAAATATTCGATCTAAGGAATTTGAATATAATGTATATATATATACATCAAATATTGTTGAATTTTCATATCTCACATAACAGGTTAAAACAAAGGCAAACTACTTCTACTTCCAGAATAGATCAGCTCAACGCAGTCTGATGGAATATGGCCAACTATCACCACTTCAGAAAATCTCTCTGCATGTACATTTGCGTTGCAATATGCCGCACCATCTCTATCTTCAAAATTTAACTTTCGATTCAAATTACTGGTCAAGTCGAACACTCGAACGTTGGAAGGAAGGCGTCTGAGGTCGATTTTTACGATTCTGATATGGCCATCTCTACAAATACTTGCAAGTTCCATCACTGACCTGTAGTTAGAGCAAGTTGATATGTATTGGGAACTTCGTCCCCTACTTCCGTATGCAACATGATCTACAAGTCTTATATTGGCAGAAGGTGCCTTAGCTGTCAATCCTTTCTCTGGATCTTCGTCAAAACGAAGTAAGCGGTAAAGATAAGTAAAGGCCATCTTTCCAAATTTCTATATTCAGAAATATCCTAATTATTTCCTCTTCTGTTTACTCTAAGCTTTCAAAATGTGTATATGTATTACATAACAACGATTTTATGGAAATACCCTAAGATTTTTTTAGGACATATGTTATTCATGTGACTTTTTTTCTGGATTTGCAAAGAAAGCGTCCAATGAATAATCATGATGAAGAGGGTATCAGTAAAATAATAACCGAAATAAAAAACTGTTATATTTAATATTAGTGATTTTCGTTTTTATCTTTAATTTGAATCATTGCCCTTAAAAGAAGTTTTAGTTTCGTTTTCTTTTCGAAGAACCAATTTGACATGTATTGACTATTTAAAAGGAAGTATTGATTGGGATTTTTTTATCTGTAAATTGTATAGGAGACACAATTGCGATAACAATAGCTCTGAAAATTATAAAATCTATTTCATTTAGGAAATTGGAAGAGAGGGAATGATATATATTTATCAGATTGTCCTTTTTTTTTCTTGTAGCATACATTGTATATATTATATTTGAATTATAAAACGAGTATAGAAATATAATGCATAACACAACTTCTTTCTCGGTATTACATGTAATACCGGTACTAGCGGACAGTTTTCTATTGGAAACTATTTTAATGCTTTACAATATTCCTGAACAGACTCGAATTATGCTAAATTTTCTTTACCTAGCATCATATCCCACCCATCCTGCTACGTCTTTCGGTAATTTTTTGTACATAATAATTTTCACACTCTTTGGCAATATCACATAGTTTAGATTGAGGATAACTGACGAGGGTTAAATACCCGAAACGTGCATGTCTGGTCCATGCTGAAAATTTATCTGCTTTAAAATGATGCTATTGAATTTGAAGACGTTTAACATTTGAACCACTTGATGAGTGTCACTGCTGGTGAACCAGGAGTCCCCGAGGGCACATGTTGCCAAGTTCGATCAACTTCGGTTGATCGTCTGTCTCTTCAACGCATTCGAAAATTTCTGTTATCAAAATTTCTTGAAATTTCTAAAACGTGGGTCCTGTAGCATCATATCCCACCCATCCTGTTACGTCTTTCGGTAATTTTTGTACATAATAATTTTCACACTCTTTGGCAATATCACACAGTTTAGATTGAGGATCACTAACGAGGGTTAAATACCCGAAAGGTGCATGTCTGGTCCATGCTGAAATTTTATCTGCCCTTTAATAATGTTATTGAATTTGAAGACGTTTAACATTAGTTTACCACTTTAACTTTGGAAGTTTAATGCTTACTATAAAAGCATTCCCCACCTGCAGACAAGGCAGCTAACAACACTATAATCATTTGAAAACACTATTACGTTTCAGTTTTACTTTCGGAACTTTCTACAGTGAAACCATCCCTTCCATTTTACAATTTCGAAGGGTTCCAATTCTATACCTTCTTGAAGAAAATTCCAAACCAACCTCCATGCACCAGACACGTGTTTCGAATATCAGAATCTCATCAGTGATGCTTCCAGCGGAGCCACCAAAAATCATTTCAGTAGCGCCCTCTTTACTTTTTTTTAAATTTAGATTTGTACATTTACATTACAGGAGAGTGCGCTGCTCCAAATGTCCTGTAGGGTCGATTCAGTAGCATATCCAAATAAAATCTGTTCAAAATAAGATAGGAGGGATGGTGCTTAGATGTTAAACTCGTTTAATTTCGATGATATTTATCGGTGAAATGGCTAGTTTCCGAAATAGCAATATATATATATATATGATGTCACATTGATAAAAGGCCAAAACAAAGCTTCTTTCAGGTAGCAGAGCTGGAAAGAAGCAAAAGCATCTTCATTTCAACTCCCTATTTCGAAATCAGACGTACCAAATATTTACTGTCTGCCCAAACTTCATAAGTCTCCTTACAAATTTCGATTGATATCTAACTCGAGCAATTTTACTAATACTGACAACAGCGTTAACAACAATAATTAAAGATCACGTATCAAAATATTGTGAAACTGCATTCAATAATAGCAGTATCAATTATTTTGGTCAATAAAGAATCATTGAATTCTAAAGCCGAATCTATCTCATCCTCACTCTATGTAACGTGCGACTGCGGTATAACATTTTTTACGGTAATTGCGACTATTTTTTTCTGGTTTTTGATACATTATGGGTAATTTACTGTGTTTCTACAGTTTTCTCCCAAAAACTCTATCCGTTTTAGTTCCTTTGTAAAAATAAGTACCAATATGTATCTATAATATCTACATCTATAACTCTAAAGCATAAAAGATGAGTAAACATTGCATTTTTGCACGATTTTCCTCTTTATGCCTTTTTGACATTTTCAAACGTAAATCGAACAAATTTTCGATGCTTCAGACATGTATATATTCAGTTTGATAGAATATAAAAGAAACACAATATTTTGAATTTCGTTTGGTTTTGATTTCTGCCAGAAAAATACAAATTACACACATTCAGGCGACAATTTTTTTTACAGTAATGGCGACACTTTTTCCGGGTATTGCGACTGTTTTCTATGGTGAGAAAATTGAACTTGCGATTATATTTTACGGTAAATAGACATTTCTGACGGAGATCTCATTGGAAGGATAGGTCCTTTCTTTTCCCATAAACAAAACAAAACAGCAAAAATCATTTTGCAAACTAGTTCGTCGAGCATAGCAAACTAACCCGTAGAGCATAATAAACTACCCGCCGAGCATAATTGGGTAGCCGCGTTTATTAGAAACATGGCTAATGAGTCAATATATGGAACATATTATGAAAATGACAATCATCATAAATGATAATTTTAATAATACATTGACCGATATCAAAACAAATTCGTTTGTAACACACCCTGGCCAACATTTCATATAGATCATAATCTATGAACATCAAGCATATAAACAAATGCAACAATCGTGAAAAATGCTCATTCAGTAAATCTTTGCTTGAAAAAAACTTCATTAATATTTCATTGATTAGACTTTATTCTAACATGACTTAGATTTTCTCCCTATCTGTACTATAGAACTCGCTTAGTGTAAAATCTCCAAAAAATGAGTTAAAGAAGATCCTGACGACAATCTCAACAGCACTCACAATAGAGCACCAAATTGAGCATCGACGGACCCCTAGCAAGCTAGAGGTGGGATCAGGTGCCCGGGAGGAGTTAGTATCCCCTGTTGGCTAGCCGCAACGGCCGTCGATGTTCATGCACGAATTCAAAATGAAAACATATAAAATGCATGCGCTGTCTGAGGCCGTCTATATAGAAAGTACTACGGCGACAACGTCAGGGAAAAACATTCAAAACACTTACTGTCAAACCCCTCGCGGGGAAGTTCAATTTCACTGAGCTCCATGTTATCTATATTGTTTTATCACATTATACACCATTTATGCAGTTTTATAAAGCCATTTCATTATCAAATGTTATGATAACACGTTACATATCGATCTGCGATTGGTCAAGTTTGACGCTCATCACCTACACTGTGACAAGTGTGACCTTTCAAATATCGGCCATATGTTAAATTAAGACGTAAATTAAATATCAATGATTAAAATTGTTGTTGTTGAAATAATCATTGCATTTAAGTACTAAACAAAATTGAAATATTTTTCTCTTTACGAACAGAACATCTTTACGATCAGGGACTACTTCTCATGGAGTAGCAGACGACTTGTAGGTCATGACGTGGTTCGCATCTAGTTCTCAGAATCGTTTATTTCACGTTTGAAATATAAATTTTTATTTTGGCAGAATCATTTGATAAAAAGAATCTCAAATGAATTTTCATTTAATACGATGTATTATGAAACTCGTTGTACGTTGTATATCCCCTCGCCAAGGCTCGGGGATATAAAAAACACAACTCGTTTCATAATACATCGTATGAAATGAAAATTCATTTGAGATCCTATATTTAAGCTTCAAAGTTTATAAACTGCATCATATACTAGTAAGGTTTTCGATTTATCTGCTCGGTGATTTAAAATTTAAGATTCAAAAACTTTGAAAGCTATAGTTAACGAAATCTCGTCAGCGATGGGGTTTTAAAAAAAAATTGGAAGCTATAGTTAACGAAATTCGACAGCGATATAGCTTTCAAAATTTTCGTTAAGCGATAGATTTCAAAATTTCCGTTAGCGATAGCTTTCAAAATTTTCCTCGGCGATTGCTTTCAAAATTTCGTCAGCGATAGCTTTCAAATATTTTGAACGCTCCGAGATGACGAAAATTTGAAAGCTCATAGCTTGCAAATTTTTCGTTAACAAAGATTATTTAACAAACTTTTCGTCAGCTGTTTTTCGAAAGCTTTTTAGAGCTTTCAAAATTTCGTCATTTCAGTAGCTTTCGAAAAAAGCTGACGAATAGTTTACGAAACTTTCGCATTAAATTTTGAAAATTTCGTCATCTTGGCGTTAAGCTTTCGACTGGTCGGGGCTGTACATACATGTACATGTACTCTGCCTACTCACATATCACATATACGTATACCATGTATTTCAAGTGCAAAATAAAAAGTTTACACGTTTTATGGACGATATTATATGAACAAAAAGTATGTTTTTATACAATATTTATAATTTTTCTTACCATAAAAAATAGTCGCTATCGCGATTAAATTAGAAAGTGTCGCCTAATGCAGTTTTATACCGTAAAAAGTGTCTCAACACGGGACCAGTAAATTTATACTAAACAAGACTTAAGGGTCCCAAATACATAGAAAGTATGTCCTTTACATGGAATCAAAATGTCAAAATCATCATGGACTCTTGTGAGGAATATGCGAGACGTTGGGCAAAGAAAGAGGATGTACAGCTCGACATCCTTTCCGAATAGATAAAATCAATCAGAGGGTTACTTTTATCTAGAATTTACCGATTAAAATCAACTGTGAACACCAGATTCGAGTCTATATTTAAAGACCCTGACGTTATCACAGAGCTTACCTACCTCCAAGAACATTATGTCATCACACCAGCGGACAAAGCCTCAAATTATTACACATTTACTTGCAAAAAGTACTATTTCGACAGTCTAGTTAAAGAGTTGGGTTTAAATTCGACAACTGGAAATCCCACTTACACCCCAACAAATTTTTCTGCCACTGAAATAATAGATAACCACAAATCACCTCTTGCCTCCTTTGGCTTCGACACTTACAAATTAGATTTAGATTTACCATACTTATACTGCATACCTAAAATGCATAAGAATCCGTACAAATAACCTTTCATCGCTGGTTCCTCAAAATGTTCTACCAAATCTGTATCGATCTTACTCACCAAAGTTTTATCTGAAATCAAATCTGGGCTTCAAAAATATTGTTCGACAGTATATTCTCGCAGTGGTATCAACCAGATGTGGATTTTAAAGAATTCGAAGGAACTTTTAGAACATCTGAAATCCACTCATTTTAGTAGAGTCCATTCGATCAAAGCCTTTGATTTTTCGACACTTTACAATACAATTCCACATTCTTAATTGAAATAAAGACTCGCAAAAATTATAAGTAATGCGTTAACAAGTAAGAACGGTAATCGCAAATACAAATTTATTGTTGTTAACTACGATAAAACCAACTTTGTAAAAGAAAAGTCCGATTCTGACAATAAGTACACTGAAACAGATATTATTCAGATGTTAAATTTTCTGATCGACAACATTTATGTGGCGTTTGGAGGAAAGATCTTCCAGCAAATTGTCGGAATTCCAATGGGGACCAATTGTGCCCCACTCCTTGCCGACATTTTCCTTACTCGTACGAAGCTGAATTCATTCAAACTTTGGTTTCTGAAGGGAAAAGATACTTAGCTTCTGACTTCAGCTTCACTTACAGATACATAGACGATGTGTTGTCCATCAATAATCCAAAATCCGCGGATTACCTGAGCAGTATCTGTCATTCGGAGCTTGAAGTCAAAGAAACTACAGAGACAAATAATTCGGCATCCTATTTGGACATCATGATGTCCTACGACACTGATGGTCACATGAACACCTCACTCTATGACAAACTTGACGACTTCAATTTCAGCATTACAAATTTTCCTTTTTCCTTCATCGCCTGCTTATGGCGTGTTCATATCTCAGTTTATACGCTATGCCAGAGCAAGTACCAAATATACGGATTTTGTTCTGAGAGCTAGGCGTCTTTCAGATAAGCTTCTCAGTCAGGGATATGTTTGTGACCGACTAACATCGTCACTGAGGAAGTTCTACGGTCTATATGGGGAACTCGTCATACACTATGATGTCCCACTCTCCAAAATGGTGGATGATATTCTGTCATAGACCATTTAAACCATCCAACCAAAGATTGTACTCTATGTCTTCCGAAATGGAAGTAACCGGATGTGACAGTTCTACTGAATTGAAGCGGTGGGTGTTGCATGCAAGCAGGAGATGCTTACTCTTCCTGGGCATCTGGTCTCACTCCCATATCGCGAGTTCGCTTCTTTTCATGTGGTGGAGGTTTTTGTTTGCTTGCTTTTGTTCCTGTTTTATCCTGATTTTGTATGCCTTCGGTTTCTGATTTTCTGAATTGTCGATTTTATGTTGTATACGGCGATATGGTCATTATCCATATTTGCCATTATTCAGATGTTAAACTTTCTGATCGACAACATTTTTGTGGTGTTTGGAGGAAAAATCTTCCAGCAAATTGTCGGAATTCCAATGGGGACCAATTGTGCCCCACTCCTTGCCGACATTTTCCTTTACTCGTACGAAGCTGAATTCATTCAATCTTTGGTCTCTGAAGGAAAAGATACTTAGCTTCTGACTTCAACTTCACTTACAGATACATAGACGATGTGTTGTCCATCAATAATCCAAAATTCGCGGATTACCTGAGCAGTATCTATCCTTCGGAGCTTGAAGTCAAAGAAACTACAGAGACAAATAATTCAGCATCCTATTTGGACATAATGTTGTCCTACGACACTGAAGGTCTTATTAATACCTCCCTCTATGACAAACGTGACGACTTCAATTTCAACATAATTATTACAAATTTTCCTTTTCTGAATAGCAACATCCCTTCATCGCCTGCTTATGGCGTGTTCATATCTCAGTTGATACGCTATGCCAGAGCAAGTACCAAATATACGGATTTTGTTCTGAGAGCTAGGCGTCTTTCAGATAAGTTTCTCAGTCAGGGATATATTTGTGACCGACTAACATCGTCACTGAGGAAGTTCTACGGTCGATATGGGGAACTCGTCATACACTATGATGTTCCACTCTCCAGAATGGTGGATGATATTCTGTCATAGACCATTTGAACCATCCAACCAAAGATTGTACTCTATGTCTTCCGAAATGGAAGTAACCGGATGTGACATTTCTACCGAATTGAAGCGGCAGGTGTTGCATGCAAGCAGGAGATGCTTACTCTTCCTGGGCACCTGGTCTCACTCCCATATCGGGAGTTCGCTTCTTTTCATGTGGTGGAGGTTTTTGTTTATTTGCTTTGGTTCCTGTTTTATCCTGATTTTGTATGATTTCGGTTTCTTATTTTCTGAATTATCGATTTTGTACTGTATACAGGGATATGGTCATTATTCATATTTGTCATTATAGATGAAATAAAGAGTTAAATATATTTTGTTCTTGTATATTTCTTAAATGAAAATTTAACATACCTTTGTCTGATAACGTTAGTATTTTCATTATCGTTTTGGGGACATAAACACTTAAAAAAAATTCTGGTGTTTTTTTTTTTTTTTTTTTTTTTTTTTTTTGTCGTTAGAAACGCGATTTAGATTGCTTAATTTCCCAAATGTGTTAGCATTTGATGGTCATGAAAGAAAATACAATTTTTATTCAAAAGAAAGTTAAAAAAATAAAAAGGTCGATATTTGTATTTTATCACCCGATTTCTCAATAAAATGAAAGATTTACCGTAAAAAATAGTCGCGATTACCGTAGAAAATTTCTTCCCGCAGTCGCACGTTCGATAGAGTTCCATAGAATGATCCTACGACTTCTCTAACATGTACACCATGCTCCCTCATGATAAGATGAAAGATCGCTAGTCAAAACTTATTTAAATGAGTTTTGATCCAGAGGGTTAAACATTTATGTGTTCTTCTGACACAAAAGGATTCTTTTCCTCGGTAGAAACAAATCGTACAAATAATGGACTCGATCTGAGTTGTGCAAGGCCTTGTCCTTTCTTTTAGACAACATCTTTGTAAGATTTGGTGACACTCTATACAGGCATGTTATTGGAATTCCTATGGGTACTAATTGTGCGCATCTGATTGCAGATTTGTTTTTATACACATACGAAAAAGAATTCATGGTATCTTGATTATATTTTGAATATTGATAACCCACATTTTGACCATTACAAAAATCAAATTTATCCTCCAGAGTTAACATTGAACAAAGCAAACTCAAATGATAAAGATACACCATTTATGGATCATGATACCAAAATTAATAACGGAGAAATTCACAAAGATATACGGCAAAAGAGAAGACATTCATTGGCTTCAACATACTTAATTTTCCTTGGCTTGATGGCGATGTTCCAAGATTGCCATCGTACGGCATTTACGTCTCTCAACTCATCAGATACGCCGCAGCTTGCTCCCATGTTTCGGACTTCCATGGTAAAAATATACAAACTTAAAAAAAACATTATCAGTCAAGGATTTAGATATCATAAACTTGTAGAATCCTTTTGGAAATTTTACAATAACTATTCTGAACTTCTTTTAAAATTTGGGACGACTCCAGCATCAGAATATGTATCATTGGTAATTTCATTGCCTTCATTTTACGGTGACCTTATAAACAAAATCAGACGGATCAAAGGCAGATCAAACTTCAACCACAAATCTAAGAAAATAGTTGGTCGCCTGCTTTACCGAGGATATGATCCTAAAGTCATCACAAAATCACTGGGCATGGTACTGGGCCAGTCTACAGTTTTGTAACAGTGTCTTTTCCAACGTCGCACACTGGCTAACCGTATCGACTTGAGTCCATGATGAGCCTTGTTGAATTCTCGTCAGAGAAGACTGGGTCTTGATTCTATGTCCTATCTGAAAGTTGGTCAGACTTCTCGGGTGATTGTTCTTGAGCTCGCTTCAGCCAGCAGAGCACAGACTGTTATACGCATGCCATATTTTTTTTAATCCATGTACATAGAATATGTGTAATAAGAGGTCGCTGCGTTTAACTATCTTGTTTGTGATGTCACCTTACAGTGAGAAGTTTTATGTTTATACAGCAATTGTGTGTCTATGGAGACCTCTGTGTGTCCGGTTACGTGAGAGGGTTATACACATGTAATCCGGATAACCACACAATTTGCCAAAAGCAGATGGCCGTCCAAAGTCAGTGCCGGGTTATTATGTGTTGTCATCAATGTTTGATGTTTCTGTACGTCTGTCACGATATTTTGTTTTATTATGGTCTAGTGAATATTGTTGTGTCTTTGTGCAATTTGTAATTTTGTATGATGTTATTTATGTGTCTTCTTGTGGGTTTGTTTCGCTGGATGAGTGCAGGGTGGTCATGCTGGAGATAATTCCCTTTCCTTTATATACACAACTACACTTAAAGTTTACACTATGGTAGATATCGTTAAACACATTTTAGCATTTACGCTCTAATGTCTTCGTGATTTTAATGTTTTCTATTGACTGTTGGATTTGTTATTTCGTATGAGGCATTGTTTGATGTAATGTGCAGATTTTACATTGAGATATTCTAAACGAGTATAACACTGCTGATACAATGATTAATGAATGAAACATCATTCTTGCACCCATTTGCATCTAATCAGTTTGTAGATATTTACATCTGTTGTTGAAATAAGAGGCCGGACGTGCCACAATCCATGTGCACAAATAAAATTATGTTAATGTCTTCAAATACAATAGCAATATAATGCCAGATTATCTATATGTTTTCTATATTCACAAATATTCATAACCCAAATAAAATAACATCGATTTACTTGAAAAATATGCAATAAATGTGTTCCCAATAAAGTAACGTTATGGTGATAAAAATGAAGCAAAGTCATTCGTAGGGAAGTTTATATGATAATGTCTACATAATAAAGGCCGAGAGGCCGACGATTTGTGGACATTGAGTTTTGATTGTTACTCATCGTGATATTCAAGAAAATGTATTGGAATAGGCATATCTAACAGCGTCCGATAATAAGTAAAAAAAACATAAATTTTTACTTGTCTGATTGTCATCATGAACACAATTCTTGATATCCCATCAATATAGATTGTTAGATGCAATTCGTTTTTTATCCTTGAAGCGGTTCCTCTGGAGAAGGTTATCGAAGATGCGTACCGTTTTGGATGCTTTTGGCACCCATATAAAGTTTCAAATTTTGAATATCTGTCGAAAATCAAAGTTGAAAATCTGTCGAATGGCTCTGAATAAGAAATTTGAAAGGTATGAAACCCCCCTCCCCGTCATTTGTAGACAGAAGAAAAACATATGAATTCAAAAAAAGGTAAGATAAGACTACATGTACATGTAAGCATTAAATATTAAATAAAATTACATGTATATGCAGTGAACGGGTGATTTATTCATAGAAATACGAAATATTTCTTTCTCGTATGGTGATAATTCAGACTGTTTGATTTGTTAAGCTCAAGGCAAATTCGGAATGTATCAACGTTTTAATATTCATTTAGCATTACTGTTTTGCCTATCAAGGCTAATTCAGAATGAAACAACGTTTTAAGGTTTCTTTAGTTTTGCTGTTTTGGATTTATTAAAGATTGTACTAGATTCTAGATAAAAAATGTCCTGCATCTAGATGTATACCAGAGAAAATGAAGTAGATCATGAGTCAAGGATCCAGGGGAATATGGCAAAATTCTGTTAGTCTCCATTAACATGACAATAGCAAAACTCCGAAAGGAGGTAGGGCCAGGTACCCAAGAGGAGTGAGCGTCCTCTGACTGCATGCAACACCCGCAACGAATGCCATTAAATAGTCGCATTTCCCGCTGCAGTGCTACATGTATAAGAAACTTGTACCCGCTCACTCTACACTAAACAGAAAATTTCGAAATTAAATCATATTATGTGGCGCTATAATAAACTATTTCATTCAACTATGAATCAGTTTGGCTTAAAGTACCATTGATGAGGTTTCATTATTCGAAACATGTATGTCTGGTGTATATGTACCACATTAAAAAATCTGTCCAAAAGGATATCTGGTGCCAGTTTAAGTAGCAGACATGCACGCGCCTTTTTCTTTCTATGAAGGTTATCAGAATGTAAGAATAGTACGGAAATGCTTCAACTCTTTACCTTCTTGAAGAAAATTTCTTCTCAGTTTTGATGCATCAGTCTCAGACACGTGCTTAGGATAGTAAATCCTCATCAGTGATGCTTCTAGCTAAGGTGATTTTCAGACACAGCCAAAATTCTTTTCAATCGCGCCTTCTGCTTTAATTTATTTGAATTTACATTTGAAATGTTATTTGCGCGAAGTCATACAGATACAGAAGATAAAATGTGATTCGAATCCAGCTTTACTGACATGGCCTACATGTTCTTCGACCTCTTTTTGGATCTTTTTCTGTAAGTACATGTACCACAATTATATAGTAAAAATGTGACATATCTGTATGACCTAATTTTATCCTATTTCGTAAATGTTACACTTTATTTGAAATCTTACTTGGATTGATTTTAGTTTATTTGCTACAAAGGAATAATTTTACCTAAAGTTTTACTTTCTCTTTGTAATCTGATAATAGAAAATAGTTTAAATGCACATACATTTACGTCTTTATGATACAAAAATAGTACACGTGTTAATTCAATATACAATATACAGAAACTGAACAAATTCACATTTCAGAACTTCATTCAATGACAGTATGTCATTTTAAGCCTAAAATTATGTGAGGGTGCTTTTCATCATCCCGTTCAAGTTCCTGTTGATATTGCTCGCTTGACTTAACAGTGTTTAGCAGAGCACGGGCTGCATTTCGCACGCCCTTCTTTTTTTATATCCATTTACATATCCACCTGTGTTCTTTGGGTCACTGTGTTTAGCCGTCTTGTTCGTGAGGTCATCTAACAGTGAGGAGCTTATTTTACATTACAATTGTGTGTTCTTCCAGAACTTTGTGCATTCCGAAAAATTGGAAAGTTGTGTGCACGTAATCCGGATAACCGCTCATTGCTACATGCGTGACAATGGCCGTCCTAAGTCGACACCGAGTTTATGTGTAGTCTTTTGTATATTATGTCTCTATGTCGTATGACTCTTTTACGTCTCTTGCTGACATTTTCGCCATAGTACTTTCTATATTGACATTACCTCAGCCAGTGTATGTATTTAAGATATTGTTTTTCATTTTCATGCTCGAAAATCGACGGCGGATGCAGCTAGCCAACAGGGGATGCTTACTCGTCCCGGGCACCTGGTCCCACCTCTAGTTTGCCAGCGGTCGGTCGGTGCTCAATTTGGTGATCTCTTATGAGTGCTGTTAAGATTATCGTCAGGATCTTCATTAACTCATTTGTGTCACACGTATGCCCTTTGCCGTGTGGAGCTCGTAAAAAAGTTCCCCACGAAAGGTTTTACAGCAAGTGTTTTGAATATTTTCCCCTGACATTGTCGACATAGCACTTTCTATATAGACATAACCTCGGACATTGAATGTATTTTGGACATTGTTTTCATTTTCATGCTCGAACATCGACGGCGGATGCGGCTAGTCAACAGGGGATGCTTACTCGTCCCGGGCACCTGGTCCCACCTCTAACTTGCTAGCGGTCCGTCGATGCTCAAGTTGGTGATCTCTTTTGAGATTATCGTCAGGATATTCATTAACTCAAGGTTAAGATCTGCAAAGTCAGCAGAAGGATGCTATTTAGTACCGAGCAACAAACGTAAAACATTCAGTGACAGAGGTTTCAGCACGATCGGTCCGAAAGTATGGAATAATATACCATTGGATATTAGACAGGCAGAAAATATTGAAATTTTTAAGAAGAAACGGAAAACTTATTACTTTGCAAAATTCCATTCTTTGTTTTGAAACAGTTTAAAAAGGATAAAGTATTCATGTTTGAGTGATAACAGTGACATATTTCATGTAAATATTTGTGTATATAGTTGAAAATACTTTTAAACGAAAATGTATGTACAACGCCATTGAATACGTCTGTAAAATTAGGCGTTTAATCAAATAAACCAGTTTCAGTTTCAGTTTCAGTTTTTGTTGATAGGAACTCGGCAAAAAAATATTTATGCCCTTGATTTTCTAATTATCGGAAGCTATAAAAATTAAATGTCAAATCTGGGAATTTTTCCCTAAAATATAAGGACTTTGACGCAGAAGTGATAACTAAAAAAACTAAGAAAAAGCTGATGTCGAAGAGACAAAAGACGACACCGTTAGGATGGATAATTCAGAACTTTTAGCGTTCCAAGTAAAACTTGTGCAACCGTAAATAGTTTACGAATTGTATATCCTTATAAACTGATGCAGCACCTAGGGAGGTTTTCAAAACAGAGCTTCCATAAAAAGGATATTCAAATGAACATTTTATTTTTCAACTGTTTATTGAAAAGAATTAGATAGAATAAAAATGCTTTGGCTAAGATGTTATTGAATTATATCTTACAAGCTAGAGAATATGTAAATTAATCATACATGAGTTTTCCATGTAGGGTCTGCAGAATAGTATACCATTCCTTAGTCAATTTCGTAATCATAATATATTATCATCTGTTTATGCTCATAAAATTATCTTTGATCCTTTGCTAGGATACTTTAAAAGAGTTTCAATTATGCAGACAGGAAGAAATATTCATAAAATACTACATTAAGTCAAACAATTCTTCCATGAATTTTTATTGTTTTGAAATCCATTTCATTAAGATCATCGTGTGTTGATACATTAATCTGTCTATTGACGTCGAATTTTCCAGTTCGAAACGTCTGTAGTGTCTTATGTAGAAAGTTCCGATGTAGGTAAATCGTCGTCACTTCCAGTATAAATAAGCTGCACACAACAGGATGGAACATGGCCCTCGATAACAACTTCTGAAAGTTACTAGCAAACCTATCAGCCCTACGGAATGTTTCATCTTTTCGATCAGTTATTTCAAAATTGCTCTGTCTTGCTGAATGGGTAGTTAAATCAATTACACGAGCACCAGTCATTTCGCAAAGTTTTTCTACATCGATTCTGACGATCCTTAGAGTACTGTCACGACAAAAATTTGCAAGTTTCCTTACGGAGTAATAGTTTGAGCAGGTTGAAATATACTGCGATTCCTCTCTGCCACGACTTCCGTATGCAACATGATGAACCAGTGTACTCATAGCAAACTGGTCCTTAGCCGTAAGTCCATCCTCTGGATCCTCCAAGGAATTTAATAGACGATATAGATACTTAAATTTTATATTTTTCTCTTCAGCCATGTTTGTTTTTCAAACACCTGTTTGTATCGATGAAACAATGTACAATCTAAACTTTCCTTCAAAACAAAATTAGGACATGTGATAGTGATATGATATCAATGTTTTGAGAAGAGCGAAAGCGAAACTTGACTTTTGAAAAAGGTTTTTTTTTTTCATTTGTATGTTTTCATCTCTTGTCTAAGCCATTATCAGAAAATTAGAGACGGTAAATCGTATTGGTTGGAACGTCAATGTAGTAATGCACATCAAGGGCTAACACATGGACAGCGTTTGTATACCCAACCGTAATTGTGATACCTGAGTATCATTTTAACTTCGGTATCTTCATGAACATCGACGGCGGGTGCGGCTAGCCAACAGGGCACCTGGTCCCACCTCTAGCTTGATAGGGGTCCGTCGATGCCCAATTTGGTCTCTATTGTGAGTGCTGCTGAGATTATCGTCAGGATCTTCTTTCGCTCATTTGGGAAAGAAACGTCGGCTTTGTGATTCCCGAAAATAAATCCCTTGGGAAAATTTAACATGGCAATATATATTACATGTCTTCTTTGATTATTTTCTTTTTTTTTTCTAATCACATTTTCTAAAACCAAATAGCCGTTGCAGTAGGACAGTCAATGGTCAATCGAGTCATATAATTAAAAGAATGAAGAAACGTCTTGTTTTTTATCATACACTTCTTGAGTTTTTTTTCCAGAAATATACAAATTCTTAAATTCATAAGAATGTGGGTTTATTTGTCTGAAATGAATGGACATTAAAATAAAAAGCTTGACTATTAAGAATGATATCCGATTCATCATTTGTTCACCTCTTTTTGATTTACAGGTAAGTTATTAAACACTTGCTTGAAAGGAAAAACTAATTATAATAAGACTCGGTTTCACAAATCACAGCAAAACACCCTACTACGAAAACGCAAAGTTGAAATACACAGCAAGAGACACAAAAAGACGAAGAAAACCAAATAGGTCACAAAACTACCAAACACGAAAGACTACACAAATAAACGAGACTAATTTTCAACGGAAGATTAATAAATCTTTCACCAGATGTGATCAGGGACAAAGAAATCCAACCCGAGTGTCAAGGATTTGCTTGTACCACGACTAGGCTTTCCGAGTCGTGGACAAAAGCAAATCCTGGACACGAGGGTAAGATTTCCGTGTCCCTGATTACATCTTGGGATTGATTATTTTTCTCTTACTATCTAAAAGAGTTCAAAAATGAGGTTTTTATGTATTGTTTTTCATATTATGACCAGCCAACGCTGCAAACTACATGTATGCATTTATTGAACACCCCCTTCTTCTTCCACAACATTTCTCAATTGTCTGACAAAAGATTTTAAAACCCTTCATATATAAGAAAGGATTATACTTTTTACCTGAAGTCTCGATGGTTATGCTGCCTACCTTTGAATTCCTTCTAATTTTGTTTATCATATCACCATAAAAGACAGGTTGTGTAATACCCAAAGTAATGTACTCTGTTGCGTGTATAGATCTGAATTTTAAAAGAAGTTGACTGTAATTTTTGTAAAATTTCCAGAAAGTCTTAACTAGTTTATGAAAGCGGAAACCTTGTCCTAAAAGTTTTTGGGTAATTTGTAAATTTCTACTGTGAAAATCCAAAAAATCAGTACATGCTCTAGCGTACCGGATGAGCTGTGATATGTCAATGCCGTATGACGGTAATCTTGGAACATCACCGTCAAGCCAGGGGAAATTTACTATGTTGAATCCAAAATCATCACTTTTGTCATATACACTTGTATGAATCTTTCCGTTTACAATTTTGATATTTAGGTAAAAAAACGGTGTTTCTGTATTTGTAACGTTTGCCTTGCTAAAATTCTTGTGGATAGATTTCATTCTTATATAATTAAAAAAAACTTGAACAAGATTGTCAATGGTTAGAATATCATCCAGATACCTAGAAGTATTATTGAAACATTTCAGATCATCAAATTTTCTTTGCTTTTGAAGATTTTGGATAAATTCTTTTTCATAAGTGTATAAAAATAAATCTGCAACAAGAGACGCACAGTTAGTACCCATAGGAATTCCTAAAACCTGCTTGTATAGATCCTCACCTAATCTAACATAAATATTGTCCAAGAGGAAGGACAAGGCATTACACAGGTCACTACATGTCCATGATTTGTATGATTTGTAGTCTGTCGAGGAAAAGAAACCCTTCGATTCAGATGTACAAATGTAAGTTTTCCGCTCTCGATCAAAACACCATTTAATGAGATTAGATAACCGATCATTAATTTTGTCATGAGGAAGTGTGGTGTACATATTAGAGAATTCGTATGAAGAAATCGTATTGGCTTCGAAAGGACCAGAGCCACGAAGGGCGATATCGGCCTATAGTTTTCGTATTTTTTCAAACGCAGACAATGTTTCAAAATTATCAATAAAAGGAAAGGAGAACATTTTGTCTTTCGAAAACGTGCGAAGTTGTGAGATTCCGGACATGTCTTAGGAAAATATAGAGCCCAAAACCAAGCCAGGATTTTGCATTTCCGGTATTTTTGTGAGATATCATGAAATTTGATAGATAATTTCGCATAGGGCCGGACATTCTACTAAAAAAATAATTATATTGAAATATTCTTTGATGATACATGTGATTATTTCGATGAAAGTTTTTTTTTTTGGTAGAAGGTCCGGCCGTGGTCGAAAATTAAACTTTTATGAGTTCTCTGTTGGCACATTTCTTGACAAATTGTTCATTAAAGATGGTTAGAACGTCATGAAAAAGACTTCCCAGACGATGAAAATGAGAAGTTGTATTTCAAGATAGGTAGTAGATAATCTGAAAGCTTTTAAAATTATGTAAAATGTTATAAATTTGGCGGTTGATTACTTTTACGCCTATTTCAAACTATTCCAATCCTTCAGAAAACTGCTCCATAGTATATTATATTTGTGACGTCATTATACCAATGACGTAATCAAAATTGACGTTTATGAATTTCCTGAAATGTAAAGTTGTGCACTCGAGTAGTTACGATACGTATTTTCGTTATACTTAAATCTTTTGAACCACTCTAAGTCTTCCCTGTATATATCGGTATGTATACACGTGATGCTACGAGGAAAAAATAAAGAGAATAATTTAAAAATCTTTTAAAGAAGGCATATATAATGTATGTGCGATTTTGGGGGTTTCAGTTTATTTGTTTGTTACATATATGTATGTTATTTCCTAAAATGTTCTTAATACGGGAATAAAATATGTAAACCAAAAAAAAATGCATCGGCTTTGTACAGTTATCCTATACGATAGAGAAATTGGAAGATAAGGGGTAGAATGACAAATATGGATAATGACCATATCCCTGTATACAGCACAAAATCGATAATTCAAAAATCAGAAACCGAAGGCATACAAAATCAGGACAAAACATGAACCAAAGCAAACAAACAAAAACCTCCACCATATGAAAAGAAGCGAACTCCCGATATGGGAGTGAGACCAGGTGCCCAGGAAGAGTAAGCATCTCCTGCTTGCATGCAACACCCGTCGCTTCAATTCGGTAGAACTGTCACATCCGGTTACTTCCATTTTGGAAGATATAGAGTACAATCTTTGGTTGGATGGTTCAAATGGTCTATGACAGAATATCATCCACCATTCTTGAGAGTGGAACATCATAGTGTATGACGAGTTCCCCATATCGACCGTAGAACTTCCTCAGTGACGATGTTAGTCGGTCACAAACATATCCCTGACTGAGAAGCTTATCTGAAAGACGCCTAGCTCTCAGAACAAAATCCGTATATTTGGTACTTGCTCTGGCATAGCGTATCAACTGAGATATGAACACGCCATAAGCAGGCGATGAAGGGATGTTGCTACTCAGAAAAGGAAAGTTTGTAATGCTGAAATTGAAGTCGTCACGTTTGTCATAGAGTGAGGTGTTCATGTGACCATCAGTGTCGTAGGACAACATTATGTCCAAATAGGATGCTGAATTATTTGTCTCTGTGGTTTCTTTGACTTCAAGCTCCGAAGGATAGATACTGCTCAGGTAATCCGCGAATTTTGGATTATTGATGGACAACACATCGTCTATGTATCTGTAGGTGAAGTTAAAGTCAGAAGCTAAGTATCTTTTCCCTTCAGAGACCAAGGATTGAATGAATTCAGCTTCGTACGAGTAAAGGAAAATGTCGGCAAGGAGTGGGGCACAATTGGTCCCCATTGGAATTCCGACAATTTGCTGGAAGACCTTTCCTCCAAACACCATAAAAACGTTATTGAAATAATGAAATTTCGAAACGGGTAGAAAACGTGATTGAAATAATGAAAATTCGAAACGTACAAGAAAGACGTAATATGAATGCAGCATAAAGGAGCAAAATAGATCGACACCCAAGAAGAAACATTTATGATCTAATTCTTTTAAAGAGGAGGTGGGGATTTTTGAAGACAAAAAAAAAAGAGATGGAAAACTTAAAATCAGATCATGATTAATTTGAAATAGATTTTTATTGAGGTTCAGACTATGCTGGATCAATTCTCTGTCCGTTTATTTTCATGTGTAATAGGGCTGATTTTATATGCAATATTATATAATTGTATGTATTGATGATTGTTATATTTTGAACTAATATTGTGTTCAAATCTACATTTTTATTTACTGGTGGTTGCCCTATTTTCTCTAGCAAAGATTACTCAGACATTTCTGGAAAATCCCAAATTTTACATTGTCAGCGATTTTAGATTTTACTTTCAATCACATTTAATTATATCTGGAACTAGCCAATTGGATTATATCTCTTCAGTGGGAGGAGCTTGTCAATTTGGGTATTTAATGTCGTGCACACTGGAAATGCACTGGGCTCTGGCTTTCCAGACCCACTCTCTGTCGAGGTTCATAGTGCGCATCGTACTAAACACAACCTAACTTTCTTCTTTCGAACCCCGTGGATTTGTATCAATCCAAATAGCGGTTCCTTCTTTGATCTATTTCTCTTACTCGACTCTGGGAAGTGTATCCTTCCTAAATAGTCACCTTTGCTACCTTCAGCCAAGGAAATTGTATTTCCTGATTCACGGGCAGGAACACGTTACGTCGCCTTACAGTACCGTTGTCAGAAGTATTTAAAGTTCTGCACTTAAAATCGTCCGTTGACATTATGCCACAGGTAAGGATATGAAGGAAACCATCCGTTGTCGTGACAATGAGCATGTGTGGAAAGTATGATTTTCTAATAAACGTTGAAATTTTAGAAGTAATACACTCGAAAATTCAATGGGGGGTAGTCATAACACTAAGCTATTGGTTTATATGCTTTTCTGGTACTGATATACAGTTTGAAAAGAGGAGATCGAGTTGGCGTCCTTTGATCATCACGTCCTGCACATGTGTTATTCTTCCTTTTTCTTGAAATCTTTGAATATTCAGGTAATCTTATTCCAGAAATATACTAATAATAAATATCAAGTGTATATAATGCTCCTCTGGTAGTGTCATAATGACGAATTCAATTTTGGACCACTTTTTGGGGACTTTTCTAAAATTAGTCCGTTGTCAATCCATGTTGCGAAAGTTCTGTCCGTTGTCAGATGTCCGTTGTCTGCTTTTATATTCTAATGGATCGAATGATACTATGATACCTGTACTTATCATTAAAATTCATCAATCAATACGCACAATTTAATTTTCAACCAATTTAGAATGGAGACTGAACTGAATTCGCCGAATCATCCATTTTGTTAAGATATCCTTAACATTAAATTTTATTCGTCCCGTCTTAAATTCATCTTCTGGACTATGGGTGAAAAGGGTAAAGTATAAATGGAGGCGAAGATTTGAATGTATACAGTATCTTACTTTATAAGTGTATTATAAACCGGTGTAATGCAGTAGTTTTCTCACAGGAAAATTTGCTATATAAGAGGTTTCTTCCCCTTGGAGATATTCTGCTATATATTAGACTTTCCTCATATTAGCATGGATTTTCCCCATAGAGAAGAAATGTTATATAACCATTTTCCCCCTGTTAAGTCAGTATTTTGTTTACCTTCAATTGGCTTTCAATATTGCAAAAAAGAAATGGTCTTACATATATATTGCACCCATGTCTCCTCTTTACCAACCAATAGTCTCTATCACTCTTGAAAAATTGACTTAATAATTTGATTTTCATCATCGGTTCTGCAGAAGAAACGCGACATTTTGAGAAGTTTACAGACTGACGGAAGACAGATCGTGTGCTGTAATAAAAAAAATCACAAAACTTCAACAGAGCAGGATATAATTACTCTTCACTTGACCCTATTCCTATTTCTTTTGTAGAATATGTAAGAGGTTTCTGGGAGGGGGAGGGTTAGACACTCACACATATATGGGGTTTTAGACAAATTCATATAATCCAGACAGATACATATATACAGACAAACACATTCATCAACAGACACATTCATACAGAAAGATATGCATAGGCAGACGGATAGACAGGTAGACAGACATACACAAACAAAACATGTATTGACTTTGATTTCAGTAAATCCACAGTTTATCACAGCATGCAAGACAGACGAAAAATCAGACTAGGCCAATATCTCTTTCGTGACAAAAACCTCTCATCAAGTCAAGCAGATAGACACACATAGTCAATACTCACAGAAAAACAGACACAGGGAGAAACAAAAAGAGATTCAAACAGACAGACTCAGACAGACACTGAACAAGCACTCACAGAAAAACAGACACAGGGAGAAACAAAAAGAGATTCACACAGACAGACTCAGACAGACAATGATCAAAACACAGACATAGACATCCTGAAAGGAACATCCTGAAAGACATACACAGACATGCGCAAAACGACAGACTAACAGACACAGGGTACTGTATACACAGACATACGCAAAAACAAATGGAGAGACAGGCATGTATATAGACAGACACACACAAAAAAGACACAGACAGATGCACCCTCTCACATACAGACACACATGCTAACAAACGCGGACAAAAGAATTCACTCACAGGCAGACGGAGACACCGATATCGAAGCTGACATAAAATAACCACACTTACATACAGACACACACAAATGTAAATAACATATCAACTACAATTTTCATCATCACCTGAGATATACATGTAAGGTCTATATCATACCCCCATCGAAGATCTCTATTGAATGCAAAATTATAAATTTAATGTTTCAAAGAGAAAATCCAAACCATTTATGGTCATGATGGTAGGCGAGGGAAATCTGCTTTAGGGGACTTCAAAGACTACAGTAAAGTTGGTTTTTTTTTTCGCGGGGGGGGTCTCCAGTAAGTGTTTAGCAGTTATAGGGAGCTACTATGGGCAAAATTATAATGGCCATTTATTACAAGTATTTTATTACTTTGTACGTTTATATTCATTTTTGTGCATTTGATATTATTTTGTCCCTTCGATAAAACGGTGCCTAATAACCTATCTGTAGGTAAGAATCTTATTGTTTCTGGGAAAAAAAGCAGGCGAAAATTTTAGATCAAAGAGCGATTTCGTGTTTAGAACGTTCGGAACAATAACGTGATAAAGACTGAGGCTATCAAAATGTCTTCAATGACCGATATTTGATGTCTTTGTTTTTAACGGTATATATATGACTTCAAAATCCCTTTAACAATTGTTGTTTAATTGATCAATGTATAAATTCATGAACCCATCCTACACCTCTTCAAATTCATGAATCATATTTTCAATTTTAAATCTATTCTATACGATCTATGTTCATGTAACCTGAAAATTATATGATATCCTCCTTTAAAGCTTTACAAAAAAAAGAGAGCTGAATACTTTAAGAATTGACTAAGCTAATTTAATTGCTCGGCGTAAGATTCGAAACAAAGGTTACAATAAAAACGGGTGCAATATACAGGATAGTTTTCCTGTTCAATTCGATTCCCCATTCATGCCCAAATACCGTTAAGAGTCATGACAACGGACCATATCTTCTTGTCTTGTCATAACAACGGACATTCTTTATCAAATAATGAAAGTATACAATAAATATATTTAGTATGAGTGAATAATGAAAAAGTAACAGTTTTCTCTGAGAAAGAAGATACTGCTGTATTTTTTTATGTTGTTTTGGTTTCAGTAGATATTAGCTAGCATAGCATTACATTATTTTGCAATGTGATTCGGGGTATGTTGATGAAACATTTGTCACACGCAAGGACGTCAATTCAGGAAGTATACGGAAAAAAGTCAATACATCGATTCGGTAGATTCATTTGTATTCGATAGTTATACATGTAATAATATGTATCTATTCAAGCAAATTAAGAAAAGGATGTTTAAAGGTCGTAAATTGACATCTTTTAACAAGTAGCTGAGAGAAAATGAGAGACCGTTTTATTCTAACATTTATTTGTCACAAAATTTCATATAGCGTTATAGAAACCGTTTTGCTCAGATTGCAAATCCTATCTTTAATTTCATAAAAAAAACCATAAAATTTTAATGTAAATTGAAAACGTGTGAAATATCAAAGCTATACCCCTTAATATTCAATAGATATAAATGTACAAATCAGATTTTACGAAAAGAAAGCAAATGGTTATGATCATTCTTCATAAGTCGGTGTGCCAAATAAAAGCCCTGAAATATAAGCTAGACATATCCCTAGGTAAATACTAGTATGAGGCGATTTCTTTATCTTTATTTCTTAACATGAGAGGATCTAGATTTTTTTTTAAATGGCCAAGCCAATAGGGGGGGCAGCCTACGGTAGATATACATATCAAAAATCGGGAAAATCTTGAATTGGGGAAAATCCAGGGGTGGGTCCTGCACATCCCTCCCTTTAGAACCACGCTTCAAGTTTTGTAGTGTAAAGTCCAATCACCGATCAAATTTGATCATTGTACACTCTTTCTCAAGATCAAAATAAACTGTACATACGAGGGTTGTCCCAAAAAAACGTAGACATTGCTCACAAGTCCTTTATTTAGCGTTAAATCTAAACAAGATTTATCCAGATGTAAATTTAAGTATCTGGGAAGCATAAAATGTAAATTGTGTTTGAAATCTGCCGTTAATATCAAAAATTAAATAAATTATTAGAAGAGCGGTTGGACCGTACCGGAGCAGTCCGAAATTTTCATGCGCCAAAAAAGAATCGATAATAAAACCTGTTGAATACTTATCAATGCATGTATGAATAGTATTAAAAGTCTAATCAACAGAAAGAACTGATTTTAACGGGTACATACATGCTTTATTTTCGTCAATGACGTTATAAACAATTTAATTATGAAGGAATTTATATAGCAATCCCTCGTCAATAATTCAAAAAACGGCGACGTCAACTTTATTAGCGGAGCAGTAAATGGTACTAAGATATTGTGTTGATCGTGAATTGACCCCTTTTTAGACAAAGTAAGAAATGAAAACATCAGAAAAGTATGGAAATATTCGCAAAGTATTCGTATAAATGTATGTACAAGAGATTTGTCGATGAATTAACAGACAAAACTAAACAAGGGCACAAGGAGAGGGGCGATATCCAGACAGTAAATTTGGCGAGAAACGTCATTGATGAAAACCGGCATCGCACAGTAAAAGAAATAGAAGAGAGGGTCCATATAAGTAAATTTACTGTGCAGAAAATCCTGTCAAGTGGATTAAATATGTATCTTGTTTCTGCTCAATGCGTGCCAAAGTCTATTATCAAATATATGAGATGAATTTATGAGTTGCTTCCTTTAGGCATATTCTTACCCGCAGTCGCTGAAATTCATGACGTTACATATCATGCGCCGGTGGACGTCACCCTACATCTTTATTTCTTCTATAAAATTTTTACTATTGAAGATAAATTATTGATCTTTCATGTACAGAAGCCGAGTTGTATGTCAAATTTATCAGTGCAAATTTTATAAAAATGCAGCCCTTTACAACTTTCTCATTGCCGATGTCTACGATTTTCTGGGACAACCCTCGTATACTATATATATATATAGAATCATCAGCGACAATTTCCTGCTTCATGAGATAGAAGATCAGTTCCTGTACGTAATCCATTCAGTCATGTATCCATTTCATTGATGTACGCACCGATACTACAGGAAATGACGATATTATAATCCAAGTATTGTATCGATTCAGTAGTCAACTATATCACATAACAGGAGGTAAGTGTGAGTGAAATTAATTAGAGACATAAATTAATTGGTGAAAAATCATTATTTAAAAGAATTTTCGAAAATAAGAAGCTGTCAATAGGGTGTGTCCTCAACCGTTACGTGTTAAATGTTAAATTTTCTAAGAATAACGTTCGTTCAAAAAAGAAGAATGTAATAAATGAAGTCCCGAGGACACATGTAGCCAAGTTCGATCAACTTCGCTTGATCGTCTCTTCAACGCATTTGCAACTTTCTGTTATCATAATTTCTAAAACGTGGGTCCTGTAGCATCGTATCCCACCCATCCTGCTACGTAAAGTTTTGGACATAATAATTTTCACACTCTTTGGCAATATTACATTGATTAGATTGAGGATCACTGACGAGGGTTGAGTACCCGAAACGTGCATGTCTGGTCCATGCTGAAATTGTATCTGTTCTAAAATGATGCTATTAAATTTGAAGACGTTTAGCATTTACTCAAATAATTCAAATTAATAAATCTCGAAAGAATTAAAATTTTCCTCCATTCCGTAACCAATATATGTGGTCTACGTATAAATATAAGGTTGAAGAGGAAAGATGAAGGGTATTTGATATTAGAAAATGCCTTTTAGCTATCCAAAAACGTTATGAATTACCAAGCCCCCCCCCCCTCCCCACTATTCATTACGAACTATTAAGATTATAAAGTTCGTAATGAAAAATGTGGGGGAAGGGGTGGGGGTTTAGTTTATTAAGTTCATAAAAATGAGACCCGGAAGCTTCATTCAAATTCTTCAAAAGAGTTTTTAGACATATTAGCACACCATTGTGGTTTTCACCTGTACTAGAAACTTCCAAAATCAATATCTATTCAACATGTTCAAACAAAGTTGTTTTCGTATACCAATTGACCACCAGATAACTATGCATAAGAAATATCGGTCGCTCAGTACAGGGGCCCATATCTTTCTAAACGGAACCTATATTAGCACATTCTGATAATCTGTATCATTATATTCATAGTGAGTTTTAAGGGCGGTTCTAGAAGGGGTTGGTCAGGAGCAGCCCCTCCCCCCTCAACCTCAAGTGATTTTCCAAAATCAGTACTTTTCGGCTAATTCACATATCATCTTATATCTCAAATACCACCCTCTTGCATATTTATTATCTCTATAATATATGAAAATTAAGTATATTAAAAAACTCTATTCTGGAATTATGGTCTATATTAATCTACTATTGAATTGTTTTGGCGCACCTCCCACCTCTATCAGCATTTCATTGGTTTTCTTTTAGGGGGATATGTTGCCCTCCTCTTCTTCGAATAAAACCTATATCAACATGAAACATATGATCTTCATTTGATCGAGAAAGTTCTTCATTATATCGGTGAGCGAACTTGACCCCAAACAAAGTAACTTGTAAAGAAAATAGAATTCGATTACTGCGCTTGCCTCCGTGCTCTATTTATTGGACAAATGTTTCGTCATACATCATTGTTTACAAACATTTGTTGAAAACGGATGTTATAAATAGTGGAACACCTTACTCCACGTTATATTATTAGTATAGAAAGTTGTATGTTTTTTTAGCTGTGCAAAAGCGTAAGTTATTTTTGAATTTATATTTTACGTATCGTGTTTATTTATGTATATAAGTGTCTCAATCAATTTGATTTTTTTTTACTCATAATCGTGTTAAGTCTTCAAATTCAATAGCATTTTAACGTTTCGGGTACTTTTAAAACTGCTTAACCCTCGTCAGTGATCCTTAATCTAAACGATATGTAATATGACATAGAGTGTGAAAATTATTATGTCCAAATATGTACCGAAAGACGTAGCAGGATGGCTGGGATATGATGCTATGTACAGGACCCACGTTCTAGAAATTTCAAGAAATTTTTATTACAGAAATTTTGCGTTGAAGAGGCGATCAACCCACAGGAGTATGACACATTCTCCATGAACCCCCCTGAGTCGTTATATGGGTGTTTGACTCTCAGGGGGATATTTGACTCAGGGGGGTTTACGGAGAATGTGTCATACTCCTGTGGAGCAACCGAAGTTGATTGAACTTGGCTACATGTGCAACATTTAGATTGTCGAATCGGCGAAACAAATTTTAATTCTTATTCATCTTTTCTTTTTTGATTGCTTACAAAAGGAAGAAAAGGAAACTTTCTTATGACAAAATTGAAGTATTGAAAATATTTCTCATAATAATTTGAGCAAATTTAAATATTTTCAATTGTTCATGTATTATGATGGGACAAAACATAAAACATAAAAAGAAAAAAATCCGTAATCAAATTTGACGATTTATAGATAAGATTACTTTCACGGATACAAAACGTCTAAAATAGCTTGATATGTACATGTACAAAGAAGGGAGGAGATCTCCAACAAGAACCCGTTGCAGCATCAACAGTAAAACACCAAAACACCCGATGCAAAAACACAAAAGACGAGTACAGCAAATATATTCTATGACTGAATAACATTATTATGTCATCTGAGCAATTTTTGTATTGATTGTCTTTTCTCGATTGATCACCTAAGATATTTCTATTATTATCATAGGACAAAGGGGGGGGGGGGGGGGTTATAAAGAATTTTAAAATGTGATTGACCTATATTCAAGAGGGACTGTCATAGTGACCTCTACTATAAACCCTACCTTTACCATTACATCTATGAAGCTATTTCGTCATGATGAGCATGAAATGGGCATGTAGTGGACGTGAGAATTCAGTAGGCAAAACCGTGCATTTTTCTGATGAAAATCTGAACGTAACCTTGTTCTAAATATAATGCCGAAATAATGTCATTCTCCGTCATGGTGCAAATATTTACCTTGAACCTAATAATTAATGTAGATTGCACTCTCTAGTCTCCTGTGCTTACATTCTCTCTAAAAATTCAGAAAATCAGGCATAGAGAATTGCCATGCTTTTTTTCTTTGATTTCTTTGTAAAACCTTCTTAAATTACCTTAAAACGTAGAGATTAATAATTGGTATCATTTTATTTTATAAAAAATTGTCACCTTAATAATAATATTAATATTATTCATCTAGGGAAAAAAATCCGAACATTCAGAATTCTGACAATATGACAATTTTTTTACCAGATACTAGAACAGAAAATTTGCTAAGAAATTATGGGATACTCATTCTGTTTAAAGAAACTGTTTTTGAAACATTTTTATTCTACATCGATTTCTTTTGCGTTTTTCAGATTTCAACATGCTTGATCGGCTGTTCAGGAAGGCAGAAAAACAAATTCGTCAATCGAAAATGTTACACCATTTTGTAAGAACAGATATAACTCCTGCCATGTCTACGTCATCAAATTCAGAATTATTGGGATGTGACGTAGGACACAAAACTAATGACGATTTTTACATTTCTTCGGATTGTCTATTACCAACATCAAGAGAGTTAGATTTGGAAATTCAAGAGTCTGGAAACAATTTTGAAGCTGTATCAACAGAAACAATCGAAGTTCAAATGAATGACGTCACTACCTGTACAAGTGCACAATCGAACACTAGCTTTTCTCCAACGAACAAAGACAACGGGATGACGAATTTTTTGGCGAAAGGCTTTCTGAAATGGGCTAGATGTACAGTGACGTTAAATGATAAAGATATAAATGCCATTGTGCCAAATTCCTTGTGATATGGGCCAAGATCATCAGAAGTGTTCCATGCGCTTTTACCTGTACGCATTACTTCAACATACTGACAAAGTGCGTTGTTTTAAGCGATCATGTTTACTTCGAGTAGCAAAAACTCAAGAATGACACATTTCAAACAAAGTGTGATATGGTAAAGGGAAAATGTTATCTCCCTCTGTTATGACATATTTCATACCCCCTTCCCAGGCAGCCTTACCAGAGAGAGAGAGAGAGAGAGAGAGAGAGAGAGAGAGAGAGAGATTTAACTTGTACAACTTCGTCTCATTCAAGCATTCAATATGTGCCATAAAATATGACTATGTAACTTTTTTTATTTATAAGAGAAAAGTTATACTCATTTACTGTATTATACATTTGTTCCGGTGAAAAGATTTTACCTTTGGTGCTTTATCATTGTTAAGAATACCATGTAATACAATTAAAAGTTTTGAATTTAATATCTTCTGTATTTCTGAACATTGGAGATAAATTCTTGAAATATTTGGAGTTCTTAGTAGGGTCCACACAGAAATAACTTTGGATTCAGTTTATGGTTCTGAGATTGTTGAATAAAAATATCGTAATCGGTCATTGTCAGTCCAATCCAATCCAGTCCAATAGTCCAATCCAATCGTCCAATCCGTTTAGGTCTAGATTTTACACCATGCCGAAAACTATCGTATAAGTTATTCTTGATTCAAGCATAGATCAAGGCATACAAAACAAGATGTCAACGAGAGCCCATTATTTAGATTCATTTTTATATTATACAAATTTACTCCAGACGTATTCACAAATAAGACCTTTAGACTTCATAAAGTTATAGATTTAAAGATTTATTCCCTTTTTGTAGCGAAAACATCATAAAAAGGTAATGTGAACTAGATCTTAGGTCAAAACATATTATTGTGAAATAAATCCCCGGATTTGTTTTTAAATACCTAGCAGTTATATACGTCTGCATTCAGCAGCCTGTCAAACAAAAATACTTACGAAGAATTTCAGGAATAACTTTCGTAACTTTTGATTGCTTAGTACTAGTATCTTACTTAAATTTGAGAATTTATATTTATAAATTAGCATGTGGATGTGATACTAGAAAACAAAATTCAATCTAACTAGAAATTATTTTGAACCTTTTATTTAAGGACGAAAGTTAACGAATTTCGTAAGAAATTTTGTGAAACTGGGCATAGGATCGGATCTAAAATTTTCTTTTAGGGGGCCTCATACCTGTGTAGGGGATTGAAGGAGGAGTTTCAACCTATGATTTTGAAAAAAGAGTATTAAATAAAAACAAGACTTTTTGGCACATTCCAGGTGAGGTCCTGATTCGCTACCCTCCTGTTCCTCGCCTGTCATTACTATACCATTCACTCAAATTTTATTTTATTTTTTCATCCATAAAGCATGTGTTTTCAAAATGAATATAGATAACACCATAGAAGTCAATTTGGAATAGAAGGCAGTTCCCTGAATTTTCATGATTTATAAACGTTGTGGTCAGAATATCAAATCAAAGTTCATATTCTGCACTTTAAATAATGAATTGGCCGCTTTTTTTCAATTGTCCATATACATGTAAAACAACAATGCACCATATGCTCATTTAAACAAGTTATGTATCATCAGTGATGCTCAAGGCCGAAAAAGAGGAAATCCAAATAATTTGAAAGAAGGAAGAGCGAAAGTCTAATGTTAAACGTCTTCAAATTCAATAGCATCATTTATAAACGGATCTATTTGCAGCATGGACCAGACATGCACGTTTCGGGTACTCAACCCTCGTAAGTGATCCTCAATCTAAAGAATGTAATTTGGCCAAAGAGGGTGAAAATTATTATGTCAAAAAATGTACCGAAAGATGTAGCAGAATGGATGGGATATGTTGCTACAGGACCCACGTTTTAGAAATTTTAGGAATTTTAGTACCAGAAAATTTTGAATGCGTTGAAGAGACAGACGATCAACCCAGGTTGATCGAACTTGGCTACATGTGCCCTCGGGGATTCCTGGTCCACCAGCAGTGACACTCACCAAGTAGTTCAAATGTTAAATGTCTTCAAATTCAATAGCATCATTTATAAACGGATTAATTTGCAGCATGGACCAGACATGCACGTTTCGGGTACTCAGCCCTCGTCAGTGATCCTCAATCTAAAGAATGTAATATGGCAAAAGAGGGTGAAAATTCTTATGTCAAAAAATGAAACGAAAGATGTAGCAGAATAGGTGGGATATGCTGCTACAGGACCCACGTTTTAGAAATTTTAGGAATTTTCGTACCAGAAAATTTTGAATGCGTTGAAGAGACAGACGATCTAAATTTTCTGCCAAAGAACCTGCAAGGACAGAGCAATGCTATCAGGGAGGTACCCCTTTGTTCAAGAAATTTTTCGTTACATTTTGTGACGGAGAATTCACGAATATAACTTAAGCCAAGTGCCGAAACAGTGTGAAACTAGGCGAACGATATCCTTTGGGACTAAGGAGTCCACCAGCAGAGATACCAACTTTAAGTTAATAGTTGAAATTGTCAATATTGAAATATTCGTTCCATTATAAATGTTCTAATTTCAATGTCACATCGGTGATGCTCGAGACCGAAAAAGAGATTATACAAGAAATATAAGATTATGAAGAGCAAGAATCTAAAATTGACCTGACATTTCTGCTGAAGAACCTGCCAAGGACAGAGCTATGTCATCAGGGAGATAACCCTTAGTTCTAGAACATTTTCATTAAATTGTGATGGCGAAGTTTTAGATATATTGTTCCAAGTCAAGTGCTGAAACAGTGCGAAACTAGGCGATTGATATCCTTAGGGAATAAAGACTCCACCAGCAGTGATACCAACCTTGTGGTTGAAATATTGGTTCTATTTTCAATTTCAGTGCACCATATGCGTATTTCAACAATTAATTTTCTCATAAATGCCAAAGAACCTGTTAAGGATAGAGCTATGCCATCAGGGAGATAAATTGATTCTATACATGGTTGAGATATAATGCGATCATAGCACTTGCAAATATTAATGTCATGTGTCAAATTATTACTTTGGTACATGTACATGTACAGTTAAGTGAAGCATATTAAACAAAGTTTTGAAAAAAACAACGAGAAATGGGGTAGAAGATCCTGCAAATGAATGTGACAAAATCATACATTAAATGGGAAAATTAAGGTTTTTGTATTTGATTCCAAGAAAGGAGAAGTTCTCATATCTCCGCCTGCTCTAGATCTGTGTATTTTTAATGCGAGATCAAGCTTAGGTCATAACGGTATCTATATAGATATCCCAGGTAACCCACTCGCGATGGCCGTCCAAAATCGGAGCCGAACACCACAGCGTGGGATAGACTGATTCCTTACGGAGGTTTTTTTTTTATGGTTCTCTCATCATTCAAGTGATACAGCACAAAACGGATGAGACGTTGCTGCAATCCATATCGTTTATATATCTGAAAAGTCTATATTTTTTGCAAACATTTCAAGAGTTCTGCTCGGTCAAGAACGTTTCTGTCGTCGACAAACTATTGAAGTGTTTGCAAAAACTATTTTAAAACTTTTCATACACCTATACGATATGGATTGATTTATTAGACATGGCCCTACTGCAACGGCTCTTTAGTTTTGTCAAGATTCACTAAGAAAATGAAAAAAAAAACTGTTTAAGGCATCACAATACCATACGTTTCGATCCCACGCGGTGAACACGTTGGTCTTAGGTAAAACAAGAGGCCTAAGGGGACCACATCGCTCACACGAGGAGACTGTATGTATGTTTTCAATCAAAGTCAGTATAAGAACTGAAGAAAATCACTTTTAGTGAAGCTTTGAGAAGGACAATGTGTACTTACTTCCTGTAAAGTTTGGTGACATTCTGTGCAGTAGTTTAAGAGGATAAGTCAAAAATGTGTCATCCAATTAGAGCCTATGGAGGACATCTTGGGTTTCCGATCGGCTCGAAAAACACAAACTTGGTAGACTAAGAGGGCAATGAGTACTTGCTTCCTGTGAAGTTTCAAGAAATTCTGTGAAGCGGTTTCAGAGGAGAAGTCGAAAATGTGTCAGCCAATCAGAGCCTGTAGCTGCCATCTTGGATTTCCAATCGGCTCCAAAATTTTAAACATGTTAGAGGGCAATGAGTACTTACTTCCTGTGAAGTTTCGTGAAATTCTATGCAACGGTTTCAGAAGAGAAGTCGAAAATGCGTCAGTCAATCTGGGCCTGTGGCGGCCATCTTGGATTTCCGATCGGCTCGAAAAACACAAATTTGGTAGAGGGCATTGAGTTCTTGCTTCCTGTGAAGTTTCATGAAATTCTGTGCAGCGGTTTCAGAGGAGAAGTCGAAAATGCGTCAGCCAATCAGAGCCTTTGGCAGCCATCTTGGATTTCCAATCGGCTCGAAAAACACAAACTTCGCTCAGGTGAGCTAAAATAACGATATTTGCGGCGCAGCACACATGTAAATAACTATAGATTTAACTCTCATCTGGTTATTCTGAAATTTTGTATTTTTAGTTCAGAAATATTTAAACAAATAGTTTCACTGTGTTTTTCTTCTGTACTGACAGATTCCATAAGAAATTATCATGTTTGGCTGGCTTTTGGATCTATGAAATTGCATTCAGCAATTTTAGTGTACATCTATTTCTTTGTCGAATTTATTCAGGGTGGCACTGCTTACAATTATTTTGGTAATTCCTTTGCCAATGAGCGAAACTTTGGGTAACACTTTTTGGCCTTCCTTTTTTGGTTCTACCTACTTGGATACTTTTGTAACACGATTCACTTGATATATTAAAATAATAAATACGGTGCGTCTTGATAGCGTCACCTACAATGCATTCTACAATTCCTTCCGTACTCACCCTGTTAGAGCGCACATAGGGGGTTTAGGCTATGTCAACAGGGGTTTCGGTTTTGAAGCGGAGATCAGACAACAATTGCAAGTAGAAATTAAGTTTTCTTCATTTCTATCCGTTTTACAGTGATAAAGTATAGTGCACAGAAGGACAGGATTATAAAGTGACCTATTGATAACGTTGAAGCAGTTCAAATAGTCTCAGATACTTGTACTAGAGATAGTTCATTAGATAAGTCGTGTTTCTGTGGAACTGTGCCATTGTCTCCGTCTGTTTGTCCCATTCTTCTTTTCGCCTGAGAAAGTTCTGTTTTCAATTGTTTTTTTACGAAATTCGAAAGCCTATCGATTGTGGTTCTGGAATCTGGTTTCATCTTTTTTGTTTGACTTTCATTTACTGATTCTTCTGTTTGAGTATTGTCATACGTGTTTTTTATGTTTTGGTGTGTGAGTAAGGGTGTGTGTGAGGGTGTGTGTGAGGGAGGGTGTGTGTGTGTGTGTATTTGATTGTTTGTTGGAACATTCTGTGTAGATTTGATATGTACATGTTGTACAAATATATTCTATGAATGAATGTGTCATTTGAGCAACCATACGTCTTTTGTCTTCTCTTTTCTCAATTGATAAAATATCGTCGTTATATGTCCTGTAGGACAAAATGGGGCGGGGGAGGGGGTTATAAAGCATTTAAAATGTGATTGACCTTTATTCAAATAGGACGGTCATAGTGACCTCTATATAACTATTTCGTCATAATGAGCATGAAATGAGCATGTAATGGACGCGAGTATTTAGTAGGCGAAACCGTGCATTTTTTTTTTTCTTATGAAAATCTGCACGTAATCAGTGGCACTGAATAATATACTACATAACATTGTGCTATATGTAATGCCGTAATAATGTCACTTTCCGTCATGGTGCAAATATTTACCTTGAACCTAATAATTAGGTAAATTGTACTGAGTCTCTCTAATTTCTTGTGCTTCTATTCTCTGAAATCAGGTATAAGGAATTTCAATGTTTATCTTCGTTGATTTCTTTGCCAAATACGCAAAATTCGAAAAGAAATTATGGGATACCATACTGCCTTAAACAACTTTTTTTCGAAACATAAAATTTCTGTTGTCAAAATTTCTTGAAATGTCTAAACTGTTGGTCCTGTAAGCATCGTATATACATGCACCACCTACCCTTTTTGAAAACATTAACATTTGTACCACTTGGTGAGTGTCACTGATGGTGGAACAGGAGTCCCCGAGAGCACATGTAGCCAAACTCGATCAACTTAGGTTGATCGTTTCTTCAACACATTCGAAAATTTCCGTGTGAAAATTTCTTGAAATTTCAAAAACGTGGGTGCTGTAAGCATCATATCCCACCCATCCTGCTACGTTTTTTATTACATTTTTGGACATAATAACTTTCGCACGCTTTGGCTATATTACATTGTTTAGATTGAGGATCACTGACGAGGGTTAAGTACCCGAGACGTGCATTTCCGACCGCCTTCTTTAAATTGTCCATATTAAAATATATGTTCTATTATGAATTTGAATGCAACATATGCCCATTTCAACATGTTATGTATCATCTTTGATGCTCGAGGCCGAAGAAGAGGAGAAATAAGGAAGAGCAAAAGTCTACATTTGACCTAAATTTTCTGCCAAAGAATCTGCAAGGACAGAGATACCCCTTAGTATTTAATATATATAATTCCATGTCAAGTGCCGACACACTGCGAAACTAGGCGATTTATTATTATTTTGATGATCATGATAGTGATACCAACCTTATGGTATCCTATGCGCATTTCAACAAGGTATGTCTCATCAGTGATACTCGCGGTCGAAGAAGAGGAAATACAAATAATATGAAATTATGATGAGCAAAAGTCTAAACTTCATCTAAGATATCTGCCACAGAACCTGTTAAGTACAGAGCTATGCCATCAGGGAGATAAATTGATTCTATACACGGCTGCGATATAATGCAACCATAGCACTTGCAAATATTTATGCCATCCGTCAAATTGTTACTTTTTGAAGTGTTTTCATTTCATTAAGTTTGAAGTGTTTTAATTTCATTGTGTTCTCTAACTTAGCTTTGTTGTAGTGTCTTCTACGTAAGACTCTAAAACTTTTACACGGGCAGGAACACGTTACGTCGCCTTACAGTACCGTTGTCAGAAGTATTTAAAGTTCTGCACTTAAAACCGTCCGTTGACATTATGCCACAGGTGAGGATATGTTGGAAACCATCCGTTGTCATGAAAATTATCGACAAAATTTCAGTAAAATCACAAATAAATCATTAGGTAACCGGCTATTTCTTTTAAAAAGCCAACGGGGGGTAGCCACACGCTTCAGTAATACATTATTACCATGAAATGAATAAAACTCCTTTTATGTTATGAGGAGATCTAATTGGCGATGACCTACTGTCAGCAACGAAAACGGAAATTTGAACAGGAAAATTATCCTGTCCCTTAATTATTTGATTTTATATACCAATTTTATGTAGAAAATTATCGACAACATTATACAAACAATATATGTGAATGACCGTCTTTTACATTGTATATTTATTGTATACTTTCATTATTTGATAAAGAATGTCCGTTGTTATGACAAGACAAGAAGATATGGTCCGTTGTCATGACTCTTAACGGTATTTGGGCATGAATGGGGAATCGAATTGAACAGGAAAACTATCCTGTATATTGCACCCGTTTATATTGTAACCTTTGTTTCGAATCTTACGCCGAGCAATTAAATTAGCTTAGTCAATTCTTAAAGTATTCAGCTCTCTTTTTTTTTGTAAAGCTTTAAAGGAGGATATCATATAATTTTCAGGTTACATGAACATAGATCGTATAGAATAGATTTAAAATTGAAAATATGATTCATGAATTTGAAGAGGTGTAGGATGGGTTCATGAATTTATACATTGATCAATTAAACAACAATTGTTAAAGGGATTTTGAAGTCATATATATACCGTTAAAAACAAAGACATCAAATATCGGTCATTGAAGACATTTTGATAGCCTCAGTCTTTATCACGTTATTGTTCCGAACGTTCTAAACACGAAATCGCTCTTTGATCTAAAATTTTCGCCTGCTTTTTTTCCCAGAAACAATAAGATTCTTACCTACAGATAGGTTATTAGGCACCGTTTTATCGAAGGGACAAAATAATATCAAATGCACAAAAATGAATATAAACGTACAAAGTAATAAAATACTTGTAATAAATGGCCATTATAATTTTGCCCATAGTAGCTCCCTATAACTGCTAAACACTTACTGGAGACCCCCCCCCCGCGAAAAAAAAAACCAACTTTACTGTAGTCTTTGAAGTCCCCTAAAGCAGATTTCCCTCGCCTACCATCATGACCATAAATGGTTTGGATTTTCTCTTTGAAACATTAAATTTATAATTTTGCATTCAATAGAGATCTTCGATGGGGGTATGATATAGACCTTACATGTATATCTCAGGTGATGATGAAAATTGTAGTTGATATGTTATTTACATTTGTGTGTGTCTGTATGTAAGTGTGGTTATTTTATGTCAGCTTCGATATCGGTGTCTCCGTCTGCCTGTGAGTGAATTCTTTTGTCCGCGTTTGTTAGCATGTGTGTCTGTATGTGAGAGGGTGCATCTGTCTGTGTCTTTTGTGTGTGTGTCTGTCTATATACATGCCTGTCTCTCCATTTGTTTTTGCGTATGTCTGTGTATACAGTACCCTGTGTCTGTTAGTCTGTCGTTTTGGGCATGTCTGTGTATGTCTTTCAGGATGTTCCTTTCAGGATGTCTATGTCTGTGTTTTGATCATTGTCTGTCTGAGTCTGTCTGTTTGAATCTCTTTTTGTTTCTCCCTGTGTCTGTTTTTCTGTGAGTGCTTGTTCAGTGTCTGTCTGAGTCTGTCTGTTTGAATCTCTTTTTGTTTCTCCCTGTGTCTGTTTTTCTGTGAGTATTGACTATGTGTGTCTATCTGCTTGACTTGATGAGAGGTTTTTGTCACGAAAGAGATATTGGCCTAGTCTGATTTTTCGTCTGTCTTGCATGCTGTGATAAACTGTGGATTTACTGAAATCAAAGTCAATACATGTTTTGTTTGTGTATGTCTGTCTACCTGTCTATCCGTCTGCCTATGCATATCTTTCTGTATGAATGTGTCTGTTGATGAATGTGTTTGTCTGTATATATGTATCTGTCTGGATTATATGAATTTGTCTAAAACCCCATATATGTGTGAGTGTCTAACCCTCCCCCTCCCAGAAACCTCTTACATATTCTACAAAAGAAATAGGAATAGGGTCAAGTGAAGAGTAATTATATCCTGCTCTGTTGAAGTTTTGTGATTTTTTTTATTACAGCACACGATCTGTCTTCCGTCAGTCTGTAAACTTCTCAAAATGTCGCGTTTCTTCTGCAGAACCGATGATGAAAATCAAATTATTAAGTCAATTTTTCAAGAGTGATAGAGACTATTGGTTGGTAAAGAGGAGACATGGGTGCAATATATATGTAAGACCATTGGAGCAATTTTCATGTATTTTGCAATATTGAAAGCCAATTGAAGGTAAACAAAATACTGACTTAACAGGGGGAAAATGGTTATATAACATTTCTTCTCTATGGGGAAAATCCATGCTAATATGAGGAAAGTCTAATATATAGCGGAATATCTCCAAGGGGAAGAAACCTCTTATATAGCAAATTTTCCTTTGAGAAAACTACTGCATTACACCGGTTTATAATACACTTATAAAGTAAGATACTGTATACATTCAAATCTTCGCCTCCATTTATATTTTACCCTTTTCACCCATAGTCCAGAAGATGAATTTAAGACGGGACGAATAAAATTTAATGTTAAGGATATCTTAACAAAATGGATGATTCGGCGAATTCAGTTCACTCTCCATTCTAAATTGGTTGAAAATTAAATTGTGGTTATTGATTGATGAATTTTAATGATAAGTACAGGTATCATAGTATCATTCCATCCATTAGAATATAAAAGCAGACAACGGACATCTGACAACGGACAGAACTTTCGCAACATGGATTGACAACGGACTAATTTTAGAAAAGTACCCAAAAAGTGGTCCAAAATTGAATTCGTCATCATGACACTACCAGAGGAGCATTATATACACTTGATATTTATTATTAGTATATTTCTGGAATAAGATTACCTGAATATTCAAAGATTTCAAGAAAAAGGAAGAATAACACATGTGCAGGACGTGATGATCAAAGGACGCCAACTCGATCTCCTCTTTTCAAACTGTATATCAGTACCAGAAAAGCATATAAACCAATAGCTTAGTGTTATGACTACCCCCCATTGAATTTTCGAGTGTATTACTTCTAAAATTTCAACGTTTATTAGAAAATCATACTTTCCACACATGCTCATTGTCACGACAACGGATGGTTTCCTTCATATCCTTACCTGTGGCATAATGTCAACGGACGATTTTAAGTGCAGAACTTTAAATACTTCTGACAACGGTACTGTAAGGCGACGTAACGTGTTCCTGCCCGTGCAGATGTAAACCAGGTCCTGGAGTAGGGAAATACAATCTTCAACATGTCAATGTTAGTAAGCCGTTAGAGTGCATCGCGATAGATATTTTTGGTCCACTCCCCGTTACACGTGATAATAATGAATATATCATGGTAATCGGAGACTACTTCACCAAGTGGATGGAAGCATACGCGATTCCTAATCATACCGCTTTGGTAGTGACTGATAAATTAGTGACAGAGTTTATCTGTAGATTTGGTTGTCCAGATAGGATACATACAGATCAAGGACGTGAATTTGAATCAGAACTTTTTTCAGAAGTTTGTAAATTATTAGGCGTTGAAAAATCGCGTACGACACCTTACAGGCCGCAATCTGATGGTTTAATTGAGAGGTTTAACAGAGCAATGAAACAAATGTTGACTATGTTCGTAAATGAAAACAAACGGGACTGGGATGATCATTTACCATTCTTAATGATGGCGTATCGCTCAACAGAGCAAACGAGTACTCATTGCACTCCTAACTTACTCATTTTAGGTAAAGAAATAAAATGTCCACTTGACGTAATGGTAGGAAGTCCACCTAGTATGAGAGAAACTTTTTGCCCCGTTCAGTATGTCGAATGGTTTAAAGAATCTCTAAAAACAAATTATGACATGACCAGGAAGAACTTAAAGCAATCATTTACAAGGCAAAAATTGTGAATACGATAGGAAATTAAAAGAGAGAGAATATGAGATTGGTGATTGGGTTTGGAGATGGTATCCACCCACGGCAAATCAAAAATTAGGATTAGGATGGACAGGTCCTTATCTGATTATTAGAAAAATTACAGATTTCACACTGAGCATTCAGAAAGATAAAGATTCAAAGGTGATAAATGTACATGTAGATCACTTGAAACCGTATGACGGTGAGAATGCTCCTGACAGTTGGCTTGTAGATGGTGAGACAGACAATGAATCTGAGAGTGAATGTGATACTACATCTGAAACGTCAAACTCCGACGTCGAGTACGTAACACAGCATGAGGTGCCACGCGAAACACGCTATAGAACTAGATTTGGACGGGAGGTCCGTGCTCCTTGTAAATAAAAAAAATTGTCAAAGATCACATGGGTTTATAGATTTACTGTATAATTTTTTAGCTATAATCTTTGTCTGCTATTGTTTAGATATTTGCAGGATGGTTGACATAGAATTATTTCCCTCTTCGGGCGAACTGGACGGTCTTTTGCGAGAGTCATGGAGTGATCTGCGCCCATACTGCAATGTCGCTGGATGTGCTAGGAAATTTACGTCCTTTCGAGAATACCAGCGACACTGGAGGAATCTTCACATGGACACAAAATTGTTCAAGTGTCCCTGTGGAAAAAACATTTGCCAGGAAGGACAGTGCGAGGAAACACCAAGCGGCGGGGCATTCCGTGGCACTTGAGTATACAGTGATAAGTGTGCCAAACATACAAAAGATCGATCCAGGTAGCACACTCCCGATGAGACCACCGACGGCAGAAGAGCAGGACAGAGATAAGCGGAAGCGAGAGGCAGGCTCTAGCAAAACCGTCGTTTTCGTTGCCGTTGGGATCGAATTCGAGAGACGAAGAGGTGACCATAATTTTTGAGGGCAGTAAATCTTGGGCCTTCAAAAGAAGAAAGGACAAATATGTGGGACATTTGTATCAAGCGCCTACAGAAGATAATGACAATTTTTGACAGTGTAAAAAAAAATTAAAAAGGGGAAAGGAGGGGGTATTAGATTAAATGTATTGTGAATTAATTTTTTTTTGTGTGAGTGTATGTGTCGTGTTTGTATTTTTTTTTTTTTTTTTGATTGCAGACTTTCATATTGCATAAAATCAGTTTAAACAAAGTTATTAGATTGATAACTTTATTTTAAGTGGGGAGGAATGTAATAGGGCTGATTTTATATGCAATATTATATAATTGTATGTATTGATGATTGTTATATTGTGAACTAATATTGTGTTCAAATCTACATTTTTATTTACTGGTGGTTGCCCTATTTTCTCTAGCAAAGATTACTCAGACATTTCTGGAAAATCCCAAATTTTACATTGTCAGCGATTTTAGATTTTACTTTCAATCACATTTAATTATATCTGGAACTAGCCAATGAGATTATATCTCTTCAGTGGGAGGAGCTTGTCAATTTGGGTATTTAATGTCGTGCACACTGGAAATGCACTGGGCTCTGGCTTTCCAGACCCACTCTCTGTCGAGGTTCATAGTGCGCATCGTACTAAACATTTCTTAACTTTCTTCTTTCGAACCCCGTGGATTTGTATCAATCCAAATAGCGGTTCCTTCTTTGATCTATTTCTCTTACTCGACTCTGGGAAGTGTATCCTTCCTAAATAGTCACCTTTGCTTCCTTCAGCCAAGGAAATTGTATTTCCTGATTGCTTCCTTTTTATAGGTAATTGTTTTCTTTGTTTTATAGTTCTTCAAATCAAGGGGATATGATTTGCAAGTAGGGATCATAAGTGATTAAATGGCAACCGTTATATTTTCATCTCAATTTTCTTAGTTTGTAAATACATGTAAATATTATAATCGTTTATTATACATCAATAATATCATAATCAAAGAGTCTCTAGTTCTTGTCTTTTATCTTGATACTTGACGTATTTCGGACATTGAGAGCCACAGAATATTTCAGAGGTTGTGAGGGCTACATCCAAGAGATCGAATCAGATAACAATACACAACGCACATAATACGTAGACATCAGGTTTTCGGTGATTCTTATGGTCAGTCTAATATCTCTGGTTCCTGTGGAGCGCTCCTAAATCACATTAAAAATAACGGTGAACCATAGGTATTTGACTGGATAAACAATCATCGTGTATCTGTTGTAAATTGGTAATTAATTTGTCAAGAGGACAATAAACTGAAGAGTATAGCCGTAATCAACACGGCGAGATATATGTAAGCGGACCGTCCCCGTTACACATGTAATATAAAGTCCAGCGCCCAATATAAAGGATTACAGGTGATAGGAGACCCTTATATAATAATTTATTTAAAGATACCATTTCCCTGAAATAAATATTATTGAAAACGTAAAATTTATTCCGACGGGTCAGGGTTGAGAAAAAAAGGAGACATAAAAAGTTTTATTTGAAAATATGCAGTAACGACCATAATATTGTTGAATTTGTAAAATTAAATCTCCATATACCTCTATTGTAAAAAACACAATACATTGTAGGTGGCGCCAGCGAATTGAATTAGAGCTGCGCACCTCAAATTAAAAATGACGTTTTCAAACGGCTATAGCTGCGAATACATGTACATGTAAGCGTTAGATTCGCCTGAAAATATGAATTTATACAAATGAGAACGTAAACTTTCATATGAAAAGAAAGATTTTGTATTTAAAAATTTTGTAAAATTAAGTAATTTTCAAGGACACCATACCTTTAAAGTGTAAGCTATAAAAACTTTATCATCAAGTTCTACAAACAAAAATCACATCAATAAAAAATATTGACCGCAAAAAGGGGAGAGTCGAGAACAATCATGCTCCCCTTCTCGCCCTGGCCTCATCCCTCCCTTTTTAGATTCGCCAATCATCCGATATTGCAAAAATGTGAGAAAAAAAATTGATTCTTCAAAAGTACGCGAACGCTGCAATTCATTACATTCGAACATTAATCACCTTTGCTATGTCCATCGATCCAGAAATTAATAATGTTGTGCATCTATGACATCGTTTTGTCACATTCATGGTACTGTTCTGGCAGATTTGGATCGGTGGTTTTCTTATTCGTGTAACATACCTAAATTTTCATTCCTCTAAGCGCGAATCATTACGTACATGTATTCGTATTCCATACCTCGATCTCTATCTTATTCACATTAATACACGCTGTATTATAACGATAGTCGCAGCCATCGTCGCTATCGTCTCTAAAATATCCAATTCGCCGACTATCGATTCTATCTGTGAGAATCGATTAATCGGAGTAAATACACTTCTTTGAAAAAATGTTCTCTCTTCACACAAAATGAGACTGAAAATGTATCAGAATGGGAGTCATGGCAACGGATTCTAGTTTAGTTATGAAACGATTATCGCTTACGATCGATTGTCATCATTGAATGGCCAGCGATGAACATTACTAATCGATGTTGAAAATCAAACACGATTGTCGCCGACATCGCTGATTACCAGATTGTCCGATTTAGTATCTTGATTTTGATAAATTCGTGTATTTCCCTTTTTATACTATTATTATTTTACTTGTACTTCAAAGTACATACTATTGTATGATATTTTCTGTTGCATGGTTTCAAGAAAAAGATGCTTGAACGAATTGATAGGGTAATTCATAGTAGTTGTGATCGAAAGTGCTTTGCTGAATAAAACAATTTTATTATAAGAAATAATGATTTGGTGTTTATTTCAATTCATAGTTGGTTGCAAAATGAAAAGAAAAAATGTTTTTAATTTTCCGATTATAATAATAATGGGTTATGCCCATCCGATTACTTCCGCTTATCGATTATGATTTAACTTCCGATTGCCCAACACTTATACAGTTACTAGCACATACATGTGAGAAGGGTCACACGTATTTCTCTAATCAATAATTATATATGTAATGATAAGTAATTTAAAATACGAAATATTCAAAATGCAACCATCGTTTTTCCTCTATGAAGTCCGCTACCATTGACGCGATTGGGACCCTTCGCTTTTATGTTAGAAATATCCCGCCCCCTAATTCCTGTATCCGCCACAACCTCGGCATATGGGTATTACACACTGATTTTAGAAGGAAAATCATGCAATGAATTAAGACATTATTTTTCTCATTTTTCAACTCGAGTTTTAGCTGCACTTATTTATATTGAGTTATTGACTCATGAATATGCACCGAAGTGTAGGGAAGGGGTTTTCAATTTAGCCGATGTATTACATGTATCTCTGTCTAGTCCAGCAACTGACCGCGAAATTGGATTAAAAACTGATACGTGTAATTCGAGCCTACTAGTATATAGGAACAAATTTGAAGTACTTAAAGATGTCAAATTGAATCGCATCAATGTTCATCTTCATACATCGCTGACAGTAGTGTATCTACGGCAAAATTAAGTGGATGCTTTAATTATCTAGGTCTGCAGCAGATATAGAACTGTGTTTTGATGTTGTACAGGGAATTTCACTTTTGATTGGAGATGTTCTTACAACTTTATTACGGGAAAATTTTTGAATTTAACGGTATTTCAGAACTTTTCGGAAAAAATGAAGAACCATTATACATTGTACGCCTTTGTCTGATCTGATACAGCCTAACTCTCTTCTAGGACAGTTGGGATCCGCGATTAATGGCGATGGTAAACTTGAAGTCTTTATTTGATTTTTTTTTTTCATATAATCATAAATAATAACATCAATTTCTTGTGGAACGATGCAGCTTACATCTTACGCGATTTAAACGAATACAAAAAGTAAAAGTATTACAATGAAGATATGCATACTGTTGTTCCAGGACGAACATTTTCAGCCTGTGATTTCGAGCAAAGGCAAAACAAATACGGACTATACATAGTAAATTGTACACATATTGTATTTATAGAATTTTTAAAATATGTTTTTATTCTTCAAATTAATATTTCACACATTTTTTTTCAATTTAGAAATATATCTTATCATTTCTAATACTTAGTAATTCATGGTACTTGTCCTGACATTATGCGACGTCATATGTGTAAATGACGTCAAATGACGTCGCAAACAATATACCATACCCTCAATTCACATTCAAATATTTTGCTTCACTAAGACCGTAAATTACAAAGTTGGCCAGTTCTGATGTGCTGAAATATGGTATTATCAAAATAGAAAAGATGAACGTTGTGGCAAATTAGGCCGATTTTGCCGTTCGTGGCTCTGGTCCTTTCCAGATTTAATTTTGTCAATCACTTCCCCTGATTTCTTAATAGACCAAAATAAATTTACATCGTTCCTGTTAAGAACCGTTTCACAATATCTAGTTATGTGTTCTTTAATAGTAGTAAGTGCTGCTGACGTCAGATTTCTAGACAAAATTGTGGTGGAGCAGTTACTAGAATTGGCAATAAATCGAAATTTATTAGGAGATTTGTGCAGTTTCGGTATGCAATATAGTGTTGGGAGATCCAATTTAGAAATAGAGATATTGAATGAAGACAGTTCAATGTTATGCTTGCTTAAAATGTTAGATGCACCAAATGAACGCTAACAATAACAACATATCAAAGCAGACAACAAATGATAACCCATAAATGGGGAATAAGAATGTCGGTTCCGAAAGGAGGATAATATGCTATGTAGTACGTGAACAAATCCTCCCACCCTTCAGATGAACAGACTGGGGTATCAAGAGGAAAAAAAACAATTTTGATTATGTCGGCGTCACAATTCAAAGTAACACAGTAAAATACAGGGCGATAGAATCTTATAATGTACATGACATAAGCCCTGGTCACAACCCGCCGTGCATGCTTTTAGGACGTGCGTATTTGTGGAGGCTACGTGCGCTACGTTTTTCTGAAGACGCAAGGAAGGAAGTGGCAAGAGTACGGAAGGAGTGCGTCACGGTTATATGGATGGCTACATGCATCATCTATAGCGCAAAAAAGTAAGTGTAGTGCGCGTACTTACGACTTGCGTGCAACTTGCTTACAACGTACTTTCTCCGTAGGTCTTCTAGGGTCCATGTAAAGTGCGAAACGAAACAAAAACGAAACGAAACTAATCGAAACGAAACGAAACAAAACAAAACGAAACGAAACAGATTGAAACGAAAGGAAACAAAACATAAAACTTAAAGAACCTGAGGGAAAAAACATAAAGAGGAATCATTGCTGAGAACAAACATTAAAAGACAATATCTGCATGTCCTTATGTTCCAGTGGCTAGAGGGTATCTTGAAATAGTGAAAATTGACCTTTAGAAACATAAATGTTAAATGCCATAGATGTATTCTAGTGGACTAAGGGGGAGGGGATATATGACCTCGTTATGAAACCGTAAAAGAATATAAATCGGGGGAGCACATTACAGGAAATTATATTATCCCTTTTCAAGCAAAATATGTCATCCCCCTCATTTCTCTTGATAAAGATTTTAAAAATACAGAATTGAACAGTCCCGTCTCCTCTGTACTAAACATAGACTCCTCCCTGGTAAATGCCCATGACGAGGTCATCAATCCCCTCCCCAATTTAATCCTCTCAAATGCGATTATATAATGGAATTTATCATAACATTTATGTTTTAAACGTCAACTTTTTCTCTTTCAAGAAATCCTCAAGTTATTATCTAAAAATCTGAAATATCAAAAGGCAATAACATGCAGATCTTGACTTTACGCAATCGGTCTCGGCGGCATTTCCCCCTCTAAATGGCTTTTTCTCTTCTTCTTTAAGGTATATGTTTTGTTTCGTTTCGTTTCGATTTGTTTTGTTTCGTTTTGTTTTGTTTCGTTTCGATCTGTTTCGTTTCGTTTCGATCTGTTTCGTTTCGTTTCGTTTTTATTTCGTTTCGCACTTTACAGGTACCCCGTCTTCTACGTTGTTAGGTGTCGAATTGACGCGTACTGCTAACGCACGGAGTCGAAGGTGTGTTGCAGTACTTGCAACATACTTGCAACGTGCGTGTCGTACTTCTTCCTGACGCAGACAGGACGCACCGAAAGTTCTGTATGCACTAAAACTGCTACGTCCTGTCTGCGTGTTCCCAAATCCGCAAGGAGGCCGTACGGGACAGGTACTGATAACGCACGGACACCGTACGGATACCAAAGGTTTGCCTACCTTATTGCACACAAACAGCATGAATGTGTACGTACGGAGGGTTGTGACCACCGCTTTACGGAAACAGTCCATGATGTCCTCTGCTCTGTGGGCATGTTTCTAGTTTCTGTTTATCGTTCTTCGTACATGTACCGTAACGGCTGTCGTATGGCAGCCTTACTTCTTACAAATATTGTCTAGAAATCGCATTGATAATGTGCAAGCTGAGATTTCAGTCTGCGACGAGCTTCGAACATAACATTTCGTACGACGGCAGCCGCATAAAACTAGCTATTCAAATTACTAAGTCGATCACAGAGAGCCGTATGGCTGCCGTACAGTTGATGTGAAAGAGGCTTTAAGCTGTATTGCGCCCAAAGTGTAAGGAGACGGACAAGCAGATCGACTAACAGACAGACAACGGACGAAAAGACAGACAGCGCCATACCATGATCTTAAAAAAGGCGTAAAATTAAAGTACAGAAAAAAATAATTCTCAGTAAAGATTTAAACTTAATGTTTGCCTCTAAATGGGACGACAATAGGCCCCCGGCAACTAGTCTTGAATCTTGCTACCATTTCAACAGATACACAAATGCTGAAAGAGTTGTAAGAATGAAATTTATGGATACTAAGCTCATGGGTTTTTGGTAAAGGGATGTCCTATTGTATAATGTAATTTATACAAAAACATTTTATAAGAAATATACATTTTGATATTAGTATATAGATATGAAGTTTGTCACCATAGCTATACACTTGCTTTTGTTTCACAAATGTCACCAAGCGTTTGGCGAGAAATTGCTTTTTGGTATCTTGTTAAGGCTTTGGTTCCTGTTTTATCCTGATTTTGTATGCCTTCGGTTTCTGATTTTCCGAATTATCGATTTTGTGCTGTATACAGGGATATGGTCATTATCCATATATGTCATTAGACAGTATTACTTACGCAGACATGTATGCATCGTGCGTTTAAATAATACGGCACAGCAAACTGTTGACATGTCAAGTGAATTTCGTTTATCAATGGCATAACACTTCTCTTGCTTAACTTCAAACGACAGTGCGGATAGGGTTGATGGGAGAGGTTAGAGAGGGAAGGGGTGCCATATATGGAGGGAGCGTAATTCAAGCGTAAGAAATGGTGAAGAAGGCGTTTAGGTAGAGTCAGTGTTGAATGATGAGAATTGCAAGTATGGATGGCAGTATGATATAATGTTTCTGGTGAACAGCTTTTCACATTGCTGTTTTTGTCCATCATATAAAATGTAATTGGCAGATTAGGTGTTGGCATGTGGTTTTTTGTGTACATTAACACAACAGCTTTATGGAATGTATCGCCGACAATACTCAGAGGCGAACAGCAAAAAACATTTTTATCCATTCTTTTGTCAAATAATTCCTTCCTCTGTATGAACAATTGACTCCTTTGCACATGTAATTGTTTCTTTGAATTGTTCTAGTTTCTCCTCATTGCTTACTATCATTTGCATATTGTCCATCAAATCATTGCGATTTGCTGTGCTTTCATACATTGTATCACGGCATACATGGTGTATTTCTTAAATGTTTAGACTTTTGGCAAACGTTTCCCTGACATTGTCGCCATAGCACTTTCTATATAGACGTGGCCTCTGACAGTGCATGTATTTTACATTTTCTTTTCATTTTCGTGCGTGAACATCGACGGCGGGTGCGGCTAGCCAACAGGGGATGCTTACTCCTCCCGGGCACCTGGTCCCACCTCTAGCTTGCTAGGGGTCTGTCGATGCTCAATTTGGTACTCTATTGTGAGTGCTGTTGAGATTAGCGTCAGGATCTTCTTTAACTCTGTTATTAAAATAACGAAAAGGCATATGCTGCTTTACGTCTAGAGTTTCACTTTGTCGATGAATGAAAGAAAGGAGGGAAATCTACAACAGAAGTTTACATCTCAAACACACAGATGTTCGTCAGATCACCAACGTGTCACTTTTCGTTGTTTCGTTTAATATTCGATCTAAGGAATTTGAATATAATGTATATATATTCATCAAATATTGTTGAATTTTCATATCTCACATAACAGGTTAAAACAAAGGCAAACTACTTCTACTTCCGGAATAGATCTGCTCAACGCAGTCTGATGGAATATGGCTAACTATCACCACTTCAGAAAATCTCTCTGCAAATACATTTGCGTTGCAATATGCCGCACCATCTCTATCCTCAAAATTTAACTTTCGATTCAAATTACTGATCAGGTCGAACACTTGAACGTTGGAAGGAAGGCGTAATTTTCTGAGGTTGATTTTTACGATTCTGATATGGTCATCTCTACAAATACTTGCAAGTTCCATCACTGACCTGTAGTTAGAGCAAGTTGATATGTATTGGGAACTCTGATCCCTACTTCCGTATGCAACATGATCTACAAATGAGTTAAAGAAGTCTTATTTTGGCAGAAGGCGCCTTAGCTGTCAATCCTTTCTCTGGATCTTCGTCAAAACGAAGTAAGCGGAAAAGATAAGTAAAGTCCATCTTTCCAAATTTCTATATTCAGAAAATTTCCTAATTATTCCCTGTTCTGTTTACTCTAAGCTTTCAAAATGTGTATATGTATTACATAACAACGATTTTATGGAAATACCCTAAGATTTTTTAGGACATATGTTATTCATGTGACATGTTTTTTTACTCTGGATTTGCAAAGAAAGCGTCCAATGAATCATGCTGAAGAGGGTATCAGTAAAATAATAATCGAAATAAAAACTGCTATATTTCATATTAATGATTTCCGTTTTTATCTTTCATTTGAATACTTGCCCTTAAAAAAAGTTTTCGTTTCGTTTTCTTTTCGAAGAACCGATTTGACATGTATTGATGACTATTTAAAAGGGAGTATTGATTGGGATTTTTTATCTGTAAATTGTATAGGAGACACAATTGCGATAACAATAGCTCTGAAAATTATAAAATCTATTTCATTTAGGAAATTGGCAGAGAGGGAATGATGTATACTTATCAGATTGTCAAACATTTTTTTTTTTGGTAGCATACATTGTATATACTATATTAAAATTATAAAATGAGTATAAAAATATAATGCATAACACATCTTCTTTCTCGGTATTACATGTAATACTAGCGGACAGTTTTCTATTGGAAACAATTTCAGTGCTTTACAATATTCCTGAACAGACTCAAATTATGCTAAATTTTCTTTACCTAGCATCATATCCCACCCATCCTGCTACGTTTTTTGTAACTTTTTGTACATAATAATTTTCACACTCTTTGGCAATATCACATAGTTTAGATTGAGGATCACTGACGAGGGTTAAATACCCGAAAGGTACATGTCTGGTCCATGCTGAAAATTTATCTGCTCTTAAATGATGCTATTGAATTTGAAGACGTTTAACATTTACACCACTTGATGAGTGTCACTGCTGGTGAACCAGAAGTCCCCGAGGGCACATGTTGCCAAGTTCGATCAATTTCGGTTGATCGTCTGTCTCTTCAACGCATTCGAACATTTCTGTTATCAAAATTTCTTGAAATTTCTAAAACGTGGGTCCTGTAGCATCATATCCCACTCATTCTGTTACGTCTTTGGTAATTTTTGTACATAATAATTTCCACACTCTTTGGTACATGTAATATCACATAGTTTAGATAGAGGATCACTGACGAGGGTTTAATACCCGAAACGTGCATGTCTGGTCCATGCTGAAAATTTATCTGCCCTTAGATAATGCTATTTAATTTAAAGACGTTTAATATTAGTTTACTACTTTAACTTTGGAAGTTGAATGCATACTATAAAAGGGTATTCCCCACCCGCAGACAAGGCAGCTAACAACACTATAATCATTTGAAAGCACTATTACTTTCGGAACTTTCTATAGCGAAACCATCCCTTCCATTTTACAATTTCGAAGGGTTCCAATTCTATACCTTCTTGAAGAAAATTCCAAACCAACCTCAATGACTATACACGTGCTTCGAATATCAGAATCTCATCAGTGATGCTTCCAGCGGAGCCACCAAAAATCATTTCAGTAGCGCCCTCTTTACGTTTTTTAATGTAGATTTGTACATTTACATTACAGAGAGTGCGCTGCTCCAAATGTCCTGTACGGTCGATTAAGTAGCATATCCAAATAAAATCAGTTCAAAATAAGATAGGAGGGATGGTGCTAAGATGTTAAACTCCTTTACTTTTGATGATATTTTTCGGTGAAATGGCTAGTTTCCGAAATAGCAACATATATAATTATATATAATGTCACATTGATAAAAGGCCAAAACAAAGCTTCTTTCAGGTGACAGAGCTGGAAAGAAGCAAAAGCATCTGGATGAAGTTTCTTCATTTCAACTCCCTATTTCGAAATCAGACGTACCAACTATTTACTGTCTGCCCAAACTTCATAAGTCTCCTTACACATTTCGATTTATATCTAACTCGAGCAATTTCACTAATACTGACAACAGCGTTAACAACAATAATTAAAGATCATGTATCAAAATATTGTGAAACTGCATTCAATAATAGCAATATCAATTATTTTGGTCAATAAAGAATCATTGAATTCTAAAGCCGAATCTATCTCATCCTCACTCTATGTAACGTGCGACTGCGGTATAACATTTTTTTTGGTAATTGCGACTATTTTTCTGGTTTTTGATACATTATGGGTAATTTACTGTGTTTCTACAGTTTTCTCCCAAAAACTCTATCCGTTTTAGTTCCTTTGTAAAATTAAGTACCAATATGTATCTATAATATCTACATCTATAACTCTAAAGCATAAAAGATGAGTAAACAGTGAATTTTTGCACGATTTTCCTCTTTATGCCTTTTTGACATTTTTAAACGTAAATCGAACAAATTTTCGATGCTTCAGTTTGATAGGATATAAAAGAAACACAATATTATTTGGAACTTAGTTTGGTTATGATTTCTCCCAGAAAAATACAAATAACAAACATTCAGGCGACAATTTTTTTACAGTAATGGCGACACTTTTTCCGGGTATTGCGACTGTTTTCTATGGTGAGAGAATTGAACCTGCGATTATTTTTTACGGTAATCAGACATTTCTGACGGAGATCTCATTGGAAGGATATGTCCTTTCTTTTCTCATAAACAAAACAAAACAGCAAAAATCATTTTGGAAACTAGTTCGTCGAGCATAGCATACTAACCCGTAGAGCATAGTAAACTACCCCCGAGCATAATTGGGTAGCTGCGTTTATTAGAAACATGGCTAATGAGTCAATATATGGGACATATTATGAAAATGACAATTATCAAAAATGATCATTTTAATAATACATTGACCAGAATACAAGTACACGTACAAAAGAAAGGAGGGGATCTCAAACAACACTAGGTTGCAGCACCTACAGCAAAATCCCAAAACACCCCTGCAAAAACACAGAACAGACATCCACAGAAAGAGACGCAAAAGGGACAAGGAACACCAACTCACACCATAGAAACATTAAACATAAAAGACAACACATCAACCAACGAGACCAATAGGCAACCGGTGCCGACCCAGGACGGCCATCTGCCACGTAAATAGCATACGGTGTGGTTATCCTGGATTACATGCGCACAACCCTCCCACTATTCCGATTTCCCAGAGGTCTCGAAGAACGCACAATTATGGTGTAAAACAACCTCCTCACTGTTAGATGAGCACACACAAACAAGACCATAAAACACAGGGGTCAAAGCAACACAGATGAATATGTAAATGGATATAAAAAGAGGACGTGCGTAATACAGACCATGCTCTGCCGGCCGTAGCGAGCTCATATATGTTATCATGTTATCATCAGAGGAGTCCGACTGACATTCAATGAGGACAGGTGGTCGGGGCACTGTCTACTCTAATGAGGTTTGGACAGGGCCCGTCATGGAGTCCCGTCGTCACAGTCAGTCAGAGTGCAAGTCTTAAGAATGCGGTCGTACAAGACTGTACATTGGTCAAGTACAAGTTACATGTAGGAAATTTCAACCTCCCATTTCTTTCTCGTATGATGATCATTCAGACTGTTTGATTTGTTAAGATTAAGGGAAATTCAGAATGTACCAACGTTTTAAGATTTATTTAGCATTACTGTTTTGGCTATCAAGGTTAATTCAGAATGAAACAACGTTTTAAGGTTTCTTTAGTTTTCCTGTTTTGGATTTATTAAAGATTGTACTAGATTCTAGATAAAAATGTACTGCATCTAGATGTATACCAGAGAAAATGAAGTAGTTCATGAGTCAAGGATCCAGGGGAATATGGCAAAATTGTGTTAGTCTCCATTAACATGACAATAGCGAAACTCCGAAAGGAGGTAGGGCCAGGTACCCGAGAGGAGTGAGCGTCCTCTGACTGCATGCAACACCCGCAACGAATGCCATTATATAGTCGCATTTCCCGTTGCAGTACTACATGTATAAGAAACTTGTACTCGCTCACTCTACACTAAACAGAAAATTTGGACATTAAATCATATTATGTGGCGCTATAATAAACTATTTTATTCAACTTTGAATCAGTTTGGCTTAAAGTACCATTGATGAGGTTTCATTATTCGAAACATGATGTCTGGTGTATATGTACCACATTAAAAAATCTGTCCAAAAGGATATCTGGTGCCAGTTCAAGTAGCAGATATGCACGCTTCTTTTTCTTTCTATGAAGTTTATCAGAGTGTAAGAATAGTACGGAAATGCTTCAACTCTTTACCTTCTTGAAGAAAATTTCTAACCAGTTTTAATGTATCAGACACGTGTTTCGGGTAGTAAATCTTCATCAGTGGTGCTTCTAGCTAAGGTGATTTTCAGACACAGCCAAAATTCTTTTCAGTCACGCCTTCTGCTTTAATTTATTTGAATATAAATTTGAAATGTTAGTTGTGCGAAGTCATACAGATACTGTACAGGAGATAAACTATGATTAGCATCCAGCTTTACTGACATGGCCTACATGTTCTTCAACCTCTTCATTAGCATCTGGATCTTTTTCTGTAAGTACCACAATAGTAAAAATGTGACATATCTGTATGACCTAATTTTATCCTATTCGTAAATGTTACACTTTATTTGAAATCTTACTTGGATTGATTTTAGTTCATTTGCTACAAAGGAATAATTTTAACTAAAGTTTTACTTTCTCTTTGTTATCTGATAATAGAAAATAGTTTAAATGCACACACATTTACGTCTTTATGATACAAAAATAGTACACATGTACATTCAATATACTATAGCCCTTTACCTGAAACTGAAACAGAAACTGAACAAAATCACATTTCAGAACTTCATTCAATGACAGTATGTCATTTTAAGCCTAAGATTATGTGAGGGTGTTTTTCATCATCCCGTTCAAAAAAAGAAGGGAGGAGATCTCCAACAAGACCCCGTTGATATTTCTCGCCTGACTTAACAGTGTTTTTTATATCCATTTACATATCCACCTGTGTTATTTTGGCCCTGTGTTTAGCCGTCTTGTTCGTGAGGTCATCTAACAGTGAGGAGTTTATTTTACATAACAATTGTGTGTTCTTCCAGAACTTTGTGCATTCGGAAAAATTTGAAAGTTGTGTGCACGTAATCCGGATAACCGCTTTTTGCTATTTGCGTGACAATGGTCGTCCTATATCGGCACCGATTGCCTCTCATAGGTTTATGTGTAGTCTTTTGTGTATCATGTCTCTATGTCGCATGACTCTATTCCGTCTCTTGGTGTGCTTGTCTACTCTCTGTTTTCGTATCAAGTTATCCTTCTTCTTACATTTAACATCCAAATCCTTGTAAAGAATAGGAATACATAATTATGCTTTCGTTCTGTGTCTCTTTTTTTTAACAGGGGCCGTATATGGCGAAGACTAAAAGAGAAGATTCTTTTCTGTCCATGACATCAGGTAAAATATTCCCATAAAACAATAAATACGAACAAATCTTTGAGACTTAGTCGGATATTTGTATTTATTGTGCAAAATTGGTTTTTCAAGAAGAATTGAAGGAAATATTTGTTTTCTGAATGGTCATATAAAGACATGAGTTCTAGGATATGGGAATTAAGCATACAAGTTTACATATATCAATACTTTCTTGCACAGTTTTACATGTAAAATGCAATAGACTTGTACACATACCATTATCTTACGTAATTCAAGACGTTCCTATTCAATTTCAGGTAAAGATTCCGTAACAACTTACCCAACAATAGATGAAACATACGAGACGCTCGATGATTATGCCACAGGATATGACGTAACGCAGGAACGTGCGTCATCAAATGGACCACCATCTACTAAACAAGTAAGTGTTCGAATTTAGTAAGGAAGTTTATTTCAATTCTACATATAAAAGAGGAAGGGACAACTTGACAGAAAAATTAGCATTACAAGGCACGAGAATGAACAAAGAGCCATCCTATCCTATCTGATCCAATCTACTTTTTTTACCAATTTTTTATCAATAGGTTGTTTATATTATGGTGGTATTCACTGATTATACTAATCATAGTTATTATATAATAAATTTTTACACGTCAACTTTGCTGGTAAAATACACAAGGAAGTATTCTATCACCAATGTCAATACATGTAATCTTTGTGCTATATTTTAAACTACAAACTACGCAGCACATTTAAGGCCTTCCATGACGTCATTGACAAAATTTGATGTCAGTTTTGATAGCTATTTTCAAGGAATTATTAAATTGTCCAGATAAGATGGAATGAAATAGTTTATGTATCAGTATAGATGCTATATCATAATATATCTGTTAATTATTGATATATGCTCCCCGAACGTCGGGTTGTCACGTGACACGTATATTTTCGTAGATCAACATTGGTCATACAAAATCAGATGGCGCAAGGTGAAATTTTGTCATTCAAAGAAAATATTGATACCCTACTACAAAGGGGGGTTTTATTTACCTACTTCTTGCTGGGGAATATTTGTTAAAGAACGACTACTTGAAAAATCGAGAAAAATATACCCATTTCATAAAAAATTACCGACACTGGCACGAATGGCAGAGAATTTAAAAGAAACTATAGAATGTAAACGTTTCCCCCAGTTGAATTATTGAAGAACACCTATCACTTAAAATGTGTGCAGAATTTCTCTTTAATTTATGTACGGTAACGTATTGCGCCGTTGCAGTTTTTCTGACAGGTGCTAATCGGTAGATCGTTCGTTTACAAAATAAACGTTCTGCGGAATCAGATTTATTCAAGGGACGTAATCGCATTACTTGCTCTCTGTAAATTCCGTTTTATTTTTTTAAATGTCAGTTTTTGATAAACTTTTTATTTCAACATATGAAAAAATATCAAGCAATATTTATTCAAGTCTTTTAAATTTCATTTCAATTGTTGTATAATTTGAGCGGTGAAAAAAAGGGGGGGGGGGGGGCGCAAGTCCGGTCGTGTCGGTTACCGTATTAACCCATGAACCCGATGAACATGAAATTAACATGATGCTGCATAATATCGGACATGCATTAGAACTGCATGGATTGATTATATTAATTCGTAATATATATTTACATACAGTATATTTCCCTTTAATAATAATTACAGAAAAAAACTTGTTCGACTTATGGCGCCTTTGACCGCAATGGGATCGATAACATACATTTCTTCACTTTTTATCCCAAAATTTCTTAATGTTATGGATTCTCTAGTTTCTTATTTTAAGATAGGAAACCTTATCCACTATATAATAGTATAGTCCTATGTTCCAACAGGTAATTCTAGATCCAATATTATTTTTTCTAGACATCGGGAAAAAAATAAGGGTAAAAAAAAAATAAAACTGATGTGTGCTTCCCAGCAGAACCCCCCCCCCCCCCAAAAAAAAATTGATCTAGATTGGAAATAGAGGAATCGGCAAATTCCGTGGATGATGTCCATGCATGATCATATTGATATTAAAATTTAGGTATACTTTCATACTGATTTAAAATTTAATTTTAATGTGTCAGAAGACACATAGGCACTGTTTCGTTTCTTTTTCTTTCTTTTTTTTTTTTTTTTTAATTTTTCAGTGTATATTTTCTATAACAAAAATAAACAAATAAAAACACAAGCCATGCAAAAGTGTAGCTGACATTGACATTGAAAAGCACTTATACTTGACTGTTTTGCTGTTGATGCTGCAACGGGGTCTTGTTGGAGATCTCCTCCCTTCCTTGACAACTTGCAATTGAATGCAAACGTTGAAAATTGAAAGTAAAGCGTGACCTCAAGTTTCTATTCATCGCTCACGCTGCACTGACATTGGAAATCTTCTCCTCGATTTTATTTAATTAAATTTCATATGTTTTATTTGAATTCCATGTCCCCTGAAAGTGAATTAACACTTATAGATTCTTCATGAGATCGACGAAATACATGGTAATGCGTTTAACAGAAATTTAAAGAGCGGTCATTGATTTATGGGGCCGAGGAAGGAGGGGGGGGGTGTTCGGGCAAGAGGGATTTTCAGTGCATGTATAACTCTTTTTACGGCTTTATTTTTGGTGGGTTTTTTTCTCCTTTTTTTTTTTTTGTTTAGCATTTTCAGATCATGAATTTATTTGATAGTCGTCCAGACAGGATTATTATTTACAGCAGATGCAAAATTCAGAGATTTTTGGGGTCAAAGCCGGATTCCATGCAGCAATCATGTTTCCCTTCGCCCTTCAAAATATTCGAAAGGTTACTCCTTTATTATAATATCGGATCCTTGTCGTAACAAACATTTGTATGTATATGATCAATTAATGTGCCTCGGAATGGTCGAGCAGCAATCCTACCTTGTTTCATTACTCCTGATAGTTTCGTGACAGCATGATGGAGGGGGGGGGGGGGCAGAGACAACAGACAAAGTGATCCACCAAAAGTTAGATATTAAAACGATTTTCATTACTTTAAATTTGTTATTTGACCAATGACCCAATTTTTTTTTTTTTTGCATTGTAGATTTCAAATAAAATAAAGCTGGAACAAATAAATGGTGTGAGAATAACTCTTGCCAGGAGCTAGAGATTATTTGTCATCTTTTTTCCTGACCCATAAGAGGGACCGATATTTTAATAACTGGTATTATGGGACCTTTCCTTAACAGCCACCTTGTACGAGATGTTCTGCAAGTACAGCAATAATTTATATAGTATTACGTGTCTTTGTTACATACTATGCAGGTGTCAGTAGCTACATGTATCTTTTGAAAGCAAAGTCAAGCTTAAATTTCAAATCTTCGTATCTGCTCTTGATATTCACATAGAAACTTGTGTACATGTTGACCTTGAAAGCCCTCTCATGCTCGGCTAAATGCTTCAGGCAGACAAACTATCAAAACAAAAGCAATTTACCCCCCCCCCCCCCTCCCCGCTCTTTGAGATTTGAGCATAAAGTCTAGTACAGATCAACTTTATGATATATGAATTTCTTTATTATATATTCAAGGTAACATCTCTTCATCTGTAATGTGTGTGGTTGTTCAAAGTTATTATTCAAGCATTCACTCTTCAAGGCAAGGATCTGAAATAGAAAAAAATCAACTATATAAATCTAGCTTTTAAAATCCAAACTGTATGGTACAGCTTGGACACAAAATTCATAATTTAACAAGTTAGTTATACACATGTATGTCCTAGCGACATAAATTACAAAAGAAGAATTCGCATTGATATATCATTATTTCATGAATAGCTAAATAAGCCTGGTATGGCTATAGTTTTAGATTATTCACTATAAATAGTAAATGCATTTATTCTATTTAACTTCTTTTTTAAATCATTATAATATTCCTAAATAGGGAAAACAAATGTTACTCTACACATAAATTTAAAAATTCTGTACCTGCAAAAATATCCAAAATTAACAGTATTGTGTGGCTATGATACATGTGTTTCTGAAACTTTCACAGTGTGTGACAAAATTTCTTTTCATGCAGCAGCTGGTGTAAAATCCATCCTAAGTTAACATTCTGAAAAAATGCCAACAATAATTGGTATTTGAATATTTCGGTGCTCATACTACTGCAAGTATAACTTACTGTACAAGTGTACTCAGATATATACATTTTTATAGGTACATGTTATGAAAACAACATATACATGGGCATGGGCACATTAGTATCACATTCTGATTCACCCTTTTTTCCTCATCATTCAACTTTCGTACGAACTGATATGATAATCTACAAGTGTCTAAACTATTCACTTAAAGTTTAGCTACTATTAAGTTTTGCAATAACAATGTTACTAAAGTAAAACGCGTTGAAATTCTGTCATCTACACATACTGGTGTTGGAACAGTTTCCGGACGATTTTGAAGGTTTTTCAGGGATAACTCCTCCGCCCATGAATGGAAAACATTCAAATTTCTCTCAAATAATGCTATGCCCTTCGCACATATACTCATGTTGAAAGAAAATATCAAATCTCTCAAAAAATATGGTTTCTTGACCGATTTTATGACCCTATATTTTGGTCATTTTTCGCAAATCACTGGAATAGTTTCCGGACACCTGATTTTAAATCTGTCAATCTCGATCAATTTCAGCCCAAACTGGATAATTTTTGGATATTGTTTCCTTCAATCTTTCCTACAAATGATTGTGTAAAAAATAATTTTGAAATTAGAACCGAAACTTCTCAAATCACGTAGATTAAAATAGTATGGTTCTCGGCGACTTCCCCCCGGTGCACGATATTAAACGGGGCAGAAAGGAGTGAAAAGGTGGTGTGATAAAGCAACTTGGATAAAAAATTTTTTTACATGATTCATTATTTGAATTCTCCATTTAAAAATCTACAAAATTGTCACAAAATTTTGAAAATAATTTTCTTCAAAGCACTTGAAAAGGGCTACTGTCCGGAAACTGTTACTGTCCGGAAACTGTTCTGACACCAGTACATTTCACACATGTCTCTTGGTAATCCAACGAGTTTCCTTTTCTTTCTATGAATAAATTTATTCCATGATGTAATTGTACTAATTCTAAGATATTTCCTTCATACAGCACCAGTTATTGAAACTTAATATCGCTTATACTTACCAAAATCTGCCTTTTTTCGTTTTACCCGCTCTGTAAACTGTTGATTCGCACCTGTTCGTCACCTCAAGCTTCTAAGTAACGCAGATCGCATTCTTCGGTGTACGGGGTCACAGAGTACAGATATAGATAAGGGGTCTTCTCAAAAGTATATTGACTCGGCGATGTGTCAGTGATGAAGTAATATGTTTTGTTTTTTGTATAATTGCAATTTTATCTAGTATATAAAGAAATCAACGATAACGAAAGCTAATAGATGTGTTGCTACCTAACCTGACGACACGGGGTCCATGACGTCATATGACGTTACGTTATTTGGCGGAAAAAACATCTACGTCATTTCTATGGAAGGCCTTAAATGTGCTGCGTACAAGTGCAGTTTAGAAATGATATATCTACTTTCAAAGTAGACATCTGATGACAATAAGTTTTGTATACGATTGTACAATGTACCATTTATAGACGCGTGTAATAATATCACACTGAAGAGCCTCATTTCGATAATTATTGCACTTCTCTTTATAAAAAAATGATTCCAATATTTTTTCAATGTTGATAACCTCTCTGTTATCTCGTTCAAAATAATTGACCTTGTGATAATGATACATTTTGATTTTGCCTCCTTCCAGGTCGATGAATTCATGGACAAGCAAAATGACTCAAACAATCTGTATGTCATCGTAAATATTCTGACAAAAGGACAAGTTTTTGTAAGTCGGTCCATAAATTATTTTCACAAGGAGATGAAATTTTGTATTATTAACCATACATTAACTATTCAGTAGCAATTAGTGTGAAACTTATTTTCATGGTGCATGCTGAATGCCCATTGATTGTAATTCTTGGATTCTTAACTTAGATTTTGTGTTTTTTTTTTCTCCATGTAGCACCTTCCATAAACTGAGATAATAAGTATTCGTTTCAATAACCTCACTTTATCCAGGGTTTAGAAGACGTGGTATTTGACAACCAGCCAGGATTTAGTCTTGTCAGCAACGGAGCAGAGGTCATCATGATCAACAAAAAGTTCTACACGGAAAACCTTACAACTCATCAATACGTAGTGTTACGGGAGTCGGTAAGTAAATGTAATCATTCCCTCTGTTATGTAGTTCTTTTGAAGCTATAATCCACACTCTAGCATTGTCTATACTTTATTTTGTATTTGCAATACCTGTTAAACTTTTTGATATCGATTGCAACTGTTTTGAAGGTAAACCCCTTTACGACAGTCAACACCATTATTAGTCCCTTACCGGCTCCCCGTTTGTCTGTCCGTCTGTCCGCCCGTCTGTCCGTCCGTCCGTCCGTCTGTCTGTCTGTCAGTCATACTTTAGTTTTCCAGACTTTATTTTCGCTGTCGTTGCATATATTGAATTCATTTTTGGCATGTGAGTTTATCTCAATGTGATACAGATCAAGTTCGAGTTTGGTTTCGATTCACCTATTTTTACGAGAGTTATGGCCCTTGGACTTAGTAAAAAAAATTTAAATTCTCAGTTTTCTTGATTTTTCTTCCAAGGTATTGCAGATATTGAAATAATCTTTTATATGTGAATTCATTTTGATTTTTAACAGCTCAAGTTTGAGGTTGGGTCCGATTGACCTATTTTTACAAGAGTTATGGCCCCTTGACTTGGCAATTTCATGAAATTCTCAGTTTCCGGACTTTTCTCGGCTGTTGTTGTAGATATTGAAATAATTTTGTATATGTGATTACATCTTAGTGTTATACAAATCAAATTCGAGTTTGCTTTAGATCGACCTATTTTCACAAGAGTTATGGCCCTTGGACGTAGCAGATTTCATGAAATTTTCAGTTTTCCGAACTTTTCTTCCATGATATTGCAGATTTTGAAATCGTTTTTGGTATATAATTTCTAAATAAGTTTGTTTACACGAATTTATGCATTTTGATTGGTTAATCGATCGTCTGAAAATGGCGAAATACACCTTCATACCCCAATGAACACGATAAAATACCGGAAGAACCGGAACTACTTCCATCAAAATCATTTAATATGTTGCTAAGATCGGCTTTCGAATGATAATTATGCAAAGAAAAAATAGTTTTATTAACAGTAGCCCTTAGATATAAATACGATATCAGAATTAATTAAAATTTTCTGACAATTTCGATGATGTACCGGTACTGGTAGCTCTACGTGGTTTTTTCAGCGTTGTTCGGTTGCTATGCTCCTGTTTTTGAAGTTTCTTAGACCATTTCCTGTCCTTAAATTTTCATGAAAGCCAAAAAATGTAGTAAATGACGAGAAAATCAGAAATTCCCAGCTATTTTCTTCAAAATTACATTCCCGTCATAACAGTAGCAAGTACCTGCGTTTGAAATTTTCAAATGACTGACGACTCTCAACGACAACGCGGTTTTACACAATTTGTGATGCGACAAACCAAACTTCATACTCCAATAAACTGTCAAAATTGAACAGTCAATTCTTATTTGAATATATCTCAGTGTGATACAAATCAAGTTCGTGTTTTAATTTGATTGACCCATTTCTACAGGAGTTATGGCCCCTGAACTTAGCAAATTTCATGAACTTCTCAGTTTCCAGTCTTTTATGTCTGTTGTAGATATTGAGCTGATTATCGGTATGCAGATACATTATAGTATGATTATGTCTCCCCCCCCCCCCAAAGGGGAGGAGACATATTGGTTTTGCCTTCGTCGTCCGTCTGTCTGTCTGACCGTCTGTCCGTCTGTCCGTCTGTCACACATCGTGTCCGGGCTATATCTCCTGAACCGTTTGCCCGATCACTTTCATATTTTAGTATGTTGTTGCTTATGACCCGAAGGTTTCACATCACCTTGACCCAAGGTCATGTGACCAAGGTCAAGGTCACTTAGTGAATCTTTAAAGAAATTATGAATACATTCATGTCCAGGCTAGATCTCTTGAACCGTTTGCCGGATCACTTTCATATTTTAGTATGTTGTTGCTTGTGACCCGAAGGTTTCACATCACCTTGACCCAAGGTCATGTGACCAAGGTCAAGGTCATGTAGTACAATTTTAATGAAATTGTACATGCATTCCTGTTCGGGCTATATCTCTTGAACCGTTTGCACGATCGCTTTATATTTTAGTATGTTGTTGCTTATGACCCGAAGGTTTCACATCACGTTGACTCAAGATCATGTGACCAAGGTCAAGGTCAATTAGTATACATGTATTTTAAATGAAATTGTATTTGTTATGTGTATTATGTCCGGGCTTAATCTTTTGAACTGCATGTAATCGGATCATTTGATATTTTAGTATGATGGTGCTGATGACCCAAAGGTTTCACACCACCTTGATCCAAGGTCATATTACTAAGGTGAAGGTAAAATATTACATTTTTTAATGAAATTGTAAATACTATTGAGTCTGGACTATATCTGTGGAATCGTATATTGGATCGCTCTGATACTTTAAATTTAGAATGCTGTTGCTCAGGATTGGAAGGTTTCTTATCATCTTGATCCAAGGTCATGTGCCCAAGGTCAAGATCATTTAGTTCTTTTTAATGAAATTGTACGTACTAATCTTGTCTGGGCTATATCTGCTGAACTCTTCTTACAATTGTTTTCATATTTTAATACGTTGTTTCTCAGGACTAAATGTTTCTTATCACATTGTCCCAAGGTCATATGATTAAGGTCACTTCTTACTTTGGTAATGAAATTGTATATGCTAATCATGTCCAGGCTGAAATTGTTATGCTTATCATGTTTAGGCTTTATATTTTGAATCGTGTATCCAATCACTAATTCAGTTTTTTGTTGCGCATGATCCATACAATGTATTTTCCAGATCACCTATATACAAGGTCGTGTGACCAAAGTCAATTTCACTAAATATGAAATTGTATATGCTAATCATGTTTGGGCTTTACCTCAAACAATACAATGAATCACTTTCATGTTTGAGTATGATGTTGCCCATGACTCAAAGGTTTCACATCATCTTGGCCCAAGGTCAAAGTAACTTAGAGGGAGGGGGAGACATCTGTTTTTTTCTGAAAAACATTTGATTTAATTAAGAATAAGTTGAAGTTGCGTTTGATTTATTTGTTCTTACAAAAGGTATGGCCTCATAGCATATTTCATGAAATTTTCCTGTTTTCTTGACCTTTTTCTAATACACATATTTACCTTATTTTGATGTTGGATTCATCTTTTGGTGTAAGTAAATGTCAATGCAGAGTTGAAGGACATGGATTAATGCCGGTAGGGGACTTATATCGCTTGCGATTCATAATTTTATTCTTTTTAAAATGAGTTTAATTGATACATGTAAACGGGAAAAACAATCCATATCAACATGTTTCAGGTTTGGCCCTATCCCTCTGATGAGAAACTACAAAGAGATTTGGAGACAAAAATACGATGGGATTATCAGAAGAGAGTGAACCTCAAAAATGTACTTAGGAACAACAAAATCACGAAAATGAACGTTCATGACGCCAGAAGCTCTTTGGAAATACCTCCTCCGCCAGAGGATGATCGCTATTGATTATACATTTATGATATACATGACCCCTTTTTTGTCTTTTGACTTGGCAACTCAGAAGTCTAACTTTTCTCGTAAGATATGTGTTTAATTTTCATTGCATATATGTGTCTCAGTCTTTTCTCTCAAAGTCTTCCAATGTATTTTTGAAATAATTTTTATTATCATGTTAGAGCTTTTGATGGCCAATCGATGAGAGAGTTTCTCCAGGATCAGAGCTACCCTCTCTGATAGCCAATCGATGAGTGTGTCTCTCCAGGATCTGAGCTACCCTCTCTGATAGCTAATCGATGAGAGTGTCTCTCCAGGATCTGAGCTACCCTCTCTGATAGCTAATCGATGAGAGTGTCTCTCCAGGATCTGAGCTACCCTCTCTGATAGCCAATCGCTGATAGTGTTTCTCCAGGATCTGAGCTACCCTCTCTGATAGCTAATCGATGAGAGTGTCTCTCCAGGATCTGAGCTACCCTCTCTTATAGCCAATCGATGATAGTGTTTCTCTAGAAACATACTAGTAGCTGTCAGAGATATTTTTGATTAAATTCTGTTTTCGAAAGGTCCTATCTAAAAAGAAAAGTGCAAATATATCATTCAAGAAAAAAAGCTGGCCGTAGTTTTGAACATCCATGATCTGCTGACACAATTTCTTACAAAGATGAGCGTAATAGAAACATCTATTCTATTTTGTCGTAACTTCACTCTGCACAATAGTAAAATGCATTCTGTAATTCAGCTTTTCTTTCATTATGATTCATCACACACTTTGAAGACCTCATTTATTCTAAATTATATTTAATATTAATTTTATTCAACAATAGATGTGAACGAATTATCGATTTACATTAATGATATTTCGCATACATTCAGAAAAAAACATTGGATTTTGTTCTCTAATAATTGTAGGTCATGTAAACTTCTACGGTTGCCGTTTTTGTACATCTATTTCAATCTAGTCTCAAACTAATCAACACAAATACATCTATTTTTAAAATGTTGTGTTAATCATATATAATTTTCTAAAATAGCATTCATAATGAATGATTCAAGCTAAAAACAATTCAAGTTTTAAAAAAAGACCAATGAAGAGACACTGCTATTACAAAGGCAATAGATGTATGTTATGTTCCGTCAATAATGGGATTAACCACACGTTTAGTGGAAGACCATCAGTCAATTTACCCTTACTGTCTCATAAACGTGAAGTTTGAACATCCTTTGTCTCAGATGCCAGGCTCAGAAGAAGGTAATTCATCCTTACTTCCATTGAAGATAAGCTGAACGCAACTGGATGGCACAAAACCCTCAATGACTACCTCTGAAAATCTGCTGGCAAATCCATTAGCCCTTGAATAAGCATTACTCATAAAATCGGTTTCTTCGAAATGTTTCTTTCTTGCTTCATCGGTGGTTAGATCAATAATACGCGCGCTGGAAGTGGCACGTAGCTTCTCTGTATCAATTTTGACAATTCGGATAGTACTGTTATAGGAAATACGAGCAAGGTTCCTTACATATGAATAGTCCGAGCACGTTGAAATGTATTGTGACCTCTGCCCCCTACTTCCGTATGCAACATGATCCACCAGTCTAGCAGTGGCGGTAGGATCTTTAGCTTTGAGACCATCGTCGGGGTCTTCGTCAAAGTTAAGGAAACGATACAGAAATCTGAACTCCATATTTCTCTCCTTATTGTTCTTGATCACAGTTAACCTCCTTTCATACACTATGGTATGAAGATCAGTTTGAAAAAGCTAGTGATTACATTCAAAGCTCATGGAATCATTTGTACTTTCTTTGAACATATACTGATTCTGACTTTTTTTGAAAAATGCATTTCTATAAATAAAATGAGGAAAGAACGAAAGTGAAACTTAATGGAATTGATTCACACTAAGACGCTTGATTTTTATCGGTGGTTACATGAACGCTTGAATCTAATGTAAATAACATGGTGAACCGCGATGTCAGCTTCATGTACAGTATACATGTATTATATAAATATGTATTGTTTGAGCTGCATGTAATATTTTGATGGGAGTATTCTTATATCTTTTTGTCAAGCACCTGATCCTGAACTGTTTAACTCTAGATATAAATAAATTTCACATGAATTCCTTATCTGTCTTATACTTTAGATTTTCAGTATTCCACAGGCAGTATACATGTGTGTACTGTCATTATTTTAAATAATCAACATTCATTCCTCCCTTTCACATAAACTTGCCTGATCCTTCTTTATTTCCAACTCCTCCACACTTTATTAATCTTTTATGTAAATGTACATTTAAGACTACATGTATATAACCTGGCTTTTCATGAAATTTAACTGCCGGATTGCAAAGCAATTATTCCGGTCTATGGATTGACAATGTATGTCCGTCTGTCATAAATTATTTGTCAAAGTATCTGGCTGAAGCAAATCATAAAGAACTATATGCAGTAGAAACATAATATAATATTATACATGTAGGTTGCCCATGACAAGACGTTTTAACATTTATTGTGTGTGTAGATTCCACGTAAGACAAGTTTTCAATTGATTTCATGACCTCTGAAGGTATTAAATTACTTGTGATATGAGGTTTCACTTGATGCTATGATTTTTGACAAAGTGACCTTGACCTAATGACTTTAGACAATTTATGTTTGTTTCCCATTTGTTTTATACCCAAATCCACAAAAACCAACATAAATGTAGTCATATAATATACAATATACAAAGGGACATAGTACCTCGGTTATAAATCCACTAAAACCATTATAAATGTATTCATATAATATACAATATACAAAGGATCTCTCACAAAGGGACATAGTACCTTGATTATAAATTTATAAGAAGCATAGGTCCCACTTTTTTACTGAAAAAAAACCTAATTTGCAATATGGCCATACTGTCTTTAGGGGTTTTTTTTGAAAATATAAACAAGAGACCTGACTAAATCTAGAACTGTACCTGTCTCCCCCTTCCTCCCAATTTCCAGAAACCCTGTTTCCATCATGCAAAATGTGGATTTGGCATTTGTTAGTTGACTCTAAAGGTCTCAGTCATTCTGTGTGTAACCATCACTGTAGGTCAGGAATTGCGTCACATGTGGCATCGTGTGGACCCCTTCCTTATTGCTCCTTTTCTCACTCTGAGTGAGAAAAGGAGCGATGAGGCGGGGGTCAACACGATGCACGCGTGGTAGCACTGTTTAATCCAGGCAAGTATGGATTTACCTTGACCTTTAACCTTCTAACTGCAAAATCAAGCACCTCTTGTCCTCATGAAGAATAAACATGTTCTAGAAGTTTCAATGGAATCATTGCATGAAGACAATCACCGTTTTTCATACATGCTAAATTTAACCTATTGACAATCAATAGGGTTCCCACTTGGGCCACAAGCTATGTAGTCACGTTTCATTACTGAAGGTCAAGAATTACTATAGCTATGGCGAGGAAATGCTGTTGAACGCTGTGTTTCATATACGTAAAGTTTGACCTTGACCTTTGGACCCCAATAAAAAGAGGGATCCTTCTTTCTTTATATGTGTACAAATTCTATCTACAAATGCACATCAAGACAAGAATTGATTGAGCTCTGGTGTAAACACTATTTTTCACAGTTGTTAAATTCTGATATCTTATCTGCATGTGGTATATACGCCGGTTACATTTTATGGTACCTTTACCTTTCACCTTTTAACCCAATTATCTCTAGCATACAGGGTTTCTCTTGCGTCATAAGCAATGTTTGAGTTTCATCACTGAAGGTCAAGGATTATTTTTGTTGTGGAAATTCTGAAAGTTCTTTCAAAAATCACAGATGCAATAAGCAAAGCTGTAAAAAAAAATTGGTTTATTTCAACATTAATATAATATTGTTCTAAATTAATTGACATTTGATCCCTTTTCATCCCAAAATCAATATGGTTGGGAATTATTCCTTACTCATGGTGAATCATTCAGTCTAAAATTTTATGATGATTTAATGAATGCAAACTCCTTTATGGTTCAGAGACTGTTTTTAATCATCAAATTCCTCTTTTCTTGAAAAATCAATATAAGGCACGGTCCATTTGATATTCTGGGATGGGCCTTGGGTTTTTTCGAAAAAAATAATTTTGCTCTGAATTTTGATGAAAAAAATAAATTTGCTTATGATGTGACGGAAAAAAATAATCTTGCTCTTACAAATAATCTGAATTTGAAGAATTACCATAAAATTTTGCTAAAATTCGATCTTGAAATTTTTCCGGTTCGCTTCGCTCGCCGCAGTTTTCAGTCTATAATTCAAAAAATTTTTGGCTCGCTTCGCTTGCCATAGTTTTCTATCAATGATTTCTTGCTTAAATGTCAAAGTTCATATATTTGAAGATATCAAAATTGTTAACGATACTTATGTATAACTATTAATACATGTTGCATGTATCCCATTGAGTCTCAATTTTATGTTCTTGTAAGCTTGGAAGGAGAACTTAAATTATTCACCATTTTACAATTCTACATTTTAAAATTTGTCTAGAAGACTTCCCCAAAGACCCGCTTTAATATTTATGTACCTTATATAAATCAGTTGTTTATTTAGAATTGTATTGTAGAAATATTTTATCTCTCTCTTTAGAATTGAATTGAATACTTCCATAGAAATAAAGTATATATTAATATTTAGAGTTTTGAGTAAAAATATAAATAATATCTATTGATAAAACACAAACATTCTTAATATATATGCAAATCATTTTGTTAAAAAAAAATTCCTTGCTCCGACTTTGCAAGAAAAAAATAATTTTGCCCCGGTCCGAGGCGAAAAAAATAATCTTGCTCCGACAAAAAACCCAAGCCCCCCCCCCCCCCCCAGAATATCAAATGGACCGTGCCTAAATGCACATAAGTGTATACATTTTCATTACTCCAGATATATGTCTACTACAATATAAATATTGAGTGACGTCTATAAAATTGAACACTTCTTAGTGAATGATTTTTTAACACATCTACTCCAATCCCTGGATATCTGTTTGTGTTTGGTCCTGTCTGTACTATATTCATATATATTTAGTTATTATACCCTCGCCATATAATGGTTTTATGGTTGCACACCCGTAATATATACATTTTCATCTGTATGAAAGTTACACATATAATTTGTTATCTTATTGATAGTCCATTCCTACTTTAATTTTCTCTATCATGAATAAATTATGCAGATTGAGTCAAAGGTGTATAATAACAATAACACACCGGGTAAACGGATTATACGAACCGGGCAGGATTTTACGAATCGGGCAAATTCGTTCTTCACGAATAAGGGGTGCCGTCAAAAGTACTAGTATATCTTTTCTTACACAGCTTGTATCAATGCGAAGACTAGATTTTTCGAGTACACATATTTCTTTATAATGTGTCTTTTGCGTTTCTTTTTACATTTTGAAATTTTTGCGTAATGACAAGATGAAATATTTTTCCTTCTACATTTTCACATAAACATGAAATATTTCCGAGCAGGGTTCTTTTGCAATTCATATTATACATGGAATTTCAAGACGGGACATCTGTAAATCTGAATCGTAAAAATATATCATGGGCAACGAAGTACAAACATGTATTCACGAGTTAAACGGCATTCTACAGGACAGGGGTATTCGAAAATGGATTTTACGAATGCGGGCAAGTAAGGAAAATGGATTTTTGATAACGCGGGCACTGGATTTTACGAACACGCTTTACAAAACACATAATTTCCCATTTTTACTGTAGTGAAAGGGAAAATAGCATTCTACACATGACTTACACGTATAACTTAATGCATATATCATGATTACATTTTTGATTCTCATGATTACATTTTTGGTTAAGCCCCTAGGTGAATCAAAAATGTAATCATGATACATGTACATAGGAAAAGAAGAGATCAACAGGAAATCTTTCAAAACAGCAAAGCGAAAAGGAGCTCGAACGATAAGTATGGAATTCCGCCCAGTTGGGACCGAAAAATTTTTTTCTCATTAAAAAAAATTAAAACTCTGAATTCGGTAAGATTTTTGCTGAATTTTATGAAAATAGTAATATTTAAAACATGCGACCTATATTTTGTGTATAATTTGGGTTAAACAGTCGATTTTAACACTAAAGCCTATGGAAACTGGAAAAGTTTTTTGGAGTATTGTTCCCCACCTTGCTACAGGATTTCCTCTTAATAAAAACTTAAGTTTGACAAGATCTTCCAGCATGGCAAGTAAGATCCTGTAGCAAGGTGGGGAACGATGCCAACCAGGCGATCGAAATATGAAAAAAAAGGGGGGGGGAGAAGGCTCGAAATCTTGAGTAAGTATACATTAATCTATCTCGTGTTCTTTCGATGGGTTTAGAGTGATGATACTTTGCAACTATATCTAATATGTTAATTCATTAATTATTTTTATGATGTCATTTTATGCTTTGGGTGAGTAGTAAACATTTTGCGACTACATGTTTTCTTTTGAGAAATTCATTCAAACACTTCCAACAAGGAATACTGTTCTCTATTATATTTTATTTTCCTCTATTTATCAAACACTCTTTTGTTTGTTTTTACGAATAACCACAAAAAAATCTCTGTTTTTCGATCGTTTTTCGCTTACATGTATCGTTTCGTAATGTAAACGCACTAAGCGTATTCAGCCATTGTGAACTATAGGGAGTATAGTGATGAACCAAAAATGTAGTTCTGAATACGGAAATGAAATACTAGTTTTTGAAGGAGGACAAGAATTCTAACGTTTTTTAAATCACTCAATGTATGATAAGTTAATATAACTCAGAGTAAAACGATTTTCTCAATTTCATCTCATTTTATTGAATTCTATAACGTAATACCACGGACTCTAAATGGTGGACCCCGCGTTGCTTCGATTTCGAATAAATGCCAAGTAGGTGATGTTTAAATTTATGATAAACATTTGAGTAAATATTATAGATTATAAGTTTTTCTATCTATAAATATATATTTTATACCTTAAAGTAGTTTTAGTAACCCTGGAGGATATTTTATTATCTGGGCGGAATTCCCGCCTAATCGTGCGAGGTCTTTTGGGTTTGAGAGTCTGATGATCATGATAATCTTTAAAAAAAAAAAAGACAATATAATTTACTTTAATACTTTATATAGTATGAATATAATATCACATCGCATATAAGGAACGAATACTCTTTTATTTAAGATTGGAATAAGCGATACTATCATACATGTGCTCCTTTTGTAACACATTTCCTGAAACCATTTCACATATATTTTGTTTTTGCTCTCATTCACAACAACTTTGGCTTGATCTTAACATTTGGCTACATGATATCTGCAACATAGATAAAAACTTAGATGTTAAAAGCTTATTAATGTTTGGGATAGTAAATGATAATAATGGCAATATCAACATCATAATTAATCTAGTGAAAAAGTACATTTTTAGACCCAAAAAAAAACTCTAATCTAAAATGCCATCCCTCTCTAGAAGGTGCAAAAAATTGATATAATATCTTATCTTAAAATTGAAAAGTATACATTTAAGAAAAATATGAAAATAAAATGTTTTCAGAGAAATGGGGAAAACTCTCCATACTATTAGATTAATATAAAAGTATGCAAGACGTGTGAATGGTATATGCGTGTAGATGTCTGATGTATTGTCTACGTATTGTTTAACTGTATATAATACAAAAATACCAACAACAAAAAAATAAATGAATAAATAAATAAAGATAATAGATAACATTTTTTAAAAAGGCAGTACTATAGTTTGTCGTGAGTTATATCTGTTACATTGATGAAATAAAATGATCTTCAAACCACCAGAAACAGATCGTAAAAAATGCAAGCGATACAGAAATGCATATATATTTCAAGATGGTCGATGATGAAACTTGACGAGTCTACATTGAATAACGAATTTATCCCGCCGATGGCTTTCTGTTTATTGCCTTTTTTCGGAAGATATTATTTTCTTTTCCCGACAACGCCTTTTCCTATTTTTATTTTCGAGAATATCAAGGACTTATAAACCGTGAGAATATCAAATAGATGTTTTTTTTATGAATATGTACGAAATACCGGGAATAGTTCTTGTGAAGGTCATGTCAGTGGAGAGGTTGGCGTAAGGGGCTTTCGCCCCTTCCACCCTCCCGCCCCCAAATATTTTCAAATTGCTGGTGATATAATAATTTTCCATTCTCCCCCCCCCCCCAAAAAAAACTGCTAACTTCGATCTACAATAATTTTTTTCGCTCTAGAAATAAAGATTGATTCCTACCATATCTCTCATCCCTCCTAGGATTTTTGCCCGAAGGACATTGCCGCCTCTCCCATCCACACTTGAAAAGGCTATAGGAAAAATTCTCATCAGCATTTTAGCTAGAAATTTACTTAGATGTAGACTGCTGAGTAATTGTATGTGAATTACGTTACATATGAGGGCATATGTTGATAATACAATTTTGTGACAAAGAAACACGTCGTAAGTGTTCAGTATTCTGCTTTATTTGTAACTTTAGTCATTATGGTGGTCAACGAATGCATTAAATATAGATTTTCAGATATTCGTGAAGGAGAGCAGCTATAATAAATAGTAGCGTAAACCTATTCGTGCAAATTAATCACGGAGTTTAAGTTATTTATGTTTTGCAATTATGATAGTTTAATTTAAGGGAAAACAGAGTAACACAGATTCCCAATACCAGATTTTTCATTTAGTTAATAGTGATAACATATAAACTACAAAATCTACAATAACTCAGAGGGAATGGCAAGAAAATAAAGACATACATTGAAAGTACCTCGTAACGTGATTTTCGAATCGAGAAATGCTGCCACCTGCCAAATGGTCTCAAACATTGTCATGCAATGTATTATGATTAAGAGTGTTCACATGTATTTAGCTTTTCAAATTCATTTTTACACTGACATATTTTGACAACCACAGTCCCATTTCATAAAAACTTTAACAGAAGACCCCAAAAATTATTATGTTTAGTTTCCAATTTTTAGAATTTTCATACCTGAAAGTGCCGTAACGTGATTCACAATTTTTTTTTAAAGTTTTATTGTCCATGAAATAATTATGTTTAACTTAACACTTCCTTGCCGATCCATTGCTCTGTAGACCTTCAAACAGGATCTGAATCTGAATCTGAATCAAATTATATCACAAACTTGAATCATCTGGCACGTTTTAACATACTTGAAATAGAACATCTTACAGACAAGGAAAGCAAAGTGATTTTATACATATAGCTGTTTTATATTAGTGTATTTCTTTCTTTCTTTCTTCAATATCATCTCTTGTATACATATGTGTGATTCAGTATTATACTCTGTGCAATCATTGTCCTCTGTAATCAATAAAGATAGTTTTACCCAAAAGTGAATTACGTTACAGAGTGTGAATTACGTTGTGGCAGGAATTCTCGTCTGTTTTGGAAACATCAGCATTATCTGATTACTATTATCCGTACAAACAACGTTTCATCGCTGGTTCCTCAAAATGTTCTACCAAATCTGTATCGATCTTACTCACCAAAGTTTTATCTGAAATCAAATCTGGGCTACAAAAATATTGTTCGACAGTATATTCTCGCAGTGGTATCAACCAGATGTGGATTTTAAAGAATTCGAAGGAACTTTTAGAACATCTGAAATCCACTCATTTTAGTAGAGTCCATTCGATCAAAGCCTTTGATTTTTCGACACTTTACACTACAATTCCACATTCTAAATTGAAAGAAAGACTCGCAAAAATTATAAGTAATGCGTTTACAAGTAAGAACGGTAATCGCAAATACAAATTTATTGTTGTTAACTATGACAAAACCTACTTTGTAAAAGAAAAGTCAGATTCTGAAAATAAGTACACTGAAACAGACATTATTCAGATGTTAAACTTTCTGATGGACAACATTTTTGTGGTGTTTGGAGGAAAGGTCTTCCAGCAAATTGTCGGAATTCCAATGGGGACCAATTGTGCCCCACTCCTTCCCGACATTTTCCTTTACTTGTACGAAGCTGAATTCATTCAATCTTTGGTCTCTGAAGGAAAAAGATACTTAGCTTCTGACTTCAACTTCACTTACAGATACATAGACGATGTGTTGTCCATCAATAATCCAAAATTCGCGGATTACCTGAGCAGTATCTATCCTTCGGAGCTTGAAGTCAAAGAAACTACAGAGACAAATAATTCAGCATCCTATTTGGACATAATGTTGTCCTACGACACTGATGGTCACATGAACACCTCACTCTATGACAAACGTGACGACTTCAATTTCAGCATTACCAACTTTCCTTTTCTGAGTAGCAACATCCCTTCATCGCCTGCTTATGGCGTTTTCATATCTCAGTTGATACGCTATGCCAGAGCAAGTACCAAATATACGGATTTTGTTCTGAGAGCTAGGCGTCTTTCAGATAAGCTTCTCAGTCAGGGATATGTTTGTGACCGACTAACATCGTCACTGAGGAAGTTCTACGGTCGATATGGGGAACTCGTCATACACTTTGATGTCCCACTATCCAAAATGGTGGATGATATTCTGTCATAGACCATTTGAACCATCCAACCAAAGATTGTACTCTATATCTTCCAAAATGGAAGTAACCGGATGTGACAGTTCTACCGAATTGAAGCGACGGGTGTTGCATGCAAGCAGGAGATGCTTACTCTTCCTGGGCACCTGGTCTCACTCTCATATCGGGAGTTCGCTTCTTTTCATATGGTGGAGGTTTTTGTTTCTGTTTGCTTTGGTTCCTGTTTTATCCTGATTTTGTATGCCTTCGGTCTCTGATTTTCTGAATTATCGATTTTGTACTGTAGACAGGGATATGGTCATTATCCATATTTGTCATTCTCAGTACACATACGTATGAGATACATTCAAATGTTGCAACTACAAAGTTTATCAAATAACCTGCAAAATGAAGAATATTGTGATTAAAAAGAATGCCTACTAGCTAATCAAAGTGCCTAACAGTTATGCAGTCTCAAAGTCGAGAGGGCAAGGCCAAATCGTGAGAATTTGTTAAATGGTACATATTTGACATTTTGAATGGTGTTTCTGCCCACAGATTAAGTATTATCACTAGCTAGCATGTGTGAAAGTAAAATAATTATGAAGATAAATCCCATCACCTCAGGAATAGATATTTCTCTGAATTTAGTATCTACTACGTAACGTAATTCACCGTTACATAATTCACGGTCATGTTTTTTTATCTCTGTTTATTATCTGCCTCTCCGAACGTAAGGGAGCTTTAATTTAATCAAATTGTGATTTTCTTTATATAAAGGCATAAGCACCCGATTACGACATGACCATAGAAATGCTCTCTGTGATTCTTATCACAGTAAAAGCAGCGTAACGTAATTCACAAAATCAGTGAATCTTTCAGAAAATAAGATTTTTCTGAAAATGAAACGAATGTAAAACATTCAATGAAAAACTATTTAAGTTTGCAAATAAAACACAAACACTCAAATACACATTTTTTATATTTGAGTGTTTGTGTTTTTATTTGTTATCATCCCTTCCCTCTGGAAGAAATATTTCAATCTATTAAAGTTTGGTCTATTATAAGTTAGAAAAGTAATGTTATGATATTATATAATTCTAATTTTAACTCATCCTAGATCTTTAAGGATTTTGTAACGTAATTCACCGTAAAGCTTGTGACAATCGAGTTTAGTATAATTCAGAGTAAAATACTACAAAGCGTATGAAATGATCTAGATTTTTTAAAATACTGATATTACTTTTATTAAAATATGTGCTAAATATTTTGAATTTAATACATTTTCGCGTCACAGATTACCCATTTTATCATACAACTCAGTTTGTGACGTGTATTTTTTGTCAAATACAGAAAAATCCACACATTTCGAGTTCAAAGGTACATGTAATCATGAGGCATATGGAGTAATAGCAACTAATGCACGTAAAATGTAAAAGCAAAAAAATCTGTCAATGATTAAATGTTTCTTTCTAAAATGTATTGTGACACAGTTTTGCGTATTGGCGCAACTTAACTGATTTTGAATGACTTGAACGCCACCAGAACGCCACTTGGAGTAAAACAAAAAAGTTATATTATTGATACACACTTGGTTAAAATGACATTCTGAATCTCGTGTGTGGGGGGGGAGGGGCGGGGGTGTTCAATGTTCAATGTTGAAAATAAAAATTTAATTTCTAATTGAGATCCAATCTGACAGCATAACTTAAGTTATTATTATCATCAGTTACTGTCGAAATATTCTCGAATTTTGAAATAATCCTCTTCAAGATCCTTCAACAAAACGACCAAGAGGGTTTCTGTCTAGCCAGACTGCTTTAAAAGATTGATGACTTAGATATTAAATCTGTCAACACGTGACTCTACGAAGGGAAAATTTATATGATTTTTCTTTTTTACGAGTTGCTCCAGAGTCTTATGAAAATGAACATTTTACACCAGGCGAGTTCTATAGTACATGTAGTAGGGAGAAAAATCTCAAGTCATGTTAGAATTGAAAATATACCCTGATGTCTGTGATGATGATGATGATGAAAATGTTGAACGTTTACGATAGACGGACGGTCGGACACGGACGGGGCGTTATGACAATAGCTCAATTGAGCTTCGCTCAGGTGAGCTTAAAGTTAGTAATTTCACATAGTATTTCATATAAAGAATAAGTGTCTTAATTTGTGTTTTGTTACGGGTATGCAACACACAGCAAGTGCATTTATCGTACATGTAATGCGCGTGTTCCTTTAGATCTTATGCATTGTGACGTCACGAGTGTTAACATACGCAATGCAGTTACATTCGTTGTGCATATACTTGTATTTTAGAACAATATTTAGAAATGAACAACGATGCGTAAGATATAACACTATATAGATTTGCAGTATACAAAATTCAACTCTTCAGTGAAAAGGATAAAGATAAAATTTTCTAGCAAGGAGCAACTCCTCTCTGAATATAAATTTGACCGTTACTACATGTATTAAAAATACGAACATATTCCTTGATGCATAAAAACGGCTACTAAGCTACTATACATGCAACTTACGGAGTGATATTTCAAAATAGGATTTACATTCAAATAATACTTTTACTGGGTACTGAAATTCGTCCGCGATGGAATGTCAGCGTTCTGTACCAAATTGTATATTTCTATATAGGTATGAAACATAATATATTTATTATACATTATATAGTTTGTCTAAGATTCAAAGAGAGTAAATAAAGTTATTTGTTAAGTTTTAATTTATAAATCAAAACGCATAGGAACCATTATGTATCGAATTTATTGAGTTATACAGATTGTGTTCGTAAAATCCAATGTTTGACAAGTGTCCGTGTTCGTAAAATCCAATGCCCGGGTTCGTAAAATCCTTTTCAATGTACCCCATCACACTTGCTAATTAATTATCTGCATGATCCTGATAAACAGAACTATTCATCAGTTCGAAATATATCTATAAATATTTTTTCTAGATTGTGAACCGTAGAAATCACGAGGCATCATATTGATTCAAAAGAAAATCGCATTTTTGTGATAAAAGATTAGCGAAAAAAAAAAGAAATTCTGGTTAAAAATTGAAGATGTGCGATAATATCAAGCCATGGATACTTCAACTGATAATAGAAATATGGATAGATCATTAATCTTGGTAGGCATTGCCTCAATTGCTTACTTTTGCCCTTTAATACTATCTCCCCAACAGTTTCAACTTCGCGTATCTCATCGCCTGTGCTACTTTATCTGCCCGATTCGTAAAATCCTTGCCCGATTCGTAAAATCCTGCCCGGTTCGTAAAATCCGTTTACACGGTGTGAATAAGGATTATTGAGAATAATGTGGACTTTTTTTACTTTTATTATCAATCTGACTGTCTGATTAAGAAATTGCTTCTTTGAAAAAAGGAATAAATGTAAAGTAATTCCTTATACATGTACTTAATTGCTTTAAACTCATAATAAAAACAAAAGTTTGGATTCTTAACTAATGTGAATATATTTCTTCAGAAATTTATCAAAATACAAACTTGCCTGTAGAACTGTACTATAATCTTTATAAACTTGCCTGTAGAACTGTACTATAATCTTTAATCTGAAATAAAAAAAAAAACACATACACAAAGCAACGTGAAAAAAGTTTGCATAATATTGGATTAAAAAGATTATTTGCAGAATCATTCATGTATACACTTAGATTTTATCATTTGATATCGTACTAATTATTGTATTTATTTTATTGACCAATTTATATCATTAGATTCATAGGGAATTATAAATGTTTATTGGAATGAGAAGGGATAGGGGCAGGGAGAACACATCCCATTTGAAATTTAAAATGCATTGGGAAATGGATGTTTGTTGTTACAACAGACTGAGTTATTTTAAAGCAGTGATAGGCAGGTCAGGGGTAGGGTTACAGGTTAGCATACGATTGAAGATTAGGAATTTCAAAGCACAGGATCCTAATACCCCCTCTCCCTCCAATCCCCCCTCCCTACACACACACTTGATCAGTGCGTGCAGGACAATTTGCTAAATTTCAAAAATTATCCCTTAATCTTTTTATTAAAGTGGTATGTGCCCCTAGCATCCCATCAGACTCGGATGTTACACAAATAATGCAAAAGTACAAATTGGACCCTGGGGAATATATAGATTCTAATATTTCCAGGACTATTACATGATATAAAATTTGAAAATCAGAAATAAGTTAGAATTAAAAGAAAGAAGAAGATAATGTGATATGGATACGTCGATTTTTTTTTTTTCATAATACTGTACCTCCTTACCTGACCATCGTGGTTAGCACAGGCTGGCTGTAAACCTGTACTCAGGTGTTGTAGTCTACTCGGGCTTCTACATCATTTCTCTTGACGAATTTTTATGCCCCCCTTCGAAGAAGAGGGGACATATAGGTTTGCCGCTGTCGGTCGGTCGGTCGGTCGGTCTGTCGGTCGGTCCGCGACATCAGTTTCCGTTCAATATCTCTGGAATGGATTCACATATTGAAATGAAATTTTGTATACAGACACATCAAACAAAAATCTAAGTCAAGTTTATATTTGGGTCCGATCAAAAAAAAATTGACAAAAGAGACAATAACACAGCTTGATAGAAACACACAGGACAACTTACTAGTATTCTAAAGAACAATTTTCAGAGTTCATTGTAAGCACGGAATGAATTGCAATAAAGTATCACATGGATGATGTTATACACATGATGCTAGTTAAAGTAATCAAGTACGTAGGACAAAAAGGACGCTAAAAACTTATTTAACTTACTCAGGAGGTTCGCTCACCGGCCCCTACATGAGAACATAGAACAGAACGTTACCGAAAATGATAGAAACAGCGCCATTCTGGATAAAATCAACGCAGAAATTAGATGTACACTTTTATTGAAAAATGTAATTCGGTTAATCCGTAAGCCAATATCACCACTCATTGCAGAAAACCGTTTATGAAACTCAAAGCATGGTCTGTACGTAAATAAGTTTACATCGAGCATGCTTACTACTTTAAAGGGCATGTGGAAAATGATCTTCATTAAAACTTGGTTTCTCGATCTCGGCGAAATAAAACGACATGATTGCAACAAACATAAGATAGACATCAGACAAAACAAACATCTCAACAGCAACAATCGGAAACAACGAAACGCATGGAAACATCCACATCAAAGACGCGAGATACATGTAAAGTCAAGAACAAAGCACATTTTATATTACATATACATTCGATTTGATAACTAATGATTTCATTTCATTTCATTGTATTACAAAAACGACTTGAAACCCTGTATATAGCTGGTTTTTTCTGCTTCTTCTGGATCTGTATGACGTTCCGATTGCAAGATATAATTTTGTTTTGACGTTTCTCTTTAGAGAAGACAGGGCCTCGCCCACTTGTCCACTCTGAATTACTCCGCGGATGATAACGTGCATGAGCTCGCTACAGCCGACAGAGCACGGATTGCATTTCGTACACCCCTTTTTATATCCGGTTACTCATTCATCTGTGTTGGTTTGGCCCCTGCTGTTTGCTGTCATGTTCGTGTGGTCATCTTACAGTGAGGAGGTTAGTTTACACTACATTTATACGTTATTCGAGACATTTGGGTAACCGTAAAATTGGAAAGGTTGTGCCCAATCCGGATAACCACACCATTCGTTACTTGCGTGGTAGAATACCGTAATAAGTCGGCAACGATTTCCCATTGGTCTTGTTGATGTACACAAGAAATTTCTATGACGTTTGTCTCTTTTACGTCTCTTGATGTGCTTGTCTACTCTGTATTCTCTCAATAGGCGTTTCCATGCTTTGCTGTGGGTACTGCAGCCGAGTCTGGATGGAGATCCTTTCTTTTCTTTTGAAACTCCTTTTCTACAGCATTACTCTGGAAGTCGACGTCGTTGTTGATTTGAAGGCTTACGTGTTATGATTATATAGAATAGACGCAAATTAACTTCGTAATTATTACAGGGAAATTATGTGATGCATCTAGTGTAGGTAAGACTTCGATCGAGGTCCATAAATGTTACATCCAAAGTTTTTGAGTTAGTTTTAATACAAGTTCAATCAAGTTATTCAATTTCAGTTTGTTATGGTTGAAATGCGGGTAATTAATCTGAAAGAAACGAGGGCTGATTGATATGTTGTGAACCTTGAATTGAAGGAGATACATAGGATGCTCTTTTGAAGTCCTGCTTTTCTCTGATTATAAAAGGCCATGTACAATGTACCCAAGGACTGTCCTCATTTCGTATTTTAAAATCGATGAGGTTACACTCTAAAGTGAACAAGACAAGATGCTCTTGTAAAATGGACAAAATCGATAAAAGGGCAGTGATCCAATATATGCATAATAAGTTTAACTCCTGAGGATATTCATAATGGTATGATAACAACACTATGGAAAGATGCCCCTTCATATGCTACAGTGAAAAGGTGAGTGACGGAATTTAAGAGCGGCCGACAGAACCTTTAGGGTGACCCCCGTCCTAGAAGGCCTCTCACTGTTGCAACTCTAGAAATGATCAATAAAGTTCTTGATATTGTTATGACTGACAGACGAGTTACAGAAAGATATATAGCCAGTACAGTTGGCATCTCACAGGAAAGAGTACATTCCATTCTGATTAAAGATCTTGCAATGAGATTCCGGCTTGTTGGGTACCACTTTATCGCGTGCTAATCTTAACCTGTTTGAGAGAGGCCCTGTCAATTTTCTTCAAAGATTTGTCACTATGGATGATACATGGGTTAAACATTTTACCCCAGAGGCCAAACAACAGTCGAAACAGTGGAAGCACCCTAGCTCACCCCGGCAAAAGAAGGCAAAGACTGTTCCTTCAGCTGGGGAAGTTATGACCTAGGTTTTCTAGGATGCAGATAGTATTCTGCTGATAGATTATCTCCGAAAAGAACAATCAATCAATTACACATACAATGCTTCACTTCTGACACAGTTACGGGAAATATTAAACCTAGGCACGGCGGAAAACTAACTTTATCACATCTGTGTCACACTTATGCCCTTCTTCGTGCTGAGCTCGAAAAAAAGTTTCACGAGAGGGGTTTGACAGTAAGTGTTTTCAATGTTTTTCCCTAATATGGTCGCCATAGCACTTCCTATATGCAGACAACCTCAGACAGTGCAAGATTTGTAGATGTTTTCATTTCCGTGCGTGAACATCGACGGTGAGTGCGGCTAGCAAAAACAGGGGATGCTTACTCCTCCCGGACACCTGGTCTAATCTTTTAGCTTGCTAGGGGTCCATCGGTGCTCTATTGTGAAACAAAGGAGGGGATCTCCAACAACACCAGGTTGCAGCACCCACAGCAAAACCCCAAAACAACCAATGCAAAAACACAGAGCAGACAAGCACAGAAAGAGACGCAAAAGGGACAAGAAACGTCAACGCACAACACACAAACCAACGAGACCAGTGGACAACCGGTGCCGACTTAGGACGGCCATATGCGGATTGATTTCTCATAAAGTGCCGTCTACCCCCAGTGATTAAATGTGTCAAAATCTAGGTCATCCACATGTATACTTCCAAAACGTGTGACGTAGTAAATAAATCATGCGTCACACCAGACGAAGTTCAAGGACGATCTGCACAAGATACCATGTTTGGATGTGCAAATCTAGACATTAGTCGATCAAATATTCAATATTTAGAACGGGGATTTGATCCACTTGTGTCATTTTGCTTCTTATGGAATTATACATATCAGAAATATTTCGAGTATCAGTGAATCTTGTGCCATGTTGAGGTAAGACATGTAAATATCGATCGCGATTTGTATCTTTTCGCACGGCTGTAATCGAATTTTCATTAGTTTCAGAAATTAGAATAATGGTACCTACTGATTCCATAGGTTTAAACAATTTAACAGTGTGTTAGAGTGAGTTTTCAAATATTTTCCTTTCAATCTCCGTGACATTTCTACAGTTTAACCTTCCGCTTGGTCTTAATTATGTTGGACGAGAATCGCGATTTTTCATTTATTTTAATGTCAAAATACAACCAAAAATAAAATTCCATGTCTCATTTTCTATAATATTTCCGTACAGTAGGTACTACTTCGAAGATAGCAAAGAAACGTCGAACGTTCGTTTGCTGTTACATCAAGTGAAATTCTACCTCTGCGGTGTTATTTCAAATATAATGAAACGGGATAAAAAAAAGGACGGAAGCAACTTAATTGACACGTAAAATGTAAATATAAGGATTGTTCTTCAGTCGGCGTGTATTGGCAGAAGGGAATGGAAAAAATCATGAAAAGCAAAACATCAAACTCCAAGTGCCTTAACTCGGTGGGAAATAATCACATCCAGTAACTTCACATATGTCTATGATAACGATACTTTTTTAACTGCATAATTATTATTCTTTAATTACATGATAATGATTTTTTAATTGCATATATACGTTCAAACTTTGTCTGGTCCATGCTGCAAATTTATCTGTTGTTAAAGGATGCTATTGAATTGGAAGACAGTTCAACATTACAATGTAATGACGGCAGAGCACGGACTGCATCTGTATGCCTTCTGTTTTTGTATACATTTACTTACCCATATGTATGTTTCTTGGGCCCCTGCGTAATGATATCTGTTTGTATGGTCATCTTACAGTGAGGAGGTTATTCTACAACACTATTGTGCGTTCTTCGAGATCTCTGGATAATCGGAAAAGTGTGAGGATTGTGCGCACGTAAACCGGATAACCACATCGTATGCTACTAGTATGGCAATTTACCATTCTTAGCCGACACCGATTGCCCATTGGCCTCGTTGGTTTATGCGTTGTCATTTGGATATGATGTTTCTATGTGTTTTGGTGTTGCGCGTACCTTTTGCGTCTCTATCTGTGTGTGTTTGCACTGATTGTTTTTGGGGATTTGCTGTGCTTGCTACAACCGGGTTTTGTTGGAGATCCCCTCCTTTCTTTAATAACACAATATATTTTAGATATTTTCACATTATATGATTCAATCTATCTTGGATACATTTTTCGATTTCATGAATGTACATGGTATACCTTATAAATAATTTATTAGAGATATTTATAGAAAATTTATTTAGATAAAGCTTACATAACTTTCATCTTGTCGCAATGAATATCTGTTTTCAGGGCTAAATCATTCCAAGTCTAGAGTAGAAAAATTATTCGATCATCGTTCCATTTCCTTTCAAATCAAAAAAGTTTTTAAAAGTTTTTAAAAAAGTTTAATCTCCCTTAATGATCAAGTCAAAGTAAATGTCTACGTCTCAACCCACTAAAAACATGGGAAGTCTTCCTGTTGGTAAACCGTTCTGTAGTGTTGTTCTTTTAGGATCCAAGTCCACCACAATGAAGCTCTCGATTTCAAGTTCTTAGACATATCCAGACGAAGTTGACATAATGTTCAAAATTAAGACGAAATATCATGAAATGTTCAATTCAAAAATTGAAATATAACGTGTATATTACAAGGTTTTCACCATCTCACATTAGTTCAATGCAACTTGGTGGAATTTCTCCGGTGATAACCACTTCTGAAAAGGCGTTAGCAAAATTTACTGCTTTGTTGTACGTTTCAGGATCCACATCATTTTCAAAATGCTGTTGGCAATTGGCTCTTGTAGAAATATCAATAATATGTACGTCTTGTACCTGAGAGAGTTGTTGTAAGTCGATTCTCACAATCCTTTTAATAGGATTCCTGCTCTTGCTGGCGAAATCTTTAACAGCTTCTAAATTGGCCCCTGTAGATATATATTGTGATGCCTGTCATGTAACATGTGCGTTGTTAGCAACATGTAAGACAAGTGGTACTTGTGCAGCTGGATTTTTCGCCCTTGATCCTAATTTGGGATTTTCATTGTCATTCAGTAAACGATAAACATATCCTGAAGCCATATCAATCAGGGAATGGATAAATGTTGAGAGAACGTTCAGAGAACTAGTAACTCTGATGTGGGATAGCTACCCTTCAAAATACCTCAAATTTGATATTGTAAGTCAGTTTTTAACAAAGAGAGGAAATAATAAATATTACGTCATTTAAAATTCCTTTGATTTAATTGGTAGAAAAGCAGGTAGATCAGTATATGCACCATCTTTAGGCATCGTTTTCTAAAAATACCTAGGCATTTTCGTTTTCTGAAATCTTGATGTAACAATTTATACTGAATACTTGAATCTGAACTGTATTTATATTTTACAATTCTCGCCTCAAACGCCTATAATTTTGGGTGGCAGGATTAAAACATTTGATGAGCGGCCTAAAACCGTATTAGAATACATTTGGCTATTGAATACCTGCTGATACATGTTATGTAGAATATAGCCTTCAATACACTGTTTGAAGACTTCGCGGTCATACAAAAGGCAAGAAAAACGGAGTACTTATCTAACCCTTTCTGTCAATACCCGCTTATCTGTTTTCTTCTGTTTCAATAACTCGTGCAGTGTAGCATACCTTGACATCACTTCCATATCTATTTAAGTTTTTTCAGACTGACTAGATAGCTACTTGATAGAATTCGTCTGGTGATGACTATAGTATGAATAATGGATTCACGGTACAGAATGAGAATGTATGCATTAATGTTCACAATTAAATGACTGTAAAAACTAGAACATTTTCCCACAGGTAAAAAGTAAGAGCATGTGAATAAAACATTTACGTAACTAACATCCTGATGCATGCTGAAATTATTATATTGCAAGTATTTTGACCCCTTGCCGGAAAGAATACTGAACATTTTATACCATTTCAGCACGACTTTGGCAGGAGACCTTATACAATCATAAATTCATGAATATTTAGTTGTTAAATGTTTCTATAAGTCTGCTTTGATTGGTAAGAGTATCGTTGCAAGCCTCGGATCTCCTGTAGTTTATTGAAATTAAGTTGCCTAATGTCTGATAAAGTGACAAATGACCGTCCGAAGTCGGCAAATAGCCATTGGTCCCGCTGGTTTGAATGTGGTCTTTTTTTATTGGGTTCATGGTCCCTTTGGTATAAATCGTTGTCCTTTTTCTTCGCGTTTGAATGTTTCTGTGTTTTATGTGGATGTAGTAACCGAGTCCTGTTGCAGCACCCATGGCAAAACAACAAAAAATACCGAATGGAAAACACGCAGAAGATATGTACAGCAAGAGATGCTAAAAGGACAAGGATCACCAAAACACAACATGGAAACATCAGACAAAAAAATATTACACAAAAACCAGTTGCAACGGGAATACGAAAAGAAAGGCGTATTGCGCGAATAAAAAAATTACGTTCCGAAACATTCAATGTTCTGAGAGATTTTTGAACGTCGACGTTTTATTCTGAGAGGAGCACTGGTCTTGGTGCGTAGCCCATTTACATTTATGTTGATGATTCATATGAAAATGCCATGATGACAAATTCATATGGATGTGCAGATGGATCAGGGTGAAATGCATGTTGATCCCCTTCTTTCGAATGCAATTGTCGATATTGAAATGTATGTGCTATAGTACCAATTTTATTGTACTAGACACGTGTCTCAAATATTGAATCTTCCTCAGCAGTACTTCGTGTCAAGCAGTTTAAATAAAGCCAAAGTGAATTTTCCATCTTAATCAACAAATCTTATTATTTGGTGTGTTTCTCAAGTTCATTAAGGTGTATGTTTCGTTTCGATCTGTTTCGTTTCGCACTTTACAAGGGACCACATTGAATGTAAATGATAGAATTTATGCTATCATTGACATTTAATGTGGGCCCCTGTAAAGTGCGAAACGAAACAGATCGAAACGAAACATACATCTTAAAGAACTTGAAAAAAAACAGACAGAGGAAAAATGCCGAGAACGAGCACGTTAAGTCAAGATCTGCATGTTTTATTGCCTTTATCCATCAGTTCTAGCTAGTGGCTAGAGGTTTTCTGGAAAGAGTCAAGGTTGACGATTAAAACATAAATGTTAGATCTCATAATTGCAATTTATAGGATTAAAGGAGAGAGGAGGGAGTATATAACCTCGTTATATAGTCGGTTAAAACATATTATTTAAAAGGGAGGAGACTAGTACATGGGGGCGGTACTGTTCAATTCTGCAATTTTGAAAGCTATCAAGAAAAATGAGAACATGATATTTTGGGGAAAGGAGGGGGGCAATGGCACATTTCGTGGACGGTGGATAAGATTTTTTCCTAAAATATGAGCCCTGTCTCCCAAAGTTTTCTGTTCTCATAACGGTCTGATAACGAGGTTATTTATTCCCTCCCCTTTCATCCTCTGAAATACATAAATGGCATTTTCAAGACATAAGCTTTTCTTATTGTCAACTTTGATTCTTTCAAGAAACCCTCTCGGCACTAGAACTGATTGATAAAGGCAATAATATATGAAGGTCTTGTCTTTAAATTTTCGTTCTCGGCATTCTTACCCTCAAGCTCTTCAAGTTTTATGTTCTTCTTTTCGTTTCGTTTCGTGTTGATTCGATCCTTTCGTTTCGATCTGTATCGTTTCGTTTCGATTTGTGTCGTATCGATTCGCTTCGTATTTGCTTGTTCCCCACTTTACAGGGACCCATATTTAACAACGGATATCATTTTTTAAATCACTGCTATATTCATAAGTATAAGTAGTTTCGCCCTAATTATGGCTAAAGGTAGGATCCAGAGGGGGTCCTCTCTAGAATTTGCCGACACTTATGATTCTTTCTTTTTTATGTTTGTTTTTCAATACCATAGGCTTGTAAGTGCACATATAACGAAACTAACATTACACAGAAAAAACAGTTTTCAGAAGTCATATCATTTATCGTATCTTTGCAGCTTGATAAAGTTGTTCGCAGTAAGCTTGTTTAAAAAATAAGTTTTGGTTTCGTTTTTGTTTCCAAGTTTCCATCCTCATATATGTCGTATTATCTTAACTGTAATGTGACTCTGACACTTCATAGCACGCTCCCCTTCCTTAGAAGTTCTAAAGTGATATATACCACATGTTTTGTATAACGGGCTTTCCCATGTTCTTTGTGTACTCGTTTCAATATATCAGTTGCATATTAGTCTAGCTGGAATAAAGTCATATATTTAGTACTCTCGTATTTTTAATAATTTAAAAGAACCACGTATAGAGATACCAAAACATAACATGGTGGCAGCAGGTTTGGAATATTAATACAGAGAGATTAACTCGCTGAGAATAATTAGTCAATTCCAGTAGAGAACATTATTACATAATAAAACTGTGTAATCATGGCAACATTTCAAGTGGCAACTCCGGAGAAGTTCGACTTTAGGAAGCCGGAAACATGGCAAAAATGGATTAAAAGATTCGAACGTTTCCGTACAGCATCGGAGTTATCTGAAAAAAGTGAAGAAGCTCAGGTGAACACTCTTTTATATTCCATGGGACCAGAGAGTGACGAAGTACTATCATCGCTTAAATTATCCGCGGACGATCTGAAAAAGTAGACACTGTGAAAGGGAAATTCAATGACTATTTCGTCGTCAGAAGAAACGTCATAATCGAAAGAGCAAAATTCAATCAAAGAATGCAGAATGAGGGTGAGTCAGTTGACAATTTTATTACATCATTGTATACTCTAGCAGAACACTGTGGCTATAATGATCTTCATGATGAAATGATAAGAGATCGTATAGTTGTCGGACTAAGAGACAGAAAGCTATCAGAGAAACTACAAATGGATGAAAAACTGACACTCGATAAAGCAGTCAAATTAGTGCGACAAAGTGCCGGTGTGAAAGAGCAACAAGTAGTCGTACGTCAGGAGTCTAACCAGGCGTCCGGGATAGCCTTAGAAGCAGTAAGAGCAGTGAGGGAACCGTCATGGTAATTTCAAACCACAACAAACACAGCAAGTAAAGCCTAAGTCAAATAATGACATTTGCGAGAGGTGCGGGAATTCTCCACATTCAAGAAACAGATGTCCAGCAGCCGATACCCAGTGTATGAAATGCGGACGTACGGGCCATTTTGCAAAAATGTGCAGAAATAAAGCTATAAGGGAACTCGAAAGTTCTCCATATCCGGAAGATGCATTTCTAGGAGCGATCGATACGGATACAGAAAATGGGTGGATGGTAGTATCAGTGCGGTTTAAAATCGACACAGGAGCCGATGTCACCGTAATTCCGGAAGAAATCTCCAGGAAGGTGAAAGGATCGGAACACAAGCCTGACCGAATACTATACGGACCGGCAAACAAAAACTTAATCGTTACAAAAATGATTAAAGTAGCAGTTCAGTGCAACGATAAGACATCGGATCAGGAAATCTACGTCGTCAAAAACTTGAAAACTGCGTTACTAGGACGACCAGCGATCGAAGCATTGAATCTACTGATGCGAGTAGAAAATGTAAACACGGGAACGGAAGTAAAGAAGAAACATCCTAAACTCTTCGATGGATTAGGAAAAACTAACTGGGAGTATAAAATTTCACTGAAAGATAACGCAAAACCGTACGCGCTTTCATCGCCGCGAAGAGTTCCACTTCCGCTTCTGTATCAAGTCAAAGAGGAGCTTGAACGTATGCAATCGCTAGGAGTGATAACAAAAGTCGATCAACCGACCGATTGGTGTGCCGGGATGGTAGTCGCGCAAAAACCGAACGGAAAAGTGCGTATATGCGTCGACTTGACGAAATTAAACGAGTCAGTGCGTCGCGAAAATTACCCGATACCGTCGATCGATCAGGAGCTTGCATCACTTTCAGGAGCGTCAGTTTTTACCAAATTAGACGCTAATTCTGGATTCTGGCAAATACCACTCGCAAAAGAATCGTCGATACTTACTACCTTCATTACGCCATACGGAAGGTTCCGATTTAATCGCCTACCATTCGGAATTGCTTCCGCTCCGGAATTCTTCCAAAAAAGGATGTCAGAGGAAGTCGCAGGATTACCCGGCGTACTCTGTCATATGGATGATATCCTTATTTCCGGGAAAAATCAGGAGGAACACGATAATAACCTTGAAAGAGTGCTACAGAAAATCGAAGCAGGGGGCCTTACGTTGAACGACAAATGTGTGTTTTCAGCGGAGTCGATCAAATATCTAGGCCATATAATCGACCGAAATGGTATCCGAGCGGATCCAGACAAAGTCCGAGCAATCAACGATATGAAAGCGCCGACAAATGTGTCCGAATTGCGCCGCTTTCTTGGTATGGTAAATCAACTAAGCAAATTCATGCCGAATTTAGCAGAAACGACAAAACCGTTGCGAGATTTGCTCAGGAGAGAAAACCAGTGGTACTGGGATGAGACACAGCAATCATCGTTCGAGAACATAAAGCGAGAACTTTGCTCTACGCCGATATTAGCGCATTACGACCCTAGTCGACAGACTATTATATCATCTGATTCGTCGTCGTATGGATTAGGAGCCGTTCTTATTCAGAAGCAAGAGGATGAGAGCTACCGTCCGATTGCATTCGCATCTAGATCGCTAACAAATACAGAACAACGCTATGCGCAAATCGAAAAGGAAGCGTTGGCGTCTACATGGGCCTGTGAGAAATTTAGCGACTTTATCGTCGGCTTATCAGTTAAAATCGAAACCGATCACAAGCCGTTACTTGCACTACTTGGATCGAAACGAATGGATGAACTTCCGGCAAGAATACAAAGATTTCGGATGCGCTTGATGCGATTCGATTATAGTATGACGTATGTTCCGGGGAAACATATGTATACTGCAGACACCTTGTCCAGAAGTCCGGTTGGAGAAATAACGGAATTAGATAAACTTTCCGAAAAAGAAACCGAGGCGTTGGTCGATATGATTGTCGGATCTATTGAAGCTTCAGACAAACGTCTAGAGGAAATCCGGCAAAATTTACCGAAGGATAAAGTTTGCAGCACACTCTTGCGCTACGTCAAGGAAGGTTGGCCCGACAAATTCAAATTACCGGAAGAAATTAAACCGTATTGGACACACCGAGGCGAATTAAATGAGCAAAGAGGGCTATTGATGGAAGGAAACCGCCTAGTTATTCCTAAAAGTATGCAGAAGGAAATACTTTCGAGAATTCATACCGGACATCTAGGAATTACGAAATGCCAGCAAAGAGCTAAGGAAACCGTATTTTGGATCGGATTGAGTAAACAAGTTAAGGACTTGGTGAAAAATTGCGACAAATGTCAAATGAATGCAACTGACCGTCCGGAACCATTGATGACAACGAATTTACCTAGTAGGCCATGGGAGAAGCTAGGTACCGATATGTTCGAGTACAAAGGATCACAATATCTGCTAGTAATCGACTATTATTCAAGATATGTCGAAGTCGCAAAACTGACGAGTACATCTTCAGAAACGATTGTCAACCATCTGAAGTCGATATTCTCGCGCCATGGATAACCGGAAGTACTGCGTAGCGACAACGGACCGCAATATGCGTCAAAATATTTTGCGGATTTTGCGAGTCAGTATGGATTCTCACATGTGACATCAAGTCCCCGATATCCACAAAGCAACGGAGAAGCCGAAAGGGCCGTACAAACAGTGAAAAATGTCATCAAAAAGTCAGATGATCCATATTTGGCACTAATGGCGTATAGGGCGACCCCTATTCAGAACGGATTCTCGCCAAGCGAACTTTTGATGGGGAGAAAAATAAGAACGACTCTTCCCACAGCGCCAAAATTATTAAAGCCGATAAATATCCCAGTGAACAAAGTAAGAGAAAACGAAGCAAATCAAAAGGCGAAACAAAAGAAGAATTATGACAGAAAACATCGAGTAAAACAAATGTCAAATCTCAATCCAGGAGACAACGTATATATTCGCGATTCACAGTCGTACGGGGTGGTCAAAATGAAATCGAAATATCCACGATCTTACATTATCAAATCTAACGGTAGGGAGTTGAGGAGAAACAGACGGAACCTAATTAAAATACAAAGTGGAATACAAAACAACGACGAGGAACTGCCGACTCCGATAAGTGATTCATGTACATGTACCGATCAACAAACAGGAAACGAAACGACCAGAAGTCTTTATCACACGAGATCAGGGAGAGCAGTGAAACCAGCTGACAGATTAATTTGTAAATAAATAAAAAGAAAAATGTGTAATGCATGCCTCAGCAAATTCTTGAAATGTTAAAGGTCATAGAATTTCAATTCTTGAGAAAAGGGGATGTCGTATTATCTTAACTGTAATGTGACTCTGACACTTCATAGCACGCTCCCCTTCCTTAGAAGTTCTAAAGTGATATATACCACATGTTTTGTATAACGGGCTTTCCCATGTTCTTTGTGTACTCGTTTCAATATATCAGTTGCATATTAGTCTAGCTTGAATAAAGTCATATATTTAGTACTCTTGTATTTTTGATAATTTAAAAGAACCACGTATAGAGATACCAAAACATAACAATATAAAATTGAACTATTTCAATCAAGACAGGTCGATTTTTAAACTATGCCTGTGCATTTCAATATCATTTATTTCATACACATGTACAAACATAAAAACCCCAATCTTGTCATGAATATGATTTTTGCATAAAGACGAGTACACAAATATGTAATTGTCTTTTTTCAACAAATTGGAATTATAAGTACATGTACGTTATAAAAGGGAGTAGTCGAGTAAAGCACGTGCACGGTCCATTTGATATTCTGGGGGGGGGGGTTGTCGTAGCAAGATTATTTTTTTCGCCGCAGACTGGGGCAAAATTATTTTTTTCTTGCAAAGTTGGAGCAAGGAAATTTTGTATGACAATTGATGTGAATATTAAGAATGTTTGTGTTTTTTCAATAGAAATTCTTTATTTTTACTTAAATTACTCAAAACATTATTTTTATGTAAAACTTGTATTCACTTCTAAACTGTCAGAGAGATGAAAGATTTTTACAATATGCGATATATAATCTTAGTAAACAAAATGTATATAAGGTCATGTGACATGTAAGAGGGATTGATGCAAGTTTTTACATGTAGAAATGAAAACTAGTTAAAAACTTATTTAAATTCTCCTCAGTTTCAAACCTGTATATGAAATTAGACACTATGGTGATACATGTATCTATTAATAGTAATAAATTATATTGATAATGTATTTAAGCATTTTAATTGTTTCAGTCACATGCATTCTTTTGATATTTTCAAATATGAACTAGCCATTACATAAAAAACTATGGCGAGCGAAGTGAGCCAAAATGTTTTATAGAAAGTAAAATATGTGGTGAGCGAAGAGAGCTGAAAATTTTTCAGGAATTTTAAGCGAATTTTATAGTTATTCTTCAAATTCAGATTACATGTAAGAGCAAGATAATATTTTTCTGTCACACCATAAGCAAATTAATTTTTTACATCAAACTTCAGAGCAAAATCATTTTTTTTCGAAAAGAAACCTAAGCCCCCCCCCTCCAGAATATCAAATGAACCGTGCCTAACCACATGTACATGTAAACATCTTCAAATTGAATAGCATCATTTAAGAACAGATAAATTGGCAACGTGGACCAGACATGCACGTTTCGGGTACATAACCCTATGTTTACGCCCCGTTTTCTCATGATTGTTCAAGCGTGCAGAAGCAGATTCAAAAGGTCACAAAAATTTTTTAAAAAATACACATTTTAAGTACGGTTTTGTCATTAAAAAGTATCTTTTTACCTTTCTTACTCAAACTTATATTTGAGATACAATGTGCCACGAATATTTTATGACAAAACTTATGTGAGAGTAATGGATCTGAGTATACAAAAATGGATAAATAGATATATAAAATAAATAATGGAAGGTCACTAGGCAAGGTAATCAGGTTAAAGTAATAGAATCAAGTGATACCTCATATCAAAATGAATATTCATGTAAAATGCCAAAGCCCCAGCTATCATGGATATAGATATATAGCAAAAGTTTTTTTTAAGTAGGTAAAAGTCTAAGCTCAAGGTCACCACCATGTTAGTTATGTCACAATAACACAGATGTATGTTAAACGTCTTCAAATTCAATAGCATCATTTTAAAGCAGGTAAATTCGCAGCATGGACCAGACATGCACGTTTCGGGTTTTTAACCCTCGTCAGTGATCCTCAATCTAAATAATGTAATATGGCCAAAGAGTTTGAAAATTATTACATCCACAAATGTACCGAAAGACGTAGCAGGATAGGTGGGATATGATGCTACAGGACCCCTGTTTTAGAAATTCCAAGAAATTTAGATAACAGAAATTTTCGAATGCGTAGAAGAGACAGACGACCAACTGAAGTTGATCGAACTTTGCTACATGTGCCCTCGGGGTCTCCTGGTACACTAGGATGAATTGTAAGTTGAGGAGACATAGCCAAAAAGTTTTTTGTTAATAGCTCAAGGTCACTTGGTCATATGTTACGGCAATGATTATAAGGTTTTGTCAAAGGCAACCTACCTGTATAATTTTGTTTCTACTGCATATAGATTGTGCCCCACTCCTTGCTGATATTTTCCTTTACTTGTACAAAGCTGAATTCATTCAATCTTTGGTCTCTGAAGGGAAAAGATACTTAGCTTCTGACTTCAACTTCACTTTCAGATACATAGACGATGTGTTGTCCATCAATAATCCAAAATTTGCAGATTACCTCAGCAGTATCTACTAATATCCCTCGGAGCTTGAAGTCAAAGAAACTACAGAGACAAGTAATTCAGCATCCTATTTGGAAATAATGTTGTCCTACGACACTGATGGTCACATGAACACCTCACTCTATGACAAACGTGACGACTTCAACTTCAGCATTACAAACTTTCCTTTTGAGTAGCAACATCTAATCATCGCCTGCTTATGGCGTGATCATATCTCAGTTGATACGCTATGCCAGAGCAAGTACCAAATATACGGATTTTGTTCTGAGAGCTAGGCGCCTTTCAGATAAGCTTCTCAATCAGGGATATGTTTGTGACCGACTAACATCGCCACTGAGGAAATTCTACGGTCATTTGCAATATGGGGAACTCGTCATACACTATGATGTCCCAATCTCCAGAATGGTGGATGATATTCTGTCATAGACCATTTGAACCATCTAACCAAAGATTGTACTCTATGCCTTCCGAAATGGAAGTAACCGGATGTGACAGTTCTACCGAATTGAAGCGGTGGGTGTTGCATGCAAGCAGGAGATGCTTACTCTTCCTGGGCATCTGGTCTCACTCCCATATCGGGAGTTTGCTCCTTTTCATATGGTGGAGGTTTCTGTTTGTTTGCTTTGGTTCCTGCTTTATCCTGATTTTGTAAGCCTTCGGTTTCTGATTTTCTGAATTATCGATTTTGTGACGTATACAGGGATATGGTCATTATCCATATTTGTCGTTTCAGGTTTTGCTTCAATCACGAACTTTAACAAAATCATATAATCAGGTCAAAGTCCAAGGTCAAAGTCACTAAGTCAAATGTTATTGCATGAATGGTAAAGTCTGGTCATGTGCAATCTAAGTGTCTAATATTATGTTTCTACTACATATAGTTCTTTAGATTTTCCTCATCATTGATGAGACATAACTTGTTGAAATGCATAACAAACAATACCTTTTACACCCAGAAATACAGGTCAACTTCGAATATGGGTCATGTTCCTCAATAACGTGCAGAGTTATGCCCCTTGAAACGTAGAAAATTTCAAAATTTGTGGTTTCCGGAAATTTAAAGGAAAAGTGTAACAGATAACCAATTCATTTCTTCCATATAACTTTTTTCACCAAGAAATACAGGTCAAGATTGAATATGGGTCATGTCCCTCAATTACGAGTAGAGTTATGCCCTTGAAACTTAGAAAAATTCACACATTTGTGGTTTCCGGACATTTAAAGGAAAACCGTTATAGATAATCAATTAATTTCTTAGATATAGCTTCAACACCACGAAATACAGGTCATATTCGAATATGGGTCCTATCCCTCAATTACTAGCAGAGTTATGCCCCTTGAAACTTAGAAAAATTCACAAATTTTTGGTATCCGGACCAAATGCGAGAGTAAGTCCATGAATGTTGAAATTCAACGTTAAGAAAATTCTGGACGTCATATTTCATTCTGATAGCAGCATTGAACATATTGTGAAACATTTTTTTAACATATACTGAGTATGTTGATTATTCGTATTCTTTATGTTGTTACAAATTAATACAGATGTATAGCTGGAGGATGTTCATTTCCATTTGCATGTCTAACCTTATCAACAAATACAACACTTTCAACAAGTCTTTATTAGTGGTCATTTGGTGTCTTTGTTTTAAAACCATCAAGGACATTAAAAAACGGATTATTTCATTTATGGTAATAGTGTCCTCAATTTTTATAATGCATGTGTGATACCTATCAGTACAAATAATTACTACGATTCCGATATTACAGAGAAAATGACAAATATGGATAATGACCATATCCCTGTATACAGCACAAAATCAAACTATTTTCTGAAATCATACATATCATTTATCATTAAATTGTAATTTGATAAATTTTTACACTGCAATTTAAAGGTAGATTTATAGCAATTGTTTAATGCAAATTATGCGAAATTATTTTTGGTTTCGTTCTATTTTCTAAGTTTCCATCCTCTTTAATCAAATATCAATTTGTTTTTGGCAATGTTGAGACAGGTAATTATATTGCATTTGTTTCATACACAAACATATAAAAAAACATATGCTTCATAACTATTTGTAGAGTAATAATTATTATCTTTTCATGAAGGAATTACAGCACTGTTTACAATAGGAAGTATGTATGTATCTTTAACCCCTGTATTTCTCATGACACATCAAGCATGCAGAGGCAAACTTTAAAGGACAGGATTATTTATTTCAGTTCGTTAGCATATTTAAAGGGGACATCTTTCGTCAATTTTCAGAACAAAATTATTTTTCTGAGAAATCTTCAATATTTTGTCCGCGCTATATGTCTATATTTGGTTATCAACATGTATGAACCCGAATAGAAATATAAAACGTGTGGGATGGGCGAAATATGAAAGCAAGGAAACCCCAGCCTTCTGTCTTATGCTTAAGATGTAAACGTCTTCAAATTGAATAGCATCATTTAAAAACAGATGAATTGGCAACGTGGACCAGACATGCACGTTTCGGGTACTAAACCCTCATCAGTGATCCTAAAACTAAACAATGTAATATGCCAAAAAGTATGAAAGTAACTATGTCGAAAAGTATACCGAAAGACGTAGCAGGATGGGTGGGGTATGATGCTACAGGACCAACTTTTTAGAAATTCCAAGAAATTTTGATATCAGAAATTTAGAATTCGTTGAAGAAACGATCAACCGAAATTGATCGAACTTGGCTACATGTGCCCTCGGGGACTCATGGTCCACCAGCAGTAACATCGATTCTATCAAACTTTTGATATATACTCATTTTTCAATTCATGTCCTCTCGTAAGGCGTAATAAATGTATATTTCTTGATGACGAGTATTTCCGTACTACTAATTCTTTCCATTTGTACCTCATCATCTACCTGTTTTCAGTCATTGCCTTTCAGTAACACGTATTTAGTCGTATTCATATTTTTTCTGTACATGGAACTTCTCCTTGTCTCTTTATCCTAATTTCGCAAGGAAAAAGTCAGTGATTGAACGTAAAAAATCTCATATCAGAATCCGAAAAATTAGTATCAATAGTCATAAAAATTATACAAAATATCAAAAAAAGATAGGGATGGTACCTTTAATAGTGAAAACATCGTAATGTACTCTAACGAGAGGACAGGAAGCAGTCACATATACGGAGACACTGTGAATCATATCACACTTGAGAAACACGACAACAATTACATGTAACAGAGTCCAGTGTGAAAAGGAAATTCATCATACATGGCGCCGTCCAAATTACTGTAGCGCCGTATTGATATCATTGTATTGATTATATAATATTAATATGTTCATGTTAGAATCAATTATGAAAAGCTGTCGTACTGTAATATCGATTCCACTTTCGGAGCAAATAAAAAAATTATCTTGCCTGGAAGAAAAGCAACAAACCCCCGTCCTCAACTGTTCTTTTTTTTCTAATTTGTTATATGGACATTTTCTTGTTCGTTTGAAAAAAAAAGTTCTCACTGCTACAGTGAAATTGTCAAGCGGCAGATTCACAATGAACTGGAATCACCTTCTTTCTTTTTAAAACCCACAACAAATACATTTTTTTTTACAAAACGGATCACAATGAAGACTACACAACATGACTGATACACATACTAGTATAATAATTGATCAACATATCATATCAAAATTTTAATGTTTCATTATCGTTTACACTTCCTTCCTCGGAGAGCCCATGGTAGATTATAGTTGGTGGTTTAATATTATAATGCTGGTGAATAACGTGCCTGGCTTGGTAAGTACATTGCTGTTTTTGTTCATCATATAAAATTTATCCGTTTCAATAGCATCGAGAGATTACGTGTTGACCCGCGGTTTTTGGGTAGATATATAACACAGCAGCTTTATGGAATGTATCGCCGATAATATTTAGTGACGTTTTTGTTATCCAATCAGTTGTCAATTAATTTAATTTCTCTGCATGTACAAATGACTCCTATGTACATGTAAATGTTCTTCCAATTTGTTCTAGATAGTTTCCTTCCCTTGCTTACCACCATTTGCAAATTATCCTTCGAATTATTGCGATTGGTGTTGATTTCATACATTGCATTATGGTGCACGTGGAGTATTTCTCAATAACTGTGTAGTATATCATCAGAATAGAGAGATGTTTAGACTTTTGGAAAACGTTACTCTGTTATTACACTTACGAAAAGGCGGTTGATGCTTTACGTAGAGAGTTTCACTTTGCCGATGAATAAAAGAAAGGAGGGGATCTTTAACAGAAGTTTACATCTCAAACACACAATTGCTCGTTAGATCACCAGCGTGCTACTTTTCTTAAAATTTGTTGAATAATCGATCTAATGGATTGTATATCAATAAAATATAGCATTTTCACATAACAGGTTCAAACGAAGGCAAACTACTTCTGCTTCCGGAATAGATCAGCTTCACGCAGTGTGCTGGAATATGGCCAACTATTACAACTTCAGAAATCTCCGTGCATATCCATCTGCTCTGCAGTACGCCAAACTAGTGTAATTGTTATCCTCAAAATGCCTCAATCGCTCATCATCACTGGTCAAGTCGAACACTTGGACGTTGGATTCAAAGCGTAATTTACTGAGGTCGATTTTTACGATTCTGATAAGCACATCTCTACAAATACTTGCAAGCTCCCTTACTGAACTATAGTTAGCGCAAGTTGATATGTATTGGGAACTTTGTCCCCTACTTCCGTATGCAACATGATCAACAAGTCTTTTATTGGCCGAAGGCGCCTTAGCTGTCAGTCCTTTCTCTGGATCTTCACATATATGAAGTAAGCGGTAAAGATAAGTGAAGGTCATCTTTTCAAATATTCCTTGTTCCGTTTACTGTAAGCTTTGAATATGGGTATACATATTACATAACAACGTTTTTATGGAAATACCCTACGCTTATTTTAGGACATATGTAATATGTAATGTGACATGTTTTTCCGGATTGGTAAAGATAGCTTGTAGCGTCAAATGAATAATACTGAAGAGAGTATCAGTAAAATAAAAATCGAAATAAAAACTGTTATCTTTAATATTAGTGATTTTCATTTTTATCTTTCATTTGAATACTTGCCATCATAATAAATTTTGGTTTCAATTTCTTTTCAAAGAACCAATTTGACATGTACTTATGACTATATTAAAAAAGGAAGTAAAGATTGTTTTATTTGTATGTTCAACTGTATATTATATACGAGACAACTCGTGAAAATACAATCAATAGCTCTAAACGTTATATACACTTCATTCCGGAAAATGACAGTGAAGTAATAATTACGATGGCCGATAGCAGTCATGCCAAATTACAGTTAAAAATTGGCAAATTGTACATGTTGTCAATGCTATGTCCATGTCGAAAAACTCTTTTACCTATTCCTACAGCTTTTTGTCATCACTGCTACCCATTGTCAAAAACAAAACTCTTGAGTTTGTAATGTGTCATGTACACTTTTCGGTGATGGCAGTTTACACTCTCTACTGCCATTAAAATTCCTTCAATTATTTTATCTTTTGAGGGTATAATGTTGTCATTTTGATATAAAACAGATACTTTTGTAGTGCTTTTCCCCTACATTATCTTGTTAGTCTCGTCATGTTTATAGCATCAAACGTTCTTCTGTTTTCGTGTGCTTGAACATCCACGGCGGGAGCCAACAGGGGATTCTTACTCTTCCAGGAACTTGGTCCCACCTCTAGCTTGCTAGGGGTTCGTCGATAATCAATTTTTTGCTCTTTTGTGAGTGTTGTTGATATTATCGCCGGGATTTTCTTTAACTCATCTGTGAAATTCTTTCTGGTGACCGTTTGGAGTTACACGTTGCAAATAAGAGGAGAGCAATCATCTGTAGTGAACCAGACATGCACGCTTCGGATTATGAATCCTCTTCAGAGGTATTCCAATCCAAAAAAGTAATTGAAAAAAAAGAATTTAATGTGAAGCGTACTTTAAGTCAATATGATTAGAATTTGAAAAACATAGCATAATGAAGATCCCCTGGTCTAATTCAAAGTTTCTTAAATCTATTTTACAAAGAGTGAGCTGGTCAAACTTTTGTGTATGGTCTTTTCAGAAGCGTAATTAAAAAGAGAGTTGGGGCCAAAATCATTCGAGGGATGATATAAGGGTAATTACGTCCTATATTTTGATTATTATTTAGAATTAAATCGTTTATTTAATTTCATGACCTTTCAAATATATTGTTATATTTCGCAAAGCCTTTCTTTGGCACCAGTAACTGAAAAAAAAACACTTCAAACACCAATTTTTTTCCAAGAATCAGAAACAAAAACAAAAGTTTTTCATATAGTTATTTTGCGAAGACTTGGCGGGTCCAATTTTTATGTAGAGTCCGTAAGTTTATATATTTATATGTATAATACTTTTATACACTTATGATGTTTATTATGTTTCTTATGATTAGTTAATCAGCTAAATTGTTAGCAAATTATCAATAAATCTACTGATTATGCTAGTGATGTCTTATCCTACACTCGCTCCTAAATTCAATATTAAACCTAGGACGGGAATTCAAAATTTTAAAAAGCGAAATATTGTACTCCGTAGATCTTTCAAAGTTCAGAGCATCCTGACGATATACCTACATTTGTATATTTATTCCAAAGCTTTGACAGATTTACGTATGTATAAAAAAAATTATACACCGAAGAGCAAAGGAACGAAGCATGGTTATTATTACATGAATAAAAAATTTTATGAATCGCAAGCGATATAAGTCCCCTACCGGCATTAATCACCGTGGGGTATCATGTGATACACAAATGATATGTTCCACGGGAATCCCCTTTGATTGAGCCATGTTAATACTGTCTAAATCTACTTTATATTAATTTATTTTAGGTCTATCATATGGTCATTATTATCAATTTTATGATGGTAATTTATTCTGGTCAAGAATAGAGGTGTATTCGGAGAACACTTAAACAGACATTTTTCAATGCTCGTCATATGTTATGATATGGTGCACAGACAGATACAAAATTTTCTGTTAAAGTGTTCTCCAAATATACGTCTATTCTTGACCAGAATAAATTACTATCATATAATTTATAATAATGACCATATGATAGGCCTAAAATAAATTCATATAAAGTAGATTTAGACAGTATTAACTTGGCCTTGACCAGTACTTACACCAAAAGACGAATCCAACATCGAAATAACTTCAATATGTGTTTTAGAAAAAGGTCTGGAAAACAGAAAGAACAAATAAATCAAACCCAACTTCAACTTATTCTTTCTCAGACTATAATGTTTCTGCATACCAAAAAACAGCTCAAAATCCACAAGAACAGGCATGAAAAGACTGGAAACTGAGAAGATCATGAAATTTGCTAAGTGCAGGGGCCATAACTCCTGTAGAAATGAGTCAATAAAATTGAAACACAAACTTGATTTGTATCACACTAAGATATATTCACATACCAAAAATGATTTCAATATCTGCAATACCATGGAAGAAAAGTCCGGAAAACTGAGAATTTCATTAAATTTGCTAATTCCAGGGGCCGTAACTCTTGTAAAAATAGGTCAATCGGAACCAAACTCGAACTTGATCTGTATAACACTAAGATATAATGACATATAAAAAAATTTCAATATCTACAACAACAGCCGAGAAAAGTCCGGAAAACTGAGAATTTCATGAAATTTGCTAAGTCCAGGGGCCATAATTCTTGTAGAAATATGTCAATCGAAACCAAACTCGAACTTGATCTGTATCACATTGAGATAAAATCACATACCAAAAATGAGATCAATATCTGCAAGGACAGCGAAAAAAAGTATGGAAAACAGAATTTCATGAAATTTGCTAAGTCCAGGGGCCATAACTCTTCTAAAAATAGGTCAATCGGAACCAAACTCGAACTTGATCTGTATCGCATTGAGATAAACTAACATACCAAATATGAGATCAATATCTGCAACAACAGCATAAAAACCTGGAAAACTGAGAATTTCATGAAATTTGCTAAGTCCAGGGGCCATAACTCTTGTAAAAATAGATCAATCGGAACCAAACTCGAACTTGATCTGTATCAAATTGAGATAAACTCACATACCAAAAATGAGATCAATATCTGCAACGACAGCATAAAAAAGTCTGGAAAACTGAGAATTTCATGAAATTTGCTAAGTCCAGGGGCCATAACTCTTTTAAAAATAGGTCAATCGGAACCATTGAGATAATTCACATACCAAAAATGATATCAATATCTGCAAAGACAGCGAAAAAAAGTCTGGAAAACTAAAGTGTGACAGACAGACGGACAGACAAACGGGGTGGAAACTATAAGTCCCCTCCGGCGAGCTGGTAGGGGACTAATAATATGATTTTGATTAAACAGTTGAAGCCCTACATAAAAAATGGCAACACTTCCCAGTAACGCTGTAGATGATAACCTTTGCACTGTATGACAACAACTGTATGTCAAAGTGATAACTTCAGACTTATTGGAGAGATATAACGAGTGAAGGAATTTTAATGGCAGTAGAGAATGTAAACTGCCATCACCGAAAAGTGTACATGACACATTACAAACTCAAGAGTTTTGTTTTTGACAATGGGTAGCAATGATGACAAAAAGCTGTAGGAATAGGTAAAAGAGTTTTTCGACATGGACATAGCAATAACAATATGAACAGTTTGACAATTAATTTTAATTGTAATTTAACATGGCTGCTATCGGCCATCGTAAATAATGCATATTTATCAGATTGTCAAATACCTTTTCTTAAAGCATATTTAAATAATAAAACGAGTAAACAAAATATTGTTTACAACAAATGTAGCTACTTTACAGTGTTTATAAACAGACTCGAATGATGCTAAATTCTCTTTACCTAAATTAAGGAAGTTTTATAAAAACTTTCAAAAGAGTAACCCCAAACTTGATCATGCTCAGCTATACTTTAATTTTACAATATGGTATATATCGTAGCATGCAGCATTGACGCTCTAATATCTTCGTGATTTTGAATTCCTCCACTGTCACGGTGGGTGATCTCCTAACGCAGAACATTCGCTTTTTCTCAAATTTTATATGATACTGATTATTTATCAGAAAAAGGGGAATGTGATGCAGTGTAAGAATGCCTTTGTTATGACATTTGTTTGAGGTTGATCCAAAATAAAACAAATAATATCGTGTTATAAAGCTGGAAAACGTGTAGATGATTCAAGTGAAAGTAGAACGCAGATCGTGTTTGTGCATTATAGAAACCAAATATGGTCCTAAAGCATCAAATCCGTCCATCCTGCTACGTCTTTCGGTATATTTTTGGGCATCATAATTTTACACTCTTTGGCCATATCACATTGTTTAGATTTAGGATCACTGACGAGCGTTAACTACCCGAAAAGTGCATGTCTGGTCCATGTTGCAAAGTTATATGTTCTTAAATGATGCTATAGAACATGAAGACGTTAAACATTCACCTTTATATTGGATGCAACTCATAGCTATGTCATTATTGCACTGCATTACTTTTGTTTGTTAGCTTTGGTTCCCGATTTATCCTGATTTTGTATGCCTTCGGTTTATGATTTTCTGAATTATCGATTTTGTGCTTCATACTGGGATACGGCCACTGGCCACTATCCATAATTGTTATTCTCCATTTTGTTATCAATTATCTGTTTTTACAAAGATAAAGAAAGACCAATTGTTCTACGTTGCAAGATTACCCACCGTAAATGTGGCCTTTGCTATTGTTTTAATGCACAATTTGTGCACTAAGATATTCTGCATGTAAAAGAGTACAACACCGCTGATACATTGTTTGATGAAATATCCATCTTGCACTCATTTGCAGCTAATCAATTTGTAGATATTTATAACCATAGAATTCTTTTAAATTGTCAGTACTAAAATATATGTTATGTTATACCAATTTTATTGTACTAAACAGGTGTTTCGGATACTGAATCCCCGTCAGTAGTACTTAATGTCATACAGGTTGAATAAAGCCAAAGTGAATTTTCCTGACTCCCTGTATAATATAGACTTATAATTACCTTTTCACAAAATTAAGCGGCTCCAAATTTTGTGTAGAGTGTATTCAGAAGCGTATTTAAGTGAAAAATATGGCCAAAAATCGTTTGAGGACAGGCTGCTAGGCACAAGGAGCTTAATGCATGGCCGAAAAAAATATGCCGAAACCCAGCTAAGGAAAGAGCTATGCAGTGAGCGATATACCCCTTAGTTTTAGAAATTTAGCTCCAATTTGATGACAGAAAATTTAGAATATTTTTCAATGCAGTGCGTAAACACTTAATCTAGGCGAGCGATATTAAAGATAACTTTATATATAATTGTAGAAGCTTATCTGATTGAATGTATGCGGTTGTTGAAACAGGAGACCGAATAAACCACAACCGATGTGTATCAATAACATAATATTAAACATCTTCAAATTCAATAGCATCATTATGCAAGATTATCTATAGGTGTTCTATATTCACAAATATTCATAACTCAATTAAAACATCGATTTACTTGAAAAATATGCAATGAATGTGTTCCGAATAAAGTAATGTTATTGTGATAAAAATGAAGTAAAGTCATTCGTAGGGAAGTTTATATGATAATGTCTGCTTGATAAAGGCCGAGAGGCCGACGATTTGTGGACATTGAGTTTTGATTGTTATTTATTGTGATATTCAAGAAAAGGTATTGGAATAAGCATTTCTAACAGCGTCCGATAATAACTTTAAAAAAGCATAAAGGGGTAGGGCCACAAGACCCCTAAATCGGCCCTTGATTTTTCTCTTAAAATAAATTTCATGAAGAATACTTGATATCTCTCATGGAAATACACGAATGTTTACCGCTTTTCATGAAAAGAATTATATCACCAAACAATGTGCCATTTAACTGTAATGACGTCATGAAGTGACGTCATTTTGACGTTATTGACAAAATATGGCAAAAATTGCTTGGAATTTTGTCTTTTGTCGTAAAATTCAATGTGGCCGCATGCGTTAACTGAGATAAAACTTTTATGACAAGAGGATATAATGATAATCTTTCACATATAAATTTTCCATCATAGTTAATGCATGCGGCCATTGCTAATTTAATAGAAATATTGAGTTTTCGCATCAATTTCGCCGAATATGACCTATTTCGATGTTTTCAAAGGGCTAAAAGGTGTTGATAAAAGCAATGTTTACAAAAAGTAGACTCGTGATTCAGTAGAGAACGTTTCAAAATGTCAAATAACACTTAAAAATTCTATGAAGTACAATGTTCAAAATTTATCAAAATTAGGGCCAATATCGGGCTTCGTGGCCCTACCCCTTTGTATTTGTCTGATTGTCATCCTGAACACAATTCTTGATATCCCATCAATATAGGTTGTTAGATGCAATTCGTTTTTCATCCTTGAAGCAGTTCCGGGGGAGAAGATTATTGTACCGTTTTGGATACTTTTGGCACCCATATAAAGTTTCAAATTTTGAGTATTTGTCGAAAATCAAAGCTGAAAATGTGCCGAATGGCTCTGAATAAGATAGTGGAAAGTATGAAACCCCCCCCCCCCTCCCCGTCATTTGAAGACAGAGGAAACACATATGAATTTAAAACTATAAGGTACATGTAGTTGATTAAGCATTATATATTTAACAAGGCATTTTAAAAGTAACCAGAAAATGAGAATAATATTACATGTACGAGGGTTGTCCCAGAAAAACGTAGACATTGCTCACAATTCCTTTATTTAGCGTTAAATCTAAACAAAATTTCCCCAGATGTAAATTGCAGTATCTGGGAAGCATAAAATGCTAATGGAGTTGAAATCTGCCGTTGATATTGAAAATTTATTAGATTATTAGAAGAGCGGTTGGACCGTACCGGAGCAGTCCGAAATTTTCATACGCCAAAAAAGAATCGATAATAAAACCTGTTGAATACTTATCAATGCATGCATAAATAGTACTAAAAGTCTAATCAACAGAAAGAACTGATTTTAGCGGGTACATACATGCTTATTTTCGTCAATGACGTAATAAACAATTTAATTATGAAGGAACTTATAAAGCAATCCCTCATCAATCATTCGAAAGACGGCGACGTCAACATTATTAGCGGAGCAGTAAATGTTACTAAGATATTGTGTTGATCGTGGATTGACCCCTTTTTAGACAAAGTAAGACATGAAAAAATCAGAAAAGTATGGAAATGTTCGCATAGTATTAGTATACATGTATGTACAAGAGATTTGCCGACGAACTGACAGACAAAACTAAACAAGGGCACACGGAGAGGGGCGATATTCAGACAATAAATTTGGCCAGAAACGTCATTGATGAAGACCGACATCGAACAGTAAGGGCGAGGGTCTATATAAGTACATTTACTGTGCAGAAAATCCTGTCAAATTGATTAAATATGTATCTCGTTTCTGCTCAATGCGTGCCAAAGTCTATTATCAAATGTATGAGATGAATTTATGAGTTGCTTCCTTTAGGCATATTCTTAACCGCAGTCGCTGGAATCCATGACGTTACATATCATGCGCCGGTAGACGTCACCCAACATCTTTATTTTTTTCTATAAAAATTTTACTATTGAAGATAAATCATTGATTTTTCATATACAGAAGCCGATTTGTATGTCAAATTTATCAGTGCAAAGTTTATAGAAATGCAGCCCTTTACAATTTTCTTATTGCCGATGTCTACGATTTTCTGGGACAACCCTCGTATATGCTGTGAACGAGTTATTTATTCAAAGAAAGACGAAACATTTCTTCCTCGTATGGTGATAATTCAGACTGTTTAATTTGTTAAGATCAAGGCTAATTCGGAATGTATCAACGTTTTAAGATTCATTTAGCATTCCTGCTTTGGCACGACGTTTTACGGTTTCATTAGATTTTCTGTTTTGGATTTGTGAAAGAATGTACTAGATAAAAAAAAACATGTACTGCATCTTGATCTAAATGTATACTAGAGAAAAAGAAGAAGTAGTACAGGGGTAAAAGATTCAGGGGAATATGGCTAAATTGTGTTAGTCTCCATTAACAGGACAATAGCGAAACCCCGAATGGAGGTAGGGCCAGGTACCTGAGAGGAGTTAACGTCCTCTGACTGCATGCAACACCCAGAAAATTTCGAAATTAAATCATATTATGTTGCGCTATAATGAACTATTTTATTCAACTATGAATTAGTTTGGCTTAAAGCACATTAAAAAAATCTCTCCAAAAGGATATCTGGTACCAGTTTAAGTAGCAGATATGCACGCGCCTTTTTCTTTCTATGAAGTTTATCAGAATGTAAGAATAGTACGGAAATGCTTCAACTCTTTACCTTCTTGAAGAAAATTTCTAATCAGTTTTGATGCATCAGTCTCAGACACGTGTTTAGGATAGTAAATCCTCATCATTGATGCTTCTAGCTAAGGTGATTTTCAGACACAGCCAAAATTCTTTTCAGTCGCGCCTTCTGCTTTAATTTATTTGAATTTAAATTTGAAATGTTAGTTGCGCGAAGTCATACAGATACAGAAGATAAACTGTGATTCGAATCCAGCTTTACTGACATGGCCTACATGTTCTTCGACCTCTTCATTAGCATCTGGATCTTTTTCTGTAAGTACCACAATTATATAGTAAAAATGTGACATATCTGTATGACCTAATTTTATCCTATGTCGTAAATGTTACACTTTATTTGAAATCTTACTTGGATTGATTTTAGTTCATTTGCTACAAAGGAATAATTTTACCCAAAGTTTTACTTTCTCTTTGTAATCTGATAATAGAAAATAGTTTAAATGCACATACATTTACGTCTTTATGATACAAAAATAGTACACGTGTTTATTCAATATACAATATACAGAAACTGAACAAATTCACATTTCAGAACTTCATTCAATGACAGTATGTCATTTTAAGCCTAAAATTATGTGAGGGTGCTTTTCATCATCCCGTTCAAGTTCCCGTTGATATTGCTCGCCTGACTTAACAGTGTTTAGCAGAGCACGGGCTGCATTTCGCACGCCCTTCCTTTTTTTATATCCATTTACATATCCACCTGTGTTATTTAGGTCACAGTGTTTAGCCGTCTTGTTCGTGAGGTCATCTAACAGTGAGGAGCTTATTTTACATTACAATTGTGTGTTCTTCCAGAACTTTGTGCATTCGGAAAAATTGGAAAGTTGTGTGCACGTAATCCGGATAACCGCTCATTGTTACTTGCGTGACAATGGCCGTCCTAAGTCGACACCGATTGCTTCTCGTAGGTTTATGTGTAGTCTTTTGTGTATTATGTCTCTATGTCGTATGACTCTTTTACGTCTCTTGCTGACATTTTCGCCATAGCACTTTCTATATTGACATAACCTCAGCCAGTGTATGTATTTAAGATATTGTTTTCCATTTTCATGCTCGAACATCGACGGCGGATGCAGCTAGCCAACAGGGGATGCTTACTCGTCCCGGGCACCTGGTCCAACCTCTAGTTTGCCAGCAGTCCGTCGGTGCTCAATTTGGTGATATGTTGTGAGTGCTGTTAAGAGTATCGTCAGGATCTTCATTAACTCATTTGTGTCACACGTATGCCCTTTGCCATGTGGAGCTCGTAAAAAATTTCCCACGAGGGGGTTTATAGCAAGTGTTTTGAATATTTTTCCCTGACATTGTCGACATAGCACTTTCTATATAGACATAAACTCGGACAGTGAATGTATTTTGGATATTGTTTTCATTTTCATGCTCGAACATCGACGGCGGATGCGGCTAGTCAACAGGGGATGCTTACTCGTCCCGGGCACCTGGTCCCACCTCTAACTTGCTAGCGGTCTGTCGATGCTCAACTTGGTGATCTCTTGTGAGTGCTGTTGAGATTATCGTCAAGATATTCATTAACTCATTGCTGTGCTTGTCTATTCTCTGTTTTCATATCAGGTGATTTGGTGCTCTGCTTTGAGCACTGAAACCGAGTCTTGTTGGAGATCCCCTCCTTTCTTCCAAAAGTAAACGTAAGCAGTATATCTTTCGATGCATTGCTATGTCTTCGCTAGCTGTTTTTTCGATGAGTTTTTGAATTGAAGTTCTATAAATTTTCACTTTTTGAATTGCTTTTATCTTTTCTATGTTTATTACTAATTATTATCTAAATGCGCGTCTTGTGCACTTATCCACGTGCATTATTTATTATTTTTAAATGTACAATGTGCACTTAAATTGTAACCATAGAACAAACATTTCAATAAAGGATTAAAAGAAATGCAACGAAGGCCCAAAACTTACAATTTTTTTTCATCTGAAAGATCATGTTCAGAAATGTTCAAACTCTTATTTTAGTTATTTAAGCCCATTTCCATGAAACAAAAAGTAATTTTACCCTTTACTTAGCTCTATTGCATTTGTAATTGTTATTGCATTTTAAAACATTCCTTCCAAACTTAAAAACCCTTACATCGGAAATCTTCAATTGAATAAGTAGGAACATGTTTGCATGTACAATGTTGAAAACGTTTTGATGTATTCAAAAGGAGATAACGTACAATTTAGTTAAATATCATGTACTAAGAAGTACAAGCAGAAGTACTGAGATGTACGCAACTTTCAAAACCAGAAAAAGATAAAATGTTCTTTTCTGGACATTATGCACATGTTCGTATACATGTATCTTGCAACATGGCAACAAAGAACCTAATAGTAGGTTACCTCACAGTTTTTAAAGTAACACAAAAAGACTGATCTCGTTGCCATGGGAACCGGAACTCACATATACCGAAAACCTTACTTTTTGCAATCATGACATTATATATATCCATTATGCAGAAAATCATGAAAATCCATGACATGCCGTGGCACCAGAATTTTTGTGGTAACAGAGAATGGGTCTTAAAACTTTCAAGGTCAAAGGTAAATGTTTAACTTCAGTAGATTTTCGTGACGACTCAATACTTTATTTCTCTGGAGATGCACTGCAAATTGTCTGATATATATTTTTTTCAAACAAAAAGACAGAAAACTTTAAAACAACCATACACATTTGCAGGATCAACTTCCTTTAATGTGTTGTCTTTCGTATTTCAATGAAAAATATCTGGCATTGTTTCTCAATCTATCTTCGTAATGTGTCCTATTTTTCTTGTTGTGGTTATTGCATGTTCGTTGTTTTGCACTATGTTTTTAAGTTGATAATCATTGGCCCTATTCAAATTAGGCAAGTCGTGGAAAATTCACATTTGTATAGATTCAATAGATTCATAGATTCAAAGCTATATCTCATTGACAGAATGGCAAATTTTACGAGGTCAGGATATTGTTTAGAACTTCTATTTTCCTAGTTTCAATTTAAGGCGCATTATTCCACAGCAAATATTTGTTATATAATTTTCATGTTGTTATGTTTATTCCAGATTTAATTTAAGATGAAGTATACATTCAATGGAGATTTCTTGATCAGGCTGTAGGATTTTATTTTTTATATTCTTTTTGTGCATGTTGTTGTTCTTCAATATCGGTATATAAAAACAGACACTCACACAAGTTTTAATCGTCCTTTAATTATTTGTTTGTTACTTTCGTTGATCAATGGAATCCGTGTGACAATGTTTGTTCATGACGTTTTACATCCTATTTCTCATTTCTTTGTCTATTGCGTATGCATGCATGTTCCGATGTGATAATTTATTGTAATGTATTCTTATGAAGATCTGTTCCTTATCTTGTATACCATTTTTGTTGATAGGAACTCGGCAATAAAATATCTATGCCCTTGATTTTCTAATTATCGGAAGCTATAAAAATTAAATGTCAAATCTGAGAATTTTTCCCTAAAATATAAGGACTTTGGCGCAGAAGTGAGAACTAAAAAAACTAAGAAAAAGCTGATGTCGAAGAGACAAAAGACGACACCGTTAGGATGGATAATTCAGATTTTTTAGCGTTCCAAGTAAAACTTGTGCAAAGTAAATAGTTTACGAATTGTATATCCTTATAAACTGATGCAGTACCTAGGGAGGTTTTCAAAACAGAGCTTCCATAAAAAGGATATTCAAATGAACATTTTATTTTTCAACTGTTTATTAAAGAGAATCAGATAGAATAACAATGCTTTGGCTAAGATATTATTGAATTATATCTTACAAGCTAGAGAATATGTAAATTAATCATACATGAGTTTTCCATGTAGGGTCTGCAGAATAGTATACCATTCCTTGGTCAATTTCGCAATCATAATATATATTATCATCTGTTTATGCTCATGAAATTATCTTTGATCCTTTGCTAGGATACTTTAAATGAGTTTCAATCATGCAGAAAGGAAGAAATATTCATAAAATACTACATTAAGTCAAACAATTCTTCCATGAATTTTTATTGTTTTAAAATCCATTTCATTAAGATCATCGTGTGTTGATACATTAATCTGTCTATTGACGTCGACTTTTCCAGTTCGAACCGTCTGTAATGTCTTATGTAGAAGTTTCCGATGTAGGTAAATCGTCGTCACTTCCAGTATAAACAAGCTGCACACAACAGATGGAACATGGCCCTCGATAACAGCTTCTGAAAAGTTACTAGCAAACCTATCAGCCCTACGGAATGTTTCATCTTTTCGATCAGTTATTTCGAAATTGCTCTGTCTTGCTGAATGGGTAGTTAAATCAATTATACGAGCACCAGTCATTTCGCAAAGTTTTTCTACATCGATTCTGACGATCCTTAGAGTATGTCAAGACAAAGATTTGCAAGTTTCCTTACGGACTAATAGTTTGAGCAGGTTGAAATATACTGCGATTCCTCTCTGCCACGACTTCCGTATGCAACATGATGAACCAGTGTACTTATAGCAAACTAGTCCTTAGCCGTAAGTCCATCCTCTGGATCTTCCAAGGAATTTAATAGACGATATAGATACTTAAATTTTATATTTTTCACTTCAGCCATGTTTGTTTTTCAAACACCTGTTTGTATCGATGAAACAATGTACAATCTAAACTTTCATTCAAAACAAAATAAGGACATGTGATAGTGATATGATATCAATGTTTTGAGAAGATCGAAAGCGAAGCTTGACTTTTGAAAAAGGTTTTTTTTTTTTGTATGTTTTCATCTCTTTTCTAAGCCATTATCAGAAAATTAGAGACGGTAAATCGTATTGGTTGGAACGTCGATGTAGTAATGCACATCAAGGGCTAACACATGGACAGCTTTTGTATACCCAACCGTAATTGTGATGCCTGAGTATCATTATAACTTCGGTATCTTCATGAACATCGACGGCGGGTGCGGCTAGCCAACAGGGGATGCTTACTCCTCCCGGGCACCTGGTCCCACCTCTAGCTTGATAGGGGTCCGTCGATGCCCAATTTGGTCTCTATTGTGAGTGCTGTTGAGATTATCGTCAGGATCTTCTTTAGCTCATTTGGGATAGAAACGTTGGCTTTGTGATTCCCGAAAATAAATCCCTTGGGAAAATTTAACATGGGAATATATATTACATGTCTTCTTTGATTATTTTCTCTTTTTCTCAGGTAAGTTATTGAACACTTGCTTGAAAGGAAAAACAAATTACAATAAGACTCGGTTGCACAACTCACAGCAAAACACCCTACTGCGAAAACGCAAAGTTGAAATACAAAGCAAGAGACACAAAAAGACGAAGAAAACCAAATAGGTCACAAAACAACCAAACACGAAAGACTACACAAATAAACGAGACTAATTTTCAACGCAAGATTAATAAATCCTTCACCAGATGTGATCAGGGACAAAGAAATCCAACCCGAGTGTCAAGGATTTGCTTGTACATCGACTAGGCTTTCCGAGTCGTGGACAAAAGCAAATCCTGGACACGAGGGTTAGATTTCCGTGCCCCTGATCACATCTTGGGATTGATTATTTTTCTCTCACTATCTAAAAGAGCTCAAAAATGAGGTTTTTATGTATTGTTTTTCATATTATGACCAGCCAACGCTGCAATCATGTATGAAGTCACAATGACGTTACAGTTAAAAACACTTCCGGAATGGGCTTATCTCACCCTGGCGGGTGAGACTAATAGGTTCTATCACGATCTACTGAGTGAAACATAAAAATTTACACGAGTGACTGAAATTTTATTGTAAAATATTTTTTAAGAACTTTGTAATGAAAATCGAAATTATCTTTCTTTGTACGTCAGAAATACAAAATACTCTTTGATGTGAAGATTCAAAATTTTGGGTGCCGGATATGTCCTTAATGCACATGGTAAATTTCAATTTCTGGCTCAAATGGTTTGGGCTCTAATCTGTTTACAAGGTAAAAGTAGGCATCCCTTCCCCTTACGCATATTTTCTCAATGTTCTGACAAAAGATTTTAAAAGCCGTTATTCATGTATATGTAAAAGAATATACTTTTTTCTTGAAGTGTATGAGATGTGTATGAAAGATTTAAACATTTTGACCAAAAAGAGATTTTAAATGATTTTATAAAATATTTTAACCAAAATTTCTATTTTTAGCCCCAAAAGGACCTTGACTTTTGACCTATGACCATGAAAATCAATAGGGTTCTTTGTATCCATGTACTCAATTCACATGGTAAATATGAATTTCTTAGCACAACTGGTTTGGGCTCCATCTTGTTTACAAGGAAAACTATATGTATGCATATGTTCAACGTTTTCAAATTGATTAGCATCATTTTAGAGAAGATAAATTTACAGCATGGACCAGACATGCACATTTATATATTGAATTCCCCCTATTTTTCCACATTATTTCTCACTTGTCTGAAAAATGATTAAAAAACCTGTTATATATGTTAAGGAATTTTTTTTTTCTTGAATTGTTAGACATTTCAAAACATTTTGACCAAAAATAGATTTTTAAGTAAATTTGTAAGATATTTTCACTCAAAAATCTATTTTTTGCCCCAAAATGACACTGACCTTTGACCTATGACCATGAAAATTGAAAGGGTTCTTTGTCTTCATATACTCAATACACATGGTAAATATGAAGTTCCTACATGTAGCACAACTGGTTTGGGCTCCATCTTGTCTACAAGGTAAAAGTGGGCATCGATTGACCTCCCCTTCCCCTTACACATTATTTCTCAATTTTCTGACCAAAGATTTAAAAACGCGTTACAGTATATATGTAAGAGAATATACCTTTTCCTTGAAGTGTATGGAATGTCAACACATTTTGACCAAAAAAAACATTTTAAATGAATTTTTAAAATATGTTCACCCAAATATCTATTTTTACCCCCAAAATGACCTTGACCTTTGACCTATGACCATGAAAATCAATATGGTTCTTCGTCTTCATATACTCAAAGGAGGGGATCTCCAACAACACCAGGTTGTAGCACCCACACCAAAACCCCAAAACACCCAATGCAAAAACACAAAGCAGACAAGCACAGAAAGAGACGCGTAAGGGACCAGGAAAACACAAGGTAAATATGAATTTCCTAGCACAACTTGTTTGGGCTCTATCTTCTTTACACGGAAAACTACATGTATGCATTTATTGAACACCCCCTTCTTCTTCCACAACATTTCTCAATTGTCTGACAAAAGATTTTAAAACCCTATATATATAAGAAAGGATTATACTTTTTTCTTGAAGTCTATAAAATTTCAAAACATTTTGACAGAAAATAGATTTTTAATGAATTTTCAAAATATCTTCACTCAAATATCTATTTTTGGCCCCAAAATGACCTTGACCATTGACCTACGACCTTGAAAATCAATAGGGTTCATTGTCTTGAAATACTCATTCCACATGGAAAATTTGAAATTCCTTGCTCAACTTGTTTGAGCTCTATCTTGTTTACAAGGAAATAAAATACATGTATGCATCATATATTGAACCCCCCCCCCTTTCCCCTTCCGCATAGTTTCTCAATTTTATGACAAAAGATTTAAAAACCCGTTACATATGTGAAAAAGTATACCTTTTTCTTGATGTATATGAATTCTCAAAACATTTTGATCAAAAACAGATTTCTGATGATTTTAAAAAGATTATTTTGACCCAAATATCACACAGGTTTAGGTCTACGTTCATTACACTGGTGGCGGCGGTTAAACCATTTTTTTTTTAAGTTTTGCACCAGTTTAAACTTTTAGTAAAACTATTTTGATCAGATACAGAGAAAGAGACGCATTTCAGAACATTTTTGCCATAATATTTGATAGAAAGGACTAAGTGCGCTAACCCCTTAAATCAGCCCTATAATTTCGACAAAAAATGCTTTTGATATACATGTAATAATAAATATCAATTATCACTTTTTGCAATGTTGAATGTTTGAGAAAATACCGCGTCATATTTTTGAGCCCTCGTAACGTCATGCGCGTGATGTATGACATCATGTTCTGACGTCATTTGCCCTCAATGATGCAAAACAAAGAAAAATCATCGTATTTTACATACAAGTCTTCAAATTCATCAATGATCCAGACCTCGCCCACGATATTTTTTATGCAAATGAAAAGGCCGATCAGATATCCATCGATTGGTACAAAAATTATCATTGGCAAGGCAGGATCGATACTTAATTTCATAAATTTCTATCGAATCTCGCTCATTTATTGATATTTTCAATGATTTCAACTTTTTTAGACGTTTTTAGCGACGTATTTTTCAGTATAGGACTGTGAAATCGAAGTAAGCTTTCCTGATATGGATTCACCATACATTTGACATTTTAAAAACTAGAATATTATGAATGTAGGAAAAACTTTGAAAATAGGGACGATATGGCAGGTTACCGCACCTACTTCTTTACATTGCGATAGAGATGTTTCTTAGAAATAGAAAAAAGGAAGATGAGAACTTCGGAACATGAGGCCAAAATGGCCAATTAAGCTCACGGAGCGAAAAAAAAAGAAGTAAAAATTACCAAAACGAGACGGAAAACTACATAGAAAACAGATTTGCCGATAAAAGTTACACGGACAATTCAAGAATGCTTGTGTAAGAAGTGATTATTGCGATAATTATCGTTTTGATGGTAGTAACTAACCTAACCATCCGAGAGATGCGCGTATAACTGCTGAATGTGAGTATGACAATAGCTGAACGCAATAATCATGGTTTTGATGGTAGAAACTACCCTAACCATGCAAGGGATGTATGTAAAATGACCCCTCACCACCTTAATAATCATGGTTTTGATGGTAGTAACTACTCTAACCATGCAAGGGATGTATGTAAAATGACCCCTCACCACCTTAATAATCATGGTTTTGATGGTAGTAATTGCCCTAACCATGCGAGACATGAGTAAATGAGAAATAATTGTAGTTTGATATTTATGGTAGTAAGAGAAGGGAGGAGATCTCCAACAAGACCCCGTTGCAGCATCAACAGCAAAACTCCAAAACACCCGATGCATAAACACAAAAGACGAGTACAGCACGAGGAAAAAAAAAGAGACACACGACATGTAAATATCAAACACAAAAGACTACACATAAACCGACGAGACCAATGGGCAACCGGTGCCAGGGAGGGATGGCAGGATTTGGAGGGAAGGGAGCCAAGGGAGATAGATAGAGAGGAGGACGGGAGGAAGGGAGAAGCTGGATGGGAAATGAGACAATGAATTCTTTTTTAAAGATGTCTTCTTTTAATCCGGATAGTATATTCAAAGTAGTCTGTAATGGCTTCGATTTTGACAAACAGATCCACTATTTTGGTGGATAATTTCATAAATGTTTTGACTTCGATAGCCAAAGTGGTAAATTTTTTTCGCATGCCTACAATATTATATGATTTTACTACATGTACATTTTAATTCATTTTACCGTATATACTTTTAGAGAAAGGGTACCTTTGATAAAACAATAAAAAAAGTTGATTTTTTTTTTTTTTGGTAAAGTGATAATTTTCATTCACATTACAGAAATGTTAGTGCAGAGATTCATATTTACGAGAAATTATACCGTAAATCAGTCTAATAAGTTCATATTTCTCAATAAACGAAAATTCGTCGAGCCCCATACCAACTTTGCGTCGAACCCCCGGACCAACATTAAATTTTCGATATAAATTGTTCTCTAACTCCTAAATCAAGAACGCAGAAATTGTCCAAAGTTGTTGAATATTATTTCAATGTATATTGTTGCCTGTCAGATGATTCATAGGTACCAGAACATCAATTTTAGCAAAGAAAGTTTGATAAATATGCAATTTGACAGGGTAGTACCTTTATTGTCCATGAATGTTCTCGACTTCTATAGTTTGTACCTAGCATAACATAGCATCAGAAGATAGAGTAGGCTTTCCCTCAACTCGTGAGCATGTCCTTTTTCTGATATTTGCAACATGGTGCATACACAAATATAAAGTATTTCTGTCATTTCTGAAAACAAAACATATCGTTACAAGAGAAAAATATTTCTTTCATCAAAAAATAAACGTTGTTGTTGATTTGTGCTTTAAGGCCCCTTCACCTATAGACGAATCCATAGAACGAAGCCTTGCGAATGAGTAAAATTTGTCAAACTTGACGAATTTTGAACGAAAACGGTGTTGAAAAATATTATCATAACGAAATGCAAACGCAATGGAATTGTTTATTGCGAATAAGAAACGAAGCACTGCGAATTGTTACGACTTCGCGCTATGATACGTTAGAAAGAGCATTGTGTATTTGTTTTTTCACTTGCGATTAGGAGCATTAATATGCGAAATTTACGCAGCGTTGCGCATTGATACGAACGCTTCCTAAGCTAACCGCACCTGCGTTTAACAGATATGACATTTTCTGTAGACTAACAGACGTTAGTACAATTATGCCAAGAGGAAAGGGGAAAGGTACGTGTAGAGGATCGGAAAGGAAACAGCCAGGAAATCGGCCTAGTAGTCCTAATCCATAAGAACTATTTAGCTGTTTTTGTAATATACACTAAACGTGAAAATAAACTTCATGAACTATTTGTTCAAAGCAAATTATTGATGTTTTTATGATCACCGATAAAAGCTGGTCTTTGAGTCCATCATTTAGTCCAACTCTCTATCTGTCCGTCTGAGCTCATACATGTACATCCTTATATAAAATGTATATACATCAGAATTTTTTTTCAGAAGTTTGTTCATTTGGATAACGCCACTTTGGGTCAAAGGTCACTTAATGTCGTTCAGAAGTCAAGGTCACTTTATAGCTAAATTATAGCATTTAATTCATAAAATATTTCAAAGATTCATTAAAATGTATTTCTTGCCCAAATGATATGAAAGAATATATATACAATGTTAGTAAAATATATCTATGCAATCATTAATAATATAAGAGTTATAATTATATAAAGGGGGATACACTCAACTTCTTATGTATAGGCTGTTCATATTAACATCATACATCGACATTTTTTTTTTTTTTTTTTTGGATTGTGGGCTTTTTGACATGTCACTAAAATGCGCAATTTCTTAAAGATCAAGGTCATTTGTTAACCAATGATAATATAGGATATGAAAATACTAATTCAGCAGACTTCACAAAATGTTTTGCATGATCTGAGCTTTCCCTCAAAGGTATTCAAGGTAATTTAAGGATTAAAGGTCAAGATTATAGATATGAACTTGTCGTTTCAGGTTATTAATATGAAAAAGAAATTAACAAACACATGAAATTCTTATTAATCTCTTAAAGGTCAAGGCCACCCAGAAAACAGAAGTTCATTAAGACTGAATTGTTTTGGGGGTATAGTTTTCTTTGTCAATTCTATTCTTTTTTTTTTTTTGGTTCAGAAGCAGTGATATGCAGCCAAAAAGTCCAATTTCTTGATGGTTCTAGGATTTTCTTTCCTGAGCTCAACAATGAGTTGATCATTAATTCCAAATGGGCGCCACATGTCGAAATGCAGCCATGGTATTCTCAAGATACGACCTGCTCTGGCTTCTCTTCTCCATCTGATACGGCATCTGATATACTGATAGATGTTGAGTTGTTGCCGTAGCACTTCTTATAGGCTATTGCAGTCGTACACTGAAGAACCAGACGTTGTGTATCTTCCATTTGAACAAGTAATTTCCAGAATAATTCCCTTTTCACAATAAAAATAAATAAATTTGTAAGATGTTTCGAAAAGTGTTCGTTGCTATTCGTAATGATTATTACTAAAACGTTTTCTGTTCGTTTCGTATCGTCAACTTATCGCAATAATTCGTTTTTATTCGCCGATTGAATTATTTACGCATCGTCGCTATTCGTTACAAGTTGCACCAATAAGTAAAATATCGCAAAGGTACGCTTTCAGTCGCCTGGAATGCAAATACGTTGTGTACATGTTATATGCAAAACAATAGGTCACATTCTAGTCCCTTGCGAACGGCGACGAACAAATAACGAATGCATACCGAATGATTAACGCATTATAACGAATACTTACGAATGATGGACGGAAATTTTATTCGCTGAGAAATTTTGAACATGTACAAAATTTAACGACGAACAGAAAAACCGGAACGAATCAAGACGCTCACAAACGAATCCGCGCGAAGTCGACAACGAAGTATAACGTTGATATGCAAACGGAAACGAATTTTGCAAAAACCTTATTCGCCAGTTTGCGCAAGTTGACGTTGGAGGGCTTTCGTCCAAATGTGAAGGGGCCTTTAAAATTGTAATATTAGATATATATATTCTATACAATACTCGATACTAATGTATTACAATCAATAAAATCATCGATAACATTATTGAAGCTTGAATAAGTTGTTCGTAGTGCATGTAAGTATATAAGTTTATGCGCTCTTTGGAAAATAAGTTTTGGTTTCGTTTTAATTTCTTAGTATCATCCTGTTTTTTAAAAATCCCATCTTCGCTGTTTATAGCCGTGTACCGGATATTTGTACTATATGTATTTGTCGGCGTATTGTTACTATCGAAGCGGTAAACAAGTATGACATAGCCCTTACTTTTAGAATTGGACAATTATTTGTGAAGAAAATATGATTTTATATATGGAGTTGAATTCATGCAAATAATTCTGTGATGGTAAACTCAACATTTAAACCCCAAAATAGAGATTTTGATCGGATGGTAATAGTAAAATAACACAAAATTAACCTTCCAATACACCTAAAATTTTATTATTTTTTAACGAAAGGAAATACCGTTGCAGATCATGATTCTGTGCACAGTCTATGTAGAATATCATTACTATTAAATATTAATCAAGAGTGATGTAGAAATAGCATCTTTATTTTACATACGAGCTCAACAAAGACATTGTTTGTGTAAGGCATGTTGTTAACCGACTCTGTGGCTTGTTGAAAATTCAGCGTCGACGAGGTGATTTATCGACGAAATGAATATCGACGATGCCTTGTTAGTTTTGAACTTTAAGCGAACAGTACATGTAGCTCGACTCACGATGACTGCTCTATATAAGTAACCCCACCCCCCGGCGGCTATCCGAGAGGCGCCTAGCCCTCAAATCAAAATCTGTATATTTGGTACTTGCTCTGGCATAATGTATAATTTGAAATATAAATATACCATATATAGGCCATGAAGGAACATTGCTAATAAAGTATTAACAGGTCCATAAGAAAACGAATAGTTTTTCATAATTTCTTTCTAAATTGTTTATTTTCTCTCAAATTTGGAATAATGATTCAAAATGAAGAGCACTAAATAAAAATTCTAAGATTTTTGCAATAGCATATTTTGATTTTCGTGTGACCATTGGAAAAATCCAAAGGTCATATTTTTTACTAGGGATGTGATTAGGAACAGCGGCACAGAATATAAGTATCAATGCATAATAATTATCTATGTTGAAATTAGCATAAATTTTACATTTATAGTCATTGATAGATCACTATGAAAAACATCATTATTATATTCAAATAGAATCGTGTGTAAATAATCACAAGCGTAAGCGCCTTATCGTGTTACATACTGGGACTACCATAGAAGGGCTTATAAAAGTTTGTACAGGACCTTGTGTTTGTCTTTAAAACCAAAGACGGAGACTACCACAATGCAATGAATTCAGACGTATTCCTTGATTGGTTCGAAAATCATTACTTTCTGCTCTTAAAGCACCAAGTATTACAGTACTAGATAATTTATAGCAATTGTGAAATGCAAATTATGAAAAATATCTTTGGTTTCGTTCTATTTTCTAAGTTTCCATCCTCTTATATCAAATATCAATTTATTTTTGGCAGCATTAATTTTTTTGACTGGTAATTATATTGAATTTATAAGTTTCATACAAAATTCATTTTATTCAAAAACCTGTAAAAATATTTCTTTCATGAAAACGTTTTTTAAATAATCATTTTTAGAGGAATAATAAATTTTATCTTTTTATCGTCTTTGTTTATTATATGAAGTAATAGAACAAATACATTGTATGTTTAACCCCTGATTGACTCGTCAAGCATGCAGAGGCAGACTTTAAAAGACAATATTATTTATTTATGCCCGTAATTAATCAGATACCTTCCATATTTCAATCCCACCCCCTGCATGTCGTTTCTTATCGGTTATTTATGTCTTTGTTTCACACACACATAAAACGGAAAAGAAATATGTAGAACAAGAGTGTAGTCTAAAAATAAATTCAAGTAAAAAAGAAATAGAAAATACTAATATTCTCTTATTAAGAGCAAAAATATATATTACTTCGACAAATCCCAAGCCCCCCCCCCCTCCCTTTACATTTATCCCCAAATAAGATTGATAGTCCCTATTCTTTTTAAATCAGAACTCCCTTTAATCAGCAGATTTATAATGAAACGGAGTCATCTACTTTGCTTAGTCATGCAAACTACAATTTTGCAAAACAGATTATCATGAAGACTACAAACCATGACTTATACTTAGAAACCAGATGGAGGTGATATAAATATCGATCAACATATCACGTATAAGTAGTATCATTTCTTTGTCGTTTACAGTTCCTCAGACATTGTAGAGTATGGATGGCAGTATGATATAATGTTTCTGGTGAACAACTTTTCACATTGCGGTTTTTGTCCATCATATAAAATGTAAATGACATATTAGGTGTTGGCACGTTGTTTTTTTTTTGTGTACATTAACACAACAGCTTCATGGAATGTATCGCCGACAATATTCAGAGGCGAACAGCAAAAAATATTTTTATCCATTCTTTTGTCAAATAATTCCTTCCTCTGTATGAACAATTGACTCCTTTGCACATGTAATTGTTTCTTTTAATTGTTCTAGTTTCTCCTCATTGCTTAATATTATTTGCATTTTGTCCATCGAATCATTGCGATTTGCTGTGCTTTCTACATTGTATTAAGGTATACATGGTGTGTTTCTTAAATGTTTAGACTTTTGGCAAACGTTTCTCTGTTATAAGAATTACGAAAAGGCATATGATGCTTTACGTCTAGAGTTTCACTTTGTCGATGAATGAAAGAAAGGAGGGAAATCTACAACAGAAGTTTACATCTAAAACACACAGATGTTAGTCAGATCACCAACGTGCCACTTTTCGTTGATTCGTTAAATATTCGATCTAAGGAAATTAAATAAAATATTATATAATTATATATATACATAAAATATTGTTGAATTTTCATATCTCACATAACAGGTTAAAACAAAGGCAAACTACTTCTACTTCCAGAATAGATCAGCTCAACGCAGTCTGATGGAATATGGCCAACTATCACCACTTCAGAAAATCTCTCTGCATGTACATTTGCGTTGCAATATGCCGCACCATCTCTATCTTCAAAATTTAACTTCCGATTCAAATTACTGGTCAAGTCGAACACTCGAACGTTGGAAGGAAGGCGTCTGAGGTCGATTCTTACGATTCTGATATGGTCATCTCTACAAATACTTGCAAGTTCCATCACTGACCTAGCTGTAGTTAGAGCAAGTTGATATGTATTGGGAACTCTGACCCCTACTTCCGTATGCAACATGATCAACAAGTCTTATTTTGGCAGAAGGCGCCTTAGCTGTCAATCCTTTCTCTGGATCTTCGTCAAAACGAAGTAGGCGGTAAAGATAAGTAAAGGCCATCTTTCCAAATTTCTATATTCAGAAATATCCTATTTATTTCCTGTTCTGTTTACTCTAAGCTTTCAAAATGTTTATATGTATTACATAACAACGACTTTATGGAAATACCCTAAGATTTTTTTAGGACATATGTTATTCATGTGACTTTTTTTCTGGATTTGCATAGAAAGCGTCCAATGAATCATGCTGAAGAGGGTATCAGTAAAATAATAACCGAAATAAAAACTGTTATATTTAATATTAGTGATTTTCGTTTTATCTTTAATTTGAATCATTGCCCTTAAAAGAAGTTTTAGTTTCGTTTTCTTTTCGAAGAACCGATTTGACATGTATTGACTATTTAAAAGGAAGTATAGTATATTAATTGCGATAACAATAGCTCTGAAAATTATAAAATCTATTTCATTTAGGAAATTGGCAGAGAGGGAATGATGTATATTTATCAGATTGTCCAATATTTTTTTTTTCTTGTAGCATACATTGTATATATTATATTTAAATTATAAAACGAGTATAAAAATATAATACATAACACAACTTCTTTCTCGGTATTACATGTAATACTAGTGGACAGTTTTCTATTGGAAACTATTTCAGTGCTTTACGATATTCCTGAACAGACTCAATTTATGCTAAATTTTCTTTATATCCCACCCATCCTGCTACGTTTTTGGTAATTTTTTGTACATAATAATTTTCACACTCTTTGGCAATATCAAATAGTTTAGATTGAGGATCACTGACGAGGGTTAAATACCCGAAAGGTGCATGTCTGGTCCATGCTGAAAATTTATCTGCTCTTAAATGATGCTATTGAATTTGAAGACGTTTAACATTTGAACCACTTGATGAGTGTCACTGCTGGTGAACCAGAAGTCCCCGAGGGCACATGTTGCCAAGTTCCATCAACTTCGGTTGATCGTCTGTCTCTTCAACGCATTCGAACATTTCTGTTATCAAAATTTCTTGAAATTTCTAAAACGTGGGTCCTGTAGCATCATATCCCACTCATTCTGTTACGTCTTTCGGTAATTTTTGTACATAATAATTTTCACACTCTTTGGTACATGTAATATCACATAGTTTAGATAGAGGATCACTGACGAGGGTTTAATACCCGAAACGTGCATGTCTGGTCCATGCTGAAAATTTATCTGCCCTTAAATGATGCTATTGAATTTGAAGACGTTTAACATAAGTTTACTACTTTAACTTTGGAAGTTTAATGCATACTATAAAAGAGTATTCCCCACCTGCAGACAAGGCAGCTAACAACACTATAATCATTTGAAAACACTACTACATTTCAGTTTTACTTTCGGAACTTTCTATAGCGAAACCATTCCTTCCATTTTACAATTTCGAAGGGTTCCAATTCTATACCTTCTTGAAGAAAATTCCAAACATACCTCCATGCACCAGACACGTGTTTCGAATATCAGAATCTCATCAGTGATGCTTCAAGCGGAGCCACCAAAAATCATTTCAGTAGCGCCCTCTTTACTTTTTTAAAAATTTAGATTTGTACATTTACATTACAGAGAGTGCGCTGCTCCAAATGTCCTGTAGGGTCGATTCAGTAGCATATCCAAATAAAATCTGTTCAAAATAAGATAGGAGGGATGGTGCTTAGATGTTAAACTCCTTTAATTTCGATGATATTTATCGGTGAAATGGCTAGTTTCCGAAATAGCAATATATATATATATATATATGACGGCCGTCAAGCGAAAACCACCCTTATCTGTCTATGACGTCAAAACGAGAAATCAGACTGTAAAGACGACGTCAACATTTCGCGTATTTTTCGCGTTACGTGTTGCGATAACTTTTCAATAACGCGGACGTCAACGTCATCAATAAAATCTATGCCACAGAATGTTACATATAGTATATTACTATTTTGACTTTTAAGTATGTTATGAAATCCTCTTCTAAAAATAAAGTTATAAAACAAGGATTTCTCATCTCAATTTTTTTTTCAATCAGTGTGACCATGCAACGAACTGGACCCGTAAGCGCGTAGGGGAAAACATTTTCAATTAAACTTTTATAGAGAAAGAGAGAGAGACGTATGTTTTCACATTTCTTTTTCTTATTTTTTTCATCTTCTAGTACTTAACATCAATTATAAATCGCGGGTCCGAAACGGCCAAGGATATGTTTGATCCGCGATTTATGTTAATGAGTACTTAGTTTTCAAAGAAATATGGTACAGCGGTTATCAGTCTCATAAATATCCTCCTATAGACTGATTTTCACAAATTTCATCTTTCGTTCATAGAAGGAAAAAAACAAAGCGTTTTGATTGAAATAGAGAGAAAGCAAGATACTAGAATGAGAAATAAATGAACCTATAGCAGTAAGAAACTGAATTCTAAACTTAAAATCCGTATCATGTCTTCAGAATGGTTCTACAAATGACTACATTAAATACATATTTTTTTCTGTATTGCATAGATACATGTACATATAGGATTTTTTTCTCAAATCGTAGACTGAAACCCCACCCCCTTTTGACGGATTGGAGACCGAAATAAAATATATGCCCATGAATTAGCTCTATTAGTATTTGTTTTCATTATACACGAAGAAAGTGGATAAGAGAGAGAGAGAGAGAGAGAGAGATTGAGATTAATTTAATTTATTGTATATCTATATTACTTTAAAACAAGTCTCAATTTTTCTAATGTGCGTGAAAAATGAGGCTACATCAAGTGGCGACCTCTATAATACATACTATGCATATGGGTATATTCAATTGTCGCCAACGATTAACGGAAATGGATTCTCGCGGAGAGAGATTTCTGTAGCTGCGGTGTTTTTTCTTCCTATGTATATTCTTTAGGGAGGGGGGGGGTATATTAATAATTGACATAAAATTAAGCCGGATATGAAAAATAACCATAATTATATGATTTGGATTTTCTCCGACTTTGTGCACTTCACCACGGAAAATGATAAAACATGCAAATCCGCATACCTTCTCCCTAAAATAAAAATTGAAGACTTAAAAAACCATAAACTAAAAGCGTAACAATTAAATGAAATAAAGCAAAGAACTACTCCCCACAAAATTCTTTAATTCATTCCTTACTTACAAAATAAAAATATGAATTTAATAAGTTTTGAAGCATAAAAGTATGAGAAAAATAATGCAATTATTGATAAATGGAGAAGAATAACCTTGAAATATTAGGTTATGGAGAAACTTTTGAATTCTTCGTATATGGAGGGAATGAGAAAATGTTTTGAGAGAAAAAGTGACTCAGGGCATAAATAAACAAAACACTGAAGGTTGAATCTGTGTGCAGTGGATAATAAAAAATTCCAGCGCGGATCTAGAGAAGTTACGGGGGGTTAAGAGGTCAAGCTACCCTGGAATTACCCAAACTGATTATCTTATTTTTATCAACTTGAAATTATTTTTTTTCAAAATCATACGCTGCTCCCCTGATGGACCCCCTCCCCCACCCTTGGGGAAAATCTAGATCTTAGTGTCGTTTTCTGTTGAAATGAACAACAACGTGAACAATGCAAAGTAGTGAAGCAAGTGGAAAAGCAAATATGCAAATGTTATGTATTTATAAAAAGAAGTTACGTATGATTTATGTTCGATATTGTTTTCAAAGTAATATTTAGTCCCCTACCGGCGACGCCGAAGGGGACTCTTAGTTTCCTCTCAGTCTGCCCGTCTGTCCGTCAGTCCATCTGTCCAATTTTCTGTTTCCGGACTTTTTTCTGCAACAAATAGAGATATTCAGTTGGAATTTGATACACGGCTTAGTCTTGGATAGTTACAGAGCAAGTTTGACTTTCATCACGCTTGACCTATTTTTCGATGAGTTATGCGACTAGATGACATGCAAAATTCAGTTTTTGTCAGTTTTCCGGAGCTTTTTCTGCAACATATTGAGATATTCAGGTGAAATTTGATACACAGCTTAGTCTTCGATAGTTACAGAGCAAGTTTGACTTTCGTCACGCTTGACCTTTTTTGTTTTCGGGGAGTTGTGCCCCTTGATGACTTGCAAACTTCAGTTTTTGTCAGTTTTTCCTGAATTTTTCCGTAAAGAAATTGAGATAGTAAGATCAAATTTGATACACAGCTTAGTAATGGATACTTGCAGAGCAATTTTGACTTTCATCGCGCTCAACCTATTTTCCGATGAGTTATGCCCCTTGATAAAACCTCTGCAGTGTTCTTATTTCTGAAGTGAGCTGCATGGATAGTAAGTTTAAATTCATGTTATATTGAAGAGTTCTAGGCAGAGTTGCAGGACATAAATTTATGCCGGTAGCGGACTTAGATCGCTCAGCGATCAGACTTTTATTTATTGGAAAGTTTCGTTTTAAAACAAATTGAAATTGATAGAAAAAATATTTATATAGACCGAATATAACTGTTGTGAGATCATAACTATTTTAAAGTATTATTTTGATAGAATATATGAAAAGATAAAGGCGAGAATGATCATTTTTTCCCGAAAATTTTACAACAGTTACTTAGATACAGGATTCCTGCGAATCGTCGCTGTTGAAGCTAAAAAGCAGCATTTCGATCTGGTATTCTTTGTGTTGTTCAAAATTTCTTATGCGAAATAAAATTTCTTATCTTGATGATATTGCCGAAGTACGGGTTTCAAAAACTGTGAATGGACCAACGTATTATAGCAAGACGTTATAATGCGAGATCCAAGTACAATGTACCTACATCAAAGTATTCAATCTCTGGTATTCGTGAAATATACATGCATAGAAAGTCAATATATCATCAACAGAAATATATGTTGTAGTGCTGAATAATGTTCATTTTGATATATACACAAATCTGTACCTGATATACACACTGAAGTATGACGTCGTCGTGCCATAAACTTTGACGTCGTCAGATTCTTTGCTAAAATGTCGCGTAACGTCATGCAAAAGATTTCAAAGAAGATTTACTGCATTTATCCATATCATATACATACATATCATATATCATTTTGTTCAGAATGAAATGTACTATTGTAATTCGTTGAAAAATAAAATTGCCATATTTTTCACTTAAGGGTGGTTTTCGCTTGACGGCCGTCATATATGATGTCACATTGATAAAAGGCCCAAACAAAGCTTCTTTCAGATGACAGAGCTGGAAAGACGCAAAAGCATCTGGATGAAGTTTCTTCATTTCTACTGTCTATTTCGAAATCAGACTTACCAACTATTTACTGTCTGCCCAAACTTCATAAGTCTCCTTACATATTTCGATTTATATCTAACTCGAGCAATTTTACTTATACTGACAACAGCGTTAACAACAATTAAGGTATCCGTTGTACAACTAAATATCAAGTGTATTATATAGTTAGAATAATTGCATATTTTTAACCTAAATATACCTAATGAGTTCAAGAAGATCCTGACGATAATCTCAACAGCACTCACAATAGAGCACGAAATCAAACATCGACGGACCCCCAGCAAGCCAGAGGTGGGACCAGGTGCCCGGGAGGAGTAAGCATCCCCTGTTGGCTAGCCGCACCCGCCGTCGATGTTTATGAAGCATGGAAATGAAAATATATAAAATTCATGCAATGTCTTACGTACTGTCTATATAGAAAGTGCTATGGCGACAATGTCAGGGAAGTATATTCAAAACACATACTGCCAAACCCCTCGCGGGGAACTTTTTTACGAGCTCCACACGGCAAAGGGCATAAGAGTAATACAACATAAATAATGGTTTCTATCATCAAAGGTCAGCATGCCGACCGTCACTCAAGCCATGGAAACTATCGAGACACTGCCGAGGATTACCGAGATAATTTTAACACTGCTTAAATGGACGAGACGTCCGCGAGATCTTCATTTGTACATTGGATACGTTAAAGATCATGTAACAAAATATTGTGAAACTGCATTCGATAATAGCCACTATATGTAACGTGCGACTGCGATATAACATTTTTTACGGTAATCGCGACAATTTTCTACTGGTTTTTGATGCATTATGGGTAATTTACTGTGTTTCTAGAGTTTTCTCCCAAAAACTCTATCCGTTTTAGTTCCTTTATAAAAAATAAGTATCAATATGTGTTTATAATATCTACATCTATAACTCCAAAGCATAAAAGATACGTAAGTAGTTTTTTTTGCCAGATTTTCCTCTTTATGCCTTTTTGACATTTTTAAACGTAAATCGAACAAATCTTCGATGCTTCAGTCATGTGTATTTTTAGTTTGATAGGATAAAAGAAACATAATAGTTCGAATGTCGTTTGGGTATGCTTTCTGCTAGAAAAATACAAATAACATGCATTCAGGCGACACTTTTTTACGGTAATGGCGACACTTTTTTACGGGTATAGCGACTGTTTTCTACGGTGAGAGAATTGAACCTGCGATTATTTTTTACGGTAACTAGGTATTTGTTCTACAGGCGAAATATCATTTATCTGACGGAGATCAGTTACTTCTTACAACTCCCTACGCACTTAAACAGTAAAAAATATACAACATCATACTACTACAAAGGCATAAAACAAAGGGATAAATGATCTGCATAATGATAAATTGTGTTGTTATACAGATAACCTGCATGGAATCCAAGTTTGAAAGTAGAATAATACGAAACCAATTGCCATTAAGAGATGAAATCAACCATCTATATATAAAAGAAAACATGTTCCTGTATCATACCCTTGTTTGTTAGACTTGAGTGTTAATGAAGAACATGTTATCTATATCGTTTATATAAAGCACATGATATACTAGTAATTTAAGGTTTTCATATTATCTGCTCGGTGATTTGAAATCAACGAAAACGTATAGCACAATGGTAAAAGGTTTGAGAACAGGACAGTATTCTTGGGGAAGGTTAAACGAAAATGAATATGACGCATAAAAATGATGGAAATGTACAACTACCGGTATGATGCTGTAAATGTGATTTTTACTTTCATAATACGAAAACAGCCCGAACTGATCCCCGACCTACTACGATTGAACAACGACTTCTACCGACATTACTTCTATGTGCGTTGCATGTAGATCTATATACGATTCTTCTAAAGTACCAGTAATATTTGCTCAAGTCAGGGCTAAGTCGAGCAGATCGTCTTCATCAGTCGTATATATGCCATAGGACAGTACATGCAGTTAGATCGGTGTCAATAGAGAAGGTGGGGGCGACTCGTGGTAAAGTCGGGGTTTAGTCCTAAGTTGGGGTGAATGATTTTCTGAATTATCGATTTTGTGCTGTATAAAGGGATATAGTCATTTCCATATTTGTCATCCTAGCTCAGTCGCGAAGAAGGTCTATTCCTGATTATCCCCGACTGAGCTACGATTTACGCCGACGTAGTCCCGACCTTACTGCAACCTAGCCCCGACCTAAATAAGTCGGGACTGAGCTCCGACAAAGCACATGTATACATTTGTCGGGGTGTCTCCTCGACCTTCCCGACTTAGCTTTGACCCACTCCAACTCGCCCTGACCAAGCTACGACTCGCCCGACAGAGCCCCGATTCACACCGACTTCACAAGTCGGGTACTTTGTGACTGGGGATTAATACTTTTTAGGGCTCAATCCCGACTTATATAAGTCGGAGCAAGGTCGGGGAGATCGAATCTAGGCAAGGGTAAATCGAAGCTCAGTTGAGGCTAATCGGGAACAGACCCTCGCGACTGAGTTACGAATCACCCCGACTTAGCCCCGATTCACCAAGACTAAGCCACGACTTTACCACAGGTCGCCTGGACCTTCACGATTGAAGCCTACCTAACTATAGCTGATGAAGACAGAGCTACAATCTGCCCGACTAAGCCTTGACTTGAGCAAGTATTTCATTATGTCTAGTAGTTGATCAGTTTAATTTCACCATGCCATTAAAAAGAGAAAGGAGCTCCAAAACAGGTTCCAAAAAGACTGATACCATAAAAGAATAATTATCGTATATCAATTTGCAACACAAGTCGTAGTTATGTCGGCGGAAGTCATTGTTTAATCGGGGTAGGTCGTAGTTAAGTCGGGGCTCAGTCTACTCAAGTCGTGGTGAGTCGGGGCAGGTCGTAGCTATATCGAAAAGGTAGACCTGGGCTAAGTCGGCGTGAAGTCGTAGGTAGATTGTGGTAGATCGTAGTCAAGTCGTATTGAGATCAGGACAGAGTCGGTGTTACGGTCAATAAGGATACTACAGTGCCAACTTCCCCAACGTCATCAAAATTTTAAGTCGGGACTGATCGGGGAGCTAAGTCTGCTGCACAACTGCTTCAGTACCTGGATATATTAATAGCATACATGTCTCTGCCTATCAACATATCTCATATACGTATACCATGTATTTCAAGTGCTAAATAAAAAAAGTTTACATGTTTTATGGACGATAGTATATGAACAGAAAGTAATATATTCCCTTAAAAACAGTCGCCTATACCGTAAAAAACTATCGCGATTACAATAGAAAAGTGTCGCCTAATACGGTTCTATACCGTAAAAAAGTGTCGCAACACGGGACAAGGAAGACTTACAGATGAAATAAAGAGTTTTATATATTTTATTCTGGTATATTTCTTACATGAAAACGTATCTTTGTCTGATAACATCAGTATTTTAATTTTGATACTGAGTTTTGGGATCATAAACACTAAAAATCGCTAGAAATTTATGTTTCTAGCGGTTTTTGTTGTCAGAAACGTGACTTAGATTGCTTAATTTCCCAAATATGTAAGCATTTGATAGTCATAAAAGAAAATTCGAAACTATTTTACAAAATAAACTTTAAAAGAGGTCGGATTCTGTATTTTATCACCCGATTTCTCCATAAAATGAAAGATCTACCGTAAAAAAATGTCGCGATTACCGTAGAAAATGAATTCCCGCAGTCGCACGTTACATAGAGTGATAGCAATATCAATTATTTTGGTCAATAAAGAACCATTGAATTCTAAAGCCGAATCTATCTCATCCTCACTCTATGTAACGTGCGACTGCGGTATAACATTTTTTACGGTAATCGCGACTATTTTTTTTTCTGGTTTTTGATACATTATGGGTAATTTACTGTGTTTCTACAGTTATCTCCCAAAAACTCTATCCGTTTTATTTCCTTTGTAAATATAAGTACCAATATGTATCTATAATATCTACATCTATAACTCTAAAGCATAAAAGATGAGTAAACAGTGAATTTTTGCACGATTTTCCCCTTTATGCCTTTTTGACATTTTCAAACTTTTTTTTTTTTCAGACATGTGTATATTCAGTTTGATAGGATACAAAAGAAACAGAATATTTTGAATTTCGTTTGGTAATGATTTCTGCCAGAAAAATACAAATAACACACATTCAGGCGACAATTTTTTTACAGTAATGGCGACACTTTTTCCGGGTATTGCGACTGTTTTCTATGGTGAGAGAATTGAACCTGCGATTTTTTTACGGTAATTACATGATCTCATTGGAAGGATAGGTCCTTTCTTTTCTCATAAACAAAACAAAACAGCAAAAATCATTTTGCAAACTAGTTCGTCGAGCATAGCAAACTAACCCGTAGAGCATAGTAAACTACCCGCCGAGCATAATTGGGTAGCCGCGTTTATTAGAAACATGGCTAATGAGCCAAGTTATGGAACATATTATGAAAATGACAATCATCATAAATGATAATTTTAATAATACATTGACCGATATCAAAACAAATTCGTTTGTAACACACCCTGGCCAACATTTCATATAGAAACATAATCTATGAACATCAAGCATATAAACAAATGCAACAATCGTAAAAAATGCTCATTCAGTAAATCTTTGCTTGAAAAAAAACTTCATTAATATTTCATTGATTAGACTTTATTCTAACATGACTTGAGATTTTCTCCCTATCTGTACTATAGAACTCGCTTGGTGTAAAATCTCCAACAAACTTCCAGTTCGCTGAGCTCCATGTTATCTGTATTGTTTACCACATTATACACCGTTTATGCAGTTTTATAAAGCCATTTCATTATCAAATGTTAAGATAACACGTTACATAGCGATCTGCTTAAATGCGATTGGTCAAGTTTGGAGCCTCATCACCTACACTGCGACAAGTGTGACCTTTCAAATATCGGTTATATTGTTGTTGTTGAAATAATCATTGCATTTAAGTACTAAACAAAGTTGAAATATTTTTTCTCTTTACGAACAGAACATCTCTACGATCAGGAACTACTTCACATAGAGTAGCAGACGACTTGTAGGTCATGGCGTGGTTCGCCTCTAGTTCTCAGAATCGTTGATTTCACGTTTGAAATATACATTTTTCTTTTGGCAGAATCAAGGCTCGGGGATATAAAACACACAGCTCGTTTCAAAATACATCGTATGAAATGAAAATTTATTTGAGATCCTATATTTAAGCTGCAAAGTTTATAAACTGCATCATATACTAGTAAGGTTTTCGATTTATCTGCTCGGTGATTTAAAATCAACGAGAACGTATTGCACAATGGTAAAAGGTTTGGGTACAGGGTAATATTCTTTGGGGGGGGACGAAACTAAACCTCCCCGATTCACACAAAAATGGTGGAAATGTACAACTATGACGGGGCATGTCGGGGATAATCAGCTAAGTTGGCATTGGGCCTTATCAGTACCTAGATATATTGCGAGCCTACAGCCCCGACCAGTCGAAAATTTAATATTCGCTTTCAATTCGTAAGCGATTGCTTTCAAATTTTTGAATACTCGAGAGATGACAAAATTTCGTCAGCGATTTCTCGTTAACTAATTTTCGTCAGCGATAACTTTCAAAAACTTTGAAAGCAATAGTTAACGAAATTTCGTCAGCGATTAGCTTTTAGAAAAAAATTGAAAGCTATAGTTAACGAAATTCGACAGCGATATAGCTTTCAAAATTTTCCTCAGCGATTGCTTTCAAAATTTCGTCAGCGATTGCTTTCAAATATTTTGAACGCTCCGAGATGACGAAAATTTGAAAGCTCATAGCTTGCAAATTTTTCGTTAACAAAGATTATTTAACAAAATTTTCGTCAGCTATTTTTCGAAAGCTTTTTAGAGCTTTCAAAATTTCGTCATTTAAGCAGCTTTCGAAAAAAGCTGACGAATAGTTTACGAAACTTTCGCATTAAATTTTCAAAATTTCGTCATCTCGGCGTTAAGCTTTCGACTGGTCGGGGCTGTACATACATATACATGTACTCTGCCTGCTCACATATCTCATATACGTATACCATGTATTTAAAATGCAAAATAAAAAGTTTACACGTTTTATGGACGATATTATATGAACATAAAGTATGTTTTCATACAATATTTATAATTTTTCTTACCATAAAAAATAGTCGCTATTACCGTAAAAACTGAAAAGTGTCGCCTTCGCCTAATTCAGTTTTATACCGTAAAAAGTGTCTCAACACGGGACCAGTAAATTTATACTAAACAAGACTTATAGCTGAAATAAAAAGTTATATATATTTTGTTCTTGTATATTTCTTAAATGAAAATTTAACATACCTTTGTCTGATAACGTCAGTATTTTCATTTCCATACCGAGTTTTGGGGACATAAACACTTAAAAAATTCTGGCGGTTTTTTTTTTTTTTTTTTTTTTTTTTTTTTTTTTTTTTTTTGTCGTTAGACACGCGATTTAGATTGCTTTATATCCAAAATATGTTAGCATTTGATAGTCATGAAAGAAAATACAATTTTTATTCAAAAGAAAGTTAAGAAAAGGTCGCAATTTGTATTTTATCACCCAATTTCTCAATAAAATGAAAGATTTACAGTAAAAAAAAAGTCGCGATTACCGTACAAAATGTATTCCCGCAGTCGCACGTTCCATAGAGTTCCATAGAATGATCCTACGACTTCTCTAACATGTACACCATGCCCCCTCATGATAAGATAAAAGATCGCTAATCAAAACTTATTTAATTGAGTTTTGATCGAGAGGGTAATACATTTATATGTCTTCTGACACAAAAGGATAGTTTTCCTCGGTAGAAACAAATCGTACAATTAATGGACTCGATCTGAGTTGTGCAAGACCTTGTCCTTTCTTTTAGACAACATTTTTGTAAGATTTGGTGACACTCTATACAGGCAAGTCATTGGAATTCCTATGGGTACTAATTGTGCGCCTCTGGTTGCAGATTTGTTTTTATACACATACGAAAAAGAATTCATGGTATCTTGATTATATTTTGAATATTGAAAACCCACATTTTGACCATTACAAAAATCAAATTTATCCTCCAGAGTTAACATTGAACAAAGCAAACACAAATGATACCAAAATTAATAACGGAGAAATTCAGACAAAGATGTACGGCAAAAGAGAAGACTTTCATTGGCTTCAACATACTTAATTTTCCTTGGCTTGATGGCGATGTTCCAAGATTGCCCTCGTACGGCATTTACGTCTCTCAACTCATCAGATACGCCACAGCTTGCTCCCATGTTTCGGACTTCCATGGTAAAAATATACAACTTAAAAAAAAACCTTATCAGTCAAGGATTTAGATATCATAAACTTGTAGAATCTTTTTGGAAATTTTACAATAACTATTCTGAACTTCTTTTAAAATTTGGGACGACTCCAGCATCAGAATATGTATCATTGGTAATTTCATTGCCTTCATTTTACAGTGACCTAATAAACAAAATCAGACGGATCAAAGGCAGATCAAACTTCAACCACAAATCTAAGAAAATAGTTGGTCGCCTGCTTTACCGAGGATATGATCCTAAAGTTTTCACAAAATCACTGGGCATGGTACTGGGCCAGTCTACAGTTTTGTAACAGTGTCTTTTTCTACGTTGAACACTAGCTAACCGTATCGACTTGAGTCCATGATGAGCCTTGTTGAATTCTCGCCAGATAAGACTGGGTCTTGATTCTATGTCCTATCTGAAAGTTGGTCAGACTTCTCGCGAGATTGTTCTTGAGCTCGCTTCAGCCAGCAGAGCACAGACTGTTATACGCATGCCATATTTTTTTAAATCCATTTATATAGAATATGTGTAACAAGAGGTTGATGCGATTTACTATCTTGTTTGTGATGTAACCTTACAGTGAGAAGTTTTATGTTTATACAACAATCGTGTGTCTATGGAGACCTCTGTTTGTCCGGATACGTGAGAGGGTTATACGCATGTAATCCGGATAACCACACCATTTGCCAAAAGCAGATGACCGTCCAAAGTCGGCAACGGGTTATTATATGTTGTCATCAATGTTTGATGTTTCTGTACGTCGGTCACGATATTTTTTTATTATGTTCTAGTGAATAGTGTTGTATCTTTGTGCAATTTGTAGTTTTGTATGATGTTATTTATGTGTCTTCTTGTGGGTTTGTTTCGCTGGATGAGTGCAGGGTGGTCATGCTGGAGATCATTCCCTTTCCTTTATATACACAACTACACTTACTGTCCTGTTCACTAAATCCAGAGCACCCTGTTTGGGCGATTTATTCTGTCGTCTGAAGAATTTTCCTATGAATCATTGTTTCCCAGAATTGACCTCCTTTAGTCGTAACTGGAAATTAACTTCAACTTACCCTATCAGCTGCCTTTAAACCGCAATATGAAAAAATAAAATGTCTACGGGAAATTCCCATGTTAATTTCAAGCCGCCATATTGTTCTCCGTGTCAACAATAGTAAACAGTGACGTCAAAGCCTCCGACGTCACACATTTTCAGCGATTTTACTATAGAAAATCCCCGTAGACTTTTTATTTTCCGTCCTATTTCTAACTTAGCTGACGCACAACCAAAACGATGGTATTTTCTGTTACGACTAAAGGAGAACTATAAAATTGATATCTTTTTGGAAGATGGCATTATCATATTTTAGAGAAAACCGGGAAAACAGGGTGCTCTGGAATTAGTGAACAGGACAGTAAAGTTTACACTTTACGGTAGATATCGTTATACACATTTTATCATTTACGCTCTAATGTCTTCGTGATTTTTATGTTCTCTATTGACTGTTGGATTTGTTATTTCGTATGAGGCATTGTTTGATGTAATGTGCAGATTTTACATTGAGATATTCTAAACGAGTATAACACTGCTGATACAATGATTAATGAAACATCATTCTTGCACCCATTTGCATCTAATCAGTTTGTAGATATTTACATCTGTTGTTGAAATAAGAGGCCGGACGTGGCACAATCCATGTGCACAAATAAAATTATGTTAATGTCTTCAAATACAATAGCAATATAATGCCAGATTATCTATATGTTTTCTATATTCACAAATATTCATAACCCAAATAAAATAACATCGATTTACTTGAAAACTATGCAATGAATGTGTTCCCAATAAAGTAACGTTATGGTGATAAATATGAAGCAAAGTCATTCGTAGGGAAGTTTATTTGATAATGTCTACATAATAAAGGCCGAGAGGCCGACGATTTGTGGACATTGAGTTTTGATTGTTATTCATTGTGATATTCAAGAAAAGGTATTGGAATAGGCATATCTAACAGCGTCCGATAATAAGTAAAAAAAAAAAACATAAATTTTTACTTGTCTGATTGTCATCATGAACACAATTCTTGATATCCCATCAATATAGATTGTTAGATGCAATTAGTTTTTTATCCTTGAAGCGGTTCCTCCGGAGAAGGTTATCGAAGATGCGTACCGTTTTGGATGCTTTTGGCACCCATATAAAGTTTCAAATTTTGAATATCTGTCGAAAATCAAAGTTGAAAATCTGTCGAATGGCTCTGAATAAGAAATTGGAAAGGTATGAAAACCCCCCTCCCCGTCATTTGTAGACAGAAGAAAACCATATGAATTCAAAAAAGCATAAGATATTTAACAAGGCATTTTAAAAGTGACTAGAAAATGAGAATAAAATTACATGTATATGCAGTGAACGAGTGATTTATTCAAAGAAAGACGAAACATTTCTTTCTCGTATGGTGATAATTCAGACTGTTTGATTTGTTATAATCAAGGCAAATTCGGAATGTATCAACGTTTTAATATTCATTTAGCATTACTGTTTTGGCTATCAAGGCTAATTCAGAATGAAACAACGTTTTAAGGTTTCTTTAGTTTTGCTGTTTTGGATTTATTAAAGATTGTACTAGATTCTAGATAAAAATGTACTGCATCTAGATGTATACCAGAGAAAATGAAGTAGTACAGGAGTCAAGGATCCAGGGGAATATGGCAAAATTGTGTTAGTCTCCATTAACATGACAATAGCGAAACTCCGAAAGGAGGTAGGGCCAGGTACCCAAGAGGAGTGAGCGTCCTCTGACTGCATGCAACACCCGCAACGAATGCCATTATATAGTCGCATTTCCCGCTGCAGTACTACATGTATAAGAAACTTGTACCCGCTCACTCTACACTAAACAGAAAATTTCGAAATTAAATCATATTATGTGTCGCTATAATAAACTATTTTATTCAACTTTGAATCATTTTGGCTTAAAGTACCATTGATGAGGTTTCATTATTCGAAACATGTATGTCTGGTGTATATGTACCACATTAAAAAAATCTGTCCAAACGGATATCTGGTGCCAGTTCAAGTAGCAGATATGCACGCTTCTTTTTCTTTCTATGAAGTTTATCAGAATGTAAGAATAGTACGGAAATGCTTCAACTCTTTACCTTCTTGAAGAAAATTTCTAACCAGTTTTAATGTATCAGACACGTGTTTCGGGTAGTAAATCTTCATCAGTGGTGCTTCCAGGGTGATTTTCAGACACAGCCAAACTTCTTTTCAGTCACGCCTTCTGCTTTAATTTATTTGAATTAAATTTGAAATGTTAGTTGTGCGAAGTCATACAGATACTGTACAGGAGATAAACTGTGATTAGAATCCAGCTTTACTGACATGGCCTACATGTTCTTCAACCTCTTCATTAGCATCTGGATCTTTTTCTGTAAGTACCACAATAGTAAAAATGTGACATATCTGTATGACCTAATTTTATCCTATTTCGTAAATGTTACACTTTATTTGAAATCTTACTTGGATTGATTTTAGTTCATTTGCTACAAAGGAATAATTTTACCTAAAGGTTTATTTTCTCTTTGTTATCTGATAATAGAAAATAGTTTAAATGCACACGCATTTACGTCTTTACGATACAAAAAAGTACACATGTACATTCAATTTACTGTAGCCCTTTACCTTAAACTGAAACAGAAACTGAACAAAATCACATTTCAGAACTTCATTCAATTACAGTATGTCATTTTAAGCCTAAGATTATGTGAGGGTGCTTTTCATCATCCCATTCAAGTTCCCGTTGATATTGCTCGCCTGACTTAACAGTGTTTAGCAGAGCACGGACTGCATTTCGCACGCCCATCCTTTTTTATATCCATTTACATATCCACCTGTATAATTGGGCCACTGTGTTTAGCTGTCTTGTTCGTGAGGTCATCTAACAGTGAGGAGCTTATTTTACATTACAATTGTGTGTTCTTCCAGAACTTTGTGCATTCGGAAAAATTGGAAAGTTGTGTGCACGTAATCCGGATAACCGCTCTTTGCTACTTGCGTGACAATGGTCGTCCTATATCGGCACCGATAGGTTTATGTGTAGTCTTTTGTGTATCATGTCTCTATGTCGTATGACTCTATTCCGTCTCTTGGTGTGCTTGTCTACTCTCTGTTTTCGTATCAAGTAATTTGGTGCTATGCTTTGAGCACTGCAACCGAGTCTTGTTGGAGATCCTCTCCTTTCTTCCAAAACTACACGTACGCAGTATATCTTTTGATGCATTGCTGTGTCTTCGCTAGCTGTTTTGCTGATCTTTTACGATGAGTTTTTGAATTTAAGGTCTTTAAGTTTTCACTTTTTGAATTGCTTTTATTTTATCCAGGTGCATTACTAATTTTTATTTAAATGCGCATCTTGTGCAATTATCCACGTGCATTATTAATCATTTTAAATGTACATTTTTGTGCACCTAAACTGTAACCATAGAACAAACATTTCAACAAAGGATTAAGAAAAATACATTTTTTGGATGTGTCATGTAATACGACACTGAAATGAGCAATGGCGGAACACACACATTTATATTTCATCTGAAAGAGCATGTTCAGAAATGTTCAATCTCGCATTTTAATTATTTAAGCCCCTTTCCATGAAACAAAAAAAATAATTTTACCCTTTACTTTTGCATTTGTAATAATTGTTATTTCATTTTAAAACATTCCTTCCAAACTTAAAAACCCTTTGCATCGGAAATCTTCCATTGAAGAAGTAGGAACATGTTTGTATGTACAATGTTGGAAACGTTTTGATGTATTCAAAAGGAGAAAACGTACAATTTGGTTACATATCATGTACTTTGGAGTACAAAAAGAAGTATTGAGATGTACGCAACTTTCGAAACAAGAAAAAGATAAAAATGTTCCTTTCTGAACATTATGCTCATGTTCGTATAGATTACTTGAAATCATTTATACATACATACATCTTCCCTGAATGACACTTGGACTCCTCGGGTGAAAACAAATATGAGCTCGCTACAGCGGGCAGAGCACGGACTGCACTACGTTCGTCCTCTTTTTATATCCATTTACATATTCAGCTGTGTTGCTTGGACCCTTACGTTTTACGGTCTTGTTTGTGTGTGGTCATCTAACAGTGAGGAGGTTGTTTTACACCATTATTGTGCGCTCTTAGAGACCTCTGGGAAATCGGAATAGTGGAAGGGTTGTGCGCACGTAATCCAGGATAACCACACCGTCTGCTACTTACGTGGCTGATGGCCGTCCTAAGTCGGCACCGGTTGCCAATTGGTCCAGTTGGTTTATGTGTGGTCTTTTATGTTAATGTTTCTATGGTGTGAGTTGGTGTTTCTTGTGCCTTTTGCGTCTCTTTCTGTGAGTGTCTGTTCTGTGTTTTTCGTGGTGTTGTGGGTTTAGCTGTTGGTGCTGCAACCTAGTGTTGTTGGAGATCCCCTCCTTCCTTTCTTATACAAAGTTGGAAGCAAAGTCGATCACTCTTATGCTGCCTTATACCATTAGCAGTGGAAAATTAATAAGAACAAGGGACAACAATTAATGTAGAATGTTTCATTGAATAAAAACATATTGCAGTTGCCATCTGTCGTAACTTGACAAGTCCTTAAATTGGTTGGAGACGATTCAATCAACCATTATCATTATGACTAAATTATTAAAAATGACGTTATTACAGCTAAATAGGCACATATTCCTCAATTAAACTTTCATTGTTACATACAAAGTTTTAACGCAATTTTGATAACACAGGGGGCAAAACCAATAAAATGGTTTATCGGTAAGCATATGCACAGACTGTACAAGAAATGGACCTGGTTACTCTTAATTAATAGAATATTGATTTTACTTATTTTGGCCGGGCACAGTAAGCGTCCTGTAATATCGATCATAAATCTGACTACATTTTGTAAGAAAGGAGGTACAGATGCGCAAAATGTACAAAAATGAAATATCTGCTACAATGGTATACATGGCAACAGAGAACCTAAAAGTAGGTTACTTCAAGTCTTTAAAGTGACACAAGAAGACTGATCTCGTTGCCATGGGAACCGGAACTCACATACACCGGAAACCTTACTTTTTGCAATCAGGACAAAATATATATCCAATATACAGAAAATCATGAAAATTCATGGCATGCCGTGGCGCCAGAATATTGGTGGTAACAAAGAATAGGTCTTTTAAAAACTTTCAAGGTCAAAGGTAAAGGTTTATCTTCGGCAGATTTCCATGACGTTTTTAATCTTCTTCTTGTGCATGTTGTTGTTCTTCAGTATCGGTAAATAAAAACATGCTTCCATCGTCCGTTACTTATTTGTTTGTTACTTTCGTTGATTTTATGGAATCTGTGTGACAATGTTTGTTCATGACGTTTTACATCCTATTTCCTATTTCTTTGTCTACCATTTTGCTGATAGAAACTCGGCAATAAAATATTTATGCCCTTGATTTTCTAATTATCGGAAGCTAAAAAATTAAATGTCAAATTTGGAGATTTCTTTCCCTAAAATATAAGGACTTTGTCGCAAAAGTGATAACTGGAAAAACAAAAAAAGAGACGAAAGACGACACAGTTAGGATGGTTTATTCAGAACTTTCAGCGTTCCAAGTAAAACTTGAGCAACCGTAAATAGTTTACGAATTGTATATCATTATAACCTGATGCAGTAACTAGGGAGGATTTCATGATAGTCTCAGCTTCTATATAAAGGATATTCAGATGAACATTTTATTTCTTAACTGTTTATTGAAAATAATTGGAGAGAATAACAATGATTTGGCTTAGATGTTATTGAATTATATCTTTCAAGCTAGAGACTATGAAAATGAAGCATACATAAGTTTTCCATGTAGGGCTGCAGAATAGTATTCTGTTACTTGGTCAATTTCGTAATCATAATATATTTTCATCTGTTCATGCTCATGAAATTATCTTTGATCCTTTGCTAGGATACTTTAAAAGAATTTAAATCATGCAGAGAGAAAGAAATATTCATAAAACACTACAAGTCAAACAATTCTTCCATGATTTTTTACCGTTTTGAAATCCATTTCATTAAGATCATCGTGTGTTGATACATGTAATCTGTCTATTGACGTCGACTTTTCCAGTTCGAAACGTCTGTAATATCTTATGTAGAAGGTTCCGATGTAGGTAAATCGTCGTCACTTCCAGTATAAATAAGCTGTATACAACAGGATGGAACATCGCCCTCGATAACAACTTCTGAAAAGTTATTAGCAAACCTATCAGCCCTACGGAGTGTTTCATCTCTTAGATCATTTATTTCGAAATTGAACTCTAAAATCCTTAGAGTACTGTCAGTGCAAAGATTTGCAAGTTTCCTTACGGAGTAATAGTGTGAGCAAGTTGAAATATACTGCGATTTCTCTCTGCCACGACTTCCGTATGCAACATGATGAACCAGTGTACTCATAGCAAACTGGTCCTTAGCCGTAAGTCCATCATCTGGATCATCCGAGGAATTTAATAGACGATATAGATACTTAAATTTTATATTTTTCGCTTCAGCCATTTTTGTTTTTCAAACATCTGTTTGTATCGATGTAACAATGTACAATCTAAACTTTCCTTCAAATTAAAATTAGGACATGTGATAGTGATACGATATCAATGTTTTGAGAAGAGCGAAAGCGAAACTTTACTTTTGGGTTTTTTTTTCATTTGTATGTTTTCATCTCTTTTCTAACCCATTGTCAGAAAATTAGAGACGGTAAATCGTATTGGTTAGAACGTCGATGTAGTAATGCACATCAAGGGCTAACACATGGACAGCGTTTGTATACCCAAACATAATTGTGATGCCTGAGCATCATTATAACTTTGGTATCATCATGAACATCGACGGCCGATGCGGCTAGCCAACAGGAGATGCTTACTCCTCCCAAGCACCTAGTCCCACCTCTAGCTTGCTAGGGGTCCGTCGATGCTCAATTTGATCTCTATTGTGAGTGCTGTTGAGATTATCGTCAGGATCGTCTTTAACTTATTTGGGATTGAAACGTTGCTTTGTGATTTCAAAAAATAAATCCCTTGGGAAAATTTAACATGGGAATATATATTATATGTCTTCTTTGATTATTTTCTTTTTTTTTCTAATCACATTTTCTAAAACCAAATAGCTGTTGCAGTAGGACAGTCAATGGTCAATCGAGTCATATATATAATTAAAAGAATAAAAAAAGTCTTGGTTTTTATTATACACTTCTTGAGTTTTTTTTCCAGAAATATACAAATTCCTAAATTCATAACAATGTGGGTTTATTTGTCTGAAATGGATGGACATTAAAATAAAAAGCTTGACTATTAAGAATGTGGGTTTATTTGTCTGAAATGGATGGACATTAAAATAAAAAGCTTGACTATTAAGAATGATACCCGATTCATCATTTGATCCCCTCTGTTTGATTTACAGGTAAGTTATTAAACACTTGCTTGATAGGAAAAACTAATAATAATAAGACTCGGTTGCACAACTCACAGCAAAACACCCCACTGCGAAAACGCAAAATTGAAATACACAGCAAGAGACACAAAAAAAAGAAGAAAACCATATAGGTCACAAAATAACCAAACACGAAAGACTACACAAAGAAACGAGACCAATTTGCAACGCAAGATTAATAGAATCTATCCCCAGTTGTGATCTGGGACAAGAAAATCCAACCCGAGTGTCAACGATTTGCTTGTACCACGACGAGGCTTTCCGAGTCGTGGACAAAAGCAAATCCTGGACACGAGGGTTGGATTTCCGAGTTTCTGATCACATCTTGGGATTGATTATTTTTCTCTCACTATCTAAAAGAGCTCAAAAATGAGGTTTTTATGTATAGTTTTTCATATTATGTCCTGCCAACGCTGCAATCATGTATGACGTCACAATGACGTTACAGTTGAAAGCCCAGTGAGACATAGAAATTTACATGAGTGACGGAAATTTCGTCTTTTCCCGAGTGGAGCGTAGCGGAACGGGGGAAAGATGAAAAATTTCCGTCACGAGTGTATGGAATGGAAACAGAAAATGAAGTTAATACTAACAAAGATGCCACCGGGGGCATTCGTGTTTCACAAACACAGGCTTTATTTTTTCAAAATTCCTGAGCCTTTCGATTGTGATTTTTGGAATATGGTTTCGTCGTTTGTGTTTGACTTTCATTCCCTTAAGCAAAAAAAAAAAGTCCTGTAATAATCATTTCTGACAGCGTCCAAAAAAGTCAAAAACACATAGATTTCTATTTGTCGGATTGTCATTATGATAACATTTTTTTATATCGTATCAACATAGATTGTAAGATGCAATTATTTTTTGGCCGGATTGCGAAGCAAACTCTGGTCTATGAAATGGCGAAGTCCGTCTGTCTGTCAGTCAGTCCGTCCGTCCGTTAGTCAGTGCGTAAACATTTTGGTTATAGTCTGTTAAGAGAAGAACTGTTTGATAACAATAACACAATGTTAAAATAACGATATTCCGATGATCATGACTCGATGTTAAGATGTTTATAACAAGATAATACCATTAATAAAAACAACAGTGAGTCGATGTTCATATTGCGATTGCAATTAAACGATAACAACGGTACGATTTTGATATGGCGATGTTTTTATTGCAATTATAAATTGGCGATTGGTATAATAGCCCGAACAGAATACCAAAGGAAACGCGTACAATTTCGTACTATCAAATTCTTTCAGTAATTTTGTTATAAACAAGAAATAAAACAAAGCATCTGATTGGCTTGGTAACTTGATCCCACGCAAAAAATAGTCTGAGGGAACGAAAGAGAAGTGCAAAACAACGCTAAAATAACACTTGGCCATGAGATGATGACTCGAGGAAATGAGTTTTAAAAAGGAACTGCACGACATTTCTATGTCAACATTATTCTACTATTAATTAAGATAAGGATGTTAATAAAAAAATTATGTATTTTTTAGCTTGTGTAGAGAATTCATATGCATTTAACAATAATTATCACAGTGGTACTGACCTATGATATGATTTTGGTCTCATGCAGCCTTTTTAATCTATTTCATACGTTCAAATTAAGATTCTTAGGGCTTTCCGGGAGGTAAAGATTATACAATAAATGTTAATTCCATCAATCTTGTTAAATGATATTCATATAATAAATAAGTTTTTCGTCATTCGTTGCCGCCAGAAGTATAAATTGCATTTCCTAATGTTATCCTTCATTCCACAATGTGTTCTGTAGGCATATCTCAAGTTGTATGACATTGTGGAATATTAAAATATCAACTACATATATTTTGTAAAATATGTAAATAAATTGAAAGCTTTATGTCGAGAATTTCTCCCACTGATCGATGAACGAACAAACTGAAGATGACCAACTCACCAAATAACACTTTTAAGATTTATAATGCTCTGGAGTCATCTACTGTGTTTGATTCATACAAACTACAATTTTGCAAAACAGATTATTGTGAAGGTTACAAAGCATGCTTTATGTTTGAAAAACCACATAGAGATGACATAATAATGGATCAACATATCACATATAAAAAGTATTGTTTACTTGTCGTTTATACACTTCCTCTGTCAAAGAGTCCATCGTAGAGTATGGATGGTTGTTTATTATTGCGTTTCAGGTGAAAAAATTTTAGTGACTTTGAATGTACTCGTATATTGCGGTTTTTGTCCAGCATATAAATTTCATCCGTTTAAATGGCATCAGAAGCTTAGGTGTTGCCCCGCGGGTGTTGTGTACATTCACACAGCAGCTTAATGTAATGTTTCGCCGACAATATTTCAGTGACTTAGAGGAAAATCTTATGGTTATCCTATCATTCGTCAATTAATTTCCTTTTTCTTCTTGCACAAATGACTCCTACGTAGGTGTTCACATGTAGTTTCTTCCCATAGCTTACCATTTGCAAATTGTCCTTCAAATTATTGCGATTGTTGTTGCTTTCATACATTGCATTATGGTGCACGTGGAGTATTTATCAATAACGGTGTAGTATATCATCATAATAGAGAGATGTTTAGACTTTTGAAAAACGTTACTCTGTTATTAGAATTACGAAAAGGCATGATATGCTTTACGTCGAGAGTCTCTCTCTCTGATAATGAATAAAAGAAAGGAGTGAATCACATCTCAAACACACAGATGTTCGTCAGATCACCAAAGTGCTACTTTTCAAAAAAATTATTGAATACTCGATCTAATGAAATTGAATGAAATATATGTATAGATAAATATTGTTGAATTTATATCTCACATAACAGGCTCAGACAAAGGCAAACTACTTCTGCTTCCGGAATAGATCAGCTGTACACAGTGCGATGGAATATGGCCAACTATCACGACTTCAGAAAATCTCTCTGCATATCCATTTGCTCTGTGGTTACTTGTTTCTTCAAAATGCAACATTCTATTTGAATCAGTTGTCAAGTCGAATATTTGGACGTTGGATGCAAGGCGCAATTTACTGAGGTCGATTTTTACTATTCTGATAAGTCCATCTCTACAAATACTTGCAAGTGCTCTTACTGAACTGTAGTTAGAGCAAGTAGATATGTATTGGGAACTTTGTCCCCTACTTCCGTATGCAACATGATCAACAAGTCTTATATTTGCAGAAGGTGTCTTGGCTTTCAATCCTTTCCCTGGATCTTCGCCGATATGGAGTAAGCGGTAAAGATATGTGAATGCCATCTTTTTAATTTTTAATGTATTTCACTTCAAAACATATACATGTATAATCCTTATTTTTCCGTGTTTCGTTTACCCTAAGCTTTCCAAATTAGTATACATATTATATAACACAGTGTGATATGGAAATACCCTAAGATATATTTTAGGATATATGTCATTCATGTGACGTGTTTCCGAACTAAAACACCTCTGATAAAGTCTAATGGACCGTATACTAAAGAGAGAAAAAGTAAAACTAGAATACGAAGAAATGCAGTTATCTTTGATTTTTGTTATTTCAGTTTTATATTCATTGGAATATACTTGCCGTTAAAAGAGGTTTTGGTTTCATTTTCTCTTCGAGGAATCGATATCTGTTTAAAAAATAGCATCGAGTATAAAACTATAATACATAGCCCAAAACGCAAATACAACTTCTCTATTAGCATCGATACGAGTGGGAAGTTTTTATACGCCCGCAATCTAACGGGACGTATTATGGTATGGCGATGTCCAACCGTCCGTCCGTCTGTCCGTCCGTCCGCTTATCGAACGCAATAACTTGAATATGCGTCAACAGATTTTCATGATCTTTCTACATTGTGATACGACTGTGGTGGGATAGCCGCCTTTCGATTTTCATGTCCATCCGATTTGTCGTTACGGGCTTATGGGACTTAGAATTTTAAAATACTGTGAATATATGCTAAAACGATTAAAAATTGTTTAAAAATCTATTTTTGGGTGAAATGTTTTTGAAAATTTGTATACTTTAAGAAGAAAGGATGTTCTTTGACATAGGTAACAGGTTTTTAATTTTGTGCCGCATAATCGAGAAATCATGTCTAATGGGAGGGTGTTATATGCATATGCATTCTCAGTTGATACGCTATGCCAGGGCGAGTATCAAATATACAGATTGTGTTCTGAGAGCTAGGCGTCTTTCAGATGAGCTTCTCAGTCAGGGATATGTTTATGACCGACTAACCTCGTCACTGAGGAAGTTCTACTGTCGATATGAGGATCCTGTCATACATCATGATGTCCCACTCTCCAGAATGGTGGATGATAATCTGTCTTAGACCATTTGAACCATCTGACCACCGAATATACTTGTTTCTTCCGAAATTGAAGTAACCGGATGTGGCAATTCTACCGAATTGAAGTGACGGGTATTGCATGCAAGCAGGAGATGCTGACTCTTACTGGGCACCTGGTCTCGCTCCCATTTTTTGAGTTCGCTTCTATTCATATGGTGGGGAGTTTTCCTTTGTTTGCTTTGGTTCTTGTTTTATCCTGATTTTGTATGCCTTCGGTTTATGTTTTTTCTGAATTATTATGTACTGTGTATTGGGATATGGTCATTATCCATATTTGTCATGCATAATAGCTAAAGGCAAAGTATAGGCGCATAGAACGCAATAACTTAAAAATGTATTAACAGATTTTCATGATATTTCTACATTGTGATAAGACTGTAGAGCGGAAGCCGCCTTTTGATTTCCAGGTTCATCCGATTTGTCAGTTATGGTGATAAGAGACTTAAATTAGTTAAATGCTGTGAAAAATATCCTTTTTAAATAGTTTAAATATTATAAAAAAAAATCCTGTTTTGAAAATTTGATTACTACAAGAAGAAAGAATCTTCTTTTACATGCGTAACGGGTTTTAATTTTTTGGGGGGAGGGGGTCGCATAATTGAGAAATTATAAGTAATGGGAGGTGGGTTATATGCGCATACATTTTAAGACAAGGGCAAAGTATAGGCGCATGGAACGCAATAACTAGAGTATCAACTTGCAACAAGGGTATAGGCGGCACAGGCTTGCAATATAAAATTGCCGTCATCGCTATTTTTCTACGCCATTTCGCGCAATGATAAAACCAGAGAGGCATCGCAGGTACAGCGTTTCTTCACAGTGACGTCATTCGGATTTCTGACGTAAACAGTGCAAAAGATTCAAAGGCAGAGACACATATTTGAGTGTTTAGGGGCGAATCATGGGCATTGAAGGAAACGATTCTTATGTTGATGTAGGAAAATTTACAAGACTCGCGTCTAAAGACGGTAGATTTCGATTTATAGCTAGAATTTGTATTTTTAATGGAGACTTCTCGCTCAGCTGATCGTGTTGGCAACGTACGAATGAAGAAGAATCCCTGATACTGCATGGTATTGCATTAAAGTAAAGACAATGATGGTACATTGTATACCTCATAAATGTAGTAATACCTTATGGTAAATACTTGCTATACTTTATTTTCAAATACGAAGCCCCATTTTCAATAGGCGATGACGGCAGAGGTAGATTTCAAAGTGAAGAAAAGCAAAACTGAAATCGAACGCATGCGTAGGAGATTGCTAGAATATTTGTCATTTATTTTTCGTGACATTTCTACATTGTGATGAGAATGTGGAGAGGAAGCCGCCTTTCGATTTTCAAGTTCATTCGATTCGTCGTTACGGAGTAATGGGACTTATTATTTTTGGTATTTTGAAAATTAATGCCGACGGATGTATCTTGCTGCGTTAACTTCCATAGTGTTTCTTATTCGAATCTCGTTTTATTTTTAAATTTGGGAAAGGGGAAGGGGCAAAGGTGACCTTTTTTTTTTTTGGCCCCAATCAGAAGTTTAAATAAGGTTCTATTTTCTTATTCATCATGCTTCTTCTAAACAAATGTGTTATTTTTCGAAAACCCTCCCCTTTATCATGTTTAGGGCAAAATAATTGAAAGTTGAGCACTATATCTTCACATTAGAAATTCAGATTTTTGGCAAGGGACACACATACCTACAGTTTTAAGCCCTAGAGCAAAAGCGTGTCAGAGGTTCATACTCATATTGGACATTCCTTTCAATATTCTGAATGTACATGGAAATTATAACATTGTTACATGCGCTTGCTCTATATATACTATTAACTATTATATTAAAACCTGGTTGATATCATTTTACCACAAATTTCCATAGTAGTGGGCAATTTTGGCGGAAAATAACACTCATATTAGTTGATTACATCTATTTTTCGATTCGGTTTCAATAAACAACTATATATGTACTCTTATTTGAAAGATGAAATATAGTTTGAACGTCTTCAAATTCAGTAGAATCATTTAAGACCAGATAAATTTTCAGCATGGACCAGACATGCACGTTTCGGGTACTTAACCGTCGTCAGTGATCCTCAGTCTAAACAGTGTAATATGGCCAAAAAGTGTTAAAATAATTATGTCAACAATTTTTGAAAATAGCAAAAATTGGGCCAAAAACTGAAAATTTATCTGTTCTTAAATGATTCTATTGAACTTGAAGACGTTTAACATTTGCCCTTACCCTTTTCATAAAGACCAAGAGTAACACCACCTATATGTACAGCAATATTCTTACGTACATGTAACATTCTAGCATGCATCGTTTCAAGTTCGATCAACTTCGGTTGATCGTCTGTCTCTTTAACGCATTTGAAATTTTCTGTTACAAAATTTCTTGAAATTTCTAAAACGTGGGTCCTGTAGCATCATTTCCTCCCCATTCTGCTACGTCTTTTGGTACATTTTTTGACATAATTTTCATACTTTTTGGCCGTATTACATTGTTTAGACTGAGGATCACTGACGAGGGTTAAGTACCCGAAACGTGCATGTCTGGTCCATGCTGTAAATTTATCAGGTTTTAAATGATGCTACTGAATTTAAAGACGTTTAACATTTGAACCTGTCGTTTTGAGAAAGTAATTTGTTGTTTACTAGCCCAATCCTCTGTGCTTCAATATTATACAATTTCTCCAGGAATGAAACAAAATTGCGAATTTTTCAATATTGGCTGCAACGGATAAATCGTGCTTTCCAACACTTCAAATGATATATTTTGTTATAAAAACAACATCATTATTTACAATAACAGCGGTAGATAGAGACTAAACCTCCCTTTTATGGACAACGTTCACTCTTGTTTACGTTCTTTTCTCTAACGTCATGAGACGTCGACTTCCTGTATTGAATATTTCCCTCCTCTTTTCTGGCGCACCATCTGAAGACTTAAGCTGTATGTTGGAATTTTGAACTGTCTACAGACCCATCCAAAGCAATATGGGATCATTTACTGCCTCTGTCAACCTGAGTCACGGTACCCCTATTTAAATTCACTTCCAAAGGACTAGGCCAGGGTTACTTGACTTTACAGAGGGTGTCAGCACGCCAAGTCAAGTTATCTTAGCCTTGTCATTGAGAAGGAATTTTAACTCGGATTGACATGGGTCAGTTGCATTGGTCAAAATTCCAAAATACAGCTTAAATCTTCGGATGGTTCGCCTAAAAATAGCAGGGAATTAGGCAATACAGGAAGTCAATGTCTAATGGCGTTGGAGAAAAGAATGTAAATAAGAGGGAACGTTGTCAATGTAAAAGGAGCTATAGCATCTATCTACCACTGGTAATGTAATGACAAATATGGATACAGACCATTTCCCCATACACGGTACAAAATCGATAATACAGAAAAACATATATCGAAGGCATACACAATCAGGATAAAACAGGAACCAAAGCAAACAATGGAAATCTCCACCACGTGAAAAGAAGCAACGAGACCAGGAGTCCGGAAGAGTTAGCATCTCCAGCTTGCATGCAACACCCGTCGCTTCAATTTGGCAAAAAGATAAAGGCATGTTCTGTGGTTGGATGGTTCAAATGGTCTTAGGCAGAATATCATCCACCAATCTGGTTAATGGGACATCATAGTGTAAGACGAGTTCCCCGTATCGACCGTAGAACTTCCTCGGCGACGATTTTAGTCACAAACATATCCCTGATTGAGAAGCTTATCCGAAAGAAGCCTAGCTCTCAGCGCAAAATTCTGTTTGTTGTTTTCATAACAAAATATATCATTTGAAGTGTTGGAAGTCACGATTCGTCCGTCGCAGTCCATATAGACGATATTTTGATGGATATGTGTTGGGAAATCGATGTTGAAAAATTCTCAATTTTTTTCATTCCTGGAGAAATTGTATAATATTGCATCACAGAGGCATGGGCTAGTGTATAACAATTTAATTTCTCTTAACGACAGGTTCCTGTGCCTTTTTCAACATTGACGCATTAAAAAAAACTTCCGTGATTTGGAAATCCTCTTTGGGCTTGTTTATTTCCGATGAGACATTGTTTAATGTTTTGCAATATGAACATTACGTCAATACTAAGAGATTATTTGATAAAATACAAATATCGTACACTCAAATCAATTGTATCGAATCAATTTGTTAATATTTAAAAAACATAGAATGATTTTACATTGAATATATTCGTTTTAGTTTATTTAATAAAGTTATAGTTGTTGTGAAAGCAAATGGCCGAATGGGTCAGAACTCTCATCTGAGTACCCATGTGCATCAAAATAAACAATACAGAAGTACCCATCAGTTATTTAGTCGAGAAGGTAGGGCAAAATCATTAGATTTTCCACAGGAACGGTTGCGAACCTCGGAATGACCTTATTCCGAAGTGAAACCAGATGCCCGGGGAGAGTCAGCGTCTCCTGCTTGCATGCAACACCCGTCGCAACAGCTCCATGGAAACCTGTCAAATACGGTGATTGTCTCGATGTACAATTTGTTGTACATGTCGGGTAAGTGTGTCTTGTTTGGTGATGATGACAGCCATTCAATCATTAAAGCATACTGACAGATAACCTAAAGGTATTCCTATATTCACACAAAATTAAAATCAATAAAAAACATTGGTTTACGTGACAAATATACTGTAAATGTGTGTACATTAACGTAACGTAACGTATTGTGAAAAAAATGAAGCAAAGTCCTCCGTGGTAGGAAGTTTATATAACAAAAAGCAATGACAACTAAATTTAAATGTACAATCAATTGTCGATGTATCATTTTGAAAGTCATTTAAGGATGAGAATGTTTTCGATATTACACAAAAGTTCACTTATTCAACATTGAAATAAAATTCTCTTGATTATGCATACAACATTTTTTATTCTTCCTCATGATACACATAGTATATGTCAATTTTGAAATTACTTAATTAGCTCATTTTTTGGGTAAGATGTAATATATGAATTCATTTGACAGATTATTCTCATTTTCGTTCATTATATGCGAAAAAAGTAATTGGTCAGAAATTGCCCAATGAAATTTCAAGAAGGTATAGAGTTGGAGCCCTTCGACATCAATTTTTTTTCACATAATAAGTTTCCTTAAATAGTTGCAGATCAATTCTTAAAAACCTTCCATATATATACTACTCAAAAAAGTATAGAATCACACGAACATTTCTCGTATACTTTAAAAGCTTAGGTGTGTGCTGTTGCGATTAAATTATCTTGACGAAGAAGAGAAGTATGCAAGAATAAATTCTCTCAATACATACATAACATAGGCTAAACAAAAATATATGCAAATTAACGATTAATTGGATTTTTAAATTCATTCCTTGAAACTGCTAGAATTTTTCTAAATGTGGTAGGTTTTGAAATCTTAGAGATTTTCCAAAATGATCAGAAATTTGCCTTTATTTCAATAAGACATCACAAATGTCCGATTTTTCAACGGAAATAAGTTTCCTCTCTATGACGAAGAGGTTTCTCAGTCAGGTTCATAAATTACCAAAATGAATATGATAAAATGCAAAAATACCATTTTCTTGCACATTCGTTCCGGTTTCCAGGAGGCCACTTTTTTTAAACAAATGATATTCAGATTCATACAAGAAACTGTTTCCCTTATTAGTCAGATGAGCAAAAAATTAAAAATGAATTATTCATATAGCTGAAACTATGTATTGAAAAAGATGCAAAGTGGAAAGACGTAATAGGAAAATATTGGTTTGATTCTAAATTTTCTTGAGCAGTTGTATGTTACATGTATGGTGCATCTATACCATTTGACTTGTATCCTCGATTTATATATTTCAATTCATAATTTTAGCAAGATTTATTTAAATGGTTTACTTATCAAGTCAAGGTCATAAATTAAACGAAGAATATACATGTGAAATATGAAAGCCCTGTCATTTACTATTCGAAAAAGTTATGACAAATACATTTTTTTTCAGATGAAGTTCAAGGTCACAAAATTGAAAATTTTATTTCGATAGAAAGATCTTGTCACAAGAAATATACGAGGGCTGTCCGTAAAGTTCGTGGACAAGTTTTTAATTAAAAAAAGATATCGTTTTAGATATTCATTTTTAGCATAAATATAATCATATACTATTTGCAAATCACGAAATGTAAACAATTATAGTATTTTACATTCATTATTACACCTATGACATCGTAATTAGACATAGCTGGGTGACCCAGAACACGGTAAACTTTTGTCTGAAATATGTTGTTTATCATTTTATATGTTTAGTTTGCATTTTGTAAAATCCCGCGTATAAAGCAATAATTTTTACATTGTGATGTTGACAATAGTTATGAAATCAAATTTGCAAAATTTGAACGTTCAAGGTTTCAAGATGGCAGAGAGAACCGGATCTGAAGGTAATCAACCATGATCGTCATTGTTTGAAAAAAGACGTTTTTCTCAAAAGATGGAGCAGAGAGCAGCGACAAAATATTGCGTAGGCTTCGGGAAAGCACCGACAGAGAACAATAAATTCCTTATACATTCGGAACAACATGGTGAAATTAGTTGTTGGCTAGTCTTCAATTGGCTAAGAGGATTAAATTTTTCGGACGTGAGGGACACTTAAACATTATGATATGGGCTAAGGAAGGTCCGTCTTTCAAAGAGAAAAGTGCTGTAAAAAAAATAAGTACGTAACGGAAATGGCAGTGATCGGCAACTAACAGTTCGGGAAATTGCAGGTAACTGTGAAACTTAGAAACGCTGTAGTGCATAAGATTTTATCTCATTATCTTAACACGAGACGTGTCTGTGCAAGATCGGTTCCGATAATTCTTTGAAAAAATTTAGTGATGAGAGAAAAATTGTCAAAACAGTTTATAACGGATAACGTCAAGGATTCTCATTTTAGTGCTCCGGGTATGAGGATGTTTCCTTTTTATATTTGAGGGAACTCTAACTATTTGTGCTTTGTTTGTGATGAAATTTTGTATATTATTAATATGAAATATGAATTTAATAAAAATTATACTTTCATTTATTTAACCATTGTTCGCTAACTTTTATCAAGGCAGTCCATAAACTTTACAGACAACTCGTACATGTGAAATATGAAATCCCTTTAATTCTATATCAAACTGTAATACCAAAATATCCAATTCCGGAGGTCAGGGTAATAAGAAAAGGAAATTTGATATCAATAGAAAATACTGTCTCTCAAGGAGACAATTGGAAAACTTTCCCATTGTTTATCTTTTCTATAAGTAGGACACAAACCAAGGTCAAGGTCACAAAGACTAACATTTTGGTATCAATGAAAACTTCATGTCACAATTAATATACATGATATATGAAAGCCTTATCACTTACAATTAACAAGCAAGTTATACCCCCCTTTTTAGCAAGGCTAAACGACAAAGACAGACAGGCGGACGGATGGATGGACGGACCCACAGACAGGCAGACGGACGGATGGACAGAAAGACGGACGAAACAACCGCTATATGCTTCCTAGGTAATAAAGACTGGCAACAAAAAAACACGTTTAAAGTTGATGTATTTAGTCATGGAAAACCATTTTATGTCCGAATTGATCGCACAGATATCCACATTCGTCCTCGTCATACGATTGGTCGTCACTTCCTGATTCACTGCAAGAACTGTCTGTATCTGGCTCAGTCATTGGCATCAGTTTCTTTTCACCAGCATAAATAAGCTTGATACAGGATGGAGGAATACATCCAACTAATAAGACTTCGTCAAATTTTTGTGCGAATCTGTCAGCACGTTGAAATTTAATGTGTTCATCTCGAATGTCCTCGTCTGTTAAGTCTATGACTTCAATTTCTGATTCCATTTTCAATTTCTCTAAATCAATTTTAACAACTCTTATGAAGGTTTTGTATGTTAGTTGTGCGAAGTCATACACTGCATCATAGTTTGACGTCGTTGAAATAAACTGTGATTCGTATCCAGCTGCACTGCCATGGCCTACATGTTCTTCAACTTCTTCATCGGCATCTGGATCTTTTGATGTTATTCCCACATCAGGATCGTCTGTTTCATTAAGCAGACGATACAAATATCTGTTAGACATATTTAAATCCTATTTCGTGCATGAAACACTTTATCTAAAACCAATCTTTTGTCTAATTAAATTCCATTCTATAACTTAAAAGTTTTATTTTCGCTTTGTTATCTGAGAATCGAATTGATTTTTAAATGCACATGCATACATGAACATGTACGTATTTATGCTATAAATATTGTATCATACATTCAATAAACGATAAACCTTTACAAGGAAATTAAACTGAAACAGAAACAAGTTTCAAGAAAATTTAGTTTCCGCACTTCGTACATGAATATATAAGCATTATGTCATTTAAAGCCAAAGTCTATTAGTTCCCTGTAAATGGCGAAACGCAATGAAACGAAACAACTCAACACGAAACAAATTGAAACGAAACAAAACCTAAAACTTAAGACACTTGAAAAAAAAATCATAAAGAGGACAAATGGCCGAGAACGAGACAAGATCTGGACTTATTATATAAAGTCTTTATCTGCGAATTCTTGTGCATAGAGGGTTTAGTCAAAGTTGACAATTAACAAGATTAAAATGCATCAGAGAGAATTGAATTGTCCATATACTATTTCTTTCCCTTTTCATGGAATGTCTAGAGTATTATCTCATCGATGCTTTTTGGAGGTAAGATTTACATTGAAGCTACCAAATGTCTTTGCAAGACGGGTATCAGTCAATCTCTTGTAAAGAAAATTCAATTGTGAATTAGTATACATATACATATCAAGACATTATTCATTATGACATCTTCAACCAATCGGGGCTTTTGAGCATTTTTATGTTTGATTTTTCACGTGACGTAAGTCTAAATAGTATAACAAACTATATGAGGTCCATGTCTTTTACGTCTTAAATATTTATAACCATACTTTGTCATTAGTATTCACTATATCTAAAGTTATATATGCATTCAATGTTGACTTTTTTTTCTTGCGGTAACCTATAAATGAAACATAGACTATAAATTGAGCTACATGTACTAGTTAGTCTTTAAAATCAGTATACATAATTGTACATTTTATTTGTTATTTTTGTATATTTTATTGTTTATTTTAGTGTATATATGTAACTTGTTATTGATCTTGTAACTTTCTGAGTCACGTGGACGATATATATTTCCTCTCTTTTCCCGTTTGTCCTTTTTCAAGAAATGCTGTCTTATAAGGACGGAAGTTTGTTTGATTAATCTATACGTCTGTTCTCGGGGTGTATATGGAATCGTTTGTCCGCGAATCGAACCTACAGGAAATTTAAATTCAAATAAAGAAACACAGAGGGCGCTACTAAAATACACTTAGCTGAGTTGGAAAACCACTTCAATTACTATCCGAAATACGTGTCACGTGCAGAAAAAATCCTAGTTTCATATCATAATGTAATATTCATTGCCGATACAAATTCACAGTACAAGTCAAAATTATAAATAGTTCCCAATAATTTTCTCGGTGCCACTTTCTGATAAATCATTGATCCCCTTATTGATTCATTTGTCTGAAACCCGAGGATCGGTTGGAAAGGTATTATTCTATTGCAAGATCTTTATTCTAATTTCTATGAGGAGCAAATCACAAATATGAATTTTATATGCACAAAAGGAGTTCCATTCCTATACTGAAGTATTTTCGAATCCATATTTAAAACAATTATATATACATTTTTTTATTTCTACACTGTCAGGGTGTTAACGTACACTGTACTGATTTATCGATCACTGATACATGACATTTTCCAATTTCAAAAACATACTTCGATCGTACGTGTTGGTATTTTTAAGATGTGAAATCCTTATATACTAATAACTATTATGTGTTTATTTTGTGTATTTGAACACTTTTACTCTGCCTTTGTCGAATCCACACCAGAGATTATCACCATGGATGGAGATTACATAGGGACGTAAGAGTTTATACTGACATAGTTCACATAGAAACATTCCCTCAGCATTCAGCATATGGATGGCTCTGCTGTGGTATTCAGTGAACAGAATACGACATTTTCCATCACAATGAACATCTACTGGAAAAATCTTCCCACACTTTGGTCCATCTCCTGTATACGAAATCTTCATTTCACCACTTGTATGAAGTACGACCAGCTGTCCATGGTCCTTACTGAGCTTGTCGACTACACAGATATCATTGTTCTTATTCTCCGCTGTCCTACCTGGTAACGTAAACAGCCTTGTCTTACCATCCTCCCTGAACTCGTACGTATGGAGCACTTTTCCTGTCAGAGTCATACGCCGGACAATACGGCGGCTGGTCGGTGTCAGATTGAAGCGGTCACCATCATCCCTCAGTGTAACCAGTATGTCGTCATTCTCTGTCTTAGTTATGTAGGTAGGATGTAACGGATTGGTATCTATTGTTCTAACCGTTTCTTCATCTATAGTGAGAATTGTAATACAACGTTTAATCCAATTACTCAGAACGAAATCTCCATTTCTCGAGATAGTTAAATCAAAACATCGAGTTTTCATAGTTTTTAGTTCTTCTGATAAGTCAAGTAATTTCGCATGTTCGTCGCAACGTAATCTAACGCATACTAATGTGTCAGAGACAATTTTAATGGAAGATATGGCATCAGAACATCTGTCAATATCATTCTTTTCTTCCACAGACACGTTGTTTATTTCACCTATCATGTTCTTTAGAGCTTGAACATCAATCTTCCCAGGTACAAACACTGTAGTACATGTGTACTTATCAGCGCTGTAAGAGAGCGCCTTTTCCAGTTCATCTCTCATCTCCTTCTCCATGTCTAGAATGTCGTGGTCAGGTAATGTGTTGATATCCTCATCTAACGATGTAGTCATCAACTCCAGGTAATCTACTTTCTGTTTCAAACTGTCACGTTTTTCTGTATATATTTGTATATTAGCCTCACATCGTCGCTGGCATACATTTATTCTATCATCGAATATTTGATTTATGGTATCGATGTAACTGTGTCTAGAGCTGTTCAAAACAGATTTAGTTTTACCACAACGGGTATCTTCTTCCTGTATTTTTCGATTGTAACGATCGATTTCCTTTTTTAAATTAGGCAATGTTTTGGTACGAATGTCTTTACATTCCTCTGCATGGTAGACTGTGTTTTCTCTCTCTCAGTATATCTGTTATCATTTCCCAGTCGTGTAAATTGTGGTCTCCTTTAATACATGATGAACATATTTTCATCTCACACGTTTTACAGTAAGCATCAAGTTCCTTTTTGTCGTGATTTTCACAAAGTCTCAAAGCAAATTGAGCCTTGTATAAACTAGCCGCCATCTTGTAGTTTTACAAGGTTTAAATCTTTGGGTGGTCCTTATCTGTACACAGTACATACTGACGATAAAGATAACAAACCTTCAAATCCCGTGGCATGATAATATACAGAGATCCACGCACGTGAACAGGCTAAAATTTAGTCTATAAAATAAATCTTTATTAGTTCATTTGATCTATCCCACCCATCCTGCTACATCTTTCGGTACATTTTTGACAAAATAATTTTCACCCTCTTTGGCCATATTTCATTGTTTAGATTGAGGATCACTGACGAGGGTTGAGTATCCGAAACGTGCATTTCTGGTCCATGCTGCAAATTTATCCGTTTATAACTGATGCTATTGAATTTGAAGACGTTTAACGTTTGAACTACTTGGTTAGTGTCACTGCTGGTGGACCAGGAGTCCCCGAGGGCACATGTAGCCAAGTTCGATCAACTTCGGTTGATCGTCTGTCTCTTCAACGCATTCAAAATTTTCTGGTACTAAAATTCTTGAAATTTCTAAAACGTAGGTCCTGTAGCATCATATCCCACCCATCCTGCTACATCTTTCGGCACATTTTTGACAAAATAATTTTCACCCTCTATAGCCATATTTCATTGTTTAGATTGAGGATCACTGACGAAGGTTGAGTACCCGAAACGTGCATGTCTGGTCCATGCTGCAAATTAATAGGTTTATAAATGATGCTTTTGAATTTGAAGACGTTTAACATTCATTTTATCTATTTGAATAGAACTGTTAAAATAATTCGTTTCAGATTTTATTAAATGAATTAAGCTATAAAATTACAAAGATTTTGTTCTGAGGACAAGAAGACTGATAATAAAACTACTAAATCATACAAGGGTAATTATTACTTTTCGCCTAGTTTTGCTGTGCTTCGATCTGCTCTGACTTGAAATGTATTTGTTCATTTTCTGGTACAAAATGTTATTAAATATTCTAAAACCAAGGAGTATCTTCCTCATGGTTCTGTCCTTAGTTCGCTCTTTTGCCTTCTTTAAGTCAGGTTTAGCATCATATCCCATCCATCCTGCTACGTCTTTTGGCACATTTTTGGACATAGTGATTTTCAAACTCTTTGGTCATATTACATTGTTTAGATTGAGGACCACTGCCGAGGGGTAAGTACCCGAAACGTGCATGTCTGATCCATGCTGCAAATTTATCTGTTCTTGAATGATGTTATTGAATTTGAAGACGTTTAACACTTCGCTCTTTTTGTATTCACCATTTTCAGCCTCGATTATCAATGATACATTGTCTGTTGATAGAGCCCTAAATTATTACGATATAATATATTTTAAATCAATATGATAATTGAAGAAATTTAATCAGAAATTTAATCAGAACACTTAAATTTTCTTATTTTGATAAGATCCGGTACAACTGATCAACAACGTTATTATGGCGGTTAAAAAATTATTTCAAACTACCGAATATTTTTGCATGACGGGACATTAGTATGATTTCTTTTCTTTGGAAAATTCAACTTAAAAGTTAAATACTCACAATAAGTAATTCTTCGATTTAGTCAAACATAAATTAGATAAATAAAAAAGATGTGCCATGAGACCTACGACGATATACGAATCAAATATATAGAATTCATTGAGTGGACTACGAAGAATATATTATTTCCTTTGAAAAAATATATATACATAATATATCAAGACATCATTTATCATGACAATCCCATCGTTTGAGTTGAGTTTGAAGACGTTTGCATACCAACCAATTGGGGCTTTATTGTATCTATAAGTTTGATTTTGGATGTGACGTAAGTATATATAATATGAAGACCATGTCTATTACGTCGAATGTATACACCATACATCGTCATTTCCTTGTATATGTAAGTATTCACTACATCAAAGGTAACATGAATGTACGTCAACAATACATTTTTCACATACGGTAACCTATAAGTGAGAAAAATAATTATGAATTTATCCTGTTGAAGTCAGCTTTAAGTCTGTCTTTAAAATTACGCATCGGTTGAAAATTGTCATGCAGCGGCGAAAATGCAAATGATAATTTCGACCACACAAACGAGATGCGAATTGTCTTTAGTAAGTCTTTTCGGTTTGATACTAGTATGTGATTTCATATGAATGCATTTGAACGTTTCGATTTATGAAATAATATGGAAGTGCTCCAACTCTAAACTTTATTGAAGAAAATTCCAAATCAATTTATCAAGCACGAATGTTTTGGATATTAAATCCTCATCAGTGATGATTCCAGCCAAAGTGATTTTTAGGCACAGCTAAAATCCATTTCAGTAGTGCCCTCTGGTTTTATTTTTGTGTATTTACTTTGCAGAGAGTGCGCGGCTCCAAACGATTCGATAGTATATATTCAAATAAAATCAATGTTAAAAAACATTGGAGGGATGGTGCTAAGATGTTATCTCCTTTAATTTCTATTATATTTTTGAATAAAATTGGAAGCTTCTGAAATAACCAAATAAAATCTATGATGTCAAAGGGCCAAAACAAAGTTTATTTCAAGCGACAGAGCTGGAAAGAATTAATTGATACACTTAAAAACATCCATGTCACGGAGAACGAGTTTAACTGCGCCACACTGCAACAGGAAAATAAGTGACTGTTTCTATTAATAATACGGAAGTGTTCCAACTCTATACCTTCTTAAAAAGGTACATTATGTTTTGAGTGTGGATGTGTAGATAATTTGTGGCCAGCTGACGATCGTGTTTGTCCTGTCTCAAGGTGACCAGACTGTCTATTTCGTAATTTACATGGGCATCCATCTCGCTGTGGACTTCATCTGCGGACATTTTTTTCGGACCCAAGCAAAGATATTCATTCAGGCACAATAAAGCACGACAACTATAGACATTGATACCAAATATATACATCCGACAACGACTGAAGTTGACATTTTTCAACAAACACTTTTCTATACAGATAACGATTTCGTTTCTCATGAATAATTAAACATTTTCATGCTTCATGAACATCGACGGCGGGTGCGGCTAGCCAACAGGGGATGCTTACTCCTCCCGGGCACCTGGTCCCACCTCTAGCTTGCTAGGGGTCCGTCGATGTTTAATTTTGCGCTCTATTGTGAGTGCTGTTGAGATTATCGTCAGGATCTTCTTTAACTCATAAATAATGAAAATCCATTGGCCTCGACATATATGTAGGTAATTCTGATAACCATTCAATCAGTTTGTCATTCTCTCAGAGGTTGGCTGTCTTGAGTCGGCTCCGTTGGTTACACTATTGCTGGTTATATCTTTTCGAAGCACAAAATAGCAAACCATCCCGACCACTTTGTGTTATGAATGTGTGGTTGCTTCAATTTTAGGTTTGTCATCCTACCGGGTAGAGACATTTTGAAATAGCACCATTATGCAATCTTTCGTTTTGTTTATCATTTTAGTTAGTCACGGCCGATCATTGAACGGTTAGCACAAACTGTTCTCCGTACATCATGAATAATTCAGTGACCAAAGATTTTTGACATTGCCATGTCAAAGTCATTCATCATTTTTTTACATATAGTCCTTACATTAAGGAAGCTGCCTTGATTTATTTGATTTCCCATTGGACGGAAACTAGTTTAAAAGTATTCGTGTTAGCTTTTTCCATTCATAAGTAAATCTGATGTCTTTCTGTCAACATGGATATATTTTCATTAATTTTTTTCTTGTATTTTTCAATCATCACTTTTTGGAGGTAAGACTACCCAATTTGGACAAATTTTCCTTTTATCGATTTTCTTTCTTTTTTATATAAACGATTGTCTTTTCTTAAGGGAAGGGTTGTAACTTTATGTACATTTAGAATTATCATTAGAAACCGTTGATGATATGCCGTTGACTATGTTTATTTGATAAATCTATCTATTTTTAACAGGTGAAAACCTCGTCAATTTATAAACACTTTTTAAAGAGTGTACATCGACTTCACAGAGGGACGTTTAATTTTTAAGAGGCAAAGTCTTTAAATTTTCAAAGATATTTAAAAAAAAAAACCCATCATTTTTGCCTTTTTATTAGCCATTCTCTGTAAGGACCAAAATCGTTCGGCACGGCATGTCATGGATTTTGATGTTTTTCGGTATAATGGGTATATATTAAGTACTGACCATGAAAATAACACTTTTCAGCCAATGTGACCTCTGGTTGCCATGGTAACGAGGTCATTCTATTTATAGCACCTTTGGGACCATGAAATAAGCCAGATCCGGAGACTTCGTTGCCATGGATACCACTGTAACAGCTTCTTCATCTTTATATAATATATTCTTCCTTACTTCCATTCTTACTTAGTACACTTAGATATGTGATATTTATTACAGGAAGCTTATTGCATTAAGCCAAAATAAGTCAAAATGAAGCGAAAAATAGAGGTGAAAATAAGGGCCAATTTAGTGTGTTTTTGACCATTTTCAATCTTAAATATCACAAAAGGCACCAATAGGAGACTAGTGATTTTCATCAATGGAAATGTATGTTTATTAACAAATAAAATGAACGAAAAATTAGAGTGGGTATTTAAGAGTTTTACCTAAATTCTGTCGTCAAAGACCGTTGCCATGGCAACATTAAACCTTTTTGCTTGTTTCATATTATCTTTGAAATTGATTTTATTTCTCTTTAGAGTTACATAAGATTATCAAAATGTATACATGTATAGATATGACTTATATCTTTCACAGAAGAATAATTAAAATGTTCAAGGTCATTGGCTAGATGTTCAAGGTCATTTATACTTTGAGACTCAAATTTTGCATAAAATATTAATTTTTTAATTTTTTTGTTACTGATTTTAGTGATTTTTTTATTTAAATATTTTCATAGGTCATATATATTATGAAAGCACATAAATATAAGAAAGACAAATCTTAGAATTTATTGAATTGTAGCAATTCAATAGGAAAATATTTTTCCGTCAAAAAACAAGAAAAATACAGATTTCGTCCCTTTTTTATCAAAATACTCCCCAAGAATTTAGATATTCGAAGATGTGAAGAAACGTAATCAATAGTTCTAAGAAATAAGTGATACATTTATCATTTTATGGCAAATAACTGTTAAGTTCAATATTTCAAGGTTTCTAAAATATTGACACCTTCATTTTATGAAAAATCAGGATTTTTCGTCAAATCTGGTCACTTAAAGTTTAATGACCTTGAAAATTCAGTGGGTGACCTTGAAATATTTTCAAGGTCATTTTTATACCATAACGCCTCTGATAGATGTATACATGGACTTCTGTTCCAATATCATGCGTAGATAGTTTGATAGAGGTTGTGTTTAAATTCTTTGTATTGAAACCTTTCAGCCGATTGTTGCCATAGCAACTAGATTTGATGCTAATTTGCATATAAAAGGACAAATTAGCCCAATTAATTTTTTATATTCATGTAGAGTTCAAAGATGATACTTATTGGATAACTAGAATTTGGACTTCAAAAATTGGTGCTTTTATGAAATTTTCAACCTTGTAAAACAGTAAAAACATGCAAAAAAGGGTCTTTGAGTGCCCAAAACTTAGCCTTTTGATACCCTGTTTTGGCCCAATTTTTCATCTTGTATACATAAGGCATCCAAGATGAATGTAAAAAACTTAACAAATATGCATAATAATAAGGATTAAAAGAAAATAATCAAAGCAATTTAAGATTTAAAATGTACCTGTTTCCATGGTAACGAAGCCTACAAATATGCCTTGTCCTATAGATTTTCCCGATTTTTGAAACTTCAGACACGGTTACCATGGCAACGAAAAACTTTTTGAAAAAACTGGGCTTGATTTACATACTAGTACTTCATATTGAACTTCCATACCAAAAATCTCAAAAATCCATGACATGCCGTGCCAACATGTTTTGAAATTCTTTGGTTCTTACAGAGAATTGCTGTTATGACTCTAAAAAGCAGTTTCAATTTGTTTTTGTAATTGACAATTTCTACACTTATTTAATTAAATAAATACTCTTTGGCTTTCCATTACAGGAAACAATGCACAACACTATCATCGAAGTAGGTCATCATCATCTCGACCAGGTAAATGTCCCAAAAAGCGAGCCACATGCTACCCTATCACACGATATCATAAAAGATGTCATGATGATTACGATTGTCCAATAGATCACAAGTGCTGTTCTGACGTAGGAGGTCACATGATATGTCTAAAGGTACTACATATCCGAAAATACCCAGGATGCCCCACGCCACGAAAAGTATCATGCATCATTGATAATGGCCGACCAGACTTCCGGCATACAGACTGCGAGCGGGATAGAGATTGTGATCGCGATTTCAAGTGTTGTTCCGATGAATTTGGACACAGGATATGCGTGCGGGAAGAGAAGCATATGAAACCTGGAGTATGCCGAAAGTACAGAAAAAAGAAACGAAGAAAGTGTGGCAAAGATAGATGTAGGAAAGGTTATGATCAGGATTGTAAAAGGAACAAAAAGTGCTGTTTTGATGGCTGTCGATTTAGGTGTCTCACTCCACGCCGTCTAAGTCATCGCTATGGCTAGAAAAGGAAAGAATATGACTTAAGCGGGTTACAATATTCAAACCCGCCAAATGATAAAACTATGTTGTCAAGGTATTTTGAAAAAAAAAATGAATGCCGCTCTCATGCATGTCACTGTTTCCAAGGCAATCAAGATACTTTGTATGACGCAAGCAGATAGCCTTCAGCTGACAGGACAGCGAAATGCCATTACTGCAGACTTTTATATTTTATTTCATTCCTACCATTATTTTTGGTGATATTTGTAGAGATTTTATATGATTTTAAAAATTTTAAATGAATACATAGATTAATGATTTTATTAAACACAAGTTTCTCATTAATATCATTTTATTATTTTATGCTTGTTTTGTTTGATTTGCTCTGTTGTTGTTTTTTTAAGTAGGGGTTGTTGTTGCTGTTGTTGTTGTTGTTGTTGTTGATTTTGTTGTTGATTTTGTGTATCATTGTGATAATTTAAATAGTAAAAAAAAGTTTTTTGACATTAAAAACATGTTACCCTAATTAATATTCTAAAACGGTCAATGTTTTAATGCTTACCACCCAAGACACATATAAAAATTAACACGTAGGTAAATTGCCAAATTAAAAAAAAACATACAATTCTACTTTATACTTTATACAAAAAAATAAATTAAACTCGTATGACTGAAACTGTCACTGATTTTGTAATAAAAGCTGCCAAAATAATTTCTAAAAACTAATATAGACTTAGATGTGATGCTCACATGTAAGGATTCTTTTTTATGTTATTACAGTATATATATGTTTATATTTTGTACTTTTTTGTGCTGTTTTTCTATATATATTTTTTTCTTTATAGATGTGTTGATTTCTTCGAGATGTTAAATAGAACAGATTTCTATTTAATCTTAAATCAATAAATAATTTCAAAAACTGTACTTATGGAGTTTTTTATTGACAATATAAATATAAAATAACTTATCAAATTTGTTCACCAAACTATTTTATATGAACATCATTATCTTGACTATTTTTGTTCCGGATTTCTTGTATATTATGCACCAGTTTATAATGATAATACAATGCATGTACATGTACTTAAATGTACACATATACATCAAATGATTCTATCCAATAAGTGTTATTCAATCCAGTTATATTGCACATAAGTATTGCACTGATATAAGAGGTATCACACGTCCGTCTTCCGGTACATTTTGTATACATAGTACACATGGTAATATGTGGATTGCCACTGTACAGCTGTGGTCAGTACGTTCAGTTTGCATCTAATACGGAAGGATCCTACGGTCCTTTCATGACTGAATACGACAGCAAAATCTACAAAGGGCATTCCTATATAATATCAAATCACCGGATTCAAATTGCAATGTATTATGCTGCTAGATTACGTCAAAGATGCGTTACGTATTCCATGTTCGATTCGGATATCCTCGTTTCTGTATCAATGGTTTCTGTTGAAATTCCGGTCACGGTTGAGTTAGTTGTATCCTCATCCAAATCTACGAAGCTGTCCAGAGTTTCGGTTGACTGATTTGTCACGTCCTCGACGCTGGTCCAAAAAGTGTTTCTTCCTGCATTTCTCCACTGACCTTTCCGCATGACCGATTGATACCTCGGGATACGGTCCATTTCCATGTCTGAGTCATTAACAGAGGCGATACCTTCACTTCTTTGCTGTACTCTTTCGCTGACAGTATTTAGAGCTACTTGACTATTTCCGTCATTTCTCTGTGGTATGTTTGTAGAGTTATTATTTTGCTCGGTAGGCTGGGTTTCTCCTCCCTCTCTCCTTGCCTCTAGAACCACGTGTTCATAAGCTGGAGGGGGCATAGCTAGGTCCATCATATACCCCGAGTAGGCCGGTGCCGCATTACCTCTTTGGCCCAGGGTAAATGTTCTGCTTAAATCTTCGTGCCCCGTTGTCCCATTGTCTGAAATAAAAGGTTGTTCATCTTTAAGCTATAATGGATCTCTTACTTTAGTTCATCCCCAAAGAAAAAATAAGAATAAAGAGGCAAAATATCATCTTGTTAAAGTGTCGATGACAATATTTCTCCTTTTCGTATTCGATTTTTTCTTCTGAACTGTACTATTCAAGTGCACAAAGTCAAACAACGTTTTCTCTCTTATACTTTCTATAGGAACAATTACGTTTTGGACTCCAAACGCAACAGGTACTGCGACCATGCACCCACACACTCTACTCAACACAAAAAAGTTTTCTCTCATATTGCCATAAATATACAGCTGATATTGCTGTTCAAACCTACACGTAACATGTATATGATTGTATACATACTATACTAAAGATTTTTTTCACAAAATGTAATTTGAAGTTTCTCATACCTCGAAACACTCTTCTGTCGGAACTACGAAGAGGGTCTGGTTTTCCTTTCCGGATAGCAACACAACAGGCGAGGCAGATGATGATTACCAAGATGGCGCCGGTGAGACCACCAAGAGCCACGCCCACGAACTCGCCAAAATCTCTGTACAAAATAAAGAAAAATAAGGTTAATTTCATTCTGCTATTGGTTTAATTTATATGTTCATAGAAAAATACGATACTCTTTGAAATGACATACAATGCACGACAAAGAAACTGATCCTTGTCTTTAAAAATTTCCCTCGAATGGTTTTCAGATATGTTAACGAATATCTCAATTCAGAAAAAATTATATATCTGTTTTAATTATTGCATTTTGAATATATTGGTCTTGTTAGTATATGAGTGACTCGTTATACTACCAAATCCCTGTGTAGGAGCATCACTTTCCTGCTTCAATTTTTCAAAATCACTGTACCTTTTCAACAGAGGAATATCATGTATGTTTGATGAGAAATTTCTACTCACACATTGGTAAGTCTTGCGTTATAGTTGTACGATGTACAGCAGTATTTCTCTGTGTATCCACAGCACGAGTCCATACAGTAAATGTAATTATAGGCTGTCCTATACCGGGTACCATATAAGGTGGTGTAGCTACTGATATAGCTGTAAGAACAAACCTCTGCCAGACACCCTAAAGGACCTGAAATATAAAGTGGATTAATTATAGGCTGTTCTATACCTGGTACCGTATAAGGTGGTGTAGCTACTGATATAGCTGTAAGAACAAACCTCTGCCAGACGACCTAAAGGACCTGAAATATACAGTGGATTAATTATAGGCTGTCCTATACCGGGTACCATATAAGGTGGTGTAGCTACTGATATAACTGTAAGAACAAACCTCTGCCAGACACCCTAAAGGACCTGAAATATACAGTGGATTAATTATAGGCTGTCCTATACCGGGCACCATATAAGGTGGTGTAGCTACTGATATAGCTATATGAACAAACCTCTGTCAAACACCCTAAAGGACCTGAAATATACAGTGGATTAATTATAGGCTGTCCTATACCGGGTACCATATAAGGTGGTGTAGCTACTGATATAACTATAAGAACAAACCTCTGCCAGACATCCTAAAGCCCTGGTCACAACCCGCCGTGCGTGCTTTCAGGACGAGCGTTTTCTGAAGACGCAAGGAAGGAAGTAGCAAGAGTACGGAAGGAGTGCGTCACGCACGTCGCACGCACGGTTATATGGATTGTCACATGCATCATATGTAGCGAAAAAAGTAAGTGCGTTGCACGTACTTACGACTTGCGTGCAACTTGCTTACAACGTACTTTCTCCGTACGTCTTCTACGTTATTGTAAGGATGTCGAATTGACACGTACTGCTAACGCACGGAGTCCTCACTTCCTTACGTTGAACGTGCGTTGCACGTACTTGCAACGTGCGTGTCGTACTTCTTGTTGAATTCTTATACAGCACGCAGACAGGACGCAGCGAAAGTTCTGTATACACTAGCACTGCTACGTCCTGTCTGCGTGTTCCCAAATCCGCAAGGAGGACATACGGGACATGTACTGACAACGCATGGACACCGTACGGATACCCAAGGTTTGCCTACGTTTTTGCACGCAGACAGCACGTACGTGCACGTACGGAGGGTTGTGACCACCGCTTAAAGGACCTGAAATATACAGTGGATTAATTATAGGCTGTCCTATACCGGGTACCATATAAGGTGGTGTAGCTACTGATATAACTATAAGAACAAACCTCTGTCAAACACCCTAAAGGACCTGAAATATACAGTGGATTTATAACAAAGATAAATCATTAAATTGAAAAAAAAGAGAAGCTACAAAAAGACAAACAAACAAAAACTATAAATAGTAATTTCCTTGTGTTGTCCATTCTTGTTGTTTTCTCATCACAAATTTTCAGGTATATTGATATTACATGTATGGGTTTTGCATTACATGTAGAACCCATTGGAACTGCAATTTTATACAAACTGGCATAATGAAACCTATGTATACATGTAACCACAAAAAGGCACATACATGTATTCTATGTCTTAGGGTAGCAACATCTCCAATCTGTATGACGTTACAACTTGTTACTATTTTTACAAATTATTATAACAGAGTAAACAATTATACAATTATCAGTCCAACCTTTACAATAAATGTGTGCCTTTTTATTCCTTTTTACTTAAATGATAATGATATATTTATTTAGTAGTTCATTCATTCATATATTAATTACTAGGAATGGATTTATTCATTTATTCAGTTTTATTTGTCAATTTTCTTATAATTATTTATTTGAACAAGCAACTCACTCATATATCTATTCAATAATAATTGTTAATGAGGTTTCTTTAAGAATGGTATATTGCATATATTTTGTGAATTTGAGATACATTTCACAGGTTAAGTATTTTATGATTAGTCTACATCGACTTCAGTTCATTAAGTACAATCATTTTATGGGCTACTCCATCATGTCCATGTAGATATTACATTTTTTTTTTCAAAATAGGGGGGGGGGGCTGGGATTTCGAGAATGTCTAAATTAGAATGAGTAAAAATGTACGTTTTTATCCTAGAGGGTTTTTCTTTAACCATCCCTCCTTTTTCTCCTCTGGATCCACGTACGTGTACATGTTATATACGAGTATAAACTATTAATTTCATTCATCTGAACGTATGAAAAGGTCAATTCAACACCGTGTTCTCATATATATAACTTGTCCTCGTCAAAGTTATATTGATAATGAAGAATTCGATTTTAGCTATAGAAATGCATTCATTTATTCATAAAATATATAGTTCATCCACTAAAATAAGTTTAGGTAATACTTTTCATTTATGTACGTATATATTCATTCATGTGTTATTTTTATATAAATGTATCTTTTTCTGTATCTCTTTCTATTTTCTTTCTCTCTTTTTAAACTTAAGAATTTTATGTTATCGATGATAATTTATAATATGGTTATGTAATGAGTAATTCTTTATTAATCGCACTTACAATGTACGTGAACTAAGCTCGGAGTTGATTCGATAATTTAATATTATATGATATTACATTAATTTATTTTTGCCAAATAATATAGTACCGAGTGACATATATATTTTCATTATCATAAAGTTTGTTGTTATTTGTAATAAATTTACATTTTGAAATCATAAAGTTTGTTGTTATTTGTAATAAATTTACATTTTGAAATCATAAAGTTTGTTGTTTTTCGTAATAAATTTACATTTTGAAATCATAAAGGTTGTTGTTATTTGTAATAAATTTACATTTTGAAATCATAAAGTTTGTTGTTATTTGTAATAGATTTACATTTTGAAATCATAAAGTTTATTGTTATTTGTAATAAATTTACTTTTTGAAATATACAGTGCATATACATTTATAAAACCGGAAGTAGGAAATACCTTTAAATAAAAGTCTACTACTGTAACAAGATAATGCTGTATTTTGTTTTATTTCGAATTTTAACAAAAAGTACTATATACATGTACATAATGTACACGTACACCAACTGTATGCCATTGACCTAATATCCACACATACACGTGTACCTGAATATGATTTTTTTTTACCCTCAGATCAATATAGATCTGAGACACGAAAAAGTCGAATGGAATTGAATGAAACTTGGTCCGTGTGCTGTATAATGAAAAAAAAAATTATATAAAAGAACACATACCTGTGAATGTGATTGCAAGTGATGTAAATACGAAAACTTGTAAATCCATGATCAGATATGACAAGTAAGTTGGAGTTTGATGGAGGACTTAGTAAAACTGGTACATTTAATGTTATGCATGACTTACTATGTTTGTAAATTTATAGATCGTCCCGGATATGTTACCATGTCCATACCGTTTCCGATTTTGACGTCAGAATCTTTGACTGCATGCGTACGTAATGTGAACTTGCGGCATGCAGGGTTCTTGTTATAATGGGAGGCATATTTCTGTGTCTTGATCCAAATATAAAAGCTAGGTTATAGGATTCAACTTCTTTTTTAATTAAGGCCCCGTGAGAATTATATATATATATATGTAATTTTCATAATCAGGGGATTTAGGTTCAAAGATATTTAGAATGATTCATTGCTTAACTTTATCTTTATTTAAGAAATAAAAAATGACAAGCCGGGCTCTATTGTCTCATAATGCCCGAGCGTCCTCAGCCAATCACATTTATTACCGAGCCGCGTCAGCGGCGAGGTGATAAATATGATTGGCTGAGGACGCGAGGGCATTATGAGACAATAGAGCCCGGCTTGTCATTTTTTATTTCTATTCTAATGATGACCATCGATTCTTGGTAAAAACCAGTTCCTGCCGGTTTTTCTGCTTTCAGAAAATGGGTTGGCGTGGCTTGTCGCTATAGGGCCTATATTGGAGAATAGATCCCGGCTCGCGTCTGTTGTCTTAATAGGGGAAAAGAATCAAGTCATATTAGAATAGTCCTTATTACCTAATTATAGAAGTTATCAGCATATATCATTGGATTCTCTTATCATAGACTACTTCCTAAATACTGAACTTTTCTTCTTTTCTTTCCTTTTTCCATCATCTAACACCTTAATTGTAGTTTTCACGACCATCTTGTAATCATCAACCAGGAATCAATGTAAACAGACTTTATTTGTTATTTTTTACTCTTTTTTTCCCCTTCTATGTATTTTTATGTAATATCATGATTACATTTTTGATTTACCTAGGAGCTTAACCAAAATTGTAATCATGATAGTAATGCAAAATATTTATGAGTGAATAATATTTCTGGTAAGCCCAACTTTCATTCCCCCAACTTTCTGGCACCCACTTTCAGTCCGATGATGACGTCATACTTGTAGTGTATGGCTTTCTGACCAGTCAAGAAAAGTGGTATTGACTAACCTCACAGGAGCTGAATGTCACCGATCTAGTCTCGCATCCTCCTTTTCTTATCTTTATTTTTAGCATGTTAAGTATTTAAGTTAAAGTAGAGAATGGGAGTATATATAATTTAGGGTTATTGGCGTCGAGCTCCTGTGATTCTGATTTCTGATTTAACCTGATCTTTTCCCACAATTTTTTTCATATTTATTAGAAACGCTCATTCTTAATTCAAGAGAATCATTTCTCTATGAACAGCAACATTCACACCCTTTCTTCTTCTCATCTTTTTTTTTCTTTTTTTTTTTTTTTCTTTTTTTTTTTATCTCTTAAAACTCCTTATTTTTGCCTAGCTGATTGTTTTCGAACGAGTTCGTACCAGATTTATCGATTATTTTTGGAATCATAAACCTTTCAATTTCGAATTTTTCCTCATCATACTTAATTTTCAGTTTTCAAGTTTTTGACGAGTTTTATGATAAAACAATATCTTCCGAATTTATGTGATAAAAAATAAAAATAAATGGAAGTGAAGCAGAATTAAATAAATTGGGGAAGGAATCGTTTTATATTCAAAATGAAAAAAAAACAAAACAAAACATTACATACCATTGATACAGATTTTGCTTTTATAATAACAAATTATCAGATGATACAGAAAAAAAATAACAATAATGATTAAGAAATAAAAGGAGACTTTATAAGAAATGTGTGTAGAAAAAGAAGAAAATTGATTAAAAATGAAAATTAAAGATTTCACAAGAAAATTTTATACATAAAAGTGAAAACGTGAATTTTACAATAGATCTTACATGTGAGTTATTTTGAAGGACGTGCAGAGGCTTAGCAGGCACCTGCTGAGGTCTCAGTCAATGCTAACCTACAACCTCTGCACCCCTAAAAATGAAAATTAAAGATTCACAAGAAAGTTTTATACATAAAAGTGAAAACGTGAATTTTACAATAAATCTGACATGTGAGTTATTTTTGAAGGACGTGCAGATTAGACGGCACCTATATACCGAGGTCTCAGTCAATGCTACCCTACAAACACTGCAGTAAAAACATGAAAATCGCAAAAACAAAAAATCAGTGTATTGTAGAGAATGACGAAATCTGGAACAAACGGAATTCATTGTAGGTGGCGCCACTGAAATGGAAAAAAAATCGGAGCACCGGCCTTTGACCAGTTGTGGTGAAGGAACAGCGACCGGCAGAATTTCAGGGTTAGAGACAAAAAAGGGTATGATCTGGGGGTTATTCAGTTATTCACGAAAAAGAAAGTACTTGTACGAACTTTTGAACATCTTATACATACATACAGCAGTGGCGGATTCAGGGGGGTGCGGAGGGGACCCCCCCCCCGGGGCACTGACCCAAAATTTTCCAAAAACAGGTATATTTCGGCCCATTTTCAGTCAAAATCGTCAAAAGCCCCTTGACCCCCCGGCAAAGGGGGCGGTGGCTCCGCCACTGTACAGTTAGAGCACGAATTGCCACAAGTCCGACGAGGACAATGTGAATATGGATAACATAATGCAGGATACTAGAAAGGCGTTTTTCCTCACATGTTATGATATCCATATGATCATAATCATGCATTATTAATCTAAAATTATTATTTATTTCAGTACATTATGCAAAATAAAAAAGGGAAAAAAGTTATTTTAAGTGAGTAAAATTAAGTTGGGATTATCCATCTCACAGACACTTGAAGAACTAGGTTGGATGAATTACAGTCATCTTTTCATTGATTAAACCTGACGAATTATGAAATGGGTTAGAGTGCCTTTTAAAAGAACACAATTCAAAATTCCAATAGATTCAAATCAGATACTTCACAAGAGGGCAAAAAGATATTTGGCAGCGGTGGGATTCGAACCCACGCCTCCGAAGAGACTGGTGCCTTAAACCAGCGCCTTAGACCGCTCGGCCACGCTACCACTGAGGAAAAGAGGTTCGTTAATGTTATTCAGTCTAGTTTGTGACCCCAAAAGAACGAGATCAACGGAAACGGAAACATGTGCTATGTGCTATAAATAGATATTATATTAGTATGCTATTTGTGTTTATATTTAGATTTTACAAATGCGAAGTTTAAGGTAGCGTGGCCGAGCGGTCTAAGGCGCTGGTTTTAGGCACCAGTCTCATTGAGGCGTGGGTTCGAATCCCACCGCTGCCATCAGTTTTTTGAATTAGAGCTGATGGATACCGAAAAATTCATAATTTTTTCGGTATCCATCAGCTCTATACTACCGTATAAATTTCATCCAAACTAAGGCAAATTTTACCGCGCTGACACTTTTTCAAGAAAACTACAAAATGACATTATTCTTAAGCATTTGTACTCTCTTATTTCAACACGAACATATACATGTAATATTTTCTTCAATATTTTGAAAACTCTCTCAAGTCAAGAGCACATTTTACTATGTATTTGAAAAAATCGTTGATATTCAGTATCTATGATATTTTTTACCTAAACTTAATTAGATGATTTTCGTAATTTTTGGGTAAAACCAATAATATTGTAAATTATATGTGAATGGTACCTATGGTGAAACTTAATCAAAATCAAATTTTATACAAAGTTTCTAACCTGTTTTATTGTTTGTCAACAAAGAAAACTAGATCTACAGTTAAACTGAAATGAGTGGATTTTAGCACTTTTTGTATTTTCGTTACAAATGTGCTATTTTCAGCAACAAGTTTCCAGCATTTTTTACCCTGTTTTCCAAATAAGCTAAATTCTTGATTTTCATCACTGACCTATTATTTTTTCTTCATAAAATGATTCATTGACATGAATCCTATGATTTAATATGTTTTTCATAAAATCGTTGAAATTCTTTGGTTCAGAAATGACACTCCTTAAGGGGACGACCATTTCATCCTGGGGGAGGGACACTTTTTGGAAATAAATATTCTGACCCTGGAAATATTGGAGATAAATAACCTGACTCTCTTGGAAACAGAAAATCATATTTTGCCCTACATTTTAATTAATTATTAAAATCCAAAAATTTTGGCTCGATAAATCCACTCGCCATAATATACCGAAACAAATTTCAACTTTACTAGCAACACAACGACAAACGTTTTTGGCTCGCTTCCCTCACCATACATTCAATAAATTTCTAGGCTCGCTCCGCTTGCCTCTCCATAATATTTCATTAAAATGACATTAATTGTATAAAACAAAAACAAAAATAAGAAAATTGCATTTTAATGCTGATATGCCACAAGCTTTGAACAAGTCTTATACATGTACTTGACTTGAGCTTCACAAATAAAACTTTCTTGCGCATACCCCTCTCCGTCATATGTGTTGTAAAAACCAATTAGAATATGCAGATGATACAGTGATACATGCAGACTCCCTAGTCGAGCGATTGGTTTTTAGGTAACAGATCGCTGGTAGAAGTTTGTGATTCATGTACATATCATTTGTATGTAAAATATTGCAGTGCGATGCAGAAAGTCTTGCACCTGTAAATAATGATATAGAATTTAGTTGAAGTCAAAAGTCAAATATATGAAATTCTCAGTGTCTTTCTCTCTCTCTCTCTGTTCTTTTATTTCTTCTTCTTCTTCTTTTTTTTTTTTTTTTTTTTGTTTTTGATTGTCAGGGTTGTTTGTGGTTGAAAATAAATATTCTGACCTTGAGTTACTGAACATGCCAACATTCTTTCTCTTTTCATTAGCAATAAGAGTACAAAGTTTGGTCAAGCTTCTATCATTAATGTACCTCTAGGCTGTATGCTAGGATTTCAACCATTTTCAATCTATAACCTTGACCTTTGATCTATGACCATGAAAATCAATAGGGTTCTTCCTCTTGTCAAAGCAATCAGTGTACAAAGTTTAGTTAAGCTCCTATCAAAACTGTGCCCTCTGGGTTGTATACAAGGATTTTCACCATTTTCAGTATGTGACCTTCCCTTTGATCTACAACCTTGAAAATTGATAAGGTTCTTCCTCTTGTCATAGACAATATTAAGTGTATGAGGTTTGGTCAAGCTCCAATCAAAATTGTTCCCTCTAGGCTGTATACATTGATTCTAACTATTCTCAATCTGTGACCTTGACCTATGACGTTGAAAATCAATAGGGTTCTTCCTCTTGTCATAAGCAATAAGAGTATGAAGTTTGGTAAAGCTCCTACAAAAACTGTGCCCTCTACGCTGTTCACAAGGATTTTAACCATTTTTAATCTGAGACCTTGACCTTTGACCTTGAAAATCAATAGGGTTCCTTCTCTTGTCATAAGAAGTGTACAAAGTTTGGTTAACCTCCTATCAAAACTTTGCCCTCTAATTTTAAAAGCTGTATATAAGGATTTTTTTTACCATTTCAATCTGTGAGCTTGACCTTTGACCAAGAAAATCAATAGGATTCTTCCTCTTGTCATAAGCAAACAGTGATAAAGTTTGGTAATGCTCCAATGATAAATGTGCCATCTAGGCTGTATACAAGGATTTTTTTTTACCATTTTAATCTTTGACCTTGACCTTTCACCTTGAAAATCAATAGGTTCTTCCTCTTGTCATAACCAATACGTGTATGAGGTTTGGTCAAGCTCAAATGAAAACTGTGCCCTCTTGGCTGTATACAAAAGTGGTACTACCACTAAGTCCAACACACACCCAATCAAAGGGATGCTATGCTTGTATTGTCTTTATTCTTATATTCTTGGGTTCTTGGCTGAACCCCAAACAATAGGAGCATCACTGTATTTGATTTAGATTTTTTCCCAATTCATATTAAAGATCATTTATTTGCATATCATGAGGGTTCTCTCTTGACAAGGTTTCCAATTTTCACCTCTGATCATTATACAAGTATTTTTTAACGGTAAAAATCAAGAGAAGCTGATGTATGAAATAATAATTAAACAATTTATTGAGAAAACAATAAACTTCTACATACAAGTATAAATAGTATATAGATATATTTATAAAATATGGTAATTACAAATCAAAAATAATTTAAAACACACCATAGATGGAATGATTTGTTATCACAGATGTGCAAAAAATATAACCGCGATCCAGTGTCCGAAAAACTCAAAGCATCAAGTACATGTACTTATACTCCCTCAAACTCATTAAAACAGCTTATCTCACCATAATACTGACGTACAAAACTTTGAAAATGAGGTATAGTGAAAAGTTTAATATAAAATCTTACTATTTTCATAGTTTGGACGGATGGGTGTAAAACTGATGTTTGCTGCACAAGTTTCTATGCAGAAATGTCAAACACAAAGAGAGGAAACAACCTTGGATAAATTTGAAAGAAACTTAAATTTGTGCTCGTTAGAGGATTATCTGAACACTCACAAAACATCACAGGGAAATGTAATGGTAATTTTGATCCATCCCATCATGTTCAAAGAAAGAACCATGTGAATTTCTGATGATCCAAAGTCAATAAGCAAATCAACTAAAACCAGAATGATTTCCTTCCTGTTATGATCCTAACTGAAATGGTTTCAAAATCAAGTATTTTACTTGACCACATAATGAGTAAACAAACATTAAAGGAAATTTGATTCCAGCAGGTACTAAACAAGAATCCATCAAATAAGCCAATTAGAATGATTAAAAATTGTGTTAATTGGTAACTTGAAAATTTACCATTAGTTGATTTATTTCAATCCTGGACATTCATGAGACAGTATGCCTTTTCAGAAGATCAATACTGGCGCGCAAAGATGGGAGAAATTCACTTTTAAATTACATGTACATTTCATATATAACTTTTACTCAGCACAAAACTTTTAAAGAATATGACGAGGAATCATTTATGATGAAATTTCCATGTGTCTCAGAGTAGCAAACCTGGGTAGTGAATATTAAAAGTGAGAATGAAAAACAAATCGGTTGTGAGCACAAAGGAGAATTCTAACAGTACCGATTTAGTGTTCATCATTCTGTTATTTGTTTTAAAGATAATACGCACAAATCATTTTTTAACAAAATAATAAATAACAATATATAACAAATCACATAATCATGTATAATTCACTTATTTTGTCATTTTTATAAAAATGTCAACATTGATAATAAAGAGATCACAGACCTATTGTGAATTCACAAAATTCACTAAAACCATATCAGAAACATACAACCACCAAATATGTATCGAATTGGAAATCACAGCTTATACAACATAGTATCTCGCAGTTCTCGGCAAAATTAAACTTTTACTGAATTCAATAATACTTCACGAAAGTAGATGAATTAGATATATTACAAAACATGCAGAATGCATTACATGTATTTAAAGTTGCATGGAATATACTCTACTTTGGCACATACATAGTGAAGTTACTAAAACAGGTAAACAAAAGTTATCATCAAGCAGTGGAAAAATGAAAATTCAAAAATCAAGTTTTCATGCCCAAAACTGTGCAATGGTTTGTATACAATAAGTCAACAAGCTCTCTAAAAACATTTATATAGCTGCATGAACAAAGGGCAAATAACTCTCTCAAGATAAAGAAAAAATAAGCACAATAACTTCACCCAGCAAATTCAAAAATCACTAGAAAGTGCATGCATGTTGTGAAGGTTTTAGACCTTAAGACAGATGCATCAATCCATTCATTTTGTCCCCACATAAAAAAATGCATTCTGGTACAGTTCAACCGACAAAATTTGAATATATGTAACCTACAGATGATACAGTATTTGCAAGAATTAAGCAGAAAACATGAATTTCATAAAAATGAAGGGTTAAACTTGTTGAGTCTGAATTATGTTACTTGTTTGAAAATGCCCTGATTCTAAACAAAATATTTCAATACATGTGCAAACATGCAAATTAACAAAACTTTATGCTAACTCTAGGCAGCATGCTGATTATTTAGTGAGCAAAATTAATTAAGGTTATGAATTTTGGTTAGCGTAACAGTTGAAGTTACATGGATCAGTGGAAAGTGCATGAGAAAAAATAATAAAATAAAAACAGGAGTTAACAAGTGTACAGTAGTATGCATAAAATCAATTAAATTAATTATGCCATTAATTTAATGATTTTTTTTTCTCTGTTAATATATTGGTTATTCTTTGAATGGTGTGGATGCTCAGCGCGATGCATTGCAAACTCCCTGCGAGATGATTGACAGAGGGTTATGAAGCTGAGACGTATCAATGTAAACTGTGGGGATATGTTGGCACTGTGAAAGGTCGTGACACTGCACTGACCTTCGACCTATATATTTGCGAACGATCCTCGGCAAAGCGTTCGTGCTTGGACTTCCCATCGGAGTGATTGGTCGTTTGATGCCTCCGTCTGTGTACCGTAGTAGAACTTTATCCTTGGTTATTGTCGTAGAGGTTATAGAGAGAGCAGAGGATGAGATCTGAGAGCCATTCGGCGTCGTAGGTTGTGAAGGAGAAGAGGCGCTGGTCGGGCGGGGCGAGTTATAGCTACTCTTGGGCCGCAGGGGGAATCCTCGGGAAGGTCTAAACTCTCCATACCCTGGAGGGATATAGACACTATCTAGTTTACATTTGCAAAAGGGATTGTTGTTATCAAGGTGTAAGTTCATTCCACTACCACATTCCATACACGTCCGCCCCCACGCACCATCAATAAGCGGGTTTAGACCTGTTAATGTACATAGCGCACAATGATTAGTTACACATCAATGCAATTCAGGCTGTTGTCAAATAGAGTTGTTAGTCCAAAACGTACATGTAAAAACATCAAATACAGTTATCTTGTGATAAATGTTATCAAAATCAACAGTTAGATTAATAAGTTAATATGAAATCATTAGAAACACATTTTCAATTGATTTTTTTTTTATGTTATGGATGTAATCTATTTTTAATTCTTTTTTCTTTCCAGTATGCCAGATATTTTTAATTCATTCAATTGATAAAACTTTACATCCAAATAGTTTTTTGCACTCTCATTATAAATTAAAATCAAATTTGCAGATTTACACAATAACTGAGTAAGTACTTTTAAAATTTTGACCTTAACATGCTTCACTAAATTTAAGGTTAGCATGCTTCACTAATCTCAAGATGCAGAAGTACAAAGAATCTGTTCATAAAACACTAATGTCATTTACTAATAATGCATGTAAAAGATTTTGATTTAATATAAATAAATTTACATAATAGAGCATACATATATTTCATAATCTTTTTCCTTCTCTTTTATGAAAAGCCTTAATTACTGTCAATTTTGTTACAAAATTTTGAGAAAAATATCCCAAAATTTTGTCCTTAAATATTTCTTTTTACCATAAAATTAAGGACATAAAACTTCGTTCTTTCCAATTTGAGAATTCCAAATAATAAAGTTCTAACCCCCCTAAATCTATGAGGACAAAAGTTGTTAAGTTCTTATGCACTAGCAATTAAGGATTTTGTCATAATATGGGTGCAGCATCTTAGTTACAACAGAACAGACAGCCAAACAATTCAATTTTACAATTTCATAACATAATTCTCCAAAAGGCATAAACAATCAAAGAAAGTTGAAATCTCTTTAAAGTTAAGATACTAAAAGTTATGGAAAAAAATTGTAGGAAATTCTGTCTATTCATTTAACATACCAATTACAAATGTACTAATATACTAAAGCTCAGTACTGAGGTATAATACTGATCAACTTGACTAAGAAGTTACGAGGTAAGGTTATGAGTGTATTTTGTATGTAAGGAAGACAACAATACAAAAAAAAAAGACAATTTTCACATTACCGCAGTAGACTTGAATTTTATAGATACCAAGACCTGACATCACAAGATTTGATGTAACTTTTAACTGTGACGTCGAAACATATTTATGACATCATAATAAAACATAGGGTAATCAAAGATTACATAGCTCGTCTATACAGGTTTTTGTCAGAAACCAGGTTATAGTTTTTGAAAAGTAGGTTGAAGTCCAAGGTTAAGGTCACTAGGTCAAAGGTCTTGGTCTTAAATTAAAGGTCTCGTCACAAGGTATCTACATGTGAAATATCAAAGCCCTATCCCTTATAGTTCAAGAGATATAGCCCAGGTTACAGTTTTGTCTAAGGACGACGACAACGCCGAGGGTATGGCATTAGCTCTCCGAATTTTTTTCGTCCCCACAAGCTAAAAATAACATCAAAACTTGTGATGTCGGGTCTTGGAGTTTCTGGAAAGCAAGTCTAGTGGTAATATGAAGAAGGTCTATTGGATGACATCACATGGTGTTGCTGTGTGCTTCTACAACAAAAAATCAAACGTTACAAATTCCACGTTTAATAAAAGCGCAAACTTAAATGAACTGAAAGGATAAAATATTAGATGGTTATACGCTATTGGACAAATACTAGAGGTTTGAGGAAGGTGGAAGTAACATTAATTCAGTGAGGGTAGGTATAGAAAGAGGCCTGTTGAGGATACATGCATGCACAAGAGATCATATTTGGGGAAGAAGAGCCACTCGGCATTGCAGAGGCACCAACATGTTAAAGCATAAAGACACTATTAAAAGCCTGTTTAGATGTCTGGATCTTAAAAGCTTAAAAGCATCAAACTCATAGCAGATTTTATACTAATTTTAGGATAAAGGCTGCTTTTTATTAATTTCTAAAGCGATAATTCACTCTTGAGACTTGAAGAAAGGACACCATATTCAACTTAATTGATCAATTCAAATTTGTGCTCTCAAATTTGTTTTAAAGAAAAATTATTAATCAGTAAATTGTTATTGGAGCCATATATTATTTGAACATTTCCATGAAGTGATGAATTATTCCTGGGCTGCTGAATGATTCTTGATTTATTTGAGCATAATAATGTGAGAAAATATTAACTGTGAGTGCAAGTAGCTAGTACACAGGTGTAGATTAGCAAACACAAGAAATAGGTCATGATTTGATGTATATATATGAGAGGCTACAACAGACAGATAGACAGACAGACAGATAGTCATAAATAGAGCCATCACCTGGTGTTCAAATATTAATATAGCCTTAGTGAGTCAGGACACAAAATTATCACCCAGTCTACCCAAGCGAACCCGGAAAACTGCTGTGGTTAAACATATGAACCTTAATAACAGGTAGCTTTTGCACCATAACATAAGGCGAGGCTTTAGTCATATGCAGTTTCACAGGATGACGAGTCGTGTGATACGATGGTAAGGGGAAGAGAGAATTCCGACCTCCTTGATGAGTGGGACTCCCCAAATGCAGCTTTTTCCTATTGCGTCGTTTTCCTTCAAGTAGATTATTTTTGTCACTTTATTCAAACGATTTTAATACAATTTTCATAATTGTTATGTTTTTTTAACATATGTAATACATTTTAAGATATATGCATTTCTCAGTTCTCAAACAGTTTCTTATGGTGCAGTTAAACATCATTGAATGTGATTTTTAAGAAATTTAAAAGTGACAAGAATTATTATGGTTCTTTCTCTGTAAATAGTGCAAGATTTATCAAATTATTAAACTTTAGTGATTTTATACATGTATTACACATTTTTAAAAGATACATGGTTTGATGGACTTAGATGGATTCTGTCTACCAATTTTAATAAATGTGTCTATTGTGAACTTTGTTGCACTTCATGAACAGTTTGGGTTTGAAATTTTTCTTCCTTAATCTTATACTTGAAGTATATGTACATTCAATTTGCCAAAGACAGATATTCTAAATTTACTTGGTTCAAGCCCTCTTAATATTCTGAAAGCATGTAACAGATTTGTAAAGGAGAGAAAGAACACAGATTGAAGTGCAAAAAAGTCACAAAGGGTGCTCAAAACACGTGTGTTATGAATGAACAATGACGCAGATGTTTCTGAAAAATTTCGGACATGCCGTAATGTTTTCACACATCTAAATTCTAGTTCAATCTGAAAACAAATCGATCCACCTGAAAATCAACATAAATAACATGATGACGAAGGTAGCACTTCAGTGAGGTACAGAACTTCAAAACTGACTACAACTTCAGTACTGGCTTCAAACTTCAATTTGATTCAAACTGCAAACCAAACATGAAGGCCATTTATATCCTGTGCATGCATGTAAGTGTTTTCTACGTGTGTGAATCTCTATGATGACGATTGTGACGCTTTGGAATGATTGTTATGATAATGTGATTTAATCTGCATATTAATTACACTTCAAAGGGACTATGTAAGTTACGTTAGGGATTAATTAGTGAAGTTAATTTTTTTAAATGCTGTTAAAAAGAGGAGTATTCATATATGCAAAATCTAAATTTGTTAATTTCACTGGTAATATAAATTCAGAATATTTTTAAATTCATGCAAAAACAATTGAAAAAATTTTGTTGAGAAAATCTAGCCTAATAAAATTGAAATGACTTTTTTCTTCTAGCTTTCTAACTTTTTTTTTTTACTTCATTGCATGCTGTTACACATTTCTAGACCTAGAACATTACCCTCGTTAATCTAGGTGATAGAAACTGGTGTTATGGTCGGGCGATAATTTTCCTCGTTTTCTTTAGTTAAATTAAAATACTTGAGCTTAGGGGCATGCTCGTCCAGTCCTTTGAAGCTGACATTAATGCTAGCATAAGGAACCCTGGGAAATTTTATCATGACCTCGGGTCGCCTTAAATAATCTTTTTGCTTTCGAATTTGGTGTCCCAATGGGCGATGCATGTGGACTCTCTTTTTGCTGACGCGGGGTTTATTGGTTACTGGTAGAGCGGTGAGTTTGTAAATAGCCTGTAGTTCAGTAGTATAACTGTTACCTTTTGGCACCGGCGGTGGTTGTGGTGCTTGTATCGGCTTTATCGTCTTCAGGTCCGTTGATTCTACAGTTATTTACAATGAGATGTGGACGATCTGACTTGTCGACGGTAGGTATGGTATAATTGGTAGACACTGATGTATTCGACACCATTCTGCGTCCAGTCGAACCGACAAATCCTGCATTTGGCATAGCATATGACTTGTTAGGATACGGAATATGAGGGGCAGATACAACAGAATACCCACTGTGGGCTGTGTGCTCCTTCAAGTCCTTGGATGATTCCCGTATTCGACCTGCACTACTACATCCATCCACCGTACTACTAAGATTACTAGAGGATTGAGTTATAGTGTTATTGCCATTATTGGTAGGTGACTTGTGATTCCGCATGCTATGTGACTTTTGCACAGGCTTGTGAGGCTCTCTTGCTTCGCCTGGCGCAGACTTACCCTTTGCCGGGGCAGAATTTGTTGTATTGCCATTTTTCTGCCCACTGCTGTCCAGAATTTCACTCTGCGGTCTCTTTGAAAATGTTGGACCATTGTTCATGCTTTTGTTATTTGCATTGTTATTTTCTTTGTTGTCATGGAGCAAAGGTTTTCTGGGTGAGAAATAGGGTTCGTTGTTATTGTCTATACTACGCCGTACAAAACCACCAGGTTTACGGATGGCTTGACCCTCGGCACACAGGCTGATTCCAATGTAAGGTGGTACCGTCACTAGCGGCTGCTTGTACGCTAACTCAAACCTTCCTATATCACAGTTCCTGTCATACTTTCTGTCGATGACAACTGCAAAGAGATTAATCATCAAATATGCATGTTTCAACCAAAAGTAATCTCCAGAGAAATTTAGTACTTTGACTTTTTAAACTATTTACATGTAGGTTTCAAAATGGCAATATAAATTCCTTAACATTTTTAAAAATTCCTTAACAGAGGCTGTCACTTAGTCAAAATTTTCATATAAAGTACAGTAAATATCTTTACCTCATAAAAGTCCACAATTGTATAATAAAGGTAACAATATATTCATATCGCACTTGTAACACATCACTTCACTACAGACCATTCTAATTCAGAGTCACAATTTCATTTAATCAGTTATAATGTCAAAATCGTGAGAATAATGTTGAAATTTTAAAATCTCAAAAGATGCTCCTACTCTATAAGGTATCCAAGAAATTCATTGTGTGATTTAAAGAAGTTCCCCTCGCCAATGCTTTGGATATAAAATTACACAAATTGATTCATAAATACCATCTGAAAAAGCTTCCATGCCTGGACACTTCAATACAAATGTGCATGTACCTTCCACCACATTTGCTTTTCCTCACCTTTGATGGTATCCTCAAGCACAGCAGCACATAATCGTGCTGTGACAGCCGTGCTGGATTCCATACTGGGACTAGAGTTGATTTCTATAAGCCAAGGTTGGTAATCCTCCGTTAACATGAAGTCAGCACCATAGAGTTCGAAAGACGACTGAAATTTATATATTAAACTGATATGCAGCAATTTTTTAAGCATATATTAACATTTTTTTTTAATAAAAAAATAATGATATTTAAAACAATCAGTGTGAATGGGAAGGTGCATTATGACAGTTAGCTTTGACCAATCACTTTACTGAACTTAATGAAGAAAAACATTTTTTTCTTTCCATTTAAAATAACCTTATTTAAGCAACAGTGATGAATTTAATCTATATAGTATTTGACACCAAGTGAACCTGAACTAATGTCTCATATGCAATAGCTACTGTAAACGTGGTTATTTTCACTGGGGGAAATTTTCGTGAAATGACCATTGCAGTAGTATGCGTGGGGGTAATTTTGGCAAAATTTGAAGTATTCCCTTTAGTCTTTTATACTGGTTGTAATTTTCACACTAATAATACAATCGCAAAATGCTGAAAAATTACCCCCACACAAAAATCTCCATGTTTACAGTAATCAAATCAATTTTTCACATCTTCAAATTTTTCACATCTTTAAATTTTTCACATCTTCTTAAAATTGATAGCTTTTAGCTTATTTCATGCATACATGTATGTACTTACAGCTCAAATGGGGTGCTGTTTTCACTTACCACTGTGAAATATTTGTTTCAATGAGAAATCAAACACATGTATATCAGACTAAATTATTACAAGCAACATGATGGTTATTAGAGATGTAGTAGAAGTTAAGTCTAGGATCCAATACATGTACAGTTACCAATGGATGATTTTCCACAACCTACATCCCACATACACTACCTTTCTATATTCTATTACATCTTGTGTGGACAATAGAGCACAGATGATGGCCTTCTTCATTCCAGAATATATTGTATCCTCCCATAATGTATTCAGGCCTCTACCCCTGTCAAAATAGAAGAATACTTATTATTAAAATTTTCTTCAATGCATGTGAACGTTTTATTTTAAGTATGGACTGGTTATGGACTGGTTCTAAGAGACAAGTTATTTTTCAGTCTATGAAAAAATAGAAATAAATTACCTTTCTTGAAGCAAAATGACCAGAAAATAAAAGAACTGTTGAAAATTATTAGAAATTAAACAGTAAATAAAGGAATTCTGTGAAATATAAGTATTTAGAGAGGAGGGATTAATACTACATGTATACACTCACAAAAGGTCTTATTGATTCAAAAAAGGAGAAAACGAAAGTACATACTCTACATATAGTTTCAAATTTACTTTCAATGAGCAGCTTACTTGACGTAATCTTTGAACTGTTCATGTGTCCACATGTTGTCCGAGGGTAGACTAGAACTACGAGGTCCGTTTTTATAATGCTTCTGTATAGCATTATTAGAGAGATGTATCGACTCGTCAAAGTCATCCAGCGTGTATTCCTGAGAACAGAATCTGAGATAGCTATCCTGATAGAACCATATCGTGAGCGGATTCCAATCTGTCACCAGGAACCACTGACGGATGTCAAACTTGGTGTTGTAGATCAGCAATGGACGCTCTGAAAGAAAGGTTTCAGATTTGTTACATGTATGTTAAAATGTGACTCTGATGTAGAACTTATCACTTGATGATTTTCCATAGAATTGAATTTTTTTCTTGAACAAATACTTCATACATGTACATGTATTTATTATTACATGTATGTTCTCACCCACAGAATTTGAAATATGCAAGTTGTAGTTTATAAACCCTGCAATGCTACCAAACTTCGTGCACTAACATGTGTACATGTATAAATGTACATGTATGTACAATGGAACTATCAAAAATTAAATCTTTTAAATCATAGATGTATAGATGGAATGGATATCGTAAAATGTTTTCTACAATCATAATACAATTTCCACAGGAAGACAAAAGAGGCAAAATAATGGAAACATTCATAAAATTAATGATGTTCTTAAGACTTACCCATGTATTTCTGTACGACATATTTGTTGTCTTTTCTGACCACCTGACTATTTACTAACTTCAGCATGTCCTCCAGCTTGTTGTAGCACACAATTCCTGAAATTTCATTAAGAATATATCTGAGCTGTGATTAGAGAGGAATTTTTCATTTTTCTTGATAAAATTCTAATTTCCAATAAAACATTAATTTCTCCTTGCATTTGCACATTGAAATAATGCGGAAACACTTTTTCCCTGTTTTAGGGACATTTTATGAAAGTTTTAGATATCATAAAACAATTTCATTATTGATTTTGGTCACTTGTAATTGGATTCAGACTTCAACTTGAGGTGCTCTGTACATTCAATGTAGGTGTTTCTGTATCTATATGCATGATTTTTTAAGTAAAAAAAACTAAGAGTCCCCTTTCGGCGTTGCCGGTAGGGGACTCATTATACTTGATATTTACAAACTAGAAAAACAATTTGAAAATGAAATTCCACATATACATGTCTCTTATACATGAAAAGTATGATCTTAAAATATCTCCATTCTAGTATATAAATGTTGATACAGATATTTTAGATCCATCACATATAAACTATTCTATTGAGGCCTTTTGAAATACAGAGCATATTTCCCATGTGAGACGGTATCTGACACAAAATAATTATGGCATCATGAAATTGGTATGGTTACATTTATTGGCCGGATTGCAAAGCAATTCCTTTTGTATATATGTTCCATCATTTCCAAGAGTTTAGGGAAGGTTTCTGTAGAATTTGATGATATCAGAATTAGTCTCCATCAGCAACCATCCCAAACAGGAAGTATAACTTCGGTTTTCAAAAATACCAAATACCATATATTGGGAATTTTAGCCCGTGTCTAATTTTTGCTTATTTGCAAGCATCATCAAATCGTGAAAATGAACATAGCAAAAAAAAAAGGACACAGATATTAACCCTTACTCTTATTAATAAATTAGAGAAAATAAGACTGCATCATCAAATCACGAAAAATGAACATAGCGAAAAAAAGACACAGATATTAACCCTTGCTCTTATTAATAGATTAGCGAAAATAAGACTTAGTGAAAAATAGACACACCTTTTTGGGGTCATATTCTCAAAATTTATCCGACGCAGAAAATTACCCGATATACAGTAAACACTTTGCAAAAATAGCTCTGACCAACATACCTCTTCCCCTTGATTTAGCACCAGGTTTAACAATCCAGACATTTCGTGTTCCGTCTAGTTCATGTTGAGGCATTACCAACTTCAGACAATTCAATATTCTGTCTATATCCATTAACATGGAATCAGGAACACCAGGAATGATTGCCGTGTCACTATCATAATATACAAAATTCTATCAATTTAGGTCATTACAAATAGTACAAATTAACAAATCAGAAACTTTTTTTTCCATATCAGAGGAATTTTATAAATAAAAATTTTCACCTTTTTTTTTTAATAAATTTGTTATTTGTACATGTAGGGTGTGTGGGGAAAATAACCTAAAATGTACCATTCTGTTGCATTCAACTTACATTTACACATTACATATCATGGATGAGCCTCCTGAATATTCTTTTAAATGTACTTTTTGTTTTCAGAATAAGTTTTTTAAATGTACTTTTTGTTTTCAGAATAAGTTTCAAAGACATTATTATATTCCCATGTACTTGAACCGATAATTACTTACTTTGCCAGTTGGTAATACCATTTTATCACTTCCTCCCATTGTTGATTGTTTAATTCGAAATGCTATCAAAGAAAATAATAATATAAAACTACATTATTTATTTGTGAAATCTTATTACTCAAGTATAATTTTCTTTTAATTATATAAATATTTGTGTTATACATGTATGGATTGAAATACATGTATCTTAAAATAGGCTAAGTTAAAAAAAAATATGATCTCAACAATATCTTATGTCTTATTTTAATATTAATATCTATTTCATTATCTCTATTTTCTTTTTCAACTAGTATGGAATCATACACATACTGTTCCAAATTATTGAAATATAAGTATATGTATGTATATATCCAATTTTCAAATTGCTTAAAAATATTCAGAATTCTTTATTAATTTCATAAAACACAATTCTAATGAAATTTTTTGAAGATTGTTATCACAAATACAGTAGTTCACACAAATTAGCTAAATTATGAGCTTTAATAAGTCATTTTTCCTTATTTAAAGAAATCAGAGTAAATTTCTCATGTCAAGCAAGTGAACCTTAAAAGTTAAATTCTATACTTTTAATTTAAAAGCAGCAACTACAATTGTCAATACTTACATCTTGCATTACATCTATATCATCATTTTCACGTTCAGTTAAATGTCGTTCACATTGTTGCATTGCTCTTTCTAGGCAGACTATTGGCAAGTTTACACGTTTCTTTTTTCGTTGATTTTTGGAGTTTTTAATGGAGCGACTTGAGTTTGGCACTGAAAAAGAGTTGGACAATTTGTTTGAAACACAGTATTTTATCTTCCATTTCTAATTTCTCATAATGTGTTAAAGTTTTAATGTATCTAAGTGGGAAAAGTTTAATTTCATTCATAACATTAAGATTGCCATTATTCAATCTCAGTTGCAAAGTTGTAAAATTTGCGCTATAAAATTTATGATATAAAAAAGACATGAAGAAAATCCATACGCTACCTGGAGGTAAAATTTCGGGATATTTTTCTTTTTGTTGTTTCTCCTTCTCACCCTTTTCCTTTTCTTCTAGCTCTGCTCTTTCTTTCGCATGTACACATACATTCCCAGATAAATTTCCGGGCCTTGATCGCGTACAATCCGGATTCGTACAAACAAATGGCACCGATTGGTCCTTCTGACTTGAACTTGATTCAGAAGAACCTTTGTTTTCTCCGCTACCGGAGTCCGTACTTTTCACATTTTCACTGTTTTCTTTAGAGTCAATACTTTCCGAGGTTTTCTTTTCCGACCCCACATCTTTTTTCTCTTCACCGTCAAGATCTTGATTTTGATCTCGTTCCTCATCAAACAAACCTCCCACAGAGTAATGACTAGAGATGATTTTGAGAATGCTTATACACGTTGTCAACCTGAAGTCATCTGTAAAATACAAAATGAAAGGTATGAGGAAGCTTTTTTTTTAATAGACTATTTTCTAAGTAATAGCAGTTACATTGTATGACCGCTCAAATCCTAGATTTTCTACCTATGGACACCAGACATAATAATAGCATTATTTTCCAAAGTGAAATCATATTGGCTTGCACCATCATGATGATTTGTCAAGTTTTCTTCTTTTACTTCACAATGAAAATATCAGTAAATTTTGTGAAGCCTACTGTCCTGTTCACTAAATCCAGAGCACCCTGTTTTCTCTAAAATATGATATTGTCATCTTCCAAAAAGATAACAATTTTATGGTACTCTTTTAGTCGTAACAGAAAATACCACTGTTTTGGCTGTACATCAATTAAGTTAGAAATAGGACGGAAAATAAAAAGTCTACGAGGATGGTAAAATCACTGAATATGCGTGACGTCAGATACTATAACGTCACTGTTTACTATTGTTGACATGGAGAACAATATGGCGGCGGCTTGAAATTAACATGGAAGTTTCCCGTAGACATTTTATTTTTGATATTGCGGTTTGAAGGCAGCTGTTAATGTAAGTTGAAGTTAATTTCCAGTTACGACTAAAGGAGGTCAATTCTCGGAAACAATAATTAAAAGGAAAATTCTTCAGACGACAGAATAAATCGCCAAAACAGGGTGCTCTGGATTTAGTGAACAGGATAGTAGTGTCAGATTGTCTATCTTGAATACTGGAAAATAAGCAATATAAAGTCAAAATTCTAATTTTTATTATTGAAATGTCTTTGGTTTAAGAACTTTAAGGATTTTGTTCAATGTTCAGAATGCAAAAGGAAACATAATTTTACTGGAAATTTTCATGTTGAAGGACAATATCATGCGTTTACTCAAATGCATGTCATTTTAATATACATGTACCTATAAATGCAGCTTTCTCCTCTTCATGACTAAGCCTGTAACATCTAGGATAGAATGTATCTGGGTCAGAGTTGTCAAACCATGGCACGTTCTTCATGTTGACACATAAACCAACCTAAAAATAACCATCATATACAAGTATGTTATTATGCAATTACTTTCTGTGGTATATAGAGCTGCTTCCAATTTAGGAGGGTATCTGACGTAAAATATGATTCAGAAGTAATTAATGAAATCTCAGACTATAGAAACATAATATTTGAAACATATGTTCCCTGAATTTTTTGCTGGTTTCCATAGAATTTGATGACGTCATAATAAGTTGACTTCAGATACCGTCCTACATGTAAATAGGAAGTAACTCAGAATATCAAAAATACCTTATAATAGCGTTAGATAACGCAAATATGACAATGGAATCTAAAACCGAATTTGTTTTCAAGTTTAGCTTAAATTCTTATTCTTTCTATGAGTTCTAAATTGAGAATCAAAGTCTCGACCATCTTTAAAAGTCTTACCTTGGTAGTGAAAGACCCTGCTTTACAGTAATGGTTGACCATTTGTTCTTTTGATAAAAAACGATAATCTATGATGTCTCGTTTCAGCACCCATATAAACGTTGGATTCACATTTCTGACCATTCGTGACTGAAGGGAAAAAATTATAAAATTAGAACAATTTTGTGACTATAAACCTGCATACTGTATGTCTAAAACCTTTCTTTTTTAAGTTTTAAAGATAAATATCTATCATGTACAATTATCCAGTCCTTGATATTAGCATGTAATCCATTTTATGATTGTTTATTTGCAAAATTTGCATTTATATTATGCCTTTACTTACATACCTTACTTGAAAGTTTTATCAGAATTTATAATCAAAATGAAAGCAAAATCAATAAAATTGTTACCAAAAATGCGTATCAGATTCAATTTTAAAGGCGACATAACTTAAATTGCTGCATGCAGAATGATAATTAGTTAATTACCATGATCCCATAGATTCCATCATCCTCTTCCCAAGGAGGAATTTTTGGCTGGTCATCTGAAAAATTAAACAAAATTTTATTGAACATTGTACATGTTGTATTATCTCTTATTTTCATTCAGTTAAATTACTAGTTTCAATCATATATTTGTACATGTAATATAATCATCACTGCCCAAGTTGGGTACTATTGCGCATTATAACATAATACAAAGTGTGAATCAGTGGCGGATTCAGGGGGGTGCGGAGGGGGCGCCCGCCCCCCCGGCACTGACCCAAATTTTTCCAAAAAACAGGTATATTTTGGCCCATTTTCAGTCAAAATTGGCAAAATTCGCCCCTTGACCTCCCGGCAAAGGGGGCGCTGGATCCGCCACTGTGAATGGAAATGAACAGTAGACAAAGTGTGAAAGACTCTTTATTTGGTACAAAAGTTCATGACAAAACCAAAGGCACATGATGTACTAATTCTACATGTATTAATAATGTCCATTTGTGTGTGTACTATGCTCTCATAGTGTTGCTTTGGAAGGTGAACAGTCCCCTTGTCAATACTTTGGACGTTTGGGTACCATTCCATCCAAAAGCATTACAATGAGAGCACAGTACCCACACAAACAGGACTTAATAGGTAAATATGAGGAAAGAACATGCACTGCACAATAAGGACTCATTTATTTTACATGTATTTGAAGTACATGTACTTACTGTCACTATCATCATCGTCATCATCATCATCGTCATCATCATCATCATCATCGTCATCATCATCATCATCATCTTGCTCTACATTCTTCCTCTTTTTCCTTGGCGTCTTTTTGGGAGGGCCAGCTATTCTGTAGAATTTTTCCACCCAGCCTCGTTTTCGGAGACTATGTCTGACAGCAGAGTAGCCGCCTTGAATTGTGAAGACTTTGCGGTTCTGAAAAAAAAAATGGTAGAGGTTTTGACTATCAGTACTTCTACCGAAATCTTTACATGTGTAAGCCAATATGACATTCATAGCCACTTCAAGTCTCATATGAACTAACCAAATTGTTTGTCGTATGTTTGACCCAAAAAATTATACCTTAATTGAGACTCATTCTGTGTTGAATCTCAAAGATGCTTGACTATTCTTCAAAGCTTGATTAAGTATATTGTAAGTGTTCATCAATCAACATGCTCAAGTTATAGCCTTTTATGTGAAAAGGTGACTACCAGTCAGAAAGACAAACGGGATCAGCTCACAGCGATTCCTTTTTGTCACCCTTTCGTCGTAGGTGGCATAATTCTGTATACATAATTTATCACCTATGCATTTTTTTCAATTTAATCTGCATCACTTTTGAAAAGTATTTCATATACTTAACTTTATCCACTAAATTGAAAATATTAAATTTGAAACGGTGCATCCTCAGAGGCGGACCCAGCCCCCCCTTTGCCGGGGGATAAAGGGGCAAATTTGCAGATTTTTACAGAAAATGGGCTGGGGGGACGCCCCCTCTGCAACCCCCCCCCCCCCTAGAATCCGCCACTGACTCTTAAAAGAACACTTGTATGAGTGCAAATCATTACTGTACTGGTGTCAGAACAGTTTCCGGACAGTAACAGTTTCCGGACAGTAACAGTTTCCGGACAGTCGCCCTTTTCAAGTACTTTGAAGGAAATTATTTTCAAAATTTTGTGACAATTTTGTAGATTTTTAAATGCAGAATTCAAATCACGAATCATGTAAACAAAATTTTGCATCTAAATTGCTTTTATCACACCACCTTTTCACCCCTCTCTGCCCCGTTTAATATCGCGCTCTGGGGGAAGTCGCCGAGAACCATACTATTTTAATCTACGCGATTTGAGAAGTTTCAGTTCTATTTTCAAAATTATTTTAACAAAGTCATTTGTAGGAAAGATTGAAGAAAACAATATCCAAAAATCATCTAGTTTGGGCTGAAATTGATCGAGATTGACAGATTTAAAATCGGGTGTCCGGAAACTGTTCCATTGATTTGCGAAAAATGGCCAAAAGATAGGGTCATAAAATCGGTCTAGAAACCATATTTCTTGAGAGATTAAAAATGTTTTTTCAACATGAGTATCTGTGGGAAGGGCATAGCATTATTTGAGAGAAATTTCAATGTTTTCCATTGATGGACGGAGGAGTTATCCCCGAAAAACCTTCAAAATCGTCCGGAAACTGTTCCAACACCAGTACAAAAAGATGAAAATCGTGCATCATTTTACAATATTTTATATTGAAGTCAGCAATACTGAAAATCTAGATACAAAACAAAAGTTATTTCTCGCAACCCTTTTAAATTCCTACCTTTATTGCCTTCTCTGCCATTTCTTTGGCAGCTTTCAGGCGGTCTGCATTTCCGTTCAGATTCGTTAATTTCCGGGTAATTTTTGGCCGTCCCAGCGAGGGCATAGTTTTACTTCGTGAAAGGGCAGATGTTGGCATTTCGTTATCCAAATCTGAAATCAACATCAGAAATTGACATGAACAATTTCATTCCATCAGAACTTCTGAAGGTTCACTGTGTCAAAGTTTATCACATTCTCGCTCTTTTCGTGTCGTCGTTGTTGGTTTTATTGCTTCCTCCTCCTATGCATTTATGTTCTACGTAAAGCGTAATTTTCTTTCAATCTATTCAAAAAGTTACACAGGTGAGGTATGCAGCAAAAACGTTATATGAGCATGAAATATAAAAGATATAAAACTTCCTTCGCTATAAGTAATTCTTTCCTACGATTACATGTAACCCGAATGCATGCACTATTCTTCTTACATGTTTTAGGAAGGCGCACTGAACTTTCAGGAGCAACTAGAAGTCCTTGACTTCAGCAACTGTTGCTGGTGTCTTTCTTCGAAGCATGTTTTAGTTTAGTACAATGCATGTTAAGTTTTTCCAAAAAGGGTTAATTAATGCACATCTGGATTATCTCAAAAACAAAATCAAACAGAAAACATGTAACTGCAATTTCGACTCAAAAATCCTTCAAAATTCACAATCAGTTCATTACTTTGAGAACTACGGTCCTACGTGACATGTTAATTCCATATTTTACATTGACAGATTCACATTAAAAACGCAGTTTTACTATTCTCTTCATGTATAAACCTAGCCATAAACTCCAGAGATAACATGTTATTGTAAGTGCTAAGCTGCAGGTCCGGGCGATTGATTGGACTATTTCTTGTGTATTAAAACCGAAATTTAAAAAGAGCTTCCACCATTTCTTAAATTGAATTGTTTTGACCTACTTGCGAATTGGAATAAGTGTCTTGTAACTATTGACTATAAAAATATTTAAAAGGAAAATTTAATTTTGTATTTAAAGTTCCGTCGCCCCTTATACCGACGGAAATCATTAAAACGCCCCCTTTGTGTTTACGTGTTGTATGTACACATAGATCGAAGACTGTATGACATTTCTCATAAAGAAAAATGCAGTTTCAGTCAAGAGATAAATTGATTGGGGAGACTTGTGGAAATTAAGTTTTATATTATTTATAACTCTGGATATGGAATGAGGTGTGAAAATTTTGGACTTTATCATGATAACTAAACAAAACGAATCGGTTATAGCCTCCGACAAAAATATATACACGTAATTATGTCAGAGCATTCTAAGGAATTCTTTTTCCCGTTGGAATCCTTACTACTCGAGTGCAATATGTATCCTAGTCAAAACACGCTTACTAATTCGTCATGCTCGTTGAATAAACCTAATATCATATATGTTTAAGACAAATAGTTTTCGTTCTCTATCATTGAAATTGCCCAAATTATTTGGTCTGGAATAAGAATCCTGGTTACCTAAGCTTAGATTCAAAAGCATGCAAAATGCAAAGGTATGTCGTAAAGAAGTTAATTGAAAGAAACTTTTTTAATATGTCTGAGTAGATGTGTTTTCATTGTGACGTCACTGTTAATAAGACGCGACTTATTGTGACGTAAAAATGAAAAAGTCCAAAAGAAAAAGTTTTTAGTCATTTTTCCTAAACTATAGATTTCGGCAAGTGTACTATTTTAAAGACATAAAAAATAAGTCTTTAAAAAAGATAAGTAATTTTTAAATTATAGAAAAATATGTCAGTGACGCAAATGAACTGACATCGCCCCATGACTGTTTTCAATGATTTGTTCCTTGTCTTTTTTTTTTTTCAAATGCAGATTTAGCACTGTTTATGGTCGTCTATTGCTCGGTAGAAAAGAACAAAATACTATAGTCTGTACTGTTGTAGGTCAACATAAATTATGTACACTAAGTTATAAGCACCATGAAACGAAACAATATCTGTAAGATTTGTACTCTGACTTTTTGCTTTGTAATAGTTGAACTTAATGTTTGAAGTACATCCGCAGCATTGCACCCATCTTATACTTTGCCAGGAGATCTATAATTCATCACCTCAGAATAAAGGTGCCGTTAGAAAGGTGAAAATGTCAAATGATCTATCACTTCCTTCATCAATTATTCAAAATTCAATCCACGGATCCTGGTTATTGGTTACTGGCACCTTACTGATATACATGCACCGAGAAATTACTTGAATAATGGTCATGTATATTAAACATTATTAATTTTCATAGTTGATCGTCCCCAATATTACAGAAAAGTTCATGTCAAACGATGTCAAGATTTGTAAAGGTTAAATCTGGTTAAAGTCAAACGAAAGACGCAAATTAAAGGAAATGAATATTGTTTTTTTTTTTAATTTCGTTTATTTTATTTTATTATTATTATTTTATTTATTTATTTTTTTTTTTTTTTTGAATTTTCGTCTCAATTATTAAAGAATAGTTGTGAAACGTTGTCAAAATTTATACAAGATAAGTCGGGTTAAAATCAAATGAAAGACGCAGATTAAAAGAAAAGATCAAAACAGAAAAGTTAGCAAATTAGAAAATCCATGCATGGCAGCATCTCTGCCGGAAGCAAAGAAAGTATTAGTTGATGATGTCACTCCAAGTGGGCGTGTCTTATACCTTGTGACTGTTGGTTATCCGGAGCAGTAGATTCCGATTGCTCCGATTCCTGGATCACTGGGATCTTTTGTTTATCTCCTTGAATTCATAATATATTGTTTCAATCATATTTTTCTGCCTTTTTATTTTGAGATTATTTGATAGTCACATAGAAAGGAACAAGTACGCTTATCGTTTTAAGAATTGTGCTTTGTTTCGTTTGTTTGTTTGTTTTAACTTCAAGTACTTGAAGCAGTTTCGTTTACAATATTGAGACTACAAGAAACATGCTGAAAATCATGCGAAGTTATATTTCATTAACATTATGACATGCAAACGTACATATAAAGCAAGTCTTGTCTTTGACTTATTTGTAGAAAAATGTTTAAATTTGCAAAAAAAAAAAAAGGAGAGAGAAGTTTTCATTGCCGTAACCGTATTTTACAAACTCTAACGATTGCGAACGTAAAACTTACCATCGAAATCGTCTCCGATCACTTTGCCCTTGACCTGGTGACCTACGATCCGAGATTTATGTCTTTTTAGCACCATGTCGGAACCACCGTGGGCGTACGGTCCTGCAAAAGAAAAACGAAAAGCGATTATAGCTTCAATGAAACAGAACAAAACGTGTGTGGAAAACTTCCCAAAGCGGCGACTCGATTTTTACTCCGACTCTGAAATAAAAGTTATTTCTGCCTTTGCATTCAGGCAAGATCGGCGAGTAGTGCACGGATACTTCCTATATCTCCCTAATCGTGCAGGTACTAGTACTTTTTGCACATCTGGTTTGCAGATGTCATTGAAAAAGACAAAAAAAAAAATCAAAATGTAAAACATCTCATATTGAATTAAAGAAAAGTCTTCACGAATTAAAGAAAAGTCTTCACGAATTAAAGAAAAGTCTTCACGAATTAAAGAAAAGTCTTCACGAATTAAAGAAATACGTCCCTGGGCTCGTGCGATAAAATATCAAAGTGTGAGTGAAAACGACAAAAACATTTTCAAGTAACTACAACAATTATCAAGATATATAGACACGTACGGTTCTTTTTCAAGGCGCTTTTTTCCTTTAATTTCCTAGTTAGAACCATGTAGACGTCGCTCGTTGGAATGGGTCTATATGGTAATGTAAACATGTTATAACTGCTCCTTAATAATGTAAATAACGATTTATTTCCTACGAATTAATTAAGTCAGCATTAACAATGTTTGCGGAGTGAGTTTCAAGGCGTCCTGGTATTTCACTTCAAATTATATGGCTTTACCTATATTATCATTAATTTCAATCCATCGTAGGAAAGCAAGTGGGTATAACAAACTTGGTAAAATATGAAATATTTTCTTATATTATTGGTGTTTCTCAAGTTATATTGCGTAGCACCAACCAATCGATCCAAGGAACACTTTTTCTTCTTTAAGAATGTTGAATACTAGTAAATGAATAAATTAATTTCAATCCATCGCTAGAAAGCAAGTACGTGTAGATATAACAAACTTGGTAAAATATGAAAATTTTTTCACATATTATAGAAGTTTTCTCAAGTTGTATTGTTCAAACGAACCAAGTAAGTCAATGTAGAGGAATCGATCCAAAGAACACTTTTTCTTCTGTAAAAGTTCAATATTGCCTATAAAAGCAGTAACATCCTCGTAAACACAGAAATATATCGTTAAAAAGAAATATAACACTGCTAGTTGCCTTTGAAATTAAGAATCTTCTTTCCAGTAAATGGCGCTATCGTGCATTTAGCGGGTGCAACTGCATATAGCAGAATGTCAAGCGGTTATCATAGCAATTACCTAGATGCAAAGTCAATTATCCACTTAACTATCTTCGCTATTAACTCGTGGCGGGAATGACGGGAGAAAAATCATTAGTTATAAGGATGCTGGGGCCACATTATATCCTCGCGCACCTAGATACTATATAAACAACATACAATTACGATAGGATTTGATCAATAATTCAGGGACATATTGTACCAAACGACCGCCTTTGCCCTTTTCCGTCTTCGGCTTTGCATGTCGCATAAAATTTTCATCACCTTGGTATTGACAAAATTTTACGACTTCGTGCGCAAATGGGAAAATTGATGGCTTGTATGCAAAACAACTTGTCATTCTTTTAAATAGTAGGTAAAGCCTTTTTGCAATTTTATGACGCAGCAGACAAGAAATGGAAAACTTCAATCTTCTTGTACTGGACTCGGGAGGGGTGTTGGCCTTCGTGTTTCTATGGTGCTGTGTTATTGTTTCGGTCAGTTTGACCACTTTTTTTTCTTTTCACGCGAGGTGGTTGTTTTATATTTTTCAAGAATTTGTAAGCCTACTGTGATTATTGGGTTCTGAATTTTGTAATTAACTCAGGCCTATCGCCCATTCAGATTATTCTAATAGACCAGTTTCAGATTTTGTTAGAAAGCACAAAATGTCCGAGTCAACATCTATTTCGTCGTTTCACATTATGACGTCACTGTTAAAAGACGCAATTCCATCGTGACCAAACAATGAAAAAGTGCGCAAAAATTGCCTACTTCGGACATTTTTCCTCATTTTGTCAGCCATCATGAATTTCGGCAAGTGGCCTATTGCGCACTTTCTTCCATCCTCGGTTCCCCAGGCAATATGCGCTTTGGCTTGCCTGGGGGACCGAGGATTCCAAAGTCGCCTGATTTTCAGCGGAAGACTCGCGATATCTTTGATACGCAATACCTATCTTTAGCGCGCGATTATTTCTGAAAAAATACTACCTTGCGCAGAAAAAGTGGTAGCGACGGACGGCATGCTAATAAAATACATGTAGATCACAAGAACTTTGCTCAGGTGCGCTCATCATGCTCTTCCCTACCGAATCTGCCACTGATGGAATTGCCTGTATGTGATTTGCCTTGATACATACATTTATATCAAGAATTCGAACTATATTTTTTTCATCTTTATGTACAGCACAAAGATGTAAATGAAATACAAAAATGTATATAATTTATCCAAATGCTTTACCATCGAGGAGTGTGTTGTCGGTAACCATGAAACCAAACACCATACCTTTTATGCAAGCGTCAAAATTGAAAGACCATACGCTGACAGGCATTATGTCCATGAAATCATGATCCAGAAATAAAAACCAGAACAATCTCAAGATGAGAAATAATCTCTCAATCCTTCTCAAGTACGAATAGTCTCTGACTTGCGAAAACGAGACTGGTGATTGTCAACGTCACACTTGCTAATAACAGTAGATTAAAATTTCTAATTTAACACCAGGCATTATGAAGAGTAGGTATAATGGGCGGATAAGTACCCAATAACAATTAAAATTCTTTTCAGAGTTTAAAGTTTGATCTTTGAGCTTAGCGGGGTCGATTGGATATTTACTGAAAAGGAACTACCAAAGTAATATTTACTATGTAAAGCTCGCACGGTATCCGATGGCTCAATTTGTACCATCTCTTTTATTGACCGAATTTTATCTCGTGTTTACATTTTGCTAGATATGTGGCTTTGTGTACTTTTCATGACTTATGTAAACGTATAAATAAGGCTTTCTTGAAAAAGGGTCATTATCCTGGGGGGGGGGGGAGTTCCTAACATGATTTTCATTTAAGAGCGCAACGCGTAATTGTTGACCTCGGGCGTCAAAAATGAAGTAGAAGATACGATCTTGACCTACTGACCTCTAAATGCGTGGAACTACACTTTCCTCAATTTTCATAATGCTACCATGCATAAATAAGATATTAAATTTAAAAGTTGTACTAGTATCTAAAGTGATTGTGTTACTCCAAAATTGATAATGCTTCAATCGTAACCTTGACCTTTTACCTTCTTGCTTTAAAAGTTTTGGAAATCATATACTTACATCTGTTGCAATGCCATTACGCTTTATTTTTTTTTAAATGTTGATGGAAAACCAGCAGAAAGATGGAAAATGTTACCTATTCTATACAATGTGGAAGACCAAAGCTGTAATTATTTTTATGTACTACATGAACTGACTGTAAACAAAGGTGCAACTGCATTGTAATCAAACATGAATGATGATTGCACTGCAGCACAAAACAAAACAAAGTTTCTTAAGTTTCTAGATCTGTATCCATGTATTCAGTATGTGGCATGCCCCTGTAATTAGGGATTCAGAGCGGATAGTTTTTGGCACATCCTTTGTCTGTTTGTCCATTTCTTTTATAGTCTGTTTACAATCCACAAAAACTTTAACCTTGGTCATAACATCTGAAGGGTAGGTAAAGTGATTAGGCTTTCATGATATTTCACATATATTCCTTGTAACAAGACCTTTCTATTTATGCCAAAATTTTTGACCTTGTGACCTTGAACTTAAAATATTCAACCTTGGCCATAATTTCCGAACTGTAAATTATAGGGCTTTCATATTTCACACTTGCATTTCTTGTGACAAGACTTTCCATGGGTACCAAAATTTTCAACCATATGACCTTGATCTTGGAGTTTGACCTACTTTTGATAAACTTTAACGTTAGCTATAACTTCTAAAATGTAAGTGATAGGGCTTTCACATTTCCCATGTGTATTCCTTGTGACAAGACCTTACATTGGCTCCAAATTTTTGACCTTGTGACCTTGACCTTAGAGTTTGACCTACTTTTGAATAACTTTTACCCTTGTTGGAATTATTGAATGATTAAAGATATAACTATCATATTTCACATGTGCATTCCTTGTGGCAAGACCTTTCTATTTCTATTGGTAGCAAAAATTTGACCATGTGAAATCATTGGCTTTGGTGTCTGACCAACGTTTAAAAACCTTAACTTTGCTACTAACTCTTGAACAGTTAGTGATAAGGCTATCATATTTTACATGTGTATACCTTGTCACATTACCTATCCATTAGTACAGAAAATTGACCTTGACCTTGGGAATTTGACCTACTTTATACATTACAACTGTTTTACAGACAAAAATGCTGACAGGGGCATTCGTGTTTCACAAACAGACTGATTTTTTTTTGGGGGGGGGGGGGGGGGGGGGGGGGCTTGAACTTCATTATCCACATATATAATGGACAAGACACTCACCATCCAGGATCCTCTGGAGATTAGGAGACACATTGGTCTTTGTTCTATTTAATGATGGCATGTCTCCCTCGTTCACTGTGTCATCTTCTTCTTTCTGGTTGGGGGAGTCTGATTCTAACACTGTGTCCGATACAGAATTCAGGTTCTCACTTTCTTCACCCTAAGTGAAAAATAAAATAATTTATCACTATTTTAGCCTCTGAAAACATTTTCAAGACGTACATTTGAGAATGAATGCAAATATGAAACATGTTAACAGGCCTGTTTTATGACAGTTGCTAAAGTAAAGAACTAATGAGTACATTTGTACTTCAGAAGTCAATCATCTCATGTGAGTGGAATGCTACTAGTGTACCTCTATACCAAAATCCTCGGCTTTTTAAAGAAATATTCACATGCCATAGTTCACATCTTTTAAATTCTTTACAGGTGAGATGGAACAATTTTCTTCCAAGGTTATTTTAATTTAACTTTGGTACACTATGAAAGATTATTTTTGCATCTTTTTTTTTTTAATTGAATATTGAATCAATATAATATTTTTTTCATAAATGATCTATGAAGTTTTCTAATTCATCTTTTAATCATGTCAAGAATAAAATTTCTTTAAAATACTAGCAAGTCATGCAATAACAATGATCGTTCTCCTGCATTTTTCAATATAAATTCTAATTTCTTTCATCAGGGACGTATATGTCCCTGCTATCATATATAAAACTGCTTTATTTCATGTAATAATTATAAAGTAAATTCTAACTTATTCTAAATTCTACCGAAATTATTCTAAAATATTTGGTAAATCACTGCATCGTGCCATGGCAACCATTTATAGCTTGAAGGTGGAGGTGGCAATGCCTACTGTCTTTTTATCTACTATCTTTGTAGATGATCAAATTACTCAGTACACATGTACTTAACTTCAACAACATATAGCAGCATAGCTTGGTATATTACATATCATTTGAATGAAACTAATAGTATAAGAATCCATCAAAGGAAGTGCTTGATCAAAGTATGAAAACTGAAGAGCAGAGATAAGGGTGAAACATTTCATTTCATGTATCAAATTTTTAATTATTTGTAACCAATCAGTATCAATACAGTATTATGAAAGCCATATGATGCCCATATCTGATACATGAATTTAAATGGTGCAAGCTATAGTATGAAAAATTAACACTGTTAAGAACAGGTATGTCGCCTGAGGCATCTTTGACCTAAGTATGTGACCTTGACCTTGAAAGTGACCTTGATCTATATTGGGTGCCGAGTCTCATCATGCATTACCATCCCTGCAAGTTTGAAAGATTTCTGATGTATATCACGTAACCTATAGCAAAGATTGTGAAAGTGTGATTACAAAACACACAGACAGATGGACATGGGACAAAGTGACCCCTATATGTCCCTCTTGTGTTGTAGGCAAAATAAAAAGCACATGGTTCCCATTTTATTCCATGGTAATGAATTTTATGTCTGATCACTTAAAGACCAGGGTAAATTTTTACTCAATGAAATGAGAAAAAAAATCATAATTATGATCGCTGAGCGATATGAGTCACCTACCGGCATAAATCTATGTCCTGCAACTCTGCCTAGAACTCTTCAATTAAACATGAATTTAACCTTACTGTCCGTGTAGCTCACTTCAAAAATAAGAAAACTGAGGTTTTATTTCCTTTGTCAGACTTTCTTCCGATAAAAAATATTCATACAGTAGATAGATCTCGAACTCTCGTAAATAACGTTGTAAGTTATCATGTCCGTACCACTAATAGTACGCTGACAGTAAAGAAATGGTTTTATGTTCATTTTAGCATGGCGTAAGTCAAACTTGCTCTGAAAATATACAAGGACCAAGCTATATCTATCAAATTCGATATGTTGCAGAAAGAAGTCCGGAATACTGATTTTTTTTTTTTTTGTATCAAGGGGCATAACTTCTCACAAAAAGATCATGTGTGACCCAGAGTCAAACTTACTCTGTAGCTATCCAAGACCAAGGTACAGTATAAAATCAAATTTCAAAGGAATATCTTATTATCTGCAGAACAAAAGTTCGGAAAACTGAATTTTGCAAGTCATGAATTTTGCAAGTCTTCAAGGGGCATAACTCCTCAGAAAATAGGTTAAGCGTGACGAAAGTCAAACTTGTTTTGTAACTATCCAAGACTTAGCTGCGCATCAAATTTTACCTGAATATCTCTATTTGTTGCAGAAAAAAGTCAAATTTCACCTGGAAAGTTGCCGGTAGGGGACAAATGAATGCAATATATGTATTGGCAAAATTACAATGCAATGGTCTATAGCCACATTTTCACATGAATTACAATTACATAGCAACTTGGAATAAAGTTTTAAATCTCTTCAAAGTTTCCACTGTTTTGATGATGAATCCTTTATAAAAGAAATGTCCTATTAATCTAAATTACAATTCAAATAAAATGGGATGATAATTTCCTAGAATCTTATTTTTTTAAGTATGTATTTGAAAATAAAAAATTCTGTAGGAAGTTATGGATAGAATTCAAACTAAGAGGATTTCATGCATAGGAAGAAGAAAGATAAATCTAAGATTTTGCATGCAGTGGAAAAATGAAATCTTAATCAACATGATCAATAAATCATACATGAATCAGTATATGAAATAAAGAAAGAAATTGTATTGAAACATTTTAGAATAAAATGTACAGGAATGTTCGACTGAATTTAATTTGACGTTCTAAATTTCAAACTGATCTGAATCCCTTTTCCTGTCAGACCTATTGAATCTTAGATCAAACTTCGGTTACTTTATTATATGAAATTTAACATCTAAATCAAGTTGAAGCGAACATGTATACGAAAATGCATATGACTGACTGATTTTATGAAACCAAATGAGTTTTCATGATTATGACAATACCTCTTTAATTTTCTTGGTTTTTCTATTTTTATTTACTGGTGAAAGTCTTCCAGTGTAACTTGTAAATTGAAAGGATGCCTGTTCAATCTGAAAGTATACATGGTGCTTGCCTTATCTTCTGTTTTAAAATTTTGACAATGAGTTTGACTCTAGTAAATTAATTTTTTCATTAATATGCAGTATTATTTTTTTCCAAAATTTTTTAACAGCGTTTGAACAAGTAAACTTTCATTTCACCTGCCAAATTAAAATATTCATCCATTTTAAGCTATTAGGGGTATAATAACAATATCATGGAAAAGCTAGAATTAATGTACTTCCATATCTTACATATATTTTAAAACAATTGTTTGCTAAAAAAAAATCTAAATGGGGGGAAATTTCTGTGACAAAAGGGGAAAAATATATACTCCAGTGAGGGAGGAATTGGGCCGAATATCGCCAAATTTTTTTTTGGAAAGAAAAACTTTAATGTTTCATTCAACTCGCCATGAAAATGTATTGTCCCGAACATTGCCGAAGTCGTGCATCTTCGGCCAACTTCATGGTATTTAATTTTTTTCATCAAAACCGACCGCAAGTAGAGTATTATACCCCTAATGCCTTAAGGTATAGAACGTGATTATCTATTCAAACGTTCCCAATCAAAAATCGCATTTAACAGCCAAATAAAAAACAAAAGGTAAGAGCATGCATGCAGGAATCATGAAATAGGTTAGAAGTTGAAACTGAAATAACACAAAGTTATAAGGATGATATAGGTAAAGATTAGAAAACTAGGGTCTTAAAATTTATAAATACATGTATACGCATTGATCAGAATATGTCAGCACCCTGAATTTCTGACACAAATAATTTTGCTACCTGATGTATTTAAAAATTTTCCATAATGTACATTTATAAGTAGAATCATTCACTAGTACTTTTTGTATAGTTCTATAAACATGATAAAAGGAAACCTTTTTTGCATGGAATAAGATTTGTGAATTTCGCTGAAGTTACAGAGATGTGCATTTGAATTTTGATACCTCTACTTACCGAGGCAAACTTTTGCAATAAGAGGCTAATCGTGAATGTAGCGAAAGTTAATAAGCAGTACAACGAATGATTTTACATATATAAAGATGAAAATCCAATCATCATCACGGAGAGTAGGGACATTACTGATCTTTTACAAAATATGCCTTTACATTTATCTTGAAAATCATTTGACAAGTTGTTTTTAAGGAACAGACCTTCATGTATGGAAAATTAAAAACAAACTTTGTAAAATAACTCTGTTTGCATTAAAAATCATATATATGTGTCACATCATTTTTCTATGCACGGAAATCTTACATGACGTCTCTGACGCTCCAGATGTTGTTGTTGACGCGCCATAAAGTCGGTGCCAAGTCCTTCAACTATCTTGGCACTTGCAGTGCTCACTTTCGGACGAAAAGTGAATATACTATCATCGAGCAATACATCAGATTTAGCCATTTTGCCTGTTCTAAGAGTAATGTTTTTATTTTTCAATTTCGCGTCGTTTTCAATTGATCTTGGCGACAGCAGTTGTTCTAGAAATGCTTCATTTGAATCCGACAAATCACCAGATGTGTTTATTCCATCAGCATTCGAAGGAATAGGAGCAAGTGGCTGGGTCGTTTTACATTTTATGTCTAGCATAAAATGGGGCACTCCACTATCAAGACTTTTCAATCTGCGTACTGCGAGTTTACGACTAGTTTCACTGATCTTGGGAATAAACGTGTGATTGTCCAGTGCATCCTCTTTCTTTCTCCCCATTTGATCATCTTGGCGATGTGTGATTTACCATTGTTTACAATTTCGACCTTGAACCACACAAAAATTGCAGGCATCGACTCCAGCGTACCCGTCGCTATGGAACCGCCATATTGTTTTGCGCCATAGTCTCTAATCCAGGTGCAAATTTATGTCATTTTCGCTTAATAAATTTTTCAATGTATCTTTTTTATGTTTTTATTTTATAATGACATTAAAATTGCATTGTATAGTATCAGTTTTAAAATATTTTATCATATGAAGATTTTCAATTACTCTCTAAATATTTAGGAATCTTACTGCATATTCTAACAAAACGCATTTAAAAAAATTTAATTTAGTGCGGGATGTCTCGTTATAACCGAAAGGCGAGAGTTATGGTTTTCTCAAGTTGAAAGTTGGATCAACAAAATATCATGACGTACAAGAATTATCAGAATGTCATAAATGATTTATTGGTACTCTTTAAAAAAAACTTTACAGTAGAAACGAAATAGAATAAACCTTGAAGTAACGAAACGAATTGAAATTATTCAAAAAGTACAATTTATTTTTTTTACAGAATTTCAGGAAGAAAATATCAAATGCAATCATGAATCAAACTTGTCTGTGATAAAAACAAGAAATTTTCGTTTGTAGCATGCTTCAGAAATCGGCAATCATAGGCTCTGCAAGGACAGAAAACGTTGCGCGAATTGCGGACGTCACAGATAACAGCCCAGATTTTTGGTCTTTCATGCACTTCTTGTGGTAATTTAATAAAAGTGAAGAACAAAAAATAAATTCATCCAGCAGTATCAATTTCAAGTTATTCACATAAGTGTTACTTATAAAATACAATACAATATCTACTCTCCTTTCTTAATTATACCCCCCCCCCCGCAAACGAAGTTTTTTTTTTTGGGGGGGGGGTATATAGGAAACACCCTGTCCGTCTGTCCGTCTGTCCATCCGTCCGGTTAAGAAGTTCTTAAAGCAGATAACTCTATAAGTATAAGTGATAGGGCTTTCATATTTCATACATACATTCACCATAATAAGTACTACATTTTGATACCAAGACATTTGTCCTAGTGACCTTGAACTTGAACTTTGAAAAACGTCCCGTAGGGGTATAATTCGTCACTTTAGGGCAGTTCTAGTTTATTTTGAATGGATACTGCCCGCCCTAGACATGTTAAGAGAGGTAACGTCTATATTTGGTTGTGATTTTGTTCCCTTCCTCGTTACCGATGACTCGGGTCGGTAGATGATGGTTTTCTTGTTAATACATTGTAACATGTAGCGGTAAAGTTGGCTCAAAACAGATAGCTCTCTTCCTAGAAAAAAGATACTCTCTTTCACATTGAGATTCATTAAAAATACTTCTTGTCATCAAGGAACGTAACTCTGCGTGGGAGATTGGGAAAAAAGAATAATCCTAAAACTTGTCAGCTATGGAGATTTATAGAGCTGAACTGTTCAACAATATAGGTCATAACTATCTAAAATACATACTGGTGACTGGTCTACTACTCGCAGTTACATTGGAAGGCAAAGCAAAGACGTATCTTTTACGTTTCATTTCTAGTTTCGTTCGATTTCGAAATTCAATAACATAATTTAAGAACAGATTAATTTTCAGCATGGACCAGACATATTTTGTTTCTTAGTTTAAAGCTCGGCGCTAGTTTAACGCGCCTCGCATTGATCTTTATTGTGAATCCTCCACGGGCAGGAACACGTTACGTCGCCTTACAGTACCGTTGTCAGACGTATTTAAAGTTCTGCACTTAAAACCGTCCGTTGACATTATGCCACAGGTGAGGATATGCTGGAAACCATCCGTTGTCATGAAAATCATCGACAAAAATTCAGTAAAATCCCTAATAACTCAATAGTTCACCGATAATTTCTTTTGAAAAGCAAATGGGGGGTAGCCACAAGCTTCAGTAATGTATTATTACCATGGAATGAAAATGAACTCCTCTTATGTTATGAGGAGATCTGATTGGCGATGACCTACTGTCAGCAACGAAAACGGAAATTTGAAAAGGAAAACTATCCTGTCTCTTAATTATTTGATTTTATATACCAATTTTATGTAGAAAATTATCGACAACATTATCTAAACAATATATGTGAATGGTAGTCTTTTACATTGTATATCTATTGTATACTTTGATTATTTGATAAAGTATGTCCGTTGTTATGACAAGACAAGAAGATATGGTCCGTTGCCATGACTCTTAACGGTATTTGGGCATGAATGGAGAATTGAATCTTTATTTCGAATTAAAGACTGAGCAATTAAATTGGCTTAGTCAATTCTAAAAGCATTCAGCTCTTTTTTTTCGGTAAAGCAGGATATCATATTATTTTCAGGTTACGTGAACATAGCACGTATAGAAAAAGTTTAAAATTGAAAATATGATTCATAAATTTGAAGAGGGATAGGATGAGTTCATGAATATATACATCGACATGGGCGGATCTAGGAATTTTTTTCAGGGGGGGTCCTAAAGTCCAAATTTTTTGAAGAGCAAAAAAAAAAAAAAAAAAAAAAAAAAACGCATACGCAAAAAATAAGAGTTTTTGTGAGTTCTGTTTCTAATTAATAATAAAACAGGTAACTGGAGAGCAATGACGAGCAAAAAGCTTAAAATCTTGAATTTTCACATTATAGTACTTGGTTATTGCTTGTTAGTACTAATATGTGAATCAAACAAATGGCGAGCGTTAGCGAGCCAGCGAAATATTTTTTTCGAGAATTGTAATAGAATCTACTATTCGTGTCTTTTTCAGTTTCTTTTCGTTTTCTTAGTGCCCTTGTTTATTGACCTAGGTGTAATGTAAATGTGTTGTATACTAAGGAAAGTGCAGCATCATTTGAAGATAACGTAAATGTATGTAATAAATTCTGGCGAGGCGAGCGGTAGCGAGCCAGAGAAAATTTTTGAAACGCTGACGGCAAAATATTATCAAAATGAAAGATTTGTAATACAAATTCATGATACATTTTTCAAATATTATGACAACAAAAAGGGAATTGGGACTTAATCTTATGAAATAAGTATATTTATAATAAAAACAGACTATGCTTCGAAAATTCCAGGGGGGGTCCGGACCCCCCCCGACCCCCCCTCTGGATCCGCGCTTGATCGATCAATTAAACAATGATCGTTAAAGGGATTTTGAAGTCATATATAGCGTTAAAAACAGAAACATAAGTTATCGGTCATGGAAGACATGTTGATAGCCTCAGCTTTCATCACATAATTGTTCCGAACGTTCTTTACACGCAATCGCTCTTAGAGCCAAAGAAATTTTTTGAAAATAGACCGAAAAATTGTAGATTTATGTTACAAAATGTTGCTATTTTAAACAATGTTAATGCGTCAAAAAATTTTGTGATTGAAAAGTGGGGTGGGGGGTGGGTTGCAATACTATGGTCATGCCCCCCCCCCCCCCCACTTTTCAAAGTGGGGGGGGGGGCATTTGCCCCCGCTGCCCCTCCCCCTTCTCCTACGCCCTTGAAACATTTTTTTTAAATTTTGCATTCAATAGAGATCTTCGATGGAGGTATGATATAGATCTTACACGTATATATAAGGTTGTAGTTGGTATGTTTATTTCCATCTGTGTGTGTCTGTACGTAATTTTCATGTGTCTTTTTATATCAGCGTCGGTGTCGGTGTTTCCGTCTGTCTATGAGCGAGTTCTTTTGTCCGTGTTTGTCAGCATGTGTATCTGTCTGTGAGTGAGTGCATCTGTCTGTGTCTTTTGTGTGTCTGCTGTCTATATGCATGTCTGTCTGTCCGTTTGTGTTGCGTATGTCTGTATGTATGTCAGCCTTTCGTTATGCACATATCTGTGTATGTTTTTCAGGATGTCCATCAGTGTCTGTCTTTGGGTCTGTCTGCATGATTCTCTTTTTGAGTCTCCCTGTGTCTGTTTTTCTATGAGTTTTTGACTTTGTGTGTCTTTTTGTTTGACTTAACAAGAGATATTGGCCTAGTCTGATTTTCCGTGATAATATTAAATAAATGTTGATATTGACCAAGCTTTTTTCGTATAAAGTAAGATACTGTATGCAGTCAACTTTTCGCCTCCATTTATATCTTACCCTTTTCGCCCACAGCCCAGAAGATGAATTTAAGACGGGACGGATAAAATTGAATGTTAAGGATATCTTAATAAAACGGATGATTCGGCGAATTCAATTCTGGACAAATCAGTCTTCATTCTAAATTGGTTGAGAATTAAATTGTGCGTATTGATAGCTGTTTACAGTATATCATGTATGATGGATTTTAATTATTAGTACCGGTATCATAGTATCATTCTTTCCATTAAAATATCAAAGCAGACAACGGACATCTGACAACGGACAGAATTTTCGCAACATCGATTGACAACGGACCAATTTTAGAAAAGTCCAAAAAAGTAGTCCAAAATTGCATTCGTGATCATGACACTACCATAGGAGCATGATGTAGATTTGATATTTATCATGAATATATTTCTGGAATAAGATAACCTGAATATTCATAGATTTCAAGAAAAAGGAAGAATAACACATGTGCAAAACGAACTGATCAAAGGACGCCAACTCGATCTCCTCTTTTCAAACTGTATATCAGTACCAGAAAAGCATATAAACCAATAGCTTAGTGTTATGACTACCCCCCATTGAACTTTCGGGTGTATTACTTCTAAAATTTCAACGTTTATACGAAAATCATACTTTCCACACATGCTCACTGTCACGACAACGGATGGTTTCCTTCATATCCTCACATGTGTCATAATGTCAACGGACGGTTTTAAGTGCAGAACTTTAAATACGTCTGACAACGGTACTGTAAGACGACGTAACGTGTTCCTGCCCGTGTCCTCGGTACCACAGGCTATTTGCGCTTTGGCTGTTCAAAGCCTGGGGTACCGAGGATGAAGGGTCCCCTGATTTATGAAGCATTGGATTTGTTGTTTGCTATTTTCAATTTTCATAAAAAAAATAAAGTGTTGCAACTGAATAATTCAAATTTAATTGAAACATATTTTATTTCCGTAATTCGAAATGAGATTATAAGCAAAGTTTAGTGACATTATATTCTCCGTACAATAGAATGAAAAATGACACAGGAAAGCGGACACACATGAAATAATTCATATTATATGAAGAGAGAGAATCGGTAACAATGTAATAGGTGGCATTACGTGTTTGACAGATCGTCTTTAGAAATATACAACAGAAAACCAGGGAACTAATGTCATATCTCTAAATTTAACCTTAGCTGACATCGTATTTCTATCGATTGGTCGAAGGATTAAGTAAAACTGTGACGTACTGAAACAGGAAAACGTATTTCTTTCATTCTCCTGTTTTGAGACAAACATTCATATCCGACAAGCTTTCTCTGGCAACTCTGCAGCATCATAACATACATGACTAGCTTGTCACATAATTTCTTCATTCTAAATGAAATGTCTGTGATGGGGGGTGGGGGCGGACATGGGGTACCGCTTTCCCCCTCCCACCCCCTCTTCCCTTCCCCCCTCCTTTTCACCCTTCCCTTTCCTCCCTCGTCCCCCTTCCTCCCTCCTCCCGCCCCTTCTCTCCCTCCTCCGACCCCTTCCTCCCCTTTCCTCCCTCTCCCTCCCTCCCTCCCCCTCTCTCCCTCCTCCCATCCCCTTTCTCCCACCTCCCTTTCACCCTGTCCATCCCCTCTGCAATGCATGGACTATTCCTCAGAGGGCGCATCGTCTGGTCTTTTAATTTAGTATACTCAAGGTCTTCTACATGTACCAAGTATCTGGCCGCCAAGGGATCAGATTGGCTTACAATTTTTGCAACCGCTGCACAGAATTTAACGAAACTTTACAGAAAGCAAGTACTTTTAAAAGGTTCTCTAACAAATTAGACTGAGAAATTCATGAGGCACGGTCCATTTGATATTCTGGGGGGGGCTTGGGTTTTTTTCGAAAAAAATAATTTTGCTCTGAATTTTGATGAAAAAAATAAATTTGCTTATGGTGTGACAGAAAAAAAAAATCTTGCTCTTACAAATAATCTGAATTTAAAGAATTACCATAAAATTTTGCTAAAATTCTTGAAATTTTTCCGGCTCGCTTCGCTCGACACAGTTTTCAGTCTATCAAAAAAATTTTGGCTCGCTTCGCTCGCCATAGTTTTCTATTAAACATTATTTAATAATGTCAAAGTTCATGTATATGAAGATATCAAAAGTGTTAGCAAATATTTATGTATTACTATTAATACATGTTGCATGTATCCCATAGACATGATAGAGTCCTTTATGTTCTTGTAAGCTTGAAAGGAGAACTTCAATTATTCACCAATTTACAATTCAACATTTAAAAATTTGTCTAGAAGACCTTCCCCACAGACCCTCTTATATTCATGCACCTTTAAAATATATAAATTTTGTTTATTTAGAATTGTATTGTAAAATCTACTTTTATCTCTCTATTTAGAATTGAATTGAATACTTGCATAAAAATAAAGTATATATTAATATTTCGAGTTTTGAGTAAATAAATATATTATTAAATCATTTCTATTGATAAAACACAAACATTCTTAATTTATTTGCACATCACTTTGTTAAAAAAAAAATTCCTTGCTCCGACTTTGCAAGAAAAAAATAATTTTGCCCCGGTCCGAGGCGAAAAAAATAATCTTGCTCCGACAAAAAACCCAAGCCCCCCCCCCCCCCCCCAGAATATCAAATGGACCGTGCCTGAAACCTTCCTGTTAGCAAGTACTCAAATCCTCAACCAAGTTGGCCACTATCGGCCGTTTGTCTGTAACTAGGTAGAGCGATGTGGCCCCCTTGGGCCTCTTGTTATTTTGGGGTGGCGGATGGGGGTGGTCCATTTGACTTTCGGACAAGATAACGGTACATCCTTGGGTCGACCGTGCAAGTACTGTTTGCTAAACGTTTCGGACGATCAAACTGTTTCTGACAATCATCCAGACAAACGGACAGAAAAATAACAGACAAATCAAAAACAGGATACCAAAGACCTTATATTAGGTACTGGGGCACAAATCGGGGAAAGGGACAGGCATGCGCGTAGCCAGAGTACTTTTTATGTGGAAACACCTTTTCAGTTAGGGAATTTGAGAGTCAACTTGAGGCCCAAAATGGGTTCGATGCGAAACCCTCTGGGATTCCGAAGGGGTGAAACCGCTAGGAAGCATTTAGATTTTACACATTTCCAGGGCAGTTTTCTACACAAGAAATGACCCTTTGTACCCTTTTTCGTCTATGTCAGTGTCACTGTATTTTTTGTTGTTTTTTTTTTTTAAATTACAATGCATGGGCGGGTCCAGGAATTTTTTTTCAGGGGGGGGGGGGGGGGGTCTAAAGTCCGAATTTTTTGAAGAGCAAAAAAAAACCAGACTTGTCAGAATGACAACATAGCTCGCCGGTGGCTACCATATGTAAATTGCAACAACAACAATAAAAAAGGTCTTATCACAAGGAATGCACATGTGAAATATCAAAGCCCTATCACTTACCATTCCAAAAATATGGCCAAGGTTAAAGTTTTTCAAAAGTAGGTCAATCTCCAAGGTCAAGGTCACAAGGTCAAAAATTTTGGTATCCATGGAAACGTCTTGTCACAAGGAATACACATGTGAAATATCAAAGCCCTATCACTTACCATTCCAAAAGTATGGCCAAGGTTAAAGTTTTTTCAAAAGTAGGTCAATCTCCAAGGTCAAGGTCTCAAGGTCAAAAATTTTGGTATCCATGGAAAGGTCTTGTCACAAGGAATACACATGTGAAATATCAAAGCCCTATCATTTACCATTCCAAAAATATGGCCAAGGTTAAAGTTTTTCAAAAGTAGGTCAATCTCCAAGGTCAAGGTCACAAGGTCAAAAATTTTGGTATCCATGGAAAGGTTTTGTCACAAGGAATGCACATGTGAAATATGAAAGCCCAATCTGTATTGGTTTAAAAGTTATAAGCAAGGTTAAAGTTTTTGTGCACGCGCACGCAGACGCCAACGCCAACGCAGACGCCGACACCGGGGGTATGACAATAGCTCTCCGGACATTCGTCCCGGCGAGCTAAAAAGGCAAAGGCAAGAAAGTAAAGATTATGTAAGTTCTGTTTCTAATTATTATTCTAATATGACTTGATTCTTTTTCCCTATTAAGACAACAGACGCGAGCCGGGCTCTATTCTCCAATATAGGCCCTATAGCGATAAGCCACGCCTACCCATTTTCTGAAAACAGATAAACCGGCAGGAACTGGTTTTTACCAAGAATCGATTTTGTCGTAAGGTCCAAGTTTGGTCATCATTAGAATAGAAATAAAAAATGACAAGCCGGGCTCTATTGTCTCATAATGCCCTCGCGTCCTCAGCCAATCACATTTATCACCTCGCCGCTGGCGCGGCTCGGTAATAAATGAGATTGGCTGAGGACGCTCGGGCATTATGAGACAATAGAGCCCGGCTTGTCATTTTTTATTTCTTAAATAAAACAGGTAACCGAAGAGCAGAAAGCTTTAATTCTTGAATTTTCACATCATAGTACTTGATTATTGATTGTGAGTTCTAATATGTAAAATTTATACAACAAATGGCGAGCGATAGCGATCGAGCCAGCGAATTTTTTTTCCGGGAATTGGAATAAAATCCCCAATTCGTGTATTTTTCAGTTTCTTTTCGTTTTCTTAGTACCCTTGTTTATTGACCTAGGGGCAATGTATATGTGTTGCATATAGGAAAGCGCAGCATCATTTGAAAATAACGTACATGTATGTAATAAATTCTTGCGAGCGGAAGCGAGCCAAAGAAAATTTTTGAAATGCTGACGTCAAAATATTATTAAAATGAAAGATTTCTAATATAAACTCATAATATATTTTTCAAATATTATGACAACAAAAGGGGAATTGGGACTTAATCTTAAGAAATATTTATATAAATAAAAAAATTTTTTTTAGCTATGCTTCGAAAATTCCAGGGGGGGGGGTCCTGCCCCCCCCCACCCCCCCCCCCACCCCCCTCTGGATCCGCGCTTGCAATGTGGAAACTCGCGTCGATCTAATCAAAATCAGATCTACTCGTTTTTCTCACTGAGTTATCGTCACAGTAGGCCTACTGTGGTGATAATTCAGAATAACGAGGAACAAGTACGTGTAGATCTTACAAAATAATTCGTTTTGGTAAAATAAGGTACAATTCTTAAAACTTATGTAAACAAATATGGGGCCTTGCTGCACTGGTTGCCGTAGGGAGTTTCGCTTAAAGAATTTTGGATTTGTGAGCACTCATCCTGCTAGATTTGTTTATTTTCAGGTAATGAATTAAACAAACCATTGAATCATTTTCATATCCACCAGTGACAGATCCCCTGTTATACTCAACCGTTTCAAATTTCGTTCTACATTTTGACACCTCCCTACTATATTCATGAATGTGTGATACGGAAAAACGATGAACATATTTAAATGTAATTAAAAACACTAAATTAAATATTTACCCATTATCTCGTCATATCGAATACGCTCCAATATTTTGATTGATATTATATTACAGTAAATTGAAAAAACATATACTTTCCGTTATATTTTTTAAGAATATGTGCGTAAATTCAGTGGCGGATTCATGGGGTGCGGAGGGGGCATCTGCCGCCCCCCCCCCCCCCATGGCACTGACCCAAAGTTTTCCATAAAACAGGTATATTTTGGCCCATTTTCAGTAAAAATCAGCAAAGGGGGCGCTGGATCCGCCACTGAAATTATTTTATGGTAGGTTTTAGGGGCTGTATAGAATGTCAAAGTAATGTAGGATTCAGTACATTGACCTGTGTTTATTTGGAGAATGCCCCTCGCAACAGTAATTCCTTATTTATAGGGATGTATACGCTAATTATAGGTTGATGAAATGTTATTTTTTATAAGTTAAATGTACAAATACAATGTACTTATAGGGCTGGAACGATACTGCACCCAGCTGATCCAATACGTATCCAATACCTGATATCTGATACGATATGTATCACGATACTGAGTTAATTAACAAAACTTTCTCAAGAAGCTTTTGATAGTATTTATGTTCCTCATATAAGTAGCTTTTTTATTCAGTATGTTGTATTTATTCAACACTGGCTATCTGTATGGAATAAAGATAAAAAAATAAACGGTTTGTTATTTGACTAGAAGAAATGAAATACCAATCGACGATAAGAAGTCAAGGAAAAATCACATTTTAAAAAAAATCAATTGTTCTTATCATTTTGTCATGTTTATATCTACATGTAAACAAAGAAAGTTGGATTTAAACTTGAGAGTTGAGTACCTGAAAATCCAGAAAATTCATACACGTATTTTGTGTAAATTTTAACTTGGGTATCGTCGGGGTGTATCGATACTTCGATCGCGTAAAAAAAAAATTTCATGATGAATCGGAGTATCTTTCCAGCCCTAAATATTTTACAAAAATATTAAATAATACAATGAAAATTATAATACCGCTACGGAAAATTTAAAACTATTTATAGTTAATGTTTCGGATCAAATTATACTACATGTAGCACAATCTAGGTATGTTGTTTATTGCACATGTATGTTTTGTTTGCTTCCTATATATATATATATTTTGCATAAAAAAAAATTGTTTGTACTATGTCCTTTGATGAGGAGTTTGTGTTTCATATTCATGTACATTGTACCCACTGAATGTGACAAGAACTTTCATTTTGAGACTTATAATTAGTTAAATTTACTCTATTTTCATCCATTTCATTTTCAGTGGCGATGTGCCCCGGTGATTTACCTGATATACAGAGCAGCTTTAATGATCTACGCAGACACATGGCTTATCTTCACAGCTACTTCATTTATCAACTTTGGCTTCGAAGGCGGCAATAATAACACATCAAACAATGAAACTCTCCGGATGTACTCTTGGCCAGTTTACCTCACAAACTGGACATACCTTTTATTATGTCTCTATCTGACCTCACATGCAATATTTTCAGTTTGGTACCTTCTGGGTGGACCAATTGTAGTTATGAAGTCTTTAACCACACGGCAGCAGCGGCAATTGTTTAGTGAACTGAACACCTCTCCAAGCCTTTGGGAAAACAGCTACAACATCGTGCTGGACTCCAACGAGAGTGTCACCACAGAGTCCCAACCTCTTCCGTGGTATTTTAAACTGGTATGGATACTATACAACATGGCATCAGCAGGGTCAGTCATGGTAACAGCCGTATTCTTCATCTTTCTTTGGCCGCTTTTCAATACAGCCTCAATCGGGCAAATGAATTTGCAGCTTCACGGCATAAATTCTGTGATAGTTTTCATCGAGCATCTGATGTCAGGAGTGCCTTATAGGCTTCTTCACTACATCTATCCTTTACTATACGGTCTCGCCTACTTAACCTTTAGTGGTATATTTTACGCAGCGGGGAATGAGGATCCCATCTATCCTGGTGTACTGGATTGGAGTAAACCAGGTCAAACCATGATTATGGTGGTGCTAGTTGGATTTGTTGTGCTTCCGCTTTTACAGATATTTTTCTTCGTTATTTATAAGATTAGAATCTTTATATTTGATCTGCTTACTAAATATGATGAGGGTCCTTCAGTAAGTGACGAGGGCTCAACATACAAAGTAGAAGAGACGTAAGGATGTACATGTTACCATTTACAAGCTTAAGGTCAGTGGCGGATTCAGGGGGATGCGGAGAGGGCGCCTGCCCCCCGGCACTGACCCAAAATTTTCCAAAAACAGGTATATTTTGGTCAATTTTCAGTCAAAATCGGCAAAATTCGCCCCTTGACGCCCCGGCAAAGGGGGCGCTGGATCCGCCACTGAAGGTATCCGATGTACAATAGGGCATTTTTTGAATCATGCCTGGTAAGGTACCATAAACTATATATTTTCTGAAAGGAAATCATGCCTACATCTCAGAAATAATAATTTTGGGTCAGAAAAACAAAGGGGAACAACTTATGAAGCATTTTAAAAATAGACCATTTTCTCTATATAACATGTACAAAATACCGAAGTTGTACAAGAGTTTTTTCCCTTTGATTTTCAAGCCTTTGGAATCCTATATCTGTATTCAGGGCATCATTACCTTTAGGAAAATATATAGTTTATAGTACCTTACCAGGCATAAAAATTACCATAATTCTTTACACAATGGGGATGGTTAAATCGCTATGTAAAATTACTCTATTTTACAACTGATACCTTAAAAAAGGGTATAGAAAATAAAGGACATATGTCGATAAGTATTGTTTCGGAAAAATTGTTATGTGTATTCAGGACAGCTCATATTCACTGTAGTATGTTACACATATATTCATTGTAAATTTTAACTTTCATTATGTCTCTAAATGTTTATTATGTCACCTGCGATGCATAGCGACACTTAGGGATCACTTTGTCCGTTGTCCATCTGTCTGTCACACTTGGATGTCACACCCTATATAAAAGTGATTCCTAAGTGTCAGTTTGTTTCACAGGCGACACATGCATTCCTTGGAATGATTTTTAAATGCATATTTAGCTTAATCACTTCATCGTGGCTATGGGATGTGCCATACAAGTACGAAGCATATTTTGTACAAGCTTGTTTCTCTAGTCTGTACATGTATTAGAAATTATTTGTAACAGATGCTCTTTCTATCATAAGATAAGGAAGGAACTGGGTAAAAAAAAGTTAGTCTCATGTTTATCACTTTGTCATTTACATGAGATTGTAATCTGACATTGTAACAGTTTGTATCTCAAATTGTATGTTTCATTTGATATTCTATGATGAAAGATATTGAAATTGACAGATCTGACAATGTTTACATCTCACATCTCTTATTCATCCACAGACTTTATATTTTTTATTTTAGTGTAAAAACTTTTTCATAACTGTTTGGAAGGGCATGTCTGCTTGAAAGTACATGGCCTTTTTGATTTTACTGTTAAGTTGCTATGTGTACATCACAAAAATGCATGTAATGTTATGTATCTATTTTAAAAGAAGTTACTCTATTTATATGTTTCATACAATTGTTTGTTACCTGTTATCATTTTCTTAGTTTATGATGTATACAAACGGAATTTTATAAATCTATTTAGATTGAATTCTCTTCTCTTCTCTTCAATTCTTCTCACAATATTATAATGCACCGCTCATACAATTCAGGTCAAACATTTATATTAAAAGGCCATTTAGCATTGATATGCCTTTCTTTGAATGATAATGACGAGTCAAGAATTACATTTACTCAACTTGATGATGATGATGTGCAATTATCTATCAATGTATTTATTTTCGTCAACTGAAAGGTGGTACAAAACTATAGTTGCTGGCTTGCTGCCCCAATTACATAGATTTTTTTCTTATGATACATTCTCACGGTCATACATTGTACAAGTCTTGAACTTGGAGTGTTACAACCATGACAAGATTGTTACAGATCCTTCTTCCGATGATGTGCTGGGCTCCTTGTGGCGCATCATCGCGCATGAAGTTTAAAACATGCCAGCCTTTTTTTTTTTTTTTTTTTTTTTTGCCAGGGAAGGCTCTCGTTAAGAACTGGTGGGAAAATAGAGCCATCCGTCGCACGTACATGTATTAGCATTGACCATCCAAGGTAGAGTACAACAGAATCGAATCTTGCTTCGATCTTACCGTAATTATTACAACCTTTTCTACTAAAACGTAATCAAATATCATCCCCCTCTCAATTTACCCGTTTACTTCTAAATTGAAAGTGCTTTTAAGTATGTAAGTCACAGATGATCGATCGATCGATGACGTCTTTCAATGAAAGAATACAAAAAAAAAAAAGACTTCAGCAAACAAACCCTTTTCTGAAGCCTTAGACAAACAACGTCTATATGGCTAGTAGACTAAAATTAACCTATAATGATTCAGATGTCTGCATATTGAAAGAACAAACTATAAGTATTTGTACGTAACTATGACTGAGAAGAAACCTACTAGTTATAAATCGTAAAAAGTAAACGAAAAATTTAACTCAAGTTTGTGAACGCCACAGGTGTACGACACGTAATCTATAAATGATCATGCCTATGACTGCAATGTGTTAATCATGTTTTAAAATAGACCATTTTCTTATTTTGTTAGAAAGCACTAATTAATGTCCGAGTCAACATATTTTGGCGTTAATTTACGTTATGACGTCACTGTTAAATGACGCGATTCCATTGTGACCTAACAATGAAAAAGAAAAGTGCACCCAACTTGCCTGCCTCGGACATTTTTCGTTATTTTGTTCGCCATTATGAATTTCCGCAAGTGGCCTATTAAAATAATCAACCATCAAGAGAAAGACATCATACTTGCACCGATAGAAAGTTCCATAAAACATGAGCTGATCTAGATTTTTTTTCAACGGGATTGATCCGCGCAGCCGCTTGCAAAAGACATATTTTATCGAATCACATGTTGTCATGATGACATTTTGATTGATCATGGATACATTTCTATTCTTAGAGTGTCAAACACTTGTGGTAGGCGTGCTTTACTGTTTAAATTCTTTCCCATAAAAATATTCATGTACTTAATGCATATTTTATTACGTTTATTGATTGGGCAATGTGTCGTGAAACGTTTCCCAAACGATACAGTGAAGTATATGTACTAAAACAATGAACATATCGGATGCACATTCATATTCAAAAGGAGGAATCCCAATTCAATTTGAAGCTTCATGCAGGTTGGCAAGGATTCTCCCATAAGTAGAAAAGCTACGTCATATATAGTACTATACATGTGTGTGTGCCGAGAAACCGAAGTCAACATTCCACCTCACCCCCTTAACACTCCCCCCCCCCCCCCCGACCTTCTTCAGAAAATCTATGCAGATCAGCGTATCATCATTGATTTACAATTGTAATCTCTCTTAATTTGCATATTTAAAACTGCATCTTAATGCATGCTCAGATTGTCAAACGTATGCTCCCTTACCTGAATTCAGGTGTTTCCAAATCCCTTCCCCAGATTTCAGGATTGATCCTAAACTTTCCCTGACGTATGCTCAATTCAATACTCTTCATCAAGGATTACTACATGGAATGACGTGATGATCAAAGAGATCGGATCGAATCATTTCTCAATAAAATTTACCAATTAACTAGGTACATCATGGTAACGACATAACACATAACACAAATCCCTTGTCACTAAGACCATTTTATGATGCATTAGCGTTTGATATATTTATCGCTCAAGATTGAAAACAAATTGCAGCTTTATAGAAGTGTGTGACGAAGCGTAAATTTTCAATTTCAATACCATAAAAGACGTATTGAATATTGTTTGCATTTTCTATTTCCATTGTGACAAGTATTGTTCTGCAAGTACAGAGAAACTTTTAAATAATTTTCAATCTACAAAGTGTAGGAAATGGATTGCAATACGTATGAAAACTACATGTATTTTGAAACTGTAGCTTCCAGAGGGAAGAAACGCATAAAACGAAAAAAAACTAGAAAAATATCTTCGGCCCTTGTCCAGTCATCTTCTCAAGACAAGCTTACTCCCCTTTGTCGGATGTCATACACAAAACTGTGTCTTCGTTGAGTGTCGTAGCGGAGAATGTACTAGTATACAAGATCAGAGTCCATATTATATTAATATACTTTCATGTACATGCAATTTTGGGAGTAAAGTCATTCAAACTTTTAAAATTGCAAGTAATCTATACGAATATTTGACCTGATAAGTCTCCGCTACGATACTCGCCGGAGACGGAGTTTTGTGTATGACATCCGACAAGGGGAAGTAAGGTATTATGAACACTTGTCTCGAGAAGATGTTGTCCAGTATCAAGTGGAAAATTGTAAGATGACATTTGCAATAGTGCGATAAAGACAAATGAGATCGGGGGAGGGGTTCCGTACGCGCTTGTTTAGAAACAATTCAAAGGAGAAGATTTCGCGATTTTCCTATTTCTGAAGTGAGCTTCGCGTAGAATATGGGAAAGGGCAGCGGCTTGAACTTTGGTCCTTTGAACTTAAGCAAAGTAGTTATAGAAAATTGATTGAGGTCTCCATAGCTTCACGCCCAAGTGTAATGGAGGCAAGAGTCGTTTTCGAAAACAATGGTACGTACGAAGTGTTTCGAAGTTTCAGTCGATATAGCGCGTACTGTGACGTCATAACAACGTTGCTGTTGTCGCAGAACCTTTAGGAGGCGGCAACATGCCGCGTTTCACCTTTGGCAAGTATTTACGTGAAAATGAGGTTCTGGGTGAAGGATCTTACGAACAAATGATGAAAATGGAGATAACTCACGGCGATCAGATAACACAGGGCCAAGACACATCGCAACAGGATCAGGATCGCGGTGGTGCTGATCCTACACCAAGGGATACGGCTTATTATGATGATCCTACAGGATCACTCAACGATCTCAGATCACTGAGAGAATCCGAGTTACGATGTTCCCTACAGCACGAAATGGCGGCCATAGACAATGTCTGTACGGATTCTATGATGAATTATTTTGCGGCGGTTCCGGAAAGTCAGGTATCGGGGGTGTTTGGGTCCGGTCAAGACAGTGTGGATCAAAGCGTTCAGAAAAGACTGACCTATGAGGACCCTCAAGACAATGGTATTACTTACCTATTAACGGCTTTCAAAAATCTTACCAAGTGCAAAATGTATTGATATTGAAATATTTTTATCTTGTTATTTACCGTACTCCATTAATAGTTTTCAATAAATTAATAAGCACTCTGTTAAGATTTTGATAGTTCTGGAAGTTCTGTAAGTATTTGTAAATTCGGAAACAAAACGCCCCCCCCCCCCCCAAAAAAAAAACCAAAAAACAAATCGAATGTCTTTATAAAGATATGTCCTTCGTTTCACTTTCAGAATGTTGATTTTGAAATCATAAGAATCAAAGAATAATTCCTAAATTAAAAGCATGATCGATACTACCGTATTACAGAAGACTGTCAACGTCATTCTTTTTGTATTAATTGAAAATTTTATTTCATCATAAGCAGTATCAGATTATACCGTTATACATGTAACAGTGTGAAAAAAAAATGTATTACATTGGCGTTCTAGAAAAGTTACCAAAGAAATATTTATTGTAACCCTTAGAATCTGTCCAGCAGTCAATAGATGGGTCAAGGGTCGAGTCCGAACGCCCAACGGAGAAAGTCATCTATGCCAGTCCAATCCGGCGGACCATCTTAAAGTCTCCGAGGAGATCGCAGCGCGACAAGGCTTCTGTCCGAGTAGGAGAATACGCCCAGAGTCAGGATTCAGATAGCTGTTATTTGGAACAGACTGGTAATCATTTTACATGATATATGTATACAATAAATCTGACCTGACAATAATTCTAGGATCCTAAAATATTTAGAAAATTTACATATGCTTTCTACTGGTAGATTCCCTTTCCAGCAATGATTAGTTTACTTTTTATCAATTGTTTTACAGTCACTCTTCAAAATAAAATTTCTTATCACGATTTAAAATGAAAAAAAAAAAAACTATTTGATTATGTTGAGAATCAAATTTATAACGTATTTTACAGGCCTTGGTTTTTTCAATGTCAAATGTGAAAGCTTATATCCATCATATATATGGCCAAATTGCCCAATATCGTAACTTGAATACATAATTGATCTGAAGTATACTACATGTATACAGAAAAATCAGGTTAAGAATTCATTAAGATATTCTATATTGTTTCTATGTTGTCTTTATTTTGAAACAGAATCTGACTCCCCTCAGTCCCCTGCCACCCCGGCAGCGCTTTATCAGTCTCCAGCCCAGAGTATTGGCAAAAAGTATCAAGTATTCCCCACATCCAAGATCAAGAGCGTCATCCTTATTGACGACAAAAACTACATCAAGACTAACGTCACCAAGGAAGAATGGGTTACCTTTGTACGTAAAGGCGGGGATGCTACCAGTGCATTATCCCCTGAAGTGCGCGAAAAGCTTGAAAGCTTCAAAACAACGCCCATTGAAACAGTTCTTCACTATGCCAATACCGGAAAGTTTTTAAAGGAAATGCAGGAAGATAACGGAATGGCTGACGTTTCGGTTACAATCGGTGGCGACGTCTTCAACTGTCACCGCGTGGCCCTAGCCTGCTACAGCGAATATTTCAAAGACCTCTTCTTCAAGAGCGAGAAGTACCGAAAAGTTCCGATCGTAGTTCGATTGAGAGGTATCCATCCGGAGTCTTTTGGCGTGTTCCTAAAGTATGTGTATACGGGTCAATTGGAGATAAAACCAGAACTTGCGGGAGATTTGATCATCCTTGCGGAAAAACTTTGTATCCCGGTTCTGAAAGGCGAGTGTATGAATTTCATGGACAAAATGCCAGTGGAGCAAGCTCTACTATTGATAAAGCATGGTATCGTGGCTTCCTCTGTGGTTCTATTTGACTGCGTAATGTCTTGCATTTCTGAGAAATTTACAGAGTTACCGAACTTCATCGAGTTTCTGAAGCTAGATGCCGCCACCGTTACAATGATAATGTCACATGACCATCTTATCGTCAAGTCCGAAGTCGATGTCTTCAAAGTTGGCATCAAGTGGATTGCGTACGATCAAGTAGAAAGAGAGCAATATATTTCCAGGATAATGGCGTGCGTCAGATTCAATTTCATGCAGCAGGGCGACATTTTTGAGTGCTTAGAGCTTTCTGATGCCCTGACTGGGAATGCTTATTGCAGAGACGCCCTACTGAAAGCAAACTGGTAAATCCGAGTTGAATTGCTTATAGATTAGATTATTAATGTCTTTCTTCCGACTTTAAATAGATTCAAGGAAAACGAAAGCATCAGAGCCTCGCTATTGTTACAAACTTTCAAATCATTCAATTCATTATTTTTAGCAAGTATTACATAACAACTAATCAATCCAATCCTTCTTTACACAAGATATATTTTGCTTAAATTTTCTAAATGTACACTTTCTACAGGCTTATCACTGCCAGGTATCTCGGAAAGAAGGACCCTCTAAATCTACAAAGTCCAAAACCACGAACAACGTATGCTGAAGCAGAAATGCGTAAAAACAGCGAAATGTTCCACGTAAGTTCATTCGAATTCAAAATAAGTAATGGCGCCATTGCTCATAATCCGTTGACTGTTCAAAACACGATTTGTTAGTGTTGCATCTTTTGTCTAATACATGTAGTATTTATTTCTTGTACGTGTTTCATTTGTTTGTTTCAACGATCAGTGGTTAACTTTACATTTTAATTGTTTTAATTTGAACTCTAATTTCCTTTCGGGTGTGTCTTGGTCCTTGGTGTCTGTTGTGTGTTAGATTCTCAGTGTATGTCATCGGCGCTTGAGTGTCTAACTGTTGTTCTCTTTTTGTTTTTATTACGCCTCGTACTAATTTCAGCCAATGACGTCGCAGTCTGACGGTCACGTGGTGCCCTACTTGGACGTGGAAGTAGGTTGCTAATCACAAATGTCAAAAATAAAAGCAATTTCATGATGCATGGATGTCAGTGTTTTGTGTTGTATTGTTGTGTACTCTTTGTCTGGTCCTTTTCTTTTATGTGTCGTTGTTTTTATCATTTTTATTTTGTTCTCTTTCCAGTTCACGTGTCGCTTTGAAATTATGATTACTTTGTTAAAAAAAAAGAATCTTTTTTGGTGTTCGTCATGTATGCTTTTGGTTTCTGTGATGTTTATTGCGTTTAGTTTCACAATATCCTCGGTACTATATTTTGTCTTGATTTATGCCCTTTTCTATTTATACGTTCTTGATATTTCTTTTCTCATTCAACAGAAAAGACAGGGTTCTTCTGTCGCGTATTTAGGGCACTTTAAATAGGGATGTCAAAATTAATTCTTTTTAAGAATGTACAAGATTTGACAAAATCTATTGTCAAACATGTATATGGGATACAGTAGTTTGGCGCTCGCGAATTAGAAAGGTCGAACTAAGATTTTCTCTAAAAAATCCATCCAGACTGACTTTCGCCATATCATTCAATAGATAAAATTGTGAATCGCCCAAAATTCACAAAAGAAGAGATGAGTAAAACTCTGCTCGCGAAAATGATCATTTGCCATGGAAGTTTATGAATCTATATTTTAGTTTTAAGCTTTCTTTATCCATCTTCATCAATAGAAAAACCGTTTTCATTTCAGAGTGCACATTCTTTGCAAATAGAGGAAGTTGACGCCCCACCGACACCGTCACCCCAGGTGGACTATAACCGGTCCTCGGGGTCTACAGATGAGATAACACATGGGTATATATTAGCCATGGGCGGATTTCAGTGCAATGACAGGTCCTTCGGCGTCAAGGAGGGTATGGGAATTTGAGTCGCTTTGCTTGTCAAGCTCTTGTAAACATGAAGTCGACCAGAACGTAAAAGATGCTAAAAATAAAGGAGTCAAATTGCTTAAAATCTCTTAAATTCCTCTCTTTGAAATATCAGCATGTTCAACAAGAATATCATCTTGCTATATAGAAGAGTAACTGTCATTCTAAGAAATTTGAGACTCATCTTCTTGAGATATCTTGAAGGTCTGATTTTAATTTATATTGTCATTGTAATGATTGAATCATATTCCAGCGAAATTCGTGAAGAAGTATTCCACCGGAGCCAATGAATGGCAGGACTTCTGTGACCTTCCACAGCCTCGTTTATACCACGCTGTGGTCATGTTGGACAGAAAAGTGTTCCTTCTAGGTAATATAAGTTCCATAGTGTGTAGTTTACCTGATATAGGATATATGGGGTTAGTAAATTGCGATACCGCAAAATAAATTTCAAGTTTCTAGTCCCAAACAGCGATGCCGCCAGGGAAATATCCATCAGTTCACAAGATTTGAATTGGAAAATGAAAAAGAAGAACTTTCTGAATTACTTTATTTTTTTAATTTTCATAAAGGCATACGCCATGCAAAAATCGCTCATATAGACTAAGTACATGTTTAGCTTCTCCATATGAAACAATACATTTACAAAATTGATTTCATACAAAGCAAAAATTAATATGCAAAAACGTAATAATCCAGCCCTATCAAACAAAAAGCGAAAATAGTAGAGAATTTTAAAATGAAATTTCTAGAAATAAAAAAAAAACATATGTTTGTGAAACACGAATGCCCCCGCTGGCATCTTTGTCGGTGAAGATAGGTCAAGGTCACGAGGTCAAAGATTTTGGTATCAATGGAAAGGTATCGTCACAAGGAATACACATATGAAATATGAAAGCCATATCACTTACCATTCAAAAATTATGACCAATGTTAAAGTTTTTCAAAAGTAGGTCAAACTTCAAGGTCACAAAGTAAAAAAAAATCGGTATCCATAGAAAGGTCTTGTCACAAGGAATACACATGTGAAATATAAAAGCCCTATCACTTTAATACCATTCAAAAGTTATGGCCATGGTTTATGTTTTTGCAGACAAACAGACAGACGGACACACCGAAAACTATATGCCCCCGAATCTCTGAGCTATGCCATGCACGTTGAATGACAACTATAGTGACCACTTTATTCACAGCTTTGTGCACAAAACCTCGTCACACTTTGGATAACCAATAATTAATCGTTTTTGATTGATCGAGGTATCAACACAAAAAATCGAGGGAAAACTGCATCGTGCGCGTATTCTCTCTTCTTTTTACGGCAACATCTTTTGAAAGATGAAATTACTAGACTAAGTACATACTATCAATCTTTGAATAGGCGGTACCGACCCGAGGACTTCTTTTAAAGCTGTACCTTCTCCAACCAACCATACGTTCTCGTTTGACCTGGACTACTCAACATGGGGGAAAGTTGCTTTCATGAATACATCGCGCATGTTCCATGCTGCTTGTTGTGTTTCCGGTCTGATCTACGTCATCGGTGGTCAAGATAACCGTATCAGGGAAGTATTTATTCTGCATTGATTAACACAACTTAACAGAGTACAACACTAGATGTGAAATTGAAAATTCATCACCCATGATGCTTTTATTTCATAAACATGCAGTCAAAGAATGAACAATTATGATAACAAGATTAAACAAAATGTAAAACGTTTTTGAAAGCTGCATTGAACTATCTTAATAGAAAAAAAAAAAGATTAATTAATATTCATATTCTTTGTCTGATTTGATGAATATTACATTAGAACATTTTTAGCCGAGTTGCAAGACTCGGTTCTATGTTCATGAAACGGGGAGACGGTGGGTGTGCGGGCGGGTGTCAACAATTGGTTTCCGGACTCTAAGTCAAGTATAATAGACTTCATACACTTACTCACTACGAGTCAAGTATGACCCCTATTGATTTAAGGGTAAAAATGTCCAAGGTCAAGGTCATAGGACTCTGATGATTGAAAATGGTTTCCGGACCATATTAGAGCCTGTATTGTACCTGTTTTCATGAAACATACCAGAAACGTTTCCCATGAGTCTAGTATGACCCCTATTGATCTTGGAGTCAAAAGGTCAAGCTCATAGGGCTCGGATGATTGAAAATGGTTTCTGGACGATATTAGAGTCTGTATTGCACCTATTGTCATGAAACTTGCCAGAAATGTTTCCCATGAGCCAAGGATGACCCTATTGATTTGAGGTCAAAGGTCACAGGACTCTGATAATTGAAAATAGTTTCCGGACCATATTAGAGCCTGTATTGCACGTATTATCATGAAACTTGACAGAAATATTTTCAATGAGTCAAGGATGACCCCTATTAATTTCTGGGTCAAAGGTCAAGTTCATAGGACTCTGAATATTGAAAATAGTTTCCACACCATATGAGGGTCTGTATTAACACCTATTATCATAAAACTTGCAAGGATTGTATTCCATGGATCATGGAAGTCACCTGTTGAATTTGGGGTCAAAAGGTCAAACTCGTGCAACTCTGATATTTGAAAATGGTTTCTGGATCATATAAGAATGTGTATGCACATTTGATGTCCAGGCAAACTTTCAATAAGCAGCGAAAGAACTAACTTTTTGAGCTAAACACAAATTTCACTTTTTTCACATGTCCTCAATATCCTCATTTTATGTGCTGCATCTCTGATCTATTCTAAAGTTTAATAAGAACATTAAGATTTCGAAATTTAGGGTATTAGACAATGTTGAGTGCTACAATCCCACATCGGACACGTGGTTTACCGTTCAGCCAATGAGAGAGGCGCGACTTGGATGTAGCGTCGCCGTCATGGATGGCTTTATTTACGTTGTCGGTGGATACAGCGATACAGTTGGCCGAGCCTCGGGAAATAACGTTCTGTCCTCGGTAGAAAGATATGATCCTCGGTCTAACGAGTAAGTTGATTATTTTGGAAATAACGTTAGAAATTTTAAAAGAACGTACAGTTTACAAACTTGAAGATGTAATTCCTTTTTCGCAGTTTTTTCTTCGAAGATCCGATTTACGATAGAACTTGGAACCAATCTCATTCCGTTGTCTCTTGCACGTTAATAATAGCGAGCGAAGCTCGCCCTTATGGTAACGCGTATACACATTTCTTATTGAGAAAATATGCTGAATCGAAGAATGAGAATGTACATAGTCTACTATGCTTTCAAAAATTTTCGTCCCCTCGCAGACAGAGTTGCTGCGGAGATGCTGGATATTGCCATTTAAATTTTTTTATGACTCAAAGTAGACGTATATGTTATACTCAATTTTTGCTTATAAGTTAAATTTATTGAAAACATTTTTCGTAAATCAGGTAACGATAAAGCATCAACAAGCCGGCGTAACCACGGGAAATCCGACATTTCCGGTTTTAAACGAGACGTTTCGCTCTGATTGCTTTTCTCGTCTCGTTGTTTCGTACTGTCAGAAGTCGGAATATGTTTGTTTTTTCTTTTGTCCTTAAGTAATTTATTTTCAGCTAGCCTAAACATTATCAAGTTCTTACAAAATAAAAATGAATTATAAAGAACTATATTTTTAAAGAACCATATTTTAAGCCCCCCTTTAAAATGTTCATCTGCAGGTCTAGATCAATTTACAAATGCTTCCGTGTTTCCACTCGCCTTATACTACCTTTTTTGGCAATCATCAAACAGAAAGTTTTGTAAGATAAGATAAACCATCATAGTCAAAATAAAAAAGAAAGATATTTTTTATTTTATATAATCATATCTATTTTCTCTCCGCTCGCACAATAAGGCTTTGCCTTGATTCATATTAGACAGTAATTTACTTTAGAGGCATGTCTGCGAATCTTACTTCAATGCAAATTTTGATACTCAATTTATTTAGTTGTCTCGATATGATCTATTCGGAATTTATTGTGGAAAAAGAGACAGTCAAAAGTTTTAACTGTATGAATAGTCAGATGGGACGCATTTCAGTACTTTGTCAGAATTTTTTTTTTAATCATGCGATCTTTTGATTTAAATTTTTCATATACTGTTTTCTCAAAATTGACAAAATTTAATCCATTTCACCAGTATTAGCATGTACCGCACGATTTGTCTTAAATGCCTTCCTTGTTGATTGTATTCTATGATCTCATTTGAGTCAAAATAAAAAAAAAGTCTGGTAGTAGAACTACTAGTATATTGTTCCTGAATTTCCCTATGGTAATCACCTGAAAAATTAGTATTACATCGTATTCGAATTCAACATAAAACTCAAAGGGAAAAAAATTCTGACTGATAAATTAGCATGGCTTGCATTTATTTGTACATGTAATATCATATATTAACTTAGTCATTTCTTTGTGATATTTGAGTACATATTTTTTCATCAAACTGATGTATGAATTATATATATATATATGTTGAAATCTTGTATGTCCTTGTATGTACATCTATCTAAATAGGTGGACAGAGTTGATGAACTTGAGAATTCCTCGTTGCCATGGAAATTTGGTAACAGTAAATGGAAATCTCTACCTGTGTGGAGGCGCCACGCGTTCGTACACAGTTTCGGATACTATCCTGACCAGTGAGTGCTCAGTTGACAAATTCGATAGGGAAAGCGGAACATGGTGTCATGTTACAGACATGGTGATTGGTCGACACAGTGCTGGAGCAGCAGTCATAGGTAATTCTAAACATAAAAGTGCCATATAACATTTAAATATTGAGCAAAATGGCTGTCCTTATCTAATACATGTAATTGATTTACAGTACTAAAATAAACAAAGATAAACGGATGGAAGATACAGAATTTTAAAGTGTGTTTTCGGTTTCGTCTCAAACAGGCAGCAAAATTTACATCGCCGGTGGCATCAGTTCATCAGCCAATCGAGTTCTTCAGTCGATGGAGGTATATGACGTCAAGGAAGGCACGTGGATGAAGGGCATCGAGGAACTTCCGTATCCGGCAAAATGGTTGTCATGTGTCACTGTGCCGTATGGCACATAAATAAACTAGCAATGGATTATATTTTGTTTATTCTTTAAGTATAAGTTTTAAAATGAATGTTTCAAAGTATGCAAGTTCTGTATCAAGCTGTTCATGAAAGTACAGTTCGGCATAAGGCGAAAATTTGGTGTGGATAGATCAAAAGAAGTTACTGTTACATTCTTTTTACGAGGGCTGATTGATACGTTGTAAGCCACGGTTTTCTGGGAAGCAGAAGGTATTCTGCTGATAGATTATCTCCAAAAAGGACAAACAATCAATGGCACATACTATACTTCACTTAATGAATTCTGACACAGTTACAGGAAAATATTAAACTTAAGCGCCGCGGAAATCTCAATGTCACTACCATGGCTGCCATTCATGATTGTGGCTTTAATTTGATTGAGCATCCGCCTTATTCGCCTGATCTTGCTCCATCAGACTTTCATCTATTCCCAAAATTGGAAGCAGCTATTTTTGGCATTCACTTTCAGTCCTATGATGACGTCATACTTGCAGTGGATAACTTTCTGACCAGTCAAAATCAGGAGTTCTTTAAAAGTGGTATTGAAGCCCTTAATAACCGGTGACAAAAGTGTATCTATTAGGTACTGAAGGGAATTATGTAGAAAAATAATGCAAAATATCTGATAAAATTCAAATCGATCAATACAAGGCTCACAACATATCAATCAGCCCTCGTAAGTTTCTGTTCAAACAAAAATTTGTGAATGCAATTGGATTTTAAGAATGTACGGTTAATAAGGCATCCTGATGATGATTCCAATGCACATACGGGACAAAGATGCAGACAATTGTCGTCACATGTATATACATGTACATTTGTATATGGAGTACATTGTAAGTGTAAGATAAGATAAGATAAGATATGCTTTATTACATAAAGAAGGGCCCGTAAGACATGATATGAACATTACAAGATACTAGTAACAATTAAGGAAATGAGTATTTTAATAAGTAATTTTACAAGCAGTTGCAAGCATCTCAGATTTTCACTCTTTGGTAAATGTGAATGTGGTGTCATAATATCAAGATATATAGAAATATATGATAGATGCAAGATAATGCTAGATACTGAGTCAGAAACTAATGGAGTGAACACATTGTAAAACGTAGTGGGAATGCAGGGGTCACCACGAGACGATGCTACAGGACAATTTGTCCACATGTGACCACTGCATCATCACCAGATCAGTAATGGAGTGTACACATGGGATGAAATGGCAGGAATGCGGAAGTCACCATGAGGCGGTGCTGAAGGACAAGTGGTCCACACCCATTAAGGAGGGTTTGAACACCAAGATGGCGGCGACATTATTTGTTTTCTCGCTTCCTAGGAAAAGTACAGTCTTAACTCCATTAAAACATTTGATACTCTGATTGATACTCGCTTTTGAGTATCCTGATGAAGTTTGAATAATTTCCGGCGTCATTTGAAGAAATTATGGCGATTTCCTAAATTTAGGACTTTGAGAGTTTTATCCATGAGCAAACCACGACGTCATTTCGACGTTATCGGGAAAAATGGCGTCACTAACCTTCGCATTCAAAATGCAATAAAAACATTATTACTAAAGGTATTGCAGTGAAACTTAGCATGTATAAAATAGAAAATTAAATCTTCATCACAGTGTATTCGTTGACAAATTAAAATTACAGGAAAGCGGATGTCACTTCAATGAAAATGGACGATTTGGAACAATAAATTGGAAAATATAAAGCCTTGTAATATTTTAATCCTAGATTCATTTTTTCCATTTAGTCATGAAATCATCTCCGGATATTTTTGATAATTTTGAAAGTTTTTCACAAAGATTCATCCACAGGATTCCTAATAATTAACTAGCAACTACAGTAAATTGGCTCGAAATTGCAATTTTTATATCGACAGTGTCATCTTTTATTCAAGTATCCTGCCTTTGTTTAAAACACAATTCATTTTATTTTTTCCATATGTAAGTGCAAAATATTTATGGATATTTTGGAAGTTAAATCAAAATTAATTTCCAACAGCTTTACGAGAACTGGAATGACACTTTCAATATTATGACGTCATCAAGAAATTCATGAAAACGTCGATTAATGTATATTTCAAAGTCTCGTAGAAAAATTCCCTGTGGATAGAATCATCTGTAAGTTTGTATAGTCAAGGACAGACAAGAAATATATAATTTCCGAAATTTTTAGAAAAATTGAATTTGGCGTCCAAGTGTTCTTGAAATACCTCCTTAAGTGTATAATCTACATGATCTATCGGCGCCATGTTTTGGTCAGATTTCTAATAGTCTCATATATGAGCGACGTGTTCCATAGATCTCTTGTCAATTTTCTTCGAAATTTGATACCTATATAATACTTACACCATACTTAACATGTCACAACGGAATTTTAAAAATGATTTTTTAATATCCTTTATGTTGACATGATTTTGTTCATCACCCAGTGCTATGGATAATATATTTATTCTCAGCGATTTCTCTATCATATTACTATAATTAGACGCTATTTGCGTCTTTTGGTGCTCATTTTACACTACGAATCAATACCGAACGAATAGTGTTTTCATCATGCGCGAATCTAGTAAAAAATCAAGAAGGGGAGGTTCCAGTCTAAAAGAGAGGGGGTACATTTAATTTTGAAAAATACATATAAATGGGATACAAGGAATTAAATCATCACTTTTTGTAATTCCAGAGGACCATATGATCCCCGTTAACCCTTCAGGATCGGCGCATGTATTCCATCAATAATAGGTTTTCGACAAAAGTATATTGACTTTGCATTTGAATTAATTCTACTGTCTCTGTTATTGATTTAAATATCCGAAAAGCAATGGTGAATAGAATGAATCAGTTAATACATACTAAGGTTTCTATATATTTGATCTACAATAGAAATATTTTTACAGAGAATTTAACGTAGTCAGGTAAGGGAATTATTAATAGTATTTCCACTTGAGAATCATTTTCACAAATGATAATGCATATTTAACTGCCTTAATATGGATAGAAACTAGGCTAATAATATAAGCACTTAAAAACCAAAGAAATCGGAGGAACCATTCTGCATTTTTGTCTGAAGTCACAATTTACGACTTAAATGTGAGTTGCAGACTGAAAAAAGACTTTAATACCATCTTAATAGCGATCAAATCTGTGTTGAACTTCTTAATTACTAATTATGTGCAATTATATCCCTTTATTTTTTATTCAAAGGTGTTTCTGTTTATGTATGCACCTGTAAACGGATTTGGCATATTTGATAAGCATACTGAATAGAAAGCGTTTTGAGTAAGAGGTGCATTTTGGATTGCGCATGACAAACTTCAGAAAGAACATTGTGCGCTTCGATGAACTTTTGTCCGAGGCCAATAAAGTGTTTGATTTGAATTAATTCAGGATAATGTATCCATTATGAAAGGAAGTCTGCAGAAAGGTGGAACGAAATATCCATTATGAGTGAAAGATTCAATACTTGATATGTAGGTGATACATTCAAGACACAACAAAGCCTTCCAGTAACCTCTATCAGCGTGTATAAAGAGGTAATTCTAAATGGATGATTTATACACAAATTATATTGACATTTAGTCTGAGAATGAGAATTCAAGAGATGAGAATTTAAACAAAGCTGCATGGAAGCATCTTAATGGTATTCTGCTATAAACTATTGTAGCAATGTTAAACCCGGGTAGTCTGAAGTAGGTATTTACAATGGAAGCAATTTAAATTTGACAAAAGATTTCGTCTTATAAGGTCAGGGCAAATACAACCCAGTTGGCAAAGACATTAAAAGACACAATCTAACTTAAAGGAGCTACGTTACAATTTGATTCAGCGATAAAATGGACCATGTCATAAGTGTTTTGGGGGTTCAAATGGAATCCATGTTTTTCGACCTATCAGGTGATCGTTATCATATCAAATAACATTAGATTGTTATCTTGAATTTGATTAGTGGATTTCGCAGGTTGGTCCGTGTCATTCTGGCGCTTCTTTCGTGCGTTTTAGTCTCCGCTGTTTCTGTTTGCAAATACGGATTGTGATACTTACCCTGTTTTTGTTCTTTTATGGAATAATTATATGAACTTGATGATATGGATCGACATTTTTATCATCCACATAAACTGTATTACAAAAGACGCCCTACAGCCAAACCAGAGAGTTATTTCGGCGTTGAAGACGCTCTGGTAGAACTTGGGTCCAAAGATGATCCAGACGAGTGTCGCATTCACATTAATGGGATTGGAAAAGATCTGATGCTGTACGTCGGACAGGAAGAAATGGAAACCGAAAATCAGAACCAGAATCGGCTTTTGACACCGAGGTTAATCGGACTCGATTCGGAGAAACCCGTAATGTCAACTCGTGAGTCGGTTTCGGCACCTAATTTCGGATACGGACAACTTCGGGATTCGAAAGTGTATAAGAGAACTCGATATCTTTACCAGTCGCCGAGAGAACCAGGACAATGGCCAGTAGGGCTTGAACTCTCGGGTAGGAAAATTATGGACGGACAACTGAGCGGTGCTGTTTCCCAGGAAGGTATTCATCAACAGAGGCAAAATAGTCCCGTGGAAAAAGAAGAATCCGATATACAGAAAATATTAGAAACAATTCCTAGATTATCTAGAACTGGGATGCGACCTTTAGGAAGTCCCACTAGACCACACAAAGTTTGCTTGTCACCTTCCTTTTATTCGGACTTCGGACTTCGCAGTGAAAGGAGTGATACATTTTCCGGTTTTCGACGCGTGAGAAGATTTAATTCGTCTCTTGGCAGTGACTTTGAGCGTCAAATCAAAGAGAAAGCAAATCGTCATATTTATGCATGTCAAACGCAAAATAGTTCCCGCCGAGGAAGTCGTGCGGCACAAGGTCTTGACCAGCTCAAACAGACAGTGGGTCCTGCGAGGAATACGACTACCCTGGAGCTGCCCACTCAATACGTCAGATCCATGTCACGTAATCTTGAGAGAAATGCTACGTTTGTCGACGTGACCAGAAGGCCACAATACGCACTTTTTATACGGACCAGAGATCGGTCTTCAATTACGCCGGATTATGCGATGAAACGAAACAAAACAGATCCGCTTCCGGAAATAAGTGGGCGGACAATGGTGCTTGGATACGAAGATAGAGTTGTTCTTTGACCTTGTGTAAGAATGTTAGATTTATGTTTTGCCATCAGGAACTTTCATGGATAGAACTAGATATACAATTTACAATTCTAGATGTATTATTTTACATCAAGCCAGGGTAAAGTAATTTGGTCATTCAAATGCTACACTTTAAGCTTGCAAATATGCCATTGGATTTGTCAATCTCTACCGAAAGATACATGTTTATTATACATTATTTATACAAATCGAGGACATTACTATCCGTAGAAAATTTGTAAACATTCTCGTCGAAAACAAGTTTATATGGAAATATATTTGAAATATCTTCATCTCACTTTCTATTAGGCCATTTCTTTGTTATTTTCTGTTTTGCATCCTAGTGCTGGCTAGGTTTTGAGCCCATAGTCATAGAACAAAACAATATTAAAATAATCAAATCTTTGCAAATGTAATGTACTTTGTACAAAAATTATAGATCTTTATATTACATGTACATGTAAAAATGAAAAAAGTACTAGTACTTCAATGATTCAAGTCATTCATTCTTTTGTTGTCTAAAATCTTTTAATATTCAAATGAAACAAGTTTCTGTCAGATTTTACATGGTGCTTATAGTGCATTACATATTATGAAATTGCAATTTTTTGGTTTTATATACTAGTATATGCTTGTTTGTTTTTCTCCCTGGCTGGCTGGTAGGTTTTTCAATTTCAAAAGGACGCAAAACAGATAACAAGAAATGGCTTATAGGATGTAGAGTTGTATACCTGGCTGTTTGAAAACAAAATATCTTTGAACATCTTTATTGGCTATACTCTAAATTCGATGACGTTAAATAATAAAAAAGAACAACTTTTCCGCTCCAGAAAGCGTAATTATATTGATTTCATTATTACTCGTTCCAAGAATAGCAAAGAAAAAAAAAAATAAAACAAAACAAATGGTACATGTAGTAATGAGTGATTGATGCACTAGAAGTTACAGTTTGTTGATCCAGGTCGATGCAATTAGTTGTACTATATACTGGATATGGACACTGCATCATTAAGGAATCGATAAACTAGTTCTGGAAATGTTTGAGAAACTTCTGCAAGAAATATTCTTAAGCTTATTTATTTATTTATTTATTTATTTATTTATTTATTTATTTATTTATTTATTTATTTATTTATTTATTTATTTATTTATTTATTTATTTATTAGACAGACAGGCAGACGGGCAAACAGACAGACAGAATGTTTGGACAAAAAGATGAACAGATGTAGTCGAAAACCATAGACTTATTTGTAGAGGGAACTCATCGTTACACGCTGCATACTTATTTTATTCTCTTTTTTTTTTCTTCAAGTATACTGTAATACATGATTTAAAATGTTTTTGATGATCAAATTTCACTAATGTTTTAATTTCATGGTTAGTGCGTTGATTTCATGGGCAAAATACTTTGGTTTCACGGTCAAAGTAGAAATACAGTTAAGTATTTCTGAAAGAGCTGTCGCATATCCAAGCGCTATTGACAAATACCTTTACATACTTTGCGATTATTTATTTAGCATATATATACATGTACTTGAAATTTGACGCATTCATTGTATTTTGATTAATTTCTTACTTATCTTTCTTATTATGAATGCAGCAAATTATTTGATATAAAACGTATTTGCAAAAAGTACATGTACATCCCTCCTTGCATTGGAGGATCGAATATTAAGAATACCATATTCTCCATAGAAATGTCAGGAGAATCAAATATTAATTGTCAGGACAGATACAATCTTTTCTTAAGGAATTAAACACCTTAAACGGCATAGGACATTTAAAGAGATTGAAACGGATTCAAATTTTAATTTACAAATAAATGACTAAGTCTGAATTTTAAAACAGGCTTTGAATATAAATCCTTGGAGAGAGCTGTTTATTTACGCTAGAAATTTATTTCTTATAAGGTTAATATGTGCATTACCAACGCATGGATGTAAAAAAGGGTAATTGTTCTGTTTAGGAAAGGGCAAATCGGTCGTGCCCTTGGTTCAATAACGTATCTAACAACAGGTCTTGGTTTGGCATTTTCTTGATTGTACATTTCATGTGTGCAGATCTAGAAAAGGAGGGAGGGGTTCTCTGAACCACCCCTGAATTCGATCGTTGAAAATAGAAATTAACAAAAATAATGATTTGAGTACTACTAACATTTCTAAACGTTATAATCCCCATCAGACTTTATCATGGAAAAATCTATGGAAATGCAATGGGCTTACATGTACAAATACGTTGTATTAATTTACATTCCAAAATGTCAAACGTACAAGTTTGAAAAAAAAAAGATCGTCGGAAACCAACAACCCAATGCATTTCCATGAATTTTCGTATCGGTAACCAATGACAATGAAATCGCAGATTTCAAGGATTATCATTTTGTTTCGGTACTCCGTAGCCGTGTCGGGATTTGAAGGCATCCCGACTCTTGCCTAAATGATAGACAAACGGATGGACAGATTTGATTGTCGTTACGATGCTCCAGTTCCCTTTAGCGTCATATTTCAAGGTTAAGAAATCTGATACTGAATGAAGTCCTGACTGCATGAAGAAAGTCTTCTTTTTTCTGGCATTGGAGTAGTTTTCTTGTATTTATACATGTACAATCATATTATTGTAGATTCTTAAAGTTAGTGCTATTATAATATGACTAAGCACATTCAAGATAATACACATTACAAAGACCCCTTATCGTGTCAACTATGAGGACACCTATATACATTGACAGGGGCATTGTTCAGTATTATAATGTCTTTGAGTGTTCATCATTGCCGATCATACATGCTACATGTAATCTTAAATACTGGAGTTGTGCTGCATTGTTAATTTAAAACCATATACATGTAAACAGCTGGAAGAGCATTTGTTTTATGCATCTACCATTAACAGAGTTAGCGCAGCACTGGTTCTGTTTTTGACGAAAAGAAAGATCTCCGACAAGACCCCATTACAACTATACAAGGTGGCATCAACACTTTACTACAATGTTGTCCATAACAAACTCTCTCACCGAGCGAATGAACGAACGAGTAGATACCAAAGTCGGAAGATGAACACAAATTACATTTTTGTACAAGTGTTAACATAGGGGAGACCAATGAGCGTCAATAAATAATGGCCGTCCTTCGTTAGCTGCAAGGTGTTTTGCGCTCTTTGTTGATTTTTTCAATGTCCGGCATTGCCTATCTCTCATGGATCGTTCAATTAGAGTTATCTAGCTTTGAACAGTGAATATGTATGCTGCATTCAACAAATTAGCCAGACGTTGTTTGTATTTTTTACATTTATTTGAAATAACCATTTTGCAGACGATTAACATGTTTCCGCCAATCAGCAATGAACATACACTCCAGCGCAGATTTATCTGACAAAACGAAACAAAAAAATATCGGAGGCACAAACGGAACTCGACGGAATGGAAGAAATATTATAACATATATAATTCCCTTTCTAATTAAAAGTAACTTTATACTTGAAACGTACGTCTACGGGTATAGATAAATGCATACAAAACATACATAAAAATACCATGAGAAAAGAAAGGCAAAAAGAAATCAAAGTGCACTTTGTAGACTGCATATTTACACATGTACTATTTCGTTTCCCCCCTTTTTTTTATAAATCTGAAATATTTAATTTTCTTAATTTGAAAATTCTAGGATCATACAAGATAACGAGTTCCGTTGTGGAATATGGGGCTGCCGTTGTCGAAGGAGAGATACAACAGAAAAAAGGAAATGTTGCCATAAACACATAGCTTTACATTTATATATTGCACAGCGAAATCTTTGAAATCAAAGACTCCACAATAACACATATAATTATAAGAATTATACAATTGGAATACATATACACAAATAAAATAGTACGTAAGAGATAAATGGTAAACTTCTTTATCATAAAAATGATTATTGTATACATACTACATGTATAACTTAAAAGAATTATTTTTTAAAATGTGATTTGAAAATTTTTTTGGGGGGGTTAATTTTTAAATTCAGATTAAACTTGCCTCATTGATCTCACTTCAAACTTATAAAATTCATTCAAAGCACATACTCATAAACAATTCAATAAGTAAAAAGAAATTTGTATCTCGCATTTGTAAGTTGTGTCAATATTTAAGAAATTAAAAAAAGAGCAATTCCATATCGATTTACTACTAACAAGTGAAAATATGAATTTGTAACATTTTAAATGTTTTTAAATTTTAAAATGAAGTTGCGAAAAAATCTAATAATTATCAATTACATCCAAGTAAATTAAGATCCATTCAATGTACTGTATGACAAACAACATTCATAAAATAATGCAGTTGAGTATTCGCATCTTCATATTCCAAATGTACAGATACTGTACACGTACAATATGGTGGCATATGAAATCATGTACAACGAATCTATGTAAACCACAGGGACTTGAATCATGTTTGAAATTGGTCAAACGACAATTCTTTTTATATGGAAATATTATCTTCGAGTGACCATTATTAAAGAGGGATCAAGTCCCTGTGTATATTTACTGTATATGGCGATGTCATTGTCTTCGTACAAGATAAGTAGGCAATGATCGACCATTTCTGTGAAATCACCTACTGTAACAATTAATTCAAAACTTTAAAGTACTACAAAGTATAAATAACCACAAGTTGCAACTAAAAATAGACACATTCTTACATCTAAAGCACTATTTCACTATAAAAACAATGTTATATCAATCTATCTACTCTACGAATACATGGCCCAGTATCTCTTTTTGGAATTAAAAAGTTACTGACCGGCGCACTTCAAAATTCTTTTAAATAATTCTTTATATACTAGAAATTGAGCAACATCAATATACTCTTTATACTGCTCTGCTACAAAGCTGACATTACAAGTATATTGACATATGCAATTCAAATCCTGCCTCAATATTACTGTTGTATTACTAGTGGATACATGCACTTAATGTCAGAGGAAATTCCATCTGTCTCATCAGTATTTCAGAATGACGTAAAATTAAGGAGAAACTTTTAATAATCAATTACTCAAAAAAGTTCAATCTAAAACCCTTTTGAATTCGATTTTGGAACATCAATGTTTTCCCTAGCAATCTGCATTCTGGAACTTAATAATTTTAACTGTCAATTCATAATCTGGCATTTCCTCTGACTAAAAGTAAATCACGTTCGCCCAGTAAAATATTTGCGCATTTTTCTACCATTGAAAATATTTTTGCACTTCATGAGAATGTTCGATTCTTAGTTTAATTAGTTAGTTCGATTCTTACTGGAGTATATTTCTAGCATGGTAGGTACGTGCAAAAGATGAATTATCAAAGAAAACATTTTTCTTCGTAAAAATATTCAAACAAATTCTTTATTTTCCACATGAAATTCAAAAATCGTAATCATTAATTCTAATATAGACTACCATCAAATTTCTTTCAAAGGAAGACCTTTTATGTGGCTTGAGGTAGACACGATGTTACTATGGAAACCAAAGTAACCGACCAATCTCATTCAATGTCACAAACGTACAGTCCTTCTAAGTGTCTAACTTTCTCTTACGTCACCAGCATTTTTACATTGCACAGTGGGAAAATGAGTATTAAATGTTGGAATAGTATCAACACTTCATCCAACATGGTACAAAGCTATCAAAATATCACTCGAATTTCTTTTAGAGGAATGACTTATGAACCTGAATTCTCACTTTCATTTGAATTAATTATAATAATAATAGCTATCTAAAATTTGTTACTAAAATAGCCTAAAAGAACACTAGACAGAAGCTTAGAAGTGAAATAAGTCCTAATGACATAGAGAAAGAAGTTGATCCGGCGCCATTCCCGTCGTCCACCGTTTGTCCACCTTTGGTTCCGGGATTTACTGGATTTTTATTTCCGTTTCCTGTTAGCAAAAGAGAAATAAAGCATAGAAAATTAATACAATTTTAAAGTGATTCATAATAAATAAAATACATACAATTTTCACATATTTTCTGTCACACAGCTATCATTAATACTTTAGAGAAGTATTTGTAGTGCATGTAATTTTTGAAGAAAAGAAAGTTTCTACTTTATTTCATATCCATTACATATAAACTCCTTTCGAGAATTCATTGATTTTAGTTTTACCCTACTTAACTAAAGTCTTCATATATACACAAACGTCCACGGGGCATGTAATTTATACCACACTGGTCATCTATGGCTCTGTAACATTTTAACCAGACAAAGCGAACAGACGACAAAGGGACAACAACAATTTTTACAGTCATATTCGTCTCCGATCGTACCCGTTACTCGCAAGGTGAATACAAAATTCGTCCTGTGATGTCCTTTGGTCTCAGTTCTATCCAATGAAATGTTTTCGGTATGCTAAATTTATCTTTCCACTAGACAGAACGGACCGCGTTGCGTATACACTGGTTACGAATCTGTTTTAATTGGCTCAGATGTTGGCGTGAGGGGGTCCAAGGAGCAGGAGGAAACCGGAGTACCCGGAGGAAAACCCCCTGCAGAGGCCTAGATGGGGGACCAACTACCCTCCTACATAAGACCCTTCGCCGAATCTGGGATTCGAACCCGGGACCTTGGAGGTAAGAAGCGAGCGCGCTACCACTGCGCTAATCCGGCTCCGTTCTGCTCAGTACACGTTAGTTACATTGCAATGAAGACGCTATTTTCTTACGAATAAGAAAATAGCGTCTTCGTTGCACTGTAACTAAGTACACGTCATTTAAATATTCGGTAGCGGTTCGGTAGGTATATCCGTTCTATCGGACGTGAAAAGTATAAAACGGAAATGTAACGGACACATACCGGAAGCCAACAGACGAGTGACTGATATCCGTTCATCTTCCGTTTTGTCCAGTTATTATACTTGGCACTTCCGTTTTCTCAGTTACACTCCGTTATTCGCACGAGAAGTCCGTATGACTGTTAGGCCCACACTGTTACGTACGATGCGTACATGTATCCATTCCACTCTATTCGCAAGAGCCTCAAGCAGACATCTTCTAAAGTCAAGTGTACGTAATACCTTACTCCCCCTTGTCGGATGTCATACACAAACTGTGTCTCCGGTGAGTTTCATTCAGAGACTTATCAGATCAAAACTTCGAACAAATCAATTATTAGCAATTCATGTTTGGTCGATTTTACTCTCAAAAAGGTATTAATATAATGAAATATAGACACAGATCTTGTTGTATATATATATATACATATACTCTCCGAGCGAAACTTATGGAACGCCATCGCTGTCTTATGATGAGATATTTCAATATATGGTATGGTTTAATCAATATATGCGGTGGTAAGTACATTATATGCGGTGGTAAGTACATTATATGCCGTGGTAAGTACATTATATGCGGTGGTAAGTACAATATATGCGGTGGTTAGTACATTATATGTGGTGCTAAGTACATTATATGAGGTGCTAAGAACATTATATGCGATGGTAAGTACATTATATGGAGTGGTAAATACATTATATGCGGTGCTAAGTACATTATATGAGGTGCTAAGAACATTATATGCGGTGGTAAGTACATTATATGGAGTGGTTATTACATTATATGCGGTGCTAAGTACATTATATGTGGTGTTAGATACATTATATGGTGTAGTATGTTCATTACATGGGGTGGTTAGTACATTATATTCGGTGCTAATTACATTATATGGAGTGGTATGTTCATTACATGGGGTGGTTAGTACATTATATGCTGTGCTAAGTACATTATATGCAGTGCTAAGTACATTATATGCGGTGCTAAGAACATTATATGTGGTGGTGAGTACATTATATGCGGTGCTAATTTCGTTATGTGGTGATTTCGTTATGATAAACATTCTTATGACCAAGATTAAACATTTCTGAGACTCGGATCGCAGCTACGTTAAGGCACTATTCGTTTTTACGTTTTTGTGGCCTTTAAAATATTTATCTGAGAAGATAAAATAAATACTATGTTGTTTAATTGAGGTATATTTCATTGTATTTTATTCAAAAAAGTGAAAAGATTAAATCTTTGGCAATCAGTGAAATCTATTCTACAATTTCACCTCTTTCTCGCAAGGGTGCTGTGGCGTAGTGGTGAAGACGCAGGACTGCAACTACTAAGGTCGCGGGTTCGATCCTTGCCACGGGTACATTTTATTTTTCAAAATTTTTACAAAGTTCTTGCTTTTTCTTAAAGTGAAAGGCACCATGATATCAATAGGCATTGTTTCCGTATATTGTATATGCGTTTACTTTTTAGAAGAGCTTTGTACAGTACAGGTAAATTATGTGATATTAGTAAAGAGTAGATTAATTCTGTAACACTACGTTACTAATATATAAATTATAATTTTTATTTTAGCTTGTGATATTCAATTTACGTGGTCTAAGAGAGAGAGAAAAAAAAACAGGGTGACGTGAAAATTCTATATCATTATTTTTTTTATTCTAATTATTAGAATAAAAAAAATAATGATATAGAATTTTCACGTCACCCTGTTTTAAGAATATCAATGTAATCGGCAATCTTTGAAATCCAGAAACTGAAAAAAAGGTTGTATTTCTTTCTTCTCGGCCACTTATGTAGCTTCTGGCGCGAAATACACACGGTGTAGATATCTATAGACAAATTTATTTCCTTCCAAACGGTTAAATATTTGATCTGAACACACTATGAATAGATTGTTCTATGATATAAAAAGAAAAAGAAGGCAATTATAACCTACTTTTAATATCGCTCTAGAGATAAATTTTAAAATAGTCATCCATCCCCCCTTTTTTCGTTTTTGCCTGTGAACATTGTTCCCCCCCTCGCTTCAGAACCCCACTTGTCCAGAAAATGTGTTTTATTGATATACACCTTTGGTGAATGTGGCATTGTAAAGCGAGGGGGGGGGGGGGGACGCTGTTGTGTAAAAGCGTTTCCGTTTTCCATTGTTTTCTGTGTAAAAATGCTTATTTTGACCCAAATACCGGTCTTTTCTTCCAACCCTCCCCCCATGATAGAGCTGGGAAAAATGTTGAATCCTTTTGTGTTTATGTGTCCTTTTGGGTTAATGACAAACCGAGTCTCAAAAATGTTTAATCTTGGTCATCAGAATGTTTATCATAACGAAATCACCACATAACGAAATTAGCACCGCATATAATGTACTCACCACCCCATATAATGTTCTTAGCACCGCATATAATGAACATACCACCCCATATAATGTACTTAGCACCGCATATAATGTACTTAGCACCCCATATATTGTACGTACCACCCCATATGATGTTTTTAACACCGCATATAATGTACTAAGCACTCCATATAATGAACTTAGCACTCCATATAATGTACTTACCACAGCATATAATGTACTTACCACCGCATATAATGTTCTTAGCACCGCATATAATGTACTTATCACCGCATATAATGTTCTTAGCACCGCATATTATGTACGTATCACCCCATATAATGTTCTTAACACCGCATATAATGTACTGAGCACCCCATATAATGTACTTAGCACCGCATATAATGTACTTACCACCGCATATAATATACTTACCACCGCATATATTGATTAAACCATCCGATATATTGAAATATCTCATCATAAGACAGCGATGGCGTTCCATAAAACTCACCGGAGACACAGTTTTGTGTTTGACATCCGATAAGGGGGAGTAAGGTAAATACGTACACTTGTCTCGAGAAGATGCAAGCAGAGACAGTGACAAGTTTTTTTTTACGAATGGATGACCAACGGACAAGGGGTTTTTTCTTTTTTTGCATTTCCCCCATCCGTTTGGGATATCCAGTAAGACGTAACAGAGCCGTAATGCACGTAAGATACCACTATCAATATAATGAATATATTACTATAAAGTGAATGTATATAGATAAGAATGTATTCATATTTTTACGTGTCATACGTACAACTTCTAGAAACATCAGTTGAATGAAAAGAACAACTGGAATGAAGAATAATTATTACCATTATCTTTATCTTTGACGGTATAACCCGGATCCGGTTTTGCTGTTGTTTTTTCCGGTTCTGGCTTCGGTGTTGGTGCCAACGTTGTCGGTCTGGGTTTTGGTTTATTGGTAATGACTATACCTTCGTTCGATCCCTCGAAGTCAGTGCATCCTTCAGCTTTGGTAGCGACAGGATCACATGTGTCGCCTAATACCCCTTCTAAAGAGAAAAGTATATGTACAAATAAGTTTTTAAACACCATTTTTTTTAATGAGCGAAACATTTAAATATCATATATTTCAATTTAAAAGCTTAAAAAATTTTTAATCACTACATGGTGTTGCACTTTGTTGTATTAGTGATAGTCTAAGTTAATTAATTTATGGCACACTGCAGATTGGTGAAATTGAGAAAAATAATAATTCTTATATCTTTAATATAAGGTACTATTTTGAAATCAACAAGCAAATTCAAAGAATTGTGGTTCTCTGTGTTTGGGCGTATGTAAAAAAAAATTGCGAGCATAAAATTTTTTGTCGTTGTGTCTCCAGCGAAAGCAGCTGAAAGTGTCAGTGAATGACGAATAAAGCGAGCCGTTTTTTTTTAATTTTAAGAAATGTGGGTCAGATGATTTATTTTCAACATTTTCTGGGTCAGAATATTTATTTCCAAAGTATGCCCCCCCCCCCCCCACCCACCGAATCAAATGAACGTCCCCTAAAAAGAGTCTTGTCTTAAAACGTGAGGTACATGTATGAAAGTACATCATAGGCTATCATTTACCATTCAAGAGTTATGGCCAATTTTTTTTTCAAAAGCAGTCAATCCGAAAGCCAATAGACATTATCATGATTAATATTTCGGTTTTACCCGGTATGGGCCTTAACCAAAATATTAATCATGATAAGTTATCATGATTAATATTTTGGTTAAGGCCCATACGCATACCGGGTAAAACCGAAATATTAATCATGATAGACATACAGACAAATCTGGTAAAATTTGCTTCGGTCTGGTAAAGTATTTCAATTTTTTCTTAATAAACATGTTTTAGCCACATCTCTTATCATTCAAGAGTTATGGCCAAGCTGAAAGTTTTTTTTTTTTTGCGGACAAACAGACACATACGTGACATAGGCGGAAAGATCGTCCGGGTATTCGTATGCGCTACTAAAAAATCAAGGCTAATGACACTGGTTTTACACTCGCGTCGGAAAAATTCTTGGAAAAAGACATTCTCTTGGTATGATTACTATTATTACTTTAATCGATGAACAAAATGTTAAGCTAGATACTGAACAAGTTTGGTTGACCTGGGCTTCAGGATAAGGGAGAAACTCCAAAATGAAAACGGAATCTAGCAATTTATTTTTACTCGACATTAGCTGGTCCACTCTCTATGACTGGAGATATATAAATGACTGCTTTCATTGAAAAACTTAAAAAACTTAAAGTGATGACATTTGAAAATTTTGATTACAGTTAATAGGGAGTAATATCAACTGAATTGGAGTAAAAACAATTATGTTTTGTTGATATAAGAATCTAATATGCAATGCAGATGACGGTAGCATTCTAGAGGAAGCCATTCTATTTTATCTTCAGCGTTATGCTGGCGTCATACTGTCCCGATTTAAGCAGCCGATGGCCACACGATAAAGGATTTTTTCAAATTCGGGTGTGATCGTAATATCATCGGGTAATTCGTAAGGCCATCTTGAACCATCGTATGACCGCCGGCTTGATTTGTCAAACTTCGGGAACAACTTCGGGAGCGCTGTCAAAATCTTTGGCATGCCAAAAAATTCCCGATGGCACTCCCGAAGGACCATCTTCGAAACAGGTTCGTGTAATCATCTTGCCCTTCGTAAAATCATCGAGAAGGCATCTTGCGTATTCGTAACATCTTCGTTTCTCCTTCGAATTACCATCGGGACCATCGGGGAAATATTGACATACGAAGGCAAAAAATTACGAACGTGTCAAGAACCTCCCGATGGAGTTAGGAAGGCTATACGACTTCGTGACAACCTCGCAATTCCATCGAAATGACATCGTAATGTCATCGTACTCTAGTACGATGACGTTAAGATGGGATCCTGATACAAAAGATGACAGACACAATATTAAACAAAACGTTTCAAATCCATAATATTCAAAGCCATTTTAAAGTATTTTTCTAAGTTAATCCAAATTTATCAAAATAAAAACTTTTCTGTCTTCTTCAAATTTGCAAGTTCACAATCAATGCATTATAAAGCAAAATCACGTGCCTCGATAACGTAACGATAAGGAAAAATAAGGCAGAAGCATTGCTTCTTTAAATGAATCTAAGAGAGCATGCACAGACTCAGTATTTTCTATAATTACTGGTAATACTAGGATCTTGTTGTGACATATATCCATTTTCATCTTTCTTACATTGAATCATCACGTCTTTCACTTGTTTCCACCAATGGTGTTTATAAATGAAATTCGTGATATTTTAAGACGATTTTTGGTCACTGATAACTGATTCCGTTGTCTATTTGTCCGTCTGGTAGTCACACTTTCACATAAAGAACTGTAATAATATGCCTTGTAAAATCAAACTTTCAAAGATGGTCGAGCATGACAAGAATCAACATTCATATATCTTGGCTAACCATGCTACATAGACAGTGCGATTCAGATATTCGATAACATATGTTTGAGTTGCTAACTTTTGGGTATTTTCGTATTTTTCTGAGATATAAAATATCTGAAATATTTTTCTGAAATAATAAAAGGCGGAGCAGGAAACAGTTGATACTGTGCTACTGATTAAACAAGAATTTTTGAACATCCGAAATGTGATGCATTCCTGGTTATAATCCGATGCATCGCATCCTAGATACGACGTCGTGAAGCAATCTAAAAGCCTTCGTTAATACATCGTAAGCCTTGGTATGACCTTCGGATATGTTTTAAGATAAAATTCGTCCCGTCGTGTTGTCATCGGCAGCGGTTCGGATACAATCGTATAGTCATCTTTTAGCATCGTGTAATCATCTTTTAGCATCGTAAAAACATCGGTTGCTGAGCGGATCTTCGCCATATTCGGGAGTAACTTCGCACGAAATTGAAAATTTCATATTCGTGTGTCCATCGGATATCATAATCGGGACAGTGTGAGGCCTACATTAGAGAGTGGACCAGCTAGTGTCGAGTAAAAATAAATCGTGAAATTTCTTTTTTTATTTTTGAGTTTCTTCCTTATTCTGTGGTCTAGGTCAACGAAACTTGGTCAGTATCTAGTTTAACCTTTTGTCTGTCGATTGAAGTAATGATAGTAATCACACCTCGAGAATTTCTATTTTTCCAAGAATTTTTTCGACAAGACTGTCAAGAGTGTAAAACCAGTGTTATTAGCCTTGATTTTTTTAGAGGCGCATACGAATAATTGCCAGGCGATGTTTCGGCCTGTGAACAGACAGACAAACGAATAGGCCGGCCTATATCAAATACAGGGGCGTAAAACTTTCTTGGAATATAATGAAATTACCTGTTGGTTTGTTTTCCAAATAACAATATATAACGACTTCCTCTAACATTGCATCTGCATCGTACGCTACGTACATCGCTACCAACTTGCCGTCATTTTGTTGAGTGACAAATATCAGCATTCGTTGACCAACGCTGATTGATACATTGTGACAATCACTAGATCCCATGCCTCGGCTTCCTGTAATTTGAATGTAAAATACCTTTGGTTAGTGAAAAATATGATTTTGAAAATTAGAGTTATCCCTCTTTATATAGTTAATGCAAGAACGTTTCATTTGCCATTATTATAAAAAACGATTTTATCGGATACCGAGATGACAAGTTACGACCCCTTAAAAAATAACAAAACAGGGGGGGGGGGGGGGGCACAGACTCCAGAAGGAGATTCTTCATTCTATTATTATTTTATACCCAAAAGCTGAAAAATAAGCTTTTTTTTTACCAAATTGGGAAGGGTGATTGTTCCTGTCCACCCCAAATCCCCATCCCGTCTGACCCCTTTCAGGGTATGAAGACCACGGCAATATTGTGCTTTGATGTACAATATCGTCATAATAAACAATACACTACCCCACCCAGTAACGTCACGAATGATGGGAAATTATGTGGTGGTTATCTAGGCGGGGGCAATTATCAGAATACGAGGTAATTGTGAAGTTCCACAACTAGTGATTCTGGTAGCAATCAGTCGTTAATGAAATCAGTTCATCTCCGGAATTTGGCTCATACGTTGATAGAAGCCCCATTCTTTTGGATCACAAGTACGCATTGATGAATAGTGATCTCTGAACAGACACAAAACCTTACAATACACAGTACATCATTTTTGAACAGGCATTAAAATACTAAACTTCCACAGAAAATCGAACACTCGGAAAAAAGAGAGAGAAAAAAAGGGTGGGGTATATTTAAACTCGAGACTTTCAGGGATTGGGGTATGAGATACATGTATCTTTTCAGCTGACAAAAAAATCAACATTTGCACTTGAGCAGCAACGCCTCCCACCCTTCCCTTTTCTCCTTAATATCGTATGTTTTGTTATAATATTTGAATTTTGCTCGTTTCGTCAAAGAAGGCATTGATCTATTGATTCAAGAATATTCACAATGTAATAGACAAACAGAAATGATTATAAGAGATTGGAAAACAAGCGGTATGCTAATTCCTATGATTTATACTGCAAGTGCTGAGACCAATTGACAATGTTACAATTGAAGTTTTCCCGAAGTTTCAGTTGCCATCTATTTGTTTCTTCGTTTTGTGTGTGAACGATGATATTTGAAGTATTGTTTGTTTCATATCATTTATATACAAATCATATTCTATTAGCCACAGTATTACATTGCAGCAATTAGTTAGTTTTTCGTTCAGCAATATCACTCGAACAATAGCAATGTTTGTCAGATGTATTTTAATATACTGTCTTTTACTATTTCTGTTTGGAAACAGAGCACCTTGGATCAAAGAAGTAAGTAAATTTTTGGCACGGACATAAGGCATTGTCATGGTAGAAGGTGAACATTCCTGCTAACGCTAATCAGTATCATCTTAGCGTTTGATTTATGAGAAAAGATGTAGAACGCAAAAAGCGTTGTGATGACGCCTGTACGACATACTATATCTGTCGTGTCTAAGGATGTCAGACATTAGGATAGAATTTTATTTCTTCTTTCATCTAAACAATGCAAAATTATGAGCAGGAAAATTAACCAAGAATAAGCATTTTTGCCTCTGCTATAACCTTGACCTCGATTTCGCCTATATGAGTCCAGCCTAATATCAGAAAGATTTAAAAATAAATTTCGTTTGTTTCATCTGAACATTCAAAGATCGAAACGGAATCGGAACGAACGTTCCTGTACCTACAATTAAAACACATACATTGTATACATGTACAAGTAGATATTTTAAAACAGAAAAAAAAACCAACAAACAATAAAAAAAAATCCATATCAACGAAACAACACGGAAAGTCAAATTACACAGAAAAAAAGTTAAGGACGGTTCGTTGCCAAATTATATTTTTAAAAAAAATCTGTGTGCTTTTCAGGAAGACCGTGGATAAGCGAATAATAATATTTAAGTCCGGACAGGCATATAGCTTTGTCTTCCATCTTGATGGAAAGATTCTCTCATATTAATTTTATTTTGGGGAATAAGAGCAAGATAAAACACACACAGCTGTAATTTAAAATGTAACTGGTTTCATATGAAACTCGGCTTTATCAGGGGCAGAGGAAAACTGTTACATTCTTCTCATTTCACTTCAGAAGAATCCCTTTCTATTTCACAATGGAAACTGACACTATTCATAATTATTTATCTTTCCGCCATATGTTAATGTTCCATGATGTATTCTAGTCTGTCATCCCGGAATGTCGGTCATTTGTTTTGTCGTCTACAATTTACCTGACAAAACCCGGACGCTGAGGGCACGGTCAGGTTTTTAAACTTTATGTATCGCGTTTTTTTCAATTATGATGATCTCTTGACATTTTGATTTCTTAATGTCATTAACACATATTTCTTTCACCAAAATGGGTCAAAATTTACTATTACTGGAAAAATAATTTATTTTTGATGACTAATTTTATTTTTTATGACTAACTCTTGCCCCAAATTTAACACATTTGCGTCAGCGACAAATGACCTCGACCTCCCAATATATTGCAATAATGCCGTATAATGAGATTTTCTCCAAGTTACCAAAGATGGGATTAAAAACAAAGGTGTCTTTACGACACGATCGATGGTGGTTCGCCTAGCAGTCGATCGAATCCCAAAGTTTCAAATACAATAACGACAAACATATCGATTATGGAAATTATATCAGCCTGCAGATGAAAGAAACATTTGCCTCGTATTATAAATGGGATGAAAAAAGAAATGAGTAAAGTGCTGCTTTTCAGCTTAAGATTTATAGTTCTTGATATAAACTTTATCCGATGGCTTATAGATACGCAACTCCCTTCTCATGTGTTTCAATAAATGCTCTATCGAGATGAAAAAAAAATCAAGTTGCACTCGGGAAATCTGAGTAGTGTTTGAGCGGGTATAACTACGGGGGGGGGGGGGGGGTTATATCAAAGCCCATCATGAGGGTTCAGCCAATTATTTTGATAGTTGTATATTAATTAGTTAAAAACCAGAAAAATCAAAACTTTTTTCTACAAAATGTAAAGAGGGGGGATTCCTGACCTGCCTACACCCCTCAAGACCCGCGCTGACTAGAACATACTAATCCTCCCATAAGATATAAAAACGCCACACCCTATACAAATCTTATCATGATTATTATGAATCGCCTCTGATCTATCTTATAGAACATTCTTAGACGATTGTGTAATTTTGGAAATGAACAATCGTTGCTGATTCAAGCCGACGTGATGAACAATATATTACTGATTCTACTGGCGATCACGCAATTTCTAATTATAAAGGAATGAAAACTTCCAGGAGCCCACCTCCAAAGTGATTCACATATAAAACAACATTATCAGTAAGCTCGATAGGTAATTAATTCTGTACATAGAGTCGATCATTTTCGATTTTTTTTTTTTGCTATTTCGTATAGAATCATGAATGACCTTGACCTGTCACGTCTATCACACCCCCTTCTTATACATATCTCGAAAAAGAATGTTATTACTTCATCTTCGTATATATATGAATTCCAGGCAAGTAGCATACAGGTACTTAGTTGTATCATAAAAGTTGGCATATAGCTCAAAGTGTTATGAAACTAATTTCTCTTGTGGCCTATGTGAAGTGTGGGGATACGGTAAAACCTATAAAAGTAACGTTACATTGGGGAGACTTCGTGGGGCTGATGTATCACTTATTAATCTGATGGTTTTACCATACAAAGCTGCTAAAATTCTAGATCAAGCCGCACTTACTTTGCACATAATGAAGATTCTTCGCTCCTGGCGTTTAACACCTTGCATTGCCTCACCCCAAAGTGTAAATGAATTTATCAGAATCCATGAGCAGATCCAATTTTTTTTTCTATTTCCATAGAGAAAAGATAGGGGCCTAAAAAAAAGGAGGGGGGGGGGGGGGTAGAACTGAATGAAATTTGAAGGCGTTTGATTCTCATTGGTAAGTGTATGACTTTCGAGGGGGTATTTGATCCACCGGGGATTTATGAACAGTGCCTCGTCTAAGTCTAAAACCAATTTATTCATCTGCAATGTACCTGTACGGTACAAAAAGAATAAGAAGAAAGTTCTAAGCTCAAAACGCGTTTCCAAAGTATGAGAGAAAGAGATGGTGGTCATCGTGACCTACATGTACTACATAAATAGAATTTCCTTGACGATCCCCTCTTATTAGTTACAGTACATCAACATGTAATGTAAGGATTGGTATTCTGGACATCACTACTGTATGGTTGATGATTTACACACTGTGAAGAAATCGGTTTCCCGCTCTGTAACTTCAAAGAAAATCCATTCAATAAGAGTAATGGTTTATTCAGGCGTAAGAGAACTATATTGATTCATTATTGACCCCCACAAAAGGAGCAAATGACCTTAATAAATAGTTATCAAGTAGTATTTCTCTTTCAAAATAAAGCCTACATAGAGTTTGGTGAGGATTCATAGAAGTATACTTCCTTTGATTGAGTTTTTGTGAAAATAAAGTGAATACATGCATGAAGAGGTAGTGCTTGCGGAGTTGCCTGATATTGATAGTTCAGAAACGAATTGCTACGAACGATTAAACTTTTCGGAAATTGTCAGATTTTTCATCCATAGAAACCATTTTAAATTCCGGGGGGGAGGGGGTACCTCTCTCCCCTCCCATCCCCTTACCTCCCCCTCCTACCCCCTCCTTATCACCCTTCCTTTCCCTTCCCTCCCTCCTCCCGCCACTTCCGTCCCTCCTCCCTCCCCCTCACACCTCCTTCCTCCCCTCACTTCCACCCTGTCCACCCCCTCCTTTATGGTAAGGTCTTTCAACTAGCGCGCCAAGTAAGTAGAAATGAACGTTGTCCTAGAATTAATATGAAAAGACCGATAGACAGATAGTATACAAGATAAGCGGGAGAGAACCATGTTGGCAAGTACAATACAGATTGTCTTGGGACAGTGACAAGCAAATAACTGTGTAATTTCCTGTTTGTCCTTGGATGTCTGTGTGAGATTATGCGGAATTTACTCTTATAGAATAGCATTATATTAGAACATTTAACGAATGTTCATCTAGATTATCAAAAAATATCTTACCTACGAATGATCAGAAGGATTAATAAATACGAAAGATATTTAAGAGCACTTTTTTTCCTTGCTACCCCCCCCCCCTGTTTTTGCCACTTGCTTGTGTAAAATATACCACAGATACCTCATCCCAGACTCTATTTTGCTTTCCTTGACACCAAAAATTCTTATCTGTTCATCACAAAGAACCCATCACGATGTCGGAATTTCATCAGAAACTTCTACTTCATTTCTTTGATTTCAGGGCGTTTTACATCAATGTTATCATCGCGGCAAAATATAATAGAAGCTTATTGGGATCCCAAAAAGACTGACTCGGTTATCGATTTAGGAAATGGGCCTTTCCTCTGTAACAATCTCACGGGAAAACTATGATGTTATTTTCTGTCATTTCCAATGCTAGTTAGGGATGAGAGCGAATACGCCTATATAAACTACTTCAGATTACTTTCGGATGAACGATGACCCGGTATATATATTTCATAACCCCAAAAATTTCTTTTGCAAACTGAAGTTTTGAAAATGCGCAATGATGCATGTATGAAAAACTATTCTCACAAATACTTTTTCTGCACAATCTCAAGAGGAATTGCAGACTTTCGTTTCATGCTTATCTCATGACGGGGATAGATCCCTATATCTATGAGCTTTTGTTAGCAACAATCAAGTAAGTTTTCGGGCGCTAAAATGAGCTGCTTAATGTCAAACCAAAGGATATAAGGCGGTGAATAAAATACTTGTTTCATCAATTCTTCATGTGTTCCCAATTACCTTGATGTCTGAATCCGATATATTTGAGAAGCTTTTCAATCTTGCTTGAGCATGAAAGATGAGCATTGTCTAGTCTGAAATTCCCCGAGCACAAATGTTATCGTTTACGATTCTCTGCGAAAGTTACATGAGCTCGTACAATTAGATGATTGAAGAGAAGATATTTTGGACATTCCAATGCATTGCCCATTCTACGATATATATATATACATGTAGGAGGGGAATTAGTTTGTGACCACATGGCCAATGTTATTCCCTAATTTGGAAATATGCAATTTCTAAATGCATTTGTATGACTTCACATGTATATATTATTAGTATATTAAGCAAAAATGTGCAGTTTTACAGTAATCTGCTAACAGTACATGTACAGCCCCGACCAGTCGAAAGTTTAACGCCGAGCTGACGAAATTTTGAAAGCTAATTTCGAAAGTTTCGTTAACTATTCGTCAGCGATTTTTTGAAAGCTACTGAGATGACGAGATTTTGAAAGCTCTAAAAAGCTTTCGAAAAATCGCTGACGAAAATTTCGTTAACTAATCTTAGTTAACGAAAGATTTGAAAGCTGTGAGCTTTCAAATTTTCGTCATCTCGGAGCTTTCAAAATATTTGAAAGCAATCGCTGACGAAATTTTGAAAGCAATCGCTGACGAAAAATTTTGAAAGCAATCGCTGACGAATATTTTGAAAGCTATCGCTGACGAAAGTTTTGAAAGCTATCGCTGACGAAAATTTTGAAAGCTTTTTGAACGCTCGGGTGCCATATTGTTTTTGCAATGGCTGCAGCACGCCTCGGGCGAATTCCTCTGCACAGTTTAGAGGATGAAAGAAGCCGTCTCTTTATCGGCGTTGCACTTTAAAAATTCACCGATTGTGAAATATCTTTCAAAAGTTCCGACAGTCACAGAGAAGCCAGGGTTTCACTGGATATAAATTCCCCTCATTTAGTCAGAATTTGGCCGATCAGATGTAAATTTTCTGGTATATATATACATTTAGATTTTAGATGAAATGGAAGTTGTTCATATATACACTTAAGATGGAATACCTTTACAGGTAATACAAATACAGGTAAATTCAGGTAACTAATTAGTGCAAAGCATACCCTTTTGATGGCCCCATTCACCCCCAATTAACATAATGTTATTTTAACCAAGTAGGTGTATGGGGGAACACACCGATCTGGGAAACACGGAATCTTCAAATAAACTTATAAAAATAAACAAGATACAATATTTAATTTAATCCAGGAATATATATTTTCATAATTTAATCTGAATAAACATCATAATTAATACTATTTCATCAAGCAAATTATGAAGATGATTGCTTTGATTTCGGCCATCTTGGTTTTCTCGACACAAAATAGCTTACGAGAAAAGCTTTCAAAAATTTTGAAAGCTAGTTAACGAAATTTTCGTCAGCGATTAGCTTTCAAAAATTTTGAAAGCTATAGTTAACGAAATTTTCGTCAGCGATTAGCTTTCAAAAATTTTGAAAGCTATAGCTGACGAAATTTCGTTAACTATAGCTTTCAAATTTTTTGAAAGCTAATCGCTGACGAAATTTCGTTAACTATAGCTTTCAAAATTTTTGAAAGCTATCGCTGACGAAAATTTTGAAAGCTAGGGAATCGCTGACGAAAATTAGTTAACGAAAAATCGCTGACGAAATTTCGTCATCTCTTGAGTATTCAAAATTTTGAAAGCAATCGCTGACGAAATTTTGAAAGCTAAGCTTTCAAAAACCTTTCAATTCGTTTACGAATTGAAAGCGAATATTAAACTTTCGACTGGTCGGGGCTGTACATGATTAAGGAACAAGCGCTTCACTCAGGTACAGTGTCAAATAATCTTTTAGAAAGTACAAATTGTTGCTGATTAGTCAGTATATCAGAGAAATGATCTTAATATGTACATTTAGCGACATTCAGCCAAGGTTTATAAGTTAAACTAAACCCTGTCATCATCTATGTATAAACGGGGGAGTGTTCAAAGCAAAAGTGCAATCGATTTCTAGAATTGATGATATAGATAGACCAATATAATATAAGGTCTAGCCGGGAGCATTTTACTGATGACTCAGCGATGTCGCAGCTTGCTCAGTCACCATGCCCCGGCCGCCAACTGTCTCCTCTTGAGACAATCATTCAAGGAAACAAACTGGGGGAAGGGAACTTCCCATCCCCCTGAGGAAGAAAAAAATACAGAATTCGCTGAGCGATTCTCAAAATAAGCATCAAAACGTATAGAATACATCCCTTTCTGTTTGTAAAATGATTGAGTTTAGCTTTTATATTCAATCCCCCTCTTTCTGTTTTCTTCTCAAACTGTTGCATCCGCGCCTGGTTAAATGGATGCAACATACTCATTTTATTTGAAGTTAACTACAGAGGAACTCTGATGCACTGTGCATCTCCATTTATCTTCTTTAGTGTCCTGCGGGTTTATGTGCATGACAAATGCAGCTTCAATTATATATAAAAGAGAAAAGCATGTCTTTTGTGCAGATAGTCATTTCTATCTGTCAAACATAAAACAACACACGTGAGGCATCCTACAAAGGAGTTGTGCAATCGTTCAAGGCCTCTTGTACTTTGTTATTTGTCCTATCTCCAAAATATGCTTATTACTGAGTTCTACTTGTCGAGTTCTGGAACAAATAGGTATAGCATCTTTAAGATGATTCTTCGTTTCTAAACATAAAACAACCTCTCTTCTCAGAGCAATTATTGCAAAGAGCTGCAAATGTGTAAGAGACGAAAACAACAACAAGAAAAGGCCGTTCTGGAGACTACATGGAAGGGTTCAAATGAAAGTATCAGATATGAAAACAAACCTTTTTTCGTAGAAAAAAAATGGAAATTTAAAGATGATTTTCTCTCAAAATTTGAATTGGGGTTTCAATTGACCTGACGGTTGGCTACGCTATGTCGCAAGAAATGTTTATGGTGATCCATCAGACGAACGGACGGACAAAGTCTTCCATGCACAGCTATACAAACATTACTTGAAGAGACTTCGATTTGAATGTTAGTGACACTTTTTTCTGACTATAGTATAACGGATTGTCATTGTACATGTACGTATACTTGCCCTACATTTGTCATATAAATTGTCTACTACATTCCAATCTCGATCAGAGCGAAAATTTGCTTGGAGGAAGGGCGCCAAAATGATCAGAAATTTCCCTCCCTCTAAATGCACGTGTAGCCAAAACACGGAAATATGTAGGGATAATTGTATCTGTGCAAGAGATGGGACAAGCCAGTTGATGTGAACAAATAACTTATTATTCCTCCAAAAAGTGATATAGCAAAGATACGTTTCCATAGCAACCGTTTACCAAATGAAAGACATTATTTTTGTACGCATGTAATTTTTAGCAAGTCTGTATAATAATTTCGGATGAACACTACTAAAGTATATGAAACAGACCGTATGAAAATGCACCATTGTATAAAACTTTAGAATTTGATACAGATACTTTATTTTCATACCTACGTGTCAAGTAACCTATTTTGAAGGTAAAGCATATACGTTTATTATACTTGGCACGAAAGTAACACATGGTACAAGGTAAAACAAGGTAAAATGTACAGGAATTAAGATTCATACATCACCCTGAAGTAAATTATATTTATAGATTTCCGTTTCTGATCGCTATCCATGAATGTTATAGCATTATTTTTTTTTCAATTTAGAATGAAAATAATGAAAGTACTCATCTAAATGATAAAATCTGGTTCACACGCAATATGTTACGAAATGAATTTGCATTGAACATGTTGAAGTTGATTTTTATGTTCCTTTCTGTATATGCGCTCTATACATCTGATGACAAATTATGCAGGTCCCATTTGGTGTATATAACAGAGATGCTTACAAAAAATCGTTACAATAAGTGTGCAGACATGCAAATGTCTATTTCAGAAAGCATGCCCAAGCGGTCATATTAATCAGAACCTAGATCCAATCATAATGTCTGTTACGTAGTATAATTTACTTTGAAGATTGTCCTTTTGGTATTTACTCATACTCGTGCGCAGATCTAGCTAGAGGTAGAGGGTGATGAGGACACCGCTTGTAATTTTTTTCGGCCTGGACCGCACAAGAACAGGTGTGTCGTCTGTCGTTGTTTTACCTTAATTTTGAGACTTAATTTGAAGATGACCTTGAGATTTGACCCACCTTGGGTGTTGAGTCTCATCATGTTTGACTACATGTATTCCTGCAATGCCTATCAAGCTTATAGCATATTCGTAAAATGCGACTGCCAGACCGACGGGCCGAATTAAAAAGACAGACGAATGCCGGACACAATTATCCTTATATATAATGCCCTAACGTTTGAAAAAACAAAGTATTTTCATAGAATAACACCCCCCCCCCCCCCCCCATCGGCATTTACACTGATCCGCGATCTGAAAGTAGCTGTTCTGTACTAGAGAAGTTCTAATGAACGTTGCAGTTGCTGAAATCTGAACATTGTCATCTGGCACTCCCTTGGTCGTACAACTTGGCTCCGTTAGGTTCAGTGTTGAATGTAATTACATGTATTATTCCGTAGTTTCGTATTGCCCAATTATGAATCTTGTCATTTTGAGGAATTTTGTTAAATTCATTCGGTTTTTACCATTGTGTCGCATATTTTGGTGGAATACTGCAGGAAGCAATATATTCTACCTACACGTTAAAGTGTCCAAAATACAAAAAGAAAAAATCCTAGCTGTAACTCCATTTCCTCTGCAACTCGCTATTTCTACCTACACTTTTTCATGTAAGTTTGATAGAAAGGGCTAATGAGCTTCACCCATAGCATTCCCTTCCTAATTTTTTGGTACAAACGCATTCAAAAATCCATCCCGCCCACAAGACTTTACTTACTAGACATAACAGAAGCTATAATCACGATGAAGTTTCTGACTAAACACCGTGATATTTACACTTTATTTTTGCATGCTGAGTTGAGTAAACAGATACATTCTGTTATAACAACACTTTCAATTTATGAATCTTAATACCAATATTTCGGTCGAGCTCGAATTTCCACCAAAAGCTGCTTCGTCATAGTCTACGATCTTGCGCACTTTTGCTACTTTTCAACAAATACCACGTTGTTCAAATCGTTTTGAATGCTTGTATTTTGACCCAGGCATCCACCTTTGTGACATTATAAATTGGGGAAGTCGTAATAGATCTTTCTTTCGGACAAAAAACACCGAAGGAGTGACAGCCGACATTTTGCCGGCTTGTACTAGAAGTTGTAGTTGATTACTTCTCCAGATGTTCGTATTATACCATCACGGAAAAGAAGAGCAAAAACGTATATCATGTCTCTACGTTCAATCAATACGTCTCTTCATACACTCTGTATATTGTTACAAGATAAAACCATTTATGGTTGTAATTGTCACACCTCCGTATACTCGTATTATGGACATGATGGACGTCAATAAAAGTTGAAAATGTTTTGACCTTTTCTTCGATGTTTCTGGTTAAGAATCTACAGATGAGAATAGGGGATAATTGGGATTGATAATGATGCAATGCGGCATATATGCAGTTCGTCGATCAATCCGCATTCAGTTCTTTCGACAAGTCCTAACTTTTACACCTTAATAGGTTTAAGCTGTATCTATTAATTTGACAAAAACTACCTGTCTACGATTACAAGTTGTTTGAACTTCATATACAGTGTGTATCAAAGGGTTTAACTCTCCATCATGCTGCAAGAACAACAACTGAGACTTTACAAAGCTAGAGCTATTTTACATTAGATCATACCGCCATCCAAAGTTAATCGACTAGATCACAAGAATATGGCCTAAATTATATCAATTTAAAAGCAATTCTCTGTATCATTTCCAGATTAACAATAAACAAAATACTTGACTATGGAAGCATGACAATTACGGCATCTGACGGCAATGATGTGTATAATGTTTAAGCCTTGGTAAATGTATTTTCCAGTTTCACTGTTGCGTAACAGCAGATTGTCTTCATCACCAATTGTTCCCTATGGTACTACCCCTTCCTCCATGGTACTACCCCTTCCCCCATGGTACTACCCCTTCCCCTATGGTACTATCCCTTCCCCCATGGTACTACCCCTTCCCTGTCGTTGACTAAAAAGTTGTGATTTTTTTTAAGACACAGATTTACGTGTGACTTCAATAACTGTCAATATGTGAAGAAGAGCAGGTGCTCTGATCATCTAGCTGATCAAGTGTGGCAAGCAGTACAAATTTTAGACCTTGACCTTGGTTCATATCTTTAGTCTTGTAGACCAGCATCAACCAATGCGAAATGTACTTACCAAGTCTTGGTATATTGATTTCCAACAGACAGACTGGCATGATTTCGAAACTTGACGAATTTATCATTCAGATTTGAAATTAAGGCTTTCTCTTTTATTTGAATGCTAATGAATAATTTCTGGCGGTCTGCAGCTGGATCCTAAACTAAGATCTATTTCCAAACTATAGTTGCAGTGGCAACATAGAGAGTCGTTTGCTACAAGACCGAATATCAAATAGTAATCGACTCTCTGTTGCCCTTGTTAATATTTCCAAGCTATAAATAAAACACCGCTAAAGACGGTATGGCCGGATTGCAAAGTAAGTTTTTGTCGTCAACTGGGTCAAGGTCACTAAGTCAAATATTACAGCATACATTGAGAGGTCTTGTCAGAGGCAACCTACATGTATAATATAATGTTTCTACTGTATACAGTTCCTTCGATTTTGCTTAAACCAGGAATTTTAACCAAAGTCTTTAACTAGGTCAAAGTCCAAGGTCAAGGTCACTAGGTCAAAAGTTACGGCATAAATTGAAAGGTCTCGTCATGGGCAACCTAAATGTATAATATAAGGTTTCTACTGCATACAGTTCCTTAGATTTTGCTTAAACCAAGAACTTTAACCAAAATCTTTAACTAGGTCAAAGTTCAAGGTCAAGGTCACTGGGTCAAATGTTACGGCATAAATTGAAAGGTCTCATCATGGGCAACCTACATGTATAATATAAAGTTTCTACTGCATACAGTACCTTAGATTTTGCTTAAACCAGAAACTTTAACCAAAGTCTTTGACTAGGTCACAGTCCAAGGTCAAGGTCACTAGGTCCAATGTTGTGGCATAAATTGAAAGGTCTTGTCATGGGCAACCTATATGTATAATATAAGGTTTCTACTGCATACAGTTCCTTAGATAATGCTTAAACCAGGAACTTTAACCAAAATCTTTAACTAGGTCAAAGTCCAAGGTCAAGGTCACTAGGTCAAATGTTACGGCATAAATTGAAAGGTCTTGTCATGGGCAACCTATATGTATAATATAAGGTTTCTACTGCATATAGTTCCTTAGATTTTGCCTCAGCCAGAAACTTTAACCAAAAAACGGACAGACGGACGGACGGACGGACGGACGGACGGACAAACGGACAGACGGACATCGTCAATCTATAGACCGGAGTTGCTTTGCAATCCGGCCAAAAAATGATAGGTTCAATTAGATATGAATCCTAAATTGGTAATAAGCATCTTATTACAAGATCAATATATCTGTAAACCATGAAGGTGCACCTTTTACTGTTTAGACACCTTTTGACCTTAGTACATTGACTCGCGTCTGGACGATGCAATTTTGTTGTGAATTAATTCTGAAGTGTTTTGACTATTTTTCTCACAATGCTTTGCGATGTTACATTTTCTCCTGGGAGGAGATCGTAAAAACGTCTATTTGAAATCTGCTTTGACGAAAACCATTCATGAATACGGGTCAGTGGACTTATAAAGGGAAAATTGAAAGGGATAGAGAAACTCATCTCTTAGCAATATAATTTATTCCAGCTTCCTGGACCAAATTTAGTATGACAAATGGTCATTGATTTTATTCATTGTTTAGCGCGGTCAGTTGCAAAGTCGCGAACAATGGCCGGAATGACCGACATTGTTCACACGAGAATGGGATTGCAGTTAATTATTGTAAGTGGTCTGTCAAGGGAGCCAATGTCAATAATTGGGGAGGTTGAAGCTGAGTGAGTCAAAGATGAATTAGCCCAATTACAGAATTAATTTCAGATCTGAAGTCAACTAGCAATATTTGCATGGCTTCAATAATCGAATGTCACGGTGGCTTTTAATTGCTTTGAACAAAAAGCTAGAAAATCTAGAAACAATGTCTCTTTGAGGTTGAGAGATATCGATAAAGGATTTCCACTTCAAAACAATCTAGCTCCGCTCCCCTCCCCCCTTCCCTTTCATTTTTTTTTCTAATTATCTTTGTTTTTTTTTTTCAACTTCATACTACATGACATACATTTTAAAGGACGAACTGCTCCCTGGGAGATACCGAGTAAGTCAACCATAACTAAATCAGACTATGAATACGAAATAAGACACCAAAAGTCACGGTATTTCACAGCTGCAGTGAAGATTTTTTTTTCGTAAAGAAAAACGATTCTGCGTCAAATAAAGCCAAACTCGTACATGTATGCAACTGAGGTTGAATGTATCAAAGTAAAAGGTTCGAACTAAGACACCCCCCCCCCCCCCATCCGAACTTGCACCAATTCAGTCAATATATTATAGCAATTTATAGTTTAAAGAAATATTGTTTCGTTTATCGCCGTGCTGACATCATTCACGTTCTCTCATCAGTTCATCGATGGTTGTCAATAAATCAATCACCAATGTGAAACATCAAACAGGGAATCTTTCAATGCTTTCCCTATCAATGTCATTTTATCATTTCATTATCAATTTAGACCGGTACCGTGGGCAATCACTCAGTCGCAGGAATTATGCTGAGCATTTTGTCCAAAGTCATAAAGATAATTGTCGAAAGAGAGGACCCCGCGAGCCATCCGTTCTCCCATCAATATTCCAGTAGTTCATAAAACAAGGTCTATGCAAGTCATAATGCATTAACATGCGTCTTTGTTTTCCTGCCAAACTTCGGGGGTATCAATCGTTCATATCTACAAGGTATGAGGAATGTATTTACCAAGCCTCCGATACCACACCCGCTAAAATAACGCGCGGGAAATCTCCCTCCCACATCTGGACCTGTAACGTCAAAATGACGACAGTTTGACGTCTATACACTGACCCACGTCCAAACTACACATCTGTCGACTTGTCATGAGTTATATCTTGCATACCGGGGTCGGATATTTGACTGGTCATCGCATGATATATTCTAAAATATGCATGTATTTTCTCTTTCAATTTCCGCAAGTTGCGATACATCAAATTTTTCGTTATTGTTATTGACTGACTGCCTCCGGAACGTCTGCTATTTCTGTTGAGATGTCATAAAAGTATTCACCAGAGAATGCGCAGGAAATATTTTATACGGGCATTTATGAAATAGTATTGTCCATTTATTATCGTGATTTCAAAGTCGTGCCAACAGCTTTGACAGCAGCGCAATCTGCATTTTTATCGATTGCGGCTGCCCTAACGGGTCCTTTCCAGAATGCACAATATAAATGCAGGCGCCGCTACAAAATGACAGGAAACACAATTCATTCAAATGTCAACGCGATTATTGAATATTTTGGTACTTAACGCATATAACCAAGTTTCAATTTTGTAGGGGTTTTTTTTTTTGCCTATTGCATTCATACACTCCTTTTTACTTATTACAGTATAACGAGTATATTCTTTATTTGGCAAATTTTCATAAATCGTAAATAAAGAAAATACAAAAGCAACAGATATATGTGGTTAGAAGGTGACCAAGCCGAAAGTTATGACAATAAAAGAGGTAATATCATCCCACCATGACGCGCCGAGGATCCCCCGGGGGACAGGGACTATATTAACCTAGATGGGGCACGAATTAGTCAACTGTCTCAGTTCAAAACAGAAAATAATGGATGGGTATACTGGCTAAAACATTTGCTTCTTTGTGTTTTGGAAATATTGTTCCCAACTGATAGGGATCGAGGTCCAGACTCCATGCAGATGCGCATCGTCTTCATGCAAGATCAGAATGCGAGTTTTCGTTTAAAGTATCTTTCAGAAGGAATGCTTGATGGAACATTTTCCTCGCTACAAAACAAATACACGTGTCTTCTATTGCTTGGCAAAGTAGTTTTAGTTTTACACAGTGTTGTGCCATACTTGCTAAGCATTCTAGCTGTATTGTTTCTCATCAATGCGTGAAATTCTCGCATACATTGTTCCCAAGTGAGCCCCCTTTAATTTCAAAAGGAATGTCGCGGTTGGTACAATTCATATCACATTTCGGTAAAATATCGCCAGTTATCAAGTAAAAAGTTAGAGATAACCACAAAAATATAGACTGATCACTTTTCTGATTCAGAAATTGGAGCTGCAAAAAAATAAACTCTCCTTACATCTATAGGGAAGGAGCGGAACCTGAGAGAATATACTCTCCTTACAGCTACAATGAAGGAGCAGATACCCTCCTTACGTGTAGAACCAGAGAGAATATACCCTCCTTACAGCTACAGATAAGGAGAAGATGCAGATACCAGCTACGGTGAAGGAGCAGAACTAGAGACAATATACCCTCCTTACAGCTACAGAGAAGGAGCAGAACCTGAGAGAATGTACCCTCCTTACAGCTAGAGAAGGAACGGAACCAGACAGAATATACAATATACCCTCCTTACAGCTACAGAGAAGGAGCAGAACCAGAGAGAATATACCCTCCTTACAGCTACAGAGAAGGAAAGGAACAAGAGAGAAAGTTGCAACGTACAGAGCAGATAAGGGCGCGGATCTACAGAAACCAGAAGGTCTTCGATTCTTAACCCCATAGAACTTCAACAAATTGCACCTTTAGCATGTTTAGCATGGCTTGAGTAAATTTACTGAAACCGATGGTCTGGGACTCTGGATCATCTATTTGGAAAACTGAATCTGGATCACGTACGAATATTAAGCTTCTGAGCTTTTGAACATTATAATCAACCTGTAATATATCTGCTTCAATTTATAAGGATATTCCTCGTGTACAGGAGCACCCCCTACACAAATTCTCTACCGCATGCCCAGAATCCTATCGTCTTGCCAATCTTTCTCTAGTACTTTTAAAAATCGCTGCGACTGAAATTTCACAAGGGGTATAGAGTACATGTAAATAATGCATTTATATATAGATCTATATCTCAAATGTTTGTTACCAGATGTTTGCAAAGATCGGTTCGCGTAAGCTTACATTAAATTGTAACCTGGTATGTCGCAAAGTACGAAGTCTGGTAACCGAAAAAGTATTATTAAAACACATGGTCAAGCAATATTTCTGTTCTAATGAGTATTGTTTGGGTTAAGATCAAGACTTTTGGCATTTCAACCATTATACTACCTGTCACATGTGAAATATCGTTTTTTTTCTGTGTCATTTCAAATTACTATTTTTTTTAATTTGCATCGACCTTCACCATGTTTTAAACCATCTATTATAGTGGATAATTTTTCAGCGCTTAAATGTAATAATCTTTCCCAACACCTCCCCTGCCATCGTGTCGCAAAATACAGGATGTTCTGAGTGAAAGACAAGGAAGGGCAGTTTAGAATATTTATCTTCTGATCTATGAAAACAACAGACAATTCATTAACAATTTTCACGGGTGACAACAAGATAAACTGACATTTAACATGGTCATTGACAGGCTAAATTAGCCTTAAGTCCTCTGTCCAGAATGTAATTGAAATAAATGTGTGTAATAGAGGTAAACTTCTGCCTAATGGATAGGTCATAAACAATTATCATGATTCGTCTTTCTTGCTTCCGGCGAAAAATGACCGTGTCCGACAGTAAAGGATATTGAAGGAATTCGTAATGCGGATCCGAAACGGATTTTATTTTCGCAGACGGGGCAGGTGTTTTAGCACATGAATACGAACTTGTAGAAACGTCAATATTTTTGTCACAAATGTCGCTAATCTCATTATAGATTTATGATCGAATTACGGCCATGGCGAGAAATTCGGCTCCTGGATAAAGGACTCGGTCGATTTTCATTGTTCAAACCTGTCACTTCCCATTATATGATTTTGACACGAGTATTCATAACTTTATAAAATGTGATTGACCCCCTCGTTATCTGTTCATATGAGCACCCCCCCCCCCCTTTTTTTCCCCTTTTCCATCTTGTTCCCTCAGCTACATGTACATAGTCATGTACGCTCCAGTTACATTTTTTTTTATATCGCAGTGATATAATTTGAGAAATGCATTTTCATATGCATGCAATCATTACAAAGTTTATTAGAGATTACAACTAAATCTGTGCAAGATCTATAAATTCCTCACATATCTATACTTATCATGTAATCGTTTAACTTCTTCAAGATTGGGTAACTTTATCAAAACTGCATAGAGCTAAACAGTTTTCTTCGCAACAGGAGCCCGTTGCCTATTAGACATTTATGAATATGTAGCGAAAAAAAAAAAAAGAATTATTGACTTTCGCTTAGTTTGAGAGATCGAAAAATTGTGCATGTACAAATATATATACACATTTGAATCTGTCGTCGCCGTCGGTTCATATCTTATCTTGTTCCCTTTGACAACAAATCTTCAAGTTTTGGACAAACATTCTGTTCGTTGAATAATAAAACCCTTAGGAGTAATTGTTCGGCTTATCAAACCCTATTAAATATTCTTCTCTTATCTAACAACATAATCGTAATCCATATTCGCAACGTATCCAGCGACTTATACGTTAATTCCGTGTTTACCATACCTTCCCCCGTCCGGCCAGGTAGATAGGAAACTTGACATACATACACCTGTGATCATTTGAATGAAATTCCACACGTTCGTGTAGAGTGAATGACACCGAAAGTAGATCAATAAATGTATCACTTACCTCCACCGTAAATCGTTTCTGTTGCCTTTAATGTGGGTAGAATATTCTGTCCTTCTTTGTTCTGATATACACATTCTATGTTAAAATTAAATCCAAAGGAGTTAGGATCAGTAAAAACTGCATCTGCAATTTTTCCTTGTACACTTCCAACTAAGGTAGCGTCCGTGCGATGTGTCAAGTCATTAAAACCTAAATCTACATTGTCACATTTACTCTTGCCATATATCTTATCTATATTACTAATTGCCAATATAGCTAAAAAATTAAAAATCGCACTTTTTAAATAAAAGCCATCGTACACGTTTTCTAAGGTAAACACACAATACAATGCCTGTACAATCCGACTGAAGATACCGAGACTGTCCCGCTTCGAGTCACACACGACTATTAGAAGCGATCCATAAGGCTAAAAATAGACACGTTCTATAGGGCGCAGCGCTTTCTACAATTGCAGCAACGGATGGGCTTTCTGTCCTTTCTCTAATAGATTCCACATGGATTTGAGCTCTATATCATCTCACCTGTCTATTCTTGTCATTCTGGATAATTAATGGGTTTAATTAGGTAACATTAGGCAGTTTGGCCCTTCATTTAGCGGAACGGGAAAATACGTTATAGGATTATTATATATACACCTCGGGCCAAAAATGAGAGACCGGCAAAGCCTACCGGTAAATATTGACAGGTACTAAAGAAAGAAATTCGAACCTTTTCGTATTTTGACTTCAAATGGTATCAAAATTTGGGACTCTTGGGTGGTAGGGATTTACAGCAAGTGATAAGGTTTATCGCAGTTTTCTGAGCGCCAAGCGCAGCTGTCACAAAAATGGCGATTCGTCTTTGTTTCAGGTAGAATTTTTCTTCACCTTTATACGACAGATGTTCACCGTTCTATGACATTGGTGCAATATTATGCAGCTTATTCTCCGAGTTCAAACGCTTGATCTGAAATGAGAATGTCGCTATAAAAGCAGCTTACACAACGTAGCGTCGTCTGAATGTCTGAATTGATATTCCTGAAACAAATCAAACGGAACAATGACCATCTCTTTTTCATGTCAAGTACGGGTGAGAATTATGGCTACATGTAGATTGAAACAGAAGACTGTTGCGAGCCTCAAACAATGCAACATACGTACAACATTAATTGCTTTATTTTTGTTTTCCCATATCATGGTTGCAGCATGCAAATCAGCTCAGTCTCCCTTTAACTTTTTTGAAACGAATGAAGATATTAGACATTTAAATTTTCCCAAAAGGGTGAAACCGAGTGTAGAGGGTTGAGGCAAGTCAGAATTGTATAATTTTTTGACGAAGTTCAGGAAAAGGGGATCTAGGGGTCGTTTGGTTCTATCAAACTCCTTTAGATATGCGAAATAAGAAAATTAATGCATATAAATAAGATGGTACATTTATATCTGTCCTTACACAGCCAATTGTGCCTCATATGAAATTCATGTGAAATTTACATGAAAGTTCACATGAAATTTATGTGAAACGAGCACGAACATGAAATTTACTTGAAAATTTTCACATGAAATTCATGTGAAGATTTTTACATAGATGTTATTTGAATTCATTTTCCTGTGAAGGTCAATTAGAAAAATTAATGTGAAAATCATGTGAAGCAAATTTATGTGACATTCATGTGAAATATTTTTCACATAAATCTTATGTGAAATTTATATGAATTTTACACGAACTTTCATGTGAAATTTACATGATGCTCATTTTATATGAATTTCATGTGAAGCACAATTGGCTGTATATATCTTCGCGAGCCAATGATATTGATACGCCATGCTCCTCAAATATTTGAGCCGTGCTCCTCCAATACATAAGGAGCACGGCGTATCAATACCATTGGCTCGCGAAGATGCTGTCCTCAAGGAAGAACCGTCTATAGACACCATACAATATCATACCGTATGAAGAGAAATTGTCGCTTTGCGTGCACTATTGGCTGTATACATCTTCGCGAGCCAATGATATTGATACGCCATGCTCCTCAAATATTTGAGCCGTGCTCCTCCAATACATAAGGAGCACGGCGTATCAATACCATTGGCTCGCGAAGATGCTGTCCTCAAGGAAGAACCGTCTATAGACACCATACAATATCATACCGTATGAAGAGAAATTGTCGCTTTGCGTGCACTACGTCATACTGCATGTAACAACTCCCCCTGGATTAACGCTCCAAAAAGAAATGTGATGAGTGGATGAATTAATAGCACTTGATGGAGTTACATCTGTCCATTATGGAATTATTGATTATTGTATTAGAATCCCACAGGCAAGAATTATAAAATGACAATTACTAGTATCAGGGAAAGATCATCCAATGTCTGATTTATTCATAGGGGATTTTGTTCTCTCATAGATAGGAATCTTCATTGCCATGTAACATTGACCAGATTTGGGTAAATGGCAATAAGTTATTATAGATTTTACTTGGACAATAGATAGCCTAGATCCCATGGTTGTGTTGCATAATATATTATTCATGCTAAACAGAACAGTTTAATGTTTACTTACTGAAAGACATAGGACAAGAAGTCTGAAAGGCAATAACACTGAAAGAGGATGAGATGAGAGTTGATTTTTTCAAAGAAAAAAATCAAGTAGCCAAATAAAACACATTCTATACAGAGAGTTTTTATGTGTAGTCTTTTGTGTCGTTTTTTGTGTTTCTATGTCGTATTTGACGTACACGTTCCTTTCCCTTTCATTTCTCTCGCTGTGTTTGTCTATTCTGTGTTCTTGTATGCGGTGTTTTTGGTGTTTTGCTAGCTGTGTTTGTCTATTCTGTGTTTTTGTATGCGGTGTTTTGGTGTTTTGCTAGCTGTGTTTGTCTATGCCGTGTTTTGGTGTTTTGCTTGCTGTGTTTGTCTATTCTGTGTTTTTGTATGCGGTGTTTTGGTGTTTTGCTAGCTGTGTTTGTCTATGCCGTGTTTTTGGTGTTTTGCTAGCTGTGTTTGTCTATTCTGTGTTTTTGTATGCCGTGTTTTGGTGTTTTGCTAGCTGTATTTGTCTATTCTGTGTTTTTGTATGCCGTGTTTTGGTGTTTTGCTAGCTGTGTTTGTCTATGCTGTGTTTTGGTGTTTTGCTAGCTGTGTTTGTCTATTCTGTGTTTTTGTATGCGATGTTTTGGTGTTTTGCTAGCTAAGTTTGTCTATTTTGTGTTTTTGTATGCCGTGTTTAGGTGTTTTGCTAGCTGTGTTTGTCTATTCTGTGTTTTTGTATGCCGTGTTTTGGTGTTTTGCTAGCTGTGTTTGTCTATTCTGTGTTTTTGTATGCGGTGTTTTAGTGTTTTGCTAGCTGTGTTTGTCTATTCTTTGTTTTTGTAAGCGGTGTTTTGGTGTTTTGCTAGCTGTGTTTGTCTATTCTGTGTTTTTGTATGCGATGTTTTGGTGTTTTGCTAGCTGTGTTTGTCTATTCTGTGTTTTTGTATGCCGTGTTTTGGTGTTTTGCTAGCTGTGTTTGTCTATTCTGTGTTTTTGTATGCGGTGTTTTGGTGTTTTGCTAGCCGTGGGTGCTGCCACCGAGTCTGGTTGGAGATCCCCCCTCCTTCTTCCTGTCTTTCACTCTTTTCCTTGGACAATGAAAATAGTCAATCAGTTTCTTACAATCTTGCATCGATGTGCATGAAAACACATGATTTTGGTACCATAATGTACATGTACTGGAGCATCCAAACCCTACATTTCTCTTCGAACTTTGGAGAAAATATCGATCTGCTTATGACATTTATTTTGTTTCTCTTTCTGGTCAGGTCCCCGGATATATGCTCACAAGTATTATATAATACTGGATCCGAAAGTTTTTGATGCCTCGAATGTCTATATTGCAACGAAGTGTGAAATTTCCTCTGAAAGAAATAAGTCGTAACTTTGTCGTCTTGTGCATCAATGAATTCAATGAATATGTCGAACGTACTCAATGAATTGAGAATGTGTTTGACTTTTAGGCAAAATAGAACCCCCTCTGAATAAACGCCATCTGAATGAGAGTCGCCTACCGTCAAATTACAGCATAACATGCCTCGCTGTGCATTTACAAATCATTAAATAGAGAGTTAGTAGACCAAAATTAGATTTATTCAAGTGATAGTATTAGATAGAACAACTCGCCTTTATATGAAAAGGACCTTTAACTTTATTCTGTTGACACTTTTATTTCCTGACAATGGGATAAAAAATAATCGTGTAATTCCTTTTCAAAATAAAGTCAGTCCTTTGATATAGAAGCCTTTTTGTCCGTTCTGACTGAGGGCGCAATGTGCATTTATAAATCGAAGCAATTGCATAATTATAAATAAAAAGACAAACAACAACAACAAGCAAAAAACGAAGCAAAACGAAACAAACACGGACTGAGCAAACTGGCTCTTTCCTCTTTTCGTCGGTTACTGTTTTTAGCACATCCCATTTGGCTGTGCCTCTATAAACGTCCCCATGCGTCAGTCTTGTTTCCAATCCAATATGACTATTGAAAATCAAAACATTCTTAAACATAAAATATATGTTGTATTTTGTCCCTGGTTCATTGCTATAAATGTCTAGCTAGGATATTGAAATTGGTGATCTGTGTAACAGTTGCTACGATAAAGAATCGCGAGACTATACAAGTACTTAAATACGCACAACCACTTACTACAAAATACAGCATACACACGCACACAGAAAAAGATATTGTGCACAAAATACATCATGATAAAAATAGATAAAACACCAAAGAGCGTTTAAACGCCGAAAACAAAAAATACTATACACAACAAAAGGACAGTCACTCACTTATACAGGAATAAGTACAAGAGACAAAATGAACACTAAAAGGCACTTAATGTACCTTGAAAAGACAAACAATGACGACGGACAGAAGAATGTGGTACATGCATGTACAGCTGCACATGCATCACATGTGACAACACAATTAGACATCACGGAACGCCAGGAGCTGACTTTACTAGGCAATCATTCAGAGACACTTTAAGTAGTTACATACACATATAATATCCGAACTTCCAATTCGGACTTATACAATAGGTTTCCACCTATCTGATCCTTTGTCCCTTTATCTTGGTCAATATTGACTGACCATGATCAGAGATTAATCTGGTGTGAAACACGACGTTAACAAGCGTAATACTGACCGTTACATACATTGTCACTAGTAGGTCTGCCCAGATACCTGGGAATTCAGTTTTTAAGAGGACTCCACACAGTGTCTGATATTGTGCTACCAAAATTTGTCCCTAATTTTTATGTTTTAGAAGTCCCGTCGCCACAGTTTGACAGTTTGCAACTTTTCAGGATATATCGATGGAAGAGTGTGCGTACATTGAATTTTATACGTGTCTCTGAATAGATTCTTCATAAAAAATTTTACCCGCTCACTCTTGCAAAGTAGATATATGGAAATTTGAAATAAAACTAGTTGGCGCTCCACTGAACTATTGAAAAAAAATTCTCCATTTTGAATTTTTGAATTATTTAAAGTACCACTGATGAGGATTGGTAATCTGAAACATGACTGCCTGGTGTACAGTATTTAGTAATTTCTGTCTATAAAGCTGCTTTCTGGCAACAGGAGTTGGACACTTTGTTTTTCGTATACTTTTATGTCAAATACAGCATAAACAAGCTGAGAAAACAATGAACAATGCAGAGACGTTCATCATTTGTATCAATCAAAAATATCTTATGGATTTCCCATGTATGAATACATAGAAACTTTCTTGTAAGCCTGGTAAACTTTGTACTTGTACACAGTTTTTCGATAAAGCTCATATCAAAAGAACGCTGACAACAGTTTCTTTTTTCCATCTTCCGTTTTGACAAGAAAAAAAAAATACAACAAATATCCATAGTAATCATGCAGAGTAAAACTGAGATGGACAACAGCCATCTGTGATGCTGACATGATCAACAAATGATACCCTTACAGACAAAGGGCGGGAACAGTGTTGGCCAGTATCAGTTACTACTGTAAAGATAATGGAGATGACCACACATGTGGTCAGGGGCAGATGAAGAATATATGTATTGTAATAGGTGATAAATTCATAATATCCGATCTTCATCGCTATCCTTTTGGCCGTCGTCGTCATCATCGTCGTCGTCATTCTCCTCTTCCTCCTTATCGTTATATTATTAGGTACAAAGTATGGTTTCATGAAACGTTATTTAGATATTTTCCTTTAAAATATGTGATAGCCTTATTATCTTGGTTTTACACAAATTTATGAATTTTGTTAAAAGATCCTCTCAAGACCTATAAACGATATCTTCTTACATGGAACATGACACCTGTTATTTGAATCCATATTCATAATCTGACATTGAAGTGAAAAACTCATTAGAGTTGAATAATTTGGATCCGCCCCTTGTAATGGGTGGTGCCATCTCTCTTTCTATTTCATGTGTATCAGATATGCCAAGTAAATATTTCAGCTCTCTCTATTGTTATTTTGTGTCAGCGAACAAAGCCTTAGGTTCACAAAGTTAATACATCTTGACATACAAAGATACCGTGTAGTGCTGGTGTTTTTAATATTCTGAAAAAAAAATCATTCGTACGATATTTTGTACCGGTCCGCCCACATTCTTCTCGTTTTTCGTGAGACTGTGATGAAAATTATAAGAATGGCAAACTTCAATTACGAAGGCATTACTGTCTGCATCATCATCATCATTACTGTCATGCATCATCATCATCATCATCAGCATCAGCAGCAGCAGCAGCAACAGTAGCAGCAGCTACATCATCATCATCCTCAGCAGCAGCAGCAGCAGTAGCAGCGACAACATTATCATCATCATCATCGTCGTCGTCGTCGTCGTCCTTCTGCTGCTCCTCATCATCATCATCAGCAGCAGCAGCATCGTCATCATCATCATTATAGTCATCGTCATCACGATCATTATTATCAATATCCATCATGTGGTGAGTTTCGTTACGACGTCGATGGCAATGTTGACGACGATAACTTTTCATTATTCCTCCTCCTCCACCTCCTCCTCGTCATCAACATTATCTCTTAAATCAAAATCATTCTTGTCATTGCGACTTCGTCAAAGTTCTACCTTGAAGACAATGTATAAACACATTATTTTCCTTCACCGAGATATTCGAAACTAAAACTCGTTCAAGCAGAAAAATCTTTCTTCCTTTCATGCTGCCAAATCTTTTCTCGAATCATGATTGTGTAACTACTCTGAATCGATTGACATCCAGATCGTGATGCCTTGAAAAGTTGATTGGGTAAAAAAAATCTAAACTTTGAAAGTAAATAGAGAAAGAAATCTCTTTGCAGCATTCCACGTGTGAAAAGACATAAAAAGAATGATGAATGAGAGACTGGATGCAATTAGGCGGACACAAGAAACAAGTTGAATGTGTAAAAATATATGTAATGCAAAATGCATCAAGTCTTTACAAGCACCATCATCATGATCATTTGCTTCTTATCTATCTACATTGTGTAATTCAAACATTCAAGATTTCTTCAGTTTTTGGCAGATTTCGATGTCATGCTGTTTCCATCATCATGATAATTCACCCATTCATTTGAATGAATTCAATTAGTTATTTCATATTTCTTCATTTTGAATTGTACTACTGGTAGTATATATACGCCATATACACACAGAGTTTCATTCATTTTTTTTTTTCGAAGAAGAGAAATTACACGATAAGTTTCAGTTCTTGCACATGTCTATAGAAATATAATGCTGTAAATAAAAAGAAAATACGTATGTAAATGCGAAGGGTTGCTTACTTTTTGATGGTATCACATCTTTTCAATTTAAGAGTCTGACATTGCTGTAAATCACAAAGTACTTCAGAAATGAGTTATATAAGTTTCTCTTGTATATGTACGTACCAGAATAACCCCACAAAGCGAAATTATTTTTATCAAATCGACTACATATCAAGAATGTTTTAGCTCAACTGAGGGATTTTACCACTAACCAGTATGTTTTACTATTTTTCTCAGTTAACAATTTTTCTCAGTTGAACGGACATATATAGGCACTTCTTTCTTTCTTTCGTGATAGCTTATCATTCGTTTTTCTGACTGCTTGATGTCACCATATAGCGAGAAGGTCTTTAATTAATTTGTTTAAATACACAAGCTGTATGTCTTTGCAGATCTCTATATAAGGGAAAGTAATGTGCACGCAATCCGGATATGCAACTAAAGTAGTATAAAGCGAGTGACCGCCAGCAGTCGACGCCGGGTGCACACTTGTCCTCCTAACTTTATGTATTGTTATTCATGTTTCATGCTTTGGTGTGTCTTGTTCGTTTCATTGTTAGACCGTAAGGTGTGATTGTTTTTGCTTGTCTCGTTGACCCCCGTTTTTGTTGCAGTTGTTCTAACTGATGTTGAACGTCTTAAAATTCATCATTTAATAACAGGTAAATTTGCAGCATGGACCAGACATGCACGTTTCGGTTACTTAACCCTCGTCAGTGATCCTCAATATAAAAATGTAATATGGCCAAAAAGTGTGTAAGTTATGTCCAAAAACGTACCGACAGACGTACAAATGTAGCAGGATGGATGGTGTATGCTGCTACAGGACGTATGTTTTAGAAATTTTAAGAAATTTTGATAACAGAAATTTATATTCTAATGCACTCCGTTTGTAACGCGCATTCTGATTGGCTAAGCGATTAAAAAACTGCAAGGGGATTCACGTTTCACTGCAGTTTTTGCTATGACGTCATTCGTTGCTATGGCGACGTCGTTAAAAGCAGACGTTTTCTAGCTTCTTACTGACCAAAGCATTAGAATAGGGTTACCATACTGATGTTTTACAAAAACTGACAGGGTATCGGCGAATCCCCTGTCAGAAATATCCGTTTTACCGCTCGGCTAACGCCTCGCGGTAAAACTCAATTTCTGACAGGGGATTCGCCGATACCCTGTCAGTTTTTGTAAAACACACGCATGGTAACCCCTAAATGCACAACCCCAATAATTCAATGAGATGCAACTATTGAAAGGAACGTGCTGCATTTCGTATGTTAACACTCGTGACGTCACAATGCATAAGATCTAAAGAAACATGCCACGACGGCTGTTCTAACCTGCAAACTGAACCCGCGGTGATCTGAATTTTAACGTCACCCTTTACGTAGAAAATGCAATTTCAGAAGACAAGAATGAAACGGAGAACTATGGTGGATATAATATAGAGTAAGTGTCATAATTTGTGTTTTGTTACGGGTATACAACACACAGCAAGTGCATTTATCGCATGAAATGCACTAACGCGCATTACATGTACGATAAATGCACTTGCTGTGTGTTGCATGCCCGTAACAAAACACAAATGAAGACACTTATTCTCTATTTGAATGCGTTGAAGAAACGATCAACCGAAGTTGGTCGAACTTGGCTACATGTGCCCTCGGGGACTCCTGGTCCACCAGCAGTGACGTTCGGTATTTTGTTGCATCCTCTAAGTGTGTACCGCTGTGATTAGTGTAGAATAGTCTTGTTGGAGATTCATAGTATATCCTTGGAAATGATGTTAAGTTCTCATGGCTTTCTAATTGTGGCCTTGGAAATGATGTTAAGTTCTCATGGCTTTCTAATCTTTTAATTTTAATGCAAATGTAGTGAAATGAAATGTCCTATGTGCAGTGTTGTTTGCAGTATAAAATACATTGTATTTCGTATAATATTATTTGTTTCTAAGAGTGTTGTTCTAAAATGGCCTGAACATGGAACCTAAGACGTTGGCTTTTTCTTCTTTAATTCATACAATTTTCTAAAAACAATTTTTTTTGCATAAGGGTATGCGTGTTTAAAGAGGCATGGAAACTTGATGTTAGTTTCGTATGACTCTTTGCCCTCGAACGTATTAAACTTAAGAATTCAACAGCAAAATAAAGCCAGATGTAGCCGATGCCTTCAAGATTTTTTGGAAAGCATGTTTTGGCAATGAAGAAATATATTGGATGAAATTGAGTAATATATCGCAATCGTTTATCTTTGAACCGATTTACAAAAGAACATTCGCAAAGGATAGCTGAGGCCAAAACCAGCGACAGGCGACCCAAATTGTCGTGGTACTTTGAGTGCAGTCTGTAAAAGATGTTTCATCTTGTCAGTCTTCGAAATTGATATGTTTCTGGTATTTATATAGAGAGCATGAAATAGATTACCAACGGCAGCAGCTAATGACTGTGTGGTACATGTTCAAGTTTACATTCTATTCATTACATCATGCAGATCAATTCTGTGCTGAAAGTTGGCATACCACAAGACAGGAGACCTTGATGGCGTTGTCTCAAATTCTTTGTGTGGCAATGCAGCACAGACAAATGTTATAAGCAAGATTTGCTCATTTCCTTCTCGCTGCTATGTATTCATCGATTAGATAGAGGAAATAATTTCAGCATGACTTTGTTCTACAAAGAAGTTTCTTATTGGTTTGGTTTGATATACGAATTGAGCATTCCATTCAAGTGTTCTGATGATTGACTTCAATATTTTAATAGAGTTCGAGAATAAGGGTTTTCATAATTCTTTTAAAATAATACGGTAGTGTTCCAACTCTATACCTTCTTGAAGAAAATTTCAAACCAAATTTCATGCAGCAGACACGTGTTTCGAATATTAACAGCAATTCTCTGTAAGAACCAAAGAATTTCAAGACATGTTGGCAAGGCATGTCATGGATTTTTGAGATGTTTGGTATGGAGTTCAATATGAAGTACTAGTATGTATATCAACCCAATTTTCTTCAAAAAGGTTGTCGTTGTCATGGTAACCCTGTCTGAAGTTTAAAAAATCGGGAAAATCTATAGGACGAGGCATATTTGTAGGCATCGTTACCATGGAAACATGTACTTTTTTAACCTGAAATTGCTTTGATTATTTTCTTTTAATCCTTATTATTATGCATATTTGTAAAGTTATTTACATTCATCTCGGATGAAATTGGGCCAAAACAGGGTATCAAAAGACTCTGTTTTGGGCACTTAAAGACCCTTTTTGCATGTTTTTACTGTTTTGCATGGTTGAAAATTTCATAAAAGCACCAATTTTTGAAGTCCAAATTCTAGTTATCCAATTAGTATCATCTTTGAACTATACCTTAATATAAAAATTAATTCGGCTATTTTGTCCTTTTATATGCAAAACAGCATCAAATTTAGACTTATAGAAATTTCGGCTGAAAGGTTTCCATACGACGAATTTAAACACAACCTCTATCAAACTACGCATGATATTGGAACTGAAGTTCATGTATACATCTATCAGAGGCGTTTTAATATAAAAATGACCATGAAAATATTTCAAGGTCACCCACTGAATTTCCAAGGTCATTAAACTTTAAGTGACCAGATTTGACGAAAAATCCAATTTTTTCATAAAATGAAGGTGCCAATATTTTAGAAACCTTGAAATATTGAACTAAACAGTTATTTGCCATAAAATGAGTTATGTATCACTGATTTCTTAAAACTATAGATAACGTTTCTTCACATCTTCGAATATCTAAATTCTTGGTGAGTATTTTGATAAAAAAGGGACGAAATCTGTATTTTCTTGGTTTTTTTTTATGAAAAAATATTTTCCTATTAAATTGCTCCAGTCCAATGTATTCTAAGATTTTTCTTTTTTATATTCATGTGCTTTCATAATGAATATGTCCTATGAAAATATTCCAAAAAAAAATACATTAGAATCGGTAACAAAAAAAAAAAAAAATAATAATAATAATAAAAATAAAATTAAAAAAATCAATATTTTATGCAAAATTTGAGTCTCAAAGTATAAATGAACTTGAACATCAAGCCAATGACCTTGAACATTTTAATTGTTCTTATGTAAAAGATCTATGTCATATCTATACATGCATACATTTTGACCATCTTATGTAACTTTAAAGAGGAATAAAATCAATTTCAAAGATAATATGAAACAAGCAAAAATGTCTAATGTTGCCATGGTAACGGTCTTTGACGACAGAATTTAGGTAAAACTCTTAAATAGCCCACTCCAATAAACATATATTTCCTTTGATGAAAATTACTGGTCTCCTATTGGTGCCTTTTGTGATATTTAAGATTGAAAATGGTAAAAAACACACTAAATTGGCCCTTATTTTTACCTATTTTTCGTTAATACAATAAGCTTCCTGTAATAAATATCACATAACTAAGTGTACTAAGTAAGAATGGAAGTAAGGAAGAATAGATTATATAAAGATGAACAAGCTGTTACACTGGTATCCATGGCAACGGAGTCTCCGGAGCTGGCTTATTTCATGGTCCCAAAAGTGCTATAAATAGAATGACCTCGTTACCATGGCAACCAGATGTCACATTGGCCGAAAAGTGTTATTTTCATGGTCAGTACCTAATATATACCCATTATACCGAAAATCATCAAAATCCATGACATGCCGTGCCGATCGATTTTGGTCCTTACAGAGAATGGCTATCAAATTCTCATCAGTAATGCTTCCAGCCAAAATGCTTTTCATAAGCAACCTAAATTCATTTCACTAGCGCCCTCTGGTTTTATTTTTAGAATTCAAATTTCTGCATATACTTTACAGAGAGGACGCGGCTCAAAATTTCCTGTAGGGTCAATTTCAGTAGCATATCCAAATAAATTTATGTTAAAAATAGCATTAGAGGGATGATGCTAAGATGTAAAAAACACCAAGAAAATACTAAAATAATAAGAAAAAGTGTGCCAGCTTAACGCAAATTTAAGAATGTCGATGTGAGGTAAAATCGAACCAATGCAACTGTCGAATTCTTAAAATTATGCACAATGAGTTTGCGAAGTGTTTTAATCGGCAAAATGCCTCAGCTGCGAAAATAAAATCAAACAAAGAAAAAAAAATTGAGCAAGTACCTTTAATCCTGTTAACCACACAAATAGTGTTCCTAAACAACTACTTTTACAGATTCATGATTCCTGGTAATGGGTTTCATGATAATGCACATAAAAACAAAGTGCCTTCGCCATAAACACTTTCTACGAACTAAAAAGCACTAATTATCTGACTGGATGTTGAAGACGATGAAGGCAGGTGATACCAACTAATTAGTGTAAATGTATAAAGTTGAAACATTTGCCATGTTTACTTACTATTATAATGCATACTGAAGAGAGAGAGAGAGAGAGAGAGAGAGAGAGAGAGAGAGAGAGAGAGAGAGAGATTTGTCACAGTTGATTACATCCTCTATCAACAGGAACTAAATTCTCGATATTTCTAGCTCATTTGTGTTTGGCAAGTTTTTCTAACACCCTCTGCGTATCAGTTTACGAATAAAGTGCAAAATAAAAAGAGAAATGAAAGAAGAATTGCGCCGTCTATCACCGTTTATTATCTGTTTTACTATAAAGACGAACAGCGGGATGTGTAATTACCTATCTGCCAGAACTCTCTAGATATACACAGATATGTTCCATTAAACGTCCATCACAAACTTATAGATTACGCGATACACATACAAAGCAGCTGCTTCTATAGTTATGTCACAGAACGGCTGACGTTTTGGATATTGTTGTACCTAAATGTTAGCTTAAAATGTGCATCTTGAAGAAATTACATCTGCATTTGCAGTTTACCTGAAAGAATTCATTTTTCGCTGCAAAAACGCGAATCCTATTATTGATATTTCATGGCAAATAATCGTATCGACGAAAGCAAATTTCAGAGCTTCGACCATAATCAGACGCCACGGAGAGAAATGCCATGATATACCCTCTTGATATCTAATTGTTTTCTTAATGTTCACTAGAAGAAGGTATCCGGATTCAGAGGCCTAACCTTCCATAGTTAATGCTTTTTAATCTTGTTGGTACTGAATAATGAAAAAGATTCCACAGTCTGAGTCTGCGGATGCCTATATGAATTCATATCTGAGCTGAAGCAACAGGTATTTAAGTTTTCAGCTTTTTTTATCACCTACTGAGATCATGAGGATTGATCATCCGAAACATGTATATCCGGTGCACCACATTGAAAGCTTTTGTCCAGAATGCTGCTCTTGGACAGCAGAGCTAAGAACACTTTGTTTTCTTTGTACATGTAATCAGAAGGATCGTATCCGACTCGCTGAAAGACAAAGCCTTAACTTTGTTTCTGGGACAACGCTGAGTTTCAGACAGACCATTTTCTTCGAAAAGAAAAGGGAAAATGTCGAAAGATTACATATCTGATCGAATTTTCAATGAAAACCCCTTTATCAATACGTATGTATAAACTGTGTCCTATAAAGATAAAACCAGAGGACAATGTATACAATTCTCTTGGCACCTTGGTAGCATACACTACCAGACAAGCCATAATCTCACTCATAAACCATAGATCCGCTTGCTTATAGGGACATTCATATAGATCTAGAATATTTGAAGGCAAGTTAACTGAGCAGTGATTTCGTATAATGAGGGTCGACTAAGCGACTCACACAGGCTTATCAAGCAGATGATGTTTAGTCCTTGGTCGGAAATATCACCGCAGTATCATCGTTCTTAATAGGTATCATTTGTAAATATACAAATGTATCAGACAGAATGACCCTTCTTGTCCAGAATATCTAAGCACTGAAGAGGAACCAGTATAGTACTAGTATCTTCTTACAATGGCACATGTAGCCAAGTTCGATCAACTTCGGTTGATTGTTTCTTCATTTCTAGGAATTTTCTTCATGAAAGTATAGAGTTGGAACACTTCCGTATTATCATTATAAACACTTACATGTATTTCATGCTGCAGTGTGGAGCAGTTAAAATCGTTCCCCGTGACCTGATGTTTAGAAGTGTATTAATTACTTCTTTCCAGCTCTTTCGCCAGAAGGAAGCTTTGTTTTGGCCCTTTATCGACATCATAGATATTATTTTGCTATTTCTAAAACATGGCATTTCATTCAAAACTATCACCGAAACTAAAGGAGGTTAACATATTAGTACCATCCCTTCAATGCTATATTGAACTTATATTTTATTTGGATATGCTACTTAATCGACCCTGAAGGAAATTTGGAGCCGCGCACTCTCTGTAAAGTAAATGTGCAAATCAAAATTCAAAAAGTAAAAGAGGGTGCTACTGAAATGAATTTTGGTTGCTCTGCTGGAAGCATCACTGATGAGAATTCAATATTCAAAACACGTGTCTGGTGCAGAAAAATTGGTTGGAATTTTCTTCATGAAGGTATAGAGTTGGAACACTTCCGTATTATTCACTTTGGATGGAAGCAATACTGATGAGGATTTAATATCCAAAACACGTGTCTGGTGCATTCGTTTGAAATTTTCTTCGGAAGGTATAGAGTTGGAACACTTACGTATTATTAAATAAACACTTATTTCCTGTTGCAGTGTGGAGCAGTTCAACTCGTTTCCCGTGACATGGATGTTCCTTAAGTGTATTACTTCTTTCTAGCTCTGTCTCCTGAAAGAAGCTTTGTTTTAGGTTTTTATCGATTTGACGTCATGCATATTATTTTGCTATTTCGAAAACTTGTCATTTCATTGAAAAATATCATCGAAATTAAAGGAGGTTAACATCTCAGCACCATTATTCCTATGCTATTTTGAACATAGTTTTTATTTGTTTATACTACTGAATCGACCTAGCTTACAGGAAATTTGGGGCCGCGCAATTTGCAAATTGCACAAATTTAAATTACAAAAATATAACCAAAATGAATTTTGGCTGTGTCTAAAAATTACTCAGGATGGAAGCATGTTAAACGTCTTCAAATTCGAAAACTTGTCATTTCATTCAAAACTATCACCGAAATTAAAGGAGGTTAACATCTTAGCACAATCCCTCCGATGCTATTTTGAACAAATATTTTATTTGGATATGCTACTGAATAGACCCTACAGGAAATATGGAGCCGCGCACTCTCTGTAAAGTAAATGTACAAATCTAATCTAATTCAAAAAGTAAAAGTAAAATTTTGATGGCTCCGCTGGAAGTATCACTGATGAGAATTCAATATTTGAAACAGGTGTCTGGTGCAGAAAAATTGGTTGGAATTTTTTTCATGAAGGTATAGAATTAGAACACTTCCTTATCATTCACTTTGGATGGAAACAACACTGATGAGGATTTAATACCCAAAACACGTGTCTGGTGCATTCGTTTGAAATTTTCTTCGGAAGGTATAGAGTTGGAACACTTCCGTATTATTAAATTATCACTGATGAGGGTTTAATGACAAATATGGATAATGACCATATCCCTGTATAAAGCACAAAATCGATAATTCAGAAAATCACAAACCAAAGGCATACTAAATCAGGACAAAACAGGAACCAAAGCAAACAAACAAAAAAACTCCACCACATGAAAAGAAGCGAGCTCCCGATATGGGAGTGAGACCAGGCCCCGCCGTCACCAACCTCCCTCAACTCCTCCCTCACCCTCAAATCTGAGTTTTCCCCTCAAATCCCCATTTTCTCACTCAAGTCACCGTCACCACTAAAATTTGAGTTTTCCTCAAGGCTGATATTTGAGGAAAAAACTCAAATATTTGAAGGAGCTTCTTAGCTCCCTCAGCTTTTCCCTCAAGTACATACCAAAACTTGAATTCCTTGTAAGATGATAAGAAAGGACAACCAGAGTTATTTTATACAGCTTTATGTTAAAATATACAAAATAACTCGGGCTGAAATGCTTTGTTTACTTCATCAAATCGCCGCGCCTCTACTTTCAACTTTCTTCGTTGTCATTAGTAACGCGAATAGACATCTCTAACGCTAACATTTAGTACTTCGTTCTAGTCGTATCTTGAAAAACAGCGAAATTATACATGTATAGCTTTTTAAAGATACAGTGTACTTGAAAATAGATTTTATTTAAAACGTAAAATTTATTCCAAAGGGTCTAGAAAGAGGAAATAAGGAGCCATAAAAAGTTTTATTTGAAAATATATGATAACGACCATAATACGGTATTGTCGAATTTGTAAAAGTTGGTCTATTGAAAAAAAAATCAATACACTGTAGGTGGCGCCATTGGAATGAATTAGAGCTGCGCACCCTAAATTCTAAATGACGTTTTTAAACGGCTATAACTGCTAATGTATACGTTATATCCACCTGAATGAAAATGTCAATTTATAATTATGAGAATGTATACTTTCATATGAAAAAAAAAAAAAAAAAAGATTTTGCATTATCAAATTTTGTAAAATTAATTAATTTTCAGGGACACCGGCCGTACCTTTAAAATAGTCTATATTATACCAAAAAATCCAGGGAGGCGAAAGGGAGGGCTTACTGCCTGTAGATATGTATACAATTTTGTAAAACTATGTGTACCAAAAAAAAATTAACTTGAAATATTAAGATTAATGTGGAAAATGTTGCGTTCCAAAAAAAAAAAAAAAAAAAAAAAAGTTGAGCCGGCCTGGGGACTATCGCGCTACTAATCAATCATATAGCTTATTCAAAAAGGTATATACATGTAATCTTAAATGAAAACTAATCTTAGGCATAAAAGTATAATTCAGAAGAACTTTGCTTTGGAAAGGAAATATTTCTGATGCCAAACAGGGATTTTTCAAGGTCATTTTGTGGCCGATTATCAGACTCATTCGCATTCCCAAAAAGGCCGTTTTCCGAAAATTTTAAGAATTTAATTCTCCCAAATTGAAACTTCACGATGTATATACAGTTCAGTCATATAAGAGACTAATTTTAATATCTATCAAAATGCAGTGTTGCCCCTCGTCATAGATTTACCCTAGAATATTTGCAATGTATATTATTTTGATATTGTATAGAAGGAGATAATACCAAAAAAAAAAAAGAAGAAAGAAATATAGTTTTACATTTCAATCAATTTCAAGTTAGATCGTAGCTTTTATAAGATAGAAAGATAATTACAAAAACCAAGCGCGGATTTTTAGAGTGGGTTGTGTTAAGGACCCCTCTCTGGTATTGCAAAATTATCCTTATTTTTACCGTTTTTACGAACAATTCCTTTCAAAATCAAATACTACCCCCCCCTTCCCTCCCTCGTCGGTCTTGACTCTTCTAGAAAGATTCTAAATGTGTCCATAAAAATAACATAGTGTACATACATTAATGTACATATGTACTTACATGTTAATTGGAAGAGGTCGTTCTCAGATGCTAAGTACAGCTTGTATAGTGTATTTTGGAGGACATTGCTTCTGATTTTTTGGGGGAGGAGGAAGCTTAGATTTTTTTCTTGATGAGACGAGTTTAGTCTAAGGGAATTATATAGGCGATTTGATGACATTTCATTCAATATTCGATGTAAAACCTACGACAATGACTCAAATTATATGGCTTAAATTTGAAAATATGATACATGCATGGTTATAAAGAAAGATTTTTTAAAATATCTCGCCTTAACCGCATAACAAATATCATGGCCATACTAGTATTGTTTTTGTCTTGTCTGCTTATTTGTCCGTTTGTCCTTCCAAATCTTTAACATTGACCATGATTACGTCTGAACCATAACGGACATATTTCATATGTGTTTGGCATATGGCAAGACTGTTCAATTGAAAAGTTGACCTCATGACCTTGACCTTGGAGTACATGTATAACCTTCTTTTAGGAAAATACACTTAGTCTAATGATGATGTATTATCTCCGTAATCTTTTTAGATAGATGTTTTATTTGTACATTTTCATGCGACAAGCCTTAATTGACACAGAGCGTGCATACAGTGATGAGCTACGGACTTAGTTTCTTTTTTGAAGTTGATATATTGATCCATATTTGAAAAGATTTATCTCACTTATATTTGTAATTTTCATTGTTTTATAACTTATCCAGGTTTTTTTTTATTAATGCAACTCTGTAATAGATGCATGTAGTTGCATTTTACTTGTTAATGTATCTGAATGTTCAGACATTTTTAAAAGAATTGCAACAATTAATACAAACCAAAACGCGCGAAAAACTTCATATTATTTACAGAGAATAGTAAAACTTTAATAACATGATTAATTAAGAATAATTATACACATTGGGTGTGGTTTGTATTATTTTGACTTTGTATTAAAAACCCCGCGAAATCGCATTTCGAAAATTTTACCCTCAACTTTGAGTTGTGAAATATCTCCCTCAACTGAGTGGATCCTCAAAATGAGTGGTGACGGCGATTTGAGTGGAAAACTCAGCTGAGGGGCCCTCAGTTGAGTTTTCCTCAAGGATTTGAGTTGAGTTTTTGATTTGAGGGAAAATCAATTTTGGTGACGGCGGGGCCAGGTGCTCAGGAAGAGTAAGCATCTCCAGCTTGCATGCAACACCCGCCGCTTCAATTTGGTAGAAACATCCGGTTACTTACATTTCGGAAGACATAGAGTACAATCTTTTGGTTGGATGGTTCAAATGGTCTATGACAGTATATTATCCACCATTCTGGAGAGTGGGACATCATAGTGTATGACGAGTTCCCCATATCGACCGTAGAACTTCCTCAAAGACGATGTTAGTCGGTCACAAACATATCCCTGACTGAGAAGTTTATCTGAAAGACGCCTAGCTCTCAGAACAAAATCCGTATATTTGGTACTTGCTCTGGCATAGCGTATCAACTTAGATATGAACTTCAAGCTCCGAAGGATAGATACTTGCACTGGACTCTGGAGATTGTTTGTTAGACGAAGTGGTTTTTCGTCTTTCTTTATGGAGCTGTGTCCTTGTGTCCGTATGTTTGTCCGATTTTTGCTTTCGCGTGAGAAAGTTCTGTTACGTATTTTTCAAAGAATTTGTAAGCCTTTCGATTTCGATATTTGGAATCTGATTCGGCTTGTATTTGACCTTCTTTCACTGATGACGTACGTACGTACTATGCAGATACTTGGTATCATATCCTTCTACTTTCAGAGAAACTAGGACAAATCAATATTATCACACCCATCCCAAAACGCATCGATAAGTAATTACATGCAAGGATGGGGCATATCAGTCATCCTTCATAGAGAATAAACCTCTTCAATTCTTACGACATCATTTAAATGTCCTTGATAAGTAATTACATGCAAGAATGGGGTATATATCAGTCATCCTTCATAGAGAATAAACCTCTTCAATTCTAGATTATACATACATATATACCATTGTTATTTTTTATTGTCTAGCATATAATGAAGAAAAGAACCTGTGTGTCAGACGCTTTAATTTCAGTCAAATTTATCAATTCATTTCCATTCATTTAATACAGAACAATGAATGGCAATGACGCATTAAATAGTTGGATCTCAGTTGATAAACCACAAGTTGACTCTACTCGTATGATACTGACAACATTCAGTTGAGAAGAGAAATATTATTTTCCCCTACTTCATCAAAGAAAAAAAGAAGAAGAAGAAACTGTACCGTGTGGCGCCGAATATCCATTTTGAATCTGCAAATTAGAAGGAGCTGTTAAGATAAGGGTTTGGTTTAGCCCTAAAATTAATCGAGTGCTTCTGGTCCGCTGTTTTGTATGTAGGGAAAAGTTGGTCAAAGTAAAAGTATATCTGAGGATTCCATAGAGATTTTTTACAGCCAATATATGTTGTAATACAAGAAATACCCATCAGTTTTCAGTCTCAAAGTCGAGAAGGCAAGGCAAAATTATAAGAATTTCCATTGGAACATTGGAACAGTTGTGAACCTCTGAATGAACAACATTCCGAAGTGAGACCAGGTGCCCGGAGAGAGTCAGCGTATCCTGAGTGCATGCAACACCAGTCGCAACAGCTCCATGGAAACCTGTCAAATTCGGTGATTGTCTCGATGTACATATTGATGTACATATCATGTAAAGATTTTTGTTTGGTGATGATGACAGCCATTCAATAGCAATCAAGAAAGCCACTGATCATATTGGATCTGGTATGCTTTCTAATATAGCGACCAAAGAATTTCCTCATTAATGACTTCAGTCAATGCGTAATATATCCCTGAATAAGTAGCTTACTTGCAAGTCGTCTGGCTTTAACGATGAAATCTTCATATTTGGAAACATGCCCTGGCATACAGTTTTAACTGCATGAGAAACAAATACGCCATAAGCAGGAGAAGACGGAATGTTGGTTCTCGTGACAGGGAGTTATGTGTAATGTAAACGTCTTCAAATTGAATAGCATGATTTAAGAACAGATAAATTGGCAACATGGACCAGACATGCACGTTTCGGGTACTTAAACCTCGTCAGTGATCCTCATATCTAAACAATGTAATATGTAAAAAAAAGTATGAAAGTTACTATGTCGAAAAAGCGTACCGAAAGACGTAGCAGGATGGGTGGGATATGATGCTACAGTACCCACGTTTTAGAAATTTCAAGAATTTTGATGACAGAAATTTTAGAATGCGTTGAAGAAACGATCAACCGAAATCGAAATTGGCTACATGTGCCCTCGGGGACTCCTGGTCCACCAGCAGTGACACTCACCAAGTAGTCTAAATGTAAACGTCTTCAAATTGAATAGCATCATTTAAGAACAAATAAATTGGCAACATGTAAGCTAAAATCATCAAGCTTGTCAAATAGTGAGGTGTTCAAATGGCCGTTTTAGTCGAAAAATAGAAGTATAGAAATAAATACAAGTACGAAGCGGATCTGTCGCTCTCAATATTTTCCTTGATCTCTAGCTCATGAAGATAGATTTCATTTAGATGACCCTTGAAGTTCGAATTATTGATGGACAACATGTCATCTATGTATCTGAAAGTAAAAATGAACTGAGATGCGAGCTGCTAATTAAATAATTCTCCCAGTCGAGAGCAAGGTCTGGATGAAATCAGCTTAGATTGAATATAAGAATAAGTCCGCAAGAAGTGGGGCGCAATTAATGTCCATGAGGATGCCATCTATTTGCTGGAATACAGTTTCAAACATCAATCACAAAGTCAAGCATCCGGATGATATCGTTTTCGGTATACTTTTTGTTTGAATCAGTGTTTTCCTATACGAAATAAGTATCCTCCCGCCCATATATGAGGTATTATTTTGTATCTCCTGTTATAATTACATTGGCCAGTCTGTTTTTGTGCTTTTGGTGTGGAATGGTAGAGTAGAGTGTAGAGATGTCGAAAAACTTTATGCTGGTAATATAATTGAAATTGAAGGCTTTTAAATTTTCCAAAAGTTCTAGGTTTTAGGATCCACATCTGATTGATTCCATTTCTGGAATATGAATGCTTTAAGGCCTTGCTTGATGCGAGTTAATATTTTCCTAAGTAAAATGGAAAGAGGTTTTGTTAAGCACCTTGACGAACCGGCGATGAAGCGGTGCTTGTAAGGATTTTGTGCATTTTGGGAATACAGTAGAGGGTAGTATAATAAAAGTCATCAGTATGAATATGAAAGGACTTTAGAACAGATTTGTGATTGTCAAAGTTTTCAGATACAGATTTTGTAAGTGTGTATGTTGCGTGTGAATGTAATATAGAAATGTAAATACTAGTAGTATAAATTGAAGAGGTTGTCGTACGTGTTATCGATATAGGAAACTTGATATTTATGTCCAGATAAACACACCATTTGTTACAGGTGTCACAGATGATCGTCCTAAGTCGACACCGATTGTCCATCGGTCTCGTTGGTATATGTATGTAGAAAGAAATAAAAGAAAGAAATTATTCCACGTAAATTTGATGTGATAATACATTGTGAGTGGAAAGCATCACATCCACGTGTGGTCCTTGGAAAGGTTATATTCACATCATTCAAAAAGTTAGCAAAACCAAGGGCTTACTTATTGTGGAAAAACAACAAAACACTTAACGAGGCTGAGTACAATTAGAAAAAATTGATGACGGTGAAATTTCAATTTCTTTTTCTTTAAATGATATTTGAAGTGCAACAAATAAATAGCATGAATCTAATTAAAATCTCTTCCTAAGTCGGCACCGTTTGCCCATTGGTCTCGTTGGTTTATGTGTAGTCATTTGTGTTTTATGTTTTTCTGTGATTTGACGTTCATTGTACTACTGCGTCTCTTTCTGTGCGTGTCATTTTTGTGTTTTACAGTGGGTGTTTTGGGAGGTTGCTGTTAATGCTGCAACTAGGTGTTGTTGGAGATCCCCTCCTTTCTTGCGTAGAAATATTAAAAATTTGAGAAAAATCGTTATTTTGCAGTAAAACTCCATAAGGTCTCATTGTAAGATGCCATTATCTTTGAGATGACCCCTACATAATACTGAACGGTCAACTTCTATTTTCTTTCCCATAAAATGAATTTTATAATACTGCAATTATATGATCCGAATTTAGTCAAAATACCTTGGGTAGAAGTACATCATTTTCTAATTAGACACAGCCTCGTTAAAGCAATTAAAGGGCATCCATATAAAATAAAAGTGAACATCGCAAGGAGGAGTAAGCAACTATACACAATGTAAGATGTCAATTAAGGGAGACTAAAAATGGAATCTACAAATGCACATGTATAAATTTCACAGTTCAAGATGAAACCATTTCTACTATTGAATGTCTTTCATTATTCTAGATTTCGTGACGTCGATTGTAATCCACAATTTTTCAGACTCTATTCAGGCAGAAAAGAAATTTGGAAAGGAGAAGGGCCACTAACCATCAAAATCGGCCCTCTTGCCGTTTTTGAAGAAAATTTACGTATATATAATACAGCATTTCTAGTTTCTAAAAATGTAAGTTTTATGAAAATCTGACAAAAAATTAAGCGTTTCATGACCCGGCGAAGTTGGCATTGTTAAACGTCAAAATTCGCTTTCTTTCACCATGACGTCATGACGTAAAATGATAATTTACAACAACAGATTTTAACCTAAAACTCTACACTAAAAGTATTGTTGAAGTCAAATTAATTCAGAGGATAAAGTTGATACATATAATGTTTTTAAAGAATATATTTGGATTTCAGTGTTAAATAAATCGGGAAAAGATATCCGAGAGATATCAGAAGCATCTGAATCGCAATGAAACTATATCTTTGCTCTCAAATGACGTCGCGTCAAATTATTCATCTTTGAATTCTAGATTCTTGTGGAAAGCGGTTACATATATACACATTTGACACATGCACCTTTTTGTAGGGAAAGAGGCAGGGATCTCGATAAACTTTAAAGTAGGTGGATACTCTGAAGGAAGATACATAGCAAAAGAAAATTCTTGATTTTGACATTTTTAATGCCTTTTCAATAGAGAGAAGGCGACGGCTTTTCTCACTGTAGGTGGTGACTCTTCGCCAGCTTCCAAGGTTGGGGGGGGGGGGGGGGGTCATTATATATGTTTCAGAATAAGCAAGTTAGAATTTTCTCTGACTTTAATGAGATCAGGTTACATGTCCAAATCAGAGTCAAGAGCGGATCCAGAAACTCATGCAACTTTTTATTGGGATGAATTGCAACACAATGCAGAAGGACTGAGCGGACGGGAACTTATATCATCAATGTTTTTGTATAGACTGCTCTTACACTATTTAAAAACGCAATAATTATCTGAAAAATTCAAAACAATGCAATTTAGGACAAAGGAGAGGGTAAGGTTCATTACGCATTCGCGTGACCAAATTTTGAAAAAAAGGGGAGAAAGGGCAAGCTGTAAGCGACTGTGATCGTCATTTTTTTTTCGCCGAGAGGGCTTCACAGAAAGTTGAGAGAGAGGGATAGAGATCCATCACATAAGAATTATTCTATATACATCTTTTTCGTTAAGTTGTTCAAATTCAAAATATAATGCCCTTATTAAAAAAAAAGTCTCAAATCCTCTTCCTCCTTTTACCTCATTTACACCCATCCTAAAACATCATGGACGTACATGTAGCTAGGGTGTTTTCGATGTCGACGCCTAGTCGCCAACGACAGGAGCGGACCCAGGGACACATTCTTCTTTTATGAGAATGACTTGTAAAGTCCAAGTAAGGGACAATATGGAAGAAAGTTTCCCTCTTTCATTGTTGGGGGGGGGGGGGATAAGGGATCGGTCAGAGAAAATTTTGAGAAATTTAAGCAAATTGGTGGCTCTTGAGCGTATTTGAGCCGCATTTAAAAGGGATCAAGAGCACGAAACGTATTTAAGATAAATGAAATATCCGATATGCCGATATGAACATAAAATTAATGCTGTATTCTTTTTTTTAAATTCACGCACGCTTATGTGCAGCCCTACATCTGTCCCAATCGGCCGTGCGCACATTGTTAGCACGAATTTCTACGCCTGAGAAAATACAGATAAAAATCCAAATATCATTATTGATTGTTTTTGGGCTATATCACTGATATCGCTTTTGTTTATAATATTTGTCAGTGGACATATTTAGTTTGAATTTCGTCTTTTTGTTGTCGGTTACCGAAGTAAGTTACTCTGCGATCGGAAAGTACATGTATATATCCCTTATTTATTATGACCTTTAACTGTCCTCACTTCTCACTATTAAATTCTGAATTTCATGTCTACATGGATATATTCTCTACGAAAGCAAACGGGAAATAAGTTTAATAGGAGCTTGAAAAAAAAAACCAAACAAACAAAAACACAAACAAAAAATAAATAAATAAACAAAAAATAAATAAATAAACAAAAAATAAATAAATAATTAAATACATAAATAAATAAATAAATAAATAAATAAATAAATAAATAAATAAATAAATAAATAAATAAATAAATTAATTAATTAATTAATAAATAAATTAATAAATAAATAATTAAATAAATAAAAGATGAAAAGATATGAAATAAAACTAGTAACTCCGAGTCGAGCGAGAAAACCCTCTTTCCACCCAGCATCTTTTAAATTTTGCAGGAATTGTATAGCATGATGAAACTCGGCATCCAATGAAGGTCAAGGTCACTTTAAAGTTCAGTTTCACGTACTGAGGGAGAGGGCGTCTGTAATGTTGGTATATTTTTTTTTGCTCAATCCCACTTTCATGTTTTGGAAAATAAAACATGTTTAAACTAAATTTAGGATCAAACATACAACAAGCAACATACCTGTTCTTGAACAATACTTACTAGTATATAGATTAACCTGTCATGCTTTACTGGTACATTGTAACAGTTCCCCCCCCCCCCCATCAATATTGTGCTTTTACGCAAATATTCATTTCTAGTTCCATGCTCGTTAATAAAAATCAGAGGGAAAGAAAAACGTAAACGGCGTGTTTAAAAACCGAGAGGCCAACATTTTTTGGACTTTATGTGTTTATTGTAATTTATGATATAAACATAAATCCCTATGGGGAGGATTCATTCCGTAACGGAGGCGTTTAAAATTTTGACGTTCCAGTTCAATAAATGAACGTCATTCAACTCGCTCGTTCTCGATAATGTATGAAGTGTTCTATATAATGGATACATCTTTGAACAAAGTAGGGTTCAAACTAAAATTAACTCGCTCACAGTTTCCAAATAAAGACATTTTGTTTGATATTATTAACATTTCGCTGCAAAGTACGAAAATTCAAAAAAATATTTAAAAAGATAATTAAAGATACCAAACTTTTGATATATCTTACCCAATATATCGTTTAATCGTTAAACTTAAATTTTCTTTCCCGGTATCATAAATACAAAACTTGTCAAAATCCGTCAAGAAACAAATTAGAGGAATTTGTACACCGAAACTACAGAAGGACACGCAGCGATCGGTAGAAAGACTCCTGTGACCCCTACTGCAACCAGAGGGTAAAAAGTAAAATATCCTAACATTTTAAAGGTTTTCATATAGAGCACAAGTAGGTACGTAGTTGAAAATTCGTTTATGTTGAGAATATGTCAAAATTGTTAATCTAAAATAAAAATTAGGAACGTACACGCCTGTGTTGTTAGCGAAAAATTGCAAAGAATGTATGAAAATTAACAAAAAAAAAAAAAAAAAACCGGATATTACCGTACCGTCACCAGTTTCTGACGTCATAAATGACGTCATGGAACGCACAGGTTCCCAAACTTTTTACCGTTGACAAATACCGATGTTGATAGGTAGATTTACATCAAAATGATTCAAAATTATATCTTTTTAAAAAGTCACTAAATACAGGGCCGTAAATCATGGTTAGTGGACCTTCTCCTTTAACGTACTTTAATGCTTAAAAAGACAAAAAAAATTTTCAAAATGAAATTTAAATCAAAAATCAAAATGCCACACTTGACACATTTTCCTTCTGCAACAAACCCCGATTTGTCAAACTTTCCAAGTTAGTTTGTTTTAGTGATATACGCCTTCGTGAAACATAGAGCAAATAAAGGAAGAAAAACGAAAGAGTATACCGTGTGAACAGAAGTGAATTGTCAAACTGAAAACTGATCAGGTACCCTTCGCCTCAAAATGTAAAATCACCGAAATTATTGCGATTGCTCTGCTCTAAAATTCAGTAGGTTTCATATCAGTATCACTTTGTTTGACGCGATATGCAATATCAGTGTCACTGAAAAAATGAAAAAAAAAGGAAGAATCAATCAAATTTATGACATGCCTGACCTAGGATATCTCAACAGACTCTGACGCTTTAAAAGTCAAAACTTTAGGATAAAACTTTATCGACTCCTTTGAGTATGTCGATAGACCTAATATACAGATTCGGAATTCAGTTCAGGACAGGGAAATTACGGTACCGTGTTGTCGCGTTAGAAAGGTTGTCACTTAATACAGGTTAACTTGATAGGAAAATCGCTCGGGAGGAATTAAAAAGGTCGCATAAAGCAGGAAGTCGCTAAAAAGATGGTCCTTTAAGACAGGTTTGACTGTATAGTGCGGGGATAGATTGTTATAAGATTCAAGAAGGGAGGGAATCTCCTACCAGACCTGGTTGCAGTATCAACTAAAAACTACTAAAACACCCGAAGCGTAAACAGAGAAGACGAGTACAGCAAGAGACGAAAACGAGACACACGACATAGAAACAATCAACACAAAAGACTACACATAAACAAATGAGACCAATGGTCAACCGGTGCCGACTTAGGACAGCCATCTGCTACGCAGGTAACAAATGGTGTGGTTATCCTGGATTACGTTCGCACAACTCTCCCACTATTCCATATACCCAGAGGTCTCGAACAGCGTACAATTGTGGTGTAAAACAAGCTCCTCACTGTACGATGACCACACACAAACAAGACTGCAAAACGCAGAGGCCGAAGCAACACAGATGAATATGTAAATGGATATAAAACGAAGGCGTATGTAAACAGTCCGTGCTCTGCCGGCTGTAGCGAGCTCATATATGGTATCAATCGAGGAGTCCGACTGACATTCAGAGAGGACAGGTGGTGGGAGCCCCGTCTTCTCTAAAGAGGTTTGGACAGGACCCGTCATGGAGTCCCGTCGTGACAGTCAGTAAGAGTACAAGTCTTAAGAATGCGCTCACGGGCAGGAACACGTTACGTCGCCTTACAGTACCGTTGTCAGAAGTATTTAAAGTTCTGCACTTAAAACCGTCCGTTGACATTATGCCACAGGTAAGGATATGAAGGAAACCATCCGTTGTCATGAAAATTATCGACAAAATTTCAGTAAAATTACAAATAAATCATTAGGTAACCGGTGATTTCTTTTAAAAAGCCAACGGGGGTAGCCACACGCTTCAGTAATCCATTATTACCGTGAAATGAATAAAACTCCTTTTATGTTATGAGGAGATCTAATTGGCGATGACCTACTGTCAGCAACGAAAACGAAAATTTGAACAGGAAAACTATCCTGTCTCTTAATTATTTGATTTTATATACCAATTTTATGTAGAAAATTATCGACAACATTATACAAACAATATATGTGAATGACCATCTGTTAAATTGTATGTTTATTGGATACTTTGATTATTTGATAAAGAATGTCCGTTGTCATGACAAGACAAGAAGATATGGTCCGTTGTCATGACTCTTAACGGTATTTGGGCGTGAATGGGGAATTGAATCTTTATTTCGAATCTAAGGCTGAGCAATTAAATTAGCTTAGTTAATTCTTAAAGTGTTCAGCTCTCATTTCTTTTGTAAAGCTGTAAAGGAGGATATCATATAATTTTCAGGTTACGTGAACATAGATCGTATAGAATAGATTAAAATTGAAAATATGTTAATGAATTTGAAGAGTTGTAGGATGAGTTCATGAATTTATACATTGATCAATTAAACAATAATTGTTATCGGTCATTGAGGACATTTTGATAGCCTCAGCCTTTATCACGTAATTGTTCCGAACGTTCTTAACATAACGGCGAAAAAAAAAAAAACTTTATTGTAGTCTTTGAAGTCCCCTTAAGCAGATTTCCCTCGCCTACCTTTAATGATTTGGTTTGGATTTTCTCTTTGAAACACTAAATTTATAATTTTGCATTCAATAGAGATCTTCGATGGGGGTATAATATAGACCTTACATGTATATCTCAGGTGATGATGAAAATTGTAGTTGATATGTTATTCACATTTGTGTGTGTCTGTATGTAAGATGAAGTTTTTATGTCAGCGTCGATATCGGTGTCTCCGTCTGCCTGCGAGTGAATTTTTTGTCCGCGTTTGTTAGCATGTGTGTCTGTATGAGAGTGAGTGCATCTGCCTGTGTCTTTTGTGTGTGTGTATGTCTATATACATGCCTGTCTGTCCGTCTGTTTTTGCGTATGTCTGTACACCCTGTACGTGTCTGTCAGTCTGTCGTTTTGCGCATGTCTGTGTATGTCTTTCAGGATGTTCCTTTCAGCATGTTCATGTCTGTGTTTTGATCAGTGTCTGTCTTTGAGTCTGTCTGTGTGAATCTCTTTTTGTTTCTCCCTGTGTGTGTTTTTTCTGTGAGAGCTTGACTATGTGTGTCTTTCTGCTTGACTTGATGAGAGGTTTTTGTCAAGAAAGAGATATTGGCCTAGTCTGATTTTTCGTCTGTCTTGCATGCTGTGATAAACTGTGGATTTACTGAAATCAAACTCAATACATGTTTTTGTTTGTGTGAGGGTGAGTACATCTATGTATGTCTGTCTACTTGTCTATCCGTCTGCCTATCTTTCTGTATGAGTGTGTCTGTTGATGAATGTGTTTGTCTGTATATATGAATTTGTCTAAAACCCCATATATGTTTGAGTGTCTAACCCCCCCCCCCCCTCCCAGAAACCTCTTATATATTCTACAAAGAAAAAATAGGAATAGGGTCAAGTGTCCGGGAAGAGTAATTATATCCTGCTCTGTTGAAATTTTGTGATTTTTTTTTTATTACAGCACACCATCTGTCTTCCGCCAGTCTGTAAACTTTTCAAAATGTCGCGTTCCTTCTGCAGAACCCATGATGAAAATCAAATTATAAAGTCAACTTTTCAAAAGTGATAGAGACTATTGGTGGGTAAAGAGGAGACATGGGTGCAATATATATATATATATATATATATATATATATATATATATATATATATATATATATATATATATATATATATATATATATATATATATATATGTAAGACCATTGGAGCATTTTTCATGTATTTTGCAATATTGGAAGCCAATGGAAGGTAAACAAAATACGGACTTAACAGCCGGAACGCCAATCCCTATTTTGACGGTTGGAGGCATTGTTTCTAAAAGGGGCGGATAACTCTTGACACAAAAAGTAGCAGAATAAGAATAAATTGGGCTAAACGACCTTAATTGCTTATCTCAAATTTTAAATATTATTACACAACAAATAATATTCGGATATAATTCACTACATATAACTGAAATTCCTCTGAAAGGGGTTTTTGATATTTTTCAGCCCTGCTAAAGATCCAACGAAAATTGTGCATACACCGTTGGTTTTAAAAGCTGACACAAATGCTCCCCTTTGCACTTCTGGTCAAAATTCAATGGTAATCTTTTCAACAGAATCCCAATTATGATACCTATATAGAATTTTAGTCAGTAAGTACTCTATAAATAGCAATAAAAACGCTATAACGAGGACCAGATTTTAATTAAAAATCATCATTACGGACTCAGAATACACCAAATTCAAGTAGCAATGGAATTTTTAACATTTGTTTTATGGTTTGATACCTTGTAGATGATTTTGTGCCAATGCAATGTTTCATTTTGGCAAATTTAACCACTTCGCAGCACCGACTTGGGTACATGTGTACTCGTGTACTCGCTGTTTACAAACGAGTTTCCATACGTTGACATGCAAGATGGACGCCCGAACAGCATATCGAAGTTTGAAAGGTGACACAAACCCCTTAAGGCAAAGATCGGCATATTATTTTTGGTTTTGGTGACTTCGGTGATATATAAAGTTTACACTCAGACTGTTCCTAATCATTCCCAGCCGAGATTTTAAAAGAAAATAAGCAATAAAATGCAGGTAAACAGATCGCTGGCGAAAAACTGCCCTTGACAACGCCCGATTTATTTCAAAATGCCACAAAATTTACCTGATTAAGTGTTATGAATTGAAACGGGGTCACTATTGCCATCAAAATCACCTGTGTCATTCTTGTTTACACATGCAGCACAGTCAGTATGACGCGTTTTTGATGACGTGGTACAATGTCGTCATATTCAAAACATTTGTCACGTGACTTCGTTTTTAAACTTCAAAGACAAGTGCCGACTGGCGTTCCGGCTGTAACAGGGGGAAAATGGCTATATAACATTTCTTCTCTATGGGGAAAATCCATGATGCTAATATGAGGAAAGTCTAATATATATAGCGGAATATCTCCAAGGGGAAGAGACCTCTGATATAGCAAATTTTCCTAAGAGAAAACTACTGCATTACACCGGTTTATAATACACTTATTAAGTAAGATACTGTATACATTCAAATTTTCGCCTCAATTTATATTTTACCCTTTTCACCCATAGCCCAGAAGATGAATTTAACACGGGACGAATAAAATTTAATGTTAAGGATATCTTAACAAAACGGATGATTCTGCGAATTCAATTCTGGGCAAATCAGTCTCCATTTTAAATTGGTTGAAAATTAAATTGTGCGTATTGATTGATTGATTTTAATGATTAGTATAGGTATCATAGTATCATTCCATCCTATAAAATATTAAAGCAGACAACGGACATCTGACAACGGACAGAACTTTCGCAACACGGATTGACAACGGACTAATTTTAGAAAAGTCCCCAAAAAGTGGTCCAAAATTGAATTCGTCATCATGACACTACCAGAGGAGCATTATATAGACTTGATATTTATTATTAGTATATTTCTGGAATAAGATAACCTGAATATTCAAAGATTTCAAGAAAAGGAAGAATAACACATGTGCAGGACGTGGTGATCAAAGTACGCCAACTCGATCTCCTCTTTTCAAACTGTATATCAGTACCAGAAAAGCATATTAACCAATAGCTTAGTTTTATGACTACCCCCCATTGAATTTTCGAGTGTATTACTTCTAAAATTTCAACGTTTATTAGAAAATCACACTTTCCACACTTGCTCATTGTCACGACAACGGATGGTTTCCTTCATATCCTTACCTGTGGCATAATGTCAACGGACGGTTTTAAGTGCAGAACTTTAAATACTTCTGACAACGGTACTGTAAGGGGACGTAACGTGTTCCTGCCCGTGGCGCTGGTACAAGACTGTATATTAGTCAAGTACCAAGTCTAGTGACCGTCTGGTGACATTAGGATCATATCCACGGTATAAAAGGCGTTTTATGATCCTGACGCATTGATCCTTCTAATTTTGTTTATTAGGGAGCAACCATTTTATTTTTATGGGGGGGGGGCAAGAAGACTTTTGCCAGCCGGAAAATTTTTTTCGGCCATTTTAAGAGCCGGAAAATTTTTTTCGCCGGCCCTTCGGGCCGGAATATTTTTTTTTTGGGTTATTTTCCAATGTTGAAAATTACCCTAAAGTTTAAATAATTCAGCATGATTTTTCGGCCATATTAAACATCAAACACACAATGAGTTCATCTCTTGCCAGCAGATCACTTCATTTTAATTTCTTGAATGGCATATGGTGCCTATAATCTGTTTACTAAAATGATACTCAACGGAGACAGGCTATATGGTGCTAATGACTTTTGAATTTGATTTATTCACTCCAAATTGCTTAAAGTTTGTTCCATTTTTTATACTTTGTTTATGATACACAAAAAAGTGTTTACTGGGCAGTGGAAAGGTTGGAAGAGAGGGGTGAGGGGCAATTTCATGATCCGGGAAATTTTTTTCACCGGCCCTTCGGGCCGGAAAATTTTTTTCCCTAAAATTTTGATCCGGAAAATTTTTTTTGCAAAGTCTTCCTGCCCCCCCCCCCCCCATAAAAATCAAATGGTTGCTCCCTTATATCACCATAGAATGCAGGTTGTGAAATACCCAAGTAATGTACTCTATTGCTTGTACAGATCCGAATTTTAAAAGAAGTTGACTGTAATTTTTTGTAAAATTTCTAAAAAAAAAAAGTTAAACTAGTTTATGAAAACGGAAAACTTGACTTAAAAGTGTCTGCGTAATTTGTACTGTGAAAATCCAAAATATTACTAGTTCATGCTCTAGCGTAACGGATGAGCTGTGATATTTGAAGACGTTTAACATGTAAATGCCGTATGACGGCAGTCTAGGAACATCACCGTCAAGCCAGGGAAAATTTACTATGTTGAATCTAAAATCATTTCACTTGTATGAATATTTCCGTTTTCAAATTTTATATTAAGGTCCAAAAATAGTGTTTCTGTATTTGTAATGTTTGCCTTGTTAAAGCCCCCTTCACACTTTCACGGATCGAGCCATGGATAGCTACGGATCGAGAAAAATTTTACATCCGTAGCTATCCGTAGCTATCCGTAGCAATCCGTAGCTCGATCCGGCACTAGTCGTGACAAGTCGTAGCTATCCTTGGCAATCCGTAGCTATCCGGGATGAGACAGAAATTTTTTGAGCATGTTCAAAATTTCCCACGACTCCGCTACGGATAGATTTGTCGTAGCGGAGTCGTAGGGGAGTCTTAGCAACCCGTAGTGGAGTCGTAGCTATCCGTAGGGGAGTCGTAGTAACCCGTAGCGCATCCGTAGCAATCCGGGACCATTTTGTGATAAAAATAGCAATACGACTCTGCTACGGATTGCTACGACTCTGCTACGGATTGCTACGACTCTCCTACGGATTGTTACGACTCTCCTACGGGTTGCTACGGATAGCCAAGGATAGTGTCTTATATAAACTTCAAATTTATTAGGTTTCTGTGCGTTTTTCGGTCAATATATGAGTTAATACTTCAACTTTTCAATTTCAGGTCATGATATAAAGGCATGTATAACACCTCAATACTGTTATAAAACAAGTGAGACCATCTCAATTTGAAAATATTCGGTGTTTAGTAAATAATTATGGATTAAAATTGCATAGGAAATTCAAGCCAGTCCTTCCAATCCGTACTGAAGTCGTAGCTATCCTTGTCCGAATCGTGGCTATCCGTACTCGAGTCGTGGTAATCCTTAGCAATCCGTACCTATCCGTATCTATCCGTACACGTGTCTTAGTAATCCGTATCTATCCGTACGCGTGTCGTAGCAATCCGTAGCAATGTCGGGACGATATCCGTAGCAATCCTTAGCTATCCGTAGCTATCCGTACTCAATTCGTATCAACCCGTAGCAATCCGTAGCAATCCGTACTGGAGTCGTAGGTTCATGGTTCATCGAACAATTTGCGTCCCGACTCGCCACGGATAGACCTTTTTTGGAGTCGTAGCGGAGTCGTGACTCGATCCGTGAAAGTGTGAAGGGGGCTTAATTAGAGATTAAAATTCTTGTGGATAAATGTCATTCTTATATAACTCGAAAGCAGGATTGCTTTTATCATCCAGATACCTAGAAGTATTATTAAAACATTTTAAATCATCATATTATCTTTGCTTTTAGAGATTTTGGATAAATTCTTTTTCGTAAGTGAATAAAAATAAGTCTCCAACAAGAGGCGCACAATTAGTACCCTTAGGAATCCCTACAACCTGTTTGTATAGATCCTCACCAAATCTTACATAAATGTTGTCTAAGAGAAATGACAGGGCATTACACAGGTCACTACATGTCCATGATTTGTTGTCTGTTGAGGAAAAGAAACCTTTTGATTCAGATGTACAAATGTAAGTTTTCAAGAAACAGTCCATTTTTTCATAAGAAGAGGATATGTTAATTGAAATGAATCAGATATTTTTCTGTTGATGCAAGTATCACCAGAAAATTTGGAAGAAATACGCGCTTATATTTTGCACAGTCAGGTTGATGTTTTGATTCTTAATTTAATTAAAATTTGAAAAGAGATGTTATCTTTACTTTATTTGCTTGATTCTCTGAAATATTCTATAATTCAAGAGATGTATGCTTCATGATATGAAGACGGACTTGAGTTGATCTGTTCTTGTATCATGAAGCTTATCGAGTGCATTTCTATAAGCAAAAGAAAAGGTCTCGTAATTCTGGATTACAGATAAAGGATGCGATAGCAATATTCTTACTTGTCCTTTCAAACTTCTTGATTTCCAAAAATGCTCACTGAACCGTCGCCACTCATGGATACATTCAGTGTTGACAATAATGGGATAGTCAAGCTCCTGCAGAACCTTGTTCCGTATAAGGCACATGGCCCAGACAACATTCCTTCAAGATTCTTGAAGGAAGCTGCTCAGGAGATAGCCCCAGCCCTCATCCTCATTTTCAACCGGTTTCTGAAACAGGGTAAAGTACCAGATGATTGGAAGCATGCCCTTTTAGCAACAATATTCAAGAAAGGGGACAGGACATCACCTGGTAATTACAGGCCTATACCACTCGCAGTTGTATGTTGTAAGATCCTGGAACATGTCACCCATAGCCATGTGTTGTAATTAACATCAAAGAAGTATTGTCGTAGCAAACCGACCTGACCGGGCGGAGCTTATTTTCACCTGGTCATCGGAAGATTTCAATTTTGTCCAGGTGACATAAGCCTTACAAAATTACAAGTAATGAGTATTCACTCTTATTACTATATGCAATTCATAAACTATCTACCCTAAAATTTCATCGATTCATCTCAGTCGCTTGGTTGAATTAGCTCCGCCCGGTCAGGTCACTTTGCTACGACAAAACCTATCAGTTATGTATGCAGTCTCAAAGTCGAGAATGCAAGGTCAAATCGTGAGAATTCCCATCGGAACTGTTGCAAACCCCGTAATAAACAACATTCCGAAGTGAGACCGGGTGCCCGGGGAGAGTCCGCATCTCCTGATTGCATGCAACTACCGTCGCAATAGCTCCGTGGAAACCTGTCAAATTCGGTGATTGTCTCTATGTACATTTTGGCGTACATATCAGGCAAGTATGTCTTGTTTGATGATAATGACAGCAATTCAATCACAATGCAGAATGTCATTGATCATTCTGGAAAGGGGGATCTGATTTGCTTTTATTTTACCCCTGTAGCGACCGAAGAACTTCCTTAATGATGATTTCAGCCGTTGTGTAATATAACCGTGAACAAGTAACTTACTTGCAAGCCGTCTGGCTCTAATGATGAAATCTTCATATTTGGAACATGCCCTGACGTACCGTATCAGCTGAGAAACAAAAACGTCATAAGCAGGAGAAGACGGAATGTTGCTACTCATGAAAGGAAAGTGAGTTATGTGGAGGCTGAATCGTCATGCTTGTCATACAGTGAGGTGTTCAAATGGTCGTTTTGTCGAAAGATAGAAGTATATCCAAGCACGAAACGTATATGTCACTCTCTGTTGTCTCCTTGATCTCTAGTTCATGAGGACAGACTTCATGTACTGTAGATGATCCTAAAGTTCGGATTATTGATGGACAACACGTAATCTATGAATCTGAAGGTAAAATTGAACTTTCGCTTTCGCCCAGTCGAGAGCAAAGTCTGGATGAAATCAGCTTCGTATGAATTTAAAAATAAGCCCACAAGCAGTACCTAGGGCGCAATTCGTACCCAAGGGGATGCCGACTATCTGCTGGAATACGGTTCCTCCAAACACCACAAAAATGTTGTCGATCAAAAACTCTAGCATCCGGATGATATCGTCTTCGGTATATTTTCTGTTTGAATCAGAGTAATCCTTCATGAAATAAGTATCCTCTCGCCATATGACGATATTTGTATCTCATATTACCATTTTTTGAAAGGAAGGTGTTGCGAATAACATTGGAAAGTCTATTTTTGAGCTGTTGGTGCGGGATGGTAGTGTAGAGCGTGGAGAAGTCGAAAGACTTATGCTGGAAATATGATTGAAATTGGTGGCTTTTAAATTTTCCAAAAGTTCCTTAGAATTCTTGAGGATCCACTCTGATTGATTCCATTTCTGGAAAAAAGTTGTCTCGCAGTATGTTTGAAGACTTTGCTTGATGCTAGTTTATGTTTTCGTAAGCAAAATGGATGTAGGTTTTGTGAAGCACCTGGACATCTAGACAGATACAACATACTTAGCGACCAACAGCATGGTTTCCGCAAGAGGATCCTGCGAAAGCCAGCTGATCATCACCATCTATGATCTGGCCAAGGGCATAGAGGAAGGTGGACAAGTAGACGCCATACTGCTGGACTTCAGTAAGGCCTTTTACAAGGTCCCTCACCAGCGCCTCTTGTACAAGTTGAACCACTACTGCATACATAGGAGTCTGCTTAGCTGGATACTGAGCTTCCTTAGCAACCGTAGTCAGCAGGTAGTCATAGATGGCCACACCTCCTCCTCAGCTCCAGTAACATCATGAGTGCCACAGGTCTCAGTCTTGGGCCGCTTCTCTTTCTTCTGTATATCAATGACCTCCCGGAGAGAGTTCAACAACACGGCTGTTTGCGGGTGACAGTCTTCTGTATAGGAAAATAAAAACAGCCCAAGATTCCTCCACAATACAGAATGATCTACGGAAGTAAGAGAAGTGGGAACCTGACTGGAAGATGTCCTTCAATCCATTTAATAGCGAGGTGATCCGGATTACCAAGAAACGAAGAACTATTAGAGCCACTTACATTATCCATGGACAGGAATTGCCACTTGTCAAGAAAGGTAAATACTTCTAAAGGAATGATCACATGGATTCCATAACAAAGAAAGCAAACAATAGTTAACAGTCTGAGCTTCCTGAGGAGGAATATATCAAGGTGCCCAAGGGAAACCAAGACGAAGTGCTATAAGACACTGGTATGCCACATCCTGGAATACGCCTCCGCATCATGGGATACACACACTGCAAATAGCTTCAGCACATAGGAAAAGTCCAGCGCAGAGCTGCCAGGTTTGTCACCAATAACTACAGTACCACCAGTAGTACCATCTAGTGAAATGATCTAGAATCTGGAATGGCCCTCACTTCAACAGAAGAGGTCAGATGACAAGCTAGTGATGATATACCGAATCGCCTACAACCTCATTGACATCCCTGCTACAGCCTAGCCCCATCCAATTGTGGCCTCACAACTCGGGGACATAGCCTGCGCTATTTCACTCCTTATTGCCGGACGGACACCTACCTGTACTCCTTCTTCCTGTGTGGAATACGCCTGCCAGAAGACGACAAACCATAGAATCTTTGCTAGAATGTACTAAAGTTTGGACTGGCTTAAACTGTTTGTCCACGATATTTCTTTTTCAACATGTGTTACAAACAATCTTTGTCCAGAAATCTATCTCAAAAAACATTATCTCGGGGGGGGGGGGGGGGTGTACCTCTCTCCCCCTTCCATCCCCTTACTCCCCCCTCTCCCCGGCGCCCCTCCTCCGTCCCCCTCCTTTTCACCCTTCCCTTACCTCCCCCTCCCGCCCCTTCCTCCCGTCCCCTTCTCCCCCCGCTCTCCCATTCTTTCTCCCTTCCCTTCCTTCCTCCCCCTCCCTTTCAACCTGTCCATCCCCTCATCGCAGTTTCAGGAGTAAATTCCGAAAGCCGTCCTCAGACACTTCAATCACTCAATGTTACAATTCAGTAACCACAACGTTTACATTGTACATCGTAAAAAAATGGAAACGAACAATGCTTCAGATCGCAAAATGAACATCGTGCAGGAAATTGAAACTAATTATCATATACTCTCTTTTTTCCAATTCTAGCAATTATAGTCCAAATTGGCAGATTTTTTTTTCAAGGATCGCAATTATGTACGGGGAAACACTTTGCAACACTTATGTTCAGCATCAGTCTTTAGAAATTGTAACATGTTCACGGAAAGTCACGTGCATGTGCATTGAAACATAAGTCCTTGATTGAAATGAAACATACATTTGTTGATTCTTACCCGAAAATGTGAAAAATAATCCATTTAAACCATGTTTCTGCGGATTAATTTTCACATTTTCAGGTAGGATTCAACAAATGTGTCGTTATTATTTATATTCTAAAGTGTTCCTGGGTATATCATAGTTTGTCCTTGTACGTCATATGTTTTTGAAGTATCTTCTGTTAATTTAATTGGTATTTGGGGCAAAAAAATATGTTTTATATGAATATATAGCCTATATCAAGAAAATAACTATTGAAAGTCTTATATTTCAGTTGAATAGGAAATACAGAGGATAATAATCATAGTTTGAAGTATGAGACTTTCTTTAGTAAGTTTCTTGATATAGGCTATATATAATTCATAAAAAAAAACATATTTTTTGCCCCAAAATACAAATTAAATAAACAGAGGATACTTCAAATACATATGACGTACAATGACAAACTATGATATACCCAGGAACACTTTAGAATATAAATAATAATGACACATTTCATAGTAATAAGGATTTTCCAGAAATCAGCGGTTTTTAAATAAAAATTGAGATTTTCCACCCAAAAAAGCAAGATTATCAAAGAAATCTCTTCTAACTCATCAAACTTGATCACTTTTATGTCATCCAATTATATGAAACCTCTCCAGCTTTGATTGAATAAAAAATATAGATTTAAAACAATTTTCACAGAAATAACTGAATTTTGCACATAAATCAGGTTTTTTGCCCCAAAATAAGATATAAATTAAATTTCAGTTATCAAATAACATTTCTATCCATTCATAATAAGAAACAGCATAATATCAAAGCTAAAACATGTCAATTTAGGCAAATTAAAAGAGCTAGTACTTATTTTCTCAAAATAAGTGGTTTTTGCATAAAAAATGCATATTTTACCCAAAAATTATGGTTTTAATTCATTATTACATTTAATTTGTCAATCATCTGACAAGATGATTACTTTCTATAATGATAATAGCTTTAAATGTATAGTTTTAGCAAAGAAAATGAATTAATAAAATTTTTCCAGAAATCTGTAATTTTTAGACAAAAAACAGGCATTTTGCCCCAAAATTAAGTAGAAAATATACCTTTTATGTTTCATACATGTAATTTATGAGTGAACCTAAATCATTACAGTTCAAAATACATTCCTGCTATCATTTCAAGAACTTCTATAGATTCAATAAATATTCTCCAGAAATCAGCTATTTTTAAATGAAAAAATACGTTTTTTCCCCAAAAACACGTTGATTTTGAATGAAATGTTAGTAAAACATATATAATCTGATAGAGTGTGAAAAGTTACACTAGAAAATAGCTTTCAATCATTGCTTTCATAACAAATAAGGGTTCTTTAAATAAATATAAAGAAATCTAAGATTTCTGATTGAAAATACAGGTTTCTGTATAAAATAATTAATTTCGAGGATTTTGCAAAAAAAAAAAAAAAAGAATAAAAAATATATGTCATTTGAAAAATGAGACTTTAAAGATGTTTTTTAAATCATCATTGAACGATCATATGCAATATTGAGGAGCTGAGAAGCAGAAATAAATTAAAATTTCCTCAAATTTCTGTGAATTTTAGCAAAAATTTGACTTTTTCACCCCAAAATACACAGTAAAAATAGGAATTGGAACTTGCAACTTATTTCATCTGAAAGAGCATCAAAAATACTATATATTTACACTTTTCAATTTTTAAAAACATCAACCATATAAAAGTTATATTTTTTTCCTATTTTCAGCGATTTTTGACTAAAAAATATGTTTTTCCCAAAAAAACACCACTTTTGCAATGGAAATTTCCATTCATATGAAGCACGCATTTGAAACTGAGGTTGCGCTTAGACAAAAAGTAAAAAAGTTCCATTTTTATGCGTGGCAAGCGAAACTGAAAGACCAAATACAAACGTCCGCAGTCAAATCGAGCCAATTCATTAACCATAAAAAGAAGGTTTTTATTTCCTGTAGTTACCCCTGCACTCCACTCGGAAAAAGAAGAAGAAGAGCCAGAAAATAAAAATAAAAAAGTACGTAAATATTTCTTCTATCAGCTTGAAAAAGGAGCTTAGTAAATCGGGATCGAAAGCTTTAAATATTTCGGGAAAGTTTTATTGAAAACGAAAGTAGACTAAGATGAAATCTTTTCAACTTTAACTTAAATATAGAAGAGAAATGTGTTACATGTATATAATTACAGTATTAATAAGACGAGAATGGTAACTGCGTGATGCAAGAAGAGCCGAATATAAGTGATGGACGTGGTCGTGGACATGAAGAAAATGAAAGAAGTTTCGTAACACAGAGCCAGTTTTTACCAGGGCTGAACATTGTATCTGGATCGTACCTTAGGCTTGAGCAACAACTTACTAAACCAGCAAAATGTCTTCCAATAAAGGTTTTATTATCAGTGATTCGATTCATAGAGTAAATGAAAACCAACATGTACCCATATCATTTTGATCCCATGAAAGCCGAGACCCCCGATATGTCTCCCCCAGGAGTCAGGACTCAGGCTCAACATTTGCCACCCACTGATGAAATGTTGTTTATATTCATTTAATTCTCATGTTTCATAGGCAGTGGCGGATCCAGCGCCCCCTTTGCCTGGGGGTCAAGGGGCGAATTTTGCCGATATTTACTGAAAATGGGCCAAAATATACCTGTTTTTGGAAAATTTTGGGTCAGTGCCGGGGGGGGGGGGGGGGGCAGACGCCCCCTTCCCGCACCCCCCTGAATCCGCCACTGGTAGGAGAAGAAATAGATCGATCTTTTTAAAATTCTTTCACTTTCTACTGAGTGAGACATAAAAATTTACTATTTGTATTGATTAAATTTCCGTCACTTGTGTAAATTTTTATGTCTCACTCATTATAGATCGTGATAGAAACTATTATTCTCCCACTTGAGACTGAGAAATCTAAATTTTTCCTTGGGTGAGATAAAATGATGTCGCCCTCTGAGTCTGACATCTTCACTAACAATGTGACGTTAGAAGTAAAGCATCAAACATGTGATTATAACACATACACTATAAGTAGTTTTTCTAGGTAGAAGAGGTGGGAGAAAAAACAACTGAACACCACCATGAGGGAGGGATGGCTAATTCTCAACCCTCGTGTAAAAAATATTGCTTGTCTATGACTCGGCAAGCCTCATCATTGACTTGCAAAATTTGTATACTCAGGTTGAGAAATTGCTCTCCATCCATCATGGTGGCGTAAGATTCTATTATTCTAAATTCATCTTTTCCAAGCTAGCCTAAATCTTCATCTATCACCTACTGCGGTACCTTAATTCATATTTTACAAATGTAGTTTGTTGCTACTCATGATCCAAAGGTATCACATCACCTTGACCCAAGGTCATGTGACCAGGGTCAAGGTCACTTAATACCTTTATATAATAATGGAATAAGAGCGAAGCTCGCATTTATGGTAACGCGTATACGTAAGTATGGGAAAATGCACGAGCAAAAGATATACATACTTGGAGCTGAAAAAGTATGGTAACAGGACCGCGGATACGGGTAAAAGTGACTCGATTCCCTTAAACGACAGAGCAGGAGAACATACCTTGACAAATTCGCAATGGATAGAATTCTTCTATTTTATGGCGCAATAAACCTAAGTGAAACTCGCCGAATTGTTCGTCTGAAAATCAGAAATTCAGCAGCAACTAATCCGCCATCTTTATCACTAATGACGACACAACGGTACGTAACTCTGCAGTATACTAGACGTCATTATTCCTCTATATGTGACGTCATTGTAGTAGTGCGCCCATTTTCACGTGCAAGAATGGTACACGATTGTAGTAATGCAAGAAGGAAAAGTAATACAAATGAGCCGCGATTTTCTAACGCTTTTCAGTGTATCATACAAACAAGATAGATATGATCGAAATAATTATTTGGTAAAGAAGAAAGATTTGATTTTTTTCAATTGATTTCAAAGTCATTAGAGAGGAAATGGGAGGGATTTCAGACTCCCTCGCTAATGATCTACGTCTGTGTAAAGTACATGGGACCGACCCAGATTTTTTTTTTTTTTTTTTTGGCAGTGGGAAAGGGAGGTCCGGCTTGACCGGCAGTGAGGGATTCCTGGAGTCCTAAGGTTATGATTTTGAAAAGTTTTCGATTTTGAGATCAAGGTTTTTAAGGTTTTACAAAATTTTTGGTGTCTTTTTTCTCCGCTCGCACATAAGGCTTTGCCTTGATTCATATTATATGCCAATCATGTGACAGCTTTATCTCTTACTTTAAACTTGATCAGTCATCATGCACTTTCATATTTTTGTCTCGATCTCCCCGAACAAGAGGGGACACATTGGTTTTCCCTTGTATCTGCCTGTATACATGTACAATGTATCTATCTCAAATTATGTTCTGGCTACTTTGTAATCTAATGGCCTACTGTATCCCCCACAAAAATTATGGTGATTAATTATTCTAATTTTTTTTATTATGTTATGTTGAGAGAAATCACACTCGTAGAAAGAGGGATAACTCTGAACTGAATTGATGCAAGTACAATCAGCATCACTTGTACGTATACCGGTAGATAAGTGTGACAAGAAATAAAGAAAAGATACATGTAAGAGAAATTCAAAGTAAACATTTTTCTTAAGATTTCTTGAAAAAAAAAACCATCATTTTCTCAATTTTCATTGCGATATTGATTATATGTTTAATACATGTACAGTCTACTCTCGATAAGTCGAACTTCAAGGGACTATCAGAAAAAGTTCGACTTATCAGGAGTTCGACTTACTGGGTACATGACCAGCAATCAATTTGAGTAAGACTGATGTGCCTTTCTCTATCAGTGTTCACAAACGTTTGTGATGTCGTCTTTTAACTATCAAGATTCCTTTGATGCATGTAGTGCAACTCCATAGGAAGAAAGTGTGAACTATATCTCCACCGATCTCCTTATAATTGATTAATTTTTGTTTAATAATTAAAATTTATTTGTGGTTCGACTTATCAAGATGAATTTTGAATGAAAAATGAGTTATGGGACCTAAAAATTAGTTCGACTTAACGAAAGTTCGATTTATCAGAATTCGAGTTATCAGGAGTAAAAATGCATCGAAACCAATGCAAGAGAAATGGGACTTTTAAAAATAGTTCGAGTTAAGAGCGGAAATTAAAGTTATCCGAGTTTGAGTAAATGTTGTAAAGTCCATAGATTGATAAGAGCACAGGCCTATCTGAGAGTTGGAGAAATGATAATCATTTCTACACATGTTATACCAGCATATTAAGTTTAATCCGTGATAAGGAGCTGATAAGATAACTTAGGGCTGTATTTACCTGAATCTCATCATGTATGTCTTCTACACAATGATCTATACACATGAAAAACTTGATCATTACTAAAATGTAATGTATTTGGAGATTCCTCATACAACTTTTATTTTGGTAGCTTATTTTAGATACTTAAATTACAGTCAAAAGAGTAGGGGTAGCCGTGTTGAAAAGAAGCTAATATCGATAAAAAACGTTGAAAATTAAGAACTATCTGGCTAATATGGATATCTATAAACTTTAAAACAACTGTAATACTCTAAACAAGATAAAATCAAATTTAAAAGATTTGTCTCAACTTTATCCATAAATTAAAAATCTTGAATCTGGTTGTATAATCTATTTTGTATTTATCATGTTTATTGGCTACAAAGTAGGCATTTCAGCACTAAATACACACGATGTAGAAATAAACAGCACGCTCTTGTTTGTTTCATTCCAAAATCTTGTGCATTTCATTTGAACATGTTCATGATGTTTAGAATAAAAAAATGAATGAATTTAAAAGGGAAAAAAATGAAACTTTGCTTAGAACTATGGCCTAAAACGCAGATTCGTTAAAACCCTCCACCCTCCCTTTTTCAATTTTTCGTCTCTGGAGCATATAGTCCCCCCACCCCCTTGCTACAGAACCCAACTTTGGCAAAAGATGTGTATTAGTGATATACACCTTCTGTCAAAGTGTCATTCTGTAGCTATAGGGGGGAACAATGTTAAAAAAATCTTTTCCATTGATTTCTATAGAAAAAAGACGTAGAATCTAGGAAAACTATAAACGATAAATCTTATCCAGCTGCTGATTATGATGAAGCCAAGAACTGGCATCAATTTTCATGTGAAAGAATTTTCTTGAAGTTCCCATTTTGAAAATTCCAGTCTTTTTCAGGGCAGATTTTATGCCTTATCTTATCAGCTCCTAAATTCAGATGTATCCACTTTATCTTTGAGAGAGGAACTCAAAATTAAAGAGAAATATTTGTAGAATGTTGTGCAATTTCCCATCTTCAATTAAATACTAGATTATAGATCTCATTTATTGCTTGTCACATTTGCTTTCTTGCTTTAACTCAGTTGGTAGGTAAGAACATCTGCCAAGACAGTGTTTGGATGGACAGGGGCCATGTGCCATAGTCCAATTTATTTGAAAAATGGCCCAACTCTGTGTATTTTCTCAAGAAACGGCATGGCCCATCAAAATTTTAGAAAATCATTGCCCATTGCATTGCCCATTCACACATCTAAATGCCTTCCAAATCACTGGCAGTCTGCAAGATAGAAGATCTAGCCGGGGTTTGATTCCCAGACCTCAGATACTTGAGTAAGAAAAATCTGCCTGCAAGTTTTATTTTTTTTCAATCTCACACTCCATTTGTTACGTTTATAAAGCCTGAAGGAGAAAAAAATGGGTCCCACCCATTCTTTTCTCTTTTAGGCTATAATGCAGTGCGTGATTAAAAAAAAAATATATATATCTTGATAAATTTCTCTGACTCAAGTACCTGCAGCCCAGGCAGGTCATATTTTAATCTTTGCTTGTCACAAAATTTATTTTGATCACAAAGTTTCATCAATTTTATTTTACAAATTTCTTTTAGGTGATATGGGAGCTAGCACAGAAGTTACATGACAGTAGGGCACGGGTTGGACACTGGATCAACCTGGCAGAAAACTTGGGATATGGACGAGAAATGATAGAACAGTTCATTACTGAAGGAGGGACCCAAAGGGAACCCCCTGGTTATATGATGTTGTTTGACTGGACAAAACAGGAGAAGGGGAGGTCCTTGTATGTACTGATTGAAACACTGAGGTCAATGGGAAGACAGGACTGTGTTGAGTTTCTTCTTCAAAAGATTGAGGGTGATTGTTGATTTATTATTGATTGACCATATACATTGGTAAGATCACATCAGCAAAAAATGAATAAGAGAAAACTGATCAGGACCATCAGTTTTAAATAGAAAGTTAATGAATCTTTTTTATGCATTACCACATGGTATGATGAAATAAGTATAACATTTGTGTCCCCTGCAATCTAATCAAACAAATAAAAAAAAAACTTTTAGAAAATTGTTTATTCCTTCTTTATGTACAGAAATGATGTTCATGTACCTGTTTATCTACAGAAATGATGCTCATGTTACTGTTTATCCACAGAAGTGATGTTCATGTTACTGTTATCTACAGAAATGATGTTGATATTACTGTTTATCCACAGAAATTATGTTCATGTACCTGTTTATCCACAGAAATGATGCTCATGTACCTGTTTATCCACAGAAGTGATGTTCATGTACCTATTTATCCACAGAAATGATGTTCATGTACCTGATTATCCACAGAAATGATGTTTATGTTCCTGCTTATCCATAGAAATGATGTTCATGTTCCTGTTATTCACAGAAATGATAATCATGTACTTGTTAACATGTATCTACAGAAATGATGTTCATGTGCCTGTTTATCCACAGAAATGATGTTCATGTACCTATTTATCCACAGAAATGATGTTCTATTCCTGTTTATCCACAGAAATGGTGTTCATGTTCCTGTTTATCTACAGAAATAATGTTCATGTTCCTGTTTATCCACATCCACAGAAATGATGCTCATGTTCCTGTTAATCCACAGAAATGATGTTCATGTACCTGTTTATCCACAGAAATGACGTTCATGTACCTGTTTACATGTATCTACATAAATGATGTTCATATCCCTGTTAACTCACAGAACAAGATGTACATGTACCTTTTTATCCACAGAAATGATGTTCATGTCCCTGTTTATCCACATTGTGGATGAGATGTCTCCACACTCCACATCTCAGCACCTTAAGATCCGCACGCTGTGTGACTGTAGTATAAAGGACAGTCTAGAGAACCTGCTGGCTGGTAACTCTGATGATTATGAGTATGAGGTCGTGGATGTTCCACTGCATGAAAAAGCTAGTAAATATAAGGTAAGGCCATAACAGAAAAAAAATATATTCCCACTTATTCGCTATTTTCGAAAACCAGAGTTACTTCCCATTTGAGACGGTATCTGACGTAGACTGATTGCGATGTCATCAAATTCTATGGAAACAGTCCTAAAAGTCTGGGAAATGAAGGTATAAAATCAACTTGTTCATACCATTTTCATGACGTCACAATGGTTTTACATCAGATACCATCTGTAAGGGGAAAAAACTCTGTATTCTGCAAAGACTCAATATGTGTCTGTATCCATAGACAGAGGTCTCCAAGAACACTACTAAATTTTTTTCTGATTTATTGATATTCCATTGCATGTAAAAGCTAGCAAATGTTACCTATAATAGTAAAAGTCAAATACAACATCTGAAATATCTTGACTATGTATGAGGACAAAACATTTTGGTTGTATTAGTATCCCCAAAACAATTTATAACATTTTGTTTAATGTTTTGTCAGGGTGTAGAAATAAAACTCAGAAGGAAACACAAAACAGAAAGAAATTCAGAAAGTGTGTTTTCTGCTGCAAAGTCTATTGACCTCGTTCAGGTTAATCAAGAAGCTGAAGATACTACTGGCTCCCATCAATTCCTTTCATTGCCAATTAGTGGAGAGCCAATATCTTCTCTACAGATGACAGAAAATGAGCAAATTAAATCTACGACATTCTCTGCCGTTACCTCTGAAAATACTCATCACCGTAATATTTATGAAAACATTATGGAGTCTGCCAGCAGTGACATTAATGTAAAATCTGTTACTCCTGAAGAAAACATTGTTCAGAGTCTAGGTATAGAAGATAAAAGCTTACCTTGTCAACCTGGTGAGGGATTTCAAGAGAGAGAGGCATTTCAGACTAACAGTTTGTTTGTAGAGGTTTCCATGACACCAGGTATCCAACAACTTCAGTCACCCAGTGTTATTGAGGATGCATCGTTACAAAGAGCAAACATCACAGATTCTCATTTGCATCATCAGAGAGAAGAGTTCCATAGACTGGTTGGTAAAGACCCAAGTTTTCACTTCGTACGTTCTCCAAGATTTACTGAAGATATCGGAATTCATTCAAACTTTACCTCCTTAGCACAACCAGATTCCTTGATTCCTAGACGTAAACTGCAGTACATAACAGAAGAATGTGTCTATTGTGGAAAAACCAAAACCACTAAACTTGTAAGTATAACACTCTTGTAATTCTTTTGTGAAAGTTTATACATATAGTATACATAAGTAACAAATCGAATAGAAAATTTTGTATCTAACAGAATTTAAAATTTTAAATGCCATAGTCCCTTAACAGGTGTATGAAAAGTATTTTCGGATATTTCTGTTGAATTTTTATTTGGGTCTTTTTCATTGATTATGAAGACCATTTTTTATTATCCGCAGTACTAAATATTTAAAGCTCAGTTACAGGGTACACTATTAGATTGTGCATGTATCAGTGACATCAAACATTTATCACAGGACAATAAAAGAACTACAGTACATGTATTTCGTACTAATAAACTTAATAGCACAACAATCAAATGATGTCACAGGTGACAGGTGCATGTACAGTCTGTCGTCTGTGTGAAAGGATGACTAAAGTTAGAAGTAAGGATTGGTGACAGTATTTCTCTGCAGCACGAACAGCTTCAATTTGAACAAAGGTTTCGATGCCAATGTGAAACACAAAAATATCAATTTTACAGGTAACCAATCAGCATAAACAGGCTGTATCTGCAGGAGTTCACTGCCCTTCATGTAGATGTGTACCACCAATTGGAGTCAGTCCTCCCACAGCAAACGACCATACAAGATCATGTCACCAGTCACGTGACCTGGTCCAACCAATCTCTGAGGACGTTATGACAAGATCCTGTCATCAGTCATGTGACCAGATTCAGCCAATTTCTGAAGATGTTATATCCTCCACAACTAAAGATGATACAGAAGCATCTAGCACTAGTTGTATAGCCAGCGATCAATTATCGAGTGATTCTGGATATTTATTCATGCAGCAAACACTACAAGTTATTCAGACTGTTTATGTCCCATGGAAACAGAGACGAAAGTGTCAGTGCAGGGTCAAAGTGCACGTTCAATAGCGGAAAATGTAGAATCCATTAACTATTTCCGACATTCACAGACAATTGACAGTGATGAACGTCTTCAACAAATGTACCTTACCACAGAAAATCAAAGTCAGTCTTCTCCATTTTTTGGATATGACGGATGCCCTCCTGTTTTCTATCACTGATCACTCCGTAGAAACAACTATAAGCAGACCAAGAAGTAACACACACCCTGTTGTAAGCGACCCAATGCCGTCACCTGATTTCTGCATTGCAGAGGCTGATTCTGCCTTCAGACACTTGAAGAATGAGCCCAGTCAAAGTTACTCAAAAAGTGAGGAAGACATTCAAACTAGAAAGAAAACTGAAATTTCCTCAAGGTATTTACATTAGCAGTCATAGACTCATAGCACTATCACAATGCCTTAGGAAATTTGTTCAACAGAAAGCTTTAATAGTAAAAAGCTAAGTGTGACTGGAATATCCAATGTTGAAGGAGTCATGATTATCAGCTTCTAGCTGGTATGTAATTATTAAGAGTAGAATTGAACTTATTCTTCTTTACCAGACATAATAAGCCCACAAGTAATATACTAATAAGATTCTTTACTTTGCTGATTGATTGCTTTCTATAAATGATGGATATGACGATTGCCCACTTCTGACATGAATTCTAATCAACAATTGCAATGATAAGAGATACCTGAATATTGTCATTTCTACATAAAAGTCAGTTTCAATGCATATGTAAATCTTTTTTTTCTTTTTGTCAGCACAAGACCTGTCCATCTGACTAAGACACATGTGTGCGACATTCTGAGGAATTTCCCTGGATGGAATCCTGATGTGGATGAAAAAAAATGTGAGATTTCAGTTTTCATCGAGATCCCACCCACTCTGTCTGTATGATGTACAGGGCTACTTCCCATTTTGACAGTACTATTGTATCTGATGTAATTGTGTTAGGTTGTAAAGAAATTCCTATAAAACTGTCATATGGAAGTATGCACAGTTTTCTCTAGTGAAATTCCATGCTGGTTTCCACAGAATTTGATTATAATTATAATATGCTTTAATATGTATACCATCAAAAATTGGAATTCCTGTATACTAAGTATTGAAAAGACCAAAAATGATTTTTACATTCCAATTTTTTTACAAGCACATGTACGAATTATTCTGAGAATTCTATAATGATAACTTATGAAAAGTATTGATCATCTCCTTTTGTCAAAAAGCTATGAAATTTATGTCAAATTCATCTACACAAACTTTTAACCTTGCATTGATGAATCAAATCTTAGTTGCTTTGATCAAGCACTAGACTATAGATAATATCAGTGTTACTGATATCAACAAATCTTTGACATGGTTCTCATCTTCGTACACTATAATTTCAATGTACCGTTTTTAATGGCCAGGAAATAAATGTACTATATGTCATGATTTTTCAGGTTGAGAAGACTATGAAGGGTTTACGAGGAGTTGATGGCCATTATGTCATTTGGTTTATGGGAAGCAAAAATCGACTCGTTCTGAGTGTCAGGTAACTCACATTCACAATCAATCAAGTTTTATATATTTAAGAAGCTTGGGATATAAAGAACATGGGGTGACTGTCAGTTTGTTCATCTGCACGTCTGTCTGTCATTCTGTTCAGTTTCAAAGCAAAAGCATATTGTAAAGTTCAATATTTCATATGAATGATGTTAGATCTTCAAATAAGTACTTGTACCTAAAACTTGCTAAAAAATCTGACTAAGTAATCTTCAATAATAAGCATATCTTTTCAAAAATGGTAAGGCCCTCTTATTTCATATTGACTAACTTCAAACTCATTGTGTTATTTATTGACCTAATGACAGATTGACCTTGAACTTAAATGTTTTTAAAGAAGTTTGAATGAAGGCAGTGAAAAGTTATTGTCTGTACAAAGTTTATCTTGTGCAGTCCTTTGACCTTTAAAATTTGTTCAAGGTCATGACACTTCTTTGGTCCCATTCAACAATAAAGTGAAATATTTTTGAAATCCATGCATTGGGAAAAAAGTTATGGCCCTGGTTTAAGGTCATGACTCACCCTTGAATCCTAAGCAAAGTTCTTTGAATCCTAAGCAATAGTTCTTTGAAATATTATTGAAATCCAAGCAAGTTGAATGAAAGAAGTTATGGTCACAGCAAAGTTTTACCCATGATTTAAAATGTGACTTTGACCTCAAGACCTCATGACCTTGGTTCAATGTTGAGACTCTCCCTTGGATTCTTCACAACAATCCTATGAAAAAAATATTGAAAATCATTGAAAAGGAAATAAGCTATGGTCAGGATAAGGTTTTACCAATGCAGTGTACTGTGAACTTGACCTTTGACCTATTATGACCTGTCCTTCAATGGTTGAAGGTCCTGATGCATCCCTGGCCTGATGCATTTATTTTACCACACATGATTAAAAGGCCTTTGTTCAGTTTAGGGGGACCGGGACTATATAGGTAAAAAAGAGACGATTTTAATAAATAAAGAATTAAAATAATCCTACCTTGTTGCACGGTCTACGTTGTAGACGGTAATTTACACCTTTCCAGACGGTGCAATATTTTTCATTGTGAAGCAATGATTGAATTAATGATTGAACTAATCATTGAATGATCAACTGAGCCGTTAACTGTCCTTAACTGACTTGACGTCCGTCGCCTCCCGTTATTAAAATACAACATGACAAAAAAAAAAAAAAAGGAAACGAATGTTCCCTTTAGCATAAGAACAATAACTAAAATTGTTTTCATAAGAAAAATCCCGCGATTGATGGTTTGAAGTACTATTTTAAATGTCACGGGCGGATCTAGATTTTTTTTCCCAGGAGGCGGGTCCAGCCCGTTAGTGAAAGGGGTCCAGCCTTTGATCTTGAAAGAAAATAGGGGAAACGGGACACAATCTTTTTTTTTTGGCAAATTCCAGCGGGGGTGGCCGGTAGGGGAGGGGTTGGTATCTGACTCCATGTCCACTCTAGATCCATGCGTTTTAAAATATTTCAACCTGCATATGATCAACTACCAACGAAACCAGACAAAACTCGTAGATTTCGATTGAATAATGTAACTCTTACGATTTCGATTCATAATGTACTGACTGCTACCCTTGAATAGTTTTGAACAGAAATAAAGATATAATAATAACGGAATATTCCCGTAGTTTTGAATATTTGTTGGAAAACTTGTACAGGGGAATCCTAAGCCGCAACTTCTAAAATCCGTTTCCTATGTAGTCAATTCAAATATCAATTTCCTTTTTGTTCTGTTTTAATTTTTTCCATCTTTCATAAACTTAACTCATAGACTGGACCAAATTCTTTCAACTTCCTTTCTGCTATTTTCTTTTAATATGCATAAAATTCTCATCTATTTACTGACCATGAGTAGTTTTCTCGTACTTGGAATATGGCGACTTATAATTAGTCAATCATCGGGGATAATTGTTTGATGGCATAACAATTGCCGTGCAACAAGTGGGTTATTCAACTGCTCCTCGGGCTACGCCCTCGGAGACAGTAGAATAACCCTTACTTAGTCTCGTTTCTATATCCAAGTGTCTTGCGTCGCAGACCCTCCGAGAAGAGGGAGGATTTTGAAATGATAAGGAAAATTGGGGTTGTACACTGTAACTCAATGTAAAAATTGTCGCCATTTCGTTTTGAATTTGAATCCTGACGTCACAATGTGATTTTCGTACGGGAAACAATGATACTGAATTTTAACAATTATTTTACGTCATGTAACCGTCATTTTTTAAGGGAAATCTAGTGAATCAACTACAAAAGATGAGTTTGAAAGGAGAAAATGTACAAAGCCAAGCGGCGTTTGAGTGTATTTAACGGGGGTTTAGGGGCGGTACCCCGATAAAAGTGAGTTAAGATAGTGATCATGGTGATATATTGTTCCTTTAGTTTCAGAAAAGAAATATATCTAAAAAATGTTCTGAAAATCGACCTTTATTGGCCTATATAGTCCCGGTCCCCTAAACTGAACAAAGGCCAATTAAAATCCAGGAAAAGAATTATGAAATGGCCTTTTGGGTCCTAAGCAACAATTCTGTTAAATGTAATTATAGAAATCAGATTCAATCTATGTATGGGGAAGTAAGTGTTATTCACATTGTTTTGATTTTATTTCAGTCACTTGAGCAAACTCATACACTACGCAATATATGCAGAGTTGAACAGGCAAGGTGCAGTCAGTTTCCGAATATTTGATGAACAATTTGGAGATCTCAGAACTTTATTGAGATACTACCAAAAGAATGGGTTGTTACCCCAGTCACAGCAAGGTCAAAATGACGATGTCAGCTTCACCGACCAACAGAATCTCAGAGACAGTCGAAGAATTGCCCGTCTTTCTCATGTTCGCATGAAATTTCCATTTGGATTCAGAATGGGGAAAAGTTCTGATACTACAAGAAAAAGTGTGTAAATAAGTCAAAGAGGGATTTTTTTTTTAATTGAAGAGGCATTTTGATGTATACTCATTATTTCTTTTATGAAGAATTTTTAAAATTCTTTTTCAGCTAATACTACAAATTTTATGTGTTTTGTTTACTGAAGGGTCTGACCATTCTTTTGTATAATATATTTTGTGTTGATATTAGGAGTTTTCAAAGAGGCAGTATTATTGAAACATTTTGTGTCTTTTACTGTAATCATGTAAAAATGTTGGTACATTTCTCAAAGAGTAGAATGATCCAATGATGTCTTATAGTTTCTTTGTAAAGGACTTGCATGTAATCAAATGTCATTTCTTAAAGTTTCACACACTCAAATGTTTATACATGTATAATATTTTTGGAACATTGGTCATAAAAAATATTAAATTTGCTAAATTCATTTTCATTTAGATAAAACTAGGGCAATGAAGGCAAAATTGGCAATATTTAAATTTGTGATATTGCCAACAAACCTACATTCTTCTTTGAAATTGGCATAATTTGGCCCATGCATTAACATACATGAAAAAAATTCTATGAAAGACAGTTATCATATCTACCTGTTATAAAAGTGTTATGTTTATACACATCTGATCATATAGAATATTTCTTCTAAAGACACATTTTCTGAGCATTTTTGATAATCTTTTGTCAAGAACTTTAAAATGACCTCACTTGATGATATCATACAATGCTTTGTAGGATGATTTGTTCTTTTCATAAAAAGCGGGAAATTTTTATGAGACTTACTAAGTTTAGTTGGCCAGTGTTGACAATTTCTGTCAAAAATAGGATGTTAATGTTTTGTAATGAACCTGATACCTTTAAGTACTAGTCCAGACCTGCCTACTTTTACAAATTTGGTAATTGTTACGATATTTTACCTTTAATTATGCCATACGCTTTTGCTATTCAATTTTATGCCTAAAACTTACTTTCGAGCAAATTGACGTTTTCAATTTTTTTAGAGCCTGATTGAAACTGTCTTCCATATTGTATAGGAAAGTGCATAAATTCTTAAAATTTGTAACAATTGAAAAGACAATGTTTTCTCAATATTGGATTACCCTATATATGCACAGCCAATGTAATGCCCTGAGATGCTACTATTGAAAGGAACGTGCTGCAATTCGTGTATTAATACTTTTGACGTCACAATGCATAATATCTAAAGAAACATGCCGCGACGGCTGTTCAAACCTGCAAACTGAACCCGCGGTGAGATGAATTTTAACGTCACCCTTTTACCAATTAGAAAAAGCAATTTCAGAAAACAAGTATGAAACAGACAACTATGGGCCATATATATATAGAATAAATGTCATAATTTGTGTTTTGTTATGTGTATGCAACACACAGCAAGTGCATTTATTGCATGAAATGCGCTAACGAGCATTACATGTACGATAAATGCACTTGCTGTGTGTTGCATTATCTCAACAAAACACAAACTAAGACTCTTATTCTCTATTTAGTCCCCAAAATTAGACTTTCGTGAACAAAATATTACACTTATGGTGAGAAACAGGTAGGCAGGTCTGCTAGTCGAAGAATTGCTAATTTCTGTATCATTTAACAACATTTTTCATGTGGTGCCCTGTCATGCATTCTACTGCTATAAAACATATGAAAGCACAATATACATGTACACCATTATTTTAATACGGTAAAAACTGGTATCGTAAAATATACTGCTTTACATATCTTATACACGATTGTATTTTGGAAACATATCATAGTTTACATGATATATTTGATAGTTTATGACAATTTATCATGTTGTTACACATTTTTTTTTCTTTGTCAATGTTGATTTTTCTTTGTTGGAACTTATTTACTGATCTGAGATCAGAAATTTTTATTTTTACATGTATATACATATACACTGCTTAAAAAGCAAAGGATGATTATATTCATGTTTTATGGCAAAATATAGCTAAATCTGTTATATAAATGATATTCATATCAAATGATGGAACTAAATTTTTACCTCAGTTGCGATTTTGGGAAATTTTGATTAGAAAGTCAATTTGTTTTCAAAACTGATTCTAGCTTTACAATAATGTACTTATATTTCATTCATACTACACTCAAAATGCTCAGGTAAAGTAGTTGACATGTTTTTAATCTATGTCTCTATTACAGAAATAATGTTCATAAAAAGCTTTGTCAGTCTGATTATATGCCCTTTAATTCACTTTCAATTGCTTCCTTTTGACCTCTCTCAAATCAGTTTGGATTCATAGATATTTATAAGGAGAGAAGGGTACTTTAACATTTTAGGGTCAATAGGTCAAATGTCAAGGTCAAGAAAAAGAGACAAACTCCTACAGTTGACATTCTGTCATTCTTCACAATTTTAAAAGTTTCCATAAAATAACTCAGTAAATTTTCAGACCACATATATCTAGAGTCAATTTGGATATCCTTATCTCATGTTGGAGAGGTCACTCATTAGTCATGCATATCCATTTGGGGTCAAAAGGTCAAAGGTAAATAAAGGTCAAATGTAAAAAATTCTCAGAAAAGAGACTTGATGGTTGTTGCAAGATGCAAGAGAAAAAGATTTACAGCGGGGCAATCATAAATAATATATAAATCATAAAAAATATATATACTGTATAACCAGAAATTTTTGCGGTATACTAATTTTGCTATATTCGCGAGTGATTTGGAATCACGAGAAATTATTCTTGCGAAAATTTGTGTTTGGTAAGGTAATCCATGAATTGGTATATCAGTTACATTTTGTTCTTAATGTACATGGTGTCATTCTTCAAATGTACTGATTAAACATAAATAGAAGTAAATCAATGTATTCTTATGATAGAAATAACTGAAACTTCAATAACGGAAGGTACAAGACAGTGAAACCATTTGTACATATTTGTTTGTAATTTAAGAATCGCGAAAAATTGTACTCGCGAAAATAAAGACACCATATTTCACCAAAAATTGTGAAAATATGATACTCGCGAAAATTTCTGGTTATACGATAAATACCTATATTCTGATATGGTAGCCAAAATGTATGGTGTACCATCATGTGTTGATATGGTAGGCAAAATGTATGGTGTACCATCATGTTTTGAATTTTTCTTGTATTGTAAGAAGTATTTGCGTATATTACAGCAGCAAGTTATAAGAACAAGACACTTTGAAAAAAAAATGGCAAATTTAAAATCAGCATTTATAGAATTAGCTCTACTTTATACTTTGACATGATATTTCTTGGAATACTCCAGTGGTAAAGATATGTGCATGTATTCATTTCGTGATGTTTGTCAGTCAGAGAAAAATCATGTTAAAAAGATGCGAAATGTATCATTGAAAAAGAAAGTGCAGTACAAAAAATGTACTCACAAAATGGCAAGAAAATAATTTTTATGATTTCATTAAATAATGCACATTTTTGCATATATTTGAATCTCATGGTTTTTGCACAATTGACTGTTTTTGTTTACATTATTTTACGTTATAAGGAGGTGGGGACTAGCATACATGTATATACGCTCCGTGTATCTTAACCTCGTATATATACTATTATACATGTACTTGTTAACTTATACACATGTACAAGCTCCAATAAATATTATGCATTGTACATCTGTGTGATATTGAGTTGTCCAACATCTCAACCCCCCCCCCCCCCCACACACACAAAGGAAAAGTACTTTTACTATATACAGTACATGTAGAAATGAAGATTTAAATCATTCAGTAGGAAAAAGGTACTTGAGTACAATACGGATGAAATACTCAACCTGGGACGTATATCCCTGACTCAAATGAAGTACTAGAAACTTTCTTCAGTTCCTTTAAATATAAATGTAAATGTATAGAAGTTATTGTACCATTTATTTGCAAAGCACTTTGATTTTAAAGTGAACAAAATTATCGATTTTTTAAAAAAATTTTCTCAAGCACAATCTAAAATTCTTGGGCCTTTCCGTCGCACTCACGGAAAAAAAACCTCCTGGAAGGCCCGACAATGTGCGGTTCAATACTTTTGATTTCAAGTAAAGTTGACAGGGTGGAGAGCTCACATAAAAATTGTTTTTGGCTGAATAGCAATAAAAAGGAGGGTATATACAATTTCAGGCACGGATCTAGAGGGGACGGGGGTAAATTCGACGGGAAGATCCGCCTTTGAATAATTAGATGATATACATGTACCCCCTCTCTCCCCATCCTGTCATTAAGGCTTTTTTTCATACCACAATTAAGGTTTAGTCCTGCTGTAAGTAGAAAGTTCCTGATATACCCAATTGCGCTCGAAACAATTCAAATTAGTACGTGATGTAAGTGGTCAGTTGTCATGCTTGGTGTCAGAGTCGAGGAAGTCGTTACGTAGCTTTCTTGAAAGCTACACAAATGGTAGAAAATAAAACTGCTTTCATTTGAACCCGCCATAATTAATACCACATTAATGTAACCGGCATGCAGAACAACGCAAAAGGATCATAAAAACCAAAATGTTTCGTCTAAAAGGAACTCCATCGATAGTCATGGAAGCATGAAAACCCAAAATGATCCCTACCCCAGGTACAGGCGCGTAACCACAATACTTTTCAAGTGGAAGCAGGTCAGGGATCGCTTTGAGGTCCCTAATGGGTCCAGAGATCGAAGCCCCGGAATCTTTTACCGGTCAGTTTACGTTAATATGACCCTTTGTACACTTAAGGAATGAGTGTCAAATAAGACACTCATTCCTTATATTTACATTCAGAAACATTCAGATACAAAATATTTCAGAAAACGTTACTGAATTATTCTTATTTCTAAAATGTTTTGTACGATGAGTTTTAATCATTTAGAAACAATTTGAATCAAATAAGGCCTTATTCTTAATATTTAAGAGAAGTCATTGCTGCATAAATTCATTTCGGTAGCGCCATCTACATTGAAGTACACATGAACTCTGTGGACTCTAACAACGTTTTCACAATGTAAATACCAGTTGTAAATATCTGCTTAAATAGTCTAAAACGTTCTCAAGATGATTAGAATTTTTTATAAACATTTTGAAGAATATAATACAAGAGTAGCGCCATCTATGTTGAAGTAAACATGAACTCTGTGGAAACTGTACATGTACACGCGTACAAGGACACAGAGTTGTTATACATATTTCAGTGGGTTGGGGAATTTTTTTGGTTGTCCCCGTCTGTTTCATCTCTTTTATATCGTCTCATTCCCCGTACACATTTTGGGATCCCCCCCCCTGCCCGCAAAGTCAGCATCAGTATGCCCCGCCCACTGTTTGAAATTCTTGCGCGCACGTTATGTGATTGGGGCCAACCTGGGTCATCGTGAAATGAACGTGAAAATTGAATAGGCGTTTAACATAGGAAATTAACTTGCAATGTAAATATTTTCTGTTATAATTCTTTTTTCCGCATCTTGAAATGATGTGTAAGCATCTGCATACATGTATACGCCTGGTTACGCGCCTGCAGATAGCTATCATATATATTTTTTAATTTAATGAAAATATTATTAACATTTCATGTGATCACTTCGATCAAAATTTATGTAACTTAGCTTTTACGAAACATAAAGCCATGTGACATTCATCAGTCACAAACATTCTACAAGAACACGTCAGTCTCATGATATTGTCACTATAAATAAACTCTGTCTTAATTTGTGACCTTATGTCGTCGGAGATGAACCAAATCCAATCGCTAACAGTAACAATATAAGGCAAACGTGCAAACACAATTCAACCATAGCGAAAGGAGCTTACATAAACTTGAGGCCGGCTCGTCCACGTGAACTTGTTATTTTGATCACGCGATTTAGAGTTACTTCCCGCTTCTCATTGTATAAGATTCATTCACGTTTATTGCTTGCGATAGTCCGATACGTTTTGCAAGAATGAATGCGCTTGTAGCATCTTTAATTTGCCTTGCTTTCTCGTCGTCACCTGCATTTACTGCAAGTGGACCTCGCTCAAATATTTTGAGTTACATTTACGGACCAATGAATGATCTCCCTCTTCCCAAACTCGCAAAGAGTCTTGGACTTTCAACGTTAGTGAAATTCTTAGATGTCGCTGAATTGACGGGCGCATTATCAAAGCCAGGTAAGTCTTTCTGTAATTTTAATTTGATGGAGTTGTGCCCCCCCCCCCCCCCCCGGGAGGGGGGGTCAACAAAAATAAGGGGAATTACATAAGAGCATTCCTATATTCTTTCTAGATCCGCGCGTGAAATCTTTTTTATTCCCTCGCTACTATGTTGCGGAGGGGATATAGTATCAATGGGTGCTGCTGCATGCTGTGTGTTTGTCAGGGTGTTTGTGTGTTTCCGGATTTTTGTGCACAGCATGCATAGAAGACAAAGCAATCATCATAGAAACATCAAACCCTCCACAACTGTTCTCCATGGGGATTGGGTGAACCCTATCGATTTTCAAGGTCAAGGGTCAAAAGTCAAGATCACTGCATGTGGATCAGACAAAGCGATCAATTAACTTTCCACAAATGTTTCCCATGGAGAGAGTGTGTACCCTATTGATTTGAGATGCGAGGGGATGCTACGTTTTATTTTGTTTGTTCGTTTGTTTGGTTTTTTTTTGAAATGATAAAAAAATTAGCAAAGTAAGTTATTGTACGTGGATCCGGTACTTTTTTTTCTAACATTTATGTTCCTTTTCTATTTGATAAGGGAACTTGGACTGTAATTAAGGAGTCCAGTAATTATGTCTATCTTTCTATACATGTAATAGTAATTTTTTGTATTATTAAAATTTTCTTTCTCAGGTACTTTCACTCTGTTTGCGCCAACAGATGAAGCTTTTAAAAATCTTCCCCCGGGACTTGCCAAGTACCTGGAAAATAACATAACTGCACTTGCTGATGTGCTCAAGTATCACGTTCTCTCAGTATCGGTATTTTCTAAAGATATCACAAACGAGGAACTTGCACCAACATTAGAGGGGAAATCTATCAGAGCGAATAAATATGGCGAGGTAAGCATGGTCAATCAACAAGCATATATTTTTCAGTAGAAAGAGAGGATGTGCACAACGATACCCAAATCAGAATTGTTTTAGGCTTGCCAAATACCGGTAAAACACACCTGTACATACCTACATCAAAGTGATGACCTCTTCTATGGCGTGAACAATAAGAGAGTGAGAATTAAAGAGAGAAAAAGAAAGCTTACAAAAATAGGGGGGGGGGGGAGCAGACAAAACTTATTCTTACGCTTGCTCGTTGGTTTATGTGTTATGCCCTGGAATGTCGAGATATAGAACTTTGAATTCCCAGAATTTATTATGATGATTACTATGACGTCATAATAAATGGTCCGTCAAACATGCAGGTCATTTGATTATGACGTCATAACGCATATGTGCCCCAACAGGTGCGATATGTCCGACATTTGACGATACTTCTTCATGTTGTCCATAATTTTACGAAATTAATTATGGTCCAGTTGAGAACATGTATGTCAACTTTTAAATTTTATTTCCTAAAATTTGAAGGTTATTACCATAGATGGCGCTAAAGTAACCAAACCCGACCTCAGGGCGTCCAACGGTGTTCTCCACGTGATCGACAAAGTTCTTCTTCCACCAGGTGGCTCCCTTGTTGAATTAGCTATTGGATGTCCGAAACTCTCCACACTCGTTAAAGCCGTCACGATTGCTGGGCTAGTTGACACTTTGAATGGTATCTATGCTCTATATACATTAAGATTAATCATTGAAACAGCAAGAATGTCGATTGACATGAAATAGATAGATCAGAGAGTACTCGTTATTTATGTAATCAAAGCATTGTGAGGGATGCTTTGAATGCTCGTACATGTATGTCCAAATTTAGAACCCTACCACTTATCCGGATAGAATTGTGTTCGAGACACGCACATTTTAAGGTTACTGTGAAAAGAGTTGAGCCTTGAGCTCATACTTAAACCACCCGACCGACTTTCAGATAGTACATGTACAAGAAACATGTGTTTTTTTTTCTCAGTTTCAATTCTGAGTCATTTAAAAATGAACAGCTTGCGTTGCGGAGTTTCTTTGTAACGGTCTGTCCGTGTGCAATGATTGTTGGTACAAAACTATAGATTAATCCAAGTAAAGAAGGCAATTGTGTTTTTTTTTTTTTTCAATTTCGAATGAATTTCTTTGTGCTTTTCTTAAGTCGCCATAAAATGAAGGCAAAGAAACCAAAATTAAACATACTACACTGATGCTTGAATTGCCCGAAATTTCATCAGGAGTGCAGAATAATACCCGTAAATTTTCCAGAGGGTTTTAGTTCTAGTTTATCATTGCATGAAAATCGTTATGACTTCTCAATTTATATACGGTAAAACTTGGCATCTTGTTCAAATCGATGTTAAAAAAGCGAATAAAGGAGCATCGAACTGAATGTGAAAATTGTTTTTTTTTATCTGCAGTCGTTATATAAACTTTTTTTTGCTGAATATTGCCATGGAATAGTGTAGTCTCCTTCGCAGATACATAAATGTGTCACATGTTTTATCAAGCAGTCAAGCCAATTGTTACTTAATTTCATGCAATAAGGATTGTAAGAGCGAGATCTGGACTGAATTTGAAGATTTGTGCACGAAGATTGACTATACATGTAGAAACTATCTTGACAGCTTTATAGAGACAGTGAACTTAATATTTCAAGTTTCAAATTGTATAAAATTCTACGAATGTGAAAAGAGAAATGAATATTTCCTCTTCAGAGAAATAGTTTTTGATACTCTCATCTCATACATGTACTTAAGAGCAACCCTTTAATTTTTATGGATAGTAAGGGGGGGGGGGGGGGGGGGGGGGCAGGAAGACTTTTTCCAGACAGAATATTTTTCTCGTCATTTTTCATCGCTGGAATTTTTTTTTCGGCCATCTGGTCGGATTATTATTTATCTTTGGTTTCAGACCACAGTGAATGAATGATCTGGTTTTTTATTTTCGCTGGACCTTCAGGCCGGAATTCTTAATTCTTATTTTGCAAAGTCTTCACCCCCCCCCCCCCCCGAAATCAAATGGTTGCTCCCTTACTACTATAATGTTATAATTCAGGTAGTGCTACACTTCCGTTAACACTGTTTACACCGATGGATTCAGCATTCGCCAAAATTCCACAAGAAGATCTTGAAAAGTTACTCCATGATAAGACAGCTTTGACAAGTGGGTACAAAATATTTGATTTTGTCATATTTATACAATTTCAAAATAAAATCATTAAAATAAATAAATAAATAAATAAAACAAAATAAAATAAATAAAAATCCTAATACCTATACATGTAACTTTGTGAGTTCTCTCCATTCCAACACTGTCCCGTGTTGAAGGAAATATTTCATCAAACTGATCTCGTTTTTAGCTCACCTCGACGAAGTTGAGTGAGCTTATGCTATAACCCCACGCGTCCGCGTCCGCGTCCGTGTCCGCGTCCGCGTCCGGTTAAGAAGTTTGGGGTAGCTCATTATCTGACAAAGGACTAATGCTACAGTAACCAAACTGGCACAAGTGATTCATCTTTGGATGCTGAGGTGAACCCATGCATCGGATGCAGCATCTGACCTACATTTTCCGCTTGAGTGACTTGGTTAAGAAGTTTGGGGTAGCTCAGTATCTGACAAAGTGCTAATGCTACAGAAACCAAACTGGCACAAGTGATTCATCTTTGGATGCTGAGGTGAACCCATGCATCGTATGCAGCATCTGACCTACATTTTCCGCTTGAGTGACTTGGTTAAGAAGTTTGGGGTAGCTCAGTATCTGACAAAGTACTGATGCTACAGTAACCAAACTGGCACAAGTGATTCATCTTTGGATGCTGAGGTGAACCCATGCATGAGATGCAGCATCTGACCTACATTTTCCGCTTGAGTGACTTGGTTAAGAAGTTTGGGGTAGCTCAGTATCTGACAAAGTACTAATGCTACAGTAACCAAACTGGCACACGTGATTCATCTTTGGATGCTGAGGTGAACCCATGCATCGGATGCAGCATCTGACCTACATTTTCCGCTTGAGTGACTTGGTTAAGAAGTTTGGGGTAGCTCAGTATCTGACAAAGTACTGATGCTACAGTAACCAAACTTGCACATGTGATTCATCTTTGGATGCTGAGGTGAACCCATGCATCGGATGCAGCATCTGACCTACATTTTCTGCTTGAGTGATTTTGATAAGAAGTTTGGGGTAGCTCAGTATCTGACAAAGTACTAATGCTACAGTAACCAAACTTGCACAAGTGATTCATCTTTGGATGCAGAGATGGACCCATGCATCGGATGCAGCATCTGACCTACTTTTTCCACTTGAGTGATTTCACTTTTAAAAGCCAATATTGAGCAAAGTATAAGTGCTACATGTACCAAACTTGCATATTGGATGTATCTTTGATTAAACTTTCATAAAATGACCTTGACCTACTTTTTCCGCTTGAGTGATTTTGCCTTTAAAAGCCAATATTGAGCAAAGTATAAGTGCTAGATGTTCAAAACTTGCATATTAGATGTATCTTTGATCAAACTTTCATAAAATGACCTCGACCTACTTTTTCCGCTTGAGTGATTTTGCCTTTAAAAGCCAATATTGAGCAAAGTTTAAGTGCTAGATGTTCCAAACTTGCATATTAGATGTATCTTTGATCAATCTTTCATAAAATGACCTTGACCTACTTTTTCCGCTTGAGTGATTTTGCTCTATAAAGCCAATATTGAGCAAAGTATAACTGCTACATGTACCAAACTTGCATATTGGATGTATCTTTGATCAAACTTTCATAAAATGACCTCGACCTACTTTTTCCGCTTGAGTGATTTTGCCTTCAAAAGCCAATAATGAGCAAAGTATAAGTGATACATGTACCAAACTTGCATATTGGATGTATCTTTGATCAATCTTTCATAAAATGACCTTGACCTACTTTTTCGGCTTGAGTGATTTTGCTCTATAAAGCCAATATTGAGCAAAGTCTAACTGCTACATGTACCAAACTTGCATATTGGATGTATCTTTGATCAAACTTTCATAAAATGACCTTGACCTACTTTTTCTGCTTGAGTGGTTTTGCCTTTAAAAGCCAATATAAATGTACTAAGAAATATGTTTGAATTGAATTTTGCTGTCACGAGGTGAGCTTCGTAATCTGTGATTACCTATGTTTAAATATTGAATTTACCTTGAATTTTAAACATTTCGCTCTCGACAGAGCAACAAAATTTTGGCATGTGCGACGGGTTTTTTTTACTGTTTTATTTAAAGTAAAGATATTTTTTCGAAATTTGCAGATGTTCTAACATATCACGTGATAAATGGAACATTCTACAGTGCGGGATTACGAGATGGTGACGTCCCAACGCTGAATGGCCAAACTGTAAACGTCAAAGTCTCGGGGGAAGGTTAGTCTTGTAATCGCATTTTTATATCCAGTTTATATATTATATGAACTTAAAAGCATCTCAATATTATTTTGTTCAGAACGATGAAAAGTTCTACCACATGAAGAAACTGCAGGCGTGTAGCCAGAGTACTTTCCAAGTGGAAACACTTTAAAGCAGGGTCGGGTTTTGGACTTCCTTAACTAAGAAGGGGTGGGGGTCCAGGGAGCGAAGCAAATAAATCTTTGTTATCTTTTTGTCTTCGTTTATTTATTTATTTTTTGGCAAAACCACGTGGAAACACTTGCTTACGCCTGGCTACGCACATGAACTGTATCCCAGGAAAACACATTTTGTTTCACGTGGCTTCTAGAATATTACCCTCTTAGAAGTGTTGCCTTGTACGTTTGTTACATGCTCCTGGATATACGTTTTCAAACATATATATTGCCTGTTTCGCATGATCTTGCATGTAGAAGAGACTAAGCTTTTCAATGGCGCCAAATATTGTCTCAATGACTCCTCTTTACCATCTTCACATGCGAATGATGAAAAAAATATATATATCAGAGAGAGAGAGTTTGGTTCCAACAATTGTATGTCAATCTGGTAATTTTCGCAAAAGTACCTTATAAAAGTTAGCATTTTGGGCAAATTTCTGAATTGAAAAGAAGGAGGATGTTCTTTCCCTAGATCGGTTCACTTTTCACACACATTTTAACTTGTTGGCTTACGGTCCGTGTAAGGTCCGTGTAACACTTAACAATTCAAATTTCTAAAACGTTTTGGACTTTTAGATTTTTGATATTTTATACAAAAACCTAAAATTTCAAAGTTTTGAAATCGTTTTTAGTTTTTAGAAGTTAAGGTTTTTGACTAAAATTTCAAAAATCTATCAAATTTTTAATTTTTGGAATTTTATATTTTTGAGTAAAAACCTAAACTTTCAAATATTCAAAACCGTTTTAGACATTTCAGTTTTTGTATACTGTTTAAAATGTAAAAACTGTCGGTTTTACACTTAACAATTCAAAATTTTAAAATATTTTTAAATTTTTGATATTTGATATTTTAAACAAAAACCTAAAGTATCAAAGTTTTAAAATCGTATAGAGATTTTAGAAGTTTTGAATTTTGACTAAAATATCAAAAATCTTAAACTTTTTGAACTTTCAGAATTTAAGATTTTTTACTAAAAACTAAACTTTGAAATATCCAAAATTACAATTATCGTTTTAGATTTTTGAAGTTTATGAATTTTTATATATTTAGAGTTCTGACATTCAAAAATTTAAACAGTCATACAAATCTTTTAAGCATGTGAATGATCATGATCCTATTTCCCTCACAAACAGAAGGAGTCGCAATCGGTACAGATTCTGAATCAGATATTAACCGTAGACTACCATAGTTAATAGGAATATGGGGAGATAAGTTTGAGTATATAAATCCAGAATGCCATAGGTCAAGCATGTTCATCGCAGGAGACCAGTTGACTAATCATCAACTACTATCTGCCATTTACTTTTAATTCCATATCTTTATATATAATCATTGAATAATCGTCTTATTATGACTTGTATGAACCCCCCCCCCCACCCGGATCGAATAATCGGGGACATATATATTGTTTTTGTCTGTTTGTCTGTCTATTGTCAACTCTAACCTTCGCCATAACGTTTGAACCATATGCTTTAGATTATATCATTTTCGTGCGTGAACATCGACGGCGGGTGCGGCTAGCCAACAGTAGATGCTTACTCCTCCCGGGCACCTGGTCCCACCTCTGGCTTGCTAGAGGTCCGTCGATGCTCAATTTTGTGCTCTATTGTGAGTGCTTATGAGATTATCGTAAGGATCTTCTTTAACTCATTAGAGATAGAGACGTCATATTTGGCATACATACTCAACTAATAACCCTTTCAAAGGACATCAAGGTCAATGATCTTGTGACCTTTACCATGACATTTATGCTAAATATAAAAATAGCATTTTCCGACTTTGTTGTCGCCGTGGGCACATACACATTTTGTTTTTCTACTTCGTTTCCTTTCGTGGTGCGATCTTTATGACTAGAACTCTCCAAACCATCTGTTGACTTTTGATGTTTGAACGTAAAAACTCTTAAAATCTAAAGTTCTAAAAATCCAAAAATCTAAAACGATATTTGTGATTTTGGATACAAATGTATTTGGAAGTTCAGGTTTTTGATAAAAAATCTATAATTCTAAAAGTTCAAAGCGTTTTAGTTTATTGATATTTCAGTCAAAAATCTAAACTTCTAAAATTTTTATACGATTTTAAAACTTTGATATTTTAGGATTTTGTTGAGAATATCAAAGATCTAAAATTCTAAAACATTTAAAAATTTTGAATTGTTAAGTGTAAAACGGACAGTTTCAATACTTTAAACAGTATACAAAAACTGAAATATCTAAAACGGTTTTGAATATTTGAAATTTTAGGTTTTAACTCAAAAATCTAAAATTCCAAACGTTAAAAACGTGATAAATTTTTGAAATTTTAGTAAAGAATCCAAACTTCTAAAAACTCAAAATGATTTTAAAATTTTGAAATTTTAGGTTTTTTGGTTAAAATATCAAAAATCTAAAATTCTAAAACGTGTTACACGGACCATATTGGTATACGTAAATCGCCAGTTGGTACAGATTGAAGTGTCTTAATTATAGCAGATACTGAAACAACTCCTAACATCACCATGTCTGTGTGTTTGTATGAATTTTGTCTGTATGTCCATCTTGTCGCCTATCCTATTTTTTACAGGACTTTGAACAATGATGTCAAAATTATATTCTGTCACATTTCATGGAATTTGCTTCTGTCACCGATGCAACTGCTGCGAATGATGATATATCAGATTCAGTCATGATATTTCATCATTTATTTTGTTTAATTAATAAATCAATCAATTAACTAAATTTTCAGGGGTAACTTTGAACGGGAATGTAAAGGTTATCCTTGCTGACGTCACTGCCACAAACGGAGTAGCCCACGCCATTGACACGGTACTGATGCCGAAATCAATGACCTTTGACGAAATCATTGCGAGGCCAAATCCGAGGTTCAAACATCTTTTTAAATAGACGTTTATACCATCAAATATGTCCATCATTGATATTTCTGTATGAATTTATGCATTTATAACATTTCTCTTAATTTCGCATAATTCGATTTAAGATCTGAATCGGGTGCTTTCAAAAAAACGAGGATTTTTCTTTCGTTTTTGTACTACTACATGTATATTTGATGCAATATGTTCTATGATGTATGAGTGTAGTTTACTTTATCATGATATTTAGAGATCTCACTCTGTATTTGAGCGCAAGAAATTAGAAGATACACTTTATATAATACATACGTTGATCATATGTTCCTTATATATGCATTTATAATGTTTCTGTGGCAATAGTGCTATAATTTTTATAACAAATCGAAAATCTGTTTTGTTTGCTTGTTTTGGTGCATAGTATATTGTACATTAATTTTTTTCTGTTACGTTTTATGAATTTTGTCTCATGAATACCCATATAGTGTATAATATATCATATATTATGGATGCACATATGAATTTAGAATTTATTTTCTCCTTCATTTGTTATGCATATATTGATTTCTTTTCAAAAATTACATGACTGTACAAAATGTATATATCATTAAGTGAATCTACTCATTCTTAATATTTCTAATGAATATCTAAATGTACTCATGTGTATATGTAGGAAAAATATGACTTTGAAGCAAATTATATGCAACTACATGTAGATCCACGTCAATATAAGCATTTGAACTTCAATGGTTGGAGGAATCACCCTAACACATGGTATGGTTAAAGTTTTGATTTGCAAATACGAATTCATTGACCGTTTATTTTAAGTAGGATTTTTCGTATATTTTGATATAAGTATCTGACACATAACTTTATAAATATACCATATCATGCATGTTTCTGATCATTAGAATCATTTCAATGTTGAAATAAATTTATACATTATTTCATACATCGTTTTATGTTCAATGTACTTGTAACATCTCTCGGAGTCATACTTGTTCAACCATAAACAAATCCACAGAACTTATGATGGGCTGCATAATCGAGGAAAAATCCAATTAATATCACCGTCAACACCATGAGCTATAGTTAAAGTGTAATGTGAATGACGGAAGTGCAAGCTGCATATTGGCTCATACTTTAAAATATGATATAAAAGACAATAATCCCGGTATCTAAAAATTCAAGAAGTAAAGGACAAAATAGTTCCAAGAAGGTTTTTGAGTTGAAACAATGATCAACCTATATTTGAAAACATGCGGTGACATGTCGATTTTCAAAAAAAAAGTGCCGAGTAAATGCCGGATAACAGCATTTGTATGCTACAAACATGGCAAATGGCTATCCTAAGTCGGCACCGGTTGCCTACTGGTCTCGATTGTTGCTGTAACACCACCCTGTAAGAGCGCACGTAGGGGGTTTCGGCTTTGTGTCAACAGGGGTTTCGGTTCCGAATGTATTGATGTCGTCTTTGGTGTTTGGATCTTGTCCATTTGTTGTCTCTTGTTGTTCTTGTCATGTCTGTGTTTTTATATTCGCGTGTTTTGGTTGTTGGTGCTGCAACCAAGTCCTGTTGGAGAACCTATTTTCTGATGTTAAGGTGTTCGAAACTATGCAATAGACTTTCTTCATATTACCACTCCCAAGACCCTACATAGCAATTTTTGACGTTATTTTTTATTATGCCTTCATCGATATGTGTCGACGTCACAGTTAAAAGTTACATCAAATGCTGTGATGTCGGGTTTTGGCATGTATAGAATTCAAGTCTACTACGGTAACGTGAAAATCGTCTATTCGTTGAAAGATAGAAAATTTCTGTCATGAAAGACTGAAAGTTAAACTAAATAATGAAGTATAAAGCTCTTTTTTTTTTAGTTATTTTAAACTTCAATGAAAGGTTATTTTCCGGATTTAAGTTAGAGTATCCCTCAGGTCAGATTTTACCTGGATACCATATTTTTTCTCTTCAGAATATTGTTCAGATTATCAAACTAATATGGTTTTAGGAAAAGAAACTTTTCTAGTTATATTTTATCACCTCTGAAAAGGGATCATTTTTCTTACTTTTCCCATAGGGTCAAATGCTAAAGTTCAAACGCCATAAGTTCTCGGTATAATCATGAAACCAAAAATTATATTTTGTTTGTATGTCAGGTTTAACATAAGCATTGAATACATGGAAATTGAAATATTGTAGAAGTTGTTATTTAGAAAATATGAGCATCTGAGACCTGAGGGATTCTCTACCTTAAATGTCCAATTTGGATAGTCGGAGATATACAAGTGGATCGAACAAATGTTTGATGGCAATCAGTGCCTGATTCAACAGTCCTAAATAACTCCGGTCAAACGAACAGCGGTAATTATGAATGCCATACAAAATGAAGTCATTTGCGCTGAAACAGTTGTATTGGGCGTAAGATATCAAAATCTAAAGGGCGATCCATAGACTCCTCACGGTTAATAAGCGTGCTCATCGAACTTCAACCAAAAATGTAAGAAAATAGTCGGTCGCCTGCTTTACCGAGGATATGATCCTAAAGTCATCACAAAAACTCTGAGCATGTTACTGGACCTATCTAAAGTATGGTCATTATCCATATTTGTCATTTGTACCAGTGTTTTTTCAACGTTGCACACTGGTCAACCGTGACGAAGGGGTTCCATGATGGACCTTGTTGAAATCTCGTCAGAGAAGACTTGGTCATGATTTTTTTTGTCCTTTCCGAAAGTTGGTCAGACTTCTCGGGTGAAACACAGACTGTTACATGCATGCCATGGACTTGTTAAAATCCATTTACATATAATCTGTGTTACAAGAGGCCGCTGCATTTAACTATATTGTTTGTGATTTCACCTTACAGTGAGAAATTTTATGTTGATACAACAATTGTTTGTCTATGGAGACCTCTGTGTATCCGGATAAATAGGAGGGTTATGCGCACGTAATCCGGATAACTACACCATTTTCTTAAAGCAGATGGCCGTCCAAAGTCGGCGCCGGGTGCACATTGGTCTCCTTCCTTTTACATGTATGTGTCGTCATCAATGTTTAATGTTTCTGTACTTCTGTTACGATTGTTTTGTATGATGTTCTAGTGAATATGGTGGTGTCTTTTTGCGATTTGGAGATTGTATGATGTCATTAAAATGTCACTTTCTTGTGGGTTTATTTCGCTGGGTGAATGCAGGGTGGTCATGCTGGAGATCATTCCCTTTTCATTCTACAGAACATTCTGTATACGCCCCTAGCCAGGCTATTGAGGATAATGAATTCGTCATGACCGAAAACATAAGATTTTTGCGACATTTTCAGCCTTTTGTAGTCAACATGATCGATGGGCTTTTGAAAATACTGAAACCATAAATGATAATGACAAAGAACGTGAACCTACTTGTTGAACTACTAACGGCGTCGTCGGAAATTACTGCGTCTAATGTGGTTATTTCTTGCTTAACCAAATTAAACGTTGCCGATTACACATAATCATAAAATGCATATAATTGGTAATTAAAACTGTAAATCAAATTTGATGAAGACATAACTTTGAATTAACCTTTCAAAGTAAAACAGTTATTCTAAATAGTATAGTATATATCATCCTCAAGAAAGACGAAAAAAAAAAAAAAAAAAACCCAGAAGAATACGAACTAAAATTTCGTGACAAAAATTATACACAATTTGCCATCAAAGCAGCTACATTAAGAACAAAACAAAACAAAAAATCAAAATAGAAGAAAGAAGAAAAAAGACATCACATTCGGGATAAAAGACAAAAAAGGTGGAACAATGCCATTCTATTGATAAGGGTTGCTAAAATGAATTCTGTTGTCTTTTTTTTATTTTTAAAATTGAGACAGCGATATAGCCATGATTGTGTGGTTGTCTGTCACAATGATTTTTTTGGTTGCCATGTTATGGTCCTGTATGTTGTAATTTTAGTACGTGTACTGTTTCGCAGCTGGTATAGCAACTTCTTTATCAAAGCAATCGCCAGTTTTCAAAGCTTCTGGAAGCTGTACGCGTGATTCGTGAAACAAACTTTGGAATGATAACTTACTTAGTATTTGTTTAAAACATTCGGTCAAAGAGAGAATTAATGATAAAGATCAATTTAAACCTTTTTCCTCAAAAGGTATTTTTAAAAGACATGTTTTGTCGTATAATAAATATCTGTAGGAATTTTCAGTGCATTATACATGTATATACATAGAACGTGTAAATATTCAGGACATGCACAAAATGATGAAGAGAGACATACCTATGTTTGCTATAAGGATGTACGAATACTGTTCAGCCGGCATTAGTATTAGAAATTGGCGTTGAAAAAAAAATTAGTAAAATTTAAAGTAAATGACATGTGATGTTGTCTTCCCTTATCATTATGAAACCCTAAAGTAATCATTTAATGATCCACAAAATAACTACATGTATAAGTTGTCCTTTTGTTTTGGTTTTAGCTTTCTTCGCGAAATATGCTAATTTTGAAATTTTTATAGAAACTAGCTTTTTAAAATCGGTTAACAAAATATTTTTTAAAACAAAACAAGCGCTTCGAATGTAATTTTTTATGCTTTGATATGTTCCAGATGTTCAACGTCTTTAAATTGAATAGCATCATTTTAGAACTGATAAATTTGCAGCATGGACCGCACATGCACGTTTCGAGCACCCAACCATCGCCAGTGATCCTTATTCTGAACAATGTAATATGGCCAAAAAGTGTCAAAGTTATTATGTCCAAAATGTACCGAAGACGTAGCAGGGTGGGTGGGATATAATGCTACAGGACCCACGTTTTAGAAGTGTCAAGAAATTTCGATAACAGAAATTTTTGAATGCGTTGAAGAAACGATCAACCGAAGTTGATCGAATTTGGGGACTCCTGGTCCACCAGCAGTGACACTCTCCAAGTTGTACAAATGTTAAACGTCTTCAAATTGAATAGCATCATTTAAGAACATAAATTTGCAGCATGGACCAGACATGTAAGTTTTGGGCACCCAAACCCTCGCCAGTGATCCTCATTCTGAACAATGTAATATGACCAAAATGTGTGAAAGTGTGAAACATTACCTCAGACAGTGCATGTTTTTAGATATTGTTTTCATTTTTCGTGCATGGGCATCGACGGCGGGTGCGGCTAGACAAACAGGGGATGCTTACAAAAATGTACATCTCCCGGACACCTGGTCCCACCTCTGGCTTGCTAGAGGTCTGTCGATGCTCCATTTATTGTGAGTGCTGTTGAGATTGTCGTCAGGAACTTCTTTATCTCATTTCAATCACACTTATGCCCTTTGCCGTGTGGAGCTCTTAAAAAAGTTCCCCGCGAGGGGTTTGACAGTAAGTGTTTTAAATATTTTCCCTGACGTGGTCGCCATAGCACTTTCTATGTAGGCATTACCTCAGACAGTGCATGTTTTTAGATATTGTTTTCATTTTTCGTGCATGGGCATCGACGGCGGGTGCGGGTAGCCAAACAGGGGATGCTTACTCCTCCCGGGCACCTGGTCCCACCTCTGACTTGCTAGGGGTCCGTCGATGCTCCATTTGGTGCTCTATTGTGAGTGCTGTTGAGATTGTCGTCAGGATCTTTATCTCATTTCAGTCACACTTATGCCCTATGCCGTGTGGAACTCTTAAAAAAGTTCCTCGCGAGGGGTTTGACAGTAAGTGTTTTAAATATATTTTCCCTGACGTGGTCGCCATAGCACTCTCTATATAGATATTACCACAGACAGTGCATGTTTTTAGATATTGTTTTCATTTTTCTTGCATCGACGGCGGGTGCGGGTAGCCAAACAGGGGATGCATACTCCTCACGGGCACCTGGTCCCACCTCTGGCTTGCTAGGGGTCCGTCGATGCTCCATTTAATGCTGTATTGTGAGTGCTGTTGATATTGTCGTCAGGATCTTCTTTATCTCATTGTTATGTCCAAAATCTACCGAAAGACAAAGCAGGATGGGTGGATATGATGCTACAGGACACACATTTTAGAAATTTCAAGAAATTTTGATAACAGAAATTTTTGAATGCGTTGAAGAAACGATCAACCGAAGTTGATCGAACTTGACTACATGTGCTCCAGTGGACTCGGAGCAAATTTTGTCTTTTCTCAGTATTTTATCAACATAAAAACAGGTATATTTCGATTTTGAAGAAAGTACGATTTTATACCAAAAAAAAAATTAATGAAATTACTGGTTATTTCGTAAAATATCACAAATCTCTCAACTGGTTTTCGGAATTTTTTTCTCAATAAATCGTCATATTTGGGATGTAATATGCGTCCGATGTTTCATTATCTTATATTTTAGCGATGTGAGAAGAAGAAAGAACAACCGAGGAATAAAATCATCAATAGTAAAGTTATCATTTATGGCTGTCGTCAGATTAACATATTTAAAACGCAATATTCGATGGAAATATGCAATGGCTTAATTTGTAAGAAGGATTTGATCCAAGGAAGACATCATACGAAATCAAGTAAATGATCTCCAACAAGACCCGGTTGCAGCACCAACAGCAAAACATCTCAAGTGAAAATACAGAGAAGACATGCACAGCAAGAGACACACAAGGGAGAAGGAACAACAAACACGACATCAAAACGCAAAAACTCAAAAGACCACACAAACCAACGAGATCAATTGACAATCGGTGCCGATAATATGAAATAAAAAAATTAAGAAGAAAGGTTTAAGAAATTTGCGAATTTTACACTACAATTGTGCCTTCTTCGAGACCTTTAGGTAACCGGAAAAGTTGGAGGGTTGTGGGCACGTAATCCGGATAAACACATCATTTGCTACTTACGTAGCCGATGGCCGCACCGATTGCCCATTGGTCTCGTTGGTTTATGTATGGTCTTTTGTGTATTGTGTTTTGATGTCGTGTTTGCTGTTCCTTGTCCCTTTTGTGTCCATTGCTGTGTATGTATTCTCTCTTCACTTGGGATGTTTTGCTGTTGCAACCGGGTCTTGTTGAAGATCTACTTTCTTTTGTATGATGACTTCTTCGGCCCAAAACTTACAAATAAAGCAATTGCAAGAACGTCAGGATTACGTAACGTAGAAATAAGGGGGAGGGGGTAACAAAATCACTATAACTTAAAAACTGACGGTCAAATTTCAATAGGAACTTATCGGTGTTTCACTTGATATATGAAAAAGATGATATCAAGTTTTTACGGAAAATAAATGTTAGGGTTTTAGTTAAACGGACTTTATTATTAAAAATTAGCATTTCAAAGACGTTTTGAAAACAGACATTAATTTATCTCCTTTCGACAATTTATTTTAGAAGTCTAAGTGATAATTTATCAGTCTACACATATCCGATTGCCCACATCATATCTAAATGAAAAATACAGGACTTGTTAATATTCTGCCTCTAATTAAGATTTGTAACTGTTTTTCATTACCTAAAGTTTGTTAATTTAACGTCACACTTACGGCCAATTTTGGGGCTTTCAATGGGTATATATGTACGTTCGTAGCTTCAAAACTAACGATAAAAAATTGATGAAACTTTGCATGTAGAAAAAGTATGTTTCAATTATTAACATTTTCAGGAAAATTAAATGATAGGATCAAATTTAAGTCTGGCTGTCTTGGACCTCCTTAAAAAGATATTTGTAGGCAATATTTAAATCCATCGAAAATTGCGTTTTAAATATGTTAATCTAACGGCAGCCGCAGATGATTACTTTACTATTGATAATTCTATTACTGAATTGTTCTTCCTTCTTCTCATTTCTTTGGCTTAAATATAAGACAATGAGACAGCGGATACCTATTACATCACAAATATGTGGAATTATTGAGAAAAATAAGATTTTAAATGTTTTACGAAAATACCAGTCATTTCGTTATTATTTGTATAAAAAGTGCTTTCTTCAAAATTGAAATGTAAAAACTTAAATTTATTTATGTTTTATATTGACAAAATACCGATAAAAGACATAATGAGCTCTGGAGCATATTAAAGAACAAAAAAAAAATCACATTTGAAATGCTTGAAAAATAACCGATTGATTTCATTGTTTGCATAAAATTTCAAAATTAGACTAATTTTGCGAAGGAACCCAAAAAAAACCCAAAAACAAACAGAGAAACAAAGAAAAATGTATCAACAGAAAAATGACACCTTATAGTGTATTGTATTTCATTAGATGATTACTTTGGGGCTGCATGATGATCAGGGAAGACAACATCACATATCACTTACTTTTAATTTTACTGAAGTTTATCAAAAATCAAATTCATTGGCCAAAACACAAAGATCTATTTAGAAGATATTGAAATACACATGATAAGAAATGGCATTTCAAGCACTACATCTACCTAGATTCAAATATTCTTAAAAATATTGTAGATATTTTCCTGTTTCCGGTGATTTTCTTTCACGAAAATCATGTGCTCGCCAAAGAACCACTTTTTCCACCTGATTTAGTTCTTATGACACCTTGCATATGTAGGACAGGTCTTTATATGTATTAATTAGCCATGTACATGTACTTTGAATTAATGTTAATTAAAAGGAAAGTCATCGTCCTATTATTGTTGTTGTTTACGAATATATTCCACTTGATGCTGCAGTGCGGTTAAAATGAAAATATGATACTAGTAATTGTTTGAGTTTATCGGAGGTTTATTTTTAATTATCAAAAGTAATCGAACATTCTTTCGTTAAAAATTCGTCAAAACATTCGCAGTAAGGGATGAATTGATATAATTTTTAAAGTTGCTATAGCTTTATTATTTTTCCTACCAATAAATGTTTTTTATATGTTCTACGCATAGAGATTTTTTTTATATTCAAATGCATCCACGCTCTTAAACGTTAGGCGTTTTAAATACGTGATTGTTGTGTATACTGAAATCAATAACAACCGTCTTGAGGGCGTTAATCCCAAACAAATGCAGTGGTTGTATGTGCATATATAAAACATTTGCTATATAGTCAAGAAATTTCTCAGGGTTGCTGCTCGAAATGGATTAGTCAATCTATGTTCCATAACTGTAATCTAGCTAATACAGACATATAGATACATTCCGGAGATGTCCTTTGGATTAAGAATAATCAACAAGAGTAATTGAAAAGAAATGTACATACTAATATTTCGATTCAGTACGGTAGCACTGTTGATTTAGTTGAATGATATAATTTCAACATTACGAACTTTCCTTTTCTGAGTAGCAACATCCCTTCATCGCCTGCTTATGGCGTTTTCATATCTCAGTTGATACGCTATGCCAGAGCAAGTACCAAATATACGGATTTTGTTCTGAGAGCTAGGCGTCTTTCAGATAAGCTTCTCAGTCAGGGATATGTTTGTGACCGACTAACATCGTCACTGAGGAAGTTCTACGGTCGATATGGGGAACTCGTCATACACTATGATGTCCCACTTTCCAGAATGGTGGATGATATTCTGTCATAGACCATTTGAACCATCCAACCAAAGATTGTACTCTATATCTTCCAAAATGGAAGTAACCGGATGTGACAGTTCTACCGAATTGAAGCGACGGGTGTTGCATGCAAGCAGGAGATGCTTACTCTTCCTGGGCACCTGGTCTCACTCTCATATCGGGAGTTCGCTTCTTTTCATATGGTGGAGGTTTTTGTTTTTGTTTGCTTTGGTTCCTGTTTTGTCCTGATTTTGTATGCCTTCGGTTTCTGATTTTCTGAATTATCGATTTTGTACTGTAGACAGGGATATGGTCATTATCCATATTTGTCATAGAATAATACTGTCCCATTTTCAAAATACCATATACTAATATACTAGTACGTCTTTGCTAAGCGAATCTGCTCAAGGTCAGGGGTCGCCATCAATCGTTTGTTTGACCTTGACCCTGAAGACGACTTTACGGTGTTGACTCGTATTATGTTGGACCATTATTGCAAGGTAGCATAATGTATTTCAACCAAGTCAGTATATTAAATTTGTGACTACAAGACAGCCGAACACGGAATAAGTTATCTATGTGTGTTGGCCTTGCGTCATATCTGGCATAAAAAGACAACTCAGAATCCAGACACTGAAACCTCAATAGCGATCAGTGGCTAAGCATATTGAAAACGACATCAAGTAAAATATCTTTTATTTCGAAATAACAATTATAACTACTACAAACAACAATGTATATTTCAATATAAGAAAAACATTCAATTTGGTAAAATTTTGTTCAACATAAAATCTTATTCGTACCGTCACGTTTTAGATGATGGTATGAAAATAATATTATGAATGTTTTTTTTTTTAAATAGTAATATATCATAAATAATATTATGTATGTTTTAAATAGTAATATATCATAAATAATATCATGTGTTTTAAATAGTAATACATTATTAATGATATCATGTATGATTTTTAAAATAGTAATATACATGTATCATAAATAAAATCATGGTTTTTTTTTAAAGATGGCCGCTAATGACATGTTCTTTAAATTCTAAGAATACTAGTCTATAACAAAAGTCGTGTAAGAATCTCTTGATCTATATGATTTAAAGATTGTATAAAATCATCGCTATGAATACAACATGACGACACCGTAAGCTTACATGTACAAGTATTCTTCAATTAGTAAACATAAATTCTCCTTCGTACCTTTTGAATGAAGACATAAAATCGTGGAGAGGCAATCGAAAATCTCTAACATAAAAATGTTGATGTAAGTGACCAGTCTTGAAGAAAAAGAAATGTGCAAACTTTAAGAAAATACAAGAAGTGTAGAAACCTTGTTATTGAAGAAGAAAAAGAACGAAGTTTTCCAACTCCTTCGAAATCAAGAGAGAGGAAAACTATTTTTCCTTTCATGAGACGTATGCATGTTTGTAACTAAAGATATGATTACGACGACGTAACAGTGAACACAGCGGATCACTCACACATCCTCATCCTCTCTCTCTCTCTCTCTCTCTCTCTCTCTCTCTCTCTCTCTCTCTCTCTCTCTCTCTCTCTCTCACACACACACACACACCCTCACGACGAAAGGGAATAGACAGAGTTAAACAACACGGACAATAATATAACATCATTGAAAGATGAAGATATGGATAATCTCAACAGAGTCACAACGTAAAAACGAAATTCAATATAAGTATAGCTAAATGCCCCGCCACACGAATTCAGAATGACTCACATGAATACAAACTAACAAACGAATGTTTTTGTTGTATAGTCATCTTTCCAATTCTGTCACCTGGAAGAAGCTTTGTCTTGGGCCTTTATCAATTATATCATTTATATTATTTTGCTAATTGGGAAACTTGTCATTTCATCCAAAAATATCAACAAATTCAAAAGGGGTTTACATCCTAGCACCATCCCTCCAATGCTATGTTTACGTTAGATTTTATTCAACTATGCTACTGAATCGACCCTACAGGAAATTTGGAGCCGTGCACTCTTTGCAAAGTAAATACACAAATTTGAATTTAACAAATAAGACTATAGGGCGCTACTAAAATATATTTGGCTATGTTTGATCGGAGAAGTACTTCGGCATTTTATAAATAAGACAAACACGTGTCTGGTGCATAAAATTGGTTTGAAATTTTCTTTAAGAAGGTAAAGATTTGGAATACCTCCATTTTATCATCGTATCAAATATCAACCAAATAATTGAAATATAAATCACGTAAAAGACGAATAACTATAGATAAATCACAACACCTATTTGATTGGTATTTCGATTCGTTCAACAATATCGTTTATCGGGAATTTTTCGCTTGTGTCTAACTTTCGGTACGTTCACGAGCAATATCAAATCGAGAAAAAATGGACATTGCAAAAAAAGACAGACATTTTATCCCTTGATCTTGTTAATAGATTAGTGAAAATTAGACTCACCTTTTTACGGTCATTTTCGCGAAATTTACCTGACGCAAAAATTACCCAATATATGGTATCTTCTAAATTAAATTGTAACTACATGCAAACGTGCAAAATAAAATTGATGTATTCATAACGATAAATTCAAAGTAGAAAATAATAGAATGCAGATTTTATGCCATTGGATAGAATGATGATTTGTTTTGATTGAAAATGAGTTTTAAAATTCGTTGTTTAACAACAATTGTCTCCAAAAATATTTTAGAATCCCTTGTAACAATCTGCTGATATTGTTCAATGGGCATCCAGAGGTTGAACCACTGCTACAACTGGTGTTTCTATTTGGGGTTTAAAACATTTGACACATTTATTGAGTCTGAATAGTTTCTCAAAAGCCTTAGCAAACTTTTTGTTCGTCAAATAGTACACAAGCCAGCTAATGGAGGGATGAAGGTGGGCCCACGTCGTTATATAGAGATGGGTCGCATGTGAAAACGTATCGTGTGTGTCTGACACAATGAGTAGGGCATACGGGATCCAACAGGCTGAAAAAAACAGCATATATTATGAACAAAGTTTTCGACAGGCGAACGGACCGTCGAAAATTCGATTGTTCTACAGTATCGTGACTGTGGATTCTAAGCTGGCTTTTGTGAACCGCGATGAGAATTGTGAGGTAGGAGACGCCTACGATTATAATTGGAATCCAGACCAGCGTGACCGAGAAGAAGACTGTGAATGTGTAACTTGCCATTCTGTCCCAAATACACTGAAGGCTCTTCTGATCAAATCCATGGTCACCCACACCAAAAGCGTTTGGAATGCAAATCAGTGCCCCGATGACGTAAAGAGAGATGCACATGACTATGCAATTTCTTTTGTTGAACACTTTGAGGTAGTGATCGTTGAAGCATATATGAAAACATCGGTTGAAACTCACACATGCTACGGATCCAAGTGAATTGATGCAAGATACTGTGCAAAGACAGCCAATAATACGACATAGTTGTGGGATCTTTTCGAAAAATTCTTCTCCCTCGAGTTTTCCTGGAAGAGATAACGTATGAAATTTAAACCCGTAGACGATATAGTGATGTAAAAAATCATGATAGTGTGGGTGGGTGGTTATATAAGCTAAAAAGTTAAAAGTCGGCCTCGGTGTATATTGATCTTACCCCTCTTATGAATTGTCTTTCATGATGTATGTTCATGGTTCACTTAAGAAATGAATCTTATATTTAATACTAGTATATATATTTTCTGTTATCCATGTATCACCGGAAAACTGCAACAAAGCTCGAGGCACGTTGATGCAAAAACTTTCCGTCCAATTTTCTGGTGATACCTGCATTAAGAGAAAAAAATTATAGGATATATATCTTATCATTTCATATCTTCCTCTTATGAAAAGCAGATTGTTTCCTGAATCTAATAACAATTTATTCCCGCACTAGACGAGGGCATTTCCGAAAGTTCATGGACAACGCAATATAAGGAAAGATTTAGAGAATTAGATAAAAACCATGTTGATTACCTAATACGGATAATTTCAATGTGCCCGTCTGCTACTTACATGGCAGATGGCCGTCCAAAGACGGCACCGGTTGCCTATTGGTCTTGTTGGTTTATGACAAATATGGATAATGACCATATCCCTGTATACAGCACAAAATCGGTAATTCAGAAATCAGGATAAAACAGGAACCAAAGCAAACAAACAAAAACCTCCACCACATGAAAAGAAGCGAACCCCCGATATGGGAGTGAGACCAGGTGCCCAGGAAGAGTAAGCATCTCCTGCTTGCATGCAACACCCGTCGCTTCAATTCGGTAGAACTGTCACATCGGGTTACTTCCATTTCGGAAGTCATAGAGTACAATCTTTGGTTGGTCTACATGACAGAATATCATCCACCATTCTTGAGAGTGGGGCATCATAGTGTATGACGAATTCCCCATATCGACCGTAGAACGTCCTCAGTGACGATGTTAGGCGGTCACAAACATATCCCTGACTGAGAAGCTTATCTGAAAGACGCCTAGCTCTCAGCACAAAATCCGTATATTTGGTACTTGCTCTGGCATAGCGTATCAACTGAGATATGAACACGCCATAAGCAGGCGATGAAGGGATGTTGCTACTCAGAAAAGGGAAGTTTGTAATGCTGAAGTTGAAGTCGTCACGTTTGTCATAGAGTGAGGTGTTCAAGTGACCATCAGTGTCGTAGGACAACATTATGTCCAAATAGGGTGCTGAATTATTTGTCTCTGTAATTTCTTTGACTTCAAGCTCCGAATGATAGATACTGCTCAGGTAATCCGCGAGTTTTGGATTATTGATGGACAACACATCGTCTATGTATCTGTAAGCGAAGTTGAAGTCAGAAGCTTAGTATCTTTTCCCTTTAGTGGCCTTTTGTGTTTCATGTTTCTATGGTGTGAGTTGGTATCGTTGGTTTACATTGTATGTATGGACTTTGTGTTTCATGATTCTATGGTGCGAGTTACATGATTCTATGGTGTGAGTTGGTGTTCCTTGTGCCTTTTCTGTGGGTGTCTTCTCTGTGTTTTTGCATTGGGTGTTTTGGAATTTTACTGTAGATGCTGCAACCGATTGTATTTGGAGATCCCCTCCTTTCTTTGAAGACATGTGTCAATGAACTTTTGGAATAACCCTCGTATTTCGGTTTTAGTTGATGCAGAAAATAGACCCTTTCTTCTTTACAACCTTCTGGATGAAGAAAATCTGAGAAAAGTTGACATAAAAAACGTTCAATATTTGTATGCCCAATAGAAGAAACGTAAATGAAATGACCTCCACAAGGTCTGCAGGGTTCCATGGCAAATTAGTTTAAAAGTCTTAAAACTGAGAGTTGGGCTAGCTACCCCGAAGTTGGAGTTTTTAGTGTTTTAAAGAAGTGAAGTGTTCCAACTCGTTAATAAAGTGTTCCAACTCGTTGATGAAGTGTTCGAACTCGTTAATGAAGTGTTCCAACTCTTTAATGAAGTGTTCCAACTCGTTAATGAAGTGTTCCAACTCTTTAATGAAGTGTTCCAACTCGTTAATGAAGTGTTTCAACTCGTTACCTTCTTGAATAAATTTCAAACCAATTTTAATGCACCAAAGAGGTGTTTCGGTTAGTAAATCCTCATCAGTGGTACTTTGAGCCATAGTGATTTTCAGACGCAGCCAATTTATGTATTTAAGTACTAGCACTTTGAATTTAAATTGTTTATCTTCTTTGCAAAGGGTGCGCGGCTCAACATTTTGCGAAGGGTTGTTTCAGGTGCATAGTTAAATAAAATTTATGCGTCATTTATGATTATATATACTTAATTAAAGTACCATTTTCAACCAGATTTCGACCACCTAACCAGGAAGTCTACAAAAAGAATTGAAGAAACTAATCTGATTTGCATTTAGGATAAACTCCAATTATGATGGTGTTTTTATCATTTCAATCAAACAATAATATTTACATAACTAGTAGATTCACGGCATTTGCACGTAACGAACCAGAATTATACACCCATGAACACCAAAAGTAAGACGATTATTTCTTAAGGAACAACAATAGAAGTAGTTGATACCACTATCATATAACAAATAGAGCATTCATTTGAATATACCGGTAGTTCCATAAAGAAGAAGGGAAGAGTTACATTCTGTTGTGAACGATGCTAATTTGTTTGATGGTATGACAATTGATGTATAAATCGATTTTTCTCAACATATCTTTCCCCACAAACAATCCCAATTTGAGCACACCTTTCCGTCGCAACAGAGAAGAGTTCTGGATAAAAAATCTTAACACTGCAGCGCCCTATGGGTGCAACGATAACATCAGCACTATAGGAAACTTAACAAGTCCCGGTTGTCAGTCGGTAAATGTGACTAGCTTATTCAACAGACAACAAAGAAGACCTCGAAGTCATGGCATTCGAAAATACAATAGGCCTGAGATACATAGTTTCTCCTTCGATGACTTGGTTCCATTTTTGAATGAGCCTCTAGGCCTGCATTATATTCGTACCAAATTATACTCTGTTCCTTTACGGAAGTTGCACGAAATCTACGATTATACGAAGGACCTCACATATACCGATACACGTTCCCCAGAATACAGACTACAAGGAGTCATATTGGACATTTCTACTTTTCGTTTATTTCAAGCAGTTAGATCAGATGAATCAGAGGAGAAAACAAACCGCCCTTTCATTAAAGTAAGATTTGCAAACAAAGGTATTGATAACTTGAATCTTGGTCAAATTTTGAATCACAAAACTGTCACAGAAAAAATCCCACCATATTTCAAAAGAAAAGAAACTCCTTGTATTTCCTATAGCTACACACCAACAGTTGCATCTAAAATTTACAATTACAAACGATTCCTGCAGTGTATTGATTTAAGTAATCCCTCACTACATCCACTTCCCTGCGAATGTTCTTCATCGGATTTCAACTACTCTCCTTGCGGACACGTTATTACTGGTGACCTTAGTATAGCCAAGAACGACAAGTTGAGAGAATTGTTAAAAAAAGGTCCCAAATACAGAGAAAGTATGTCCTTTACATGGAACCAAAATGTCAAAATTATCATGGACTCTTGTGAGGAATATGCAAGACGTTGGGCAAAGAAAGAGGATGTACAGCTCGACACCCTTTCTGAATGGATAAAATCAATCAGAGGGTTACTTTTATCTAGAATTAACCGATTAAAATCAACTGTGAACACCAGATTCGTGTCTATATTTAAAGACCCTGATGTTATCACAGAGCTCACCTACCTCCAAGAACATTATGTCATCACACCAGCGGACAAAGCCTCAAATAATTACACATTTACTTGCAAAAAGTACTATTTCGACAGTCTAGTTAAAGAGTTGGGTTTAAATTCGACACCTGGAAATCCCACTTACACCCCAACAAACCTTTCTGCCTCTGAAATAATAGATAACCACAAATCAGCTCTTACTTCCTTTGGCTTCGACACTACCAAATTAGATTTAGATTTACCATACTTGTACTGCATACCTAAAATGCATAAGAATCCGTACAAACAACGTTTCATCGCTGGTTCCTCAAAATGTTCTACCAAATCTGTATCGATCTTACTCACCAAAGTTTTATCTGAAATCAAATCTGGGCTTCAAAAATATTGTTCGACAGTGTATTCTCGCAGTGGTATCAACCAGATGTGGATTTTAAAGAATTCGAAGGAACTTTTAGAACATCTGAAATCCACTCATTTTAGTAGAGTCCTTTCGATCAAAGCCTTTGATTTTTCGACACTTTACACTACAATTCCACATTCTAAATTGAAAGAAAGACTCGCAAAAATTATAAGTAATGCGTTTACAAGTAAGAACGGTAATCGCAAATACAAATTTATTGTTGTTAACTATGACAAAACCTACTTTGTAAAAGAAAAGTCCGATTCTGAAAATAAGTACACTGAAACAGACATTATTCAGATGTTAAACTTTCTGATCGACAACATTTTTGTGGTGTTTGGAGGAAAGGTCTTCCAGCAAATTGTCGGAATTCCAATGGGGACCAATTGTGCCCCACTCCTTGCCGACATTTTCCTTTACTCGTACGAAGCTGAATTCATTCAATCTTTGGTCTCTGAAGGGAAAAGATACTTAGCTTCTGACTTTAACTTCACTTACAGATACATAGACGATGTGTTGTCCATCAATAATCCAAAATTCGCGGATTACCTGAGCAGTATCTATCCTTCGGAGCTTGAAGTCAAAGAAACCACAGAGACAAATAATTCAGCATCCTATTTGGACATAATGTTGTCCTACGACACTGATGGTCACATGAACACCTCACTTTATGACAAACGTGACGACTTCAATTTCAGCATTACAAACTTTCCTTTTCTGAGTAGCAACATCCCTTCATCGCCTGCTTATGGCGTGTTCATATCTCAGTTGATACGCTATGCCAGAGCAAGTACCAAATATACGGATTTTGTTCTGAGAGCTAGGCGTCTTTCAGATAAGCTTCTCAGTCAGGGATATGTTTGTGACCGACTAACATCGTCACTGAGGAAGTTCTACGGTCGATATGGGGAACTCGTCATACACTATGATGTTCCACTCTCAAGAATGGTGGATGATATTCTGTCATAGACCATTTGAACCATCCAACCAAAGATTGTACTCTATATCTTCCAAAATGGAAGTAACCGGATGTGACAGTTCTACCGAATTGAAGCGACGGGTGTTGCATGCAAGCAGGAGATGCTTACTCTTCCTGGGCACCTGGTCTCACTCCCATATCGGGAGTTCGCTTCTTTTCATATGGTGGAGGTTTTTGTTTGTTTGCTTTGGTTCCTGTTTTGTCCTGATTTTGTATGCCTTCGGTTTCTGATTTTTGAATTATCGATTTTGTGCTGTATACAGGGATATGGTCATTATCCATATTTGTCATTTTAACTTATTCATTTAGAAGATGTTCAACCAACAATCATAAAATGCGCGGTACTAAGAGGCCAGGTAATTGCTTTAAATGATCTTCATAAAACAGGGAATTTTATTTATTTCAGACCGCAACCCACAATCATTTAGCTTTTTTTTCAAAATCTATTTAAGAAAAAATAATATAAAATTTCTAACAATATCATTTTACAAAGTTTACTCTGATAATGATATCCATCTATTAGCTTTTATCCCTTACACTTTTCTTATTTCATGTCTTCTTTTTAATTAATAAATATATTGATTGACCGACTAACATCGTCACTGAGGAAGTTATACGGTCGATATGGGGAACTCGTCATACACTATGATGTCCAACTCTCCAGAATGGTGGATGATATTCTGACATAGACCATTTGAACCATCCAACCAAAGATTGTACTCTATGTCTTACGAAATGGAAGTAACCCGATGTGACAGTTCTACCGAATTGAAGCGGCAGGTGTTGTATGTAAGCATGAGATGTTTACTCTTCCTGGACACCTGGTCTCACCCCCATATCGAGAGTTCGCTTCTTTTCACATCGTGGAGGTTTTTGTTTGTTTGTTTTGGTTACTTTTTTATCCTGATTTTGTATGCCTTCGGTTTCTGATTTTCTGAATTATCGATTTTGTGCTGTATACAGGGATATGGTCATTATCCATATTTGTCATCATATAGTATTAATGAATGATGGATAAGGAACTCTTTTCGCAAAGGGTTATGATGAAGTCAAATAAGGGGTCTGATTTTAAATAAGAAATTTCGTCCATAATTTGTAATTAGACCCATACAAATATGGATATTCGTAATATTTTTTGCATGTCGAATGTTCCTGTCCTTCAACACAATTGTTGAGAGAAAAATGGTGGCAGGAAATTATCAATCTTCCCGACATTAAAATTTGCGCAGAATTGAGCGGACTGTCAAATAGCGAGTTGTGTTTAACCCTTTTAGGCCGCCGTACATATACACCAACAGACTTTCATTCTTTTCGAATGATGAATTATAGGTTCCTACGTAATGCATGCATTGCGTATAAAAGGACTTGTCAATATATCACATGTTTTCAATTTTCATTGATTAGTCTAGATCTTTTAGGTAGAGCAACTGCATTTCATGTTGCCCTTTTCTGCCTTAGATTGAACAATTCATGATTGATTGAATACAACATGTTTTTTCAAGTGTACGCTTTATATATACATCGATGTTCACGTAATTATATGTGTTCAACCTGTATTACTGTGTAGCATCACTTGACTTTAGTTGGTGAAACCACGAATAAATAAAAAGCTCAGTTGGTGGAAAGAAAACAGGAACTCCAATAATTGCTTTGATAAAATTCTATCTTAACGTAGCCTATATCCTCGTCTAAAATGGTACTTTTACTATCATGGAATCGTTAATTAGTAAAACGCCGTTGTTTATACAAACATTGTGACAAAAGGTGTAGATATTTTCGTGGAAACCACCACAACATCATGTTTAACATATTTCGACCACGGCGTTCCTTCTGTCAGAATGTTTGTAAAAACTACAATGGTTTCTTGATTGACAAACAAAGAATCGTCAAAATATCATCTCTTACAAAGACATCGGCTATGAAAAGATAACATTGAATTAAAACAAGCATCACATTACCTGTTTTCTTTCCTCCAAACGAACTGTATGTCTCCATTTTGTGTTCGTGGTTTTACCAACTGAATCACGTGATGCTACACAGTGTGTATATTACTATGTTGAATATGTTTTGTATTTTCTTACATAATATAAATATGGTTATAAGGGAGGAAATACAGATTGAATGAATGAACAATATCATTTTATACTCTGATGATGTTAGCCATTCATTAGCTTTTATCCCTGACACTTTTTTTTTTATTTCATGTCTTCTTTTTAATAAATAAAAATATTGATATCATAATGAATGACGAAAAAGGAACTCTTTTCGCGAAGGGTTCTGATGAAGTAAAATAAGGAGTATGATTTTAAATCAGAAATTTCGTCCATTTGTTTTAAAAGTACGGCTCTATTTAGACCCCTACAAATATGAACATGCTCATTATTTGCAAAATTTATATCAAAATAATATAAGACATTTTATAATTGACCATGGGGCGCTTCATTTCACTATTTTTACCAAGTTACAAAGTACAACTGTCGAGGATTCGTTAACCGAAACATGTATGTCTGGTGCTTCGTATTTAGGCATTTCTATCTAGAAGGCTGCTCCCTGTTACATGTAGTAGAGGTGGACACTTCGCTTTTCTTCAAACTACGTAATCATACGATACTCAACATACGTTATTTTTCTGTTGTTTTATCTGCATTTTGTTTTTGTTTTGGGTTGTTTATATTTTGTCCTTTTGTTCTTAGGCACGGTCCATTTGATATTCCAGGGGGGGGGGGGTCGAAAAAAAAAATGCTCTGAATTTTGATGAAAAAAAAATTGCTTATAATGAGTCAGAAAAAAATAATCTTGCTTTTACAAGTAATCTGAATTGGAAGAATTACCACAAAATTTCGCTTAAAATTCCTGGAATTTTTCCGGTTCGCTTCCCTCGCAGCAGTTTTCAATTTTTATTCCAAAAAAAAAAAATTTTGGGATCGCTTTGTTCGCCATTGTTTTCTATCAAAACGTTTTTTCTTTAATGGCTTAGTTCATAAAAGGAAACTTTTGAGTGAAGCGGCCTCATTTAAATACGCTCATCATCTGATAATGGATGATTTTAACTATCCGGAAATAGATTAGAACTTGTTGCAAACAAGAGGAGATAACTCTGAGGAACAAAAGTTTGTAGAATGTCTACAGGACAATTATATGACACAGTGCCACTGTGTACAATCCACGACGGGTACGGATGTTTCGCTTCATTTTCCGGTTTCACTTTGAAGCGGAGATTTTAAGTACTCAGGTCTTAAAATCTCATTTTATGTTGGTTTCCCAAAAACATAGCTTGGAATTTTTTGTATGGATGGTACCAGGAGAGATGTAAATTTGTTTTACAACAACATGTCAGATCAGATCCACTGAATTATTAAAGCTAAACACATAATTTTGACGCAGAATGTATCCAAAGTCACACTGAACGTGCTATTTTCCAGAAAATTTTGCATTAATCTCAGTCAAATTGCAAACATTGATATCAAAATAAGATTTTTATATTTAGAAATAACAGCAAAGTTATTGCATTAGCAAATCGTTTGTAAAATACTCCAATATTAGCAGCAAAATGGATATATTGGTGTTTTGACTGTACGTGTTTGAAAAATACGTACTGTACGGTTTATATAATATGTACTGTACGGTTTGGTTTATATTTAGTCGTTTTACTTCATAGGTCTCAGTTCATTTACCATCTTCGCGAGCCAATGGTATAGATCCGCCGTGCTCCTCAAATTTGAGGAGCACGGCGGATCTATACCACTGTTCATTTACCTACTACAGCGAATTTGCGATTAGATCCTTAAATATTTTTTTCTAGAACTCGAGGGGAATGTTATTTTCAACAGGTCACTACATGTATTTATCTTCGATCTTCAATGTCATTTTTTCAGTGCAGAGTAGCAATAAAATGAAACAAATGTAGTTCAAATTCAACTTATCGAGAAAGACAGGTTACAGACGGTCATGTATCACACTTCCAAATTTGTATATCGGGCAGAATACGTACAAATATGGTGCCTTTGGGACAAAGGAGCAACTCCAGGACTTTATACTTAAGAGGCTGATCACGGGAGAAATGTGGAAATAATGTGAACTTTGTGTTTTCCTATAAACGAGACAAAAATAATAACAGCAGCAAATCTTAAAACTAGATACCATTTAGTAGAACAAATGTTGAAAAGAAGATGGAAGATGTTGAAAGGATTGAATTAAAAAAAATGAAATTTACTTAGTCCATGGGTGGAAATTTGTTAATGGATAAAAAGCAATGAAACTCAAACTTGAATTGTATCTCCTCGGCTGTTAAAGATTACAGAAATTTCTGTGAATTTCTAAGTCCAAAGGCAGCCTTTCTGTCAAATAGGATCATTGTGATACCTACAAAACTCAAATGTAATAGATGTGTGTATGACGGTCATTTACCGCGCAATTAGCAAAAAGATGTTGTTATACGGATTACGTGTGCGCAGCACTCCCACTTTTTCGGTTATTCAGAGGTCTCGGAACGTCGAAAATATTTTAATGACTATGTCTAAATTGGGTGTGAAAGGGGCCTTCTAAGGGGTATCCAATTAACCAATTAGCTCAGGTTACCTGTAATTTACCTGTGTTTTACCTGTGTAAGATTTGATTCAAATGAGGAAAATTCTAAGTAAATTTTGAGGAACAGTTTATAAGAATTTAGACTTGCAAAGGAGTTTAAAAACAACTTTATTCAAATAAATAAATTTTACGCTCATTTTCAAAAATATCACTGTCAGATGCATTCAGATTTAAAGAAAGAAAGAATAAATAATCAACAGACAATAAGGATAAATCAACAGACAATAAGGATAAATCAACAGAATAAGGATAAATAAACGGAATCTTTTCATGCGCACCCCAATATCTACACCACCATCCAGACCTTCAAAAACTTACAGAACGTCAATGAGATCAACCGTATCCAGCGCGCCGTCGGAGGCTCCATCAGACCTAAAGCAAAGAAGTATTTGACCATTGACCATCGTCTTTCAACATTGAAAGACCGGTATCAACGAGGACTTGTCGACGTCATGGACTACGCAGACTCCGCTTCCCAGCTTATTCATCTCGGATAGTGAATGTACGTGATTTCAATTGACATTGTTGGACATATTTGAACTCTGTGCGTAATAATTAGGGCTGTCACGGTTCAGCCTTTAGTCGGTTCGGTTCGCTTCAGGAAAATGAACGGCGGTTCTCGATTTTTTTCCGGTTCGGTTTGAGTTTGTGTTAATTCCATAAAAGAGTGAAATAATTGTAAGAATAACAAATCAACAAATTATTCTTTTTCATTTTTCTGCTTTGAAAGCATTTATCTTCGAGATTATATCATCATTCAACAAAATAACCAAACTAGAACACTTAGAAGACTTCTTAAATTCCACCTGTCAAACAAACAGTTGCACATTTACAATCAAGAAGTGAAACAACCCATTTCAATGGGTGAAATACGACAAAGTACCCAATCACAGTCTGTGTATCATACAAAACTACTGATTACTAGATATAACCAAAAAAAGAAAAAAGAAAGAAAAGAAAAGGAAAAGAAAAGAACCGAACCGAAATCCGTAAAGTACGATCCGAATACATGTATGTATCTATTTTCGTTAATTTGTTCTCTAAGCATGTTTTGTATCAGTATCTCATATACATGAAGTTTTATAATTTTGCTTTATAAATTGTGTTAGATTGTGCTTAGTTATAAGCGGATATGTTGCTTCGTGACATAATATCTTATTATTTGCAAATAAATAAATATATCATATGAAATATGTAAACCATTCAATTATCACTGCCACCGGCGACCTTGATATGTGACATATCACATTGAAGATTCGTAGAAATCTCATCAAATTTTACAATTTTGAATCAATACATTCACCTTACATGGTAGACATCTCCACTATACAAGTAGGACTCAAACATGAACACGTTTTTATATGCATCTGCATGTTTATACTCTAGTATTACAACGAATTTTGACCAATGTCAACTTAAAGAAAAATGTACACAAAAAATTTGTATAAAAGCTGTTTATCGGAAAAAGTTATACATATATACCTTTCTACATTACGACGTTTTGCACAGGTAACATGCACTAATTGGTTAATTGGTTACCCCTTAGAAGGCCCCTTTCACACTCAATTAAGACATAGTCATTAAAATATTTTCGACGTTCCGGGAACACACCCACAATAGTGATGTAAAATAATCTCCTAACTGTAATGTGACAATACAAACAAGACAGCATAACACAGGAGCCCAAGCAACACATAGATGAATATGTAAATGAATATATAAATAGAGGGCGCACGAGATGCAGTCCGTGCTTTACCGGCTGTAGCGAGCTCGTGCTTGTTGGTTAAAATATAGGAATCTGTTGAAAACGTACGAAAAATGAAAGTCCTATCACTTATCAATCAAGAGGAAGTTCTCCTTTTTTTAGGGAAGAAGGTGTTTGTCAAGGTCAATGATGAGGGCATCTGTTGAACTGTACTGTCCACTTGTATGTTAATAACGCTACCTTCAAAGTTAAAAGTTTATATGATTGGATCGACGAGGGCCTATTGATTTTACAGTCTTTGCTGTGATTGTAGAAGAGAAGTGGAAAATGGAGTTAAAACCACAGGAGCTCGGCGCCAACAACCTTCAAATATACACGCAACTTAAGAAAAGGAGGATGCGGTTGCAGATCCTTTACGTCGAGCTCCTGTGGTTCAAAAATCATTGTGGACGATGGAAGGACTGGTAGTGATGGTGGTCAAGTAGAGAACATTGAGGGCTTCTAAGGCGTTTTGAGAAATTCGTACAGAAGTTCATTCATTTATTCATATAAAATTATACAAAGGCGTAGCTCTGCCTGTAAAAGTGGAGGGGCACAACATCCCAAAATTTCTAACAAGCCAAAAAAGAAAGGGAGAGGAAGAGATTTTAAAAATATTGGGGTTTCATGCTCTGTATGTACAAATTTTAACATTTCTGATGCAATTCTAAATTTTAAGTATATGCATAAATGTCTGGCGAGCGGTAGCGAGCCAGGAATTTTTTTGTGCATATTATTGACTAATCAGGAAAAACTTTCTATACCCTCTTTCATTAACAAGTACATGTAATAATATTCTATATAGTTTGAGTTAAATGTCCTCATGTACATTGATAAAGTAATATGTATAAAGGATGGATCAGAATAGCTAAATTATTCAGAAAGAAACATGGTTGTGCCCCCCACTTTTCAAAGTGGGGGCATGTGCCCCGCTGCCCCCCCCCCCCCCCCCCCCCCCCCCCCCCCCCCCACTTCTCCTACGCCCTTGAAATGTCTTATACAGTGATGTTGATAATTTGTTTTTGTGAAGCAAAATGTAAAAAAACAATGTTACGAAGAGAAAACTAGTCAGGTTCCCGGGACGCCTTTTTTTTTTTTTTTTGTTTTTTTTTTTTTTGGTTTTTTTTTTTTTTTTTTTTTTTGTAGAGAGTAAAAGGGATCACGGGAACCTTACTTTACCAAAACATCCACCCTTTCCAACGAATTATCCGGCATTGAACACACCGGTAGTTAATCTCTGTGATACATCATGTCAATTTCATTGTTATATCAAAAATACTAGAATTAATATCCATGCAAAAAGATATGCTATATCATGGAGGACAATGTTGTATAAAACTCTCAAATTCTGCTATTATAGAATATATGAAGAAATCGACGACATTTTGACCTTTATTTACATTGGTCAACAAAATCAAATTCATCAAGACGCAATTCCAGGAAGAATGCGAAACAATATTTCTCGGTTGAATTTTCTTATTTTCTTATTTCATTGTGCGATTTGACATGTTCCTTACTACTTCATACAAGATTTAAATGAAATTTATATTTACTTTCTGGTGAGTTGGGAGTCATATTTCAATATCATGATTCCCGCTAACAAGTTTTGATTGAAGGAGAGGGTTTGTGGAGAGGAGAGGGTTTGTGACTTATTTGGTTGGAGCGGACCGTCGGTTCTTACAAAGAATGTGATAACTAAACCCATCAACAGATTAAATGTCTGTTTTTACATGTACTATACTCTCAAAATGATGACTGTGTATCATTCTTTGCAGACGCAACACGATGAGAACTTAGTGCATTTAGTGCATCACATGATAAATCCTTGGACCGGACACTACCGCGGTTTGCTTTCCAGATCTACGTCGCTTGGAGAGCACTGTAGGTGTCAGGTGTCGCCACTTCTTTTTAAATAATCTAAAGATTTATAGAGATATGCTATTGAGGCAATGTGATGCATTTAATAAACCTTTTAGAATAATGCTTGTTTGTGTGGGTACTATTCCTCGCTGACCCTCGGGCACTATTCCTTCCAAAAGCAACACTATGAGAGAATAGTACCCACACAAACGGGCATCAATATGTAAAAAGTACCCACGAAAATAGGAATGTACCGGGGCCCATGAAATAAAACGACTAAATATAAACCGTACAGTGCATATTTTATAAACACGTACAGTCAAAAAACCACATGTCCATCTTTTTCTGCTAATAATCGAGTACTTTACAAATGATTTGCTAATATAATGACTTTGCTATTATTTGTAAATATAAAAAAATCTTATTTTAATATCAATGTATGCTATTCGACTGAGATCAATGCCAAATTTTCTGAATAATTGGACGTTCAATGTGACTTGGGGCGTTGACTGCGGCAAAGTTCTCTGTTTAACTTTAATAATTGAATAGATCTGATCTGGCATGTTATTGTAAAACAAACTTACATTCCAGCTTGTACTATACATACAAAAAATACCAGCCTATGGTTTTGGGAAATCAACATAAATTAAGGTTTTTGGTCATGAATATTTAAAATATCTGCTTCAAAGTGAAACCGGAAAATGAGGCCAAACATCCGTACCCGTAGTGGATTGGACACAGTGAGTGCATAGACAAACCTACTAGGTGGAGAAGCACACATACACCACATATACTAGACTTACTTATAACAAAGGAGGAAAATTCATTAGAGGAAATTGAGCATCAAAGTCCGCTAGGAAAAAGCGATCACTGCGTTATTGTTTTCAACTATATATATATGTAGCATAGTTATGAGAAAATCTCAGAAAAGGAGAAAGTTTTACAGGAAAGCGAACGTTCTAGCTATTAAAAGAGAAATAACTAGTATAGACTGGGAAAATGCCCTGAAGCTCCAGGAGGGAACTATTGATGATATATGGGAACGATTTCGAAATACTATGGAAGTAATCGAAAACAAGTATGTACCGACAACAAAAGTAGGTCAAAAGAAAAACACTGTTCCATTAGATAAGGAAACTCTACAAGCAATCAAGGAGAAAAACGTACTGTCGAGAAAAGTTGTGAGGACTAAGGATGAAAGCATAAGAAAGAAATATGATAGAGTCAGGAACAAGGTGGCATAGTTGGTTAGAAAAGCTAGGAAGGAATATGAAAATAGTTTAGTCAGAGATGCAAAGGCTAACCCAAAACGCATCTGGCAGTACATAAACTCGAAGAACAAGATACGTCAAGGAGTAAGTGACTTGTGTACAGATCCCGGCGATCCGAAATCTACAAAGTCTGATGATGATAGCGTTAAAGCAAACATTTAAGCGAAGTTTTTTAGCAATGTGTTTACCAAAGAACCACATGAGAATATACCGGAGTTAGCAAAGCGTCCAGTAGAAAACGAATGTACCGGCATCGAGATATCAGAGGAACTCATTTCTAAAGTGATGCGAAACTTGAAGCCAGATAAGTCACCAGGAATGGATAACATGCATCCCATGTTTTTGAGGGAACTACACTTGGAGCTTGCGCATCCCCTAGCGGTAATAATTAATAAATCACTAGAACTTAGACGGGTGCCTAACGACTGGAAAAAAAGCCAGAATAAGCGCTTTCTTTAAGAAAGGAAACAAATCTCTTGCAGGAAACTATAGGCCAGTTAGTTTGACGTCCGTAATTTGCAGAATCATGGAAAAGCTAGTAAGGGATCATCTAGTCGAACACTTTAGAAAAAACAGCTATTTCACCTCGAAACAATATGGATTCATGGCAGGGAGATCAACAGCATTGCAACTTATTCGGGTTATGGACGAATGGACTTCAGCATTAGATAGTGGATATGGAATAGACTGCATATATATGGATTACCAAAAAGTGTTTGATACCGTCCCTCACAAAAGATTATTAAAAAAGTTGGAAGCTTATAACATAGGACCAGAAACAATAGAATGGATAGGAGACTGCTTGAGCGATAGAAAACAACAAGTATCAGTGAACAGGGAAGTATCAGAATGGCACGAGGTGACGTCCGGCATCCCGCAGGGATCGGTCTTGGGCCCGACAATGTTTGTAATCTTTATCAACGATCTTCCGGACATAGTGAAATCGACAGTCTATCTATTTTCGGACGACACTAAGATTGTCAACCTGGTACAAGAAGTACAAGATAAGAACACTCTGCAACGAGACTTGGAACGACTACATATGTAACATCATGGAGTAACACATGGCTACTAAGATTCCACCCACAAAAATGTAAACACCTTCATATTGGCAAAAGAGATCCAGATCCAGAGTTTCATTATTCACTACTTGGTAACACACTAGAACAGGTCAAAGAGGAGAAGGACATAGGGGTCATTATAGATGAGAAATTAACTTTTGATCAACATATAAGTGAGAAGGTGAAGAAAGCAAATTCAATGTTCGGAGTTATAAGAAGAATCTTTCAACATTTCGATGACAAATCTTTCATACCAATATATAAGGCCCTAGTATGCACACATCTGGAATACGCAAGTTCGGTTTGGTCGCCATACAAAGTAAAACATATAGATATTGTAGAGGGAGTACAAAGGAGAGCCACGAAGCAGATTCCTGGATACGCAGATCTTACATATGAGGAACGATTAAGGAAGCTTAAGCTGCCAACGCTTAAATATAGGAGATACCGTGGAGACATGATAGAGATGTATAAAATAATTAGTGGAAAATATGATCCAGCAGCTGCAAACTTCATCAAACTAAGGAGCGATCATGTATCAAGGGACTGTGGTAGGGGGAATTCTAAGACACTATTTGTACAGAGACCAAGACTGGATGTAAGGAAACACAATTTTAGCGTAAGATCCACAAATATTTGGAACAGCTTACCAGATGATGTTGTTTGTGCCAAATCTCTCATCTCCTTCAAGAACAAGTTAGACAAATTCTGGAGGAATCAGGAAGTGCTTTACGATTATAAGGCAGATATTCGCACTGGAAGTCGCATTAACAATTGTAAAGAATCTGAGTCCAGCGAAGAGGACCCTACAGGGACCTGTGTTGGAAATCATCCATAAGTAAGTAAGCTATCCATAAGTATAATTGAAAATATCAAAAGAATGAAAGTATTATGAAAAAAGGATACCTAAAGGCTTAAACTATATTATCGATATAATGTATTTATAGATGCATACATGTATCACCAGCAGAGTCTAATTTTGTATACACGCTTTGAAGAAGTCAGAACTTAAGTTTTTCGCCAATTTACAATTCTTAATTTGAAAATTTGTCTAGAAGACCCTCCCCTCTGACCCTCTAAATTGTATACCTTATATAAATTTTGTTTACTTAGAAATATATGGTAAATTTCTTTTATCTCTCTGTTTAGAGGCGACTTAAATTTTTGCATAAAAATAATGTAATATTTTAGAGGTTTTAGTAAAAATAAAGAGTTGCTATTGATAAAACACAAAAACTCTTAGTATATGTCACATCACTGAAAATTGAAATTTTTTTTCGCTCCAACTTTGCAAGAAAAAAATGATTTTGCTCCGGTCCGGGGCGAAAAAATAATCTTGCTCCGTCAAAAAACCCAAGGCCCCCCCACTCCCTTGAATATCAAATGGACTGGGCCTTATCAAATATTTCTTTGCGTTTCAAATTTGCAATTGATATCGTAATGAATTTCAAAAAAAAATAAAAAAAAAATTACTTACCTATTAAGGATAAAGGATCCACGATAATGGTAACAAACAGATCGGACAAAGCTAGATTTGCAATGAAAATTTTGTCCGCTGTTGGTAAATTCAAATTTCCGAAAATTAAAATTAAGATGACAATATTCCCAAATGTTCCCAATAGAGAAGCTGTCGCCAGTATAACATAGCTAGGTATGGTAACAGACAAGGTAAGTTCATTAAGTCTTTGATTGTTTTGTAGATTAAAAGAAGTGTTCATGGCTCAGATGTTCCACAGTCATAATGTCTCTGTAAGCTATAGTCATTCATTTATACAGGTAGACTCAGATTTATGAAAGGAAGAATCCAATATTGATTAAATACAATGGCGTAGCTATAGACGTGAATGCTGAAAGCCAAAGATGCATCTACATTTTTATTCCAAATTTCCTAAATTAGTATCAAAGGCAAAACGTTTCTTCCTTACCAGCACGCTCTAAAAGCTATTTTTTGGGGAAGTCTTCGGGTAGTTTCAAGCTAAAGTCCTAAACGAGGGTACAGATGTGAAACTTTTTTAGGCTTATTTGGAACTCATATACCACTTATATCAGTAGAGACTAGTATTCCCTTACTTCTACCCCAGCTACACCACTTGAACTCCCTCTTAGACCAGTCATGGATAGATGTGCCAGGCGAGGGAGAAATCTTTAAAAAAATAAACCCTTATTAGTTCATGCCTTAAACCATCATTTAGGCTAACATTAATAGCAAATCTGTCCATATCCTCAAGCTAAAATCATTACAAAGACATAAACATCATTTAGATATCTATTTCCTAGTTCTATTTCTTGACTAAATATGTAACAGGTCATTTAGTTTTATATCTTTTTTCATCAGAAGTGGAAATATTAATAACCTCCTTTTAGTTCCCATTTTGTATTCAGAATTTTATTATGCAGTTTCATTTTCAGAGTGAAAAATGAATAATTCAGTATCAATATTTCAAAATCGATTTTGTTTCAGTGTGAAATCGATTACCGGTATAATTAATCCAAGATAAGGTCCAAATGATTTTATTATTATTTTACATTTACAAAATCGCAATCATGAAGCCTTAAAAAGGATTCTCTACGAAATTCTATCGTAAATGTGTATCAATATACTATCATGTATCATCATTGAACTGAAGGAATTACCTTATCATGCACTATTAGGAGATCTGAATATAATTAGGAAATCAGGTATTTTCACACATAGAGTCTTATTTTGTTCTATAATAACACTCACATTTTTTTTCGGACATCGCTGTAAATCATATAAGTTTTTGATCACACGACTAAATTTAACTTCAGAAAGTGAAATAGTTTTTTTTCTGAAGAATGACAATTGCGTGACGTCATAAGCAACAATTTTAGATTCATGGATTGTCATTTCATACATAATTTTTATCGGCAGGTTGTTACAAATTTCCGTAATGTCAGCACCGATTAAACATATCAAGACAATGATAGATCAAAGCGGACAGATGGTTTGGTTCCCTTTTTTAGAACGACTTTTTTTTTTTTTTTTTACATTTTATTCAATCAGAATTAAAGATAAATTATATGATTGAAAATATTGATTTATTCAATCAGAATTAAGATAAGTCATATGATTGCAAAAAAAAATGAAATTCTTTTTTTTAATCAGGAAAAGTAAAAAAAAAAAAGTCTCAATCACTGCTGCCAGGGAGCAGCATTCGAGAGAAAAATGTCTAAATCTTGAGCTTCTAACATGTCTAAATCTCATACTCCTGACATGTCTGAATCTCATACTCCTGACATGTCTGAATCTCATACTCCTGACATGTCTAGATCTTGTGCTCCTGACATGTCTAAATCTTGTGCTCCTGACATGTCTGAATCTCATGCTCCTGACATGTCTGAATCTCATACTCCTGACATGTCTAGATCTTTTGCTCCTGACATGTCTAAATCTTGTGCTCCTGACATGTCTGAATCTCATGCTCCTGACATGTCTGAATCTCATACTCCTGACATGTCTAGATCTTGTGCTCCTGACATGTCTAAATCTTGTGCTCCTGACATGTCTGAATCTCATGCTCCTGACATGTCTGAATCTCATGCTCCTGACATGTCTAGATCTTTTGCTCCTGACATGTCTAGATCTTGTGCTCCTGACATGTCTAGATCTTTTGCTCCTGACATGTCTAGATCTTGTGCTCCTGACATGTCTAGATCTTGTGCTCCTGACATGTCTAGATCTTGTGCTTCTAACATGTCTAGATCTTTTGCTCCTGACATGTCTAGATCTTGAGCTCCTGACATGTTTAAATCTTATGCTCCTGACATGTCTAGATATTGTGCTTCTGACATGTCTAAATCTTGTGCTCCTGACATATATAGATCTTGTGCTCATGATATGTCTGAAACTTATGCTCCTGACATGTCTAGATCTCGTGCACCTGACATGTCTAATTCTTGTGCTCCTGACATGTCTAGATCTTGTGCTTCTAACATGTCTAGATCTTGTGCTCCTGACATGTCTAAATCTTGTGCTCCTGATATGTCTAATTCTTGTGCTCCTGGCGTGTCTAGATCATGTGCTCCTGACATGTCTAGATCTTATGCTCCTGATATGTCTAATTCTTGTGCTCCTGGCGTGTCTAGATCTTGTGCTCCTGACATGTCTAAATCTTATGCTCCTGACATGTCTAATTCTTGTGCTCCTGGCGTGTCTAGATCATGTGCTCCTGACATGTCTAGATCTTATTCTCCTGACATGTCTAAATCTTGTGCTCCTGAAATGTCTAAATCTTGTGCTCCTGACATGTCTAAATCTTGTGCTCCTGAAATGTCTTGATCTTGTGCTCCTGACATATATAGATCTTGTGCTCATGATATGTCTGAAACTTATGCTCCTGACATGTCTAATATTTGTGCTCCTGACATGTCTAGATCTTGTGCTTCTAACATGTCTAGATCTTATGCTCCTGACATGACTAAATCTTGTGCTCCTGACATGCATGTCCTTGTTAATAATTGAAACATACTTTTTCTACATACAAAGTTTCATCAATTTTTTACCGTTAGTTTTGAAGCTACGAACGTACATATATACCCATTGAAAGCCCCAAAATGGGCCGTACACGTGACGTTAAAATTAACACGCTTTAGGTAATGAAAAACCAGTTACAAATCTTCTGTAGAGACAGAATATTAACAAGTTCTGTTTTTTTTTTCATTCAGATATGATGTGGGCAATCGGATATGTATAGAATTGTAAATGATCACTAAGACTTTTAAGAGAAATTGTCGAAAAGAGATAATTTTTGTCTATTTTCAAAACGTCTTTGAGTTGCTAATTTTTGATAATAAAGTCCGTTAATCTGAAACCCTATCATTTATTTTCCGTAAAACCTTGATATTTTCTTCTTCATATGTCATGTGAAACACCGATGAATTCCTATTGAAATTTGACCGTCAGTTTTTAAGTTATAGTAATTTTGTTACCCCCTCCCCCTTATTTCTACGTTACCTAATGCGGACGTTCTTGCGAAAAACGCGCCAATTTTGCCGTTTCTGTTGAAACGTCATAATTGATTCAGATCTTTCCGATGGGGTTCTTTCGGATACTGTTCTGGACCTCCTTAAATGCATCAATCTATTTTGCAGAGTCAGCTGGTCCAAATTTTGTGTAGGGTCTATTCATTAAGCGGCGTGATTGAATGAAAAATATGGTTAAAATTATTTTTGGGAAAATGCAAAGGTGTTAAATTCTTAGAATTTGATAAATCAAAATAAAATCATGGTATACTGAAACACATGGACATAAAATTTGGTGTATGTTTCATCTCATTGGTTGCATTGCTTGAGAAAATAAATAATCTGAATCTAACATGATCGTTCCCGTCTTCTAACTCACGGTCACATATCACATGATACGCAAATGACATGATCCATGGAAATCCCTTTCGATTAAACAAGGTAAACACTAATATATATATATTTTTTCATATGAATATATTTTAAGCCTGTCATATGAAAGGAGGAGGGGATCTCCAACCAGACCCTGTTGCAGCACCAACAGCAAAACACCTAATATATGAATGAGTTAAAAAGATCCTGACGATATTCTTAACAGCACTCGCAATAGACCACACAATTGAGCATCGACGGACCCCTAGCAAGCTAGAGGTGGAAAACACAAAAACGAGCACACTTAGAGACGAAAAAGAGACATACGACATATAAACATCTAATACAAAAGACTACACTTGAACCAACGTGACCAATGGACAACCGGTGCCGACTTGGACGGTCATTGCCACACAAGTAGCAAATGGGTGTGGTTATCCTAGATTACGTGCGCACAGCCCTTCACTTTTCCAATTACCAAGAATCCTCGAGGAACGTAAATTGTGGTGTAAAACAACCTCCTCACTGTTAGATGACACACACAAACAAGACCGCAAAACACAGGGGCCCATGAAACAAAGATGAATATGTAAATGGATATAAAAAGAGGGCGTACATAATACAGTGCGTGCTCAACCGGCTGTAGCGAGCTCATGTATGTTATCACCCCAGGTGTCTGACTGACATTCAGAGAGGACAGGTCTTCGGGGCCCTGTCTTCACTAAAGAGGTATGGACAGGGCCCGTCATTGAGTTCAGTCGTCACAGTCAATCAGAGTGCAAGTCTTAAGAATGCGCTGGTACAAGACTAGAGGTTGGTCAAGTACCAAGCCTAGTGTACGTCTGGTGATATTAGGATTATATCCACGGTATAAAAGGTGTTTGATATTTCTGACTTATTTCCGATGGTTATCCTGTCTACCTTTGATCCTTCTAATTTTGTTTATTATATCACCATAAGCGGCAGGTTGTGTAATACCCAAAGTAATGTACTCTGTTGCCTGTATTGATCCGAATTTTAAATGAATTTGACTGTAATTTTTGTAAAATTTTCAGAAAGTCTTCACTAATTTATGAAAGCGGAAACCTTCTTGGCAATTTGTAAATTTCTACTGTGCGCACAGCCCTTTTACTTTTACCCAGAGGTCTCGAAGAACGTACAATAGTGGTGTAAAACAACCTCCACACTGTTAGATTACCTCACGCAAACAAGACATGTCTAGATATTGTGCTTCTGACATGTCTTTCCAATTCAAAAGTGACGGATGAAAATTTTCTGATTCCAAATATAAAAACATCCCTTGAATTACAGAATTTATAAACTTGTTTTTGAAAATTATTTCAATCTACTTTCAACCAAAGATGCAATAACGAATTGTTAATTCAGAACCTGTAACAATCACCTTCCTATAGAAATTGGCCGATGGGGTAAATTCTACTAGAGAAAACAGAGTCTGTCAAAAGTTAATTCAGACGACTTGGGTGATGAGTTCCATTATATTCTAAGCTGTAATTTTCTTCAAACTGACAGAATAGCTCTCTTACCAAATATATTAATTAGGAATAAAAATATAATATCATTCAAGGTCATAATGTCATCAAATAAACAGACAGTACTACGTAAACTATATATATTTATCTGTCAAATAAATCAGACTTGACCCCTCCTTAAACCATTACATCTCTCTCTCTCTCTCTCTCTCTCTCTCTCTGTGTGTGTGTGTGAGGGTGTGTGAGAGAGGGTGTGTGAGGGTGTGTGTGTGTGTGTCAAGATAAGATCAAATAAATAATATTGTTTTTACTGTAAAACGAGAATATTTAGCGCAAACATATTTTAGCGCAATGAGGGATGAGAACCTTTTGGCGCAAACTTAATTTAGCGCATTGACACCATCTGGTCAATAAAATTAGCGCATAGTGACTTTAGGACTTTGTTTCTCAGACATCGCCGTTAGCAAATTGCCGTCGATGAATCGTAATTTTTTGTAACGTCAGACAAAAAATATCCGTGATGTGTCATGTTCGGACGATCGTTGGTAATACGAACTAATTATCAATTCAATTTAAAGTGATAAAAGAAAATAACGCTGTTCTGTATGTAACATGGATGAATATATATCGTCCCAATTTTTCAACTTGGCGTAACGAATCTTTTTACGGCAACGGCGCTAACATCCCGATTTTATTCACGTTGTGTAAATAAATCCTTTTAAAGACTGCATGCGCATTTAATGTACATGTTCAGAGTGATATACATCAGGTATTGACTACATGCCAGCACGTGTCTTGGACAATTGAATTGCCTATTCGTATGCTTGTATTTTTCTTTATAGATCTCCTTTTTTACCGTATATGTACCTTGTGTTATAAAGTACTGTGTTTTCACACAAATGTTACGCCACCTTAATATAAGCGAGAGAGAAGTCTTCTCGTTAGAAATGATACATACGAACGTCTATCCCTGCATTTAGGTACGACTACAATTTTTTTATCTGATTGGGTTACCCGGTTGGAATGAAAATTTGTTCCGATTAAAGACAACTTCAGTTTTATGATTGGTTATTACGACACGTAGACAATCATGATCTACTCAGTACAATTGCACATGTTAATCACGGCCCGTGTACTATCATTATCTACCCGGTAAAAAAGGAGATCTATAAAGAAAAATACAAGCATACGAATAGGCAATTCAATTGTCCAAGACACGTGCTGGCATGTAGTCAATACCTGATGTATATCACTCTGAACATGTACATTAAATGCGCATGCAGTCTTTAAAAGGATTTATTTACACAACGTGAATAAAATCGGGATGTTAGCGCCGTTGCCGTAAAAAGATTCGTTACGCCAAGTTGAAAAATTGGGACGATATATATTCATCCATGTTACATACAGAACAGCGTTATTTTCTTTTATCACTTTAAATTGAATTGATAATTAGTTCGTATTACCAACGATCGTCCGAACATGACACATCACGGATATTTTTTGTCTGACGTTACAAAAAATTACGATTCATCGACGGCAATTTGCTAACGGCGATGTCTGAGAAACAAAGTCCTAAAGTCACTATGCGCTAATTTTATTGACCAGATGGTGTCAATGCGCTAAATTAAGTTTGCGCCAAAAGGTTCTCATCCCTCATTGCGCTAAAATATGTTTGCGCTAAATATTCTCGTTTTACAGTAAAAACAATATTATTTATTTGATCTTATCTTGACACACACACACACACCCTCACACACCCTCTCTCACACACCCTCACACACACACACAGAGAGAGAGAGAGAGAGAGAGAGAGAGAGATGTAATGGTTTAAGGAGGGGTCAAGTCTGATTTATTTGACAGATAAATATATATAGTTTACGTAGTACTGTCTGTTTATTTGATGACATTATGACCTTGAATGATATTATATTTTTATTCCTAATTAATATATTTGGTAAGAGAGCTATTCTGTCAGTTTGAAGAAAATTACAGCTTAGAATATAATGGAACTCATCACCCAAGTCGTCTGAATTAACTTTTGACAGACTCTGTTTTCTCTAGTAGAATTTACCCCATCGGCCAATTTCTATAGGAAGGTGATTGTTACAGGTTCTGAATTAACAAAACGTTATTGCATCTTTGGTTGAAAGTAGATTGAAATAATTTTCAAAAACAAGTTTATAAATTCTGTAATTCAAGGGATGTTTTTATATTTGGAATCAGAAAATTTTCATCCGTCACTTTTGAATTGGAAAGATACATGTGCAACTATTTAATCGATCAGTACAAATGAATAAAAAAATAAAAAATAGCGAATAACATTGAAAAGAGCCGCATTTTACTAATGAATGCCATTTTCATTGCCAATGATTGCTGTACATTTTCGTGTCGGTATGTTACTATTTGCAGGGTTATAAAAGTTTCCTATCGATTGAAATAATGTTCATCACGAAGTCATGAATTTTAATCATTAGCATTTTTTACCTGAAATGCAGAAAGTCAAATCTATTAACAAAAGAAATGGGCTTCATTAAGATAAGATCTAGGGCAAGTTATTAATGGATAACACTTCTCAATAGACCCCTTCCCCAAACAGGAAGAGACATAATGTATGTTACCAATACTTACCTGGTTATATCTTTTGAACCATTTTTCTTTAATAAATTCTTTTCATGTTTAAGTACTCATTGCCCTGGCTTCCATTAACGTAAGGTAGGGGACGCCGACCATGACAGCGGAGAAGACTCTGAATGAATACATTGACCTCTACGCGACATAACAAAATCGGGAGTATGTACACGGGCAGGAACACGTTACGTCGCCTTACAGTGCCGTTGTCAGAAGTATTTAAAGTTCTGCACTTAAAACCGTCCGTTGACATTATGCAACAGTGAGGATATGTTGGAAACCATCCGTTGTCATGAAAATTATCGACAAAATTTCAGTAAAATCACAAATAAATCATTAGGTAACCGGTGATTTCTTTGAAAAAGCCGACGGGGGGTAGCCACACGCTTCAGTTATACATTATTACCATGAAATGAATAAAACTCCTTTTATGTTATGAGGAGATCTAATTGGCGATGACCCACTGTCAGCGACGAAAACGGAAATTTGAACAGGAAAACTATCCTGTCTCTTAATTATTTGATTTTATATACCAATTTTATGTAGAAAATTATCGACAACATTATACAAACAATATATGTGAATGACCGTCTTTTACATTGTGTATCTATTGTATACTTTGATTATTTGATGAAGAATATCCGTTGTTATGACAAGACAAGAAGATATGGTCCGTTGTCATGACTCTTAACGGTATTTGGGCATGAATGGGGAATTGCATCTTTATTTCGAATCTAAGGCTGAGCAATTAATTTAGCTTAGTTAATTCTTAAAGTATTCAGCTCTCTCTTTTTTTGTAAAGCTGTGAAGGAGGATATCATATAATTTTCAGGTTACGTGAACATGGATCGTATAGAATATATTTAAAAAGTCATATATAGCGTTAAAAACAAAGACATCAAATATCGGCCATTGAAGACATTTTGATTACACTTACTGGAGACCCCTCCACCCCCGGCGAAAAAAAAAAACAACAACAACTTTATTGTAGTCTTTGAAGTCCCCTAAAGCAGATTTCCCTCGCCTACCATTAATGGTTTGAATTTTCTCTTTGAAACATTAAATTTATAATTTTGCATTCAATAGAGATCTTCGATGGGGATATGATATAGACCTTACATGTATAATATCTCAGGTGATGATGAAAATTGTAGTTGATATGTTATTTACATTTGTGTGTGTCTGTATGAAAGTTCGTGTGTCGATATCGGTGTCTCCGTCTGCCTGCGAGTGAATTCTTTTGTCCGCGTTTGTTAGCATGTGTGTCTGTACGTGAGTGAGTATATTATTTGTCTGTGTCTTTTGTGTGTGTGTGTGTCTATATACAAGCCTATCTGTCCGTTTGTTTTTGCGTATGTCTGTGTATACCCTATGTATGTGTATGTCTGTCAGGATGTGGTATGGCTTTAATATTTCAAACATGTATTTCTCATGATACAATGTAAGTCCTTTCTTTTATTCCCAAAAATGTGTACCTAATGACCTTCACCTAGATGATTGACCTTTTCTGAATGTAATATGAGGCATGTGAGTTCATTTGACAAGACTTTCCCACTGATACATTTACAAATATTAAATCAAGTGACCATGACCTACATATTTGATCAACTTTTAAGAAATAGACCGCTTCGCAGGCGACACAAGCATTCCTTGGATTGCTATTTTTTACTAAATATATATATATTCTAAAATTGCAGTATCGTGAAATTCAAAACAAGTAATCAACAGTTTGTAGGAAATAGTCGGGATTTTCTGGCTTTCAATTGGTTAAATTATCATGTTTCTAGGATTAAAACCCAATAAGCTAGAGGACGATAAACAGGAAACAGCAGAAAAATGATATAATACATTGATGAATAATAGAACTATGAAATTCCTTTTTCTTCTTTTGCCATTTCTGCTCTATAAATTCGCATAGTAATGTTTCTGTGTTTTTCTGTAATTGCTGCAACCATGTCTTGTTGGAAATCCCCGTTCTCCTATCTCTAAAATAAGTAATCTTTTATTTGACAACATATATCAGAGAAATAAATCGAGATCCCATTACATAAGATCATTTGATTAACAATGTTTCCTCAGTTTACATCCGAAGAGCTATGGTTGCTTAGGATAGCATATATATGTCACATGTGATATTACAAAGTAATACGCCAAAAATGATCGCATGTTAATTGTAGCATACATCAGTATCGACAGTCCATTCTTTAAAGAATGGGCAGGACATTCTTAAAAGAATGTACTGCTTTTTCATATGAATGACCACGGCAACAGCCAAGAGCATCAGGCCACGTAATTTAACAGAATCACACGAAAATAAGAGATATATCAATATATCTTCGATGAAAATCTAAACATTTTAAACTTCCAAAATCTTGTAAATTATCCGTTAATAAATTTTGACACTGATAATCCCCGTATTTGATCGATTTGTCTTCTTTGATAGTTGATCAGAGAAGAACTCAAATAATACGACCAGTATGCTAAATGAATCAACTTTTCATATAAATTCAACTTAAAACACACACTATAAAATCGGTTAATTCTTAGCATTATTCAACATTGTCCATGTTTGAACGTTTTATTCGTTTTTTTTCTCACAAAAGTAAAGTAAAACACGCATGAAATTCATTTTATGTATGAAATAAAGCAGAATAAAATAAATCACTGAAAAAATATCATAGAGCGTGTATCACGTTCGACTGTCAGATTAGAAATGCTTTGAAGTAACAGTAACACAGGTGCTGTGTCACGTGTAAATATTTAGTTGACGAGTAAAGATCAATTATTCGTTTATTGCTCGTCAATGATTCGTTTATTGCTTGTCAATGATTGTTTGATTGATTAATAGAGTCATGTTTAAAGTCGGAGAAAGGCCTCGAAGCGATCTAATATTTACAGGAAAGGACAAAGCTCAGCGCTAAAAGAGATGCATTTGCAAATTCGATAATGTTCAAATAGGTATTTGGACATTACCGGATTTGACACGTTTTTATTTGGCATTGGCGGCTGGTGTTTCATGCAGCAAAAGGACTCACACTCCTTCCATGCACCTGGTCCTGCCTCCATTCATTCGGGGGTTCCCGATTGCCTAAAAAGCGGTCAATTGACAAGGTCGTACTCAAAGATGTCAGATCATCCTTGATAGGTTGATTAAGGTCATTCTTTAAGCTAAGAAGATGAGGCAAGACTTCGTTGCAGTGAATGGTCACAACGGAACACACATGGACAACAAACACAACAAACATCCAAGAAGTACTTATCAGAGTTAAAGAAGATCCTGACGATAATCTCAACAGCAATCACAATAGAGCACAAAATTAAACATCGACGGACCCCTAGCAAGCTAGAGGTGGGAACAGGTGCCCGGGAGGAGCAAGCACCCCCTGTTGGCTAGCCGCACCCGCCGTCGATATTTGTGAAGCATGGAAATGAAAATATATAAAATCCATGCACCGGCTGACGCTATGTCTATATCGAAAGTGCTATGGCGACAATGTCATGGAAGTATATTCAAAACACTTACTGTCAAACCCCTCGCGGGGAACTTTTTTACGAGCTCCACACGGCAAAGGGCATAAGTGTGACATAAATGAGTTAAAGAAGATCCTGACGATAATCTCAACAGCACTCACAATAGAGCACAAAATTTAACATCGACGGACCCCTAGCAAGCTAGAGTTGGGACCAGGTGCCCGGGAGGAGTAAGCATCCCCTGTTGGCTAGCCGCACCCACCGTCGATGTTTATGAAGCATGGAAATTATCAGTTATTCAGTATGAAAGCCGACAAGGCAAGGCAAAATCATTCGAATTTCCATCGTAACCGTTGCGAATGTTAAACGTCTTCAAATTGAATAGCGTCATTTAAGAACAGATAAATTGGCAGCATAGACCAGCCATGCACGTTTCGAGTACTTAACCCCCGTCCATGATCCTCAAATCTAAACAATGTTATAAGCCCAAAAGTGTGAAAATTAGCATCCTTGGAATTAACAACATTCTGAAGTAAGACCAGGTGCCCGAAGAGAGTCAGCGTCTCTTGATTTCATGAGTTAAAGAAGATACCGACGATAATCTCAACAGAACTCACAAAAGAGCACAAAATTGAGCGTCGACGGACCCCTAGCAAGCTAAAGGTGGGACCAGGTGCACGGGAGGAGAAAGCATCCCCTGTTTACTAGTCGCATCCGCCGTCGATGTTCACGCACGAAAATGAAACAATGTAACAACCGTTGCAACAGCTCCGTGAAAACTTGTCAAACTCGGTGACCGTCTCGATGCACACACTGATGCACATATCAAGTTAATATTTCCTGTCTGGTGATGACGATATCCACCCAATCGCAACAAAGAATGTCACCGATTACTCCGGAAAGGGGGATCCAACATGCCCACACCACATCCCCGAAGCGACCGAAAAACTTCCCAAATGATGATCTCAGTCGCCGTACAATACAACCCTGAACAAGCAGCCTACTCAGCTCCAACGATGAAATTTTCACATTTTCATAAGGCAAAAGATAAAATGTCAAATAGAAATAATAGAATAAGTGTTAAAAAAAATAAAGAATTGTCTCTGAATGCTATTTTATAGTAGATTGAAATATTTCTCCTAGAGGGAAGGGATGATAACAAATAAAAACACAAGCACTCAACTACACAAATTTTCGGCCCCTTGGCCTTTATCAAGTGTAAAAAAACAACGATCTATATATATATATATATATTGTTATAGATCGTCCCTTTTTACACTTGATAAAGGCCAAGGGGCCGAAAATTTGTGTATTTGAGTGCTTGTGTTTTTATTTGCTATTCTATAAATTAAGAAAGAATTCATACTTATAGATTTTTATGAATATCTTTATGGAACATATAAGAGGTATTACATAATACATTTTTGTGTGCACTTTGCAAGAAAAGGCTTAACTGACTACTGTATCATTGAAAGAGGTATCATTCTAATTCAAATTTTGTACTGACTTTATTTTTCTTTTTATTCATTTCTGTAAGGGAGAAATAGGCTGTCACACTTCCTTCTTTAATTCTCAGTATATTTCATTGTTTCGTCGAACGAAGAATTTTTGGGTAGTCATCTTTAACACATCGTATAGATTTTACTGATATTATCGAAACTCATTTTACAATAATACGTAAGTGTACCAACTTTATACCCTCTTGAAAAAAATTCAAACCATTTTATTATGCACCAGACACGTGTTACGGGTAAAAATCCTTATCAATGATTCTACAAGCTAAAGTGATTTTCAGAAGCAGTCAAAATTCATTTCAGTAGCGCCCTCTGGTTTTTGCTTTTTGATTTCAAATTTGTGAATTTAAATTACAGACAGTGCGCGGCAAAAATGTTTTTAATCGTACTTGCCCTTTCATAAACTAAGATTCACTTTGATGACAGTAAATTTACTAAAATAGTTCACTTTTGGAATTCATCAAAGGTTACTTGCTGTGACTATTTAATGTTGTATTCGTCATTTTAAATCACTTTCATGGTAGGTGTTCTTATAGTGTTTTCCATTCGAAGAGAAAGATTTATTTTCGTAGCAATGATGTATTAAATATTCTTTGATCTTGAAAGGAAGAGTAATACAATCACTGAGTTAAAATTAAAACCTTCTCTCTCAGATTGCAAAGAACTGAAATTATATATTGACGTCATTAAACGAATGTAAATCAACAGGTCCGACGTTGGACATTTCAAATTACGACCTCTCAATAGCTCTACAAGAACAATAAACTCTGATTTAGTTTCATATAAAGGACAATTATATTAAGAAGAAAAAAGGGATATGGAACAAGGGTATTTTGATGAAATACCTTAAAACAACATCCATAATATAGAAGATAAATAAATAACAATTGACACTGTGTGAGCTAGAATACTGCTCGCCTTAATTATGATTAATTCATTTTCATTGATATATCTTCCTTTCAATATCAAAGAATATTTAATACATTATTGCTACGAAAATCAATCTTTCTCTACGAACGGAAACACTATAAGAACACCTACTATGAAGGTGATTTCAACTGACGAATGCTACATTAAATAATGGCAGCAAGTATCCTTTGAGTGAACTATTTTAGTAAATTTATTGCCATCAAAGTGAATCTTAGTTTATGAAAGGGCAAATGCGATTTAAAATCTTATTGCCACGCACTGTCTGTAATTAAAATACACAAATTTGTACAAAAAATAAAACAGAGGGCGATACTGAAATGAATTTTGACTGCTTCTGAAAATCACTTTGGCTGTTAGCATCACTGATGAGGATTTGATATCCGAACACGTGTCTGATGCATAATAAATTGATAAAAAATATTAATAATTAATAATAAAAATAATTTTCTTCAAGAGGGTATAAAGTTGGAATACAAATGTACTTCCGTATATTGTAAATTGAAGTTTAGATAATATCAGTAATATGAAACCAATAGTCAAACAAAAGCATTAAAGAAAAAAAGCAAAACAAGAAAAGTACCATTGAGACATAAAGAAAAATAAAGTTGCTCTGGATGTTTTGCAACATTTCAGCATAATGCATTTACAGTGTGTATGTCTTTTTGTAAGATTTCATTTCAGATCAAGATATATTTAAGATTCGGCACTTTTAATATATTAGTAATGTAAACGTCTTCAAATTGAAAAGCGTCATTTAATAACAGATAGATTGGCAACATGGAGCAGACATGCACGTTTCGGGTACTTAACCCTCGTCAGTGATCCTCAAATCTAAACAATGTAATATCCCAAAAAAGTATGAAAGTTACTTTGATGAAAAAGCGTACCGAAAGACGTAGCTATCCACTACAAAAAAAAAATAATGAAACTTTCCTAAAACTAAGTGGTATTTCCCCGATGGCAAATCTCTGTCCTTACCGGGTTCTTTGGTAGGTATTCTCGGTCAGGTTAAGACTTTTGGTTCTTCATAATTTCATGTTATTTAGATTTCCTCTTTGTCAGCCTCGAGCATCACTGATGATACATAACTTAAGGTAATGCACATTCAGTGCAGTGAAATTTTACAATAGAACATATATTTCAATATTGACAATGCCAGCCACTAGATTGGTGTTTGCGCTGGTGGATTTTTTTTAGTCCCGGAGGATATCGTTCGCCTAATTTCAGTGTTTTGGCACTTGACTTTAAATTGTTTGTGACCGTGATCCTCTACATTTACCTCGAAACATAATTTTTTCGTTATTATGCTATTTACAACATGTATAAATTCGATTCAAACACGAAACCAGAGCTCGCTACTTAAATACATTTGGCTGTGTTTGATAATCAGTTCGACATTTAATCAAGTACCACGGATGAGGATTTACTATTCGAAACACGTGTCTGGTGCATTGGAATTGGTTTGAAATTTCTACAAGAAGGTAAAGAGTTGGAACACTTCCGTATTTTTCTAAATATCGAAACTTCTAATACCTTATCTTGATCTCGCTTATGATAAAGGTACTGTGAACAAAATCAAAAAGACTGACAGTACAATGAAATACGTCGATCGTCTGAGAACAGACATTTGAACAAAGATTTTACTTGGATATGCTACTGAATCAACCCTTCAGGAAATTTGGAGCCGTACACTCTCTGTAAAGTAAATGTACAATTTTTTTAATTCTAAAAATAAAACCAGAGGGCGCTGATGAAATGAATTTAGGCGGCTTATGAAAAGCACTTTTGCAGGAAGCATTACTGATGAGAATTTAATATTCGAATCACGTGTCTGGTGCATGAAAATTGGTTTGAAATTTTCATCAAGAAGGTATACAGTTGGAACACTTCCGTATTATTATTTGAAAAGATTGACCTCGACTGCTACTTAAAATTGATCTCGACTGCTACTTAAAATTGATCTCGACTACTTCTTAAAATTGACCACGACTACCACTTAAAGTTGACCTCGACAACTACTTAAAATGACAAGAGAATACTGTACCATGGACGACTAACCAGGTTTTGTCGTTGATAGCAAAAGTAAAGTTTGACATTCTCGGTAGATGCCTTGTCTCAGTCGACAATCATGGTGCATTTCAGCTCTTCATACATATTGTTTCTCCAGTTTTGCTCTTACCCCGTGACACAGCCTATGTGATACACATAAGTTGTCTTAAATGCTCCCTTTCACCAATGATGAAAGAGAATCTTTTTGTGACGTCAAAGTAACATCGTCAGAAAACATGGCGTTAGATGGCATGAAACGCTGTTTGAATTCCCTTTTGTCTTATGTTTCATGGAAGAAGAAATATATTCTTTCACTTCCTACTGAGTGAGACATAAAAATTTACACTCGTGACGGAAATTTTTCAAGACGAAATTTCCGTCACTCATTTTCATGTCGCACTCACTAGATCGTGATATAACCTATTAGTCTCTGATGTCCTCATAACTACCTCTATATTATTACGCATCCAAATCCAAAAGGAAATGACAAAATGGAAATTAATCAGAATCGTTTTATCACTATTGACATTTCAGACAAATTAAGCTTATCAATTTAACTCAATTATCCAATATCCTGGGACCAAGAATTTACATACACTCGGTTAAAAAAAATTAGTCGTTTAATGATGAATTCTTGAGACAAAGTTAGTGTATAAAGAAATGAAGAAATTTACATTTCAATTTGATTGCTTTCAGTAGCATTATCTCGATCTCTTGACCGACATTTTTGTCTACAACTCTTTAAACATCTTTGAATTCCAAGAATGTTTTCAAAAGCTTCAGAAAATTTACTGTTTGTTAAATAGTAAACGAGCCAGTTTACAGACGGATGTAAATGAGCCCACATAGTGATATACAAATGTATGACATACGAAAAAGTGTCGTCTTTGTCAATGACCACTAAGAGCGCATACGGAATCCAGCATACGGAAAACGCGGCGTATATGATGAACAACGTCTTTGCCAAACGAACAGATCTCTGAAATTTTCCCTTGATAGCGTTGTTAGGTGCTTCTAAGGAATGTCGATTGTGTATTCGGCGTTGGCTTTTGTACACTGTAATGAATATTGTGGCATAAGATATCCCCACTACTACGATTGGAATCCACACTAGAGCAACTGAAAATACGACCGTATAGGGATAGCTTGCCATTCTGTCCCAAATGCACTGCAGACTTTTTCTGTCAAACTCATGGTCACCAATACCGATTGCGTTCAGGAGGACAAGGAACGTTCCCAATACATATAGTGAGACACACATTATTACACATGTCCTTTTGGTGAAGATCCTCTGGTAATGATGGTTGAAACAAATATGTATACAGCGGTTGAAACTCATACATGCTATGGTACCGAGGGAAACAATGCAGGAAACCGTGCATAAACATCCTACTATGCGGCAGAAATGGGGAATTTCTTCAAAGAAAAGTTCGCCTTCTAGCTTTGCTGTAAAGAAAAGAAAAATCAGGAAAATAAGTCTTCCTTAAATAGCATAATAGCCCAAGTGTCAAATTGATGCTTTAACTTGACTGTTAAGTGATAGGGCATTGATATTTCACATAAGTATTCCTTGTGACCTTGACCTACATATTTGACATACTTTCCAAAAAAAGTTAAGAATGTATATATATTTTGATTGGTAAGTGTAATGACTTTGATATTACACACGTGTAATTCTTGTGACAAGATCTTTCTACACATATCATAATTTTTTACCTTGACCTAGATATTTGACTTATTTTTGAAAAAAAGATAAGATTCGCCATATCTTTTGATTGGTAAATGATAGGGCTTTGATATTTCACATGTGTATTCCTTGTAACAAGGCCTTTCTACACATACCATATTTTTTTACCTATTGACCTTGACCTACATTTTTTACCTTTTTTTCAAAGAAATTAAGGTCTTATATATCTTTTGATTGGTAAGTGATGGGGCTTTGGTATTTCACTTGTGTATTCCTTGTGACAAGACCTTTCTACAAACACCATAATATTTGACCTTGTGCTAGATATTTGACATACTTTTCAAGAAAATTAAAATTGGCATTTTCTTTTGATTGGTAGGTGATAGGGCTTTGATATTCACATGTATTTTCCTTGTAACAAGGCCTTTCTACACATACCATATTCTTTTACCTTTTGACCTTGACCTAGATATTTGACCTTTTCTAAGAAATAAAGGTTGTATATATATATTTTTTAATTGGTAAGTGATAGGGCTTTAATATTTCTTATGATGAGACTTTTTTGTTACCAATTCTTACGTAGTGACCTTGACCTAGATGATCGACACTCTTTTCTGAAAATTTGAGAATGACCATATCTTTTCATTTGTAATTAAGAGGTCTGATATTACAAGACTTTTTCTGCTGATACCAATTATTTTGATCCACTTACTAGAATAATTATCAAGCCGCTTCGCAGGCGACACAAGCATCCCTTAGATTGCTAATTTTAAAATCTTTTGTTTGCGATGCGTCCATCTTTTATTCTTGATGTTATTGCCACTTATCCCCCTTCTTTCTATGAATAATTGTCCTATATTGTGGTATTTGCCTTTTAGGCAAGTTAATACTTTATCATGAAATAGAGTTGTCTTTCTTTTAATATGCACGGATTTTACCATGAAAACCCCTCGAGGTAGTGTCAGAGAGCAGCTTTCTGGACAGAAATTTCTAAAGGCGCGCGTTGCACTAGAAATGCATGCTTTGGATACTCATCAGAGGTACTGAAAACTTGAACAAAATATGTCTGGTGCCCACACAGTTATTTTCTAATGTTCAGGTTTTTAATTTTGTTTAGAGTGAGCGGTACCAAATATTGGGGTCCCTGTAAAGTGCGAAACGAAACAAAAACGAAACGAAACGAAACGAAACAAATCGAAACGAAACGAAACAAATCGAAACGAAACGAAACAAATCGAAACGAAACGAAACAGATCGAAACGAAACGAAACAAAACGAAACAGATCGAAACGAAACGAAACAGATCGAAACAAAACGAAACAAAACATAAAACTTACAGAAAATGAGAAAAAGAGGGAAAATCGCAGAAAATAAATATTTCAAGACAAGATCAGCATGTAATATTGCCTTAATCCAAGAGTTCTACATTTGTAACTAGTGCCGAGAGGGTTTCTTGAAAGAGTCAAAGTTGACAATTAAAAAAAGTTAATGTCAAATGCCATTCATGTATTTAAGAGGAATAAAAGGGAGGGGATAGAAAACCACGCTATGACACCGTAATGAAATCATAAAACGGGGTTGGGCACATTTCAGGAAAAAAAAAACTTATCCTTTTTCAAACAAAATGTGCCCCCCAATTTTATAATTGTTCTCATTTTTCTGATAAAATTTTCAAATGAGTTAAAGAAGATCCTGACGATAATCACAACAGCACTCACAATAGAGCACAAAATTAAGCATCGACGGACCCCTAGCAAGCTAGAGGTGGGACCAGGTGCCCGGGAGGAGTAAGCATCCCCTGTTGGCTAGCCGCACCCGCCGTCGAATACACATAACGGAAAAGTTCCGTTTCCACTGCGCTAGACTCCCCCCTGCTAAATAATATTTTTCCGTCTATGACGAGGTTATTCATCCCATTCACTCTCCTTTAAAATGCAATTGTGCTATATACCGTATATATTATGTTTTAATCGTCAACTTTGACTCTTTAAAAAACCCTCCAGCCACAAAAACTAACGGTTGAATGCAATATTGAGGGAGTGGACAGGGAAAAAGGGAGGGGAGAGAAAGGGGGCGGGTAGAGGGAAGAAGGGGGCGAGAGGAGAGGAAAGGGGGCGAGAGGAGGGACAGATGATTGGGAGGGTAACAGTAACCCAAAAAAAAAATTAAGAAATTACTTTTAATAGAGGACGCAGTCCGCGCCGCAGGCGCGGACGTAGTCCTCTTGAAGATAACACGTGTAAATAAATAGGAAAAATACTGGTTTCCAATGTTAATTCTGTACAAATTCTGTATAACCTACAAACTCAGCCGTGCGGTTTCGCCAGAGTCTCGGGGCTTACTACTCAACCCATGTATATTCGGAATCATCATGGGTGACTTCCGGTCTACATGGACGATGGATTATTGGACAGCCTGTTTTCAGCGGTATATACGAAGTCAATAATTTAATTAAATCCATTGAATCATGCTTTACTTACTTGATTATATGTGATTTGAAACCGTTTCATCTTACTGGCATCTTTAACAAGTTACGACAAATTCTTCATGACGTCATTATGCAACATCGTTATTACGTCAGAATGCAACGTCATCATGTAGCAGGAAAAACGTTGTTTCGCGGACTATCTGTACATTAGCCAAATATTTCGCCCGATCCTCACGTTGTTTCTATTCCGTTGTCTTTTGTTGGGGGTGGGGGTGGGGGGGTGGATGTGGAAAAACGTGTGGGACGGACGAAGTATTGAAGTTATCTGTATATATTTGTGTGTGCAGAATTGTTAGAAGTTTCAAGAAACTGTCAGACCGATTCTGCACCGAGGTCTCTCTCAGTTGTAGCTAATAACTAGCATGACTAGAGGCGGGTTTGTTTGAATTTGTTTTTGTTTGGTTTTATTTATTTGTTTGTTTGGGTTTTTTTTTTTTTTTGGAGTGGATGATTTTTGCCGCTGGGGTGAAGTTGAGGGAGCAAATATATGTGAAAAATACTTAAATTTTATGTAGAGAAGGTTAAAAGTATCATCCTCATCCCATAAAAACTTAAAAGGCTTAATTCCTGAAGAAATATACATTGAAATTCACGTTTAATACATCATATTCTCTTCTTGAAGTATGATTTTTTTATTTCTCCCTTTTATTTCGTATTCATTTATTTATTTATTTTCAAATTTATTTGTTTATCTATCACTGGTATTATACTTACATGCTCATTTATCTTCAATTTCAAATTAAAAAACTTACATTTTCAATTTTTAAAGTAGTAATATTTTTTTTCAATGTCACCCTGCGTCCTCACTATGGCTTTGCCATAATTCATATTATGAATAATCTTGCGCTTATGCGTTCATGTACATAATATCAATTTTAAAAATTACCACGAAATTCATATATATATTCCTTAAAAATTTTTCCCGCTCGCCGCAATTTTCAATTCATTTTTCAAATACTTCAGGCTCGCTTCGCTCACCTTACTTTTTCATCTAAACAGGTCTATTTCTTTTTTCAATGTTTAAAAAAGGAAATAACCCAAATAACTTCACTATTGCACCAATTTACACTTTAAAGTTTAAACATTTGTCTTGACCGCCCAAGACCCCCTCCCCCCACGGGGAGGGGCGGGAGGAGGAAAGTGGTACCCCCTGACCCTTCAATAAGATCATGTCTTGGCGATTTTTCCTCTTTTTCTCATTTTATTTAAGTTTTATGTTTTGTTTCGTTTCGTTTCGATCTGTTTCGTTTCGTTTCGATCTGTTTCGTTTCGTTTTGTTTCGTTTCGTTTCGATCTGTTTCGTTTCGTTTCGATTTGTTTCGTTTCGTTTCGATTTGTTTCGTTTCGTTTCGATTTGTTTCGTTTCGTTTCGTTTCGTTTTTGTTTCGTTTCGCACTTTACAGGTACCCCAAATATTGTGTATAGTGTATTCAGAGACGTAGCTGAGTAAAAATTGTTATCAAAAAGTATTGGGAAGATGGTTCAAGGGTGCTAACCTCCTATGCTTTCATGATGATAGCTGATTTTATAAGACGAATTTCCAAATTTAAAGTTTAATTTATTTGTCGCAAAGGAAAAAGATTCTCTCTTGCATCTGCATTGAAAGTAAGAAATAAAATACTTAGTTGCGGGTAACTTCTTTTACATGTTCTACACTGCAACAACAAGTAAGTGTAAATAACATAGAAAAGCAAAGTGTCCGGCGCTGTGGAGAAGTTGACCATTCTTTAGTTGAGACTAGAAACGTTTAGTTTTTGAACTATAGATCACTCTTTAGTAGAGAATGTAGAGTTTATTATGGCACTAAGGTTTAGTTCCTCTTGTAGTCTTTAAACTTCGTGGCATTGTACAAATGCATAGCAGGTCTGTGTTTTGTTCATTGCTATTAATTTGTTTTGCTTTTTGTATGTTCCTCAATCTCTCATTATTACTTTTTACATACTTGTACATATTTATATTCCTTTGTTCCCTTTTAATTGTGCTTTGCGATGTTGCAACTGTTAGGTTTTGTTTAAAATATTTGCTTATCTATTGTATTTTTTTAATTAAGTAGCACTGCCGATAGTACATACAGTTTTTAGATTTAGAGTAATATGGAGATGTTAGTATTTTGTTTGTATTCATCATATCCTCAATTATCATTCAACGTCAATAATGATGTGTATTGAAAGTTTCCAACAGATCTTTCAGGTAATACTGATAAAAGATTGGGTTTTTTATGAATGTTTTCACTTCACACCTGAAATTAAACAGAATTAATGCCTGAAGTTAGTTGATACGCTATGCCAGAGGAAGTACCAAATATACGGATTCTGTTCTGAGAGCTAGGCGTCTTTCAGATAAGTTTCTCAGTCAGGGGAATGTTTGTGACCGACTAATATCGTCATTGAGGAAGTTCTACGGTCGATATGGGGAACTCGTAATGCATTATGATGTCCCACTCTCCAGAATGGTGGATGATATTCTGTCATAGAGCATTTGAACCATCCAACCAAAGATTGTACTCTATGACTTCCGAAATGGAAGTAACCGGATAAGACAGTTCTACCGAATTGAAGTGGCGGGTGTTGCATGCAAGCAGGGGATGGGTTGCTTACTCTTCCTGAGCACCTGGTCTAACTCTCATATCGGGAGTTCGCTTCTTTTCATATGGTGGATGGTTTTGTTTGTTTGCTTTGGTTCCTGTTTTATCCTATTTTCTGAATTATCGATTTTGTGCTGTACGAAGGGATATGGTCATTACCCATATTTGTCATTTAGACTTAAAGTTGATGGAATTTGGCTACATGTGCCCTCGGGGACACCTGGTCAACCACCAGGGATACTCACCGAGTGGTACAAATGTTAAACGTCTTCAATTCAGTAGCATCATTTAAGAACAAATAAATTTGTAGCATGAACCAGACATGCACTTTTCGGGAACTTAACCCTCGTCAGTGTGTTAAATTGACAAACATGGACAATGACCACATATCCCTGTATGCAGCACAAAATCGATAATTAGAAAATCAGAAACCGAAGGCATACAAAACCAGGACAAAACAATAATCCACATCTGGTTGATACCACTGCGAGAATATACTGTCGAATAATATTTTTGAAGTCCAGATTAAGTTATAATGTCAAAAATGTACCGGAAGACGTAGCTGGATGGGTAGGATAAGATGCTACAAGAACCACGTTTTAGAAATTTCAAGAAATTTTGATAACAGACATTTTCGTTGAAGAAACGATCAACCGAATGAGTTATCCTGACGATAATCTCAACAGCACTCACAATAGAGCACCAAGTTGAGCATCGACGGACCCCTAGCAAGCTAGAGGAGGGACCAGGTGCCCGGAAGGAGTAAGCATCCCCTGTTGGCTAGCCACACTCGCCGTCGATGTTCATGCACGAAAATAAAAAAATATGTAAAATACATGCATTGCACTGTCTGAGGTTAAATCTATATAGAAAGTGCTAGTTGATCGAACTTGGCTAGATGCATGGCGAGTATCAATTATCCGATACATACATGTCTGGTGCAGTGCAATACGAGTTTTTGTCCAGAATTCTGCTATCTCGTTACAGACTAGAATACTTCGTTTTGTTAATCACACTTATTCTTTGTTGGATTGCGATGCTTTTACGTGAGATCGAGTGTTTTTTTTTCGACTAATTACTTTCCAATACTACTGCCAGCGTGAATCTTTAACTAAAACTTAATAATCTACATTTCAAACTCCGCCCATCTAAACTTGTTATTTTGTTCTATGCTGTCATCAAAATAAAGGTGACCTTGCCCTATCCCTTAATTATTCATGGTCACATTTTTCAAATGTTTAACTACTCTTGGAAATAAACATGTACCCTACATAAATCCTGAGACGCTTACTTAAAATAGTCAATGAAACATGAAGGTGTGAAATAAAAAAAAATCATAAACCAAGAAGGGTACAAACGACTTTGAATCATTATGGCTTTAAGAACAAATTATTAAGAATCCATTTCCAAAATATGCACATAAGGTGCACGTACTGTAGTTCGATTACTTGTACAGAGGGCAATTCTCAGGTAGAAATGTCTGGACACTTTTTTCCCTCACAAAACCCTGCCAGAAAGGGCCTCAGGTATTCGATTCAAATTCAACGACAAAATCTTATGAAGTCAGCATTCTTACAATTCAAGTGTTCTAAATTTTCGAAATTGGATATTATCATAGATATACATTTAGTGTGTTGCAGTGAGATCACTGTTAGTAGATTTCTATTAATATACTGAGATTATGAAAAGTTATATCTCATAATTCACGTCTTCCTTAAAAACTCTACAATAAAATATAAACAAAAGATTTAATGGTCAAGAAGGATACATTGAGCTTATCTTTATCGGTCTCTTGTTTTTATTTTCCAAACAACCGATGGTGGGTCAGTTGAAGGGTTCTACCAAACGTAGTTTGGTGTTTTTAAACACATGATTATATGTATAATTTATCCACTTCTTTAAATCTAATCAAATTATCTTTGTGTACTAAATTATTAAAATGTAAGATAAATTCTATATTCATCTAATAAAGACATTAATATATTATTTACTCAGTATTTATTATTTTTATTGAAACCTTACACTGTGCAAATATAAAAGTAATGAACAATGTCTTAATTAACCATTTTTGTTTGTTTTATTTAAATCGATATTACCAATGAAATGAATTTGGACGGCTTATTACTAAAAGGACTTTGGCTGAAAGCATCACTGATGAGGATGTGATATTCGAAAACGTGTCTTGTGCATAATGAATTGGTTTGAAATTTCTTTAAGATGGTATAGAGTAGGAGCCCTTCCGCATTATTATCATGTTAGACCGATTGGGGAACTCGAGGTCTTTTATCATTTACCAAGACGTCGATCTGTCTCTTTTTGCTTCAAGCAATTCATCATGAATACTTCCATTCAGCGCAAGTGATAGGACAAATATCATGATCGATTCTAAGAGAAATGAAATTCATATCTGAATTACTCTCCTTTGTTTGATAATTGAAAATATCTATGAAGTAATTGCCCTTGTCGATGATAAGACTCCTTTATAATGAGAGTACGATAATTTGCCCTCGTATTGACAATTTTAATCATCTGATAATTTACCCAGCATACAATTTCTACAAGAGCGAATTTTATGATTAATCCTGATAAACAGGCTACAAATACGAGTCAAAGTGAAAAGAAAAACATTTCTCTGGAGAAAACATCAAACTGAATTTTGAAATCTTATAAAAAAGCACAAACAATTTTGCAATACCAGAATTTAAAAAGAAAAGTGATATGACGCTAAGAAATTAAGGTTGCTCGTACTGCTAGTCGTGAGAGCTTATTTTCAACCTATGATCACTTTTGTTTGGAATTTTCGTGACTTACATCTTTGAACCTATTATAAAACTTTACAAATAGACCCTAGATTGTATGGATATCTTCATCGTCCATGAATTCGAATTACCCCAACTTTAACATTACACCCTATGATAAATCCAAACATTCACATATTTTACATCGTAGAAACATTAATCTAACCAAACATATATTTGAAACCTGTATTAGCTTTACCCAATGTGCAATTCTATGAAAAGAAAAGATGGGGTATCCATTCCCCGATTTTGGACCAGAGGTACAATCTACCTTAAGTAAAGACAATCAAGAAATTTGAATTTGCTAAACAGATAGCTTGAAATTTACTATCGACTAGCATCAGCGCGAGAAACATAAAAGGCTAGTTGTCACTAATATCATTGCATCTCTTGCTATGTTTTGTTTTTTTTCAAAAAGTAATGTAGGTATTTTGATCATTGCTTAATCAAGTATCTGTCACATGTATAACAAACATTTGGGTTTTTTATTGCAACGCCTTCATCGATTCCTCAATAACGTCGAAGGGTTCCAACTCTATACCTTCTTCAAGAAAATTCCAAACCAAACTTAAATCACAGTCGCGTCACAGAGCTTAGGTAACATACCTATCAGGAAGGAAGTACTTATTGACCCTATTTGGAACACATCCGTCTGACAAGATGCTGATATGATTGACTGACACTTGTCAAATTCATGTTTTCCCAAATTTTCAAAGAATTTCAAGAGTAGTACATCACCTCCAATTCACCTCCAATTCAATAATAATGATCTAGATCCTATCTACATGAGAAGATGAAAGGTCTGATTGGTCAAATCATTTTTTTTTAATTTCTTGCAAAAATGAAAAGTGTCAGTCATTGATATATTTTTATTGCCCTCTCGACGGATGGGATTCAAATGGGACCAATAAGTACTTGACTCTTTGTATGAACGTTACCTGAAGCTTCTTGCCGCAGTTCGCAGCAGTGAAAACCCCCATTTATTTTTGTAATGATAGGTACATGTACTTGAATCAACAATGATCAATAAATCCATATCATATATTCAGAAGAAAATAAAATTTGACAAGTTGAAGCAAGGAAAAAGTCATTGCAGGCATTCAATATTATTAGTGATCTTGATTAAAACATCATTTAACCTTCCTCATAATTACAGTGTACTTGGGAAATTTGTCATGTTGTTCCGATAGATATCTCAGAAAATATTACAGTAGGAATGGTGCTTCGATAATTGACATGATGAGAAACTGATAAAGTGACCCGTAATTTACATATAACAGAATGACTACATCTAGCCTTTCGTGTCTCCCGTAACGATAGACACCATTCCATTTCAAGTTACATGTATACGTTCCGTAAATTATATATACATTTCTTAATTGTCTTAAGTTAATATCTGAGCTTCGTGGAAACAAATGAGATAAAGAAGATCCTGACGACAATCTCAACAGCACTCACAATAGAGCACCAAATCGAGCATCGACGTGTCCCTAGAAAGCTAGAGGTATGACCAAGTGCCCAGAAGGAGTAAGCATTCCCTGTTTGGCTAGTCGCATCCGCCGTCGATGTCGGGGTCTCCAACAAAACTCGGTTGCAGCACCAACAGCAACACACCAAACATCCCTGTAGATTCGACCAATACCATGCCGAGTGTCCGTCTGGTGACATTAGGATCATATCCACGGTATAAAAGGCGTTTGATGATTCTGACGCATTTTCGATTGCTATGCTGTCTGCCTGTGATCCTTCTAATTTTGTTTATAATGTCACTGTCTTTGGTTATGTCTGTTGTTATGTCTGAATTGAAAGTGCTCTGGCGATCATGCTAATTGATCAATTCATAACTATAGAAATAAAGCATGTGTTTGTGAAACACGAATGCCTCCGGTAGCATCTTTGTTAGTACATTTTGTATAAACACTATTTTCTGTTGAGTACATGTATGCGAAAGGTCAAGGTCAGGGAAACTTGAATAAATATTTTTGGTATTGATGGAAAAACCTTGTGACAAGGAATACACATGTGAAATATCAAAGCCCTATCACTTACCATTCAAAAGTTATTCCCAATGTTAAAGTTTTTGTAAAGTAGGTCAAAGGTCAAGGTCCAGGTCACGAGGTCAAAAATTTTGGTATCATTGGAAAGGTCTTGTCACAAGGAATACACGTGAAATATGAAAACCCTGTCACTTACCATTCAAAAGTTATGACAAATGTTAAAGTTTTTGAAAAGAAGATCAAAGGTCAAGGTCACGAGGTCAAAAATTTTGGTATCAATGGAAAGGTCTTGTCACAAGGAATACACATGTGAAATATGAAAGCCCTATCACTTCCCATTCAAAAGTTATGTCCAATGTTAAAGTTTTTCGGACAAACAGACAGACAGCCAGACAAACAGACGGACAGGCCAAAAACTATATGCCCCCGAATCTTTGATTCCGGGGGCATAGAAATATTTATCTAGATTGAAGCTGAATTTCATTCTCTCCATTGTCAAAAAGAAAGGAGGGGATCTCCAACAACACTAGGTTGCAGCACCCACAGCAAAATCCCAAAACAAGTGATTGCGAAACAGATATTTATGTTTTCGGATATTGTTTGCTGAAAAAGCAATGTTATACCCGCTGCTAGTCGAATAAATAATAACAATTTATCATTACATAAGCGTCGCATCACTTCGTATGTCACATTTTGCATCGCAACATGATTTAATCTCTTCTGTCAAGATTTCCAAAATCAATTGGTGTGTCGTCTAGAAATATTTCCTTTTTTACTTTGACAAATACCTTTTTATTATTTATCCTCATAAATTCGCCCTACATGGATTCTTCGAAGTAAAATTACTCAGATACTTAAAGTAATTTCTACAATGACAATTTAAAGTAATCTCTACAAGAAAGGATTCTAATCTTCAGCAAGGACAATTTCTTAATAGGTAATCTTTATCATCAAATAATGGAGTAAAAATCCCATGTATATTAAATATCTCTCAAAATCGAACATAATATTTGTCCTATCACTTGTATTGTACGGAAATTGCTTGAAGCCACAAGGGACTGATCTTCATCTTGGTAAATGATTAAAGACCTTCGACTTCCTATTATGTCTAATATTATGATATCGATTTTTTAAAATTGAAACGGAAACAGAATGACTTATACAGAAAACGGTCATTACTAGTACATTTGCACTTTTTTAGTCCCATTACAAAGGTTTATTCCTATCTTATAAGTAAAAGAAGTAAAAGAATTTTCAATGAAGTTGTAAAAAAGTAGATAATAAATGAATGATTATTTGAGGTGAAGAAAAATTGTTCCTGAAAAAATAAGAAGAACTGAATAATAGCGTGCAGATAATAAGCCTATTGTCACGTACCATAAAACATCAAAAATGATGATGATGATGATGATGATGATGATGATGATGATGATGATGATGATGAAAATGGTAATGATGATGATGATGATACTGCTGATGATGATGGTTTATTTTATCATTATGATTAGAAATTAAGATGTTATATTTCATTTTTATGATTAGTAATCTTACCAATGATACTAATTGGATCTGCTATTAATGGAACAAACATATCGGATATAGCCAAATTTGTTACAAAAATAGATTCCGAAGTATCGAGTTCTTTTATCTTCGAAACTGCAAGGAGTATGATCCCATTCCCAAACACTCCAACAGGTGTTGCTAGTCCCAGTATAAGCAAACAAGGAATTGCAACCGATGGAACATTCTGAACAAATTCATATCTATCGAAAGTTACAGCACTACTTGTATGGTTTCCGATCATTCTAAATCATATAGGACAGATTAATGAAAAAATGTCTTAAACTTTCCCGATGGCAAGGTCGATGCATTCATCTAAATCCTCACAGAAATGATTTAGAATGTTTATTCTGTGGAAATGTTGATCCCACTTACTTATCAAACTGCTCTTATACGATCATAGAAGTCATCCCACTTACAAATTAGACTGCTCTCATGCGATCATAGAAGTCATGATCAGGTGGCCAATAAACCAAGTATAATACCGGTTCATGGATATAGTTCCGGAATTTTATCTATCGATGAATGTGCATAAATCATGGAGAATGCAACGTAAAAGCCCATATAGGAAGTTTTCTTATCTAATTATGTATAGATCGTTTGACCGTAAAAATTATCTCTTTATCAATGACTACGGATTAGTTTGGAAAGGGCTGTTATTATCATTATTACATCTATTTGCATCCTGTAATAGTAGACCTTTTATATTTTTTCAGGGACTGACGTCATGACAGTGAAATTATCTAATTCAAATCCATGATAACATAAAAAAATTGATGTTGTATAATGCATTTTCGCACGTAAAAAATACAAGCTGCTAACTGAATGAAAACAATCATTTATTGATACTTGACTGATTCTTGATAATATGCTAGGGAAATTTGAAATGCGAAAAAAGCAACTACAAGAACCAAACAAAGCAAAGCAATTTAACCACTCACGAACAAAATATGTATTTGTGCAAAACAGATGGACACGGAGGACACAAAAGAGAAAAAAACTAACTTTTACCAAACGTAGGCCAAACCAGAAAGTCAAAGTTACAGGTGGAAAGAGATTGGTGTCATTTTTGTGTTGTAAAGAAGGATTTCAAACAAATTATGAAAGCTCTATAACTTACCATTCAAAACAAAAGTATACCACATATCAATTTCTTTAAAGGATATGAAAGGTCCAAGATGCAGCATGTTAGTCTATTACCAAGAAAACGCATGTGAAATAAGGGAGCCCTTTAATTTGAATTTCAAGGTGTACCCGGGGGCACATGCAGCCAAGTTCGATCAGCCTCGGTTGATCGTTTCTTTGACGCATTCTAAAATTTCGGTTATCAACAATTCTTGAAAATCCTAAAACGTGGGTCCTGTAGCACCATATCCCATCCATCCTGTTACGTCTTTCGGTACATTTTTGGACAAATACTTTCACACTCTTTGGCCATATTACATTGTTTATATTGATGATCACTGAGGAGGGTTACGTACCCGAAACGATCATGTCAGGTCCATGCTGCAAATTTCTATGTATTGCTCTTAAATGATGCTATTGGTTTTGAAGACATTTAACATTGAGATAAAAAAATAATGCCAAATAATAAAAAATAAATTTCAAAGAAGAACTGAAATGTCATGGTCACAATGTCAAAAAATTGTGTCCATTGAAAGGTCTTGCAACAAAGAATGCAAAGGTTTCCTAACACTTTCCCTTTATAAATTTGACATCATATTTATTAATTGCTATTTCGGAGACTTGCCTTTTCATCCAAAATTATTGTTATCGAAATTAAAGGAAAGTAATATTTTAGCACCATCCCTGCAGTGCTATTTTTGTCATAGATTTCATTTAACTATGCTACTTAATCGACCCTACACAAAATTTGCACCCACTAAAATGCACAAATTTAAATTCAAAAAATAAAGCCAGAGGGCGCTACTGAAATACATTTGGCTATGCCAGAAATCACTTCGGAATTTTAATAAGTACTGATGAGGAATTACTTTCTGAAAACGTGTCTGGTGCATTCAAATTGGTGACAATTTTCTTTCATAAGGTAAAGAGTTGGAACACTTATTATTAGTATTGTTATCATTTTAAAGATTAACCCATTGTTTATGATTTTAAGAAGTGAGTCAAAGTCCAAGGTGACAATGTTGGTAACAAAAGTATCGTTGAAACCTCATCGTTCACCATTCTAGAGATATGCCCATTATAGAGGTTTTATCACAAATTATTCAAAAAGATAGATAATAATAACAACAATCATAACCATGGATACCTTTCACACAAATATGTATGTTAGCGTAGCTATCGTAATACATCATAAATAAGCTATATGCAAAATACTTGATGTTTTTGCATATTATATGGTTTTTTGGGGAAAATAGAGTAAAAACCGGGGGAAATAAGGATTTTGAGCCAATGCCTAAGGAAGAGTGGGAACACCCCCTCTTGATGCGCGCTTGTTTAAGTGGGTAGCCCATGCTTTTATCACTGTTCCATGCATCCAAGCATTAATAAATGAGGTTTGAAATGATCTTTTTCAGTTATTTCAAGTACACATGGATAACATGGATAATTGATATAAATGTCTTCTTTATCTTTTATTCGAATCATTTAATTTGTTTACGATGATGCAAGATTACGAACATGAAGACGTGCATCTCTACCAGTATATGTTCTATGCGAAAAACAGAAAGCTTGTTGATCCTTTATCAATTTACTTCAAAAGCAGTGATTTCTGATATATGAAATTGCGTTAGTTGAGTAACATTCAAAGGAAACATCAATGGTTCATTTGTGCAATATTAGGAGTATGGATTTATTATTGAACCTATCGTTCTTCATTAATGAGCAAGAACGTGCTGGTCCGCCCGAATCAAAAAACTTCGTTTTCTTAATTAAGGAATGGACATTGATTACTACAATTTCAATAAAATGTTCGTGTCATATAGAGAATAAGTGTCTTAAGGACATATACTGATTATTCAGTTTTAGGATAGATGTCCTTTATATTTGAACAAGTTTCATCTTATTGTATGTAAAAGTGATGTGTATTGACACTTGATGATGTTACCATAGGAAACATTGAAGTTCTGAGTACTTCAAATAGACTCCAAACAGACTCATGCAAACATTTTCCCTTGCCGACTATGGCAAATTCAAAATTATACTCAATAACTTTCTTTTATTTTTGTATGATTTTCCTTAATATTTGGAATACAATATATTGCATATTCTGCTAATTGATTAAAGCGAAGAATTTGGAACCTTTCCGTGCATACCTTTCTGTAAAATAACATAAAAACCTTTTCTTTTAAAATAGTTTTCAAAGAACTTTATAGTGACAATCTGAGTAATCTTTCTTTGTACGTCAGAAATACAGAATACTCTTCGATGTGAAGATTCAAAATTTTGGGTTCCGGGATATGTCCTTAATTCGTTTGCATTTATCGTACATGCAATTCGCATTAGCACATGCACTTGCTGTGTGTTGCATACCCGGAACTAAACACAAATTATGGCATTTATTCTATATATATGCACCAGAGTTTTCTGAAATCGCATTTTTCTAGGTAAAAGATGACGTTAAAACTCAGGTCACCGCGGGCTCAGTTCACATATTAGAGCAGCCGTCACGGCATGTTTCTTTAGATGACAAATATGGATAATGACCATATCCCCGTATACAGCACAAAATCGATAATTCAGAAAATCAGAAACCGAAGGCATACAAAATCCGGATAAAACAGGAACCAAAAGAAGGGAGGAGATCTCCAACAAAACCCCGTTGCAGCTTCAACAGCAAAACACCAAAACACCCGTTGCAAAAACACAAAAGTCGAGTACAACACGAGACGGAAAAGAGACACACGGCATGTAAACATCAAACACAAAAGACTACACATAAACCGACGAGACAAGCAAACAAACAAAAACCTCCACCATATGAAAAGAAGCGAACTCCCGATATGGGAGTGATACCTTATTCACTGTTACGTCACAGGCGTTTTCATGCGAAATACAAGCACATTCCTTTAAATAGTTTCATCTCAGGGAATCACAATGGATATATAATTATGACAATCATCTGAAATTTGCAAAATGTTGGCGACATCGATTGAGAGTGCGGTTGTTTTGAGATTAAAAAAGCAATGTCCTTCTAGTGATGTATTTTTAATATGTATCATATGTATCCTTTCTGCAAAGTACATTTTCTGGTACATATGATGGCGTTTATCTAGGAAATCATGCGATTCATTTTTATTCATTTTTATAACCTTTTTTTCCCTGAAAACCAATATTACTTCGTACTTTTGCTGATACTTATCTGAATTGAAAAAAAGTCTAAAATCTACAAGAATTGTCAAAAGTTTATGATGTCAATTTTTTTGCTGTTCAAGCTCAAGAGAGCTATTGTCATAGCGTGGCGTCCGTCGCCCGTCTGTCCGTCTGTCGTAAACTTTTCACATTTATGACTTCTTCTCAATAACCACTCAAGGGATTTTGATGAAACTTGGTAGGAATGAAGTACACATGGCCCCCTACAAGTTTTGTTGTTTATCGTCCGAATCCGTCTAAAGGTGGCGCCACCACAGGCAAAAGTAGGTCACAGAGGGCACCCTCCTTTGACAAATTCTCCAGAACCGAAGCTCACATCGACAAACCGAAATCTACTTAATGATCTAGAAGGATGTCTTAACAAGTGTTGTTGTTTTTGGTTTCAGTCCGAAGTCAAATTTTTGACGCGTTTTTTGACGTCTTTTTGGACTTTGCCAGAAATGCTCATTTGAACTGTTCCTTTGAATAACTCTATAAATGTGTGGTTTTTGTGTCCGCATTTAGTGCATGTTTGTCATATTTAAGTTACTATTTGCTTTGATATACATCATATGCTATAATTTTCTCTTTTGGATTTTTTATGAATGTTTAAAAATATGAATAGATATGTTTAATTTGCAAATAGACCCAAGGGTTATGGGTTCAAGTCCCTGCACCGGTACCCCAATTTTTTTCTTCCTTTGTCATTTTTTTCAATTTTGTCACCTTTTTTTTGCACTTTTAAATAATCTGAATACCTTTAATTTCATTTTTGACCAAAAATTGTTTTCTTCCATTTTCATTTTTTTACTTTTTGCACACTCTTTCACCGTGTATTTGACATATTTAAGTCTCTTATTGCCTGTGATATAAATTTCATGCCTAAATGTTATATCTTTGAAGTTTGTTGAATTTTAAAAAATGGTTTATTTGGATATAGTCCCAGGGCTGTGGGTTCAAGTTCTGGCACTGACACTATCATAATGCAATATAAGTAGGTTAAGAGAGTGCATGGGTATCAGGTGAGCGTTGTGCCCCCTGGGGCTCTTTTTTTTTTATTTTTATACCTGCATCAACAGAAAAAATTGTTTCATCTTTTATGAGAATTGTTTAATTTGTTTACGAGGATGCAAGGTAAGGAAATGCAGACGTGCATCTCTGCCAGTAAATGTTCGTTGCAGAAATATTGAAAGCATGTTGATCCTCAGAATGTTTACTTCAAGAGAAGCGATTTCTGATATGAATAATTACGTTATTCGGGAAACATTCAAAGGAATTATCAATGGTTGATTTATGCAAAATGATGAGTATGGATTCATTAACGAATCGATTTGTCTTTATTGAAGAACAAGAACGTGCTGATCTGCCCGAATCAAAAGACTTCGATTTCGAGAAAGGGAATAGCAGTGCTAACTGCAATTTCAATTAAATTCTCGTGTCGTATGATTATGACATTTATCTGAACATTACAAAATGTTGGTGACATAGCTTGAATGTGCGTTTGTTTTAAGATTACAAATTCAATGTCATTTATCATTGTGATTGTGAATTTTGAATTGAGTTATTTTTGATGATGAAATTTAATTAATATGAATGTGAATTCATGCTTATTGCAAAGTAAATTATGCTATGGATGGTCTTTCTTTTCACCTTTTCATTATAGAATATTTCTTGTATTTGTACCTCGTAGTAGAAGGATAAACAGAATTTGCGAGAATCGTTATGTATAAGGTGGTGCACACAATTTACACAACTATGTTTGGAAGACAGTATAACAGTAAAGGGAATAACCTCAAATATTTCATTTCAAGATAGAACTGTAAACTATTTTATGTTTAATTGATCTTATTTTTGCGAGACTTAAATTTCTTGAATATATATAATCTGAAAAAAAAACTCTATCTTTTTCCTCGATATTTTGAGTTCTGCATAATGTACGTATAAGCTGCTTATTTGTGATTTCCTTTTTTCTCTTTTCTATGACACATTATAAGACTGGGGATAGTTGACGATCATAGATATAGTCTTGATATGTACATGTAGTTAAGCTTCTACTCTATCCATAGAGCGAAGCTTCATAAAATGTTGATAAAAAACATTTACCAATTGTTAATGGAGTGCTTAACAGAAGTGCAGTTGGAAATGGGGGGGGGTGTATAAATGGACATTTGCACTTTGTTTTGTTTACCGATATTGTTTTGAATGGATATACAGGAATCGTTTTCTGCTTCAAGTTAACCACCATGCGTGATTAATTATTTGTATAAAAAATGTATGCAATAAGAAAAATAATCTCATTCAAAGGGAACTTGAACCGCAGTCCGGCACGCATTGTGAGCTTCCTCAAGTCGACGAAAAAAGAAATAAATGATATTTAATATTAACTGACAATACGAGTTTATGAAAATTGAATCAACAGCGATGATAATGATGATGATGTTTTTGTCGATGATTGCAATAATGATGACAACCGGCGATGAAACAAATACTGTAGTTATGATGATGATTAGGATGGTCGTGGTGATGATGATGATGATGATGATGATGATGATGATGATGATGATGATGATTTTAGAAGAACTCACCTATCATACTTATAGGATTTGCTATCAAAATAACATACATGTCTGAAATAGCCAAGTTTGTGATAAAGATATATTCCGCTTTATCAAGGTTCTTTATCCTTGCTACAGCAAACATTATAATTCCATTGCCAAAACTTCCAACGAATATCGCTGTTCCAAGAATAAACAAACAGGGAACTGCCACGAGTGGCACACTTTGAACAAATTCATACCTGTTAAATGTTATAGAAACATCCGTTTTGTTTTCCATTATTCAAACGCACATTATCCTCTGTTCATTTCATCATAATTTAAAACTGACTTTATTTCGAATCTGCAAACCGACCTTTTCAATGGTAAGATATTATATCTTCGATGTTCTCAAGTTGCATTTTGATTTTCAATGTCAGAAACCAGTTAAGAAGAAAACCCGATATTTTAAAACACATTAAGCATTGTTGATTGCAAGTGATTCAGGGAAACCTCTACACGTTCTTTGATTGGAAATCACTATTTGATTCAGCACAGTCGATCACGCAATGAAATATCGAGCTGTATAATTTAGAGATAGGGAAAATGGACATTCTGATATCGTTGATGAAGTGATTATATCATTTAATAAGGTTCATTTGTTCTATAAGCTATAACCTTCTTATCTTAAAAAGAAAAAAGTCTGGCGTCATGTAGTCAGTGCTTATAAATAAATGATCTAGAGAAAAGTCTATTGTGGGAAGATGCCATTTGGAGATCTAAAAATAATTTCAAACATAAGAACTGATCATGTTAAACGTCTTTAAATTCAATAGCATCATTTAAGAACAGATAAATTTGCAGCATGGACCAGGCATGCACGTTTCGGGTACTTACCCCTCGTCAGTGATCCTCAATCTAAACAATTGAATATGTCACACAGAAATTACTTAAGCTCTGGGTATCTTAACGGCAAAAGACATACGACCATTCTCTGTTTTAGAAAATGATGGATTAAAAAACATGCTCAAAGTTCTTGAACCAATGTGCGACCTTCCCAGCAGGCCTCAATTCTCAGAGAAGGTAATCCCTGATCGTCAGAAACACGACCAGAATTTCCGTAACTAATAATATGACTTGTGCTGAGATTTAAGCATTGAAAACATATTCCTGGACTTCTAGGGGTAACCAGAGTTTTGCTACTGTTACAGTTCAATTTATACATGATTGGGAGACGAAATCCTATGTTCTTCAAGCTAGAGTTTTGCCAGAATCTCAAACGGCAGAGTTTATGTTCCGTTCTCCAGGATGCAGTAGAAACGAAATGTGGAGTGTCCGTGTTTTATACCACAACAATGCAATGTTATACGTCTTCAAATTCATTTCAATATTAACAAATGTTTTAGAATTTTAAAAAAATTGATGTTTTAACCAAAATCCAAAAACATTAAGTTTTGATTTTTGTAGAGGTTTACACTAAAATTTCAAAATTCCAAAACTTTTTCACCTCTCAGAATTTTACATTTTTTAGTCGAAACCTAAACTTTCAAATATTCACAACCGTTTTAGATATTTCAGTTTTTGAAAATAGTTCAAATACATAAAGAAACGAACGACAGAGTAACCCTAGCCCCCTGCAACTATGTTGCGAGGGGATAAGAAATCTGACTACTCAAAGAGGATATTAGATACCAAGAGCTCCAATGCAATGACCATTCTTTCAAAAAGCAAGCTCTACTAGAAGTGAATCATGGACGTACCTACATGATGGAATTCACACATGTAAGAGAGGTTTCCGATTCTGAAAATAAGTACACTGAAACAGACATTATTCAGATGTTAAACTTTCTGATCGACAACATTTTTGTGGTGTTTGGAGGAGAGGTCTTCCAGCAAATTGTCGGAATTCCAATGGGGACTAATTGTGCCCCACTCCTTGCCGACATTTTCCTTTACTCGTACGAAGCTGAATTCATTCAATCTCTGGTCTCTGAAGGGAAACGATACTTAGCTTCTGACTTTAACTTCACCTACAGATACATAGACGATGTGTTGTCCATCAATAATCCAAAATTCGCGGATTACCTGAGCAGTATCTATCCTTCGGAGCTTGAAGTCAAAGAAACCACAGAGACAAATAATTCAGCATCCTATTTGGACATAATGTTGTCCTACGACACTGATGGTCACATGAACACCTCACTCTATGACAAACGTGACGACTTCAATTTCAGCATTACAAACTTTCCTTTTCTGAGTAGCAACATCCCTTCATCGCCTGCTTATGGCGTGTTCATATCTCAGTTGATACGCTATGCCAGAGCAAGTACCAAATATACGGATTTTGTTCTGAGAGCTAGGCGTCTTTCAGATAAGCTTCTCAGTCAGGGATATGTTTGTGACCGACTAACATCGTCACTGAGGAAGTTCTACGGTCGATATGGGGAACTCGTCATACACTATGATGTTCCACTCTCAAGAATGGTGGATGATATTCTGTCATAGACCATTTGAACCATCCAACCAAAGATTGTACTCTATATCTTCCAAAATGGAAGTAACCGGATGTGACAGTTCTACCGAATTGAAGCGACGGGTGTTGCATGCAAGCAGGAGATGCTTACTCTTCCTGGGCACCTGGTCTCACTCCCCTATCGGGAGTTCGCTTCTTTTCATATGGTGGAGGTTTTTGTTTGTTTGCTTTGGTTCCTGTTTTGTCCTGATTTTGTATGCCTTCGGTTTCTGATTTTTGAATTATCGATTTTGTGCTGTATACAGGGATATGGTCATTATCCATATTTGTCATTTCTAAAACAACAGTCTGCTAATGAAGCTACACTTTTTATGACAGAGCTGAGGAAGAACTCTAGAGACGTGTACACTTTCCTGAACATAGAAGATTCTAAAGGTGCTGAAGCCGATCAAAACTGTGACTACAACCCTCTGTGAAGAGTTATCATCAACTGTATATCTCATCCATCCTCTTAAAGAGATAGTACGAAATGTGAATAATGACCTCTGTGAAAGCTGCTATCTGTAAGGACTTGGAGACCAGGTTCATAATTCGGTCTTTTCGAAATACAGAGTTACTACCCATTTGTGCAGGTATCTGACGTCAACGTATTGTGACGTCATCAAATTCTATGGAAACCAGCATGAAATTCGGGGAAACAGGGTCATATATATGACGTTTTCAAATGAATTTAATGACGTCACAATGCTTTTGCGTCAGATACCTGCACAAATCGAATGTAGGACTGTAAAATCGAAAAGACGGAATTGAAAAACTTGATCATATTATATGATTCGTAGAATTTTACCAGTATGTTATTAAAACTTACCTTATATTTTAAGTGTGAAATGTACAGAGCAAATAATGAACCGGTGACTTAAAAGCAATTAAAAAGCATTTTTTATCATGAAAACGTAATTGATGTTGTAGAACTTACAATCTTTAATTTGCTTTTTGCAGGTAATGAGGGTATCAGATTTCAGATGAGTGTATCAGACTTTTTCTACCAAAAAGGTCATACTTAGATCCAAGATATAAGTATGCGGAAGGGTTCCAACTCTATACCTTCTTGAAGAAATTTCAAACCAATTTTCATGCACAAGACACGTGTTTCGAATATTAAATTCTCATCAGTGATGCTTCCAACCAAAGTGCTTTTCATAAGCAGTTCAAATTAATTTCACTAGCGCCCACTAGCGCCCTCTTGAGTGAAAAGGTAGAGAAGTTCAACCATCAGAAATCCATTAAAACTCAAGTAAGTATAGTATGAATTTTTAATACTAAACCTGTGCTGTGTGTTTGTCTTTTTGTTTGCACAATACATTTCGCTTGAACATAACTTCGCCAAATAACTTTCTATATAGACATAACCTCAGCCAGTGCATGCATTTTATATATTGTGTTCATTTTTGTGCATGAACATCGACCGCGGGTGCGGCTAGCCAACAGGGGATGCTTTCTCCTCCCGGGCACCTGGTCCCAACTCTAGCTTGCTAGCGATCCGTCGATGCTCAACTCGGTGCTCTATTGTGAGTGCTGTTGAGATAATCGTCAGAATCTTCTTTAACTCATTTGTACGTTATGTGATGGGGCTTTCATTTGTACAGAATGCTTCCTGAGACGAGATCTTTGCTTGTATCAAAGCTTCTTACCATGAGCCCAAAAAGTTGCTTAGATTTAGTCCGCACATTAAGATACATGTAGCTGCCAATGTAGGTGCTTAACAATCTCATCTTTTTAGATATGGATTTGTTTCATGAAATTGCAAAAAAAAAAAATCAAATAGAAACATTTCGTTTAGTCAGAGTTCAACATTTGAGTGAAAGAATTTTAAAGAATAATTTGCAATTTTATAGATGCATACATTTTCAGATTAAGGATGAAACAGATTATGAAAATAATAGCATCAACCTATAAAAATCATTGTGTCTGTCTGTCTGTCTTTCTGTCTGTCCATCCTTCAAAAAAAACTCAAACAGTAAAATTTTCACCACAAGAGATAGAGCTCCCATATTTGGCATGTATATTGCAGGCTTAACCTTGTGACAAGGCCTTTCTGTTGGTACCAAAAAAATTTTCCTCGTAACTTTGACCTATATTTTATTTGAAAGAAATTTAACATTAGCCCTAACTCCTTTACCATTGGACTCTATAAAGAGGAAGGGATTTCATACTATATGCATGTATGTGTGTATCATGTAACTGGATCTTTCTGTTGCAACCAATGCTTTTTTACCTTGTAACCTTGACCTGTGACCTACATTTGAAAAAATTCTACATTAGCAATAACTTCCTCACCACAAGCGATATGACTGTCATATTTTGTATGTGTTCTCCTCGTAATAAGATCTTTCTATTCGTTCACTCATTTCGTGTTATGTGACCTTCATTAGAAAATGTTTAACACTGACCATTATTAGTGATCGACCATTTGAGGTAGAACTGATTTTTTGCATTTATATTCCTTGTAACAAGATCTTTCTATTGTTTAGTACCAAACCTTTGATCATGTGAACCTCAGACTTGGACTTTTAACCTACATTCAAGATTAAGTTTTAGTCATTACTACTATGTCACAAGAGACAGGACTGTCATATTTTGCATGTAGTTCTCGTGAAAAATAAATTCCAGATTGCGAAGCAAAATCCAGTATATGAAAGGCGAAGTCTTTCTGTCCCTCAGTCCGTCCATCAGTGCATCAACATCTTGGATGAACACAAAAATGTTTTTAAATTCATTAAAAATTACATCATGATATCTTAATATGATTCTATAACTTTTGTTAAAGCAAGCTTCGTTTATGGACAAGAAATACAAAAATAAAAATGCCTATCCCCCCTCGGCCCCCCATTTAGCAAAAATTCTCTGGCTTATGAACTATTTTGCACAAAAATATTTAAGAATTAATTTAGGTTATATCATGATAATATTTTATATTCATTGTATAGTTTTAGTTTTATCACACTAGCTTTAGTGAATATATAAGGTCAAGAGAAGCGAAAAATAGCAAAAATGCAATTACATTTGTACAGCTTCCCCCTTTTTAGCTCAGTTTTTTTTCTGGCTGATAAAATATTTTGCAAATAATAGCCAAAAACAGCCAAAAAAAAAAAAACCCCGCAGTTACAGAGCTAACCCTCCCCCTTGACCAGTATTTCTGGCTGATGAAACATTTTGCACAAAAATATTTTTGAATCAATTAAAAGTCATATCATGATATTTTATTGTGATTGTAAGATTTTTGTTTCATCAAGCTGGGTTAAGCAAATATTAAAGGTAAAGATATGCAAAAAATAGCAATCCAAGGAATGCTTGTGTCGCCTGCAAAGCCGTTTGATTATTGGTATCAGTAGAAAAGTCTTGTCAAATGAAATTCATTTGAAATATCAGACCTCTTAATAACATTAACAAATTAAAAGATATGGTCATTCTCAAATTTTCAGAAAAGAGTGTCAATCATTTAGGTCAAGGTCACTACATAAAAATTGGTATCAAAAAGGTATCATCATAAGAAATATTAAAGACCTATCACCTACCAATTAAAAGATATATACAACCTTAGAAAAGAAGGTCAAATAGCTAGGTCAAGGTCAAAAGGTAAAACATTATGGTATGTGTGGAATGGCATTGTTACAAGGAAAATACATGTGAAATATCAAAGCCCTATCACCTACCAATCAAAAGATATATCCATTCTGATTTTTTATAAAAGGTCAAATATGTAGGTCAAGGTAAAAAAAATTATGGTATGTGTAGGAAGGTCTTGTCACAAGGAATACACATGTGAAATATCAAAGCCCTATCACTTACCAATCAAAAGATATAGCGAATCTTATCTTTTTTTCAAAAGTAGGTCAAATATCTAGATTAAGGTCACAAGGTCAAAAATCATGGTATGTGTAGAAAGGTCTTGCCACAAGGATTGCACATGTGAAATATCAAAGTCCTAGCACTTACCAATCAAAAGATATACCCATTTTTAATTTTTTTGAAAAGTAGGTCAAATATGTAGGTCAAGGTCACTAGGTCAAAAATTATGGTATGTGTAGGAAGGTCTTGTCACAAGGAATACTCATGTGAAATATCAAAGCCCTATCACTTACCAATCAAAAGTTATGGGCTGTGACACCCAAAGTGTGACAGACAGACAGACGGACGGACAGACGGACAAAGTGATCCCTAAGTGTCGCTATGCTTCGCAGGCGACACAAAAATAGCAAAATCTTTATAAATATATCGTACTTACAGATGTACTGGATTAAAAGTTGACGCCGTCGCTCAAAAATTACAATTTCGAGCCACTTGATAATAAATAATCACAGTTTCAATGCCATATGTTTTGTATTAACGATTTTATTGTATTTTGAATGCGAAGGTTTGTGGCGCAATTTTCCCCGATAACGTCGAAATGTCGTTGTGGTCTGCTTATGAATAAAATTCCCAAAATCCACAGTTTTGAAAATCGCTATAATTTCTTCAAATGACGCCGGAAATTATTCAAACTTCATTTGGATACTCAAATGTGTATATCAATTAGGGTGTCAAATGTTTTAAGGAAGTTAAGGCTGTATTTTTCCGAGGAAATGAGAAAACAAATAATGCCATCTTTTGTTTAAATAATGGACAGTCACAGGTATCTTTTTGCATAAATTTGGACACCTCAAAATCAAGAACCGTATCATTGGACAAGAGATGATGATAAGGTGCACGTAGCTTGAATTCCTTGCCAGTCAACCGATCGAACTCTATTGTCTTGATAACACTGTGTATAGCCGACACCGGATATTGGTACTATTTGTCGGCGTATTGGTACTACTGAGGCGAGAGATTTTAACAAATGAGGTGTGAGTGTCCCTTCCTAACATCGTTTATTATTTGAATCTGGCAGCTCCTTTCAAAAGCAACTGTATAATGCATTACTACAGAAAGTCATCCTTGAAGTTATATGAGTAAGATATGTCTAAGTAGAAGACTTTTTAACTTTTAAAAGCAAAATGCATCACCTAGTATCGTAAAATTTTCCATACTGAGAACTTTATTTCGGTTTAAATTCGCATATTGCACTTTTTTCTAGACTTGCAATATATCGATGTTTTACGATTTGATCACTGTATCATGATTTCATGGATTTGTAAAGATCTTACTAAGAACAACGTGTATTTTTCCCAAAAAAGATAAACGCCAGGTGTACGGCATATTGCTGGACGAAAAAGAATTTACTGTACGGCATGTTGAAATAGGTACGTGTACGGCCACTTGCTTTTGGGGTCGGAGTTGCAAAGCAATTTCGGGGCTTATGGAATGAAGATGACAATCCACCTACTATGTGTACCTGTCCGTCACTTGATCCATCATCTGTCTTTACATATTTTTGTTACAAAAGAGTTCAAGGGTGTGAATGTATTCATAAAACGTTGGTACTCACAGCAGGACAAGAACCCCAATATGCTAATTTTATTGTTTCTACCATGCGCGGATCCAGAAGGGGGGGGGACCGGAGGTCCGGACCCCCCCCCCCCCCCCCCATGAGATTTGCCAGAGGTGGGGTCCACGGACCTTGGTCCCCACCTCTGACAGATCTCCGGGGGGGGGGGGGTGTCCAAATACGACATAAGATTAAATTGTTTCATATGGATTTTTTTCCGGCTCGCTTTCGCTCGCCAAATACATAAAACTCTTGTATAAAAGGATACATCAACTAAGACATACTTCTATTGAATTGATACTAAAATTACTTTTATCAGTTGTGTTAATTACCATACTTTCCATATGCTTGCATATTCAGTTTTAGGTATTCAGTTCGCATTGTTTACAGGCGATTAAGATGTGGAAATCCATGAGCTTCAGGGGGCTTCGCCCATGGTCCCCCACCAGGGCTTCGTCCTGGACCCACTGTGGGCCTAAAGGCGGCCCCCAGACCCCCGGCCTTTTAGACCCCCCCCCCCGTTAAAAAAGCTGGATGCGCGCATAGCTTCTACTCTCTAGAAATTAAGACAAATTTCCTTTGTGTCTTCTCCACTCACTTCTCTGGTGTATTGAATAACAATCAGGTCATAAGGCGTAATTTCGTGTTATGCATGCATTTTTTAAAGATATTTATAATAAAAGAGAAGGACAGCCCTGTGGCGCACATAAATGTATGAAAGCGGCGTTATAACACATGTCAGTGACGGATCTAGCTTTGAGTTAGAGGTGGCGTAAAACGGCAAGGAGTCTGGTAGGATGACCAGGGAGGCGAAGCCTCCCGGAATCTAACGCATTTCAGCCTTTTCGAACCCATTCTCGTGACTGAAATTGATTAAAGAATTGAAATTGATGAAGACAATTATATTATCTGACAGGTAGTAAATATTTACCAATATTTACTCTTTTTTATATGGAAAATGATCGTTTTACCTATGATTTGCAAATTTTAGGGGGGGGGGGGCGTGCGCCCCCTACGTCATCCCCTTGAATCCGCCACTGTATGTGGAAAGCAGCACCTGTATGTCAATAAGTGGTTTTAGCTCACCTGAGCGAAGCTCAAGTGAGCAATTGTCATAGTGTGGCGTCGTCCGTCCGTCCGTCGTAAACTTTTCACATTTTTGACTTCTCAAGACCCACTGAAGGGATTTTGATGAAACTTGGTAGGAATGAAGTACTCATGGCTCCCTACAGGTGGTGTTGTTCTTCGTCCGGTTCCGTCAACAGGTGGCGCCACCACAAGCAAAAGCAGGTCAGGGGGTACCCTCCTTTGACACACCAAAGCACATATCGACAAACCGAAAGCATCAGGATGATCTAGAGAGAACTGTTTCTTTGAATAACCCCCAAAACATATGGTTTTCTGCCCTCAATAACTGTATGTTTGCCATATTTAAGGCAATCAGTGGTTTCATATTGATTTTGGTTGAAATTTTTATTTTCGTGATTTTTTTTTTCTTATGTTAAGAAAGAGAGGGAGGGGGGGGGGGTATTTTCATACAAACTGGACGTCTTATCCAGAACCACGGAAGGGATTTTAATGAAGCTTGGTAGAAATGAAGTACTCATAGTCCCCTACAAACTTTGTTTTGTTTTGTTTTGTTTTGTTTTTGTCCGGTTCCGTCATTAGGTGGCGCCACCACGGGCAAAAGTAGGTTACGGGGGTACCCTCCTTGACAAACTTCTTCTTCAGAACAGAAGTACATGTCGACAAATCGAAAGCATATGGATGATCTAGAAGTGTTGTTGTTTTGGTTTCAGCCCGAAGTTAAATTTTTGACGTGTTTATGACATCTTTTCGGACTTTGTCAGAAATGCTCATTTTTTCTGGAGGGGGATTAGGGTCAAAAGCTTATATGCTTCATGATATGTTGCTTCATTCAATGTTTGATTATTCCATGTTCATTTGTCTTGCTTTCATTTCAAATTGACTTTATCTTTCTTCTTTGAGTAATTTTGCTTCCCTGCATTTTACATTTGTCCTTCGTCATTGCATAAAGTTCTGTCATTATACCATTCGTTATGACATCCTTCTTTCTGCCATTATCCTTTCGTCTTAATGCTATTATTGCTTCGTCAATGCTAACTTCAATTTTGATACCAGATGGCGCTTCGCGCGACCGCATGTGTCCGTTCCTTGAAATGAACTTTGAAACATCCCCTGTCGTTAGAAATTTCTTTTAAATTCTACTACAGTATCGTTCGAAAAGTAATTATATTATGATTATCATACGAGAGGACAGAAGTAGATTGGCTGTATAAATATTTGAAAAATATTATGAAGTAATGAGTAAATATTTGATTTTGTATGCATCAGATTTTTGTGAGTTTTAAATCTGACTGTAAAATATACACTCTGTGGTGTAGGGGTTATCACATTTGCATCTGAATTTTATTTTACACCTTCCGAGTGGGTTCGACTCCCGGACGAGGATACTTTTTTCCTTTTGTCAATTTTAAGTATAATGTAACTTGTCCATGTTGTCCAACTGCCCAGTAGAGGATGTCGAAAACATTTGGGGTACTTATAAAAATGAAATGTTTCAATGCATTTTTTTTCAGTTTTTCTTGGGGGGGGGTCATCGTTTTGGAATAAAAATATCAAATGATGGCTTTTTGTTGAAACTTGTCGAGTCTGCTTCGAATCAGTAAATGAAAGTCAAGTTCAAAACCAACAAGGCATCGTGTTTCGTCGATAAATCACCTCTTCGACGCGAAATATAGGCAATGATGGCTTTTTGTTGAAAATTGTCGTGTCTGCTTCGAATCAGGAAATGAAAGTCAATTTGACAAACACAAAAGCCGAAACTATGTTCGACCCCCCCCCCCCCCCAATAAAAAATTGGTCGATGAAAATAATGGGTCAACATGAAGATGATTAATAGTATGCAAATTATTCAGATGGCAATTTCTCGAGACAAGTGTACGTAATATCTTACGAGTACTCGAGGCCCACGTGGTTTTGGGGCTTTGTATATAGCATTCATACGCATATGTATATACATCTTTAAAGAAAGAAAGAAATTTAAAACTATAAGTTTATCTGCATGAGTCTTTAGTTTGAGGATTTTATCTGTAAGGAATCCCACTACCCGGTTTTCAACTAGCCGTACAGTTAGCTAATAACATGCCGTACACAAACAATTTCTTTGTTGAGCTCGTATTTAAAATATAGATGCAATTTCTACATTACCCTTGATTAATATTTAATAGTTATGAACTTCTACATAGACTGTGCACAGAATCATGATCTGCAATAGTACTTTCTTTCGTTAAAAAGAATATAAACTTCATACATGTGCAATTTTATGTGTACTAGGTACCCCATTTTGTGTTATTTTACTATCATCGTCCGATCAAATCCTTTGTTTTGAGGTTTCGATGTTGAGTTTACCATCACAGAACTATTTGCTTGAAGTTCACTCCATATAATATCATATTTTCTTCACAAATCATTGTCAAATGCTAAAGGTAATACCTATGTCATACGTGTTTACCGCCTCGGTAGTACCAATACGCCGACAGATAGTACCAATATCCGGTGTACGGCTATACACAGTGGATAATAGACACTTTCATGTCAACTTCAATAATTGAGTTGTTGAGAAAATCATTCATTTCCATGTGGCCACTGTGATATGCAACGTCTTTTTCGTTTGGAACTCGGTTTTATTTTTATCTTTAACACTTTGAAAAAAGGAGATAATACTATCAATGTTAGGTGTTTTGGATTTAGACTGTTTTTCTCTGTCTTCGTACTATTTTACTACTTCTTTTAAGATTTCTTTTCTTTTCTTTTAAGTTACAGACACCGATTGAGGACTGATGTTAATCTCGGATTTCGACGGATTTCAACATTTTGTAGTTTCATTGGTTCATTTTACGTGTATTTCATTTATTTCTTTTTCATCTTATATGCATTTTTCGGACGTAAAATCTTGTAATGCCGCTCCGTGAAAATTACGATATCTGCGCTTCCGATGGATCTGAATTATCGATGCAGATTCTTTTGTTGCTTAAAGGAAGATGTTTTACAAAACGGAATAAAAGCTATGAAATTTGATATTGAAATATCAAATTAGCTAGGAAATATATTTTGTTGGGATATACACTTGTTTCTGTTTGATATCGTGCTATCATAATGAATCTGTCCAGGAATTTACCTGTGACTGTTCATCAATACTAGGGAAGTGTTCCGACTCTTTAAGAAAATTCCAAACCAATTTTTCCTGCACCAGACACGTATTTCGAATATTAAATTCTCATCAGTGATGCTTCCAGCGGAGCCAACAAAATTCATTTCAGTAGCGCCCTCTTTAATGTTTCGAATTTAGATTTGTATATTTACTTTACAGAGAGTGCGCGGCTTCAAATTTCCTGTAGGGTCAATTCAGTAGCATATCCAAATAAAATATATGTTCCAAATAGCATAGGAGGGATGGTGCTAAGATCTTAACCTCCTTTAATTTCGGTGATAGTTTTCAATGGAATGACAAGTTTTCGAAATAGCAAAATAATATCTATGATGTCAAATCGATAAAGGGCAAAACCAAAGCTTCTTTCAGGCGACAGAGCTTGAAAGAAGTAATTAATACACTTCTAAACATCAGGTCATGGGGAAATATTTTAACTGCTCCACACTGCAACATGAAATAAGTGTTTATAATAATAATAGGGAAGTGTTCCAACTCTATACCTTCATGAAGTAAATTCCAAACCAATTTTTCCTGCACCAGGCACATGTTTCGAATATCAAATTCTCATCAGTGATGCTTCAAGCGGAGTCATCAAAATTCATTTAATTTCATTGAGTCACCTATCACCTATGGTGAAGTGACAGACAACTCTTCCCATTTTTACATGACAAGCCTCGCAAGGTGTATGAAAACACAATCGTAGCTGTCTGTGATAGTGCAGATGAAAATGACCTCTGCGAAAGTTAAGATAAAACAACTTTTATAGAGGCCACTGTGAAAGAAAATGGAAATACAGTCCCTGCACATCTTGAAGATTTGTACAAAACATGTTCAATTCATTTGAGTCATGCAGAACAAAAACAGATGAAAGATTTTCTGGATTTAAGTTTAAGTTCTCAACGAGTAGTGGTGATATAGGTATGACTACTTAAAAAAACATTGACACTGGTTACTGTCGATCGACCTATTAAACAAAAAATAGCAATCCAAGGAATGCTTGTGTCGCCTGCGAAGCGGTTTGATTATTATTCTAGAAAGTGGATCAAAATTATTGGTATCAGTAGAAAAGTCTCGAAATTCATTTGAAATATCAGACCTCTTAATTACAAATTAAAAATATGGTCATTCTCAAAATTTTCAGAAAAGAGTGTCAATCATCTAGGTCAAGGTCACTACGTAAAAACTGGTAACAAAAATGTCTCATCATAAGAAATATTAAAGACCTATCACCTACTAATTAAAAGATATATACAGCCTTAGAAAAGAAGGTCAAATAGCTGGGTCAAGCTAAAAAGGTAAAAAATTATGGTATGTTTAGAATGGCATTGTTACAAGGAAAATACATGTGGAATATCAAAGCCCTATCACCTACCAATCAAAAGATATAGCCAATATTACTTTTCTTGAAAAGTAGGTCAAATACATTTGTATCTAGATCGAGGTCAAAAGGTCAAATTTTATGGTCTGTGTAGAAAGGTCTTGTCACAAGGAATACACATGTGAAATACCAAAGTCCTATCACTTACCAATCAAAAGATATATCCATTCTTAATTTTTTTTTGAAAAGTAGGTCAAATATGTAGGTCAAGGTCAAAAGGTAAAAAAATTATGGTATGTGTAGAATGGCATTGTTACAAGGAAAATTCATGTGAAATATCAAAGTCCTATCACCTACCAATCAAAAGATATAGCCAATATTACTTTTCTTGAAAAGTAGGTCAAATATCTAGATCAAGGTGAAAAGGTCAATTTTTATGGTCTGTGTAGAAAGGTCTTGTCACAAGGAATTCACATGTGAAATATCAAAGCCCTATCACTTACCAATAAAAAGATATATCTTTTCTCAATTTTTTTTTGAAAAGTACATTGTAGGTCAAATATGTAGGTCAATGTCACTAGGTCAAAAATTATTGTATGTGTAGGAAGGTCTTGTCACAAGGAATACACATGTGAAATATCAAAGCCCTATCACTTACCAATCAAAAGATATAGTGAATCTTATCTTTTTTCAAAAGTAGGTCAAATATCTAGGTCAAGGTCACAAGGTCAAAAATCATGGTATGTGTTAAAAGGTCTTGCCACAAGGATTGCACATGTGAAATATCAAAGCCCTTTCACCTACCAATCAAAAGATATAGCCATTCTTAATTTTTTTGAAAAGTAGGTCAAATATGTAGGTCAAGGTCACTAGGTCAAAAATTATGGTATGTGTAGGAAGGTCTTCTCACAAGGAATACACATGTGAAATATCAAAGCCCTATCACTTACCAATCAAAAGTTATGGGCTGTGACACCCAAAGACAGACTGACAGACGGACAACGGACAAAGTGATCCCTAAGTGTCGCTGTGCTTCGCAGGCGACACAAAAATGCCGCTGTCAAAAATGAAAGAAGCATCTGACGAATTAGATAAGATAAAACAAATTGGTGTCTGGTGTCATTGAAACATCTTCCAGTCCATGGTCATCTAGTGTAGCACTGGTTAGGAAGAAAGACAACTATTTGAGATTTTGTGTAGATTTTAGACAACTAAATGATGTAACATGAAAAAATTTACATCCCTTAACCAGAATTGACGATATATTGGATGCATTGTCAGGCTTTAAATTTCTCAGTACCTTGGACCTTAAGTCTGGATACTGGCAGGTGGGACTTGCCAATAATGATCGACCTAAGACTGCTTTTTCTTACCCAGGTGGGGGGGGGGGGGGGCTATGGCAGTTCACTGTTATGGCATTTACGCCACAGCCACCTTCGAATGTCTGATGGAAAGGATACTTCATGGTCTTTCCTATGATGTCTGTCTGTTATCTCGATGACCTTATTGTCCATTAAAAAAAAGGTTCAGACCATCTTGAAAAGCTCAAGCAAGTTTTCAGCAGGCTAAAAGCAGCAAACTTAAACTTAAATCCAGAAATTGTCAGCTTTTAAAAAGTGCTTTATCTAGGTCATACTGTGAGTCTGGCATAGCAACAGATCCAAAGAAAATTGAGACTGTTAAAGACTGGCCTGTGCCTCAGACTGTTCGACAAGTCAGAAGTTTCCTTGGGTTAACATCTTACTACAGAAAGTGCATTCTACACTATACTGACAAAACAAAACCCCTGCATAGACTAACTGAAAAACATCAGAAAATTTATCTGGACGGATGAATGTCAGAAATCATTTGACCTACTTCAGGAACCTCTGGTATCTGCGCATATTCGTGCTTTTCCAGTTGAACATGGTCAGTTTGTCCATGATACTGATGCGAGCCTAGTTGGTTTAGGTGCAGTTCTATCCCAGATACAAAATGGCACTGAAAAAAATTATTATAAAGAAGCTACTGTGTTACACTGAGAGCGGTATTGGCGATCATAATGAGTTAAGAAGATCCTGACGATAATCTCAACAGCACTCACAGTAGAGTACCGAACTGAGCATCGTTCTATACGCCACTTTCATCACTATTTGTATGGTCGCAAAATAGTAATCGGAACAGATCGTGGAGCCTTGAGATGGCTACTTCACTTAAAGAATCCAGATGGGCAAATGGCCCGTTGATTTGAAGTGCTTGCCGCATATGACTTTGAGATAGTACATCGCGCAGGGAGAAACCATAACAACGCAGATGCGCTTAGTAGAAGGCCAAAAGGTAAAAGGGTTTACAATGTGAAAGAATTGAGAAGAAAGATGAACCTTGTGAGTCATCTTTAAACACTAATTAAGTATCTCTCTAGGGTCTCAGGGGAGAAAATGTGCTCTAATGCAGTCAATGAACATAACTCAGAAAAGGTCGAAGTTATGAAACCTACTAAAATTTGCAACACTCCATCTCAAGGGTCCAGTCAGATAAGTGAGTCTCAAACAAACAACATTACAACGAAACACCATCGACATCAAGATACACTTTTGAAATATATCATAGAAGAAAAAGAAAAGGGGAATAAACCAGAATGGAAAGACACATCGTCAAGAGATGATATTCTGAAATTTTACTGGCAAAGGTGGAACTCTTTAGAAGTAAAGGATCAAACCCTTTACTACAAATTTGAAAACACGAAGGTCTAAGGGACGAATTATGCTCCTTCTACCGGATTTGTTTTGGAAAGAGATAAGCCAAGGGTCACTATGAAAATGTTTCAAATTTCAGTGCCTTTCTACACCGGCCTGATGTGGACAACTTTATTGAACTAAACTGATTTATAAACAATACGAGTTTTGAATTGCGATCAACGACCAATAAAAGTAGCAACTTCTTGTTTTACAAAATTGCAAAAACATGTGTACACAGAAAATAACAAATACAAAAGCAGAAAAACAAATTAATATTATGACCCCATGCTATGATATATATATAGGATCTCAAATGAATTTTCATTTCATACGATGTATTATGAAACGAGTTGTGGGTTCTATATCCCCGAGCCTTGGCAACGAGTTTCATAATACATCGTATGAAATGAAAATTCACTTGAGATTCTTTTTATCACATGATATTGCCTAAATATGTGTATTTCTAACGTGAAATCAACGTTTCTGAGAATAAGAGGCGAACCACGCTGTGACCTACAGGTCGTCTGCTACGCATTGAGAAGTAGTACCCCATCGTATAGATATATTCTGTTCGTAAGAGAAAAGATATTTCACATTTGTTTAGTATTTTAATGCAATAATTAATTCAACAACAATTTTAATCATTGATATTGAATCCGCGTCTGAATTTAACAATCGACCGATATTTGAAAGGTCACACTTGTCAAAGTTTATGTAATACGGTTCCAAACTTCAAGTAGAGCGATATGTAACGTGTAATCATATCATATATTTATGAAATGGCTTTATGAAACTGCATAACGGGTTATCATGTGATAAAAAAGAATCTATACTAGTGTTGGTCAGAATTTCAGAGTATTTGGACAGCAAAGAGAAATAGATTTCCTACACGGTTATGAAGAAAAAAGCTATATCTAGCGTAAAATTACCTTGACATTTGATGAATGACCTTCAGTTACCAAATTATTTTTCAATTCTAATAATAAGGAGGGGGTTCGCCTCAGAACTCCCACTAGGAATTCGTCGTGCCCCCCCCCCCCCCTCGTGATCTAATCTAAGTAACGTATTTCAAGCACTTCTATTCGGAGAGGGGAGGGAGTCTATTTTGAAATTTATAATCAGCATATTAACGCGTTTCACAACCAGACATTTGCTTTTTAAAACCAACCGGCAGCGAACGTTTTAAATGGAAAATGGGCCATAGAACTACAAAATCAATGTGATATCAAAATATGTACGACTTACCTCCCGTTTACAGCATATTTATAACAACCATTGAAATATTTTATTTTTGATTGACTTGAAAGAAAATCGTCTTGAAATTTTACATCTGTATACGGACTTAATTTAACAATTTAGACAGTAGAAAGAGGACTGGTACCTTGCTTTCAAACAAACTAGAATGAATCTCTTAAAGTATAGATAGACAAGTATAAGCTAAAACTTTTTAAATAATAGCAAAGCTTGTATATATAACACTTCCACGTCAATGTCCGACGGAGGTCTGTTGCCGATGCACTTATCTGGATTTTCCTTACAGGATAAACTAATGAATGAATCAATGACTTTACACTCATCGGTGTCTCTCGACCTCTTTTGTTCTATTTGTAAATATTTAACGTGGGCAGTTAGGGAAAAATCCATAAACATGGATGATGGATACAACATGGGTAATCATTACTTTCATTGTTGTGTCTACTTTGTAATAACTTAATACATGTACCTGATAAAAGAAGTAGTGCGCATAGAAAGCTTATATTTATCATATGAATTTGAATTGATTTATCAAATACCAATCTATTGCAATCGTTTGGTTTTTCGGTAACCGATTACTGGTAGAAGTTTGCCTTTTCTCTATTGAAAATTCCAAGTCGTTATGTTAAACTTTCATAATCATGCAGGTAGTACATGCGAAAAGGGAATGGAGGCTTTAAAATCTACCCTTAGGCAGTCATTTTAACATAAATTGTGAGATTAAAAAAAAACTTGTGACAAGGAAAATGTTTGACAGTACAGGCCAACATTTCAATTTTCGGACTATGAAAATAGCACAGTCAGTCCATACTAGTATCTTATGTGCAAAATAAAAAAAATTATTTATCAACGGTGTAGCTCTGCCTGAGAAAGAGGAGGGGCACAACATCCTAAAATTTCTAACAAGCAAAAAAAAAAAAAGGGGGGGGGGAGGAGGAAGAGATTTAAAAAAAAAAAATATAGGTTTTTCATGTTCTGTGTGCACAAATTTTAACATTTCTGGTGCAATTCTAAATTTTAAGTACATGAATAAATGAAGAATTTTTTTAGCAAATTATTGACTTATGAGAAAATACTTTCTATACCCTCTATCATAAACAAGTACACGTTTTCATGTACATTGATAAATTAATATGTATAGAGGATGGATCAGAATAGCGTTATTCAGAAAGTTTATAAAGAACTGGCGAGCGGCAGCGAGCCAAAGAAAGATTTATGGTACAAAATGTTGCTATTTTAAACGATGTTAATGCATCATAAAATTTTGTGATCGAAAAGTGTGGGGGGGGGGGGGGCACAAACATGCTTGTGCCCCCCCCCCCCCCTTTCAAAGTGGGGGGAGGCATGTGCCCCCGCTGCCCCCCACCCCCTTCTCATACACCCTTGTTTATTTAGAATAGGAGCAACGAAATTTGTGTGGGAAAATATTTTTAAAGAGCAACCAAGACATAAGCATAGATCTGCAATAATAATACATGTGCATGCATTACCACGTGACTTCAATAAATCCCATAAGAAGAGGGGAAATACATTCATCAATTTGATGTTTGAAAAATAATGCAAACAGCGAAACGCACATGTCTGAAAAATGTTCAAAAATGAAATATCAGTAGGAATACATGTACGCAAGCAAGCATATTTGCTGAACGGAATTCATTCAATAGGTGGCGCCACGAAAAATAAATTATCCAAGCTAGAATAAACAAGAAACCTTTCACTCTATCCATGTAACTACATGTATGAAATTTCCAAAAATTAAACTTTTTATGCCCCCGGAATCAAAGATTCGGGGGCATATAGTTTTTGGCCTGTCCGTCTGTTTGTCTGTTAGTCTGTCTGTTTGTCCGAAAAACTTTAACATTGGACATAACTTTTGAATGGTAAGTGATAGGGCTTTCATATTTCACATGTGTATTTCTTGTGTAGTAGAACGGACCTTTATAAGGCTATTATTGTTATATATTTAAGTAAATTTACCTTTAGATATCTCTTTTAGCTTCAATTATTCATTTTAAAAGACATTTTTCGGTCTTCTGCTTCCATTTTGTACATTCCGCTATGTCCCGTTAAGTTTAAATACCGCTCACTCTCATTGGTTTAGAATGTTAACTTTTATCCAATCAGAGCGCTCGTTGTAAGGCCTAGTTTGGCATACTTATCATGTGATTACGGGTATATATACCCAGCGCAGAGTAACATTGTTCACTCTGCCGGATTTTCTGGCCACATATAGTCATCTTCTGACTGGTAATACGACTTAAACACTTTGTTGGCTTTAAACACTTAGTTTTTCCTATTGAACTTCTAAAGTTCCCATTTATTTCGTATTTTGATAGGTGTCTTTTCCATTTTACTTTTGAAACAATTATTTTCGAAAGTCCTTTTTATTTTGAACGAAATTGATACTTTTTATTTATTTCAATTAAGTTTAAGGTTATTTTGATATACGATTTGAGGCATTTATTTTCTGTTCCTGACTATTTGATGATATTATTTTGTACAATTTTATTTAGTTATTGATGAATTTTACACTTGTTTGTTTTATATACGGAAATACCGTCATTGTTATTAATAAATATTGAAACTTCATGATCTTATGTGTCATTTAGCTAGCGCCACCACTCGCCTGCTGCTACATTGGCGTCGCCGGTAGGATAGATTTTTTATAAATCTTCCAGAAAAGTGCTATTTTTGGAGATAGATTTTTTTTATTATCAATATTAGGCTTTTGATTCATGTGTTGTATTTCATTTTATTGGAATAATTTTTGTAGGAAGTCATAGATTCGTACGTCGAAATGAACGAGAAAGAAGCATTAAGTGATTTATTGTCAAGGGTCAGAGAGGAGGAAGAAATGTTAGCTAGAAATACGCGTCATAGATTGCGAATTATTGAAGATACCGGAAGTGACGATGGGTCTGATACTCTAGTGTATCAATCGACACCCAGACCGACTATGTCACGTGATGCATTTGATTTTGAAAGTATTGGTGCGAGATGTAAAAGTAAATCTAAAAATGAAACAGATCTTGAGAGAAGTAGTAGGATCCGAGATTATCAAACATTTTCGGATGGAAATCGCGCAAAAACGCATCTCTTAAATAGAGATGTAGATAGAAAAGATGATTTGGCTAGAGGTTTTGATCGAGTCGATGAAGGCTTTCAGGATTCTCGATATTGTCGTAGAGATCAAGACTATTCTTTACCAATGTTTGAAAACGTCCGAGGCACTCGAAGGGATCATAGTAATCCTCCGCCGATGTATGATGATTATAGCTAGAGAATGCGAAGTAGGATTGGGTCATATAGTGATAATTTATCACTGCGACCTTACATAGATCGCGATAACGATGACGCTACAGATAGAAGTAGAAGTAATTCACGCTCTAAACGCGCCGAGAAATCGCCGAAATTCGACGATAAAGGAGATTTGTCAGATTTTCTTGTTCAGTTTGAACAGGTCGCTACCTGGAATGAATGGACCGAAAGCGAAAAAGCTACGCAAATACTTATTTGCCTTGATGGTACCGCAAAACAGATACTAAACTAACTAACAGCGGACAAGATAGGGAATTATCAAGCTATTAGGGATTTCTTAGTCAATAGATTCAATCCGAAGAAGCGCGAAACGGCCTATCGATGCGAATTTAAATCGCGCCGAAGGCAGAGAAACGAGTCGATTCAAGACTATGGATACCAGTTACGCAGATTAGCACTGAAAGGATATCCTAATATCCCGTATTCGGCTATCGAAACCTACCTAGTATATCAGTTCATTCAAGGAATATGGGTAGCGGGGCTTAAAAGCCATATTCAATTTCGCCATCCAGAGACGCTTGATAAGGCAATTGCTTTAGCCATCGAATACGAGTCATTTTTAGGGTCACAGGATGTAGCTCGTAAGCCTACCGAAGAGGAACCGGAAATAATTAGTATCGTGAAGTCGTCCGAACCTGTAACGACAAAAGGGAGACTAGATCAAATCGAAAAGAAAGTTAGTTCCATAGAAGTCGCTATTACGGAAATTCGAGAAAATATCAAATCTCTATCTGACTTTCAGAGACAGAGAAATCGATCACCGTTCCGAAATGCTCAAAGAAATAGAAATCAAAACAGAGAACAAAAAGAGGTAGTTTGCTTCTATTGCGGAAAAGTCGGCCATATTGAACCGCGCTGCCTTCTAAAGCAAGAACACGAAAGGCGTGCGCAACAAAACAAAACGGAGAAGTCGGAAAACTAGAAACGGCTGGTTTTAAGGCCGAAAAACCAGTCGATGATAAAACAGAAAGGCCAAAACCAAAAGAAAAGATTCTAAAACAAGTTAGGTTTGAAGAGAAAAAAACCGGATGAAAAGAAAGTATACAATGTTGAAATAAAGAAAAACAAGGGGAAATGTCTATACTTGATAGGTACAGTAGAAGGGCATTCATTAAAAATGCTAGTAGATACAGGGTCGCCAGTAACTATTATATCAGAGGACTCCATACATAGTGCAGAGATAGATCCAAATGACCTTGACGGAACATCTATTGTTCTACGGGACGCAGAAGGGTCCACAATTGAAACAAAAGGAATCCTAAAATGTAAACTTGACCTAAATTCAAATAGCTACGAAGTTTCAATAGTCGTTGCTAAACTGGCAAGCGAAAATTACGATGGTATACTAGGGTTAGATTTTCTTGAAACTCACGGAGCGAAATTTGACGTGAAGAAAAGAATATTAAAGATAGGAAACGGAGAGATTCCACTCCAAAGAGAGACAACTCTTACATGTGCAAGGGTAGTTATAGATGACGATATCGTAATACCCCCCGAGTCAGAAATGTACATTGAAGCAAGATTACCAGAACAATTAGGAGAAAATATTGGTCTCATAGAACCAACCAAGCAGATAAGGGGCAGACAACTTTTGTTAGCCAGATCTCTGATTGACGCGACTAATGACAAATTTGTTATTTCGCTGATAAATGCCAACAGATGGCCGGCAAAAATTAGTAAAGACTCTATCATTGGCTACGCGCATGCCATAGAAAAAGTTTGTAGTGAGGAAGAGCAAAATGATTTAGAAACAAACACAGAATTACCAGAGTATTTAGAGACTCTACTCCAAAGTTCGTCAGATTTACTGACAAGTGAAGAGAGTGAAAAAGTTAAGAAATTAATCGTAGATTTTCGCGATATTTTCGCAAGTTCAGACGATAAGTTAGGTCAAGCTTTTCATGTTCAGCATGAGATAGATACAGGTGACGCATTGCCGCTCAAGCAACCATTGCGTAGGTTCCCGGAAGCTCACAAAGAAATAATTGAAAAAGGACAAAATGATAGAGAGAGGGGTTATAGAACCAAGTAATAGTTCTTGGTCGTCTAACGTATGTTTAGCTAAGAAGAAAGATGGTACATGGCGCTTTTGCATTGACTTCCGGCAGTTAAATAAGTTGACGCGTAAAGACGCGTACCCCTTGCCGCGTATAGATGAAACGATAGATACGCTCGCTGGAGGGAAATGGTTCAATACGCTTGACATGGCAACCGGATATTGGCAAATTCCGATGCACCCGAAGGACAAACACAAAACGGCCTTCCGAACGCATAAGGGCTTCTTTCAATTTAACGTGTTACCATTCGGCTTGTCGAATGCGCCAGCCACGTTCGAAAGACTCGTAGAGAAAGTACTGAAACCGCTTCAATGGCGAAAGTGTCTTTGCTTTCTAGATGATATAATCGTCTTTGGCTCGACACTGGACAATACTATTGAAAACTTACGCGCTGTTTTCTCGTGCTTGCGTCAAGCTAATCTTAAACTGAAATCCAGCAAATGTAGTTTATTTAGAAAAGAAGTCAGTTATCTCGGACACTTAGTATCCGAAGACGGGATCAAATGCGATCCAAAGAAGATCGAGTCTATCAAACGTTGGCCCGTTCCAGAAAATAAAACGGAAGTTTAAAGTTTCTTAGGTCTCGCAGGGTATTACAGGAAGTTCATTGACAATTTCGCCGAGATAAGTGAACCTCTTGTGAATCTTACACGTAAAAGAGTCGCTTTCGAATGGGACCAAAATTGTCAAAATGCGTTCGACACGTTGAAAGAACGGCTTTCTTCAACTCCTGTTCTTTCATTTCCGGTACAAGATGGCGAGTTTATATTAGATACGGACGCGTCATCCCATTCCATTGCAGGGATTTTGTCACAAGTCCAAAACGGCGAGGAGAAAGTCTTAGCTTATGCCAGCAAAAGCTTGGATAAAGCACAAAGAAATTATTGTGCAACTAAACGCGAGCTATACGCCGTTGTATTTTTCATGCGTCAGTTCCGACATTATTTGCTAGGCCGGAAGTTCTTATTGCGAACTGACCATGCGCCTTTGATGTGGCTACGCAATTTTCGCGATCCCGAGGGAATGTATGCGCGATGGATAGCCATCCTAGAAACATACGATTTTGACACAGAGTATAGAGCTGCCGCAAAACACCAGAACGTGGATGCGTTAAGTCGGATTCCGACTAGAAAATGTAAAAGGGAAGATCGTCCGGACTGCGCACTTGGCGCTTCTATCAGTACAGATGTACTTAGTGTAGAGGAAACCGACGAAAACCGCGAACCAAATTGGTTATTAACTTGGACAGATGATGAAATTGCGGAAATGCAATCAAAAGATCCGGTCATTAGTCCTATTTTAAGACTTAAGATCGAATCTGAAAACAAACCCCCACGCGAAATCGTAAATAACCTTAGTCATGACTCAAAAATCCTTTTTAGTCATTGGGAAAATCTTGAGCTGATAAATAATATTCTCTACCGAAAGCGTGTCTCACCAATATTGGGTACCAATTATCAATTGTTGGCTCCGCATGCTATTCAAGAGGTCATATTTAAACACCTTCATGAAAATCGCACAGCCGGCCATTTAGGTCGTGACCGTACATACGAAGCTATCAATCGCAGATTCTATTGGCCTTACCAATCTGAAAGTGTAAAAAGGTGGTGCCAAGAATGCGACATCTGTGCGCAATGTAAATCTTGTCCTGGACTCGGCAAGTCGCCTTTGCGACAGTTCAAGGCCACCGCGCCGATGCAAATCATGGCCATAGATATTTTTGGGCCGCTGCCGATATCTAATGATGGCAATGAATATATCATCGTGATTGGCGATTATTACACAAAGTGGAAGGAGGCTTTTGCCGTGCCTAACCATACCGCATTGACGGTTGCTGATAAGCTAGTAACAGAAGTAATTTGTCGATTTGGTTGCCCTGAGCAAATCCATACCGACCAAGGTCGCGAGTTCGAAAGCCATTTATTCCGCTTAGTATGCGATAAGCTTGGTATCGAAAAATCGCGTACTACTCCGTATAGACCCCAGTCCGACGGGCTTGTTGAACGTTTCAATCGTACTTTACGACAAATGTTGACAAGTTTCGTAGAACAAAATCAGAAAGATTTGGACGACCACCTACCATACCTCCTATGCGCATATCGCTCTACGGAGCACAACAGTACCCACTGTACCCCAGATTTGCTAATGTATGGGCATGAAATTAGTTGTCCCTTAGATGTGATGGTAGGCCCCCCTCCTGATGCAGAAAAAATAGAATGTCCAATACAATACGTAGAGTGGATAAAAATGGCCATGCAACAAGCCTTTGAATATGCATATCAGTAATTAGGTGTCGCTGCATCTAGGCAAAAGAAAGGTTATGACAATAGATTGAAACCACGTACTTATGAGGAAAATTCATGGGTCTGGAGATGGTATCCCCCAAAAGCAGGTCAAAAGTTAGGAAAAGGTTGGACAGGACCTTATTTGGTGAAAAGAAAGGTCACAGATATGACATATATTGTCCAAAAATCTGAAAATGATCCTGAAATTTCGGTACATGCTGACCACCTAAAGGCTTATGTGGGGAGGAGTCAGCCACAGAGCTGGGTTCAAACAGAAAGTGAAAACTTCGTAGAAAATGAACCATACTCAGATCATGATGACAATGCAGAATCTGATTCTGGCAGTGAACAGAATACTCAAGTAGTACTTAAAACAAGACATGGAAGGGCAGTTAAGCCAAGGGAGGTGTTTTCACCATAGAACTTTTAAAGTTCTACAATATGCTGTCTTTGTAGTAATGACATAACTGTCTTTATAAAAGACAATATTTTTGTTGTTGTTCTAAGAACATACTCAGATAAATGTTTTCAGTTTACAACATTTTATTGCATCATAATATAAACATATATATATCAATTTGATTAAATCAAGAGTTATCTCTCTTGATATGATATTTATGCATTTATTGCATCTTGGTATTAATAGGCTTTGTTAATTAGCTTAGAAACAAGAGTTATCCCTATTGATACTGTATAATTTTGTATTAGTTATGTATTTAATCAATATTTGGTATTATTTTCATGAAACTTATCATTTTTATGATTTTCTCTTTTCAGTCCACTGTGCAACTACACTGTTTTGAAGAGAATCTGGCAGATATGGCAGCACATAGTCTGTCTACAGACTACTGTCATCCTGATGACGTGCTATTATTAATGGACCCGGATGAGGACTATGCCACATTTGGCCAGCTGGACTCTGGACCCACTGGAAGTGCTGCCCCTGACCCTGGAACCAATCCTGATGCTGCCCATGGACCCATTAGTTCTCCGATACCTGGCCAGGAATTTCCATACAGTGAGGAAATGTTTCCCCTTACCGGAGCAGAGTGTAATGTTGGGACCTGCCACACCCAGCATTACACCACATATAATCAGTATATGAGGCACTGGAGAGCCCTTCACCGCCCTAGGATAACCAAATATGGATGCCCGTGTGGAAGAACTTTTAATACTAGACCGCATGCGGTAGCTTGCTTGAATAAGCACCGGCAACGATATAGGGATCCAGTTCAGACATCCCTTGTCGCAAATCCTGACTTCATCGATCCTCATGAAGTCCTACCATACCGGAAAGGATCCCCCGAGGAGAGGCGAGCCGCAGAGGTTAATCAGCGCCGCCGACAGGCGCAGGAAGAACGGCATCGTTTAATGCGGGACGTGAAAACTCACTTTTACGAAGAGATGCTGTCACGTGATGATGATATTAACGTTATTTTCTATGGATAGGATACAATTGTGACCAGAACTCAATATCCTAATCATCTCCTCATACCTGTGCGTAAACCGTTAGAACTTTACATCGCGCCGTCATATTTTCCATGAAGTCCGCCGCAACCCGTCTCCTCATCTGGAATTTGGACATTTTTATTCAGTTCATTCATTTTTAACTAAAATTTGTTAAATATCCATAACATTTTATGTTGCATTTGTATTTTATTCTCAAAATTCTACATTATATTGATTTTATTTCAGGATGCTTTGTTCTTTATTTCAGAAACGAACTCTATTTGAAAAATTATGAACTTTAAATATAACTTACCTTGTTATTTGACAATATTATACTGCTGTATGATTTTCTGCCATGATTCTATGCATTCCATTTATTATTTGTTGTTTGTTGCAGCATCATATTTCACTGATTTGTATCTGAATTCTTATTCAAAATGGTGCTATATTATGATATTGAACTTACGTGAAAATCATGTTATTATTTTTCATGGGTAGATAACCATTTAATATGTTTTATTTTTTATATCTACATTTTACATGTTATCTTATTACAAAGAGTACTACTTTGTTGAATTTATACACACTTGTTGGAAATTATATACATTTGTTACAAATTTTCAATATGCTCAACTTTTCAAAGTGGGGGGGAGGCATGTGCCCCCGCTGCCCCCCACCCCCTTCTCATACACCCTTGTTTATTTAGAATAGGAGCAACGAAATTTGTGTGGGAAAATATTTTTAAAGAGCAACCAAGACATAAGCATAGATCTGCAATAATAATACATGTGCATGCATTACCACGTGACTTCAATAAATCCCATAAGAAGAGGGGAAATACATTCATCAATTTGATGTTTGAAAAATAATGCAAACAGCGAAACGCACATGTCTGAAAAATGTTCAAAAATGAAATATCAGTAGGAATACATGTACGCAAGCAAGCATATTTGCTGAACGGAATTCATTCAATAGGTGGCGCCACGAAAAATAAATTATCCAAGCTAGAATAAACAAGAAACCTTTCACTCTATCCATGTAACTACATGTATGAAATTTCCAAAAATTAAACTTTTTATGCCCCCGGAATCAAAGATTCGGGGGCATATAGTTTTTGGCCTGTCCGTCTGTTTGTCTGTTAGTCTGTCTGTTTGTCCGAAAAACTTTAACATTGGACATAACTTTTGAATGGTAAGTGATAGGGCTTTCATATTTCACATGTGTATTTCTTGTGTAGTAGAACGGACCTTTATAAGGCTATTATTGTTATATATTTAAGTAAATTTACCTTTAGATATCTCTTTTAGCTTCAATTATTCATTTTAAAAGACATTTTTCGGTCTTCTGCTTCCATTTTGTACATTCCGCTATGTCCCGTTAAGTTTAAATACCGCTCACTCTCATTGGTTTAGAATGTTAACTTTTATCCAATCAGAGCGCTCGTTGTAAGGCCTAGTTTGGCATACTTATCATGTGATTACGGGTATATATACCCAGCGCAGAGTAACATTGTTCACTCTGCCGGATTTTCTGGCCACATATAGTCATCTTCTGACTGGTAATACGACTTAAACACTTTGTTGGCTTTAAACACTTAGTTTTTCCTATTGAACTTCTAAAGTTCCCATTTATTTCGTATTTTGATAGGTGTCTTTTCCATTTTACTTTTGAAACAATTATTTTCGAAAGTCCTTTTTATTTTGAACGAAATTGATACTTTTTATTTATTTCAATTAAGTTTAAGGTTATTTTGATATACGATTTGAGGCATTTATTTTCTGTTCCTGACTATTTGATGATATTATTTTGTACAATTTTATTTAGTTATTGATGAATTTTACACTTGTTTGTTTTATATACGGAAATACCGTCATTGTTATTAATAAATATTGAAACTTTATGATCTTATGTGTCATTTAGCTAGCGCCACCACTCGCCTGCTGCTACACTTGTGACAAGACCTTTTGAACGATACCGCCGTAACATAGGTAATGACATAGAACAATATAGGGCGGCAGTGGGTCTTCATTATACCCGTACACACCCTGGTCTCCGTACTGTGACCTTCAAGTTTTCTCTTAAAGACATCTTCAGCAAAATTTCACTATTTGACCTAGCTATATAAAGAGCTATTGTTTCAGTTGAAATATTGTTCAACCATACTTGCCTTATTATTTATCCAGGTCCAATCTGGCAATATTATTACTTAACTATTTATATGTATGTTAATTATGCTGAGCATGGACGTTCATCCTAACCCTGGTCCCGACACAGAAAATTCTCTATTATCAATCCTCCATATAAATATACGTAGTCTACGGAATAAAATTTCTTACCTTAGTGATTTGGCATCAGAATACGACATAATATGTGTGACCGAAACCCATCTCGATGAAAATGTTAGTTCACACGATCCTACTATTGATGGTTTCTATTCCAATCCAATATGGAAGGATAGGAATGCATATGGTGGGGGGTTATTAATCTATGTATCAGATAAGTTGATGGTTAGTCGACAACCTCATCTCGAAATAGATAACACTGAAATTATATGGATTGAAGTCAAGATTCCCTCTCTTTCTTTCCTACTTTGTTGTGTTTATCGTCCTCCGAACAGTACAAATCTTTTTTGGGATAATTTCCACATATCGCTTGAAAATGCTGCTTCGCAGAATGAACACTTAATTATAACCGGCGACCTTAATCTTGACCTACTGACAGAGACTAATCACAGACTTACAGACATCATTGACACTGTAGGACTGCGTAATCTTATTTCTTCCCCTACACGTTTTGGCTCTACGCGCCAATCCCTGCTTGACGTCGTCTTGGTAAAGGAGTGTTCGGTTAGCAACGCGGAAGTAGTCGATGTTGATCGCTCAGTCTCTGACCATAACGCGGTTTTATTAGTTTTAGAAACAAAAACACACATCTAAAAAGTTTTCAAACGGGAAATTTGGGATTATAAAAATGAAGATTATGTAAAATTCAATAATGATCTAAATGAGATTAACTGGCGAGGGATGAATTTTTAGACACTCTTAATGTAAATGAAGCTTGTGAGAAATTTACATCTAAATATATGGAATTAGCTATCAAAAACATACCTAGACGGACAGTTACTATACGACCTAACGACAAACCCTGGTTCAATTCCGAATTGAGAAGAGAAATTAGAAAAAGAGACAGATTACGTAAAAAGGTCCTGAATACAAACTCTCAAATAATATATGAAAACTACAGAAAACAGAGAAATCACGTAAATAATCTTAAAAAATCAATTAAACAAGCTTATTATTCTGATCTCCATGGATTAATTAATGACTATTCTTCAAGCAACCATCAAGATTTCAGGAAATTAGTGCGAAACTAAAAATTCAAAAAGTATTACTATTCCTCCTCTTCTCAATCCGGAAAATGGAGATATTGCCATAAACACTGTGTATAGCCGTACACCGGATATTGGTACTATCTGTCGGCGTATTGGTACTACCGAGGCGGTAAACAAGTATGACATAGGTATTACCTTTAGCATTTGACAATGATTTGTGAAGAAAATATGATATTATATGGAGTGAACTTCAAGCAAATAGTTCTGTGATGGTAAACTCAACATCGAAACCTCAAAACAAAGGATTTGATCGGACGATGATAGTAAAATAACACAAAATGGGGTACCTAGTACACATAAAATTGCACATGTATGAAGTTTATATTCTTTTTAACGAAAGAAAGTACTATTGCAGATCATGATTCTGTGCACAGTCTATGTAGAAGTTCATAACTATTAAATATTAATCAAGGGTAATGTAGAAATTGCATCTATATTTTAAATACGAGCTCAACAAAGAAATTGTTTGTGTACGGCATGTTATTAGCTAACTGTACGGCTAGTTGAAAACCGGGTAGTAGGATTCCTTACAGATAAAATCCTCAAACTAAAGACTCATGCAGATAAACTTATAGTTTTAAATTTCTTTCTTTCTTTAAAGATGTATATACATATGCGTATGAATGCTATATACAAAGCCCCAAAACCACGTGGGCCTCGAGTACTCGTAAGATATTACGTACACTTGTCTCGAGAAATTGCCATCTGAATAATTTGCATACTATTAGTCATCTTCATGTTGACCCATTATTTTCATCGACCAATTTTTTATTGGGGGGGGGGGGGGGGGGGGGGGGGGTCGAACATAGTTTCGGCTTTTGTGTTTGTCAAATTGACTTTCATTTCCTGATTCGAAGCAGACACGACAATTTTCAACAAAAAGCCATCATTGCCTATATTTCGCGTCGAAGAGGTGATTTATCGACGAAACACGATGCCTTGTTGGTTTTGAACTTGACTTTCATTTACTGATTCGAAGCAGACTCGACAAGTTTCAACAAAAAGCCATCATTTGATATTTTTATTCCAAAACGATGACCCCCCCCCAAGAAAAACTGAAAAAAAATGCATTGAAACATTTCATTTTTATAAGTACCCCAAATGTTTTCGACATCCTCTACTGGGCAGTTGGACAACATGGACAAGTTACATTATACTTAAAATTGACAAAAGGAAAAAAGTATCCTCGTCCGGGAGTCGAACCCACTCGGAAGGTGTAAAATAAAATTCAGATGCAAATGTGATAACCCCTACACCACAGAGTGTATATTTTACAGTCAGATTTAAAACTCACAAAAATCTGATGCATACAAAATCAAATATTTACTCATTACTTCATAATATTTTTCAAATATTTATACAGCCAATCTACTTCTGTCCTCTCGTATGATAATCATAATATAATTACTTTTCGAACGATACTGTAGTAGAATTTAAAAGAAATTTCTAACGACAGGGGATGTTTCAAAGTTCATTTCAAGGAACGGACACATGCGGTCGCGCGAAGCGCCATCTGGTATCAAAATTGAAGTTAGCATTGACGAAGCAATAATAGCATTAAGACGAAAGGATAATGGCAGAAAGAAGGATGTCATAACGAATGGTATAATGACAGAACTTTATGCAATGACGAAGGACAAATGTAAAATGCAGGGAAGCAAAATTACACAAAGAAGAAAGATAAAGTCAATTTGAAATGAAAGCAAGACAAATGAACATGGAATAATCAAACATTGAATGAAGCAACATATCATGAAGCATATAAGCTTTTGACCCTAATCCCCCTCCAGAAAAAATGAGCATTTCTGACAAAGTCCGAAAAGATGTCATAAACACGTCAAAAATTTAACTTCGGGCTGAAACCAAAACAACAACACTTCTAGATCATCCAGATGCTTTCGATTTGTCGACATGTACTTCTGTTCTGAAGAAGAAGTTTGTCAAGGAGGGTACCCCCGTAACCTACTTTTGCCCGTGGTGGCGCCACCTAATGACGGAACCGGACAAAAAAAAAAAAAAAACAAAACAAAACAAAGCTTGTAGGGGACTATGAGTACTTCATTTCTACCAAGCTTCATTAAAATCCCTTCCGTGGTTCTGGATAAGACGTCCAGTTTGTATGAAAATACCCCCCCCTCCCTCTCTTTCTTAACAAAAGAAAAAAAAATCACGAAAATAAAAATTTCAACCAAAATCAATATGAAACCACTGATTGCCTTAAATATGGCAAACATACAGTTATTGAGGGCAGAAAACCATATGTTTTGGGGGTTATTCAAAGAAACAGTTCTCTCTAGATCATCCTGATGCTTTCGGTTTGTCGATATGTGCTTTGGTGTGTCAAAGGAGGGTACCCCCTGACCTGCTTTTGCTTGTGGTGGCGCCACCTGTTGACGGAACCGGACGAAGAACAACACCACCTGTAGGGAGCCATGAGTACTTCATTCCTACCAAGTTTCATCAAAATCCCTTCAGTGGGTCTTGAGAAGTCAAAAATGTGAAAAGTTTACGACGGACGGACGGACGACGCCACACTATGACAATTGCTCACTTGAGCTTCGCTCAGGTGAGCTAAAACCACTTATTGACATACAGGTGCTGCTTTCCACATACAGTGGCGGATTCAAGGGGATGACGTAGGGGGCGCACACCCCCCCCCCCCTAAAATTTGCAAATCATAGGTAAAACGATCATTTTCCATATAAAAAAGAGTAAATATTGGTAAATATTTACTACCTGTCAGATAATATAATTGTCTTCATCAATTTCAATTCTTTAATCAATTTCAGTCACGAGAATGGGTTCGAAAAGGCTGAAATGCGTTAGATTCCGGGAGGCTTCGCCTCCCTGGTCATCCTACCAGACTCCTTGCCGTTTTACGCCACCTCTAACTCAAAGCTAGATCCGTCACTGACATGTGTTATAACGCCGCTTTCATACATTTATGTGCGCCACAGGGCTGTCCTTCTCTTTTATTATAAATATCTTTAAAAAATGCATGCATAACACGAAAATTACGCCTTATGACCTGATTGTTATTCAATACACCAGAGAAGTGAGTGGAGAAGACACAAAGGAAATTTGTCTTAATTTCTAGAGAGTAGAAGCTATGCGCGCATCCAGCTTTTTTAACGGGGGGGGGGGGTCTAAAAGGCCGGGGGTCTGGGGGCCGCCTTTAGGCCCACAGTGGGTCCAGGACGAAGCCCTGGTGGGGGACCATGGGCGAAGCCCCCTGAAGCTCATGGATTTCCACATCTTAATCGCCTGTAAACAATGCGAACTGAATACCTAAAACTGAATATGCAAGCATATGGAAAGTATGGTAATTAACACAACTGATAAAAGTAGTTTTAGTATCAATTCAATAGAAGTATGTCTTAGTTGATGTATCCTTTTATACAAGAGTTTTATGTATTTGGCGAGCGAAAGCGAGCCGGAAAAAAATCCATATGAAACAATTTAATCTTATGTCGTATTTGGACACCCCCCCCCGGAGATCTGTCAGAGGTGGGGACCAAGGTCCGTGGACCCCACCTCTGGCAAATCTCATGGGGGGGGGGGGGGGTCCGGACCTCCGGTCCCCCCCCCCCCCCCTTCTGGATCCGCGCATGGTAGAAACAATAAAATTAGCATATTGGGGTTCTTGTCCTGCTGTGAGTACCAACGTTTTATGAATACATTCACACCCTTGAACTCTTTTGTAACAAAAATATGTAAAGACAGATGATGGATCAAGTGACGGACAGGTACACATAGTAGGTGGATTGTCATCTTCATTCCATAAGCCCCGAAATTGCTTTGCAACTCCGACCCCAAAAGCAAGTGGCCGTACACGTACCTATTTCAACATGCCGTACAGTAAATTCTTTTTCGTCCAGCAATATGCCGTACACCTGGCGTTTATCTTTTTGGGAAAAATACACGTTGTTCTTAGTAAGATCTTTACAAATCCATGAAATCATGATAAAGTGATCAAATCGTAAAACATCGATATATTGCAAGTCTAGAAAAAAGTGCAATATGCGAATTTAAACCGAAATAAAGTTCTCAGTATGGAAAATTTTACGATACTAGGTGATGCATTTTGCTTTTAAAAGTTAAAAAGTCTTCTACTTAGACATATCTTACTCATATAACTTCAAGGATGACTTTCTGTAGTAATGCATTATACAATTGCTTTTGAAAGGAGCTGCCAGATTCAAATAATAAACGATGTTAGGAAGGGACACTCACACCTCATTTGTTAAAATCTCTCGCCTCAGTAGTACCAATACGCCGACAAATAGTACCAATATCCGGTGTCGACTATACACAGTGATAAATGATTTCGACAAAGCGACTCTATTGAATAATTATTTTGCTGACATTTCAACTTTGGACGATGACGATGACGATGTACCTGACTGTGTAAGCCGTACCGAAAACTTTCTTGAAACAATTAGTATAACTGAAAATGATGTCATCGATGTAATTAAATGTCTGAAATTACATAAAGCTTCCGGAATTGACAATGTCAGTCATAATATGCTTAAGAATACAGTCTCTTCAATCAGTAAACCACTCTTGATCCTTTTTCGACTTTCTATTAATAAATGTACCTACCCATCTCTCTGGAAACAAGCGCGTATCATGCCCACTTTCAAGAAAGGAGAACCAAATATTCCATCTAATTACAGACCAATTTCTCTTTTAAGCACAGTTGGAAAATTGCTCGAAAGAATCTTACATAAATATATTTACAATTATTTAGTAGATAATAACCTTTTTTACAAATTCCAAAGTGGTTTCTTACAAAATAATTCGACAATTTATCAGCTTTTAGAAATATATCATTCCATTCTTATTGACCTTGAGGAAAAAAGAAATACCTGTTTTATTTTCTGTTATGTTTCAAAAGCATTTGATAGAGTTTGGCATAAGGGTTTATTAAAAAAAATTACAGTCACATAGAATACTTGGTCCTCTTCTTAACTTTTTACATAACTTTTTATCTGATAGGGAACAATCCGTCTTTATAAATGATTTTATCTCTCCTTTCCAGAAAACTAATGCAGGAGTCCCCCAGGGATCTGTGTTAGGCCCTCTTCTATTTCTGCTCTATGTGAATGACATTTCTGATAATTTAATTAGTATCTCCAGACTGTTTGCAGACGACACTTTCAAGACATTTAGGACAGACTCGAACTTGACTTGACTACGATACATGACTGGTCTGTAAAGTGGAAAGTAAAATTTAACCCCTCCAAAACTGAACTCCCTTTTATTGGTAATTGCCCAGACGACTTCTCCATTACATTCGATAATACTTCTATAAAACCTGTTAACAGTCATAAACATCCAGGTCTCACTTTTTCTGACAATGCTAAATGGTCTACACATATCGAAAACATTGCAAAATCTGCTCTTGCTAGGATAAATGCTCTTAAAAAATTTAAATATATTCTTTCCAGAAAAACTCTAAATACAATTTACTCGTCATTTATTTTGCCCATTTTAGAATACGGTTGTGAGGTATGGGGAGGGTGTAATAAAGGGGATGAAGAGAAATTAGAAAAGATTCAGTTAGAAGCAGCGAGATTAGTTACGGGACTACCAATTTTTAGCTCTAGGGATTCTCTTTATTTCGAAACTGGGTGGGAAAAATTAAGTGAACGAAGGGAACGCAGAAAACTAACATTATTTCACTAAATTTATAATAAAAATGCACCAGATTACTTAACAGACACACTTGAGACATACAGACGGAACAGACTTTACAATCTACGAAGCGACACCGACCTTACTCTTCCTAACTACAGACTACAGTTAACGCGATGCTCTTATTTTCCCTCAACAATTAGTCATTGGAATCGCCATCCCATACCGAATTCAAAAATATCCTTAAATCTCATTCAGAATCATCGAAATTACCTCGTTACCTTCTATATGGTGAAAGAAAGCTTAAAATATTACATACCCGTATTCGACGTCTCAGCAGCAGTCTAAACTCTGATCTCTTTCACGTGAATATAATTAACTCCCTTTTCTGTCAATGCGGAAACACTAATGAAGACGCCTATCGCTATTTCTTTGAATGTCAAAATTTCATACAACAAAGAACAAAATTATTTCAATCACTTAGAGAGTTCGCTCCAATAACTGTACAAAAATTGCTATTTGATGATTTAGAGAAAACCGATAGAGAAAACGAGAAAATCATACATTCAGCACAGATATACATTCAGGACACTAAAAGATTGACTACTTCTCTCTCTCTCTCTCTCTCTCTCTCTCTCTCTCTCTCTCTCTCTCTCTCTCTCTCTCTCTCTCTCTCTTCATTTCCTCTTTCAAACTTATTCATTCATTCATTCATTCATTCATTCATTCATTCATTCATTCATTCATTCATTCATTCATTCATTCATTCATTCATTCACTCATTCATTCATTCATTCACTCTCTGGTTTGTTCTGGTCTGCACCTTTTCATTGTAAATATACATACCTACATATTTTGTTTGGTGTTTTTCGAAAGATAATCATTATTGTATATACCGCCATTCATGACATACTTGTTGTATTCATTTGTAAGGAGAGGGCGTTTGTAATGTTGTTTAAACTTTTGCCCAATCCCATTTCGTTTTCGGAAATAAAATATGTTTAAACTAAACTAAACCAAAATTTTTGACCTCGTGACCTTGACCTTTGACCTACTTTTCAAAAACTTTAACATTGGGCATAACTTTTGAATGGTAAGTGATACGGCTTTCATATTGCACATGTGTATACCTTGTGACAAGACCTTTCCATTGATACCAAAATGTTTGACCTCGTGACCTTGACCTTGACCTTTGACCTACTTTTCAAAAACTTTAACATTGGGCATAACTTTTGAATGGTAAGTGATAGGGCTTTCATATTTCCCATGTGTATTCCTTGTGACAAGACCTTTCCATTGGTACCAAAAGTTTTGACCTTGTGACCTTGACCTTGACCTTTGAACTACTTTTCAAAAACTTTAATATCGGGCATAACTTTTAAATGGTAAGTGATAGGGCTTTCATTTTTCACATGTGTATTCCTTGTGACAAGACCTTTCCATCGATTTTAAAAGTTTTGTCCTTGTGACCTTGACCTAGAAATTTGACCTATTTTTCAAAAAAATTAAGAATGGATATATCTTATGATTGGTAAGTGATAGAGCTTTGGTATTTCACATGTGTATTCCTTGTGACAAGACCTTCTTACGTATACCATAATTTTTGACCTAGTGACCTTGACCTAGAAATTTGACCTACTTTTCAAAAAAATTAAGAATGGATATATCTTTTGATTGGTAAGTGTTAGGACTTTGATATTTCACATTGTGCAATCCTTGTGGCAAAACCTTTTTACACATACCATATTTTTTTACCTTGTGACATTGACCTAGATATTTGACCTACTTTTGAAAAAAGATAAGATTCGCTATATCTTTTGATTGGTAAGTGATAGGGATTTGATATTTCACATGTGTATTTCTTGTGACAAGACCTCCTACACATACATGTACCATGGTTTTTGACCTATTGAACTTGACCTAAATATTTGACCTACTTTTCAAAAAAAATTAAGAATGGATATATCTTTTGATTGGTAAGTGATAGGGCTTTGGTATTTCACATGAGTATTCCTTGTGACAATACCTTTCTACACAGACCATAATATTTGACCTTTTGACCTTGACCTAGATATTTGATCTACTTTTCAAGAAAAGTAATATTGGCTATATCTTTTGATTGGTAGGTGATAGGGCTTTGATATTTCACATGTATTTTCCTTTTAACAATGCCATTCTACACATACCATAAATTTTTACCTTTTGACCTTGACCTAGATATTTGACCTACTTTTCTAAGGTTGTATATATCTTTTAAATGGTAGGTGATAGGTCTTTAATATTTCTTATGATGAGACCTTTTTGTTACCAACTTTTACGTACTGACCTTGACCTAGATGATTGACACTCTTTTCTGAAAATTTGAGAATCACCACATTTTTTAATTTGTAATTAAGTGGTCTGATATTTCAAATGAATTTCATTTGAAAAGACTTTTCTACTGATACCAATAATTTTGATCCACTTTCTAGAATAAAAATCAAACCGCTTCGCAGGCGACACAAGCATTCCTTGGATTGCTATTTTTTTTTTTCTCACAGTCATCATTTTATTTTCTTTGTTGCTTTGGTTCGGAAGCCAGTTCGTGCCATGTTATATTTTTTACTATCTCGTAGTTACGAGAAACGTTTCTCGTAGTTACGAGAAACTTATCTCGTAGTTACGAGAAACTTTTCTCGTAGTTACGGGAAATAAATCTCGTAATTACGAGAAAAAATTCTCGTAGTTACGAGAAACTTTTCTCGTAGTTACAAGAAACTTTTCTCGTAGTTACGAGAAACTTTTCTCGTAGTTACGAGAAACTTTTCTCGTATAGTTACGAGAAACTTTTCTCGTAGTTACGAGAAATAAATCTCGTAATTACGAGAAAAAATTCGAACGCGCTATTTCTCGTAACCACGAGATTTCTTTCCCGTAACTACGAGAAAAGATTCTCGTAACTACGAGAAAAGTTTCTCGTAATTACGAGAATGTTTTCTCGTAACTACGAGAAACATTTCTCGTAACTACGAGAAACATTTCTCGTAACTACGAGAAACATTTCTCGTAATTACGAGAATGTTTTCTCGTAACTACGAGAAAAGATTCTCGTAACTACGAGATAGTTAGAAAATATAACATGGCACGAACTGGCTTCCGTACTTTGGTGAGTTGATAAAACGAAGGTCAGTTTTCTCAATTTAAGGCAGGAGAAACCCTACACTTTTGTAATTTCAAAATAACATAAAAAAACCGCAAAAACATAGCAAAACATAAAACGCCTTAGGCGAGGATCAATACAAGGTTGTTGTCTGAGAAGAATTTTGAGACGGCCCCCTTTTGAGTCACACCTGTATTTTACCTGTGAGAATGACATAATTGAAATGATAGTACATGTGCTTTGTCCAGTAGTGTTTTTATCGATTTTTGACTCAGAAGAAAGGTAGTCCGGAAGATTGCCGAGTTATAGGAACCATGTACACATTTTGAAATTATGGAAAATATATACAGGAGAAACTTACAAGGCGTGGTTATCGCCTCATTGTCGGGTATGATCGATTTTCACAGTTTATTTTATCCTGACGCATATGTTTTTGTGCATATTAACACGGTATACGTCATGTTTACATGCCCATTGATTTAAGGGACTGAAAAAAATTAAATGTTTGATGTTATAAGGACCTAATTTATTTCATAAAATGAAAACATCCCAAAATGTTACCATTTGAAAATTTAAACTGATTGTTGCACTTCCGGAAAGATTTTAAAATAAAAAAAAAAGATTTGTGTAGAACAAGAATATATTTTCACCAAATTCTCTTATCAATATTTTGATACTGTTTCTTTCATGACGTTTTGAATATAAAGGAACAATGAATTTAGAGTAAAATATTTAAACCAGTCTGAATAAACATGTATGAAGGGAACATTTCAAAATACTAGTACTTCATCTTATGGCCATTCCATGGTAATTAGGAAAAGGATGAGCTAAGATTCTTCTCAAATAAACATTCTTAAAGTTAGTAAAGTGGTTGGGCCCTTGGATATTTTCAAGAAATGGAAAGATTCTACATTTTCCTTCATTTAATGTATTGCTACAAAAGAAAGAAATACGAGGCCCCCAAGGTTCGAACTCATGATTATACCTTCCATTATGAACAGCCTACACTCTCATCTAATGAACTATCGGAAAGATACATTAAATGCGCTTCAACAAAGTACTATCACCAAAGTATCAGTCTTTTTAAAACTGAAAATCGTGGTACCGTAGACCTGTACGTGAGAGGAAATATTAAAGTATTTAAAAAAAGCTGATCAATCCAAATGTCTTTATTACAGTTGTCTCCGACGATAAATGTTAAAACATTATTTTAACTTACAGATTCCACAGAAAACCTTCGAGGGTCTTGAATTTTTAAAAATGAACGCAAAAATGTATGAAATCATACACCCTTGCCATCAGTATTCAAACCAACCAGATTATGTCGCTCGTTTACTGACGTTCAGCAGCAAACGGAAAATACAACTGGTGTCAGATTTGGGACATTTACTACAAGTAGCACTCTCTACTAATCGGTATTTCGATGTGCAATAACATTGTAGCATTGCCCTTACATTGGCACATAGGGATTTGAATCCCTCTTAAGTATTGGTAGTGTCTCGATGATCAGTTTTCAAAAAAAAAAAATCACGATTTTTAAAGAAAGATTCAAGCCCCTATGCATTGGCGGAACAAAAAATACCAAGGAATTTACCTGCCAATGAATTAACAGCTACATGTAAGAGCTCTTACCCCTCTCGACCGTGGTGTATAGATACATTCAGACTCGTACATTGTCAGATTTGTCATGAAATAATTAAATGAAGATATATAATTCTCATAAATACATGTATATAGAATTTAAATGCCATTACGGATTACTCCAAGAAAACAAAATCGTCCCTTCCCTTGAAAGATTGAGTACTAGTACATCTTTTGTATAAAAAAAAGTTACCTACCAACTAAAGTTTAAGAGCGTTCAAAACTTTCAAAGCAGATGTAACAAAAGTATTAATATGCAATAAAATATAGTCATTTTTTACAGGAGTACTGATTGCTGAAGAGTGCTTCAACAACCCAAACGACATATATTACCAGAACTTGTACGACAACACCCAGTATTGTGCCTTTGGTTGTTGTGAGAACACTCAGGGCTACAAGTTCTGTTGTAGCTATGTAGGTCCTGTTATAGGCATTGTCGCCGGTGTCGCCTTTGTTGTCGCCCTTGTCATTATCGCTATCTGCTGCGTTCGCCGATACTCACGCCAGAAAAAAGCCATAGTAATAAGAGAGGCTACAGAATTCCAGAGACAGAGGAGCTTACAAAAAGATCTGTCTCGTTCTCGTAAGTATTAGAAAAATAAAATAGAAAGATTTTAAAAGTATTTCATAAAAGGGAGATTTTTTCACAACCCACCTCCTCTAGATCAACCACTGCGATATATGCATGAATATATTTATCATTACATCGTATCACCATATTTACGATTTTTTTCAAAATACAAAAAGGCTTTGTTTCACATGTACGTACAAATAAAATTATGCAATTTGATTGTATTTTGTCGTTTTCCAAAAGATTTATAGGGTATAAAAATTAACATTTTATGGCTTGCATGGCACATGTTGTAAATTTCCATTAAACTTACGGTTACCTCTTACAGCATGAACATGGGTTTTAGCTGCCATAAACTTTAGAAATAAGTTTCATAAGCATGATAAGGCCATAGTAATTAAATATTTTGTTTTACGTCCCCGGGCGGGTACCTTTTAGGAGAATTCCTTAGAAAAAAAACACACACAAAATCGTGCATTTTTAAGGTTGAAAAATATCAGTAAATGATTTTGAATGCCATAAAATGCCTATACCATCATTACAGGAGATAATAGTAGTTTTAAAAAAATAATAATAAAGTCAGAATCATCCACTTCAATTGAAAAAAAGATATTTTTCTTTATGTTTTAAGTCTTCCTTTCAAAATTCCTTTATATTGATCTTGTGTTTGTGTGTTTTTATGCCTGGCGGGAGGGTACCTTTCAGATAAAGTTCGGGACGTAAAACAAAATATTAAACTACTATGGCCTAAACAAATAATCAGAATCACCTAAAGTTGGTAGATGTACCAAATATAACACGTAGATACATGTATATATCTATAATTGCTTTTTCATTTTCTTAAATTTGCAGGAGAATCTTTTAGTGACAGACGATCTAAAAGTGAGAGTGAACTCAGTTATACTAGGTCACATGATGACAGAGAATATCGATATATCGATGAAAGACATCGGAGAAGTTATAGGCGCGATGATCGCGATAGGAGGAGACCGCGATCGGAGCGGGATTATAGCGAACGTTGCCATAGTGACGAGAGTTACTCAGATTACGAGTATGACAGACGAGGAGACGATCGACGTCGTGAGTACAGACATTCGTCACGTGATAGTGACAGACGACCACGTGACCACAGACGTAATGAATATTCATATCCAGATCGAGGCAGACATTACGACACAGAGAGAAGGAATGGTGCGCCGTCGTATTATAGTGAATCGAGGCGGAGTGGTCCGCCTCCCTATCGAGAAAATGAAAATGATCGGGGTAGCACCCGAAGTCATACAAGACGGGAAAGAAATGAGCGGTATTAAATACATCAATTTTCATCTTCGGCCGTACTTATTATAAAAGCCATATTTGAAGTGCATAATCGACCTACCTCTTCCAGTTCATTCACATTTCTTCAGTCCCAATAATCATATGTCATGATACCATCTTTTCCTATATTTAATGGACTTCCATCATTCAAAATCGCATTACAGTTATCAGCAATCAATGCCAAAGGAAACAGATGTATCAAGATACCAAATGGCGTAACACTTTTTCGTGCAATTTCGCACTTTAACTTTTTTTCTTTTTGCTCTCAAACTTTTTTTTCTTTTTGCTCATCATTAATTTCTCATGATGCCATACTTCTTTTCGAACTATTCATATTTGTATATATATCGAAATTTTTATACTTTATTGTAATTATAAGACTCAAAGATTAAAAAGATCCCGATTGTTCGAGTGAGTGTAAATTATTTGTCTTCTGACACATACAAACATGTTTCACTTGAGAGAAAATAATGTCTCTTCATACAACATGGAAATTCGGACTATCAATCGGTAAATATACAAGTAAAAGCTCAAAATACAAATGCATATTCTAAAATACTGATTACATGTAGCATAGCACTTGATAAATTCTTGGAATTTTATTGGTTGAATGCAATATTGCAAGGCGAGCTTTATCGTATTCCTTTTTACAGAACAGAGTTACATCCCTCTGATAATAACACACTGTAGATGTCGACGGCGGTTGCGGCTAGCCAACAGGGAATGCTTTTCAAAAGTATTCTGACTTTTTTTTTTCGATTTAGCCTTCGATATACCAAAGAAGATATTCTCAAAGATTTCTTTACGTGCTCACAAATATTTTCAACAGACTCCTTATAATTCTTAATTCTACAAAACATTTTGTACTTATAGATAACAGTAGCAATTGTTGAAATTAAATTATTAAGATCATGCATTTTCTGATTATTTTCAAAAAAGGCTTCAACAGAGTTAGAAATGATAAATTGGCCATAATAAATTCAAATATCTATATAATTCAAGCTGAATGGGTGCTAAGACAGGAGATGCACAAGAATGGTCCTTAATCGTGACCAATGACGCACCTTAATAATCTGTGCTTTGCTCTAATCGTTTTGATCTAGAATAAAAAGCTTGCGAATCATCTTTCTGTACCAAAAGAAATTTCTCGTTGTCAGTTCTAATATGCCGTTGTCCTTGATCCTCACGAAAACTGTCTCTGTGATATGTGTATCTTCCACGAACCCTGTTGTCTGGAAATTTGAAAAGTATTTTTCTATAGTTCCTGTAATGCTTGCTTCTCCTCGTGGAATGACTCTTGATTCTGTAAGGAGGAAATCGCAGTCTGATACGTTTGCTCATTTTTGATCTCAGTTGAACTGAACATTGCAATTGTGCAAGGAACATTAAAGCGCTGCTTGTATTCTGATGTGATATAGAAACTACCTGTCCCGTATTATGAGTTATAAGTATTTTCTGCTTAGAACGAAATGACAGAGACAGCTTAACGTGATCAAAACCCCTTATTCCGTGGAATTTTAGATCACATTCAGATGTCAAAGATTCGCTTGCTTCTTCTGCAACAGTCAATCTTGCTTGAAAATCATTATCAAAGCACACCTCATTAAAGACAGAACATAGTTCTCTAAGCTTTGTATTTTCAACATCATTTGGGAAGAGTTTTGCGAAATCAATCTGCACCGACTTGCCAGTACAATTTATTCCAACCGAATGAAGTAACATATTTTGAATTGATGGCAAACCAATCTGACGCTGAACTGAAGCAAGTGGTGCCTTGTCAAGGATACTCAGAGACTTCATTACTGTTGCCATATTCATATCGGTCAACACCTTCAGGTATTCGTTAATTACATCGATTGCCTTTCTGGAATCGTCAAGTTTGGGTTCTTTGATTGCTGATACAAGTCTGTTCCACCATCGTTCCTGAGGTCCACTTACATCTAGCTCAGTGAATTGTTGTAATTCATCGGGCACATCTACGTCTGTCGACAAACAAAGCGGAATGATGCGGCGCTCAGCAGACTCAGTAGATTCGAGTTTAAGCCCCAAGGCCATTCGCATTTCATATTTGCAAAATTGGCTTTCATTGAAGCCTGGAGTGAGCAGAACTCCAAAATGTTTTGAAAGTTTGAAGCAATTTTTAATGTTTTCAGTAACTGGAGATCCAGGAATGAAATCTCTTTCGTGGTATCCTCCTACGATATTGTCACGTTCCAAGGCTTTACATGTATTCCTAACCCAAGTGCTTGTGTGTTGATTCGTTTCATAAATAAAATAGATGTCAAAGTGATATTGTCTAAGCGGTAAGCTGTCAATCTTCCTTTCTTGGTTTAGATCCATTTAGACGTTTACTGAAACAACAAAAGGAAATGATACATACCCAACAAGAACTGTTGACACTCATTAAAAACAGAAAAGAAGTACTACGGGAATATATATATATGAATAAATTTGAACATAATTTGAATCCGAATGTTCATTCATATTCAAGCCATATCTGATCATTCGTGCTGGAAGAACTATAGGGAATAAACCACAATTGGAACGTTTGAAGAGCTAGCGCTGCGCCCGGTTTCTCAGAAATTCTTATATAAAATGTTTCAAAATAATTCCAATTACGATAGATTGTAATATGTTTTCTAATATCATTTCTATTTCCTAAATATTTATTCAGAAACAAAACGTCTTAGGTTTCAGTTATAAAAGGACAAAGCTACCAAAAGGTGGACAAAATCCTTTAATTTGTTAATTTTTATGCCAGAATTTCTGAGGAACCGGGCACAGCTCTTCAAACGTTCCAACTGTGGAATCGGAGATACGGGTGCATATAGTTTTTGTCCTGTCTGTTTGTCTTTGATTCTGTTTGTCCGCCTATGGTAATAACTTTTGAATGGTAAGTGATAGGGCTTTCATATTTCACATATACATTCCTTGTGACGAGACATTTCCATGCATACTAAGTTTTTGACCTTGTGACCTTGACTTGGAGTTTGGCGTACTTTTAAGGAACTTTAATCTTGGTTATAACTTTTGAATGGTAAGTGATAGGGCTTATATATTTCACATGTGTTTTCTTTCTGACAAGATGTCTCCATGGATACCAACATTATTTACCTTGTGACCTTGACCTTGGAGTGTGACGTTTGAATGTTTTGAAAAATAGGGCATTCGCATGTACATTCCTTGTCAAAATCCCAATTTATTAGTACTATGATTTACCTTGACCTTTGAATATGACCTTTTTACAATATAGCTGTTTTACTGACAAAGGTGCCAACGGGGCATTAGTGTTTCACAAACACATGTTTTTGTGAAACTGGGCTCTGAGCGTAAAGATGATCTAAGACATAATCAAAGAAACAAGCATAAAAGATAAGGCATGTATTTGGGAATATGAAGATCTCTAGGTGGACGGCATCGATGTGACCACAAGAGAGACAATCGAATAAGATTTGCATTCAATGAGAATCGCGCAAAATAACACACAAATGAACAAAAATGAAATCATACAAAGGGGACAAACAAAGAAATAAAGCAATGACAATGAACCCGGAGTCGACTTTGGACGACTATAGATCTGCAGAATTCATAGACTATTTATTTATCATGTTTATATACCAATATTAGTCATGGGGATAACTTAAAATTGTACATGAATGTCCATCAGGGAACATCAGGCTGATTTAGCCTACCAACAGAGAAAATAACCTTGTGGATACAATAAACGCAGTAAAACTTGGCAATAGTCGTAGTGCATCATGTGCCTTATTCCAAAATGATCTTAACTGTATCCACTGTTGAGATCTACTGGGGTAATTGGATGACCTTCATTGCAGCCCTTTAAGTTGTAGACCCTATATTTTCAAGCAAATGAAGTGTCTTATTTGATACAATTATTTTGGTCTCCTTAGGAGATGTTCACTTGTCCCTGGTATATAAAAATAACATCTTTATTCGTGTGTGCTATCCATCCAATTGTAAAAAGTTTATGAATAAGCCATGTGGTAAAAAGTGATCGCACGAAGCATTTATACCTTCTAGATAGCCATTAATCAACGTTGTTTAGTTAATACGTACAAATCGGAGTATATGTAGGTATAGCTGCGTGATGCTAGCTTCTTTTAATCAGTTTAATCTTTGAGAAATGTATATACACTGCCATCCATAAATAACTATACAAACAAGGAAATAATTCTAAATTCTTTATAAGATTATCCTAGTTTTCCATTCTGAACTTGAAAGATCCATTGATGGATCTTTACATAATTAAAAATTATGAATTGTGATAACGAAAATGTAAATAAAACCTTTTTTCATCGGCACAATTTTTTTTTTTAAATTGTCATTTTTATATAAAAAAGAAGAATAAAAATTCCAAAAATGCAAATATTTGGGTCAAAGTTGTTCCTTATTATTTCATTAAGGTTCATCTTCAGAATTATACAGAAATATATTAGAAACTGTTTATTTTCTAACAGCAACATAAACATAAATGGTGTATACTAATTTATGGATGGCAGTGTATATATCGAATTTCGTGAAATTTAGAATTATACTAAAATGAATGTTGGCTGTGTCTGCAAATTAGTGGCGTTTAAATATAGATAGGACATAGACCTAAATCGTATTGTTCCTTGAAAAAATGCTCTATTTCTACATAAAATACCATCAACATTTTCGACAGGATGATAGTTACTGCAAGACCTTGCTTTGAAAAAGAAACAGTTACAGTTACGAATGACATATTTTTTTTCAGTTAACCGTTGGCTTCATATCGATTTTCTATCAATATTTGATTGAACAAGAGGCGATGAAATAAACGGTCAAATCACAGAAAGTACCCCAATATTGCACCCTTAATAATTCTATCTATTATAAATTCCTGAAAAAGTTGTACATGTGATGAAAGTCTACAAACAGTACTTTTGTTTCATAATATTCGATGAATATTATCCATTCACAGAAGCGCTATACTATTCATTTTGGGAACCCGCAGAAGAGAAGCGACTCGTTCTAAATATAAACTACCTGTACATGTAAAACAGAAATCCCTTAGTTTTAAATAACATTACAATGTTACAGAAAATTAAATGTATATATGTTGGACAGAAAAACTAGGCGAATTACATCAAAGGGGACCAACGGTCCACCAGCAGTGATAAACTGGAAAAATGAAAAAAGGATTTTATTGATGCTAAAAAGTGTGAAATAAATTTCTTTTAAGATACTTTTCATCATACTTACTTTTGGATACAAATGGTCTCTTATAATTCGACAACTTTCGGTTTCGTCAAGGGACTTCCCAGTTACATAATGATCGATAGACACTATGATAGCTTACATGTATCGCTGTACGTCTGATTATTTTTTTTAGATAAATAGATTTGAACAATGCAAACAGGAAGACCTAGTAAGGTTTTAGGGGGGATTTGAAGGTAGTATATTTATATGCTACTTGCAGGGGTTATTGCCCATTTTATCGTTTAACTTAGGATAGTTATTTAAATTAATTCAATTAATATCGAAATGATCGTAAAAACAATCCAGTATACATCCAGTATTGTTCTAGATGTAAAATGAGTCTAATTCATTTCAGACAGTCAGAAAAGACTACAAATTCGTATTTAAACAATTTCAAAAAGTCATGCAAATGCAAACATTTCCAATTCTATGAGTTTAAGATTTTCAGATGGACTGTTTAAATATCGATAAAAGCTAAAGCTATATCGAAGACGCTCTTAAGATTGCAGGTTATAGCTCAGTTACTGTGGATAAAATTCAATCTTAGGAGCGTCATAACTGTGAGAAACCTTTCTTGGGAGGATTATTCATATGCTTTAAAGCAAGAAAAGTGTCTCACATTTTAGCTTGTTTTTGATATCATCTTTGATACGATGCTGCCAGGCAGTACTAGATATGGGTTGCCAAATACAATACACGGGACATGAATTTTTTCAGAATTTCAAAGTTCAAATTTGTTTTGATGACCCTTTCATTTATGAATTGACTAGGTTATTTATGAATTGAGTTGGTTGTATATAGGAGTACAGAGAATTTGCGAGAAAATTATCAATTTAGACAATATAGCTGAACTGAACTGAACTGATTTATTTCTCTTCACCATAGTTAAAATATAGGTATACAGAGATATTAAGTTGAATTACTATATAATAGATGTGAAATAGGCATGCGTTAATCAGTGTATGGGATTAATTCAATTCTCAATATTCCTGAAAGTAAATTCTGAAAATAAAAATGATCGAGTTACATAACAAAAACAAATTAAAAAGTATGAAATAGATATGAGACGCAAGGCTTGTTGTATTAAGATGATAAATTTATTTAGATAGAGGAGCATAATTCGTTAACTTTGCGTATGAATGTACAAATTTTTCAAGGAAAAGATTGTTTTTTTAGGACATTATATTTTTAAAAGTAATAACATTTCTATGTCTGATATGCATAGGCAATAAAGCTAATCTTCTTTCCTGTCCTAATGATGTACAATTCAAAATATAATGAAATTCACCCCCTATTTCATTTAGATTGCATTTTTCACAAATTCTGTTTTCTCGGGTTATGTTATGCCAACGACCTTTTTCTATGGGGAGATGATGATTACAGATTCTAAATTTTAGGAAAGTTATTGCATCTTTTTTTGGAAGGATGTTTAAATAATTTTTAAACTTCAACTCTTCTTTAAAAATTCTATAATTAAGAGATTTTGAAAAATTTTCGACTGTTGATATCCAACTTTGTTTGAATTGATCTATTAATGTTAGTTTTACTTTAGATTTTAACCAATTTTTATTAGAGAAACTTTGATTTAGCCAGATGTTTGAAAGACCACAATTATTCAGAATTTGTTTAAGATTTTCAATCCAACTAATTTTTGTAACAGTATTTTCATTTATTTGATAACTTGCTTTATGAAGAAGATTTGCTAATTTAATACTTTTACCGCTCATCAATTTACTCCAATACGAGACAATGCTGGCCTGTATTTGTATTTTCATAGGATATCTTCCTAGCTCGCCATAAACCATGAAATCTGGGGTTGTGGTTTTTAGATGGAGAAGAAGTTTGCAAAATTTTAAGTGTACTCTTTCTATAGTTATTAAATTGTTGAATCCCAAGAGTTCACAGCCATATAAAAGAATAGGAGCAATGATTTTGTCGAAAAGATCCAATTGACATTGAATGGATAAATTGTGCATTCTGCCTTTTTGAAGTACTGTATAACATGCCTGGGTTGCAAGTTTTATTTGTTTTTGTAAGTATAATTCCCAAGTAATTAAAATCGTTTACAATTTCTAACTGTTCGTTATTGTAAGTGAATTGTACATTTACGGGTTGTCTCCCTTTGCCAAAAATGATAACTTTAGTTTTGCTTATATTTAGTTTAAGATTCCAATTATCACAGTAAGTTTTAAAATTATTTATCTGAACTTGTAATTCCTGTGCCGATTCCGCTAAAAGGACTGTATCATCTGCATATAGTATTGCAAACAGTTTGATATAAACTCCAATATTTTTTTCAATTATTTTTGTAATAGTTGGTAAGCCTTCAGCATGTGAATCATTAAGAAAATTATGTAGATCATTTAAAATGGAAAACAAAAAAGATGATAAATTTTCGCCCTGTCTTACCCCATTTTCGCAATTAAAGTAATCTGAACATTGGTTTCCTAAGACAATTTTTGATTTGATTTGCTTATACATATTTAAAATGATATTGTACATGTTTCCTTGTATATTATTTGTTAGAAGTTTATACCAAAGAGCTTTCCGCCAAACCGTGTCAAACGCCTTTTCAAAGTCGACGAAGACGCAAAACAAGTTTCCTTTTTTTTTAATTTTAGAAGTTCAAATAAAATATGTATGGAGAATAGATTATCAATATTTGAGTATGATTTTCTAAATCCTGTTTGATTTTCAAGAATTATGTTAAAACGCTCAGAGAATGAATTTAACCGTTCATTTAATATAGATGTAAATAGCTTTCCAACGCAACTTAATATGGTTATTGGTCTATAATTTTTTGGATAACTTTTTTCTCCCTTATTTTTATATATTGGTAAAACATTTCCTTGAAGCCAACAAGATGGAATTATACCAGAGGAAAATATAAGATTGAAAAGCTTTACGTAGAAAGGTAGAAGGATATGCGATGTAGATCCTTATTTTATCTTCTCCACACTCTTTATTGTTCTTTAGATTTCGTACACATTTCATTATTTCATCTTTCGTTATTTCATCATTCAATTCGTTATTTAATTCAAGAAGAATCAATCTCACTATCTAATCTTGCGTTTATTTCGTCTTTTATTTCTGGACTTCTATATAGGTCTCTAAAATATTTATAAAGTGTATCTAATTTTATTGAAATCTTCTCTCTTTCCACTGTTTAAAATCTTCCAATACTCTCTTAGATTTTTGCTTTTCATTTCTTTTAATGTTTTAGTCATATTTTTTCGTATCTTTTTATTTCTGTGTCTAGTATCTTTTTGTATTGTTTTTCTTTTGTTTTATAATCTAAATACGTATTCTGTGTTTTTATCCTGTAATGATAATTTTTAGATTTTCTATAAATTTGACGTGCTTTTTTACATTCACTAGAAAACCATGGTGCATTTTTTCTTTTCTCCTTTTGTTTTGAACTTTTTTCAGAAATGCTGATAATTTTATTACCTAAAATTTAGTTTAGCTGCATCTACTTATATGTCATTTAAGTTTTCTACAATTTCATTTATTTTTACATCTGTGACATTTTGAGAAGTTTCTGCATTATCTATATCTAATATAAGTTGATCAATTTTATTTTTGTTTAAAGAATTTACGTATATATATCTTGTTTCTCAGGTTCCCATGCATGGATTATTTCTTTAGTTTCCTCTACTGAGTTTGCAGATAGATCATTTTTATCTTGGAACACATTCATTTTAAGCTGAATTTCTATTGGACAGTGCACATCAGAGAATAATATATTATGTTCAAGCACTTTCATATTTGTTATATTATCAAAGAGATCATAATTACAAATAAAATAGTCTACAGTACTGACTGACTTGCATGTTGTTTCACCTGTTTTATTATCACCTATACGACCATTGACGAAGAGTAAATTTTTTGATTAACATGCATCAATTAAAATTTTACCTATTTTGTCTTTATTATTTCTTTCTTTGTTCAAGACTGGAATATTTGGTTATTATATAGCATATTACTATTTTTCTCATTTGGTATGTAAAGACAAACGTTTCAATGCTAAACGTCTATAAATTCAATAGCATCATTTAAAACCTGATAAATTTACAGCATGGACCAGACATACACGTTTCTTGACATTATAAACCTTGATCATTTTATTTTGGCCGTAACAAACAACTTAAATATACTATGAAATATTAAAATTTGTAAGCGCGATCGATGTTACTTAATGTGCATTATGCCCTTTGCAGTTTGGAGCTCTTAAAAACGTTATCCGCGAGGGGTTTGACAGTAAGTATTTTGAATGTCTTTCCCTGACATGGTCGCCATAGCACTGTCTATATAGACATAACCTCAGCCAGTTCATGCTTTGTGGATATCGTTTTCAGTTTCGTGCGTGAACAACGACGGTGGGTTCGGCTAGCCAAACAGGGGATGCTTGCTCCTCCCGGGAACCTGATCCCACCTCTTGCTTTTTAGGGGTCCGTCAATGCTCAATTAAATGCTCCATTGTAAATGCTGTTGAGATTGTCGTCAGGATCTTATTTAACTCATTTTAACGAGGAATGTCTTGAGCATTTATCAGTAATGCTCGAGACCATAAGAGAGGAAATCCAAATAATGAATATGTAAAGAGCGAAATTAAGTTAAATAAATTTTATTGAATCCAAAGAACATGCTAAGGACAGAAAAATTATGGAGCTACATGTACCTCTTATATTAGTTGCGTAACAATTGGTGTTCTTAGACTCCATTTTTGTCAATATTGAGTTGAGCATATCAATGGAACCGTCACGACTTGTTCTATCTCATAGCTTATCTAACTCAATACATGTATGTGAGGCGTAAAAACCATCGAAGTTTTAACTTTTTTTTCATTTTGGATCAGTAACAAAGTGTTCTATGTCCATTCTCTCTCACACTTCTACCAGCGATCGGTTACCTATAAACCTTTCAGAAGGGAGCTCGACCGGGAAGTTAGCAATCTTTCTTTGTAATGAAAATGTATCTGAAAAGCTTAATGGAAGAATGCTATATTTCCAAAAGATCAAAGGAAGCCGACAGAGTTTTGTTCTATGATCCATCGTCAACAAAATTGTATGGAAGTCTTGTTAGTTGAAGTAAGAAGTGTTCTTATTCCATTTTTGGCCATCTCGATTGAAGACGATATAAAGTTTTGGGGACAATAAATTTGTGTTTCATTATATATTACGAAAATATTGCTTTTCTAGTTCTCATGGTTGTACTATTAGTATAATAAATATAACCCTAAAACTTCAAAACAACGGAGGGGATCTCCAACAACACCAGGTTGTATCACCCACAGCAAAACCCCAAAACACTCAATGCAAAAACACAAAGCAGACAAGCACAGAAAGAGACGCATAAGGGACAAGGAACGTCAACGCACAACACAGAAACATCAAACACAAAGGACTACACATAAACCAACGAGACCAATGGGTAACCGGTGCCGACTTAGGATGGCCATCTGCCACGGAGATAGAATAAGGTGTGGTTATCCTGGATTACATGCGCACAACCCTCCCACTTTTCCGATTACCCAGAGGTCTCGAAGAACGTACAATTGTGGTGTAAAACAACCTCCTCACTGTCAGATGACCACACACAAACAAGACCGCAAAACGCAGGGACCCAAGCAACACAGATGAATATGTAAATGGATATAAATAGAGGGCGTACGTAATACAATCCGTACTCTGCCGCCGCGAGCTCATAATAATTAATGCTGGCTGAAAAAAAAAATTTATTCAGAACAAAAGGTCAAGAGTTGACCTAAGGGGCGTGTCTGTATTCGACTGGTCAGTTAAATGTGTATTGATGAGATGTTATGGTCAATCGACGCTCTTTAGCCAGCCGTGTGCCACTACTTCTAATTGGAAATTTATTTGTAAACTAAACATTGATTGCCATAATGAACGAAGAAATGAAAACAGAGATTAGTTCTTTATTAAAGAATATTGTTCGCGAGGAATTGTCTTCACAAAAACAAGAACTTGAAAGTTATGTGATGGACAATATTAGTTCGTCCAAAGATGCATTGGAGAAATCGTTTAAACTGCAAACAGACGAAAACAGTAAGAAGCTAAAAGAAAAAATGAAGAGTGAAGGGAAAATAAAACTTAAAGCAAAGGGACATGCCGAGCAATTTGAATTTAACGTGGATATTATTGATCGTTTAGATGAATTAAAGGATCACCTTACAGAAAAAACTGTTACAGAAGTCGAAGAAGTCCTTACAGACATAACGGGAAAGTTAAAACACCGTAACAAGTTAATCCGTTTGGCAGACAAAAGCGAGAAAGGATGGTTTACTGTCGCAGAATACGAAACAAATGACATTGCCGATGATAGTGACGATGAGAAGAAGATGCACGCAGCAGAAAGGCGCGCATTCTTAAAGTCAAAGAATATGAAGCTGAAAAGAAAGCAGTTTGTTCCGAATGATGAACAGCATGCGAAGAAAATGACGAGGGAAAAAGACAATCAGTCCTTTCGTTTTCGCAGAGTCCCAAAGCCAACAGACATCTGTTTTCGCTGCAACAAGACAGGACACTGGCAGTCGGAATGCAGAGGAGGTGCAAATGAACCAGGAAGTAGTGGTTCCAAGTAGCAAGACAGCAGCTGTAAAAGCTAAGTATACAATTATGACTGTAGATAAAAAGCAGACGTACATTGAAAATTATTTTAAATATGAAAGTGGTGAAGCTGAATCTTTAATTAAAGGAAGACTTAAGACTAATATAGATTTCTGGAGAGAAATAGGTGCAAATCAGTATGTAATTGATATCATAGATCATGGATATGCAATACCTTTTTATGGTACACCTGATTCTGCTGAGTTTGACAATAATAATTCAGCATTGAAGCATAAAGATTTTGTTAAGGATTCTATTCAGGAATTGTTGGACACTGGACGTATTGTACAGCATACAAGTAAACCTATAGTCGTAAATCCATTAACTGTTTCAGTGAATAAGAAAGGCAAAAAGAGACTTATTTTAGATCTACGTTACGTAAATTGGTACATTTACAAATCTAAAATTAAATTTGAAGATTGGAAGACTTTTAAAGAATTTGCATTTGAAGCTGAATATGCATTTTCGTTCGATTTGAAATCGGGTTATCACCACATAGATATTCATAAAGATTCTCAGACATACTTAGGTTTTTCTTGGATGTACAACGGTGTTAAATGTTACTTTACTTTTACTGTGCTTTCTTTTGGATTACATAGTTCATCTTATGTATTTACAAAGTGTGTTAAACCATTAGTAGCTCATTGGAGAGCTTTAGGATTAAAAATTGTTGTATACTTGGATGACGGAATCTGTGCTGTGAAAAATTTAGATGAAGGCAGGAGAGCTGCTAATATTGTAAAATCTGACTTGTTGAGAGCAGGTTTAGTACCTAACGTTGAAAAATCTGTCTGGGAACCTACTGTAGAACTGAAATGGCTTGGTATTTTATGGAATTTCAAAGAGGGTATTCTGAAAATTCCTGATGAAAAATTGTGTAACTTGAAAAATACTTTACATATAGTTATTTCAAAATTAACATCGATTTCGGCTAGAGAATTAGCTAGATTGACTGGTTTGATAATTTCTTTTACTCCTTGTATTGGAAATATTACGCGCTTAATGACCAGATTTTTATATTCAGAAATTGACAAGGCCAGCACTTGGGATGTGAGGTTAAATTTAGGAAATAATTGTGATATTGTTCGTGAACTGAATTTTTGGCTTGAGAATATAGATTCTTTTAATGGAACTAAAAAGTTCAGGGATATAACTTTACCTAAAGATATTCTCGGATATTCAGATGCAAGTTCTTTTGCCGCAGGAGGATATATTGTTCATTCTACAATTAATTTTGCACAAGAGTGGTGTCATAAAACTTGGACAAATGAAGAGAGAGAAAAGAGCTCTACATGGCGTGAGATGCGTGCATGTTGGTTTGCGTTAGCTAGTTATTCAAAGTTCTTGAAAGGAAAACAAGTTAAATGGTTTTCAGACAATAAAAACTTGGTTTCTATTATTGAAAAAGGGAGCAAAAAGTTGGATTTACAAACGATTGCTTTAGATATATATCAACTTCAAGTTATATTTGACATAAAGTTAGAGGTGGAGTGGATCCCACGCGAGGAAAATCAATTAGCAGATTATATTAGTAAAATACATGATTATGACGATTGGGAAGTATTTTATGGATGGTTTGTTTGGACCTTTTACTGTTGACAGATTCGCTTCGCTCAATACTAGAAAAACATCTCGTTATAATTCAAAGTTTTGGGATCCATATTGTGAAGCTGTAGATGCATTTACACAAAATTGGAGTTCGGAGAATAATTGGCTTGTTCCACCGATTTATTTAATCTCTAGATGTATTAGACATTTAAAAGGATGTAAAGGACAAGGTACTCTTATTGCACCTGAATGGAAATCATCTTCATTTTGGCCAGATTTAGTGGAATTTGGTGGTGTTTTCAAAAGTGGAGTATTAGATGTTTTACGTTTTCCTCGTTCTAACTGTAACATTTTCAAATCGGGTTTACATACCTCAGTGTTTGGAACATCAAAATTGCATAGTGCAATTCTGGCCATAAGATTGGATTTTAGTTAATGTGGGAAAACGGTAGGTTTATTGTATTTGTAGTTTTTTGAATTTTGAAAATATTTATAAATCTAAGGTATGAATTTGGATTTATTTAATCGATGTTAGGTTATTCATAAATAAATGATGAGCTAAGTTTAAACGGTGGTCTTCTTATTACGGATATTTTTTCTATTATTATAGAGATATATTTAATTCGAAATGATTAAGATTTAGGTAAGCTCTTAATAATGACTGTGAAGTATCGTCTTAAGAACCAGTAGTTTATGAAGATAAATGTTTATGAATAAAAGTACTGGTAGTCAATAAATATGAAAAATTGTCTATGAGAGACAGTGGTCCATGGGGGACAAATCGTTCTTAAGTGACAAGTAGTCTATGAGAGACAGAGGTCCATGAGGGATTAGAAGTCTATGAGAGACAAAGTCCATGAGGGACTATAAGTCTATGAGAGACGAAAGTTCATGAGGAACTAGTATTCTATGAGAGACAAAAGTCCATGAGGGACTAAAAGTTTATGAGAGACCAGAAGTCTGTTGAGAGACAATTGGTCAAAGAGAAATGAAAATTTCCTTATTTGTATGTTTATATTGAGATTACATGTATGTATTTGTATCTTACAGAATTATTTCAAGGAGGAATGTGGGAGAAAGTTAGGAAAACAGCAGAGATTCATAATTTATCGTCATTGGTTCCTGAATTAGAATGTACCATCATGTCAGCACGGGAAAGATCTACCGTGGACAATTACTCTTCATATTGGACAAAATGGTGTGATTGGTGTCAAAGATTAAACATTTCTCCGATGCTTGCCAATCAAGAACACATTGCGCTATATCTTGTGTCAATTTATCAAACTGTTTCATCGGCGGCGACCATACGACAAACATTTTATGCTTTACAATGGGGGTTTAATGTGAACGGAGTTCCTCTTAACCCTTGTAAAAATGAATGGATTAAATTTTGCCTGGACGCGTTAATGAGAAAATCTGACACCCGTAAAAATCGCAAGGAACCGGTGACCGTTGAAATGTTGGAAAATTACGTTCGGACATATGCCTCTGACACGGCGACATTAATGGATTTAAGACTTGCAACTATGTGTATACTTGGTTTTGCCGGATTTTTTCGTTTTTCAGAACTTGTAAATATTAGACGATCTGACATCGTTTTCTTTGAATCATATATGACTATTTTTGTTTTCAAAAGTAAGACTGATGTTTTAAGAGATGGAAACTGGGTCGTGATTGCGAAAACTAACAATTCATGCTGTCCTTATGATTTATTAAAACGATATTTATCATGTGCAAATATTTTAGACAGTGATTCAGATGAATTCATTTTTAGATCTGTTTTTTATAGTAAAAACAAGGAGTGTTATAAATTGAGAGTAAGACCTGATGTACATATTTCATATACTAGAGCTAGAGAATTATTGTTAAGTAGTTTAAAATCTTTAGGATATGACTCAAAAAAGTTTGGACTTCACTCCCTCAGAGCGGGAGGAGCATCTGTAGCTGCAAATGGTGGTATAAATGATCGCTTGTTTAAAGCGCATGGACGTTGGAAATCTGAAAATGCTAAAGACATGTACATTAAAGATGATTTGCATAGAAAATTATCAGTAACTTTAGGTTTAGGTTTATGAGCTTTAACAACCGGTTCCCTTTCATTATTGTTCGAGAGCTTGAATAAATTGTAGAAAAAGAAGTTTTAATTATTTTTCTGTCGTTTGAGTGGCTACGAATTAGACAGAAATAATAATTAATGCTGGCTGAAAGAAAATTTATTCAGAACGAAAGGTCAAGAGTTGACCTAAGGGGCGTGTCTGTATTCGACTGGTCAGTTAAATGTGTATTGATGAGATGTTATGGTCAATCGACGCTCTTTAGCCAGCCGTGTGCCACTACTTCTAATTGGAAATTTATTTGGTTTCATTATACGGTTGTTAATGCTCATTAACCTGCCGGTGTTAATTAATCGAGAGCTTGAATAAATTGTAGAAAAAGAAGTTTTAATTATTTTTCTGTCGTTTGAGTGGCTACGAATTAGACAGAAATGTATGTTATCACCCGAGGAGTCCGACTGACATTCAGAGAGGACAGGTGGTCGATTTTCTTGAAAATTGTCAAATGGTAGTTAGAACACTATAAGACCGAGTGCGCGAAAGGTTGTCCAGTTGACTTAGAAACACTTATCTGGACATCGACATAAATCAAAACCAGAGCAAATCTGACAAACGTATATGGCAAAGAGATAATTTTGACTTCCGTCAAAAATGCAAACATTTCTCAACTCATCATGCACGCTAAAAGTGCTCTCATGTTTCATACTTTCATGACAAAATGAGCTATACTAATTGTATTTTGATACACTTGACTTGATTGACAAATGACAAAATCAATGAAACTGATGGGTCCTCCCCGAACACAATAATCTTGGTACCAAAAGTTTGATTTTCTGAGTGTCTTTTACCTTTCAGAAATGATCGTAAATGACCTTGACCTATAATCCAAAAATGACCCTGAAGAATTTTGTCTGAAATCCGACATCCTGCATGACAATGTGTGAAGTTTGAACAAATCATCCCCAGAAGTTATTTGTAATGCATCCCCATTTTTGGTTCACGATTTCTCTTCAGTGCAGTGAAATCACAAAACCTTTAACATATATGAACAAACAACCATTTTTTCTTTGATAAACAAAATTTCACACCAGTTTGAATTTAAATAGATTTTCAAATGAATTTCTTAATTATTTTATTGAGCGGTACCTATTCTCAGGGATGAAGGTATCATCGTATGTATAACAGTCGACTTATGCGGCATGAGCGAATTTTTTAACTTTGTACTCCATGAGCAAAGTTATGATACCTAGCAAAGGTAACTTCTATATAATTTTCCTAACAAACCTTTACATTATCAAAACATGTGAAAATGGAAGAAAGAAGGTTAACTCCAAGAACACTCGGTTGCATCACCAAAGAAATTGTAGTCTTTGAAAAAGTAAGAATATATATTTCGAAAACGTCAATTAATCCAAACATTACATCGAAATTAAAGGAGGTTAACATCTGAGCACATTCCCTCCAATGCTATTTTGATCATCGATTTTATTCAAGTATGCTACTGAATCGACCCTACAGGAAATTTGGAGTCGCGCACTCTCTGCGAGTGAATTGTACAAATTAAAATCTAAAAGAATAAAGCCAGAGGGCGCTACTGAAATGAATTTTGTCTGCGTCTGAAAATCGCTTTGGCTGGAAGCATCACTGATGAGGATTTACTATCCGAGATACGTGTCTGGTGCATTTTTTTTTTAAACTTGGTTTGAAATTTTCTTCAAAAATGTAAAGAGTTGGAACTTTTCCGTATTATCATATCTCTCTGTTTATCATTCTGTCATTCTCTTTCGAAAAATAAGAACGATGAATGAATGAATTAAAGAAAAGTTTACATTAAGGAATTTCATCATTTTCTTTATTTAAATGTTTTTCCTTTCTATCTAGAGTTTATATGTCAGAAAACTAATTGTGAGGAGAATTCAAATAAATCATATGAACTTGTCAGAACAATATGTCAGTACAATTAACCTTATTTTCAGAACAAGTCATTTGAATTTTACTTTGGTGTAGCAATAACGTAATAACAGACATATAAAAGTAACAAACCAAAACCCATATGAGGGCTGATTGATATGTTGTGAACCTAGGTTTTCTGGGTTGCAGAAGGTATTCTGCTGATTATCTCCAAAAAGGACAAACAATCAATGGTACATCTCTTCTTACACAGTTACGGGAAAATATTAAACTGAAGCGCCGCGGAAAGCACACTAGTTAAAGGAGTGTTGTTCCATCAGGACAATGCTCAGCAGCTCTTGTTCACAAGTCTGTCACTGCCATTCATGATAATGGCTTTAATTTGATTGAGTATCCGCCTTATTCACCTGATCTTGCTCCATCAGACTTTCATCTATTCCTAAAACTAAAAACAGCCATTTCTAGCACCCACTTTCAGTCCGATGATGACGCCATACTTTCAGTGGATGGCTTTCTGACAAGTCAAGATAGGGAGTTCGTTCAAAGTGGTATTGAGGCCCTTAAACACCGGTTGCAAAATTGTATAGATACTGAAGGGGATTATGTAGAAAAATAATGCGAAATGATAAAATTTAAATCCTTAATACGAGGCTCACAACATATCAATCAGCCCTCGTACGTTGCAAATGTCAATTTTCCAGGTAATACTCAAAATGTAGCCATGAAGATTAAAGCTTAGATTTGATCGACTTGGAATTCAAATATCTCATCATCAAGCAATGTTTCTTAACATCGTATTTCCTTCCGTGTGTCTAATTATTCTGACATAGAAATGAAAATGAGGCCAAATTTTATTGTGTCTGGGCGTCTTAGTCTGACTGACTAAGTGGATACTGAACAATAGGACAACATGTTATACAGACAGTTGATATAAACAATGATGAGCTCGATGTATCAGGTATACATGTTCATCATCAAATGTTTTTGATTATCAATTGCAATTGAAAGAGTGAAAGTCAAACACAAAGCAAAATTCAGAATCAAAAAGTCAAAATTAATAGGCATTTGATACCGCGAAAAAGTAAAAACAAAAAACTAAATAAATCAAAGGTAAGGAGAATGTCCCATATTGTGACAACAGCGGACTACATTCTTACAAAATAAGAAAAAGTGAGCAATCAGAAGGACACAATACTATTAAACTAACATTTCAACATTTCAAACGATTATAGACAGATGAGTTAAAGAAGATCCTGACCACAATCTCAACAGCACTCACGATAGAGCGCCAAACTGCAAGCTAGAGGTCGGACCAGGTGCCCGAGAGGAGTAAGCATCCTCTGTTGACTAGCCAAAAAATGAAATATATATATATATATATATATATATATATAGTAAATAATAAATATCCATTCCCGGTATAGTCAATATAATCAAAATCAAAGTGACATAATGACGATTAAATTTGTTTATTGCACTAAACGTTTTCGCCTGTTGGCTCTTCAGAGTTGCAACTCTGAAGAGCCAACAGGCGAAAACGTTTAGTGCAATAAACAAATTTAATCGTCATTATGTCACTTTGATTTTGATTATATATATATATATATATTTATATATATATATATATATATATATATATATATATATATATATATATATATATATATATATATATATATATATATATATAGACAGCACAAAAGAGGTGAAAACAACCACGTTCACTATTCAGACAATGTCGGATCAGCCCAACAAAGGGCGAATGCACGTCGCTTGGTAAAAAAAGATATAAAAGCACAAAAAAGGTACAAGCGACCACGACACTAAACGTGTTTAAACCCAGCGGAAGGGACAGCACATCCCCTGAGCCCTCTGGATACACGAATATGTACTTGTATCCTGACGGAACAAGGGACAGTACGTTCCTCATTCCGTTCGGACACAAAGTACATAAAAAAACCCAAAAAAAACATACACACACTCTCATGCTAGTCGGAACCTGTACTATACTGAAGCTCGAAAGGCTATAACTAGTAGCCAGGTAGGTAATATTATCAATTCATGAACCAAAGCAGACCCCGCGAGGGGCGAGACCAGGTGCCTAGGTAGAGTCAGCGTCTCCTGTTTGCATCTTTTCAGTTTTTTTTTAATTTTTTGAACCTATAGAAGTCTTGGACGTGTTTCTATCGATCAGTCCGTCCAGACTTTTTGGCAGCGGGTGTTGCATGCAAACAGGAGACGCTGACTCTACCTAGGCACCTGGTCTCGCCCCTCGCGGGGTCTGCTTTGGTTCATGAATTGATAATATTACCTATATATATATATAACATGCACTGTCTGAGGTTATGTCTATATAGAAGACTGACGACTCAAGATTTCATTCAAATGCTTTTCAAATATCTTGACACCGTCGACGTCATTGAATGGGGCTTATATTACCATCCTCCCTTGTCACGATGCTAAGATTTAGCTCTGGGCCAGCTAAGGGATTTAGTCCGAATTCCATTCCATCGGATTCATATATATATGTGCTTCTATCCCATTAATAATTGTCCTTCGTCCATGACCTTCATGTTAGAAGTAATTCTTACATTAGATAACTTTAAAATTGCTTCAATTAACTTTATGGGTTGAGCGGTACCTATTCTCGTAGATGAAGGTATCATCGTAAAATAGGTATGTATCACAGTCGACTTATGCGGAATGTGCGAACTTTTCACTTTGTATTCCAGAAGCAAAGTTGTGATGCCTAGCAAAGGAAACTTCTATATAATTTTCACTATCAACAACCCTATCCATGTTGGAAGATATGTAAACAAAATCTTATATTATTATTGGAACAGGTCGAAATGGAAGAAATTGAAATCACTGAAAAAGTAAGAATCTCTCTCTCTCTCTTTGAAAATGAGAAATTGAAGAAAACAATGATATTATCATTTACTTTTCTCTCTAGACTTTACACATGTATGGTACCAACTAATTGTGAGAAGTCAAATGAATGATTAACTTGTCAATGTTATATCACTTTTCAGAACAATAAAAAGTCTGCGACATTCAAAGTGATTAAAACAACATGTCTTGTTCTAACCTACATTGCAATGGTAAGTATACATTACTTTTTGGTGCACATAATATATCGGTATTGGCATATTATATGGATTTAACAAATTAAGCTAAACCTTAAAGTTATGTGTGCTGCATGCAAGTCGGAGATGTTTACTCTCAACAGGAAATCTGTTATAATTTCATCTTAAATAGTTCGCTTAAGTTCAGATTTAATTATTTTGCAAGATTTCCAAAAAGCTTAATATTTTTTATGATTCTTGGGTAAGCGATTATGTACATATAGTCTAATATATATGTTACATCTACTAGTAGAAATCGCCATCAGCAGGGAAATTAAATCTTTTCTGTATTTTCATCATTTGAAAAAAAAATATGTACAGCAAAAAATATGTATAACAAAGCATTATTAGATAAATGGATCTGAAGGACATGTTGAGACCGCAACGCAACTCACCTACATATAAAAATTGGTGAATAGATGTAGTAGACGTAATTACAAATATACCTCATTTACCTGTTGGAGATTCACAATGTTTTTACTGTTTTGTTTTGTGCTTTTCTTATACTCGTTGAATGGTATTTATGATTTCTGGAATGGGCTTTGTGCATGTTTGTCTTTACCATGCTCATTCATTCTATATCAATTGTGAAGAAACATTATTTTTGTTATCCTTTCAAGGGTTTGTTCCTAGAAATAACTGGTCCAACCCTGCAGGATCTTAAAGGGAGAACTCATGTCGATTACGAAGTTATTGCCAGAGCAGTGGCGGGAAGGAGCGCGGGCGACTTAGTCGGTTCACTAATTGGTGGGATCCTGGTCGATAAAGCTGGTCATCATAGTGACATGATAATTGGCATCTGTCTCCTTTGTGCAGCATCAGCGACAATATCAGTACCATGGGCTCAACAGGTATATGAAGAATCATGAATCTGTGTACTTAATTTGTGGTTTAGATCGATGAGTGTTGTATGTATATCATATTCGGGCCCAATTGTTAGGAATCTTGCAATTAAACTGACCGTAGTTCAACCTCAACTCCTTATTTACCTGTAATACTAGTATGTGCATCAATATTTACATCTACATGCAACTGTTTCGATGGGTGTTGCATGCAAACATGAAACGATGACTCTCCCCGGGCATCTGATCTCACTTTGGAATATTGTTTATCCCTGGGTCCGCAATTGTTCCAATGGAAATTCTTATGAAATTGCCTTACTTTGACACTGAATAACTGATGGGTGTTCCTTCGACATTTATTAAATGGAAGTAAACGTATGTAAAAAGTACAGAATACATGTACGGTCTTATTGGATATTATAAGCATTTTGCATGGTTCTCAGAATAGCAAAATTGGCCCATGTTCTTATTTCAGATAGAGGTCATTTGGATGTTGATTCTGATACAAGGAATCTCGGAGGTTATTGTAAACGTTTGTAAGTACATAATAACATGGTATATATAAATCCAATGAGACTTGTCCAAAATATGTCTATAACGAAACAACTATGAAACGATTTGTTAAAATGCGTGAAAATATCTTTGGCCATCTACTAATGCGAGTAAGCATAGTTTTAGTATATTAAAGTTGTAAACGCATAATAGCAGTAGCAAATGACTGATATAAATAGTTTTTTCAATTGTTTCCAAATGATTTAGCTTTTTGATATTTCTTGTTTCAGGTGCCAACAAACTTATTTTGGAGATGTGGTTAGCCAAAGCCTCCGCTCCTATGCATGCCCTCCATCTTGGCTTTGGAATCGGATCCTTCCTAATCCCACTTATAGCAAATCCCTTTTTAGGAATTCGTCATAACAAAAATAGCAACTGCACCACTAATGTTTCACTGCAAGCTTTTAGTTCTGATGCACAGAATCTCACCGATGGTTCTGATTGTAGTTCAACTGACGGTGCACAAATATTCATTACATATTCAAAAATTGAGTATGCCTACTTAATTGCTGCGCTCCCAGCAGTATTGTTCTCTGTTGTCTTCCTACTTTACCAGTTCAAACTGGCACCACATTCAGCCGCAAATGGATCAGAAGAACATGTCCAGAAAAGGCCATTCAAAGAAATCATCAACCCCGCCACATGTGCCAGTGGTGATTTATGCTTTGGACTGTCTATCTGCATTCTCATGTTCCTTCAATTTTTCAGTGTTGTTGGGGGAGAACGACTCATGAGTAAATTCATTCGCGCTTATTCGGTAGATCATATTGGATTTTCAAAAGACGACGGAAGTTACGTAGACACGGTATTCTGGGTAGGGTTTTCAGCAGGTCGTTTCGCAGGCTTTGCAATTGGTAAATGGATACCGATTCGTGTCATGTTGCTGATAGAAAGTTCTGGGATCTTTCTAAGTACGCTTTTGTTAGCAACTCTTGGACATGTCGATCCTGTTTTATTCCTGTGGATTTGTACAGGATTGATAGGATTTTTCACGGGTCCTCTTTTCCCAACTTCCATGGCATGGACAGACTATCATATCACATTGACTGGCATGGGAATCACTGTGAATTGTCTTGGAGGCGGCGTTGGTGGGTTGGTGTTCCTTTGGGTTATGGGATATTTCTATGAATATACTGGACCCCAGACGTTTCCGTACGAAGTATTGACATTTGGCACATTAACATTGGGATTGTCATTGGCACTTCATTTTATCGGAAAGAAAAAAGGCAGTAGATTTGCTTCAGAGAACAAGTACAATTGAAGGATTTTCTTTTCTTATGGACAGTTATGGCATGAAGTAGGGGGATGAAAAAATGAATTAATGTAAAATGATTGAATCAATATTTCAACGACAAGCGCTGAAAGGAAGATGTTCACTTACAATAAATCCTATTAAAATCAGCATTTCATCTACAAGCGCAGACTTTTTTTATGGAATAAACATGTCCACTTTCTAAGAGCAAATTCTTTTAAGTTCAAATTCATTTAATTCTTTGTATCAGAGTTATTTTCTTTCTTTCTAACAGGCCTAACGTTTACACATACATGTATATAGTTTGTCGCGTTGTTACGTACAGTTCATGGACATAGTATCCCGTATGAGTTTATTTCTATCGTTAAGGATGCTGAATTAAGGGATTTTAGAATTATCATTTTTAGAACTCATACATGTACTTTAATAAGTATAAAATTGAATTGGGAAGAATAAAATTGTTAACGTTGCTAACCAGAAATTATAATCAATATGTGATATATCCATGGATCTGTTACATTGATAAAAAATGCATGTGCATGTATATTATGGTACTGTAAACTGTACATACTTGTCACAAAATGCTCGAATAACAAGGAAACGCTTTATTTTCAATTTGCGGAAGTAAACAAGAACCATTTAACGTAGGAATTTATATGATTATCGACCCTTTTTACAAATAAGGTACGCCTTTATCTTTATGTTTATTTTGAAACGTAAACGAAGTATAAAGTATTCATTTTTGTCTAGGTACTAGTAAACTCTTACTTTTATTTTGATGAAATACCTGCTTAAGAATATCAAATCTTACTTAGCAAAGTTTTATTCCTTACTTGTATTTTGTTTTGATATTCAAATATTTATGTACTCAAATCCACCTGATGCTGGTTGTATCTTATTTTTTTTAAAGACAATGAACATTTCCAGTAGCACCACGCCAAAGCCAGGTCCCGCCGATGGTTACGAAATGAAGTTATTGCTTATAATTTTGGGAGGAAGCGCAGGGGTGATTCTACTCCTCATGTTCACCAGTGTTATGATTCTTTACTGTGAAAATAGACGTTTGAAGAAACTCTACAAGAAAAGAGTTCATGAAATGAACACTATATCTCAGTATGACGGAAATAGACAATCTCAGCAAGCAAATCCCAGGAGAGCTCGACAAACAAATTCTCAGCAGAATCAAAATATGGACATACAAGGGCTAAGAACAACACAACGATCAACGGAAACTGAGGCTGGTAATGGAAGCTGTAATACAGGTCCACCAAATTCTAGAACTCAAGTTGCAAGTGGAAGTGGCAATAGATCAGGCGAAATAGAGGAATCTAGTCGACTATAGAACATCTGGGACATTACTAATTAAAATTATGACGTAATCATCATTAACAAATAATAAAAGAAAAGTGTTCCCTTCAAAGAACGATTACAGAGGGACAAGCTATATAGAAGGGTAGGGGTTGGAGAAGGATAAGGTTTGGAAATGTCCATACAACCCCCCCCCCCCCCCCCCCCCCGTGTATGTCCCCGTCTCGTCAGAGTTTTAATATAAAGAGTCACAGTCAGACTGAGTGGGGTTTTCTGTATAAAAATAATAAAATAATATAAAAAATAACAATAAAGTTAAATTTAGTGATAGTTAAAAGATGTATATCAAAAATGCATATACATGTATTGCATTGCAAAAGTTTTATCCTAAATAAATGTTGAAATACTTAAAGTTTTTTTTTAATAATTTATTTCATAGAATTAAAGAATATTCTTTCTTTGTTTACTCAGAGGAAAAACATAAGAAATATGTTTTATGAACGAGGAAATGAGGATTTCCTCACTATACGAGAATGTTATAATTGAATGGGTAAAGTGTGCCAGTTCGTGTCAATAGCGTACAAAAAAAGGAAATACATTGTATGGCAAAGCCATTAAGTGAGGACACAGGGTTACATTGAAAATATATATATATATAAAACTATTTCAAAAATTGAAAATGTAGATTTATGAATTAGAAATAGATGAATAAATGAGCATGTAAATATTCCAGTGATAAAAAAATAAATAAATACTAGTAGATAAATTGATAAATAAATAAATAAATAAATAAATAAATAAATAAATAAATAAATAATTTATAAATGAATAATTTATAAATAAATGAAAATGAAAGAAAAGAGAGAAATAAAAAAGTCATACTTTAAGAAGTGAATATTAATAATATAAACGTAGTCCTCTATTATCTTTATTTTGAACATAAAATTACATGTATAGATGATGTATGAATTCTTTCTTTGTTGAATGAAATAAAAATATATTCTTAAAAAACTGATGCACTTATGTGGGTGTTAAGTAGATGGTTAACTAAGAATAAACATCAAATAAATAACTCAAAATCAGAATTCAAACATCTGAATCGATTTGCATACAATATCATGAAAAATACAAAACAAAACAAAACAAAACAACCTCATCGTAAAAGTAAATTCCCAATCGGGTGCCCGGGGAGAGTAAGCATCTCTTGCTTGCTACCAACACCCGTTTCTTCATCCGTATAGAAAAAATTCAATACAGGTGAATTTTTTGGATGATTCTAGCATAAAATGTCGTTCAAAATAGTGGACAACGAGATGTTATGCATATATATAGGATCTCAAATGAATTTTCATTTCATACGATGTATTATGAAACGAGTTGTGTGTTTTATATCCCCGAGCCTTGAGTATTTTAATGCAAGAATTAATTCAACAACAACAATTTTAATCACTGATATTGACTCTTGGTCTGAATTTAACAGTTGACCGATATTTGAAAGGTCACATTTGTCAAGGTTTACGTGATTCGGTTCCAAACTTGACCAATCGCATTCAAGCAGAGCGATATGTAATGTGTTATCATATCATATATTTATGAAATGGCTTTATGAAACTGCATAATGGGTGTATCATGTGATAAAGTGATTTATATCGTCATTGTATCGTCCATAAAAATTATAAATGACAAAGTCGCTCGCAGAGATACCCTAGTTCTGATGTGTTTCTAGATTAGTTACCTTGGTCTCATACAGTCATTGTAGTTTGAACTTATCAACTGCGATATGAATGCACTATAGAGGCAGAGGACGAAGGATTATTATTACTCTGCGTGAAGCAGTTAAACTCGTACCCCGTGACTTGATGTTTGAAGTGTATTGATTATTTCTTTCCAGTTCTGTCGTCTATAAAAAAAAGGCTTTGTTTAAAATGGCCCTTTATCAATTTGACATCATTTATATTATTTTGCTATTTTGGAAACTTGTCATTTCATTAAAAAATAACATCGAAATTAAAGAAGGTTAACATCTTTGTACCATCCCTCCAATGCTATTTTGGGCACCTGGTCCCACTTCTAGCTTGCTAGGGGTCCGTCGATGCTCATTTTGGTGCTCTGTTGTGAGTGCTGTTGAGATTGTCGTCAGGATCTTCTTTATCTCATTTGGTCATCGACTTTATTTTACTTTGCTACTGAATCGACCCTGCAGGACATTTGGAGCCGTGCACTCCTTGCAAAGTATTTGAACAAATTTATGGACATATCCGGCACCCAATAATTTGAATCTTCACATCGAATAGTATTCTGTATTTCTGACGTACAAAGAAAGATAAGTCCGATTTTCATATAAAATTCTTTGAAAAATATTTTAAAATATAAGTTTTTATGTTATTTTACAGAAAGTTAATTACGGAAAGGTTTCAATTTCTTCGCTTCAATCAATTAGTAGAATATCCAATATATTGTATTCCAAATATGAAGGAAAATCATACAAAAATAAAAAAGAAGTTATTTAGTTTAATTTTGAATTTGTCATAGCTGGCAATGGAAAATGTCTGCATGAGTCTATTTGGGAAGTACTCAGAACTGCAATGTTTCCTATGGTAACATCATCAAGTGTCACTACACATCACTTTTACATACAATAAAATGAAACAGATTCAAATATAAAGGATATCTATCCTAAAATTGAATGAACAGTACATGTCCTTCTATTAGAAAAATAAAACCAGAGATCGCTACTAAAATGAATTTTGGCTGTGCCTGAAAATCACTTTGACAGAAAGCATCACTGATTAGGATTTACTGTCTGAAACACGTGTCTGGTGCATTTACATTGGTTTGAACTTTTCGTCATGAAGGTAAAGAGTTGGAACACTTCCGTATCATCAGGACGGGGAAATGTGTATTTCTTATATCGATAAAATATGAAGCAAATAAATGCTTTCAGTGGTCTCTTCCACCTCTATTTCACATAGTTATATTGTGCTTAGTCTTTACTTGGTTAAAAATTTGCGGTTATCGGGTTGCCTATATCATACTGAAACTTAAACTTGCAAGGCAATTCTAAATTCAACTTACCCAGGGACAAATACTTTTTTATGTGTCAATGCAGGGAAAGACATTTTAGATCACTTCGCTTGTCAGTGATATTTTGTCTAATAAATATCGAAGAAGTACGGTAACCCATCAGTTACTGGTATTCAGTCTCAAAGTCGAGAGGGAAAGACAAAATCATTAGAATTTCAATTGGAGCAGTTGCGAATTCCAGAATAAAGAAATAAAACGATTGAAATATTACACGTCTGCAAATTCATAGCAGCATTTAAGAAGACGTGTACGTTTTGGGTACTTAACCCTCGTCAGTGACCCTCAACCCAAACAATGAAATATGGCCAAAGACTTTATTTCAAAAATACCGAAAGACGTAGAAGGATGTTTGGGATATGATGCTAAAGGACGCACTTTTCAGAAATTTCAAGAACATTTTTTGTGAATAGAAATTTTCAAATGTGTTTGAAGAAACAGTCAATCGCAGTTGATCGAACATGGCTACATGTGCCCACGAGGACTCCCGGTCCACCAGCATTGACACTCACCAAGTGGTACATATATTACATGTCTTTAAATGCTAAACGTCTTCAAATTCAATAACATCATTTAAGAACAGATAAATTTGCAGCATGGACCAGGCATGGACCTTTCGGGTACTTAACCCTCGTCAGTGATCCTCGTTCTAAATAATGAAATATAGCCAAAAAGTATACCTGTAAGTGATCATGTCAGAAAAATGTACCGAAAGACGTAGCAGGATGGGTGGGATATGATGCTACAGGACATTCATGGCATCATTTTGATATGAAAATTTTGATAGATAATACGGAAGTGTTCCAACTCTTTACCTTCTTGAAGAAAATCCCAAACCAATTTTAATACATGAGACACTTGTTTCGGGTAGTAAATCCTTTAACTTTGTTTAATCAAATGCTAGCATGCATTTTCCTATTAGTCGCAAGGGTTTACATGTATCTATCATGACACCAATGACATAAAATGTATTCCCCTGAACCAGATAGTACTGATTAACCTATCTAGTAATAAACATCAAAGAAGTACCTAACAGTTATTCAGTCTCAGAGTCGAGAAGGCAAGGCCAAATCGTGAGAATTCCCATCGGAAAGGTTGCGAACGGACTAATCGGAGAAGGGAACGTCTGATTCAGTTCTTTTGCTTTTTTACGTTTATTACGGTATCTCCAACTCATTGTTATACTCATTAAGTCATAATGATAAATCGACGGCCCGAGCAATCAGCACGGTGATGTCATGTTGAAAAGAGGGGATCTCCAAAAACACCCGATCGCAACACCAACAGGAAAAAACCGAAACACCGAAAATGCGAAAATATAAAGGGAACAAGCATAAGTGACACCAAAGGGACAAGAAAGATAAAACACGTAACATCAAAGACGCAATCAAAATACTTAACACAAAAGATTATACGTGAAAACACGAGATCAAACTGAAATGACAACTCTTGCTCACTGAGGACGGCCATCCGCTACGTTAACAGTAAATGGTCTATATTATACTATCGATTGTCCAGTTTCTGTTACGACAATTTCCTATGTTGAATCAGTCCGGGCAAATCTTTGATATGACAAACGCCACATTATGTATAAACAAAGGTTAAAAGATTAAAAATCGTAATTCTTTGAATAGCCTAGAAAAATTCGCAAAAAGATGAGGCTGACCGTTAAAAAATCTTAAAAAGCGAATTATGTTATGATTTTTAACCTTTATTTAATCAGAGTTCAGATAAGAATGATGATTAGATCAAAAGCAAGAATGAAGAAAGGAGGTAATCTCCAACAACTCCCGGTTGAAGCACCCACAGTAAACACCAAAACACCCAATGCAAAAACACAGATGATAAGCACAGCGGTTCCAAATTTCCTATAAGGTCGATTCAGTAGCATATCCAAATAAAATCTATGTTCAAAATAGCAGTTGGGGATGGTGCCAAGATATTATGATCGATAATATTTTCGGATGAAATGACAACTTTCCGAAAAAGCCAAATAAAGTATATATGATGTCAAATTGATAAAGCGCCACAACAAATCTTCTTTCAGGCGATTTGAATTCACGATGTGAATACACGATGTGAATTCTGTTTCTTCAGTCTGTGATTGTACATTATCAATGGCCCAAATGATTTTTAATGGTACTTGGAATTACAATAATGAGTTCTATATGTTCTTATATCATATAAGTGATTTGTTTCAGCCAATCAGATTACTAGCTAACGGTTCCATATTTTACATTTTGTACGATATTGCACAACTGTGCGTCTCGCTTTCGATTCTAAATCTAGAATCGGGAGGAAATGAATGAATTACTCATACCCAGTCCATCTTCTTTTATATAATCACAATCCTTCTGCGCCTCCGTCAATATATATGTAATACATGTATGTCGTAGCCGTGCAATATTTTTGCATATTGAACTCATACCCAGTCCATATTTGTATATTATTATATAGTCTGTTTATATTCCCACTCTCATTGGCTGAGAACTGTCACATGACGAGTCATTGTCTCATCATATTGACCTGTGAGGGGCGATTTCATTAAATATCATTACCGCGAAAACTCTTGCTTCCGGTTTACCATGAAATATCGAAAACGCGCGAAATTTATAACTGTGACGTCATTAACGTCATTTCGTAAACAGCAGCAAGGACCCTGAAGCTGGGCTCAAGTTCTTGAATTTTGAGCCTATCTATACGGATATTGACTCTGAAATATTCTTCATTTGACTCTCATTGAATGAATTCCATTACGTTCAGGATAATTCAGCGACAGAAAATGCTGATATTAACACGTCTTGAAACATTTTCAAAGAAAAGTCGATGTCAGCCATTTCGAAAAGGTACCTTTATAAATATTGATAAAGTCCACTATATAATAAAACAATTGTGGACTTTTCACTCGGTGAATATGGTGTGATATTTTCTGAATTTGACAATATTGACCTCGGCTGTCGCCTCGGTCAATATTTTCAAATTCAGAAAATATCATACCATATTCACCTCGTAAAAAGTCCATAATTGTATAATATTACACTGGAAAAGCGATACTGATATGATATTAAAAAAAAACATTCTTTTGTTTGTTCGGGGGGGGGGGGGGGTGACACAAATCCTTTTTAAATTCTATTCTCATTTCCTTTCTCTGTCTCTCTGACCTTTTGATGCAAAGAAATGCTTTTTATGGGGCTCTTTTTTTCAAAGCATTCCCTTTTTTGTCCCAAACTCATCTGTGATTTGCATTGTTCAAGGACAATTATCAATTTCAGGATTTCGCAAATGAAATAAACATCAAAGAAGTACCTAACCGTTATTCAGTCTCAAAGTCGAGAAGGCAAGGCAAAATCATGAGAATTTCCTTTGAAACGGTTGCGAACCCGGGAATGAGCAACATTCCGAAGTGAGACCAGGTGCCCGGGGAGAGTCAGCGTCTCCTGATTGCATGCAACACCCGTCGCAACAGCTCCATGGAAACCTGTAAAATTCGGTGATTGTCTCGATGTTCATTTTGATGCACATATCAGGTAAGTATGTTTTGTTTGGTGATGACGACAGCCATTCAATCACAATGTAGAATGTCACTGATCATTCTGGAAAGGGGATCTCATATACTTTTATAACATCCCCTAAACTAATTTATAACTAAGATTTAGAGAATTGACGATTTGCAGTTTCTTCAAGTTCTTCAAGGTTTCCCAAATATTTGTAGATTATTTGGCCATGCAAGAGTTGTAGTGTTATATATCAATTAAATATATGTAAAAACTTTTACACTGCGGTACGTCAGTGTAAAGAAAGACAACTCAAAAGTACGGATATTCTTTCTGGTGTAAGTCCGTTATCGGTTTGTTTCTTTAAAGTCCTCCAAAAAAGAACAGAAGAAGGAAAGACAAAGTAGACAAAATTGCCTCAAAGAAGTAAATATCAACGACCTTTGTCAACTGGTGTACACAAGAGTTTGAACAAAGCTCCTGAGTGAACAAGTGATGCAGAAAAGAGGCAGGAAATCGTTGTGATCTATAGTTGGTAAGACTGTCCGCGCGGCTCACTTCGTAAACTGGATAAACGAGATTTTGATATCTTTGTCATGCAACAATTAAAATAAAATCTATATCATTGAATAGATCTCGCTTAGTCGTAAATTTTGGTATATGTTACATAGTCGACAGGGTATGACCTCTACTTAAAAATTTACAAGACATGTGGGCTCGTAGAAGGTTAATTTCAGGGGCCCACACAGTGCACAGCTTTTACGAGCCCACACAGAAGACCAAAGTTTTGGGAGAAACATTCCTTTTCAAGGAAACACCCGTAAAAATGACCATACATGTACTAGGGTTGACATTTTATGAATAAAACATTAAAACAAGCAATGTATAAATTAGACTAAATAATCCAGTCTCTCCGCTGCTGCTAAAAGAGACTGAACCCCACTATGGTTTTTACATAACGAAGTCGGACGAAACTGTTGCCCAACGATTTATCCATTTGGAAGGTCTGAAATATTGATTTTCTTGTTGACGGGACTAAAGAAAACATTTATCTAACTATCTCTACCCACCTCACGTTTTTCTCTCGCAGCAGGGCCGGGCAGTGAGTGCGTTATTGCATTTTTTGCCAATTTTTAACTCCCTACCAAACTAATCAGGCAAAGCGAAAGTTCGGAGAACCTACCAATCAGAACGAAGGATAAAGAAAGTTGATCACATGATATTTTGTATCCTTCGTTCTGATTGGTCATCAGACTTCGTTCTATAACAAACGTGGTGGGATTCAGTCTCTTTTAGCGGCAGCGGAGAGACTCGATTATTTAGTCTATGTATAAATCTGCATACAGAACCAAAAAACTTTTGAATAATTAAGTCATACAAATTCAAAATCAAGGATTGCATCAAAAGAACCTGATTACATGTAATTAACATCGAACATGATTAATTTGCTATATATCATCTATAAGATATTAACCCCCCCTCCACCTGTTATAACGTTAACTCGCATATTGCCATCCGCTATTGATGAAAGGTACATAGGCGTTAATCCCCCGATAATCATGATAATAACACCAAACAAGGTACGTCAAAGTAATTAGGCCTTCTTTGATGCAAATTAATTAGCTATTTTACAAAAACACTGTCCCAGGTAAGATAACTATTCAAAAGAGATTGATTTCACGTATACTCGATTTGACCGCGCAGCCGAAATTTACACCTACATACATACGCCCTTCAAAGCGGGATGATAGGGGGAAAAAAATAACAGAGAATCAAACTGCTGTTTCTTCACTTCATCGTAAGTTCAGACTCCATTAACATTCTGTGAAGTCATCAATTCAAATTGTGTTGACGAATTTACCGCCATCACTGCTGTGACATACATAATATAAAAACAAAACAGTGAATTAGACGAAAGTGACAATCAACGGCAAATATAGTGCAATGGATCTGAAGATTTATAGACCATGAAATACAGAATGAATAGTTGTAAATAAAGTATGGATATTATACATGTGATCAACAAACACAATTGTGTATTTTGACCATTTAGATATTTTATTTATAACACTGACGGACATAATTAATATAAAATAAATTAATTATGGATACGGCGTTATTGTTGCTTACGTTTAAGGGTATCAGCCGTTGTAATTCCTTCGCCACGTGGGCGAGTGAATAGTAATTTTTGATCGCCCACAGGAAAAAATACTCGTCTTGGGCGAGTGGGCGAGTGTGAAGTTCATACTCTGGTCAAGGGTTTATGCAATCATATTATACAGACAAAATAAGTTTTAAATAGGGGGGTTTTTCAATGTTAAATTTCAGCCTGAAGTCACCGAGTTTAACATTGAGCCTACTGGTGGAGGACAAGTGGCCTCCTATTTTTCAGGTTTTTTTGGAAATGAAATTTGTAACTGATGAAATATTTGATTGAAACTTTAGATGGACAATGGTGTACCCTTATCACACTGGATTATATACGATTTTCTCTGAAAAAATTGATTATTTTGTTTATATAATGTCTTAAAGTGTAACTGAAATTGGACACTTTTTGCAAGACTGCAAGACCAGTTACCGCCTATTTGGCTCCTATTTCTGTAAACTGAAATATTTTGTTCAAGTGCTTTCACAGTAATAAAAGTAATCTTTATTTGATAGTATGGTGCCTTTTTATGCAAAAATCCCAAAGCAAATGACCACATTGATAGCTTGAATACACCTACCCTCTCCCCAACCCCAGAATTCATGTCAATTATCCTCTTCTTGTTATTTTAACAAATCTAGCAACCTAATGAGATTTTTTTTTCATACTCAGGAAAATATATGTCTAAAAGGCTTCTGACAAATTTCCATGTCATTATTTCAACCCTAAGTCCCTCTAAAATGCAGTAGGCAGTAACTGGTCCTGGGCGGCCACTGGTCCTCGACCAGTATGGAGAGCGTCACGACATCACAGGAAAAATTAGCATGGGAAATGGCCCATCTGAAACTTGTTTTGTCTATATAGTTTGATTGGGTGTACTCACTATCATATAACATATACCAAAATTTACGGCTAAGCAAGATCTATTAAATGGTATCAAGTTCATTTAAATTTTTGCATCATAAAGTAGTTAAAATTGCATTTATTCAGTTTCCGAAGTGAGCTGCGTGGACAGTAAGATTATTACAGTGTAGACTAGACAGTAGGAAATTATGGTGCGTTTTCTTTTTTCGATATGACGATTTCAAGGCAATATGATTACTGGTCGGGCACATATTATCGCCACTTTTTTCAACTATTTTTGCTATCAAATCTTTATACCTCTATGAAATTTGATTAAATTTGCACAGAATGATGAGGAACCCTTGATACACATTTAGTCAAATTGTCATGAAAATCTGACGATTGGTTCTTGTTTACCGGTGCTCAGTGAACTTAAGGGTTGCATCAAGTTTGAAAGAAGGGAGGGTACTGGTGTCAAAGCAGTAACCGAACAATTTTGAAGATTTATTCACGATAACTTCGTTGTTTTGTAAAATTGAGACATGAAACTTGGAACAAATATTGGTTGGCATATGTCTCAAATATTTATCAATCTTATAACCACAAGATTTCGCAACTTTGCTAAAGCAGTAACCGAACAATCGAGCATTCGGATGTGTTTTATTGATCGATTTTCAATTCTATGTTGATAAATCTGAGGTAACATGTTTTCCAAAGACCGAACTGTAGAAAATTAAGGAAAATTCCCTCAAATATGGTTCCTACTGAAAGTTTTAGGAGGGTACCCTTTCCCAACCGTGATATCTCATCTGAAAGTATCATTGCTTAATAAATGACCAAAAACTATTCATCAAGTCACCCTTTTATAAAAATGTTGATACTAACTTTGATTTCTCATTCGAATACCCCCTACACCGCAATCGTTCGGTTACTGCTGGTGACACCAGTACATATTATCGCCACATCTACCTGTTCTTACTGAAAATCATTTTAAAACTTTTTCAACAAAGTTCACATTATTTGAATCTTTGAACTTTCTTCTTTTCGTCTGTGAAAAATTCGTACAAAAAATTTCAATGACCAAAGAGATATAGGAAGATGAAGAGACCTACCCTTTCCCCAGAGGGGCGGGGAAATACATTCAAATTTACCGACTTTCTGTCATAAAATTCAGTACTTGCAGTTTATGAAATTGTTTGAAATTTTGTATACTGTTTCATATTTCAGAGATGTAATTCATGTGAAAAAATTAAATTCCTACATCAACAATATGCAGAGATATAAATGAAGTGGCGATAATATGTACCCAGCAATAATATGTACCCGACTAGTATACAAGCAGAAAAACTGGGAATTGCTCTGGAATCAGTGTTTTCCTAGGCAAAGGGGCTAAATGCTCCCCCTTATTTTCTGTGCATGGTACAATAACATTGAGTATTGTGGAATACTATCCTCCGTCTCCGATAGTTTTGACCCTTTAGCTCACTCGGTAACGCTCTGTCAGAATTCCAATCCAGCAACCTTGGTTCAATAACTGGTCAGGACACGAGTGATCAGTTTAAGGTACTGCATACTGGTAAGGAATGAACTCGTATTCCAATGAACAAATGCAAATATTCATCCACATTCTGTTACAATTATTAATTTTTGTCCCCCGAATCACAGATTTGGGCATATAGTTTTTGGCCTGTCCTTCTGTTTGTCCAAAAAACTTTAACATTGGGCATAACTTTTGAATGTTAAAGTGATAGGGCTTTCATGTTTCACATGTATATTCCTTGTGAGAAGACCTTTTCATTGATAGCAAAAGTTTTGACCTTGTCACCTTGACTTTGACCTTTCACGTACTCAACAGAAAATGGTGTTTATACTAACAAAAATGCCACTGGGGGCATTCATGTTTCTCAAACACAGGCTTTATCAAACCAAATTTTCTTGTAATTATACACTAAATATATTTTTTCTATGATGTCTGTTTAGACAATTTTATTCTACTTGTACCGAAACTAATCCTAATCAAAAGTAAAAAATTACTTGCTTCACCTGTCATCGACATCTGATTCAATTTTTTTTTTTAATTTCGAGCTCGCTTCGCTCGTCCATTCTGTTTAATTTACATGAAAAATCAATCTGTCCTTATTTCTCTCTGTGATTTCCTCAGAGATGAACATTACCAGTCTACAATCATTGCTTACTGTGATTTATGTGTCATGCTTACTGAACATTGTCGCTCAAAGTGATGTTAAGTTTCCTACTTTTCCCCTTTTAATTTCTACTTTTTCCTATTTTTCTCCTACATTTTTTCATTAACTACTCCTACTTTTTCCGACTTTTTCATCAAGGTAGAGTAGAAAGCCTGAACTTCGTATACCGGTATACATGCATGTAAATATGAGATCTTTCATTTGGGACCATGACCTTTGACCCAGTGACATTGACCTTGGACTTTGACATACCTTTCAAAAATATTATTCTGGGCTATATTTCTTTTATCATGTTAAGGGATGGGGCTTTGTTACTTCACATGTAGAAACCGTACCTTGTGACAAGACCTCTCATTTGAGACCATATCCTTTGACCAAGTGACCTTGGCCTTTGACCTTCTTTTCAAAAACGTTAACTTGGACTGCATCTCTTGGGCTTTGATACCAGTAATTATTATAGATTAATCTTTACTAAGACTGTTCATTTGAGACAAAGACCTTTTATTTAGTGATCTTGACCTTTAACCTGTTTTTCAATATGCAAGATTGCAACTACAGTGCATGCAACATCCGTTCTTTTTTGCATTTTAGCCTTATCTGCCCAAGTAAATTGATGACGTCAAGACAATTGGGAACAATCAAAGAGTTGGCGAAAATAGCTGTACAACTTTCGTTAGATTCTAGTATTTGCGATCTTCCGTATTACTCATACTTTCAAATTGGTTACATCTTTAGCTCTCTAAAGGATAGGACTAATATTACATGTGCATGCAAAGACTTCTTATCATGCTCATAACAATACCTTTTTATACCCCCGCCATAAAATGATGGGGGTATATAGTGATTTTCTTTTAATTTACATGTATTTGATTTTTGACAAAAACCTGCTATATAATCTCTGATTACCCTATGTTTTTACATCTTACAATCTTCAACTCATTAGTTAAAACTCCATATTTTTTTTATTGAATCAGTTGTGGAATGGAGAAGAAGGAACTTCATCATGTCTTCATATGATTGAACAGAGATTTATTGCCCTATTACTACATGTACTATACAACCAGGACACACAGCAAATTCATGTGGTTATAATATATGTAAGACCAGGGTTCCTTTGGGTCCGGAAAATGGGTGTGGTCATTTTCTCCTGTGTAATTTTGTAAAAACCATTTCATTGATAGAGAGATACGGTAATTCAGTTTGCAGTATCATGGGTCTGTGGTGTAGTTGTGCACCTGATACATGTACTTTGTTTGAGCCCCTGACCCCCAGGGTCTTGGAAAATGAGATTAATACACCATTGTCATTGTGCTTCTGGTGATGAATCTTGATCCGAAAGCAAACGCTTCCAATGTCTTTGCGTAATAATCTGGATATAATAGCAATCTGTGACTGATGTATTGGATCATAAACTATATGCAAAGGAGCATTTGGCTCCAGTATATATGACAAACTCATAAAATCTGCCTTTGTGTAATAATTTGGATCCTACATGTGTGGCAAACTCAGAAAAATCTGCCTTTGTGTAATAATTTGGACCCTATTGCAACCCTTATCATGCTTATTAGTCCCCTACCGGCAACGCCGAAGGGGACTCTTAGTTTCCTCTCGGTCTGTCTGTCTGTCTGTCCGTCTGTCCCGTTTTCAGTTTTCCGGATTTTTTTCGCTGTTGTTGCATATATTGAACTCATTTTTGGTATGTGGATATATCTCATTGTGATACAGATCAAGTTTGAGTTTGCTTTCGATTGACCTAATTTTACAAGAGTTATGGCCCTTGGACTTAGCAAATTTTATGAAAGTTTCAGTTTTCCAGACTTTTTTCTGCTGCTGTTGGATAAATTGAACTCATTTTGGGTATGTGGATATATCACAATGGGATACAGATCAAGTATCAGTTTGCTTTAGATTCACCTATTTTTACAAGAGTTATGGCCCTTGGACTTAGCAAATTTTATGAAAATTTCAGTTTACCGGACTTTTCTTTTATTCTATTGCAAATAATGCACTGATTTTTGGTAAATGAATACATCTCAGTGTGATACAGACCAAGTTTGAGTTTGGTTTCCATTGGCCTATTTTTACAAGAGTTATGGCCCTTGGACTTAGCAAATTTCATGAAATTTTCAGTTTTCCGGACTTCTTCATGCCTGTTATTGCAGATAATGAGCTGATTTTTTGTTTGTGAATACATTATAGTGTGATGCAGATTTGAGTTTAATTTAGATTTTCACAAGAATAATGGCCCTTGGACTTAGCAAATTTCGTGAATTCAGTTTCCCAGACTTTTCTTGGCTGTTGTTGCAGAAGATGAACTGATGAACAGAGATGCAAGTCATAAATTTATGCCGCCGGTAGGGGACTTATATCGCACAGCGATCATTGCATTTTTAATAATAATTAGGAATCTATGGCAACCTTAATAAAATCTGCCTTTGTGAAATAATTTTGATCCTATGGCAAACTCATAAAAATCTGGTTTGGTGTAATAATTTGGATCCCGTTGCACACTTTAAAAAATCTGCCTTTGTGTAAAAAGCTGCCTTTGTGTAATTGACCCTTCCAATTGCGGGAAAAAAATGCAAAATTTAGTGACGTCACAATGCTTAAACCTCTGACAAACAAGCTTAGAACCTCGGTCAAACATCGAAATTACATTGTGACGTCATGGAATTTCGCAAATTTTTCCCGTGTTCGGAAGGGTCAATTATTTGGCAATCTTAAAAATCTGCATTTGTGTAATACTTCATATCTTATGGCACTCTTAAAAATGTGCCTTTATGTAATAATTTGTATCTTATGGTACTCTCAAAAATCTGACTTTTTGTAATTATTTGTTTCTTATGGTACTCTTAAAAATCTGACTTTTTGTAATAGTTTGTATCTTAGGGTACTCTTAAAAATCTGCTATTTTGTGATAATTTGTATCTAATGGCACTCTTAAAAATCGGCCATTTTGTAATAATTTGTATAATTATTGACACTCTTAAAAATCTGCCTTTTTGTAATAATTTGGATCCTATTGCACTCTTAAAAAATCTGCCTCTGTATAATGATTAGTATATAATGGCACTCTTAAAATTCTGCCTTTTTGTTATAATTTATATCTGAATGCACTCTTAAAAATCTGCCTTTGTTTAATAATTTGTATCTTATGGCACTCTTAAAAACCTGCCTTTTTGTAATCAATTTTATCTTATGGCACTCTTAAAAAATCTGCCTTACGTGTAGTTTTGCATCCTATGGAAAACTCATAAATATCTGTCTTTTCATGTTTAATAATTTGGACCCTATTAAATGCTTTAAAAGCAATGTAAAAGAGTGTCATTGATAAATTGGATCCTATACTCGTAATTGCTATATTGCAACCTATTTACTGTACTTGGACCCTGAAGCAAACCTTTACTTAGACCCTGAAGCAAACCTTTACTTGGATCCTGATGCAAGCCTTTACTTGGATTCTGATGCAAACCTTTTCTTGGATCCTGAAGCAACCTATTCACTGAATATGGTAATCTGAATTGTCTGTGGGTTGTGATGTCATAGTTCTAAATATAGATGGTCTGCGTAGTTCGTCGGAGTCCGTCAATGACAACGAGTCTTTGTGTTGCGTTTCGTCGTTGATGTAGCGCTCAGTTCCGGTGAGGGAAATTGGGATGTTCAGATAAGGAGATTAAAGTTAAAAATAAACACATTAAAATCCTACCATGCCGATTGTAAATAACAAGAGCAAAGGGGGCGGTTTGATCCTACATGTTGTTATTTTTTTATTTTTAAGAAAACATTTCCAACGTGATGATGTAAACCCACGTGTTTCGTTTTGGAATAGGTGATTTTGTATGTTAATGAATGAGTAATTTTTTTATCATGTCTATTTTGAAATATAAAGTCACCCACACGCTTGTAAAAAAAAAACCTACTGAGACAGGTGGAATGAATAAATATTTTACAAAGTTTGAGTTGACCGCATATTTGTGTTTTCATAGCTTTGTGTTGCGCAAACGGGAGATTATACCTTTCTTAGCTTTCACTTATTAATAGACAAAGAGCACGTAAAACGTAACAGTGGACATATTGTGGGAAAAATTATACGTTGGAAAATTTATCCTCATGCCATGGCTTGAAGAGGGCATCCAATATTACATTGGAGGTGCGCAGTACAATATGATACGCAGGAAATTGTTATGAGTGTTCCAATAATTTAAGTTGTTTTCCGAAAGCGCTCCATCTGGATATATTGATTCATTTATCCGATCGTCGGCGCCGACACCCTTGACATAATGATCTCATAACATGTTGACTACAGTGACAAAGACATGCGCTCTTATCACTCTATTCTACTTTAACGGCAGTGGTCAGTGCTTCGTATGAACAATGGGTTTTTTTTTTTCTGAAAAAGTGCGAATAATATTTCGTCATATGTGATTTTGGACTTAAAAAGTCCCATCTCGACGTGATTGTTAGGGACATTGAGTCATACTTCTATTCTACTTGTAAGTAGTTCAAGTGCTGTGTTTATCATCGTTGTTTACGTATCAATTTCTCATTGTTTATTTTCAGTGCATATTTATTTGCACATTTTACAGTACATGAGGTAGTAGTGTTTGGCATCAAAAGATACGGAGTCAAGCATCGAGTTTTAAACATTTTAAATGTTATCTATTGTGACGATATTTTACATAACAATCACCTATAGGTGTGACGGTCAATACTGTATTTATCAACATTCTTTCTCTATTTTATCATCTATATTGACGTACATTCTACATGACCTTACGTGTATCTTAATTAGTAGTCAATCGGTCATTAATCTTACATCATGAATAATTTCTAGGTTTGTATACAGAAAGACTAAACTCTCAAAAAAAAAATATATATATATATACACGTAAAATAGGGAAAAATCAGTATTTCCCCTTTGAAAATTGGTGTCTTACGCACGGGAGGGGTTGAGGTAATCTTGACCCCTCCCATAAAAAAACACATCATGGGCTCAAATGATCACCCCTATCGATATACAAAATCAAAAATGAAAGGCACTGACTGAATGTTTATTTCCTGTGCCCAGTATCTTCAAAATTTACTTTTGTATGTGTAATCCCCAGTGATATGTTCAAGTGAATTGAAAATTCTCTGAAAACTATATATGTAAAAACTTAAGATATCATCAATACTATTGTCATGCTTTGTTGCTACATGTAGCTTGAAATGAAAATGATTTTTTATGTCGCCTGCAAAGCATAGCGACATTTAAGGAACACATTGTCTGTCTGTTCGTTTGTCTATCCGTCTGTCACACTCCCCTTAACTTTTAATTGGTAAGTGATAGGGCTTTTATACAAAATGTATTCCTTGTCACAATTTCTTTTTACACATATTACAATAATTTTTTATCCAGTGATCTTGACCTAGATATTTGACCTACTTTTCAAAAAACTTAAAGGTTGGCTATAACTTTTGATTGAAAAGTGATAGGGTTTTGATATTTCACATGTGTATTATTTCTTGTGACAAATACCTTTCTTACCCAGTGACCTCGTCCTAGCTATTTGACCTACTTTTCCAAAAAAAAAAAAAAAGATTGGCTTTAACTTTTTATTGGTAGGTGATAGTGCTTTGACTTTTGATTGGTTAGTGATTAGGGATTTCACATGCGTATTTATTGTTACTAAACCTTTCTACACATACCATAATTTATGACCTAGTGACCTTGATCTAGATATTCGACCTACTTTTCTAAAAAAGAATGAAGATTGGATATATCTTTTGATTGGTAAGTGAAAGCCTAAGGCTTTGATATTTCACGTGTATTCCTTGTAACAAGACCTTTTCACACACACCATGATTTTTGACAAAGTGACCATGACCTAGATATTTGACCTACGTTTAGAAAAATTAAGATGGGCTATATCATTTGATTGGTAAGTAAAAGGGCTTAATATTTGTGTATTTTATGATGAGACCTTTCTTTTGTTACAAAAATGTTAACCTTTTGACCTAGAACTTAGATGATTGACCTTCTTTTCTGAAAATTTGAGATTTACCATATATCTTTTAATTGGTAAGTAAGAGGTCTGATATTTCACATATGAAATTCATTTATTAAGACTTTCCAACTAATACCAATAATTTTAAACCAAGTGACCTTGACCTACATATTTGATCCACTTTTAATATAGTAACACCGTCATTCGTTTGTATAAGTGTGTAAGGGGGTGTGTGTGACGGTGTGTACGTGACACTTTTGTATACAGCCTAGAGGACACAGTTTTGATCGGATCTTGACCAAACTTCATACAGTTACATTTGTATTCCTTTTGGTACAGGGAAGATCCCTATTGATTTTCAAGGTCAAAGTTCAAGGTCACAGATTTGAATTGACTATCTAGAATCCTTGTATACAGCCTAGAGGGCACATTTTTAGATACTTCCTTTCAGGAAGTATCTTACTGTTATGGTAACTGCTTCAAAGTATGCAAATTGAGATACTGCCGCTTTGCACCTCAAAATATAGTGCTGTGTCTAGTTCAGGAATTTGCTATCTACCACATACAAAATATACCAGAACAAGAATATTCTCCATCTTGAAAACAGTTTCAATTTCATATAGAATAAATGCACCCCTCAATATCAAGTAAAATTCTTGTTTTCACATCACAATGGCGGCGTAGTAATATACTAATGTTAGGAAAGATAACTCAAAAACTGCATTAAAGTTATAGAGTTGTCTATCTTATATCAACACTAAGGTTAGATAAACATAGTTTGTGTTGTTTATACAAATATTATAAGCTTCACAAATTATGCATCCTGTGTTAAAAAAAATAATCATCATTACCTTACAATAAAATTATTCAACATTTTTATCTCTGCTGACAATAAATTTTGTGTAGATCTAGAAGTATCTCTCAGGACCTTCAGTCCTTTGATTTATTTGATCTTGACAGAACTTCATACATTTTATTCCTTACGGCAAGATGAAAAACCTTATTGATTTTCAAGATCATTAGTCTAAGATCAAGGCCACAAATCGGAAATGTCTTAAATCCTTATACACAGCCTAGAAGGCACAGTTTCGATCAGATCTTGACCAAGCTTCATACTCTTATTCCTTATGACGAGAGTAAGAACCCTATTGATTTTCAAGGTCAACGGCCAAGGGCACAGACTGGAAATGGCTAAAATCCTTGTATACAGCCTAGAGGGCACAGTTTCGATCAGATCTTGACCAAGCTTCATAAACTTATTACTTATGGCGAGAGGAAGAACCCTACAGTAACTGATTTTCAAGGTCACAGGTCAAGGTCACAGATTGAAAATGATTAAAATCCTTGTATACAACCTAGAGGACGCAGTTTTGATAGGATTTTTTCCAAACTTCATGCACTTATTGCTCTTGACAGGAGGAAACGCTTTATTGATCACAGGTCAAAAGTCAGGGTCATAGATTTGAAACAGTAATAATCCGTGTATAGAGCCTGAGTACATTGATTGACATGCTATGCGAGGGGATGCTACGCTTTGCTTTGCCTAGGATTTATTAAAACTAAGCCGTTTCGCAGGCGACCCAAGCATTCCTTGGTTGGCTTTTTTGTTTGTAAAAGAAACATCTAAAGGTGATATGCTATTTTCATCACTTTCCATCCAATAAATACTGGAAATTCTCTTTCTCGTAACAGTGCATGTCCTTCATTAAGATACATGTACAACGCATACCGAGTTGACCTCGTAGTCGTAACGTAACGTTTCGTAATATATTTGTGAAAATACACGCTTATCTCTAACATGAAATCATTATCTTTTCAAATGCATGTTTGATGTTTTGTCTGAAAAGATGCTTTTCCAAACACCTTGTTGAAATTTTAAACTTAAGACACTTAACGCATCATTATGTTTTGATCGATATAGACATTTTCTAAGTACACGACCTATTTCCCCATTGAGAAATATTCTAATATTAAACTTTAAACGGTGTGTATTTCAGTTTCAATAATAAATTACGTTAGATTACGAGATAACAAACATACACAGTGAATAATAAGGTGTGTAGGTAGATAGATCGTCATATTTACTTCCTCTTTCTCGTTATGTACAGTGGGCAAAGATGTGAAGACGTGAAGGACTGACGGCATGGGGTCATACCCCATAGCTAGATACAATTACCACGAGCAAAACCAACACCCACCCGGTGTCCCCAGGGTCGTATTGGTCAGAAAGGTGGCAGGAAAACTCGGCTTCAAATTGCAAGTAAAAGAGGTAAGTTGTTACTTATGTCGCTGTGTAGGGATGATTCATTCCCTCGCATCTCCATCTCCGTACGGAAATAACCGATCTGGAGCGGAAAATCAAATTAGCGGAAATTGGTACATTTATATACACATGGTACATGTACATGTAGGGCATCATCTTCTAGACAATGCTTTAATGCACGTTAGAATGATAATAAAGGAATGATAAATATTATTAATTTTTGGTCTTTTTACCATGAATAAATGAATGATGAAATTCGTCGAAATAAATCAACTACTAGTGCATGTAGTATTAGGCATGAACTCCTCTTCTAGTTTTATTGCATAGTATCCTAATTTTGCCTGTCTGTCCCGTGTAAATGTATCTTCTCCATGAAGCTTCAGATGTTTTTATACTCCAATATTTAACCAGGTCATTAAGACTTCTCATGATGAGGATGGATAAGTTAATCCAGAATCTTTCCTGAAAATAGGTCTATGAATGGGTTTCATATTCAATGAAAAGACGTATATAATTTGAAAGTATTTTCACTTCATATCATTTGCCATAATAGAGAAGAAAATACACTCTTTTCTGAAGAAAAAAGTAGATTAAAGCTACCTTAGTGACGGATAAGAGGACATATGTAGTCTATTACTGTATTCTATTGACTCAGTCCACCTTGATTGCAATGAAATTCTAATCAAATGTACAAGTATACGGATTTTGACCAAGGAGTAATGCTAGATTCGTTAAGCGCCCCCCCCCCCCCCCCTCAAAAAAAGGAAATCGCCAGAATTGGTCCGAGGGAAACTCCTCGGTTTTCTTGCTCTATGAGTGTGGTTTTATCGGTATTTCATTCGAATTTGGATCGACTTTGATCAAAACTAGTGTCATTCAAGGACGGCTGGTCTTCCAAACCTTTAGAGATCTTAACAAAATTCTTTCATAGATATAGATCGTCTTTATTTCAGAATTTTAAATACCAAAAAAAAAAATTTTTTTAATCCTAACCGCTAAGAGAATTTATCTTTACGTGTCAAGTTTCTGATCCGTTCATTTCATTAAAAGAGAAGGACAGACAATCAGAACGTATTGAAACTTTTATAGAGCTTGATAGATTTCAGCATGCCTTTCAGTCTTTGAAAAGTATAGATAATTTTGGCATGTATTACGTAATAATCTAAGTTTTGTACTGGGCTTTTAAGATCTTGTCTTAAAATTTCCGCGTAGTCGACTTAAAAGAACTCCAACCTACACCCCCGCCTTTTCGCTTTTTGTTGACCTTGACATTATGTATGTCAAATTTTCAGGATGGTACACTAGCATGTCAATCCTATAGAGACGTGTAATTCCTCTCACTTCTTCCGCATGCCTCTGAAACGATGGAGGAACCTATCTATCGTTTAATCCAGACTATAGTCTTAATGACTTATCATAAATACTGAATACGACTTTTATGTAGTCTTAAACTCCATTATATCGCAGCTTATTAGCTAGACGGTAGGGCATACTCGCAATTAATTTGATAGCATCGGGCCTGGTTTTCTCATTAATCCCTCTTATAGAATACATACGACATTTTTTTCTCTGATTCTTGTCGCTTATTGACAAATCAATGACAGCATCCTGTAATATGGAATAACTGCCAAGCCTAGGATTGCGACCTGAGAGAGGAGAAATCAGTTTGAATATGGTGCTGTGGCTAATAACAAGTTACTAACCAATCGATTTTGTTGAGAGGAATACAGATTGTGGGATTATAAATAGGAAATTAAGGTAAAATAAAACCGAGAATCAGGTAGGGTTAACGATAACATGATAGTCTGCCACTCGTATGTTCACTGGATACTGCATGAGTCTGGAATAGAGTAGAACCAGGAAACTATGAAACTATTTGAAAAGGAAGACGTCAGTTTGTTCTCTTTTTTTTCCAGGGTTTTTTTTTTCTTTTTTTTTTTTGTACATGTAACAATGATTCTGGGTGACGGGGACATTGAAGTTTGTTCTATGATTTTGCATATTTGACCGTTGTGGACTTAGATCACACTGTCCGTTGTTCGTCTTTATGTTTCGAGTTTTTGTTTGTCTTTTGTCTGTTTGTCTGCAAGATTTAAACCTAGGTTATAAAACATGAATGGTAAGTGAAATGGTGTTCATATTTCACATGAACTGATAATTTTATGTCGCCTGCAACGGAAGGGTACCATGTTGGACTCCCAGTGTCCGGCGTCAGTCTGTCTGGTATAGTCACTCTTTTTGGCTACAGCTTAAATTACTAGTACCTGAAATACGTTATAATCTGAACTTGCAGAATACAATATGACAACTAGTATTAGGTCAATGTCAAAGTCAAGGCCACATATTAGGGACAAACAATGCTACGAGCGAGATACCAGTTCCATGTAATTTGTCGAATTCCAGAATAAGCCCCCCTCCCCTTCGCCCCCCCCCCCCCCCCTCTCCAACTGAACGTCGACTTTCTCGTATACTCTAAGTAATGCGCATATTCTTATATAACCCATTATTAACCTATTATACACAAAGACCTACATGTAAGTAATTTGACCTATGAAATGGGAAGGAAACTCGTATCCTGTTCGTCGCGGTACCTCCTTCATGTTCCTTCCATTTTGCTGACATGTATTCATTTGTTGCTCTGACCCTTAAAAAATGTTATACGGGTATTATAAGTATCAAATTTAAAAAAAATATATTTTCTGAATGACAAAAAAGGAAATACTAGTTGTATTTTAAAATGTAAGAGGCATGACGTTTAAACATAACGGGGAAATGCGGTCTTTCGAAGGTGGAACTTTAATCATTTTAAAGTTTGTTGATAAATATATTGACTTAATTTACATATAGCCAACAGCATTAGATGTTTAGATCTATGTGTATACATGGTACAGATAGATAAATTAGGTATTATATTACAAGAACCCAGTGACTTGCTCATAATTACGTATTGAAAAACCACGATAAGGCATGACCCACTTGAGCAAGACACTTGAAATTTAATTGTTCTTTGTGTGTTTTAGCGACCTTAGGTTGTGCAGTCACAGGATCAGAAAATTTGCATATTTGTAACATGGTCATACATTTGGAGTCTGTGTGTTTTTCAGGGCAACAATGAGAGTTTCGCCTTAATTACCAAAGTGAAACCGGAGTGTAGCTTCATTAGTGGTTCTCTTCACCAGCTCGATCGAATTTTGAAAATCTGTGATGTCGATGTTACCCAGTTGTCCGAGGAAAAGATTTTTGATTTGATAAAGATTATCAATAACGATGAAGTAAGACTATTAGTGCAGAGAAATCCAGAACATTTAGCACACGCTCGGCAGTTATCGGAGGGGATTCCCCAGTCGGCGTACAAGAGGCGACGAGACCAGGTGTCTTGTGGGAGCGGGTCCTCCAACAACCAGGAAGCTATGAAGAAGGTCAAGGACGTTATGCCAAGGTTAATTAAGTCCAATAGTGTAGACAGCGATAAAAAGGAACCAAGCGAAAGTGATGCTTTACTGAACACTGACGCTCGCCTCTTTGAAACAGTTGACTCTGGTATGACGGGGGTGGGGATGGTGAATTCTGAATTTACTCGCGCCACCTCCCTCCAGGAGTATGACGCCAGGCCTATAATAGTGGAGGAGGAGGTGTACCCCTCCATGCCTCTCCATGGCTGTAAGGACTACCTCAATAATAACAGTACTTTGACAAACATGGTGCCTCTCAAAATTCCAGGTTCTCCTCATTTTACTGGGAGTTTAGAGGATTTGTTTAAATTCCCCCACCGTGTGATATGGGACACCACCACCAAAGCTGTAACCCTCCACACCACCTCGCAAGGAAAATTTGGATTCTCGTATAAAGTGAAGAAAAATGTGAGTAATATGGGGAAAATACATTGATGTTTTTAGACTTTTATGATCATAAAATGTTCTATATTTATACTTGTGAATCTAATTCTGTGTCTAAATATGCGAAACGAGAATGAGTACATGTAAGGTAGAAAAGTTGATATTGACATTTCTTTTGATTTGGTTTATTTGACACACACAAGAAAGACCAGAATAGCTGAAATCAGTACACAAACTCACAAAGATAACAAGTCCAATCCAGATAAAGTTGTTAGAAGTATTAGTAATGGTGTATGTACTGAAAATTTAAAAGGAAAAGATTCTATTAGACAATGATTCAAAGAGTTACAGTAACTTTAAACTTGGATTTAAGTCGTTAAATGGGGATTTCAAAACTAGATCATGGGAATGGTGGTTACACTTTCAAAGATACAATACAATATGAATGATCTTTTTGCATTCCTTGAGTGAGGGTGCATAGCAATAAAGACCAGGGAACATAACAAAATTATTTAAAAAAAAAAAGGTAGTGAGAAAAGTGTCAAATATTAACTAGATCTATCTGAAAAAAATCTAAGCCCTCTGTGTATCATATAAACAAACTACATGTCCATGTTTGGAAATGGCACCTTTTCATACCGATTATACTATCAGTATAAAGCAATATTTCACCAATTTAATAGAATATTAGAATGTCTCCTATATAGATATTAGAGAATGTTAATTGTATAATACTTCTTTGTAGAATGTGGATGATTGGTACACTCTAGTGACCAGTGTGACGTCAGAAGGTCCAGCTGATGGTAAACTGATGATTGGAGATTACATACGATCCATAGATGGTCAAGCCCTCAAAAACCCTGCAGAGGTAAGAAATAGTCAGAAATTTGACCTCAAGATTTCGACAAAACCATATATAACAAAATTGACCCTCCGAGCATGGAAAAAATTTAAGAAATTCCTTGACATCTAGAGGCAATTTCGATGTTTGACTGAGGTCAAAGCTTGTTTGTCTGAGGTAAAAGCACTGTGATGTCAAGACATTTTGCATTTTTGTCCCCGCAATTTGAAGGGTCAGTTGCATACATCACACACATAAGTTTACTTAACATACATTTTTTTCACTCTGCATCTTATTTTCTTTTGACCAAAACTACACGACATTTTTGTGGCATTTTCAAATATTTATTAAAACTTGTGTAGTACAATGTATTTAAATAATTTCTGTTTCATATTAAATTTTGCACTCTAGAAAACTTTAACTTCAATATTTAATCCAAGTGATTGATATCAGGTCAACATAAATGTAGGCATAAAATGTAGTTCTTGAACAGTAGAGGCTAGAGCTGTTACATGGTACCTTGAAAATCAGCCAGACTACTGACTGTGATTTTAATATTATCATTCACTTTTAAGAAAAGATTTGTTGCAATGTTACGCATAAAAATTTATTTAATTAACATTGCAGATTAACTGTACTGAGCTAAAATTCTTTCATTTTAGGCGCTTGATCTTGAAAAAAGATTGGAGAATTTAGCAGAGGTTAAAATAGTGCTTCAGAGACCTGTGGGCATGTTGCCAAAACCACAAGCAAAATTAATGGTGCATCGGCAGGAACCTGATTCTGTTAGTCAGCAAGCTGTTGTCATGGTTCCCTCCCCAACCACTTATAACCACGATATTCTCGGTAATGTTCATTTACCAGGCAGCTACTCTCCGACCAAAGTCAAGGGAACGGCAGATTACAAAAGACAAGCAAGTGCTGTGTCGCAAAACTCAAACTCGTCAAAACGAAGCTCTGGAAGTGGCGAAGGGAGGTCTCGATTTGATGCAAAAAAGCAAAGCAATGCACCTGTTTCGAAGGACTCTTCACTTAGAACAGTTGGGATGTTTGTGGTGCAACCTATGCCAAAGCAAAATTCTTTGGATGGTGACTCTGTGATGGACATTAGGTCTGACAAATGTAGTCAGACCAGGGTGGAGGAGGTAGAAATTATTGTTCCCAATGAAAGCAAAAGTGCACATTTTGTTGAAGAGTTGCAGATCAACCAAACTATAAAACTACCGAAAGTGCGTGTTTTCATATGCGGTAGTGAGGCCAGGCAACTGGCGAAACTAATTTTCCCTGAAAATACTCTTCCAGAGGAATCATGTGGATATAGACTGTTTGACCTCGTGAAATTAACTATGATGATGAACCGTGATAAAGTCGTCAGTTTCTCACAGTGGTCACTTTACGAAAATTTGCTTCATCGAGTGGAAAAGTCTCGTTTTCATGCCAGTAACGATTCACTTGATAAACTAGACCTCAAAGAAAGCAGCATTTCTACGCCGTTGCATAAAGGGGCAATTAATACAGAATTTTACATAGTGCCTGACGAGAAATTTTTCAACCATTGTTGTCAGTATTTATTCACGAGGACTAGCATCTTTCTGTTAGCCTTTGATGGAGTTAAAGTGTTTAATTCCTTGGACGGGGAAATTTCCAGACTTCAGAATATGATTCATACAATCAGGTGTTTCATTGGCTATGAATGTCCCATTTTAACTTACGGTTTGTTAGGAGGTGACCAATCAGAGCTCAGCAATGCTGTCAGTATGGACGAAGTAAGGACATTGTTTTATACATCGTATGGGAATCAAATCCACAAATACAATGTGCCTGGACCAAGTCTATTCAGCACATGTCCCACTGAACAAGAATGTGTTGAAATACGGAGAAGTGTATGGAAAGCAATAGGGGACACCGAGGAAAAACAATACGTGCTCCGAGCATCTGTAGCGATGATGCATCAGTTAGAGCTCCGACGGCAGCAGGGTACTGTTTGTATTACAGAGGAAGAGTTCACACAGATTTTCCAGGATTTATTACCTAGTGCTGATGTTGGCTCTAGACAAGTGGTGTGGTCTGAGCTTAAAGATTTTGGTGAAATCCTGTCATCAAGTAAGTGAACAAATATATTTGATGAGCAGTCATTTAAATACGTAAAATGCTTATATCGTATATTGAAAATTTAATTTGTTATGCATTTTGTGTCAACTTAAATCATTTCAGTGAACATTATGAATGCTTTCAGAAAGTATACGAATCCTCAAATACTGGATAATGATGCAATTTCATTTGTAAATTTTGAAGTATATAGTCCTATTGCGACTTCACAGTTATGCATACAATCAAATGAAATAATTTATAGTAGGTTTCGATTTTGTGGGAGGGCACTGAATTTGTTACAGTCCTATGTTTGTTTTGCCTTATCTTGCATGATAGATACAGTCTTAGTCTTAGAATTTTATTTATTTGTAGATGGTGCTCCTCTTTATGTGCCTCAATCCAAGAATCTACAAAATCAACTATTTATAGACCCTCAGATCTTACTGACCATCGTCCATCACTGGCATACGATATCGCCAAGGTCCGGCCAAGTCACGGACAAGCACATGTTCATGAAGCTGGTGGGCAGCGGCAATATCTCGCATTCAGATCTGGTCAGCATCACCCAGTGTCACAATGTCAGTGTCGACAGACTTATCTCCCTTCTACAAGGATTTGGACTGACATTCCAGTATAAAACGAACAACACCGAGCAGAGACAATATTTTGTGCCTTGCTTCCTCTCCGACCTGATGTCGTCAGAAATTCCGCGATCAGAATCTTTTGAAGGGTGCCTTTATCTCCAGTTTCTAAAACCGTTACATCTGTCCAGTATGATATTTTTCCAAGTTTGTTTCGGATTAGACATGCACAGTGAGACAAGAGACTTGGATTTCCCTGGAGCTAACTGTTGTAAATTCACTTGTATGGGCTCAGACGTGGTGCTTGTTCATCAGAAGCTGTATGACAGAATCCAGATACTAGTAAACAAGTAAGTATTACTTAGTATGACAGACATACTTATAGAATCTAGCACCACTTTGAGTTCCGGATAGAAATATATTAGCCGAGGTTGATCAATCCAACTCGAGACTTAATATTTTTTTATGAGGAACTCAAATGTGGTGCTTGATTATTTTTCTCGCACATTGAAACATTCAAATTCCTCTTTTTTTCACATCAGAGTGACTTAACATCATGCTTTTATATGTGCATGTGAAATAATGTACATCATGATGTCTATGACATCAAAAAGGAACAACCAACAGTGCCTGATGAGGGGTGCCTGATAAATTTCAAGCCCTTGTAAAAGATGGGATCAGCTTATCCCATGTGTGAGAAATGTATATATCATGTTATAGGAGACAATTTGATGCCAGTTCTAAAGACTTTTAAAGATGTGATGTTTTGAGGTTAAGCTTATAAATTGTCCCTAAATGTCTATCACAGTTTTCAAATCTTGCTTGGAGATCTATTGTTGGTTACTTTGAAACTCAAATGCCCTGATTTTTTTACAGACTAAGGGTATTTGGCCAGGACAGCTCAAACTGTGAGAGCATCTGCCAAGAAAAGCAGAAGGTCTCAGGTTTGGATTGCCATGATTACTGGTCTGGCCAACTTCTTTTCCCTTGCCCATTTCATTGATGCTGTGATAGTGACCTAATTAGTATACCACTTTGGGGAAAGCCATGCAGGGTTGCTTTAGAGAAGATATGCCTATAATAGAATAATTAAGAGTATGTTGAAATTAAAAAAAACAACAACTGAAGAATGTGGCAAAGATAGCTCAGATAGTAAGAGTATCTGCCAAGAAAATAGAAGATTTCTTGATCCATGGCATATCTGGCCACTTGTTTTACACTTATTTGTTACATTTTCTCAAACAAGAGGGTGTAGAAGGGGGAGGATGTCACAAAATTGTCAGGGTGGGGTCCAGCTTATCAATCAAAAATACCATGCTTATGATTTATAAATAAAAGTGTTACATGAAACGAGAAAATATTAATTTTGGCATTAGTTCCACATGTTCCATAGGGGGTCCTAACTCCAAACCTATCTTTATACTTGTCATTTCACGTGTACCTGAACCAGTTCATGGTCAGATTCTGACATACATTAACAGGGTCAGAGTGGAAAAGGGACTCCAAGGTGAATTGGTAAAAATCAGCCTTTTGAAAGATAAGCTGAACTTTTAAAACCTAAATAAGATGGTTATAAATTTTATACATAAATTGCACATCAAATAATCATAAACATATATACACAGAGCTCCTAGACTAAAGCTTACACGATGAACTTTGTTTTTGTCAAATTGTAGTGATTTGAATTGTTTACTACTAGATAACATGCTCAAGTGTAGTGTGCAGCCGTCTCCAATACTGAACGTCTGAATAAAAACACTCGAGAGACATCCTGGTTTGTCCTTACTGGGATAGGGAGATCCACTTTAGCATGTCAAGAAATCTAGTGATACATGTTCATCAGTCACAATCCGTCATATCATGTATACATGTGTGTATCTGCGCAGTTAAAGTTATGGCCGTTTGTCTCGATATTTTGTCTCTTTTGTAAAGATTCTAGATGTGCATGTGTAAAAAGTACTATCATATGTACATTTGAATTTAAGTTGTAACAGAAAGAGAATTCTGAAAGATCTTGTTCACCTATTTGTTAATGTCATTATCTGATTATGTTGAGAAAGTTTATACTGAGGTATGAAAGAGATGGTTAGAATGTATATAGCCTTACTCATTTAATGAATTTTATTTTCTCTTTTTAAAATATGTTTTATTAGTATTATGGAGAAGAAGACAGTACTCTTTGACTGAACATGAGAAAAACTCAGATTTTTAGATGATTTGTAAAATTGTACCAAGTTCCTTGACATCATCTTGTCTATTTTACCTCACAATTTGCATAAAGAGTTGAAAAAGTGCAAGGTGACAGGTGTTGTTTATGCTAATGGTCTCGGAAACTGACTTTCTTAAATGTCTTCACCCTATTAGCAGTTATATTCCAGCACATTAATGTACGCATTAAAATCAGGTCACATAAGGACGCAACCAACTAATTGCCCGTCAAAAGCTTTTAAGGAAGTAAAATTTTATCATGATAGTAGATTAAACATGTTACAGATAAGAAAGTAATATTAGCATACTAGTATGGTTAGATATATAATTTAACAGCTGTATGGCCCACCTTATTTGTAGGTATTACACTTGTCAGCTTATTTATGAGAGTTAATTTGGCAATTGAATTGATATTTATCATGTTTATTGATTGAAATGTTACATTTTGACTCGCATTGAATTCTTTGGAAAAAGAAAAGAATTTATGCTTCTATTACTGTCGACATAATCAGAAAACAAAATAATTCACAAAGTTGAGTTCGAGCTATTGGAGTTGTTTTGTCTGTCCAGTCTGTCACATTGTGCATCAATCATATGGGGCACTTAATTTTTTAACCCTGTATGAATTTGAAAATTATTTCACAGAGCATAAGCAGAGCACAAGAAATAGATGTTAAGTGTCATAGCCTTGGATTAAGGTCATATCTTCAGCGTTAATTTGTCACAATCAAGAGGAATGTAAGAACCTAGAGGTATGAAATGGCCTTGAAATCAAGGTCACATCTGCAGGGTAAAGGTCATAGTTTAAAGTGAATGAAAAGAAATGGTGAAAATTTTCAAGGTTCAAACTTTTTAATGCCTGCATGGATTTGAATATTTCACTGAATTCATTATTGTCCAGGATCGACCCAAGTGATTTTTGAATTGATACAGAGTATGATAATTTTTCTGTCGCCTGCGAAGCATAGCAACAGTTAGGGATCACTTTGTCCGTTTTCCCTTTGTCTTTCTGTCACACATGGTGCCACAGCCCATAACTTTTGATTGGGAAGTGATAGGGCTTTGATATTTCACATGTTTATTCCTAGTGACAAGACCTTTCTACACATACCACAATTTGGACTTAATGACCTTGACCTAAATTAGGGCTGTCACGGTTCAGCCTTTAATCGATTCAGTTCAGGAAAATGAACAGCGGTTCTCGTTTTTTTTCGGTGTGGTTTTAGTTTGTGTCGTTTAATTCCATAAAAGAGTGAAATATTATGGTAAGAATTACAAATCAACAAATAATTCTTTTTAATTTTTTCTGCTTTGAAAGCACTTTTCTTCGAGACTTTATCAACATTCAACAAAATAACCAAACTAGAACACGTATAAGACTTCTTCGACTCCACCTGTCAAACAAATAGGTGCACGTTTACAATCAAAAAGTGAAACAACCCATTTCATTGAATGAAATACGACAAAGTACCCAATCACTGTCTATCATACAAAATTGATAAACTACTGATTACCAGATATAACAAAAAAAAAAGAACCGAACAAAAATCGGTAAAGTACGATCCGAATGGAACCAACCAAGCTTGAACCATGGTTAACCGAATTTGCAGTTAGCCATGACAGCCCTAACCTAAATATTTTACCTTCTTTTTAAAAAATTAAGATTGGCTACATCGTGCTAGTGATATGGCTTTGAAATTCCACATGTGTATTCCTTGTGGCTAGACCTTTCTAAACATACCATGATTTTTTACCTTGTGACCTTGACCAAGATATTTGACCTCCTTTCCAAAATGTTAATATTGACTATATCTTTTGATTGGTAAGTGATAGGGCTTTGATATATCATTTGATTGGTAAGTGATAGGGCTATGATATTTCACTTGGGTATTCCTTGTAACAAGACCTTGCTAAGCATACCATAATTTTTTACCTAGTGACCTTGACCTAGATATTTGACCTACTTTTCAGGGAAATTAAGACTAGCTTAATCTTTCGATTAATAAGTGATGCAGCATTAATTTTTCTCACATGTATTTCTTGTGATGAGACCTTTGTGTTGTTACCAAAATTTTCTATGTAGTGACCTTGATGATTGACCCTCTTTTCTCAAAATTTGAGATTGCCAATATCTTTTAATTAGTAAGTAAGAGGTCTGATATTTCACTTGTGAATTTCATTTGACAAGACTTTCCTACTGATAACAATAATTTTGAATCAAGTGACCTTGACCTACAAATTACATGTAGATCCACTTTTTAAAAGCAAGCCGCTTTGCAGGCAACACAAGCATTCCTTGGATTGTTTTTGTTTAATAAAACGTACTGCATGTTGGGGATATTTAAGAACCTTCTCTAGTTTGTTCTTGATATATAATGTACGCAATGAAAATGAAAGACAAGACAATGTTATATTTTATAAAAGAATATTCCAAAAATATCAGGTAAGTGATTGAATCGATAATTTTAATTAAAAGAAGAGACAAGTATCCTGTATGTGTGTATTATAACTTATGGTACACATTTTATATACTGGTACATGTGTCCTTTTACAGACGCAGTGGACGAATGGATAAGTTGTACCAGTTGTTACATGCACTGTTACCAGAGATCCTTGGAGCTGAGATACGCTACACCCTGGGTCCTGCCTGTCCTTTACAGTCCTTAGACAAGTGTAGGGTGAGCCACTCCCAGCGTAATGCAGGGGACGTACACGTGATAGACTTGGCTGAGGGAGCACCGTACATGTGTGGGCAGGAAAAATTCGACAATAACAAGAATATCAGGATGTGGGTGTCAAAGGTACGAGAAATTTATCATAAAAGGATCAAAGATTTATATTTATGTAAGTTGTAAAGGAAATAGAAACTTGAAATTTTTATATAGATTTAAAATGGTTTTTCCATGAATCATAATGATCCTTCATGGGTCTTTTTTTTTTTGTTCAAAATAATTTCCTGTTTTTGCTGCTTTTTGACGTAGTCATTATGTCATTATATACCATCATTTCTCAGAATTTTCACCAGTTTGCTTCAAATTTTAAATTGTTCTACCCACGAAAAATTCACTAGGAAGTAAATCTGTGTGTAGGAAGCAAAGGAACCATAAACTGCTGGCATTTATTGCAATAGAAATTTAACATTGTGATTTGTAGATGGTCAATTCCATTCAGATTACAATTAATCATAGTAGTAATACATGTAGTTGGTCAACTTGCAAATTTTTTCCGCTTAAAGGCATGGAGATTCAGCTTACATATAATCATATTAATAATACATGTAGTTGGTCAACCTGCAAATTTTTCCGCATCCCAATTCTTCAAACGCAGTCTAGTCTAGTGCGAATATGCCGCTTATGCAACCCAGCACTTTATGAAAGAAGAAGAAAAAACCCTTTTAAAAGCAATGAAATTATGTGCAAAGTCACACTACTCCATATTGGGAAATGATTCACAAATTGTATGTGCCATAACATAGATGTTCCGAGAGTAAGTTTTTAAAAAAAGTGTACATTAATTTATGTTAAGCACGAAGCTTGCATATTCCATGTTGTCTAACAAAAATATCCAGTTTTGTTTTTGATCCATCAGAATAATTTCTTCCCCTCCAGTGTTTCTTAAAAATATATCAAGTTTTGTCTGTAAAAAAGAAATGAAGTTTTTTTTTTCTTTTGTAAGAATGATTTAGGGAGTGCTTATCTTGTCCAAACATTCTGTAGTAAAGGGATTTCCAGTGGAATATGGAATTTCCATTTTTTGTTTCCTCAAACATATGCTCGCTATTGTAACTTTGCTAAGTTAGTAAACATATTTTATCTTTTATTCACAAACGTGAAAACTAATTTGATGTCTATTAAAAAGATTAATATATCTCTATGGTTAATGCTTTCAGCATATCAGCCAACCTGTGGTTCAGCAAGTGCCAAAGAACAAAGAGACTGAGTCCAATAAAAGTTTGATATCGGAAGAGGCACCTCGGCTCCAAATGTACATCATAGATTTACCTTACACTCTGTTTGAGCAAGTGTTCAGATATCTACAAATAAACGGAGGAAGGGACTGGAAACAATTAGCCGGTATAAACTTTCATTACTTAAAAAACTCACTATAGGAATATTAGAATCTATTACCACTTTGTACAACTATAGGGATTTGTCCCACCAAAATGTCAAAGATTTGTAGTCCATGACAAGGCTTGCTGAGATGTGGACACTGCAAATCTTTGATACAAGGATGGGATTTCTCTGTCCCTTCACAAGCTGGTACTTTAAACTGTGGTAATGGTACTGGTTATTTTTACTTGGGGGGAAATTTTGCAATTGCGTATAACATCAAGACACTATGTTTGGGGGAAATATTCACTATTAAAGTGTTTTGTTTTTGTAAAAATACAGCAGTTATTTTTGCGCAGGTGAAATTTTTGCAAAATACACAAAAAATACCCCGATGCGAAAATTTTCACTTTTACAATAGTTAATTAATTTTGAAAATGGCAAATGAAGATTGAAACTCAGCAAAATCTTATTATATAATAAATATAAATATATATGTATAATTATTCATGAAAATGTATAGTTTCCCACTCCCCTAGCCTATAATATAAACAATAGCAGACATAATTTATTTTCCTCTCATTATTTCGCTTCACAAATCGCCAGAAACCTTGAATTTTACCTTGATAATTCCGCACTTGAATTTGCTGGAACGTCTTTGTGGTTTTGTTTCATATTTCATTAATCTGAGTATGTGACTTATGATTCTGACTTTACTATCATTGAGGTATATTATCCTGTTCCATATGATAACGTACACATTACAAATATCTTGTATCCCTTTAATACAAAGACCATGTAGACCATATAGTGCAAACTCTTCGTTTTGCAGGGAATCTTGGATTCACGACAGAACATATCCTGTTATTTGAGCAGAAGCCCGATCCTGCCAAGGAGCTCCTTATTACGCTCAACCAGCAACGTAGACTGACGATCGGTAAACTGATTGAGGAACTCTCTGAAATGGAACGTTTTGACATTGTAGAGAAACTGAATGAATGGCTTGCTACTACATAGCATTTTTCCATTGAGATATTTACTAGAAATGGCATTAGAAACATTTGATTGTAAATTATTCACTTAATTTGAGCATGTTGAGCTGTATATGAGTGGTCAGTTCAAAACTGGAAATTGAATTAGCCATAAGTATATTTTTACCTGTGATATTCAAATGTCAATGCAATTTAAACATTCATTCTGTAGATTATAGTGAGATAAAGAAATACACCTATTCCCATATTTTTAATGAGTGTAGAATGTCCAAGTTGACATCTTTCGGCCTTTCTTTTTCATCTCAATATTAAAGGATAAAGCTGATATTGTATTGTGGTGTAGCAGTGAAAAAGACACCAAAAAACTTTGTAACTCAGACAATTATAGCTCAGTTTTGTAATCCATTGCATACTTTGGCAAGTTGACTATTAGAAAACTACATATACCAAAACTGTAATAGGAATTACAGGGAATATATGATATCACATCAAAATACATCAACTATTATGTTTGCAGCAAATTTGAAATTTCATTGCTTTTCTCTTGCTTGAATGGTGAACCAGTCTCTCCAAATTTATCCTGATGAGGCAAAATTAATACTGCAATTGTTACAATCTTGATGCCATCCAAAATAAATATTTACTGAAAACTTTACCAAAAACTTTAAAAAAAACATTACTAGAATTTTTTTGTTGAAATATCCCGAATGAAGTTTTTCTTTGCAGATTTTGTTGAAAACATTCCCTCAAAGTGGTTCGTGAAATTTTATTTAAACATTCCCTTAAAGTTGTTCTTGAAACTTTGCTATGAACATTCCCTGATAGTGGATGATTTAAAGATGGCATATACCAAGTGGCTGACAAAATTTTTACCAAATGTTTTTATGTCACCTGCAACACAAGAGCGACATTTAGGGATCACTTGAATTGTCCAGCGTCCGTCTGTCTGGTAGTCGCACTTTCACATATCTGGCTATAGCTTACTCCATATGACGGCCGTCAAGCGAAAACCACCCTTAAGTGAAAAATATGGCAATTTTATTTTTCAACGAATTACAATAGTACATTTCATTCTGAACAAAATGATATATGATATGTATGTATATGATACAAATAAATGCAGTAAAGCTTCTTTGAAATCTTTGGCATGATGTTACGCGACAAGCCAAAGAAACGTTACGCGCAAAGAATCTGACGATGTCAAAGTTTATGGCACGACGTCCTCATACTTCAGTGTGTATATCAGGTACAGATATGTATATATATCAAGATGAACATTATTCAGTACTTTAACATCTATTTCTGTTGATGATATATTGACCTTCTCAAGAAATACCAGAAATTGAATACTTTGATGTAGATACATTGTACTTGGATCTCGCATCATAACGTCTTGCTATAATACAATGGCCTATTCACAGTTTTTGATACCCGTGCTTCGGCAATATAATCAAGATTAGAAAATGTTATTTCGCATAAGAAATGTTGAACAACACAAAGAATACCGGATCTAGATGCTGCTTTTTAGCTTCAGCAGCGACGATTCGCCGGAATCCTGCATCTAAGTAACTTTTATAAAATTTCCGGGAAAATGATTATTCTTGCCTTTATCTTTTCATATATTCTATCCAAATAATACTTTAAAATAGATGTAATCTCACAACAGTTATATTCGGTCTCTCTATATATTTTTTTCTATCAATTTCAATTTGTTTAAAACGAAACTTTCGAATAAATAAAATTATGATCGCTGAGCGATATAAGTCCGCTACTGGCATTATTATATGTCCTGCAACTCTGCCTAGAGCTCTTAAATTTAACATGAATTTAAACTTACTATTCATGCAGCTCACTTCAGAAATAAGAAAATTGCAGAGGTTTTATCAAGGGGCATAACTTCTCGGAAAATAGGTTAAGCGTGAAGAAAGTCAAAATTGCTCTGCAAGTATCCATTACTAAGCTGCTTATCAAATTTCATCTAAATATCTCAATTTGTTTCCGGAAAAAGTCACGAAAACTGACAAAAACTGAATTTTGCAAGTCATCAAGGGGCATAACTCATCGGAAAAAAGATCAAGCGTGACGAAAGTCCAACTTGCTCTGTAACTATCGAAGACTGAGCTGTGTATCAAATTTCACGTGAATATCTCTATTTGTAGCAGAAAAAAGTCCGCAAACTATAAATAGGACTGACGGACAGACAGAGAGGAAACTAAGATTTCCCTTCGGCTTTGCCGGTAGGGGACTAAATATAACTTTAAAAACAGTATCGAACATTCATCATACGTAACTTCTTGTTATAAATACGGAAGATTTGCATATTTGCTTGTCATGATATTTTTTCCATCTTCACCATTTTGCATTGTTGTTCATTTCAACAGAAAACGACACTAGGATCTAGAATTTTTCCCAAAGTTGGGAGGGGTCCATCAGGGGAGCAGCGTATGATTTTGAAAACAATAATTTCAAATTGATGAAAATAAGATAATCAGGTTGGCTAAATCCAGGGTAGCCTGACCTCTTAACCCCCAGTACCTTCTCTAGATCTGCGCTGGAATTTTTATTTTCTCCTTTCTTTTAATTTATTACTTCCTTAATTATCACATGTATCCACTGCACACAGAATCAATTGAGGTCGTCATTAAGATGCCCAACCTTCAGTGTTTTGTTTATTTCTGTCCTGAGTCACTTTTTTTTTATCTCAAAACATTTTCACATTCCCTCCATATACGAAAAGTTCAAAAGTGTCTCCATAACCTAATATTTCAAGGTCATTCTTTTCCATTTATCAATAATTGCATTTTTATTTCTCATAATGTTTATGCCAAAATTTATTAAATTCATATTTTTATTTTGTAAGTAAGGAATTAATAAAAGAATTTTGTGTGGAGTAGTTCTCTGCATTATTTCATTTAATTGTTACACTTTTAGTTGATGGGTCTTCAATTTCTATTTTAGGAAGGGGTATGCGGATTTGTATGTTTTAACATTTTCCGTGTGAAGTGCACTAAGTGGGAGAAAATCCAAATCATATCATTATGGTTATTTTTCATATCTTAATTTTATGTCAATTATTAATATACCCCCCCCCCCCCTAAAAATATACATAGAAAGGAAGAAAAACATCGCAGCTACAAAAATTATCGTTGGCGACAATTGAATATCCACATGCATAGTCGGTATTATAGAGGTCGCCACTTGATGTGGCCTCATTTTTCACGAACATTAGAAACATTGAGACTTGTTTTAAAGTAATAAAAAGTACGAGTTAAAAAAATCCCTACATATATCTATGCAATAACAGAAAAAAAAGTATTTTCATTGCATATACCTGACCTCCTTAAGCATGTTAAGCCCCCACCTAGATTCGCGCCTGTAATGTAAAGTATACTATAAATCTAAATTTTTATTTTGATGCCTCCATTTGTTTATTGCTTCAACCGCTTAATATAATCATTTGTAGAAGATGACGCCTCTATCAATTCTGAAGACATGATACGGATTTTAAGTTTTTTACTGCTATATGTTCATTTATTTCTCATTCTAGTATCTTGCTAACTCTCTATTCTAATCAAAACGCTTTGTTTTTTTCCTTCTGTGAACGAAAGATAAAATTTGTGAAAATCAGTCTTTAAGAGGATATTTATGAGACTGATAACCGCTCTACCATACTTCTTTGAAAACTTAATACTATAAATTGCGAATCAAATATATCCTAGGCCGTTTCGGACCTGCGACTTATAATTGATGTTTTAAAGTACTAGAAGATGAAAAAAAAAAGAAGAAGAGGAAATGTGAAAACATACGTCTCTCTCTTTCTCTCTAAAAGTTTAACTGAAAATGTTTTTTCCATAAGCGCTTACGGGTCCAGTTTGTTGCATGGTCACGCTGATTGAAATAAAAAAAAAAGAGAGAAAAGAAATCCTTGTTTTATAACTTGATTTTTAGAAAAGGATTTCATAAAATACTTTTTAAAAAGTCAAAATAGTAACATACTCTATATAGCATGCTGTGGCACAGGCTTTAATGATGACGTTGACGTCCGCGTGATTGAAAAGTTATCGCAACACGTAACGCGAAAAATACGCGAAATGTTGACGTCGTCTTTACAGTCCGATTACTCTTTTTGACGTCATAGACAGATAAGGGTGGTTTTCGCTTGACGACCGTCATATACATCAGACATCTTTCAAACTTGCAGGGATGGTAATGCATGATGAGACTCAGCACCCAATAAAGGTCAAGATCACCTTCAAGGTCAAGGTCACATACTTAGGGTCAAACATTCAAAAGGGGATATTCATGTTCTTGAACAGTGCTATTTTTATAAAATAATGAAATGATGCCAATCGAATCTGCTCAGCTTTGAGTAGCATTTGCATACATGTAAGACTGAAAAATGATTTTTGTTACCATGATTTTAACATGTTATGTATAAATATGTTTTGTATGTAAGAATGTGCTTTGTTTGTATGATGTGAAACACATGCAATTGTTTATTTAAACATTGTTTCTGATCAAAACGTGTACATGTATCATAGTTCTTTTGTAATTTGGGTTTTTGTGAGGCTTGCAAAGCATTGCAACCCTTCGGGATAATTTTTTCAGTTGTCTTGTCCATCCGTCTGTCTGTTTGTCACACCCCTTAAGAATCCTGATATAAATATCACTATGTTTTGCAGATAGCACATGCATTCTTTAGAATGCTGCCTTTCTACTTTGTTTCTCATTTGTTCATGCACATTCATACGTGTATTTGCCTATCTATTCTTATTTTTATTTCACTTTGCTGGCATGTTTGTACCCACCTTTTTTTTAGTTCACCTGAGCTCATAGCATGCTTCTGTCATCCATCTTCTTCACATTTTCGACTTCTCCTCTGCAACTGCTGCACAGAATTTCACAAAACCTTACAGTTCAGTTCAGTTTATTTATTCTTAGAACATACATTCTATCGAAAAAATACAGGAAGCAAATACTCAAAGTTCACTACCAAGTTTGTATTTTTCGTGTTGATTGGTCAACAAATATGACAAGGCTCTGATTGGCTGAGGCATTTTCGACTTCTTTGCAACCACTGTACAGAACTTAACGAAACCTTAAAGGGTGCAAATATTCAAGGTCTTCTACCAAATTGTGTAATTCCTGCCCATCAGTAAAAAAATATGGCTGCCGAGGGCTCTGATTGACCGTTGCATTTTCAACTCCTCTTCTGCAACTGCTGCACAGAATATCATGTCTGCAACTCCTGTGATTGATGTGGCCCCTTTGGGCGTCTTGTATATTGATACAGATCTAATTTCTCTCAGTAGTATTATTCTAATTCATTGTAAGTACATGTATTTGTACAAGATAATGAACGATAGAAAATGCCTCTTCATAAAGATTGGATTGATATTCAAAATGTTTAAGTTTTGATCTTGAAAGCTATTTGATCTTTCCAAACATAAGACTGAGATATTCTTTTAAATCTTGACATACATGTTTATGTTTATTTCTAAAGTGAGTTATGTTTTTGATCAGTGCTGAATTTTGCACTGAGATACATTTGCTCCATAATATTCTGTGATAAGGAAACCAGATCTTTACTATGATGCACAGTATATTGCTATGTTCAGACATTAAAAAAAATACTGTATATTGGGTACTTCTGGCGCAATGGAAATTTTGGCTTTGTTGGCGAATGCAATGAAATTGTCAAATTTTAAGATGCCAAATTTTCCATTAATTCATTTGAGTTGAATTTATTTTCGGCTAGAGATTCGCCACGGTATAAAATATGGCCTGTTTTCGTATATACATATACATTGTATTCACCCATGCTGACCACATTGTAATTTAACTTGACAAGAAACGCTTACCTGTTTTAAAAAAAGGGCCAGTATACAGGCTTTCTACTGTTCCTACTATTTCCTAGTTTTTCCTACTTTTTTATTTTGATCCTATTTTTTCCTACTTTTTCTTCAAAACCTCCTACTATTCCTACTTTTTCATCTCAAAAGTAAAAAATTACTTGCTTCACTTGTCATCAACATCTGATTCAAAGTTTTTAAAAATTTTGGGCTCGCTTTGCTCGCCCTTCAGTATATTTTACATGAAATATCAATCTGTCCTTATTTCTGTCTGTGATTTCCTCAAAGATGAATACTACAATCATTGCTTACTGTGATTTGTGTGTCATACTTACTGAAAATTGTCGCTAAAAGTGATGGAAAATTTCCTACTTTTACCCTATTAATTCCTACATTTTCCTATTTTTCTCCTACTTTTTTTCATTGACTACTCCTACTTTTTTCCTACTTTTTCATCAAGGTAGAGTAGAAAGCCTGAGTATACTAACTTGCTTTCAAACATTGTCTCTTATTTTTATGAATATAGTAATTAAAATGTTTTTACATAAGTTTCCAGTAAATATACGTTTATGCGGTCCTAAAAAAGTTGACTTAAGATACGGCCATGGATTTGAACATTATAATTTTGGCAGATTTTTTTAATCCGTCAATTTCAAAATCGTCAACATTTCATATACCAATTTGGATAAAATTCGAAAAAATTTCCAGACACCAAAATTACCTGGTATAGTCGGTAGTAACACAAAGATCTTACAGATGTGGATAAAACCGATACAGATGTGGTTAAAACTGATACAGATGTGGATAAAACTGATACAGATGTTCTATAGAGGATACTGTCAACAATATTTTATTTGCACTGTTTTCATTTCTTAAATCTGATTGCAAGTACTGATTTGTTGCATTTTATATTGGCAAGATAACTGTTCATGTAATATGAATATATGACAGGGTCACAGTCTTGTATACATTTGCAAGTTGACCATATTCTTGTACATGTTGTTAATGCTGCAGAAATGAAATGCATGCAAATAAAAGACAGTCAGTATTAAATACATGTATTTAAATCTTTATTAGAAACAAAAGCACATGTACGTGTATGTATCCATCTAGATTTTCTGTATACATATACATTTATTTGAGTGATCTGTAGACAAATTTTAATATGACTTTATGGCATTGTAGACTTTGAAGTCATTATGTAAAATTATGTGAAGAAGAATAATCGTTCTATGAAGAAAAAAATTTTTCATGTAATTTGAACACATTTACAGCTGAGTGAGATGCATTGAGTTCATTAAGCATTTTTTTCACTGGTATGTATCAAAAAACTTAATACCGGTAAGATACATGTATATACTACTAAACTGTATGCCGATTTTTGTGAATGCTTTTCTCTAAAGGTGTTATTCAAGAGTCGATTGGTCCTATATCTAAACAGTTCAGTTCAATTGAATTGAAATCCTAAAGAAAGTTCCTGCATTAAAAAGGTTCAATTGAATTGAAACTGAATTAAAACCCCAAGTTTTTTGTTCTTCTCTCATTGTTATTGAGTCTTTGCGGAATACAGAGTTATTTCCCCTTATAGAGGGTATCTGACGTAAAACCATTGTGACGTCATGAAAATGGTATGGTAATGTCGATTTTACATGGTCATTTCCCAGATTTTTAGGACTGTTTCCATAGAATTTGATGACGTCACAATCAGTCTACGTCAAATACCATCTCAAATGGGAAGTAACTCTGGTTTTCGAAAATAGCGAATATAGCGCTCACCGACTTAATGTCTTGATGCTCACTGATGGATATAACTCTTGTTAAGTAAAAAGTTGACCAAGTAACATCTTATCATAGTCCATGTGTACTAAATCAATCAAATTAAAAACAAATTCTAATGTGATGCACTATAAATGACATTGCTTATCATATTTTTGTTCAACATTCCATAAACCACATGAAATGTATTTATGTGTTACAAAGGGTAATTAATTTTTTTACCAAGCAAATAATTATGTATTTTCTGAGAAAGAATATTGGTGTCATTAATGAATAAAGCCCTCTATGTAGAATTACTGTATTCTGTCATTTTGTAATCCATACAATCAAAATTTTGGGGAGTACTGGTTTGTGTAAGAATCCCCGTCTGTCTGTCTGTCTGTCCTGTGTGTCTGTCCTGTCCATCCATCCGTCCTGTGTGTATGTCTGTCCTGTGTGTCTGTCCATCCATCTGTCTGACCTGTGTGTCTGTCTGTCTGGGTAATAAAATTTTTAATCTCTTCATGAATTTGAATAGTGTTTCACAAACTGTTAACCATGTCCCAAGGTTATCTTACTGATTTGTGAATTTCACTAAACCTTAAAGGAAGCAATAGTACTCAAGGTCCTCTACCAAGTTTGTGTTTTTCATGCCGATCGGTCAACAAATATGGCCACTGAGGGTTCTGATTGGCTGGCGCATTTTTGACTTCTCCTCTGCAATTGCTGGTCAAGGTAACAGTTTGACAAAAAGGTCATGGATTTGTTGCACTTAAGATTCATGAATTTAAAAAAAAATATTTCACAGAATTTTTGTCCAGCATACCAATTTTGTTTCACGACTTGATGGAAGTAAAGGTCATTATCTGCAAGGTCAAGATCACTATGAAAAATATAAAATAGAAATTACAACACCAAACTGTTTACCTTTTTTATAGAATTAAAAATTACAATAAAGTTGTTCCCAAGTCAAAGGGAAACAATCTTGCTAATGAGCCATGATTTTCATGAATTTGATACTTCAAAGAAATGTTGTCCAGGGGCAAAGAATGTGCCATTACCTTGAAGCATGCAAGCTCATATAGATCTACATTTACAAAGTCAACATAAGAAAGAAAGCTGGAATAGGACTAAGTTGCAGCACTCACAGAATGACACTGAATCACCCAAATGAAAAACACAGAGAAGACGAGTACAAAATACACCAAAAGGACAGACAGATTGAACACTAAACATCAAAGACAACATCAAATGACTACACATAAGCCAGGCGGACCAATAAGTAACCAGTGTCGACTTAGGACAGTATTATCCGGATTTTGTGCGTACGACCCACCCACTTGTGGTCTCATAGATAGCGAGTCTGAATCGACCAGACGCTTTACTCCAACTGGGAGAGGATGCAATATATTGAAATCCAAGATCAAGGATCAAAGGTCAAAGTCACTGTGGACTAATTACCTTAGTACATATTAATTAATGCCCGTTTGTGTGGGTACTATTCTATCATAGCGTTTTTTTTTTGGAAGAAATAGAGACAAAGTATCAGAGAGGGCGCTATTTATCCTCCAAAAGCAACAACTATGAAAGAACAGTACCCATGCAAACAATCACTTGACCTTGATAGCATTTTAAATATTCAGAAAACAGGCCTATACGGAATATAAGTAAACAGGGGTGATCCAGAACCCCTACTTCCGGGGGGACACGTACAATTTTTGATGGGAATCACTTACGACGCTGGAGTGGGGGAGGGTAATATGGGACGGGGTTTTCCCCTTCCATTGGTGGGGATTCGAGACAATTTTGTAAAAAATAAAACAATTTGGTGACATCTGAAGACATGAACTGAATTTAGAAGGGATTAGGCGCGCATGATTCAGTCAGTGCCAGTAACGATGATTAGAATATTTAGCTCTACTGGTCAAAGTTGGGCTTATGCAATCGCCTTGTGTCTGGCGTCCGGCCGTCTGTTTGTCCATCCGTTAATCTGTTCTTGTGAGCGCAAATCCTCTGAATCTGTGAATAGTACAAAATAAATTGCATTATAATGGGCCTGTGGTCAAGTTGTGCACCTGATATTTTGTTTGAGCCCCTGACCCCCAGGGTCTTGGAAAATGGGTGTGGTCATTTTCTCTTATAAAACTCTATGTAATCTTGTGAGCACCAATACTCAGAAAGTATAATTGATAGAAAGATAATTCTTTAAGCATTATTCTCAGTCTGTGGTCTAGTTGTGCACCTGATATTTTGTTTGAGCCCCTGGCCCCCAGGGTCTTGGAAAATGGGTGTGGTCATTTTCTCTTATAAAACTCTATGTAATCTTGTGAGCACCAATACTCAGAAAGTATAATTGATAGAAAGATAATTCTTTAAGCATTATTCTCAGTCTGTGGTCTAGTTGAGCACCTGATATCTTGTTTGAGCCCCTGGCCCCCAGGGTCTTAGAAAATGGATGTGGTTATTTTCTCCCATATAACTCTATATGTAATCTTGTGAGCACAATTCTCAGAAAGTATAATAGATAGAAATATAATTCGTTTAGCATTATTCTTAGTCTGTGGTTTAGATGTGCACTTGATATTTTGTTTGAGCCCCTGAACCCCAGGGTCTTGAAAAATAGGTGTGGTCATTTTATCCTAATTTTTAAGCGAATAGCTTGAAGAGATCACTTGATTTTTTCACGCTTGAGTGCCCTGATTCTGTATAATTTGTAGCACGAACCAATCAAATCACAGGAATTCAACATCGTGTGACGTATGAAGTCTTCTTCCGGATAAAGTGAAGGGTCGCTGTTGCTTCTATGTATAAACAATGTAACTCTGTTTACTTTAGAATCAAGCTGTCGTGTTACTTAAATTGTATTATTGTCCTAAAGCCGGACACACTAGGGATGTTTTTACTTCCGAACATACTCCGAAGAGGTAGCATATACGGGCAATCATCCAGTCCCAATGACAGCAAGCAAGCTGTCGACGGAAACGGCCGACTGCAAACGAAGATAACGTGATGCTATTTTCTTATTGGAGGATCTTACTCATGGTGTTCCGAGACCGACTTTTAGAACAAAACAGTTTGATATCTGTTTCGGTGCTTCAGTCGTACGATTTTTTTTATTTGTATATGGACATATTTCATCTCTTTTATTTCTTTTTCTTACAATTCGCTCGTTTGCTTCCTCATTTTATTTCGCCCGGTCCCGCATCTAACTTATTAAGTCCTGCTTTTAGAGCTTCGTTTGACGCGCTAATCAATATGCAGGAATGTTCCATTCATTAATTACTTCGTCAACTATAACTGAAACAGAGTAACCCTCCCCCTTCCGTGAAAGAGATTGGTTCCTTGACACCTAAAAGGATTGCTGAAGCCGAACAAGCTTTTTTTTTAAGCTAATACTTGTACATAAAAATGTACATGCGTGGCCGGATCATTGGCTGGGAAGGGGCCAAAGCAGTACGGGTATTTTTATGTTTCATAACTAATTTTAAGTAGCTGTACAGATTCAATCCTCCTTTTCTGTTGGACCGAAACTACAATTCATCATATACGAATTTTTACGGGAGAGGTCATAACTGTTTACCGTTTTAGAAAATCCAACGTTAAAAAAGAATTAGAGAAAAATTCTTCGTTCATGACACCGTATCATTTTCATTTTCTAAAACTGTAAAAAAAAAATCTTTCTCAAATAAATCCTTGCAATGAGTAAACATTATTATTTTTAAGTGGTGAAAATTACGACTACCCCCACTACGTGCATATGCGTACAGTTTTAAAATTTACATTTATTTACTAAACTTCGCGCCCATTTCTAGGAAATGAGGTATTCCTATACAGATTCTTTTTCAGGTTTTAGATTTGAAATGAAAAAAGAATGTTGGCGTGTTAGACATTATCAAGGACGTACAAATTTAATGAAAATATATAGAACTTGAAAATGCATTTGAATCTTTTTAGAAATTAAACGCAATACACTGCCGGTATACAATCTCTCTCTCTCTCTCTCTCTCTCTCTCTCTCTCTCTCTCATACGGCTGTCTTCATGATCTGCCAGTCCAGGGTGTATATACTTCTTTAATTGACGAATCCACTTCTGTATTAAACGAGAAATCCTGATAACACTAAAGAACTAAATAATGAAAAATGCTAGTTCGAGGACTGTCATCTTTTTTAAAATTCTAATGACATCCTTATGGATTTGCTTTCAGTATTATTGTATACAAAATGTATTTGCATAAACTTATCTACGACGGAAAGTTTGATGACATACATAATAAATGATACATATAGTGATATCTAAGGTCCGTGTACTAAACCACAATTCAATTTTCCATTTCGGAAACATTAATGAAAAATGGAAAATTGAATCAATTTTTCATTTTTCATTTTCAATTTAGTAAATGAAAAAAGGAAAATTGAATCAATTTTCAATTTTTCATTTTAAGATTTCAAATTGAAAAACGAAAATGGAAAATGGACTCAAATACGCTGCATTAAACCACAATTCAATTTTCCATTGCAAAAGTAAAAAACGAAAATGGAAAATTGAACCCATTTTCAATTTTCATTTTGAAAATGAAAAATTGATTCAATTTTTCATTTTTCATTTTAAAAATGAAAATTGAAAATTAAAAATGGGTTCAATTTTCAATTTTCCTTTTTAAAATTTTATTTTCCTAATGAAAAATGGAAAATGGACTGTAATAGGCTGTACTAAACCACAATTCAATTGTCCTTTTCAAAATCCGTAATGGAAAATGAAAAATTGAGTCAATTTTCCATTTTCACACTCCGCCCACTAATGCAAAAATGAAAAATGAAAAATTGAATCCATTTTCAATTTTTCATTTTTCATTTTCGATTTAACGACACACGACCTGCACACCCCTATCACTATAATCCAGAGCTCCAGCTATTAGCCAATGAGAGCGCTCGTTTCAAACGTAAACAAAAGTCTCTATCGGCAGCTTGCCCTTTCTCTCGCTTCGCAAATAAACAGTTGTAGTTGTGGAAATAACATTTTATATGTTTTTAAATTAATTTTATGAAATATGTTATCTTAGACACATAAATTTATGCAGCTCTCTCGTATTTTTATAACAAAGCTATATGACAAGGCAATGCGATTGTAGCCGTTTCACTATTTCTTATATTTAAATTACCAGTCATCGCTTTACTGATATATCTCTCGATAACATTGTATTAATCCATTCATATTCTATTTTTAAATCTACCTTTAATTTACTAAAGCATATCGTTTGTCTCATTGGCTTTCCTCTTTCGGCAATTAATTATCACGTGACTTTTATTATAAATTAGAATGTTCCCTTGAAATCAGCGGTAGCTTCTACCCATTTTTCCTACTGACCACTTTGGTTCATTTCCAGTCGTAAGTAATAGGATATACATCACATTCTCTTCATTTCGCACCATCTCATTCATTGTCTAACAATATCGCACTATTTTTCATTATATTTCACCTCATAAAATGTTTAATAAATCATGAACATAAAACAAGCCTCATCATTTCAAAACTAAGGCACGGTCCATTTGATATTCTGGGGGGGGGGGGGGGGGGGGGGGGCTTGGTTTTTTTCGAAAAAAATAATTTTGCTCTCAATTTTGATGAAAAAAATAAATTTGCTTATGGTGTGACAGAAAAAAAATAATCTTGCTCTTACAAATAATCTGAATTTGAAGAATTACCATAAAATTTTGCTAAAATTCTTGAAAATTTTCCGGCTCGCTTCACTCGCCGCAGTTCTCAAATTATATAAAATTTTTTGCCTCGCTTCGCTCGGCATAGTTTTCTATCAAAACATTATTTACAGATAGCATTTTTTAAAGTTCAGATATATGAAGATATCAAAAGTTATACATGTATGTGAATGAAAAAGGGCTTCCTTAAAAGCTTAAATATATTACCAAATTATCAATATTTATGTATTGCTATTAATACATGTTGCATGTATCCCATAGAGTCATGTTCTTGTAAGCTTAGAAGAAGAACTTCAGTTATTCACCAATTTACAATTCTTAGCAACATTTAAAAAAATTGTCTAGGAGACCTTCCCCTCAGACCCTCTTATACATGTTATATACATGTATCTTATATAAAATATTGAGAATTGTATTGTAAAAATCTTTTATCTCTCTGTTTAAAAGTGAATTGAATACTTGCATACAAATAAACTAATTTATTAATGTTTAGAGTTTTGAGTAAAAATATTAATGATTTTTATTGATAAAACACAAACATTCTTAATATGCGCATCACTTTGTTAAAAAAATTTCCTTGCTCCAACTTTGCCAGAAAAAAATAATTTTGCCCCGGTCCGGGGCGAAAAAAATAATCTTGCTCCGACAAAAAACCCAAGCCCCCCCCCCCCTGAATATCAAATGGACCATGCCTAAGTACAAAAGGAACCTGGATACGTAACCATATGCGATCTACCACTTGTCCGGTTACACGATAAAGGATCATGGACTTTAAAGTTTCCTTGTGTTATCGCCTTATTTCGAGTGAATCTAACAGAATTGTGCTTTTTTGCATAAAAAGAACTATGGACATTAACTATTATGAATTATACAGAAATCCCTTTTTATCCATCCATAACCCGGTTGACGTCTATGTTGTCGAGAGGTTATTCTACTGCCATCGCTGTATATTCGGTCATACTTTGGATGTTGTACACTATCAGGAGTGGATCCAGAGTGGAAAGCGGGAGAGTGGGGTGTTGCATCGGCCCAAAGGGTCGATCCGAGGCACGAAATGCCCAGTGTAGGAGGGTACGGGAGGTAGAAGTCCGGGGGGGGGGGGGGTCCCCGGGAAGTAAAATAAAAAAATAGAATATAATTGTGCAATCTGAAGCATATTTTCTCCTTATTATCTCGAACATCAGGACCATTTTAGGAATACCAGTTCCAATTAGTAGGGAGAGCCTGGGTTTATCTCGATCTTTTTTTTTTCAGATTATTTGTACTTTAATACTTATTGTTTATTTGTCCCCGCAGTTACAGTGTTACATGAACATAAAATTAGAATATTAGTATGATATGGAGTAAAATTTGTTTCCTTCATTTTTGTTTGTTTGTTTGTTTTTACATAATTTCCAAGTCCAATGTTTAAATATACCCCCATCATTATATGGCGGTAATATAATAAATGTACATTTCTATGTTTTAAACAAAATTTGAAGACAAAAAATCCTTCTATAAGCATAAAAGCGTGAAGGTTCCTATCCCCGTACCATTTATATGTTTTGTAAATCATTTGACATGTTCATATAGTTGTTAATTTTCCGATAAAATGTAGAAAATGAATTGAAAGATATGATAACTAGTTGGTTCGGGCATAAAATGAAAAGAAAACCCCCTGCGCGATGTACAATACAAAACTTTGCAATAAATATTGTTTGTACGAACAAATTTAGAACCTAAAAAAATTGGATTTACAACCTCCATAAATTCTCAAATAAGGTATCGATATATGATTGAATACATATAAAAAAAAATTTCTAATTGATGAATTCTGCTGAACATTAAGCACTTTCTACTGATGCGTTAGCAGTTTTTTTTTTCGATTGCTGATGTTACCGAAATAAAAATAAAACATAGGGGGTTCCCATAGGGGGGGGTGCCTATGGGGGGTCCCATGGGGATTCCCCCCACACCCACCCCCTTAATCCGTCCTTGCATGTACTGTTGAAACTTAAGTGGTGGATAGATGTTGATTTCTAGCATCTATAGATAGTAAAAAAGATTTTTTAAAATGCCTCGGATTACACCATTTTGTCATAAAAATCCGAAAATTTCGCGTACGATTTTAGATTTTTTTGTGTGTCTATTTGTTCATTTATTTCCAAGATATACAATGATTATTGAATCGATTTATTTTGATTTTGACCATGCATAGCACCATTACCTTTAAAATCGGCTCGAGAATCGATCATGCTCGCTTGATGTCAGTAACGCTGCGCGTGCAAACAACGTCTACCCCTGCGTTAATCCAATTATCTAATTAGCAGTGACTATGTGTATTATCAAATTTAACTTTTGACTGTCAGACGGAAACAAGTTTTCATATTCAATGTCTTTTAAAATGCCATTATCTAAAGCGTGTTCACGTTGCAGACCCGTTGGACTTCACAATAAAATCAACAGAAAGTCTGAAATATGGGCTAGTTTTATGTTACTTTCACGGTGTCTTCACTAACATATTTTATAAAGAAGATATATTTTGTTCTACAGTACTATAACGTGTCGCTCCGCTGATTTTGAGATTTAAGTTTTAAAATGGTTTCGTAGAGTCTCAGCACAATACTTTCCAATATGTTTGTAAATAAATTGTATGGTGGAGCTGGATGGCTAAAAGGGGAGGTTGGATGCGATTAAAACACACATCCATATTTCATAATATTTATTTTAAAAACATATAAAATGTTATTTCCACAACTACAACTGTTAATTGCGAAGCGAGAGAAAGGGCAAGCTGCCGATGGAGACTTTTGTTTACGTTTGAAACGAGCGCTCTGATTGGCTAATCGCTGGAGCTCTGGATTATAGAAATAGGGGTGTGCAGGTCGTGTGTCGTTAAAACGAAAATGAAAAATGAAAAATTGAAAATGGATTCAATTTTTCATTTTTCATTTTTGCATTAGTGGGCGGAGTGTGAAAATGGAAAATTGACTCAATTTTTCATTTTTCATTACGGATTTTGAAAAGGAAAATTGAATTGTGGTTTAAGACAGCCTATTACAGTCCATTTTCTATTTTTCATTAAGAAAATAAAATTTTAAAAAGGAAAATTGAAAATTGAACCCATTTTTAATTTTCAATTTTCATTTTTAAAATGAAAAATGAAAAATTGAATCAATTTTTCATTTTTCATTTTCAAAATGAAAATTGAAAATTGAAAATGGGTTCAATTTTCCATTTTCGTTTTTTACTTTTGCAATGGAAAATTGAATTGTGGTTTAATACAGCGTATTTGAGTCCATTTTCCATTTTCGTTTTTCAATTCGAAATTTTTAAATGAAAAATTGAAAATTGATTCAATTTTCCATTTTTCATTTACTAAATTGAAAATGAAAAATGAAAAATTGATTCAATTTTCCATTTTTCATTAACTTTTCCAAAATGGAAAATTGAATTGTGGTTTATTACACGGACCATCTAAGCTATTCGCTTTCAGTACCTTCAGTGCTTTGATTTAACTATGTAATCTTGTGAGCACCAAATCTCAGAAAGTATAATTGATAGAAAATCAATTCCTTTTAGCATTATTCTCAGTCTGTGGCCTAGATGTGCACCTGATATTTTGTTTGAGCCGCTGACCCCCAGGGTCTTGGAAAATGGGTGTGGTCATTTTCTCCTACATTTATAAAACTCTATGTAATCTTGTGAGCACCAATACTCAGAAAGTATAATTGATAGAAAGATAATTCTTATAGCAATATTCTCACCCTTACCAAAATGAAATGTTTGCAGCAAACTTGCTGCAAGCTTGCGGCAAATTTGCAGCAAACAATATAGTTTGCCAGAAAAGTGAAAAAGTTGTTTGCAGAAAATTGCCGCTACTGGCAATCTTCTGGCGAACAAAAATTTGTTTGCAAGAAAGTTGCCAGAACTCTGTTAGTTTGCCAGAAAGTCGCCAGAACTGTGATAGTTTGCAAGAAAGTTGCCAGAAACTAAACTCTTGTATATTTCTCCTCATAGTGTTTGCCAGAAGTTTACCAGAAAATTTACTTTGGATTTTTATGTGCTATCTATACCCTTGCACTGTTCGCCAGAAGTTTGCCACAACTTGAATTGCTTAGTAGGATGACTAAGCTAATGCATCCTGGGAAAATAGATTTAAATTTGGCTCCAAATTGGAGAGAAAGAGATAGGAATGATAGGCTTAAATGTGTTGGAATCATTGGTTTGATGTCCAAAAGTAAGTTATCTTTTTCCATTATCATTATTGAATATAATAAGTATTAATTCTATGTCCATTTTGGGATATTAAAATAAAAAGAACAACATTTATTATACTGAATTTTTTTCTGACCAACATGCATGTAGGGCTCATTTGAATGATTCACTTCAATTATCACATTCATCATGGCAGTTTAATCTTCTGCTCAGTTAGTTTTAGAAATAAGATTGTTAATTTTTTATTAATGTCAAACATGCATGCATTATATGCATTAATATATATTTTCTTCTTTTTCTTTTTTTTTTTTTTTTTTTTGTAGCATAAATGAAAAAAATATTACAGTCATAATTTTTTACTCAATAGTCTTAAATGTACTTTAATATAAAGCAACTTTAAATTTAATGTGTTTTCAAATCTTATACTGTGCTATATATACACATATTTAAGTCTACATATGTGTGTTAAGAGTGTGTTACTAAGAGTGTATGTACATGATGATTAGTTTGCGGCAAGTTTGCTGCAAACTTGCCGCAAGTTTGCCACAAAACAAATGCCTCAATCCAAATAAGGTTCTACAGTTTGCCGCAAAGTTGCCGCAATTTGTTTGCCAGAAAACTAATTTGCATACGAATTCTGAGCTTGCGGCAAGCTTGCAGCAAATAGTTGCAGCAAGCTTGCTGCATTTGTGGAAAGTTTGCAGCAATTGTTTGCCAGAGGCCTGATATTTTGGTAAGGGCAGTCTGTGGTCTAGTTGTGCACCTGATATTTTGTTTGAGCCCCTGACCCCAGGGTCTTGGAAAATGGGTGTGGTCATTTTCTCCTATATAACCCTATGTAATCTTGTGAGCACCAAATCTCAGAAAGTGTAATTAATAGAAAGATAATTCTTTTAGCATTATTCTTAGTCTGTGGTCTAGCTGTGCATCTGATATTTTGTTTGAGCCCCTGACCCCCAGGCTCTTTGAAAATGGGTGTGGTCATTTTCTCCTATAAAACCCTATGTAATCTTGTGAGCACAAATTCTCAGAAAGTATAATTGATAGAAATGACAAATATGGATAATGACCATATCCCTGTCTACAGTACAAAATCGATAATTCAGAAAATAAGAAACCGAAGGCATACAAAATCAGGATAAAACAGGAACCAAAGCAAACAAAAACAAAAACCTCCACCATATGAAAAGAAGCGAACTCCCGATATGAGAGTGAGACCAGGTGCCCAGGAAGAGTAAGCATCTCCTGCTTGCATGCAACACCCGTCGCTTCAATTCGGTAGAACTGTCACATCCGGTTACTTCCATTTTGGAAGATATAGAGTACAATCTTTGGTAGGATGGTTCAAATGGTCTATGACAGAATATCATCCACCATTCTGGATAGTGGGACATCATAGTGTATGACGAGTTCCCCATATCGACTGTTTTTGCCTTATTATCAGTCTGTGGTTTAGATGTGCACGTGATATTTTGTTTGAGCCCCTGGCCCCCAGGGTCTTAAAAATAGTTGTGGTCATTTTCTCCTATATAACTTATGATGTAATCTTGTGAGCATCAATTCTCAGAAAGTATAATTGATAGAAAGACAATTGTTTAGCATTATTCTCAGTCTGTGGTCTAGTTGTGCACCTGATATTTTGTTTGAGCCCCTAACCCCAGGGTCTTGGAAAATGGGTGTAGTCATTTTCTTCTACATGCGTATAACTCTCTGTAATCTTGTGAGCACCATTTCTCAGAAAGTATAATTGACAGAAAGATAATTGTTTTTGCATTATTCTCAGTCTGTGGTATATAAGTTGTTCACCCCCAGGGTCTTGAAAATGGGTGTGGTCATTTTCTCCTATATACATGTACATGTACCTCTTTGTAATCTTGTGAGCACTAATTCTCAGAGAGTATAATTGATAGAGATTTAACTCTTTTTCCATTACATTAATCATAATTCTCTTGTCTTGTTTTATGTTCAAGCCCCTAATCCCCAGGGTCTTGGAAAATGGATATGTCACTTAGATTAATTTAAGCAAACAACCAGGTGAGCTTCAGTCTCATCAGAGACTTCTGGTTAAAAAACTTCGACATTTTGTGATGCTGTAGTGTTTTTTGTACAGCATGCAGTTCTAATTGTCAACATGTTTAGGATTTTCTAAGGAAAGGGCGCATCAAGAAAAGTTTTAAAAGGGAAGAGAGGTCAGCTCATGGGGGTTCCAGTCGTAAATTCACGTAAAAGCTATTTTTGCAAATTCTAGACGGGATATAACCCTCCCCTAACATCACTCTATATCCACGCTTGTTTGTTTTAAATTTTTGTAGGGAGAAGAAAATATTTCCTTGAAAAACAAGAGCTAATCATTTGCATCGTCAAGATAGAAAGGTATATCATTAGTCATTGTTAATTCGATTCTAAAAATAATGAAAAACGTGCATTTTACTGTTTGCAAAATTCTTAGCCGGTCCAAATCTGGTCAAAAAATTTTAATTGTTCAATGACCTCAAAAAAAAAAATAAATAAATAAATAAATAAATAAATAAAAAAGTTGAATATTGTCAATTTTTATAGGTTATATGGAAGATTTGGTATAGGAATATTTTTAGCTCTACTGGTCAAAGACCAGTCGAGCTTATGCGATCGCCCTGTGTCCGGCGTCTGGCCGTCTGTCTGTCTGTCTGTCCGTCCGTTAAACTTTTCTTGTGAGCGCGAATTATCTAAAACTGTGCATAGTAAAAAATAAATTCTTTTTGCATTATAATGGGCTTGTGGTCTAGTTGTGCACCTGATATTTTGATTGAACCCCTGACCCCCAGGGTCTTGGAAAATGGGTGTGGTCATTTTCTCCTATATAACTCTATGTAATCTTGTGAGCACCAATTCTCAGAAAGTATAATTGATAGAAAGATAACTTCATTAGCATTATTCTCAGTCTGTGGTCATTTTCTCCTATATAACTCTATGTGATATTCTCAGAAAGTATAATTGATAGAAAGATCATTCTAAGAGCATTATTCTCAGTCTGTGGTCTAGTTGTGCACCTGATATTTTGTTTGAGCCCCTGACCCCCAGGGTCTTGGAAAATGGGTGTGGTCAGTTTCTCCTATATAACTCTATGTAATCTTGTGAGCACCAATACTCAGAAAGTATAATTGATAGAAAGATAACTTCATTAGCATTATTCTCAGTCTGTGGTCATTTTCTCCTATATAACTCTATGTGATATTCTCAGAAAGTATAATTGATAGAAAGATCATTCTAAGAGCATTATTCTCAGTCTGTGGTCTAGTTGTGCACCTTATATTTTGGTTGAGCCCCTGACCCCCAGGGTCTTGGAAAATGGGTGTGGTCATTTTCTCTTATGTAACTCTATGTAATCTTGTGCATGAGAACCAATTCTCAAAAAGTATTATTGATAGAAAGATAATTCTTTTAGCATTATTCTCAGTCTTTGATCTTTCTGTGCACCTGATATTTTGTTTGAGCCCCTGACCCCCCAGGATCTTGGAAAATGGGCGTGGTCATTTTCTCCTATATAACCCGTTGTAATCTTTCGAGCACCAATTCTCAGAAAGTATAATTGATAGAAAGATAATTCTTTTAGCATTATCCTCAGTCTCTGGTCTAGATGTGCACCTTGTGTTTTTTAACCCCTGACTCCCAGGGTCTTTGAAAATGGACGTGGTCATTTTCTCCTATAAACCTCATTTTAATCTTACACAAGAGCACTAATTCTCAGAAAGTATAATTGATAGAGAGTTAACTCTTTTTCGATTACATTAATCATTCTCTGGACTTGGAAAATGGGTGTGTCACTAAGATTAATTTAAGCAAACAACCAGGAGAGCTTCAGTCTCATCAGAGACTTCTGGTTGTGTTTTGTGACTTGCATAGGACTGTTATTCCCGATTCATCCCTCAGATGAAGAAAGTCCTATATGAACACGATTCAATGTAGGTTGTTGTTCACTACATTTACAGACGATGAACATGGCAGCAATGCACCCTTCCCGACTTTGTAATCTATCCCCGTGAAAATTTTGGAAAATTTATTCAAATCGATGGTTTCGGAGATTTTTTGGGGCTATTTCTGACTAATTTCATAGATTTCTGTTAGGAAACAGCAGTTTAATGCTTCCAAAAGCATGTCATAAGTGCCCCTTCGATGCCGGGGCACTGCTGTGGGGGAGGGGGGGGGGGGCGTGCCAAGTGTGCCCCGCCGGCTGAATCCGCCACTGCATGGTTAATCTAAACATGGCTTAGAGAAATCGTTTAAATTGCAAACAGATTCAAATTGTGAGAGGCTGAAAGAAAAAATGAAGACCGATGTATAGGCAGCGGAAAGGGTATAAAAGACGTCAAATCTTAACGAACAAACATAATACTCGATTAATGTAAAATGTAAATTATATAGACAAGTTAAATTGAAGATTTTGATATAAAAGAAAACACCATTAACTGTTATTTCCACGTACTGTAATAACTTCAAAATCCAAATGAACAAACAAGAAAACAACACAAACTACTTTTAAAAATTACATCTAACAGACAATGCTGCAAGATAAACAACTAAAAATAGATCTAACAGTCACCGATGTTACAATCAACAGACAATACAGACGGCGGGTGCGGCTAGCCAAACAGGAAATGCTTACTCCTCCCGGGCACCTGATCCCACCTCTACCTTGCTACCGGATGTGACAGTTCTACCGAATTGAAGCGGCGGGTGTTGCATGCAAGCAGGAGATGCTTACTCTTCCTGGGCACCTGGTCTCACTTCCATATCGGGAGTTCGCTTCTTTTCATATGGTGGAGGTTTTTGTATGTTTGCTTTGGCTCCTGTTTTATCCTGATTTTGTATGCCTACCGTTTCTGATTTTATGAATTATCGATTTTGTGCTGTATACAGGGATAATATTGGTCATTATCCATATTTGTCATTTTTACCACGGTTCATGTGTCACTGCTGGTGGACAAATTGTCCCGAGGGCACTTGTCGGGCAGTCTTTTGCTTAAACGCCCACTATAAAAAGGCCCAAACCTGTTGCATCTACGGACACATACGCAATAGGTAACTTAGGGTGTCCCTAGAATTAGTTTACTCTCCAGAATGATGGGTGATATTCTGTCGTAGACCATTTGAACCATCCAACCCAAGATTGTACTCTATGTCTTCCGAAATGGAAGTTACCGAATGTGACAGTTCTACTGAATTGAAGCGGCGGGTGTTGCATGCAAGCAGGAGATGCTTACTCTTCCTGGGCACCTGGTCTCACTCTGATATCGGGAGTTCGCTTCTTTTCATATGGTGGAGGTTTTTGTTTGTTTGCTTTTGTTCCTGTTTTATCCTGATTTCGTATGCCTCGGTTTCTGATTTTCTGAATTATCGATTTTGTACTGTAAACAGGGATATGGTCATTATCCATATTTGTCATTTTTACCACTGTTCATGTGTCACTGCTGGTGGACAAATTGTCCCCGAGGGCACTTGTCGGGCAGTCTTTTGCTTAAATGGATAGAACTCAAGAGACCTACAAAGTGGCTGGGGCGTCGCCCACTATAAAAAGGCCCCAACCTGTTGCGTCTACGGACACATACGCAACAGGTAACTTAGGTGTCCCTAGAATTAGTTTACACGACATAAGAGATGAGACATTTGTAGTAAGTAACAACCATGAGTTTTGGTATAAACATGCAGATGGGTATATTAAAATCAAGCCCTGTAAGATTGAAGTGGTCGATATACTAAAAGAGCACCAATTTTCACCAAGCGATTGCTCAATTTCTAAGTGCGGCATAAAGAACTGCAAAACTTGTAACATCCTAATAACAGACACTTCATTCTCAAGTAATCTCACAAAACAAACATTTAACACGCATAGTTTTGAAAACCTTAACTGCATGACATCTATAAATGTTGTGTACGGAATAGAGTGCTGACTTTGTGGATTGATTTATGTGGGTGAAACCAAAGGTCAGCTCCGAAAAAGAATGTCAGGACGCCGGTCAAAAATAAATAATAAAGGAACTCAACTCCTTTATCGCCATTTTGACCAGGCGGATCATTCTGTTTTATCTATGAGAGTCAGAATCCTGGAGAAAATATATCATCCCACAAACAATCCCAATTTGAGCACACCTTTCCGTCGCAACAGAGAAGAGTTCTGGATAAAAAATCTTAACACTGCAGCGCCCTATGGGTGCAACGATAACATCAGCACTATAGGAAACTTAACAAGTCCCGGTTGTCAATCGGTAAATGTGACTAGCTTATTCAACAGACCACAAAGAAGACCTCGAAGTCATGGCATTCGAAAATATAATAGGCCTGAGATACATAATTTCTCCTTCGATGACTTGGTTCCATTTTTGAATGAACCTCTAGGACTGCATTATATTCGTACCAAATTATACTCTGTTCCTTTACGGAAGTTACACGAAATCTACGAATATACGAAGGACCTCACATATACCGATACACGTTCCCTAGAATACAGACTACAAGGAGTCATCTTGGACATATCTACTTTTCGTTTATTTCAAGAAGTTAGATCAGATAAATCAGAGGAGAAAACAAACCGCCCTTTCATTAAAGTAAGATTTGCAAACAAAGGTATTGATAAATTGAATCTTGGTCAAATTTTGAATCACAAAACTGTCACAGAAAAAATCCCACCATATTTAAAAAAAAAAAAAGAAACTCCTTGTATTTCCTATAGCTACACACCAACAGTTGCATCTAAAATTTATAATTACAAACGATTCCTGCAGTGTATTGATTTAAGTAATCCCTCACTACATCCACTTCCTTGCGAATGTTCTTCATCGGATTTCAACTACTCTCCTTGTGGACACGTTATTACTGGTGACCTTAGTATAGTCAAGAACGACAAGTTGAGAGAATTGTTAAAAAAGGGTCCCAAATACAGAGAAAGTATGTCCTTTACATGGAACCAAAATTTGAAAATTATCATGGACTCTTGTGAGGAATATGCAAGACGTTGGGCAAAGAAAGAGGATGTACAGCTCGACACTCTTTCCGAATGGATAAAATCCATCAGAGGGTTACTTTTATCTAGAATTTACCGATTAAAATCAACTGTGAACACCAGATTCGAGTCTATATTTAAAGACCCTGATATTATCACAGAGCTCACCTACCTCCAAAAACATTATGTCATCACACCAGCGGACAAAGCCTCAAATAATTACACATTTACTTGCAAAAAGTACTATTTCGACAGTCTAGTTAAAGAGTTGGGTTTAAATTCGACACCTGGAAATCCCACTTACACCCCTACAAACCTTTCTGCCTCTGAAATAATAGATAACCACAAATCAGCTCTTGCTTCCTTTGGCTTCCAAACTAACAATTTAGATCTAGATTTACCATACTTATACTGCATACCTAAAATGCATAAGAATCCGTACAAACAACGTTTCATCGCTGGTTCCTCAAAATGTTCTACCAAATCTGTATCGATCTTATTCACCAAAGTTTTATCTGAAATCAAATCTGGGCTTCAAAAATATTGTTCGACAGTATATTCTCGCAGTGGTATCAACCAGATGTGGATTTAGAACATCTGAAATCCACTCATTTTAGTAGAGTCCATTCGATCAAAGCCTTTGATTTTTCGACACTTTACACTACAATTCCACATTCTAAATTGAAAGAAAGACTCGCAGAAATGATAAGTAATGCGTTTACAAGTATGAACGGTAATCGCAAATACAAATGTATTGTTGTTAACTATGACAAAACCTACTTTGTAAAAGAAAAGTCCGATTCTGAAAATAAGTACACTGAAACTGATATTATTCAGATGTTAAGGTACATCGCGGCGTTACGGCACGAAAAACTTTGAGAGAAGACATAGCCTGAAAATTTGTCTACATTAAATTTAAGATTTGATCAATTTTTTATATAATTTTCATGTAATTATTCCACGAAGTTTTCGAGATTTTAAGCCTCAAAGACGGCAATGACGTTCTAATTCGAAAATATGCATAACTAAAATGATTTTCGGTAAACTCCGTACGGCGGCTTCGCCTAGCATACAAAGCAGGCCGCTCATACCGCTACGCCACGGTGACACGGCCTGCTTTGTATGCTAGGCGAAGCCGCCGTACGGAGTTTACCGACTTTATATATAACATCTGCACCTATTTGGGAGTCCGCTGGTCGATAAAGGACAGGGTCCACTGCCTCGGATCAGCCCAAGTGCAATCAAATTCAAACAACAATAAAATTATTTAAATCTAGAAAATTGACCGAGGAGGATGAAAAGGGAGATCGAAAATATTGTTGCTATGTCGAGTATTGTATTTCTACTGATTATTATGTATCTCGGGGGAAATTTGCAATTTTTATCGCCATTTTGCAAATTATTACTCAAAATGCGCACTCATTCAAAAGGCAAAACACGGCTTGCTTCTTTTCCACTTTCTCCATTAAGTTGTGGAGATCCTTGAAGCTCTTCTTACACGTAAAAGAAGAGACTCAGCTGAATTCGAATATATAAAAACATCGGTATTCGACCTAGACCTTATATCTGAAGTAAAAATAATTTTTTTCTCCGTACATAACATTTTTTCTTCAAATATTTGAAAACATCATAAGGCACGGTCAATTTGATATTCTGGGGGGGGGGGGGGGGGGGGCCTTGGGTTTTTTTTGGAAAAAAATAATTTTGCTCTGAATCTTGGTGAATAAAATAAATTTGCTAATGGTATGACAGAAAAAAATAATCTTGCTCTTACATGTAATCTGAATTTGAAGAATTACCATAAAATTTCGCTTAGAAATCCTGAAAATTTTCTAGCTCGCTTCGCTCGCCGCAGTTTTCAATTCATATCACAAAATTTTGGCTCGCTTCGCTCGCCATAGTTTTCTATCAAAAGATATAAAGTTCCTATTTGAATATATCCAAAAAATGCATGTTAAATGAAAAGAAGGAACTTCCTTAAAGGCTTAGATATGTTATCAATATAATGTATTACTAATTTCATATGCAAATTTGGAAAGAGAACCTCAGTTTTTCTTCAATTTACAATTCTAAATCTGAAAATTTGTCTGGAAGAACCTCTTACTTAGACCCAGGCTTACTTGAACCTTATATAAATTTTGTTCACTGAGTATTATATTGTTAAATTCTTTATCTCTCTGTTTAGGTGTGAATCAACTTTGTGCATAAAAATGAAGTCATATTTTGGAGTTTTTAGTCAAAATAAAGAATTTCTATTGATAAAACATTAACATTCTTAATATATCGCACATCACTAATGTTAGAAAAAAAAATTTTTGCTCCAACTTTGCAAGAAAAAAATAATTTTGCTCCTGTCCGGGGCGAAAAAAATAATCTTGCTCCGACAAAAAAAACCCAAGCCCCCCCCCCCCCCTCTGAATATCAAATGGACCGTGCCTAAGCAACAGACGGACGGACATGTTCATTACCATTTAATCCGATATGTTTTGACGTGGTATACAACAAATCCCTCTTGTTTATATGTACATCTACTTTATGATATCGGAAAAGGGTTGCGGAGGGGCGGGTTATGTAAAATATACATTGTGATTTTCAGTTCATGCTCGTTTTCTATTATTACGTTCTGACAGCCGCCTCGATTGTCGTTATATATATATATCATCAAAATGAAATTTCCATTTCAATCTCCGAGTTCAGGAATTCCTCAAGAAGGCAATACGGTGTCTTCTTTTTTTCCGATAACAAAAATCCAAACAAACAAACAACTTGCACATATGGGCTGCGTTTGATTTGAACAACACTAGAGTCAAGAGTGTTAAGGAAGCGCATGCGTACTCTGCGTAACTGACTGATTTTAATCGAATGACACGAGTTGTAATCGTGTTGTGTCCAATGTAAACAAAAGACCCCCTAACTTAGCTAAAGCCCCTGAAGTCACAAAATTAAATGTTCTCCATTGAATATTGTAGGAATTAAATTATCCCTTATATTTTGTTGTTTAAATGTATTTAATCACCATTATTTGTCTATTCTAATGTTTCAAATTCGATTGCTTGTCCTTGTCCGCCATCTTAACACTCGATTACTCCCGGTAAAGTGGGGAGTATACTCGTGTCACTCGTGTTCAACACTCGGGTCACGACACTTGTCGTTCGATTTAACAAGAGTCAAACACGTGTGACACGAGTCGTCTAATCGAACGCAGCCCTAGGTCACGACACTTGTCGTTCGATTTAACAAGAGTCAAACACGTGTGACACGAGTCGTCTAATCGAACGCAGCCATGTAGTCGCTTTGTCAAGACCTTGCGTGAATCCCAAATTTTAACACTGTGACCATGACTCCGGAGTATGACCTACTTGTGAAAATCTTTGGTTTTCCAAATATTCTTATCAGATTGCAGAGCAAAATCCGGTCTATGAAATGGCGAAGTCCGCGTCTTACTGTCCGTCCGTCAGCCCTCCGTCCGACTTTTGTGCTTCAACATTTTTGGGGAAGCTGTTACGTTATATGAGGGGGTGGACAGGGTGAAAGGGAAGAGGAGGAAGGGGAGGGAGAGAGAGGGGGGAGGGAGGAAGGAGGGAAAGAAAGGGAAGGGGGCGGAATTGGGAAGGTAAGGGAAGGGTGATATAATCTTGTATGATCCTGAGATGAAACCAAATTATATATTTGATGCATTGTCGTTCATGTAAATGCAATATTATTTTATTATAGTCTATAGTTTATGTCAGCATACAAGTTGTGGTGAATAAAAACGATAAATCCTCCTCCGTCCGTCTATATGGTACAATAAAGAAATTAGATGAGGATGGAGGAGGATGGATGAAAGAACATAAATTTCCAACGTAATATTTGAAGGAAAAATTGCATTCATATATCATTCCCTATAAATAGTCAAAATATAATCGTTCATCCCTAAAAGTTTCCGATTCTCATTGCAAGCATGTCTAAATACATTGACTGAATTTAGACACTATGTAAACTTTATGTTTAAAATTTTCGGCTCGCTACGCTCACTAGAAATTTTTTAAATATTATAAAAGTTTTGCGCCCTATCGATAAATGTCGCGCAACGTAACGTGACGTTACGATCAAGTAAGGTTTATGACGTCATAGCGTGGATGTGCACATAAAAAAATCGACAAAGTTGAGTGAGCTTATGCTATACCCCCGCACGTCCGTGTCCGCAATGCTTTGTTGTGCAACGTCCTTATAATTTATTAAAGCGCCTGCTTTCTTATAATGGTCTTTGGTTTAAAAGAAAGGAAATTGAACTTTTAAAATTAAACATCCAGGAGAGCTACAGTCTCGTCAGAGACTTCTGGTTTATCATATCACTATAAAAGACAGGTTGTGTAAAACCCAAAATAATGTACTCTGTTGCGTGTATAGATCCAAATTTTGAAAGAAGTTGACTGTAATTTTTGTAAAATTTCCAGAAAGTCTTCACTAGTTTATGGAAGCGGAAACCTTGACCTAAAAGTTTTTTGGTAATTTGTAAATTTCTACTGTGAAAATTCAAAACATCAGTACATGCTCTAGCGTACCGGATGAGCTGTGATATGTAAATGCCGTATGACGGTAATCTTGGAACATCACCGTCAAGCCAGGGGAAATTTACTGTGTTGAATCCAAAATCATCCCTTTTGACATATACACTCGATGTATCTTTCCGTTTACAATTTTGATATTTAGGTCCAAAAACGGTGTTTATGTATTCGTAATGTTTGCCTTGTTAAGTGTTAATTCTTGTGGATAAATTTCATTCTTATATAATTCAAAAGCAGGATTGTCAATGGTAAGAATATCATCCAGATACCTAGAAGTATTATTGAAGCATTTCAGATCATCAAATTTTGTTTGCTTTTGAAGATTTTGGATAAATTCTTTTTCATAAGTTTATAAAAATAAATCTGCAACAAGAGGCGCACAGTTAGTACCCATAGGAATTCCTACAACGTGCTTGTATAGATCCTCACCAAATCTAACATAAATATTGTCCAAGAGGAAGGACAAGGCATTACACAGGTCCCTACATGTCCATGATTTGTATGATCTGTAGTCTGTCGAGGAAAAGAAACCCTTCGATTCAGATGTACAAATATAAGTTTTCCGCTCTCGATCAAAACACCATTTAATGAGATTAGATAATCGATCATTACTTTTGTCATGAGAAAAAGTGGTGTACATATTAGAGAAGTCGTATGAAGAAATCGTATTGGCTCAGAAATTTCCAGATTTCATTTTGTCAATCACATCCCCTGAATTCTAAATAGACCAAAATAAATTTACATCGTTCCTCTGTAGAACCGTTTCACAATATCTAGTTATGTGTTCTTGAATAGCAGTAAGTGCTGACGTCAGATTTCTAGACAAAATTGTAGTGGAGCAGTTACTAGAATTAGCAATAAATCGAAATTTGTAAGGAGACTTGTGCAGTTTCGGTATGCAATATAGTGTTGGGAGATACAATTTAGAAATAGAGATATTGAATGAAGACAGTTCACTGTTATGCTTGCTTAAAATGTTAGACGTAGTTCCATTGCTTTTGATATATGTATTAGTAGACGAAAGTTCCGAAACCAAAGTTGATATGTAGTAACGTTTTCAAATGATAATGGTGTTGTTGGCTGCTTTATCAGCTGGTGCAAAGACATATTTTTCATGTAATTTACTTAGTTTGGATTTGAAATATCTTTCTGATTTGGAACGTGGATTTTGAAAAAGATTAGGGTTTTCATGGAAGTTATCTATTCGAATATCCGTGATATCTAAAATGAGGTTTTTCCAGTCATTCAGAGCATGCGGTTCGACTCCTTCTGATTTACACCATCTTTTCGTATAATTATCTAAGGCTTCCGTAAGCACCTCACGGCATTTGGCATACTCCTCTGCAACCGCTGCATAGAATTTCATGAAACCTTACAGGAAGCAAGTACTCAATGTCCTCTACCAAGTTTTTGTTTTTCTTGCCGATCGGTGGACAAATATGGCTGCCGAGGGCTCTTATGGGCTGACACATTTTCGACATCTCCTTGCAACCGCTAGCTGCATAGAATTTCATGAAACCTTAAAGGAAGCAAGTACTCAAAGTCCTCTACCAGGTTTGTGTTTTTCGTGCAGATCGGTCAAAAATACGGCGGCCGAGGGCTCTGATTGGCTGATATATTAACGACATCTCCCCTGCAACCGCTGCACGGAATTTCATAAAACCATACAGGAAGCAAGTACCCAAAGTCCTCTACCAAGTTTGTGTTTTTCGTGCCAATCATTCAACAAATATGGCCTCCGAGGGATCTGATTGGATGACACATTTTGAAATACTCCTCTGCAACCGCTGCATAGAATTTCATGAAACCTTACAGAAGCAAGTCCTCAAGGTCCTCTACCAGGTTTGTGTTTTTCGTGCCGATCGGTCAAAAATATGGTCGTCGAGGGCTCTGATTGGCTGACACATTTTCGACATCTCCCCTGCAACCGCTGCACGGAATTTCATGAAACCTTACAGGAAGCAAGTACTCGAGGTCCTCTACCAAGTTTGTGGGGGTTTTTTTTGTGCCGATCGGTCAAAAATATGGCCGCCAAGGGCTCTAATTAGCTGACTTATTTTAGACATCTTCTCTTCAACCGCTGCAAAGAATTTCATGAATCCTTACAGGAAGCAAGTACTCAAGGTCATCTATCATTTCTACCAAGTTTGTATTTTTCGTGCCGATCAGTTCAGCAAATATGGCTGTCGAGGGCTCTGATTGGCTGTCACATTTCCGACATCGCCCCTGCAATCGCTGCACGGAATAGCATTAAACCTGACAGGAAGCAAGTACTCAAGGTCCTCTACCATGTTTGTGTTTTTCAAGCTGAGAGGTAAACAAATATGGCCGCCGAGTGCTATGATTGGCTGACACATTTTTTACTTCTCCTCTGCAACCGCTGCGCAGAATTTCATAAAAACCTTACAGGAAGCAAGCACTCGAGGTCCTCTACCAAATTTGTGTTTTTTGTGCCAATCGTTCAACAAATATGGCCTCCGAGGGCTCTGATTGGATGACACATTTTGAAATACTCCTCCGCAACTGCTGCAACCGCTGCATAGAATTTCATGAAACCTTACAGGAAGCAAGTACTCAATGTCCTCATACATATAAATATGCATACATTCGCCATAACAGGTGCTACATTTTGATACCAAGACATTTGACATAATGGTCTTGACTTTGAACTTTGACCTTATTGTAATATTTTGATTGAGATGTGAATATCTCTTCAAGTGTAAGTAAGGCTTTAATATTTCATACCACATTATCATAACCAGTATTTTACCTTGACCTTTGACCTACTTTTAAACTGTAAGGGACAGGGCTTTGACATTTCACATATATATTCCCCCTGTCCAGAGCATTCATTTGATACCATGACTTTTGACCTAGTGACCTTGATCTTGACCTTTGACCTACTTTTAACTATATGGGATAGGGTTTTGATATTTCGCATATGTATTCCTCCTAACCAGAGCATTCATTTGATACCATGACTTTTGACGTAGTTACCTTGATCTTGCTTGACCTTTGACTTAGTTTTTAAGTATAAGGGATAGGGCTTTGATATTTTATATATAGATTCCTCATAACCAGAGCTTTCATTTTATACCGTATCGTTTGACCTAGACCTTTTACCTACTTTAAACTATAAGAGTAGGGCTTTAATATTTCACATAGTTCGTAGACAATCGCAATATTTAAGAAATGCGTGACAGTAACAGTACAATTTTCTCACAATACATTTATGAGGTTTATTATGATCAATACATACAATATCAAGGTTACTAAATAAATATGTCATTTAAATGTTTATCTTAAATTATATGTTGTGACGTTCAGCGGCGCAAAACGAAAACTGAGATATCGAAAATTGTGTACACGCGCATAATTCCTTTATTATTTCTAAGTGCGGACGCCGAGAAAGTCAATGAATATACTTATTATTCGACAGTAATTGAAAGTTATCATACTGAAATTTGAACTTTTACGATGCATTGGTATTTAGATATCACTGTTACAAGGAGCACCACCCACACGTATGCGTGGAAATAATGACGTATTCCTGAATTTTTTTTAAGAACGTGAAATCATTCAAGCTGATGAAAACTCCACATAAGACATTTTATATATGGAATATAGCTATGGAACGCAAGAAAATGTTTCGAGCGCACGTCAATATGCCTTCAATTTGCAAAGAAGATGATAATTTGATAAAAATCATTCAAAGAGGATGACTTGGACTACCTGAGAAAGAAAACCGAATGATCCATACGTTCTAAAATGAAACTCTTAATGCGTCTTCTGTGAACAGATAGAATAGGACCAGTGAATAATTTGAGCGCACGATTGCCTAGTTTATTCTGTATTATGAATTTTTTAGCCGACTGACATACAATAAACGACTTAGCGCCAAAATGATTTCAAATTTAGAGACAGAACAAAAAGTGAAAAATGATACCTAAAGCTTTGGACGACATTACTGCGCCGCTTTCCAAAGTCACTCATAAAGAAAAACACCGCATTTCTTTCATAATTGATTGATTGCTTTAAAATTTGTACAATAAGAATATCCAATCTTAAGGAATGAATAAGTATATGAACAAACTGTTTGACGATAACGAAATAATTAAGTTTTATTAAACTTTTCTACGAATTTATCGAACTGCCCTCGTAATTCGTCACATTAAGGGCAGTTCTATTTGTTGATAATGTTTAATTATACTTTGTTTAATATTACTAAATAGGGATATAGCCCCTGGGGTTAGGATGTTTTAAATTATTTCAAATGATAAGGCAAATGTTGCGATGATAAGGTAAATGTTAAGATATCAAATTTTTTATACTTTGTCTTTAATAACCAATATTGAGAAAAGTATAAGTGTTACATGTTCCATACATGTTAGATATATCTTTGATCAAATTTTCATAGAATGACCTTGACCTTCTTTTTATGCTGACGGAATTAATGATTCGGGGGTTAATCCTTTTTGGCCTGTCCGTCTGTCTGTCTGTCTGTCTGTCTATTCGAAAAACTTTAACATTGAGCATTACTTTAGCAATTGTAAGTGATAGGGCTTTCATATTTTACATGTGTACTTCTTGTGACAAGACCTTCCATGGATACCTAAAGGTTTGACCTAAGTGACCTTGACCTTTAACCCACTTTTCAAAAACTTAAACATTGGGCATCATTTTTGAATGGTAAGTGATAGGGCTTTCATATTTCACATGTGCTTTCCTTGAGACAAGACCTTTCAATTGATACCAAAAGTTTTGACCTCGTGACCTTGACCTTTGACCTACTTTTCAAAACTAACATTTGGCATTACTCTTGAATGGTAAATGATACGTAAGGGCTTTCATATTTCACATGGGTATTCCTTGTGACAATACCTTTCCGTTTATATCAAAAGTTTGACCTCGTGACCTTGACCTTTGACCTTCTTTTCAAACACTCTAACATTGGCAATAACTTTTGAATGGTAAGCAGGGAATAACCTGGATTTGTAAAGGCAGGGGCCAATAAAATGGGCAAATGGTCTCTCTCTTTATTAAATGTATATAAAATTGACAAAAAAGAGGGGCCATTTGGAAAAAAATAAGGGGCCATTTAGCCAAATTGAGGGGCCGATGAACTCTTTTTTTGGGTTCTAGACCAAAACTAAATACACATTTGGATAGGATATATAGGGGGCCTCTTATTTGAAGTCAGATTTCTACTATCTCGAATAGTTTTCTCGTAATTTCACAATGGCCCAACCCAGGATTATCCCTGGTGAGTGATAGGGCTTTCATATTTCACATGTATATTCCTTGTGACATGACCTTTCCATTGATCCCAAAAGTTTTGACATCGTGACCTTGACCTTTGACTTACTTTTCAAACACTTTAACATTGGGTATAACAATGGTAAGTGTTAGGACTTTCATAGTTTTCACATGTGTATTCCTTGTAACAAGACCATTCTATTGATACCAAAATATTTTTTACCTACTTTACAAAAACTTTAAAATTGGGCATATTACTTTTGACTGGTAAGTGATAGGGCTTTGATATTTCACATGTGTATTCCTTGTCGCAAGAGTTTTCCATTCATACCAACATTTTAAGCCAGTGACCCTGACCTTGACCTTTCACATACGGTACTTAACAGAAATGGGTGTTTATACTAACAAAGATGTCGCTGGGGCCATTCGTGTTTCACAAACACAGGCTTTAATTATTCTTTGGGAATTAGGATGTTTTATATTATTTCAAATGATAAGGCAAATGTTGAGATAATAAGGTAAATGTTAAGATAGCAATTTTTTATACTTTGCCTTTAATAGCTAATATTGAGGAAGTATAAGTGCTACATGTTCTAAATTTACATGTTAGATGTATCTTTGATCAAACTGGCACATGTAGCCAAGTCCGATCAGCTTCGGTTGATCGTTTCTCTAAACGTATTCGAAAAATTACAGTCACAAAATGTTCTTGAAATTTCAGAAAAGTGGGCCCTTTAGTATCATATCCCACCCATCCTGCTTCGTCTTTTGCTACGTTTTGGAATAACTTGTCATTCCATATTGTTTGGCCATATTTCATTGTTTAGATTGAGAATCACTGACGAGGATTATGTACCCGAAACGTGTATGTCTGGTCCATTCTACAAATTTATCTGTTCTAAAATGATGTCATTAATATGAGGACGTGTAACAATTGTACTGTTATAGAGCCGTTTTCCCCCATGGCAGTTTTTCCGGGTACATCCTACATGTACTTTATAGTAGATCCCCCCCCGAAAATATGACTATATAGTGAATTAACTCCCCGGGAAATCTACTCTATAGTAGGTCTTCCCCTCGGAAAATCTGCTATATAGTAAAAAATCACCGGGGCAAAATCTACTATATAGTGGATTTTCCGTCAAAATGGAGGGAAATAGTATATTTTCCCCCGGGAAAAAACTGCTATATACATGTAGTACTTTATCCCACCCACCGTTTTTCCGGAAAATAAGCTCAGAAGCGTAAGAACCAACTGGAGGCTAAGATCCTTTCTGTATAATAGCACAAATACATGTCGAGACTGACTTATCTGTCGAGACTGTCTAAATTGATCAAGGTATATATTTTGTTTTGGTGTAAAATATGAGTTCCATATCCCATTTAGATGTGTATTTTGGGATTGAAATATTAGTTTCATTGAAACATTGCACTATTATTAGAATGTTTGGTTTTATTTCTCATATGACTTTATTTCTCAAAATTTCATGAAATTTCTAAAAAGTGGGTCCTGTAGCATCATATCCCACCCATCCTGCTAAGTCTTTCGGTACACTTTTTCGACATAGTAACTTTCATACTGTTTTGGCATATTACATTGTTTAGATTTAGGATCACTGATGATGGTTATGTACCCGAAACGTGCATGTCTGGTCCACGTTGCCAATGTGTCTGTTCTTAAATGATGCTATTCAATTTGAAGACGTTTACATTTATACCACTTGGTGAGTGTCACTGCTGGTGGACCAGGAGTCCCCGAGGGCCCATGTAGCCAAGTTCGATCAATTTCGGTTGATCGTTTCTTCAACGCATTCTAAATTTCTGTTATCAAAATTTCATGAAATTTCTAAAAAGTGGGTCCTGTAGCATCATATCCCACCCATCCTGCTACGTCTTTCGGTACACTTTTTCGACATAGTAACTTTCATACTGTTTTGGCATATTACATTGTTTAGATTTAGGATCACTGATGAGGGTTATGTACCCGAAACGTGCATGTCTGGTCCACGTTGCCAATTTGTCTGTTCTTAAATGATGCTATTCAATTTGAAGACGTTTACATTTATACCACTTGGTGAGTGTCACTGCTGGTGGACCAGGAGACCCCAAGAGCACATGTAGCCAAGTTCGATCAATTTCGGTTGATCGTTTCTTCAACGCATTCTAAATTTCTGTTATCAAAATTTCATGAAATTTCTAAAAAGTGGGTCCTGTAGCATCATATCCCACCCATCCTGCTACGTCTTTCGGTACACTTTTTCGACATAGTAACTTTCATACTGTTTTGGCATATTACATTGTTTAGATTTAGGATAACTGATGAGGGTTATGTACCCGAAACGTGCATGTCTGGTCCACGTTGCCAATTTGTCTGTTCTTAAATGATGCTATTCAATTTGAAGACGTTTACATTTATACCACTTGGTGAGTGTCACTGCTGGTGGACCAGGAGTCCCCGAGGGCACATGTAGCCAAGTTCGATCAATTTCGGTTGATCGTTTCTTCAACGCATTCTAAATTTCTGTTATCAAAATTTCATGAAATTTCTAAAAAGTGGGTCCTGTAGCATCATATCCCACCCATCCTGCTACGTCTTTCGGTACACTTTTTCGACATAGTAACTTTCATACTGTTTTGGCATATTACATTGTTTAGATTTAGGATCACTGATGAGGGTTATGTACCCGAAACGTGCATGTCTGGTCCACGTTGCCAATTTGTCTGTTCTTAAATGATGCTATTCAATTTGAAGACGTTTACATCCAGAATATAAATCATAATCGGGTTTTTTTTTTATCATTTAAGATTTTTTTTTTCAATCGACATTAGATTTTGCATGAAGATTGCTTTATTGCTAAATAAAGTGTTGTTTGATTCGAAGAACTTTTTAATATGCTGATTTCTTACTTTCTATCTTCTATTTTATCACTCATGTAACAAACTTTTAGAGGCCATTTTGTGTAATTTCTGAGCTATTCTCAGATTTTGTCTGCTTTTTGTTGCTGTACATTGCATGAACGTCAGTATAAGTCCATCGGGGGAAATTATTAAGAGTTGTATATCCGAAATTTGATAGTAAATAATGTTCATGTACAAAATGAATATGGTCTGCATCGTCAGTCATTCCGTCCCACTTTCAATTTACGTACCACAACTCAAGAACCCTTTCGCGTATTTAGACCAATACCGGTATTAGATATTATTAGTTATTAGGTTTGTTACTGACCTTACACGGAAATCTGTCGGGTTGATAAAGCCCATAGAAGGCGAGGCGCTTGCGCCGAGCCTTCTATGGGCTTTATCAACCCGACAGATTTCCGTGTAAGGTCAGTAACAAACCTAATAACTGATTTGTTTTGTCGAGGACCATTTTGACATGGTGATTCCTACTGTCCTCCTGCTTTACCAAGCAATAGTGCTGTAAAGTTTTACCCAGTTTTGCTAATTGTCGGCCATTGCCTTACAAATTTTTGAAACTGACTTTCCACAAGAATTTGTCGGGCAGTCACATGACCAAATTCAAGCATTCCCATTGGGTCAAACTAGTCCGAGGCAAAACAAATTTGAATATATGGTTACTTGTCAAAGATGGAAATATACTTATTGCTTTTTGGTCAATATGTCAAAGGTCAATGTCACTTTTAGTAAAATACACTTAAATTCATGGATTACATATGATAACTCTTAAGAACACTTTCTTATATTTAAACCAAATTTTTGATGTATGCTTAATTATTAAGAAAGGTAGATGCCTATTCAGTTTGGGATCAGTAAAAGGTCAAAGGGTCAAAGGTCAAGGTCACTGTTGAGAAAATACATTCAAAATCATAGTTTGCAGATGATAATTCAAGAGCCGTTTCACTTGTCCACACTAAATTTGGATATATACTTATTTGTCAGGAGTGAAAAACGCTAATTAAGTTTAGGGTCAATAGGTCAAAGGTCAAGGTCATTGTTAGAAAAATACTCTTTAACTCACGGTTTCCAGACGATAACTCAAGTCGTAGAACCCTTTTACCTATCCACACCAATTTTGGATAGGTGTTTACTCATTTGGAGGGGAGAAGTTTATGGAGTATTAAGAATATACTAGTATGTCAAAGGTCATGCTCTATGTCAAAAGAGGAAGAAGCCTATTGATTATGTGGTAAATAGGTGAAGGTCACTGTTAGAAAAAATATACCTGAAATACCGTTTACATCAAATGAATATATACATACTTATTAGGATGGAAAGATCCAAGTCTATTGAGTTTGGGGAATAAAGCGTGTCAAATATCAAGGTTATGGTTTTCAGCATTCCAAGGGGGAGCATGGCTGTATACTTCCCCATGTATATACTAAGTAGAAAACTTTCCAAGTGGGGAAGACTGTCTATATAACAGACCTTCCCCTGGGGAAGACTGGCTATATAGTAGACTTTCCCCGTGGGAAGACTGGCTATATAGTAGACTTTCCCGGGGGAAGACTGGCTATATAGTACATGTAGGCTTTCCACGGGGGAACAATGACTATATAGCAGACTTTCCCCGGGGGAAGACTGGCGATATAGTAGACTTTCCCCGGGGGGAAGACTGACTATACAGCAGATATTTCCGGGGGGAAGACTGGCTATATAGTAGAATTTGCTTGGTGAATGCTGGCTATATTGTTCATTTTCTCCTGAAGAAGACTTGGTATGTATTAAGCTTTCCCAAGGTAAGTATTAATATATATGGTAGACTTTTTCCCGAGGATAGACTGCCGATTTCGAAAACTTGTCCCCGTGAAGGAAAACTATTAAGTCAACATTCCAAGGGGAGCATTGATATATACTTCCTTCCCCATGTATATAGTAGACTTTCCAATGGGAGAAGACTCACTATATAGTAGACTTTCCCCTGGGGAAGACTGGCTATATAGTACACTTTCCCAGGGGGAACAATAACTATAAAGCAGACTTTCTTGGGGGGAATACTGGCTATATAGTAGGCTTTCCCTTGGGGGCCTTACTATATAGAAATATTTTTCCGGAAGAAGACGTGGTATGTAGTAAGTTTTTCCCAAGAGGAACTGAAGAATATTTCACTTGAAAAGTGTAGACATTTGTCGGGGGAAGACTGGCTATATAGTAGACTTTTCCCTGGGGAAGATTGGCTATATAGTAGACTTTCCCTGGAGGGACTGACTATATAGAAGATTTTCTCCGGAAGAAGATTTGGTATGTAGTAACTTAAAGCTTTCCCGATGGGAACTGCAGAATATTTCACGTGAAAAGTGTTATCCTCCGGGGAAGAATGTCTACTATATAGCCAGTCTTCCCCCGAGGTAAGTTTGCTATATAGTCATTGTTCCCCCGGGAAAGCCTACTATATAGTCAGTCTTCCCCCGGAAAAGTCTAATATACATTTTGTATAGCGAGTCTTCCCCCGGGGAATGTCTGCTATATAGTCATTGCTCCCCCGGGGAAAGCCTACTTTATAACCAGTCTTCCCCCGGGGAAAGTTCATGATAAGTGTCTCGACTGGACACCTACATAATATGCTCAATATGGAGAAAACGTTCCTTTCGACATAACTACGATTCACCCAGACTTCACTCTAACATAACACAGACTAAACAAGACTTACGCCGACTTCAATCAAGACTTTGTCCCGACCTGCCTAATAAGTGCCGATCTTATTTCGATTGTCCTGATTTTACCCCGACTAGAGCCAATGTTTTAATACCATTTAACCCTGAATGATTTAGTGTCAGTATTACCAAGGAATCTACGATAAATAAATTCAAAAACTCGAACGAATTGTAGATTTCAAGACGTTGGACTCGTGTCAAAACATGTTATTTGTAAATTGACATGTGAAAGATGTTGATGTAGGTCGACGTCAAGTCGGCATAGGTCGGGGTCAAGTCCGCGTAGGTCGGATTCCAATCTGCATAGATCGGAGTCCAGTCGGTCCAGAACGTTATGAATTGAGGCTAAGTCTGGGCAAATCGGGGCTAATCGGGACAGGTCGTTGCCAAGCTGGGACAAGTCGGAGGTCAGTGGACGTGAATTCGGATCTACGTCGTCATTAGTCGCCGCTATGCCGGGGCAGAGATGACAAAGCGGGGACATCTCAACGCCGACCTTCCCGACTTCTGCAAAATTTCAAGTCGAGGGAAAGTCTGGGAGCCAAGTCGGCATTGTGTGACCCTGGCTTTAAGGCATGTCATTTCTAAATGAAGGAATTTCAACGATTTTATGATAACCATATGAAAATATAGTATTCATGTCACTTAATCATTTTATGAAGGAAAATTAATAGGTCCGTGATGAAAACCAAGATTTATGCTTATTTAAAAACTGGGTAAAAAATGCCGGAAATTTGTTGCTAAAAATAGCACATTTGTAAAGAAAATACAAAAAGTGTTGAAATGCACTCATTTGATTTTTATTTTACTTTTCTTTGTTATAATACAATAAAAGAGGTTAGAAACTTTGTATAAAAGTAGAATTTGATAAAGTGCTACCTTAGGTACCAACTTCACCGATAATTAAAAATTTTCTAGATTTTACACAAAAATAACGAAAATCATCCAAGTTAAGGTCAAAATTTCAGAGATACCGAATTTCAACGATTTTTCCAAACTCGATCACAGTAACACGTGCTCCTAGGGAAGACTTTTCAAAATATTGAAGTAAAAGGATATGTCCGTGTTCAAATAAGAGAGAACAGACGCTCACAAATAGTGTCATTTTGTGGTTTTCTTGAAAAAGTGTCAGAGCTGAAAATTTGCCTTATTTTTGGGTGGAATTTAAACAATTTATAATTTTTAGGTATACTTTAGCCATACCTTATATATAAAGCTTAAATCAATAATATTCAATACGTAAAACAAAACTCATGGGTAATTACTAACGTAAAAGAAATCCGAAGAGTTAAAAGAAGTACCTCCACGTCAATTTTTACAGAAATTACCGCGAAGCATTTTCTTACGCATACTTCATTCATTTTAGATCAAATTTTCAAACTTGGCCGCTTTAATGTGTCTAATGAATTAAAGTCTTAAAAAGAGTCAGAAATGATACATTGGCAATAATGAATTGAAATATCTATAAAAGTCAAGCTCAATGAGTGCTAAAACAGGAGATGCGCAAGAATAGTCCAAAATCGTGACCTTAATGAATATGCTAGTATACCATGATTCTCTCTTGTACATGTTAAATAAAATCAGTTTAGATACAACTACCGAAAATGTCTCGTACTAATATAAATCTAAATCATACAAAAATGAGCTCAATCTTGATACATGTATTTGTAAAAAAAGTTAATAAAGTATGATAAAGATTTGGTCTGTACTACACCAAGATGTACCAAAAAAAAGTTCAATATTAACAATTTTGCAGAAAAAAAACTTAAAGATCTGCATGAACAGGGGGAAAACCAGGAAACTGAATGTTGCGAGTTATCAATGAGCATATCATAACTCCTAAAAAACTGTCAGTTATGACCAAATTCAATCTTTCTCTTTGATTACTATATAGTATACAAGGACTATTTATTAAATTTCATCTCAATTTATCTATCCGTTTCCTATAAAAATGTCCGGCTTTGTCGGTAAGGGACTACAGAGCCATGCATGTCAACATTCTGACATATTCAAAGGGAAGTCATTGACTTCCTTACGAAGTAGTGAGTAGATGACAAGAAAGCAAGGGGGTTGATTTACTATATAGTAGATTTTCCCCCTTCAACATCGGCTACGCTACTTGTAATGAAAACAAAATTCAGAGTGAGAACGGTAAAATTTGGGGGAAAGTTGACCTCATAGTAGAATTTTCCCCCTGTAGGAAATTCTACTATATAGCAGTTTTTCCGGTGGGAAAATCTGCTATGGGGGGAAAAACGGCTCTATAACAGTACCACTTGGTGAGTGTCACTGCTTGTGGACCAGGAGTCCCCGAGGGCACATGTAGCCAAGTCCGATCAGCTTCGGTTGATCGTTTCTTCAAACGCATTCAAAAATTACAGTCACAAAATATTCTTGAAATTTCCGAATAGTGGGTGACTCCCGGTCCTGTAGCATCATATCCCACCCATCCTGCTACGTCTTTCGGTGCGTTTTGGACATAACTTGTCATTTCATATTCACCCTGTTAGAGCGCACGTAGGGGGTTTCGGCTATGTGTCAATGGGGGTTTCGGTTCCGAAGCGAGCGGTAGACAGACTTTGCGATTTTAAGTTTTAATAATGACTACACAAATCAAGTTTTTCACAGATGAATATACAGACGGAGTGGAGGCAATCATTTGCAACCTATCAATCACTTCAAATTGTCTCTATGCGGCCAGGGAAAGTTCTGCCAAACATTTCGGTACAGTTTTGCCGATTGGACAATTTTCAACGTCGTCTCAACATTTTGGTTCAGTTTCGTCACTGCTAGAAAGTCCATGTTACTTGACGAGGTTTTACTATGTCATATTTAAGTATCCAAGTCAAATCACCGTAAATGTACTCACTAAGAAAGTATATTTCTTCGTTACATAATACTTTTGAGTGGATTAATGCATTTCAGATGTCCAACGGGGTTTCGACACTTCATCTAGTCAATGCATAAAAGGTTATCTCCATATTGGTTAGAATGTACTATGAAGTTTCGCTGACGCTCCGTCCCTTCTCATATAAAAGTTCTCCGGTGAACATTTGTCAAATATTACAATATGCACGATAAATTTGAGAACATGTGATTGGCTTACATGTAGCTTACATGTTACCATCTAATTTAATTTAGATGACTTAAGTTATGTGTTGACCATGAAAGTGATATTTCCAACGTTTTGGTAAGGGTATTATAGTGGAAATCATCACTGGACAGGCATCTTAAACCTCACTTCAACCCCCTCCTACACTCCACTACAACCTATACATTTAATTCAGACTGCACACCTATTTCAAAATCATAGTAATTAGACAACACTAGCTGCAGGAGCCTGTGACACGACCGTCTTGTTGGATAACAATGTAAGATTTTATAGGTGCAGTTCAGGGAAATAAAAAAAAACTCTTAGTTTGATTAATCTGTTAGCCTAATGGAAAGAGGGGAAGGGCGTAGGAGAAGGGGGCAGCGGGAGCACACACCCCCACTTTGAAAAGTGGGCGGGGGGCACAACCATGTTTGTGCCCCCCCCCCCCCCCCACTTTTCAATCACAAAATTTTATGGTGCATTACCATTGTTTAAAATAGCAACATTTTGTACCATAAATCTACAATTTCTCGGTCAATTTTCAATTTTTTCTTTGGCTCGCTACTGCTCGCCAGTTCTTCATAGACTTTCTGAATAATTTAGCTATTCTGATCCATCCTTTATACATATTACTTTAACAAAACTTAAACTATATAGATTATTATTCCATGTACTTGTTAATGATAGAAGGTATAGAAAGTATTTTCTGATAAGTCAATAAAAAATGTCCTGATTCGCTACCGCTCGCCAGACAGTTATTCATGTACTTTTAAAATTTAGAATTGCACCAGAAATGTTAAAAGGGGTAGGGCCACGAAGCCCGATATTTGCCCTAAGTTTGATAAATTTTGAACATTGTACTTCATAGAATTTTTAACTGTTATTTGACATTTTGAAACGTTCTCTACTGAATCACGAATCTACTTTTTTGTAAACATTGCTTTTATCAACACCTTTTAGCCCTTTCAAAACACCAAAATAGGTCAAATTCGGCGAAATTGATGCAAAAACTCAATATTTCTATTAAATTAGCAATGGCCGCATGCATTAACTATGATGGAAAATTTATATGTGAAAGATTATTTAAGAAATGAATCTTATTTTTTTTCTGTTGATGCAGGTATCACCCGAAAAATTGGACAGAAAACTGCATCAATGCGCGTAGCGCGTTGATGCAAAAGTTTTCTGTTCAATTTTTCGGGTGATACCTGCATCAACAGAAAAAATATATGATTCATTTCTTATCATTTAATTATGGAAAACAGACTGTTTTCTTGGATCTAAAAAAAATCAATAATCGCACTATATTTCGTAAGTCGGAAGCTTTCGCAATGATACGTCTGTCAAAACATGGCAGCCGCCATGATTCAAACAGGGAACGATCGTCCCTCTATATCTTTGGAATAAGGACCAGTTTGAGCAAATTCTACATGCACTATTAACTTTTGAGTAAGTAGAAAAGAAATGGTAACCTTGAAATGATAAGCAAACATCAACAAATTGTATTTTCAGCAACGAGGTCATTCGTGTTTGAGGGAACCCCCAGTTCTAAAAATAGTGCTATAAATAGACTTCCGTGAAAAATTGTGTTGATCGATGTATCAACAAAATTTCTCAGCCAATCAGAATCTTCGTTTCTTGAAAATGACAATGGAAATTAAATGATCATTATATCCTTTTGTCAAAAACGTTTTATCTAAGTTAACGCATGCGGCCACATTGAATTCTACGACAAAAGACAAAATTCCCAGCAATTTTCGCCATCTTTTCTCAATAACGTCAAAATGACGTCACTTCATGACGTCATAACAGTTAAATGGCACATTGTTTGGTGATATTATTCTTTTCATGAAAAGCGGTAAACATTCATGTATCTTCATAAGAGATATCAAGTATTCCTCATGAAATTTATTTTAAGAGAAAAATCAAGGGCCGATTTAGGGGTCTCGTGGCCCTTCCCCTTTGTGCATACAGAACTACTCATATCTTTTTTTCTTTTTATCTCGTCCTATTACTCCCCTGCCCTCCCCCGTTTATTTTTTTTTTTTATTTTGCTTGCTAGAAAATTTGGGATGTTGTGCCCCTCCACTTTTTCAGGCAGAGCTACGCCACTGGGGGAGGGGTTCTTTAATGATTTAATGGAAATAAAAAGTCATTGCGAACTGTGTGCTATATGTCATTGATGTAGTGATAGTTTACGTTCATGAGTTCGTTACTGTAACAATGTTTACAAAAGCTAAGTTTTTCCCCTCTGTTTCTTTTGTTAGTCTTTTTTTGCCAAGCTTCCATTTAAGAACGACGGTGTTTATATACTGTACAGACGAAACGGCAGTACATAGACAACATAATCGGCTCGAAAAACACAAACTTTGTGGAGGGCATGGAGTTCTGGCATCCTGTGAAGTTTCGAGAAATTCTGTGCAACGGTGCCAGAGGAGCAGTCGAAAATGTGTAAGCCAATTAGAGCCTGTAGCTGCCATCTTGGAGTTCCGATCGGCTCCAAAAAACTTAAACTTGTTAGAGGGCATTGAGTTCTTGCTTCCTGTGAAGTTTCATGAAATTCTGTGCAGCGGTTTCAGAGGAGAAGTCGAAAATGTGTCAGCTAATCAGGGCCTACATGTTAGATGTATCTTTGATCAAACTGGCACATGTAGCCAAGTCCGATCAGCTTCGGTTGATCGTTTCTCTAAACGTATTCGAAAAATTACAGTCACAAAATGTTCTTGAAATTTCAGAAAAGTGGGCCCTTTAGTATCATATCCCACCCATCCTGCTTCGTCTTTTGCTACGTTTTGGAATAACTTGTCATTCCATATTGTTTGGCCATATTTCATTGTTTAGATTGAGAATCACTGACGAGGATTATGTACCCGAAACGTGTATGTCTGGTCCATTCTACAAATTTATCTGTTCTAAAATGATGTCATTAATATGAGGACGTGTAACAATTGTACTGTTATAGAGCCGTTTTCCCCCATGGCAGTTTTTCCGGGTACATCCTACATGTACTTTATAGTAGACCCCCTCGAAAATATGACTATATAGTGAATTAACTCCCCGGGAAATCTACTCTATAGTAGGTCTTCCCCTCGGAAAATCTGCTATATAGTAAAAAATCACCGGGGCAAAATCTACTATATAGTGGATTTTCCGTCAAAATGGAGGGAAATAGTATATTTTCCCCCGGGAAAAAACTGCTATATACATGTAGTACTTTATCCCACCCACCGTTTTTCCGGAAAATAAGCTCAGAAGCGTAAGAACCAACTGGAGGCTAAGATCCTTTCTGTATAATAGCACAAATACATGTCGAGACTGACTTATCTGTCGAGACTGTCTAAATTGATCAAGGTATATATTTTGTTTTGGTGTAAAATATGAGTTCCATATCCCATTTAGATGTGTATTTTGGGATTGAAATATTAGTTTCATTGAAACATTGCACTATTATTAGAATGTTTGGTTTTATTTCTCATATGACTTTATTTCTCAAAATTTCATGAAATTTCTAAAAAGTGGGTCCTGTAGCATCATATCCCACCCATCCTGCTAAGTCTTTCGGTACACTTTTTCGACATAGTAACTTTCATACTGTTTGGCATATTACATTGTTTAGATTTAGGATCACTGATGATGGTTATGTACCCGAAACGTGCATGTCTGGTCCACGTTGCCAATGTGTCTGTTCTTAAATGATGCTATTCAATTTGAAGACGTTTACATTTATACCACTTGGTGAGTGTCACTGCTGGTGGACCAGGAGTCCCCGAGGGCCCATGTAGCCAAGTTCGATCAATTTCGGTTGATCGTTTCTTCAACGCATTCTAAATTTCTGTTATCAAAATTTCATGAAATTTCTAAAAAGTGGGTCCTGTAGCATCATATCCCACCCATCCTGCTACGTCTTTCGGTACACTTTTTCGACATAGTAACTTTCATACTGTTTTGGCATATTACATTGTTTAGATTTAGGATCACTGATGAGGGTTATGTACCCGAAACGTGCATGTCTGGTCCACGTTGCCAATTTGTCTGTTCTTAAATGATGCTATTCAATTTGAAGACGTTTACATTTATACCACTTGGTGAGTGTCACTGCTGGTGGACCAGGAGACCCCAAGAGCACATGTAGCCAAGTTCGATCAATTTCGGTTGATCGTTTCTTCAACGCATTCTAAATTTCTGTTATCAAATTTTCATGAAATTTCTAAAAAGTGGGTCCTGTAGCATCATATCCCACCCATCCTGCTACGTCTTTCGGTACACTTTTTCGACATAGTAACTTTCATACTGTTTTGGCATATTACATTGTTTAGATTTAGGATCACTGATGATGGTTATGTACCCGAAACGTGCATGTCTGGTCCACGTTGCCAATGTGTCTGTTCTTAAATGATGCTATTCAATTTGAAGACGTTTACATTTATACCACTTGGTGAGTGTCACTGCTGGTGGACCAGGAGTCCCCGAGGGCCCATGTAGCCAAGTTCGATCAATTTCGGTTGATCGTTTCTTCAACGCATTCTAAATTTCTGTTATCAAAATTTCATGAAATTTCTAAAAAGTGGGTCCTGTAGCATCATATCCCACCCATCCTGCTACGTCTTTCGGTACACTTTTTCGACATAGTAACTTTCATACTGTTTTGGCATATTACATTGTTTAGATTTAGGATCACTGATGAGGGTTATGTACCCGAAACGTGCATGTCTGGTCCACGTTGCCAATTTGTCTGTTCTTAAATGATGCTATTCAATTTGAAGACGTTTACATTTATACCACTTGGTGAGTGTCACTGCTGGTGGACCAGGAGACCCCAAGAGCACATGTAGCCAAGTTCGATCAATTTCGGTTGATCGTTTCTTCAACGCATTCTAAATTTCTGTTATCAAATTTTCATGAAATTTCTAAAAAGTGGGTCCTGTAGCATCATATCCCACCCATCCTGCTACGTCTTTCGGTACACTTTTTCGACATAGTAACTTTCATACTGTTTTGGCATATTACATTGTTTAGATTTAGGATAACTGATGAGGGTTATGTACCCGAAACGTGCATGTCTGGTCCACGTTGCCAATTTGTCTGTTCTTAAATGATGCTATTCAATTTGAAGACGTTTACATTTATACCACTTGGTGAGTGTCACTGCTGGTGGACCAGGAGTCCCCGAGGGCACATGTAGCCAAGTTCGATCAATTTCGGTTGATCGTTTCTTCAACGCATTCTAAATTTCTGTTATCAAAATTTCATGAAATTTCTAAAAAGTGGGTCCTGTAGCATCATATCCCACCCATCCTGCTACGTCTTTCGGTACACTTTTTCGACATAGTAACTTTCATACTGTTTTGGCATATTACATTGTTTAGATTTAGGATCACTGATGAGGGTTATGTACCCGAAACGTGCATGTCTGGTCCACGTTGCCAATTTGTCTGTTCTTAAATGATGCTATTCAATTTGAAGACGTTTACATCCAGAATATAAATCATAATCGGGTTTTTTTTTTATCATTTAAGATTTTTTTTTTTCAATCGACATTAGATTTTGCATGAAGATTGCTTTATTGCTAAATAAAGTGTTGTTTGATTCGAAGAACTTTTTAATATGCTGATTTCTTACTTTCTATCTTCTATTTTATCACTCATGTAACAAACTTTTAGAGGCCATTTTGTGTAATTTCTGAGCTATTCTCAGATTTTGTCTGCTTTTTGTTGCTGTACATTGCATGAACGTCAGTATAAGTCCATCGGGGGAAATTATTAAGAGTTGTATATCCGAAATTTGATAGTAAATAATGTTCATGTACAAAATGAATATGGTCTGCATCGTCAGTCATTCCGTCCCACTTTCAATTTACGTACCACAACTCAAGAACCCTTTCGCGTATTTAGACCAATACCGGTATTAGATATTATTAGTTATTAGGTTTGTTACTGACCTTACACGGAAATCTGTCGGGTTGATAAAGCCCATAGAAGGCGAGGCGCTTGCGCCGAGCCTTCTATGGGCTTTATCAACCCGACAGATTTCCGTGTAAGGTCAGTAACAAACCTAATAACTGATTTGTTTTGTCGAGGACCATTTTGACATGGTGATTCCTACTGTCCTCCTGCTTTACCAAGCAATAGTGCTGTAAAGTTTTACCCAGTTTTGCTAATTGTCGGCCATTGCCTTACAAATTTTTGAAACTGACTTTCCACAAGAATTTGTCGGGCAGTCACATGACCAAATTCAAGCATTCCCATTGGGTCAAACTAGTCCGAGGCAAAACAAATTTGAATATATGGTTACTTGTCAAAGATGGAAATATACTTATTGCTTTTTGGTCAATATGTCAAAGGTCAATGTCACTTTTAGTAAAATACACTTAAATTCATGGATTACATATGATAACTCTTAAGAACACTTTCTTATATTTAAACCAAATTTTTGATGTATGCTTAATTATTAAGAAAGGTAGATGCCTATTCAGTTTGGGATCAGTAAAAGGTCAAAGGGTCAAAGGTCAAGGTCACTGTTGAGAAAATACATTCAAAATCATAGTTTGCAGATGATAATTCAAGAGCCGTTTCACTTGTCCACACTAAATTTGGATATATACTTATTTGTCAGGAGTGAAAAACGCTAATTAAGTTTAGGGTCAATAGGTCAAAGGTCAAGGTCATTGTTAGAAAAATACTCTTTAACTCACGGTTTCCAGACGATAACTCAAGTCGTAGAACCCTTTTACCTATCCACACCAATTTTGGATAGGTGTTTACTCATTTGGAGGGGAGAAGTTTATGGAGTATTAAGAATATACTAGTATGTCAAAGGTCATGCTCTATGTCAAAAGAGGAAGAAGCCTATTGATTATGTGGTAAATAGGTGAAGGTCACTGTTAGAAAAAATATACCTGAAATACCGTTTACATCAAATGAATATATACATACTTATTAGGATGGAAAGATCCAAGTCTATTGAGTTTGGGGAATAAAGCGTGTCAAATATCAAGGTTATGGTTTTCAGCATTCCAAGGGGGAGCATGGCTGTATACTTCCCCATGTATATACTAAGTAGAAAACTTTCCAAGTGGGGAAGACTGTCTATATAACAGACCTTCCCCTGGGGAAGACTGGCTATATAGTAGACTTTCCCCGTGGGAAGACTGGCTATATAGTAGACTTTCCCGGGGGAAGACTGGCTATATAGTACATGTAGGCTTTCCACGGGGGAACAATGACTATATAGCAGACTTTCCCCGGGGGAAGACTGGCGATATAGTAGACTTTCCCCGGGGGGAAGACTGACTATACAGCAGATATTTCCGGGGGGAAGACTGGCTATATAGTAGAATTTGCTTGGTGAATGCTGGCTATATTGTTCATTTTCTCCGGAAGAAGACTTGGTATGTATTAAGCTTTCCCAAGGTAAGTATTAATATATATGGTAGACTTTTTCCCGAGGATAGACTGCCGATTTCGAAAACTTGTCCCCGTGAAGGAAAACTATTAAGTCAACATTCCAAGGGGAGCATTGATATATACTTCCTTCCCCATGTATATAGTAGACTTTCCAATGGGAGAAGACTCACTATATAGTAGACTTTCCCCTGGGGAAGACTGGCTATATAGTACACTTTCCCAGGGGGAACAATAACTATAAAGCAGACTTTCTTGGGGGGAATACTGGCTATATAGTAGGCTTTCCCTTGGGGGCCTTACTATATAGAAATATTTTTCCGGAAGAAGACGTGGTATGTAGTAAGTTTTTCCCAAGAGGAACTGAAGAATATTTCACTTGAAAAGTGTAGACATTTGTCGGGGGAAGACTGGCTATATAGTAGACTTTTCCCTGGGGAAGATTGGCTATATAGTAGACTTTCCCTGGAGGGACTGACTATATAGAAGATTTTCTCCGGAAGAAGATTTGGTATGTAGTAACTTAAAGCTTTCCCGATGGGAACTGCAGAATATTTCACGTGAAAAGTGTTATCCTCCGGGGAAGAATGTCTACTATATAGCCAGTCTTCCCCCGAGGTAAGTTTGCTATATAGTCATTGTTCCCCCGGGAAAGCCTACTATATAGTCAGTCTTCCCCCGGAAAAGTCTAATATACATTTTGTATAGCGAGTCTTCCCCCGGGGAATGTCTGCTATATAGTCATTGCTCCCCCGGGGAAAGCCTACTTTATAACCAGTCTTCCCCCGGGGAAAGTTCATGATAAGTGTCTCGACTGGACACCTACATAATATGCTCAATATGGAGAAAACGTTCCTTTCGACATAACTACGATTCACCCAGACTTCACTCTAACATAACACAGACTAAACAAGACTTACGCCGACTTCAATCAAGACTTTGTCCCGACCTGCCTAATAAGTGCCGATCTTATTTCGATTGTCCTGATTTTACCCCGACTAGAGCCAATGTTTTAATACCATTTAACCCTGAATGATTTAGTGTCAGTATTACCAAGGAATCTACGATAAATAAATTCAAAAACTCGAACGAATTGTAGATTTCAAGACGTTGGACTCGTGTCAAAACATATTATTTGTAAATTGACATGTGAAAGATGTTGATGTAGGTCGACGTCAAGTCGGCATAGGTCGGGGTCAAGTCCGCGTAGGTCGGATTCCAATCTGCAAAGATCGGAGTCCAGTCGGTCCAGAACGTTATGAATTGAGGCTAAGTCTGGGCAAATCGGGGCTAATCGGGACAGGTCGTTGCCAAGCTGGGACAAGTCGGAGGTCAGTGGACGTGAATTCGGATCTACGTCGTCATTAGTCGCCGCTATGCCGGGGCAGAGATGACAAAGCGGGGACATCTCAACGCCGACCTTCCCGACTTCTGCAAAATTTCAAGTCGAGGGAAAGTCTGGGAGCCAAGTCGGCATTGTGTGACCCTGGCTTTAAGGCATGTCATTTCTAAATGAAGGAATTTCAACGATTTTATGATAACCATATGAAAATATAGTATTCATGTCACTTAATCATTTTATGAAGGAAAATTAATAGGTCCGTGATGAAAACCAAGATTTATGCTTATTTAAAAACTGGGTTAAAAATGCCGGAAATTTGTTGCTAAAAATAGCACATTTGTAAAGAAAATACAAAAAGTGTTGAAATGCACTCATTTGATTTTTATTTTACTTTTCTTTGTTATAATACAATAAAAGAGGTTAGAAACTTTGTATAAAAGTAGAATTTGATAAAGTGCTACCTTAGGTACCAACTTCACCGATAATTAAAAATTTTCTAGATTTTACACAAAAATAACGAAAATCATCCAAGTTAAGGTCAAAATTTCAGAGATACCGAATTTCAACGATTTTTCCAAACTCGATCACAGTAACACGTGCTCCTAGGGAAGACTTTTCAAAATATTGAAGTAAAAGGATATGTCCGTGTTCAAATAAGAGAGAACAGACGCTCACAAATAGTGTCATTTTGTGGTTTTCTTGAAAAAGTGTCAGAGCTGAAAATTTGCCTCATTTTTGGGTGGAATTTAAACAATTATAATTTTTAGGTATACATTAGCCATACCTTATATATAAAGCTTAAATCAATAATATTCAATACGTAAAACAAAACTCATGGGTAATTACTAACGTAAAAGAAATCCGAAGAGTTAAAAAAAGTACCTCCACGTCATTTTTTACAGAAATTACCGCGAAGCATTTTCTTTCGCATACTTCATTCATTTTAGATCAAATTTTCAAACTTGGCCGCTTTAATGTGTCTAATGAATTAAAGTCTTAAAAAGAGTCAGAAATGATACATTGGCAATAATAAATTGAAATATCTATAAAAGTCAAGCTCAATGAGTGCTAAAACAGGAGATGCGCAAGAATAGTCCAAAATCGTGACCTTAATGAATATGCTAGTATACCATGATTCTCTCTTGTACATGTTAAATAAAATCAGTTTAGATACAACTACCGAAAATGTCTCGTACTAATATAAATCTAAATCATACAAAAATGCGCTCAATCTTGATACATGTATTTGTAAAAAAAAAGTTAATAAAGTATGATAAAGATTTGGTCTGTACTACACCAAGATGTACCAAAAAAAAGTTCAATATTAACAATTTTGCAGAAAAAAAAACTTAAAGATCTGCATGAACAGGGGGAAAACCAGGAAACTGAATGTTGCGAGTTATCAATGAGCATATCATAACTCCTAAAAAACTGTCAGTTATGACCAAATTCAATCTTTCTCTTTGATTACTATATAGTATACAAGGACTGTTTATTAAATTTCATCTCAATTTATCTATCCGTTTCCTATAAAAATGTCCGGCTTTGTCGGTAAGGGACTACAGAGCCATGCATGTCAACATTCTGACATATTCAAAGGGAAGTCATTGACTTCCTTACGAAGTAGTGAGTAGATGACAAGAAAGCAAGGGGGTTGATTTACTATATAGTAGATTTTCCCCCTTCAACATCGGCTACGCTACTTGTAATGAAAACAAAATTCAGAGTGAGAACGGTAAAATTTGGGGGAAAGTTGACCTCATAGTAGAATTTTCCCCCTGTAGGAAATTCTACTATATAGCAGTTTTTCCGGTGGGAAAATCTGCTATGGGGGGAAAAACGGCTCTATAACAGTACCACTTGGTGAGTGTCACTGCTTGTGGACCAGGAGTCCCCGAGGGCACATGTAGCCAAGTCCGATCAGCTTCGGTTGATCGTTTCTTCAAACGCATTCAAAAATTACAGTCACAAAATATTCTTGAAATTTCCGAATAGTGGGTGACTCCCGGTCCTGTAGCATCATATCCCACCCATCCTGCTACGTCTTTCGGTGCGTTTTGGACATAACTTGTCATTTCATATTCACCCTGTTAGAGCGCACGTAGGGGGTTTCGGCTATGTGTCAATGGGGGTTTCGGTTCCGAAGCGAGCGGTAGACAGACTTTGCGATTTTAAGTTTTAATAATGACTACACAAATCAAGTTTTTCACAGATGAATATACAGACGGAGTGGAGGCAATCATTTGCAACCTATCAATCACTTCAAATTGTCTCTATGCGGCCAGGGAAAGTTCTGCCAAACATTTCGGTACAGTTTTGCCGATTGGACAATTTTCAACGTCGTCTCAACATTTTGGTTCAGTTTCGTCACTGCTAGAAAGTCCATGTTACTTGACGAGGTTTTACTATGTCATATTTAAGTATCCAAGTCAAATCACCGTAAATGTACTCACTAAGAAAGTATATTTCTTCGTTACATAATACTTTTGAGTGGATTAATGCATTTCAGATGTCCAACGGGGTTTCGACACTTCATCTAGTCAATGCATAAAAGGTTATCTCCATATTGGTTAGAATGTACTATGAAGTTTCGCTGACGCTCCGTCCCTTCTCATATAAAAGTTCTCCGGTGAACATTTGTCAAATATTACAATATGCACGATAAATTTGAGAACATGTGATTGGCTTACATGTAGCTTACATGTTACCATCTAATTTAATTTAGATGACTTAAGTTATGTGTTGACCATGAAAGTGATATTTCCAACGTTTTGGTAAGGGTATTATAGTGGAAATCATCACTGGACAGGCATCTTAAACCTCACTTCAACCCCCTCCTACACTCCACTACAACCTATACATTTAATTCAGACTGCACACCTATTTCAAAATCATAGTAATTAGACAACACTAGCTGCAGGAGCCTGTGACACGACCGTCTTGTTGGATAACAATGTAAGATTTTATAGGTGCAGTTCAGGGAAATAAAAAAAAACTCTTAGTTTGATTAATCTGTTAGCCTAATGGAAAGAGGGGAAGGGCGTAGGAGAAGGTGGCAGCGGGAGCACACACCCCCACTTTGAAAAGTGGGCGGGGGGCACAACCATGTTTGTGCCCCCCCCCCCCCCCCCCCCCCACTTTTCAATCACAAAATTTTATGGTGCATTACCATTGTTTAAAATAGCAACATTTTGTACCATAAATCTACAATTTCTCGGTCAATTTTCAATTTTTTTCTTTGGCTCGCTACTGCTCGCCAGTTCTTCATAGACTTTCTGAATAATTTAGCTATTCTGATCCATCCTTTATACATATTACTTTAACAAAACTTAAACTATATAGATTATTATTCCATGTACTTGTTAATGATAGAAGGTATAGAAAGTATTTTCTGATAAGTCAATAAAAAAATGTCCTGATTCGCTACCGCTCGCCAGACAGTTATTCATGTACTTTTAAAATTTAGAATTGCACCAGAAATGTTAAAAGGGGTAGGGCCACGAAGCCCGATATTTGCCCTAAGTTTGATAAATTTTGAACATTGTACTTCATAGAATTTTTAACTGTTATTTGACATTTTGAAACGTTCTCTACTGAATCACGAATCTACTTTTTTGTAAACATTGCTTTTATCAACACCTTTTAGCCCTTTCAAAACACCAAAATAGGTCAAATTCGGCGAAATTGATGCAAAAACTCAATATTTCTATTAAATTAGCAATGGCCGCATGCATTAACTATGATGGAAAATTTATATGTGAAAGATTATTTAAGAAATGAATCTTATTTTTTTTCTGTTGATGCAGGTATCACCCGAAAAATTGGACAGAAAACTGCATCAATGCGCGTAGCGCGTTGATGCAAAAGTTTTCTGTTCAATTTTTCGGGTGATACCTGCATCAACAGAAAAAATATATGATTCATTTCTTATCATTTAATTATGGAAAACAGACTGTTTTCTTGGATCTAAAAAAAATCAATAATCGCACTATATTTCGTAAGTCGGAAGCTTTCGCAATGATACGTCTGTCAAAACATGGCAGCCGCCATGATTCAAACAGGGAACGATCGTCCCTCTATATCTTTGGAATAAGGACCAGTTTGAGCAAATTCTACATGCACTATTAACTTTTGAGTAAGTAGAAAAGAAATGGTAACCTTGAAATGATAAGCAAACATCAACAAATTGTATTTTCAGCAACGAGGTCATTCGTGTTTGAGGGAACCCCCAGTTCTAAAAATAGTGCTATAAATAGACTTCCGTGAAAAATTGTGTTGATCGATGTATCAACAAAATTTCTCAGCCAATCAGAATCTTCGTTTCTTGAAAATGACAATGGAAATTAAATGATCATTATATCCTTTTGTCAAAAACGTTTTATCTAAGTTAACGCATGCGGCCACATTGAATTCTACGACAAAAGACAAAATTCCCAGCAATTTTCGCCATCTTTTCTCAATAACGTCAAAATGACGTCACTTCATGACGTCATAACAGTTAAATGGCACATTGTTTGGTGATATTATTCTTTTCATGAAAAGCGGTAAACATTCATGTATCTTCATAAGAGATATCAAGTATTCCTCATGAAATTTATTTTAAGAGAAAAATCAAGGGCCGATTTAGGGGTCTCGTGGCCCTTCCCCTTTGTGCATACAGAACTACTCATATCTTTTTTTCTTTTTATCTCGTCCTATTACTCCCCTGCCCTCCCCCGTTTATTTTTTTTTTTATTTTGCTTGCTAGAAAATTTGGGATGTTGTGCCCCTCCACTTTTTCAGGCAGAGCTACGCCACTGGGGGAGGGGTTCTTTAATGATTTAATGGAAATAAAAAGTCATTGCGAACTGTGTGCTATATGTCATTGATGTAGTGATAGTTTACGTTCATGAGTTCGTTACTGTAACAATGTTTACAAAAGCTAAGTTTTTCCCCTCTGTTTCTTTTGTTAGTCTTTTTTTGCCAAGCTTCCATTTAAGAAGAAAATACTGATTTTCAACAATGTTTTTGCTTCACGAAAATACTTACATTAAATGATTAGCATCACGTACTACATTAGTATATATCCTGCTTCCATTACTTAAGACGCTTTACGATATTGACGTCATCGAAATGCTTTTAAAAAATATGTTGACGTTACATACACAAGCCAAAAGCCATCGATGGGATAAATTCGTTATACAGTGTTTTACAGGGGGGATACAAAAATATATTGGGCTTCGCCTCGCCCAATACAACTTTTTTCATCGACCCAATATATTTCTGTATCCCCCCTGTAAAATACTGTATAACTAATAATATTATAATACTATATTATTATTATATATATTATGTGTTCATAATCAATAAACATTACGTAAGTAATTATTGGACATACTGACGAAGAAAAGATAATTACAACCAGGTTTGTTGATTTAACGGATGTGACAAACAAATTCTATCTGGAGTCATTTGGAAAGGCATTATGTTGCATTAGTCCTTGTGGCGACATTGCCGTACTGACAGTGCCCCTCTCTGTGAAGGCACATGGCCTCTCTGTGTGGCAGAGAACAGAGAGAAAGGAGTGCTCTTTCTCTCTATTCACTCTAGCACAAATTTCTATCGTATTAGAGGCGAGATTGGGGTCCAGATACAGCACTACATTTTTGTGTCGCCGAAATTTAACTCGATTTATGATGCATTTTTCTTTCGAACCGAAACCCCACGTCACACGTGATACCGAAACCCCATGTTAAACATAGAGTTTCTTGATTCAATTTCAATATTCAAAACATTTAAGGAGAATTTTTGTATTCATAATGTTTGAAGTATGTTTATAGCTAGTCTTTGTAGTCCAAGAAACGTGTATAGAAATGCATTGTAATAAGAGATTTTATTAGTTTTGTGTAGAGACACGGCCAAATTGTTCCAGTCGCCGATATTGTACCGGAGTGTTTGAACTATCAGAGACTATTTGAACGGCTAGCTTCAACGTCATCAATAGGTCACTAGATAATCCTCTACTTTATCACTGTAAAACGGATAGAAATGAAGAAAACTTAATTTCTGCTTACAATTGTTGTCTGATCTCCGCTTCAAAACCGAAACCTAGATGTTAACACATAGCCGAAACCTCCTATGTCCGTTCTAGATAACAGGGTAACATTGTTTGGCCATATTTCATCGTTTAGATTGAGGATCACTGCAAAGGGTTACGTACCCGAAACGTGCATGTCTGGTTCATGCTGCAAATGTATCTGTTCTAAAATGATGCTATGAATTATGACAAATATGGATAATGACCATATCCCTGTACACAGCACAAAATCGATAATTAAGAAAATCAGAAACCGAAGGCATACAAAATCAGGATAAAACAGGAACCAAAGCAAACATACAAAAACTTCCACCATATGAAAAGAAGAGAACTCCCGATATGGGAGTGAGACCAGGTGCCCGGGAAGAGTAAGCATCTCCTGCTTGCATGCGACACCCGCCGCTTCAATTCGGTAGAACTGTCACATCCGGTTACTTCCATTTCGGAAGACATACAATGTAGAGTACAATCTTTATTTGACAATTTACAATTTTTCGACTTATGCTCTTAAACTGCTGCACAGAATGTCACCGAACTTTACAGGAAGTAAGTCAGGGTTTTTTTTTATTTTGGGGAAGGTGCCTATTCCATTTGGGAAAATTTGCGACATTTTGCTAAAATTGGGAAATTTTTGGAACAAATTCTCACCAAAGTATAACCCTAAAGTATCATTTTATTAACACTGATAATCAATTGATTTGCTTGAACTGAACAAGGGATGAATAAAACTTTTAAAAAATGCACTTAGAAATAGGACGTATGTGCTGACTTCAAGTTTTTTGTGTCTCCTGTTTGGGCCGAGTGGGGGAGGGTATGGGAGGGGGTCAATTTGGTAGCATCTGAAGCGTTTCTGAACTTAATTTAGAAAATTGTCCACATATTCTGATGCTGTATTGTTTTTGCACGTCATGTAGAGGTCAAAATGTTCAGGATTTCCATCGATGGGGTTCGGGGGCTTCCCCCGAGAAAGTTTTGAAAAAAATGAAGCAATTTGGTGGCATCTGAAGCGTTTCTGAACTTAATTTAGAAGGGATTCAGTCAGTGTCAATAACGATGATTAGTATATCTAAACAAAAAAAAAAAAAAAATTGTCGATATATTCTGATGCTGTATTGTTTTTGCACGTCATGAAGAGGTCAAAATGTTCAGGATTTCCATTTGTGGGGAATCGGGGGACTCCCCGAGAAAATTTTGAAAAAAAGGAGCAATTTGGTGGCATCTGAAGCGTTTTTGAACTGAGTTTAGAAGGGATTTAGTCAGTGTCAATAACGATAATTAGTATATCTAAAAAAAATTGTCGACATATTCTGATGCTGCATTGTTTTTGTGCGGCATGCAGAGGTCAAAATATTCAGGATTTTCTAAGGAAAGGGCGGATCAAGAAAAGTTTCAAAAGGACAGAGAGGTCAGCCCAAAGGGGAGGGGGGGGGGCGTCCAGCCGTTTATTCACGCAAAAGCTAGGCATAAATAAGCAATTTTTTTTTTCAAATTCCAGGCGGGATCTAATCCCCCCCCCCCCACCATCACTCTAGATCCACGCTTGTTTTTTTTTTTTTTTTTTAATTTTTGTAACTTGGTGAAGAAAATAAGTAAATGAAAAATTTCCCTGTAAAACAAGAGATTATGGGTGCCCAATGCTCTGCATCGTCCAGATAAGGCATAAATATTCTTTGGCAATTCCATTTTAAAAAATAAAGAAAAACTTGCATTTTTGACTGTTTGCAAAATTCTTGGAGGTGCCGGTCCAAATCTGGTCGAACAATTTTAATAAAGTTCAATGGAAAGTCCTATATGAACGTGATTCAATGAAGCTTGTTGTTCACGTTACTATACAGACGTATATGCACAGACAACGGACATGGCAGTAATGCATCCTTCCCGACTTTTTAATCTATCCCTGATAAAATTTTGAAAGATTTATTCAAATCGGTGGTTTCTGGGGTGTTTTGGGGCTATTTTTGATTAATTTCATAGATTTTTGTAAGGAAACAACAGTTTAATGCTTCCAAAAGAACGTCATAAGTGCCCCTTCGATGGGCACTGCCGGGGGGGGGGGCAACATGCAACAAGGTCAGAGGCGGCACAGGATTTCAAAATGAAGAAAAGCGGAACTGAAATCGGACGCATGCGTAGGAGATGGGGGGGGGGGGGGGGGGGGCACGTGCCCCCGTGCCCCCCCCCCCCCCCCCCGGCTGAATCCGCCACTGTACGGTCTCCTCAGGTGAGCGATGTGGCCCCCTTGAACTCAGGACTGTCCAACAGGTTGTATGAGGCGCCGTTTTACTATTTAGTCCCAATTTTTGATATCACAAATTTATTTTTTTTTTTATACATGTACATGTATATATATAAAAAAAATTTTTTGATATCAAACACAGTGGCGGATTCAAGGGGGGGGGGGGGTGCGGAGGGGGCGTCCGCCCCCCCCCCCCCCCCGGGCACTGACCCAAAATTTTCCAAAAACAGGTATATTTTGGCCCATTTTCAGTAAAAATCAATAAAATTCGCCCCTTGACCCCCCGGCAAAGGGGGTGCTGGATCCGCCACTGAAACAATCAATTAACAAGTATTAGCCGTTTTACTTTTTTTATATCAAAAATAGTATTTGTTACATGTATATCACAAATTCGATTATTTGATGCCATAAATTCGATTTGATTCCGTCATATTTTGTGATATCAAAAAATCGATTTCTTGATATTAGTTATTACAAAGGAGCTGATAAGATAAGGGCTGTATTTAGCCCTGGATTTCATCAAGTATTTCTTCTACACAATGATCTATAAGCAAGAAAAACTTGATCATAACTAAAATGTAATGAATTTGGAGATTCCTCATACAGATTTAATTTTGGTGAGCTTATTTCTAGATACTTAAATTACAGTCCAAAGAGTAGGGGGTAGCCATGTTGAAAAGAAGCTGATATCGATAAAAAACGTTGAAAATTAAGAACTATCTTGCTAATATAAAAATATCTATAAACTTTAAAACATAGTTATAGTCTGATCAAGATACTAGAAATCAAAGTTAAAAGACTGGTCTCAATTTTATCCATAAATTTTCAAATTTTGAGTCTGAAATTCGGTTATATTTTGAATTCATTGGCTACAAAGTAGGCATTTTACTGCAAAATAATCACTGTGTAGAAATAAACAGCACGCTCTTGTTTATTTCATTCCAAAATCTTGTGCATTTCATGAGAACATGTGTAGAATATATCAATGAATGAATTTAAAAGGGAAAAAATGAAACTTTGCTCATATCATGGCCTAAAACATAGATTTTTAAAAAGCCCTCCACCCTCCCTTTTTCAGTTTTTCGTCTCTGGAGTATCGTTCCCCCCTTAGCTACAGAACCCCACTTTGTCAAAAGATGTGTATTAGTGATATACAACTTCTGTAAAAGTGGCGTTTTGTAGCTGAGGGGGGAACAATGTTTTAAAAAACTTTTCCATTTTCCATAGATTTCTATAGAAAAAGACACATTTTGCCCCCAAATTTAGGAAAACTATGCACGATAAGTCTTACCAAACTGCTGATTATGATGAAACCAAGAGCTGGCATCAATTTTGTGAAAGAATTTTCTTGAAGTTCCCATTTTGAAAATTCCACTTTTTCAGGGCAGATTTTACGCCTTATCTTATCAGCTCCTTCCTTTTTGTGATATCACAGAAACATTTTATAAGTCCTTGCACAGAATATTGAAATTGTGATATCAAAAAATTGATTTTTTGATATCACAAAATATGACGTAATTTGTGACATAAAAAATTCGAATTATTCGAATTTAATTTGTGATATTAAAATATAGGGAATAAAAAGTAAAAGTTTAAACGGCGCCTCATAAAGGATGGCCCTATATATAACCAGAAAACGTCAGGTTCTTAAAACCGTCTTTGCTGTCGGTTTTAATTTTTACAATCTCCTCGATCAAAGTCACTGGACAATGGCGTTCTCTGTAGTAGCCCGAATTTGCAGATTTCCAACAATTTTTTTGGGATGCTCTAATGCTGCAAAACAGCATTTCAAAAGGAGTTTAACTCTAAGTGCAGTACAGGGGAACGAGGAATGTAAACTGCAGTACTTGACTGGAAATGACGAAGGTTCATAAGTCATTTACAGTAATTTTTTTTTCTCTTCCACATGCTTGTCAAAACGCATGGCCGAGTACTGGTCGAGCAGACGATTCCGACCGATTTTTCATCAATAACTGACGGCTTCTGTATGTAGGGGGTTCAGGTCATGGACTTTTTAGTGTAATCAGACGGCATTCGATCAAAATATATGCATTTTTCTACCTCGTAAAAATACATTATACAGGTTCGGGAGAAGTGTAGCTATTACAGCTATAATAGCCGTTTATAGCTATAGATTTCACTTGTTTTTCTTGGAAAATTCCATTTTCTCTGTAAGTATTCATTTCCGCAAAACATGCGGATGGGATTAGATACTTTTCAAGGATTCATTGTGACTTTCATTCATGAAAATTTCTTAAGGGGTTGCAACTTTTGCAGCTATCACGACCTCCATTTTCAGTGAAAAATGCAAGTTTTAACAAGAAATACTATTACTACTTCAAACCTTTTTAATATTCACTTCAATGATAGAAAACATTGAAATTAACTGTTTCAGTCATAAATACCTTGATTTATTTGTTTAATTTGCAGTTTATTCAATAATTCTTGGTCTCATTTGTTCTAAAAATAGAATTCCTGCTCAGTCAGTTTGTGCTGCATGCAGTTCAACCCAAAAAAAAATTGATATAAATTTGTGTTCTACTGGTAAAACTTGACATGAATTTCAAATCTAATAACTTGTTTTTGATGTAGATACATGCATTTGATTATAAAATATCCTTATTTACATTTAGAGACCAAACAATTACTAAGAATATGCTTTGTTATGGATTGAACATATGTTTGGTCTAGTTGTCCTTTATTGGGGTAATCCAAATCTAAAAATAGAAAATTGAAAACATGTAATTTAAAGCTTATTTATCATATTGATTTGACTGTTTATGACTAAAAGCAGTCTTTTTATATATTTTCTATGATATCTGAACAAATTTAAGAGGTTTGTGCAGGGAGTATTATAAATTTGTTAAACCTTCCATTTTCACTGAAAATGGAGGACGTGGGTGCAAAAGTTGCAATCCCCTAAGAAATTTTCATGAATGAAAGTCATAATGAATCCATGAAATGTAACTAATCCCATCAGCATATTTTGCGGAAATGAATACTTACAGAGATAATGGAATTTTCCAAGAAAAACAAGTGAAATATATAGCTATAAAAGGCTATTATAGCCATATATAGCTATAATAGCTACTTTTGCACTTCTCCCGAACCTGTTATAGGGATGTTCGAGTGACGAAAAAGTGACGTCACACTGCGCATGCGCATGAAAATTGGTTGGCAAAAAGTGGTTCTCTTGTATAATAAGATAGCAATGTCCACTGCTACTTACGTTAATAATCTTTATCGGTATGTTTAATCGACAGATATAATTAAGTTAAGATTACTTCAAAGTTGTTATAATATTAATCGATCGTTTTTTAAAATTGCTTGTGATATTTTTTTTTTTTATTTAATTTTTCTCTATTTCACTGGTATGTATAAATAGCATTTAGTCTCTCTGTGGGTTGATTTAATTTTTAAAGTCGTGAATGTGAACATCTTATATCATTCATCAATTTACCAAGTCCAACCTATACAGTTTATCTCGTATACACAAGACAATGATCTGACACCTGCCATTTACCTTGGTTTAAACATATTTATTCAAGAAACAGCGATATTCAAATTATTCATAAGCATAAGAAATACAGGATTTGGAAAAAAGCTCAAAGCTTATGTAAATCCATCTCCAAATAATACTAAATTATATAATTCATGGAATGGTCTTAATCAATATGGTATTATACGAAAGGGAAAAGTAAGTTGTAACACAAAAATACATACATATGATCAAAAGAAAAATATCAATGAGTTATCGGAATAAGAAGTTTAACTTATAGAAAGAATGTTGCAAAAAAATACATATTTGGCGATAATGTAGTATAACGTAAAAAGTGAATGATACTAGTATAAGTTACAAGTGATATTGATAAAGTATATCTAGTGCTCAAGTACTTAATAAAAAGTTGATATACAGATATTTAATGGAATTTTAATGGAATAGATGACCTTTTTGTGATTTATTTTTAGAAACGTTTTGTTCTAATAATATATTCCTGAACGGTTTTAAATATTTTTTCGTTTATTTCATCTGAATTTCTTTCGTCTCCGTATAGCAATAAATTACAAGTTAATGGTTGAGTTATATCATTTAAAACAGTTCTTTCTCGATTAAAATTGGTGCAATGTAGGAGATAGTGCGAAGTTGATTCAATTTCACCACATGAACATAATTGGTCGGGTTCGATATTTTTTTGAAAAAGATGTTGTTTCAACGAACTACACTTCATCCGTAAACGAGCATGTAGAATTTGTCCTTTGCGCGTACCAGAATAATAATAACTAGGAATTTTCTTAGAAGAGGATAATTTACTTTTAAATTGTGGAAGTGATTTTATTTGTTTTAATTCATGAGGGAGATTATTCCATAACCGAGTTGCTGACGGGAAAAAACTGTTAAAGTGCTGTGTCGTTCTGCATATTATTTGGACATAATCGTTAGCGTTACGGGTATTATAAGCATGCTGCTGTCGATGTTGAGGAGGCAATAATTCGTGTAGATATTCAGGGGTAAGTCCATTTAATATTTTAAAATATTGGATAAGTTTGCTTTTTTCACGTCTTTGTTCAAGAGTCTCCCACCCAGTTTCAAGATATAAATTTCGAATACTAACTAATTTAGTCGCACCTGTAATTATTCTTCCCGCTTCAATATTTATATTTTCTAATTTATTTTTGTAGTAATCTGGACAATTATCCCATATTATATTCGCGTATTCAAAAGTAGGCCTGATAAATGAGAAATAGAGAGTTTCTAAACTTTTTCTATCCAAAGTGAATTTTAGGCTTCGTAGTATATTTATTTTTGGAGTTACTTTTTGGATGATAGAATCAATATGATCCCCCCATTGGCATGTTTTATTTATCATTAGACCTAAGTGTTTATGTTTTTCAACTTCAGAGATGGGGACATTGTTCATATTTAACTGGGGATGTAGGGGGCTGTTTTGTTTTCTTGAAATCAGTAAAGTTTCTGTTTTTTGTGGGTTGAATTTTACTAGCCATTGAGATGACCAGGAATGGACCTTCTCTAAATTATAGTTTAGTAATTCTGCACCTGTTTGTATATTTTCTATAATAACATAAATGGAGGTATCATCTGCAAATAATTTAATTGAGCAGTTAATTTCTAGAACAATATCATTTATAAAGATGAGAAAAAATATTGGGCCAAGAATTGACCCCTGGGGTACCCCAGCGTTGATTTCAATAATATTTGACTCTTTCCCATTTAAAACCACCCTTTGTTGTCTACAAGAGAGATAATTTTCAACCCATTGTAAAAAATTTCCCTTAATTCCCATAATTTTCAATTTGTGTAAAAGTCCCTTATGCCAAACTCTATCAAATGCCTTACTTATATCAAAGAATACCACCCTTACCTCTTTCCCTTCATCTAAAGCCCTAGAAAATTCATTAGTTATAAACAGAAGCTGATTTATGGTTGAATCCCCTTTCCGAAATCCAGATTGATGAGGCGATAGTAAACTGTTATCTAATAAGTAATTATGTATATACTTATAAATGCATTTTTCAAAAATTTTGCTCATGATACATAAAAGTGATATTGGTCTGTAATTTTCAACATTTTTATCATCATTTTTTTTGTGCACAGGTACTACATTTGCGAGTTTCCATAGAGACGGGTAAACTTTATTATTTAGAGACATGTTAAATAATTTACAGAGAGGAAATGCAAGTTCATTACTTGCCTCTTTGATCATTCTTGGGCTCACAAGATCAGGTCCAGAAGCTTTATTTGCATTTAGGCATTTAATTGCATCAATTACGTCACTTTCAGTTATGGTTATATCAGTGAGAGCATCATTGTCAAATATATTAGAATTTTCAGGAAGCTGTTTGCCTGAGTCATCAATAATTGATTGAGAACTAAAGAAATTATTTAATAGATTAGCTTTTTCCACATCATCTGTTACAGGGACATGATCTTTTTCAAGAATATTTATTGTTTTTTGTTCTTTAGTAAATCCAGTGAGATTTTTGATTAATTTCCACCAGTCTTTTGATGCAAAAGTTTGTTTAATAATTGCTTCACGTAATTTTGTGTAATGATTGCATTTTGCTACTCTTAATAAATCTATTACTTTATTTCTTAATTGCTTAAATTTCAACCAGTCTTCAGATTTATTAGTTTTCTTTGCCTTATTTCTTAATCTATTTCTTTTTTTTTCATAAGTCTTTTTATTTCAGTTGTAAGCCATGGTAGGTCATGTTGTCTGATTGTTATTTCTTTGTTAGGGATTGTTTCTGAGGCTATTTTTAGAATTTGATTAGTTATGTTTGTAACATTTTCATTTAAAGTATTGTCAGTTTTTATCAAATTTGACCAGTTTGTAGATGATAGTTTTGATCTATATTCTTCGTAATTTCCTTTATCATATAACCAAATACGACGCTTGTAGCATAATGAATTTTGTTTGTGTGCTTTTAAGAGACAAATTATAGGGCAGTGATATTTGACATTTACATCAAGAAATGGCTCTGCAACATCACAATAGGCAATATTATCAGGTACATTAGTTATAAATAGGTCAATTAGTGTTGAAGTTGTTGGTGAAATAGATGTTGGATTTTGGATCAATTGTTTGAGATTATAGTTTAGGATGATTGAATTAACTTTGGACCTGGGGTTGTTTATCTGGTTTTCATTAAAATCTCCAGTTATTAAGATTTGATTACAGTTTGATTCAGTAGCTTTTTCAATAGAAAATTCGATCAACTCCCATATATTTGTTGGACTATTAGGGGGTCTATAAAATGTTCCAATTAGTATTTTTTTATGTTTTATGTTTATTTCGATCCATACGCTTTCCACACCCATAACTTCTAGGTTTTCTCTACGCTTACATGAAATATATTCTTTAGTATAGACCATTACACCACCCCCTGGTCCAGTTGTTCTATCATTTCTGTGTGGCGCATCATAACCTTCAAGCTTTACTTCTGTTGAGGGAATTTCGTGATTAAGCCAAGTTTCAGTAAAACATAATATATCAAAATCTTGCAAATTTGCATTGAGAATATCTAATTTAGGTTTTATACTTTGAATGTTTAAGTGAACAATCGATAGGTAAGATGCTGTATTTTTCATCAATTGACTTAATTCTGAGATTTGATCACCAGAAAGATTAGATATATCAGTATCAGAACAATGAATGGAGTCTGATGAATTATAGGAATACGGACCTGGATTGGTTTCTACATCACCACACATCAATAATAATTGTACTAGAAGTATGATTAGATTTATGGTTATCACACTAATAGAGGGTATTTCAATTACGAATTTTGTAACCGGGCAGGATATATTGCTATGTGCATTTGAGAAAGAATAATCATGATCATAGTCATTATCATAGTTCTCCTTAGAAGTACATGTATGTTCGGTATGTAACATATACAATAAAGAAATGGGAATAGCTTTTATACCCAGTGAGATCAACATATTTACCAAAAGAATAGTTTGCATATCAAGTATTTTATTTTTCGGCACTTTTGATGCCTTGAAGTAAAATGATCCTATCCTGAACCTGTAGGCTTCAATTGAAACACCCATTTTTATGTAATGTGGGTATTTTTGATATCAAACCGGCAGGGCAGGACAGGATCATTTCGATTCATTAAAGGGTCATCTATAAATTGGCTAATTTTTACACAAAATGTTCGCCATATGTAGCAACAATAGTTTGACGTTCTACAAAAATGGAGTGAGAAAGATTTGAATTCTTCAATAAAGTTAAGATCATAACAAATATTAATGAAAAAGGTGAGTATATACACAAGACATGAAAAATGAAATATCAAATATGAAGCCCATGTACTGGGATCTAAGTCCATTGAATGAAAAATTGAAACACAAAAAGGAAAAAAACAACAAAAATATGAAATACGGTATATACAAAGAATATGCAGATAATTCATAGAAGGAATGAAAAAACCAATGTTTAACGGATTTTCAACATTAGTATCTGAAGGGGGTAGAGAGAGAGAGAGAGAGAGAGAGAGAGGGAGAGAGAGAGAGAGAGAGAGAGAGAGAGGTGCCCTTATTTTCTTGGATATATATATTCTATGTTGTCGTAATCTTATTAAATAGAGATTCTAAAATAAATTAGACCATTTAATTAGAACTAATTCAATGTCAGCAGAGAGAGAGAGAGAGAGAGAGAGAGAGAGAGAGAGAGAGAGAATTTATTCTTTACTTGGATGTAAATATTCAAACATTACGAAGAAGATGTTGCCGTTAATAAAGTTATAGACGCAGTTTGATAAAATGTCGACACATACAATATAAAATGTAACGATGCAATGAAATTATTATGTTACGGAAGTATATGAGCTAATAATGAACATAGCTAATGAAAAAAAAAGAACAACACAAAACAACAAACTGTCAAATAATCAAAATATATCAAAATAATGTCGAAAATGAATATTGAATCAAGTTTGTTATGGTCACGTGAATTGTGACGTACACGACCTCATCAGAATAAAGGTCAAACTACTGCGACTGCGCGGGGGATCACCTGCTGCGCGAGGTGAAAGAGAGTTAGTGCACAGCCAATGCCTGAACGGCATCACTAAATATAGACTTTCACGTGTTTATACCATCCGATCGAGCAAGCGCAGGACACTCAGACATCTTGTAGTTTAACAAATCATCCAGACCGTTAATTTTGTGTTTTCTTTCATTCTTATCCACCAAAAAGATTTTGCCGTCAAATACAAAGGTTGATTTTGCTCCGTTCATTTTAACAAGTTGTCGACATTCCTTGGCGAGTTTACTTCTAAGCTTTGTCAAGTCTTCCCTTACCAAAATAAAAGCTCTCTGGCATATGCTTGCCGCAAGGTTGCCGCAAATGCTTGCGGCAAAGTTGCCGCAAATGGATTTTTCGTATGTAAATTAGGCTTCTGGCGCATAGTTTGCGGCAAGCTTGCGGCAAAGTTCTGGCACAGTTCTGGCATACAATATTTCAATGCAAAATTGGTATAGGAATTGTTTGTATTTCTGGCACACTTGTGGCACAGTTGCGGCAAGGTTCTGGCACATACATTTCTGGTGCATTTCTGGCGCATACATTCCTGCATATTTAATGTGGTGCATAATATAGGTCAAGATTTAGAGATTATTTTTGAAGTACTGGTATTGGTATTTTTCAGCATCATACAAATAATTGTACAAAATTTCCAAACTCAATTCATATCAATGTAATCATTTATTGGTATTCTGCTTGAACTTGAAATACCATTAAATCATAAAACTTTAAATTTATTTATATATAATACAAACGAAACACCAAAATTTACATTACAATTTTCAATTTTAGATTTGAATGTTGTTGTTTTTTTCAATTTTCTTCATGAACTGTTGTTGGTTTTCATTCATAAATTCCACTTTAAGCACAGTAATTATCTGAGAATTAATTATTAAACTGTTGTCTAAAATATCTAACACATGACAATGCACTTTAAACCACAAAAGTCCTCTTCTTTTTGTCTTCCAAACATCTGACTCAGAGTGCATTATCCAACCTTCTGTATACAAATCTGCATGCATAAGGAATATTGACCTTATCGATTCACAGAGGATTCATCCAATTCTTTATAAGCTTTATACTGTAAAACCCAATGAAGTCGCCTTTTCCAAAGAAAACGTGTATATGTTTATATAAATCATAATACGCAGAGCAGGGCCTCCAATTCAACTTGTCTCGTCAAGTCCACAGCATCTTGCAGCATGTCACTAGTTACACAAATTGAAAGATATTATAATTCCTCAGAGCTAGTGGCTGTGCAGCTTGAATTCCTTCTTCCTCCCAAAGAGAATTTTTATGGCAACTCCTACTAGGTGATCTGATCTACAATGTAAATATTCAGCTCTTCAGAATAGGAAATTTAGGACTTCTGCGTAGCAAACTTCTATCAGCACTATTTAAGTAAAAGTTTTAGTTCAAATTTCCTCTGATAGACAACATAAATGTTTGATTTGCATTTGGTTCATAGGTTATTTCTTTTTAATGAGTTAGAATGAAAGTCTCTTACCTTTTGGCATTTTATAGGATAAGTTGTAATTGCTAATGTCACTCCTATAAACCATTATACTTATGGCACTGTTCATCCTGGGCATCTCTTTGTTCTCTTCAAAATGGGCGCACAGAGCAATTTCTGAAATCTGATTGGCTGATTTAATCACCTGTGGACAAGTCATCCTATTTCTCTTTCATACTTACAACACTTCTGGCACACTTCTGGTATATACATGTATAAGAGTAATTGGTGAAATGAAGACTCTTTTCTGGTGCACCTGTGGCTCATAGTATAAGCAATCTAAGTCTATGCTGAGAAAGTAATATTTCTGGTACATTTCTGGCACACAATCCCAACTCAAAAATGTATGTGCCGCTATTGGCACACAGTGTGCCGCTACTGGTTTATACTGCGCCGCTAGCGGTTTTTGCTGTACAGTTCTGGCGCACAGTTGTGGTGCATGGATTTGTTTGCCGCAAGCTTGCCGCAACCTTGCGGCAAGCTTGCGGCAAAGGATTCATTTTGGTAAGGGTTGGTTTATTGACACGCCTCTCCTACCTTCGATCTTGGAGAGTTTGTAACTGTTTTTGATTAGCTGGTGACGAGACTCGTAACTACTGATCCGTGCTATAATGGCCCGGGGTTTAGATTCAGTAGATCGTCCTACTCGATGAGATACAAGGACTTCGTTTTTCTCCAGGGGGACATTTAAATCTTTCGCAAGATTCATAACTGCCTGAGTTGAGTCCGATTCCGACTCGGGGACTCCAAAGATCCTGACACAGTTTTTCCGACCGTACTGTTCGAGTTCATCAATACGCTTATGTAGAATTTTATTTTCTTGAGCCACTTGGTTGACACACATAATAATCGGGTTTAAGCGATCCGCTAACATATTTGTGAATTCGTTCATCAAACTAGCCTTTACTGCTGCCATTTACCTTGGTTTTTGTCGGCTGTCCAGGTAGATTTTTCACCAAGGCGCCGCGGCGGAACCAATGATCCGCAAAGGAGAGAAAGCCACTGCATGTGATCTATCCATTTCATATTTCAGTTTTTGATATTTTGACATGGATTAAACATCTAAACCATTTTTTTTTTCTTTTTTTTTTTTTTTGGTAAATACTAACATTACATTTGTCTATTAGTTGAAAATACAACCCATTTACACATATGATCATAATCATATAAAAGTTGGAACAGTGGATCATTATTCAATATTTCTCATATATATCTTAAGATTTATTTATTTATTTACAATAATAACACTATATTTTCCGTACGTTTCGGCCAACGGCCTTCCTCAACGGATTTTATTATGTTTATTATTACGAGAAACAAAATAAAATCCGCTGAGGAAGGCCGTTGGCCGAAACGTACGGAAAATAGTGTTTTTATTGTATTTATATAACAAACGACTGTGTTTTATTTATTTATTTATTGTTGCACGGTCTACCTTGTAAACGGTAATTAACACCTTTCCAGACAGTGCAATATTTTTCATTGTGAAGCAATGATTGAATTAATAATTGAACTAATCATTGATTGTTGCACGGTCTACCTTGTAGATGGTAATTAACACCTTTCCAGACAGTGCAATATTTTTCATTGTGAAGCAATGATTGAATTAATAATTGAACTAATCATTGAATGATCAACTAAGCTGTTAACTATCCTTAAATGACCTGACGTCCATTGCCTCCCGTTTTGAAAATACAACACGAAAAAAAGGGGGAACGAATGTTCTCTTTACCATGTTTAAGAGAAACTTTTAAAAAAGGAATTTTAAAAAAATCTCGCGATTTACCGGCTTCATCTACTTTTTTCAATGTCACGGACGGATCTACGTACTTTTTTCCCCAGAAGATCGGTCTAGCCCGCTAGGGAAAGGGATCTATCCTATAATTTTGAAAGAAAATATGTAAAAACTTGAAATCGTGTGTGTGTGTGTGTGTGTGTGATTTTTTTTTACAAATTCCGGGGAGGGGGCGAATACCGGGGGATTGGGGTGTCTTGACTCCAAGCCCGCTCTAGATCCGCGCTTTTAAAAATGTTTCAATATGCATAGGATTAGCCACCAACGAAACCAGACAGACAAAACTCGTAAGATTTAGATTGAATTGTGTACTGACGGGTACCCTTGAATACTTTTGAGCAAAAATAAAGATATGATAATATCATAATAGCGGAATATTCCCGTAGTTTTGAATATTTGTTGCAAACTTGTACAGGGTACCCTTGAATACTTTTGAGCAAAAATTAAGGTATGATAATATCATAATAGCGAAATATTCCCGTAGTTTTGAATATTTGTTGCAAACTTGTACAGGGGGATCCTTCACCGCATCTAGAATCCGCTTCCTATGTACGTAGCCTAATTACACTGCAGTTTAAAACCCTCGTTTAACAACAAATACTAGACCGAGTTTATCGTTGTTTTCTTTGATATCTAATTTTGAAATGCGTGAAATTCTTAACTGTTTACTGACCATGAGTAGTTTTTTTCTACTTGGAATGACGACTTATAATTACTCAATTAACGGTGATAATTGTTTGACAGCCTAACAATTGCCGTGCAACAAGTGGGTTATTCAACTGCTCCTCGGGCTACGCCCTCGGAGACAGTAGAATAACCCTTACTTTATTTATTTATTTATTTATTTATTTATTTATTTATTTATTTATTTATTTATTTATTTATTTCAACGGGATAATTGTTTAAATAATTTACAGTCGAGGTGCAAAAGATGGAAATAGAATTCTAGGATTTTATATGGTCCGAGATCCCTCTCTTTAATTCATATTAACATTTATCATTTATTTTAATTGTGTATTTTAATCTTATCTTTCATTTTAAATTCATGAATGTCTCTTTTTATCCCACCGATTTTCAATCTTAAGGGGTGAGGCTGCCCAAACTTACATGGAAGTTGAGAAATAAATGCTTCTTCAGGCATTCTAAAATTCTGATCTTGAGCCCCCCCCCCCTTTCTCCAGCAAGCAAAAAGTTAGGTAAGGCATGTCAATTAAAAAAAAAATTCCATATCTAAAGTAAGAAAATTACTGAAGACATTATAAAAGAGAAAAAGAGAATTTGTGCGTGTTTTCATTGTGGAGACAGCCGTGAGAAAAAAACCCAAAACAGCTAAGAAAATTAGTACTCTTTATTTCATTAAACATTGTCTGTGACTTAGATTTTTTTTTTCGTTTTGCGTTTTCAAACAGTTCGACATTAATTAACCGTTTTTGCCAACCAGCCTCGTTTTCGCGAGACCCGTGACGAACATCCCTATAGGGGAAAACGAGGCTGGTTGGCAAAAACGGTTGGCAGTGAAGGGAAATATACGTGATACCCGGGGATAAATCGACAACTGATATTCTAATATGCGCTACTTTCCTGTTAATATTTTATTGATAAGTCCAGCTGTGACACTGGCCATTCTAATCACAACAATAAAGAAATCCCGCTGAGTTTATTTGTATATCAGACTGCCGTTCAATGGGGGGGGGGGGGGGGGGACAAGAAACAATGAACTGCCGATATTTTTTTTCTTCAAATTTTGCTTTTTAAAAAAGCCGGGCGGTGTAATTCATAGTGTCCCATTTCTATGCTCCTGTATTAGGTGTAACTAATGTTTATAACACATGTTTAAAATTTCAAGAAATCATGAATCAGACTTTAATTTAAACCCTTTGATCTTTCAAAGAAATAATTGCCGCAATTACCTAACTTGCGCACCATATCCCGATTGTTCCACATGACTTATAATCCTTTTTATATAAATGTGGGACAATCGGGATGACACCGGTGTAAATACCCTACTAATTACCAGTTGTTTTGACAAGTACACACCTATCCCTCAAACATGCAACGTTCAACGATGGAAAGAGGGAAATAGTTTTACCAAAATTAATGTCGAACTGTTTTAAAACGCAACACGGGAAGAAAAATTTAACTCACAGACGATGTTAAATAAAATAAAGAGTACTATTTTTCTTAGCTTTTTTTGTTTTTGTTTTTTGTTTTTTTTTTGTTTTTTATTGTTTTATATCTCACGACTGTCTCCAATAACAGGAAAACACGCACAAGTTCTCTTTCTCTATATTATTATTGAATTTCCTTCAGTAATTTTCTTACTTAGCATATGGAAATTATTATTATTACTTTTTTTAATTGGCGTGCCTTATCTAACTTTTTGCTTGCTTGAGAAAGGAGGGGGGGGGGGGGTGCTCAAGATTAGAATTTTAGAATGCCTAAAGAAGCACTTATTTCTCAACTTTCATGTAAGTTTGGGCAGCCGTACCCCTAAAGATTGAAAATCGTTGGGATAAAAAGAGACATTAAAGAATTAAAAATGAAAGATAAGATTAAAATACTCAATAAAGATAAATGATAAATGTTTATATGAATTAAAGAGAGGGATATCGGACCATATGTCTTATGTATATGAGATACACTGTATGGGTTGGACTTGACAAATTGATGAATGATATAAGATGTTTGCATTCACGACTTTAAAAATTAAATCAACCCACAGAGTACCTGCGCAGTGATTAACAGAGAAAAATTAAATTAAAAAAAATATCACATGCACTATTAAAACGATCGAGTAATGTTATAACAGCTTTAAAGTAATCTTAACATAGTCATCTATGTCGATAAACTGTACCGATAAAGAATATTAATGTAAATAGAAGTGGACATTGCTATACATATATATAAGAGAACCACTTTTTGCCAACCAATTTTCATGCGCATGCGCAGTGTGACATCACTTTTTCGTCACTCGAACATCCCTATAGGCAGTGGCTCCGGATACGAACGTTTGTATCTTTAGACCTATGTCTCGGCATACGAGCACAAATCGTAGTGAGCTTCTGCATAAAAATTTCAATTTGGTTCGTTTTTTTTCAAGGCATCTTGTGTTCAAATTGTATCTTTTTTGTGACATATTCTGAAAAGTTAAGTATAAAGCACAGAGTTGCATCTACATGTACGTATTTGTTGCCGTCTCAAAACTTTCAAAATTGCAACTTCCACTGGAGCGACAGAACGTCAGTACGTGCACACAACAGCCGACAAGTGCGAAGTCTATTACTTATCAGTGATCACTATAATGATTGAGAGCATAGAAAATAGCCTCTTGTCCCGGTTGCTAAATTACAGATTATGCAGAATTATTATAAACTCGTATACCTTGATGTGGTTACAAAAATCAACTTTTTATTTTGTTATGGACACATGACCTGAGTCACGTGATAGTTGAAGACCAATCAGAAACATGTTCGTACGCCGAGACATAGGTCTAAAGATACGAACGTTCGTATCCGGAGCCACTGCCTACATTATATTATGGGTATAATGTCATAAGTATGACATCAGTGTCCAGTTTAAGGCCTAAACTTAACATTCATTACGTTAAAATAGATTTCCAAGGCTTGGAATTAATGGACAAGTCGTGAAAATATAACCTACTTATAGCGGGTTTTCCAGTATGTTCTAAACATGGACCCCATTTTGCGTCATTTTCAAATGCAAGAGGTATTTTCATTGGCTGATTTGGGGAGTCATATTGATGGGATTCCCATATCCATCCAATCAAATTGAAGATGACATTCTCTACTTTCGTTTTCAATATGAAATCGACAGATGACTCTCAGGGATCGTATCAAAATTCTAGAAAAACTCCAAAAAATTGTCTTTTTTTCTCGTTTTTCGCTATAGGGATGTTCGCCGTGACGTCACGGGTCTCGCGAAACGAGGCTGGTTGGCAAAAACGGTTGGCAGTGCAGGGAAATATACGGGATACCCGGGGATAAATCGACACTTGATGCTCTAATATACGCTGCTTTCCTATTATTATTTTATTGATAAGTCCTGCCGTGATACTGACCATTCTAATCACAACAATAAAGAAATCCCGCTGAGTTTGTTAGTATATCAGACTGCCGTTCGATTGGGGGGGGGGGGGGGGGGGGGGGGCAAGAATCAATAAACTGCCGATTTTTTTTTTTCTTCAAATTTTGCTTTTCAAAGAAGCCGGTGTAATTCATAGTGTGCCATTTTTATGCTCCTGTTTTGGGTGTAACATACCCGACTAATAACCAGTTGTTTTGACAAGTACACACCTATCCCTCAAACATGCATAGTAGTTGTGATTTAATTAAGGCGGAGCATTTGAACGGGATGGAAAGAGGGAATTAGTTTGACCAAAATTAATTAACGGAAAAAAATTGATTTAACTCACAGACAACGTTTAATGAATTAAAGTCAGTGGTGGATTCAGGGGGGTGCGGAGGGGGTGCCCCCCCCCCCCCCCCCCCCCCCCCGGCACTGACCCCAAATTTTCCAAAAACAGGTATATTTTTGCCAATTTTCAGTAAAAATCGGCAAAAAACCGGCAAAGGGGGCGCTGGATCCGCCACTGAAAGTGTACTATTTTCTTAGCTTTTTTTTTGGGGGGGGGGGGGGGGGGGTGTCATTTTGTTTTTGTTTTTGTTTTTTCTCACGACTGTCTCCAATTTATAGATAAAGCCGGTCCTAGTAATAACAATGAAAACACGCACAAATTATCTTTTTCTCTTTTATTATTCCTTCAGTAATTTTCTTACTTTGGATATGGATTTTTTTTTAATTGACATGTCTTTATCTAACTTTTTGTTTGCTAGAGAAGGGGAGGGGGGCTCAATATTATAATTTTAGAATGCCTAAAGAAGCATTTATTTCTCAACTTCCATGTAAGTTTGGGCAGCCTCACCCCTTAAGATTGAAAATCGTTGGGATAAAAAGAGACATGAATGAATTTAAAATGAAAGATAAGATTAAAATACACAATAAAAATAAATGATAAATGTTAATATAAATTAGAGAGAGGGATTTCGGACCATATAAAATCCTAGCATTCTATTTCCATCTTTTGAACCTCGACTGTTAAAACATCCAATATTTGAAAAGAATTTCAAGAATAGATGTTCGGACTTCCATCTATCTGATTTTCGGAATTATTTAAACAATTATCCCGTTTAAATAAATAAATAAATCACTCACTCACTCACTCACTCACTCACGCACTCACGCACTCACTCACTCACTCACTCACTCACTCACGTTTCACTGTTCCAACTTTTAAATGATTGCAAAATCAACTCCAATTTGCAACATTCAAAATGCGATATCTCTGGTTTTAATGCATATTTTTTCATCAAATAAAAAGCATCTTGCTCTTTAACCTTTGTATCTTCTGAAAAAGCATTTTACATGCCTACTGATCATTTCAATAAAATCCACCTGAACCTAATACTGTATGGCCAAATGCCATGAAACTCGTAACTTATATTGGTCGAGCAGGTATTTCCGAACTGCAGATATTTCAGATTTTCTATTTCCATGATTTCGGTCACTTGGACAGGTTGGGCTCATCATTGAATCTCCGATGTTCTATGGTGTACGGTCAGCTATGTCTCAAATGCGTGACTGATCAATGTCGGAAACTCCATGTTGTTGACAAGAAATTCAAATGTTTTTATTATTTTCATTAGCCGCAGAAACGGCCAACAACATTTGGAAATTTGTTTGGTATGGGTTTGTTGGCCGCAGGAATCTACATTGAACAAATCCGTGACCCAAATTAAGGATATGGCTGTGACCCAAATTAAGGGTATGGCCGGCATGAATCGGCAAATTTTCCAGGGGATTATTGACTGTGTCTCACTCGAATAAAATAACACTAAACGATGGGCAATTATATTTTACCTTGTTAAGCTTTAATATCAATGATACGGCCGGGATTGTATTTGCCTCCGCTTCCTCTCTTTCAGTCTTTGAATTCAAGCGCCATGTTGTATGTTTACACTCATGCATCATGTCAAACACATGACACCTTGATCCATATGAATGCCATAATGAATGGATGTTGTTATGGAAACAACCTCGCAGTGTCATGTGTTTGACCTGACGCATGAGTGTAAACTGTGGAAGTCATTGACTCATACATGTGACCACAGGAACCTGTTGTTTTAATAGAGAAAATAAATTATTGTTCACTCCCTCATGCCTTTGTGTTAATATAACAATTTTCTCCAGGAATGAAACAAAATTGAAAAATTCTTAGATTATAGACATCGATTTTCCCAACATAACTTTGCCAATATATCGTCTTCATTGGATACGACAGACGAATTGCGACATCCAACACTTAAAATGATATATCATGTTATAAAACCAACAAAAATTACATGTACTTACAATAATACCGGCAGATAGATGCTACAGCTCCTTTTACATGGACAACGTTCCCTCTTGATTGCATTGGGCCAACCTTAAAAATATGTTTGTTTCCCCGAACACGACCCAACCCTTAGAGTGTTGGGTAGGTAGGTAGATATATATTTTTTTTTTCGGACAACAAGAAGTCTTATAGACATGACTAGTCTGCTGACTGAAAAAAAGAGCTTGTAACAAAAACAAGTAGTCAAGTAGATCTATACAAAGATTGATTTTTCCTCAAACTCTTTTAATCTGAAGACAGTGAGTATTCTCACCAGAAATTTCAGATAGTGTGGTGCCAAGTCTGTTAAGCACCTTGCATTGTGACGTGCCATTTTGCATTGCGACGTTGCTTCATTGCATGTTGTGTTATGTGTTGTTGCTTCATTACTAAACTGTTTAACATAACTGTTTAACAATTTTGATTAACTGTTTAACAATTTTTATAATGAAATGAATGTGTTAACAATACTTCAATCTTATCTACATGCTTAACATATTGATACTTGAGATAAAGTGTTCTACATTGTATTTCAAAATAGAGATTGAAGACAATTTTAAAACTCAAATAGTTTGAGGCCTTTTAAGAAAATCCTCTTGAGGCTGTTTCATGACTGTGACTCCTTGTAGTAGATGGACTTAGTGTTAGTATTTAGTATATTAGTGAATCTAAGGGAGTCTTCACTTTAATCATTTTGTTAATGCTAAATTTTTGGATCAGGAAAGGGCAGGTTTCACCTTTTAATAATGCCTGTGTTTGTGAAACGCGAATGCCCCCGATGGCATCTTTGTAAGTATAAACACAATCTTCTGTTAAGTATGTGAAAGGTCAAGGTCAGGGTCACTGGATTGAAAAATGTTGGTATCAATCATAATCAATGGAAAAATCTTGTGACAAGGAATACACATGTGAAATATCAATGTTAAAGTCTATGTAAAGTAGGTGAAAGGTCAAAGTCAAGGTAAAAAAATTTGGTATCAATAGAAAGGTCCTGTCATAACAAATACACTTGTGAAATATGAAAGCCATATCAATTACCATTCAAAAGCTATGCCCAATGTTAAACTTTTTGAAAAGTAGGTCAAAGGTCAAGGTCAAAGGTCCAAAATTTTAGTATAAAAGGAAAGGTCTTGTCACAAGGAATACACATTAATATGTCCAATTGTTTCAAAACTTTTTCGGACAAACAGACAAACAGGCCAAAAACTATATGCCCCAAATCTTTGATTCCAGGGGCATAAAAAATGTTGCGAATTGAAAATTGTCCTCAAAGGCTCAAATTCCTACTTGAAAAATTGGGTCCGAATATGGAAACATTTACCTTTAAGTCTGCCATTGCAGTATTCAAGGTAATCTCTGACAAAGAAAGCTGACAAACTGACACTTGTTATACTTAGCCTGCAATACGACCCCTCCCCCCCCCCCCCATCCTCCAGAGATTTTTTTAAGACTCTTCAATGAAACAATTTCCCGTTCAATGTTGTTGGTTTCTTGATTTATTCCATACGTCTCTAGCTTCTTACTTTAAACTTATATTATTCAAGAATATAAAAAACACGACCAAACCAACTCTTAATTCATTCAAAGTAAAACGATTTTGCCCGAGCGAGATATCCTCCTTCTTATCTTGTAAAAACGGCAATGATTTTGTACGACAAAGACGACGAGGTCAGGAAATTTTTCGAATAATACAGATTAAAAACAAAATTTAGTGAAATTTGATATATTGTATTTCTATTTTTGTTTTTTTTGATGTACCGTCACGCCGTTCAATATTATATGACACGTGCCGGTCTACGTGATCTAGCGATGATACATGTAAACGTTTCCATGTTACATCATCGATCGCTTGTCTTTTAAAACTACAACCCCGTGGAAGCCATAAAAACATTAAATTTTCTCAGTTATATTATTATACAAGCTTCAAGACGCTTGACACCTTAACCGGATGTGTGGACGTTTAATCAATAAATAAACGTAAAGTAAATACACGGAGCGTGATGCTTATCTCGATAGCTCCCGTATAAAATTATGAATCCAAATTTGGTACATGTAAAATCCGGAAAAAATAATACTTTGAAAAAAATCGCAAAAAAATTATTCGAGTCGCGGCGAATTTTGCAGGTCGGTCGCGTTTGGGGAAACAATCTTAATTTTATTGTCGGCCTTGTTTTCTCCAACGCCATCAGACATTCACTTCCTGTGTGCAGAGTGAATTGAACATCTCTCGCCTCTAATTAGGAGCACTGTTCGAAAACGTAGCAGTATGTTGGAATTTTTACCTGTGTAATTGACCCACCCGAAGCAGTGAGGAATCTTTAACTTGCTTATGCACCGATCTGAGACACAGGACCATTTTAGAGACCCTTCCAAAGTATTAGGCAAGTAACCCTAGCCTAGTCCTTCCCTAGGGACTTTAAATGGGGTTGCCGTGCCGCGAATTGGCATAGGGAAGTTAAAGATTCCTCAATACTTGGATGGGTCCATTGCAATGGTCTAAATTCCAATGTACAGCTTATGTTTCGAACGGTGCTCCTAATAAGAGGCGGGAGATGTTCAATTCACTCTGCACACAGGAAGTTGATGTCTGATGGCGTTGGAGAAAACTATGTAATCAAGAGGGAACGTTGTCCATGTAACAGGAGCTGTGACATCTATCTGCCGGTATTATTGTAAGTAATTTTTGTTGTTTTTATAACATGATATATCATTGTAAGTGTTGGAAGTCGCGATTCGTCCGTCGTATCCCATGTAGACTATATATTGGCAAAGTTATGTTGGGAAAATCGATGTCTAGAATTTTTCAATTTTGTTTCATTCCTGGAGAAAATTGTAATATTAACACAGAGGCATGAGAGAGTGAACAATAATTTATTTTCTCTATTTATAAAACGACATGTTCCTGTGATGTGACATTGTCCGATTTAATTTAGAAATCTCTTTTCTTCAATGTATTTTAAAAGAAATCGGCTAAACATGCTAACTGTCAAGTATTGACAGAATGGATCTTCCGAAAGTCGTCTTGAATTTGAAGACGTTTAACATTGTTACATCAAAATACAGATAATTTTACACATATTTGCAGTAATGAGAGCTGCCAATTGTAGTAATTTGCAATTTTTTTCTGAATCAAATATGTGACACCGCGAAGTTGTTTCTATAACAACGTCCATACATATGAGTCGAGGTGTCACGTGCTTGACCTGACACATAAACATTAGAGCTGCAATGAGTCGGGAACTTCTCGATTCGGTTGGATTTCTCTTGAACCGTTTGCCGGATCATTTTCATATTTTAGTATGTTGTTGCTTATGACCTGCAGATTTCCAATCACCATGACCAAAGGTCATGTGACCAAGGTCAAGGTCACCTAATACATTTTTAATGAAATTGTACTTGCATTCCTGTCTGGACTTTATCTCTTGAATGTTTACTCGATCACTTTCATATTTTAGTATGTTGTTGCTTATGACCCGAAGGTTTCACATCACCTTGACCCAAGGTCATGTGCCCAAGGCAAGGTCGTGAACTACAATTTTAATGAAATTGTACATTGTACATGCATTCCTGTCCGGGCTATATCTCTTGAACCGTTTGCATGATCGCTTTCATATTGTAGTATGTTGTTGCTTATGACCCAAAGTTTTTACATCACGTTGACTCAAGATCATGTGACCAAGGTCAAGGTCAATTAGTGTATTTTGAATGAAATTGTATTTGTTATGTGCATTATAATCTTTTGAACCGTGATAGGATCACTTCATATTTTAGTATGATGGTGCTGATGACTTGAAGGTTTCACACCACCTTGATTCAAGGTCATATGACTCAGGTCAAGGTCAATTTTTACATTTTTTAATGAAATTTTAAATGCTTTTGAGTCTGGGCTATATCTGTAGAATCGTATACTGGATCACTCTGATACTTGAGTATGCTGTTGCTCAGGATTGGAGGGTTTCTTATCATCTTGACCCAAGGTCATGTGCGCAAGGTCAAAATCATTTACAGTCAAACCTGTCTTATGTAACTATGCAAGGGCCAACAAGAAATAGGTCACGTAAGACAGGTGGTCACTGAATACAAGTTCAAGCTGATCTGACTTTAACCAACAAAATTTTCGTAGTATAATAGCAATACCATAAAATTTATTGATGAATTGTATTGCACATATAAAATCACAAGATTTTATCTATCACAGAAGATTTAATTATGAAAGACACTGATGAAGAGATTTAATGAAAAATATTAAATAGTTTTGGTCCTCTACAACACTAAAAGTCGTAATATACAGGTTCGGAATTGGGTACTGGACAGAAAAATCATGGTCGTTGTGGCGTTAGACAGGTTGTAGCTATATATAGGTTAATTTGATTGGAAAATTGCTCAGGAGGAATAAAAAAAAGGTCAAATGAAGCAGGAAGTCGCTAAAAAGAGGGTCACTTTAAGACAGGTTTGACTGTAGTTCTTTGAAATTGACAAAATGTACGTACTTATCCTGTCTGGGCTATAATTCCTGAACCCTTCTAACAATTGATTTCATATTTTTTAAGTATGTTGTTTTTTGGGACTAAATGTTTCTTATCACATCGTCCCAAGGTCACATGATTAAGGTCACTTCTTACTTTGGTAATGAAATTGTATATGCTAATCATGTCCAGGCTGAAATTGTCTATGCTTATCGTGTTTAGGCTTTATATTTTGAACCGTTTATCCAATCACTAATTCAGTTTTTAGCTCTACTGGTCTCAGACCAGTCGAGCTTATGCGATACCCCGTCGTCCGGCGTCCGTCCGTCTGTCCGTCTGTCCGTCTGTCCGTCCGTCCGTCCGTAAACAATTCTTGTGCTCGCAACTCCTCTCAAACCATAGGTGATAGAAAGTTAATTCTTTTTGCATCCTACTTGGTATGTGGTCTAGTTGTGCACCTGACATTTAGTTTCAGCCCTTGACCCCCAGGGTCTTAGAAAATGGGCGTGGTTATGAAAATCTATGTAATCTTGTGCTCGCAACTCCTCTGACACTATAAATGATGGAGACTTAATTCTTTTTGCAATATGATAAGTCTGTGGTCTAGTTGTGCACCTGATATTTTGTTTGAGCCCCTGACCCCCAGGGTCTTAGAAAATGGGTGTGGTCATTTTCTCCTATATTACTCTATGTAATCTTGTGCTCGCAACTCCTCTGACACTATAAATGATAGAGACTTAATTCTTTTTGCAATATGATGGGTCTGTGGTCTAGTTGTGCACCTGATATTTTGTTTGAGCCCCTGACCCCCAGGGTCTTAGAAATGGGTGTGGTCATTTTCTCCTATATAACTCTATGTAATCTTGTGCTTGCAACTCCTCTGACACTATAAATGATAGAGACTTAATTCTTTTTGCAATATGATGGGTCTGTGGTCTAGTTGTGCACCTGATATTTTGTTTGAGTCCCTGACCCCCAGGGTCTTAGAAATGGGTGTGGTCATTTTCTCCTATATAACTCTATGTAATCTTGTGCTCGCAATTCCTCTGACACTATAAATGATGGAGACTTAATTCTTTTTGCAATATGATGGGTCTGTGGTCTAGTTGTGCACCTGATATTTTGTTTGAGCCCCTGATCCCCAGGGTCTTAGAAATGGGTGTGGTCATTTTCTCCTATATAACTCTATGTAATCTTGTGCTCGCAACTCCTCTGACACTATAAATGATAGAGACTTAATTCTTTTTGCAATATGATGGCTCTGTGGTCTAGTTGTGCACCTGATATTTTGTTTGAACCCCTGACCCCCAGGGTCTTAGAAATGGGTGTGGTTATTTTCTCCTATATAACTCTATGTAATATTGTGCTCGCAACTCCTCTGACACTATAAATGATAGAGACTTAATTCTTTTTGCAATATGATGGGTCTGTGGTCTAGTTGTGCACCTGATATTTTGTTTGAGCCCCTGACCCCCAGGGTCTTAGAAATGGGTGTGGTCATTTTCTCCTATATAACTCTATGTAATCTTGTGCTTGCAACTCCTCTGACACTATAAATGATAGAGACTTCATTCTTTTTGCAATATGATGGATCTATGGTATAGTTGTGCACCTGATATTTTGTTTGAGCCCCTGACCCCCAGGGTCTTAGAAAATGGGTGTGGTCATTTTCTCCTATATAAGTCTATGTAATCCTTTGCTTGCAACTCCTCTGAGACTATAAATGATGGAAACTTCATTCTTTTTGCAATAAGATGGGTCTGTTTTCTAGTTGTGCACCTGATATTTGTTTGAGCCCCTGACCCCCAGGGTCTTAGAAAATGGGTGTGGTCATTTCTGCTTTAGAAGTCTATGTAATCCCATGCTCGAAACTCCTCTGATACTATAAATGATTTAAACTTCATTCTTTTTGCAATATGATTGGTCTGTGGTCTTGTTGTGCACCAATATTTTGTTTGAGCCCTGATTCCCAGGGTATTAGGAAATGGGTGTGGTCATTTTCTCCAAGTATATAACTGTTCGTAAATCGTAATGTTGTGCTCGCAACTCCTCTGACACTATAATGATTGAGGCTTAATTCCTATGCAATATGATTGGTCCGTGTTCTTGTTGTGCATCTGATATTTTGTTTGTCTGAGCCCCTGATCCCCAGGGTCTTAGAAAATAGGTGTGTTCATTTTCCCTATATAATTGTGCTCTCAATTTACTCTTCAAAGCTATTAATGAGTGAGAATTGTTGTAATTCTTAATGCAATATGATGGATCTGTAGTTTTGTTATGCCATTGATAGTTCATTTGAGCTAGCAGTCCCTGTCCCCCTGGGATCTTGGAAAATGGGTGTGGCATTCTCTTTTTTAAATACTTTATCTTGGATATTGTGAATTATATGAGTGATATTCTAGTTGCAGTCTATTCGATATGTTATTTTGTTGTGCTACTTTTAATTTGTTAGAATGCCTGCTCCCTGTGGTCTTGAAACATGGAAATTGATATTATGTGTATGTATCTTATTCACATGTCAATGGGTAAATAAAAAACAAAACAACCAGGAGAGCTACAGTCTCGTCAGAGACTTCTGGTTTGTTGCTCATTATCCATACAATGTAGGTTTCAGATCACCTATATCTAAGGTCTTGTTACCAAAGTCAATTTCACTAAATATGCTTATAATGAAATGGTATATGCTTATCATGTTTGGGCTTTACCTCAAACAATATAATGAATCATTTTCATGTTTTAGTATTGTATTGCCTATGACTCAAAGGTTTCACATCATTTTGGCCTAAGGTCAAAGTAACTTAGAGGGAGGGAGGAGACATCTGTTCTTTTCTGAAAAACAATTTATTTTAATCAAAATTTGTTGTATGTATAGTACAAACTATGTTTATAACGAAATATGAGGTGCCTTGGAATTTGTAAACATGTTGTACTGTATTGATCTTTAGCCTCAGACGTTTGTATTTGACATAAGAAAATTATTTAATTACAACAATGGCATATTGAAACTTGTAATTGAGATATATTTATAATGTCAGGATTGACTTTGAAAGCATAATTTTAAGTATAACTGTACTAATACTATTCAAACATGGGAAAGAATTGCATTAAAGTTGGCATTGAGAAAAAACATGACAAGAAAAAAGATTGAATGCATAGCCTAGACCTTGAGTTGATTTGTATGTTCCTTTCTTTTTTTTCAGGGATAGCCATCATTTCTATGAACAGACCACATGCCAAGAACTCCCTAGGAAAGCAGTTTTTAAAAGAGGTAGGTAATTTTTATACCCCCACCTACAAATTTTATTTTCTAATAGTCATATCACTGATGTCAGAGTTGATATACCCTCTCCAATGGAAGCTGGAAAAGGGAGGGGTTATGTAGGGATCATTTTGTCTGCATGTCTTCTGTATGTCTTGTTCTGAGCGCAGATTTATTAGTCCCCTACCGGCAATGCTGAAGAGGACTCTTAGTTTCCTCTCGGTCTGTCCGTCCCTCTGTCCCTCCGTCTGTCCGAATTTCAGTTTTCTGGACTTTTTTTCTGCAATGGATGGAGATATTTAGATGAAATTTGATACACAGCTTGGTCTTGGATAGTAACAGAGCAACTTTAACTTTCATCACACTTGACCTATTTTCGAGGAGTTATGCCCCTTGATGTTTTGGAAAATTCAGTTTTTGTCAGTTTTCAGGACTTTTTTTCTGCAACAAATAGAGATATTCAGGTGAAATTTGATACAGAGCTTGGTCTTGGATAGTTACAGAGCAGCTTTGACTTTCGTCACGCTTCACCTATTTTTCGAGGAGTTATGCCCCTTGCTGACATGAAAATTCAGTTTTGTCAGTTTTCCGGACTTTTTCCTGCAACTAAGAGAGATATTCAGGTGAAATTTGATACAGAGCTTGGTCTTGGATAGTTACAGAGCAGCTTTGACTTTCGTCACGCTTCACCTATTTTTCGAGGAGTTATGCCCCTTGCTGACATGAAAATTCAGTTTTGTCAGTTTTCCGGACTTTTTCCTGCAACTAAGAGAGATATTCAGGTGAAATTTGATACTCAGCTTAGTCTTGGATAGTCACAGGGCAAGTTCGACTTTTGTCACGCTTGACCTATTTTTGGAGGATTTATGCCCCTTGATGACTTGCACAATTGAGTTTTTGTCAGTTTTCCAGACTTTTTTCTGCAACAAATACAGATATTCAGGTAAAATTTGATACTCAGCTTAGTCTTGGTTAGTTACAGAGCAAGTTTGACTTTCGTCACGCTTGACCTATTTTTTGAGGAGTTATGCCGCTTGATGACTTGCACAATTTAGTTTTGTCATTTTCCAGACTTTTTTCTGCAACAAATACAGATATTCAGGTAAAAATTGATACTCAGCTTAGTCTTGGATAGTTACAGAGCAAGTTCAAACTTCGTCACGCTTGACCTCTTTTTTGAATTTATAAAGCAGATAAAACCTCAGAACTGAGCTGCACGGACAGTAAGTTTAATTAAAACTCATGTTTAATCGAAGAGTAATTGATAGGCAGAGTTGCAGGACATAAATATATGCCGCCGGTAGGGGACTTATATTGCTCAGCGATCATATCATTTTTTTCTTAAATATTTGAGTAAGGACTTTCATATTTCCTTCACATGAAGATGCACATATACTCTAGTAGGGCTATGAATTGAAATCAAATCCTCAACAAGATACTGCAAAAAATTCAACAGCATCCAATATATTGCATTGAATTTCTTCCAATTTTAATAGATATGATTTTAAAAGAAATGACTGTCTTACTTTTGGTATTCATGGGTGTATAATTCTGGTTGGTCGTAATCAAATTTTCACTATTCAAAGAAAATTTGCACATCTGCCAACCAGAATTATACACCCTTGTATAATTCTGTCATAATAATATTAAAAGTAAGACAGTCATTTCTCATATCTACATTTTTGATAAATATTAGACACCCTATTTTGCACGAACATTGCTTATATAGGGAATTATAGCATCAGAAATATTTTAACATCGGTAAATTCTCCAACGTTCAAAACATGGAAGTGACATCACTATAGGTAATGCAATTTATTGGAATATAATTCTAGTTGCCCAATGGGCGTTCAACATTGGAAATCTTCTAGTAATGTAAATAATGGTAAATAGAGCTTTCATATTCCATTCCAATGAAGATGGATCAATATCTGTGATTCTAAACGGTGAATGGAAAGAATTTAATATCACAGGCAGTGAAACCGAAACCTCATCGGTCTGACAGACATGACCGGTAAAAATCTGCTCGGACCGATGGAAATGTTGTAATTGTCGGTAAGAATGACCAGAAATATTTCTTCAATAAGCAGCTGATTCACTTTCTTTTCTATGAAGATAATAGGTCAGCTCATGTGGTCATGAAAGTTTAAAACGCTTCATTGATCCAGTGATTGGGAAGGCCATGCGCCCTGCGACATATAATAGTCCCATTCTGATAAAAAATGGCCCTTGAAATGGCAACTCCCTGCGCACTGATGCACATTATTCTATGGTGTCCATTTTTGGTTTAAGTTCTGTACTCGTATAAATTTACATTGTAATGTAGATCTATACCAGTCGCAGTAAATGAGTAATGTGTGGATCACAGCTTACAGTACTGTACATGTCCAGTAAGAAGCACAAAATTCTTCTGTTCACTGACAATTGCTCCACTTAACCGAAATGTTCTACCTGTATGCTATTACAGGGTTTTTTTCACCCTTTGATTCCAGGGGCCTGGGCCTTCTAAATTGGGAAAAATAGCGACATTTGGTAGAAATTGGCAAAAACATAATACAAATAAATTGAGAAAACAAGCAAATATTTGCTTCTAATGAAGACGAATAAACGCATATAGACACCTGTAGTATCAAGAATATTATATTTCAGATAGTGCACATTGTAAAACAGATAAATTATAAAAGTATTTTCAGTAATTTCAAAGGGTTTTTATACTTTTTTAATTGGAATTTAATATTTTTTTAAATTGGGAATTTAAAGCTTAGAAATTGGGAAAAATGCCTGTTTTTCAGCATTGGGAATGGGGCCAAAGGACCAGAGCCACGAACGGCAAAATCGGCCTAATTTGCCACAAGGTTCATCTTTTATATTTTGATAATACCATATTTCAGCAATTCAGAACTGGCCAACTTTGTGATTTACGGCCTTGTTGAAGCAAAATATTTTAATGTGAATTGAGGGTATGGTATATTGTTTGCGACGTCATTTGACGTCATTTTCACATATGACGTCGCATAATGTCAGGACAAGTACCATGAATTACTAAGTATTAGAAATGATAAGAGATATTTCTACATTGAGAAAATGTGTGAAATATTAATTTAAAGAAAACATATTTTAAAAATTTCTATAAATACAATATGTGTACAATTTATCATGTACAATCCGTGTTTGTTTTGCCTTTGCTCAAAGTCACAGGCTGAAAATGTTCGTCCTGGAACTACTGTATGCATGTCTTCAATGTAATACTTTTACTTTTTGTATTCGTTTAAATCGCGTAAGATGTAAGCTGCATCGATCCACAAGAAATTGATGTCATTATTTATGATTATATGAAAAAAAATCAAAGAAAGACTTCATGTTTACCATCTTCATGAATCACGGATCCGATACGTTCAAACTGTCCGAGAAGAGTGTTAGGCTGTATCAGATCAGACAAAGGAATACCATGTATGCTTCTTCATTTTTTCCGAAAATTTCTGAAATACCGTTAAATTCAAAGATTTTCTCGTAATAAAGTTGTCAGAACATCTCCAATCAAAAGTGAATACCCCTGTACAACATCAAAACACGGTTCTATATCTGCTGCAGATCTAGATAATTAAAGCATCCACTTAATTTTGCCGTAGATACACCACTGTCAGCGATGTATGAAGATGAACATTGATGTGACTCAATTTGACATCTATAAGTACTTCAAATTTGTTCCTATAAACTAGTAGGCTCAAATTACACGTATCAGTTTTTAATCCAATTTCGCAGTCAGTTGCTGGACTAGACAGAGATAATACATCGGCTAAATTGAAAACCCCTTCCGTACACTTCGGTGCATATGAGTCAATGACTCAGTATAAATAAGTACAGCTAAAACTCGAGTTGAAAAATGAGAAAAATAATGTCTTAATTCATTGCATGATTTTCCTTTTAAAATCAGTGTGTAATACCCATTTGCAGAGGTTGTGGCGGATACAGGAATTAGGGGACGGGATATTTCTAACATAAAAGCGAAGGGTCCCATTCGGGTCAATGGTAGCGGACTTTGAACATAGAGAAACAAAAATGGTTGCATTTTGAATATTTCGTATTTTAAATTACTTTTCATGCTCCCGTTCTTATCATGACATACATAATTATTGATTAGAGAAATACATGTGACTCTTCTCACATGTATGTGCTAGTACTAGTATAAGTGTTGGGCAATCGGAAGTTAAATCATAATCGATAAGCGGAAATAATCGGATGGGCATAACCCATTATTATTATAATCTGAAAATTCAAAACATTTCTTTTTTTCATTTTGCAACCAACAATGAATTGGAATAAACACCAAATCATTATTTCTTTGAATAAAATTGTTTTATTAAGTAAAATGATTTTAAGTGTATTAATCACAACTACTATGAATACCCTATCAATTCATTCAAGCTTCTTTTTCTTGAATACCATGCAACAGAAAATATCATACACTAGTATGTACTTTGAAGTACAAGGAAAAAAATAATAGTATAAAAGGGAAATACACGAATTTATCAAAACCAAGATACTAAATCGGACAATCCGGTTATCAGCGATGTCGGCGACAATTGCGTTTGATTCTCAACATCGATTAGTAATGTTCATCGCTGGCCATTCAATGACCGTTAATCGATCGTCAGCGATAATCGTTCCATAACTAAACTAAAAGCCGTTGCCATGACTCCCATTCTGATACATTTTTCGTGTCATTCTGTTTGAAGGGAGAGCATTTTTCAAAGAAGTGTAGATCTATTTACTCCGATTAATCGATTCTCAGAAATAGAATCGATAGTCGGCGAGTTGGATATTTTAGAGACGATAGCGACGATGGCTGCGACTATCGTTACAATAATACAGCGTGTATTAATGTTAACAAGATAGAGATCAAGATATGGAATACGAATACATGTACGTAATGATTTGCGCTTAGAGGAATGAAAATTTAGGTACGTTACCCGAATAAGAAAACCACTGATCCAAATCTGCCAGAACAGTACCATGAATGTGACAAAACGATGTCATAGTTGCACAACATTATTAATTTCTGGATCGATGGACTGTAGCAAAGATGATTAATGTTCGAATGTTATGAATTGCAGCGTTCGCATTCTTTTTAAGAATCAATTTTTTTTCACATTTTTGCAATATCGGATGATTGGCGAATCTAAAGGGAGGGATGAGGCCAGGGCAAGAAGGGGAGCATGTTCTAGACTCTCCCCTTTTTGCGGTCAACATTTTTTAATGACGTGATTTTTGTTTTCATAACTTGATGATAAAGCTTTTATAACAGTACGGTGTCCTTGAAAATGAAAAGTATTTAATTTTACGAAATTTTTAAATGCAAAATATTTCTTTTTATATGAAAGTTTACGTTCTCATTTGTATAAATTCAAATTTCCAGGCGAATCTAACGCATACATTCGCTGCTATAGCCGTTTGAAAACGTCATTTTTAATTTTGGGTGCGCAGCTCTAATTCATTTCGCTGGCGCCACCTACAATGTATTGTGTTTTTATAATAGAGGTATATGGAGATTTAATTATACAAATTTGACAATATTATGGTCGTTATTGCATATTTTCAAATAAAACTTTTTATGTCTGTTTTTTTTTTTTTCTCAACCCAGACCCGTCGGAATAAATTTTACGTTTTCAATAAAATTTATTTTCAGGGAAATAGTATCTTTGAATAAATTATTATACCACGGTCGCCTATCCCCTTTTATCCATTATATTGGGTGCTGGACTTTATATTACATCAAAATAAACGGACAGAGAATTGATCCAGCATAGTCTGAACCTCAATCAAAATTCGCTAGTTTGATATCGTTCGTCAATCATCTATTTCAAATTAATCATTTGATTTCAAGTTTTCCATTTTTTTTTTTTTTTTTTTTTTTTTTGTCTTCAAAAATCCCCACCTCCTCTTTAAAAGAATTAGATCATAAATAAGATCATAAATATTTCTTCTTGGGTGTCGATCTATTTTGCTTCTTTATGCTGCATTCATATTACGTCTTTCTTTTATGTTTCGAATTCTCATTATTTCAATCATGTTTTCTACCCCTTATCTTCCAATTTCTCTATCGTATAGGATAATTGTAGAAAGCCGATGCATTTTTTGTTTAAATATTTTATTCCCGTATTAGGAACATTTTAGGAAATAACATACATACATATATATATAACAAACAAATAAACCGAGACCCCCAAAATCCCACATACATTATATATATATGCCTTCTTTAAAAGATTTTTAAATTATTCTCTTATTTTTTCCTCGTAGCATCACGTGTATACATGCCGATATTTACAGGGAAGACATAGAGTGGTTCAAAAGATTATTAAGTATAACGAAAATATGTATCGTAACTACTCGAGTGCACAACTTGGCATTTCAGGAAATTCATAAACGTCAATTTTGATGACGTCATTGGTATAAATGACGTCACAAATATTATCTACTATGGAGCAGTTTTCTGAAGAATTGGAATAGTTTTAGATAGGTGTAAAAGTAATCAACCGCCAAATTTATAAAAGTTTAAAAGCTTTCAGATTATCTACTACCTATCTTGAAATACAACTTCTCATTTTCATCGTCTGGAAAGTCTTTTTCATGACGTTCTAACCATCTGTGATGAACAATTTGTCAAGAAATGTGCCAACAGAGAACTCATAAAAGTTTAATTATCGACTACAACCGGACCTTCTACCAAAAAAATCTTCATCGAAATAATCACAGGTATAATAAAAGAATATTTGAATATAATTCTTTTTTTGGTAGAATGTCCGGCCCTATGCGAAATTATCGATCAAATTTCATGATATCTCACAAAAGTACCGGAAATGCAAATCCTGGCTTGGTTTTGGGCTCTATATCTTCTTAAGACATGTCCGGAATCTCACAACTACGCACGCATTCGAAAGACAAAATGTTCTCCTTTCCTTTTGTTGATAATTTAGAAACATTGTCTGTGTTTGAAAATATACGAAAACTTTAGGCCGATATCGCCGTTCGTGGCTCTGGTCCTTTGGCCCTGGGGAACCCCTAAAAAGATCCCTGTATTATGATACAATATTGATTTTTCTTTGACATTCTTTCTTATCCTCGTTCTGCGCCTAAGATTTAAATCTCCAACGTCCACTTAAGTCTCTTATCTACGTAAAGGTACTTGTGTATGCGTTCGTCCGTAAAATTACCATGTCATTTTAAGTGACCAGTCAATGGGTACATATTAATTGAAGTAATAAAATTTGTAAAGAAATGTCAATTGCAGACACCCCCCCCCCCTCTTCCCTTATACCCTTATATCAACAAAGCTGAAATTATGATATAGCTGTCTATATGTGGACACAATTTGAACATTATTTAAAAATACAGGATAGGTGGCTGAAAATTTGGTCTGATACATGTATGTATACTGTGAATTACTCATTGGAAATGGTAGAATTGGGAATTTCAAGACAAAAAAATGTGCTAATGTCTGATATTTTGTACATACATTGTCTTCAAAGGTTTTTGAAAATTGATCATTTTTGGAAAGACCCTGTCGTGAAGAAAGATGGCCCATTGCTTTTTAGAATGGCTCATTTAAGTCTAAGTGGAAGGTCGAGCAAGTTTGCCTTCCGGATCACTGCTTGAGAAAAAAAAGTTAAAATTCTTAGGACCAGTAATAATTGGTTCAGACCAGTAATCTTTAACAGATTACTGGTCTGAATGACCAGTAATCCATCACAAAGTTTCGTGTTCTCTGCACCGGGAATATATAGTGCTTCCCGGTTGCTAACCCATAGTGCATCAAACAAGGGGGGAAGCGTGATAAATCCCTGTGTTTAAGATATTTAGATACACAATAACAGGCCTCAAGCTTGAATTACAGAAGTACAATTATAATGACAATATGGTGATACCAATCAAAATGATATAACAGATTTTGAAATGGCTGAGCAAAGGTCCAAAATGCAATGTCAGACTGCTAGGCTTCTTTATTCTTCTGTATTTATAAATTGTTTTCCTGACATATTTTAGAATTCATAGTGATTCTCCAATCATCTTGATATATTTGCCAATTCGCCGCGGTTGCACATTATGTATTGTTTTGAACATCAAATAGCAACAGAGATATACATGTGTTATCTTATGTCTTAAGCGTGATGGCGTTCAACTTGGCTTTGTCACTTTCGGAATGTAACGCACACGTCGATACCTTTCTTTATTCTGTCATCTCGAGCCCGTTTATCTCCATAACCAACAGTGTAGATCAGGGTGGCCATAGACTCTGGAAAACAAGGACAGCAGAGAAAATGTTGAGTCAAAAAAATCTCTGCAGGGAACAAGCAGGTAATTTGTACATTACGTTGAAATCAGGGAACTTTATATATTTCTAAGAAAAGGAGTTAAGTGGATTCTGAATGAAAAGAAGATCTAATTAAAAAAAAGAAAATTCTAAAGATTCATAATTGATATGATTGGAAAGATTGCATACGCACTGTCTTAAATTTCTCTGACTTGATTCATTTGCCAGCTAACAACATCATACAGCTAACAACAGCATATTTCTATACTTCCAGCACGAAGTTTAGGGGGGTATATAGCAATCATCCTGTCTGTCCATCTGTCTGTCTGTACGATTACGAAGTTTTGAAAGCAGATTTCTTTTAACATGTTTAATATACTATCAGTGGTAGGCCTTTCATATTTTATACATGGAGATGATGGAGAACTACATTTTGTTACCATGACTTTTGACCTCATGACCTTTTGACTATGACCTTGACCCTATATAGCATTTGAGGTTAAGAAGTTTTGAAAGCACAGTTTTTTAGCTCCACTGGTCAAAGCTTATGCAGTCACCCTTTGTCCGACGTCCAGCATCTGTCTGTCTTGTCTTGTCTTTTCTGTTAGGTAATTAAACTTTTCTTGTGAGGGCGATCGAGTCCTCTGAATCTGTGAAGAATACAATTTACTACAAAATAAATTCCTTTTGCATTATAATGGACCTGTAGTTTAGTTGTGCACCTGGTATTTTGTTTGAGCCCCCTAGCCCCCAGTGTCTTGAAAATGGGCATGGTCATTTTCTCCTATATAACTATGTAATCTTGTGAGCACAAATTCTCAGAAAGTGCAATTGATAGAAAGATAATTCATTAAGCAATATTCTCAGTCTATGGTATAGTTGTGCACCTGATATTTTGTTTGAGCTTTGTTTGAGCTTCAGTCTTGGAAAATGGGTGTGGCCTTTTTCTCCTATATAACTCTGTGTAACCTTGTGAGCATCAATTCTCAGAAAGTATTATTTATAGAAAGAAAATTGTTATCACATTATTCTCAGTATGTGGTCTAGTTGTGCATCTGATATTTTGTTTGAGCCCCTGACCCCCAGGATTTTGGAAAGTGGGTGTGGTCTTTTTCTCCTATATAACCCTATGTAATCTTGTGAGCACCAATTCTCAGAGAGTGTACTTGATAGGAAGATAATTGTTTTTGCATTATTCATGGTTGTTGGTCTAGATGTGCACTTTGTATTTTGTTTGAACCCCTGACCCCCAGGTTCTTGGAAAATGGGTGTGGTCTTTTCCCCTATATAAGTCTATGTAATCTTTTGAGCACCCAGAAAGTGTAATTGGTAGAGAGTAATTCTTTTCCATTACATTAATTATTTTCTGGTCTTGTATTTTGTTTTAGGCCCTGATCCCCAGGGTCTTGGAAAATGGGTGTGTTACTTAGATTAATTTAAGCAAACAACCAGTAGAGTTTCAGTCTCATAAGAGACGAATCAAACTATAAATGAAAGGCCTTTTTAGCTCACCTCAACGAAGTAGAGGGGGGCTTATGCTATTGCCCCGCTCTATAGGTTAAGCAAAATGGGACAGGTCCATTCCCAACAAAATAACAGTCCTACATCAACCAAACTTGCATGGATGATGCATCTGAGGATGCTTACAACAATGCATAGTACGGAGGCTGCATCTGACCTACATTTCATGCTTGAGTGAGCAGGTTAGGTAAATTGGACAGGTCAATTCCCGCCAAACTTTAAGTCCTACATCAATCAAACATGCATTGATGATGCATCTGAGGATGCTTACAACAATGCACGGTACGTAAGCTGCATTTGACCTACATTTCATGCTTGAGTGAGCAGGTTAGGTAAATTGGACAGGTCAATTCCCGCCAAACTTTAAGTCCTACATCAATCAAACATGCATTGATGATGCATCTGAGGATGCTTACAACAATGCACGGTACGTAAGCTGCATCTGACCCACATTTCATGCTTGAGTGAGCAGGTTAGGTATAATGGGACAGGTCCATTCCCACCTTGCTTTAAGTCCTACACCAACCAAACCTGCATGGATGATGCATCTGAAGATGCTTTCAACAATGCAAGGTAAGGAGGGTTCATTAATTCTACATTTCATGCTAGAATGAGCAGGTTACATGTAGGTAAAATTAGACAGGTTCATTCCCACCTTACTATAAGTCGTACACCAACCAAACTTCATGGATGATGCATCTGAGGATGCTTACAACAATGCATGGCACGTAGGCTGCATCTAAGCTACATTTCATGCTTGAGTGAACAGGTTAGGTAAAATGGGACAGGTCCATTCCAGCCTTACTATAAGTCCTATGATGCATGTGAGGATGTTTACACTTATGCATGGTATGGAGGCTGCGTCTGACCGACATTTCATGCTTGGGTGAGTAGGTCTGACCCACATTCCATCTGATCCTCATTCCATGCTTGAGCAATCAGGTTAAGTAAAATGGGACAGGTTCATTACCTGCCTATTGTAGTCCTAGATCAATAAAAAAAACTTGTGCGGCTGATGTATCTTAGGATGCTTTCTGCAATGCACTGTACAGATGCTGCATCTGACCTATATTTCATGCTTAATTCACCAGATACGGTAAAATTAGAATCTTCATTACCAGCCTTCTTTGATTTTTTTATCAATCAAACTTATGTAGATGATGCATCTGGAAATAATTTGTGCAATGTAGGTACAGATACTCATCATGGGAAAATGATGCTGTCGAGGTGAGCACTGTCATTTCTGATGACCATATGTTTTAATACACACATTCATCACAAAGAGTACTACATTTAAGTACTATAGCTTTTGACTTCTTGACTTTTCATTTTGGATGTATGTTGCATTTTAGGTTAAGAAGTTTTGAATGCAGATTTTTTTCATACTATCAAAGGTAAGGCTTTTCATAAATTATACATACATTCACCATAAGGAGTACTTTATTTTGTTGCCGTGACTTTTGGCCTCTTTACCTCGACCCTATATATAATTTTAGATTAAGAAGTTTTGAGATCAGATTTCTATCACACTATCAATGGTAGGCCTTTTATATTTCATACACACATTCACCACAAAAGGTTCTACATTTTGATATCAAGAATTTTGACCTATAGTTTTGACCTTGAACTTTGACCTGAAAAGAGTTTTTTGGTTTAGAAGTTCTGAAAGCAGACATTTCTTAAAGTATAAGTGACATGGCTTTAATATTTTGTACACAGATTCACCTTGAAAATGATATATTGATTTAGAAATTTTTGGCTAAGTAACCTAGACCTTGGACTCTTAATTTATTATAATATTATGGTTAGTATGAAGTTCTGAAAGCAGTACACTCTGTACTAAATTTTCATACCAAAGCATTCAATTTTGAATGAGAATTTCAATTTGAACAATTGAATGTCCCATCTCAAATGGATCCATTGACAACTGTACAGGGATCTAGAATTTTTTTCAAAACCTACTTACCACAGGCAACTCATGACGTAATATTTATTTGCCCAATCAATAAAACCACTTGCCATCAAAAATTACATGCAGAGAAGGAAAGGTATACTGCAACTTATTTTAAAGGCCATGTTGAAATGTGGCAAATCTAGCTATGAAATGCATGCTTAATTCTTCAAAAATCAGAATAAATCAAAACCATGTCTGGTAGAAGTAGGAGATAAAAATTTATTAGAACCAACTTTTTTTTTGCTTGGTCTAATCTACTTGCCCACGGGCAAGTGAACACCTGCTTTGCACTTTCCTGACCCAACATTTCACTTGCCCCGGTCAACAGGAAATGGGAATTCTAGACCCCAGCTGTCCAAAAAAAAAGTCTTTAGGGCAGTTGAAGCAGCAGTTCTAGTTATTGTTGTAGACTTGTTACCTGCAGAAGTTACAAAAATAGTAGAGCACAGAAGTTATAAAAATAGGAGAGCACAGAAGTTATAAAAATAGTAGAGCACAGAAGTTATAAAAATAGTAGAGCACAGAAGTTACAAAAATAGTAGAGCACAGAAGTTATAAAAATAGTAGAGCACAGAAGTTTTAAAAATATAGTAGAGCACAGAATTTCTTACAAATACCTTATATGGAGTATTTTTTGAGCGATGGAAATTTTGAGCTTTGTTGGCGAATGCAATAAAATCACCAAATTTAAAAGCACCAAAGGAGCTGATAAGATAAAGGCTGTATTTAGCCCTGAATCTCATAAAATATTTCTTCTACGCAACGATCTTTATGCAAGAAAAACTTGATCATTACTTAAATGTGATGTATTTGGAGAGTCCTCATACAACTTATTTCTAGATACATAAATTGCAGTGCAAAGAGTAGGGGGTAGCCATGTTGAAAATATCGATCAAAAAAAAGTTGAAAATTAAGAACTATCTGGCTAATATGGATATCTATAAACTATATATTGCTAACTCTATAACATAGTAATAGTCTAAACAAGATACTAGAAATCAAATTTTAAAGACTGGTCTAAGCATTATCCATAAATTTTAAAATCTTGAATCTGAAAGACAGTTGTATTTTGTATTAATTGGCTACAAAGTTAAGACATTTTACCACGAAATACACACTGTGTAGAAATAAACATCACACTCTTGTTTATTTCATTCCAAAATCTTGTGCATTTCATGTGAATAGTATAGAATAATGACAAATATGGATAATGACCATATCCCTGTCTACAGTACAAAATCGATAATTCAGAAAATCAGAAACCGAAGGCATACACAATCAGGATAAAACAGGAACCAAAGCAAACAAAAACAAAAACCTCCACCATATGAAAAGAAGCGAACTCCCGATATGAGAGTGAGACCAGGTGCCCAGGAAGAGTAAGCATCTCCTGCTTGCATGCAACACCCGTCGCTTCAATTCGGTAGAACTGTCACATCCGGTTACTTCCATTTTGGAAGATATAGAGTACAATCTTTGGTTGGATGGTTCAAATGGTCTATGACAGAATATCATCCACCATTCTGGATAGTGGGACATCATAGTGTATGACGAGTTCCCCATATCGACCGTAGAACTTCCTCAGTGACGATGTTAGTCGGTCACAAACATATCCCTGACTGAGAAGCTTATCTGAAAGACGCCTAGCTCTCAGAACAAAATCCGTACATTTGGTACTTGCTCTGGCATAGCGTATCAACTGAGATATGAAGACGCCATAAGCAGGCGATGAAGGGATGTTGCTACTCAGAAAAGGAAAGTTCGTAATGCTGAAATTGAAGTCGTCACGTTTGTCATAGCGTGAGGTGTTCATGTGACCATCAGTGTCGTAGAACAACATTATGTCCAAATAGGATGCTGAATTATTTGTCTCTGTAGTTTCTTTGACTTCAAGCTCCGAAGGATAGATACTGCTCAGGTAATCCGCGAATTTTGGATTATTGATGGACCACTCATCGTCTATGTATCTGTAAGTGAAGGTGAAGTCAGAAGCTAAGTATCTTTTCCCTTCAGAGACCAAAGATTGAATGAATTCAGCTTCGTACGAGTAAAGGAAAATGTCGGCAAGGAGTGGGGCACAATTGGTCCCCATTGGAATTCCGACAATTTGCTGGAAGACCTTTCCTCCAAACACCACAAAAATGTTGTCGATCAGAAAGTTTAACATCTGAATAATGTCTGTTTCAGTGTACTTATTTTCAGAATCTGACTTTTCTGTTACAAGGTAGGTTTTGTCATAGTTAACAACAATAAATTTGTAACTTATAATTTTTGCGAGTCTTTCTTTCAATTTAGAATGTGGAATTGTAGTGTAAAGTGTCGAAAAATCAAAGGCTTTGATCGAATGGACTCTACTAAAATGAGTGGATTTCAGATGTTCTAAAAGTTCCTTCGAATTCTTTAAAATCCACATCTGGTTGATACCACTGCGAGAATATACTGTCGAACAATATTTTTGTAGCCCAGATTTGATTTCAGATAAAACTCTGGTGAGTAAGATCGATACAGATTTGGTAGAACATTTTGAGGAACCAGCGATGAAACGTTGTTTGTACGGATTCTTATGCATTTTAGGTATGCAGTATAAGTATGGTAAATCTAAATCTAAATTGGTAGTGTCGAAGCCAAAGGAAGCAAGAGCTGATTTGTGGTTATCTATTAGAAGAAGTCTCTGATGAGACTGAAGCTCTCCTGATTGTATGATAAAATTCATCTGTGTGACGCACTTATTTTCCAAGACTACAGGGGGTCAAGGTCATAAACAAAATATCAGATGTGCATGCAAGTAGAACAGACTTATTATAATGCAAAAAGAATTTATTCTCTATCAATTATTCTTTCTGAGAATTGGTGTTCACACAATTAAATGGTTATATTTGAAAATAAACACACCCATTACAGTAAGGCCCTGAGTGTCAGGGACTCAAACAAAATATTGGATGCACAAGATATATAGGAGAAAATGACTATTCCCTTTTCCAAAGACGCTACGGATCATGGGTTCAAACATAATATAGGACACAAATCCACATAAGAGACCTGTTATACTGCAGGAAGAATTAGCTCTCTATCAATTATACTTTCTGTTTTTCAATATTTGGTGTTCACAAGATATAAAGGAGAAAATAACCACCCATTTTCCAAGACCTTTTGGGTCAGAGGCTCAATCAAAACAGCAGGTACACAACCACACTGCAGACATACTATAGTACAAAAAGAATGAATAAATTGTTCTTTATGAGCATTTGTGCTCACAAGATTACATAAGAGTTGAATATAGAAGAAAACGACCACACTCATTTTTAGCTCACCTCGACGAAGTTGAGATGAGCTTATGCTATAACCCCGGCGTCCGCGTCCGCGTCCGCGTCCTCGTCCTCGTCCGCGTCCGCGTCCGCGTCCTCGTCCTCGTCCGCGTCCGGTTAAAGTTTTTGGGGTAACTCAGTATCTGACAAAGTACTGATACTACAGTAACCAAACTTGCACAAGTGATTCATCTTGGGATGCTGAGGTGAACCCATGCATCGGATGCAGCATCTGACCTACATTTTCCGGTTGAATGACTTTGTCAATGTCTGGTTAAAGTTTTTGGGGTAACTCAGTATCTGACAAAGTACTGATGCTACAGTAACCAAACTTGCACAAGTGATTCATCTTGGGATGCTGAGGTAAACCCATGCATCGGATGCAGCATCTGACCTACATTATCCGGTTGAATGACTTTGTCAATGTCTGGTTAAAGTTTTTGGGGTAGTTCAGTATCTGACAAAGTACTGATGCTACAGTAACCAAACTTGCACAAGTGATTCTCTTGGGATGCTGAGGTGAACCCATGCATTGATGCAGCATCTGACCTTACTTTTTCCGCTTGAGTGATTTTGCCTTATAAGGCCAATATTGAGCAAAGTATAATTGCTACATGTACCAAACTTGCATATTGAATGTATCTTTGATCAAACTTTCATTAAATGACCTTGACCTTCTTTATTTGCCTGAGTAATTTTGCCTTTATAGGCTAATATTGAGCAAAGTATAAGTGCTACATGTACCAAACTTGCATATTGGATGTATCTTTGATCAAATTTTCATAAAATGACCTTGACCTACTTTTTCCACTTGAGTGATTTTGCCTTTAAAGGCCAATATTGAGCAAAGTATAAGTGCTACATGTACCAAACTTGCATATTGGATGTATCTTTGATCAAACTTTCATAAAATGACCTTGACCTACTTTTTCCGCTTGAGTGATTTTGCCTTTAAAGGCCAATATTGAGCAAAGTATAAGTGCTACATGTACCAAACTTGCATATTGGATGTATCTTTGATCAAACTTTCATGAAATGACCTTGACCTACTTTTTTCCACTTGAGTGATTTTCTTAATATACATGTACTTAGAGATATGTTTGAATTGAACTTTGTTGCCGCGAGGTGAGCTTCGTAATCTTTGATTACACTATGTTCCAATACCCTGGGAGTCAGGGGCTCAAACAATATATCAGGTGCAAAACTTCACCACCGACCTATTATAATGCAAAACAAATTTATTCTCTATCAATTACACTTTCTGAGAATTGGTGTTCACAAGATTACATAGAGTTATATAGAAGAAAATGATCACACCCATTTTCCAATACCAAGGGGTCAGGGGCTCAAACAAAATATTGGGTGCACAACTAGACCATCGATCTATTATTATGCAAAAAGAATTTATTCTTTATCAATTATACTTTCTGAGAATCGGTGTTCACAAGAATACATTGAGTCATGTAGGAGAAAATGACGACTCCTATTTTTGAATAACAATGGGGTCAAGGGCTCAAACTAAATATCAGGTACACAGCTAGACCACAAGCCAATTTTAATGCCAAAAGAATTTTTTCTTCCAATTATACTTTCTGAGAATTATTGTTCACAAAATTACATAGAGTTATATAGGAGAAAATGATCACACCCATTTTCCAAGAACCTGGGGATCAGAGGCTGAAACAAAATATCAGGTGCACAGCTAGGCAATAGACCTATTATCAATATAATGCAAAAAGAATTGATTCTCTATCAATTAAACTTTCTGAGAATTGGTGATCACAAGATTACATAGAGGTACATAGAAGAAAATGACTACACCCATTTTTCAAGTCCCTGGGGGTCAGAGGCTCAAACAAAATATCAGGTGCACAGCTAGACCATAGGCCTATTATTATGCAAAAATTTAATTTCTTACCATTCACGGATTCAGAGAATTCGCTATTAAAGAAAAGTTTTACCGAACAGCCAAACACAGGGCGATCGCATAAGCTCGACTGGTCTTTGGACAGTACAGCTAATTAATGAATGACCTTAAAAGGGAAAAACGAAACTTTGCTTATATTATTGCCTAAAACACAGATTCGTAAAAAGCCCCCCCCCCACCCTCCCTTTTCCAGTTATTTGTCTCTGGGGGATCGTCCCCCCAGCTACGGAACCCCACTTTGTCAAAAGATGTGTATTAGTGATATGCAATAGTTCTGTAGCTAGGGGGAGGGGAACAATGTTTTAAAAAACTTTTCCATTTTCCATTGATTTCTTTAGAAAAAAGACATATTTTTCCCCAAATATAGGAAAACGATGCACTATACATGTAGATCTTATCCAACTGCTGATTATGATGAAACCAAGGACTGGTATCAAGTTTGTGGAAAAAATTTCTTGAAGTTCCTTTTTGAAAATGCCATATTTTCAGGGCAGATTTTACGCTTTATCTTATCAGCTCCTTTTGCATTCATAAGTTCAGCTCGAGATCCACCACTGTAAATATTAGTGCTGATTTGCTATTGAGTTATGACTTCGATAAATATTTTAAAATATATCAGGTATAATTATTTGCCCACCTTAGGTGCAAACAACGTCTTCTCCTGCATTAATCCAATTATCTAATTAGCAATAAATACGACAGGTATCGTAACTTTTTCGGACAATACTATGCACGCTTTAAAACTTACATGTATGCTCCCTATAATGAGGTGTAAATAGGGTCTTCGGACTAGTGGACCTTATGGTTTGATATTTTTAACGGTACTCAGAATTTTTTTTAACTCTGTATATTGTCTCTTATCTTTCTAAGTAAAGTATCAACGCATTTGAAATTTTGTTATAAAATTTCTTGAAATTTCTAAAAAATGGGTCCTGTAGCATCATATCCCACCCATTCTGCTACGTCTTTTGGTACATTTTTGGACAAAATAATTTTCATACTTTTTGGCCATATTACATTGTTTAGACTGAGGATCACTGACAAGGGTTTAGTACCCGAAACGTGCATGTCTGGTCCATGCTGTAAATTTATCTGGTTTTAAATGATGCTATTGAATTTAAAGACGTTTAACATCAAATATGTTTTACATACGTCTTTCGTGTATACGGTAATGAAAAACATTGATTTATGATCATGATGATACGACCATTGATTTGATCATTATGATTTTGGCAGATTTTCATGCTTCCGGAATCAAAGATTCGGGGGCATATAGTTTTTGGCCTGTCCGTCTGTTTGTCTGTTAGTCTGTTTGTCTGTCTGTTTGTCCGAAAAACATTTAACATTGGGTACTACTTTTGAATGGTAAGTGATAGGGCTTTAATATTTCACAAGTGTATTCCTTGTGACAAGACCTTTCCTTTGATGCCAAACTTTTGACCTCGTGACCTTAACCTGGACCTTTGACATACTTTTCAAAAAATTTAACATTGGACATAACTTTTGAATGGTTGGTGATAGGGCTTTCATATTTTACATGTGTATTCCTTGTGACAAGATCTTTCCATTGATACCAACATTGCGCTGACCCTGACCTCTCACATATATAACAGAAAATGGTGTTTTATAATAACAAAGATGCCACCGGGGGCATTCTTGTTTCACAAATACAGGCTTTATAATTTCTGGCATGTTAGCTATCAATAATGAAAGGTTTGGTGTTCAATTTTAAATAAACTTTATTTATGAAATAATTTCATTGTTTTATTGTCCCCCGCTTTCGCGAAAGCGCGGGGACATTAAAACCGGTTCGTCCGTCTGTCCGTCCGTCTGTCCGTCTGTCCGTCAGTCACAAAAACTTTAACCTTGTGCATAACTTTTGAATGGTAAGTTATAGGGCTTTGATATTTCACATGTGTATTCCTTGTGACAAGACCTTTCCATGGATACCAAAATTTTTGATCTTGTGACCTTGACCTTGGACTTTGACCTACTTATTAAAAGCTTTAACCTTGACCATAACTTTTGAATGGAAAGTGATAGGGCTTTGATATTTCACATGTGTATTCCTTGTGACAAGACCTTTCCATGGATACCAAAATTTTTGACCTTGTAACCTTGACCTTGGACTTTGACCTACTTTTCAAAAAACTATAATCTTGACCATAACTTTTGAATGGAAAGTGATAGGGCTTTGATGTTTCACATGTGTATTCCTTGTGACAAGACCTTTCCATGGATACCAAAATTTTTTACCTTGTGACCTTGACCTTGGACTTTGACCTACTTATTAAAACTTTAACCTTGACCATAACTTTTGAATGGAAAGTGATAGGGATTTGATATTTCACATGTGTATTCCTTGTGACAAGACCTTTCCATGGATACCAAAATTTTTGACCTTGTGACCTTGACCTTGGACTTTGACCTACTTTTCAAAAAAATATAACCTTGACCATAACTTTTGAATGGAAAGTGGTAGGGCTTTGATGTTTCACATGTGTATTCCTTGTGACAAGACCTTTCCATGGATACCAAACTTTTTGACCTTGTGACCTTGACCTTGGACTTTGACCTGATTATTATTAACTTTAACCTTGACCATAACTTTTGAATGGAAGGTGATAGGGCTTTGATATTTCACATGTGTATTCCTTGTGACAAGACCTTTCCATGGATACCAAAATTTTTGACCTTGTGACCATGACCTTGGACTTTGACCTACTTTTCAAAAAACTATAACCTTGACCATAACTTTTAAATGGAAAGTGATAGGGCTTTGATATTTCACATGTGTATTCCTTGTGACAAGACCTTTCCATGGATACCAAAATTTTTGACCTTGTGACCTTGACCTTGGACTTTGACCTACTTATTAAAAACTTTAACCTTGACCATAACTTTTGAATGGAAAGTGATAGGGCTTTGATATTTCACATGTGTATTCCTTGTGACAAGACCTTTCCATGGATACCAAATTTTTTTACCTTGTGACCTTGACCTTGGACTTTGACCTACTTTTCAAAAAACTATAACCTTGTCCATACCTTTTTAATGGAAAATGATAGGGCTTTCACATTTCACATGTGTATTCCTTGTGATGAGACCTTTCTGTTGGTAACAACAACCTGACCTTGTGACCTTGTCCATGGAGGTTGACCCACATTTAAAAACTTCAACCTCGACCATAAGTTTTTGATTTTAATTTAAATCATAGGTCTTAATATTTCACATGTGCATACCTTTTTATAAGCCCTGTCCCTTGGAAACAAAACAAAAGTTTTTACCTTTTGACCTTTTCTTGGAGTTAATCTTTCATATTTAGAATGTTGATAATATAGTATGAGATATATTATTAAAACTTAAGAATGGGGGGATGTCTGTAAGCATTTCTTTAAAGACAAACACCCAAAAGCGGGGGACCACAATTCCTTGAATTTGATTTTTCTTTTTCTGCTGCACATTAATGTGGAATTTTACAAAACTATTTTATTTTTGATGTTGCATAATTGAACTATACTAGCTGTGCATTTGACTTTGGGCCACTTTATCCGTCTTTTCAAATCAGTAAAAAAGTTATTGTTTTCAATTGTGACTATTTTTTCTTGTTTGTACTTTTAAAGGTTGTCTGAAAAAAAAAACTTCTCTGCATCCGGCAAAAATCTTTTTAGAAAGGCTGTGTGCAAAAATCCTGATACTGGCACTATCAGTATTCAATGTCAGTATGTCAATTAGAGCGTGCATGGGTATCGGGTGAGCTTTGTGCCCCCTGGGGCTCTTGTTAATTTTTGGTCGCATAACCCAAGATATTATGTGTAGATGGGAGGGTGGTTTATATACGCATACATGGGCGGATCAAGGAATTTTTTTCAGGGGGGGTCTTAAAGTTCAAATTTTTTGAAGAGCAAAAAAAAAAAAAAAAAAGAAAAAAAAATTACGCAAACGCAAGAAAATAAGTTATTGATTGATGATTGTCAGTTCTGTCTCTAATTATTAAGAAAAAAAAGGTGACTGGAGAGCAATAGCGAGCAAACAGCTTAATATTTGAATTTTCACATCATAGTACTTAATTGATTTAAAAATTGATTGTAAGTTCTTATATGCAAATACAACAAATGGCAGCGATAGCGCGCCAGCGAAATCTTTTTCCAAGAATTAGAATAAAATCCACTATTCGTGTCTTTTTCAGTTTCTTTTCGTTTCCTTAGTGCCCTTGTTTATTGGCTTAGAAGTAATGTATATGTGTTGTATACCGAATAGGAAAGCGCAGCATCATTCGAAAATATCGTACATGTATATACTAAATTCTGGCGAGTGGAAGCGAGCCAGAGAAAAATTTTAAAATACTGACGGCAAAATATTATCAAAATGAAAAGATTTCTAATACAAATTCATGATATATTTTTCAAATATTATGACAACAAAAGGGGAATTGGGACCTAATCTTATGAAATATGTATATTAATAACAAAAACTTAGCAATGTTTCGAAAATTCCAGGGGGTTCGGACCCCCCGACCCCCCCCCTCTAGATCCGCGCTTGGCATACATGATACGCTAAGGGCAAAATATAGGCGCATGGAACGCAATAACTTGAATATGTGTCAACGGATATACATGATATCTCTACATTGCGATCGGACTTTAACGAAGAAGCTGCCTTTCGATTATCAGGTTCATTCGATTCGTCGTTACGGAGTTATTGGACTTAGATATTTTAAATACAATGAAAAAATATAGAGCGAGGAACCATATTTCGCCGGTGACCATATTTCGCCGTTTCATAGTTAATTGCTTCTCGTTGGTTATCAGAATTGTTTGTCAAGTTTATTTTTCGATGTCCTATCAAATATAACCGTAGCAGGCATGTTTTGATACATTGTGACATCTCCTGTACTCAAATGTGATGAAAAATACCACAAATTGAGGAAAAATTAATGAAATCACCAAATTTTAGACGTAAACATCCGAAATTTTTACAAAAACCGAACAAAGGGAACATTTTATTTGCCATCATCTCGTAGAAGTAGTGGCGAGGAAAGATTTCCTGAAAAGAAAATCATAATTTTGTCCGTTTTGTGTGCAAAATAGATACTTATCAGCAAAAACGGCGAAATATGGTCACCCCCGAAAACATGGAAACGAAATAATTTGACGTCTTATAAGGAAACTGTGAACTGAGTAAAATAAATCATTTTTGTAGTATTTCGATCGAAAATGGAGTTAAATTAAACTTCAGCAAAACTAATCATTGAATCGGCCACCGAGATTGAAAATTCCTAGGAAATATACGAAAAATGCGGCGAAATATGGTCACTTGCTCTACTAAAATAGTTAAAAAGTCTTTTAAAATCCATTTCTGGTCAAAATGTTTTGAAATTTTGTATACTTCAAGTAGAAAGGATGTTCTTTCACATATATAACAGGTTCTTAAATTTTTTGTCACATAATCCAGAAATTATGTGTAATGGGGGGGGGGGGGGGTTATATGCACATACATGTTAAGCTAAGGGCAAAATATAGGTGCAGGAAACGCAATAACTTGAATATACGTCAACAGATTTTCATGATATTTGTACATTGTGATCAGACTTTGAAGAGGAAGCCGGCTTTCGATTTTCATGTTCATCTGATTTGTCCTTATGGAGTTATGGGACTTATATATTTTGTTATTGTGAAAAAAAATTCCAACGGGCGTATCTTGCTGCGTGAGCGTAGGCTTTGTCGGTTTTCGAAGAGAGTCCTGTTAATGTCGGCTAAACACCGTTACATGATAATATTAGGCCGATTGGTGGTTTCTCAGATACCACTGCACGCTGATATATAATTTTCCGCTGACGATACTTTTTTTTCTGATAAAAATACCCGCCGCGCCTCATGTCCTGGGTAACAGTCGATCGCTGAAGATAATGTATCAATCTAAAGGGAAAAAATTCTTTAAAACGCTTAAATATTTCAGGAATCACACCTGGGTCCAGTATTGAAAGCGTGACGTAACGCATAATTTTACGATAACGGCTAATCAGCGGCCATTAGGGTCTACAGAGATTTGTCGGGTTGATCAAGCCCAAAGAAGTTTTTTTTTGTTGCAGGAAATTGGCGTTTCATGACTCCTATTACATGCGAATTCATTTATACGGCAATGGCAGAATTGCTGACGGTCTATAGAAATTTAAACTGTGTGCACGTGACCAGATTTACGTTCTCTGATTGGTTCGAACTAGTCCGTGGCAAAATAAAAATGAATGTCTAGACTTTATTCACGCATTGTAAATATTTTTAACGAAATTGTAAAACAATTGTACCCGTTGACAGCTCGGACACTTGCCGCTGAGAAATTTAAAGGCCGGTCTGTTCGCATGGGCTTATACTTTGTATACTTTTCTTTTTTCAGTCTCTTTTTAGCCGAGTTGCAAAACTCGGCTCTTAATTTGATGTGAGACGGGCGGGCGGGCGGTTGGGCGGGCGTCTGGGCGGGCGGGAGGGCGTCAACAATTGGTTTCCGGACTATAAGTCAAATACGAAAGAGGCTATAACAATGAAACTTCATACACTTACTCACCATTAGTCAAGGATGAGCCCTATTGATTTTGGGGTCAAAAGGTCAAAGGTCAAGGTCACAGGACTCAGATGATTGAAAATGGTTACCGGACCATATTTCAGCCTGTATTGCACCTATAATCATGAAACTTGCCAGAAATGTTTCCCTTGAATCAAGGATGAGGCCTATTGATTTTGGGGTCAAAAGGTCAAAGGTCAAGGTCACAGGACTCAGATGATTGAAAATGGTTTCCGGACCATATTTCAGCCTGTATTGCACCTATAATCATGAAACTTGCCAGAAATGTTTCCCTTGAATCAAGGATGAGGCCTATTGATTTTGGGGTCCAAAGGTCAAAGGTCAAGGTCACAGGACTCTGTTGATTGAAATTGGTTTTCGGACCATATTTCAGCCTGTATTGCACCTATAATCATGTAACTTGCCAGAAATGTTTCCTGTGAATAGAAAATGACCACTTTTGATTTTGGGGTCAAAAGGTCAAAGGTCAAGGTCACAGGACTCTGATGATTGAAAATGGTTTCCTGGCCATATTTTAGCCTGTATTGCACCTAAAGTCATGAAACTTGCCAATAATGATTCCCATGAATCAAGAATGACCCCTATTGATTTTGGGGTCAAAAGGTCAAAGGTCAAGGTCACAGGACTCCGATGATTGAAAGTGGTTTCCGGACCATATTTCAGCCTGTATTGCAATTATAATCATGGAGCTTGCCAGAAATGTTTCCCATGGATCAAGGATGACCACTATCAATTTTGGGGTTAAAAGGTCAAAGGTCAAGGTCACAGGACTAAGATGATTAAAAATGGTTTCCCGACTGAATTTGAGCCTGTATTGCACCTATTATCATGTAACTTGCCAGAAATGTTTCCTATTAATTTTGGGGTCAAGAGATCAAAGTCAAATTCATAGGACTCGTTAATTGAAAATGGTTTCTGAATTATATATGAATGTGGATCAACCTGAAACATGCTAATAATGTTTCCCATCTGTCGAGACCATATTCAAATCATGTATATTTTACTTATATTCAAGTTTTGCAACTCGGCACTTTGCATCTTTGATGCATTTTAAGCTTATTCTATACGTGAAATGGTAATTATGCAAACACTATTATAAAAGAATTAATTGTTATATTTCCGAATCTATTGAGATCATGATGACGTTCAGGATGAGCGCCGACAACCGCTGAGAAACGCTATAAAACTGGGAAGTGATTTAATGCTAACCTACATCTTTCGACTTTTAATGCAATGATATGCTGCTCATCGGGAGATGTATCGAATTTATACCAACTCAACGGACCTACCCGGAAAAAAACGACGAGTCTTTATTGCATGCAAAATTTAATGCTTATACGTCACGAGACACGGGGATTACGAGACTAGATTAGGTACATGACAGCATGACAACAATTTATTAATAAGTCAGAACAAAATGTCTTGGAATGTGTCTCAGAATTTTTTAATTTTCATCCCTGAATTCTTTCATTGTCCCAGATTTTTTCATCAATGTAATTATTAGTATAACACATTGTAGTACCTAACATAAGTATGAACACTTTACATGTGCATATATAGTGTATCCAAATATTACAACATTCAATATGAAGACTTCTACATTTATACCACTTGTTGAGTGTCAGTGCTGATGAACCAGGAGTCCCCGAGGGCACATGTAGCCAAGTTCGATCAAATTCGGTTGATCGTTTCTTCAACACATTCTAAAATTTCTGTTATCAAAATTTCTTGAAATTTCTAAAACGTGGGTCCTGTAGCATCATATCCCACCCATTCTGCTACGTCTTTCGGTACGCGTTTTCTACATAGTAACTTTCATACTTTTTTTGGCATATTATATTGTTTAGATTTGAGGATCACTGACGAGGGTTAAGTACCCGTCATGACCTATATTTTCCGCTTGAGTGCACATGCTAGGAAGATTTGGGTATCAATGTTAAGAAGTTTTATTTCTCTATTATAAGTGCTAGGAAGTCTAAACTTGCACAGATGATGCGTCTTCAAGAGTAGATCACAAATCTACATTCAAATGTAGGTCATGACCTATATTTTCCGCTTGAGTGCACATGTTATGAAGATTTGGGTATCAATGTTAAGCAGTTTTAATCCTTTATTGCAAGTGTTAGGAAGTCCAAACTTGCACAGATGATGCGTCTTTAAGAGTAGATCACAAATCTACGTTCAAATGTAGGTCATGACCTACATTTTCTGCTTGAGTGCATATGTTAGGGAGATTTGGGTATAAATAGAGTACACCCATTCAGGCAAAATATTGGTCAATAAATGAAATACTCTACTTCCCTTTTCTAATTTGTTTTTGTGTGGTATCATTTTTGTTGGTTCTCAGTAGGACAGGTTTTCAAATTCAAAACTGTATTCGTTGACTCCTGTCATGAAAGAATGCTGCCATGAGGTGAGCTTTGTAATCTTTGATTACACTATATTTAGCTCTACTGGTCATAGACCAGTCGAGCTTATGCGATCGTCATGTGTCGGGCGTCCGTCCGTTAAACAATTCTTGTGGTTACAAGTCCTCTGAAACTGTTAATGATGGAAATTTCATTCTTTTTGCAAAATGATGGGTTTATGGTCTAGTTGTTCACCTGATATTTTGTTTGGGCCCCTGGCCCCCAGGGTCTTAAAAAATGGGTGTGGTCATTTTCTTCTATTTAACTATGTAATCATGTGGTCACCATTTCTCAGAAAGTTTAAATGTTACAAAGTTAGTTCTTTTTGAAATGTTAAAGGTCTATGGTGTAGTTGTGCACAAGATATTTTGTTTGAGCCCCTGACCCCCAGGGTCTTAGAAAATTGGTGTGTTCGTTTTCTCCTATGTAACTCTGCAATCCTGTGGTCACCATTTCTCAGAAAGTATAAATGATAGAAAGTTAATTATTTTGCAATATTAAAGTTCTATGGTCTAGATATTTACCGTCTATTTGCTCTACTTGTCATAGACCAGTCGAGCTTATGCGATACCCCGTCGTCCGGCGTCTGTCCGTCTGTCTGTCCGTCCGTCCGTGAACAATTCTTGAGCTCGCAACTCCTCTATAACTATAAGAGATAGAAAAGTAATTCTTTTTGCATTACACTTGGTCTGTGGTCTAGTTGGTCTGTGAACTACCATATCGGGAGTTCGCTTCTTTCATGTGGTGAAGGTTTTTGTTTGTTTGCTTTGGTTCCTGATTATCCTGATTTTGTATGCCTTCGGTTTCTGATTTTCTGAATTATCGATTTTGTGCTATATACAGGGATATGGTCATTATCCATATATGTCATGTGCGCCTGACATTTTGTTTGAGCCCCTGACCCCTAGGAAATGGGCGTGGTCATTTTCTCCTATAAATCTATGTAATCTTTGCTCACAACTCTGACACTATAAATGATGGAGACTTAAAAATTCTTTTTGCAATATGATGGGTCTGCGGTTTAGTTGTGCACCTGATATTTCGTTTGAGCCCCTGACCCCCAGGTTCTCAGTAAAAGGGTGTGGCCATTTTCTCCTATATAAGTCTATGCAATCTTGTGCTCTCAACTTCTCTGACACTATAAATGATAGACTTCATTCCTTTTGCAATATGATGGTTTTGTGGTCTAGTTGAGCACCTGATATTTTGATTGAGCCCTTGACCCCAAGGGTCTTAGAAAATTGGTGTGGTCATTTTCTCCTATATAACTCTATGCAATCTTGTGCTCTCATCTCCTGTGACACTTTAAATGATGGAGACTTCATTCCTTTTGCAATATGATGGTTTTGTGGTCTAGTTGAGCATCTGATATTTTGTTTGAGCCCTTGACCCCAAGGGTCTTAGAAAATTGGTGTGGTCTTTTTCTCCTTTATAACTCTACGTAATTTTGTGCTCGCAACTCCTGTGACACTATTCTTTTTACAATATGATGGGTCTGTGACTCTGTGGTCTAGTTGTGCACCTGATATTTTGTTTGAGCCCCTGACCCCAGGGTCTTAGAAAACGGGTGTGGTCATTTTCTCGTATATAATTGTGCTCTCATCTCTTCTAATAAAGGTATTAATGATGGAAACTTAGTTGTTTATGCAATATGATGGATCTAGGTCCCCTAGGATCTTAGAAAATGGGTATGGCATTATTTTTTTAAAATCCTTTATCTTGGATATTATATAGTTGCAGTCTTATGGATTTGTTATTTCATTGTGCTACTTATAATTTGTTAGAGCGCCTGCTCGCTATGGTCTTTTGTTTAAAATAAAATGGAAATTGTTTTTTATGTATATGAATTTTCACTTGTCAATGATTGAATAAAACAAAACAACCAGGAGAGCTGCATTCTCGTTAAAGAGTTCTGGTCTTGTTTGAGCCTCTTATCCCCAGGGTCTCAGAAAATGGTTGTGGTCATTTTCTCATATGTATGTACTCTTGTGGTCATCATTTCTTAGAAAGTATAAATAATAGAAAGTTAATTCTTTTTGCGACATGATAGGTCTGTGATGTAGTTGTGCACATGATATTTTTTGAGCCCCTGACCTCAGGGTCTTAAGACAATTGGAGTGGTCATTTCCTGATATGTAATTGAAAGGGTCGTCTTTTGGTCACTGTTCATATTATGGAAAGTTTTAAATTCTTTTTGCATTATAATCGGCCTTTGGTTTAGTTGTGGATCTGATATTTTGTTTGGGCTTCAGACCCACAGAGTCCCTATAAAATGGGTGTGATAATTTTCTCCTGTATGGTTATGCAATCTTGATAACACCAATTCTCAGAAAGCATAATTGATAGAGTCTAAATTCTTTTTGCATAATAATGGGTAAGTGGTTTGGTGCACACTTGATAATTAGTTTGAGCCTCTGATCCCCTGGGACTTGGAAAATGGGTATGGTCATTTTCTCCTATACAACTTTACGTAATATTTCGAACACCTATTCTGAATCTTTGAAAGTTTACTCTAATTGACAGAGTTTTTTTCTTTTGACTTACATTAGAAAATGTAAGGTCAGGTCCTGATATTTCGTTTGAACCCCTGACCCCTGGGGCCTTAAAAGTGGGTGAATACAGTGGAATTTAGTTGTCAACAACCAGGTGAGCTTCAATCTCGTCAGAGACTTCTAGTTCTGTAACTCAGGTGAGCGATGTGCCCCCTCCGCCTATGACCTCTTGCATGTACATGTATATATATAAACATTAACTTATTTGTATGTATTGTCCTTTACTTTTCTTATGTGGAGGTCAAGGTAAAAGGGACATAGCTCTGTGCAGTGTCTGTCTGTCCGGTAGCCACACTTTCACATAAGTGGCTGTAACTCGATTGATATGCAGCGTTCTTCCATCGAACATGAATGATGAGACTCAGGGTCAATGTCGCATACAAGGGCAAGGTCACATGCAAGGTCGATTCCACATATTCAGGTACTCAAACATTATGACAGGCAACACACCTGTTCTTGAACAGTTCGATTACTTACTTCAATGTATGTATTATTTTTATAAGTACGTCTTTAGGCGGGAAATATTATGGTACAGCAATGTTTGTAGGTCCGTTTGTCCCTTATGCATACTTGTACCTTGTATACGAGATAGAGCCCAAATCAGTTGAGCAAGGAACTTCATTTTTAGCTCACCTCGACGAAGTAGAGGGGGGCTGGCATCCGCACTATAGGTTAAGCAAAACGGGGCAGGTCAATTCCTGCCAAACTATAAGTCCTACATCAACCAAACTTGCATGGATAATGCATCTGAAGATGCTTACAACAATGCATGGTGCGGAGGCTGCATCTGACCTACATTTCATGCTTGAGTGAGCAGGTTAAGTAAAATGGGTAAGGTCCATTCCTGCCTTACTATAAGTCCTACACCAACCAAACTTGCATGGATGATGCATCTGAGGATGCTTACAAAGTACAACAATGCATGGTACGGAGGCTGCATCTGACCTACATTTCATGCTTGAGTGAGCAGGTTAAGTAAACTGGGACAGGTCCATTCCTGCCTAACTGTAAGTCCTACATCAACCAAACTAGCATGGATAATGCATCTGAGGATGCTTACAACAATGCATGGTGCGGAGGCTGCATCTGACCTACATTTTATGCTTGAGTGAGCAGGTTAAGTAAAATGGGACAGGTCCATTCCTGTCTTACTATAAGTCCTACATCAACCAATCTTGCATGGATGATGCATCTGAGGATGCTTACTACTTTGCATGGTACGGAGGCTGCATCTGACCTACATTTTATGCTTGAGTGAGCAGGTTAAGTAAAATGGGACAGGTCCATTCCTGCCTTACTATAAGTCCTACATCTACCAAACTTGCATGGATGATGCATCTGAGGTTGCTGACTACAATGCATGGTACGGAGGCTGCATCTGACCTACATTTCATGCTTGAGTGAGCAGGTTAAGTAAAATGGGACAAGCCTATTCCCGCCAAACTATAAATCCTACATCTACTAAACTTGCATAGATGATGTATCTGAGGATGCTTACTACAATGCATGGTATGGAGGCTGCATCTGACCTATATTTCTCGCTTGAGTGAGCAAGTTAGGTAAAATGGGACAGGTCCATTCCAGCCTTACTATAAGTCTTACATCAACCAAACTTGCATGGGTGTTGCAGTTAGTGTTTTGAATATACTTCCCTGACATTGTCGCCATAGCACTTTCTATATAGACATAACGTCAGACAGTGCATGAATTTTATATATTTTCATTTCCATGCTTTATTAACATCGACGGCGGGTGCGGCTGGCCAACAGGGGATGCTTACTCCTCCCGGGCACCTGGTCCCACCTCTAGCTTGCTAGGGGTCCGTCGATGTTTAATTTTGTGCTCTATTGTGAGTGCTGTTGAGATTATCGTCAGGATCTTCTTTAACTCATTTGCATTTGAAGATGCTTACTACAATGCATGGTACGGAGGCTGCATCTGACCCACATTTCATGCGTGAATGAGCAGGTTAGGTAAAATGGGACATGTTCATTCCTGCCTTACTATTGGTTCTTCATCAACCACAATTGCATGGATAATGCATCTAAGGATGCTTACAACAATGCATGGTACGGAGGCTGCATCTGACCTATATTTCACGCTTTATTGACCAGGTATGGTAAAATTAGAATCTTCATTTCCAGCTTTCTTTGAAGTTTTTTAATCAACCAAACTGATTTGGATTATGCATCTGGAAATACTTTGTGCAATATAGGTACAGTTGCTGGTCATGGGACAATGCCGTCGAGGTGAGCGCTGTCATCTCTGATGGCCCTATGTTTACAATGTTGATTGAGTATAATAAGACGAAGAACCCTATTGATTTTAAAGGTCATAAGTCAGGGGTAGGGCTTTGATATTTCACATATATATTCCTCATGATGAGAGCTTTCATTTGAGATCATGACTTTTGACCTAGTGACCTTGATCTTGACCTTTGACCAACTTTTTAATTATAAGGGATAGGGCATGTAGATTCCTAATGACCAGAGCTTTCATTTGATACCATGACATTAGAACTATTGACCTTTGACCTTACTTTTAGATTATAGGGGATAGGGCTTTGATATTTCACATATAAATTCCTCTTGATGAGAACTTTCATTTGATATTATCACTTTTGACCTGGTGACCTTGATGTTGACCTTTGACCTACTTTTTAACTAAGAGGGATATGGCTTTGATATTTCACATATAGATTCCTAATGACCAGAGCTTTCATTTGATACCATGACTTTAGACCTAGTGATCTTGACGTTTGACCTACGTTTAAACTATAGGGGATAGGGCTTTGATATTCCACACGAAGATTCCTTGCGACCAGAGCTTTCATTTGATACCATGGTTTTTATACGCCCGTCATTTGAAGGGTCGTATTATGGTATGGCGAAGTCCGTCCGTCTGTCCGTCCGCCTAAGGAACGCAATAACTTGAATATGCGTTAACGGATTTTCACAAAATTCATACATTATGATTGTAATGTGGAGAGGAAGCCGCCTGTCGAACTTCAGGTTCATCCGATTTGTCGTTACAGAGTTATGGGACTTAGATTTTTAAAATACAGTGAAAATATACTATAATAGTTAAAAATTATTTAAAAAATCTATTTGTGGTTGAAATGTTTTGAAATTTTGTATACTTCAATAAAAAGGATGTTCTTTGACATATGCAACGGGTTTTTAAATTTCTTGTCGCATAATCGAGATATTGTGTGTAATGGGAAAGGGGGGGGGGGGTTATATGCACATACATGTTAAGCTAAGGGCAAAATATAGGCGCATGGAACGCAATAACTTGAATATGCGTCAACGGATTTCCATGATATTTCTACATTGTGATCAGACTTTGAAGAAGAAGCCGCCTTTCGATTTTCAAGTTCATCCGATTTGTCGTTACGTAGTTATGGGACTTAGATATTTTAGATACAATGTAAAAATATACTAAAATAGGTAAAAAATTCTTTTAAAATCTATTTCTGGTCAAAATGTTTTGAAACTTTGTATACTAGTACGGTGACCAAAGAGCTAAATTTTACAGTTTAGTCGACAGATTAGTACATGGGTAAATTAAATGTCAAATGAAACTAGAAGAAATGTACTTTCAAAATATCAATGTCGTCAACAGGTTTGAATGTACAAACATTCCATTTTCAGGGGTCAAAGGGGTCATTCAACATAGATTACGTATTTCTGGTCTTTTTCACAAAGGAAAGACATATTGATGAAAACAAAATTGAATTTTCTGTACAAATTGCATCAACAGAATAATAATCCAATCTTATCCTTAACATATCTAAATCGCGATGACGTAAAATCTGTATTGATGACGTCATTGGTAGCTATTTTTAGAACAAATTAAAAATGTGAATATTATAATTCCTTAAAAAATGAAATATAAAATGAAGTAAACAGTTTACCATGTATCTCTTCTAGACATAAGCGGTAATAACATAAATTTACAAAATTTTCAATGTACTTTCAAGTGAAATAAGTTTATGTTCAAAATGTTAAGATAAAATGTGTGAACTGTCAGGCAAAATGTTTATTTTTTTTGCTTAAAAAATCATATAAAATTGTGAAAATTAACCACAAGAGCCGGAATGTTCATTCATTAGCTATTTACATACTCGTCCCTATTCTGTAACTCTCTCTTTCACATTGATGTTCATAACTATCAAGATGATTATATCGGATAATAAGCAGAGAAAGGATTCATTCTTTTAGAAGCAATTCAAATGAGTCATCCTTCTTATCATTTGTAATGATTTGGTTTTTTTTTTCGATATTATATTTTTATTATGCTTTGTTATGATCACAGGGATTTATCACGCTTCCCGGTTTATAAAATGTACTATATAGGTTATAAACCATAGTACATAAAGCAACTGAGAAGCGCGACAAATCCCTTGGATTCTGAAGTTTATCACACAAAATTATATCCAGTAACCAATTTTTGCCTGTAAATCATAGGGTACACTATATTTCCATTTTTTTAATTGAAAAAGAAGTGCGTTTTTATTGGTACATACCTTCATTTTAGGGTAACGCGGAAGGAATGTAATATATTTTATTTATCATGAAGAAGGTTTAAAATATTTTGATTTTAAACCATCTGGTATGTATTATCAATAAATGTTCAAATCTTGTATCCCCCCCCCCCCAAAAAAAAACCAAAAAGAAAAACGAACGGCGCATATTTCATAAAATATTTGTGAATTGTAAATAATTTTTTTTTTTTGGATTTATTTTAAGTCAAAATAAATATTTTTGGTTTACAATTCACAAATATTTTGTGACACATTCATAGATAAATAACTTGGTCCTTGACGATTAACGACCAACTTTTTTGGGAAACACTAACATTGATGATTCAGGGTAAGACGATTTCGTATGCTTCACATAAAAAGAAATCCAGGGATAACACTGAATCAGATTTAAATGCATCCATAAAAGAACTGTATGATTTACCTTTAACCGATGATATTAAAATTAAAATACAGGAAAAAGAGGATCAATTAAAAGCACTTCGGGAGGAAAAAGTAAAAGGTATTATTCTTAGAGCTAAAGCTAGATGGAAACTCATTAGAAGGTCTTATCAATGAAAACGAACTGTTCTCCAGTCTAAAATCTCTCAAGAATTTAAAGTCTCCCGGTCTTGACGGTTTTACAACCGAGTTCTACAAATTCTTTTGGTCCGACATTAAACATTTTCTATTAAAATCCATCAATAAGGCATATGACATGGGCGAATTATCCATATCTCAAAAACGAGGAATGATAACCTGTCTGCCAAAAGAAGGAAAACAAAAGGAATGTATCAAAAACTGGAGGCCAATATCCCTGTTAAATGTTGATTACAAATTAGCTGCTACATGCATTTCAAAAAGGTTTCGAACAATTATGCCTAAATTAATTAGTAATACACAGTCAGGTTTTATGAAGGGAAGGGATATAAGTGAAAGCACAAGACTTATTCAAGATTTGATAGAGTTCACCGACAGAAAACACATACCGGCATTACTGATTTTATTAGATTATGAAAAAGCATTCGATTCAGTTCATAGAGAATTTATTAAACGTACCTTACAGTTCTTTGGATTTGGGAATCAATTTTAAAATGGATCTCTTTATTTTATACTAATATAAACAGTTGTGTGATAAATAATGGACATTGCTCGGAATTCTTCAAAATAGAAAGGGGGGTCAGACAAGGTGATCCGATGTCATCTCATATCTTCCTTCTGGTCGTCGAACTTTTAGCAGCAGCAGTTAAATTTAATCCGAATATCAAAGGTATAAAGATCGATAACTCCGAATTTACTATTATTCAGTACGCTGATGACACGACTTTGACCTTGAGCGATGACCCTAAAAGTCTCAACTCGGCACTCCAGCTTATCGACATTTTCTCAAAATTATCTGGTCTAAATGTAAATTATTTTAAAACAGAAGCCGTCTGGATTGGGGCGAGAAGGGGTTGCAGGGATGAAATTGATACAAGTAATAAACTTAAATGGAATTTCAACGGAAACTTTAAATAACTAGGTATAAAGTATAATCTTCAAAATAATGATTATTATAAAGAAAATATAACAGATAAAATATTGGCACTAAAAAAAATATTAAATGACTGGTCACTAAGAGAATTATCAATAGTAGGAAAAATTACTGTCATCAAGTCATTAGCAATTCCAATTTTAGTGCAGATTTTAACAGTACTACCTAACTTGCACGATAAGACAGCAAAAGACTTGCAGACTATCCTTTTTAAATTCGCTTTTAAATCCTGAAGGTCTGCAAAAACTAAAACTTAAATTTAATGCTTTCTGGCAAGATGTAATCGATTCTTGGGCAAAATATCAATGTTCTTCCCATGCAACCCCTACAGAAATCTTATCTCAACCAATATGGTTAAATGACCAAATTAAGTCGAAAACAAATTAATCATTAAAAAGTCATGGATCGAAAAAGGGAATTTTTTTATAAACGATTTAATTGATGAAAATGGCTTAATATATAATAAGGAACTTTTATCTCAAAAATTTAATATACAAATAAATTTTCTAGAGTATTACGGACTTATTGCTGCTATTCCACAGGAATGGAAAAATAATATAAAAAATCAACCTAGACTGGAAGAAATAAGTTCAAAACACTTTAAATTCCTTAAAGAAAATAAAAAAGTTAGTAAATACTTTACATCACTTTCCATAAAAAGTTTAAAACCGCAAACAATCACCAACATCATAAAATGGAATTAAAAATTAGAGAATGTATTGAGCGATGAATTATGGAAAAAATCAAATGACCAAATTTTTCGACTTACTAATGATACGATTCTTCAAACATTTCAATTTAAAATAAACAATCGCATCTTGTACACAAATGATAAACTTTATAAATTCAAAATCATCGAAACGGAATTATGTAATTTCTGCTGTGAAACCAGGGAAACCTTATTTCATCATTTGTGGGGATGTAATAGTGTAAAGAATATATGGCTTAAATTCAAAAACATTTTTAATGATAAATTAAACACTAACATAGCCTTACAACCAGAATTATTCATCTTTAATATATACGTATACCAGGGAAACCATTCAGATTAAATTAATTTTTCTATTCTTCTATTTAAAAGATACATATATATATGTAGATGTACAGAAATATTACCACTTTTGAACAAGCTTTATCTTTCATGAATTATCATCGAACCATAGAATTACATTCTTGTATCTATTATACCACGGCTAAGGCCAAAAAGATAAAAGAAAAATGGCAAATTATATCTCAAGTACTTCAAATATGAACTACAGTGTATCTTTATGTTATATGTCATAATAATCATTTATTGTATTTATTGTCATACCATGTTCGAAGTTTTTTCCACACAAAGTATGAATAATAAAAAAAAAAATAAATTGGTCCTTCGCTTAAAATTTCAAAATAAGCAGCCCCCCCCCCCGTATCCGGAAATTATACTTAAAATAGGGCAACGGTTACGCTGCAACATACTCCTGTTATATGATTAATGATGTCAAATGAACTTGACCTTCTTTGACCCGTACCCTAACAATCAAGTAAGTCCTTTGTCTCGGTCTACTCAATCTTCATGGTAAGCCTGAAGTTCCTAAGCTTTGATATCACCATGCATTACCGATTTCTCTATTATACAACGAAAGATATTTAACATACAAATTGGAAATTCCTATCAGACGGCTTGGTCACCATATCTTGTTACAGCATGTGTGCATGCAGCCACCTCCTCTTCCGCATAATTTCTCAAATGTGCAAAAGGAGGAGATAAAACCCCCTTACATACATAAAAGATCATTTATATTTTATTTATCATGAAGAAGATTTAAAATAGTTTGACCCAAAATAGATTTAAATGATTTTTTTGAAAAAATTTAACCAAAAATCTTTTTTAGCCACAAAATGACATTGACCCTGACCTTCAAAATCAATAGGGGTTTCTGTCTTTTTAAAGTCAATGTTCATGGTAAAAGAGACCTAGCTCAAATGACATTGTATCAATCGTGTTTTCAATTCCTATAGTTTTAATAAATAAATGTGAGTATGAACCCCCCCCCCCCCTTTCCCTTAAATGTACGCATACACGTAATTTCTCTGTTGATGGAACAAATTACATAGAAAGTCCGTTACATATTTGAAAGATCCTTAATTTTCCTTTAAGTATGAATAATTCCAAAACATACTGAACCAAAAAGAGAACAACAACAATTATTTCAATGAAATTTTAATCTATTTCTCATAAAAATCTATCTTTAGCCTCAAAATGACCTTGACCTTTCACGCACGACATTGAAAATAAAATTCTCTTACGTTCGTTAAGTTAAATCTACGTGGTAAATATGATGTTACAAGCTTAAACGGTTTTGTTTCTATGTTTTCTAAAGGTGCAGGACGCACCGGTGCTGCAATACCGATATCCGTAACCCTCCCCCCCCCTTCCATAGGATAAAAGACAGGCATACAAGAACAGCCATAAAAATCCTAATCTTACCCCAGTTTAGAGAATAAAAATAAAAATTTTGCTTGAATTTTGTAACATGATAGAAAAAATATGTTATAACTACTAAAGATTGTAATTTCACTGCAATGATATGATTATCTGAATTATATAGAAAATATCCAGAAATCCGTGATTTTTGAATGAAAAATACAGTTTTCCCCCCAAAAAACTGAAAATACAAATAATGTGTTTAAAACGTAAATTATTATGCGAAAGAGCATAAAAGATCAGAATGGAATACATCCTTCAATTATCAAATTCATAAGAGATAAAGATGTTATGATTGGTGTATAGAAATAATATTAATAGAAATTAGTATGCAGATTTTTGTAAAAAAAAAAAACAGCAGTTTTGAAGTTTTTGCAATAAAATAATTAAAAATATTTGATATCAATTGGAAGAGGAAAATGTTCAGATTTAATTTTTTGAAGAACGATCAGAATTCATTTAGTGGATCTCAGAGACGGGAAAAAATGAAAGAGAATTTTCACAAAGTAATGCAATTTTTTAGCAAAATAAACTTTTTTTAACCCAAAAGCGCAAATTTTATGAGAAATTTGAATTAAAACTTATCATATTCGAAAAAGTATTTAGTATGTTAGTAATTTTCACCTTTCAATCTTTGATGTTATTTTCCTCAGAAAAAATATTTATCGATTCCTTTTTTCAGTGATTTTTCGGTATTTTTTTTATACGTTGATGACGTCATTTCAACGTCATTTTTGAAGACGTTCTACAATGAAAATCATTTGACGACATCTTGATTCATGAACCACAGATAAAGAGCTTTCATTTGATACCAATATTTGCCGTGTACTATGCGTGTCGACTAAACTCCTAAAATAAGCCACTTTTGGCGACTTGGTCACCCTACTTTACTTCAAGTAGAAAGGATGTTCTTTCACATATATAACGGGTTCGTAATTTTTTTGTCACATTATCCAGAAATTATGTGTAATGTGGGGGGGGGGGGGGTTATATGCACATACGTGTAAAGCTAAGGGCAAAATATAGGTGCATGGAACGCAATTTATGCGTCGACAGATTTTCATGAAATTTGTACATTGTGATAAGACTTTGAAGTGGAAGCCGCCTTTAGATTTTCATGTTCATCCGATTAGTCCTTATGGAGTTATGGGACTTAGATATTTTGGTGTTGTGAAAAAAATCCCAATGGGCGTATCTTGCTGCTTGAGCGTAGGCTTTATTGACCTAGTAACCTTGACCTTTGACCTACTTTTTATACACCCGTCATTTGACGGGTCGTATTATGGTATGGCGAAGTCCGTCCGTCTGTCCGTCCGCCTATGGAACGCAATAACTTGAATATGCGTCAACGGATTTTCACGAAATTCATACATTATGATTGGACTGTGGAGAGGAAGCCGCCTTTCGATTTTTAGGTTCATCCGATTTGTCTTTACAGAGTTATGGGACTTAGATTTTTAAAATACAGTGAAAATATACTAAAATAGTTAAAAATTATTTAAAAATCTATTTTTGGTCGAAATGTTTTGAAATTGTGTATACTTCAAGTAGAAAGGATGTTCTTTGACATATGTAACGGGTTTTTAATTTTTTTGTCGCATAACCAAGATATTGTGTGTAATGGGAAGGGGGTGAGTTATATGCACATACATGTTAAGCTATGGGCAAAATATAGGCGCATGGAACGCAATAACTTGAATGACAAATATGGATAATGACCATATCCCTGTCTACAGTACAAAATCGATAATTCAGAAAATCAGAAACCGAAGGCATACAAAATCAGGATAAAACAGGAACCATAGCAAACAAAAACAAAAACCTCCACCATATGAAAAGAAGCGAACTCCCGATATGAGAGTGAGACCAGGTGCCCAGGAAGAGTAAGCATCTCCTGCTTGCATGCAACACCCGTCGCTTCAATTCGGTAGAACTGTCACATCCGGTTACTTCCATTTTGGAAGATATAGAGTACAATCTTTGGTTGGATGGTTCGAATGGTCTATGACAGAATATCATCCACCATTCTGGATAGTGGGACATCATAGTGTATGACGAGTTCCCCATATCGACCATATGGGGAATTTGCGTCTACAGATTTTCATGATATTCATACATTATGATTGGACTGTGGAGAGGAAGCCGCCTTTCGATTTTCAGGTTCATCCGATTTGTCGTTACAGAGTTATGGGACTTAGATTTTTAAAATACAGTGAAAATAAACTAAAATAATTAAAAATTATTTAAAAATCCATTTTTGGTCGAAATGTTTTGAAATTTTGTATACTTCAAGTAGAAAGGATGTTCATTGACATATGTAACGGGTTTTTATTTTTTTTTTATCGCATAATCGAGATATTTGTAATGGAAGGGGGGGGGTGTTATATGCACATACATGTTTAGCAAGGGCAAAATATAGGCGCATGAAACGCAATAACTTGAATATGTGTCAACGGATTTACATAATATTTTTACATGTACATTGTGATCAGACTTTGAAGAAGAAGCCGCCTTTCGATTTTCAGGTTCATTCGATCTATCGTTACGGAGTTATGGGACTTAGATATTTTAGATACAATGTAAAAATATACTAAAATAGTTTAAAATTCTTTAAAAATCTATTTCTGGTCAAAATGTTTTGAAATTTTGTTTACTTCAAGTAGAAAGGATGTTCTTTCACATATGTAACGTGTTCTAAAATTTATTGTCACATTATCCAGAAATTATGTGTAATGGGGGGGGGGTTATATGCACATATATGTTAAGCTAAGGGCAAAATATAGGTGCATGGAACGCAATAACTTGAGTATGCGTCAACAGATTTTCATGATATTTGTACATTGTGATCAGACTTTGAAGAGGAAGCCGCCTGTCGATTTTCAGGTTCATCCGATTTGTCCTTATGGAGTTATGGGACTTAGATATTTTGTAGTTGTGAAAAAATCCCAACGGGCGTATCTTGCTGCGTGAGCGTAGGCTTTATTTACTGTAAGGGATATGGCTATGATGTTTAACATAAAGATTCCTATGTCATAAATGAATTCGATTAGAGAAAAATGTCCCGCGGGGGGTATAATTCGTTACTGTTGGGCAGTTCTTGTTTAATCTGAATAAATATCATTATTAATACTATTGATCAAGCGAATTATGAAGATGTCGGCCATCTTTGTTTTCTCGACACAAAATAGCTTACGAGAAAAGCTTTCAAAAATTTTGAAAGCGAGTTAAGGAAATTTTCGTCAGCAATTAGCTTTGAAAAATGTTGAAAGCTATAGTTAACGAAATTTTCGTCAGCGATTAGCTTTGAAAAATTTTGAAAGCTATAGTTAACGAAATTTTCGTCAGCGATTAACTTTAAAAAATTTTGAAAGCTATAGTTAACGAAATTTTCGTCAGTGATTAGCTTTCAAAAATTTTGAAAACTATAGCTGACGAAATTTCGTTAACTTTAGCTTTCAATTTTTTTGAAAACTAATCACTGACGAAATTTCGTTTACTATATCTTTCAAAATTTTTGGAAGCTATTGCTGACGAAAATTTTGAAAGCTAGGGAATCGCTGACGAAAATTAGTTAACGAGAAATCGCTGACGAAATTTCGTCATCTCTCGAGTATTCAAAATTTTGAAAGCAATCGCGAATATTTAACTTTCAACTGGTCGGGGCTGTAGAGTCAAGCTAAAAATAGAGTTTTGAGTGAAAATATTTAAAAAAAAAAATTCATTTCAAATCTTTTTTATTTATTTTTTTGCTAATTTCTTATACGCCCAACGTATTATGGTATGGCGAAGTCCGTCCGTCTGTCCGTCCGCTTATGGAACACAATAACTTGAATATGCGTCAACGAATTTTCACGATATTCATACATTATGATTGGACCGTGGAGTGGAAGCCGCCTTTCGATTTTCAGCTTCTGAATCATCCGATTTGTCGTTGCAGAGTTATTGGACATAAATTTTTAAAATACAGTGAAAATACACTAAAATAGTTCAAAATTATTTAAAAATCTATTTCTGGTCGAAATGAATTGAAATTGTGTATACTTCAAGTAGGAAGGATGTTCTTTGACATATTTAACAGGTTTTTAATTTTTTTTGTCGCATTAATGAGATGTAATGTGTAATGGGAGGGGGTGGGGTTATATGCACATACATGTTAAGCTAAGGGCAAAATATAGACGCAGGGAACGCAATAACTTGAATATGCGTCAACTGATTTACATGATATTTCTACACTGTGATCAGACTTTGAAGAAGAAGCCGCCTTTCCATTTTCAGGTTCATCTGATTTGTCTTTACGGAGTTATTGGACTTAGATATTTTAAATACAATGAAAATATACTGAAATAGTTAAAACTTCTTTAAAAATCTTGTTTTCAAATTGTGTATACTACAAGTAGATGTTCTTTCACATATATACCGGGTTTTTAAATTTTTGTCACATAATCCAGAAATTATGTGTAATGGGGATATATGCACAAACATGTTAAGCTAAGGGCAAAATATAGGTGCATGGAACGCAATAACTTGGATTTTCATGATATTTGTACATTGTGATCAGACTTCGAATAGGAAGCCGCCTTTCGATTTTCAGGTTCATCTGATTTGTCCTTATGGAGTTATGGGACTTAGATATTTTGGTGTTGTGAAAAAATTCCCAACGGGCGTATTTTGCTGCGTGAGCGTAGGCTTTATTTAAACTCATATGCCCCAAGAAGAAAAATTTGTAACATTTGTAATGGGTTTTTAGCTCACCTGAGCCATAGGCTCAAGTGAGCTATTGTCATAGTGTTGCGTCCGTCGTCCGTCGTCCGTCGTCGTCGTCCGTCGTCGTAAACTTTTCACATTTTAAACTTCTTCTCCAGAACGGCTGAAGGGATTTTGATGAGACTTGGTAGGTATGAAGTACTCATGGTCCCCTACAAGTGTTGTTGTTTTTCGTCCGGATCTGTCAACAGGTGGCGCCACCACAGCCAAAAGTAGGTCACGGGGGGTACCCTCCTTTGACAAACTTCTTCTTCAGAACCGAAGCATGTATCGACAAACCGAAAGCATCAGGATGATCTAGAGAGATGTCTTAAGAAGTGTTGTTATTTTTGGTTCCACTTCGAAGTCAAATTTTTGACGCGTTTTTGACGTCTTTTCGGACTTAGTCAGAAGTGCACATTTTTGCACTATTTCTTTAAATAACTCAATAAGTGTATGATTTTACACACTCATTTACTACATATTTATCATATTTAACTTACTTAATGCTTTGATATGTATTTTAGGCTTAAATTTCATTTTTTTGATTTTTTATGAATTTTTTTCTTATGTAAAAAGGAAGGGGGGGGGGGGGTGATTTTCATACATTTTCTGCTTCTTTATAACCACTCTTCAGATTGTCATGACATTTTGTAGATATGAGGTACTCATGCATGGTACCCTACAAGTGAAAGAATTTTGTCAAGATATCCACTTTTAGATTTTTAAGGAATATTTTTTAAGATTGTACATAGGTATAATGTATGGCTTCAAACCCCGGCGGGACCCCAACAAAATTTTTTTCCCTTTTTAGCTCACCTGAGCCATAGGCTCAAGTGAGCTATTGTCATAGTGTTGCGTCCGTCGTCCGTAGTCTAGGTCAGAGACAACCAAATCATTTTCCATAGGCCGTAATGTTAACGAAATGCCTTATAACGTCTATACTAACATTGCTGGCCATGCATGTTATATACCGATTTGTTCATTGATTCAAGCTTTATACGAAACTAAATTAAAAAATAAAGCATGACCTGCTCTTTTTCGCACTATTTGCGTCACAAGGTACCCCGCAGAGAATTTTCAAATTTTCCCGCGCCCGTCCCCTTTAGCGGATCGGGAGCTAGGGAAATATCCGGGTATCGACATTTTAATTGCACTTATTTTTTACCTATATATATCATATTCAAACAATATACCAAAAGAAAATAGAATTGATAGCCAATCACATCTTCTATCACATTTAAAATAACAGGCCCCCTCACCCTACAGGTTTTTCTCCAATCAGAGCCGGCCTTTTAGTGGTCTCTGATCTATAACTGTAACTGTAAACAAAGTCGCTGTACTTTAGATTTGATCCGTTTAATTCCTCCACAACCCTTTAGTACTGCGATACATTTCAGGAGATACAGTGCAAACGGAATAGATTTTTATTTAATGTGCATTATACTTGGAACACTTTCATAATGGTTATCATTCATGTACTTTGGAACACTTGCATATACTTGTTATCATGTATAAAGTTTGCTCGAATTTCCTCTGTCTTAGACTCTCTTAGATGAAGTAATTTACGGACTGATTTCTTGAAGAAACGTCGAATGAGTAATCTCTTCCTCTGGATCATGAGGTTTGATACACCGTACACTGCTTTTTGGAAAACAAATTGGCCCAATTTCTGCACAATTCACTTGAATTGATAAATATTGGATTAAAACGATTTTAACTGTACGGTTCATGTATTTGAGATGAAATCAATACTATTCAAAAGCATTCTTAGATTTCAGTATACTTTAATATGAATAAAGGCAAAACCGAAAAATCTTTGTTTTTTATGCCCCTGGAATAAAAGATTCGGGAGCATATAGTTTTTGGCCTGTCCGTCTGTCTGTTTGTCTGTCTGTTTTCCGAAAAACTTTAACATTGGGCATAACTTTTGAATGGAAGCTGGTGATAGAGGTTTCATATTTCACATGTGTATTCCTTGTGACAATGTAAACGTCTTCAAATTGAATTGCATCATTTAAGAACAAATAAATTGGCAACGTGGACCAGACATGCACGTTTCGGGTACTTAACCCTCATCAGTGATCCTTAATCCTAAATCTAAACAATGTAATATGCCAAAAAGTATGAAAGTTACTATGTCGAAAAAGGGTACCGAAAGACGTAGCAGGATGGGTGGGATATGATGCTACAGGACCCACTTTTTAGAAATTTCAAGAAATTTTGATAACAGAAATTTAGACTGCGTTGAAGAAACGATCAACCGAAATTGATCGAACTTGGCTACATGTGCCCTCGGGGACTCCTGGTCCACCAGCAGTGACACTCACCAAGTGGTATAAATGTAAACGTCTTCAAATTGAATTGCATCATTTAAGAACAAATAAATTGGCAACGTGGACCAGACATGCACGTTTCGGGTACTTAACCCTCATCAGTGATCCTTAATCCTAAATCTAAACAATGTAATATGCCAAAAAGTATGAAAGTTACTATGTCGAAAAAGGGTACCGAAAGACGTAGCAGGATGGGTGGGATATGATGCTACAGGACCCACTTTTTAGAAATTTCAAGAAATTTTGATAACAGAAATTTAGACTGCGTTGAAGAAACGATCAACCGAAATTGATCGAACTTGGCTACATGTGCCCTCGGGGACTCCTGGTCCACCAGCAGTGACACTCACCAAGTGGTATAAATGTAAACGTCTTCAAATTGAATTGCATCATTTAAGAACAAATAAATTGGCAACGTGGACCAGACATGCACGTTTCGGGTACTTAACCCTCATCAGTGATCCTTAATCCTAAATCTAAACAATGTAATATGCCAAAAAGTATGAAAGTTACTATGTCGAAAAAGGGTACCGAAAGACGTAGCAGGATGGGTGGGATATGATGCTACAGGACCCACTTTTTAGAAATTTCAAGAAATTTTGATAACAGAAATTTAGATTGCGTTGAAGAAACGATCAACCGAAATTGATCGAACTTGGCTACATGTGCCCTCGGGGACTCCTGGTCCACCAGCAGTGACACTCACCAAGTGGTATAAATGTAAACGTCTTCAAATTGAATTGCATCATTTAAGAACAAATAAATTGGCAACGTGGACCAGACATGCACGTTTCGGGTACTTAACCCTCATCAGTGATCCTTAATCCTAAATCTAAACAATGTAATATGCCAAAAAGTATGAAAGTTACTATGTCGAAAAAGGGTACCGAAAGACGTAGCAGGATGGGTGGGATATGATGCTACAGGACCCACTTTTTAGAAATTTCAAGAAATTTTGATAACAGAAATTTAGATTGCGTTGAAGAAACGATCAACCGAAATTGATCGAACTTGGCTACATGTGCCCTCGGGGACTCCTGGTCCACCAGCAGTGACACTCACCAAGTGGTATAAATGTAAACGTCTTCAAATTGAATTGCATCATTTAAGAACAAATAATTGGCAACGTGGACCAGACATGCACGTTTCGGGTACTTAACCCTCATCAGTGATCCTTAATCCTAAATCTAAACAATGTAATATGCCAAAAAGTATGAAAGTTACTATGTCGAAAAAGGGTACCGAAAGACGTAGCAGGATGGGTGGGATATGATGCTACAGGACCCACTTTTTAGAAATTTCAAGAAATTTTGATAACAGAAATTTAGATTGCGTTGAAGAAACGATCAACCGAAATTGATCGAACTTGGCTACATGTGCCCTCGGGGACTCCTGGTCCACCAGCAGTGACACTCACCAAGTGGTATAAATGTAAACGTCTTCAAATTGAATTGCATCATTTAAGAACAAATAAATTGGCAACGTGGACCAGACATGCACGTTTCGGGTACTTAACCCTCATCAGTGATCCTTAATCCTAAATCTAAACAATGTAATATGCCAAAAAGTATGAAAGTTACTATGTCGAAAAAGGGTACCGAAAGACGTAGCAGGATGGGTGGGATATGATGCTACAGGACCCACTTTTTAGAAATTTCAAGAAATTTTGATAACAGAAATTTAGATTGCGTTGAAGAAACGATCAACCGAAATTGATCGAACTTGGCTACATGTGCCCTCGGGGACTCCTGGTCCACCAGCAGTGACACTCACCAAGTGGTATAAATGTAAACGTCTTCAAATTGAATTGCATCATTTAAGAACAAATAAATTGGCAACGTGGACCAGACATGCACGTTTCGGGTACTTAACCCTCATCAGTGATCCTTAATCCTAAATCTAAACAATGTAATATGCCAAAAAGTATGAAAGTTACTATGTCGAAAAAGGGTACCGAAAGACGTAGCAGGATGGGTGGGATATGATGCTACAGGACCCACTTTTTAGAATACCTTTCCATTGATACCAAAATTTTGACCTCGTGACCATAACCTTGACCTTTGACGTACTTTTCAAAAACTTAAACATTGCGCATAACTTTTGATTGGTTAGTGATAGGGCTTTCATATTTTACATGTGTATTCCTTGTGACAAGATATTTCTATAGATACCAATATTACGCTGACCCTGACCTCTCACATACTTAACAGAAAATGGCGTTTATACTAACAAAGATGCCGCCGGGGGCATTCTCGTTTCACAAACACAGCCTGTCAGGCTTTATAATTTCTGGCATGCTAGCTATCAATAATGAAAGGTATGGTCGTTCAGTTTTAAATAAACTTAATTTATGAAATCATTTCATTGTTTTATTCTTTTTCTGCTGCGTATTAAAGTGGGATTTTACAATATGATTTTATTTTTGATGTTGCATAATTGAACTATACGAGTTGGGCATATGACTAAAAAAAAAGTTATTGTTTTGAAATGTGACTTTTTTTTCTTGTTTGTACTTGTAAAGGTTGTCTGAAAAAAAAAAACTTCTCTGCATCCGGCAAAAATCTTTTTAGAAAGGTTGTGGGCTAAAATCCCGGTACTGGCACTATCAGTATTCAATAGCAGTATGTCAATTAGAGCGTGCATGGGTATCAGGTGAGCGTTGTGCCCCCTGGGGCTCTTGTTTAAAGCTCACCTGAGCGAAGCTCAAATGAGCTATTGTCATAGCGCGGCTTCTGTCGTCTGTATTCCGGCATCCGTCCTCTATCGTCTATCGTTAACATTCTAACACTTTTATACGCCCGTCATTTGACGGGTCGTATTATGGTATGGCGAAGTCCGTCCGTCTGTCCGTCCGCTTATGGAACACAATAACTTGTATATGCGTCAACGAATTTTCACGATATTCATACATTATGATTGGACCGTGGAGTGGAAGCCGCCTTTCGATTTTCAGCTTCATCCGATTTGTCGTTGCAGAGTTATGGGACTTAAATTTTTAAAATACAGTGAAAATACACTAAAATAGTTCAAAATTATTTAAAAATCTATTTCTGGTCGAAATGAATTGAAATTGTGTATACTTCAAGTAGGAAGGATGTTCTTTGACATATTTAACAGGTTTTTAATTTTTTTTGTCGCATTAATGAGATGTAATGTGTAATGGGAGGGGGTGGGGTTATATGCACATACATGTTAAGCTAAGGGCAAAATATAGACGCAGGGAACGCAATAACTTGAATATGCGTCAACTGATTTACATGATATTTCTACACTGTGATCAGACTTTGAAGAAGAAGCCGCCTTTCCATTTTCAGGTTCATCTGATTTGTCTTTATGGAGTTATTGGACTTAGATATTTTAAATACAATGAAAATATACTGAAATAGTTAAAACTTCTTTAAAAATCTTGTTTTCAAATTGTGTATACTACAAGTAGATGTTCTTTCACATATATAACGGGTTTTTAAATTTTTGTCACATAATCCAGAAATTATGTGTAATGGGGATATATGCACAAACATGTTCAGCTAAGGGCAAAATATAGGTGCATGGAACGCAATAACTTGGATTTTCATGATATTTGTACATTGTGATCAGACTTCGAATAGGAAGCCGCCTTTCGATTTTCAGCTTCATCTGATTTGCAATATGTTCTCACAGAGTAATGGGACTTAGATATTTAAATACAATGGAAATATACTAAAATAGTTAAAAATTCTTTAAAAAAAAATCTATTTCAGGTCTTAATATTTTGAAATTTTGTACACTTCACGTAGAAAGGATGTTCTTTGACATATGAAACGGGTTTTTGAGTTGGCAAAGCCAACTATTCATAGGAATCGAATGCCCCAGTTAGGGCAAGTACGAACCGTACAACAGTCAAAAATCTGTAGTCTTACCTAGTAAGAAATAGTACCACTTTTATTTGGACAAAAACATTTTAAACGACACAATGAGTGCAAGTTGTAAATGATGATTCCAATACAATTATTGGAGTGAAAAAATGGTCTAGATCTATTTGTAATGAAGATTCGGAGTATAGTTCTCGTATCGCGTAGGAATTCAAGTTTTAAGTAGTCCTAAGTAGCACTGCACTATGCCAGCCATGCGGTTTTTTTCCGGGGGAATTACCAGAGTTTAGGCCTAATGACAGTTATTTTAACCGTGTCGAATTATATTTCATTGATGATAAGATAGATATATAAAAGTCTGTTGATGTCAATATAAATCGCTATGGTTCTTGCGTCTTAAGATCAGAGGACACTCGGAAGGCCAAACGATGAACGGCGAACTGGATTTGTAGTAAGTTCTTGAAAATAACTGATAGAATATTTGAATATTTTCTAGTTGTATAAAGGATTATGAAAAACCACAATTCGAAAGACTAGATCGTCTATTTACTGTATGTCGTTATCTGTTTATCGAAGTTCGATTTTTGGGAAGGAGGGGGGGCGTGTTGTGTTTGATTAGGTGAATGAACGATGTACATTACAGTTCGGGTTATAAGAAGAGCATTGTCCTCGAGGAATATAATTTTTCAAGGCTGAATAAATCTTTACCTAATGACTGCAATAAATGTATATATGTCCATGTACTACTTGTGGTATTCCAACACACTCACTTCATCACATGTTATTACCGTGGACTTGGATATTCATGGAAACGCTGGGAAAATATATTCTTCCACTTGAGACTGAGAACTCTCAAATTTCCCTTGGGTGAGATAAATCGATCTCACCCTCTGACGTCATCGATATCACCCTCTGACGTCATCGCTACCAAAGCGACGTTATGGAAGCAAGACAAACTGGTGATTATAACAGACACTCTAGATAGTCGATAACGTGGGAGAAAAACAAACACCACCACGAGGGAGGGATGGCTAATTCTCAACCCTCGTGTAAAATTTTGCTTGTCCATGACTCGGCAAGCCTCGTCATGGACAAGCAAAATTTATACACGAGGGTTGAGAAATCGCCATCCCTCCCTCGTGGTGGTGTAAGATTATATTATTCTTTTATCCCATATTTACAGAACTGAACTCGTATCAAGCAAAATGGCAAATCGATCATCCACGTTGACCATGACGTTTAGTCTTGATAAGGCATAGGAAAAGTACTATTTTTGACGTTTTTGCACATACCGGTAAGGAGAAAATTAATCGACACACTGCGTCGATTCAACTTTGATCAAAAGATGGCAGAAAAGTAAAGAAAACTTATCGAACGTAAATCACTTGGGTGTGACCATTGCTAACGTCACAAGGAAATCATTTAATTTCTATTGTTATTATTAAGAAACGAAGATTCCTTTTGGCCGAGAAATTTTGTTGATACCTGTATCAACACAAAACGGAACTACAGTTTACTCTCGATTACTCAAACTCGGTTTACCGCGAATTTCCGATTATCTCGAACTGTTTTTAAAAGTCCCGATTCTCTTTCATTGGTTTCTATGCATTTTTACTCCTGATAACTCGAATTCCGATAACTCGAACTTATCGTTAAGTCGAACTAATTGTTAAGTCCCATAAGTCATTTTACATTGAAAATTTACCTCAATAACTCGAACCACAAATTAATTTCAATTCTTAAACAAAAACCAATTCCTTATAAGAAATCAGAAGATGGATAATTGATATTTTCTTCCCATGGAGTCGTTATTACAAGCATTAAATCTAGATTGGGCACTAAAATTGGACAACACAAAAGTTTGTGAACGGTAATCGAGAAAGAGAAATAAGTCTTTTGAAAAATAGATTGCTGATCATGTACTCAATAAGTCGAACTCCTGTTAAGTCGAACTATTTCTGATGGTCCCTTGAAGTTCGAGTTATCGAGAGTAGACTGTATGTGCTTAGCAACGTCGTTAGCAACACGGTTTGGAAAGCAACAAAATGAAATGATAAGTAATCAATGTAATATGTTTTTGGTTGATCGAGGTATCGACACCAAAAATTGAGGAAAAACTTGTGCATCTTGCGCTATGCGCACAATGCAGTTTTGCCTAAATTTTTGGTGTTGATACCTCGATCAACCAAAAAGATATGAGAATTATTCCTTAAATCTATACCTCTTGTCTGGGATTTGCTTTTGTCCATGACTTGGTAAGTCTTGTCACTGTACAAGCAAATTCTGGACATTCGGAGTGCATTTCCTTGTCAATGCTCACACCTGATGATAGATTCTATAAGTCTGAACCCTATGGGGTAAGATTTCATTTTCTCGTGCCTTTTAACTGTAATGTCAATTCAGACAATGGTGATGTCATTCATGAATGCTGCGTTGGCGGATCAACATATGAAAATGAATACCGGTACATAAAATTTTATTTTAAGCGCTTTTAGACAATGTGAGAAAAATAAGCATGTACTTGTACATGTAAGACACACTTTAAAAGTTATGACTTAGATTTATGCTGGTAGGGGACTAATATCGCTTAGAGATTAAGAAAAAAAAATTTTATGCACCCCGGAATCAAAGATTCGGGGTATATAGTTTTTGGCCTGTCCGTCTGTTTGTCCAAAAACATTGAATGGTAAATTATATGGCTTTTATATTTCACATATGTATTCCTTGTCACACAATTTTTCCATAGTAACCAACATTTTATGCCAAGTGACCCTGACCTTGAACTTTCACATACTTACATGTAACAGAAAAATGGTGTTTATACTCCGCCGGGAGCATTCGTATTTCACTAACAAAGGCTTTATTCAATATTAGACTTTGCCAACTCGCAGGACTTTCAGTCCTTTGATTATTTTTTTTGTCGCATAATTGAGATATTATGTGTAATGGGAGGAGGGGGGGGGGTGTTATATGCACATATATGTAAGGCTAAGCCTAAGGGCAAAATATAGAACATGGAACGAAATAACTTGAATATGCGTCAATGGATTTACATAATATTTCTACATTGTGATCAGACTTTGAAGAAGAAGCCGCCTTTCGATTTTCAGGTGCATCCAATTTGTTGTTACGGAGTTATGGGACTTAAATATTTTAAATACAATGAAAATATATACTAAAATAGTTAAAAAAGTCTTTAAAAATCTATTTCTGTTCGAAATGTTTTGAAATTTTGTACACTTCAAGTAGAAAGAATGTTCTTTCACATTTTTAACGGGTTCTTAAATTTTTTGTCACATAATCCAGAAATTATGTGTAAGGGGGGAGGAGGGTTATATGCACATACATGTTAAGCTAAGGGCAAAATATAGGTGCATGGAATGCAATACCTTGAATTTGTGTCAACATATTTCATGATATTTGTACATTGTGATCAGACTTTGAAGAGGAACTACCGCCTTTCGATTTTCAGGTTCATCCGATTTGTCCTTATGAGGTTGTGGAACTTAGATATTTTGGTGTTGTGAAAAAATCCCAACGGGCGTACTTGCTGCGTTAGCGTAGGCTTTATTGTCCCCTGATTTCACGAAAGCGCGGGGACATTTAAACTGGTTCGTCCGTCTGTCCGTCAGTCACAAAAACTTTAACCTTGTGCATAACTTTTGAATGGTAAGTGATAGGTCTTTGAAATTTCACATGTATATTCCTTGTGACAAGACCTTTCCATGGGTACCAAATTTTTTGACCTTGTGACCTTAACCTTCGACTTTGACCTACTATTCAAAAACTTTAACCTTGACCATAACTTTTGAATGGAAAGTAAAAGGGCTTTCATATTACACATGTGTATTCCTTGTGACAAGTCCTTTTCATGGATAACAAAATTTTTGACTTTGTGACCTTCACCATGGACTTTGACCTACTTTTCAAAAAACCATAAGCATGTCCATAACATTTTAATGGAAAGTGATAGGGCTTTGATTTTTCACATGTGTATTTCTTGTGAAAAGATCTTTCCATGGAGACCAAAATTTTTGACCTTGTGACCTAAACATTGGAGTTTGACATACTTTTCAAAAACTTTAACCTTGACCATTACTTTTGAACGGAAAGTGATGGGGCTTTCACATTTCACATATGTATTCCTTTGACAAGACCTTTCTGTTGGTAACAACATTCTGACCTTGTGTCCTCGTGCTCGGATGTTGACACACGTTTAAAATCTTCAACCTCGACCGGTACTTTAAATGATAGGACTTTAGTATTTCACATATGCATACGTATTACTTTTCATAAGCCCTGTCCCTTGGTAACAAAACAAAAATTTGGACCCTTTGACCTTAACTTGGAGTTTAATTTTTCATATTTAGAATGTTGAAAATATATGAGACATATTTTGAAAACTTTAGAAGGGGGGGGGGGGGGGGTTCTGTAAACATTCTTTAAAGTCAACACCCAAAAGCGGGGGACCACAATTCCTTGAATTTGATTTTTAACTTCTCCTCTGAAACCGCCGAACGGAATTTCATGAAACCTTACAGGAAGCAAGATCTCAAGGTCCTCTACCAAGTTTGTGTTTTTCGTGCCTATTGGTCAACAAACATGGCCACCGACGGCTCTGATTGGCTGACACATTTTCGACTTCTCCTGCAACCGCTGCACATTATTTCACGAAACCTTACGGAAAGCAAGTTCTCAAGTTCGTCTACCAAGTTTGTGTTTTTAGCTCACCTGAGTGAAGCTCAAGTGAACTATTGTCATAGCGCGCCGTCCGTCGTCCGTTCTCCGTCCGGCGTAAACTTTTAACATTTTCGACATCTCCTCTGCAACCGCCTCACAGAATTTCACGAAACTTCACAGGAAGCAAGTACTGAATGCCCTCTACCAAGTTTGTGTTTTTCGAGCTGATCGGAAATCAAAGATGGCCGCCACAGGCTCTGATTGGCTGACACATTTTCGACTTCTCCTCTGAAACCGCTGCACAGAATTTCATGAGACTTCACAGGAAGCAAGTACTTAATGCCCTCTACCAAGTTTGTGTTTTTTGAGCCGATGGGAAATCCAAGATGGCTGCCACAGGCTCTGATTGGCTGACAAATTTTCGACTTCTCCTCTGAAACCGCTGCACAGAATTTCATGAAACTTCACAGGAAGCAAGTACTCAAAGCCCTCTATCATGTTTGTGTTCTTCGAGCATATCGGAAATCCAAGATGGCCGTCACAGGCTCTGATTGGCTGACACATTTTCGACTTTTCCTCTGAAACCACTGCACAGAATTACATGAAACTTCACAGGAAGCAAATACTCAATACCCTCTACCAAGTTTGTGTTTTTTGAGCCGATGGGAAATCCAAGATGGCTGCCACAAGCTCTGATTGGTTGACCCACTTTTGAGTTCTCTGAAACCGCTGCACAGAATCTCCCGAAACTTCACCGGAAGCAAGTAATCAATGCCCTCTACCAAGTTTGTGTTTTTCCATCCGATCAGAAATCCAAGATGGCCACCACAGGCTCTGATTGGCTAGCATATTTTCAACTTTACCACTGAAAACGCTGCACAGAATTTCACAAAACTTCACAGGAAGCAAGTACTGTCAATGTCCTCTACCAAGTTTGTGTTTTACTAGCCAATAAGAAATCCAACATGGCCGCCACAGGCTCTTATTGGCCGACACATTTTTAACTTCTTCTATGAAACTCCTCACAGAATTTCATGAAACTTCACAGGAAGCAAGTAATCAATGCCCTCTACCAAGTTTGTGTTTTTCGAGCCGATCGGAAATCCAAGATGGCCGTCACAGGCTTTGATTGGCTAACTTATTTTCAACTTCTCTGAAACTGCAGCACAGAAATCATGAAACTTCAAAGGAAGCAAGAACTCATTGCCCTCTACCTAGTATGTGTTTTTCAAGCCGATCGGAAATCCAAGATTGCCGGCACAAGGCCCTGATTTGCTGACACATTTTCAACTTCTCTTCTGAAACCTCTGCATAGAATGTCATGAAACTTCAAAGAAAGCAAGTACTTATTGCCCTCTACCAAGTATGTTTTTCGAGCTGATCGGAAATCCAAGAATGTCATGAAACTTCAAAGAAAGCAAATACTCAATACCCTCTACCAAGTTTGTGTTTTTTGAGCCGATGGGAAATCCAAGATAGCCGCCACAGGCTCTGATTGGCTGACACATTTTATACTTCTCCTCTGAAACCGCTTCACAGAATTTCTTGAAACTTCACATGAAGCAAGTACTCATTGCCCTCAACCAAGTTTGTATTTTTCCAGCCGATTAGAAATCCAAGATGTCCTCTTTAGGCTCTATTTGAATGACACATTTTTGACTTATCCTCTTAAACTACTGCACAGAATGTCACCAAAGTTTACAGGAAGTAAGTACACCTTGTCCTTCTCAAAGCTTCACTAAAAGCGATTTCCTTCAAGTCTTGACTTTGATTGAAAAAATACATACAGTCTCCTCAGGTGAGCGATATGGCCCCCTTGGGCCTCTTGTTTGTGCCGATCGGCATACAAATATGAACGCCGAGGGCTCTGATTGGCTGACATATTTTCGACTTCTCCTGTGCAACCGCTGCACAGAATTTCATGAAACCTTAGAGGAAGCAAGTACTCAAGGTCCTCTACCAGGTTTGTGTTTTTCGTGCCGATCGGTCTACAAATATGGCCGCCGAGGGCTCTGATTGGATGACACATTTTGGAATTCTCCTCTGCAACCGCTGCACAGAATTTCATGAAACCTTACAGGAAGCAGGGACTGAATGTCCTCTTCCAAGTTTGTGTTTTTCGTGCTGATCGGTCAACAAATATGGCCGTCGATTGCTCTTATTGGCAAACGCATGTTCTATTTCTCCTCTGTAAACGATGCAGATGATTTCACGAAACCTTAAAGGAAGCAAGTACTCAAGGTCCTCTACCAGATTTGTGTTTTTCGTGCCGATCGGTCAATATGGCCACCGAGGGCTCTGATTGGCTGACACGTTTTCGACTTCTCATGTGCAACCGCTGCACAGAATTTCATGAAACCTTACTGGAAGCAAGAACTCAAGGTCCTCTACCAAGTTTGTGTTTTTCGTACCGATCGGTCAACAAATATGGCCGCTGAGGGCTCTGATTGGATGACACATTTTGGAATTCTCCTCTGCATCCGCTGCACAGAATTTCATGAAACCATACAGTAATCAAGGACTGAAGGTCCTCTACCAAGTTTGTGTTTTTCGTGCTGATCGGTCAACAAATATGGCCGTCGAGGGCTCTGATTGGCAGCAAACGCATGTTCTATTTCTCCTCTGTAAACGATGCAGATGATTTCACGAAACCTTTAAGGAAGCAAGTACTCAAGGTTCTCTACCTAGTTCGTGTTTTTCATGCCGATCAGTCTACAAACATGGCCGCCGATTGCTCTGATTGGCTGACACATTTTCGACTTCTCCTCTGCAACCGCTGCACAGAATTTCATGAAACCTTAGAGGAAGCAAGTACTCAAGGTTCTCTACCAAGTTTGTGTTTTTCGTGCCGATCGTTCAACAAATATGGCCGCTGAGGACTCTGATTGGCTGAAACATTTTCGACATCTCCCCTGCAACCGATGGACTGAATTTCATAAAACCTTATAGGAAGCAAGTGCTCAAGGTCCTCTACCAATTTTGTGTTTTCTCATGCCGACAGGTCAAAGAATACTGCCGCCCAGGGCTCTAATTGGATGACACATTTTCGACATCTCCTCTGAAACTGCTACTCAGAATTTAACGAAACCTTACTTGTAGCAAGTTCTCAAGGTCTTCTGCCAAATTGTCCACTATCATTCTATTGTTTGCAACTCAGTTGAGCGATGTGGCCTCCTTGGGCCTCTTGTTATGTTTTGTCAGAAAATTCAGAAATTATGCATAAAGGGAGGGGGAGTTCAATATATGTATACTTGCACCATGTAAACAAGATAGAGCCCAAACCGGTTGAGCTGAATCGTTGGAAACCCACAGGCTATTGCCGTACGATTATAAGCCGTGGGAGAAGTTGTAAGGGAATTCTCCTTTTAATGCGTCATACGGTTATATATCATAACCAATGAAATAGTCGCTTTGAATAGTATCAGCTCTTTTGTGTTGGAGGGATTGGAGGGGTAACGCTCGTTCTGATTGGCTTAAATTCCCTGCTAGAATCCTTTCGGAATACGAGAGTTTCCCAATAGACTGTCCCACGGTAACTTACGAAGTAGAACGGAGAAGATGCCATGGGTTTCCGACGATGGTTGAGCTGGGAATTTCAAATTTACAATGTGGATTAAGTAGAAAAAGACAAAGAAAGTTCAAGGTCATTTTGGGGCTTTTCATTATATTTTATTTCATATTGATATGAAATTATCAAATTTCAGGATACCTATTTGTCTACAGAGATACAGAACTTGGATTTTTTTCGAGTAAACTGAATAATGACTTAGTCTAATTAATACCGACGGGCGTATCTTGCTGCGTTAGCGTAGTCTTTATATTGGAAAGCAATAGTCCCAATTGGTAGTTCAATTTTCTAATCTATGCCTCTTTCACTTTTGAAATAGAAATCGGTGAGATTGTACTCAACAGACACACGAGATGTCGATCTAAACACTTCCAAAACAAAACTGATTGTCAACTACTTACCCAATGCCATGTCAGATGCACAACTTGAAACCCTTTTCTTGGAGATTGGAACAATCAAATCATGTCGTATTATTAGAGATAAGAGGACAAAATACAGCTATGGGTTTGGGTTTGTAGAGTACCATAACGAAGAAGATGCTACAAAGGCAATCACCTCCCTTGATGGATTGAATCTGGAAAACAAGAGGATTAAGGTTGCTTATAGCGGAAATACTAGGAAAGGTATTTTGGCTATTGAAAACCTTCCAACAGATTATGGGGAGGAGGAACTTCGGAATCAGTTTCAGCAATATGGAGAGATCGTAAATACTAAAGTAATGCGATCTAAAGGAAGTGACGTGTCCAACGGGAGAGGGATTGTCACCTTTCAGAAGATATCTGACGCTGAAAAAGCTAAGACAGATTTGAAAGGAAAAATTCTCTCTGGTGGAGTAAAGCCGTTGGAGATCAGAATGAAGAATACTTTGGGGAAAATGTTTTATTTTAGAAGTAAATTGAAGTATAATTCCGAGGGAGATTTCAGCATTGATAACGATAACACAAAGCAGGATCAGAAAGTTTATACTTTATTTGTCTACAACATTGGTAGACAGGTAGACGCAACTATATTATGGCAAATGTTTGCACCATTAGGAAAGGTAAAACGCGCACATGTTGTTTATGACAAGGAAACTTGGTTATCCAAAAATTACGGATTTGTAAAAATGGAAAACTATAGTGATGCTTGCAATGCAATTAACCATATGAATGGAGGCAGTCTCGATGGAAAGGAGCTGAAAGTGGAATTCAGTAAAAACCAAAACCAGAGTGAGGAAGAAAATCTCCAATGATGTCCCATCTAATTGTGATATCAGCAGAAAATGCACCTAACTGTACATGTGATACACAATAAACTTGATTCAAAATATGATCAAATACTTTGATACATTTAGAAGTACTGTGTATTTTTATTCTTTCAGGGAGCAACGTTTTGAACTTGCTTATTGAGAAATTAAAAGGAATACCGGTAAATATTATAGGAGCAATTTATGACCCATTGAGATTTTGCATCAAACATTTATTAGAATTTACTAGAAATATTTGACTTATTTAAAGTCTGGAAACAAATTGTTGACGCCCGCCTGCCTCGCATCAAATTAACTCGGCTCTTAATTTGATGTGAGACGGATGGGCGTGACAATATGATAAGTACTAGAGCAATCCAACTTCATACACTTACTCCCCAGAAGTCAAGAATGACCCCTATTGATTTTGGGGTCAAAAGGTCACAGGTCATAGGATTCTTAAGATTGAAAACGGCCTGCAGGTCATATATTAAAGAGCTCGTATTTGACCTATTATCATGAAACTTGCCAGAAATGTTTCCAATGTATCAAGGATGGCCCTGATTGAATTTGGGGTCAAATGGTCTACGACAAGGTGATTGAAAATGGTTTCCGGATTACATTAGAGCGTGTATTGCACCATCAGCTCACATCTAATTTTCGCTGGATAGCATTACAAAAATCTAATGCAAGTACTCGTCAGTGAATTTATTATCGATAGCAAAAGTATGATCTCTTTTATAGTTTTATCGACAAAAGACGCCCTTATTTATATTGACTCTTGATTCATATTTGTTAATTTTAGGTGTTACAAAGCAATATTACGTAATATTTATATATTGGCTTTAAATAGCTAATTCGCTGACAAGTACGTGCATTAGATTTTTGTAATGCTATCCAGCGAAAATTATGCCGTTATGACCCATGGAAGGTGAGCTTGCGTGACCGGGCGTGGGTTTCCGACGATGGTATTGCGCCTGTCATCATCATGTTTCCCATGAGTCAAGGATGACCCTGATTGATATCTATGGGTGAACAAGTTAAAGGTCATAGGACTCTAATGATTGAAAATGGTTTCCGGGTCATATTTGAGCTTGTATTTGTCATGAAACTTGCCAGAAATGTTTCCAATATGTCAAGGATGACCCTGATCGATTTTGGGCTCATAAGGTCTAGGACAGTCATAGGACACTGATGATTGAAAATGGTTTCCGGATTATATTAGAGCGTGTATCCAGAAACCATTTTCAACCAATAGAGTCCTATGACCTTTGCCTTTAACATTTTCACTCATAAATCAATCATGACAGGGTCATTATCCATATTTGTCATTGACTCGTCGGAAACATTATGATTATGTTTATCACGAGTCAATGATGACCCTGTCAGGATTGATTTATGAGTGGAAAGGTTAAAGGCCAAGGACATAGGATTCTAATCATTGAAAATGGTTTCCGGATCAGGTTTGAGCGTGTATTGTGCCAATTGTCATAAACTTGCCAGGAATGTTTCTGTGGAGCCATGGATGAACCTTATTGATTTTGTGGGAAAAGGTCAAGCTCATAGGATTGATGTCTTGATCATAGTAGAGTGTGCATTGCACCTCTAATCATTAAACTTGCCAGAATTTTTCACATTTTTTATGCCCCCGATAAAAATTTGAGGGGGAATATAGTGATGCAGTTGTCCGTTTGTGCGTCCGCCCGTCCCGCATGGGGTTTCCGTTAAACGAAAACCTTTACAGTGAATCGATTCCTCTCTTGGATATACCAAGAAATGCAGGTCAAATTTGAATATGGGTCATATTGCTCAATTATGTGCAGATTTATGTCCCTCGAACCTCGAATACAATATTTTGTAGTTTTCCTAACATTTGAAGGAAAATCCTCATAGAGCATTAATTCATTCTTGATATAGCTTTTACACAAAGAAATACAGGTCAAGATAAAATATGGGTAATGTTGCCATATTAAGTGTTGGGTTACCCTTGAAACTTGGACAAAATAAGTTTTTTTTTTTGTGATTTTCAAACATCTAAAGGAAAAACCTCACATGCACTAAATTCATTTCATGGATTTACCTTCTATATTCAGGTCAAATTCGAATATGGGCCATGCTCCTCAATTATGTGCAAAGTTATGCCTCTTGAAACTTCAAAATTTCAGTATTTTTAGCTCACCGAAGCGAGGCTAGCTCAAGTGAGAAGCCCAGGTGAGCTATTGTCATAGCGTTCTGTCCGTCTGGCGTAAACTTTTTTTTTTAATTTTTGACATCTTCTCTGCAACTACTGTACAGAATTTACAGGGTGGCCACAGACTCTGGAAAACAGGGAAATGGTAAAGAAAATCCCTGCAGGGAAAAATAAGTGAATTTGAAAATTCGTAGAAAATCAGAGAGAAATCAGGGAATTTTACCTTTGATGTTTTAAAAAATCAAATACCAATTATTGAAATTGTACTTAAGGTAGAATATCCCTCAGGTCAGTATTGCTGGTAATTTTTTGCCTGGATACCCTATTGACAGTATTGCTCGACTACACTTAACTTCAAATGAGCTATTGCAATACGTCGGCGTCGGCGTCGTCCGAACTAGATGATAAGGTAAATGTTAAGATCACACAATTTCCTCTCCTATAAGGCAACTGTTAAGATGATTAGGTAAATGTTAAGATAGCAATATTGCTAATTTCCTCTCCTATATTCATATTTTGTTGGTTCTTTTTATGCCCCCAGAATCAAAGATTCGGGGGCATATAGTTTTTGGCCTGTCCGTCTGTTTGTCTGTCTGTTTGTCCGAAAAACTTTAACATTGGAATGGGAAGTGATAGGGCTTTCATATTTCACATGTGTATTCCTTGTGACAAGACATTTCCATCGATACCAAAATTTTTGACCTCGTGACCTTGACCTTTAACCTACTTTTGAAAAACTTCAACATTGGGCATAACTTTTGAATGGTAAGTGATAGGGCTTTCATATTTCACATGTGTATTCCTTGTGACAAGACCTTTCCATCGATACCAAAATTTTTGACCTCGTGACCTTGACCTTTGACCTACTTTTCAAAAATTTTAACATTGGGCATAACTTTTGAATGGTAAGTGATAGGGCTATCAAATTTCACATGTGCATTCCTTGTGACAAGACCTTTCCATTGATATCAAAATTTTTGACCTCATGACCTTGACCTTGACCTTTGACCTACTTTTCAAAAACTTTAACATTGGGCATAACTTTTGAATGGTTAGTGATAGAGCTTTCATAATTGAAATGTCTATTCCTTGTGACAAAACCTGTTAATTGATACCAAAATTTTTGACCTCATGACCTTGACCTTTGACCTTTTAACCCATTGACCCAGACCTTGACCTTTCACATACATGTACTTTGTTTAATATTACCAGATGGGGATGTAGCCCCTGGGATGGGGATTTTTTTTTAATTATTACAAATGTTAAGATGATAAGGTAAATGTTAAGATAGCAATATTGCCTTTAATGGCCAATATTAAGCAAAATATAAGTGCTACATGTTCCAAACTTACATTGGTGGATGTATCTATGATCAAACTTTCATAAAATGACCGTGACCTACTTTTTCCGCTTGAATGATTTTGCCTTTAAAAGCCAATATTGAGCAAAGTATAAGAGCTACATGTTTCAAACTTACATGGTGGATGTATCTTGGATCAAACTTTCATAAAATGACCTTGACCTACTTTTTCCGCTTGAGTGATTTTCCTTTAAAAGCCAATATTGAGCAAACTTTAGTATAAGTTCTACATGTTCCTAACATACATGGTGGCTGTATCTCTGATCAAACTTAAATAAAATGACTTTGTCCTACTTTTTTCCGCTTGAGTGATTTTGCCTTTAAAAGCCAATATTGAGCAAATAATAAGTGCTACATGTTCCAAACTTACATGGTGGATGTATCTCTGATCAAATTTTCATAGAATGACCTTGACCTTCTTTTTTTTTTCGCTTGAGTGATTTTGCCTTTAGAAGCCAATATTGAGCGAAGTATAGGTGCTATATGAGTATACAATTGTGTATAATTATATGAATTAAGAAAAATAGTGAGCTTCAGAAATTGGCTGTCATTAAAGGCATTATGCTATGCAGTCGAGCATAAGGTGACTCTGGCAAATATTTTTTTCTATTCAGAATATTGTTCAGATTATCAAACTAATATGGTTTTTGGAAAAGAAACTTTTACAGTTACATTTGATTACCTCTGAAAAGGGATTTTTCTTACTTTTCCCATAGGGTCCAATGTTAAAGTTCAAACACCTTAATGTCATGGTATAATCCTGAATCTATGACATATCAAAGCCCTATCCCTTATATAACATAAGCTTTGAATATAAGGAAATAAAAATATTGTAAAAGTTGTTAATTAGGAAAGCTCTACCTTAATCACTGCATTTTTTTTCCAATATATATATTCAAAGAATTGAAATTTCATGACAAATTACATTGTAATACAAATAATAATAATTCTAGTTATTTGTATTTATCCAACCCATCCTGCTACGTATACGTCTTTCGGTACGCTTTTTTTGCAAAGTAACTTGTAAACTTTTTTGGCATATTGCATTGTTTAGATTTTAGGATCACGGACGAGGGTTTAGTACCCGAAACATGCATGTCTGGTCGAATTTATCTGTTCTTAAGTGTAGCATCATATCCTATCCATCCTGTTACGTCTTTCGGTACGCTTTTTCGACATAGTTACTTTAATACTTTTTTGGCATATTACAATGTTTCGTTTTGAGGATCACTGACGAGGGTTTAGTACCCGAAACGTGCATGTCTGGTCCATGCTGCCAATTTATCTGTTCTTAAATGATGCTATTCAATTTGAAGACGTTTAACATCTTTAGTGGGAACCAAAATGTTCATGAACTCTCTAGGGATAGGAGCTTTATATGAGTCTCACTTAATATGCTTAAGATATTCTTGACCAGATGACACCGAAAAAGAAATAAAAAAAAAGACTTTGAGAAGATCAAGTTAATTGAAAAAAGAATGAACAAGTTAAGACGCGGATGTACATCTTCTTTTATTGTCTGAAAATTTTCCAGTTATATAACTTTTTTTTTATGAATACTTCGCAGGAATCAAAACAGTATTGTTGCTTAAAAAATCCCAACTCCTCTTCGAGAAATTTCTTTGTATCAACAAATTCTCAAAGTGTACTTCCAAATAGATTTAATTCACATATTTCACATGTGTATTCCTCGTGACAGGACCTTTCCACGGATACCAAAATGTTTGACCTTGTGACCTTGTCCTTTGAGTTCGAACTTCACTTACAAATCTTTAACCTTGTCCATAACTTTTTCAACAGAAAGTGATAGGGCTTTGATATTTCACATGTGTATTTCTTGTATAAAGATCTTTCCATGGATACCAAAATTTCTTACCTTGTGACCTTGACCTTGGAGTTTGACGTACTTTTCAAAAACTTTAACTTTGACCATAATTTTTGAACTGAAAGTGATGGGGCTTTCACTTTTCACATGTGTATTCCTTGTGACAAGACCTTTCTGTTGGTAACACTATTCAGACCCTGTGACCTCGTCCTTGGAGGCTGACCCACGTTTAAAAACTTCTACCTCGACCATAGGTTTTGGATGCCTGTCCTTTGGTACCAAAACAAAAGTTTGGACCCTTTGGCTTTTCTTGGAGTTAAATCTGTGATATTTAGAATGTTGATAATATATGAGATATATTATAAAAACTTGAGATTAGAGGGGGGTGTATGTAAGCATTTCTTTAAAGACAAACACCCGAAAGCGGGGGACCACAATTCCTTGAAATTGATTTTGTTTTTGTGTGGTAGCATTTTTGTTGGTTTTCAGTAGAACAGATTTTCAAATTCAAAACTGTGTAATCTTTGACTTCTTTCTGCTTGCTGCCATGATAAAATGCTGCTATGAGATGAGCTTTGTAATCTTTGATTACACTATGTTTAAGTATAAGGGATAGGGCTTTGATATTTGAAATTTACATTCGTCATTACCAGAGCTTTCATTTTAAACCGTGTCGTTTGACCTAGACCTTTTTCCTACTTTAAACTATAAGAGTAGGGCTTTGATATTTCACATATGGATTTTTATGACCAGACCTCTCTGTGTTGTGCTACAAATTAATCCGTTTTAAGAAAAACCTCCCGCGGGGGTATAATTTTCACTTTAAGGGCAGTTCTATGAATTATACTTTGTTTTATATTACTAATTAGGGATATAGCCCCTGGGGTTAGGATGTTTTAAAATTGTTCAAATGAGAAGGCAAATGTGCGATGATAAGGTAAATGTTAAGATAGCAAGTTTTTTATACTTTGTCTTTTATAACCAATATTGAGCAAAGTATAAGTACTACATGTTCCATACATGTTGGATGTTTCTTTGATCAAATTTTCATAGAATGACCTTGACCTTCTTTTTATGCTGACGGAATCAATGATTCAGGGGTTGATCGTTTTTTGTTTGTCCGTCTGTCTGTCTGTCCGAAAAACTTTAACATTGTACATTACGTTTGAATGGTAAGCGATAGGGCTTTCATATTTCACATGGTTTTTTCTTGTGATAAGACCTTTCCATTGATACCTAAAGTTTTGACCTCGTGACCTTGACCTACTTTTCAAAACTAACATTGGGCATAACTCTTGAATGGTAAATGATGGGGCTTTCATATTTCACATGGGTATTCCCTGTGACAAGACCTTTACATTTATACCAAAAGTTTGACCCCGGGATCTTGACCTTTGACCTTCTTTTAAAAACTCCAACATTGGCAGTAACTTTTGATTGGTAAGCAGGGAATAACCTGGATTTGTAAAGGCAGGGGCCAATAAAATGGGCAAATGGCCATTCTCTTTATTAAATGTTTATAAAATTGACAAAAAAGAGGGGCCATTTGAAAAAGATAAGGGGCCATTTAGCCAAATTGAGGGGCCGACGGATTTCATATTTGGGGTCCTAGACCAAAACTAAATACACATTTGGATAGTTTATATAGGGGGCACTTTCATATTTGAAGTCAGATTTATCTATCTCGAATAGTTTTCTCATAATTTCAAAATGGCCCCATCCAGGATTATCCCTGGTGAGTTATAGGGCTTTCATATTTCACATGTATATTCCTTGTGACAAGACCTTTCCATTTATACCAAAGTTTTGACCTCGTGACCTTGACCTTTGACTTACTTTCAAAAACTTTAACACTGGGTATAACTTTTGAATGGTAAGTGATAGGGCTTTCATAGTTTTCACATGCGTATTCCTTGTGACAAGACCCTTCTATTGATACCAAAATATTTTTTACCTACTTTACAAAAACTTTAAAATTGGGCATATTACTTTTGAATGGTAAGTGATAGGGCTTTGATATTTCACATGTGTATTCCTTGTTACAAGAGTTTAAGCCAGTGACCCTGACCTTGACCTTTCATATACGGTACTTAACAGAAAAGGGTGTTTATACTAACAAAGATGTCGCCGGGGGCATTCGTGTTTCATTAACACAGGCTTTAATCTTTAGGGGTTAGGATGTTTCAAATTATTTCAAATGATAAGGCAAATGTTGAGATAATAAGGTAAATGTTATTTTTTATACTTTGGCTTTAATAGCTTATATTAAGGTAGAATAAGTGTTACATGTTCCAAACTTACATGTTAGATTTATCTTTGATCAAACTGGCGCATATAGCCAAGTCCGATCAGCTTCGGTTGATCGTTTCTTTAAACGCATTCAAAAATTACTCACAAAATTTTCTTGAAATTTCAGAAAAGTGGGTCCTATTGTATCATATCCCACCCATCCTGCTACTTCTCACAAGACCTCACCATGGATACCAAAAGTTTTGCCCTTGTGACCTTGACTTTGGAAATTGACCTACTTTTAAAAATAATAAATCTAGGCAATATCTCTTGAACTATAAAGACAATGGCTTTGAAATTTCACATGCAGAATCTTTATGACCAGAACATTTCATTTGATATCATGAGTTTTGGCCTAGTGACCTTGACATTGAACGTTGACCTACTTTTGAATTATAAGTGGTAGGGTTTTGATATTTCACGTATAGATTCCTCATGACCAGAGCTTTAATTTGATATCATGACTTTTGATCAGCTGACCTTGACATTGACCTTTGACCTACGTTTAAATATAAGAGGTAGGGTTTGATATTTCAGATATAGAGTCCTTGTGACGAGATCTTTCATTTGATATCATGAATTTTGACCTAGTGACCTTGACCTTGACATTTGACCTTCTTTGAATATAAGAGGTAAGATTTTGATATTTCAGTTGTAGAATCCTCATGACCAAACCTTTCATTTGATATCATGACTTTTGATCAAATGACCTTGACATTGACCTTTAACCTTCTTTTGAACTATACGGGATAGGGCTCTGATACATGTATTTCACATTTAGATTCCTTATGACCATAATTTTTTTTCATTGCGCAATATTATTAATGACCTTTGACCTTTCTGTCCGCTCAAAATGTATACGTCATCTAATACAAACACTTCGAAATTCGGCCTTACCGTCTTTAGCGGTTTATGGTTTATTGTGTTCACTGAAACTATCATCTCCCTTTTATCTGAGTCAGTGGTCAAATGAAATTTTTTGAATACCAAATATAATTTCCTAGAATGAAGTAAGTAGAGGTAACTTTTATGATATATATGAACAAAAAATTGTGTAAAATATTACTGTTTTTCTGCGCTTTTTGTCAGGGAAAATCTTGTTTGACTCAGGGAAAATCATGGAATTTTCAGGGATTTTATAACTCAAAATCTGTGGCCACCCTTGATTTTGCCTTTAAAAGCCAATATTAGGCTATTAAAGTATAAGTGCTACATGTTCCAAACTTACATGTTGGATGTATCTTTGATAAATCTTTCATAAAATGACCTTTACCTACTTTTTTTCGGGGTGATTTTGCCTTAAAGGTATAAAGAACGAAATCACGTCTTAAATATTGAAATTGTGTGTTATAAATTATTTTATATTTCTCTATCGATTTTGATGTTGCAAAAACTTGTACTATGATAGTGGGCTTTGGAAAAGAGAATTTTTGAATAGGACTATTTTTAGGAGTCATCTCCCCTTGATAGATACTTTAAAAAATAATTGCGATAAACATGGTGGACTTGAGAAAAAGTCTATACTAAATATTTATTTTAAGAAATTGTCCATCCTCCATATTTGATCCCCTATTATTTTCTTGGAAAATATGGCTGTAATACGAGTTTTCCATAGACTTCGAATGAAGAAACTTACTTTTTGAGTTGGCAAAGCCAACTCAAAATTGGAATCGAATGCCCCAGTTAGGGCAAGTACGAACCGTGCAACGGTCAAAAATCTGTAGTCTTACCTAGTAAGAAATAGTACCACTATTATTTGGACAAAACATTTTAAACGACACAATGAGTGCAAGTTGTAAATGATGATTCCAATGCAGTTATTGGAGTGAAAAAATGGTCTATAGAGCTATTTGTAATGAAGATTCGGAGTATACATGTAGTTCTCGTATCTCGTAGGAATTCAACTTTTAAGTAGTCCAAAGTAGCACTGCACTATGCCGGCCATACGGTTTTTTTCCGGGGGAATTACCAGAGTTTAGGCCTAATGATAGTAATTATAACCGTGTCGATTTATATTTCATTGATGAAAAGATAGATATAAAATAGTCTGTTGATGTCAATATGAATCGCTATGGTTCTTGCGTCTTAAGATCAGAGGACACTCGGAAGGCCATACGATGAACGGCGAACTGGATGTGTAGAAAGTTCTTGAAAATAACTGATAGAATATTTGAATATTTTCTTATCTGTTGTATAAAGGATTATGAAAAACCACAATTCGAAAGACTAGATCGTCTATTTACTGTATGTCGTTATCTGTTTATCGAAGTTCGATTTTTGGGAAGGACGGGGGGGGGGGGGTGGCGTGTTGTGTTTGATTAGGTGAATGAACGATGTACATTACAGTTCGGGTTATAAGAAGAGCATTGTCCTCGAGGAATATAATTTTTCAAGGCTGAATAAATCTTCACCTAATGATTAGCAATAAATATATATATGTCCATGTACTACTTGTAGTATTCCAACACACTCACTTCATCACGTGTTATTACCGTGGACTTGGATATTCATGGAAACCTCGTCATGGACTTGCAAAATTTATACACTCGGGTTGAGAAATCGCCATCCCTCCCTCGTGGTGGTGTAAGATTATATTATTCTTTTATCCCATATTTACAGAACTGTACTCGTATAAAGCAAAATGGCAAATCGATCATCCACGTTGACTATGACGTTTAGTCTTGATAAGGCATAGGAAAAGTACTATTTTTGACGTTTTTGCACATACCGGTAAGGAGAAAAATAATCGACACACTGCGTTGCTTCAACCTTGATCAAAAGATGGCAGAAAAGTAAAGAAAACTTATCGAACGTCAATCACTTGGGTGTGATAATTGATAACGTCACAAGGAAATCATTTTATTTCTATTGTTACTATTAAGAAACGACGATTCCGTTTGGCCGAGAAATTTTGTTGATATCTGTATCAACACAAAACAGAAGTATGTGCTTAGCAACGTCGTTAGCAACACGGTTTCAAAGCCGCAAATAAACGTTGGAAAGCAACAAAATGAAATGATGCGCACAATGCAGTTTTCCCTAAATTTTTGGTGTTGATACATCGATCAACCAAAAAAATATAAGAATGATTCCTTAAATCTATACCTCTTGTCTGGGATTTGCTTTTGTCCATGACTCGGCAAGTCTTGTCATTGTACAAGCAAATTCTGGACATTCGGAGTGCATTTCCTTGTCAATGCTCACACCTGATGATAGATTCTATAAGTCTTAACCCTATGGGGTAAGATTTCATTTTCATGTGACACTGTTATGTCAATTCAGACAACTGTGATGTCATTCATGAATGCTGCGTTGGCTGATCAACATATGAAAATGCATACCGGTACAATTTTATTTTAAGCGCTTTTAGACAATGTGAGAAAAATAAGCATGTACTTGTACATGTAAGAAACACTTTAAAAGTTATTACTTACATTTATGCTGGTAGGGGACTAATATCGCTTAGAGATTAAGAAAACAAAAACAAACTTTTTATGGACCCCGGAATCAAAGATTCGGGGTTATATAGTTTTTGGCCTGTCCGTCTGTTTGTCCAAAAAACTTTGAATGGTAAATTATTTGGCTTTTATATTTCACATATGTATTCCTTGTCACACAATTTTTCCATAGATACCAACATTTTTATGCCCAGTGACCCTGACCTTGACCTTTCACATACTTAACAGAAAAATGGTGTTTATACTCCGTCGGGAGCGTTCGTATTTCACGAACAAAGGCTTTATTCAATATGAGACTTTGACAACTCGCAGGACTTTCAGTCCTTTGATTTAAAAAACGCATTGGTAAAAAAATTTCAGTGAATTTTTATATTATAACTATGTCATAAGTTTAGAATTTAAAACTTATTTAAAGATGGGTGAACCAACTATCCCTCCTTATACCTCTAATGCCTTAAAAGCCAATATTGAGTTAACTATAAGTGCTACTTGTTCCATACTTACAAATTGGATGTATCTTTAATCAACTTTTAATAAAATAACTTTGACCTACTTTTTCTGCTTCAGTAATATTGCTTATAGAAGCCAAGAATGAGCAAAGTACAAGTGCTACATGAGATATGTAAATTTGGGGAAAAGTTAGCTTAAGAAATTGTCTGCCATTAAAGTACATTATGCTATACTGTCGAGCATTATTTGATTTTGGCAAGTAAATTGAAGTCCTGCTACTCTTTAACTATATAAGGCCTGACCTTATTTCGTAAATTTAAATCGACGAGGTAACACTCAAAAGTTGCTTTTGCAAAATGGACAAAATCAGTGAAAGGGTAGTGATCAGTAATATGCATAAAAAGGGTTTAACACCTGAGGATATCCATATTGATATGGTAACAACACTAGGGAAAGATACCCTTGGTAAATACCAAGTTTGTGTTTTTCGTACCGATCAATCAACAAAAATGGCCGCCGAGGGCTCTGATTGGCTGACCCATTTTCGACTTCCCCTCTGGAACTACTGCACAGAATTTCACGAAACCTTACAGGAAGCATCTATCAAGTTTGTGTTTTTCGTGCCGATCGGTCAACAGATATGACTACCGAGGGCTCTTATTGGCAGACGCATTATGGACTTCTCCTCTGCAACCGCAGCACATATTTTCATGAAACCTTACAGGAAGCAAGTACTTATGGTCCTCTACTAAGTCTATGTATTTTCGTGCCGATCGGTCAACAAACATGGCCACCAAGGGCGCTGATTGGCTTATACATTTTCTACTTCTCTTCTGGAACTGCTGCACAGAATTTATGAAACCCTACAGGAAGCAAGTACTCAAGGTGCTCTACCAAGTGTGTGTCTTTCCTTGCCCATCGGTCAACAAATTTGGCCGTCTAGGCCTCTGATTGGCTGACACATTTTTGAGTTGGCAAAGCCAACTCTCATTGCTATCACTTTCAGCTTCGCACTTGATAACCCTGCACGGACCAAACAACGCACAATGTTACTGGCGCAGTAAGAAATAGGACCACTATGATTTGACAGAAGAACTTATTAGACGACAGACGTTTAAGTTCAAGTTGTAAATAATGGGTTAAATGCATTATGAGAATGCAAAAAAAAATGCTACAAGGAACGATGCTTTAGGAATAGTGATCACTTGTTGATGTCAGTGCATTAAAATATGGCGTATCTTCTTCTTTGTACTTCCCTCCTCTGTATAAGGAGCATCCCATTTTTAGATAAATAGGTAAAAGTATTGTATTTAGGATAAAAAAGACCTTAGATATTAAAATTTGTGGATGTGTAGAAGACTTAAGACAAGTAAATAAATCAAACAATCAATCAATGATATTTTTTAAAGTCAGACATAATTTATAACATTCAACATTAGCTCTAATGAGCTATTTACCAACTAGGAAAAAAGGGTTTTCAGTTTGATACTTAGTAAACCTAAGATGTTGGTTTTAAGTTGGTTAAGAAGTTTCAAAAGCAAATATCTCCTAAAGTAAATGTGATAGGACTTTATACTTCATACATACACCCATAACAATTGCAACAAATTTGACATGATCATATTTGACATGACCTTGAACTCTGACCTCAAAAGCAGTTATTTGGTTAAGAAGTTCTATCATTTTATATATTTCCAGACTTTTTTTGAGACAACTCTTGAATTGTGAGAATCACTCATTCAAGCATTTGAGGCATAGATTTGGAGTTTGATTTGTGCCAGTTTTATACTTGTCTTCTGTATGTTCTTCTCAATGTTACTTTTTAGCTCGCCGGGACGAATGTCCGGAGAGCTATTGTCATACCCCCGGTGTCGGCGTCTGCGTTGGCGTTGGCGTCTGCGTCGGCGTGCGCGTGCACAAAAACTTTAACCTTGCTTATAACTTTTAAACCAATACAGATTGGGCTTTCATATTTCACATGTGCATTCCTTGTGACAAGACCTTTCCATGGATACCAAAATTTTTGACCTTGTGACCTTGACCTTGGAGATTGACCTACTTTTGAAAAACTTTAACCTTGGCCATATTTTTTGAATGGTAAGTGATAGGGCTTTGATATTTCACATGTGTATTCCTTGTGACAAGACGTTTCCATGGATACCAAAATTTTTGACCTTGTGACCTTGACCTTGGAGATTGACCTACTTTTGAAAAACTTTAACCTTGGCCATATTTTTTGAAAGGTAAGTGATAGGGCTTTGATATTTCACATGTGTATTCCTTGTGACAAGAAGTTTCCATGGATACCAAAATTTTTGACCTTGTGACCTTGACCTTAGAGATGATTGACCTACTTTTGAAAAACTTTAACCTTGGCCATATTTTTTGATTGGTAAGTGATAGGGCTTTGATATTTCACATGTGCATTCCTTGTGATAAGACCTTTCATGCCGTACCATAAATTTTGACCTAGTGACCTTGACCTTGAAATTTTACCTACTTTTCAAAAACTTTAACTTGGGCCATATTTTTTGAATGGTAAGTGATAGGGTGTATAAATAACTTGACATATTCATGCTCATTGAAGCATGAATTCATATACAAAGCCTTGGTAATAATAATTTGATTACAGGGCTAATTTATGGAATAAGTTTACTGATTTAAGTAAACTTTATTGGCACTGGGACTTTTAAATCAGAGGAGTTATTTATTGTTGTTGTTGCAATTTACATATGGTTGCCACCGGCGAGCTATGTTGTCATTCTGACAAGTCTGGTTGCCAACTCGCAGGACTTTCAGTCCTTTGATTTACTTCGTCTCTTTAAGCGCTGCACAGAATTTCACGAAACCCTACAGGAAGCAAATACTCAAGGTGATCTACATGTACTAAGTTTGTGTTTTGCGTGCCGATCGGTCAACAAATATGGCCGTCGAGGGTTCTGATTGGCTGACACATTTTTGACTTCACCTCTTTAAACGCTGCACAGAATTCACGAAACCTTACAGGTAGCAAGTACTCTAGGTCCTCCTACTCTTACTGGGCACCTGATCTCATTCCTATATCGTGAGGTCGCTTCTTTTTATGTGGTGGCGGTTTTTGTTTTATTTGCTTTTGTTCCTGTTTTATCCTGATTTTGTATGCCTTCGGTTTCTGATTTTCTGAATTATCGATTTTGTGCTGTATACAGGGATATGTTCATTATCCATATTTGTCACCTCTACAATGAGTGGGTCTTTCGTGCCGATTGCTCAACAAATATGGCCGCCGAGAGATCTGATTTGCTGACGCATTTTCGATATCTCCTTTGGAACTGCTGCACAGAATTTCACGAAACCTTACAGGAAGCAGGTATCAAGGTCATTTACCACGTTGGTGTTTTTCGTGCCAATCGTTCAACAAATATGGCCGCCGAGGGTTCTGATTGGCTGACGCATTTTCGACTTCACCTCTTTAGGCGCTGCACAGAATTTCACGAAGCCTTACAGGAAGCACTGACTCCAGGTTCTCTACCAAGTCGTCTTTAAGCGCAGCGTCATATGTTCCTTCCATGACTTTCCACTCTCAATATGTTCTTTGCGATGAAGCGTCTTGCGGAATGCGATGAAACCCTTGGTGCACCAAGATGCTGAGGGCTGTGATTGCTGATGCATTTTCGACTGCTTTTCTGCAACCGCTGTACAGACAGGCTTTCTACTGTTCCTACTATTTCCTACTTTTCCTACTTTTTTATTGTGATCCTATTTTTTCCTACTTTTTCTTCAAAACCTCCTACTATTCCTACTTTTTCATCTCAAAAGTAAAAAATTACTTGCTTCACTTGTCATCAACATCTGATTCAAAGTTATTAAAAAATTTCGGGCTCGCTTCGCTCGCCCATTCTGTATTTTTTACATGAAAATTCAATCTCTCCTTATTTCTCTCTGTGATTTCCTCAAAGACGAACATAACCAGTCTACAAACATTGCTTATTGTAATTTTTGTGTCATAATTACTGAAAATTGTCGCTAAAAGTGATAGAAAATTTCCTACTTTTCCCCTATTAATTCCTTCTTTTTCCTATTTTTCTCCTACTTTTTTTCATTGACTACTCCTACTTTTTTCCTACTTTTTCATCAAGGTAGAGTAGAAAGCCTGTACAGAATTTCACGATACCTTACAGGAATCAAGTACTTAGGGTCCTCTTCCAAGTTGTGTTTTTCGTACCGATCGTTCAACAAATATGGTCGCTGAGGGCTCTGATTGACTGACGCATTTTCGACTTCTCCTCTGTAAACGCTACACAGAATTCACGAAACCTTACAGGAGGCAAGTACTCTAGGTCTTCTACTAACACCAAGTTCACCCCAACATAAGGGGGTTCGATGGAGTTGGTCCGCGGGTTCGGTGAGTTTGCATTGTTTTCGCTCTGAGAATGACTATTTCTTACACAATTTTCAAACCTAATATTACAAATATCAGAAAAAGGACATGCTCAGGGGTTAAGAGAAAGCCTACTCTATCTTCTGATGCTCTATGATGCTAGGAACAAGCTAAAGAAGTCGAGAACATTCGTGGACTTAGGATTTAATTTAGGAAAAAGAGAACAATTTTTACTGAAAATCTAATGTTGGTCCGGGAGTTCGATGCAAAGTTGGTCTGGGGGTTCGAAGCCTTTCCATATTTAGAATTATAATCTTTAATTCTTGAGAAATTGAGTGGATTTTCTTTGAGTATTTACTTCTTTTATTTTATTTTTTTTCTTATTTACTCATGTTCCACAAATGCGTTTCATAATTATACGTAGAAGTGATTTCCCTAAATGAGTGGGATGGACATAGGCTAGCTCTTCTCCCTTAACCCCTCCTTCCCTCCCTTGGCTCCCTTCCCTCCATTTCCGGCACCTCCTCCCTCTCCAATCTCTCCCGCCAACCCTGTCCGCCCTTCTTTTGAAGTTAAGCAAGTGAAGTACTAAGACATTGATAAAAGAAGTTCACTTGACATATCGACAGTTTACTGTATTCACCATGGGGTATCACGTGATACACAAATGATATGTTCCACGGGAATCCCCTTTGATTGAACCAAGTTAATACTGTATAAATCTACTTTATATGAATTTATTTTAGGCCTATCATATGGTCATTATTATCAATCATATGATGGTAATTTATTTGGACAAGAATAGACGTGTATTCGGAGAACACTTTAACAGAAATTTTTCAATGCTCGCCACATGTTATGATATGGTGCACGGACAGATACAAAATTTTCTGTTTAAAGTGTTCTCCAAATATACGTCTATTCTTGACGAGAATTTACAATCATATAATTTACGGTGTGTATTATGTACTATGGACACGTGTAAGTAATATTTTTAGCCGAGTTGCAAAACTCGGCTCTTAATTTGATGTGAGACGGGCGGGCGGGCGGGCGGGAGGGCGTCAACAATTTGGTTTCCGGACTATAAGTCAACTACGAAAGAGGCTATAACAATGAAACTTCATACACTTACTCACCATTAGTCAAGGATGAGCCCTATTGATTTTGGGGTCAAAAGGTCAAAGGTCAAGGTCACAGGACTCAGATGATTGAAAATGGTTTCCGGACCATATTTCAGCCTGTATTGCACCTATAATCATGAAACTTGCCAGAAATGTTTCCCTTGAATCAAGGATGAGGCCTATTGATTTTGGGGTCAAAAGGTCAAAGGTCAAGGTCACAGGACTCAGATGATTGAAAATGGTTTCCGGACCATATTTCAGCCTGTATTGCACCTATAATCATGAAACTTGCCAGAAATGTTTCCCTTGAATCAATGATGAAGCCTATTGATTTTGGGGTCCAAAGGTCAAGGTCACAGGACTCTGTTGATTGAAATTGGTTTTCGGACCATATTTCAGCCTGTATTGCATCTATAATCATGTAACTTGCCAGAAATGTTTCCTGTGAATAGAAAATGACAACTTTTGATTTTGGGGTCAAAAGGTCAAAGGTCAAGGTCACAGGACTCTGATGATTGAAAATGGTTTCCTGGCCATATTTTAGCCTGTATTGCACCTAAAGTCATGAAACTTGCCAATAATGATTCCCATGAATCAAGAATGACCCCTATTGATTTTGGGGTCAAAAGGTCAAAGGTCAAGGTCACAGGACTCCGATGATTGAAAGTGGTTTCCGGACCATATTTCAGCCTGTATTGCAATTATAATCATGAAGCTTGCCAGAAATGTTTCCCATGGATCAAGGATGACCACTATCAATTTTGGGGTTAAAAGGTCAAAGGTCAAGGTCACAGGACTAAGATGATTAAAAATGGTTTCCCGATTGAATTTGAGCCTGTATTGCACCTATAATCATGTAACTTGCCAGAAATGTTTCCAGTGAATAGAAAATGACCACTTTTGATTTAGGGGTCAAAGGGTCAAAGATCAAGGTCACAGGACTTAGGTAATTGAAAATGGTTTCCAGACCATTTTTGAGCCTGCATTGCACCTATAATCATGAAACTTGCCATTAATTTTCACAACATTTCGCCATTTCCAACAAGTACCGATGATTTTATCATCGCAAATGTTCGTACATAATAGCATGAGTTTACAAATGGTACCATGTAAACAAGAAAAATTAGGACATAAAGTATTCTGTATGATGAGATTGAAAATCTGTATCCTTGAAAATATATTACACGCTGATATAGAATAAAGAGAAGACCATTTCTTGATCCAGAAATTTTCATTTAGGACCACAAAATGTTGTTACAAACCATACACATTTCATGTTAGTCTGCATATTCATACTTACATTCCAGTTTTGCAACTCGGCATTTTGCATCTTCGATGCATTTTGAGCTTATCTAAACAAGGTTTTAAAAAGCAATTTCTCGGTTACATTTGTCAAACAAATGACAAATATGGATAATGACCATATCCCTGTATACAGCACAAAATCGATAATTCAAAAATCAGAAACCGAAGGCATACAAAATCAGGACAGAACAGGAACCAAAGCAAACAAACAAAAACCTCCACCATATGAAAAGAAGCGAACTCCCGATATGGGAGTGAGACCAGGTGCCCAGGAAGAGTAAGCATCTCCTGCTTGCATGCAACACCCGTCGCTTCAATTCGGTAGAACTGTCACATCCGGTTACTTCCATTTTGGAAGATATAGAGTACAATCTTTGGTTGGATGGTTCAAATGGTCTATGACAGAATATCATCCACCATTCTTGAGAGTGGAACATCATAGTGTATGACGAGTTCCCCATATCGACCGTAGAACTTCCTCAGTGACGATGTTAGTCGGTCACAAACATATCCCTGACTGAGAAGCTTATCTGAAAGACGCCTAGCTCTCAGAACAAAATCCGTATATTTGGTACTTGCTCTGGCATAGCGTATCAACTGAGATATGAACACGCCATAAGCAGGCGATGAAGGGATGTTGCTACTCAGAAAAGGAAAGTTTGTAATGCTGAAACTGAAGTCGTCACGTTTGTCATAGAGTGAGGTGTTCATGTGACCATCAGTGTCGTAGGACAACATTATGTCCAAATAGGATGCTGAATTACTTGTCTCTGTGGTTTCTTTGACTTCAAGCTCCGAAGGATAGATACTGCTCAGGTAATCCACGAATTTTGGATTATTGATGGACAACACATCGTCTATGTATCTGTAAGTGAAGTTAAAGTCAGAAGCTAAGTATCTTTTCCCTTCAGAGACCAAGGATTGAATGAATTCAGATTCGTACGAGTAAAGGAAATTGTCGGCAAGGAGTGGGGCACAATTGGTCCCCATTGGAATTCCGACAATTTGCTGGAAGACCTTTCCTCCAAACACCACAAAATTGTTGTCGATCAGAAAGTTTAACATCTGAATAATGTCTGTTTCAGTGTACTTATTTTCAGAATCGGACTTTTCTTTTACAAAGTAGGTTTTGTCATAGTTAACAACAATAAATTTGTATTTGCGATTACCGTTCTTACTTGTAAACGCATTACTTATAATTTTTGCGAGTCTTTCTTTCAATTTGGAATGTGGAATTGTAGTGTAAAGTGTCGAAAAATCAAATGCTTTGATCGAATGGACTCTACTAAAATGAGTGGATTTCAGATGTTCTTAAAGTTCCTTCGAATTCTTTAAAATCCACATCTGGTTGATACCACTGCGAGAATACACTGTCGAACAATATTTTTGAAGCCCAGCTTTGATTTCAGATAAAACTTTGGTGAGTAAGATCGATACAGATTTGGTAGAACATTTTGAGGAACCAGCGATGAAACGTTGTTTGTACGGATTCTTATGCATTTTAGGTATACAGTACAAGTATGGTAAATCTAAATCTAAATTGGTAGTGTTGAAGCCAAAGGAAGTAAGAGCTGATTTGTGGTTATCTATTATTTCAGAGGCAGAAAGGTTTGTTGGGGTGTAAGTGGGATTTCCAGGTGTCTAATTTAAACCCAACTCTTTAACTAGACTGTCGAAATAGTACTTTTTGCAAGTAAATGTGAAATTATTTGAGGCTTTGTCCGCTGGTGTGATGACATAATGTTCTTGGAGGTAGGTGAGCTCTGTGATAACATCAGAGTCTTTAAATATAGACACGAATCTGGTGTTCACATTTGATTTTAATCGGTTAATTCTAGATAAAAGTAACCCTCTGATTGATTTTATCCATTCGGAAAGGGTGTCGAGCTGTACATCCTCTTTCTTTGCCCAACGTCTTGCATATTCCTCACAAGAGTCCATGATAATTTTGACATTTTGGTTCCATGTAAAGGACATACTTTCTCTGTATTTGGGACTCTTTTTTAACAATTCTCTCAACGTGTCGTTCTTGACTATACTAAGGTCACCAGTAATAACGTGTCCACAAGGAGAGTAGTTGAAATCTGATGAAGAACATTCGCAGGGAAGTGGATGTAGTGAGGGATTACTTAAATCAATACACTGCAGGAATCGTTTGTAATTGTAAATTTTAGATGCAACTGTTGGTGTGTAGCTATATGAAATACAAGTTTCTTTTCTTTTGAAATATGGTGGGATTTTTTCTGTGACAGTTTTGTGATTCAAAATTTGACCAAGATTCAAGTTATCAATACCTTTGTTTGCAAATCTTACTTTAATGAAAGGGCGGTTTGTTTTCTCCTCTAATTTATCTGATCTAACTGCTTGAAATAAACGAAAAGTAGAAATGTCCAATATGACTCCTTGTAGCCTGTATTCTGGGGAACGTGTATCGGTATATGTGAGGTCCTTCGTATAATCGTAGATTTCGTGCAACTTCCGTAAAGGAACAGAGTATAATTTGGTACGAATATAATGCAGGCCTAGAGGCTCATTCAAAAATGGAACCAAGTCATCGAAGGAGAAACTATGTATCTCAGGCCTATTGTATTTTCGAATGCCATGACTTCGAGGTCTTCTTTGTTGTCTGTTGAATAAGCTAGTCACTTTTACCGATTGACAACCGGGACTTGTTAAGTTTCCTATAGTGCTGATGTTATCGTTGCACCCATAGGGCGCTGCAGTGTTAAGATTTTTTATCCAGAACTCTTCTCTGTTGCGACGGAAAGGTGTGCTCAAATTGGGATTGTTTGTGGGGTGATATATTTTCTCCAGGATTCTGACTCTCATAGATAAAACCGAATGATCGGCCTGGTCAAAATGTCGGTAAAGGAGTTGACTTCCTTTATTATTTATTTTTGACCGGTGTCCTGACATTCTGGTTCGGAGCTTACCTTTGGTTTCACCCACATAAATCAATCCACAAAGTGAGCACTCTATTCCATACACAACATTAGATGTCATGCAGTTAAGGTTTTCAAAACTATGCGTGTTAAATGTTTGTTTTGTGAGATTACTTGAGAATGAAGTGTCTGTTATTAGGATGTTACAAGTTTTGCAGTTCTTCGTGCCGCACTTAGAAACTGAGCAATCGCTTGGTGAAAATTGGTGCTCTTTTAGAATATCGACCACTTCAATATTACAGGGCTCGATTTTAATATACCCATCTGCATGTTTGTACCAAAACTCATGGTTACTACTCACTACAAAAGTCTCGTCTCTAATGTCATTTAGACTAATTCTAGGGACACCTAAGTTACCTAAAAGCAAGAATATAGCTATGATGTCAAACTTCATTTCCATATACTAGTATATTTAAAATGTACATTTCTCCTTTACTCAACACTCATGAGCTTACTGTCCACAAATTTCATTTGTACAACGTATCTGTTGAAATGGTAGCAAGATCCAAGACTTGTTGCCGGGGGGATGCATTGTCATCCCATTTAGAGACAAACATCTAGTTTTACTGAGAATTGAATCAAATTTTTTCTGTACTTTAATTTCAGTATGCTTTTAAGATCATGTTTTGGCTCTATTTGTCTGTCCGTATCCTGTCTGTTTGTCCACATGTTTGCCCGTCTCCCTACATTGTGGGCGGCAATATGAAAGTCAAATGTACCATTACGTTGCCTATAAAAATACCTTTTTTTCGATTCTGAAGGTCATGGATCAAAGGTCGGGGTCATTTGTGCAAAACAAAAAATTGCGTTTTGATCGACAATACTTCATTCAGAAAGAAAAGAGGATGTACGTATTTATTAGCCGAATTGCAAAAGAAAGGAGAAGATTTCCAACCACAATAAAATTGCAAGCACCCACAGCAAAACCCCAAATGATCCAATGCAAAAACACATAGCAGACACTCACAGAACGAGATGTAAAGGGGACAAGGAGCACGAACTCACACCGAAGAAACATGAAACAAAGAATACCACACATAAACCAACGAGGCCTATGGGTAACTGGTGCCAACATAAGACTGCCAGCTGACGGCATAGTTACTCGGATTACGTGTGCACCTTTTACCCTTTCACCTTTCCGATTACCCAGAGGTCTCGAAGAACGCACAGTTGTGTAAAATAACACCCTCAATGTAAGATGAACATACAGGTATCTTTCAGATAAGCTTCTCAGTCAGGGATACGATTTTAACTGATTAACATCGTCACTGATGACGTTCACCGGTCGATATGGGAACTCGTAATACATTATGATGTCCCACTCTCAAGAATGGTGGATGATATTCTGCCATAGACCATTTGAACCACCAACCAAAGATTTTTGGCCGGATTGCAAAGCAATTCCGGTCTATAGATTGATGATGTCCGTCCGTCCGTCTGTCTGTCCGTCCGTCCGTCCGTCCGTCTGTCCGTCTGCCGTCAACATTTTGGTTAAAGTTTCTGGTTAAGGCAAAATCTAAGGAACTATATGCAGTAGAAACTTTATATTATACATGAAGGTTGCCCATGACAAGACCTTTCAATTTATGCCGTAACATTTGACCTAGTGACCTTGACCTTGGACTTTGACCTAGTTAAAGATTTTGGTTAAAGTTCCTGGTTTAAGCAAAATCTATGGAACTGTATGCAGTAGAAACTTTATATTATACATGAAGGTTGCCCATGACAAGACCTTTCAATTTATGCCGTAACATTTGACCTAGTGACCTTGACCTTGGACTTTGACCTAGTTAAAGATTTTGGTTAAAGTTCCTGGTTTAAGCAAAATATATGGAACTGTATGCAGTAGAAACTTTATATTATACATGTATGTTGCCCATGACGAGATCTTTCAATTTATGCCGTAACATTTGACCTAGTGACCTTGACCTTGGACTTTAACCTAGTTAAAGATTTTGGTTAAAGTCTCTGGTTTAAGCAAAATCTAAGGAACTGTATGTAGTAGAAACCTTATATTATATTTTCAGGTTGCCCATGATAAGACCTTTCAATTTATGCCGTAACATTGGACCTAGTGACCTTGACCTTGGACTTTGACCTAGTTAAAGATTTTGGTTAAAGTTTCTGGTTTAAGCAAAATCTAAGGAACTGTATGTAGTAGAAACCTTATATTATATTTTTAGGTTGCCCGTGATAAGACCTTTCAATTTATGCCGTAACATTGGACCTAGTGACCTTGACCTTGGACTTTGACCTAGTTAAAGATTTTGGTTAAAGTTTCTGGTTTAAGCAAAATCTAAGGAACTGTATGCAGTAGAAACCTTATATTATACATTTAGGTTGCCCATGATGAGACCTTTCAATTTATGCCGTAACATTGGACCTAGTGACTTTGACCTTGGACTTTGACCTAGTTAAAGATTTTGGTTAAAGTTTCTGGTTTAAGCAGAATTTAAGGAACTGTATGCAGTAGAAACTTTATATTATACATGTATGTTGCCCATGATGAGACCTTTCAATTTATGCCGTAACATTGGACCCAGTGACCATGACCTTGGACTTTGACCTAGTTAGAGACTTCAGTTAAAGTTCCTGGTTTAAGCAAAATCTATGGAACTGTATACAGTAGAAATTTTATATTATACATGAAGGTTGCCTCTGACAAGACCTCTCAATGTATGCTGTAATATTTGACTTAGTGACCTTGACCCAGTTGGTGACAAAAACTTACTTTGCAATCCGGCCATACCGTCTTTAGCGGTGTTTTATACTCTATATCTTCCGAAATGGAAGTAACCGAATTGAAGCGGCCGATGTTGCATGCAAGCAGGTTATGCTGACTCTTCCCGGGCACCTGGCCTCGCTCCTATATCGGTCGCTCCTTTTCATGTAGTAGAGGTTTTCGTTTGTTTGCTTTGGTTCCTGATTTATCCTGATTTTGTATGCCATCGGTTTATGATATTTATTATATTCTGAATTATCGATTTTGTGCTGTATACGGGATATGGTCATTATCCATATTTGTCATACAAAGAGACAGCATGACGAAAGGGCCCAAAAACACATACATGAATATGTAAATGGGTATATAAAACAGAAGGCATATGAAATACAGTCCGTGATCTGCCGGCTGTAGCGAGCTCAAGCATATGATTACCCGAGGAGTCCGACTGACGTTCAGAGAGGACAGGTGGTCGGGACCCTGTCTTCTCTAAATGGGTTTGAACAGGGCCCGTCATGGAGACCTGTCGTCACAGACGGTAGAGTTCAATTCTTGAGAATGCGTTAAAGGGGTAGGGGCAAAAGTGACAATTTTTGGCCCCAACCAAATTTCTAAAAATGTTCTATTTTCTTATTCATTATTCTCCTTTTAAACAATAAAGTTTTATGTGATTTCTCGTAAATCTTACCTTTAAGGGCAAAATGATTGAACATTGAGCTCTATGTCCTCACATTAGAAATTCATGATCAGATTTTCGACGAGGGATAAACATACCTACAGTTGTAAGCCCCAGAGTAAGGGCATGCAACAGGTTCAAACTCATATGTAACATTCCTTTTTATATTCTGAATGTACACGGAACGTTTATCTGGCTACATGCGCTTGCTTTATATATTCTATAAACTTATGTTTAAATCTAGTTGTCATCATTTTACTACTAATTTCGGTAGTAGAGGGCGATTGTGGCGGGAAATGACTCATATTAATTGATAATATCTATTTTCGATTCATTTTTCAATAAACAACAATATCTCTACCCTTATTTGAAAGACGAAAAACAGGAAGAAAGCAATTTTTGAAAATAGCTAAAAATGGGGTCAAAAACGACCGATTTTGCCCGTACCCCTTTCTCCAGTACCAAGCCAAGTGTCCGTCTGGTGACAGAATGATCATATCCACGGTATAAAAGAAATGATGGTTCTAACATAATTTTGACGGTAATTCTGTCTACTTTTGATCCTTCTTATTTTGTTAATTGTGTCACTATAAAATGCAGGCTGTGAAATACTTTGTTGATTGTATGGGTCCTAATTTCAAATGAAGCAATGCAACTTCATACACTTACTCATCATGAGTCAAGGATGTCCCCTGTTGCTTTTGAGGTCTAAAAGTCAAAGTCATAGGACTTAGATTATTGAATTGTGTTTCCGGATCATAATTGAGTATGTATTGCTATTAAAATGATAATTGCTAGGAATACCCCCCGGGTCAAGGATGCCCCATTGATGTTGGGGTCAAGGAGGTTCCTGTAAAGTGCGAAACGAAACAAAAACGAAACGAAACGAAACAAATCGAAACGAAACAAATCGAAACGAAACGAAACAGATCGAAACGAAACAAAACATAAAACTTAAAAAATATGAGAAAAAGAGCATGTAATATTGCCTTAATCCAAGAGTTCTACATTTCTTGAAAGAGTCAAAGTTGACAATTAAAAAAAGTGAATGTTAAATGCCATTCATGTATTTAAGAGGAATATGGGGAGGGGATAGAAAACCACTTTATGACAGCGTAATGAGATTTCAGGAAAAAATCTTATTCAAACGAAATGTGCCCCCCCCCCCAGTATTTGTTTTCTTTTTTAGCTCACCTCGACGAAGTTGAGTGAGCTTATGCTATACCCCCGCGCGTCCGCGTCCGTGTCCGCGTCCGCGTCCGGTTAAGAAGTTTGGGGTAGCTCAATATTTGGCAAAGTACTGATGCTTCAGTAACCAAACTTGCAGCAGTGATTCATCTTTGGGTGCAGAGGTGAACCCATGCATCAGATGCTTCATCTAACCTACATTTTCCGCTTGAGTCACTTGGTTTGGGGTAGCTCAGAGTGGCTTGGTTAAGAAGTTTGGGGTAGCTCAGTATCTGACAAAGTACTGATGCTACATAACCAAATTTGCACAAGTGATTCATCTTTGAATGCCGAGATGGACCCATGCATCGGATGCTGCATCTGACCTACATTTTCTGCTTGAGTGACTTGGTTAAGAAGTTTGGGGTAGCTCAGAGTGGCTTGGTTAAGAAGTTTTGGGTAGCTCAGTATCTGACAAAGTACTGATGCTACAGTAACCAAACTTGCACAAGTGATTTATCTTTGGATGCCAAGTTGGACCCATGCAGCATCTGACCTACTTTTTCCACTTTAGTGATTTTGCTTTTAAAAGCCAATATTGAGCAAAGTATGAGTGCTACATGTATCAAACTTGCATATGTATCTTTGATCAAACTTTCATAAAATGACCATGACCTTCTTTTTTCCGCCTGAGTGATTTTGCCTTTGAAAGCCAATATTGAGCAAAGTATAAGTGCTACATGTACCAAACTTGCATATTGGATGTATCTTTGATCAAATTTTCATAAAATGACCTTGACCTACTTTTTCCCCTTGAGTGATTTTGCTTTTAAAAGCCAATATTGAGCAAAATATAAATGCTTCATGTACCAAACTTGTATATTGGATGTATCTTTGATCAGACTTTCATAAAATGACCTTGACCTACTTTTTCTGCTTGAGTGATTTTGCCTTTAAAAGCCAATATTGAGCAAAGTATAAGTGCTATATGTATCAAACTTGCATATTAGATGTATCTTTGATCAAACTTTCATAAAATGACCTTGACCTACTTTTTCCGCTTGAGTGATTTTGCTGTTTCATAACAGTGCTATATCATATCTACAGCTTACTTACTTTTGACATAATAATCAATAAGCTTAGCATCAAATATCATTAAAAATGAGTAAAAAATCCCCAAAGTAACCCAATTTCTGACCCCTCTGACCTCAAAAATAACACTTTTCCAAAAATTTTGAATCTGTCAATTTCTTGCACAAATCTTGCTCTTTCCAATGATACCACATTCAATGTACATTCATAGATTCAATTTTCCACAATGTCAGCAGCTTTGTCAAACACATGTATACTTACACTTCAATTCTGCCCATTTCCCCCACATGTCATTTGAGTGTATACAAGAAGTCAGCTAGCTACACATAAAATCAGGAGCAGTTTCGTATTTCAAGATCAGTTTATTTTCACCAGGAAAGCCTTCTTAGCATGTTTAAAGTAGTTCTCAAATGAAGTATGGTCAAATTGGGTTCATAAGGCAGCCTCGTATAAAATACCCATTTTTGACAGTGGTCACTACGAAAATAACCCTTGTCCAATAAAGGAAGGGGGGGGGGGGGGGGGGGTGTACCGAGACCTTAATCCTTTAAAATGCAATTGTGCTATGTATCGTATATATTATGTTTTAGTCGTCAAAGGAGCTCGAACGATAAGTATGGAATTCCGCCCAGTTGGGACCGAAAATTTTTTTTTTCTCATTAAAAGAAAATTTAATTAAAACTCTGAATTCGGTAAGATTTTTGCTGAATTTTATGAAAATAGTTATACTGCAAACATGCGACTTATATTTTGTGTATAATTTGGGTTAAAACAGTCGATTTTAACACTAAAGCCTATGGAAACTGGAAAAGTTTTTTTAGAGTATTGTTCCCCACCTTGCTACAGGATTTCCTTTTGATAGAAACTTCAGTTTGACAAGATCTACCAGCATGACGAGTAAGATCCTGTAGCAAAGTGGGGAACGATGTCAACCAGGCAATCGAAATATAAAAAAAAGGGGGGGGGGATTGAGAAGGCTCAAAATCTTGAGTAATTATACATAAATCTATCACGTTTTCTTTCGATGGGTTTAGAGTGATGATACTTTGCAGTTACATTTAATATGTTAATTAATTAATTATTTTTATGATGTCATTTTACGGTTTGGGTGAATAGTAATTAAAACATTTTGCGACTGCATTTTTTCATTTGAGATATTCATTCAAACACTTCCAACAAGGAATTCTCTTTTCGATTATATTTTATTGTCCTCTATTTATCAAACACTCTATTATTAGTATTTACGAATAACCACAAAAAAATCGCTTTTTTCGATAGTTTTTCGCTTACATGTATCTTTTCGTAATGTAAACGCACTAAGCGCATTCATCCATTGTAAACTATTGGGAGTATAGTGATGAACCAAAAATATAGTTCTGAATACGGAAAAGAAATACTAGTTATTGAAGGAGAACAAATATTGTACCGTTTATTTATCACTAAATGTATGATAACTTAATAATAAATCAGAGTAAAACGATTATCTCAATTTCATCTCATCTTATTGAATTTTATAACGCAATACCACGGACTCTTAATGATGGACCCCGCGTTGCTTCGATTTCGAATAAATGCCAAATAGGTGATGTAAATGATAAACATTTGAGTAAATATAATAGATTATAAGTTTTTCTATCCATAGATATATTTTTTATACCTTAAACTAGTTTTAGTAACCCTGGAGGAGATTTTATTATCTGGGCGGATTTCCCGTCAAATCGTGCGAGGTCCTTTGACCCTTTAAAAACCCTCCAACCACAAGAACTAATAGTTGAAGGCAATAATATATGCAGATATTGATATCTGTGATACTTTTCGGCATTTACATCAATTTTTCTCAAGTTCTTTAAGATTTTTGTTTCGTTTCGTTTCGATCTGTTTCGTTTCGTTTTGATTCATTTCGTTTCGATTTGTTTCGTTTCGTTTCGTTTCGATCTGTCTCGTTTCGTTTCGATGTGTTACGTTTCGTTTCGATTTGTTTCGTTTCGTTTCATTTCGTTTTTGTTTCGTTTCGCACTTTACAGGGACCCGGGTCAAGGTCCTAGGAATTTGATAATTGAAAAAAAATTTTATGTCATAACTGAGTGTGTATTGCACCTATTGATATGAAACGTGCAAGGAATGTTTACAATGAATCCAGACGGGCTCCTATTGATTTTGAGGTCAAATGGTCGAGTTCATAGGACTCCGATTATCAAAATAATACGGAAATGTTCAAACTCTCAAAAAATAACAACTGGATCAATAATGCGTATAATGTACTTAATGACACAAATTCCCTTTGCGCCAAGAATGTATTCACTTGATTTTAGGGTCAAAAGATTAATGTCATGGGCCCTTGATGATTATAAATGGTTTCCAGTTCATAAATGGATTTTTCTTAAGCCTGGCGACCTTGAACGTAAGTTCCCCTTGAGTCAAGTAAGAGATCTATTGATGTTAGGATAAAAAGTTAAGGCCACACAGACATCGCGAAAGTTTTTATAACTTACCAGACATTTTTGAATTTTTGTGGAAATTCAAACATGTTTATTAAGACAAAATTTAAATATATTACTTGACCGAAGCAAATTTTTCCAGATTTGTCTGGTATGTCTGGTGACTTTCGGAATGACTGGCCACATGAACTTGAAATTTAAATTATTTCCAGGTCATTACTGGGAGCGTAATTTATCAAATCCAGTACTTGGCACTGCAAAGTTCATGATTGCTTCCCTTGGTAAAAACATCCCTGAATCTGACACATTGTCTTGACCTATGTTCTTAGACGATAACCTACTCTCTATCATCTTTTGGTTATATCTTAATTGTTAACTTTTGAAGTATTTTCTAAGGATGAAAATCTTACCGTTTCTGGAATAGAAGACGAAATGTTTTCGAGAGAAATTTATCACGCGCTACAAAATTGAAAATTTTTAAATATATTTTCTGTTAATCCGGTAAGTGTATTCAAAGCACTTTGTATTGTCTCTAATTCAGGTGCAAGGCATCGTTGAATGATGAGAATTTGTTGCCCGGGGAATGAATTCAAAAATGTTTATTAAGAAAAAACAAGACATATTTTACCAGACCGAAGCAAATTTTACCAGATTTGTCTGGTATGTCTGGTGACTTTCGGATTGACTGTCAATCTATCACATATTTCCAAATTTGTAATATTAGATCTCCATAAACCTCTATTGTAAAAACGCAATGCAGTGTAGGTGGCGCTAGTGAAATGAATTAAAGCTGCGCACCCCAAATTAAAATTTACGTTTTTAAACGACTATACCTGCGAATGTATGCGTTAAATTCGCCTGAAAATTTAAATTTATACAAATGAGAATGTAAACTTTCATATGGGAAGAATTATGATTTAAAAAAAAAATCTATTTTCAGGGACACCGAAAAAATTCATTTTACCTTATATAGGGTGCCTATGATAAAACAATGAAATAAAATGCTGCGAGTACACATCAGTTTGAAATTTTCATTTTTAATATAGAAAAGATAGTGCATAGATTCATATTAGCGAGAAATTACCTCGCAAATCAGTCTATAAAGTACAGCCCCGACCAGTCGAAAGTTTAACGCCGAGATGACGAAATTTTGAAAGCTAAATTCGAAAGTTTCGTTAACTATTCGTCAGCGTTTTTTGAAAGCTACTGAGATGACGAAATTTTGAAAGCTCTAAAAAGCTTTCGAAAAATCGCTGACGAAAATTTCGTTAACTAATCTTAGTTAACGAAAATTTTGAAAGCTGTGAGCTTTCAAATTTTCGTCATCTCGGAGCTTTCAAAATATTTGAAAGCAATCGCTGACGAAATTTTGAAAGCAATCGCTGACGAAAATTTTGAAAGCAATCGCTGACGAAAGTTTTGAAAGTTATCGCTGACGAAATTTTTGAAAGCTTTTTGAACGCTCGGGTGCCATATTGTTTTTGCAATGGCTGCAGCACGCCTCGGGCGAATTCCTCAGCACAGTTTAGAGGATAAAAGAAGCCGTCTCTTTATCGGCGTGGCACTTTAAAAATTCACCGATTGTGAAATATGTTTCAAAGCTTCCGACAGTCACAGAGAAGCCAGGGTTTCAGTGGATATAAATTGAGATTATTCCCCTCATTTAGTCAGAATTTGGCCGGTCAGATGTAAATTTTCTGGTATATATATATACATTTAGATTTAAGATGAAATGGAAGTTGTTCATATATACACTTAAAGATGGAATATCTTTACAGGTAATGCAAATACAGGTAAATTCAGGTAACTTATTAGTGCAAAGCATACCCTTTTGATGGCCCCATTCACCCCCAATTAACGTAATGTCATTTTAACCAAGTAGGTGTATGGGGAACACACCGATCTGGGAAACACGGAATCTTCAAATAAACTTATAAAAATAAACAAGATACAATATTTAATTTAATCCAGGAATATAAATTTTCATAATTTAATCTGAATAAACATCATAATTAATACTATTTCATCAAGCAAATTATGAAGATGATTGCTTTGATTTCGGCCATCTTGGTTTTCTCGACACGAAATAGTTTACGAGAAAAGCTTTCAAAACTTTTGAAAGCTAGTTAACGAAATTTCGATTAGCTTTCAAAAAATTTGAAAGCTATAGTTAACGAAATTTCGTCAGCTATAGCTTTCAAATTTTTTGAAAGTTAATCGCTGACGAAATTTCGTTAACTATAGCTTTCAAAAGGAGCTATTGAGATAAGGCGTAGAATCTGCCCTGAAAAGTCGAAATTTCAAAATGCAAAAATTGAGAATCTCTTTTGGTAGAAATTTCAAGTAATTTGGTCTGCATATGAATCTGCTTTCTGATTGGATAATTTATGAAAAATAAGACCGATATTTTGGTCAAAATAAGCGTTTTTTACACAGAAATAAATGGAAAACGGAAAAGTTTTATACAACATCGTTCCCCCCTCGCTTTACAATGCCACTTTCACCAAAGGTGTATATCAATAAAACACAGTTTCTGGCCAAGTGGGGTTCTGAAGCGAGAGGGGGGAACAATGTCCCACAGGCGAAAAACGAAAAAGGGGGGATGGATGGCTATTTTTAAATTTGCCTCTAGAGCGTTTAAGTACGTTATATTGTCGTCTTTTTCTTTTTATATCACGGAACAATCGATTCAGAGCGTGTACCGATCAAAGCTGTAAATTTGTCAGGTTTTTAAAAATGATGCTATTGAATTGAAAGACGTTTAACATTTAACCTTTTGGAAGGAAATAAACGAGAAAGTTGTCTATTTCTACACATTGTGCATTTCGCGCCAGAAAGCTACATAAATGGCTAAGAAGAACGAAATAAAACCGTTTTTCAGTTACCGGATTGCAGAGTTTGCCGATTTTATTGATATAATAACCTCAAAGTTAATTTTGCTTATCCAATTTTGACATGAAAAGGTAACAGAAGCATAATAAACATAAAAATGTTTAAAATAATGCATTTTTTGTGCATTTTCGATCGACATTTAACGTTGTCCGTCATCTGTACCCCTAACTCTTTAACCCGTTATTATAACATCTTTCACCAAATTTATTTAAATAAAATACCTAATAGGAATCTTATAATACTTTATATTTTTATCTTGACCAACTTTTATATAAATTGGAAGGACAGTGCACGAGAAATAATCGAGTGATTTCAGAGCTAAATCCAGCCCTTATCTTAACAGCTCCTTTTTGAAAGCTATCGCTGACGAAAATTTTGAAAGCTAGGGAATCGCTTACGAAAATTAGTGAACGAAAAATCGCTGACGAAATTTCGTCATCTCTTGAGTATTCAAAATTTTGAAAGCAATCGCTGACGAAATTTTGAAAGCTAAGCTTTCAAAAAGCTTTCAATTCGTTTACGAATTGAAAGCGAATATTAAACTTTCGACTGGTCGGGGCTGTACATATTTCTCAATAAATGAAAAGGCGTCTAACCCCCGAGTTCAACTTTGCACCGAACCCCCGGACCAACATTAAAGAAAACGTGTCCGCATGATCTCCAGCATGACCACCCTGCATCCACCCAGCCAAAAAAAAATCACAGGAAAGTGATACGCAAATGAAATCAGACAAAACTACAAACCACAAAAATACCCGACAAAAATCACTAGAACATCATACAAAACAATCCTAACAGACGTACAAAAACATCAAACATTAATGAATACACATAAAAGGAAGGAGAACAATGTGCATGCACTCAATATATTTCTAAATTAAGTTTGCAGAAGGTGTCCAAGGTTGTTGTTGGATATTATTACCATATATGTTATTGTATGTGCAATTTGACAGGGTAGTACCCTTATTATCCACGAATGTTAGCTTGTTCCTAGCTTAATGTAGCATCAGAAGATAGAGTAGGCTTTCCCTCAATCCATGACCATGTCCTTTTTCTGCTATTTGCAATACTAGATTTGAAAATTGTAAAAAATAGTCATCCTCAGACATGTCAGATCGAAAACAATACAAACGCACCGAACCCGCTGTTAAAGTCCACCGAAACCCCTTATGTTGGGATGAAAATGGTGACTAAGTTTGTTTCTTTCGTGCCATTGGTCAACAAATCTCGTCGCCAAGGGCTCTCATTGGCTAACGCATGTTCGACTTCTCCTATAGAAATGCTTCAAAGCTAAGAATTTCATGAAACTTTTCAGGAAGCAAGTACTCAAGGTCCTCTACCAAGTTTTTGTTTTTCGTTCCGATCGGCCAACAAACATGGCCGCTGAGGGTTCTGATTGGCTGATGCATATTCGACTTCTGCTCTGCAACCGCTGTACAGAATTTTACGAAACATTACAGGAAGCAAGTACTCAAGGTGTTCTACTAAGTTTGTCTCTTTCGTGCAGATTGTTTATGGCCACCGAGGGTTCAGATTGACTGACGCATTTTCGAGTTCTCCTCTAGAAACGCTGCACATAATTTCATGAAACCTTTCAGGAAACAAGTACTCAAGGTTCTCTAGCAAGTTTGTGTTTTTCGTTCCGATCGGTCAAGAAACATGGCCGCCTTGGGCTCTCATTGGCTAACGCATTTTCGAGCCAACCTCTTTAAGCGCTGCAAAGAAATTTCACGGAACCTTACAGGAAGCAAGTACTCGAGATATTCTACTACGTCCTCTTAAACCGCAGTATCATAGGGTCCTACCACTACTTTTCACTCTCAATATGTACTTTGCGATGAAGCGTCTTGTGGAATGCGAAGAAACCCTTGGTGCTACCATAACAAATATGGCCGCCGCGGGCTGTAATTGGCTGATGCATTTTTGACTTCTTTTATGCAATCGCTGCACAGAATATGACGAAATCTTACAGGAAGCAAGTACTCAAGGTCCTCTACCAAGTTCGTGTTTTCGCGCCGATCGTTCAACAAATATGGCCGCAAACGGCTCTGACTGGCAGACTCATTTTCGACTTCTCATCTGCATCCGCTCCACAGAATTACATGAAACCTTGAAGCAAGTACTTAAGGTTATCTACTAAGTTTGTGTTTTTCGTGCCGATCGGTTTAACAAACATGGCCACCAAGGGCTGTGATTGGCTTATGCATTTTCTACTTCTCCTCTTGAACTGCTGCACATCAGTATGTACGCGAAGACAATTCTATTTCAATCTTGAAACTGTACCTCTTTAAAGACAACGAACAAATCCTTACTTCAACACTGGTACTCGTAAAGGTCAAATCTTACACTCCAGGTTACGTATGAATTGTAGCTCGTTAAATTCCACTCTTTTCCATTAAACTCTCTCTTTTGTTCATGTGGGTCTATTGAAGCAGTTCGTCACTATCTTCTTGACTGCTCGAATTTTGCCAACATTCGTACTAGCACCCTTAATCAATTATCGCAGACTTATGACTTTAAGACATTATTATATGGTGATCCTTCGTTAACTCACGATGAAAATACTCTCATCTTTGAATCTGTACAAGAATATATTATAGAAAGTAAACGTTTTGATCCATAACTATACGATCGACGTCTGTGCTAAGTTTTATTAAACTGTGCCTTTGATCATACAGCTTGCATTCAATAATCGGTATCATTGATGTTGACTGATATGATATTTGAGTACATATATTTTGTTTGTTGCAAAACATCAATCTTGAATATTTGTCTCCTTATTGCATACCCTTTATAACTCATTGACACTTCGCTGTATGTTACCTCAAAGAATGACCATCTCTTATTTCTTCTCTTTTCGTTTTCTCTCCTTTTCTTTCTATCTAACTACTTGTTTTGATAATGTTAAATGACCCAACATGTCGTAAGGTTATCAGATGAAGGAGAAGAGTTATAAATAAGTTTTACAGCTTTATCTCCATCCTAATTTATTATGACTGTAATATTATTGTTGCTTCTGTATATATAGAAATAAATATTGTTTATACTAACTGCTGCACATAATTTTACGAAACCCTACAGGAAGCAAGTACTCAAGGTTCTCTACCAAGTTTAATTTGTGGGGTTTTTGCGTATCGGTCAACAAATATGGCCGTCTAGGGCTCTGATTGGCTGACACATTTTCGCCTTCTTCTCTGTAAAAGCTGAATAAAATTTAATGAAACCTTACAGGAGGCAAATACTCAAGGTCTTCTACCAAATTTGCTTTTTTTTCGTGCCGATCCGTCAATATATATGACCAACGAGGGCTCTGATTGGCTGACGCATATTCGACTCCTTAACGGATCGCAACTTGTATGACTGGGGTCTTGGCATAAAAAAAGAGCGTAGTACTACGTAACCCTCCGTACAGACCTACATAGTCGCAAGATTTGAGGTCTCGAACCATCTCCTATGCAAACTTATTATGCTGCTTTTTTCTGATTCGGAAGAGTAAATCCACATTTCGTTCCCAATTACTATTTAGTCCCCTACTGGAAACGCCGAAGGGGACTCTTGGTTTCCTCACGGTCTGTCCGTTTGTCCCTCCGTCTGTCCGAATATAAGTTTTCCAAACTTTTTTCTGCAACGGATGGCGATATTAAGATGAAATTTGATACACAGCTTGGTCTTGGATAGTTATAGAGCAAGTTCGACTTTCGTCACGCTTGACCTATTTTTCGAGGAGTTATTCCCCTTGATGACTTGCACAATTCAGTTTTTGTCAGTTTTTCGGACTTTTTTCTGCAAAAAATAGAGATATTCAGATGAAATTTAAAACTCAGCTTGGTCTTGGATAGTTACAGAGCAAATTTGACTTTCGTCACGTTTGACTTATTTTTCGAGGAGTTATGCCCCTTGATGACTTGCACAATTCAGTTTTTGTCAGTTTTCCGGACTTTATTTCTGCAACAAATGGAGATATTCAGGTGAAATTTGATACACAGCTCACACTTGAACAGTTACAGAGCGACTTTCGTCACACTTGGCCTATTTTTCGAGGAGTAATGCCCCTTGATGACTTGGAAAATTCAGTTTTTGTCAGTTTTCCAGACGTTTACCTGCAACAAAGAGAGATATTCAGGTGAAATTTGATAATCAGCTTTGTCTTGGAAAGTTACAGAGCAAGTTCGACTTTTGTCACGCTTGACCTTTTTTTCGAGGAGTTATGCCCCTTGATGACTTGCACAATTCAGTTTTTGTAAGTTTTCAGACTTTTTTTTTGCAACAAAGAGAGATATTCAGATGAAATTTGATACTCAGCTTAGTCTTTGATAGTTACAGCGCATGTTCGACTTTTGTCACGCTTGACCTATTTTTCGAGGAGTTATGCCCCTTGATGACTTGCGCAATTCAGTTTTTGTCAGTTTTCAGACTTTTTTTCTGCAACAAAGAGAGATATTCAGATGAAATTTGATACTCAGCTTAGTCGTTGATAGTTACAGCGCAAGTTCGACTTTTGTCACGCTTGACCTATTTTTCGAGGAGTTATGCCCCTTGATGACTTGCACAATTCAGTTTTTGTCAGTTTTCCAGACTTTTTTCTTCAACAAATAGAGATATTCAGGTGAAATTTGAGGGTTAAGCATATATGTACTTATGTCATTAAATGGTTTTATATTGATTTTGTTTGAAAATGTATTTTTTCCGATTTTTTTTTTCTTTTTCAAAAATGGAAGGGTTTTTTCATACTTAATGGACATCTTCTCCAGTACAACAGAAGGGATTTTGATGACAATGGGTATGAATGATGTACTAATGGTCCCCTACAAGTGTTGTTGTTTTTGAGATACTTCCTTTCAGGAAGTATCTATCTGTTATGGTAACTGCTTCAAAATATGCAAATTGAGAAACTGCCGATTTGCACCTCAAAATATAGTGCTGTGTCTAGTTCAGGAATTTGCCTTTTACCACACACAAATGCAAGAACAAGAATATTTTCCATCTTGGAAACAGTTTCAATTTCATATAGAATAAGTACACCTCACAATATCAACTATAATTCTTGTTTTCACAGCACAATGGTGGCGTAGTAATATACTACTTTGTTTATGACAATGTTAGGAAAGATAACTCAAAAATTGTATTAGAGTTGTCTTTCTTATATCAACACTGAGGTTAGATAAACATAGTTTGTGTTGTTTATAGAGATATTATAAGCTTCACACATGCATCCTTTGTTAAAAAAATAATCATCATTGCCTTACGATAAAATTATTCAACATTTTAATATCTGCTGACAATAAATTTTGTGTAGATCTAGAAGTATCTCTCAGGACCTTCAGTCCTTTGATTTGTTCCGGGTCTGTCAATAGGTGACGCCACCACAGCAAGAAAAAGGCCATATATGGTACCCTCCTTTGACAAACTTCTTCAGAAGCACATATCGACATACAGAGAGCACTAGGATGTTCCAGAAGGGTGTATTAAGAGGTGCTGTTACTTTGGTTCTACTCCGAAGTCAACTATTTGACACCTTTTTGACGCCTTTTCGGAACCTCACTTACAGATACATAGACGATGTGTTGTCCATCAATAGTCCAAAATTCGCGGGTTACCTGAGCAGTATCTATCCTTCGGAGCTTGAAGTCAAAGAAACTACAGAGACAAATAATTCAGCATCCTATTTGGACATAATTTTGTCCTACGACACTGATGGTCACATGAACAACTCACTCTATGACAAACGTGACGACCTCAATTTCAGCATTACAAACTTTCCTTTTCTTAGTAGTAACATCCCTTCATCGCCTTCATATGGCGTGTTCATATCTCAGTTGATACGCTATGCCAGAACAAGTACCAAATATACGGATTTTCTTCTGAGAGCTAGGCGTCTTTCAGATAAGCTTCTCAGTCAGGGATATGTTTGTGACCGACTAACATCGTCACTTAGGAAGTTCTACGGTCGATATGGGGAACTCGTCATACACTATGATGTCCCACTCTCCAAAATGGTGGATAGACCATTTGAACCATTCAACCAAAGATTGTACTCTATGTATTCCGAAATGAAAGAAACTGGATTTGACAATTCTACCGAATTGAAGCGGCGGGTGTTTCATATAAGCAGGAGATGCTTACTCTTCCTGGGCACCTGGTCTCACTCCCATATCGGGAGTTCGCTTCTTTTCATGTTGTGGAGGTTTTTTGCTCTACTGGTCAAAGACCAGTCGAGCTTATTCGATACCATGTTGTCCGGCGTCCGTCCGTCCGTCTATCTGTCTGTTAACAATTTTTTGTGAGCGCAACTCCTCTTAAACCATAAATGATAGAAAGCTAATTCTTTTTGTGTTTAGTTTGGTCCATGGTCTAGTTGTGCACCTGATATTTTGTTTGAGCCTCTTCGAAAATGGGTGTGGTCATTTTCTCCTATATAAGTCTATGTAATCTAGTGAACACCAATTCTCAGAAAGTATAATTGATAGCGAAATAATTCTTTTTGCAATATAATCAGTCTCTGGTCAAGTTATGCCCCTGATATTTTGTTTGAGCCTCTGACCCCCAGGGTCTTGGAAATTGGGTGTGGTCATTTTCTCCTATATAAGTCTATGTAATCTAGTGAACACCAATTCTCAGAAAGTATAATTGATAGAAAAATAATTGTTTTTGCAATATAATCAGTCTCTGCTTCAGTTCTGCCCCTGATATTTTGTTTGAGCCTCTGACCCCCAGGGTCTTGGAAATTGGGTGTGGCCATTTTCTCCTATATAAGTATGTAATCTAGTGAACAGCAATTCTCAGAAAGTATAATTGATAGAGAAATAATTCTTTTTGCAGTATAATTAGTCTGTGGTCTAGATGTGCACCTGATATTTTGTTTGAGCCTCTGACCCCCAGGGTCTTGGAAAATGGGTGTGGCTTTTTGCTCCTATACTAGTCTATGTAATCTAGTGAACACCAATTCTCAGAAAGTATAGTTGATAGGGAAATCATTGTTTTTGCAATATAATCAGTCTCTGCTTCAGTTCTGCCCCTGATATTTTGTTTGAGCCTCTGACCCCCAGGGTCTTGGAAATTGGGTGTGGCCATTTTCTCCTATATAAGTATGTAATCTAGTGAACAGCAATTCTCAGAAAGTATAATTGATAGAGAAATAATTCGTTTTGCAGTATAATTAGTCTGTGGTCTAGATGTGCACCTGATATTTTGTTTGAGCCTCTGACCCCCAGGGTCTTGGAAAATGGGTGTGGCTTTTTGCTCCTATACTAGTCTATGTAATCTAGTGAACACCAATTCTCAGAAAGTATAGTTGATAGGGAAATCATTCTTTTTGCAATATAATCAGTCTCTGGTCTCGTTGTGCACCTGATATTTTGTTAGAGCCTCTGACCCCCAGAGTCTTCAAAAATGGGTGTGGCCATTTTTTCTCCTATACTAGTCTATGTAATGTAGTGAACAAAAATTCTCAAGAAGTAATATTGATAGGGAAATTATTCTTTTTGAAATAATCAGTCTCTGGTCTCGTTGTGACCTGATATTTTGTTTCAGCCTCTGACCCCAGGGTCTTCAAAAATGGTTGTGGTCATTTTCTCCTGTACCAAAAAAGTGAAGAGTCTATGTTATCTAGTGAACACCAATTCTCAGAGAGTATAATTGATCAGTTGATTGAGAAATAATTCTTTTTGCAATATAATCAGTCTCTGGTCCAGTTGTGCACCTAATATTTTGTTTGAGCCTCTGACCCCAGGGTCTTGGAAATGGGTGTGGTCATTTTCTCCTATATATAAGTATGTTACCTTGTGGACATCAATTCTCAGAATGTGTAATTGATGGAGAGATAATTCTTTTTGCATTATAATCAGTCTCTTGTCTATGTGTGTGACTGCTATTTTGTTTCAGCCTCTGAAACCCAGAGTCTTGGAAATGGGTGTGGTCATTTTCACCTATAAAACTCCATGTAACCTGGTGAACATCTTTTCTCAGAAACTATAGTTGATACTGCAGAGAGATATTTCTTTTTCCATTTCCATGAGTCTGTGGTTTAATTGTGTGCCTGAGATGCTGTTTAAGACTGGCCTGTCTTTGAAAATGGGTGTGGTCATTTTCTCATATATAAGTCTTAATCTCGTGAACACCAGATCTCAGAAAGTATAACTCATTGAGAGTAAATTCTTTTTGCGTTATTATGTGTCTGTGGTGTAGATGTGTATGAGCCCCTGTCCCCTAGGCTTGGAAAATGGATGTCAATTTAGTGAATTTAACAAAACAGACAGTAGAGCTTCAGTCTCATCAGAGACTTCTGGTTGTTTGTTTGCTTTGGTTCCTGTTTTATACCACTTGGTGAGTGTCACTGCTGGTGGACCAGGAGTCCCCGAGGGCACATGTAGCCAAGTTCGATCAATTTCGGTTGATCGTTTCTTCAACGCATTCTATATTTCTGGTATCAAATTTTCTTGAAATTTCTAAAAAGTGGGTCCTGTAGCATCATGTCCCACCCATCCTGCTACGTCTTTCGGTATACTTTTTCGACATGGTAACTTTCATGTTTTTTGGCATATTACATTGTTTAGATTTAGGATCACTGATGAGGGTTAAGTACCCGAAACGTGCATGTCTGGCCCACGTTGCCAATTTATCTGTTCTTAAATGATGCTATTCAATTTGAAGACGTTTACATTTATACCACTTGGTGAGTGTCACTGCTGGTGGACCAGGAGTCCCCGAGGGCACATGTAGCCAAGTTCGACCAATTTCGGTTGATCGTTTCTTCAACGCATTCTAATTTTCTGGTATCAAAATTTCTTGAAATTTCTAAAATGTGGGTCCTGTAGCATCATGTCCCACCCATCCTGCTACGTCTTTCGGTATACTTTTTCGACATGGTAACTTTCATATTTTTTGGCATATTACATTGTTTAGATTTAGGATCACTGATGAGGGTTAAGTACCCGAAACGTGCATGTCTGGTCCACGTTGCCAATTTACCTGTTCTTAAATGATGCTATTTAATTTGAAGACGTTTACATTTGTATGCCTTCGGTTTCTGATTTTCTGAATTATCGATTTTGTGCTGTATACAGGGATATGGTCAGTATCCATATTTGTCATTTGAAAGAAATGTTCATTTTTAACTTTTTTTAATAACTCTATTAATGTGTGATTTTGTGCGCTTTACTGCATATTTGTCATATTATAGTTTCTAGATGCTTTGATATACATTATAAATGTATGCTTAAATCGTTTTTGGAATTTGTTTTATGAATTTGTACCTAAATTATGAACAGAGATGTTTACTGGGCACATGAATCCTAGGCTTGTGGATTCAAGTTCAAGTAAAGGTGTCGGCAACGGCAACCCCCCCCCCCCCCCCCTTATTTGGTAAGCTTTTTATGCACTTTTAAATCATCTTAACACATTTTATTTCCTTTCAATTTTCTTTCCCCCCATCTTACGCACTTATTTATTGCATATTTGTCATATTTTAGTCACTTAATGCTTTGGTCTATATTTCATGCTTAGATTTTATTTTTATTGTTTTGAATATTTATGATTTTTAGCTCACCTGAGCCATAGGCTCAAGTGAGCTATTGTCATAGTGTTGCGTCTGTCGTCCGTCGTCGTCGTCGTCGTCCGTCGTCGTCCGTCGTCGTCGTAAACTTTGATTGTAGATTGGTATAATGTATGTTTTCCATGCCCAATGGACCCATGGGGAGTGGCTTCAAACCCCGGCGGGACCCCAACAAATTGTTTTCCCTTTTTAGCTCACCTGAGCTATAGGCTCAAGTGAGCTATTGTCATAGTGTTGCGTCTGTCGTCCGTCGTCCGTCGTCGTCGTCGTCCGTCGTCGTAAACTTTTCACATTTTCAACTTCTTCTCCAGAACGGCTGAAGGGATGTTGATGAAACTTGGTAGGTATGAAGTACTCATGGTCCCCTACAAGTGTTGTTGTTTTCGTCCGGATCTGTCAACAGGTGGCACCACCACAGCCAAAAGTAGGTCACGGGGGTACCCTCCTTTGACAAACTTCTTCAGAACCGAAGCATGTATCGACAAACCGAAAGCATCAGGATGATCTAGAGAGATGTCTTAAGAAGTGTTGTTATTTTTGGTTCCATTTCGAAGTCAAATTTTTGACGCGTTTTTGACATATGTATGATTTTACACACTCATTTACTACATATTTATCATATTTAAATTACTTAATGCGTTGATATGTATTTAATGCTTAAATTTTATTTTTTTGATTTTTTATGAATTTTTTTTTTATGTAAAAAGGAAGGGGGGGGGGTGATTTTCATACATTTTCTGCTTCTTTTCTATAAGCACTCTTCAGATTGTCATGACAATTTGTAGGTATGAGGTACTCATGCATGGTACCCTACAAGTGAAAGAATTTTGTCAAGATATCCACTTTTGGATTTTTAAGGAATATTTCTTAAGATTGTACATAGGTATAATGTATGTTTTCCATGCCCAATATTTCAGGTGCAACTAAAGGAAAAAAACCTTCTTTGTAAGATTAATCATTTTAGATCGACCTTTCATCCATAGTTACAGCTGATAATTCAACAAGTGACACATGCTTCAATGTCTTATTGATTGACCTTTTATGTGATATGATTCAATTATTTAAATTCTTTATACTTATTTAGAATTTTATTTTTAAAGTCGGGAACAAGATTTCAAAAGCGGCCATGTTTTGCCGTGTACCCGAAGGGGATTCCCCATGTAGAAATGTGATACCTTTAGTACTGCGATACATTTCAGGAGATACAGTGCAAACGGAATAGATTTTTATCTAATGTGCATTATACTTGGAACACTTTCATAATGGTTATCATTCATGTACTTGGAACACTTGCATATACTTGTTATCATGTATAAAGTTTGCTCGAATTTCTTCTGTCTTAGACTCTCTTAGATGTAGTAATTTACGGACTGATTTCTTGAAGAAACGTCTAATGAGTAATCTCTTCCTCTGGATTTTGAGAATGCATAGGACATTTAATATCTGAAATTCTTGAAATAAGTAATTCAGTTCAGAGTCTTTCTTCGTATGAAATGTTGGACCACAGAAAGCTGTTGTTAAAATAGAGAAAATAAATTATTATTTACTACCATAAGCCATTGTGTTCGACATCTTGTATGCATAATATTTCTAAGAGGAACACAGAGGCCTGAGGTTGTGAATAATAAAACATTTTCTCTCACAAAATGACAGGTTCCTGTGATAAGACATTTGGGAATTTTTATCTGTTCAAATAATAGATACATGATGAGTTTTTATCGGACCAAATACCTTTTTTGTCGGCAAATCCTATGCAACCGATACATTTCATGAACTCTCTCCGCTAACAACTTTTTCGTGTAACAGACCTTTGATGAGGTAAAACAATTTGTTAACAGTAAATAACGATGTCGTAGGTCTGCTAGTTGGACAAGCTTAACAATTTCATGGGCCTTTTAATTTGTTTCAAACTACGAAACCTAGAGAAACCACTTGAGTTGTTGAACAGCGTATGCTGAAATGCGACGCTCCTTCTCGCCTGTCGAAATATGCATAGGCAAGAAGTTCAGCATATTCACTGAAAATTATTTGTTCAAGTGGCTTCACTGGGTCATGAGGTTTGATACACCATACACTGCTTTTTGGAAAACAAACTGGACCAATCTCTGCACAACTCACTTGAACTGATAAATATTGGATTAAAACGATTTTAACTGTACGTTTCATGTATTTGAGATAAAATCAATACTATTCAAAAGTATTCATAGATTTCAGTATACTTTAATATGAATAAAGGCAAAACCGAAAAATCTTTGTTTTTTATGCCCCTGGAATAAAAGATTCGGGAGCATATAGTTTTTGGCCTGTCCGTCTGTCTGTTTGTCTGTCTGTTTTCCGAAAAAAAACTTTATCATTGGGCATAACTTTTAAATGGAAGCTGGTGATAGAGGTTTCATATTTCACATGTGTATTCCTTGTGACAATACGTTTCCATTGATACTAAAATTTTTGACCTCGTGACCATAACCTTGACCTTTGACGTACTTCTCAAAAACTTTAACATTGGGCATAACTTTTGAATGGTTAGTGATAGAGGTTTCAATTTTTACATGTGTATTCCTTGTGACAAGATCTTTCCATTGATACCAATATTACGCTGACCCTGACCTCTCACATACTTAACAGAAAATGGCCTTTATACTAACAAAGATGCCGCCGGGGGCATTCTCGTTTCACAAACACAGGCTTTATAATTTCTGGCATGCTAGCTATCAATAATGAAAGGTTTTGTGTTCAGTTTTAAATAAACTTAATTTATGAAATCATTTCATTGTTTTATTCTTTTTTTCTGGTGCACATTAATGTACAATATGATTTTATTTTTGATGTTGCATAATTGAACTATACTAGCTGGGCATATGACGTTGGACCACTTCTCCGTCTTTTCAAATCAGTAAAAAAGTTATTGTTTTGAAATGTGACTATTTTTTTCTTTTTTGTACTTTTAAAGGTTGTCTGAAAAAAAAACTTTCCTGCATCCGGCAAAAATCTTTTTAGAAAGGTTGTGGGCTAAAATCCTGGTACTGGCACTATCAGTATTCAATGTCAGTATGTCAATTAGAGCGTGCATGGGTATCAGGTGAGCGTTGTGCCCCTGGGGCTCTTGTTTTAAATAATATAATTTTAAATAGTTATGTTTATGTTCATATGGATCCAAGGGTTGTGGGTTCAAATCATAATACCGGCACTATCTTTATGCAATTTCAGTAAGTATGTTATGAGTGTGCATAGGTATAAGGTGAGGATTGTGCCTCGTGCGGCTCTTGTGCGCTAAATTGCTGAAATTTGGAACTTTGCTCAGCTAGGTTGGCGTTGTACAAAAATTGATAAAATCTGAGTTTATGTATTTTTAAACACCTATCAAATTAATTATTAAACACTTACCAAAATAAAAATGTTATGTTGACATGAAGCCCAATTGGCACTTTCTTTTTGTTTTTCAGTTTAAAGATTGCACCGATGTCGTGAAATTTGACAACAATCTGCGAGTTTTGATTCTGAAAAGTGATGTGAAAGGTGTATTTTGTGCTGGTAAGCCCATTTGATCTGCCGTAACCCCTATCTCACCTCGGTTGCATTACTGGGAAAATTAATACAATGTCATTCGTTGTGGTATTCTTAAGTTATTTGACCAGTCCGTAACACAGGGGCGAAGTCACACCCCTTTCCTTAGTGCAAACCCTTTCGAAGTACTTTCATTATTAAAGATCAAAGCTAAGTAAATCTGCATGTTTAAAACGAATCCAAAGCTATTTAATAGCCATTCTCTGTAAGGACCAAAATCGTTCGGCACGGCATGTCATGGATTTTGATGATTTTCGGCAAAATGGGTATATATTAAGTACTGCCCATGAAAATAACACTTTTCAGCCAATGTGACCTCTGGTTGCCATGGTAACGAGGTCATTCTATTTATAGCACTTTTGGGACCATGAAATAAGCCAGATCCGGATACTTCGTTGCCATGGATACCACTGTAACAGCTTGCTCATCTTTATATAATCTATTCTTCCTTACTTCCATTCTTACTTAGTACACTTAGTTATGTGATGTTTATTACAGGAAGCTTATTGTATTAAGCCAAAATAAGTCAAAATAAAGCGAAAAATAGAGGTGAAAATAAGGGCCAATTTAGTGTGTTTTTGGCCATTTTCAATCTTAAATATCACAAAAGGCACCAATAGGAGACTAGTGATTTTCATCAATGGAAGTGTATGTTTATTGACAAATAAAATGAACGAAAAATTGGAGTGGGTATTTAAGACTTTTACCTAAATTCTGTCGTCAAAGACCGTTGCCATGGCAACATTAGACCTTTTGCTTGTTTCATATTATTTATGAAATTGATTTTATTCCTCTTTAGAGTTACATAAGATTGTCAAAATGTATGCATGTATAGATATGACCTATATCTTTATACATAAGAACAATTAAAATGTTCAAGGTCATTGGCTTGATGTTCAAGGACATTTATACTTTGAGACTCTAATTTTGCATCAAATATTGATTTTTCAATTTTGTTGTTACCGATTTTAATGATTTTTTTATTTAAATATTTTCATGATCATATATATTATGAAAGCACATGAATATAAGAAAGACAAATCTTAGAATTTATTGAACTGTAGCAATTCAATAGGAAATATTTTTCCGTAAAAAAAAAACAAGAAAAATACAGATTTCGTCCCTTTTTTATCAAAATACTCACCAAGAATTTAGATATTCGAAGATGTGAAGAAATGTAATCAATAGTTCTAAGAAATAAGTGATACATTTGTCATTTTATGGCAAATAACTGATAAGCTCAATATTTCAAGGTTTCTAAAATATTGACACCTTCATTTTATGAAAAATCAGGATTTTTCGTCAAATCTGGTCACTTAAAGTTTAATGACCTTGAAAATTCAGTGGGTGACCTTGAAATATTTTCAAGGTCATTTTTATATCAAAACGCCTCTGATAGATGTATGCATGAACTTCTGTTCCAATATCATGCGTAGATAGTTTGATAGAGGTTGTGTTTAAATTCATCGTATTGAAACCTTTAAGCCGATTGTTGCCATAGCAACTAAATTTGATGCTGCTTTGCATATAAAAGGACAAATTAGCCCAATTAATTTTTTATATTCGTGTAGAGTTCAAAGATGATACTAATTGGATAACTAGAATTTGGACTTCAAAAATTGGTGCTTTTATGAAATTTTCAACCTTGTAAAACAGTAAAAACATGCAAAAAAGGGTCTTTTAGTGCCAAAAACAAAGCCTTTTGATACCCTGTTTTGGCCCAATTTTTCATCTTGTATACATAAGGCATCCGAGATGAATGTAAAAAACTTTACAAATATGCATTATAATAAGGATTAAAAGAAAACAATCAAAGCAATTTAAGATTTAAAATGTACCTGTTTCCATGGTAACGAAGCCTACAAATATGCCTTGTCCTATAGATTTTCCCGATTTTTGAAACTTCTGACACGGTTACCATGGCAACGACAACCTTTTTGAAAAAACTGGGGTTGATTTTCATACTAGTACTTCATATTGAACTTCCATACCAAAAATCTCAAAAATCCATGACATGCCGTGCCAAAATGTTTTGAAATTCTTTGGTTCTTACAGAGAATTGCTGTTAAGATTTTATAAGAATGTCATGAGACATGAGTTAAGGTAAATTGTCAAGGTTTGTAGAGGGAGAAGGGGCAGTCTGACACCTTTTTTTCTTTCAAAAACAATATCTAGTATATAAGCATGTTTTTGATTGTCAAGTTTCATATAAGACTAATCATATAATTGTTTTTGAATATAGGCGCTGATCTTAAAGAAAGAGCCAAAATGACTAATGAAGAAGTTGGGCCTTTCGTAGCGGGACTACGAGCTAGTGTGTCCGAGATGGCCAATCTGCCGATGCCCACCTTGGCAGCAATTGATGGGTTTGCTCTAGGAGGGGGACTAGAGGTAGCTCTGGCTTGTGATATGAGGATTACATGTAAGTTCTAAGAAAACGAATTTTGATATGTGATACAGCATTTTTAGCTCTACTGGTCAAAGACCATTCGAGCTTACGCGATCGGCCTGTGTCTGGCGTCCGTCCGTCCGTCCGTCCGTTAAACTTTTCTCGTGAATGTGAATCCTCTGAATCTGTATATGATCAGAAATTAATTCTTTTTGCATTAATTTGGAATATGGTGTAGTTGTGCACCCAATATTTTGTTAGGGCCCCTGACCCCCAGGGTCTAGGAAAATGGGTGTAGTCATTTTCTTCTATATAACTTTATGTAATCATGTGAACGCCAAATCTCAGAAATGTAATTGATAGACAATTAATTCTTTTTGCAATAAAATTGGTTTATGGTGTAGTTGTGCACCTGATATTTTGTTTGAACCCCTGACCCCCAGGGTCTTGGATTTTAAAATGGGTATGTCATTTTCTTCTATATAACCCAATGTAAACTTGTGACCATAAATTCTCAAAAAGTAAAAATGATTGAGAGTAAATTCTTTTTGCATTATGATAGTTCTTTGGACTAGTTTTGCACCTGATATATTGTTTTGGCCCCTGATCCCCCCCCCCCCAGAGTCTTTGAAATGAGTGTGGTTGTTTTCCCCTATATAACTCTATGTAATCTTGTGAATGCCAATTCTCAGAAAGTATAATTTATAAATAGTTCATTCTTTTTGCATTAAAATGGGATAGTGGACAAGTTGTGATCCTGATGTTTTGTTTGAGTATCTTACCCCCAGGGTCTTGGAAAATGGGTATGGTCATTTCTCTAATATACATGTAACTCAGTCTATGTTATCTTGTGAACACCAATTATCAGAATGTATAATTGATAAAGAATTAATTCTTTGTGCAATGTAATGGGTCTGTAGTGTAGTTATGCACATGATATTTTGTTTGAGCCTCTGACCTCCAGGGTCTTGAAAAATGGGTGTGGTCATCATAACTATGTAATCTTGTTAACATCAATTCTAAAAAAATTGATTGTACTCGATAGAGAGTGAATTCTTTTTGCGTTATAATTGATCTGTGGTCTAGTTGATTTTGAACCCCTGATCTCCAGGGCCTTGGGAAATGGATGTGGCCATTTTCTCCTACATAACTCAGATCACTCTATGTCATATTGTGAACACTAACTCTCAGAAACTATTAATGATAGGGAGTTCATTCTTTTTGCAGTATAATCGGTATATAGTCTTGTTTTGCACCTTATATTTTTTTTAGGCCCTGACCCTCAGGATCTTGGAAAATGGGTGTGGTCATTTTCTCCTATATTACACTGTGTAATATAGTGAACACCAATTATCAGAAAGGATAATTGATAGACAGTTCTTTTTTTTTTGCATTAAAATGGGTCTGTGATCTTGTTGTGCAACTGATACTATTTTTTAGCCCTTGACCCTTGGGGTCTTGGAAAATGGGTGTACCATGCACTTACATGTACAGGGATGCTTCCAAACAACCAGGAGAGCTCAGTCTCGTCAGAGACTTCTAGTAATCTCCACCTTAATCCAATCTTTGTATTTTAATCATATGTTCCATGGATAAAATTACTTATGGTGGCATAGAGGTGACGTCTTGTTTTCTTTTTACCTCACCTCACGAAGTGAGAGGGAGCTTATGCTATCACCCTGTCGTCGGCGTCCGCGTCCTCGTCGACGTCGACGTCCGCACTAGTATGTTTAAAAGAAGTTGTATTTCTATATTCTAAGTGCTAGGAAGACCAAACTTGCACAGATTATGCGTTTTTATGAGTAGATAACAAATCTACGTTCAAATATAGGTCATGACCTATATTTTCTGCTTGAGTGCATATGTCAAGATGATTTGGGTATCAATGTTAAGAAGTTTTTTTTTGTTATTTGTTTATTGTAAGTGCTAGGAAGGCCGAATGTGCACAGATGATGCGTCTTAATGAGTAGGTAACAATGTTATGTAAAAAATGTAGGTCATGACCTATATTTTCCGCTTGAGTGCACATATTAGGAGGATATTTGTATCAATGTTAAGAAGTTTTATTTCTTTATTTTAAGGGGTATGGACAAAAGTTTATCAGCCATATTGGATTTGATGTGAAGCATTCTTGAAAATCTGCCGTTCTGCAGAATGAAGACTCCAAATTTAACCATTTTAATTCTAAGATTTCTGTACCTCAACATCTCCATTTTCCCATCTTTCTTAGTAAAAACTGCATCAATATTTTTTCACGACGACCATATGAACTTAGTGCACCGAATTGCGGAGCTACAGTTCTGCAGAATTCATGATTAATACTAAAACATACCTTAAACTTTACTATGATCATATGTCTACAAACATTTGTCCTCCAATTTTGGTCATACTTTCTCAAAATGCCGGATATCTTCATGTTACACGCAGGTGGCTAGTAGCAATATCATCATAGAAAGGAATCCAGGGGCGGATCCCTGGAATGTTGCACATTTACGATTTGTTTCCAATAGTACACAAGAGTATCCCACTTTTCTAATATATATCATGTTAATAATTAATAAATGAATCGCAAACAGTCGAAAGTCTAGTGAATTACCCAAGAGACTTTAAAATCTTTTATTTTTTACCTATGTTGGGGTGGATCGGCACGTCAAAATAGCTACCTGTAAAAACTCGTGTTCGAAAGGACCTTGTATTGTATAAACACGAGATTCATCAGATTATGAGACCGTGTATTCAAAATTGAAGGACAAATGTTTGGAGATATAGAATCAATGAATTGTTTCTGGTAAGTTATAGTAATATTCATGAATTCTTCTAAGGTACAGCTGTGCAGTTCGGTGCATGAAATTAAAAGTTTTGTAATAGTGTAATTTTCCGTAGAAAACATGGGAAAATGTAGCTATTGAGGTAGAAAATACTTGGGGTTAAAATATTTAAAGATGGAGCCTTTACTAAGTGCAAGGAAGATTTTCAATAGAACACTGCATAAAATCCAATATTGCGAATAACAGTTTATCCATATCCCGTTAGTGCTAGAAAGGCCAAACTTGCAAAGATTATGCGTCTAAATGAGTTTATCACAAATCTACGTTCAAATATATGTCATGACCTATATTTTCCACTTAAGTGCACATGTAAGGAGGATTTGTATATCAATATAAAAAAGTTTTATTTGCTTATTGTAAGTCCTAGGAAGGCCAAACTTGCACAGGTGATGCGCCTTAATGAGTAGATCAACAATTTACGTTCAAATGTAGGTCACAATTATTAATTCAAAAGTCTGTCCTCCTTAATAAGATTTTTTCTCTATATGATTTATTAAGATTCATGTAATTAGTAATAATATATAGTGTTATTCATATTACATTGCCACGAACGATTTTTAAAATTGTATATGTCACGATATCGAAAAAAGTGCAAAATTTTGTCCTTTTATAAAAATATAAAAATGAAAAAAATACAGAAATAAGTACTGGTAATGCTTTGCCTCATCCTATCTTACCTATATCCATGAAGAAATAGTTTGAAATTCGACACAAATATGTAATTATGAGAGGTTGAAATGTCAATCATCTTTCAAAATCAGATGTTCTGACTATGGGTACTTTAGTTTTACATTGGTATAACTTTCATTCCATTGAAATTTAAACTTGATTTTTTCATGCTATTTGTTTATTATATGAAAGAGATTCTGTAAACATCCTATATACCCTAAGTATAATAAGGATGAGCAAATTTTCTATGATTAATATCACTGTCACTGTTTATTTTGTCAGTTGTGTTACCTTTGCATAAAGGAGAAATCACACAACTAATTCAAATATATTGATTAGGTTGACATGTTAAAATGTTTTAAAGGATTTATCAATTTATATATTACACAACTGTAAATAAATTTTAATATTCCGCCAGCTTCAACTTAGATGTTTAAAAGACCTTGGTTAGCACTGTAAGGATACCTTTTGCACATGATGTCCATTATGTTACCGTTATTGTATGATACATGGTGGTATTTTCTGTCTTTTGCTTTTGAAATGAAATTGTTGAACCTTGTTTAAGAGGGCAAGAATTTTGAACAGTTTTGCTTCTCAGATTCTACAATGTATCTATTTGTACGAAAAATTCAGCTGTGTTACTGTCATTTGTGTTACTTTTTAAAAAGTAACACAACTTAAATAATTAGTAGCATAACTGACACTTAATTGGAAACTCAATGGACATGTGACTATCTAAATGAAAATCATCAACAGAATATTAAGATTCCAAACATTTATTGATCTATTGCTCATATTATTTCTTACAAATCTTTTAATGTTTCAATTTTTGATGTAAAAAGAAAATGAATGAGGTTCAATTAACTGTTTCTTTACTTGATAACAAAACTGACATTTTATGGTAACACAATGTACATTTCATGCTTTATATGGTAACATAAGTTTAATTAAGTGATTGTGCATCAACTTGACAATATTTTTGTGTGATTCGTTTAAAAGAGTGTCTATTGGAGAAGCATAATTCTTTAATTGACTAAAAGAAAACAATTATCATATCATTTTATAAAATGATAACACAACTGACATTCAGTGGTACATAACACCAGTGACATCACTTTATGCCAACTTCTGAATCTAGTGTGGAAGAAAGGTTTCATTTTGTTAACAGTACGCTTAAAGCTGAACTAAGTCTTTAAAAAACCCCATGACGTAGTAATTTTTTTTAGGGAACGGAAATTGTTAGAAGTGAAACTAACAATCTCCGTCCCCTAGCTAAAAATACACTTGGTCATGTGTTGATTTGAACTTTCCCCCGATGACGTTTTGCATACTAATGTATCGTGAACCAAAATCCACTACCCCGAGTACTCGAGCGGTATATAAAGAAGCCTGGACGCGTGGACATTGTCATTTGTATGAGATGTCGTCTACCTGTAAAGATGAGTTCAGAAATTAGAAAACATACATTGAAATAGAAAATGGATAAAGTAATCATGAAATCTTCAGTTTTACTGAAATAATTAAAAGACGGGTACGTAATCTTGGAAGGGGATGGGTGGAAGGGGGTTATTTTAGAACAGGATGGGGACGGGACCGGGTGGGTAGGTTTTTCATGTGTTTTATATGAAATATTGCGAACCAAAAAGATGAATTCAAAATATCCATAGTTACATGGATTTATAATGTCAAAAAATTATATGCAACGGTTTACATTGATCAAAATTTGGTACATATGTGAAATAGTGGTGGGGTGGGATGTTGTTGGATTCAAGTATATCATTCAAACCAACAGACATGAAAGTAAATTGAAATGATTTATCACAAGCAAAGGAGATCCAATATACATGTAGATGAAGAGGGAGCCCAATGTTTATGATCAACCAAGACATGTTGGGCCGGAAAGGGGGGGGGCGGTTAACTTATTGAAAATTTATATTATCTGAAGTGAATTAGTATATTGATGAGTGTTTACTGCTAAAAGTTTACATCAAAGAATGACATGCAATTTATTAGACGGAAGAGTAGTTGGGAGGGGGATGCCGGTGTGTGTGTGTGGGGGGGGGGGAGGGGGATGTTATATCGAAACATTGTCATGCAAAAAAGCACAATAAAAGTACACACATTAACATACTAAAATACGATAGTTAAATTCTTCTATAATATTCTATTTTCATTACATACGATTTTGTTACATATACATGTACCTGTAGGCTGTATACTGTGAAAGGCAAGTACATAGCTGTTTCTCTGCATTTTCCTCATTTCAAAATTTCTTTTAGAAAATGTAATTAATCAGCTAAATTTCGAGAATACAAAACTGCATGATAATTATAGTGTTTTACTTACATGATATTTTAGAAAATACAATCCAATACAGGCCAATGGTCGGTATACAATTTTCTACAACAAACATGACCTCATTGTGTAGACATGTGAAAATCGCGTGTTCGATTAGACTATTCGCATAATGAAAATAGGCTTTTATAAAATTCATATCAATTAAAATATACATGTATACTAGTTACCGAATATTTGAATAAGCTTCATTATCGATTGGAATTTATATTTATGATCTTTTGTATGATTATTTCCATTGATGTGTAAAGGGGGGGGGGGGGCGTGAACGTAGACACCTTGGGATGCAACAGATGGAATTCGCATCGGAAATGGGAAAGAAACAATTTATAGAATTCTTGACAATCCTATTTATCAATAGTTTATAGGTTTCCTTTGTATTGAAACTATTTTTCGTCGAACAACTCTACCTGGGCCATGTCTTGGATCCGTTTCCTCCCAATATCCCCATCTCAATAACTACCCCCCCAATCAAATTCTGTATAGCCCTTTCTTTTCAGGGCCGGGTCCAAAATTTATGTTGAGGGAATGGGGAACATAGTGGCCTTACAGTCTACACACTTTCCCGATACCATAACCATGACTAGGTCAAAGCTCCAGGTCAAGGTCACTAGGTCAAATGTTAAGGCATAAATTGAAAGGTCTTGTAATGGGCAACCTTCATGTATGATATAAAGTTTCTACTGCGTGATGTTCCTCAGATTTTGCTGCAACCAGAAACTTTAACCAAAATGTTGACGATAGACGGACAGACAGACAGACAGACGGACGGACGAACAGACAGACAGACAGAAAGACAGTCAGACAGACAGACGGACATCGTCAATCTATAGACCGGAATTGCTTTGCAATCCGGCCAATTAAAAGTGGCGAGTTGGAGGGGTTTTGTTTGGTCTAAATCATCCATGAACGATCATCGATTATATGCACTACTCTGGAGCAGAAATGTTGGAAGAAAGAGTAAATTACTTTGAATTTCTGTGATTTTTTTTAAATCCACATTAAAAGTATAGGAATTGGAATTTAAAATTAATTTCATCTGAAACTCATCAAAGATTTTATACATGCATTCACATGGTTTCATTTTTGAATAGCTAATCCTTTTTTCCCTTTTATCAATGATTTTCGAATGCATGAGTTCCCTAAAACTACTTATCTTTGGAAATTTTGTATTTTTTTTTTTTTGGAAATATGGTATCCCCATATAGATCCGATTTCTTCAAGATACCCCAGAGTATGAATTGCTTAATTTGATTCAATTTGCAAAATTGAAATGTGATGACTGAAAACATTCATTAACTACTTTTGATATGAGTAATTGTCCAAAATATGTAAAGACTCCAAAAAAAATTGAATAAAATAAAGCATTTCCAATTTTCAGCATTTTTATAAAATTTGTTATTTTTAACCCAAAATTTCCACGAAATACCTGAGTTGGTAGAGTGTACATGTAAATCAAATTCATTTTTGAGTAGGGCCTTTATACTTTCAGAAAATACTTTCAAATCCCACAAACTATGGGGGCCCTCCCCCTCATTCTTGTGATTTGTCCAAAATTGCTGGGTTTTTTTCCGTTTTCAAGTTGAATTTTACTAATAACCATATATATGCCCATATGAGGACACTCCACCCCTACACTGACAGCGACGACTTGGAAAAAGTCCCCCCCCTCGAAAATGTATAGATCGCTTTAATTCATCAAAATATGAGCCATTTTGATTTAGATGTATCACTCCTTATTTTGTTCCAAACATAGAACATTAGGATAACGAAATTGTGATCTTACTTATTATTTACAAGACAAGTATTACTAAAGCTCTAATCGAACACGCGGTTTTTTCACATGCGTGTAAAATGGTAACATGTGTACCGATCATTTGTAATATAGGATTGTATTTGCTTTATCAACATGTAAGTAAAACCATGCAATGTGCAGTTTTTTATTCTGATATAATTTTAGAAGATTGAGATAATGGACTTGTTAAAAATAAATTTTGAAATTAGGAAATTTTTGTATTTTAGACGTTTAGTAAACAAGTACAATGTAAATATATAATGTGGGTCACTAAGTGTATTTATGTTATTGTTTAAGATACAGCTATACTGAAAATGAATATTTTATAGGCAGACATAGCTAAGAAGCATTTCAGTATGTAAAAGAGTGTAATTTTGAATTACATTTGGAGTATGCATTACTTCCTCCCTGTAACGCGCATCCCCCCCACCCGCGAACTCGAAACCTCACAACGCTTCTGTTTCCCAGATCTTTTTTCGTCCGGATCTATTATGTAAATTACAAGCAAATAATATTTCGCTTCATATATTTTATTTCAACGCTTTGATTTTGGGCTACCATTCGATCACCCCCCCCCCCCCCCGAACCCCAAACCCTCTTGATCTGTCCAAATTTTGAAACATTGAGTTCCCTACATGCATATGCATTGTGATAAGTTTGTGATCATGTTATCTTTGTAAATAATCATTTGTTATTTACTACATTTCATGATGATTTACTTGTAGCAAATCCCCCCCCCCCCCAAACTTTTCCAATCTGTACCCTAATTTTGATTTTTAAACGTAGTACTTGTATATATCATTATGCATACGCCATAATTTCTTTTGGAGGTGCTGTATATGTGAAACATGTACCGGACCCCCCCCCCCCCCCCAAACTCCCGTTTCCCGAGTTCCCCTCCCTCTATCACGTACCCGGGGCAGATCTCATTCATTATAACTATATATGAGAAAATAATTTTATTCTTATTTGAAAATTATTTATTTTAATGTATGATTTTCTATGCAATTTACTAATTTCTTAACTCATCTTTACAGGTAGACGACATCTCATACAAATGACAATGTCCACACGTCCAGGCTTCTTTATATACCGCTCGAGTACTCGAGGTAGTGGATTTTGGGTCACGATACATTAATATGCAAAACGTCATCAGGGGGAAAGTTCAAATCAACACATGACCAAGTGTATTTTTAGCTAGGGGACGGAGATTGTTAGTTTCACTTCTAACAATTTCCGTTCCCTAAAAAAATTTACTACGTCATGGGGTTTTTTAAAGACTTAGTTCAGCTTTAAGGTGACATACCACTTCAGCATAGGGTCCCTTTCAAAAACATGAAAGAAACCTATAAGTAAGACTTTACAAAACACAGATTCCTGGATGAAAATTATGGGCAATGACAAAGAGTTAATCGTAACATAATGGACATTTAATGAAGTCAAAACAGATAACTTATTTTCTATAATATAAAGAAGTGACAAGATTGAATGGTATACAACTGATCTTCTCAGAAGTGTTTTATTCTTCTCGCATTTTGTATTTTTCATTTTCAATTTATTGATCGATTATCACTAGTTAATGATTTGTAACACAACTGACATGATATGATTCACAATATTTTTTAATGCAGACTATGTTAGCCTTATAGTATAACATAAGAAAAAAATGAAGACAAGTTAGCTTCCAAAATTTGTAAATACACTTTTTTCTTTGTTTTTCTCATAAAATCTGTCACATTGATACTAGTCAATTTTCTTTTCAGTTGAATATCATATGCACCAATATCAACAAATGCTCACATAATGAACAGTAAAGAAAAATGGAGTCTATATCATTCTTACACTCTAATAATGTTTATGAAACTAGCATTTCGGTGTCACAGAATATTCTTTTTCATTATTTTCTGATTTGCATGCATCAGTACAATGATTGAGCCTTTAAACAATCGTTTTTTGATGGAATATCCAAAGCAAGCATAAAGCTATATGACAAAGCAGGCTAATTCCATCAGTGTATTACTCAAAACATCTATAAGTTATAAAAAAGTCAGAAAATGAGTGTTAAGCTGGGCTAAATAACAAAAGAAATAATAAAAAAAAAAACCCGAGAATTTTAATTAGAATTACAAATACAAATGTTTGTTTGCCTTGGTTCCTGTTTTATCCTGATTTTGTATGCCTTCGGTTTCTGATTTTCTGAATTATCGATTTTGTGCTGTATACGGGGATATGGTCATTATCCATATTTGTCATTTTTACCACTGTTCATGTGTCACTGCTGGTGGACAAATTGTCCCCGAGGGCACTTGTCGGACAGTCTTTTGCTTAAATGGATAGAACTCAAGAGACCTACAAAGTGAGTGGGGCGTCGCCCACTATAAAAAGGCCCCAACCTGTTGCGTCTACGGACACATACGCACCAGGTAATTTAGGTGTCCCTAGAATTAGTTTACATGACATTAGACATGAAACATTTGTAGTAAGTAACAACCATGAGTTTTGGTATAAACATGCAGATGGGTATATTAAAATCAAGCCCTGTAAGATTGAAGTGGTCGATATACTAAAAGAGCACCAGTTTTGACCAAGCGATTGCTCAATTTCTAAGTGTGGCACGAAGAACTGCAAAACTTGTAATATCCTATTAACAGACACTTCATTCTCAAGTAATCTCACAAAACAAACATTTATCACGCATAGTTTTGAACACCTAAACTGTATGACGTCTAATAATGTGTACGGAATAGAGTGCTCACTTTGTGGATTGATTTATGTGGGTGAAACCAAAGGTCAGCTCCGAAAAAGAATGTCAGGACATCGGTCAAAAATAAATAATAAAGGAAGACAACTTCTGTACCGACCTTTTGACCAGGCCGATCATTCTGTTTTATCTATGAGAGTTAGAATCCTGGAGAAAATATATCACCCCACAAACAATCCCAATTTGAGCACACCTCTCCGTCGCAACAGAAGAATTCTGGATAAAAAATCTTAACACTGCAGCGCCCTATGGGTGCAACGATAATATCAGCACAATAGAAAACTTAACAAGTCCCGGTTGTCTATCGGTAAATGTGACTAGCTTATTCAACAGACCACAAAGAAGACCTCGAAGTCATGGCATTCGTAAATATAATAGGCCTGAGATACATATTTTCTCCTTCGATGACTTGGTTCCATTTTTGAATGAGCCTCTAGGCCTGCATCATATTCGTACCAAATTATATTCTGTTCCTTTACGGAAGTTACACGAAATCTACGAATATACGACGGACCTCACATATACCGATACACGTTCCCCAGAATACAGACTACAAGGAGTCATCTTGGACATTTCTACTTTTCGTTTATTTCAAGCAGTAAGATCAGATAAATCAGAGGAGAAAACAAACCGTCCTTTCATTAAAGTAAGATTTGCAAACAAAGGTATTGATAAATTGAATCTTGGTCAAATTTTGAATCATAAAGCTGTCAAAGAAAAAATCCCTCCATATTTCAAAAGAAAAGAAACTCCTTGTATTTCCTATAGCTACACACCAACAGTTGCATCTAAAATTTACAATTACAAACGATTCTTGCAGTGTATTGATTTAAGTAATCCCTCACTACATCCACTTCCTTGCGAATGTTCTTCATCGTATTTCAACTACTCTCCTTGTGGACACGTTATTACTGGTGACCTTAGTATAGTCAATAACGACAAGTTGAGAGAATTGTTAAAAAGGGTCCCAAATACAGAGAAAGTATGTCCTTTACATGGAACCAAAATTTTAAAATTATCAAGGACTCTTGTGAGGAATATGCAAGACGTTGGGCAAAGAAAGAGGATGTACTGATCGACACCCTTTCCGAATGGATAAAATCTATCAGGGGGTTACTTTTATCTAGAATTAACCGATTAAAATCAACTGTGAACACCAGATTCGAGTCTATGACAAATATTGATAATGACCATATCCCTGTCTACAGTACAAAATCGATAATTCAGAAAATCAGAAACCGAAGGCATACAAAATCAGGATAAAACAGGAACCAAAGCAAACAAAAACAAAAACCTCCACCATATGAAAAGAAGCGAACTCCCGATATGAGAGTATATATATATTTAAAGACCCTGATGTTATCACAGAGCTTAACTACCTCCAAGAACATTTTGTCATCACATCAGCGGACAAAGCCTCAAATAATTACACATTTACTTGCAAAAAGTACTATTTCGACAGTCTAGTTAAAGAGTTGGGTCTAAATTCGACACCTGGAAATCCCACTTACACCCCAACAAACCTTTCGGCCTCTAAAATCATAGATACTTGCTTCCTTTGGCTTCCGTACTAACAATTTAGATTTAGATTTACCATACTTATACTGCATACCTAAAATGCATAAGAAGCCGTACAAATAACGTTTCATCGCTGGTTCCTCAAAATGTTCTACCAAATCTGTATCGATCTTACTCACCAAAGTTTTATCTGAAATCAAATCTGGGCTTCAAAAGTATTGTTCGACAGTATATTCTCGCAGTGGTATCAACCAGATGTGGATTTTAAAGAATTCGAAGGAACTTTTAGAACATCTGAAATCCACTCATTTTAGTAAAGTCCATTCGACCAAAGCCTTTGATTTTTCGACACTTTACACTACAATTCCACACTCTAAATTGAAAGAAAGTCTCGCAAAAATTATACGTAATGCGTTTACAAGTAAAAACGGTAATCGCAAATACAAATTTATTGTTGTGAACTTTGACAAAACCTACTTTGTAAAAGAACAATCCGATTCTGAAAATAAGTACACTGAAACAGATATTATTCAGATGTTAAACTTTTTGATCGACAACATGTTTGTGGTGTTGGAGGAAAGGTCTTCCAGCAAATTGTCGGAATTCCAATGGGGACCAATTGTACCCCACTCCTTGCCGACATTTTCCTTTACTCGTACGAAGCTGAATTCATTCAATCTTTGGTCTCTGAAGGGAAAAGATACTTAGCATCTGACTTCAACTTCACTTACAGATACATAGACGATGTGTTGTCCATCAATAATCCAAAATTCGCGGATTATCTGAGCAGTATCTATCCTTCAGAGCTTGAAGTCAAAGAAACTACAGAGACAAATAATTCAGCATCCTATTTGGACATAATGTTGTCCTACGACACTGATGGTCACATGAATACCTCACTCTTTGACAAACGTGACGACTTCAATTTCAACATTACAAACTTTCCCTTTCTGAGTAGCAACATCCCTTCATCGCCAGCTTATGGCGTGTTCATATCTCAGTTGATACGCTATGCCAGGGCAAGTACCAAATATACGGATGTTGTTCTTAGAGCTAGGCGTCTTCCAGATAAGTTTCTTAGTCAGGGATATGTTTGTGATCGACTAACATCGTCACTGAGGAAGTTCTACGGTCGATATTGGGATCTTGTTATACACTGTGATGTCCCACTCTCCAGAATGGTGGATGATATTCTGTCATAGACCATTTGAATCATCCAACCAACTCTACATCTACCGAAACGGAAGTAACCGGATGTGACAGTTCTACCGAATTGAGGCGGCGGGTGTTGCATGCAAGCAGGAGATACTTACTCTTCCTGGGCACCTGGTCTCACTCCCATATCGGGAGTTCGCTTCTTTTCATATGGTGGAGGTTTTTGTTTGTTTGCTTTGGTTCCTGTTTTATCCTGATTTTGTATGCCTTCGGTTTCTGATTTTCTGAATTATCGATTTTGTGCTGTATACGGGGATATGGTCATTATCAATATTTGTCACAATATCATGATTGATATGGATCTATAAGATTGCTTATTTTGAAATAATTCAAGCGTGTATTGTCTGTGTTACAGGTTTTTGGTACACTTAAAGTTCATTAGTTTTGTTTCCAAAAAAGTTAGAGCAGTCTTATTAACAATCTTGTTGGCTTATTATTCTAAAATATTCTTATCTAATTTGAAGAAAATCTTAAAATAGAAGTAATTCTGATTACATAAAGTGATATTTAAATTGTAAAAAAAATATATCTTGCGCAATGATTCAGTGGAAAATTGCTCACGTTTTCTTCGGCTTTTTATCACCTTATTGTACTATTTTCCTATTACTTTTGTCTCTTTTCTGTTGAGATGATAATTACATTCTTAATTTCTTCTGTTTTGTATTATCTAAACCTCATTTTATGGGGGTAATCTAAGATTATATCAACTGAAGTTGTGAACACTTTAATGCATATCATCATAAAATGTCATTTGTGTTACAGTCTGTCAATTGTGTTACAATGAATGATCACTACTATGCTTAAATTGCTGATCAAGGGTTATAAACAGATTAAACAGTTTTAGAATAAGTCAGATTAAAATTACTAGTATTTGATTTCCTTTTTATCATAAAATAAACTACATTTTACATATGTAATTTAAAATCTGTATGTGTCATTTGTGCTACCATTTTGTCCGTCGTGTTAATGCATAGTCATTTGTGTTACCTTCAATATTTGGGGGGGGGGAATTAATGAAGTAGAGCATATATCCTTTTAAAATTGCGTTCAGTGATTTTGTTTTCTCACAAATAATTAAGTACATGAAAGAAGTTAGGAATTTCATATTTATATTATCTTAAATGATGATTTCCAATTATCCAAAAACTAACTTTTCCTAAACAGTGCTATATGAATTACCATTTATCTTGAGAAAACGGCATCATTATAATAAATTTTCCTCAAGAGGCTGACAAAAGCTATACATTTTTAGAGAAACAAACATAGAAAAAATTCTAAAAAAGAATTACTGTAATTTTTTTGTCGCCTGCGAAGCATAGCGACACTTAGGGATCACTTTGTCCGTTGTCCGTCTGTCTGTCCGTCTGTCTGTCACACTTGGATGTCACACCCTATAAAAGTGATTCCTGAGTGTCGCTATGTTTCGCAGGCGACACATGCATTCCTTGGAATGATTTTTATGTACAATGTTTTGTTTGGAAACACAATGGACGTTTCAAATCAATGCTATGTATGTTATGACCTCAATCTCAATATAAAAACAAGGTTAAGCTCCCATATTCTTGAATTTGTCCCTTTGGATGTTTACAAATTGATATTAGAAAGAAAATTAATTGAAATCAAAAATCAATTTCTCAGATTTATGGTTTGCAAAGCTCAAGTGAGCTATTGTCATAGCGTGCCGTCCGGCGTCCGGCGTCCGGCGTCCGTCGTCCGTCGTAAACTTTTCACATTTTCGACTTCTTCTCCAGAACTGCAGAAGGGATTTTGATGAAACTTGGTGGGTATGAAGAACTAATGGTCCTATACAAGTGTTGTTGTTTTTCGTCCGGATCCGTCAACAGGTGGCGCCACCACAGCCAAAAGTAGGTCACTGGGGGTATCCTCCTTTGATAAACTTCTTCCTTAGAACCGAAGCATGTATCGACAAACCGAAAGCATCAGGATGATCTAGAGAGATGTCTTAAGAAGTGTTGTTATTTTTGGTTCCACTTCGAAGTCAAATTTTTGACGCGTTTTTGACGTCTTTTCGGACTTAGTTAAGAAATGCAAATTTTTGCACTATTTCTTTAAATAACTCAAAAAGTGTATGATTTTACACACTCATTTACTGCATATTTATCATATTTAACTTACTTAATGCTTTGATATGTATTTTATGCTTCAATTTTATTTTTTTTTGATTTTTTATGATTTTTTTTCTTATGTAAAAAGGAAGGGGGGGGGGGGTTGATTTTCATACATTTTCTGCTTCTTTTCAATAACCTCTCTTCAGATTGTCATGACAATTTGTAGGTATGAGGTACTCATGCATGGTACCCTACATGTGAAAGAATTTTGTCAAGATATCCACTTTTGCATTTTTTATGCCCCCGGAATCACAGATTCGGGGGCATATAGTATTTGGCCTGTCCGTCTGTTTGTCTGTCTGTTTGTCCGAAAAACTTTAACATTGGGCATAACTTTTGAATGGAATGTGATAGAGCTTTCATATTTCACATGTGTATTCCTTGTGACAAGACCTTTCCATTGATACCAAAATTTTTGACCTTTTGACCTTGACCTTGACCTTTGACCTACTTTTCAAAAACTTTAACATTGGGCATAACTTTTGAATGGTAAGTGATAGGGCTCTCATATTTCACATGTGTATTCCTTGTGACAAGACCTTTCCATTGAAACCAAAATTGTTGACCTTGACCTTTCACATACTTAAGAGGAAATGAAGTTTATACTAACAAAGATGCCACCGGGGGCATTCGTGTTTCACAAACACAGGCTTTATAAGGAATATTTTTAGATTGTACATAGGTATAATGCATGTTTTCCATGCCCAATGGACCCATGGGGAGTGGCTCCAAACCCCGACCGGACCCCAACAATTTTTAGCTTACCTGAGCAAAGCTCAAGTGAGCTATTGTCATAGCGTGCCGTCCGGCGTCCGTCCGTCGTCCGTCGTAAACTTTTCACATTTTCGACTTCTTCTCCAGAACTGCTGAAGGGATTTTGATGAGACTTGGTGGGTATGAAGTACTAATGGTCCCCTACAAGTGTTGTTGTTTTTCGTCCGGATCCGTCAACAGGTGGCGCCACCACAACCAAAAGTAGGTCACTGGGGGTACCCTCTTTGACAAACTTCTTCTTCAGAACAGAAGCATGTATCGACAAACCGAAAGCATCAGGATTATCTAGAGAGATGTCTTAAGAAGTGTTGTTATTTTTGGTTCCACTTCGAAGTCAAATTTTTGACGCGTTTTTGACGTCTTTTCGGACTTAGTAAGAAATGAAAATTTTTGCACTATTTCTTTAAATAACTCAATAAGTGTATGATTTTACACACTCATTTACTGCATATTTATCATATTTAACTTACTTAATGCTTTGATATGTATTTTATGCTTTAATTTTATTTTTTGATTTTTTATGATTTTTTTTCTTATGTAAAAAGGAAGGGGGGGGGGTGATTTTCAAAAATTTTTCTGCTTCTTTTCAATAACCTCTCTTCAGATTGGTATGACAATTTGTAGGTATGAGGTACTTCATGCATGGTACCCTACAAGTGAAAGAATTTTGTCAAGATATCCACTTTTGCATTTTTAAGGAATATTTTTTAAGATTGTACATAGGTATAATGTATGTTTTCCATGCCCAATGGACCCATGGGGAGTGGCTTCAAACCCCGGCCGGACCCCAACAATTTTTAGCTCACCTGAGCATTGCTTTGATATGTATTTTATACTATAATTTTAATTTTTTGATTTTTTATGATTTTTTTTCTTATGTGAAAGGAAAGGGGGGAGGCTGATTTTCATACATATTCAACTTCTTCTCCAGAACTGCTGAACAGATTTTTATGAGTATTTTTTCAATCATGAATAGATGTGTTTACTGTGCACATGGACCCAAGGCTTGTTGGTTCAAGTTCTGGTACTTCTTTTATATCAGGAATTTATACCCTGGTAACTTTATTTTCGTATAAGAGGGGGAGAACTCATATAGTTTGTACATGTATAACAGCAGAACTCATGTATGCAAGAGTTGTCTTTCTTTAATATTGATATATGTTTTTGAGGTTTAAATTCTTGGATTATCGATTCATTTGAATGTTATATATTTTTTTAATTATTAAATAAGTATGCAAAAGGAAACTAAATAATTGAAAAAAGATGAATAAGTATTTTCAAATTTATCATGTGAAGACTTAGATATATAACTTTGAAATTAAAATATGGAGAGCAGCTCAAAATATTAATGTACATTTACATCAATGTTCATGCACGAAAATGAAAAGAATATATAAAATACATGCACTGTGTGAGGCCACGTCTATATAGAAAGCGCTATGGCGACAATGTCAGGGAATAATATTCAAAACACTTACTGTCAAACCCCTCGCGGGGAACTTTTTACGAGCTCCACACGGCAAAGGGCATAAGTGTGACACAAATGAGTTAAAGAAGATCCTGACGATAATCTCAACAGCACTCACAATAGAGCACCAAATTGAACATCGACGGACCCCCAGCAAGCCAGAGGTGGGATCAGGTGCCCGGGAGGAGTAAGCATCCCCTGTTGGCATGCCGCACCCGCCGTCGATGTTCATGCACGAAAATGAAAAGAATATATAAAATACATGCACTGTCCGAGGCCACGTCTATATAGAAAGCGCTATGGCGACAATGTCAGGGAATAATATTCAAAACACTTACTGTCAAACCCCTCGCGGGGAACTTTTTTACGAGCTCCACACGGCAAAGGGCATAAGTGTGACACAAATGAGTTAAAGAAGATCCTGACGATAATCTCAACAGCACTCACAATAGAGCACCAAATTGAACATCGACGGACCCCCAGCAAGCCAGAGGTGGGATCAGGTGCCCGGGAGGAGTAAGCATCCCCTGTTGGCATGCCGCACCCGCCGTCGATGTTCATGCACGAAAATGAAAAGAATATATAAAATACATGCACTGTCCGAGGCCACGTCTATATAGAAAGCGCTATGGCGACAATGTCAGGGAATAATATTCAAAACACTTACTGTCAAACCCCTCGCGGGGAACTTTTTTACGAGCTCCACACGGCAAAGGGCATAAGTGTGACACAAATGAGTTAAAGAAGATCCTGACGATAATCTCAACAGCACTCACAATAGAGCACCAAATTGAACATCGACGGACCCCCAGCAAGCCAGAGGTGGGATCAGGTGCCCGGGAGGAGTAAGCATCCCCTGTTGGCATGCCGCACCCGCCGTCGATGTTCATGCACGAAAATGAAAAGAAAAACAACGTAGTGAAAGGAGGGGGCTATAATTTATAAGCATGATTTTGCTTTAGCTTCTGTATAACTGTCTCTCTCGGGTTACTTAGATTACTCAAGAAGAAGGGGGGAGATGATTTTCATACATATTCAACTTCTTCTCCAGAACCACTGAACAGATTTTCATGAAACTTGGTAGGAATGAAGTAATCATGGTCCCCTACAAGTACAGTTGTTTTTTGTCCAGATCTGTCGACAGGTGGCACCACCACTGGCAATTAGAAAACAGGAACCTGATCAAATATTCTTTTCTTTTCTTATTGGCCTCATGTATGTAAATGAACTAATAAGAGTAAAAATTAATATTACTTCATTTACTTCATACGTTTTCTGCACAAAATATTTTGTGCATGCATTTCATATGTCATATTCTTAACTGTTGTTTTGTTCAGTTTTATGTGCTTTGTTTAATTTTACATGTATACATATTTGTCGGTCAAAACCTCTTAGGGGCTTGTATTAACCTGTTTTCATATATGCCAATTTTAGATAAGCATTGTCTTGTTTTAACATGCTAAGTGTTCTCAGGTGAGCGTTGTGGCCCCTGGGCCTCTTGTTTGATATCGTGCCATATAAGGTACATATTGTATTCTGTATTCCATTAAGTTGGATTAACTGAATAAATTGAACTTGAACTTTAACACATGTTAGGAAAATTTGAATGAGAACACCCTTCTCATTTGGAACTGCTGCTTGGAATTCCATAAGCATTCCCAAATAAAAGCCTGTGTTTAAGGTCTTCTACATCTCGTTCTGATTTAATCAGTAATCATTGCATTACCATACCATAGACACTGTCACTGTCTGATTGGTCCGGCGCCTGATCCGGACCATTAGGAGTGGTTTTACTTCCGCATGCACATACTCCTCCTAAGAGACAGTCTGAACCAGCCTCCCTTCTCCTTCTTCGTCAGATATATCATGTAGATAATTAATAAATGAATCACAAACAGTCAAAATTCTAGTGAATTACACGACAAAGGACAAAAGTGTGACACAAATGAGTTAAAGAAGGTCCTGACGATAATCCAAACAGCACTCACAATAGGGTAGCAAACTGAGCATCGACGGACCCCTAGCAAGCTAGAGGTGGGATCAGGTGCCCGGGAGGAGTAATCATCCCCTGTTGGCTAGCCGCGCCCGCCGTCGATGTTCATGCACGAAAATGAAAACAACATATAAATTACATGCACTGCACTGTCTGAGGTATGTCTATAAAGTAAGTGCTATTGCGAACATGTCAGGGAAAATATTAAAAACACTTGCTGTCAAACCCCTCGCGTGTACAGGTCATAGTACTCCGATGCTTGAAAATGGTTTCCGGATGATATAAGAGGGTGTTTTGCAATTGCACATATGGTCATGAAACTTGCCAGGAATGATTCCCATGAATCAAGGATGACCCCTATTGATTTTAGGGTCAAAAGTACAAAGTTCGTAGTACTCCGATGTTTGAAAACGGTTTCCGGATGATACAAGAGGGTGTATTGCACCTATGATCACGAAGCATACCAGAATCATGCGTGAATCAAGGATGACCCCTATTGATTTTAGGTCAAAAGGTCAAGGTCATAGGACTGATTGAAAATGGTTTCTGGACTATATTAGTTACTGTATTGCACCTATGATCATGAAATTTTCCAGAAATGTTTCTCATGAATCAGTGATGACTCCTATTGATTTATGGGTTCAAAGGTCAAGGTCATAGAACTCTGATGATTGAAAAAGGTTTCCTGACCATATTAGAGTCTGTATAGCACCTATAATCATGAAACTTGCCAGAAAGCTTTCCATGAATCAAGGATGACCCCTAATGATTTCGAGGTCAAAAGGTCATAGGTCAAGCTCATATCATTGATGATTGAAAATGGTTTCCGGATAATATTTGAGCCTCTATGGCACCTATGATCATGAAATGTTCCGGAAATGTTTCCCATGAATCAAGAATGACCCCTAGGCATCCAATGGTCAAAGGTCAATGTCATAGGACTCTGATAATTGAATATTGTTTCGGGACCATATTTGAGCATGTATTGCTCCTATAATCATGAAACTTGTCAGAAATGTTTTCCATGAATCAAGGATGACCCCAAGTAATTTTGGGATCAAAGGTCAAATTCATGGGACTGAGGTAATTGAAAATGGTTTCTGAATTGTATGTGAATGTGTATCAACCTCAAACGAGCCTTTGATGTTTCCCATCTGTCGAGACCATTCAAGTTTTGCAACTCGGCACTTTGCATCTTTGATGCATTTTAAGCTTATTCAACTTTATAGAGGCTAATAAGGGTACATTTTCACAGATTATTTAGAAGGTAGTTAACAAACTTGACAGATTGATGACAAGAAAGCTTCGTGAGATAAAGCTCGCCTTTTACGACATGAGTTTAGTGATAAATATTGTGTTTGTAAACATTGTAATGCACATGAGTAAAAGATGCTATGTTTATATACCTGTGACAAGTGAACGTTTTGTATATTTCTTTACCCAATAAGACCAAAATGATAGAATTAGATAATATACTCCATTTACTAGAAGATATAGGGTACATCTTTAAAGAATTGGGGGAAATTAGAGGAAACTTCTAAAAAGTTCCCATTACATTTTGTGACTACGCACAGTCTAATCGATTTTTTTTATCGCTCATTAATTTCTTTGTTGCATTTATCAAACTTTCCATGATAAGAACATATACAAACAAAATGGTATATCCTCAATGAAACAGCTTAGTCGAACTTTTGAAATAGCCCACTGGCAGTCTGGCACCCTCGCATTCTGAAGCCGCGTTACACAATCAAAGTTTTCTTGGTCAAAGTCCGTCAAAGAAAACTTGGTCAAAGTTTTCTTGGACAAAGTTGTCTGTTTACACTATCAAAGCTCTTTGAGGGACTTGCACATGAAAACGTGGTAAATATGCACCAAAACATAGATGGTTCATGTAAATATTGTGAATATTCCTTATGAAAACTTTATAGTTTATGTTAGTGGTTGTTACGTATACATGTAATGGGACTTATTACATAATATGGATCAATTAAACACGAGTTCAAGGATAAACAAAAAAACATAGATACAATTCACTGCATAGCGTCTTTTGTCTTTGTTGCTATATTCATTACTTTTAACATTTAAAATTTCTTCTACTTCTTTCATCAATAATTTAAATACTTCTGATGTAATTTTTAATCTCTTCTCTGATTGGTCGATTCCCGTCAGAGTTTCATGAAAAATAGGATGGAGTTGTATTACGTCAAAGTCCATCCAACTTCTTTGGCAGACTTTAATCAAAGTTTTCTTGGATCGTCTACACTATCAAAGTTAGCGTCAATTAATGACTTTGACCAAGTTTTCTTGTGCAAAAAAACTTAGATAGTGTAAACGGGGCTTAAGTATCCAAACGTTTCTTTGATGCAATGGATCCAAGGATCCAGAAATGTCAGTAAGGATTTTGAAGGCATAGAGTTCAATGTATCACACACTAATTGGTCTAAAAGTAAAAATTATTCAAGAAAAAGTATCATTGTAGATATTACATCAATGTGCAATATTTAAATTATTAATTGCTCTACCAAAGCGTTGTCATGACGACATGTCCTACTTTTGTGAAGTGGATAAAGTGCGAGGACATCGGAATGCCTGTCACTGATCACATCTTTTTCATTAGTCACGAAAACGTCTATGTTGCATTTTTTAATCTAATGGTTTCAATTCGGAAATGTGTCCCATTGACAGCATCTACAAATCTAATAGATCGATTTCATGAAATCGACTAATGATCATAGACTCATGTGAGTTATATGGCTCAGTGAACCTCCTTGGAATAACTTTCATTTCGTCATATCCAACTGATAGACTTGGATATGACAGTAGTGCATAGACAAAAGTTGAAATTATATTTCTGGTCTAATAACACACGTAAGTTGAAAAAAAAAAATGCATCAACAAGAGAATTTTAGAATATTCCATATTCTCAACTTTGCCTATGCATCACTGTCATACCCAAATATATTTGTGTATGACTTGTCGTACTTAACTTAACTTTCATATATTTTTTTCTCCTTTTCCAGCCCACAATGCAAAGTTAGGTCTTGTAGAAACCCGACTTGCAATCATTCCAGGTGGAGGTAATGTTTTTCATATATTGTACATGTACATTTTAGCGTTAATAATGTATGTATGTGTAGTACGGAAGATCGCAAGATTATACGAATGTTTTAGCGCACTCTTTGATTGTTCTCCATTGTTTTTACGTCATCAATTTACTTGGGCAGAAAAGTTTTTACAATGGTTTAGGTAGGTAGGATGACTAAATGCACTTCAGAACGGACATGCTGCACGTGCTGTACATAGTTGCGATCTTGCGTATTATTAAAGCAAATATTACATGCTATGAATAGATAACAAAAATGTGTCATCGATAGCCTGTTCATTCTCAATGCTTCCGACATTACTGCATTGCCCTGTCAAATCAAATTTAAGTTTAAGGGGTATGGACAAAAGTTTATCGGCCATATTCGATGTGACATGAAGAATACTTGAAAATCTGCCGTTTTTCAAAATTAAGACTCCAATTTTAACCATTTTAATACTACTGTTTGGCGCGGCTCACGTCGGAAACTGGATAAAGGCGATTTTGACTGTCTTATCGTGCAAAACTTTAAATGAAAGTAATACTATTCAATAGACCTCGCTTAGTCGTGAATTATGGTATACGTTATATGAGATATAGTCAGTACACACAATCAAATTTTTAGGAGGACCATTTCCCATGCTATTTTTTCCCATGACGTCGTGACGCCTTCCATAGACTCAATGTAAAACTCGGCGATTTCACACTGAAATTTAACATTGAAAACGCCCCATCTAAAATTTATTTTGTCTGTATAATTTGATTGCATATACCATCGACCATGTAACGTATACCAAAATTTACGACTATCACGATCTATTCAATGGTATAGATTTTATTTTAATTTTTGCATGACAAAGTTATCAAAATCGCGTTTATCCATTTTCCGAAGTGAGCCGCGTTTAAGTAGACAGTATAAGTTTCTGTACGTCAACATCTTTTTCTGAGCAAAAACTGCATTAATATTTTTCGTGACAAAAATTTGAACTTAGTGTACCGAACTGTGCAGCTACAGTTCTGCAGAATTCATGATTAATACTAAGACCTACCTTAAACGTTACTTTAAAACGGGGGGGGGGGGGGGGGGGGAAGAGACAGAAAGTTAATTCTTTTTGCAATCTACTTGATATGTGGTCTAGTTGTGCACCTGACATTTTGTTTCAGCCTCTGATACCCAGGGTCTTAGGAAATGGGTTTGGTCATTTTCTCAAATATAAGTCTATGTAATCTTGTGCTCGCAACTCCTCTAAATGATGAAGACTTTAATTTTTTTTTTGCAATATGATGGGTATATGGTCTAGTTGTGTATCTGATATTTTGTTTGAGCACGTGGCCCCAAGGGTCTTAGAAAAATGGTGTGGTCATTTTGTGCTATATAATTCCATATGATTTTGTGCTTGCAACTTCTCTGACACTATAAACGACGGGGACTTATTTCTTTTTGCAATATGATGGGTCTGCTGTCTTATTGTGCACCTGATATTTTATTTGAGCCCCTTTCCTCCCAGGGTATTTGAAAATCGGTATGGTAATCTTATCCTATATAAGTCTATATTATATTTTGCTTGCAACTTCTCTGACACTATAAATGACGGAGACTTTATTCTTTTTGCAATATGATGGGTTTGCTGTCTTATTGTGCACCCGATATGTTGTTGAGACCCTGACCCCCAGGGTCTTAGAAAATGGGTGTGGTCATTTTCTCCTATATATAAGTCCATGTAATCTTGTGCTTGGAACTCTTATGACACTATTAATGATAGAGACTTAATTGTAATTTGATTGGTCTGTGGTCAAGTTGTGCACCTGGTATTTTGTTTGTGCCCCTGACGCCCAGGGTCTCGGAAAATGGATGTGGTCATTTTCTCCGCTATAACAGCTCCTCTGACACTACAAGTGATTGATACATTAATTCCTTTTGTAATATGATGGACCTGTGGTCTAGTTGTGCACCTGATATTTTGTTTGAGCTCCTGACCCCCAGGGTCTAGGAAAATGGGTGTGGTAATTTGTTTCCTGTATAATTGTGCTTTCAACTCTTCTTAAGCTATTAGTGATGGAGAGTTCATTCTTTATGCAATTTGATGGCTATGTAGTCTTGTTCTGTCATTGATAGTTCATTTGAGCTAGAAGACCCTGGTCCCTAGGATCTTTGAAAATGGATATGACATTCTTTTTTAAAATACATTCTTTTTTGAAAATACTATATCCCGGATATCATGAATTATATAAGTGATATTCTAGTTGCAGTCTAATGGAAATGCTGTATTGTTGTGCTACTTATACTTTGTTAGAACGCCTGCTCCCTATGGTCTTTGCTTTAAAAGAATGAAATTGATATTTATGTGTATGTATCTTATTGACTTGTCAAAGAGTGAATAAAACAAAACAACCAGGAGAGCTACAGTCTCGTCAGAAACTTCTGGTTATTCGATAGGACTTTCATATTTCACATATGCATTCCTTGTGACAAAACCTTTGAATGGATACCAAAATTTTTGACCTTGGAGTTTGATCTACATTTGAAAAACTTAAGCATTGGCCATAACTTCTGAATGGTAAGTGATAGGGCTTTCATATTTCACATGTGTAATCCTTGTGATAAGACGTTTCAATTGATACCAAAATTTTTGATCCTTGACTTTGAATTTGGCCTATTTTTGAAAAAAAACTTTAATATTGGCCATAACTTTTGAAGTGTAAGTGATAGGGCTTTCATATTCATATGTGTATTCCCTGTGACACGTCCTTTCAAATGATACCAAAATTATTACCTCTTGACCTTGGGAGTTTGACCTATTTTGAAAAATTAGACTTTTACTTTTATATGGTAAGTGATAGGGTTTTCATATTTCACATATGAATTCCATGTGGCAAGACTTTTCCGTGGATACCAAATTTGACTTTGAAACCTTGACCTCAAAATGTGAAACTACTTTTCCAACGAGATTTATAAGATTATGAAATATTGAAGGACAAATCTTAGTAGATATATTAAGGTAAGTTATAGTCATATTCATGAATTCTTCTAAGGTGCAGCTGTGCAGTTCGATGCATGAATTTCGTAGTTATCTAATATCTAATGTTAAAATATAAGTGTAATTTTCCATAGAAAAGGTGGGAAAATGTAGCTATTGAAGAACAGAATAATTGGGGTTAAAATAGTTAAAGTTGGAGCTATGACTCTGTGTAAGGAAAGATATTCAATAAATTAATACAATACGAAAAATCCAATATGGTGAATAACAGTTTGTCCATACCCCTCAAGATAATTAATGCTAAATCTTCCTTGAAATATATGTAGTCACATAAAATTAATGCCTTAAGAGATCCTGTGACGTACCGAAACAGATATGTATAGACAAAATATTGATACTAGGTCTGATAATATGTTCTTTAATATTTAGAGAAAAATCCTGCAAAATGTGCTATTGTACATTATGATTTATAATATATTATCTTTTATTGATTCTGAAAAAAAATACAAAAAATGCCTTGGCATTTCATTCAATCTGGCAGATTTAAATTTGATAACTAACTATACGTGAAATATAGTGATTTTTAGCTCGCCGGGACGAATGTCCGGAGAGCTATTGTCATACCCCCGGCGTCGGCGTCTGCGTGCGCGTGCACAAAAACTTTAACCTTGCTTATAACTTTTAAACCAATACAGATTGGGCTTTCATATTTCACATGTGCATTCCTTGTGACAAGACCTTTCCATGGATACCAAAATTTTTGACCTTGTGACCTTGACCTTGGAGATTGACCTTCTTTTGAAAAACTTTAACCTTGGCCATATTTTTGGAATGGTAAGTGATAGGGCTTTGATATTTCACATGTGTATTCCTTGTGACAAGACCTTTCCATGGATACCAAAATTTTTGACCTTGTGACCTTGACCTTGGAGATTGACCTACTTTTGAAAAACTTTAACCTTGGCCATATTTTTGGAATGGTAAGTGATAGGGCTTTGATATTTCACATGTGTATTCCTTGTGACAAGACCTTTCCATGGATACCAAAATTTTTGACCTTGTGACCTCGACCTTGGAGATTGACCTACTTTTGAAAAACTTTAACCTTGGTCATATTTTTGGAATGGTAAGTGATAGGGCTTTGATATTTCACATGTGTATTCCTTGTGACAAGACCTTTCCATGGTTACCAAAATTTTTGACCTTGTGACCTCGACCTTGGAGATTGACCTACTTTTGAAAAACTTTAACCTTGGTCATATTTTTGGAATGGTAAGTGATAGGGCTTTGATATTTCACATGTGTATTCCTTGTGACAAGACGTTTCCATGGATACCAAAATTTTTGACCTTGTGACCTTGACCTTGGAGGTGATTGACCTACTTTTGAAAAACTTTAACCTTGGCCATATTTTTGGAATGGTAAGTGATAGGGCTTTGATATTTCACATGTGTATTCCTTGTGACAAGACCTTTCCATGGATACCAAAATTTTTGACCTTGTGACCTTGACCTTGGAGATGATTGACCTACTTTTGAAAAACTTTAACCTTGGCCATATTTTTTGAATGGTTAGTGATAGGGCTTTGATATTTCACATGTGCATTCCTTGTGATAAGACCTTTTTTATTGTTGTTGTTGCAATTTACATATGGTTGCCACCGGCGAGCTATGTTGTCATTCTGACAAGTCTGGTTCTCTGCTTTCAATGTAAAAGAATAAAATAAGGCATGTAACTCGCATGTATGATAGTTCCATATTTCACTGCATGACCCTTTGCATTTTTAAAATTGAATTTGGTCATAATTGAAACTTTGCATATGTCATAGAATTTAATACACATCAAGAAAGTAAGATCAGATGCGTGTAACTTGTGATTTTCAGGGGGTACTCAGAGGTTAGCAAGGGCTATTGGACCGGCAAAAGCCAAAGAACTTATATTTGCAGCAAGAGTATTTGATGGCTCAGAGGCAGAGAAAATGGGCGTGGTCAACCATTCTGTGCCACAGAATGAAGAGGGTGATGCTGCTTTTCAAAAGTCGTTAGAACTTGCTAGAGAAATCCTACCGCAGGTCTGTTGATAGAATGTACGGAAATATAGCTTTTTTTAAAAGATGTACATGTATGTCCAGTCATTAAAATACGAGCTTATAAACTTTATCCAAATATAGATTTCCTCAAGAATTTCTAGTTTTATGTCTTGTATTAGTCACGAATAGTAATTATACCCCCCCCCCCGCAAACGACGTTTAGGGGGGAATATAAGAATCACCCTGTCCGTCCGTCCCTCTGTCTGTCCGTCCGGTTAAGAAGTTTTGAAAGTAGATTTCTTTTATACTATTAATGGTAGGCCTTTCATATTTCATACACACATTAACCATAAAGAGTACTACATTTTGGTACCATTACTTTTGACCCTGTGACCTTGACCTTCACTCTATACAACATTTCATGTTAAGAAGTTTTGAAAGCAGATTTCTTTTATACTATTAATGGTAAGCCTTTCATATTTCATACACACATTCACCATAAAAAGTACTACATTTTGGGTACCTTGTACTTTTGACCCTGTGACCTTGACCTTCATCCTATACAACATTCTATGTTAAAAAGTTTTGAAAGCAGATTTCTTTTATATTATTAATGGTAGGACATTCATATTTCACAGACACATTCACCATCAAGAGTACTACATTGTGGTACCATGACTTTTGACCCTGTGACCTTGACCTTCACCCTATTCGACATTTTATGTTAAAGGAGACCGGAATTATGGCCTTTTTTCGAATTTTTCCAAAGAAAATGAAAATTAACTAATCAAAGTATGATTAAGCGTCTTTTCTTCACAGCGTTTAACGCTGAATTTTTCCATAATTTTCGAAAAATTTGCAATGAGCGCGAGTGATATGCCCCTAGTGAAATCAAAAGATTTCATTGGACCTATATGTGACGTGTATGAATTGTTCGATAATTAGTTTATGAATGAGTTGCCTAATAAAATTTCGATTAACACAAGGTAGACTTGCTTGGATAAGCGAAGTGTGTAGTATACAATTACTCATGCATTCAACTGTCATGATTATATACTACGAACAGTCAATCGGACATTTTTAGAAAATAACACACTTTAACCATCATATTTAGATAATCCTTATATTGCAAACGCAAATTCCTGCTTCATATGTATCGACTTATTTTTTTACTACAGAAAAGTCTACAAGTAATCTATAAGGAGTAATTAATCAACTGCATGCTTGTTTGTTTACATTTTTGCCTTCGGTTAATATGACATCGATCACGGATAGTTGCGAAGGATCACCGAGGTCGATGTGAAATATCTGAGCCCTTTCCAATCTTTTTATGCTGAATCTGATCGATATCTTTAAGAGAAAAAAAGTTTTTTATTCAAAATATTGCATGTGTTTGAATAAATGAAAAATGTCTGAATTCTTCTTGCTTTTGCAATTCAATTGATTAACCTATATTTATCTATTATTGAAGGGACCAGTTGCCCTAAGGATGGCTAAATTTGCAATAAACAGAGGAGTTGAGGTAACATATTTTTAAAAGTAGTTCATGATTTAACTTTATTAGTATAAGCTGGACTGTACTTTTATGCAAAAGAGCTATTGCAATACCCCCGGCGTCGGCGTTATTAATGTTTAATTATACTTTGTTTAATATTACCAGATTGGGATGTAGCCCCTGGGGTTGGGATTTTTAAATTATTTCAAATAAAAAGGCAAATATAAATTTCTTGAAATTTCTAAAACGTGGGTACTGTAGCATCATGTCCCACCCATCCTGCTACGTCTTTCGGTAATTTTTTTAACATAATAAGTTTAGAATGAGGATCACTGACGAGGGTTAAATACCCGAAACGTGCATGTCTGGTCCATGCTGAAAATGTATCTACTCTTAAATGATGCTATTGAATTTGAAGACGTTTAACATTGGGATGATAAGATAAATGTTAAGATATTTTGCCTTGAATGGGAAATATTAAGCAAAGTATAAGTGCTACATGTTACAAACTTACATGGTGTATGTATCTTTGATCAAACTTTCATAAAATGTCCGTGACCTACTTTTTCTGCTTGAGTGATTTTGCCTTTAAAATCCAATGTTGAGCATAGTATAAGTGCTACTTGTTCCGATGTACATGTATCTTTGATCAATCTTTCATAAAATGACCGTGACCTACTTTTTCCATTTGAGTGATTCTGCCTTTAAAAGCCAATACTAGCTACATGTTCCAAAGTTACATGTTGGATGTATCTTTAATCAAACTGTCTGTCCATGTGAATGATTTGAATTTGAAGACCTTTAACATTTGCGTTGAAAACCCAATATTTAGCTGAATATAAATGCTACATGTTCCAAACTTTCAAAATGGGTGTATCTTTAAAAAAACTTTCATAGAATAAACTTGCCTACTTTTTCCGCTTGAGCAATTTTGTCTTTAGAAGCCAATATTGAGCAAAGAATAGGTGCTACATGAGTATACAATTGTGTATAATTATATAAATGGGGGGGGGGGGGGGGGGGAGAGCTTAAGAATTTGGCTGTCATTCAAGAAATTATGCTATGCAGTCGAGCATTAAGTGACTCTGGCTGCTATTCTATTTATATTTTACTGCCTTCCTCAATAGTACCTAATGTAGTTAAAATAAATTTCCAAAAATTAATCATTATTAAAGTTAGAACAAGTGTTTACTGAAGGAATATGTGTAAAAATAAATTTCTGTTATTTGTTATTATTTAGTGAAAATATGAACGATTTTGATAGTAATAATGATATTAACCTTTCTACAGTAATTAAGGTGGTATTCTCACCATACCCCCTACATTCAATTTTCTTCATAATTGCAATATTAATTACCTACGGTGTCATGCATCTCTTGCTAAAGTTTGAAAGAAATCGAACCAATAGTTCTGCGTGGGTCGCAATTCAAAATCTCTTAATTTTGTCCACCTTTCAATGCAGAAAATGGAGACTTTGTCAAGAAATTTGTTCGCAGATATTCAATGAGCCTGTAAATTCATTGATTATTAGCTTTGCATTTCAAAGATAATACATGCATAATTCTTTTTTCGTAAATTTTGATGTTTTAATATCACCATAATTATTTCAGAAGCGATTTTTACAGAAAAAAAGGATAAACATGTACCTGTCTGAGGTTCCGCAAATTGTCACATTTACCTAGCTCATGAAAAAACGAATCATTTAATTTCAATAAAAAAACTAATTGAAAAGAGAATAAATACATATCTTAAATCAGTGTAAATTACAGGGAAATCGAACCTATTTTTACCGAGTTAGCGCCATTTGAGTTACCCGTACCCCTTCTTTTTTTACGTCGTGATACGTTACGTAGAGTTTAAGCATAGCGTTGTATGTGTCAGCAAATTTATAATCAACATGCTTACGCGAAATTGTAAAATGAATTTCAATAAATAACAGTTATCATTATTTCAGAATTTAGACATAGTTTGTGCATTTGACTCATTTGGTATTCCGATTAAACACGGGAAGCAACCAAACAAAAAGTAAAATTTAAAAAAAGATAAGAAGGAAAATTTAAGTTAAAAAAAGAAAGAAAAATAGGATAGGACTGTCCAATGCATTGGTAAAGTTGTAGTCGAGTTGTTCAGAACAGAACCCCCCACCCAATCCTTGGCCTCTCATGTTGAAATTCGTACTTTTTTTCTCGGATTTTTTTTTGGTATAAAAAGTAATCGTCCCAGATTGACGAGCCGGACCTCTTAACCCCATTCTACGATACATTTTTTTCTTCTAGATGAACTTCTTCTGTCCAAACTCATTAAATGGTGTTTTGATCGAGAGGGAAAAACCTATATTTGTACTTCTTAATCGAAGGGTTTCTTTTCCGCCACAGATTACAAATCATACAAATCATACAAATCATGGACATGTGGTGACCTCTGTATTGCCTTGTCCTTCCTTTTGGACAATATTTATGTAAGTTTTGGTGAGAAACTCTACAAGCAGGTGGTAGGGATTCCAATGGGTACTAATTGTGCGCCTCTTGTTGCATTTTTTTATGAAAAGGAATTTATCCAAAATCTTCAAAAGCAAAGAAAAAATGACGATGTGAATTGTTTCGTTGGTACTTCTAGGTACATTGTACCTGGATGATATTCTTACTATCGACAATCCTGTTTTTGAAAAGTATAAAAATGTTATTTATCCACAGGAATTGATTCTAAACAAGGCAAACGTTTCAAACACAGAAACACCATTTTTGGACCTAAATATCAAAATTGTTAATGGAGAGATCCATACAAGTGTGTATGACAAAAGAGATGATTTTGGATTTAACATAGTAAATTTCCCCTGGCTTGACGGTGATGTTCCTATATTACCATCCTATGGTATCTATATTTCACAGCTCATCCGGTATGCTAAGGCATGTACTGATGTTTTGGATTTTCATAGTAGAAATTTACAAATTACCAAGAAACTTTTAGGACAAGGTTTTCGCTTTCACAAACTAGTAAAGACTTTCTGGAAATTTTACAAAAATTATCGTCAACTTCTTTTGAAATTCGGACCAATACAGGAAACAGAGTTTATTACTTTGGGATTTTCACAACCTGCATTTTATGGTGACATTATTAACAAGATATGAAGGATCAAAGAGAGACAACATCACTATCGAAAATGCGTCAGAATCATCAAACGCCTTTGGTACCGTGGATATGATCCTAATGTCACCAGACAGACACTAGGCTTGGTACTTGACCAATCTATAGTCTTGTACAAGCGCATTCTTAAAACTTGCATTCTGACTGACTGTGACGACGGGACTCCATGACGGGCCCTGTCCAAACCTCTTTAGAGAAGACAGGGCCCCGACCACCTGTCCTCTCTGAATGTCAGTCGGACTCCTCGGTAATAACATACATGAGCTCGCGGCGGCAGAACACGGATCGTATTACGTACGCCCTCTTTTTATATCTATTTACATATTCATCTGTGTTGCTTGGGCCCCTTCGTTTTGCGGTCTTGTTTGTGTGTGGTCATCTGACAGTGAGGAGGTTGTTTTACACCACAATTGTACGTTCTTCGAGACCTCTGGGTAATCGGAAAAGTGGGAGGGTTGTGCGCACGTAATCCAGGATAACCACACCTTCTGCTATTTCCGTGACAGATGGCCGTCCTAAGTCGTCACCGGTTGCCCATTGGTCTCGTTGGTTTATGTGTAAACCTTTGTGTTTGATGTTTCTGTGTTGTGCGTTGATGCTCCTTGTCCCTTATACGTCTCTTTATGTGCTTGTCTGCTTTGTGTTTTTGCATTGAATGTTTTGGGGTTTTGCTGTAGATGCTGCAACCTGGTGTTGTTGGAGATCCCCTCCTTTATTTCTTATCAAACGAAGGTATCTGATACAGCTAAATGTACTCTATATTTACAGTATTTACAGTAATCACAAATAAAGGTCATAATTATCTGATAACATCAGATTTCTTTAGACATTTACGGAATGTTTCATTCCGTAGGTCAAGGGATTCGTGTAGATACTGAAATTATCAAAAGAATAAAGACATATATAAATGTCGGAAACTTATCAAATGTTAAACGTCTTCAAATTCAATCTATAAGAAATACTCAATTTCCGGAAATATACTGAAAAAATTAAATGCATAATTATGAAAATAGATGATATATAGAGTAACCATAAAAAATCCCGTTTACCTCCGTGCACCGCGCGGGAAATTCCCCTATTATGACGTCATGATGAAGTCATGCAGATGCTTGTCGTGAAAACAAACGATGGTAACGTTACGCCAGACAACAAACGTTCGCGAGATCAATTTTGAGTTACGTCCCTTACCCTGAGACTACCATCTTAAGAGAATCTAAATTTTTCTCAGTCAATGGAAAAGATTTACTGAAAAAAGCTGCGATATATTATAGTAATTTTGATACACCTTTCTATCATCTTTTCTTCAACATGAGAAACTGCTGTTGAAAATGATTAGACAAATGTGCTAAAATATGTATAGATGTACACCAAATAGAAATTTTCAAAATTTATTGCTGCATAATTTTATTTTTTTTTTGGGGGGGGGGGGGGGTGTATGTAACCTTGCCTTATTTCATATGCACTGATTAGATTTACAATGACTGATTGGATTAGAATGATAGTACATTAAAAGAGACGTGACCATTGCAATCTCTTAACTCTGAAAAAGTAGGAAAATCAAATACTCAAAGCTTCGCAATTGATATTACAAATTGCCCTTTTTTTAAACCATCAAAAAATTCTTGGAAATGATGTGCAGATGAAATTGACACTGCCATAGCAATTAAATGACGTCATAATGGTTTTATGTCAGACGCCATCTCATATATGATATAACTGTTTAATCTACAATGGATCCAGGAATTATGTTCCATAATGCGCATTAGCTCATTATGAGAAACATAATTCCTGGATCCATTGTAGCTTATCACGGTATAATCACTTTCCAAAAGACAGTTATATATATTTACATTCAAGTTTTTCATGCTTAAATAACGTTTAAATACGTTTAAACTCCGTTGCTAAGGCTCTGTTACTACGTACTGTCGTATTTCAATTCAATAACCTGCAATAGACTCAGAAATGGTCATTAAATTTAGCAATTTAGAGTGGCGTTTAAACAGAATATTTTACTGGCTATCTTCTAAGTACATATATACATAGCAATTTGTAAGAAATAATTCTAATTACATACACATAATTCCAGGTGGACATCAACAGTGGGATGTACTTTGAGGAAGCTGGCTATGCACAGGTAAATGATTTTGAATTTTCACCTTTTTTTTAAATACATGTACACCTGTCTTTAGACGAGAAATATTTTTGTATGGCGATGTCCATCAGTTAGGGGCTCTATTTGTTTGCCTTGTAAATAATACTTAATAATGCTGAAGTTATTTCTGACACAGCCATGTATTTTAGTGTCGCCTCTAGTTTTAATTTTTAGCTCTACTGGTCTATGACTAGTCGAGCTTATGCGATCGCCCTGTGTCCGGCGTCCGTCCGTCTGTCCGTTAAACACTTCTTGCGGTTTCAGTCCTCTGAAACTGTTGGTGATGGAAAGTTAATTCTTATTGCAATATGTTTGGTCTATGGTCTAGTTGTGCACCTTACTTAAAGGTTGATGATCTAGCTGTGCACCTGATATTTCATCTGAGCCCTGGGGTCTCAGGAATTAGGTGTGGTCATTTTCTTCTGTATAAGTCTATGCAATCTTGTGGTCATTATTTCTCAGAAAGTATAAATGATAGAAAGTTAATTCTTTTTGCAATATTTAAGGTCTATGATGTAGTTGAGCACCTGATATTTCATCTGAGCCCCTGACCCCTGGGGTTTTAGGAAACAGGTGTGGTCATTTTCTCCTATATAACTCAATGTAATCTTGTGGTCACCATTTCTCAGAAAGTATAAATGATAGAAAGTTAAATCTTTTTGCAATATTAAAGGTTGATGATCTAGTTGAGCATCTGATATTTCATCAGAGCCCCTGACCCCTGGGTCTTAGGAAACAGGTGTGGTCATTATCTCCTATACAACTCTTTGTATTATTGTGGTCACCATTTCTCAGAAAGTATAAATGATAGAAAGTTAATTCTTTTTGCAATATTACAGGTCTATGTTCTTGTTGTGCACCTGATATTTCATCTGAGCCCCTGACCCCTGGGGTCTCAGGAAATAGGTGTGGTCATTATCTCCTATAGATCTCAATGTAATCTGGTGGTCACCATTTCTCAGAAATTATAAATAATAAAAAGTTAATTCTTTTTGCTATATTATGTCTATGATTGAGTTGAGCACAAGATATTTTGCTTGATCCCCTGACCCCCAGGGTCTTAGAAAATGGATGTAGTCATTTCCTCTTATATAACCCTATGTAATCTTGTGGTCACCACTTCTCAGAAAGTATAAATGATAAGTTAATTCTTTTTGCAATGTTCAAGGTCTATTAGCTAGTTGTGCACCTGATGTTTTGTTTGAACTTCTTACCCCAGGTTCTTAGACATTGGATGTGGTCACTTTCTTCTTTATATATAACTCAATGTAATCTTATGGTCACAATTTCTCAGAAAGTATAAATAATTGATTTCAAATTATTTCTTTTTGATATATTATAGATCTATGATCAAGCTGTACACAAGATATTTTGTTTGGGCCCCTGACCCCAGGGTTTAAGAAAGTGGGTGTGGTCATTTTCTCCTATATAATTCTATGTGATTTTTATGGGCACCATTTTTCAGAAAGTTTAAATGATAAAAAGTTAATTCATTTTGCAATATAAAAGGTTTATGATCTAGTTGTGCACCAGATATTTCATATGAGTCCCCGACCCCCAGGGTCTTAGGAAATGGACCCACACATACACATTTAATATACTTTTTCTTGGGTCTTAGAAAATAGTTGTGTCATTTAGTTATGTATTTTACTAATCAACCAGCCAGGAGAGCTTCAGTCTCGTCAGAGACTTCTAGTTGAAATTTAATTTGTGCTTTTATTTTGCAAACAATGCACGCTCCATATAACCTCTAGGGTCGATTCAGCACCATAGTTTTTTTAATAAAATCTATGATCAAAATAGCATTTGAGGGATGGTGCTAGGATGTTAACCTACTTTAATTTCGATAAAATTTTTATGAAATGACAAGTTTCCAAAATAGCAAATAATATATGATGTCAAATTGATAAAAGCCAAAACAAGCTTCTTTCAGGCAACAGAGTTGGAGACAAGTAATTATTATACTTTAAAGATCAAATCATGGGGAACTATTCTGCAAAAGACCAAACGGTTTAAAATATGAAACAAGGGGAATAACCCTATATTGACTCTAATATTTTAATTAATATTATAATTAATATTAGGGATTAGAGTTCATTATTTATTATAGCATTCACTTTTTTATATTATGCTAGGTATATGCTGAAAGACATATCCTGCAGCATTAGCGTTGCTTAGTTTAATATTACAATAATAATTTATATCAATTCTGTACACATTGAAACTTCTCCTTTGGTATTTTCTTTTGCAGTTTTCAAATACCATGATACCTTTCAGAGAGTACAAACATTAATTTTTCAGATATGTAGAATATTTCACAGAATTGTTTAATAGGACACCGGGATCTGTCATGACCTCATTCCAATGTTATAAATCAAAGGTCAAGGTCAAAATAGACATTTTCAGTTTTTCTTACCAAAATCTTACGGTTGCCATAACTTTCCACTGTCAGTGCCTGTATGAATTCTATCAACATTAAATTTTAACCTGATTGTTGACCACAAGTAGTGTGTCATGGCCTTGAACCAAGGTCATAGATCAAATACTTCACTGAATATAATTTTTGAACTGATAATATTTTTCAAGTAATTAGAAATTTTGAAATACCATTTTTTCTGTTGCAGTATTTAATTGGAGTAAATGCTGTGTGACATGAAAGTAATGAAACAATACGGAAAATCATAGCAAATACTTATAGAATAACTGTCTTTTGGAATGTGATTAAACTATGATAACCTACAATGGATCCAGGAATTATGTTTTATAATGCGCATTAGCTTATTATAAGAAACATTATTCCTGGATCCATTATCGGTTATCACGGGATAATCACATTCCAAAAGACAGTTATTATATATGTTACAGGGAATAAGTGTAATCAGGGATTTCATGTAATTCCTGAAAGGTTCAGTGATTACGTGTAATTCCTGGTCATTTTAGGAATTACATGAAATCCCCAAAATTTTAGGGATTACATGTAATCCCTAAAATATTTTAGCATTTTTACACTTATTTCCTGACGGCCGAAAATCATATAAAAATGATGAAATTGCGATATGATAGATGTTTTTCATGTTCATAATATAAAATCCTATTACTGAAAGAGAAAAAATGGTTCCGTATATAATCAGAGCTGCTTTTAAGGCTGATTATGCTAATTTAAGATTGATGGGAACATGATATGTTAGAAAAACTCTTGAGCGGACAATTCGGTTGAACAGATCGATTTTGGTCCACTGATATGACTGAAATACATGTACTCGGTAAAATTGTATGCATTGAATCTTGATTGGACTATGTAACTCAATACAGCCATTGTACCAAAGTGCCATGGTGATCGCTTCATCCCAAAATCTTTTCTTTGCATCTATTCTATTTCAATGAAACTTGTTGCAATCAAAATATCTTAGTATTTAGATGTACACGAAGGAAGGGGATATCCAATTGTTTTACCAGAAAATAGGAATAATTTACATAGATTTGTTTTATGGACCTTGATACTCAGTCTGGTGTTTTATGCTTGCTGTCGGACGGGGATATCTGTTGCCTCGCCAAAAAAGTAATTTTGCATATATCTTAAACTTATTTAGACATCACATAATAAATAAATGAAAATTAGAACATTTTTATCATTTCTTTTTTGTCCATTTTCAAGATACGTTAATGAGGGTTAAATACGAATGTTTCCGATTGAAACTTTCGATATATGTTTTAGAGTACTTTGACCATCAATTTCGTTCGATAAATTCTTTTTCGTTGTGCTCATGGGTTTGTTTTATGTCCATTTTGCATAGATAATGATAATGATAAACAAGATAAATGAACTTCGAAATTTCGGGAATTTACCTTTGCTAGTTTGAATATTTTCACTTATTTGGCATAATTGTTTCTGGGTACTTGACAGAGAGGAAATTCAGCATCAACTGAGCCAAAAATAATTGATTTTTAAAATGAAAATAAGGAGAAATTAAGGTTAGGAAATAAGTGTAAAAATGCATGAAAAATTCAGGGATTACATGAAATACCTGGCCTATTTCAGGAATTACATGTAATGACTAATCGAAACAGGGAAATCCCTAAATTTCAGGAATTACATGAAATCCCTGATTACACTTATTCCCTGTAACATATATATTTACATTCAAGTTTTTCATGCTTAAATGACGTTTAAATACGTTTAAAACTAACTAAAGGCTCTGTTACTACGTACTACCATAGTTCAAATCACGCCACTGCGATAAACTCCTATAATCACAGTGTAAATTCTATACAAATGAAAAGGCATATGTAAATAAACATTCGCTTACTTTTTGACTGTTCTCCTTTTTCTTGATGTCATCAATTTACTTGGGCAGAAAAGTTGCCGAAGTTTGGTAGGTGACTCAACAAAATCAGAATGGACAGGCTGCATGTAATCGCGATCTTGCATATTGATAGGAGTATATTGTACCGCTGGCTGCACGATATAGTTAACTTTATTTTGAACTTTGGGTAAAAAACAAATGGTTTTAATCACTTTTCTCATTTACGTTCAGGTAATTCCTACAAGGGATAGAAGAGAAGCTATGGAGGCATGGCTAGAAAAAAGACCACCTAAATATTATGGAAAATAACTCGAAAAACACAATGGAAATCAACTGAAATAACAGAAATAAAGAATCATTATAAAAAAAAAACATTATATGGAAAGCAGACTTAAATAATGCATCAAAGTACAATATTGTACTATAAAAAATATTTGATCAAACACTAAATATATGTATGAAAAATTAAAAAAAAAACATGAAAGATGTAAATGAAAATACCATGGAAAATGTAAATAGAATACACATAAATTATCCAAAATTTCTATGAAATACATGTAATTCGTAGGTACATGTATTTGATGTACCCTTTTGATATTAATTTTTGATTGTACAATTTATTCTTTTCTATTTGGTACATACGTTAGATTATTACAAGGTGTCATCTGAAAATCATCATACTTAAAAAGAAAACTAGAAAAAAAAAAAGATTAATTTTATAATAGAAATTTTCGAGTCTGAACAAAAGAAAACTCTAATATTTTCGCGGAATGCAGATCTCGAAGCATTGCTTTAAAAGATGTGTGAAATGTATCTCTATATGCATCTTCTCAAACTGAAAGCTTTAAAATTGTTTAAACTGCATATATAACATTACGTATAATAAACATTTTAGAATTAACAAATGCTTGCAATAATATCTTGGTACCTTTTAAACTCTCAGCTTTTTGCAAGAAATTCAAATGCATGTAAATGTAATTCAAAGGCAGATTCTTAACTTTTTTCGTTGACAAATTCATTGCTTATCTGGAGCATATTAATTGTTATAGAAATGATATCTATATCTATAATTTCTTAAATGATTTTCATCAATCTGTGCAGAAAATATACTCATCAAAAGAAGTAACGCATAGTATTTGTTTGCTTCATCCTGAGTACACATATAAAATAACCACATTTATCATGTTAGTAGACAAAATGAAACCAAATGTACACAATGGTATTCTCATACCCTATGTTTCCAAAGGAAACTCTTCAGTGTTTTTAATTGTTACTTCAAATGGCTAAAAAAACAACAGTATGCCCTCGATGTTCTTTTTGAGGCCAAATAGTGCATGTATGTTTCAGAGATACGTTTGCGTATGTTTCCGTATAATTTGAAAATCTTTTGATTCGATGGACAATTGGATGCAGCATACTAAACAACAACAATCTCAAAACAATCTCAAAATGACGATATCACGACGCACGATGATGTTTTATTCTATGGCGTCATCCAAAATTCGCCGCATTCCATGAATTTGCGAGTCAGTTTCGTCGAGAGAAATTTAATTCATAAGGAGGAAAAGCCTCTAAATTTGACTTTTTGATCCTTGAACTTTAAACATTACTCACAAGTGGGAGTCATTCGATCACGCCGCAGTGTCCAAACACGTGACATCGGATGTTGTAAGCATACATTACATTAAAGCGGAAGTCACCCAAAGAAGTTAAAGTCTAAAATTTTTCATGGGCATCAATGAACTTTGACTTGGGTAAAAATCAAATTCCTCATAAACATAGTAAATGCATAAAAACATGAAAAAGTCGAAAATTCATAATATCATGTTTCTAACTAAAAGAGTTTTTTTAAGAATCTAAAAATCTTACCTTAGCCATAAACTGTATGTCCTATCTCTATACCATTATTAAAACAAACAAATAAGGTCACATAATCGATAGCATGTGCATATTGAATAATAATAATACATTATAATAGTGTTCTATGCGTTTCTTTCTTTTTTTCTTTTTTTTTGAAGAGTATACATTATACTCCAGATAAATCTATTATAGATATTATTCAGATTATACTTTTCCACCTTAGGCCATTGTAAGTAAATATTTTGTTTCACGTCCCCTGAGGGGGGGGGGAGTACCTTTTTGGAAAATTGTTCAGTAAAAACACCACGAAAAAAAAATCAAAAATTAACTTTAAATCAAACCAAATCCTTGTACTTTACCTTTAAGTCCAGAATTTTTAAACCGATCTCAATAATCGTGTATCAATATACGGTATCTTGCTTGTGGGAACAATTTTTAGCACTATCAAGCTCAATTGGAAATGTATAATTCCAATTTCTTTCTTCTTTTCAATCCATTAGTGGAGAAAATTTCGAATTTGGATGCAGGAGAGTGTGTGAGTGTTTTCTCACCTGATGGGAGGGTACCTTTCAGAAAATCAGTGGGACGTAAAACAAAATATTTTAACCATGGCCTGAGTGCATTGTCATAGCATGATATCGTAGACTTTCAGCCATATTATGAATGTCCCTGAAAACATAACTCTTCTTTTGTAGTATGCTATTTTTACTTAATCAGATTGTTTGCTTGGCTTGCTTAATCTCTTTCACACTAAATTGCTTTATTTACAAGGTGGTGAAGACAAAGGATAGAATAGAGGGTCTAACAGCATTTAAGGAGAAGAGACCCCCCAAATATACAGGAAACTGAAGTGACAGAACTCACATGTCACTTCAACAGAATTAGTACAAAGTATATGCACCTTGCACAAACAGAATCAACGGATGGTATGTGTATCAATTACATAAAACTGAGCATACTTGATTTTTGTGTGAATGGTATGGAATGATTTTTGGATATAGCAATGGATTCTTGAAATCTATTCAAAATGATATGGATTATATGTACATGATTATATGTATTTGATCATGATTTTCTTCAATTCAAAACGACAAAATCAGACAATTATTTTTTCAAGAAAATAATATTTGACTTTTTTTAATGATGTGTGATTGAGATTACTTTTGTAAACAACTTATCCAAATTTAAATGATCCAAGATGTGACTAGAATATGGCAAAATTACATGTAAATTCTTCAAACTTTGGTGATCAAATTTTATAACTGGCGACCAGATGCGTTATGGCAGCAAAATATGTATGATGTATGTCTTAAATAAAACCATCTTGTCTGTGATAGCTTAATAAACAATAATTAATATTATACTGACATTCTTATATTATATCCTCACAACGATAGTTTATTACGAAGTTTTGAAGTGACTTCGTGTATGGTATTCAAAGTTTCTAAGGAAGTGGGTTCCTTATAAGCATTTGAGTCCAATTGTACCATTGAGTCAAATTTGGAACACTACCTAGTATATGTATTTTCAATATGATCTGTTATAAAATTTCAGTGCACCTTATATGCGCATTTCAACAAGTTATGTCTCATTAGTGATGCTCTGTTTATCAAAATTTTGGTCAAACTTGGAATCTTGATTTATGTCTCAAAATGCTCGCAAGCGAGCTGAAGCTAGTTTTTACTGAATCTTCATATAAGAAAAGAAATACAAAATGAGATGAAAATAAGAAAAGTAACACCAAAATGAGATGAAAATAAGGAGAGTAACACCAAAATGAGATGAAAATAAGAAGAGTAACACCAAAATGAGATGAAAATAAGAAAAGTAATACATGTGGAGAAATGATGCCACTTATCTCAGTCACGTGACGAAGTTCGGCGAAACTCCCATTAAAATCAGTTGGTAGCTTTTCTCCGTAAAATATTCATTTTATTTAATTTCTGTTATTCATATTATTTTCAATTTGTTATGTAACGCTGATTCATGACCTATTTTCAATTCTATAAGATAACATAATGATTTGATACTAGAAAATAGAGGAAATTTCGTAGAAAGAAGGAATTTTTAAAATATGTGGGAACCGCCAAAATCAGTTATCCGAAAAAACGACGATACCTGACTTCAACTACTTGTTATAAACTTTCAGTCGCGATGCCCGGAACACGAATTATTAAACTAGAAACCTAATAAAACGGACATTGAAGTTGCCAAAACTCGCAAAATCATGCTGTCTTCCTATGAAATTACTGTATAGCCTATGGACAGAATCTTACTAATTTTCATCTCAAGTGGGAACCGCGAATTTAACACGGAAAATAAAGTTTTTTACATCAACTTCTTCAGAAAATAGCCGAGTATCATATCCAATGCCCGGAAGCCGTTTAACAGTCTTAGTTACAGTGATGCCCATATACGACAATAGTAATTTCAAATCTTGCTGCGAGCCATGACGTGACGTCAGAGTGGCATTATTTCTCCGTATGACCAAAATGAGATGAAAATTAGAAAAGTAACACCAAAATGAGATGAAAATGTAACTTATTAAAATGACGAACTAAACTAAAGATGACTAGAAAAAGGGGTTCAGACTTAAAAAAATTACAATATCACTGAAATGAAGAATTTAAAATGTCAGCACATAATACAAACACAAATCAAGATCAATTTGTCTGATCCCCAAAACTAAACTCTAAACATGTAAATCATATACAAGGAAACACATAAAAGTGCAAAGATGAGGCAAAAAGATGGCACATCAAAAATTTTGGCCATGCGAGAAAAACAAAAAAGTTTGGCCTTAGTAACTAGTATTGTGTTTCATGTACATGTACATCGGCAGCCTGTGAGTAAGATCATCCAGACCCCCCCCCCCCCCCCGAGATTTTTCAAATGAGGTGAAATTACATGTTTTAACGACAATAATGATGTATTTACCAATTCTATTTCCTAATATTCGCTACGCTTGCCTGATAATGATTGTCTGAACGATGTTCTTATTGTTACAACGTAATGTTAACATAGCTATAAAAAAACCTTCCCCTCCCCCTTAAACTTCCAAATAGGAACAATTTTGCCTTATTCTTATGCAGAAGCATTTACTATAAAGTAAAGTATTTTAAACAAAAACGTCTTCTGAAGAGTAAAGAATTCCCAAAGCCCCTTGGACCTTAGTGCAAGAAAAGGGAAAATCTGATCAAGTGATTTTAGAATATATGCCTTCAATAGTAGCTATCTTTTTTTCCGAGTCTTGTTGGGTAAAAACATTATGAAAAGGAAATATTCTATAGCACAGTAATGTAACTCTTTATAACAACAGATTTTGTCCAAAGAAAAAAATCGGTTCGCTTCGCTCGCCAATGTTAAGAATAGAAACTTATCAATGATGGACCTCAAATTATCTGACAAAATTACTTATACTAAGGCAGTAAAGTCGGGAAAGGGAGGTAAGGGGTCATAGGGGCATAATGGCACCTTTACGTTACTACATATCAACTTTAGTCTACTAATACGTATTTTAAAAGCAATGAAAGTGTCTCGAACATTTTGAACAAACATAACAGTGAACTGTCTTTATTGGACATCTCTATTTCTAATTTGGATCTCCCTATCATATATTGCATACCAAAACTGCACAAGTCTCCTTAAAAGTGTGGCAGAAACGGGTATCGTACCTGGATAACTCAGTGGTAAGAGCGTCTGCCCTAATAGCAAAAGGGCACGGGTTCATTACCAGGTCCGGTCACATCTTTTCCTCTCCTGTTACGTAAGTTTCGATACATTTTTATGCACCGTAATCGAAGATTCGGGGGCATATAGTTTTTGGTCTGTCCGTCCGTCTGTCTGTTTGTCCGCAAAAACTTTGACCTTGGCCATACCTTTTGAATGGTAAGTGATACGGTTTTCATATTTCACATGTGTATTCCTTGTGACAAGACCTTTCCATGGATACCAAAATTTGTGACCTTGACTTTGGAGTTTGACCTACTTCTGATAAACTTTAACCTTGGTCATAACTTTTGAAAGGTAAATGATAGGGCTTTTATATTTCACATGTGTATTTCTTGTGACAAGACCTTTCCATGAACAACAAACTTTTTTACCTTATGACCTTGACCTTGGAATCTGACCTACTTTTGAAAATCTAAACTTTAGCCATGACTTTTGAATGCTAAGAGATAGGGCTTTCATATTTCACATATGACTTTCTTGTGGCAAGACCTTTCCATGGATACCAAATTTGACCTTGTGACCTTGACCTCAAAATGTGAACTTCTTTTCAGCTGTTTTACCGACAAATATGCCAACGGGGGCATTCATGTTTCACAAACACATGGTTTTTTTTTTTTTTCATTAATTCTAGCAACTGCTCCACAACAATTTTGTCTAGAAATCTTACGTCAGCACTTACAGCGATAAAGGTATTGTGAAACTTTTCTAGACAGGAATGATGTTAATTTCTTTTGGTCTATTAAAATTCAGGGAATGTGATTGACAATGAAAAGCCCATACGATTTCTTCATACGACTTCTCTAAAATGTGCACCACGCTTCTTCACAAAATTAATAATCAATTGTCTAAACACATTAAATGGTGTTTTGATCGAGACGGTATTTAACTTACATTTGTACATCTGAATATTATATAGGGCTTCTTTTCCTCTATACAATGTAGTATACAAATCATACAAATCATGGGCATGTAGTGACCTGTGTAATGCCTTGTCCTTTCTTTTGGACAAAATTTATGTTAGATTTGGTGAGGATCTCTACAAGCAAACAGTGCGCCTCTTGTTGCAGATTTATTTTTATACACCTATTAAAAAGAATTTATCCAAAATCGTCTTGCCAAAAGCTTAGAAATTTGCTGATTTGAAATGTTTCAGTACTACTTCTAGTTACCTTGATGATATTCTGAGTATGGACAATCCTGTTTTTGAAATGAATTAGAAAGAAATTTATCTACAAGAATTGACACTGAACAAGACAAACGTTACAAACACGTATAGGACCTAAATATCAAATTTGTTAACGGAGAGATTCAAACAAGTGGGTATGACAAAAGAGATGATTTTCGATTCAACACAGTAAATTTTCCCTGGCTTGACGGTGATGTTCCTAGACTTTCGTCATACGGCATTTACATAACACAGCTTGTCATCCGGTTCGCTAGACCATGTACCAATGTTTTGAATTTTCATAGTAGAAATTTGCAAATGACCAGGTTTTCGCTTCCATAAACTAGTTAAGACTTTATGGAAATTTCATTAAAACTTTGATGTATTTGACAAGCTGCCTTTTACGATGGCATAATAAACAAAATTAGAAGGAACAAAGGTAGACATCATAACTATCGAACCATCATAACCATCGAAAATGCATCAGAATTATCAAACGCCTTTTACACCGTAGATATGATCCTACTGTCTCTAAAAGGACACTCAGCATGGTACTTAGACAATCTACAGTCTCACCCTACTTGATTGTGACGAAAGGACTACATACCGGGCCCTTTTTGCATTATTTTGGTGTTTGATATGATCGTATTTGGTGTCCCTTTTCCCTTTTTGCCGTGTACATGTATGTCTTCATGACCATAGTTTGGAACCCCCCCCCCCGGACAATGGTGTAGCTAAGATGTTTTCGATGTGGACGCCTAAAACAGATGCGGACAAAGAACCTCAAATACCGGGGGGGGGGGTACATTTTTTTACATTTGTTATGGAGATAACTTTCTAACTTTTGAGGACAGAGTATGGAAGAAATGAAGCCACAAATAGGTTTCCTCTGGAGCGTATTAATTTCAGGTGCATTTAGAAGAGATTAAACCACAGGGATTTATTGCGCTAATACCGGTTGCTGTATTTACTATATATATATATATGTGTGTTAAAGGGATCTAACTCGAAGTTAAACGAAAAATCGACAAGTCATCGTTAAGTCTTCAGAAATAGGCTAATCAATGTCAAAACCTATTTTCTGTGGTATATTTCGATAGATTAATTCATACTGAATCTAGATCTACATACGAAATTTGAAATCAGTTCCTCCCTTACAAGCCGAGATATGCCCAATACCGCTCTCTTATGATCGCCGCATTTCTAGGTCGGACAAAAAGGTGTCCGGTGATAATTAAGCAGTATAGACAAAATTTGGTTACTGCTTGATCGTTTAAGCCCGAACACTTCAAAGACACACAACTACATGATTATCTACTCTTCACATGCTTTTTACCATCTCAAACATCGTTGGTATATGAAAATCCCTCATATAGCTACCTCTTTGCATGCACGTATATGTCTTTCATAACTCTGCACATGTTGAATTTAATCTCACTTAAATCTGACGCTTTTTCTTATTTCAAAGTCGTTAAAAAAGACTTTATTTGAAATTGTACTAAGCATATATGGGACTATTTCATTCAATGTGATGTATTTGAGATGTTCGCATCATTGAAAGGTCAAGCGGTGCCTCAAGTTGATCACTGATGCCTGATTATCATCGGACACCTTTTTGTCCGACCTAGAAATGCGGCGATTATAAGAGAGCGGTATTGGGCATATCTCGGCTTGTAAGGGAGGTACTGATTTCGAATTTCGTATGAAGATTCAGTATGAATTAATCTATCGAAATATGCCACAGAAAATAGGTTTTGCCATTGATTAGCCTATTTCTGAAGACTTAAAGATGACTTGTCGATTTTTCGTTAAACGCCGAGTTAGATCCCTTTAACACATATATATAGCAACCGGTATTAGCGTAATAAATCCCTGTGAATTAAACGCGTGATACAGTGTCAACTAAGATGAAATCGGAACATTTTCATATATATAGATATTTTTAAAATGCTGTACATAGCATATTTTCCCATCAGTTTAACGGTTTATGTACGTTCCGATGATCGTGTTCATGTACAGACATTGGTTGTGACAGTACTCATACATCTTTCCCAATCGCCTTTTCATTTTTCGTTAGCAATCGTTTTAAGTAAATTCAATCTACACCAGACATCTGAGAATTCTAATCTGGGTGGTTTCTGAAGTGTCTTTGGGCTTTTTAATGCCGGAATGTCACTTCATTGTTTAAAAATGCGTATAAAAGAGTATAACATGGCTTCTCTGTAAAAACCTATTAAGAAAAAAAAACTTGACATGTTTGGCCACGACATGTTTCAGATTTTGGATATTTTTGTGTAAAAGGTCTATATGATGTCCTCAGAACGAAATGACCTTGCATCCATTTTTTTTCTCTGAAGTTCTGTTGCCATGGTAACCAAGGTTTTGTAAAAAAAAAAAACCTTTAAACAAAGCATTTTTACGCATCCCGTTACCATGGGAACAAATGTTAAATGTATATGACATTGTAATATTCTGATCAGATTATTTATATCCTCTTAAGTTAATATAATTTATCATGATTATATTTTTGATTCACCTAGGCCGGGGCTTAATCAAAAAGTTATCATGATTACATTTTTAGCTCACCTCGACGAAGTTGAGTGAGCTTATGCTATAACCCCACGCGTCCGCGTCCGCGTCCGCGTCCTCGTCCGCGTCCGCGTCCGTGTCCGCGTCCGTGTCCGCGTCCGCGTCCGGTTAAGAAGTTTGGGGTAGCTCAGTATCTGACAAAGTACTTATGCTACAGTAACCAAACTGGCACAAGTGATTCATCTTTGGATGCTGAGGTGAACCCATGCATCGGATGCAGCATCTGACCTACATTTTCCGCTTGAGTGACTTGGTTAAGAAGTTTGGGGTAGCTCAGTATCTGACAAAGTACTGATGCTACAGTAACCAAACTTGCACAAGTGATTCATCTTTGGATGCTGAGGTGAACCCATGCATCGACTGCAGCATCTGACCTACATTTTCCGCTTGAGTGACTTGGGTAAGAAGTTTGGGGTAGCTCAGTATCTGACAAAGTACTGATGCTACAGTAACCAAATCGGCACAAGTGATTCATCTTTGGATGCTGAGGTGAACCCATGCATCGTATGCAGCATCTGACCTACATTTTCCGCTTGAGTGACTTGGTTAAGAAGTTTGGGGTAGCTCAGTATCTGACAAAGTACTGATGCTACAGTAACCAAACTTGCACAAGTGATTCATCTTTGGATGCTGAGGTGAACCCATGCATCGGATGCAGCATCTGACCTACGTTTTCCGCTTGAGTGACTTGGTTAAGATGTTTGGGGTAGCTCAGTATCTGACAAAGTACCGATGCTACAGTAACCAAACTTGCACAAGTGATTCATCTTTGGATGCTGAGGTGAACCCATGCATCGGATGCAGCATCTGACCTACATTTTCCGCTTGAGTGATTTGGATAAGAAGTTTGGGGTAGCTCAGTATCTAACAAAGTACTAATGCTACAGTAACCAAATTTGCACAAGTGATTCATCTTTGGATGCCGAGATGGACCCATGCATCGGATGCAGCATCTGACCTACTTTTTCCACTTGAGTGATTTCGCTTTTAAAAGCCAATATTGAGCAAAGTATAAGTGCTACATGTACCAAACTTGCATATTGGATGTATCTTTGATCAATCTTTCATAAAATGACCTTGACCTACTTTTTCCGCTTGAGTGATTTTGCCTTTAAAAGCCAATATTGAGCAAAGTATAAGTGCTAGATGTTCCAAACTTGCATATTAGATGTATCTTTGATCAAACTTTCATAAACAGACCTTGACCTACTTTTTCCGCTTGAGTGATTTTGCCTTTAAAAGCCAATATTGAGCAAAGTATAAGTGATACATGTACCAAACTTGCATATTGGATGTATCTTTGATCAAACTTTCATAAAATGACCTTGACCTACTTTTTCCGCTTGAGTGATTTTGCTCTATAAAGCCAATATTGAGCAAAGTATAACTGCTACATGTACCAAACTTGCATATTGGATGTATCTTTGATCAAGCTTTCATAAAATGACCTTGACCTACTTTTTCCGCTTGAGTGTTTTTGCCTTTAAAAGCCAATATTGAGCAAAGTATAAGTGATACATGTACCAAACTTGCATATTGGATGTATCTTTGATCAATCTTTCATAAAATGACCTTGACCTACTTTTTCCGCTTGAGTGATTTTGCTCTATAAAGCCAATATTGAGCAAAGTATAACTGCTACATGTACCAAACTTGCATATTGGATGTATCTTTGATCAAACTTTCATAAAATGACCTTGACCTACTTTTTCTGCTTGAGTGGTTTTGCCTTTAAAAGCCAATATACATGTACTAAGAAATATGTTTGAATTGAATTTTGCTGTCACGAGGTGAGCTTTGTAATCTGTGATTACCTATGTTTGGTTAAGCCCCTAGGTGAATCAAAAATGTAATCATGATAAATTTATTCAATGCTCCTTCTTACTGTATGTGATGTAAAGTTGCTTTAATTTCCAAAAAAAAATTGCTTACTTAGAATTTGCCATTTTCGGCCAATTTAGGCCTGATTTTTACCTATGTTTCACTTACTTTTGACATGAGTGGTAATGTAGTTGCACAACATTTGAATTACAGTTGCCTATTTCCTGAATAGCACTATCCTAGGACTTCATGGGAATCGAAGGAAATTTATGTAGAAATAACTTTTCTGTTTATATGCTTTTGAAATAGGTTCCTGTGGCAACATTTGGTACGAAGATGTAAATACCTGTCATATGTAAAAAGCTAATTTCTAAAGATCTATGGCAGCTATCGTTACAAAACTTGATATGTAGATGTATTAAAGACAATTTGATGCTATCATGACCTTGAGAAAATGTCACTTCATTTGCTCAATGTTCAAGGTCATTGAGAAATATTTGCCATTTTCAGGCCAAATTTTGTGATTTTTCAATAAAAGGAGACATGATTAACAGTAATGGCATGGAACTTTGGTAAAACAATCAATTAGAGGTGAAAGTATTTGTTGAGATGAGTATCAAAATTATGAAAGTCCAATGAAGACCCCCCCCCCCCCCAAAAAAATGTCACATGTTTTACGAGAAAATCTCAAATTCATGCTCTTAATGAAACTAGGTCATACATAGAAGTCAATACAATTTTTAAAACAAAACTTTGATGAATTCTACCTCTTTTGGTATGTTGTTCAACTGTAATTATTAAAATCAAAATATCTAATGAAAAAGTTTGAGAGAGCAATTCATAATAATTGGAAATCCTGCTTTTGTGTAAGTTTGAGTCTAAATTACAAATGACCTTGAACTTTCGACAAATGACTTTGAAATGATTTGATGTTCAAGTGATAATGATAATTTCAATTTGTATACAGGTATGCTATTTCATAATCATAAGACTCAAAAATGAGGAAAAACAATGTTTTTAGATATGCGTTATACGGAAATATTGATTCCAAGTTGCTATACGGTTTTTGATTAGTATACATGACAGAATGGTGAGTTTCACCATAAATTTTATTTCTTGATTTTTTTTCCAGCAATGGACATTAATTTTGATAAGGTGACATCAAATACCCATAGCATGTGCCAAATTATGGTTTTCAAGCTTCAAAATAGTCAAAAAAGCCCAAAAATGACCCTAACAATAGACATTGATTTTCACATACTTTGACTAAATATCAACAACTACCTTAATGCCCCCTCCCCAAAACTAGTTTTTCTTTTTAGAGTTGAACTTACAAAGAAAAGTTTTTGTATTCATAATGTGAGTTTTGACCATGGTTTCCATGGCAACATGTTTTACTTCTCATATAGATGGGGTTTCATGGTAACCGTGGCTCTAATATAACATTATGGTTTGTTTACATAAGTATGATAATTACAGAAAGTTTCATCAAAATCCATGACATGCCGTGGCCAGCTGTTTTAGGTTTTTATTGAGAATTTGTAATAACTAACATGTTATTTGACCCCTTTATCAACTTTTTTTCGCGAACTTGTGTGCGTTACGCCCCAGTCTGAGGTATAAGCCTTTGCAAATGAAATGCTAGATGATCAACGCCTGTAATTTTTATGAATTGAGAGAGAGAGAGAGAGAGAGAGAGAGAGAGAGAGAGAGAGAGAGAGAGAGAGAGAGAGAGAGAGAGAGAGAGAGAGAAGGGGGGGGGGGCTGTACAATATAGTACATTCAGATTCAAAGAAAGACAACTCTCATCAGATTGATGGTGATGCTAGGCTGCTGTGCAAATCGCAGGTTATAAATACACAAAGTAATGAGTCTGATTCACACCGATTAATAGATTAATTTTCCAGCTGTATCTAAAAGGGAATGAGGCGAATACTGAGATGTAATTATGTGTCGATTTACTCGAATTTTATATCTTATGATGAAGAAATGAGACGAGTATAATGGAATCGGACAGCGGGATTCCGCATTTCTTCTGACTGCCAGATCGTCGAAGATGCACAAGAATGTTCAACTTTGCATTCTTTTCATTTGAACGAAATACTGGTTGATATTTACAAAGAAACTGAACCATTTGACTGATGTCTTTACATTGAATGAAAGGTAGGTAATTTTCTAATGCTTTTTCTTATTTTAACATGTTTAAAGAATACATTTCTGGGCGGAAGGGCCCTAAAGGGGGGGGGGGGACTCCTGATTTTGTGTTGTTATGTATGATAGTATCAATCAGTGGCGGATTCAGGGGGTGCAGAGGGGGCATGGACACCCCCTTTGACACTGAACCAAAATTTTCCCAAAAACCCCCAATATTTTGGCCCATTTTCAGTAAAAATTGCCAAAATTCGCCCCTTGACCCCCAGGCGCTGGATCCGCCACTGTCAATGTAGATCAACATGATTAATGCCAATATGCATGAATGATGAAAATCCATGAATCTAAGCCCAAAATTTGATGCTGTCCACTCGGCCTCTTCAGAAATCTCAGAAAATTGAAGTCAAGTTTGCACATTTTGTCTACTTTTGTCTATGTTGTCGGCAAATTTTCTGATTAAAATTAACATAGGGGGATAGATCTCAAACTCTCATAACTAATGGTGTAAGTTACATGACAAATACTATGCTCACAGTGACAGATTGATTATAATTTTAGATGGGGAGTATGTAATTTAAGCGTGATGTTGGCCAATATTTAACACTGAGTCTATGGAGGACGTCAAGAACTTCACACTAAAATTAGCATGGAAAACTCCACATCTCAAACTATGATCTTTGACTCTGAGCATAGTATTGGTCACACGGACATGTAACTTGCACCTTTATTAATATGGAGTTCAAGATCTATCCCCTTATATTTACATTACTAGTAGATTCCCCATGTTGAACGCCCATTAGGCAACTAGAATTATATTCCAATAACTTGGGTTGCTTTCGTGACATCACGTGCAAGTTTAGCATGTAGGGAGAATTTACCAAAGCGAAGATACATTTGACGGTGTTACAGGCAAAATGTGCGATGTTCATGCAAATAGAAATGACCGATGATTAGGATAAATGTAAATATAAGTAATGACTGTCTTACTTTTGGTGTTCATGGGTGTATAATTCTGGTTGGTCACGTGCAAATTCCGTGAATCGCATTTCTTAAATATACAATGTACATGTAAATTTTAATCGTAAATTATTCCGACAAATGAGACAAAACTTTAATTTTCCGATTTCTATAGTTTCCAAATATTACATTCAAACAATTCAATAGACTGTAGTCCATTTTCCAGAAAATATTTATGACTGTTTTAAACCTTGATTGTATATGCATAGCTAGACACCAGACATCACATCATTTGACAAAATTTTAAATTTTGATGTCATATTTGATCTCGCAGTACACTGACTTCATGCGTTGTCATGTTTTCTATTTTTGTGTCACAACATGTTATATTATGTCTGATGACAGTGGTGTCTGTCCGCCCAATGAATCTGTTCTGGAGAATCCGCTATACTTTATTGCACTATAGCGCATTACGTGTAGAGGACTCTGAGGTGTTGAGGTAGTTCCAGAAAATATATTCTTCTCGTGGTTGGCAGTTGGTACGTTAAATGAACTTGCTGCATGTTGCATACCTGTAACAAACACAAATTACGACACCTATTCAAAGAATGTCTCTCTGACAAATATGTATGTATGACATTAAACACCCAGGGATGACCTGAACAAATTGCTGAAAGGTAAAAGCTATGATAAATCATTTCTAATGACGGGCAAACATCCAGTGACAAACAGTGTCTTTCTGACAAATGTTGTCTGTATTACATTTAGTATGATTTACAAACATCAAGAGGAGTCTTATGCTGTCTTTCTTACAAATGTTGTCTACCTGACATTCAAACTGCCTAATGCAAACATCCAGAGGTAATCTATCTTCTGACAAATGTTGTCTTACTGACATTAACATTACAAGCTAACATCCAGTGGTGAGCTATGCTGTCTTACTGACAAATGTTGTCTGTATGACATACACAAACAACCAGTGGTAAAAGGGCTATTGTTTCTTCATGAACAATGTTGTCTGTATGACATACACAAAACCAGCCAGTGGTGAGCTATGCTGTTCTTACTGACAATGTTTGTCTGTTATGACATACCACAAACAACCAGTGGTGAGCTATGTTGTCTTACTGACAAATGTTGTCTGTATGACATACACAAACATCCAGTGGTGAGCTATGCTGTCTTACTGACAAATGTTGTCTGTATGACATACACAAACAACCAGTGGTGAGCTATGTTGTCTAACTGACAAATGTTGTCTGTATGACATACACAAACAACCAGTGGTGAGCTATGTTGTCTTACTGACAAATGTCTGTATGACATAGACAAACATCCAGTGGTGAGCTATGTTGTCTTACTGACAAATGTTGTCTGTATGACATACACAAACAGACAGTGGTGAGCTATGTTGTCTTACCGACAAATGTTGTCTGTATGACATACACAAATATCCAGTGGTGAGCTATGTAGTCTTACTGACAAATGTTGTCTGTATGACATATACAAATATCCAGTGGTGAGCTATGTAGTCTTACTGACAAATGTTGTCTGTATGACATGCACAAACATACAGTGGTGAGCTATGTTGTCTTACTGACAAATGTTGTCTGTATGACATACACAAACATCCAGTGGTGAGCTATGTTGTCTTACTGACAAATGTTGTCTGTATGACATACACAAACATCCAGTGGTGAGCTATGTTGTCTCACTGACAAATGTTGTCTGTATGACATAAACAAGCAAACATCCAGAGGCAAGCTACAGGTATAAAAACTATTTTGTTTTTCTGTCAAATCTTGTTTGTATGACATGAACAAACAAACATCCAATGTTAAACGTCTTTAAATTCAATAGCATCATTTAAAACCTGATGATTTTACAGCATGGACCAGACATGCATGATGAGTTATGTTGTCTTTGTGACATAAATTGTCTGACTGTGTTATGTTTACAAACAAACAAGATCCAGTGGCAAGCTATGTTTTTTTTTTCGCAAATGTTGTCTGTATTACATTTACAAACAATGCCCAGTTGCAAGCTTTGTTATCTTACTGACAAATGTTGTATCAACTTGTATGTATGACATTAACAAGTAAACATCCAGTGGGGAGCTATGTTGTCTTTCTGACAAATGTTGTCTGTATCACATTTATCTAAAAATTCCCGGTGGCAACTGGCAAACTATGTTGTTTTTCCGACAAATGTTGCCTGTTTGTCATAACCAAGCTAACTAGTGATGAACCAATTGTCGCCGACAATCGATTGTCGATCGCTAAAACTCTTTCGATTCCGATTATCGATTTCAATTTCTTACAATCGATTGTTGCTAACAGGAAGGTGTTTTGCGTTGAGGAATTTATTTTCCTGTTTTCACATGTCACATAAACCGCTACTTGTTGTCTTACCTGTAAACAGGCAAACACTTTGAAATTGAATGCTTTATATTCAGCAACGTCTTTTTGAATTTTATGCCGCAAAATAAAATTTTCTGTCTTTCATGTTCTTTTTTATGGAATATTGTTTTTCCGTTTTAAATCGATAATCGATCGTTTTACACTTTCCGATTATTTTCCGATTATCGATTCCTAAAGGCATTCCGATGTACAAAACTAAAGCTAACATATAGTTCCGAGGGTTTATGTCTTTCTTAGAAATGTTTGTTAGTATGTCAGATGTTAACAAGCAAACGCCCACTGGCAAGCTATGTTGTCTCTCTGACAACTGTTGTTCCCTTTGGTCAACAGTAAGCAAGACTTAGAGCACTTGAAATCACATGAGCTCGATGTCATGGGTCCACAATCGCATCCTCCTTCTCTGGTCTTTAAAGTGAAAGTACTGTTTATAAGGGGCGTATATAATTCAGGGTTGTTGGCCTCGAGCTCCTGTGCTTAAAACCTGTTTCTTAAAAAAAATAAGAATAAAGTAATTCTATGGCCTCTTTTTAAATCCACTTATATATTACACAGGGTGTATGTATCAACGTGAATACACCCCTCTTTCCTTTTTGCCCTGTTTAGACTTTATGGATACTTACTTCAAGATGGAGAGTTTGTATAGGGAAGAAGGGGAGGGGGCTTCATAATCATGCCACCACCCTGCGATAATATTACAACGTATTTTCTCAAATGAAACAAATTTGGAGGGTGTTCAATTTATTTCCAAATTATCAATACAGAGCTGTCGAATTCCTCAGAGCTCACACGTCTTGGATAAAAAGGAGGCTGTGAATTTCTTGAACATGATGAATGGCATGAGCCAAAAGACGCGACTATGTACATGATGTATGTTGTAGCTATATTTTGTATGTGTCAGAAATTTCAACACGTTACATCTGAGCACTTATCAAAAAGATGAGATGAGATGGAAAGTAAACATGCTTCTTAGCATGAGCGAGTTCAAGGCCAGGCCAATAAGATGTAAATGCAGTGTTTGTGTTCAAATTCGATCTATCTGGATTCTTGGATATATATTCGAGAAATTGCAGCTTACACACCTGAGGCTTGCAAAGGGAAACGCAGTCCAGCTTTCGAGTAGTCTTTTTAGACTTGCTCAAGTCCTTATATCAAATTAAATCACGTGAAGAGATTTTCAATAAAAAAAATTAAATTTGAAAATTTTATAAATGCTCTTTTAAATATAATATAAGAGCAATTATCACGAAACAGAGAAGGTAGTGAAGGGATTTCACTGAATAAAAAGTATTCAATTGTATTTACTTAAAAAATCATTTGGTATAAGGACTTGAGCAAGTCTATGTACAATATAGTCTTCTGAAAAACAACTACATTTGTAGCAAGGCCGACCTTGGGGTCCAAAAGATGATGGGGGACATAGGCACAACCTTAACAACAGAAAAAAGTTTGTTAACACCATTTGATCCTTAGTAAGAATTCTGTAAAACATCCTTGCTTGGCCTAAGTTGGGAGGGGGTTTATTTAGGAATCATCATGTCCTTCTGTATATCCATTAAAATATATCCGGACCATAACTTCTTCCCCTCTGCATGGATTTCAAATTCTTCCAAATGGTGTATTTGAAACTCTAACGAGGTCCATTAAAATACCACAGACGTGCTTTGTTATACAAAACAGCCATTTGTCAATGGAATTTAGGGTTTCATCGTTCAGAGTCAGGTTTTTCGACCCTTCAACCACCAACCAGAGCACCTATGGGTCTAGGTCCCTGCATCCCTCGCCGTTAGATCAATCCGAAATATCCGACCAAATGACATCTCCAAAACCTTTCGGTGGTTAATATCTGGATATTATTCAAATGCTTTGTATTTGGATAAGATATTTTGGACCTGTACCTGCCCCTATGAAGGAGGATAGACTAGTTTAAATCCAGAAGCTCAAGTTTTTGTGTCAAAAGGTCATAAAATTTGCTTTGCGAAATGAAAAGATTTGTTTGTGAAGAGGTAGACGGATTTAAAGTCAACTTCCTTACAGCTAAACATGTATTTGCTTCGCCTGATACATTTTAACAGAGCGCCTGATTTTATGATAAATTGACTCTTTCAACGTTATCCTACTTCATCGGGTGTTTCGTGAACATTAGAACTATTAACTATCATCTTTTCAAACAACAGACCATTTGTTTCCATTTAGTGACGAAACCCGGGGATTAACCTTTCCTTTCCTATATGCATTGCTAGCATACAGTACGGTAGTAAAAACGAAGAAAAGACTTCCGAGACCAAGTGCCTTACATGGTGGGGGGATAGTACATTTTACGAAGTAACGAACGAATTTATGAAAAAGATACATACTAGCGAATGCTCCTGTCGCGATTAAAAAAGATAGACAAAACTGATGTTCATTGAATGAATAATGAACGTATAAAATGTACATTGTGCATACATTCACCTTAAGTTATTTGTAACAACCCCCGCCTTAATGCACACAATTTCTCATCAACGCAATAAAAGATCTCAAAACCCATAACATATGTAAAAGATTATGCATTTTCTATCATTGTTCAAAATTTCAGTCCATTTGGACAAAACTCTGATTTTTAATTAATTTTTTTAATTTTTCATTGCAAAATAGCTATTTTCAGCCTGGAAATTACCTTGACCTTTGATGATTGAACTTAAGTGATCCTTTGTCCCAAAGCATCTATCCTAATGAATATTTGTGTGAAATATGATCAAATTCTAATGTAGGGTTTAGGAGATTTGAGCTCGGACGGACGGACGGACGGACAGACACAACGGTGACTATATGCTTCCCTGAAATGACAAATCCTAGGAAAGCTATCGCATAACAAATGAAAGATTTGTTGCTAGGAGGAAAATTTCAAGAAAAGTTATGTCCTATTTCTGCATACTTCTTTGTTCTAGTCTTCGTTCTATAATTGTAATTATAGTAATAGTGTCAAGTTTGATCCGAATGTATCAGATCCATTACACGTTTGTGTGTATAGATCCGGTTATCTTCACTATTAATTTCCAAAGGCGTATATATAGTAAAGTGGAGGGTGTTTGTCGATGACGTTTCTTTTTTTTTCGTGTTTTATAGAACATCTTCCTTGGACGCGGCAAAACATTTCAAGAATTTACAAATATTTCCGCCAAATTTACTTTTCATTCGCCGTATCCTGAGTAATAACTTGCATATATAATCGAACTTTGCTTCTTGAATCATGCAAAAAAAGTTCACTGCGGGCAAAAACAGAAATCGACATAACGTGTCGGTTTCATTTTATCAACTTAATTGCAGGAAAAGCTGATTCAATGTTAGTTTTCACAGTAATTAATTGCTCTTTCTTTATCCCAAATCGAACGAATAAATTTCACCCCCAAAGTGCAGAATCAATAGCAATCACTCCAAGTCAGCGTAAAAACTAATTTCACAGACAGAAGTGTCACGTAAAACTCCTATTTCCCGAATAGCGATATTCGATAATTTGATTGCAACCGTTATATTATGCAAAAATATGTCGCTCAAATCATCGTCGCCGCCTCCTTAACATTTTTTAACATCTGAACATGCCAAAATTTGTATCATCTTAACAGAAGAACAACGTTATTTTTTGGTTTGTGAATTTATAAGTCGATGAAGTAAGTAAGCATAATTCGCTTCTTTTTATTAATGTATACCATATATACATTGTACAATAGCTATTATTTTAGCTGCTTCTTAAAAAACACCCTGATTTTATTTTCAGTTTTTGTTTAGAAATACATGTATAAAAAAGAAGGATTTTGAAAATTGATTTTATATGTGCAATAACTCTTTCGATTTTCGATGGCAGCATCGGGCTTAGTCTAATACTATAATTTTGATATTTTACTATAAATTCCACATGATTACTAAATGGTACTAGAGGCTATATTCCTAATATTCTAATGATACTGACAGTGTACAGAATTGTTTCATCCATGAGCATGATGGACTAGATGAACGGAGTCAGACGTTAAATTACGTGAGGTTTTCGTTCTTCAATTATTTTTCCTAAGAAACTGTTTTCTATGTTAATTGAATTCTATAAATTGTGCGTTACTTTCTCTACATTATTAATTGACATCAAACGCATGCTCCCAAGACACGAATACATTGTTGCGATTAAAGGATCTTGCTTCGACAAGCTCGCTTTACTGTTCCCACATAATTCATTGTAAGATCTCCCATCTTCATTTACTTAGACAGGTGCATGGCGGTATTTGTTTAATTGAATGAGTAACATTTATGACAGGAACCCCCAATTTTGTATACATATCCCTTCTGTGTTTTATAGAAACTCTTAATTCCAGTAATCCCAGGAAATTAGTTTTGTATAAACATTCCCTCAGTTTTTTCACCATTAGGTATTAGAAATAACTAGTTTTTCAGGTGATTTCGATTTGACGTTAAATGATTTACACTTGAGATGATTATTTTCAGCTTGTGGCCTCTCAGCGTGAGGATGGGGGTAATTGGGGGATCAGACCGTCCCCCGAGCGCCACAGCCGTGTGTCCTCGCCTCGGCGATCCTTGCTGCAGGCCTCGTGCCCGCCACGTGCCAGGCTATTAAGGAATTAAGTAAGTTAAATTCTCTTCTTTCTTTCTTTCTTTCTTCTATGTTAATCTATTTTCGTAGTTAAAAACAAAACTGGAAGAATCTACATGTATTTAGTAGCGAAGTCTCTACCGTCTTCATGGTCGTCCCGTAACTCTGGGCGCCAATATCTTATTCTAAGACTGTTTAAAATCATCATCATCATCATCATCATCCTGAAGGATCAGTATTTTACACCAAGCACAAATTATGTACATTTTGTACCAGTATATTTTAATTACAACCCCCCCCCCCCTTTCATATGAAAAGTAAGAAAAAAAACTAATTGGTTCAACTATCACGAATAACTTCTACTCGTGAAACACTGAAGGAATGATAAAAAGAGAAAGAAATCATGAAAGAATTTAGATCTCTTGTTCTGGATGGGTAATTTTCTCATCCTGTATCCAACAAAAAATAAGAGTTCTTCGCACATGGAATGCATCTGATACTTCCCCAATAGCTTTATCATAGCATCTGAATCACTGAATCAGATAACCTTTTACTTATATCAAATGTACTTAAAAAAACTTCAGTTACATGTAGTTCATATGGACATACATGTATAATATTTCCACTATTATTATTTATAATATTCTTCACAATCACTTCAATAGCAAGTTCGTGTCGCAAAAAGAGGTTGTGGTGGGAGGCGGGGGTAAGGGGCATAGGAGTTATCTCTAGTGTTTCCTTGAGCGTTTGTTCGCCAAAGCCAAGTTATAATCACTGGCTGCATATACAAAATGACCCCCTTTACCCCACTTTTTGGCCGGATTGCAAAGCGATTCCGGTCTATAGATTGACGATGTCCGTCTGTCCGTCCGTCCGTCTGTCCGTCTGCCGTCAACATTTTGGTTAAAGTTTCTGGTTGAGGCAAAATCTAAGGAACTATATGCAGTAGAAACTTTATATTATACATGAAGGTTGCCCATGACAAGACCTTTCAATTTATGCCGTAACATTTGACCTAGTGACCTTGACCTTGGACTTTGACCTAGTTAAAGATTTTGGTTAAAGTTCCTGGTTTAAGCAAAATCTATGGAACTGTATGCAGTAGAAACTTTATATTATACATGTATGTTGCCCATGACGAGATCTTTCAATTTATGCCGTAACATTTGACCTAGTGACCTTGACCTTGGACTTTCACCTAGTTAAAGATTTTGGTTAAAGTTTCTGGTTTAAGCAAAATCTAAGGAACTGTATGCAGTAGAAACCTTATATTATACATTTAGGTTGCCCATGATAAGACCTTAAGTTTCAATTTATGCCGTAACATTTGACCTAGTGACCTTGACCTTGGACTTTGACCTAGTTAAAGATTTTGGTAAAAGTTTCTGGTTTAAGCAAAATTTAAGGAACTGTATGCAGTAGAAACTTTATATTATACATGTAGGTTGCCCATGATGAGACCTTTCAATTTATGCCGTAACATTGGACCCAGTGACCATGACCTTGGACTTTGACCTAGTTAAAAACTTCGATTAAAGTTCCTGGTTTAAGCATAATCTAAGGAACTGTATACAGTAGAAACTTTATATTATACATGAAGGTTGCCTCTGACAAGACCTCTCAATGTATGCTGTAATATTTGACTTAGTGACCTTGACCCAGTTGGTGACAAAAACTTACTTTGCAATCCGGCCATACCGTCTTTAGCGGTGTTTTATTTATCACAAAAAGAGGGATGCAGAGGGTCATTTTGTGTGTACAACCCATGTTTATAGACAGCCAATAAGTTTGTGTGACAGCATCTGCAATCGTTGGTCATCCTTTCGTCTACAATAAAGGGACTTGAATCTCGCTAAGAAATTGATCTCTGTGCTATCGTATTCCCTTATAGAAGAAAATTTAAAGACAGATTTGGGTTGTACTTTGCTGTAGCTTCCACACTGAAGATTTTTTTTCAAATAGAGGCTGATAAAAATATATAGACCTCCACAGGTAGGTAAGAGCGTAGTACTCATTCAAGGTAGGTAATATACTAATAGTACTAGGTTCGAACCTGGTCGGGGTCTATTTTATTAAAATGACTGATAACATATAGCAAGTGCTTAGGCGAAAGACTCAAATGATCTTGTGCAAATTCTTATATTCTGCCACTACTGAACGGGAATTTATTCAACCTTGCAGAAAAAGTACCAAATTTTAGGTTCCCTACCATTTTTGCGTTTGTCCAACGATCCACCAGATATGGCAGTAATTTTTAAAACTGTTTTTCAAAGGTGCCTGTGTGCCTTTCAATTTTGGAAAAATCAGCGACATAATCAAGAAATTTTGGAACATTTGGAATAGTTTATTATCAAAATACATCTGCATGTTCGTCCCTTAGAAGGCACTTTTGCTTGTTTTCTGGCCTTTGACCATTGCCTTTTCTAGATCTAAGTGAAGACATTTCGTGTAAAATTAAAATTATTGAATTAAATTGTACTCTCAATTTCTTGGAATTTTAAGTCACTTTTTGGAGAAAAACAGTAGAATTTTGGCTTTGGTAAAGGGCCGAAGTTCGGCCCCAAATTTTGTAGTAAAAAATCACTGCATGAGCATGATGAGGACCATTTTTAAAAAGGCTCTGATTGGTTGACGTCTTTCAACTTTTCCCAAAAAGCTACACGTAATTTTACCGAACCTTTATAGTTAAATGAAACAAGAACTCCAGGTTGTCTATAAGGTTTGTAATTTCCGAGCTGACTGGTAAAAGAAGATAACCAACTACATCCCCGATGCATGAAATGCTGACTCATTTTAGACTCCTTTTCAATTGTTGTACATAATTTTGAAATAAATCTTACATGTAAACATGTAGTAACTGTTGTTCTAGATTGCAGTTAATTGAAAATACCCATTGAATTCCTCATCATAAGGTCACAAAGGTCTGATACGCAGGCAAATATAATTTTATTATAATACTTGCAGTATACAATGTGATACACTAGTGCTTGTGGACCATATTCGCCAAATTCACATTTTCGTTGGATTCGAAGGGTTGTGAAGTATATTTATCAAGATCCCGTCGGAGGAAAAAATTGTATTCTTAATTATTCGTTATGAATAAGCATTCCGGAGAAGGTGCTCCAAAGCTTGTAAATATCAAAGTTACCATTCCTCTCCCAGTGAGTTTTAACGTAGCCTTTTTCACCTGCTTTCATATTCAGGACCACAGAATTACTCACTTGGTTAAATCCCGCCCTATCTGAGAGCATCAGCAATTGCACTCCCGTATTGTCGTTCACAGCGAACTTGAATTCTCCCGGTCTTTTCGCAAGAAGGCTCACAAAGAAGAAGTACACACCGTCAACAGGGGCTGTGAATATCCCTGTCTGATTATCGTATCCACCGCCATTATTGGTTCTTGTTGTTTGGAAAATTACTATCTGTTCACGCAACGGAGTGGTGAAGTCCGCGTTAAGATATGCCGAGAAAGAAACATTGGTCGTCTTGGCGTTGCCTATCCTTGCATTTGATGTCTGAATTTTGGACACCAAGTCTCTGAGTTTCTTCGTTTCAGCTTGAAAGTTCGATTTTAAAGTCTGTAGTTCCGTTTCATATGTACTTCTTGTGGCATTTAATTCTGCTGCAAACGTCCTCTTCATACTGTCCAATTCCGTTTGAATGCCCTGTGCGTGGAGTAGTTGTTGGCAGCTTTGTATGACAGTCGCCATAACGTTGAGTCCTTGTAAAGCTTGTAATGGGTCCTTGTTATTCTGACATGGTAGACTACCAGTGTCACCGTATTGACAGCACAATTAGGCAACAGATGAAGACAATTTGTAGATTCCACATTCTCTATTCTGTGAAAAAAAATCAAAGTTTTTCCTTTCGATCTGAAAGCGGAATCTGTAGCAATATAGCAATATACACAAAATTTATGCGCAGTTTTTTCTAGGAAATGTTCATCGATGTGAATGAAGAGTATTACCGTATTTTCAAGTTGATAATATGTTAGTACAGTTTACAACCAATCCCTGAAAGTTATCCGGGCCGGCCCTATTTTTTTTCCTAGTGTCACACATCTTACAATCTAAAAGAAAACACATTTTGTTTCATATGCAAGGACTCTTTATCTCTAAGTTTACATTTCACATAAAACGGCTTGACATGTTTGTCATTTTGTGCATACACTTCAATGTTCAACTTAATATCAATCATCATTCAGATAAGAAATGTTAAACCTACTGTCTGAATGCTACTCAGAAATTGGGAAATCGTAAAATAATTTGTATTCTTAACATTTTAGACAGATATTATGAGGTGCGCGGATAGAACGAACTTGAGACATCTATGTTCAACGTTGTGCATCTAACATGACATTTATTATTAGAGCAGCTCATTCGAATTTATGATCCCTATAGGAATCGCCGTTTGCCTGTCTGTCCGTCCGTCCGACAAAAGTAACGCTGTATCTACAATAGTTTTAATGAGAAGCTTTCATATTTTTTCTTGCATGTATCCGGGTTCACATTACCTAATAGATACTTTTTGAGGTCGGAAGATTCAAACTTACAGTTTTTAACACTATTTTAACTCTATTTTAACTCAAATATCTTTGAATGTAGAACTTTCAGATTTACATATGTTAAGCAGTTTTAAAGCTATGGTATGAGAATATAACCTATGCTTTTTGAGGATGTACTCTTTGTGTACTGTTGCCCCTGTGCTTAGGCTTGAAACTTTACTTAGCCTTGGCCATAACTTTTGAATGGCAAGTGATAAGGTTTCATATTTCCCATGTGCATTCCTAGTGGCAATACGTTTCTGTTGGTTTCAAACTTTATAACATCTTCGCCTTGACTTTGCAGTTTTGACCTTCTTTTAAGAAACTTAAAACTAGAGTCATATATTTTGAATGATTAGTGATATGACTTGACTTTTACATGTGCATTTCTTTTGGCAAGACCTTTCATGGATCAAAAGTTAGACCTCGTGACATTGACCTTGCAGTTTGAACCTTGGTCATGACTTTGAAATGGTCAGTTATAGGGCTTTCCCGTTTCACTTCTACGTTTCCTTGGATACCAAAATTGCTTACCTTGTGACCTTGACCTTTGAAATTGGCCTTACTTTGGAAAATTTAACATTGGAGTTTATATGATCAAAGCCCATGTATGATGTTAACAAAGTTTCAGTTCATGTATTCGGGTCCCTGTCAAGTGCGAAACGAAACAAAACGAAACGAAACGAAACGAAACAAATCGAAACGAAACGAAACAAATCGAAACGAAACGAAACAGATCGAAACGAAACGAAACAAATCGAAACGAAACGAAACGAAACAGATCGAAACGAAACGAAACAAAACATAAAACTTAAAGAATATGAGGAAAAGAGGAAAAATCGCCGAGAACGAATATTTAAAGACAAGATGAGCATGTAATATTGCCTTAATCCAAGAGCTCTACATTTGTAACTAGTGCCGAGAGGGTTTCTTGAAAGAGTCAAAGTTGACAATTGAAAAAAAGTCAATGTCAAATGCCATTCATGTATTTAAGAGGAATAAAGGGGAGGGGATAGAAAACCACGCTATGACACTATGACACCGTAATGAGATTTCTGGGAAAAAATCTTATTCTTTTTTAAACGAAATGTGCCTCCCCCCTAACCCAGTATTTGTTTTCATTTTTCTGATAAAGTTTTCAAATACACATAACGGAACAGTTCCGTTTCCTCTGTACTAGACTCCTCCCTTATAAATATTTTTTTCTGGCTATGACGAGGTTATTCATCCCTTTCACTTTCCTTTAATCCTTTAAAATGCAATTGTGCTATGTACCGTATATATTATGTTTTAGTCGTCAAATTTGACCCTTTAAAGAACCCTCCAGCCACACGAACTAATGGTTGAAGGAAATAATATATGCAGATATTGACATCCGTGATACTTTTCTGCATTTACATCAATTTTTCTCAAGTTCTTTAAGATTTATGTTTTGTTTCGTTTCGTTTCGATCTGTTTCGTTTCGTTTTGTTTCGTTTCGATTTGTTTCGTTTCGTTTCGATCTGTTTCGTTTCGATTTGTTTCGTTTCGTTTCGATTTGTTTCGTTTCGTTTCGTTTCGTTTTGTTTCGTTTCGTACTTTACAGGGACCCCATGTATTCAGCTGTCTAGGTATCTATTTAATAATTATAAATATCACTATCATGTGACAGAATTATATAACAGGACCCTTCACAATCTAATTAAAATCAGATCTTCTTCAAAAGAAGAGGATCTGATTTCAATTAGACTGGGCTGGGCCCTTCATGAACTGTCAGTTCATGTTCCAGTGTTCATGAATGTCAGTGTTCTACATGTTCCAGCATTCTAGTTCTACAAGGAGAACTTGATATGATATGATCTGTTTTATCACAATTTTTCACTTGACCTTTCATAATGCTTTTTAAAAGTACGGACGAATGTGAGTGTTTAATGTCTGCAATCCAGATAGTTTTACCTTCAACTGGTGATGAATTCTTAACACGAGCAATTAGTTTTGGTCCTTTTCTTGGTTTTTGAAAAACATATGTTTGATGTAGAAATTCAGATCCTAAATTGATCTTTGAACTTTTGACATCACATCAGATTCTATTCTCATTTTACAGTTTACACAAGTAATAAAGCAGCATGTACCCAAGAACACAGATATAGCACGGATAGTGAATACCTTGTCAGAGCTAATGGCGAGGTGACGGGAAGTAGATGTGAGTTGTCTTTCCTTGAATCCACCTGGAGTGAGGACATACTGGCCGCTCCCTGCATAAGTCTTTGCATCAGAATTACTAATTACTCCCTTGGAAGCTGTGACTTTGAAATGATATACAATGATGGACTTGGAGACCTCAAGCCGAAGGTTAAAATTATTTTTAACTATGTACCACTTCGCATTTAGTATTTATGGACTAAGTCTACATCAGATACTATACTGTATTTATAGCATGATTTTTTTTACCCTATTACCTTGACCTTCATGACTGACCTCAATCTCTAAATTGTAACCAAAAATTTTCAGAAGATGCAGCTTAGAAATTCCTCATGCAGATTTCTTTTGATGAAACCTTTCATTTGACCATGTCTTTTGGCCCCATGACCTTGACCTTTTTTTAATGTCTTTTAATTAAAAACTTTTACCTTGACCATAATGTCTGAGAAACATATCAGTTTTAGCCTGGATACTTAACATCTTGATTGCTTGTGACAAGATCTTGACAACATGATTTCTGAACCCTGACCTTGCATTGTGACCTTTTTTTAGGAAAATACACTTTCAACAATATCTTCATCATCTTATTAAGATTACTAGATGCTCATATTTCACATGTGTTTTCTTTATGACTAGACCATTCTATTGATAGCATAGTTTATTACCCAGAAATACTGATCCTGATTTTCTTGATAGAAGCCCTAGCTTTGACATAACTTTTGGACCAAAGCTGATAAATCTTTTAATGTACCATTATCACCATGCATACATCGTGACAATCCTTTCATTTGACCTTGGAGTTTGACCTTCTTTTAAGGAAAATTCTATACATTGTATGACAATATGTGTTATCTTTATATGAATTTGTTCAAATTTCACATAAACATCGCTTATGACATTTGTGTCCGTAAGCTATTGACTGGATCACCTTCACATTTAGTTTTGCTTTAAGGAAAATACACACTTCATATTCTAAGTTTGCATTCAAGTTTCATTTGAAAGTACCTTGACCTTTGGTCCTTCACCTTGACCCTGCATCTAGACATTCCTGTTCTAAATAAAAAGCTGGGGATCAGGACAAAATGTATAACACAAACACATTTTTATGCCCCCGGAATCAAAGATTCGGGGGCATATAGTTTTTGGCCTGTCTGTCAGTTTGTCTGTCTGTCTGTTTGTCCAAAAAACTTTAAATTTGGAAATAACTTTTGGATGGAAAGTGATAGGGCTTTCATATTTCACATGTGTATTCCTTGTGACAAGACCTTTCCTTTGATACCAAAATTTTTGACCTCGTAACCTTGACCTTGACCTTTGACCTACTTATCAAAAACTTTAACGTTGGGCATAACTTTTGAATGGTTAGTGATAGGGCTTTCATATTTCATGTATTCCTTGTGACAAGACCTTTCCAATAATGCCTAATATTTTGACCTCGTGACCTTGACCTTGAACTTTGACTTACTTTGCAAAAACTTAAACAATTTCACATGTGTATTCCTTGTCACAGATTTTTCCATCGATGCCAAAAATTCTTAACAAAGTGACCCTGACCTTTCACATACATGTACTAAACAGAAAATAGTGTTTATACTAACAAAGATGCCACCGGGGGCATTCGTGTTTCACAAACACAGGATTTTTTCATGTTCAATTTTCAACTGCTGTCTTAGACTTGTGTTCATATACAAGAATATGTAAGAATATAAAACAAAAAATGAAATGCAACATTCGATGTCATGTCATATTAAACATTTTCCTTTGAGACGAAAGAGAATAATTTTGTAACAATACTTGAGACACTGTGCATTGCTAAAGATTTTTTTCAAACTTCAGCTGTAATGATATATTTTCTTTTCAGAAATTTAACTGTCATACATTCCCACCACTACTGTGGTGTTCCACGAAGAATGACCTCAAAATTGAGTTTGTAGAACTGAAGAAGTATAAAGGTGAAGGTTATGACATCACTCTGGAGGTCAAACCAATATGTGGAGCGAGTATAACTCCTGGTAAGTGCTATGTGTTTTAAAATGAATTATAATCAATAAGATAATTGTTATAATTGCTCTGGTACCTGATGTTTCATTCCATGTAGGTATGAAATGTTATTTTTAATTTAATTGTTTCACTGTTAACAGTACGCAAGATCACAAATACAGCATCCGCTCTGATTTGCATTAAGGTTAGGGTTGCGACTACAGGGAGATAACTCTATTTTCATATTACATAATATTTGAAACCGACATAAACGATACATGGTATAAGCTCAGATTGTTACATTATTTTAGAAAAAAATAATACTCCATGAAACTTTCATAGCTGAATGGATATTTCAGGGAAAAATGCATATTTTTGAATGAAAAATCGCCAAAAATAGGCCAAAATAGGAAAAAAATAGTCATTTTTGCACGAGTTCTGCTACCAAAGATTCAAACAATAGAATATTTACTATCCATTATACTCTTTAAAAGTGAGATAATTAGAAATTCGAACTTCAAGTTAAACTCTATGTTTTTGGGTCAAAATGTTGAATTTTTGCATAAATTATTGTGCTATTTATAGAAACAGTCATTTTGCTCAAAAACTAATTTGGGTACATATTGATTTTACTGCTTTAGGGGAAAGCAATACCATAGATATATATGTAGAAAAAAAATTGTGAAGATGGCGACCTTCTAGCTATTAATGAAAATAACGAGTTGTTGCCATGGCAACCAGCAACATAGTTTTTATAAGAAAATGCTCTCCCTAGAACTGATTATTTTATCAGAATTTGAGTAGCGGATCCAGAGTGGCAAGCGGGGGGGGGGGGGGGGGTTTGTATCGACCCAAAGGGTCGATTCGAGGCACGAAGTGCCGAGCGGGGGAGGGTACGGGAGGGGGTTGCCCGGAAAATTTTTGAAAAAATGAAATAAAATGGTGCATTCTGGAGCACATTTTCTCCTTATCTTCCCGAATATTCAGACCATTTTTGCCACTCAATTTATGTGGTTAATAAAGATATCTAAATAAAATAATTTCTCCATTACTACTGGCAGGGGCGTAACCAGGGTGTTTTCGATGTAGACGTCTATAAAGAAGGGTTGGACCAACTTCAGCTGTCCGAGGGCACAGACACTTTTTTTTGGGGGGGGGGGGGGGGGTGACTTGCGAGGCCCGAGGGGTCAAGTGGGGACAGTATGGAAATATGTTACCCATCCCCTTGAAGGGGGTCCTCCGTGAAAATTTTGAAAAAATTGAAGCAAATTGCTGACCTCGGGAGCGTATTTTAGCTGAATTTATATGGGATAACGCATATGATTCGATGTCAGCTGACGATGAACCGTATCTAAGATGAAGAAAACTTGAGATGTGAACATGACATTCCTTAAATACTTATATATGTACGTCCACATAAAATCTTTCCAATCGACCGCTCGCACTTTGTTAGCGATCGTTGTATTATTCGCGGATACAGCATTTTTGGTCAGAGGGGGTCCAAAAATTAAGGAAGTCTACCTTATATATCGGTGCACATGATGGGGAGGGGCAATTTTGTTAGCTTTCCTTTCACGTTTATTTTCATGAAGAATTGGCGAGCGTAGCGAGCCAGAAATTGTTTTAGACATGAAATATTTGTCTTGATTCGATCGAGATGATTATTTATAACATTGAATACATGTATTTCACTCCTTATATCACCGAGCGGAGCGAATTTCATGAGAATAAATAGATAAGAGATGTGTCATTTTCCATGCAAATAATCAGACATCTTAAAATGACAAAACCTTGAAAAAGATGAAGGAGGTTACATCCTATGAAGTAAGGGACTGTTCAAAATATGAGTTCCTGAGACCCAAGACATTTAATTTAAGACAAAATTTATTAGTATGAACAATTGATAATAATTAAGGAATTTTGCAGAAAAAATAGTTTTGTATTTGTAAATGGCGAGCGAAGCGAGCCGAAATTTTAGGTTTCAAAGCCCTTTTATGCATTTTAGACCCATTTTAGTTAGAAATGGGCCAAAGCTGGACCCCACCGAAAATCTCAGGGGGGGGGGGGGGGTGTCCAGATCCCCGGTCCCCCCCCCCCTCTGGATCCGCGCATGGTTTTATTAAGTTCTAATGAAACACTAGAAAATTACGAAAAATGCATTCAAATCGGTGGTTTCTGGAGTGTCTTTGATCTATTTCTAAACAGTAGTTTGCTTTAAATACTATTTCAAAAGACCCTCCCCCTTCTTTTTGGCAACTGGGGAGGCGCTCTCCTTTTTTTTTCGCGAGACGATGTGGACGTTTTTGCGTACAAATGTACGCCTGGCTTCGCCCCTGGCTTGTTGATTTGTCCTTGCTGTAACATGTACTTAGAATATTGGTACGATATCGAGTTAAAAATGTTGAGTATCATTGGGTTTTGGCTTTGAAAAATTGAATGCTTAATTATAGGCCCCCGGAGCATATTCAAGCTACATGTATATACAATGTTAAATATTTGCCCATTTTTCCGGTTATTTCAAAGTATGTTTTTAACAAAATTTGTAGATGACAAAAATACTCAAACCGGGTATTTGAGGACAGAAACATGTAGGTTTCGATCCCCGTACCATTTACATTGATTGTTTGACACACGTACATGTTTTGCAAATTATTTGAAACATGTTTATATTATAGTATTTGTTAATGTTAATTTTCGGGAATAAAATAAAGAGAAAACCCCCTCTGCGACGTACATTACAAAAACTTCGCGATTGTCTGTACGATTGTCTGTACGAATCCACAAATACGCCAATTGATACGGTATCGAATCGATATGCTATAGAATGTATCAGAAAATTTTTGTAAATTTTGTTTCAAAATAGTCAATTATGGTGGACATCAAGCATTATCATTCAGTTTGCAGCGTTTTTTCCGAGTGCCAATGTTACCAAAAAAAAAAAAAAAAAAAATTGGGAAACCGGGGGGGGGGGGGGGGGGTTTCCCGAACCCCCCCCCCCCAACCCCCCCTAAATCCGCCCTTTAAATAGCCTTTAATTCATCCACAAGCTATAAGAATCTTGAAAAATAAGGCTATACATGAATTTTTGAAATTTCATGCATTTCAGAGGTATGTAAAGAGATGATGTGGTAATCTCTAAAATTACAAAAATGTGAAAATAGGCCAAAAATGGACGTTTATAGCCAAAAAACAAGACGGGCAAATTTTTTGGTCTGAATAGTTCGAGGAAATGTTCCTCTACATATGAATCTATCCATTTTTCTTCTATCTCATTTCTATTAAAAGTCGCCACCCTGACCTTAAGTCACCTACCTAAACCATTGCTCAAACTTGGGCAACTTTTCTGCCCAAGTAAACTGATGATGTCAAGACAATGGAGAACAATCAATAAGTGTGCGATTGACATCTGTATAACCTTTGTTAGAAGTATATACAGGCTTCTGTATTTGATGCCATATTGTCCTTAATCAATATTTATGGATTGTAACTATGTCAATACAAATGCATATGACCTTGTTCTCTCCTAAGTATATATCATATACTCTACCCTTCATTTTGCTTAACTTATCTAAAGAATGCATATTAATTTTATAATAATTGTATGCTCATACTTCATTGTTAACTTACGATAATACAAATGTACTCATTCAACATTCAAATTATCATATTTACGCTACTCTATCCTTTCATCATTGATAAATGTTTACGTTAGCTTACATGTTGTTTACTTTTTAACACATGATTGTGTAAAGAAACGGACCAGTCTGATTCAAATTTATCAATGACTAGCAGTACTATGAGCCAGAAGCAAGTTTTGATGTGGTTTCCAGTTTCATCTCTTTTCATTAACAAAAACAAAATATTTTCTAAGTTACATTGTAACAGATAAATTTAGTACAATTTGATTTCGAATTTTTAACATTCCTTCCAAAAGGACTGCTAATATCTTCTGAGTGAATGGGAAAGACCGGGGTGATGCACCACATGCAGTCCCAGTGAATGATGTGAAAGATAGCTAGCTCATATTGAATTAAATGTTTGTCAATGCTTTCATGAGAAATGGCCAATTGAAATTGTAAAAAAATCATGGAAAATGTCCAATTTACAATATTTCCTAAATACTTCGAAATTAGTGGATCTTATGTCTCTGTCTAACTCTAAGGTCCTACCCAGACATCAGGAGAATCTTATAGAGACAGATACTTCAGAGAAGAGAAGAAACAACGTGACACGGTCATCATTACGGGATCGTTAGTTAGCACTGTCTCGTTTCTGTTCGTAATATTCTGGATCGTCTATTGCTGCTGGAAGAGGAAGAATAACTATGGAGAAAATTCCTCTAGGAATGCGGGATCAAATACACAGAATACCGCTGTGAAATCTGCTGGTAAGTAAGATTTACAGATATTTATTGTAACGATTATCGCCGACATCGGCGACATCATCGCTAATACCCTTCGATTTCGATTAATCGATTATGTTTTTAAGAATCAATTATAATCGGAAATATTCAATGTGGAAAAGAATGACATAGTTTTCGGTCGAATTCGCGTATGACAAGTACGAATAATCGCGTATGACAAGTACGAATAAAACGAAAGAAGATTAACGATCGTTTCTACGAGTAAAAGTTCCGGGCATAGCGTAATGATTTGAAAAGGATACACTCTCTAAGGCATACAATGGATTCTCATTGAATTTAATAGTAATGACAAGTACTCTTCTAGAAAACTTTAACATTAGATGCGATACGGGCCCTGCGATACGTCAATATCTATACTCGACTGAAAAAAAAAACTTTTTAGTTTTTACGCCGAACTCCTGAGCTTTGTAAGAAGGACAAGGTCAGTGAATTTCACAGTACTGTTACCATGAAGATATTGCTTGATTTGTTGAATGAGCAAAATCTTAAGTTAACTCTTGGGTCGTATGGAACACCCCCCCTCCCTGCATATGCTGTTTAAAATCGAAGTCGATTATTACAATCACATATTTGTTTTGACTCCATTACTGCTGTGATCTTGACAAAATATTTCATTTACTAGACAGGATTTTATCATTCTGTGGTTGGAGTTCTTTCTAGACATTTTGCTAATTATATTAGCATAAGATTGAGTGAAGTTTATTCATTACCTGTCATATTTTTGTCTGTAAAAACAAGAAAGAATTATTTCCGATTAAGTCGAAATAATCGATTAAAATCCTCTCCGATTATAAACCGATAATCGATTATGAAATTTTTCCGATTATACAACACTAATTTATAGAGGATGTATAAATTGAAACAGGGTTCATCGATGCTATAAATTGGAAGTTCTGAAGGTGATTATATGTGATCTTTTCATTTATCATTGAATGTATTTCAAAATTGTTCAGTGTTGATTTATCGTTGTCTCTGAAGAAAAATTGCCAACTGTCAATATTAGATTCATATAATTTAAATTTATTATATTTTTTTCTTATGAATAATCATAAATGCATTGGCTCAGATAATTTTCAATATGAAACTTACAAGTTATCAGGTTGCAGCATTTTACCCTTTTGATTAGGAGAGATAGACTCCTTAATTGAAATGAGAAACTAAATCGAAAGCAGTATTCCTTCAGAATTTGTTGCAGATCATCAACATTATTTTTTTTATGAGCTATAAAACCTGTGGAAAAGAACCAATCTCAATTTATTTCATACAACAAATTTGTATATTTTGCTACATGATATATTTTCTTTTCTTCAGCTGGACCAAGTACTACAGTGAGAAAAGTTCCATGGTATCCAATGCATGAGATGCCCACCCAAGGCTGTGGACCACCTGCTTACACGGAACATCATTATGAAACAAGGTATTAATTATAGATGATTGTGAGATAACATGATATGTAGCATTCATATCACTTTTTTGTGAATTTTAGGAAGCATTTTCTGTTGTTGGTTCATCAGTCTGTCTGTCCATTCATCAGTCAGTCAGTCGGTCACATTATATATTATGTCTTGAAAAGTTTGAAAAATTCACTGCATGTGTTTCCAAGATATTCACTTTTCTTTCTGAACCTCATGGCAGGGTTGTAAGCAGACTTGATAAGTTGGGGAAATTGACTTTTTGGCTGGATTGCAAAGCAATTCCGGCCTATAGATTGACGATGTCCGTCTGTCTGTCTGTCTGTCCGTCCGTCCGTCCGTCTGCCATCAACATTTTGGTTAAAGTTTCTGGTTGAGGCAAAATCTAAAGAACTATATGCAGTAGAAACTTTATATTACACATGAAGCTTGCCCATGACAAGACCTTTCAATTTATGCCTTAACATTTGACCTAGTGACCTTGATCTTAGACTTTGACCTAGTTAAAGATTATGGTTAAAGTTTCTGGTTGAGGCAAAATCTAAGTAACTATATGCAGTAGAAACTTTATATTATACAGGAAGCTTGCCCATGACAAGACCTTTCAATTTATGCCGTAACATTTGACCTTGTGACCTTGACCTTGGACTTTGACCTAGTTAAAGATTTTGGTTAAAGTTTCTGGTTGAGGCAAAATCTAAGTAACTATAAAGTATATGCAGTAGAAACTTTATATTATACATGAAGCTTGCCTGTGACAAGACCTTTCAATTTATGACATAACATTTGACCTAGTGACATTGACCTTGGACTTTGACCTAGTTAAAGATTTTGGTTAAAGTTTCTGGTTGAGGCAAAATCTAAGTAACTATATGCAGTAGAAAAAAGGTCCATTTGGGTATGATTTGTCACTTTTGGGAAGTTCTAGTCTTTCGTTGACTTTGACCAACAAACAGAAAATCAGGGTGGCAACAGAGTCTGGAAAACAGGGAAAATTTTGAATAAAAATTCCCTGCAGTGAAGAGTCAGGGAATTTTAAAATTTCATGAAAATCAGGGAAAAATCAGGGAATTTTATTCAGTGAATGTTGGAAGAAATAACAATTACCTGATAGAATTAGCATTATACATTCGAAAAAAGAAATAAGACGTTTCATTTCTGATGTATTTTCTTTAAAATTTTCTGGCTCGATTCGCTTGCCATTGGACACTTCGAATGCAAATTAAGTTAAGTTCAAGTTTCTAGACATCAGTAAGTGCAGTAAAGGAACTTTAATTACATATTTGAACATAAACAGTGTAAAATAGACTAGTATTTGTGCGCATTTTGTCGGTTAAATTCTTGTACGAGTTGGGGAAAATCATGGAAATTTCAGGGAATTCTATTTATCAAAATCTGTGGCCACTCTGAAAATAATCATCATGTTCATTATACAATTTTGTTGTGCATTGTATTTGATGTATTATAATATTGAAAATAAACACAAAACAAGCAGGAAAAAAATATGGGAAGATAGGATGGCTAGAAATGGGAGGTCTCAAGATGCTTCAATGGTGGTTTTGGTCTGTAAAAAACAGGAATTAGTCAGGGGAAAGTCAGGGAAAAACCATGAAATTTTGTAATTGCAGAGTGCTGGCAACTCTGTCATGAATTATTGGGTATATTTTGAAGAATTTGATGAAGAAAATAAATTTTATCTTTTTAAGGTAATACAGATTTTCGAAATGGATCATATTTTTCTATGTTTCAGGTACACAGAAATGCCTACAAACTCTCAAACAGACAAAGACCAGATTAATGGTCCGTATGAAAACCGTCAGTCCCCAGCAAAGGATCACATACGTTACCATGACGACCATCCTACACATCATTTCACATCAGGCAGTCAAGATTACGATGCCGATGAAGAGATGTCATACATGAACCATCCGTCCAATCATCATCAACTTCCTGTACATGCTCCGCCCCCACTACCCCCTCGTCCAAATATGATCAATCCCAACTCCAAACAGTATTTTGTATAAACTTTACAGTTTAGAAGTGGTGCTCTTTTTTTTATCATACATATATTGTACATGTAGAATGTAGAAGTTTTATATTTTTGTATATATTGAATTTTTGGAGTAAAATCATGACAAATGAGTTATACTGTACATGTATATTTTATGTATTATAGTTTGAATTATACAATACATTTATACATCAGATTGTACATTATACATGTACTTAGTGTGAAGTACTTTCGTATAAACATTTATATACAGGAAATAAATGTGCATATAAGTTGTTAACTTCTATAGAAACTTACATTGTGAAATTATTGTATTAGCTGACTTCATAGGTATAGAATGTAGAATACCTCGACTACAAATGTCGATGATTTTATATTGTCCATGCGAACATATCTTTTTGCATAATATGAGATTGGAAATATATTTGATATTGGAAACCATTTTACCTATTCATACGTACTTTTTTGCGTAGGTACTAGATTCTCATGATGTTGTTTTTGGAAGTAATAATGTGCCCAAGTCTTAGTGAGGCCACTATCAAATTTCCCAAAGCAACGTTATGAGAGCGTAATATTGTCACAAACGAGCATTGACAGGTTTAGTGCATCATTTGACCTTGATAGCCATTTCGTCTCAATTAAGAATCCCTTTAATTTATATGTCTATATTTGCTATATAAGGAAAGTAGCGACACCTACAATGCATTACTCTCCAAGTGACATAAGTCTGTCAATAGTAAACAATAATACCAAGCAGATAAGGCACTATTCTCTCATAGTCCCTGCATGCTTAACCAATGAAATTTCAAGGATATATGATGTGATGCACTTTATTTGTATGCTGAAGTCTAATTTTTATAGCACAAGTATATTCTTCAATTTTGGTCAATAATTGCAATATTTTTCATGATTGTGACTTCACTATATATTTCATTAAACTCATTCATTTTTTTTCAAAGTACAAAGTTATTAATTAATACATGTAGATTAGAATTAGGATTCCCAGTGTAAAGTCTGAAGAACACAAGTGGAAGTAAATTTAATAATCCATGTATGGTGCTTGATGAAATGGTTATTTTAATTTCCATGTAATGATTGTAAACTTTTTGTTTAGTCTCTTGACAAGATACATGTACATATGCACTCACTGACTTTGAACACATTTTGACAGTTTTTGTATTTATACAACCACCATGACACTATTATGTCACTGCATGTATGATATTTTTTTCATTGTTCATTTGTTTCATAGTTCATTTGTGTCATAGTTCATTTGTGTCATAGTTCATTTGTTTCATAGTTCATTTGTTCAGAACTTATAATGTATCCATATCTTACATTATTTCAAATATTGTACATTTTTGCTACATTTTAAATGATTTTATGTTTTGTGCCAAATTATTTATTTTCTTGTGTTTCTGTTGCATTTAATGCTGACTATTTTTAATAATATATAATTTTATTTGAGTTTGATCTTTGTTATACCAGTGCAATATAATCACCCATCTTTCTAGTGAGAAACTCTGATTTATTTCCCTTGATGTACAATTAACCAAAAAAAAAAAAACTAACAACACATACTGCATTTCTATATCCTTTATCCGTAGAACCCTGAAAAAGTAGCTAAAAAGTGACCTAAGTTTATTGGTAATCAGGTCATGATTTTAAGCTGAAGTACATTTATATGTCCTAGCTAGGCCTTTAGTATGTCAGTTACAGATTGTTTATATGCACTTGATATTTATTTCTATTATTTATTAACTTATAAATTCTAATATCTTTGTTTTTGTTGCATACAAAATTTGCTTGTTGAATATATTTATCTTTTGTTTGCTGTTGAATGACTTTATCTTTGTTTGCTGTTTTCCAATTTCTTAAAAGAACAAATTGAGTTGACTGTGTGAAAGAATTCTAGTTTAAATCATAACAGTTGTACAATTAGAATTTTTAAAGGCACATATTTTAACCATTCTAGTCTATTGTTTATTTCAAATGTTGTTAGTATACACATATACATATAGGTACAAAATATCATTAACAAACCTTGAACTAAAGAAAATAAAATTCTTCAAAAAATCTTTGACATGGTTATAATATATTAATTTTTTTTCTTAGAGGAAATTTCAATTTTCTCTAAGCTTAGTTTTTCAAATACAAGATTTCTTGCCTTGCTTCTAATGACAAGAATACATGAGGGTTAATTGAACTGTGTGGGCAGACCTTGTCCAGATCATAATTTTTCACTTCTTTCATGGATCTGAATAATATTTTACAGAATTTTTTCTATGCTATGACTGACACAACCAATTGTGCCTCATATGAAATTCATGTGAAATTTACATGAACTTAACATGAAAATTCATATGAATTTTATGTGAAATGAGCACGAGCATGAAATTTACATGAAATTTTTCGCATGAAATTCATGTGAAGATTTTTACATGGATGTTATGTAAATTCAGTTTCCTGTGAAGGTCACTTAGAAAAATTCATGTGAAATTCATGTGAAGGAAATTCATGTGAAATTCATGTGGAATATTTTTCATATAATTCTTATGTGAAATTTATATGAATTTTACATGAACTTTCATGTGAAATTTACATGATGCTCATTTCATATGAATTTCATGTGAGGCACAATTGGCTGTGTAGTTAGAAGCTCAAAGGTCATCTTTGTTGAAAATCTAGTTGGGAACTCAATTTTCCAATGCTGTCATGGCTCTGATTAAAATTGTACAGAATTGTTGCTTAGGGTCCAAGGATGTGCCATGACCTTGATACAAAAAACAAACAAAGTTCCAGGTTATAGTTCATATGAATTAAAACTTTTGTTGTGACCATGATTTTTCACTGCCTTCATGAATCTGAATAATATTTCACAGAGTTGTTGCCCTGGATTTAATTATATGTCACAACCTTGATCAAAGGTCAAGGTCACAGTACATAAGGTTAAAAAAACTTATCCATACCATATAATTTTTCACCTCTTTCATGGATCTGAATAACGTTTCACAGAAATGTTGCCTCCTACCAAAGATGTGTCATGATCTTGACCTCAGGTTGAAAAATCATGTCCTGGCAAAAACTTTTCTCTGCTTAGATTAATTTGACTAAATGCCCAGGACTAGAGGGTATTCTCCAGACATTGAACCAAGGTAAAAGATCAAGGCCACAGTGCACTGGAAATGTAACACAGAGCAAATTTAAGTTCAGTTTTGCTTGAGGCATTCTAGGCAGAATTGCAGGATTTAGATTTGTACCGGTAGGGGACATGTGTTGCTTGATGACCAAAAGCTTGTTCATGTTATCTAACACGATATTACCAGGAAAAGACTTAGATGCTGTTATGTAATGGGGTATCTGTTCTGTCTTTTCTAAATACAGAGTTACTTCCCATTTGTGCAGGTACTGATTTCAGTTAAGAGCAATTCTCTTTAAGAACCAAAAAAATCAATGACACGTTGGCAGGGCATGGCATAGATTCTAGCAATTTTTGAGGAGTCAAAAAGTGTGCCTAAATAAGGTTTTAAACTCTTCATTTTGTGGCTCAAATGAACCCCTATTTTGCTTGTTTTTGTGTATTTTTACGGTGTAAATTTTCGTAAAAGTAGCAGTTTTTGGATTTTTTCTTTTATATATTCAATATGCATAGTACCTTAACTACAAGAAAATGTAAAAAGATGGCTGGGATCTTGTATCTTTTTTTTCTGGAAACTGCATTTAATATGTTAACCATGGCAACATTTAGGACAACGTTTTACTATGATGGGTACATTATGAGTCTATTTTGATACTTGTTCAAGGGCATGTGTTGTATTTTCAAGGTCACTGAATTGTAATTGAACAGATTTTACCAAAATTGTGATTTTTTTGTAGAAAAAAGGGATCAAAATTAGAATAAGCCTTTTGAGACAAATTAAACAGCTATATGCAACAAAATAGTGGGTACATGTATTATAATTATTTCTTGGGATAACTTTAATAGTTCAATCAACTCTTTGACCTTCTGAAATTGAGATGTGGATATCAAAAATTAAAGAGCATGAAATTTAAAATTCTTAGTTTTTTAGCCTTAACAAAAATATTATACTTGAATAAAAAACGTCAATAAATCAGGGAATTTCTTTTTAAGTCCATCATTTTTCAAAATATATATGAGTTAATGGAAAATTAAAAAAGAAAATACTACAAATTTATGACAAAAATTTGAAAAATCACATAAATATCAATTTTCTTAGGTCTAAGTTAAGAAATGACCTTGAATTTCAAGTCAATGACCTTGGAAATTTTCAATGATATAAAATCAAATGAAAAAGTCTTTTCAGTTCATTTTATATTTTCACGGTCATAAGTAGTATTTATTAGGGGTTAAATCAATTTTAAAAGGTACTTTATTCAAGCCTTAATGCTTAAAGTTGCCATAGCAACGGTTTTTGACGTCAAAATTGAGATGAAGAGCTCAAAGATCCCAAATTATATTTTTTATAGATTATATTTTTGAGGGATATTACTTTTTTGTAATAACCCATCATAGGTCTCGAAGAGGTCTGCTTTAGTGATAATTGGCACTGAAAACGGCACAAATCACATAAAAATTACCCCTAAGTTTACCTTTATTTTTGACTTGAATTTTACTTATTTTGACTTGGTACAGTAAGCGTCCTGTAATATCTATCATAAAACTGAATGCATCTTGCAAGAAAGGAGGTAACGATGCCCAAAAAGTATGAAAATGAAATATCTGCTACAATGGTATCCATGGCAACGAAGTATCTAAAAGTATGTTACTTCGCAGTCTTTAAAATAACACAAAAGACTTATCTCGTTGCCATGGCAACTGGAACTCACATTGACCGGAAACCTTATTTTTTGCAATTAGGACATTATATATACCCAATATGCAGAAAATCATGAAAATCCATGACATGCCGTGGCGCCAGAATTTTTGTGGTACATGTAACAGAGAATTGGTCTTAATTGTGACATAATTAGATTCCACTGAAAACATAGTGAAATTCATGGAAAGAGTGCTACAAAGGGGTAGGGCCACGAAGCTTGATATTGGCCCTGATTGTGATAAATTTTGAACATTGTACTTCATAGAATTTTTAACTCTTATTTGACATTTTGAAACGTTCTCTACTGAATCGCGAATCTACTTTTTGTAAACATTGCTTTTATCAACACCTTTAAGCCCTTTGAAAACGCCAAAATTGGTCAAATTCGGCGAAATTGATGCAAAAACTCAATATTTCTATTAAATTAGCAATGGCCGCATGCATTAACTATGATGGAAAATTTATATGTGAAAGATTATCACTATATCCTTTTGTCATAAACGTTTTATCTCAGTTAACGCATGCGGCCACATTGAATTCTACGACAAAAGACAAAATTCCCAGCAATTTTCGCCATATTTTGTCAATAACGTCAAAATGACGTCACTTCATGACGTCATTACAGTTAAATGGCACATTGTTTGGTGATATTATTCTTTTCATGAAAAGCGGTAAACATTCGTGTATTTTCATGAGAGATATCAAGTATTCCTCATGAAATTTATTTTAAGAGAAAAATCAAGGGCCGATTTAGGGGTCTCGTGGCCCTACCCCTTTGACGTTTTGAAAGAAATTTGATAACGTCACAATGCTTTTGCATCAGATACTATGACTACCTTCATAATAGGGAACAGTAGGGCGGCCAAGCCAGATTTGCGCGTGACGGCAACCGTTGCTAAGAACGGCGCATTAATATCGAAAGAATTTAAGGATGGCGACTCATATAATAAGGAGTATTAAACTTTTTATAAAAATGGGCCACATATGAAGAACAATTCTCATACTTTAATTTTACATATCGAAATACTAAGGTCGGTGTTGAAAATTTCGAGATATAGCTAAAAATAGATTAAGGGAATTTCTGTTGCTATTTTTAGACAAAAATCACCCATTTCCAGAAAAGCACTAATAATGGAGGAAAGAATGTTATTATGTGATTTTTGAAACTTTTAATGAAAAGAAGACACTTTTCTTCAATAAAAAACATATATATGAAAGAAAATAACTTTATTTTAGGAAAGTAGCATCCTTAACAATTTAATGTAAAAAAATGTAAAAATTCGTAAAATCATTATTTTTTACCTAAAAAATTCACTTCAAAGGAGTATTTAACTTTTTTTCTAGTTATGACAGAAGGAATTTATATATCTTGATCTTTCAATTGATATATAAAAATACATAGGTCGGTGTTAATATAAGAGCACGATAAAGCGTTGAAAGAAGCTTTCATGTCCATGATGACGTCATACCTAGATTTTATATATAGAAATCATAGCGTCGAAACATTTCAATAAATGACGTTTATATCATAGAATCTTATTCATTTTTATTCAAACAAATATGTATTCCTGTAGTAAAGTCTGATTAAAAATTGACTCACACGAAAATTGTTCTCGAACACTCGAAGAATGGGCAATATTTATTATATCATATTAGTCAGAGTCCATTGTGTAAATTGCTGGGAAATAAAGCAATACGTCGCATTATTCGCTAAAACCTACCTATTTTACTGACCTATTTCCGATCCAAATGTTAGAGAGACGATGTTTTATTTCCCTTATATATGTAGAATACACACTTCGATTTATATTTTCGCAAACTTTATAAAAACTAAGTATTTTCGCTTAGTGTTCAACGTCGTAACGTATTCAGTGAAAGACTAATAATTCAAGACTTTTACTCAACAACTTAAAATTATAAGATTCCTATCAAAATATCAAGAAATGAATGTTAGTGGTGGATCTAGATTTGAAAAAGAACGGGAGGGGGTTCACAGTGCAGCTATAAAGGATACTGCTCACAGAAAATCTAACAAGCACACAAAGAACAAGAGAAATACTGGGCATGAGCCTTTCATCCTGCATGTCACGTAAAATGGCGTAGATATTTACTCTTTGGTATCAAACAGTAACCGGCGTCGGAGAGTAGCCATCCAGAAAATATGAAGAAATGAAGTATTTATTCTGTTTAGATTAAATTATTATTAACAAAAGGGAAATCAAAACTTCAATATTCAATATATGGATCGGCGAACAAAACGGGATGGTTACATTTTGACTTCATTTCAGGCCTAGGGGAATACTTTTAAACAAGATTTCAAGAATAATATTGAAAAAAATCTTCTATTTTTTCCCTTTTTTTTCCACACCACATTCGTCATATACAACTCATAGGTGCTCGTGGACGTGTATAATCAGTCAATAAGTATCCCGAGATGATCCCGGGTTTTCTATATACATGTAATCCAAAATACAAGGCGAAAAACTCAATAAATTCTTCTTCCGCCTCGAATTTTCCCGCCCAGCAAATTTCTGTAAAACGATTATCTTAATATTGAAAAAATCTTAATTATTAATAATGGTACATGTTGTAGACGTCCTTAAAATATGATTGCCCTCCACACTATCAACTGATAATAAGATCACAATTATTGTTTCTATGTCATTCCCACGCATGAATTTTACATTACTAGCTAGTATTATATCTTGAAATCTGTATTTTTCTCTATGTCATTGTAATAAGTGAGCAATGGAGAAGGGGAGGGAGGGGAGGGGATACAGGAAGACTTCTGAAAGCCGGTTTTTTCAGCAATTGTAATAGCCGGATTTTGGGTCGGATTATTTTTGTATATTTTTTAATTTTCCAAATGTTGAAAATTACTCTTTTAAAAGTTTATATCATTCAGCGCAATATTTCGGCCACAAGATGTATAAAATATCAAACACGGAGTGAGTATCTCTATATGTTGGAAGACAGAAGGGGGGGGGGTTGCTATATATATTTACATGATTCCTTCTGGCAGGAATCTTTTCCCCCTAAAATATCCGTCCGGAGGTGGGGTTTTTTTGCAAAGTACGTCTTCCTGCCGCCCCCCCCCCTTTCCATAAAATCACATGGCTGTTCCCTAAGATCATGAGAACACCTGTAAATTGATAGATTGATTGACTGATGATACAATAATAGACGAACTAAACAGTCGCCTCATCTCTCTTTCTATCTTTATTTATGCTCAACTTAGGACTTGGGGAGGGGAGGTTTCGCTTGTTGCATTCCTCTTTCCATCTGGCCAGACCCCCTATGTGAATAAATTGCTTAGTTATAATTCAAGACTCGAAACACATACGTATTATATAATTATGATTTATGGATCCATTAAAACATAATATTAAGCAAAGCGTACCGAAAAGAAGGTTTAGAGATTCAACATGAAAAATATATTCCAAAGTAATAAGTTTATATGAAGGGGGGGGGGGTTGAATTTGCCACCATGTTGGAAACCAGCATATAAATGACTGCACTGATTCGGCCCTCACCCAAGCAATACAAACCTTCCGGAGAGTTTGTCATAAAAAAACCTACAATCTATTTTTAAAACCTCACTGAAGAGCGTAGGGGAAGGACGGGGTGGGGGAGGGGCACTTACGCTCATGAGCGTATAAAATAGATTTATAAATATACGTCCCTGTTACGCCCAATCCCATCCAGTTCTCTGAAAAAAATACGATAGGGTGATATTGGGAGATTGCAAGGATTCCAGGGGGTGATATTGGGAGATTGCAAGGATTCCAGGAATCGTCAAACACATACAAATGTATATATTTACTCGAACAAAGTACGTTTTTCACTAGAGAGAGCGACATTGAAACAAAATTCCAAATTAGACTATGTCATTCATAAAATGCCAATTGATCTTAGGGGAGGATAAAAACTTTCGCATTAGAAAAAAAACCGGCTTTATTTTTTTTTCGGAAAAATTTGAATAAAAACGTACAGCCCGAAAAACAGACGAAAATAAATCCGGATCATGTTGATTCTGTGGATTGAAGAAAAATAAAACCTCATTTCCTCTGAGTTGGTAAATGTATATTTCATTTGAAAAATCCCCAGGATCCCTTATGTATAATTATATTTTCATAACGCTACCTCTGCGAATAAGAATTTAATACGCTATAAACGATTAGAATCATGCAAAGTTTCCCATCTCTCGGATTGGCGTTTACACATTATTACTTCGGGTAGGTCCATTGCAACAAAATGAAACGTAACAAAAAAGAATACTAAATGTCCTATTTGATTTTTTCCCGGGCAGCGAGCGGTTGAATTTCCCGGTTTTCAAACAAAAAGTTGCGCGGGCTCCAATTATTCAAAGGACCAGAGCCACGAACGGCAAAATCGGCCTAATTTGCCACAACGTTCATCTTTTATATTTTGATAATACCATATTTCAGCACTTCAGAACTGGCCAACTTTGTGATTTACGACCTTGCTGAAGCAAAATATTTTAATGTGAATTGAGGGTATGGTATATCGTTTGCGACGTCATTTGACGTCATTTTCACATATGACGTCGCATAATGTCAGGACAAGTACCATGAATTACTAAGTATTAGAAATGATAAGAGATATTTCTACATTGAGAAAATGTGTGAAATATTAATTTAAAGGAAACATATTTTGAAAATTTCTATAAATACAATATGTGTACAATCTATTATGTACAATCCGTGTTTGTTTTGCCTTTGCTCGAAATCACAGGCTGAAAATGTTCGTCCTGGAACTACAGTATGCATGTCTTCAATGTAATACTTTTACTTTTTGTATTTGTTTAAATCGCGTAAGATGTAAGCTGCATCGATCCACAAGAAATTGATGTCATTATTTATGATTATATGAAAAAAAAAACAAAGAAAGGCTTCATGTTTACCATCTTCATGAATCACGGATCCGATACGTTCAAACTGTCATAGAAGAGTCTTCGGCTGTATCAGATCAGACAAAGGAATACCATGTATGCTTCTTCATTTTTTTCCGAAAATTCTGAAAAACCGTTAAATTCAAAGATTTTCTCGTAATAAAGTTGTCAGAATATCTCCAATTAAAAGTGAATACCCCTGTACAACATCAAAACACGGTTCTATATCTGCTTCAGATCTAGATAATTAAAGCATCCACTTAATTTTGCCGTAGATACACCACTGTCAGCGATGTATGAAGATGAACATTGATGTGACTCATTTGACATCTATAAGTTCTTCAAATTTGTTCCTATAAAATAGTAGGCTCAAGTTACACGTATCAGTTTTAATCCAATTTCGCGGTCAGTTGCTGGACTAGACAGAGATAGTGAAAACCCCTTCCGTACACTTCGGTGCATAGGAGTCCATGACTCAATATAAATAAGTACACATAAAACTCGAGCTGAAAAATGAGAAAAATAATGTCTTAATTCATTGCATGATTTTCGTTCTAAAATCAGTGTGTAATGCCCATTTGCAGAGGTTGAGGCGGATACAGGAATTAGGGGGCGGGGTATTTCTAACATAAAAGCGAAGGGTCCCATTCGGGTCAATGGTAGCGGACTTTGAACATAGAGTAAAAACGATGGTTGCATTTTGAATATTTCTTATTTTAAATAACTTTTCATGCTCTCGTTCTTATCATGACATATATAATTATTGATAAGAGAAATACGTGTGACTCTTCTCACATGTATGTGCTAGTACTAGTATAAGTGTTGGGCAATCGGAAGTTGAATCATAATCGATAAGCGGAAATAATCGGATGGGCATAACCCATTATTACTATAATCGGAAAATTCAAAACAATTCTTTTCTTCATTTTGCAACCAACAATGAATTGAAATAAACACCAAATCATTATTTCTTTGAATAAAATTGTTTTATTGAGTAAAGCACTTTCGATCACAACTACTAGGAATACCCTATCAATTCGTTCAAGCTTCTTTTTCGTGAATACCATGCAACAGAAAATGTCATACACTAGTATGTACTTTGAAGTTCAAGGAAAATAAAAAATAATAGTATAAAAGGGAGATACACGAATTTATCAAAACCAAGATACTAAATCGGACAATCCGGTAATCAGCGATGTCGGCGACAATCGCGTTTGATTTTCAACATCGATTAGTAATGTTCATCGCTGGCCATTCAACGACCGACAATCGATCGTCAGCGATAATCGTTCCATAACTAAACTAGAATCCGTTGCCATGACTCCCATTTTGATACATTTTTAGTGTCATTTTGTGTGAAGAGAGAACTTTTTTCAAAGAGGTGAAGATCTATTTACTCCGATTAATCGATTCTCAGAGATAGAATCGATAGTCGGCGAGTTGGATATTTTAGAGACGCGCTAGCGACGATGGCTGCGACTATCGTTACAATAATTAATATATTATTAATGTGATCAAGATAGAGATCGAGGTATGGAATACGAATACATGTACGTAATGATTCGCGCTTAGAGGAATGAAAACTTAGGTACGTTACACGAATAAGAAAACCACTGATCCAAATCTGCCAGAACAGTACCATGAATGTGACAAAACGGTGTCATAGATGCACAACATGATTAATTTCTGGATCGATGGACTGTAGCAAAGATGATTAATGTTCGAATGTTATGAATTGCAGCGTTCGCGTACCTTTTAAGAATCAATTTTTTTTTCTCACATTTTTGCAATATCGGATAAATGGCGATTCTAAAGGGAGGGATGAGGCCAGGGCGAGAAGGGGAGCATGTTCTAGACTCTCCCCTTTTTGCGGTCGACATTTTTAATGATGTGATTTTTGTTTTCAGAACTTGATGATAAAGCTTTTATAACAGTACGGTGTCCTTGAAAATTATCTAATTTTACAAAATCTTTAAATGCAAAATCTTTCTTTTCATATGAAAGTTTACGTTCTCATTTGTATAAATTCAAATTTTCAGGCGAATCTAACGCATACATTCGCTGCTATAGCCGTTTGAAAACGTCATTTTTAATTTGGGGTGCGCAGCTCTAATTCATTTCGCTGGCGCCACCTACAATGTATTGTGTTTTTATAACAGAGGTATATGGAGATTTAATTTTACAAATTCGACAATATTATGGTCGTTACTGCATATTTTCAAATAAAACTTTTTATGTCTCTTTTTTTTCTCAACCCAGACCCGTCGGAATAAATTTTACGTTTTCAATAAAATTTAATTTCAGGAAAATGGTATCTTTGAATAAATTATTATATCACGGTTTCCTATCCCCTGTTATCCATTATATTGGGCGCTAGACTTTATATTACATCAAAATAAACGGACAGAGAATTGATCCAGCATAGTCTGAATCTCAATCAAAATTCGCTGTTCGATATCGTTCGTCAATCATCTATTTCAAATGAATCATTTGATTTCAAGTTTTCTATCTTTTTTATTTTTTGTCTTCAAGAATCCCCACCTCCTCTTTAAAAGAATTAGATCATAAATGTTTCTTCTTGGGTGTCGATCTATTTTGCTTCTTTATGCTGCATTCATATAACGTCTTTCTTTTATGTTTCGAATTCTCATTATTTCAATCACGTTTTCTACCCCTTATCTTCTAATTTCTCTTACTATCGTATGGGATAATTGTAGGAAGCCGATGCATTTTTTGTTTACATATTTTATTCCCGTTTTAAGAACATTTTAGGAAATAACATACATATATATAACAAACAAATGAACCGAAACCCCCAAAATCCCACATACATTATATATAAGCCTTCTTTAAAAGATTTTAAAATTATTCTCTTATTTTTTCCTCTTAGCATCACGTGTATACATGCCGATATATACAGGGAAGACATAGAGTGGTTCAAAAGATTTAAGTATAACGAAAATATGTATCGTAACTACTCGAGTGCACAACATTTCAGGAAATGCATAAACGTCAATTTTGATGACGTCATTGGTATAAATGACGTCACAAATATTATCTACTATGGAGCAGTTTTCTGAAGGATTGGAATAATTTGAAATAGGTGTAAAAGTAATCAACCGCCAAATTTATGAAATTTTACATAATTTTAAAAGCTTTCAGATCATCTACTACCTATCTTGAAATACAACTTCTCATTTTCATCGTCTGGGAAGTCTTTTTCATGACGTTCTAACCATCTTTGATGAACAATTTGTCAAGAAATGTGCCAACAGAGAACTCATAAAAGTTTAATTTTCGACTACGACCGGACCTTCTACCAAAAAAATCTTCATCGAAATAATAACAGGTATAATCAAAGAATATCTAAATATAATTATTTTTTGGGTAGAATGTCCGGCCCTATACGAAATTATCGATCAAATTTCATGATATCTCACAAAAATACCGGAAATGCCAATCCTGGCTTGGTTTTGGGCTCTATATCTTCTTAAGACATGTCCGGAATCTCATAACTTCGCACGTTTTCGAAAGACAAAATGTTCTCCTTTCCTTTTGTTAATAATTTAGAAACATTGTCTGTGTTTGAAAATATACGAAAACTTTAGGCCGATATCGCCGTTCGTGGCTCTGGTCCTTTAACTACAATGTACTTCATTTCGATTCATCAGTGATGATATACGTTACTTGATATTACCTATGTACAGTCCTAAATCGAGCATTCTAGCGTTTTATCTTATGCGACATCGCCTGCGTCATAACGTCATGCGTATGACGCGATGACGTTCGAATCGTCTAATACGTTGCGCAGTGCTATGTGCGCACATGTGATGAGTCACCATCGTTAAGTTCGCGTCGCCGTTACTAAGCATTTTTTCGAAACAGTTTCACAGCAGAAAAATACCAGTAACAGCGATATGAATTGATGGCATCGGATTTCAAAAGATTTAACAAACTCTTTAAGATTTTATGTCTCTAAATTTACCCAAGATGTGCTGTTTCATTCTGTAAATTTGTCGAAAATCAGCTGATAAAATGACAGCAGTACTCTTAACGTTCGACTTCCACGCCCCCTTCCTCGAAAACAAGGGGATCGTTTTCAAAAATATTAAAAAGTGGTTCTGTAAATTTTTGATATGTTGTGGAGAATATATCCAAGTGTTCTATTCTAAAATTTTATGAAAATCTGTGAGGGACCATTTTTTGTACCTCATTTATGTACGCCGACATCCTGCACAGTGTCGACAATTTTGGAGAAATTGTCGATCGACCGAACGCTTCGACATGAGAAATTCACAAAACAGATCCTAAATTCCCATTTTCCATTATAGAAGAAAAGGTTGTTTAAACCTTTTGGTGAGCAAACAACTGAATTGTGAAAAATATCACCAGAATTCAAGAGACCGAAGATTCTCCCAGCGACCTTCCTAATTTCCTCTGATCAAGTACAAAACTGCCACGCACAAGAGAAAAATGACATTTTCTTGAATATGCCAGGAAATAAATGCACAATTTGAAATACACTCACTGTATCCGAGAAAAATACATATAAAAATTCCAATTTTGATTTGTTTAATGCGCTTGAGCATTCAATAATTGGAAAACAAATTTATACAAAAATTTGATTTTTTTTGCAAAGAAGCCTATATTTAGTTTTTTACTCCAGATAGTCACTATTAAGTTGAAACAATTAAAAAATTAAACTCTTTTATGAAAATATAGTATAAAATATTACAATAGCTATAGCTTTTCTATCACAATGATAGCTTTGGAGAATAAAAACTTAGCACTGACACTGTATAGCTGGAATTACTGTTTTATAAAATAATGTGTCCATGATCCATGACAGTTCAAATTCAAATTTCTATCATGAGGATGACAATTTACTCGTCCTCTGCTTAACTTTACAAGTTATTTATCTCATTATCTCACTATATCTGCCAATAAGTTTCACAGTCAGTAATCTCTCATTATTTGTTTTCTGAAATGTTGACAGGTCTTGAACTCTTCAATCTTCTGTGAATAATCCATTTGTATGATATATATTTGCACACTCACAAAGAAGAATATGATGACAATATTCACAATCTTCCCACAAATTCTATATACACTAGAATATGATATCAATAATATACACAATCTCTTCATTCAGAATCATTTCCAACAGACTGAACAGCTAAATCACAATCCTTTTTACATGATTGTCTTTGCATGTCACAGGATGATTTTCAGAATGCAGGATTTCTTCTAACAAGTTGGACCTGAAAAAAAAAACATTTGTTGCAGTAGTTTTATTTGTTTTGTTTTTTTTTTTTTTTTTGACACAATTTCATGGTCATCTTTTTCCACTTACACTGATGCCATTCATATAAAATCAAATTCATGAATTGTACATAAATTCTATTAATTTGTTCTTTTATATCTATTTATGTATTCATTAAGCAATCATAAATTTATCACTGGAAAGAATAGCAATATTTTTTCAATAACTAGAACTACAATAATATATAATGGTTATTATATTATTTATCTAGAAATTCAAAGTTAAACTGTTTATATTACCCATGTTACATTTTATATTTTTTGTATGATGTAACCCCCCCCCCCCCCCCCTTTCTTTTCTCTTTCCACTTAATTCTATCATAAAAAAAACTTCATTGTATCTACATACTGATACATTTGATGTTTACTTGTGAATGGTTATCGATATAGTATAATAAAAAAATTAATGACTTGGGCCCAATGAGGGGGGGGGGGGGTGGTTTAGGTGTGGTTGGTTCAATAAAATCTTATTTCATTCACTGGTCAATCATCAGACGCATTTTAACTGACACGCTGGGTGATAGAAAATTACTTATACAGAGAGAGAGAGAGAGAGAGAGAGAGAGAGAGATTGTTTATTTACCTTGTGGAAAAAGTCGTTGTTTTCGATGGTTCCTGTAGCCAATGTAGATCTAGGGGCCCCTATGTATTTCATCATCGAGGCCTAAAGTACGACATCAGTGGTCAAGTATACAGAAACAGTTGACGAAGGTAGAGCGATCGACAGGGTACATTCACAGTAACATGTATTTTGTGTTGTACACAAGTGGTGTCTTATTTCTTGCGTCATCAAGTTTACATCACACCGACACTGACACCGGCCTTTGTGAATCGAGGACAGAACAGCTTAAAATCTCCCTTAATCTCTTTATAAATGCAAATCCAAGGTTAGAAATGAGTTCACAAGATTAAAATCATCCAACATTATTACTTTTTCATACACAAAATGCTATAAACTCCGATAAAGTAACTCATTCATGTTTACAATGTGACACACGTTCAATGGGTATTGGATGCAAAATATTGATTCTGCGCATGCCGAAGCGAAGTTATTTCAAACGAGAATTATTTCAATATATGAAAAAGTGGTTCTGTAATTTTTTGATATTTGAAAGATGCCGATGTGAATGTCATTTTTTGATAATATTATAAAAATCTGTGAGGGACCATTTTTTTGTACCTCATTTTTATTTTCCACTTTTTGGGGCATTTTTTCCCGGGAAAATTTAGCCAACTTCAACCATCGATTTAGTAATTATCATGTCATATTTGTCTGAAATAAACTAACTGAGGGTAAAATATAAAGCTAAAAGCAAAAGTTCGACGATATTTTATTTGCTGAAATAAAAAATTGTGCTCTCCAGAGCTTTCAGAAAAGGACCAAAATTCGGAGGCGTCCATATTTTCTCCGACGAGAAAGAGTGCGTCATGCGTTCGCGGACTCACATTTTACTTTTTACCGCCGCACGTGCAAATCCGGCTTGGCCGCCCTACTGGGAAGGTTCTATGTTTGTTGTCATGAAGAGCTGAATATAAATGCATGTGGAGTAGTAGACTAGTAAGCATGGTAGATAGTGCTGGATCAACTCGTCATTACCGGTCTCGATTGTAACCTTGAGCAACTTACTTTTCTCTTCATGACAATTTCTTTACTATATACCCATCAGGAATTTCAGAAGGCGTTAGAATGTAGAGTGAGGAACCATATTTCGCCGGTGACCATATTTCGCCGTTTCATAGTTAATCGCATCTCATTGATTATCGGAAATATTTATCAAGTTTATTTTTCTATATCCTATCGAGTATTACCGTAGTCGTAATGCTTTGATAAATTGTGACATCTCCTGCACTAAATTTCTGCGAAAAATACCACAAAATCTGGACAATTTACCGAAAATACCAAATTTTAGACGTAAACATCGAAAATTTTGACAAAAACCAAAAACAGAAAACATTATAATTGGCATCTTTTCTTCAAAGTAGTGGCGTCGAAAGATTTCATGAAAAGAAAATCACAATTTTTTTCCGTTTTGTGTGCAAATAGAATACTTATCAACAAAAACGGCGAAATATGGTCACCCCCGAAAACATGGAAACGAAATATTTTGACGTTTTATAAGGAAACGATTAAATAAGTGAAATAAGAAAATTTTGTAGCATTTCAATCAAAAATGGAGTTAAATTTAATTATAGCAAAAGCAATTATTGATTTGGCCTCCAAGTATTGAAATTTTCTAAGAAATGTACGAAAAATACGGCGAAATATGGTCACTTGCTCTAGAGGTAGTAATAGTTTTGTAAAGCTTTGGTGATACGATAATAAATACCATTTGATTTACCTAAATATCTAAAATGATGTTTGATATCTTAATTCTTTTATTCTAATGGCACAGTGTGTTGTCTATTGTAGCAATTGCAAATACTAGTCGCGGACCTGAGAACACTGCTGTTTGGATAGTGTTTTGTCTGTTGGCTGTAGTTTACATTATGGAGGGTTGATTAGGCACGAAGAGGTGTATTTTCTCAGAACTGACGACTTTATCTGACTCAAATAGAAATCTGAAGATTAATAATCAGCAATATTGATTGTAACAATGTTTACCTTATTAACCTTATTAACCTTCATTATCTGTAATACGGCCCGGATTCTTGTTTGCTTGCTAGTTTTGTGAGATATCTTTCTCTTTTATTTCCTGCCCCAAAATTTTCAAATAATTGGTTTCTTGTTGCCAGTCCGTCCGTCTGGCGAAATCTTGACATTTCTAATCTTGACATTACCAATTTTTCCTCAACATGCACAGCACAAAATGAATGAAACTTTATAAAAGTAAGTACTCAAAGTCAACTGCCGAATAAATTTCGCTTTTCATTTTAATGTCAAAAGCTAAGGTCAGGTCACTATTCCTTCATTATTTGTTGCTACACGAGTCAAACTGTTGTCAAATTTTGTCTAGTCTTATCGATCTCATATGATCTAACCCCGGATAAATTGGTCCCTTATTCTAATTGTGATGTAAAACCTTCTGGATTTTTTAATGGAAATTAATTAATTGGGATGTCAATATACAATTTTTGTAACCTCCACATTCCTTCTTTTTCAATTCAATTGTGCCGTCTACACTTTGTAGTTTTTTGCTGCAGTAAGAAGTTTACATGTAGTACTGTTGGTAACGTGTTTACCTGTAGTATTGTCGGTAACACGTTTACATGTAGTATTGTTGGTAACACGTTAACATGTAGTACTGTTGGTAACATGTTTACATTGAGTAGTGTTGGTAACAAGTTTACAAGTAGTATTGTTGGTAACAAGTTAACATGTAGTATTGTTGGTAACACGTTTACATGTAGTACTGTTGGTAACATGTTTACATTGAGTAGTGTTGGTAACAAGTTTACAAGTAGTATTGTTGGTAACAAGTTTACATGTAGTACTGTTGGTAACAAGTTTACATGTAGTACGGTTGTTAACAAATTTACATGTACATTTAGTACTGTTGGTAACAAGTTTACATGAAGTACTGTTGGTGACAATTTTACATGAAGTACTGTTGGTAACAATTTTACATGTAGTACTGTTGGTAACAAGTTTACATGTAGTCCTGTTGGTAACAAGTTTACATGTTGAACTGTTGGTACCATGTTTACATGTGGTAGTGTCGGTAACAAGTTTACATGTAGTACTGTTGGTAACATGTCTTCATGTAGCATGCAAGCAGGAGATGCTTACTCTTCCTGGGCACCTGGTCTCACTCTCATATCGGGAGTTCGCTTCTTTTCATATGGTGGAGGTTTTTGTTTGTTTGCTTTGGTTTCTGTTTTATCCTGATTTTGTATGCCTTCGGTTTCTGATTTTCTGGGTTATCGATTTTGTGCTGTAAACAGGGATATGTTCATTATCCATATTTGTCATTGTTGGTAACATTTTTACATGTAGTACTGTTGGTTACAATTTTACATGAAGTACTGTTGGTAACAATTTTACATGTAGTCCTGTTGGTAACAACTTTACATGAAGTACTGTTGGTAACAATTTTAATATGAAATACTGTTTGTAACATGTTTACATGTAGTACTGTTGGTAACAAGTTTACATGTAGTACTGTAGGTAACAACTTTACATGCAGTACTGTTGGGACATTATATTTCATCATTGGTCTAGATTCAGATTCATTAATTTCTCAATAAATAAAAAACATATTTACAACACATGAGTATATATATATTGGAGTAGGGTTTATAAGAATGTCTCTAAAGCTGGGATTTTCGTACAGTGTGGACATTGGCCATGTTAACTTTTAGATTTTGTTATTGTCACTTTCCTATTTTAGGGAATTTGACAAACATTCGTATAGCTTCTTTACTAAAGAAAGTATCTTGTATTCGGAGTAAAATACGAGAAGATCATTGCTGCGATTACAGTGGAACACACGCGCATTGGGATGATAAAGGATAAGGCAGTACATAAACTACCACGTCACCAACAAGCAAATTCAGAGGTTGTTGTTCTCTGCTTTTGGATGTTTGTAACAAAAGTAGGTCTGACTCAAAAGATCAAAAGTTTTGGAATAAATAGAAAGGACTTGTCAAATAGAATATACAAGTCATATGTTAAATATGAAAACATTTTCTAAAGTTATGCACAAGGTTTTTTTTTTCAAAAGTAGCTAGTCACAAGGTGAAAAAATTCTGGCATCAATAGCCATAGCTTGTTACAAGAAATACACAATTCAAATATATGAAAGCCCCATTACATACCTTTCGAAAATTATATCCAAGGTTAAAATTTTGTGACTGACAGACGGACTGACGTGCAGACGGACGAACCGATTTAACTTTCCCGTGCTTTCATGAAAGCAGGGAACAAAAGATAATAAGAACCACAGCGACACGACCAACAAACAAGGCAAAATATCATTGAGTCATTTAAAAAAAGAAAGGAGTCCAATGACTACATTGAACGGGCTTAAAAGCTTAAAAAAGACAAACATGTAAACAATATAGAGACAAGGTAAATTTTTGTATTTAAACGAATAACATAGAAGAGTATATGTCGGCCGATCCGCGGCCCTAGTGAGGCTTGCACCAGTAACTTACTGACCCGACACCCTAACCACTACGTAAACCACCTCGCCGATACAAAAACTTTGTAAGTGGATATCAAAAGGAGTTGATATAAGTACAGGCCGTTATATAGCTAGTAAGCTCTGTTGGCAGAGACGAGCTAACTATCAATCAAAAGATTGATCATCTCCAAGATATGACAGATAAACACTTTTATTAATTGGTAATTATTAAATTTTACTAGTATTCAAGAAAATACTTAAAAATATCAAATTAGGTTCAATCGAGGCCTCCGGAAAAAATGTTGTTGTTATTTGAAATATAAAGCTTTCTTGAGTAAAATTAGAATATTTCGAGGAAATCCATACAAGACGTTTCTTACACACTCAGTTTTATAAGATACTAGTATTGTTTTTGAAGCAACAGCAGGAGTACTTTTATCGCCTATGTACTAGAAACCCACCGAAATTACTCCAGTAGTGATGTGCATAAAATTTGCCATGGCTGGGAAAGGATGGTTTGACAGACACCTTATTTCCTTTGTCAAGATGTACTACTACAGATCCAGTCGCCTTGTCATATCCACTACTTCTGTCTGCTAAAATGTTCAATATGACTGTAGATTCCTTGTACATGGCATACTCGGCATAGGCATTCAGAGAGAGTATTGTTACATAGAAGTAATATGTCCCATTTACAGGGGCAGTGAATATTCCCGTTCTTGTATTATAGGCATTTCCATAGTTGTCCCGAACGCCCTCGAAAACTACTGGAACGCCAATTTGACTATCCTTCATTATTTTTGTTTTGTATGATGAGAATGATACCGAAGGTTTTATGTCTTCCTTTATTCTAGCAATACTTTCAGTAAAATTTCTCATTTCGCCTCTCAATATAGACAATTGTAAGTCCTGCTCCTTGAAATCTTCCACACTTTCAGTTTTCATCGCTTGCAAAGTACTGTTGACATTCAGTTCTACATTAGATACTTTTTCATCAAGGTTCGCAAGTTTTGATTTCAAATCGCCCTCAAATGTTGTTATCAGCTTCATAAGGTCATCCTTGATCTTTTCAAACTCCTTGTCCTTTGATTTTAGTTTCTGCTCAATGTTTCCGATTTTTTGCATCAGCTTATCCATGCTTCTTTCATTTGTATCAGTATTGAGTAGTTTTTGACATGTCTCTATAACAGTCGTCATGAGGTTGAGTCCATGTAAAGCCTGAAATGGGTCCTTTTCCTTCTGATATTGTGAACTAATATTGTCCCCAGTTGATTGCGCAATTAAATGCAAGCAGCAGATGATGCATAAAATCCATATCTGAGACGCCATTATGTTTGTTTCTCCTGAAAAAAATCATGAATTATCTATTATTTGCTGTTCCTTCTCTAGGCAATAAGTTAGTGAAGAAATATATAGGAGGAAATGAAGTATAAATATCGACATGCTAGGTATTGAGTACTATAGTATTATCGTAAAGGTTAAGTATCGAATGATGCTTTTGAATTTGAAGAGGTTTGACATAAGTACCACTTGGTGAGTGTCACTGCTAGTGGACTAGGAGACCGGGAGGGCACATGCAGCCAAATTCGATTAACTTCGGTTGATAGTTTTTTCAAATTTTTGAATCATTTGGAACTTGGGTCCCGTAGCATCATATCCCACTCATCCTGCTACGTCCTTCTTTGCATTTTATGACATGATACTTTCATACTGTTTGACCATATGCCATTGTTGAGATTGAGGATCACTGACGAGGGTTAAGTACCCAAAAACCTGCATGTCTGGTCCATGCTGCAAATTTATCTGTTCTTAAATGATGCTATTGAATTTGAAGACGTTTAACATGTGATAAATGTAGAAAATCAGTGCATCAATGCACTTAGTAAAAACAAATGTCACTGTTATGCAAAAAGAGCTTTCTTAACAAAACGCAAAAAAAAAAAAACGATAACGAGAACAAGAATTTCGGGCGGAACAAATCATAGTACATTGTACCATTTTAAAACATTTTCCCATTGCTTACAGTTTGTCAGTATTTCCGCATGTGTTGAATTTCTGTTTTATACTCTTTAATACATTCTATGCCTATTAATTGTGATTTTTGTGTAACCTGCGACACTTAAGGATCACCTTGTCCGTTGTCTGTCTGTCTGTCTGTCACACTTTGATGTCTGTCACACCCTATATAAAAGTGATTCCTAAATGTCGCTTTTTTTCCCAGGTGACACATTCATTCCTTGGAATGATTCCCGGATTTTGATTTCGGGTTTTGTGTTCTACTTTTATCTATGGAATGAACGTAACAGTTTTACAGTGAGTAATTTGAATATTTTCCCCTGACATATTCACCATAACACTTTCTATATAGACATAACCTCAGACAGTGCATGCGTTTTATATATCGTTTTCATTTTCGTGCGTGAACATCGACGGCGGGTGCGGCTAGCCAACAGGGGATGCTTACTCCTCCCGAATGCCTGATCCCACCTCTAGCTTACTCAACACGATACTCAATTCAGTGCTCTTTTGTGAGTGCTGTTGAGATTATTGTCAGGATCTTCTTAAACGCATACATACTGGATAATGGGATAATGGCTTCTTTTGACATTCTTTTATTATTTCATTTTATCTTTATTTTTTGTATTCCTTTTGATTTGGTTAATTTTTCTCTGATCGCATATAAGGCTTTTAATACTTTCATACATATTAATGATAGCTACTAAAATATTTTGAACTGTACTATTCCAAACCTTACCTTGATCGAGTTTATGATTCTCTCCTAGCTTATAGATTGGGGAACTTAACAAACTGACGTTTATTTTCATTACTTTATCATATTTGAATCCGTCACATATTGAAATCTGTCCCTTTTTTATGATACTGATATCAATGATATGAATTTAGATGAAACCAAAATCCACATGGTAACAGTTGGTTGGACTTTTAAACACGCAAATCAGAATACGATTTCATTTATCGGATTTTACTCTGTCCCATACATTTCTAGAACTATTTTCAAATGTTAAAATTAAAATTTCTATACACATAAAATCTTCCGAAAAATCTTAATTGTAGTTTTAAAAATTTCATAGATTTAAATTGAATTGCAATGAATATACTAGTAAAGCTACATTGTACACGTAGCTATCCATAGAAGACTCGTATTAATCCTCAAGCAAGTTTTTGCTCACTTTCACGGATCGATATGCAACCTAACTACGACATCAAAATAAATATATCTGTAGCGAGTTGCTTCAGATAGCTAATTTCTAGGTATTCGTATCCTTAAGCGACTTATGACAATTCGTAGCTAAATCGAGAATGACAAATATTGATAATGACCATATCCCTGTATACAGCACAAAATCGATAATTCAGAAAATCAGAAACCGAAGGCATACAAAATCAGGACAAAACAGGAACCAAAGCAAACAAACAAAAACCTCCACCACACGAAAAGAATCGAACTCCCGATATGAGAGTGAGACCAGGTGCCCAGGAAGAGTAAGCATCTCCTGCTTGCATGCAACACCCGTCGCTTCAATTCGGTAGAACTGTCACATCCGGTTACTTCCATTTTGGAAGATATAGAGTACAATATTTGGTTGGATGGTTCAAATGGTCTATGACAGAATATCATCCACCATTCTGGATAGTGGGACATCATAGTGTATGACGAGTTCCCCATATCGACCATAGAACTTCCTCAGTGACGATGTTAGTCGGTCACAAACATATCCCTGACTGAGAAGCTTATCTGAAAGACGCCTAGCTCTCAGAACAAAATCCGTATATTTGGTACTTGCTCTTGCATAGCGTATCAACTGAGATATGAACACGCCATAAGCAGGCGATGAAGGGATGTTGCTACTCAGAAAAGGAAAGTTCGTAATGCTGAAATTGAAGTCGTCATGTTTGTCATAGAGTGAGGTGTCCATGTGGCCATCAGTGTCGTAGGACAACATTATGTCCAAATAGGATGCTGAATTATTTGTCTCTGTAGTTTCTTTGACTTCAAGCACCGAAGGATAGATTCTGCTCAGGTAATCCGCGAATTTTGGCTTATTGATGGACAACACATCGTCTATGTATCTGTAAGTGAAGTTGAAGTCAGAAGCTAAGTATCTTTTCCATGCAGAGACCAAAGATTGAATGAATTCATCTTCGTACGAGTAAAGGAAAATGTCGGCAAGGAGTGGGCCACAATTGGTCCCCGTTGGAATTCCGACAATTTGCTGGAATACCTTTCCTCCAAACACCACAAAAATGTTGTCGATCAAAAAGTTTAACATCTGAATAATATCTGTTTCAGTGTACTTATTTTCAGAATCTTTTCTTTTACAAAGTAGGTTTTGTCATAGTTCACAACAATAAAGGAGCTGTTAAGATAAGGCGTAAAATCTGCCCTGAAAAGTCGAAATTTCAAAATGCAAAAATTGAGAAAAATTTTCGGTAAAAATAAGAAGTTCCTAGGTACAGATATGAATCTTCTATCAGACTGGATAAATTATTCAAAATAAGACCGATTTTTTTGGTCAAAGTAAGCGTTTTTCCTACAGAAATCAATGGAAAACGGAAAAGTTTTTCTACAACATTGTTCCCCCCCCTCGGTTCAGAATACCACTATTTCCAAAGGTGTATATCAATAAAACAAATTTTCTGACCAAGTGGGGTTCTGAACCGAGGGGGGGAACAATGTCCCACAGGCGAAAAACGAAAAAAAGGGGGATGGATGACTATTTTAGAATCAGTATTTAGGGCGGTAAAATGAATTAAAATTGCCATTTTTTCTTTTAATATCATGTAACAATCTATTCAGAGTGTGTTCCAATCAAGCGATTAACCGTTAGGAAGGAAATGAACGAGAAAGTTGTCTATTTCTAAACAGTGCGTATTTCGCGCCTGAAAGCTACATATGTGGCTGATAAATACGAAATATAACCGTTTTTCAGTTTCCGGATTGTGATTTTTGCCGATTATATTGATATAATAACATCAAGGTTAGTTTCTCTTATCCAAGTTTGACATTAAAAGGTAGAGAAGTATAATAGACATCAAATTTGTGTAAACTAATGCATTTTATGTGAATTTTCGCTCGATATTTGACGTTTTCTCTCATCAGAGCCCCTACCTCTTCAACCCGTAATTATAACATATTTCACCAAATCTATTGAAATGAAATACCTGTTAAGAATCTTCTAATACTTTACATTTTAATCCCGACCACTTTTTACCTGAAATAGAAGGACAGCGCACGAGAAATAATCGAGTGATTTCAGGGCTAAATCAAGCCCTTATCTTAACAGCTCCTTTGTATTTGCGATTACCGTTCTTACTTGTAAACGCATTACTTATAATTTTTGCGACTTTTTCTTTCAATTCAGAATGTGGAATTGTATTGTAAAGTGTCGAAAAATCAAAGGCTTTGATCGAATGAACTTTACTGAAATGAGTGAATTTCAGATGTTCTAAAAGTTCCTTCGAATTCTTTAAAATCCACATCTGGTTGATACCACTGCGAGAATATACTGTCGAAAAATATTTTTGAAGCCCAGATTTGATTTCAGATAAAACTTTGGTGAGTAAGATCGATACAGATTTGGTAGAACATTTTGAGGATCCAGCGATGAAACGTTGTTTGTACGGATTCTTATGCATTTTAGGTATGCAGTATAAGTATGGTAAAAAATCTAAATCTAAATTGTTAGCTTGGATGCCAAAGGAAGTAAGAGCTGATTTGTGGTTATCTATTATTTCAGAGGCAGAAAGGTTTGTTGGGGTGTAAGTGGGATTTCCAGGTGTCGAATTTAAACCCAACTCTTTAACTAGACTGTCGAAATAGTACTTTTTGCAAGTAAATGTGTAATTATTTGAGGCTTTGTCCGCTGGTGTGATGACATAATGCTCTTGAAGCTATCCGAGCAATCGATAAATTAATTAGCTATCCTTAATCTATTTGTAACATGTTAAACGTCTTCATATACCGATAGCATCATTTAAAACCAGATACATTTGCAGCATCGACCAAACATGCACGTTAATGCGATTGCGATTACTTTTGCCTGAAAAATAAGAAATATAATGGCTGCTGGGTATAATTTAAGTATCCTCATTGGCATATTCGTACTTTTCATAACCAGGTTAACCACACCATACGTTACCTGCGTAGCAGATGACCGTCATAAGTCGGCACCGGTTGCCCATGGGTCTCGTTGGTTTATGTGCAGTCTTTTGTGTTCATTGTTACTATGTCGTGTGTCTCTTTTACGTCTCTTGTTGTATTCGTCTTCTGTGTGTTATTTTTTTTTCGCTTCGGATGTTTTGGTGTTTTGTTGTTGGTACTGCAACCAGGTCTGGTTGGATATCCCCTCCCTTATTGTAAATACTTTGTGAAAAAAGTTACATTCTTCGCTGTGTTCTGAATTCATTATTTAGACCTGAAAAGTAAAGAAGGTGAACTCCACTTGATATTATCTTTATGAGTTTTCATAATGATGGATACATATACCCATCGATTTACAACACTCAATGAAAAGAGTGGATAATTTAAGGAATGAAAAGTCTAAAATATTAATGCAGAAATTTTATCGAAAGTTTCAGACAAGAAATTTCTCAACATTTCTATAAATGGAAAAATTTTTGAGCAGAACTAAACTCAATAATCACTATACTTACTCTCGACTACGCAGGACAGAGGAAAATATCATGTACATATTCGAATAAAACGTGCATGCATATGTTAAGCTATAGTAAATATAGATATAATCAAAAAGATTCCTACATGTAATCGACATAAGTTCAAGTGTTTTTCAGGCTCAATGAAAACACAATTTTTATTTAAAGTACAGCAGGTATACTTATTGCATATATGTATCAGAAATCCACAGATATGAGCTTGCCATGGTCGAACCGAAACGCTGGTTTGTCACATGTCACCTCAATTCCTTTGTCTAGTTTCGCTACCACGGGTTTCATGTCTACTGTCTGCTAAAATGTCAATGTGGCCCGTACAAAAACGGTAGTTTCTTGTGCCCAGTTTTATATCATATTCTTTTAGTCAAGCAGGAGCAAGAGTATTCTTATCGCCAATGTACCAGAAACCCACCGAAATTACTCCAGTAGTGATGTGCGTAAAATTTACCATGGCTGCGTCGAAAGAATGGTTTGACAGACACATTATTTCCCTTGTCAAGATGTACTACTACAGATCCACTCGCCTCGTCATATCCACTACTTCTGTCTGCTAAAATATGCAATATGACTGTAGATTCCTTGTAAATGCCATACTCTGCAGGGGTATTCAGAGAGAGTATTGTTACGTAGAAGTAATATGTCCCATTTACAGGAGCAGTGAATATTCCAGTACTAGTATTATAGGCATTTCCATAGTTGTCCCGAACGCCCTCGAAAACTACCGGTACACCAATTTGACCATCATTCATGATTTTCGTTTTATATGCTGAGAAGGATACCACAGGTATGGTCATATCATCCTCCATTTTTGTAATCCTTTCCATCACATTCCTCATGTCTGTCTCAAACAGAGATATCTTCAAGTCTTGTTCCGTTATGTTATCCATTTGTTCGGTTCTAATTGCTTGCAAAGTGCTGTTGACATTGTTTTCTATGTTTGACACCTTTTCATCCAGGTTTGAAATTCTTGATTTCAAGTCGCCATCACACTCTTTTTTAAGTTGTTGAAACTCTTCCTTGATCTGTTCCATTTCCTGGTCCTTAACTTCAAGTTTCTGTTCAATCTCTTTAATATTTTGCGCCAGCACTCCTAGCTTACTTTCGTTTTGATGCCCATTGAGTATTTGTTGACAGCCTTGTATGACAGTCGACATAACGTTGAGATCCTGTAAAGCCTGTAATGGGTCCTTGTCATTCTGACATGGTGGACTACCGGTGTCACCCATTGATAGCACAAATAAGCAACAGATACCAAATGTTTTCCACATCATGTAAACCATTTTTGAATCTGAAAAGTTGCTAATGAAAAATAAAACGTGATTGCGCTGTACCAGTCTTCGCTAGAAATTATTACAGTGAAACAACGTGCACTGTTTTAGAGAAATATATTTAACTCCTTCACAAAAGAACTTCTATGTTCTTTATGCCAGTAATGATTAAAAATGCGCTCTTTTTTGCTCTTCTCTGGAATACATTTATTTGAGGTAAACACTAGTGAGCTTTCAGGAAATGTTTATTCAATATAATATAAACTGCTTATTGTTTTCTTTATGCCAGAGATGTTAACAGAGTTGGTGTTTACTTATTCCCATCACGCTCGTTTTTCATGGGACGAAAAGCTGTATTTAGCATGATTTGACGTGAATGTTAACCGCAAATATAAATTATTGCGAAATACATGCATCAGAACAATAAGAAGAATTATACAGGAGAAGAACCAATCATACTTCAGGATAAAACACAGGGGGACATGGCATAACTGTTGTTTCCCTCGGCATTTGGCAATCGCAACCCCCGAATGGATGCATGACCATGTGTCCTTGAGCACCTGATCGTCTTCTGACTGCATGCCACACCCACGGCGAATGCCCAATAGAAACGGATTCAGATCTGGTAATGTTCAAATAAGTAAAAGTCAGTCATTTGGAAAGTTCGTACTTACGAATGTTCTTTTAAATCTTAATCATTCTTAATATCAATTCTCTGTAAGGACCAAAATATTTTGGAAACAGCATGTCATGGATTTTCATGATTTTCTCTATAAATGGTATGTATAATGCCCTGAATACAAAAATAACAATTTTTTGAAAATAAATATTCTGGTTGCCATGGAAACGAGGTCTGTCTATTCATAGAACTAAAAAAAATGGTCAAATAAGTCATCTTTGAATATAATGTTGCCATGGAAACCATTGTCAGAGTCATTTGGTATTAACATCTTATAATCTTTAAAACCTCTGTTTTTAGAAAAAATAACAAATTTTTGACATTTCTTTCAATTAGGCGGATCCTATCAAATCAAAATCAGTCACAAATTGCCATAAAATAAGGTCAAAATCAAGGCCTATTTTTGTCCAGTTTTTACCATTTTTAAGCAAAAATAACACAAAATGTCAGGCTGATAACACAATCACTGTTGTCAGAACAAAATAGATTTCATGTGACAAATATAATCACTGAAAAAAATAAGTGGGACCTTGTTTTGCTTTCCTACATTTTTAAGTCAAAAATGGTTGCCATGGCAACTTTTCATTTGACACATGATGACTATATCTTTTCAAATTGATTTTTTGCATGGTTTAAATAACTTATATTGCATAAGCCTTATGTAGGGACAACAGAAGAAATTTTTCTTTATTTGAGCACTTCCAAAATTTGTCAAGGTCATTGACTCTTAGTTCAAGGTCAATTTAAATTATAGGTTCCAATTTCAATAAAATTTGCATTTTGTTGTTATTTGTTGTTATTAAATTTAGGCTTGACTGTCATATATTTGTATAAAAAATACTTCTTTCTAAAATTAGGACTGATAGATGGAAAAACATTACAATTTTTTGTTCAGAACATTTCTCCTAAAAAAATAAGCCCCAGAAAAAAATCATGATGTCTCCCATTTTTTTATATGTATGTATGAAATACCAGCTAAAAATCCAGGATGTCATTGATTTTGAGATTTTTGCAACTTTGGTCAATAAATAGGGAATAAATCCAAAATCACTATGTATGTGTTAGTTTTACTCAATACCACATGATTTTTGAGTAACTGCCTCTCATATTTTTGAAAAATCACAGAATTTTGCCGAATTTTGTGAATTACATTCAAGATGACCTTGACATTGGGTCCTGTGACCTTGAAAAATTTTAAGGTGATTTCTTAACCAATAATGCTCTTTTATATGCACTGATAAAAAATGCTTGAAAATATGTAACGTACAGCTGAAAATTTAGCAGTAAATTACTCTATGTGTAATAACACTGAACAGAATGTAACCATGGTAACCATTTTTTATACCCTTTTGAATAAAATTGTGAAGAGGTCCCACTCAAATTTTAACATTTTCTTAAAGATCGAGGATTAAACTTTAAAGATAATTGGCAGTAGAAATCAAGTTAGCCTGAAATTTCAGATTATTTGCCTTAAATTTGAGCAAAATCATGTTAAATTAGGAGCTTTTTCGGACTTAAAAAGGGCCTCTTTAAAACAGGTTTTTGCCTACATTTTGAGCATATTGACAAAGAGAATAGCGGGCAGAAACATAATTCTTGTGTAATATTTATACTATTAAAGATATGAAGAGAAAAATTAAGGAAATTTCAGTTGACTACAATAACTGTTACCATGGAAACGAGTCTTGTGAAAATGACATGTTACAAGTATTCTACTGATGCGTAAAATTATAAACATGGTTTCCATGGCAACGAAACCTTAATTTGTAAAAAGAAAGTTTATTTTAGTCTCAGTACATCATATACACCTTCCACACAAAAAATCTTCAAAATTGGAGACGTGCTGTTTTTACGTGCTATTGAAATTATTTTGGTCCTTACAGAGAATTGCTATTAATAGGCAAATGTCGAAAAGTGCAATTGACTGTGTCGAAATGTGCAATAATGACTTCCTCGATGACTCTTAAGCCGCTATCCTAACCTTGAGCAAGCAGCTTACTGGCGAGCAGTTGCCCTGAACATGAAGCTTTGGTACTTAGAACATGTTCTTCCATCTGTTGTGAAATGGATTCGCCATAGGCTGGCAAATGGGAATGTTGCTGCAAATGAAGGGGAAGTTTGTGATGGTGAAATTAATGTCGACACTACTGTCATAAAGGTGTTCAAATGACCGTTGTCACTAATCGATAGTAACATGTCTAAATAGGAGGCTAAAATGCTACTCTCATTTGATTCTTCATTTTCCAATTCACCGAGATATATGGCGTCGGGTCGTTTTACCCCTTTTTCTCTTCGCCTCTGGGTCGTTTCGCCCCTGTGTCCCTGAAGATTTATCGTTTTGCCCCTTTCCCCCTCAGGGTGGGTTGTTTCGCGCCTCATGCTGTGTCGCTTCGCCCCTCAAGTTAGGTTATTTTGCCTTAAAGGAACACTTTCTCCTTATTTCATTGTAGTTTTGCCCTCTTTTTAGGGACACTTTTCCCTTTTTATGGTAGTATTGGTAAGTCATTTTGCCCTCATTCGATAATACTTAATTATGGGAAAATCATGGGCATAGTATGTGACAGTAATATTTGCTTGTAAGCCCCTTAAAATGTGTAAGATCCTTTGAGGTTGGTGCTTCAACCGGGTCGTGTTGGAGGTCTCCTCCTCTCTTTGGTAAAATTAGTATGCGTCTTATTAGGGGACTAAATCGTCAGTTACCCAAACCTTCGATTAAGTAATGCGTAGGAAATGGTGAACAAATGAGAATGAACGAAGTAAACAAATAATAATAATAAAAAAAGAATAATAAAAATGAAAATAAACAAATGAATAATTAAATAAATTGATAAATAGATAAATAAATACTCGAAAATGACGAACATTGTACAGTATTAATTTTACGTATATGGAGGGGCGAAACAACTCATATTAAGGGCGAACTTAAAACATGTTGACAAGTTATTAAGAAGAAAAGGGCGAAACGACCCACCTAAAAGGGCGAGACGACACACATGAAGGTTTAATTAAAACGACCCACCTTGAGGGTCAGAAAGACCTATCATGAGGGGCGATACGACCATCATTGGAAGGCGAAACGAACCGGATAGATGACGCCAATGTTATCCTAAATGTATGAATTATTGATGGAGAGTAGGTAATCAATATGTATCTGTAAGTCCAGTTGAACTACGATGCTAGTTGCCTTTCCAACAAGGCATCGCTGTGCGAAGACAGTGATCGCGGTGGAACACGCATGCGTGAGACAAGACAAGGAGGGACAATACCATCTACATGTGTCATATTAGAGTTTTACCAATAACAGACGGTTGTTGGCCGACTATGTACGTCCGAACGAAACGCGACGAAACTCACCATACATAAGGGGTCGTGTATAAAAGAACATGATATATCTTTCAAAAACTTAAATAAAGCTCGATCAAGACTAATACATATAACCATATATGTATTTATTCATTTTTTTTTATTGCTGACTGCAGTACTAATACAGTTCTGTTTAAATTTTTAAAATAGATATCATGTATTTTATACACGACCCCTTTTGTTTGGTGAGTTTCGTCGCGTTTCGTTCGGATGTACTTCGTCGGCCAACAACCGTCTGTTATTGGAAAAGCTCTATTAGCAAGCACACGACGGCAACGAGTCCAAGAACATTCATATCAAAACAATACAAAAACAACAACAATGCATTACCCTAATGAAGCCTGATGGGGAACCCATAAAAGGTAAGGTGACAAATTTATATTATATTAAATGTGCTGAGTGAATATGGAATGCATTCTACATGACGCCATCAAAATATGAAGCTTTCTACCAAATGGGCAAAACAAAAACATATAATGTACAAATATGCAGATGCAGTCCCCGATTGGAACTAGGGAATCAAAATTACGTGAATAAAAAAAAGATGAAAATCTGTTCAAAGTCAGAAAACTTTATTTCTAATGTTTAACAAAAAATCGTATACTAGTATAAGGATTAGATAAAAACTTGAAGTACATACAAAAAAATCCTTAACATTTATATTAAGACATAAAGGAGCGTATGAAACCAAAATTATTCCTTTACTTTACCCCCCCCCCCCCAAAAAAAAACCCAAGACTGTAAAGGAATTTTATTTGACACACTTTTACCTTAAATAGATCTCATACACTAAAAAGAAATAAAGCAGGTAAATGAAATAAACAGAAATGTCATAATTTATATCTTCTAGAAAATAAATAAAATTTAAGAAATTGACGAAATAACGTTTTCCGATTCCTAAAATGCATTGATACATGTAGTAATCAATTTCTATTTATTTGGCGTTGGTCATGATAGATGAATCAATTCTGATAAAGAAACAAATTAAGTAATTATCATGTCTTTTTCCGTAAAAAGTATTTTCATCGTGTCACAATAAATTCTTATAAAGAAACAAATTTAGTAATTATCATCATAAAGTATTTTCATCGTATCACAAATGATAAGTATGTCATACAATCCTTTCAGAACGTACATCTATCGCATATGAACAAGAAATCCACAGAAATGACTCCAGTAATGATGTGCGTAAAACTTGCCATGACCACGTCGAAACGATGGTTTGACACACACCTCATCTCCCTTGTCAAGGGTACTAGTACTACTACAGATCCACACGCCTCGTCATATCCACTTCTACTGTCAGCTAAAATAAACAAAACAGTTCCAGTCCCTTTGTACAGGCAATACTCTGCGGGAGTATTTAGGGACAGAATGCTTACATAGAAGAAATATGTTCCATTTACAGGAGCAGTGAATATTCCAGTACTTGTATTATATGCATTTCCATAGTTGTCCCGTACGCCCTCGAAAATTACTGGAAGGCCAATTTGACTATCGTGCATTATATTAACTTTGTATGCCGAGAATGAGACCTCTGCTGGCGGCGTATTGCTTTCCATTTTCTGGGTACTTGCAGTAACATGGTCAATTTCTTCCCTTGAATTTTGAAATCTTTGTGTCTTGCTCATTGATGACCACCGTATATTCACTCTTCATCGCTTGCAAAGAATTATTAAAATTAGCTTCAATGTCTGACATTTTTTCATCCAGCTTGCCGATCTTTGATTTTAGATCGCTTTCAATTGCACTCATGTGCTGTTGAAACTCTTCCTTGACTTGATCATACTCTTGGTCTTTTGCGTCGAGTTTCCTGTTAAAATTTCCTATTTCTTGTGCAAGCAAAGCATCAACCGAATTATTAACATTCGTTCCCATATCTGATATTGATTCATTTACTTTTTTCTTTGTGGCTCTCAATTCAAGTTTTAATGATTTCATTTCTGCGTTAAGTTCATCAAATGCTTTCTTCATCTCTACGAGTTCTTGATCCTTTGCGTCTAGTTTCAACTGAAACGTCGCCTTTGTGCTATCGAGGTCTTGTTTCATCACCTTAACTTCAGATCTCAAAGATTTGCTTTCTTCCTTCAAATATTTGATGTCTGTCATCCATTGTTGCAGAATCTTTGACTTATCATCAACTTCTGCACTTTGACCTCCTCTCTCCAGCAAATGGTAGAGCAATGCTATTACATGTTTACAATCTCCTAGGTCACTGTGAAAAATGACAATTTCTTTTGAAAACACTTAAGTACATAAGCTCGCCAACCCACTTACATGTCGGATCGACTCACATTTGACGAAAAAGATATATGAAACTTTAAAATAATTCAAGAGGTGATATCATATCTTGAATACCGAAAAAAAAATTAATACAGAAAAGAAATATTTCACAATTATATATATATTTGTTCTATGAAACGTTAAACGTCTTCAAAATCGTCTTTAAAACAACGTTCTGTTTCTAAAATAGTTGAGCTAAGCTCTAATTTTGATATGTGTTGGATGGAAGAAATACGAGTATTACGAGAAATCCAAGAACAGTACATGTGAAAAATATCTACCTAGTATATATTAGTGTGGCTTTCAAATGACCCAATTATTGAAACTTACTTCGCACATTGGCATCCAACTGCTTTGATCACTCCTTCGCTATCCAATAAGCACCAAACTTGATATGGTTTCTCGGTGTGAGAAATGTCTCTATCACAGGAAGCTCTGATATATGTGTGCTCATCATCATCCAATGGATGACATTGTATTCCATGAAGGTTTCCCTTTTTATACAACTGGTATCCCTTGTCCTGTCTGTGGGCGGTAAAATTTTCGTTGGACCAATGACAATTAAGTTGTAAGTATATCCGTATGTCTGCCCATTGAATGTTTGGAACACCTCTCAAATCGTCGGACCATCTGTCTTGGCTGATGTCGTTGATTTGTGGAAGTTTCGCTTTTTCAGCCACTTTGTACTGTTGGTAAACAGACATTGCTAACACACTCAATTTGTTCTGATGAAAGTAAGATTTGACCTCGAACAATTCTTAATAACCAATAGAAAGCACGTGGATAGATACGACAGTGTGCCTATCGTACCTTGATTTGTGCATATGTTTGTATGCATGTGACTCTATACTTGTGTAAACTCCTTTGCATTGAAGGGTTATTTAAACTACGTCCATTGGAGCGCAGAGCAGAACGGAAAATTTAATAACAGTTTGTAAACAAAATCAAGTAGGGGATTATTCTGCATATGGAAGTTAATTCATCAAAATTGAGTTTATAAAGAAAGAATTTTTAAACATCTCGAATATATTCCGAGATCATCGTTTTCAAAGCAAGATACCCCAGTATTTCGAAAATTTAGAGCCTCCTACTATCTGTTATAAATATAAAAACCTGTACAAAGTTTTATGTTTAATTACAATAAAGTCACCTCTGATGTTAATGTTAATGAGTCATGTCCTACGTCATGCGAATGCTCTAGTTCTGTATATCTTTACGAACCAGCTGGTCATATAATCACTTGAGACCTGTCCATCATTCATTACTCGAGGCTTCGTAGTCCTCTAAAGAAGGGACCAAAGTATCAAAGTATAGAATTCCTTCCAAGATAGATTTCATTGAATGTCGGGAAGAGCTAAATGAGGCGTTGGAAGTTTATATACAAAAATTGTGTAAGTTAGAAGGAGTCGAACCACGTACACTCTCTCAATGACTGGAAAAGCCTTATTTTAGACATTGTAGATATCCGAATTGACAATTTTCAAAACCATCCTCATCTTTATTTGGAAGCACCCTCAAAATTGACTATATTTTATAAATCTAAACTTCAGGATTTACACAGTAAGTATGTCTTTGCTCCGGCAGAAAACAACACTATAATCAGTTGAAAGCGCTATTACATATCAGTTTTACTTTCGGAACTTTCTACCACTAACACTTATATAAGAAGCAACGAAACCTTTCCTTCCATTTTACAAAAGCATCTGGATGAAATGTCTTTATTTCAACTCTCTATTTCGAAATCAGACGTACCAACTATTTACTGTCTGCCCAAATTTCACAAGTCTCCTTACAAATTTCGATTTATTGCTAACTCGAGTAATTCTACTACTACTGTTTGACCCAGAAATTTGACAACAGCGTTAACAGCAATCAAAGATCATGTATCAAAATATTGTGAAACTGCATTCAATAAAAGCGACATCAATTATTTTTGGTCAATAAAGAATTCTGGTGATGTGATCGACAAATTCATATCATTTCATCTTAAAGCCGAATCTATCTCATCCTACGACTTCTCTAACATGTTGACCATTCTCCCTCATGAGAAGATAAAAGATCGCTTATCAAAACTAATTAAATGGTGTTTTGATCGAGAGGGTAAAACATTTATATGTACTTCTGACACAAAAGGATTCTTTTCATCAGTAGAATACAAATCGTACAAATCATGGACTCGATCTAAGATTTGCAAGGCCTTGTCCTTTCATTAAGACGTCATTTTTGTTATATTTGGTGACACTCTATACAGGCAAGTTATTGGAATTCCTATGGGTACTTATTGTGCGCCTGTGGTTGCAGATTTGTATTTAACCCCGCGACGGGTTTGACAGTAAGTGTTTTAATGTCTTTCCCTGACATGGTCGCCATAGCACTTTCTATATAGTCATAACCTCAGATAGTGCATGTATTTTAGATATTGTTTTCAGTTTCGTGCGTGAACATCGAGGGCGGATGCGGCTAGCCAAACAGGGTATGCTTACTTCTCCCGGGCACCTGGTCCCAACCTCTAGCTTACTAGGGGTCGTCCGTGGATGCTCAATTTAATGCTCTATTGTGAGTGCTGTTGAGATTGTCGTCAGGATCTTCTTTAACTCATTATACACATACGAAAAAGAATTCATGCAAAATCTGCAATAACTCAAGAAACTTGACGACTTGAAATGTTTCAACGGCACCTCTATTTATCTTGATGATATTTTGAATAATGATAACTCACATTTTGACCATTACAAAAATCAAATTTATCCTCCAGAGTTAACATTGAACAAAGCAAACACAAAATGATATAACTACATGTACACCATTTTTGGATCTCGATATTAAAATCAATAACAGAGAAATTCAGACAAAGATATACGACAAAATAGAAGACTTTGGCTTCAACATAGTTTATTTTCCTTGGCTTGATGGTGACGTTCCAAGATTGCCATCGTACGGGATTTACATCGCTCAGCTCATCAGGTTCTCTAGAGCATGCTCCCATGTTTCGGACTTCCATGACAAAAATATACAAATTAAAAAAAACTTATCAGTCAAGGATTAAGATATCATAAATTTGTAAAATCTTTTTGGAAATTTTACAATAACTATTCTGAACTCCTTTCAAAATTAGGGACGACTCCAGCATCATAGTATGTATCTTTAGGAATTTCATTGCCTTCATTTTACGGTGACCTTCAGAAGGATCAAAGGCAGATCAAACTTCAACCACAAATGTAAAAAAATAGTCGGTCGCCTGCTTTACCGAGGTTATGATCCAAAATTAATCGCAAAAACACTGGGCATGGTACTGGACCAATCTACAGTTTTGTACCAGTGTCTTTCTCAACGTTGCACACTGGTCACCCGTGACGACGGGACTCCATGATGGGCCTTGTTGAAATCTCGTCAGAGAAGACTTGATCTTGATTCTCTGTCCTAAGAGTTGAAAGTTGGTCAGACTTCTCGTGTGATTGATCTTGAGCTCACTTCAACCAGCAGAGCAAAGACTGTTATACGCATGCCATAGAATTTTTCAGATCCATTTACATAGAATCTGTGTTACAAGATACCGCTGCGTTTAACTATGTAGTTTGTGATGTCAAGCTTACAGTGAGAAGTTTTATGTTTATACAACAATTGTGTGTCTATGGAAACCTCTGTGTATCCGGATAAGTGGGAGCGTTGTGCGCACGTAATCCGGATAACTACACCATTTACTAATAGCAGATGACCGTCCAAAGTTGGCGCCGGGTGCACATTGGTCTCCTTCCTTTTATGCGTTGTCATCAATGTTTGATGTTTCTGTACTTTTGTATGATGTTCGAGTGAATGTTGTTGTGTCTTTTTGCGATTTATAGTTTTTTATGATGTCATTTATGCGTCACTTTCTTGTGGGTTTGTTTCGCTGGGTGAGTGCAGAGTGGTCATGCTGGAGATCAACACTTCAATCAATCATTCAATAGTAAATGTATGTGTGTATAATTTACAGCATGTCTCGTAAAGACGGATGCTTCCTCCCTATATCCGGTTTATGTCAAGAACCAAATGAATGTACGAACCCCTAAATGATGCAGAGATAGAAGTTTAAGGTAGAGTACGCTCAGGTCAGAATTGCTGGTAATTCTTTGACTGGATATCCTATACTTTCTCTTTAGAATATTGTTCACAGTATCAAACTTATATGGTTTTGGGAAAAGATACTTTTATAGTAACATTTTATCACCTTCAAAAAGGATTTTTCCTTGCTTTTCCATAGGTCCAAATGACGTTCAAATGGTTTAAGGTCACGATATAATCATGAAACCACGAATTTTACATTTGTTTGTATATCAGGTTTAACATAAGCTTTGCATATATGGAAATTAATATATTGTAAAAGTTGTTATTAGGAAATATGAACATCTGAGACTAGAGGGATGCCTTAAGTTTGCTCAATAATCCAAGAATCCTTTGTCAGAAATTCGATTTAATGCGCATTAAACCCGTCGTGTAAACAGGGCATTATTTGTGATTCATAACACGGAAAAGCTGGTTTTAAATTTACAAATAGATGTTTAAATATGCAGAAAAAAAATCATTTATAGCATCTTTTTCTTTCAGCAAACATCTATAAATAATAATAAAACTAATTTGTCGGGTAATTTAAAAGACAAATAAGATATTTCCATCAAAATACGTTAACTGATATATAACGCGATTGAGGCGTGATGCCCGACTCGACGGCCATGACACCCTGTTTTCAGCACTTCGCCGCTAGGTGGCGCGGAAGTGGAAAGTGGTCAATTGATTTTGATTTTATGATTCTAGATTTATCTCTTGTGTGTGACTTAAGTTTGAACATATTTATACATTCCAATGTACATGTTTAATTTAGAAATGTGAACAATGTATACATGTACTAATATGGGGATCTGAAAATAAGAGTACCGCTTACCTAAATTCATTTCCCATATTAAATTTGGCAATAATTAAGTAATCAATGTGAAATAGAAACAAATGAGTAATGAAAGGATAACTAAAATATATAGTAAATGTAAAGGTGAAATGTTGCTATCGAAAAATACATTTCAAGAGCTATAATAAATTGTCATTGACAAAACTTTGGAATTAAAATACATATTCTACACACAACTGCAGTTTTTATTTTTCTATATATTATATTATTTCTCCTATTTTACTTTTATTATATTTGCATAATTAATGCACTCATAAGTAACGACAAAGAGATAAAGAAGATCCTGACGACAATCTCAACAGTACTCAAAATATAGCACCAAATTGAGCAATATTCAGAAGTTGCACATTTTCGAGAAGCAGGACACGATTTAAAGTATTTAGGATCTTATGTAACTGTATTGTAGATAAAAATGAAGTTTTGAATAGGTTTTGATTTTACTTGTAACAAATTAGAAGAGGTTCTTAAAATTCAAAATAATGAGGAATGGCACTTTGTACGCGATGATCCCGAAAAATATTAGAGATACATGTATTGAGAAGAGCAAAACATTTGTTGATAAATGATATTTTCATGAACCGTCTTTTATGGGAGGTAATTTGAATAAAAATGCAACCAGTGCTTCATCCAACATATATAGTTCATTTTAACTACTGGAATAGATGACAGAATATGTAGTAGTGGTGAGTAGATCGTCGAGGTTACGATTGACGCTCGATCAAGTTTTCCTGTTTGCCATGTACTTCCGTTTAGCGTAAAGGCGGATTGAAAGACATGGATATCTCTAGAGGCCCAAGAAATAGTCCATATATTGTTTGATCGTTCAAACCAAGGGCATTCGCAGTTTGTAGTTCATTATCCTAGGCAAGTTCAGTCAGTAGTCGTTTTTCTTTTATTTCGGTTTTACTTTGATTTTTGGAAAAGACAGAACCGGGGGTTATATTCATATCCGAAATTGAATATATTATATTTAACGAAGTTATTGTGAAGTAAATCTCTGCTTTTTATGACGCGAGTTTCTTATGCTATATGAGTGATTACGAATGATATTCTCACTGATTTTTCTCTTGGATGGTGTTCTCTATATATAGAAAAGTGTGCCTATATCCATCAGCGAATGAAAGTCAAACACAAAAGCCGAAATCATATTCTTTGTCATTGTCTCGATCTACACATTTGAAATGTATATGTTACAGGGAATAAGTGTAATCAGGAATTTCACGTAATTCCTGAAATGTAGGGATTTCGTATAATCCCTGTTTATATTAGTAATTACATGTTATAACTGAAATTGGCCAGATACCGTATAACCAGAAATTTTCGCGAGTATCAAATTTCGCGATTTTATGACAAAATAGGGTGTCTTTATTTTCGCGAGAACAATTTTTCGCGATTTCTGAATTACAAACAAATATGGTCATATGATGTTACTGTATTGTACCTTTCATTATTAAAGTTTCCATAAGTTCTATCATAGGAATACACTCAATTCACTCCTCATTACGTTTAATCAGGAAAAGTGAAGAATGACACATGTACAATATGAACAAATATAAAGGATATAACAATTTATGATATACCTTATCAAACACAATCTTTCGCGAGAATAAATTTTCGCGATTGAAAATTAGTATCTCGCGAAAATTTCTGGTTATACGGTATTTCATGCAATTCCTGATTTTTCCATGAATTTTTACACTTATTTCCTAACTTAGATTTTGTCTTATTTTTGACATTTAAAATCAACGCTTTTCCGCCTTTTTGATGCTGAATCTCCTCTCTGTCAAGTAACAATGAATGTTTTTGCAAAATAAGTGAAAACATTTGAACTAGAACAGGTAATGTCTATAAAAATATTGCTCAAATTTCGAAGTCCATTTCGCATTTTCTTTGCAGAGAGGAAAGAAAACCAAGTATCTTACGAAAAAATAGTAACACTATTTAACCTTCATTAACTTTTCTTGATTTAGACAAAAAATTTACCAAGTTTTTTTACTCTCTACTACCTTTCATCTGATATCATGAAAGGATTTATTAAGATACACAAAAAATGACGAATATTATTTTGTAGGCACCGAAGTCCCCGTTCGACAGAAAGTGTAAGTTGTATACGAATGAAAGTTCATGAAACAAATCTAACTCAATAAGTCCTGTCTCCATGGTCCTGCAGTAAAAACGTTTCTTCGTGTTTATCTAAATATTTAATTGCAACAAGTTTAATTGAAATCGGTTAATAAGAGCAAGACAATATATCATCATTGCACTTTGTTACGATAGCTATAACATGTATGATCCTATCAAGTTTTCATACATACAACAGTGTCAAGTGCATTTACACAGTGGGCAAAAATTATACGGAAGACGAAAGTTTTTTTTTTAACATATCATTTTCCGATCATTTTCCTATATCTATCTTAAAAGCTGTTTCTCTCGCTCAGTAATGGTATTATATATTTGATTAATCTGAACACGAAAAATATTTATCACATCCCAATTTTATTAATTTTTATAAGGTTTTTGGCAGTCAGGAAATAAGTGTAAAAGTGCTTAAATATTTCAGGAATTACACGTAATCCCTAATATTTTGGAGATTTCGTGTAATCCCTAAAATTACCAGGAATTACACGTAATCACTGAACCTTTCAGGAATTACATGAAATCCCTGATTACACGTATTCCCCGTAACATATATATCAGGTAAATATGGTGATGACAGCCTTTCAATCGCAATCCACAATATCACTGATCATTCTAGAAATTTATAAGAGATCTGATATGCTTTTATAATACCAACTTTCGCAATGATGATTTCAGCCGTTGTGTAATAAAATATCTTCCAACACTGAGGAAAACAAGATATTGTAACGTTTGATATTTTTCATTATATCGTCCAAAATTTTTTTCAGTGACAAAGCGACAAAGTCAGTCGCTCACAAATGTGCCCTTTGTTCGATAGTTTTTCTGTTAGCCCTAACAACATAGTCGTTGTAGTTTTAACTTGCTCTGGAATAGTGTAGTAATTGCGATATTAACACACCATAGGCAGGAGACGTAGGAATGTTACTACTAAGGAAAGGGAAAATTGTAATTTTGAAATTGAATTCGTCACGTTTTTAATATATTTAAGTATCCAGGTGACCATTTTCGTCAAAAGCTAATATGAGATCTACATATGAAGCAGAGTTACTTCTGTCGGTGGTTTCTTTCACCTTTAGTTCACACGGATATATTTCCATTGCATAAGAATCCCCATGTTAAGCGCCCGTTAGGCAAAGGGATTAATAATAGTTTTGAAAGTACGGAGAATTTACCAACGTTCGTATACTTTTGACATTATAAGATTCAACTCGCTCATTATAGACGTCATGCTTTAGTTTTGAAAATACGGAGAATTTACCAACGTTCGTATTATTTTGACATTATAAGATTCAACTCGCTCATTATAGATACTAAATGGGTTGACCGATATTTAGTACAATTGGAAATATAAGTAATGACTGTCTTACTTTGGGTGTTCATGGTAGTATAGTTCTGGTTGGACACGTGTAAATTTTCCGAGAATCGCTTGGCGATTCACGGAATTTGCACGTGACCAACCAGAATTATACACCCATGAACACCCTGTGCTAAGGTAATCAGCAAAACTAGATTATTGATTGAGAGCACGTCGATATATCTTAATGATGAATTGGAACTTTTCCGTATTTCGTAATAAATGCAATCACAACTAAAAACATTTAAAACACAGTAAATTTGTCATAATTTAATGTCGTATTATTAAAAATATTTACATAAAAATATAAATCAAAACAGTTTTATGTTGCTGACTTCTGCATACAAAAAAACATAAGACCACATTTTGGTTTGACAGTCAATGAGTCTTTTCAAGCAGATGACCATCTGTACTGTACTATACTGTAGATTCGAAAGATATGTAAGATTTGTATGACATATTTGAAGTATGTGATTTTCGTGTTGCTAGGGACGTTTCACTCGTACCACCTGATATCTGTAAAAGAAGAAGAAATCGACGACATTTTATATTTGTTGCAAAAAATAATGCCGCAAAGTGAATGATGCCACTATCTTAACTAAAACAGTTTATTGTTTAATGGGCCATACAATTTTCAAGATTGAACCAGATATATTTACCTGTTTACACCAAACCGGGCATTTTTGAAAATAAGGGAAATTTCCTCCCTCATTCGGCTTTGTATACTTCAGAGAGCCCTGTTTCTTCTTACGTCTCGAAGAAAGGAGACCTTACCTTTATTTTAATTTATTTCCCAATTTAGCAAAGTCCCCCTCCTACTCAGTCTCCTTTATCGTCATATGTCCGCTTAATGAGACACACAGTATCATCATAGTCAACTTTTTGATCCAAAACATTAAACATTAAAAGAATATGTCTAATCATGCCACATAATGTAGATACCCCCAAAAGAAGAGAGAATATCTTATAAAAATCACGGTAATGAAATACCTTAGATACGTTTATAGATGACGATGAATATCCATAGTTAACATATGACGCACCAACTCTTTCCTGACGGGGATCTATAACGAACCCTTCAACATAGTCTATTAACTGTCTATGTTTTACCAGCGCTGGTCCCCAATCTCGTGTCGGCGTCAGTAAAAGTTTGATTTTCTGGGAAAATGGAACATTAGCACACAAAAGTAAGTAGTGTTTCAAATTGAATGGAAGTAAATTCGCTCAACGCCTATTTCGAAATACATCGCTTATATCTACGAAAAAACATAGAAAATAGTGGAATAGAACTTGACTTACATCGATGGCAGACTTTACGTCATCTTCTTTGTAGATTTTATAAAGAACCACGATTGGGATAAAAATGACAGAGGCAAATGACATCAGCCAGCCCATGACGTCAGCCCAGGCTGGGTACGAGTAGTTGTCATATTTAGCCGGGGAATAGTCTATCCAGGAAAAAAGGAGGATGAACTGAAATAAACAGTAATGATGTACATCTATAGATGATAGTATATAGCCCTTTGTAGAGCAAATTATTTCTGAATGGCCGTAAAGGATTAGCGCGCAGTCAGACAATTTATAAAGAAGGATCATGTCCGACGAGAGTTGTTAGAACCTTACCATAACCTTCTGAGTCCGCGTAATGAAAAATCATTCCAAGGAATGCTTGTGTCGCCTGCGAAACATAGCGACACTCAGGAATCACTTTTATAGGGTGTGACATCCAAGTGTGACAGACAGACGGACAGACAGACAGACAGACGGACGGATGGACGGATGGACAAAGTGATCCCTAAGTGTCGCTATGCTTCGCAGGCGACACAATAAATGACCTCTCTGATTGTTGAATTTGACGACGTTTAACATTTATCTATATTTTGAAGTTTGAAGGCTGTGAAAAGCAAAAGAGGATACTTACCACAATACAAACAGGACTCAGGCCCATCCAGCATATTTTCCACCATAACGAAGGCCGACTGCCTTGCATTGTTTCTATATCTTTAAAATATCGATCTATTCCTGGAAAATTAATGAATAAAATTAAGTATTCTGCACCCGAAGGAAATCGCTGTATTATGACACCTCTCTGTTAGAAATAATAAAGAGTTAAATGAAAAAATAAATCATTTATAAAGTCTCACAATAGACATGATGTAAAGAAAGCAACTCAAAGAAATCGACTAATCATTACGGGATGTTTTCGCTTCATAAGTTATCTTCATATCTTACAATAGACAATATACTAAGGCTTAAATTTTTGCTATAATTTTGTAGTTATTTTAATACCTTACCATAGACATATGTGATGATAATGACTTCGGTTAGACCAATGATGAGCAAGGACCATGATGCTGCGTAGTGATCCATTAGCTGTAGTAAGTACATACCACCCTTCAAAGACACATGTGCCATATATTTCATATTTTCCCCAATACGAGCTAAAGCTGAATATTTTGAATAAAGTTTACACTATTTTGTGTTTAAAATTGTTGATCCTACATGTATACATAAAATACTGGATAAATTGTTGGCGATCTTTTTGCTTGATTATCTATATAATAAATCTATAATTTAAAAAAAAAATAGGGAGGGGCCATACATTTGTTTTGTCTAACATTTTGCCACGTCCTTGCAATAGTTGAGATTTCATCTTTCACTGGCATTTGTCTATTTCTAACAAATAATTTTGACTGGAAGTCTATTGAGTACGTATGACTTACTGGTGTAGTCATGGGTAGTCCTATGAGGAAGAGTACCATGCAGATGGTCAAGATTACCCAGGATTTCAGTCTCCTTAAACTTGGGAAATAGTCTGTAAGTCCTGTAAGGACGGTCTCCAACATGGCGAACTGAATGATGAATGTGAATATTATTCTTCTTTAAGGTACTTTGTTTACCTACACCTTTTCTTGATTATCTTGTTAAAATGGATTGAGATATTGCAAAATATTTCCTAGATTAGAGCCTAATTCTCTTTTGAAATCAAATTAGATGAGGAAGTACAATTTCTATTTCAAATTTGAATTGAGTTAAAGAAAAAACTGTTTTCATTTTATTTGAAAAATTTTGATATTGTATTAAATAGAAAAGGAAATGCTAATACCAAATGAATAAAAGCTTTGTAAAGATTTCCCCCCTAATTCAAGGATGAAGATATCATACCTGGCTGTCGAGCCCAAGTGTAATGAGCATGAAGAAGAACAACAATGCCCAAAGTGTTGGCAAAGGCAGGTTGTTTAATGCTTCTGGATATACAATAAATGCAAGCCCAGCCCCTGGAATGAGCAATAAATCCTATATTTTTTGAAATTGAATGTTTTACACAAGACTCTTTCATATTTAAATCAAAGTAAATTTGAAAGGATAGCTACCAGAAGTTGCTACGTCGTCAACTTTGACCTTGAGCTGACCGGCCATGAAGCCGAGGTACGAAAAAATCACAAAACCTCCAAATATGCTCGTGATACAGTCCCCAAGAGAAACGATGATGGAATCTCTGAGATAAAGAAATAAAGATTTAACAAGGTAACTTTTTCTATTCGTAATTTGTAATTATTTGTAAGCAACAAAAGATAATTTAAAATGCAGAAACAATTACCTTCAATTTGGCAACAAAAAAATCAAAGGCATTTTCATTATTCAAAAGTAAACGTATCAGATATTTTCCTGTAGATATACATAATATTACCTGAGGACATTGTTATGGAATCTGTTATAACTTGATAAAGCTATTAGTCCACCCCATCCCGGACTCATAGAATAAAATATCTGTATGGCAGCATCCCGCCATACCTGTAAAACAAGGACAAAACTAGAAAAGAAAAAGACCGAATTTGTCACATAGATATTTTCTGGTATATGGATTTTAACAGATCAGCAAAGTTTTTTGATATTAGATTATGGATTTAAATCAATTATGATAGTATATAAATGCAAGCGTAAGACTGGAAATCACCCCATTAGGCCTGTTAATGTTTAAATCTTCATACATTGTCCCCTCACGTTTATCGTAACAGTAGGGAAGGTGGTGAGAATTACTGTCTTTTTAAGCAAACAACATCATTTGCTTGCATTTTAAACAAGGTTATAAACTACACAATGTTCAAATTATTAGATCTATCAGTAATTTAACTGCGTTCTGGCTATCACAATTTAAGTGAAGTATAATGTTAACAATGTTTCGTGTTTCTATGGTGTGTCTTGGTGTTCCTTGTCCCTTTTGCGTCTCTTTCTGTGGGTGTCTGCTTTTTGCATAGGGTGTATTGAAATTTTGTTGTGGGTGCTGCAACCGAGTGTTGTTGGAGATCTCCTCCTTTCTTTTTTAACGTCTTCAAATTCAATTGCATCATTTAAGAACAGATAAATATGCAGCATGGACCACATGTTATATGGCCAAAGAGTGTGAAAGTTATTAAATAAAATGTACCGAAAGACGTAGCAGGATGGGTGGGATACCCACGTTTTACAAATTTCAAGAAATTGTGAAATACTGAAATTTTCTAATGAAGTTTTTGCATGTTCCTTATAGGGTCATCTTGCTAATATAACATTTATTTCAGGAAGAGAAATATTGCAATTCATTTTTGTCATAATTTTACAAATATATGTTTCATGTGAAATACGAATAGGAAGTTCATTAACATTTTTTTTAAATGGGTTAATAATGATTCTATGGCTGAATCTGGATTTCATGCTACCGTGTTTTCAATATGCATGTGTTAAACGTCTTTAAATTCAATAGCACCATTTTTAAAGTACAAATAAATTTGCAGCATGGACCATGTTCTCATTATGCATGCCTGAAAGAATATAACTTTGGGTAGAATGGTAAAAAACAAGCATACCTTAGCGTCCCCAAGTCGTTCAAACTTTGGCACTATATAGAAGTAGATACCCTCTGATGCATTAGACAGGGTGACACCTCGGAAAAATAATACCACTAACACCACGTATGGAAATAATGCTGTGAAGTACACCACCTGGTAATCAAGTACATCATCTGTTACCATACATTATATAGCTTTCTTTTCAACACTGTTTAGAGATTTGCTATACAGTTAAGAATGAGAAACTAGTCATTATTACTTACAAAAGGAGAAATGCCCTTTAGAAACCATTTGTTATTACTGCCAATAATAGGTGATGGACGATTTCACTTCCGAATGTTTTTTTTGTATTCAATGTTCCAATGTACTAATTGGCATGCCTAACTTATTACCAGCTTCTCCTTGCAAGAATTTTTAAAATCATTTTACAAGTGTATAGTTGAGTTGTTAATGTTAAACGTCTTCAAATTCAATTACATCAATTAAAACAGATAGGTTTACAGAATGGACCAGACATACACGTTCTAGGTACTTAATCCTCGTCAGTGATCCTAAATCTAAACAATGTAATATGGCTAAAAAGTGTGAAAGTTACTTTGTCCAAAATGTACCGAAAGACGTAGCAGGATGGGTGGGATACGATACTACAGGACCCACGTTTCAGAAATTTTAAGAAATTTTGATAACAGAAATAATGCGTTAAAAAAAAACAACAATTGAAGTTGATCGAACTTGGCTACATGTGCCCTCGGAGACTCCTAGTCCACCAGCAGTGACACTCACCAAGTGGTACAAATGTTAAACGTCTTCAAATGCAATATACAGGTAACTTTGCAGTATGGACCAGACATGCACGTTTCGGGTACTTAACCCTCGTCAGTGAACAATGTTATTTAGGATTCTACACGCGTTTACCAGTCCACAGCTGTTTATCTATTGATCTCTTCATACCCCGGAAAATATAGAGGGTTGGGCAGTTCCATATTATACATGTATTTTGTCAATGTAACAGATCGCTTTTCAAAGTTGACTATGCGGAACAATGGTTTATTTACTTATGAATGTGTATATGTTTGTTTCAATTTTACACTCTCTTGTCGTGACTGGATATAATTATTGAAGGATGTTTTTTTCACTCGATATTTATGCATTTAACTATTTATTTAATTGTCCAGTACTGTTTGTGGTTTTCATCTGTGTCTTTTGTTGTGGGTCATGTATTATTTTAGTTTTACTTTATGTGTAGGTGCACATGTACTTAGTCATGTTATTTAATGCTTTCATAATAATTCTTTCTAGATTTTACTATGTCATGTTTATCTCATTAGAGAATATTCCAGTATGTTCTTTGTTACATCATTATCATCACATGACTGAGATTTCTAGAATTTACTCTATTGTTAATCATTTGTAATGAGTCATTGTTCTAGAAGCTTCTGGTAAATTCATTTGTATTAAGTATATATACCTCTGAGGAACTGTGTTGAAGGGACATTCGTACACATTCATAGACACGATTCATTCATCTATTCTGATATACTGGGACACTTTATTTGTTGAGACTTTAATCCATTTAACAACGTTTGGACACTGATCTTTCGAGAACGTTTGTGATTACCGGAAACCATACATTCGATAGACTTTGTGGACCGTAACGGACACTTTGATCCGGACATTGTAATTGTAAGTTGTAATCATTTGAAATATATATATTTTGTACATAATTAAACTTGTAAATTTATATTCTGTCTTTGTCTGATTTTTGCTGGCGTTTTGGGGTATTATGACCCATAACAGAATTGGGGGCTCGTCCGGGATCGTAATCTCTGCATATTTGCATTTTTACGTAAAGTTCGTTTTTTGAAAAAAGGAAAATTCTCAAAACTTTTGCCAGCAGAAATCAATCATGGTATTTTTGGTCACTGAATTTTTGAACTCGCCGACTGTAGATGAGTTCGAATCATTGAAAAAAGATGATTTGATTGGTTTAGGTCTTCACTTGAAGTTAGATGTAAAATCTTCTATGAGAAAACAAGAAATTAGAAATATTGTGGCTAAAGAGCTTTTAGCTAAGGAAATCTTTTCGTCATACGATTTTCCTGTTGAACCTGTTTCAAGCGAAACCAAAATGTCAAAATTTGAGTTTGAATTAGAGAAAATGAAAATACAATTACAATTTGAAAAAGAAGAAAAAGAAAGACAATTTCAAATTGAAAGAGAAGAAAAAGAAAGACAATTTGAAAAAGAAGAAAAAATAAGACAATTTGAAAGAGAAAAGGAAGAAAGAGAGAAACAGGAACGTATGCACGAGAAAGAACTCCAGTTTGAGTTAGAAAAGTTAAAATTAGAGAAAAGTGCTAAGGAAAATCCTGTTCCTTCGCCTGTCAAGTCTGAATTCGACGCCGCCAAAAACATCCGATTAGTACCAAATTTTCAAGAAAAGTCCGTGGACAAATATTTTCCACATTTTGAGAAAATCGCGGCCAATCTGAAGTGGCCACGTGATTTTTGGCCAACTTTGTTACAAAGCGTACTTATTGGCAAAGCGGCTGAAGTGTACTCGGCGCTCAGTATTGCTGAGAGTTCAGACTATGACAAGGTCAAGGACACGATTTTGAGAGCATATCAGTTAGTACCTGAGGCGTACAGACAAAAGTTTAGAAAGTACAAAAAAATTGAAAATCAAACATATGTTGAATTTGCTCGAGAAAAAGAAGATTTATTTGATCAGTGGTTTCGATCTAAGAAAATTCCCAATTCATTTGACAATTTGCGTCAAATAATTCTGATAGAAGAGTTCAAAGAGTGTGTACATCAAGATTTAAGAACTCATTTGGAAGACAAAAATGTAAAAACTCTTGTCTGATACGTATGCTCTCACTCATAAGAAAAAATTTGTGTCAAAAATCTAGCGATAGCACAAAAACGTCAGATTTTCCAAAGAAAAATTTACAAGAGTCTCAGTCGTCCATTAGTTCCCAGTCACCATCTCAAGGTGGTTCTACGTCTGGTCCTAGGTCCGAGCGTTCTGAGGCATCCCCAGGGGTGGGGTCGCTTCCTACATGCAATTATTGTAAGAAAAAAGGTCATGTTATTGGTGAGTGTTTGAAGCTTAAGAAGAAAAAAGAACTTAAGTCACAGGCCTGTGCGTCTGTTAGAAATGATAGGAAAGCCTTAGATTCGATTTGTTCTGACACTCCTGAGATTCAGGGTTCTAAGTCCAGTTCTGATGATTTTGTGGAGGATCATTACAAGCCCTTTTTGTCACAGGGATTTGTTTCACTCAGTGATTCTGGCGAAGCGTTGCCTGTTCAGATTTTGAGAGATACTGGTGCTGCCCAGACTTTATTGTTAGAGGGTTCATTGCCTTTGTCTGAGCACACTTTTACTGGTAGGTCAGTTTTATTACAGGGTGTGGAGCTAGGCGTCATTGATGTTCCCCTTCATAAAATTTATTTGAAGTCAGACTTAATTACTGGACCTGTTATCGTAGGTGTTCGACCTACTCTTCCTGTTCAAGGCGTTTCCTTGTTGCTTGGCAACGATTTAGCTGGCGGCAAAGTTGTAGCCGATCCGATTGTTTGTGAGAAAATCACGTCCGATGTCGTGTCCGATGATGAAGACGACGACTTGTATCCAGCCTGCGCTGTTACCAGGGCGATGGCCAGGAACAGACTAAAAGAGGCTGCGAGTACTTCTGCACTTAATGAGGACCATCCCTCCGAAAGTATAGACCTTTCTGACACATTCATGTCTACTATTGATGACAACGTACCTGAGACGTCAGTACCACTTCATGTTGACAAGTCTCCGACGGTACCTGGTGATGATTACCATCCGCCATTAGACAGAGATACAGATGCCTTAAGCCATGAGCAGCTCCTCTCCGAGCAAACTAAAGATCCGGAGATCATCCGACTAAGCAAGAGGGCCCTTCCCCGAGAAGAAGCGGACAAAGTCGGAGAGTGCTTCTACATACAAGATGGCATCCTTATGCGGAAATGGAGACCACCCGATGCACCCCCCAATGACGTGTGGCGGGTCGTTCACCAGATAGTGGTTCCAGTAGTGTATCGCGGGGACATCATGAGTTTAGCTCACGACACACCCATGGCAGGTCATTTAGGTGTCAATAAGACTTATAATAGGATTTTAAGTCACTTTTACTGGCCTAAGTTTAGAAAAGATGTGTCTGAGTTTTGTAAGTCTTGTCATAGTTGTCAGATGGTAGGTAAACCCAATCAAGTTATACCACCTGCTCCCCTCCAACCCATTCCAGCCTTTGAGGAACCTTTTAGTAGGGTGTTAGTTGATTGTGTAGGTCCTTTGCCTAGGACTAGGTCAGGGAATCAGTACTTATTGACAATTATGTGTACTTCGACTAGGTTTCCTGAAGCCATACCTCTTAGGAATATTAAGGCAAAGACCATAGTTAAGGCCCTTACAAAGTTTTTCAGTTTCGTAGGTGCTCCCAAGGCTATTCAGTCAGATCGAATTTTATGTCAGGATTGTTTCAGCAGGTTATGCATGAGCTAGGTATCAGGCAGTATAAGTCTTCTGCGTACCATCCTGAGTCCCAGGGGGCACTTGAACGCTTTCATCAGACCCTTAAAACTATGATGAAAACATATTGTCACCAGTATGGAAAAGACTGGGATGAAGGGGTTCACCTCGTGTTGTTTGCGGCACGAGAAGCGGTTCAGGAGTCCCTGGGGTTCAGTCCCTTTGAGCTAGTTTTTGGGCATACGGTCAGGGGGCTATTGAAGTTATTGAAAGAAAAATGGTTGACTGAGACTAGCGATTTGAATCTCTTAGACTACGTGTCTAATTTCAAAGAGAAATTATATAATGCTTGCAAATTGGCTCAAGAAAATCTCAAAACATCACAAATGAAAATGAAAACATGGTATGACAAAGATGCTAGAAACAGAGTTTTTAAACCAGGCGATAAAGTTCTTGTATTTTTGCCTATCCCTGGTCATCCTTTGCAAGCTAGATATTTCGGTCCTTATGAGATTGAGAGTAAAATTAGTGATGTTAACTATGTGGTTAAGACACCAGGTCGGCGAAAAGAAAAAAGAGTGTGTCATGTTAACATGTTGAAAGAGTATTTTGATAGAAGTGACCGAAATTTTGTAAAATCAGTTTCCACTTTGGCCAATGTAAATACATTAGAAAATTGTGTTGAATCTGAATGTAATGAAGAGACTGCCGAAAAAGACTTTGCTCAAAGTGTCCGTTTAAAGAATTCTGAAATTCTGACAAATCCGGAAGTGAAACTCGGACATCTGACTGTGCATCACAGAGAGGAAGTGCATCAATTAATGCGGGAATATACGACCATCTTTCCGGACGTTCCAAAAAAGACGAATGCATCTCATCATGACGTCATTGTGGGTGATGCGTCACCTATCAAACAGCATCCCTATCGGTTAAACCCGATAAAACTTCAATACATGCGGAAAGAAATTCAATACATGCTTGAAAATGACATTATTGAACCCAGCAATAGTGATTGGAGTTCCCCATGCATTCTTGTTCCGAAGCCAGACGGAACTTACCGATTGTGTACGGACTTTAGAAAAGTCAATTCAGTCACCAAAACTGACTCTTATCCGATCCCACGAATCGATGACTGTATAGATAAAATTGGCAGTGCAAAATTTGTCAGTAAATTTGACTTGCTTAAAGGCTATTGGCAGGTCCCGCTTACCGAGAGAGCCAGAGAAATATCGGCATTTGCTACTCCAGATGGGCTATACCAATATAAAGTAATGCCCTTTGGTATGAAAAACGCACCAGCTACATTCCAGAGGATGATTCATTCGCTCCTAAATCATCTCGAAGGATGCGAGGCGTACATCGATGACGTCATCATCTACAGCGACACCTGGGATGATCATCTCCGAATCATGCGTACCTTCTTCGACATACTGGCGAAAGCAAACCTCACAGTGAACCTTGCGAAAAGTGAATTTTGTCATGCGACTGTAGAATATTTGGGTCATAAAGTAGGTCAAGGTTTTGTTACTCCTATCATGGCCAAAGTTGAAGCTATTTCAAAGTTCCCGATTCCTACCAATAAGAAAGAGATAATGAGATTTTTGGGAATGGCAGGATTTTACAGAAAATTTTGTCCAAATTTCTCGTCAGTTGTTGGTCCACTTACCAATCTGTTACAAAAGAAAGTGAATTATGCATGGACCAATGACTGTGACGAATCTTTTAAGAAAATCAAATGTGTTCTTATGAATAGTCCTGTCCTGTCAGCTCCAAATTTCGATAAGCAATTTAAGCTTACTGTTGATGCCAGTGACGTAGGAATCGGGGCTGCTATGTTTCAAGAAAATGATGATGGTGTAGATAGAGTTGTTTGTTATTTTTTCAAAGAAATTGACAAAATGTCAAAAGAATTACTCTACTATTGAAAAAGAGAGTCTTGCATTATTGTTAGCTTTACAACATTTTGATGTTTATTTGAATGTTACTTTACATCCCATTCTTGTATATACTGACCACAACCCTCTCACATTTTTGCACAAAATGTCAAACAAGAATCAAAGACTTACAAGGTGGAGTTTATTGTTGCAAGAGTACAATATCATTATTAACCATATCAAGGGCAAAGACAATGTGATTGCAGATGCACTATCGAGAGTTTCATGAGTGATTTTTGCAGAATTTACCACCTAAGTTTTCATTGACATTCAAACTTTTTTTAAGGGGGGAGGTGTTGTGGGTCATGTATTATTTTAGTTTTACTTTATGTGTAGGTGCACATGTACTTAGTCATGTTATTTAATGCTTTCATAATAATTCTTTCTAGATTTTACTATGTCATGTTTATCTCATTAGAGAATATTCCAGTATGTTCTTTGTTACATCATTATCATCACATGACTGAGATTTCTAGAATTTACTCTATTGTTAATCATTTGTAATGAGTCATTGTTCTAGAAGCTTCTGGTAAATTCATTTGTATTAAGTATATATACCTCTGAGGAACTGTGTTGAAGGGACATTCGTACACATTCATAGACACGATTCATTCATCTATTCTGATATACTGGGACACTTTATTTGTTGAGACTTTAATCCATTTAACAACGTTTGGACACTGATCTTTCGAGAACGTTTGTGATTACCGGAAACCATACATTCGATAGACTTTGTGGACCGTAACGGACACTTTGATCCGGACATTGTAATTGTAAGTTGTAATCATTTGAAATATATATATTTTGTACATAATTAAACTTGTAAATTTATATTCTGTCTTTGTCTGATTTTTGCTGGCGTTTTGGGGTATTCTGACCCATAACACTTTGTGTATTGTACATACTTGTGTCTTGTGTCTTGTTTCGTTGAGGAACAAGCACCGAATTTATGTTCTTTCTTCTGGATACTATCGATAAAGTTTTCGTTGATTTCTTGAATGAAATCCAGTAAATGGACACACTGCTCTGTACCAAGAGCTAATCAGTTGCCGTCAGTCCTTTTGTAAATAATCGACAGCTAGTTGGTACATGTAGCTTGCTATAATGCATACTACATCATCAGTACATGTAGTATATACGATGTCTTTTAGATAAGAATAGAAACTTTGACGCACCTTGCCTGTTGTTTTTATTCCTTTTAGGAGGCAAAGAAAGCATAAGAACCAAGCAAACAGAAGTCCTAAGGCCAAATCCCACTTTGGCAAACCTATGTTATCTATGCCATCACTGATCGAGAGAAAACTGTTGCTGAAATAATATCAATAGGTTAAAATGCATTATTACAAATTCATTTTCTCCGCATATTTTTACGCAGACCACTCACAATCAAAGGCGAAATATCAGAAACATGATGAACAAAACTACATTACTTACCTCCAGTACTCTTCCGCAGGTAAAACACGTTTCCTTCCTGTTACATTTGTAAACAGAGTATCATTCCAAATTCCTTTAAATTCTTCGTTGCTATAACATGTACCATTCTTGTACTTGACGCCCTGACTGATAGTGCAGTCGATTTGGGGAAGTTTTAAGCTACAGTCTGAAAATCGGAATAAGATTCTTATTACAAGACATTTTTCAATTAAGCTGACGAACTTCGGACTTTGTACTTCGCAGTTATAGGGGTCATATATCCAAGAAATCGAGACAGATTTGAACTTACAAGAGATTAAAGAGTTGGGGACATCATTCCTCCTCTATCTGGCAAGTAAAACGTAATGAACTTTTCCAATTTACACAGTCCCTTCGAAGTGCTAACTTCGAGACCCATGGAAAATGTCTAATTTTAGTGGTTATCAAGATAAACATACAGGGACGTATCCCGACATGACGAAGTTGCAGTGTTCACAGTGGAAGACATAAGAAAGTAAATTTACGATAGATAATTACAAACAAAAATCATAACCAAAAACCTGAATTTGCATGTACAGCCCCGACCAGTCGAAAGTTAGACGAATAGTTAACGAAACTTTGAAAGCTAAATGCGAAAGTTTCGTTAACTATTCGTCAGCTTTTTTTAAAGCCACTGAGATGACGAAATTTTGAAAGCTACCAAAAAGCTTTCGAAAAGTAGATGACGAAAATTTCGTTAATTAGTCTTTGTTAACGAAATTTTCGTCAGCGATAGCTTTCAAATTTTCGTCATCTCGGAGCGTTCAAAATATCTGGTGGCAATCTCTGACGGAACTTTGAAAGAGCTCTATCGCTGACGAAAATTTTGAAAGCTTTTTGAACGATGGGGCGCTATGTTGTTTTTGCAATGGCTGCGGTACGCCTCGGACGAATTCCTCTGTACAGTTAGAGAATGAAAGAAGCCGTCTCATTATTGGCTGCGACTTTAAAATTCACCGATTGTGAAACATCTTTCAAAGCTTCCGACAGTCACAGAGAAGCCAGGGTTTCACTGTATATCAAAATTTGTGTAATTTGTTAAATCTAGTTCTATCTCGGAAACGGTTTCGGAAACACGGAATCTTTAAACTTATATAATTTGTAGTAAATTATTAAAACAAAATACAATATTTCATCTAATCCAAGAATATATAAATTTTTCATAATTTTATCTGAATAAACATCATTATTACCATTATTAATCAAGCAAATTATGACGATGATTGCTTTGATTTCAGCCATCTTGGTTTTCTCGACTCAAAATAGCTTACGAATAGGGTTTCAAAAATTTTGAAAGCTAATCGCTGACAAAATTTTCGTTAACTATAGCTTTCAAAATTTTTGAAAGCTAATCGCTGACGAAATTTTCGTAAACTATAGCTTTCAAAATTTGTGAAAGCTAATCGCTGACGAAATTTTCGTTAACTATAGCTTTCAAAATTTTTGAAAGCTAATCGCTGAAGAAAAATAGTTAACGACGAAATTTCGTCATCTCTCGATTGTTCAAGATTTTGAAAGCAATCGCTGACGAGCTTTCGGTTTACGAATTGAAAGCGAATATTAAACTTTCGACTGATCGGGGTTGTATATGAATCTAACAGTTAAATTCTATAGGAACGCATTCAGTAGTTAAACGAAACGTACCAGCTGAATTCCAAACATTATCACAGGTTGCCCAGGGTAAGTCAGTGGTGAAGGAGCGGAAGAAATATAGAATGGCCCAAGTTATGATCATGTTGTAGTAGATACTGACCATTCCGGAACATATCACCATGGCTACACCTATACCTGGAAATGTTTACGTTTCTTTCTTTGCTTATAATCGCAATGTTATTACAAACATATTTTAGAAAGTCATATGTTTTCATTTGTATTTCATGAATGAACAGTTTCGTCTTTTCAATATGTTAGTATCAATATCGAAAAACGAAAGTGATTACCAATCAGAAAGCACTACCTTTAAATAATGGCGCGAACTGCCAACATGTGGTCGGTCCACAGCTACAGAATTGACCTAATGCTGCCTCTAAGTAGAAGAGCGGGATGCCTACCACGGCCATCATAATAAGGAAAGGCAACAGGAAAGCACCTCCTCCATTTCTGTAATCACGGTAATAGACAGACATTCTGATATGTTTTAAATCACTTTTATTGGTTTTTGTAATAGTATTTTTCAAATGGTGAAGAATAGAAGGTAACTTATAGGATTATCATAGTAATTCTAAGAGTACATGGTACCAGTGTTGGATACGAATTTCATTTTCTAAAAAGTAAGCTCCGTACCGCGTTCTTTAAATATTAACGTTTTGTTAAATATTTATGTCACTGCTTCGTATTAATTTCTTTCTTAAGTTTTGTTTTGTTATCTTTTATAGTTCTGTTTTCTTCTTCATTTCGTTTTACACTATATAGCAAACAATCCCATGAGTGTCGTCATCTGCGAAATTTCATCACTCACTTGTGACTGTACACGTATATATTACAAAGTTAAAGAGGGTACATGTATCATTAACTAAATTCATTTCAATCAATAAAAGTAACACCTGTAGCACAGGTAAGGAAATCTCCAGATGTTGCCGAGTCCCACCGAGTACCCAAGCATAGACAAGAGGAAGTCAAGTCTCCCACTCCAGTTCCCTCGTTCCTCATTCTCGTCCACTCCAAAAATCTGTTTCCGACTGTCCGTCGTTGTCCTGGTTTCCTTCGTGTCGCGGGAATCTTTGTCTGAATTTAGTGTTTCCCTACTTTTCTGAAGAAGAATGTGTTCAACAATAAGTACATGTAATTCAGACGTTAATGAATCTTAATGCATGAATATCTAAACTTATGAGATGCATCAAGAGCTTAATTTGAAATCAGACTGCCAATAATTAATTCCAAATTACTTTCTCCAATCAATGTTAAGTTGCAGTGTAACAAGAAGCGGGACTTCCTTATTTTTCCTTTTTTGACATAAAGAATTTCAATTTAGAATTGGGGTGAATTTGAAGAAAGCATACCTTTTTGAATTTGTCTTTGTCGTGATCAATGATGTATATGCCCCCGTCGACATGACTGAGGAATTGATTGGTCGATCCCATAGGACTTTTATCATCGTTTTGATTGGTTATGCGGGCGTCCGAGGGCTGGTCTATGGGGAGATTCCGGATGTCTGATAGATAGGCTGGCCGAGGGGAGGAGGACATCATTTCATGCTCAGACTGAATTTAAAGATGTTTATTAAATAAATACATGCTAGAACTATAGATGACTAATATAAACATCAAAGAAGTACCCATCAACTATTTTGTCTCAAAGGTAAGGCAAAATCATTAGAATTTCCATTTAAACAGTTGCGAACCTCGGATTGACAGAATGAACATTATTCCAAAGTGAGACCAGATGCCCGGGAAGAGTCCGCGTCTCGTGTTTGCATGCAACGCCCGTCGCAACAGCTTTATATATATAAAAAAAAGATTAAATCGGATAAGGAGGAGATCCCCAACATGACGACGTTGCAGTGAACACAGAGGAACACACACGTATGTCTACAAGGCAAGGAAATCCCCAACATGACGACGTTACAGTGATCACAGCCGAACACACACATATGATTACAAGATAAGGAGGAGATCCCCAACATGACGACATTGTAGTTATCACAGCGGAACACACACGTATGATTACAAGATAAGGAGGAGATCCCAAACATGACGACGTTGTAGCTATCACAGCGGAACACACGCGTATGATTACAAGATAAGGAGGAGATCCCCAACATGACGACATTGTAGTGATCACAGCGGAACACACACGTATGATTACAAGGTAAGGAGGAGATCCCCAACATGACGACATTGTAGTGATCACAGCGGAACACACACGTATGATTACAAGATAAGGAGGAGATTCCCAACATGACGACGTTGTAGCTATCACAGCGGAACACACACGTATGATTACAAGATAAGGAGGAGATCCCCAACATGACGACGTTGTAGCGATCACAGCGGAACACACACGTATGATTACAAGATAAGGACGAGATTCCCAACATGACGACGTTGTAGCTATCACAGCGGAACACACACGTACTATTACAAGATAAGGAGGAGATTCCCATCATGACGACGTTGTAGCTATCACAGCGGAACACACACGTATGATTACAAGATATGGAGGAGATCCCCAACATGACGATGTTCTAGTTATCACAGCGGAACATGTACACACACGTATGATTACAAGGTAAGGAGATCTCCAACATGAAGACATTGTAGTGATCACAGCGGAACACAAACGTATGATTACAAGATAAGGAGGAGATTCCCAACATGACGACGTTGTAGCTATCACAGCGGAACACACACGTATGATTACAAGATAAGGAGGAGATCCCCAACATGACGACGTTGTAGTTATCACAGCGGAACACACACGTATGATTACAAGGTAAGGAGACCTCCAACATGGCGACATTGTAGTGATCACAGCGGAACATACACGTATGATTACAAGATAAGGAGGAGATCCCCAACATGACGACGTTCTAGTTATCACAGCGGAACACACACACGTATGATTACAAGATAAGGAGGAGATCCCCAACATGGCGACGTTGTAGTTATCACAGCGGAACACACACATATGATTACAAGGTAAGGAGATCTCCAACATGACGACATTGTAGTTATCACAGCGGAACGCAGACGTATTATTTTAAGGTAAGGAGGAGATCCCCAACATGCTGACATTACTGTGATCACAGCGGAACGCACACGTACTATTACAAGATAAGGAGGAGATCCCCAACATGACGACATTGTAGTGATCACATCGGAACACACACGTATGATTACAAGATAAGGAGGAGATCCCTAGCATGACGACATTGTAGTGATCACAGTGGAACACACACGGGAGGTAGGAAAGAAAAAGACGCAGACAATGAGAACATCATCATTGACAAATGAAGGACAACATTATATACATGTATCTCCACAGTATCACAGTGCAAAAACAAAATCTAGTATAGGTGGCGTTACTCAAACTAATTAATGCTGCACCGCACTAACCCAAAATGGTTTAAACAAATACGAATAAATACAAAAGTTTTGTCGTAGTATGTATATAACGTCATCGTATCGAATTCCGTATAACAAAACTTATAAAAATATATTCTGGCAGCATGGATCAAATTTTTAAGTATTAGAGTTTCTATTCTGAATGTGCATCTTTATTTGAAAAATAAATCGAGGGTACAAGTACGTACATTTTACTTCCTTGTTCTTTGTGTTTGCAACAGATTAGCTTCCCTTTTTAAAAATTTTTACAAAGTAAACCATACGTAGGTTCATCTGGCACATTATCAGCCAGTCTTTTGTGAGGGAATTGCAATACAGAAATTTTAAATAAGTCTATAAAGAATGGAACCTACAGCGAAACAACGAAAATCCTTACAAAATACATTGTACATTTGTAACTACATTGTACATAGATTACATCTTGTTGCGATTTCGAAATCTTGAAAAGACGAAAATAATTACCTGTTGTGGCGTCTTGATGACGTAGATACCCCTGTCCACGGGACTCAGAAACTCTTTGGGCGACTCTGGTGTCAGTGGTGTACCGGCAGGGGGCGCTTTATCTTGTGGATCGTACATTAACGTTGCAGACATGGCCAAGATTCTGATACATGTAATGACATTTCTGATCGGTTAAAGTTGGAAGAATATGCCTCTCTACATTTAAGTGCATACATAATGTTTTGTTATATTCAAAATTCAATTAAATTGTACATAAAGATTAACAGGTTCTAACGACAACGACATTACGTGTTCAGAGCAGCGTGAAGTAATCTGATATTTTATTGAATGTTTAATCAATTATTTAGCTGGTTTATAGAAGAAACAAATAATACTTCGTCACATTATTGACCATTTATCTCGAGTTATTGACTCCGAGTCAATTGTTGACGCCAGTTTGGACCAAACGATCCGATTAAATGAGGCAATATAAACATTGTAACCCCTTTTCGTCGTTGACTCGGATACCTCCTTTAGTCTCCTATGAAATTTAAACCCTGCATAGAGTATGTGTAACATGGCTGACTTGCCATCAACAAAGGTATTAAAAACCATCAATGCACATTCTAAAGGTGAAGATGAAATTTGTTTCTTCAAGGTTAAATAGGATATTTGTAATATAAACTAACATCTTTTTTCCCTCACTATTCGGCCCCATTTTTTAAGCCTTTTTTCAGCAGTTTTTTAAACTCTTAATTTATATATCTCGACATACATGTACTCATCTGCCTTCTTCAAAATAGCAATTATTTAATGACTGATTCAAGAAATGACTCACCTAGCTTCTGCTAAAATATCCCGTTAAGATTAGATTTCTCTTCTAAACATCAAGGAGGAAGTAACATTCATCTGTATTTCAATCTATTTAAATTACACAATTGAACCATTCAATGAAATTTTTTCTCCTTTAATGCCTTTTCCCCCATTTTCGTATATTTACTGAAAACTGAGTCATATTTTCATTTTAATCATAAATGAATAAGCTAGGAAATCGATTTTCGTTTCTGTCCCCCTTATTCTATGAACAGATGCATCACGTTTCTTTGTTTTGGTCACGTGACTCAGGTATTTTCAGGTGGTATTTATAGATTATTTGTCAATACTTTGGGGATTGAACATGCAAAAATCCAACGCGTTGATATTGATTTGTATCGTTCAGCTACTGCATTTTGTCGTATAGTTGGCATCGCCACTTCATTGATACTATACATATTATAATTAACAGATTCACCAAGAGCACATCCATATACTGTTGGTGTACATGGCGTAGCTGAAAAAAGAAGAACTAGTCTATTCCCATGGGCGGTGGTATAGAATTTTGTTTCCAGGGAGGAGGACAAAGGAAAAAAAAAGGATTTTGGCTGATATACTTGAGACCCACTCTGGATACGCTTTTGGTCCCCTACAAAACTCTTCTATCCAACGTTCTTAAGTCTTTGAATGCGACATTTTAGACTGACACAAAAATAAACTTCACTTTACATGTACTACAGTTAATCGAATTCTGAATTCTTGTATTTCCTCTATCATTCCAATACAGAAAATATCAACTTTGTACCCTAGCGGATCTACATTTTTTTTCCAGGACCTGTGTGTGTGTGTGGGGGGGGGGGGGGGGTATGGTTCCAGTCGGTCAGGAAGGTGCTTGCCCCAGTCTACGATTTTGAAGGAAAAATTGCACGCATAAAAACGGGTTAAATAGGGATTTCTAGCCAATTCTAGGGGGTCCATATTTCCCCTTATTTCCCCCCTTATATCCCCTGATTTTTCCTTAATCACCCTTATTGTAGATAAGCATTTTAATTTAATCTAAGAAAAAATAGGCAGGGACAACTTCAGAGATTTCATTCAAATCTAAAAGGTAGACGAGCTGTTTGTATAGTTTATACACCTTCTGTGGAACAATTTGATCACTGATCATATGAAATCAAGATACATTCTTATTCTGCTGCAATATTTGTTTACATCAGAATAAAGAAATAAGGCAAGAAGTTTTGGTGAATTTTAGGTTTAATTGGATTTCTGTTCCGTATAAAAAGTAACTCCTCTTAAATAAGCGTCGACAATGAATGACGATAAAATGTAGATGTAAAAGGAACATATCACGTATAAAATAATATTAATGTTCGTATGTTAGTTTGTAGTATCCCAAAGGAAACACGTATTGGAGCCGTCATTCTTCACAATAAAACAATAAGTTAGATGCATTTTGTAAAACGAACACGAAGTAATGTATGTTATCTAGATACGAAGATGAACAAATCGATAAACGAACACAGACGAATAAACGTTACTAAGAGATACATGTGTAAAAAAAATCCATCAGAATCTTTTTATAACAATTCTGAATACAATTCTATAAAAAGATCTTTTTGAAAAATACAACCAGAATGTAAATGTATATTGTATACATGTAAACCGTTGTAAAAATATGTACGCTCGATATGTTTTAAACATGAAATAATGCAATATCAAAAACAAAAATTGCCATCGAGATTCATAAAATTGAGAATGACGTATTAAAATATTCCATCTAAAAATATTGCATTTCATAATGAACAAAATCTCAACGTTAATTAATAGAAAAATGCTGATGATTGTCGAATGCAGCATCACACGGTTGACTCCTTTGATACGAGTGTAGTCTGGGAAACCAACGTGTTTTGTGACATTTGGGCGGGGGAGGATCTAAGAACATTCATTTGTCTTGACAGCTGATTGGATGCCGAGGCCAGAGAATGCAAACTTCCATTGGTCAACTGCAACGAACAATCAAGTGAGTGAAACACTTTTTGAGAAATAATGTACATGTAGTTCGCATTAAGAATGAATGAAGATGCAAATTGCTATCTTCCTCAATCATGTCAACTATTAATAATGCTATACAAATCATAAACATATTACATTTGTACGTTGACTATAAGGTCTATAAGAATCTAAATCATAGTAGTTTTCTTTTTTAAAAAAAATGATAGGATGATTCTATTGGAAGGAAGACAGTTGTCACAAGAAATGACGTCACTGTGTAATAATCAACACTTTAAAAAACCAAGCGATCGAACTTCTCTGAAATTACAATTTCAATTTTCCAAACATAACTAGGAACTCGTATATCATTTTCAAATTGAGAAGGACTTTACCTGGAGAGTACTTTGAGAGCTGAAAGCAGGATTGACATACGCCCCCTTCTCGTGGTAAGGATCGACCACAAAACCGTCTACGTAGTCCACAAGTTCCCGATGACGTACCAGGGCGGGACCCCACTCACGATTAGGCGTTATCAGCAATCGCAGTTTCTATTGATCAAATAGATTCATATTTTTCAAACAGACTCGTTTCACAATTGTAAAGACATTATTCAGATCTAGTGGCATGTTGCGTAGAAGTATGATATTTATTTTAAGAAGAAATAAGATTAAAATATATTAATGAAGCAAAAGCATTTTGTCCACGAGTTTTGACCATCTTGGTCTTCGTCAAGTGCAAAATAACTAAAACTGTCCAAAGCATGGACTACCGTTTGCTCAAAATCCACACTTTGTACACATATATGAATATTATCATCGTGTCAAATCAAATCATTTTATTTCTTGAAAATCAACATAGTTTCACTAATATTTTAAACATGTACATTGTAATTTTTTCCCCCTTACCCCTAGAATGCTGTCATCATCGTCCTCTCTAGAGATTTGATACAACATGGTGACTGGAATGGCCAAGAATATGAGGACGGCCATTATCCAGCCCAGAACATCCGCCCAAACCGGAAATAGGTAATCTCCGTACTCCGAAGGTGCGTAGTCAACAAAAGTGAAGATAAATAGCGCCTGAAAGACAATTTGGATGTTTGCATAATTTGATGCGTTCTTACATGTATGTTCTTGCAGGGAATGTACAAACCAAAATCGGTGCAACAAAGAAGTATGGAGGTTTCAATATGACCAGTTTAACTTCATTAAAAATTTTCATAAAGTTTGTTCTAGCTTAACATTCTTTCTAGTACATGCAATGTACATTGGCATACCGTCCAAAGACGTACCGTTATATGCTGGAATTTTGACCATTGCAACGGACCTATCCGAAACAGTGAGGGATCTTTAACGTACCTGAATTTACATCAAACCACGTTTTATTTAGTCGTTCTGTCATAAAAGTATTTATATATCATGAAACCTCTTTATTGTTTTTGCAAATATACTATTTCAAAAATTTACGATGTCAACTAGTCTATCTTTTTCGCAAATCCATTCAGTAAGATGTAGACGTCATTTTCAATTTTCAATTCTTTATTTCCTTATGCCAATTTCCTTTTGCCAGTCATACGTGTATGTATACTTACAAATAACGCTATGGGACTGATTACAAGCCAACATATTTTCCACCATAGAACCATTTTGAACCCCAACATTGTTTCAATGTCACTTATAAATCTGTTAATTCCTGAAAAAATCAAGCAAGAGGAGAGAATTTGTAAATGCAATTTTCGACAGAGCTCAAAAGGGATATTTATTATTAAATCTTCTCATTTTCTACTTGTATCTTTTTTTTTTTCTTTTAACGTTGACACCATATTTTACGTCATTTCCGTCAGATATAATGTGTTGACTCTTCGAAAGATTATAATGAGGTTAAACTTTCCTTACGTTTACAGGGTATTTTACGTACCGCACACATAAAACCACAACGACTAACTATGCCACAAACGTAATAAACAGAACCCCAAACGATTGACATAATTATAATCTATAGATTTTACGTACCGTATACGTAAGCTATACATATAATATATTACAATCTATAGATTTTACGTACCGTAAACATAAGCTATAAATATATTATAATCTATAGATTTTACGTACCGTAAACATAAGCTATAAATATATAATCTATAGATTTTACGTACCGTATACGTAAGCTATACATATATTTTCAGCCAGGCCTATGATGAGGAGAGTCCATCCTCCCACATAATTGTCAAATATCTGCAGTAGGTAGATACCACCCTGAAAAAGGAAATTTTTATCATTTCAAGATCTTTTTTCAACGGGTTTTCTCCATTTTGACTGCAACATCCATTTTTTCTACTTTTCATTGGCATATAGCTGATTAGGAATCTTGTCGAACAATTGAATGGGCGAAACAAGGTTTAATTATACAGACTTATTTATGTGTTTTTAAAACCTGTACAACACCCTTGCGTAAAATCGACTGCGGAAAGAGCAAGGAATTTACGAAATTACTTTTTCGGCTAGAATAGAACTTTCTACAAGGATAATTCTTAAAAAAATATATATTAATAGAATAGACCTAGAATTGTAAATATATTGTACATTAATTTTCTGAAGATGTTCGTATTCTAATTAAAATTAAACTCTCTTTATTTCGTATACTGCATCTAAGTATTTTTCGAAATGGAGATGAAATTCAATTAGATATAGAAGTTCTATGCAGTTTACACAATGAAGAGAGCTTATTATCAATAAGATTGAAAAAAAAATGTTACTTACGGGACAACACAATGGAATACCAAGGAGGAAGAATATAATGCAGATGACCAAAATGACCAGTGTTTTCCTTGGCCGGAGCTCTGGGTACTGGTCCATAACACCGGTCAATACAGTCTCTAACATTGCGAACTGAAAAAAAAAATCAAAATTAGAGACTTCGATGAAACAGGATTTGATCATTACCGGCAGCCATGACTGCAGATATACTGTAATCAATCGTGACATAATTGGTGAACAATTACCAAAAAAAAAAAAAAATGCAAATGCTTGTCAAGGTTATTCAGAATCTGTGTATATAAGATACTTTCATCAGGTCGGCGAAAGAGTCTAGATGACTTGACAAATGAAAGCCATATCGGGTTATCTGCATATATTTATATGCTGAATCGGCAATTTTGAAGAGGAGTACAATCCTTGAGTTCTTTGAAAAGATTACGTTGAGGTGGAAAGGGGGGTGGGGTGGGGGTTTAGGTTATTTCATATGACAGAGATAATAGTATTTAGTACATGTACTTAGCTAATGTGGATAATATTACCTGACTGTCCAGTCCCAATGTGATAAGCATAAAGAAAAACAAGATAGACCAAAAAGGGGCGGGTGGGAGGCTTACTACAGCCTCTGGGTATACGACAAATGCCAGTCCTGCTCCTGCAATATAAGATTGAAAAATAGCAATCCAAGGAATGCTGGTGTCGCCTGCGAAGCGGTTTGATTATTATTCTAGAAAGTGGTCAAATGAAATTCATTTGATATATCAGACCTCTTAATTACAAATTAAAAGATATGGTCATTCTCAAATTTTCAGAAAAGAGTGTCGATCATCTAGGTCAAGGTCACTACGTAAAAATTGGTAACAAAAAGGTCTCATCATAAGAAATATGAAAGACCTATCACCTACCAATTAAAAGATATATTAAACCTTAATTTCTTAGAAAAGAAGGTCAAATAGCTACGTCAAGGTCAAAAGGTTAAAATTATGGTATATGTAGAAAGATCTTGTCACAAGAAATACACATGTGAAATACCAAAGCCCTATCACTTACCAGTCAAAAGATATATACAATCTAATTTTTGTTTTGAAAAGAAGGTCAAATATGTAGGTCAAGGTCAGTAAGTAAAAAATTATGGTATGTGTAGAAAGGCGTTGTTACAAGGAATACACATGTGAAATATCAAAGCCCTATCACCTACCAATCCAAAGATACAGCTAATTTTACTTTCCTTGAAAAGTAGGTCAAATATCTAGGTCAAGGTCACATATTATGGTCTGTGTAGAAAGATCTCGTCACAAGAAATACACATGTGAAATACCAAAGCCCTATCACTTACCAATCAAAAGATATATACAATCTAAATTTTTTTTGAAAAGTAGGTCAAATATGTAGGTCAAGGTCAATAGGTCAAAAATTATGGTATGTGTAGAAAGGCATTGTTACAAGGAATACACTTGTGAAATATCAAAGCCCTATCACTTACCAATCAAAAGATATAGCGAATCTTATCTTTTTTGCAAAAGGAGGTCAAATATCTAGGTCAAGGTCACAAGGTCAAAAATTATGGTATGTGTAGAAAGGTCTTGCCACAAGGATTGCATGTGTGAAATATCAAAGTCCTAACACTTACTAATCAAAAGATATATCCATTCTTAATTTTTTTGAAAAGTAGGTCAAATATGTAGGTCAAGGTCACTAGGTCAAAAATTATGGCATGTGTAGGAAGGTCTTGTCACAAGGAATACACATGTGAAATATCAAAGCCCTATCACTTACCATTCAAAAGTTATGGGCTGTGACACCCAAAATGTGACAGACAGACAGACGGACGGACTGACAGACGGACAGACGGACAGACGGACAACGGACAAAGTGATCCCTAAGTGTCGCTATGCTTCGCAGGCGACACAAAAATAGGGTTTTCATCTGTCGCTTTCTTTGTACATATATTATCTACTTACAGTATAGATTTTTTTTCCATGGAAAAAATACTTGAACATGTAATACCATTTAAAATTCATTCAAGAAAAAATTCCAGAAAAAAAGTTTTAATTACCGTCTTGTGCTACGTCCTTGACGTCCACCCCTTGTTTTCCCGCCATATATCCAAGATAGGAAAATATCACAAAACCCGCAAAAATACAGGTTAATGTATCACCAAGACTAACTATTAAAGAATCTCTGAAAACAATAGATAAACGAACGCTTTAAGAAACAAAATGTTCACATTCTGATAATTTAATATGGCTGTAAGGACTATCGGTTATTTTCCTTATATATGTATGCTTGTATATCGCCATTCTTTAGCTTTTCAAAAAGCCTTTACAAAATGTATATAAATTCATAAATTCTTTTATTCTTTTATCAGAATCTGTCTGTTTTCTGAAAAGAAATGGACATTCTTAAAATCTATAGAAAGATATATTTTACATGTAAAATCCTACTTACTTGAGAATATTATTGTGAAACCGATTGTAGCTTGACAGAGTCACTAAACCGCCCCCTGCTATAGACATAGAGAAAAATATCTGTACTGCAGCGTCTTTCCATACCTATTAAGATGAAAAAAAAATTAAAAACTTCATTCCACATGATTAAATTCTGGTTTATATAAAACATTGACTTAGGAAAGACGTCAAGTCACATGTGACTTTTTTCTCTTAGTCAAACAACAACAACAACAACAACAACAACAACAAACAAAAAGAAAACCCAAACAAACAAAATAAATATACATAAAATCAAAATAAAATCTACTTTACCCTGGCGTCCAGCAAACGTTCCCATTTCGGTATGATATAGTAGTAAATGCCTTTATCAGCGTTTTCTAACGTCACTCCACGGAAAAATAAAATCAGCAGTACAACGTAAGGGAAAATGGCCGTAAAATATACAACCTGAAGCAAGCAAATAAAAAGAAAAAAAGAAATTATTAGTAAGAATAGTACCACAAACACAATAGTTTAAAAGGTCTCGTATCAGACATATAAGTGGTAACAAAGTACAGATTTTCAGATACTTTAAAATTATAGCAATCTCGAACTTGATCGCTGCAAGAGGTAGCATCTTTACATGGATAAGATGCTTCTTTTGTACGTCTGTTCGTCCGTCTAATTTCAAGCATACATGTACATTTATATTCTCTTCTGAAAGGGAGAGCTCGGGCCATGTAGTTGTAATAAAATAAGGAAGATGCCATTCTCCCAACGCAAAATAGTTGATTTGTTACCAACCTTGCCTGTAGATTTGATGCCTTTGATGAGACAAAAGAAGCAGACGATCCAGGCAAGCATTAAACAAAGCGTGAGGTCCCATTTAGGAGCACCAAAATCGTCTATCCCTGAACTCAGTGTCAGAGCAACATTGCTGAAAAAGAAAGAAATCCTCTGTTGTTATAACACCACAAATATTAAACCAAAACACACAAATATTAAAACAAAACACACACAAAACAAACAAACAAAACAAAACAAAACAAAGCAAAAACAAAAAACAAAAAAAAAAAAAAACAAACAAACAAACAAACAAACAAAAAAAAACAAAACAAAACAAAACAAAAAACAAAACAAAACAAAACAAAAACAAAACAGGGAAATATAAATTTTAGTAGGGAATTATTAAGTACTCATGCGGAATATTATAGATTCACTCACTTCCAGTATTCTTCCGCCGGGGAAACCCTTTTTCTGCCCGTGATTGCTGTAAACATCGTATTGTTCCAAACGCCCTCAAATTCGTCATTGACGTAACATGTACCATTCAAATACTTTACACCGTTGTCACATTTCGTCAATGGTATTTTAAGACTGCAATCTGAAATTTCAAATGTCGAATATTGTAAAACGCAATGAAAATTCAATAAATATCACCTGTTTTTCTGAATTCTATCAGATTCACGAAGTTGAGCGCTGCAGGAAATTTCCATGGACAATCAATCACCGAGGAAAGAAAAACATTTTTCATTTTCATTTGTAATTTTTCTTTGAAATATATAAATTCTGTCTAAAAGGAAACGAAGTTATTGTGTTTCTGGATGTTAATAGTCATAAAGGCAGATTTTTATAATAAATGAAAATATCAAGAAAGTCATTACCTTTAGTATTCCAACTATTCTCACAATCTTCCCAAGGTAGTTTACTCGTGAAAGAAGCAAACATGTAATAGTATGCCCACGCTAGGATCATGTTGTAGTACATAGAGGTCATGGCTGAGACGGCTACCATTGCTATCCCCACACCTTTGTGTGAAAAAAGAAAGAATGAAGTAAAATACCGGTAGAATTCTACGGAATATTAATAAATAATGTATGCATATTTTGAAGATGGGACTCAGTGTTCGAAGAACTATGGTTTATCGTTATCTTATACATGCAGGAATCATACGACATGCGACTTCTTTACAAGATCATGTAAAGTTTTCATCCTCCTCCGAGGACCGAAAATGCCAGTTAGTGTGTGACTTTTCGGCTGAAACTTAAACTTCAACTTTGACACTTAACGATGGTGACTCATCACGTGTGCGCACATAGCACTGCGCAACGTATTAGACGATTCGAACGTCATCGCGTCATACGCATGACGTTATAACGCAGGCTATGTCGCGTAAGATAAAAGCTAGAATGCTCGAATTAGGACTGTACATAGGTAATATCAAGTAAAGTATATCATCACTGATGAATCGAAATGGAGTACATTGCAGTTAAAATTGAATAATTGGGGCCCGCGCGACTTTTTTTTTTTTTGAAAACCGGGAAATTTAACCGCTCGCTGCCCGGGAAAAAAATCAAATAGGACATTCACTATTCTTTTTGTTACGTTTTATTTTGTTGCAACGGACCTACCCGAAGTAATAATGTGTAAAAGCCAATACGAGAGATGAGAAACTTTGCATGATTCTAATGGTTTAGCGTAATGTTTATTCGCAGAGGTAGCGTTATGAAAATATAATTATACATAAGGGATCCCGGGGATTTTTCAAATAAAATATACATATACCAACTCAGAGGGAAAGAGGTTTTATTTTTCTTCAATCCACAGAATCAACATGATCCGGATTTATTTTCGTCTGTTTTTCGGGCTGTACGTTTTTATTCAAATTTTTCCGAAAAAAAAAATCAAGCCGGTTTTTTTTTCCAATGCGAAAGTTTTTATCCTCCCCTAAGATCAATTGGCATTTTATGGATGACATAGTCTCATTTGGAATTTTGTTTCAATGTCGCTCTCTCTAGTGAAAAACGTACCTTGTTCGAGTAAATATATACATTTGTATGTGTTTGACGATTCCTGGAATCCTTGCAATCTCTCAATATCACCCTACCGTATTTTTTTCAGAGAACTGGATGGGATGGGCGTAACAGGGACGTATATTTATAAATCTGTTTTATACGCTCACGAGCGTAAGTGCCCCCCCCCCTCCCCTTTCCGTCCTTCCCCTACGCTCTTAAGTGAGGTTTTAAAAATAGATTGTAGGTTTTTTTTATGACAAACTCTCCGGAAGGTTTGTATTGCTTGGGTGAGGGCCGAATCAGTGCAGTCATTTATATGCTGGTTTCCAACATCGTGGTAAATTCAACCTCCCCCCCCCCCTTTCATACAAACTTTTTGATTTGGAAAACATTTTTTATGTTGAAGCTCTAAACTTTCTTTTCGGTACGCTTTGCTTAATATTATGTTTTAATGGATCCATATATCATAAACATATAATACGTATGTGTTTCGAGTCTTGAATTATAACTAAGCAATTTATTCACATGGGGGTCTGGCCAGATGGAAAGAGGAATGCAACAAGCGAAACCTCCCCTCCCCCAAGTCCTAAATTGAGCATAAATAAAGATAGAGAGAGAAAGAGAGAGGGGGCGACTGTTTAGTCCGTCTATTATGGTATCATCAGTCAATCAATCTATCAATTTACAGGTGTTCTCATGATCTTAGGGAACAGCCATGTGATTTTATGGAAAGGGGGGGGGGGGCGGCAGGAAGACGTACTTTGCAAAAAAAAACCCTCCGAACGGATATTTTAGGGGGAAAAGATTCCGGCCAGAAGGAATTAGGAAAATAGCCCCCCCCCCCTTCTGTCTTCCAACATATAGAGATACTCACTCCGTGTTTGATATTTTATACATCTTGTGGCCGAAATATTGCGCTGAATGATATAAACTTTTAAAAGAGTAATATTCAACATTTGGAAAATTAAAAAATATATAAAAATGATGCAACCCAAAGGGCCGACGAAAAAAAAAATCCGGCTATTACAATTGCTGAAAAAAAAACCCGCTTGCAGAAGTCTTCCTGTACTCCCTCCCCTCCCTCCTCCCTCATTGCTCACCTATTACAATGACATAGAGAAAAATAGAGATTTCAAGATATAATACTACATGTAGCTAGTAATGTAAAACTCATGCGTGGGAATGACATAAAAACAATAATTGTGATCTTATCATTAGTTGATAGTCCTATGTGGAGGGGGGCAATCATATTTTAAGGACTTTTACAACATGTACCATTTTGAATAATTAAGATTTTTTCAATATTACAGAAATTTGCTGGGCGGTAAAATTCGAGGCAGTAGAAGAATTTATTGAGTTTAAAGCCTTGTATTTTGGATTACATGTATATAGAAAACCCGGGACCATCTCGGGATAGTTATTGACTGATTATACACGTCCACGAGCACCTATGAGTTGTATATGACGAATGTGGTGTGGAAAAAAAAAAGAAAAAAATAGAAGATTTTTTTTTCAATATTATTCTTGAAATCTTGTTTGAAAATATTCCCCTAGGCCTGAAATGTAGTCAAAACGTAACCATCCCGTTTCGTTCGCCGATCCATATATTGAATATTGAAGTTTTGATTTCCCTTTTGTTTATAATGGTTTAATCTAAACAGAATAAATACTTCATTTCTTCATATTTTCTGGATCGCTACTCTCCGACGCCGGTTACTGTTTGAAACCAAAGAGTAAACATCTACGCCATTTTACGTTACATGCAGGATGAAAGGCTCATGCCCAGCATTTTTCTTTTTTCTTTGTTTGCTTGTAAGATTTTCTGTGAGCAGTATCCTTTATAGCTGCACTGTGAACCCCCTCCCGTTCTTTTTCAAATCTAGATCCACCACTGAAATTCATTTCTTGATATTTTGACAGGAATCTTATAATTTTAAGTTGTTGAGTAAAAGTCTTGTATTATTAGTCTTTCACTGAATACGTTACGACGTCTTCGTCTTCGTTGAACACTAAGCGAAAATACATAGTTTTTTTTAAAGCTTGCGAAAATCTAATCGAAGTGTGTATTCTAAATATATAAGGGAAATATAACATCGTCTCTCTAACATTTCGATCGGAAATAGGTCAGAAAAATAGGTAGGTTTTAGCGAATAATGCGACGTATTGCTTTATTTCCTAGCAATTTACACAATGGACTCTGACTAATATGATATAATTAATATTGCTCATTCTTCGAGTGTTCGAGAACAATTTTCGCGTTGAGTCAATTTTTAATTAGACTTTACTACAGGAATACATATTTGTTTGAATAAAAATGAATAAGATTCTATGATATAAACGTCATTTATTGAAATGTTTCGACGCTATAATTTGTATATATAAAATCTAGGTATGACGTCATCATGGACATGAAAGCTTCTTTCAACGCTTTATCTTGCTCTTATATTAACACCGACCTATGTATTTTTATATATCAATTGAAAGATCAAGATTTATATATTCCTTCTGTCATAACTAGAAAAAAAGTTAAATACTCCTTTGAAGTGAATTTTTTACGTAAAAAATAATAATTTTACGAATTTTTACATTTTTTTACATTAAATTGATAAGGACGCTACTTTCCTAAAATAAAGTTATTTTCTTTCATATATATGTTTTTTATCGAAGAAAAGTGTCTTCTTTTCATTAAAAGTTTCAAAAATCACATAATAACATTCTTTCCGCAATTACTAGTGTTTTTCTTGAAATGGGTGATTTTTGTCTAAAAATAGCAACAGAAATTCCCTTAATCTATTTTTAGCTATATCTCGAAATTTTCAACACCGACCTTAGTATTTCGATATGTAAAATTAAAGTATGAGAATTGTTCTTCATATGTGGCCCATTTTTATAAAAAGTTAAATACTCCTTATTATATGAGTCACCATCCTTAACATGTTATGCGGCTAATGCCTGCTCTTCATAAAAGACATGTTTGTGTTTGCTTCTATGTTCTTTTTTTTTCTTATCATTTCGGACTTTTGATTTTATTTGTAAGTTAAACCTTGCATTACTATATGAATATATCCAGTCTTCTCTTGGACTTAATACATATGAAAGAATTAGACAAAGAACCTTTGAACAGCGGTGCGAATTTCCAACACGTCATTGGTCCACTGCTACAATACTGTCCAAGGGAGGCTTCCATAAAGAAGAGCGGAACACCAATAATGACCATCATAATTATAAATGGAATAAGGAATGCTCCCCCTCCATTTCTGTAGCACAAATATGGAAAGCGCCAAACGTTGCCAAGACCAACGGCGTAGCCTAGCAACGAGAGCAAAAAGTCAAATCGACCGTCCCAGTTCCCGCGCTCCTCGTTTTCATCTCTTCCAAAAATTTGTTTTCTGCTATCGTCTGTAGTTTCCGTTTGGATTGTCGTCTGTTCATGAAAATATTAACAACTGATTAAATTGAAATTGATATAGACAGATAAAATGAAATGAATAAAAATTAAAGAATTGTTTAAGAGACAGAGAGGACAGAATGAGTTGAAAAAAATGTAGTTAGTATTTTCTTTTTTGTAACTTTTTTTGTTTATCTTCTATCGGCTGTAACTATTGTTACCTTCTGGTTTACGCAAACTTGTACCTATTGGTTGGCACAAGTACCAAAACTCTTAAATGAGATTTTCTGATAAAACATTACGTGTAACTGAGATCTTTTTGATAAAATAATATGACTCAACATACATGTAACACAGCAAGTATTCATTGTGTTTTCAACACATATTATATCGATACATGTACGAGGATGTCTATAGTTATAAATACAGTGCTCGATATGACTATTTACGAACAATACAGGGACTAATTATCTCAGTTTGGTATCTCCGTACCATTGATTGGTCCTTGATCCTGTAGGTCCCGGGATCTAGGTCTGTACTGACACTTGGTACCCCTCCCATTGTGCTGACCGAGGCGTCGTCAGAGGTGTCCGAGAGATACCCATCCCCCGGGTCCCGCCTCTGTAAAATACAAAGAAACATAAAAATTATGTATGATTAAAAAGTGTAAAAACTATTGATACATATTGATATTGAGTATTATCATTTCTCAAGTAATAAATCTAGTAAATTTCGTTCATAGTAACAGGGAAATAGAAGTTCATTAAGCTCTAAATTGAGCTATCAGACCGACATGAAATAAACTTGTGAATAGAAAAATGGTATATACTAGTAAGTCTCAATTAAAATTGTTGTTGGTGTTTTCTTAATTTTTTTTTGTATATTTTAATAAATCAATCGAATGAATCGATTATCGAGGTGAAAACCCTCTCTCCTATAAAAAAAACATAGATTTTTCAAACAGGAAATAAACAATTAAACAGGAAGTCTCCCACTCACTGGAGCGGAACGAAGATGTACATTACATGATTTGGAAGGTGTATACAGCTAAAATGATATATGTGTTTATTATTTGTACTTCCAGGTATATTCGTTCACACATATATAAATACGTCACGCATATTTCAGAACGAACTGCCGGTATCAGAAGTCGTGAACTACACATTTATTTTTTTGAAAAATGAAAGATTCCTTCAAAGAAATTGGCTTTATTTTACAGTTTTACGATCAAGTGTTCAACAGGTACATACCTTTGGTCTCAGCCCAGACATAACTTCCAAAAAATGAATATAAAAACACAAAATTCTGTCTTATTATTCTGTCACATGTTCATCTCATTTAAATGAATATGTAAATAATACACCGTGAATCATCTTTGAGACCGGTCTATTGATTTCGCGTCATCATGTGTACCACAGTAATTATTGGTACACACACGCCAGGTAAATATACCTGTTTGTTCAACCATCCGTAAAAAACACATAAAGCTTTTATGTTCCCTTTTTAAAACCCGCCAACACAGCTTTTGAATGAGAGAGGGTTTCTTACGGAAATATCTACAGATGTGTTGTAATAATCGACAGCTCATACATCATACTTGAGATCATAAGAAGTTCCACTAAATTGTAATGTTAATTATAATGAATACATAATTTTGAAAATATATTTGCATGGCGCTTATAATTCAACCATTATTATACTTTTATATACCCGGGAGCTACAATTCATGAATAGAAAAGGCGTTTATTCATACAGAAAGAGGAGCACCCCCCCCCCCCCAAGGTACCACTTGTGTTCTTCCGTTTTCTGTTTACATGGTTGGATGCATTGAATATACGCAAAGTAGACCTATCCGTACCGCTATTTTAAGCATCAGTTAGCACACAAACGGAGCAATAGATATTTTGAATGGTAACCATTCGCATGTCAAAACATACAAACATTCTAGTAATACTAACTTCGGAAGACGCCGGATTTCCCGTTGAGGATATAGGTTTCATTATTTAGATAAACTTGATGTTTTTCGATGTTTAGATTACAGATCACAATTAATTTTGAATGTTCGTTGACCACGCAAATAGTTCCTGATTATTTCAATCCCTCGTCTTCTTACATTTATTTTCTACGACTCTTTTTTACACTAGATGATTCGATTTTTACGTCAATGAGTCGCAGATGAATTGAAAAAAAATATTCTAGCATGTTGAATGATACTGCATCATCCTAATCGCGGAATGACAGATGTGTTATGAGGCTCTAGAATTGATAGATTGTAGAACATTAGAGCCACAGATACCCCCTTTCGGGTTTAAAAAGATATTAAAAGTCTACTAAGCGACAGATTTTTGCATGAATCCATTTCTGACCTTATTTTGATACTATCTAGCAGATATAAAAGTTTCAAGCAAAAAATGGTGGTGCGATTCGAGTATTTAATCGTCATATTAGTACTTTTTACAAAGGAATATATAGGAAAAAATAATTGGGGTCTGATACCTTTACATTCATAGTAACTGCAAGAAATTCTTGCTGATATGTAGGGAAAGTAATAAACAACACTATGCTGACGTGTGCTAATATTGAAGAGGATCTTATCGAACCAGAATCAGTGATTGTTTTTGACTGGGATAACACCTTAAAAATATGTGGCGAGGCGCGTAAAGGCATTACCTTGAGGGTACCTCGATTACAACTTTTAAAATGGCGGGAAAATTTGAAGTGTGAAATGTACATTATTAGTGCAATTCGACCAACGGTTATGAATTTGGAGACATTATTAATTGAAGTTGAGAGACTTGCCATTCTGGATTTGTTTGTAGGATCAGACGATAAGATAGAGAAGACGGACATATTTGTCCGGAAAGGAAACGTTATCATTTGTGGTTATGACAAAGCGGAGTCGTTCCTAGAAGCGTGTGAGGTCAAAGACAGAAAGGTGTTTTTCTTTGACGATGAGGAGGTCAACATTCACAATTTTAACAGTATTGTTAAGAACAGTATCTGCTATTTGGTGAAGTGATTGTTTCATTCGTTGCATAAGCATTAGACTAAATTATCCAGTCTCTCCGCTGCCGCTAATAGATTCTATTAGCGGCAGCGGAGAGACTGGATAATTTAGTCTACACAAGCATGTAATTAATACACTTGATTTTTACCTAAATGTTAGGAATTTTACCATATGAAGCAGGGTACATTATTGTAAAATAATTTATTTTTTCATATCTTATCACATGTTTTAAAGTATTTTTATAAGGGGGGGGGGGGGCAGGAAGACTTTGCAAAAAAAAATTTCCGGATCGAAATTTTAGGGAAAAAATTTTCTGGATCATGAAATTGCCCTATCCCCCTCTCTTCCGACCTCTCCACATGTAAACACTTTTTTGTGTGTCATAAATTAAGTACAAATTAAAATGGAACAATCTTTATGCAATTTGGAGTAAATTAATCAAAATGAATTCAAAAGTCGTTAGCACCATATAGCCTTTCACCGTTGAGTTTCATTTAAGTTAATAGATTATAGGTATCATATGTCTTTCAAGAAATTTTAAAATGAAGTGATCTGCTGGCAAGAGATGAACTCATTCTGTGTTTGATGTTTAATATGGCCGAAAAATCACGCTGACATTGTAAAATTACCCAAAAAGAATAATCTGGTCCGAAGGGCCGGGAAAAAAAAATTCTGGCCCATAAAATGGCGGAAAAAAAAATCCGGCTGGCAAAAGTCTTCCGGCCCTCCCCTCCCTACAAATCAAATGGTTGCTCCCTAAAAGGACTTTGTAATATGTAAAAAATATTTAATGCATAATATTAACATGAACTGTATTTTTATCAATTATCCTTCAATTTTGCAAACTTTTAACGTGTATCTTTATTTAATCTAACGATTATCTGTACAATAAATGTTAATTAAAGGTATATATTTTATTACATAACGTTACGTGTAAACATGGTAAATGTAAAAGAAAAGAGAAGGAAACGGATTCACTCACCAAAAGTCTCTTTGCTAATATAATACTTAGGCTGTTGATTTTTTTTTTCGGTAAATATTATTTATAGCCTTAAGTAATCCTGAACTCAAATTTTTCTACTTTCTGTAGACAGTTTAGTGTTTTATAATTTCTGTATGAAATCGTTTACTCGGTCCAAATGACAATGTCATAATGGTGACAAAATGCGTCATTGAAGGAAAACAAGATATATATGTAAGACCTAACATGTGCTTTAACATTAATCTCCGGTATATGTTCACGCCCATATACAATACTCAGGTTTACACGATTTTGAGGGTGCCATATCACTAAAGTTTGACTAGTTTTATTGAGTCTGGCTGTACTTGTATTTGTTTTATTCTCTTATTAGGCATGGTCCATTTGATATTCTGGGGGGGGGGGGGGCTTGGGTTTTTTTCGAAAAAAATAATTTTGCTCTCAATTTTGATGAAAAAAATAAATTTGCTTATGGTGTGACAGAAAAAAATAATCTTGCTCTTACAAATAATCTGAATTTGAAGAATTACCATAAAATTTCGGTAAAATTCTTGAAAATTTCCGGCTCGCTTCGCTCGCCAGTTTTCAAATTGTATCAAACATTTTGACTCGCTATCAAAACACTATTTACTTATTAAATAGCAAAGTTCATATATTTGAAGATATCAAAAGTAATACTGGTATGTGAATGAGAATGGGTTTCCTTAAAAGCTTTAATATATTATCAATATCTATGCATTGCTATTACATTGTAGTACATGTTGCATGTATCCCATAGAGTCTAATTTTAAGTTCTTGTAAGCTTGGAAGAGATCTTCAATTATTCACCAATTTACAATTCTAAGTAACATTTAAAAATTTGTCTAGGAGACCTTCCCCTCAGACCCTCTTATACATGTTATATACATGTACCTTATATAAAATATTGAGAATTGACAATTGTAAAATCTTTTATCTCTGTTTGAAAGTGAATTGAATACTTGCATAAAAATAAACTAATATATTAATATTTAGAGTTATGAGTAAAAGTATAAATAATTTCTATTGATAACACACAAACATTCATAATATGCGCATCACTTTGTTAAAAAAAATTTCCTTGCTCCAACTTTGCAAGAAAAAAATAATTTTGCCCCGGTCCGGGGCGAAATGAATAATCTTGCTCCGACAAAAACCCCAAGCCCCCCCCCCCCTGAATATCAAATGGACCATGCCTTATGCATTTAGAATTTTTACTATTGTTATAGACTTTGTTTTAACAAAATAAATCAGTTTTCTTCCTTCTCTAATATTGAAGTAGTCTGTTTTAATTAACACACATTTTACAAAATGACTAAATGTACACATATATCATATAAGTATAAAAGGAAGTGCTCTACAGTAAGCGTCCAACAAGAGCGATATACATGTATTTGTGTCAGTATGAAGTACTAGTATATCGAACCATATTTAAAGGAAGACCGGTGAGTGATACATTTCCATTGCCTTCAACACTGGAGACTTCAGATGTGACAACATTATTAATATCTTTAAAACAAAGGAGGGGATCTCCGACAACACCAGGTTGCAGCACCCACAGCAAAACCCCAGAACACCCAATACTAAAACACAAAGCAGACAAGCACAAAGAGACGCGTAAGGGACAAGGAACGTCAACGCACAACACAGAGACATCAAACACAAAGGACTACACATAAACCAACGAGACCAATTGGCAACCGGTGCCGACTTAGGACGGCCATCTGCCACGGAAATAGCAGAAGGTATGGTACTTCGAATAGTATAAGTATTAACTTATACTATTCGAAGATTTTTTATAATTAATTAATTATGTGTAGAAGACTTTACAATATACGCTTATTTCAACACAAATATTGTTTTCGTGATGAGTTTAGAGTGCTGTTATTGTTAAGGTAAGAGGGGATCTCCACCAAGACTCGGTTACAGCACCCACAGCAAAACACCCAAAAACCACATGCGAACACAGAGCAGACATGTACAACAAGAGACGACAAGAGGGACAAGGAACACCAAATCACAACATAGATAAGAAACATCAAACACAAAAGATCACACATAAACCAACGAGACGAGAGATATGTGAGTTCAAGACTAATTACTTCCAAAATCACAATAAACACTTGAGATATTATACCAATCGTAAAGGTTAAAGATGTGAATACTTCTATATATTGTGCAAAAGCAGGATCCTGATACTTGAAGTTCAAAGACAACACTATCAGTCAAAGAATGCCAAATATTTAGGCATTTTATTACAATTAAGAGTGATTATTGGAATGCCTTGTAGTAAAAAGATTCTCAGAATCCTGAAAGATTATTCCATGATCAAATAATGAAAATTAAATTTTGTATCAAGATATGAAAATGCCTTATTCTAATGCACTCCGTTTGTAACGCGCATTCTGATTGGCTGAGCGATTAAAAAACTACAAAGGGATTCACGTTTCACTGCAGTTTTTGCTATGACGTTATGCGTTGCTATGGCGACGTCTTTTAAAGCAGACGTTTTCTAGCGTTTTCTAGCTAACTGACCAAAGCATTAGAATTGGGTTATCATACTGATGCTTTACAAAAACTGACAGGGTATCGGCGAATCCCCTGTCAGAAATATCCCTTTTACCGCTCGGCTGACGCCTTGCGGTAAAACTCAATTTCTGACAGGGGATTCGCCGATACCCTGTCAGTTTTTGTAAAACACACGCATGGTAACCCCTAAATTTACTTTCCGAAAATTGTAAAACTTTACCAAGATATGTTTAGTTTTTGTACGTCTTGGTACATTTTTAATGTAACGAAATTGGTACAGAGACATAAGTGTGTGTGGTAAGTTGATGATATTATTAATGCGACTTCCTCACTTAGGTCTTGCGAGATGCAAGGCTCGTGTTATAACTAATATACAGTGAGGAGTTTCTTTTACACTACAATTGTATGTTCTCCGAGACCTCTTGGTAGCCGGAAAAGTAGGAGGGTTATGTGCACGTAATCCGGGTAACCACACCATTTGCTACTGGCGTGTCAGATTGCCGCCCTTAGTCGGCACCGATTAACCATTGGTTTCGTTGGTTTATGTGTGGTATTTTGTGTTTCATGTTTCTATGGTTTGGGTTTGTGTCGTTAGTTTATGTGTGGTATTTTGTGTTTCATGTTTCTATATTGTATTTGATGTTACTTGTCCCTTTCGCGTCTCTTGCTGTGTATGTCTACCCTGTGCATGGGGTATTTTGGTGTTTTGCTGTGGATGATGCAACCGGATGTTGTTGGAGATCCCCCCTTTCTTTTACATTGAAACAAACTTATTTATATATTTATTATACGTAGGGGCCCTAGGTACATGTAACACAAAAACTATGTAAATATACATCATAGGTCCCCATGGGTGCCAATTGCGCCACACTGCTTGCTGACATATTTTTATATTCGTTCGAAGCTAACTTCATCCAGACCTTGCTCACGACTGGGCGAAAGCATCTCGCATCTCAGTTCAATTTAACCTTCAAGATTTATTGGTGATGCAATAATGCGAACGTTTATGATCATCTACATGAAATATATCCTCATGAACTAGAGATAAACGAAACAACCGAAAGCGACAGATCCACTTCGTACTTGGTTGTACTTTTATCTTTTCGATGCAAACGGATATTTGTACACCTCACTGTATGACAAGCGAGATGATTTCAGCTTCCACATAACTTCCCTTTCATGAATTACAACATTCCGTCTTCTCTTGCTTATGGCGTTTTTGTTTCTCAGCTAATTCAGTACGCCAGTGCATAATCCAAATATGAAGATTTTATCGTTAAAGCATACGAAATACAGTCCGTGCTCTGTCGACTGTAGCGAGCTCATGCCTGTGATCACCGAGGAGTCCGACTAAAATTTAGAGAGGACAGGTGGTTGGGGCCCTGTCTTCTCTAAACAGGTTTCAACAGGACCCGTTATGGAGTCCTGTCGTCACAGTCAGTCAGACTGTAATTCTTAAGAATGCGCTGGAACAAGGCTGCAGATTGGCCCAGTACCACTGTCAAGTGTCCGTCTGGTGACAGAAGGATAATATCTATGATATAAAAGGCGTTTGATGATTCTAACACAATATCGATGGTAATCCTGTCTACCTTTGATCCTTCTTATTTTGTGAATTATGCAACCGTAAAATGCAGGTTGTGAAATACCCAATGTAATATAATCTGTTGCTTGCATATAGTGGATCCGGATTTCAAAAGAGTTGTTCATAATTTTTGTAAATTTTCCAAAAAGTTTTTCCTAGTTTGTGAAAGCGAAATCGTTGACCTAAATGTTTCTTGGTAATTTGTAAATTTCTGCTATGAAAATCCAAAACATCAGTTCATGCTCGAGCATACCGGATGAGCTGTGAAGATCATATCCATGATATAAAAGGCATTTGATGATTCTAACACAATTTCGATGGTAATTCTGTCTACCTTTGATCCTTCTTATTTTGTTAATAATGTCACCATATAATGCAGGTTGTGATTCGAAACACCCAATGTAATATACTCTGTTGCTTGCATAAGTGGGATCCGAATTTCAAAAGAAGTTACCATAATTTTTGTAAAATTTCTAAAAAGTTTTTCCTAGTTTGTGAAAGCGAAAACCTTGACCTAAAGGTTTCTTTGAAATTTATAATTTTCTACTATGAAAATCCAAAACATCAGTACATGTTCGAGCATACCGGATGAGCTATGTTAACACCGTACATGACGGTAATCACGGAACATCACCGTCAAGCCAGGGAAAATTTACTATAATGAATCCAAAATCATAACGTTTATACTGTTGAAAACAAAGCTTTTTTTTTGGGATCATATAGAAATATATCTTAATCTTTCTGAAATATCGATCAGAAATATTTAAAAATCATGCATTGATTATTGAATGTTCTGTAAAATATTATCAGTCTTTGATAATATTTAAATTTTTGATTTATTATGGAAGAGCTTTAAAATACGTAATATTTTCTATATACACATTCCCATCAGTATATCTGCGCTGTACGTAGTCTGTAGTGCTGAGTTATTCAATGTCTTGATGTTTAGGCTTCTGCTGTTTTCACAGTAAGTTTTTGTTACGAGTTTGATTAAGATAGATCATGAGTTTAAATACTTGAAAATGAGAAGTGAATGCGAAATTTCAGAATGGTTAGGAAAGTGGATCACAAGTGGGTACTTCTGTTAGATTGTAGCTGAAGGTTTATATGGATTTTGCATGGTACCTTAATGGGGTATGAGTGAATGCGGATGAGGCTCTTCCATGTGAAGGTGACAAACTAGTTACATCAAAAACGCTTTTTGAAACTTAACAGTATATTTTAAAACTCATAATACATAACAGGAGTATAAAGGTATAACAAGTTATCGATTTTGTACTGTTTATTGGGATAAGGTAATTGTCCATATTTGTCATTTCCAGCGTTTGATGCAAGGTTATAATCAATGACAATTAAGAGTGTAACTAATATTTTCTGTTTGGATGAAAACTAAGAATCATTCAGATTTCTGAGGGTTTGTACTATAATACATTAATATTAATGTTGCAAAATATTACATATTTATTATGTTTATATATTGGAAACTGACTGATATGAAAGAATATCAATCGTTTATATTTAACAGAACCTAACCCGTTGTCTAGTGAAGCAATCCCGACTTATTCACGACACCACATCTTACGAAAACAGATTTATATCTTTTCATCTTCAGGATTCTGAGGTATATCTCTCCGAATAACAAAATAACAGTAATAGTTTGGCATTTAATAGCTTTCAATTTTCTTTCATTCGCTTTGTCTTTACTGAAAAGAATATAGGTCTGAATTAAGTGAAGATTTATAGATTCAATATAGAAATGGCTTTTGTTGGGGAAACAGAGATCACGAAGATAATCATGTTTACAGATAAAGTGAGATTACAAGTTATTTGAAGTTTGAATACTAGTACATGTATTTATAAGTATGATGCTGGAAACAAAAAGACTCAATTTTTTTTATTCGAATTCTGTGTTAAAATTTCTTTAATTCTTTTCTTTTCTTACCTTCAAACTATAGGAAAGTGAATGAATTAGGATTTATTAAACATTAATCTCCGATCTCAGCGAAACATACAGATACAAAATACATGTACTCAGAAAAACGTTAAACCAAACAAATCATATGAAATCCAGTGGCGGATCCAGCTTTTGAGTTGGAGGGGGGGCGTAAAATGACGAGGGGTCTGGGAACCGCCTAGGTCCCCAGCGGGTCTAGGGCAGAGACCTGTTAGGGAGACCAGGGGGCGAAGCCCCCCGGAAGATAACGAATTTCAGCCTTTCAGCCTTTTCGGACCCACTTTTTAAATGACTGAAATTGATAAATGAATCGAAATTGATACAATTAACTAAATGGTAGTTAATATTTACTAATATTTACTCTTTTTATAAGGAAAAATGATAATTTTACCTATGATTTACAAATTTTAGGGTGGTGGGGGCGTACACCCCCTACGTCCCCTTGAATACGCCACTTCAAACGAAGAAAAATGAAGTGCAATCTCCTCTGAGCAGCATTCTTGACAGAAATTTCCACATGTAATGCACCAGACAACATATTTCGGATAATCTGTAGCTCTCTGAAGACCTGATACATCTATGTGTATCCAGGCAAGTTGGGAGTTGTTTAAGAAATGACGGTCTTACTGGTTAAGTACCCGAAACGTGCATGTCTGGTCCATGTTGCCAATCTGTTCTTAAATGATGCTATTCAATTTGAAGACTTTCACATTTGGGTGTTCATGGTAGTTTAATTCTGGTTTTGACACGTGCAATGCCAAGAAAATTTGCACGTGTCCATCTAGAATTAAACTACCATGAACACAAAGAAAGACAGTCGATCATTACTTATTTTTCTATTTGTGCTAAATATTAGATATCCAATTCGGGATTTATAATGGGCGTTTTGAATGTTATAATGTCATAGGTAATCTGAACGTTGGTGAATTCTTCGTACTTTCAGAGTTTAAAGCGTGAAGTCATTATAGGCAACCAGAATTACAGGATATAAATCCATTTGCTTAACGGGCCTAATGAGGATTTTTCTGCAATGGAAATATGAGCACATAACCCGGATAACTACTCCATGTACTATATATATAATTAGCGGATGATCATCAAAAGTTGGCACTGGGTGCAAATTGGTCTTCAATTATGTATTGTCATTCATATATCATGTTTTGATGCCTGTTTTGATTGGTTGTTTGACCATTTTGTGGGCGTTGCTGTGTGTCTCTTATTCCTTGTTGTTTACCGAGGTAGTTATTAAAAACTGATGTTCGTTGCATCCTGATGGCGTGCACTGCTCTGATCGATGTAGGATAGTCTTCCTTGAAATCTCTTCCTTATTATGTAATCGGGGTAAAACATATTCAAATATCACATGAATCATATTACATATAAAATGCAAGTTCATGTATCTAAGGAAGTGGGACCAAAAACGGGAAGTTTTGAAAAGCTTAATTAAAATTATCTCTTCGTTATGTTTAAAAACGACGGGGTAGGTTCGCTCATTGGCCCCGGTATGAGAACCAAGAACAAGAAAATTTAACCAAAAACTGATCGTAGGCAGCGCAATTACTACAGGTAAATATGCGGATTAATAACCCTACCCGCTCATAGCAAAGGCAAGCTAAGATTAGTAATTACAGACATACTTGTCCTCCTGCTCCTACATCGTATATTGATTTTGTCTAAAGAAATATCTGTTTCCAAAGGGCAGATAAATGTAGGGAAAATTCGGAACGCGTGGTGAAATGTCGAAAGTCACACAGTCATATCTGAAGAAGTGCGACATTATGATACTCCTAAATCTTTAGTTCACTTACATACTAACTGAAACTTCAACTAGCATTGGCAACAAGAACGGACGGAATTGATTCAGATCGACCAAGAATACTAGAAATCCATGTAATATAGATAGAATCTGATTAACAAGTAGGATTTTCGATAAAGCGCTAGCAAATTCTCATTATTCTTTATAAGTATAGCCATCACATATGTTCTAGCAGAGCTTATTTGCTGAGAATTACGGGAATCAGCCCTGGATGATACCACGTGATAATTCCTCCACAACAACGAGACAATCGATAATGTAACGCAAAGCCTTTAAGACTGGCTATATATTTGCCATTGTCATTGGCACCATTTTGAGTCTGTTTATTCCAAACAAAGATGGCGTTACTGCGTTTTCTGGTGTTTGTAGCCTTAATTGCAGTGTCCGTCGATGGATCTAGGGTAAGATGTGCATTGTGTCAACTTTGAAATATATTTCTACATGTATAAGTGGTAATGTAAAAGCTATATGAAAATAAGTCCTAAATGATTAATGCGTCATCTCTGTATCATTTTTCGTAATATGGATGCCTGAATGTTACAGTACATAGGTCTAATCGTTACGATGTACCCCTTTTAGTTGACAAATTTGATTATTTTTTCAATATTCTCACCATCACAATAAGCATCATGACAGAGATTTAGACAAACAAGTGTTTGAGAATTCTAAGGTATTTCGTGTTATAATATTTTGTAATAGCAGATTCCTACAAGAAAATATTATGTTTTGCAGGCTTTGGGACCTAAGAATTACATTTTTCAAATATAGTGTATTCATCTAAATGCTTCATCGAATTTATTCAGGGTGGCTTACATTCATTTTTGGTAATTTAATTGATCTATTTTAGGTTCTCATACTGCGACCAATGAGCGAAACTCACCTCTTGTTTTGAAATTATTTAAATCAGCTTTAAGCTCCCTTTTCGGTTATGCTTATATTTGGATGCTTTTACTAGCATGATTCATGTAATATTTGAATTTGTTTAAATTGTTCTAATACGCACGGCACAAACAATGCACTCCGTACTCCAAAATGTCTTAAAATGTTTTAAAGGTGGGTCCTGTAGCATTATATCCCACCAATCCTCCCTCGTCTTTCGGCACATTTTTGAAATAATAACTTTCAAACATTTTGGCCATATTACGTCTTTCGGTATATTTTTGGACATGAAACTTTCACACTCTTTGGCCATATGACATTGTTTAGATTGAGAATCACTGACGAGGGTTAAGTACCTGAAACGTTCATGTCTGGTTCATGCCGCAAATGTATCTGTTCCTAAATGTTGCTATTGGATTTTGAAGACATTTAACGATTGAAATGTAGCTAAAATCTGGTTAGAGACAATTGACTTGACAGTGTAACCGACCATTGTCAGGGAAATTGAAACGAAAAAAATAATCTCAAGAAGCGACCTCATTGATTGATAAACATTCTTGTAATTTGCAAAGTAAATAACATTCATATTCTGAGTTTTATGTGACATTACCTTCCACAAAGTAAATTGTATTAATGTAAAATTCAAATCTCAAAGAAAATGTATTAAATATGATTTTTACTGCTTGAATATAAAAATTCTTGCCACATTACTTCATTTCTTACATATTCATCAAAAGATAACTGATGAATATAGGTCATCAGAGGCATGATCAAACTGATGAGTTGATATCATTGTGAATTTCACTAACAGTGGCAAATAGTGAAAGGATGTAACACAAAAGTCGCTTCTATTTAACACATTAATGGAAATCAATTGATTTACTGCACATGGAATGAGGCTTAAATTATAGTGAAAGGGAAAATCAATATGATTTTAAACAACATTTATAATGCTTTTATTGTCTTGCTGCAGGCTGTATTATTTGAGTGACCTATTGTTATAATCTAGTTGCGGAGTCTGAAACTTGAAATTTTTTGTTTAGCATATAAACCCCTCAAAATCAATTACTTGCGCTGCTAAATTCATGCTAGTAACTCATTTCTGTAATCATATTTACGAATATTTAGTAAAGAAAGGAGGGAATATCAAGGAAGATAAAAAAAACAAAACAAAACAAATTATCAAACAAAGGAACAAAAGAAAAAAAAATCAAAACAAAACATAGTGAAAAAAAAATGAAAAAAAAAGCCAATACATGAAGCAGTATCGACGATGGCAAATGGAATCCTTTGACGGTTTAGGCTGGTTATTTGCTGAAATATTCAACCAAATAACATACGCATAACTGTCCTCATTTTAAGTCTCCAAGAACGCACTTGTCTTGAATTTGATATTTATAAGCATATATATATACATGTATAGCTGGTGGACAGTTAGTCCTCGGGGATATTGATCACCTAGTTTTACTGTGCTTCTGCTCTTACTTGAAATATATTTTTCAATTTTGATCACTTATTCTGCAACTCATCTCCATTGTGGCATTGCTCTGTCCTTCGCTGGATTTTAATACATTTGAAGTCATTTTAGAATTTCACTCTTCTTATAATCACTATATGGATTTACTCTCTTTCGGTCTCGAACATCACTGATGATATATTAGTTGCTGAAATGCGCATATGGTGCACTAAATTATTACGACAAAAATATATTTCAATATGATAATTGTTAACATCATATTACTAGTAATCTATATATCAATCTTAAAGTGTTAAAAGATATTACATAATAATACGGAAGTGTTCCAACTCTATACCTTTTTTGAAGAAAATTTCAAAATAATTTTTCTGCACCAGACACGTGTTTCGAATATCAAATTCTCATCAGTGATGCTTCTAGCGGAGCCGCCATAATTCATTTTAGTAGCGCCCTCTTCTTTCATCTTTCGAATTTAGATTTGTACATTTGCTTTACAGAGAGTGCATGTAAAAACCATATCGTCTTCATCTAACGACGAAAAACAACTTTTACGTTCACGAATTATAAAATACACATTAAAAGAAGTCATAAGAGGATCTTTGAAAATGTAGAATTCTTAGTATACCGTATAAACAATACACTAATTCTGTCTGATAGATTGAGCTATGAGGTCAATTCGACGGTGATGTTAAGTGAAAGGATGTGCGACATTAGTCACTTTAATTTCAAAACACTAGCGGAAATCAATTGATTTGTAATGCGTGAAATGAGGTTAAATCTTATTGAAAGGGAAAATCAATAACACTTTTCAAGAACTTATTGTCTTTCTGCAGCCTTGAAAAATAGTTTCGCCTATACATGTTCATTCCCCAACCATTACATTTGAATGTTTGTCTGGAATTAGATTTAGATATACTTGTAGTACATAAGGACTTGAGTTGAAATAGTAAGAAGAAGGGTATTTCAAAACCTGATTTCAGGAATAGTGTTCAGTCGGCAGAGATGTCATAATGTGGCTTAAACTTCGACGTTTGTTTTGATATTCCTAGAAAGAGTTTCAAATTTCCCGTAATAACACAGCCTCATATGAATCATGATGTAGTGATATTAAAGCAAATGTTTCCGCAATTATCCGGGAAAAGTAATATCAGGAGATCCAATATCAAATAAAATTTTCATTCAAAGTGTTTGGAAAATTATTTTGTTTTTGTCTAGATTGTCAATCGCGAGTAGGCGGCTTGCATTGGGATTATTGCAAATTAAAAGAATTTCAATCTATATTCTGCAATTCGAGATAAAGATCTTTATTACAAACTAGTTTTATACATATATTGACAACCATCCATCATGATTTTCGCAAATATGTATATAAATTTCTTAATGAATTATTCTAAAATGAAGGGGTATCTCGACCAATTAAGGCATAGCTATGTCCTTTGCTTGTTCTTTGCCAACCAATGTCATGACATTATCCCGATTCCCTCTATTTCGGCCTCGAGCATCACTGATTAGAAACTACTGATTGAAAAGCGCATATAGTGCACTGAATTTAAAGTAATTCCATAGAAAATTTATACCAATGGATTACGTATATGTCAGCTTAAAAGTACAGTGTGTAAAAGAAATAAGCAATATTAAGAATGAAAAATATATACGTTGTCACTCAGAACCCGTTTTGCATACTATGCACCAAATTAGAGAGGAAATACTGGCACTGCATGCGAAACTTCGTATTTGATTTTTAAAATGGTAAATTTGAATACGAACACGTCTAAAAATATAGAGTATTTATAACAAATCTGTTTTTCGTATGCCTACTGTTTTAATATCCATTTACATACCCATCTGTGTGTTTCTAGGGCCCCTGCGTCATGCTGTCTGTTTGTTTGTGCACCTTACAATTAGCGTTTTTTTTACACCACAATTGTGTGTTCTTCGAGACCTCTGGGTAATCGGGAAAGTGAGAGGGTTGTGAGCACGCAATCCGAATAACCACACCGTCTGCTACCATGCGTGGCAGATGACCGTCCTAAGTCGGCACCGGTTGCCCATTGGTCTAGTTGGTATATGTGTGTTCTTTTGTGTTTCATGTTTCTATGATGTGAGTTGGTCTCGATGGTTTACATGTGTATTTGTGGTCATTTGTGTTTCATGGTGTAAGTTTGAGTTCCTTGTCCCTTTTGTGTCTCTTTCTGTGAGTGTCTACTCTGCGTTTTTGCATTGGGTGTCTTGGAGTTTTGCTGTGGATGCTGCAACCGAGTGTTGTTTGAGATCCTCATCTCTCTTTTAAAAGTGAACAACATCGCTGAGAAGGAAAGGAAATAATTCTAAACGTTGCCAATGAACATGATATCGTAATATTTTGTCTAACAGTATTTGATAGCGATGACGCCATACTAGGGAAGACAAGGAAGGGACAGAGGATGAATGAATGAATGCATGAATGGTTGAATGAATGAATGAATGAATGAATGAAAGGGTTGTTGGAGGTAGTGGTTATTGTTAGGGGAACAGACGTTTTGAGAAGAGGTGACACATGTGTCCTTTACTAATTCTAATTGTCATGTGATGGTTTTAACCGCAAATAGGACATTAGTGAAGGACACATTGCCAAATAATTGAATGATTGTCAATCTGTTCGTCTGTCATAGATACAAATTCCATTCCAAGACGTCTTTCTTCATGTTTCAGATTTCAAAATTGTTTCGTTGTCTATACTATCTTTTCCATTTCTTTACTAACGTATTACATGTATTAGATCAGTGAATGGAAGTTAAACTCAAGAGCCGATACTAGATTCCACAAATCACAACCAAAAAGCTTAAAATGCCTGAAAAATATGAAACAGAAGTATCTCGCGAGAAAAAGAAATATCGGACAAACAGACAGAGAAAACGCCAAAGTTCCAAAGAAACACGAATACTTTATCAAATGAGCCATCTTCAGAGTCCCGTGCATGTGCGGAATATACTTTAGATGGAGATGTACTAAAGCGCGTAGAGCTAAGCAAAGTTTCGCATGAATCATGTTACATATCTAACTTGAGTATAGTATAGGTCTTAGAAAGTAGAACCAAAAAGGGAGCTTAAAGCTTAAACAAGGAGGGGGGTCGCTCCTTGTCCCCGGTATGAGAACCTAGAACAGGAAAAGTACAAATGTACAAATGAAATAGTGTTTAGGCACTATTGATAATAACTTAGGGCATCTTTTCATTCGATTTCGTAGCATTTTGTCTTTTGGTTTGAGTGAAGTTTCTTTTGTCTACGTTCACCGCTTCATAGCAAAATTTCTAGATTTTGGACATTAGTATAACGATAATTGGTGTAAAACTAACAACGAGATGAAAAAGTATTCTTCAACTTATATTTCTTATTTTAAAGATATATAATAAAATTTGATGAAATAAATATATAAAAGTGATTTATATCTTGCTCAGTTTCAGAGGGGTTTTTTTTATCCCGCAAAGAGTTTTTCTCTCTGTTTCCCTTCGGTCTGATGTAAATCTGCTGTGTTGGAAACAAAGTGACCTCTCATTTAAATTGTTATATAATGAATATTTATGGAAATTCTTAACAGTGAAAATATATGATACTATGTGTTTTTGTTTATGAGAATTGTAAAAAATGTTTGAATATGAGCGGCGGCCGGTAGCAACGTCGGGCTGTTCGCAAATTGTATTTGGCGTTTTGTTATTTATTCATATGAATTGATGGAAGCAGAATGGATACATTATGATTTTAAAATGTTTTGTTTGCAATCACATGCTTAACGTGGGAACTTGTATATACAATTATGGTTTTTAATATTGTAATGTATGATCTCTCGTTAGAATTTATTACACCATAAGCGCATTTTAAAAATTGATATATCATCAGTGTTGTTCGTGGCCGACAGAAAGGAAAATTGTATATGAAAAGCGAAATTATTATTTGATCTATTCAAAGTGTATGTACCGAAAAAAGCCAGCTTGGGAAAAAGCTATGCATTTTTTTTTTCAAATTGATCAAATTAAAAAAATATATATAAATACATTTCAAGTCAGAGCAAAAATACAGTGAAATGTGCAAACTAACAGTCCACCAGCAGAGGTCCCCTAAACAATTACTCCATAATGAATGCTCTTAAAATAATTCATCTTTTATATTTACAGACCATTAATCGTAGAAGGAGAAAGGTAGAAACAGCTGAGGATCCTCATTTTGAGAATGAATTAAGACGAGTGAAGAGGTTGGGAAGTGGACCTTATCTTGATCGTGTAAAGAGATTGAAGAGAATGGCAGTACCCATGTACGCGGATTTCGATGAAGGGCATTTCGATCCTGGTCTTAGTCGTGTCAAACGTCATCGACGATCTCCGAATCCAATTATGACGATGCGGAAGAGCTATGATAATTTGAAAGCCCTGGCCAGAATGAAGCGGGTTCCTTACTTTAGAGAGGAATTCGACTCGCTGCGAAAGAAAAGGAATGCGTTAAATCGATATATGAAAAGAACAGCAAGTAAAATTGACGAAAATCGCGAACATCTAATGGCCATGCGGGCACATCTGACAGACGTCCAAAGGAAAAAGCATCACAAAACGGCAAATCTGAACCATCAGCGATTTCATAAAGAACATGGTCGGCACAAGAATCACAGGTTTAACATCCCAGACAACTTCAGACCTCATGGAGGGAAACACAGATCGGCACATCGACTTCGGATGGGAAACAAGAACGCTAAGAAAGTCAAACAACATCGCCTTGAAGCTCATGGAGAAGCCAAGAAGAGAGAACTTAAAGAATTCTAAAACGAACGTGATTGCTTTCATAAATGTTGTTAAGTTTACATGTAAATATATATAATTCCTATTGTTTGACAGAATATTTTGATACAAAGACTGTATATAGTTTTTCCAATTGAAGATATGATCATCTCATACCGTTATCATTCCTGAATATAAGAGAAAACATTGATCATATGAGGACAATATTGCAGAAGTTTGTGCTCTGAAGGTTTTTGTACAGTCCTGTTGTATTTTCTTGGTAAATTTACTTCTAAAGTGTGAAATGTAAAGGAAACTAGAATACATGTATGCGAAGGAGGGCAACACGAAAAGACAACGGTCATAAAGCATAAACTTTGTTGAAGGCCAAACACGAAGGGCAATCAAAAACCAGGAGGTTGAAACATATAATGGTCCTTGTTCACGGAAGCAGCATTTACAAATACAAGTGTATCTGGATGAAAAAAAATCTACGTAGAATAAAATGAGACACAGCTTTAATTTTGAATGTATTAACGTTAGAACTACTTTGATAGCTATTTATTGTGTCTTGGTATGGTGTTGAAAGAGACCAGATTAGTTTAGTATCTATTGTTGGATCATTTTCTTTTCGCCATGTTCGAATTGCTGCATCCGCTAACTGGTTTATCTTTATCATAATATCCAGCACATATCATTGTAAGGTAGTGATGTTAGTTGTTGTGATTTACCTTCTTATATTCCAGGCTTCTGTACGTGATTAAAAACAAATTCTACATTATAAATTTCTACTTGTATCATTAAATGTTTAACGTCTTCAAATTCATTAGCATCATTTTATAGCAGATAAATTTACAGCATGGACCTTACATGCACGTAAACATTCGATAATTATATACATATTCGTAAAAGGAAATGATTCTATATTTGACTGTTAATGATACATCTAATATTCATTTACAAGAATTCAATAAGATTTGTGTTTGTGTTTTATTAACTTGTTTAAAAGCGGTCTTGGGTCTATGCTAATCTTAGAAAAAATCATATCTATAATTTTTCATTTATAACTTATTATTTCTAACATTGTATTGCTTAAAGAAAAAAAAGAAATATTCTATATAACATTAATTGAGATGTTGCTTTCGTCTCATGCTGCGGCTAAACCACTTAATGGGTGTAAATACTGTGTCCTGTTGTTTTCAAATAAACAGATAAAATCTTTTTCTTTTTTTTATGATGTGTGTTTATGATAAAATGCAAATCTCATTGAAATTCAGCTCTCTTCGTTTCGTAAACTACACAGAGAGTATCCTTCTAACACATAGATATGTGTGTCTCATTAACCTGTGTTATTTTGTCTGGTGCCCATTGTTTGTTGAAATCATGCAGATGCTTACAATGGTGATCGTGTCATGGAGATATAGATTTTTTTTCTGGTTACCACTTATTTCTATACAAGCAAATTCACCTGACTGTAACATACATTGCAGATGTTCTTGCTAATGCACTATAATTCAGTCTAGATTCTATCAAACCGAGTAAATGGCAAACATGAATTTTAAGCAAGAAACAAAATACCGTAAAGACTTAGAGAAGTCTGATATCATTTAATTTCCATTGTCATTTTCAAGAAACGAAGATTCTGATTGGCTGAGAAATTGTGTTGATACATCGATCAACACAATTTTTCACGGAAGTCTATTTATAGCACTATTTTTAGAACCGGGGGTTCCCTCAAACACGAATGAACTCGTTGCTGAAAATACAATTTGTTGAAGTTTGCTTATCATTTCAATGGTACCATTTCTTTTCTACTTACTCAAAAATTAACAGTGCATGTAGAATTTGCTCAAACTGGTCCTTATTCCAAAGATTTAGAGAGACGATCGTTCGCTGTTTGAATCTTGGCGGCTGCCATAACTAGTTTTGGCAGATGTATCACTGCGAAACACTCCGACTTATGAAATAAAGTGCGGTGATTTATTGTTTTAGATCCAAGAAAACAGTCTGTTTTCCATAAATAGATGATAATTGGTTGAATTTCTTGAAATCGACCTTACTAGATTTGTAGACCGGATGCTGTCAATAGGAGAAAGTTCCTAATTGAGTCCGTCAGATTCCACAATGCGCAACATTGAATTATCCTTAGGAAAGAAACGTTTTCGTGACTAGTGAAAAACACGTGACCAGAGACAGGCATTCTCATAACCTCCCACTTCACAAAAGTAGGATATGTCGTCATGACAACGCTTAGGTATCGCAATTATGAATTTAGATATTGCAGATGAAAGTAATTTCTGCATGATATTGCGGGATTAAAGAAATGTTGATATCGACCAAGCTTTTTTGGAAAGCTAATACTTGTAAAATGATAAGATTTGAATCTTATATTTTTTCTGTTGATGCAGGTATCACCCGAAAAATTGGACAGAAAACTTTTGCATCAACGCGCCACGCGCATTTATGCAGTTTTTTGTTTCTTGCATGGCAGATGACCGTCCTAAGTCGGCACCGGTTGCCCATTTGTCTCGTTGGTTTATTTGTCTTCTTTTATGTTTCATGTTTCTATGGTATGAGTTGGTCTCGTTGGTTTATTTGTGGTAATTTGTGTTTCATGTTTCTATGTTGTGAGTTTAAGTTCCTTGTCCCTTTTGTGTCTCTTTCTGTGGGTGTCTACTCTGTGTTTTTGCATTGGGTGTCTAAGAGTTTTGCTGTGGATGCTGCAACCGAGTGTTGTTTGAGATCCTCATCTCTATTTTAAAAGTGAACAACATCGCTGAGAAGGAAAGGAAATAATTCTAAACGTTGCCAATGAACATGATATCGTAATATTTGGCTAACAGTATTTGATAGCGATGACGCCATACCAGGGAAGACAAGGAAGGGACAGAGGGTGAATGAATGAATGAATGAATAAATGAAAGGGTTGTTTGAGGTAGTGGTTATTGCTAGAGGAACAGACGTGTTGAGAAAAGTTGACACATGTGTCCTTCACTAATTCTTATTGTTATGTGATGGTTTTTAACCGCAAATAGGACATAAGTGAAGGACAAGTTGCCAAATACATGTAATTGAATGATTGTCAATCTGTCCGTCTGTCATAGATACAAATTCCATTCCAAGACGTCTTTCTTCATGTTTCAGATTTCAAAATTGTTTCGTTGTCTATACTTTCTTTTCCATTTCTTTACTAACGTGTTATTAGATCAATGAATTGAAGTTAAACGCAAGAGCCGATACCAGATTCCAAAAATCACAATCAAAAAGCTTAAAATTGCTGAAAAATATGACACAGAAATATCTCGCGAGAAAAAGAAATATCGGACAAACAGACAGAGAAAACGCCACAGTTCGAAAGAAACACGAAGGGCAACTTTATCAAATGAGCAATCTCTAGAGTCCCATGCATGTGCGGAATGTACTTTAGGTGGATATGTCCTAAAACGCGTAGTGCTAAGCAAAGTTTCGCACGAATCATGTTACATATCTAGCTTGCGTATAGTATAGGTCTTAGGAAGTAGAACCAATGAGGGAGCTTAAACAAGGAGGGGGGGTTCGCTCCTTGTCCCCGGTATAAGAACCTAGAACAGGAAAAGTACAGATATACATTTGTAAGTGTACTTTCTTTACGAAATAGTATTTAGGCACTATTGATAATAACTTGGGGCATCTTTTCATTCGATTTCTTTGCATTTTGTCTTTTCGGTTTGAGTGAAGTTTCTTTGGTCTCAAGCTGATTATGGTTTAACTTTTTGTGTTGCAGGATGTATGTTCCTTATATATTTCTGTTTTTCTGTCGTGTTCACTTCAACTTAGTCATATTGTAGATCATCTCTTTATTGTTGTTTTAGTACGTTCAAGTCAAAACTCTATACCAATTTAACTTATCTTCGTAATTTGTGTACTAGACAGGAAGTCCTATTTTGTGTTAAGATTTTATTTCAACAATCAAGATTTCAGTCTTGTGAATGTAATGAGTTAAAGAAGATCCTGACGATAATATCAACAGCACTAACAATAGAGCGCAAAATTGAGCATCGACGGATACCTAGCAAGCTAAGCATGGGACCAGGTGCCCGGGAGGAGTAAGCATCAACTGTTGGCTAGCCGAACCCGCCGTCGATTTTCATGCACGATATAAAAACATGCACCGTCTAAGGTTATGTCTATAGTATGTTTCATATAATATATTATAAGTCTCCTGATAAACTTTAAATTCTGCTTTAATAAGTACACATTAACCCGGCGTTTCGTAATATAGCGGGAAAATTTTGTATTAATGTACTAAATGGCTTTATAGTTGTGTATTGTGGTATCATTGGTAATAACCAATCAGATAAGAGTATTGTACTTGTCACTGTAGAGTTGTCAAGGGTGGTCATTCTCTAGCCGTACGTTCATCGCTTCATAGAAAAGTTTCTAGATTTTGGAAATTAGTATTATTTCGATAATTGGTGTAAAACTTAAAACGAGATGGAAAAGTATTCTTCAACTTATATTTTTTATTGTAAAAATGTATAACAAAAATATGATGAAATAGATACATTTACGTGATTTATACCTTGCCCAGTTTCAGAGGTTTTTTTTATCCCGAAAAGGGTTTTTCTCTCAGTTTCCCCCTTTATCTGATGTTTATCTGCTGTGTTGGAATCAAAAGTGGCCTCTCATTAAAATTTTTATATAATGAATATTTATTGAAATTCTTAACAGTGAAAATATATCATTCTATGTTTTTTGTTTATGAAAATTGTACAATGTTTGAATATTGGCGGCGTCCGGAAGCAACTTCGGGCTGTTCGCAAATTATTTGGCGGTTGTTATTTATTCATGTGAATTGAAGAAAGGATAATTAATACATTATAACTTTAAAATATGTTTCGTTTGCAATCACATGCTTACTGTGGGAACTTGTATATACAATTATGGTTTTTAATATTGTAATATATGTTCTATCGTAAAAACTTTTGCACCATATGCGCATTTTAAAAATTGATGTATTTAATAGTTTATCAGTGATGCTCGTGGCCGACAGAAAGGAAAATTGTATATGAAGAGCGAAATTATAATTTGATCTATTTAAAGTGTATATACCGAAAATTGAGCTGGGGAAAAGCTATGCGCTCTGGAAAATACATGTGCAACTTTTTCAAAATTGATCAAATTAAAAAAAATATATATAAATACATTTCAAGTCAGAGCAAAAATACAGTTAAAATTGGCTAATTAACAGTCCACCAGCGGAGGTCCCCCCAAACTAATACTCCATAATAAAATGCTCTTAAAATAATTCATCTTTTATATTTACAGACCATTAATCGTAGAAGGAGAAAGGTAGAAACAGCAGAGGATCCTCATTTTGAGAATGAGTTAAGACGAGTAAAGAGGCTGGGAAGTGGACCGTATCTCAATCGTGTGAAGAGGTTGAGGAGAATGGCAGTGCCCATGTACGCAGATTTCGATGAAGGGCATTTCGATCCTGGTCTTAGTCGTGTCAAACGTCATCGACGATCTCCGAATCCGATTATGACGATGCGGAACAGCTATAATAATTTGAAAGCCCTGGCCAGAATGAAGCGGGTTCCTTACTTTAGAGAGGAGTTTGACTCACAACGAAAGAAAAGGAATGCGTTAAATCGACATATGAAAAGAGCAGCAAGTAAAATTGACAACCGTCGCAAGAGTCTAATGGCCATGCGAGCACATCTGACAGACGTCCATAGGAAAAAGCATCGCAGTACAGCAAATCTGAACCATAAGAGATTTCATAAATCACATCGTCCGCACAAGAGTCACAGGTTTAACATCCCAGACAACTTCAGACTTCGTGGAAGGAAACACGAATCTGCACATCGACCTAGGATTGGAAACAAGAATACTAAGAAAGTCAAACAACATCGCCTTGTAGCCCACGGAGAAGCCAAGAAGAGAGAACTTAAAGAATTCTAAAATGAGCGTGATTGTTTTTATAAATGTTGTTAAGTTTACATGTAAATATATATGATTCCTATTGTTTGACAGCTAGAATATTTTGATACAAAGACTGTATATAGTTTTTCCAATTAAAGATATGATCATACGTTATCATTTCTGAATATAAGAGAAAATATTGATCAGATGAGGACAATTTTGCAGAAGTTTGTACTCTGAAGGTTTTTGTACAGCCCTGTTGTATTTTCTTAGTAAATTTATTTCTAAAGTGTAAAATGTAAAGGAAACTAGAATACATGTATGCGAAGGAGGGAAACACGAAAAGACAATGGTCATTAAGCATAAACTTTGTTGAAGGCCAAACAGGAAGGGCAATCAAAAACCAGGAGGTTGAAACATATAACGATCCTTGTTCACGTAAGCCGCATTTACAAATACAAATGTATCTGGATGAAAAAAAAATCTACATAGAATAAAATGAGACTCAGCTTTGATTTTGAATGCTTTAATGTAAAAACTACTTCGATAGTTATTTGTGTCTTGGTACGGTGTTGAAACCAGATTTGTTTAGTATCTATTGTTGGATCTCTTTCTTTCCGTTATGAATTACAGCATAAAAGACATGTATATGTCCGCTAACTGGTTTATCTATTATATCATAATATCCAGCACATATCATTGTAAGGTAGTGATGTTAGTTGTTGTGATATATATTTCAGGCTTCTGTGCGTGATTAAAAACAAATTCTGTATTATAAATTTCTGCTTGTACCATTAATTGCACATTATTATATACGTATTCCTGAAAGGAAATAATTCTATATTTGACTGTTAATGATACATCTATTCATTTACAAGAATAAGATTTGTATTTGTCTTCTATTCACTTGTTTAAAAGCGATCTTGAGTCTATGCTAATCTTAGAAAATAAACATATCTATGACATTTCGTTTATAGCTTATCTCTTATTACTTGTAATATTGTATGGTTTAAAGAAAAAAAAAGAAATATTCTACATAACATTTATTGAGATGTTGCTTTCGTCTCATGCTGCGGCTAAACCACTTAATTTGTGTAAATACTGTGTCCTGTTGTTTTCAAATAAACAGATAAAAATCTTTTTTTATGATGTGTGTTTATGATAAAATGCAAATCTAATCGGAATTCAGCTCTCTCTGTTTCGTAAACTACACAGAGATCTAAATGCAAACAGTATCCTTCTAACACTGAGCTATGTGTGTCCATCTCTAGTTTTCTAGAGGTCCGTAGATGCTCAATTTGGTGCTCTATGAGTGCTGTTGAAACAATCGTCAGAATCTTCTTTCACTCACCAGTGACCATTGTTTGTTGAAATCTTGCAGATGCTTACAACGTTGATTGTGATGGAGATAAAGACTTTTTTCTGGTTAAATAAATTTCACTACCACTTATAAACTCTATACATGCAAATTCACCTGAGGCTGACTGTACATTGCAGATCTATTCTTGCCAATGCACTATAATTCAGTCTAGATTCTTTCAAACCGAGTAAATGGTAAACATGATTTTTTTAAAAGCAAGAAACAAAATACCGTAATGACTTAGAGGAATCTGATATCAATGTAAGAGTTTAAAAAGTCATGTCTACATCGTTATGTAAGACATTCCGAACAATCAGTGTTTTTCGACCCTCAATAAATTATGAAAAGAGTACTTAATTTGTAAAAGAATTGTCTAATTGCTTCAGTATTAAATGAACACAACAGCAAAATATAAGGCATAATATCAGAAAATCTCGAAAATATATTGAAAAAAAAGTCACACAGAGAAAGTCCAGAAAAAATCAAGAAAAACTTTTTCGTAGTACTGATAACTCTGTTTTATGATGTTTTTTTTTTCAAATTTGATGCTAGGTTATGTTTTGCCAAAAATGTGGGTTTTTTTTTTTTATTATTATTAAGGTTGGCTATTTTCGTAAATCTTTGATACATTGGTCGAATTAATTGTATAATATCTACATACTAGAGAATTTATTCTCAAAATTTTGATCATGATCCTTTGAGAAAAGTAGAACAAGTTCATGAAATTTACCCAAGCGGAAAAATTGCGCTTTTGATAAATAATACGGAAGTGTTCCAACTCTATACCTTCTTCAAGAAAATTTCAAACCAATTTTCATGCACCAGACACGTGTTTCGAATATTAAATTCTCATCAGTGATGCTTTCAGCCAAATTGCTTTTCATAACCCGTCCAAATTCCTCTGGTTTTATCTTTAGAATCTAAATTTGTGCATTTACTTTACAGAGAATGCGCGGCTCCAAATTTCCTGTAGGGTCGATTCAGTAGCATATCCAGATAAAATCTATGTTCAAAATAGCATTGGAGGGATGGTGCTAAGATGTTAACCTCCTTTTATTTCGATGACATTTTTCGATAAAATGGCAAAATTCCGAAATAGCAAAGATGTAAAATTGATAAAGGGCCAAAACAAAGCTTCTTTCGGGCGACAGAGCTGGGAAGAAGTAATACATACACCGATGTATTATTCAAGACCCAAAATATATCTTACATGAAATATGTAGGGTTGTTTATATAGATATGAAATTTGAACAAAAATTATTAATGTGAAACGGTTGCCAACCCCCCCCCCCCCCCCAAAAAAAAAAAAACAAACAAAACAATTAAATCAGAGAGTTAAATTAAGATATACTTGTATGGGACGCTCCCTTCCCATATCTCTCTAAATTACGGAAGGTGTTAAGCAGTACATTTTTACATGTGTATCAATCTCCAGTTTTATTTAAATGTGGAACTGTGCAAACTTGGTCATTCATGTCTATTAAAAATATTTTAAACGGCCAAATAATTGTGCAAGATAATTTTATACATCGTGACTTTGAGAGATAACATGAAAACGGCCATGTTTTCTCCCAAACAACATCGCAAACCTATCCTTTGTTTAAATATGGATTAAATCTTTTCCCTTTACGTAGAATATGAACTCTCTATAGATACCAAAAATTTGCGTTTCGGAAGAATTGTTAAAAGTTTGCAAGTACCGGTATGGCATTAATTCACATATTTCTTGTAATTATGCCAATTTCATTGTGTTCTTCGGCTTATACGCAGGATGATATCTCAACCATTCGGACTTCTTCCGAAAATCTCTCAAAGGAACTTAAAAAGTTTGGTGACAAAATACTTGGAATTTCTCACGTGGAGAATATTTATAAAACGGAGACAAAAATTAGACAGAGTACATTTAATTCCACTGATGCACTTATGTCCATAGCATCAAGAACCGGAGCACGTCTGAATTCTGCCGTTGACATTTTACGAAAATCCAAAGACTTTATCGAGCATGCCAAAACAAGTAACCAAATGTCACGTGGGCTACAGCGGTGTTGTTCCCCAGATGAAGACAAGAAAGTGTTCGATTCTAGATTTTTTAAAAGAGTTGTTTCAGAAACATGTTGTCTTCGGTGTCATTTGAATTTCCTTGGCAATGATTCGTTCGATTTTTACAAAGACAATCTTGAATCATCGTCTATAGTTCTATGGCAATATTTCGGGGATATTGAAGGCAGATATTTTCAATATCCTACAGATGGCGGGAAAATGTGCAATATGAATATATCACTAGATAATCGATTCCAGTAAGTATTTTCAAATTCAGGGATATTTTTATACTTGACCAGTGGCGTAGCTAGGGCAAATTTAAGCGGATGCTTTTCTTGAAAATCAAATTATATGTCTGGGACCCTAATAGGGACTCCAGCACAAAGATAGCACCCTGGTGGGTGTATGAAGGGGGGATCCCCTTAAAACTCTAAAAAAAAAAATGTTCATCTTAGAGTGTTCTGGGTCCGGTTTCACAAAAGCAATTTACGACACAGCTATAACGTACGACGATCGTAGGCGCCACGTAGCAATTCAAAAGCATTTCACAAAAGCGACGTAGTTTTACGTCGGACGTCAATCAGCTGAAAATCTACGACACCGTCAGAGTTGTCGTAAGTCATCGCTTTACGTCATTACTACGTCACTTTTGTGAAACCCGTGCAACAGGAATGTAAATGGGACGTAAAGAAGGACGTAATGTAAAACTGACTACAGATTACTTGATTGCAAAAACAATTGTATACAGGAAGAAGCCCCTGGAAGTAAAACAAAATCTATCTTTCGAAAAAAATGTGCATGCTTTAAACAGCAAGCAAGAATGTGCTATTTTTCCCATATTTTTCATATTTTTTAAAAGCATATTTCTTTCCAAATTAAACGCAGGTCACTTATTGACCATTACGAGCCTTTTTGTGCAGTGGCGGGGGAATCTAAAATAGGTTTAAAAAATGCTATTTACAGTGATCGGTGTGGTTGTAAAAGAATGTTGCCTTCATGACAGTCGGAGGATGTAATCATGGTTGGTAACTGATTCCATTGTACTAATAATGTTCAAGGGTAAAAGGAGTATCTTTCCTACGGTAAATTTGTTCGAAATTGTGTAGATTTGTGTGCCTGGTGCTGCTGTCTATTGGGTTCTTTTAGTACTTTGCCACTGACATTATCTTGGCTAGTAACCTTATTTGGATTAATATAGTTCATGTTTGTTTCGTAGTAATTGGCTTTTCAATGAGATGGTTTTTCTTAGACTTACGATGTAGTCGTGTATTTCTAGTGATTCTGAGTCTGAATACATTAATCAATGGAAGTGATTCCTTCTTATGGGATGTTATTACAATAAATACCGGCTGTTGATGGATGTGGTTAGTCTACGTCTAAACTCTCTCCATAGTTGTTCAGTGCTTCTGTTGTCATACATTTCTGTTAGTTGTGTTGTCATGTGCTCAATATCTTCTTTAATTTAAAATTTGTGACCAATTAGCTCTACTATATCTCCAATATCTATCGAATAATTATCTGAAAATTTCGGACTTTCATCATCTTATATGTCGATCTTTTCATCATACGATTTCCTAATTTAAATTTCGCAACTTTGCTAAAGAAGTAACCGAACGATCAAGCATTTCCAAGGATGTGATTTATTAATCGATTTTCAAATCTGAAGTAACACCTTTTCCAAAGACGGTCCGAATTTTAGAAAATGAAGGAAAATTTAAATATAGTTCTTATTGAAAGTTTCACGAGGGTACCCTTTCCCAACCGTAATATTTAATCTGAAACTATCATTGCTATAATAAATGACCAATTTAAGCTATTCATCAAGTCGATCTATTAGAAAAATGATGACACATATAAATGTTGATTTCCAGTGAAACTTGATTAGTTTCCTTAATTTTATCCAATTTCGTTAATTCAAACACCCCCTACACTGTAATCGTTCGGTTACTTCTTCCGTTCGGTTACTACTTTGACACCAGTTTTCATTTTCAATGCAGGGCCGGCCGGATTATTTATTTTCCAGTAACTCGAGATCAGATTATTTATTTTCAACCCCTAACAATATCCTGAAACTAAAAAAAAAAAACAAAACAAAAACGAAACAAAAACAACCCACAAACAAACAAACAACACACTCACACAGTCTCCTAGGACAAAGCCCCCCCCCCCCCTCCTAAGAATTTTCATGTTCGCCAATCCTCGGGTCTTTCCGTCGCACTCTCGTAAAAGCCCGAGAATGTGCGATTGTGGGGACACTGACAGAATGGCGGGAAGATTGAAAGAGAGCTATGCAAAATTAACTATTATGAATTCTGTCGTGTATATTACATTAAAAATATAGCTTTCTGTACTTTATATAATGACATGATGTATATTTTATTAAAATAAATAATTAAATAGGTTGTATCTCGAAATAGTTAGAAAGTATTTAGTTAATGAGCGTGCAGAGGAAACTCTGGCCAGCATGTGGTTTGGGTAATTTATGCAAAGCTCGGCCACTTATCACTATAGTTTATACATCTTCTTACACTTAGATGATTAGCATTTCATGAAATAGTTCTAAAGATGTTATAATTGCCTTTCAACTGTTCCAAATGTTGCAAAATCAGTTGACACATTATTATTTAATCTCCCTTTTTTGTCAAGGAGGGAGGTCTCCCTATTTTTGAGAATTTCTAAGTTGACAGGAATGCATTCGTTCTTGCCCCTGTAAAAAAAATACAGCCAATGTAATTTCTCTGAGATGCAACGATTTGAAGACGTGTGTTGCATTTCGCATATTGTAAATGCTCATGATGTCACAAGGCATTAGCTCTATAAAGATGAATTGCAGCAAAGGCTGTTCTAACCTGCAAACTGAAACCTCAAGTGAAGACCTTTTAATGTCACCTTTTTACCCGGAAGAACGCTACTTCAGAAAACAAGAATGAAACTGACAAATGTGGTGCGTACCGATATATACAGAATAAGTGTCATAATTTTTATTTCAGATATGGAATTTTAATTAGATTGGCAACATACAGTAACTGCATTTATCACATGAAATGTGCTGAACCAAGAATTTCTTATGATAAATGCTTTTCTCTGGGTCTTTCATGTCAATGTACGGTAATTGCACTTGCTGTATGTTGCATACTTGTTTAATACAAAACACAAATATTCAGAGATTAATCTACAATTTGATCTTAATGGGTCCTCTGGACGCAATGAAACTCGGCCAATGGGTCCCCAGCCAAAACAATGGGTCCCAGCAGAAATTAATGCGTCCCAATTTCTACAAACCTCCTTTTTTTCAAGGCGTTTTACGTTCGCGAATACATGTGAGCTGACCTGCTCGCGGCATTTTATGTTCTTGAGATCGTTATAATATGTTCCATAAAAAAGGTCTAACTCTTAAAATTGATTGTTTGTTAGCGATATTTCGTACAAACGTTATCCAAACAAACCAATTCTATACGGTTTGCAAAGATGGTACAATGATGGTGTGAATCAAACGATTTCAATAGATTGATTCATAATGTCATGTAAAGTTTACAGTGGAGGAATTTTTCATAAATATATATATCTGTATCCGAATGATATGAATTATAAGTTACCGGTAGACTCGCGTCGGACTGCCTTCTAATTAAAAAAAAATGATTTCTCATACGATACCACAGAGCTGTTAGGTTTAAAAGAGCTGTCAAAATATAAACGACAGACATTTACACGTTACACAGCTAAATGAATACTGTTAATAAACTTTCTCGACTTTGAATGTTTTTAAAATACATGTAAACATGAACTAAAATGGACGCATTATACGACAGTGAACAATGCGCACAGTGGGACGCAGCGAGCTGAAATCAATGGGTCCTGGGCGATTTTTATGCGTCAGAGACGCAGGACGCGGAGGTAGATTATTCCCTGAATATTAAGTGACTTTTGCTAAATTGCTGGCAGGCTCTGTTCAATTTCAGTACAGCTAGCAGTATTTAGAAGGTTACAGATATTCAGGGACTAAAATTAAAGTTTTTGACATGGTAGCCACCCGGGCCCCTACATTTTCAGATTTATTAGCCCGGAGTAAATTTTGGTAGCCCGTGAAAAAAAATGAAATTTTGCAATTTTTTAACTATGTTTAATTCAAAACTTCAAAATTTCTCTATTTCCCTTTCAATTTCAAATATTCTCTCCATTACAACTTCACTTTCCTCCTCCTCCTCAGAATCTGTACTGGACTCAACCTCTCCTGACTCTGCTACTGTCTCTATCTCTATTTGCCCACTTTTTTTGGGGTTTAAAACGAAAGTGAAGTATAATATTCAGAAGCAAAACGGATCTAAGGCTCCTGTTATGGGTCAGAATACCCCAAAACGCCAGCAAAAATCAGACAAAGACAGAATACAAATTTACAAGTTTAATTATGTACAAAATATATATATTTAAAATGATTACAACTTACAATACAATGTCCGGATCAAAGTGTCCGTTACGGTTCACAAAGTCTATCGAATGTATGGTTTCCGGTAATCACAAACGTTCTCGAAAGATCGGTGTCCAAACGTTGTTAAATGGATTAAAGTCTCAACAAATAAAGTGTCCCAGTATATCAGAATAGATGAATGAATCGTGTCTACGAATGTGTACGAATGTCCCCTTAACACAGTTCCTCAGAGGTATATATACTTAATATAAATGAATTTACAAGAAGCTTCTAGAACAATGACTCATTACAAATGATTAACAAAAGAGTAAATTCTAGAAATCACAGTCATGTGATAATAATGATGTAACAAAGAACATACTGGAATATTCTCTAGTGAAATAAACATGACATAGTAAAATCTAGAAAGAATTATTATGAAATCATAATACAACATGACTAAGTACATGTGCACCTACACATAAAGTAAAAGTAAAATAATACATGACCCACAACACTCCGCACATCATCGGGTCCGTACTTTCAAACACTCGCGCGACTTAGACGATGCAACTCTTTCAAGATTACGATTGACGTCGATGTAAACATCGCGCGAACAACAGGTGCTTTGTTAATAGGCTTGAAATATCCATACAAACCCCGAGAATTTTTAATCGCCACACGGGCGAGCGAGTAGGAAGGTTTCATGGGCCCGGGAGCAAAAGTGGTCGCCTCGGGCGACCGGGCGACCGTTAATTTTAGTCCCTGATATTTAAGTAGAGTGCAAAAAACTAATTTTCACTTGAGAACTAATTGATGATCTTATTATTATATATTTGATAGTTTACTTATACTGTTGTGTGTAGGAAAAATTAGAGCTGAATTGATTCACAGCCATGCATCAAAAATCGCAATTCATACCTTTTACTCGAAACGCAATTCACAAAGTCAAAGAATTCAATTGAATCTAATAGTTTTAGAATGCATGTGAATGTGTCCAATAATGAGAAAATTGAACATCACAAGTGCTAATATTATTGATCGAGCCATGTACAACATTGAGCACTGTCACATGATCAGTCAGGGGTGCTACTTCAACAAGTAATTAAAAAATTACTTCTACAAGTAATTATCTGACTGATATCAAATGTACCCATGATTTCACATAAAAAGTTAAATAATGTCTTATTTCCTATGGCAAGTAAGAAAATACAGCAGTAGAAGGCAAGAACACTTTCATTATTTTCAAAAGGAAATAACTTTCTCAGAAGAAACTGTTTGAGTTAAGAAAGACAGCCAAAATTGTAGCAGAATTTCACTTAAAAAGTTGCAAATTTGTGCAAGTTTGTAACCTTGTAGATTTTCAAACAGAATTTTCATCCCAATAGCAATAATTTTTCCTGTAAATTCAGACTTTCCTTTTCAAAATAAAATTTAAATATAATTTACGATAATTGCTTAAAGCTTTACTCCTTTCATTTAAAGATAAGCCATTTTCAATAAATATTACTTAAACAAGTAATTTTAAGGGAATGGTTTAACCTTGATATTTCTGTTACTGAAGCAATTATTACTGATATGAGTAGCCCTTATAACAATTAAAAGCTTGAGAACTTTAAATGTGTATGCTACAATCATTACAAACCATCCATTGCCTTACTTTTTATGTATATTACTTGTATAAGTAATATGTTGCATGGACATCACAAGTAAATCAGTTACTTTTAGAGGTAATCATTTTAGAAGGCACAATTAGAAAGTTACTTGAAAAGGTAATTTTTTTAATTACTTGTTGAAGTAGCACCCCTGACTGATGATGCATAAAAACTCTTTGTGGGATATACTATTTAGTATGTTAAAATTTTCTCCTGAGTGATTACACTTACGATTAGGTAAGATTTTCATATTTGGTCTCAAATTCAAGGAAAAATTAAATTATTTAGGAGAATTCTACCGTAAATAACTCAAATCATAAAAAATCAGAGACTCTTAAATTGAAACCAAAGTGAAAAGTTCCTGACTCGTTGCAGCTCTAGAAAAAAATACAATGTGAAACATTTTGATTTAATCCGGTACTGACAAGTCAATCTGGAACTCCCAAATTGCCTGAACACTACTAGTGCATAGCAACGGGCTTAACAGTATCAGTCTTTTTATACGTTGCTTAATGCATCGATGATTTCAGTGATATTCTGCATGTCTGAATTTTCATGACTTGGATAAACGTCATCATGTTGACCTTTTAACGATGAAAATGTACACATGAAATTGCATTTGTTAATTATTTTCAATAGGGACTGGTATGTGCATACAGCTTCTCCACAAAAGAAGAATGTGGTGATCATTATTGATGCCAGTGGATCCATGAGTATGGAGATTGGTTACCCAACTAATAGGAATACTCCATCCAGAGACCAGATAGCTAAGGAGGCAGCCAGTACTGTGCTGGGAACTCTAAGTTCGTCCGACTTTGTATGTTGATTTCACAAACTTTTTTCATCCACTAGCAGCCTAAAGACAATGTGTACTAGATATTTGTATAGTTTCGTAGTGAAATTCTACTTGCCTGGTTAATTTTCTAGTAGCCCTCCCCCCTTCCTTGCATTTTAGCATCTGTAGCCTGTTTCACAAAAATACTTATGAAAAAGTTAAGGATTTTTCGTAACTATTAATGATTGCTTGGTACTTCTTATAAACTAAAAGTTGTGATGTTTTGTTTTTAAATTTATATTTAGTATGTAGAAATGATATTAGAAAGCATAATATAATCTAAATTGAAAAACATTTAAAGCTTTTACTTGATGATGAAAGTTACGAAAATTCCTGAAATTTTTGTAAGAATTTTCGTGAACTGGGCACTGGGCTAAATTTATGGAAATTTACATCACTTGCGAAAATGAAAAACAAAATGCTATAAAAAGTATTTTGTGAATTTTCAATTTTGAAGTAGAAAACAACCTTAATTAAATAGTGGCATAGATTCCAGAGGGTAGGTGGGGGATGGGGATTCATGTTTCACATACTCATCTTTTATTATCATTTTACTTTATAACAGATTGGTGTAGTGGCATTTAATGAGACAGCCATATCGTCACAATGTCAAGACAAGGATGAAATGGTCAGGGCTTCTCCAGACAACAAAAAATCTGTGAAAGATTTTATACAGAGCATTCACTCTTCTGGTAATTACATGTATAGGCACTGTTACCATGGTTACCAATAAATCTCTCATTCTCAGTTTCATCTAAACTCTATTGAATTTCAAAGACTGCATCAGAATGTTCTACAGGTATTTTAGAGAATAGAATGAAAATTATCTTACAATAATGTTTAGCATTGTTCCTGGGCTCAAAAGAATTGAATGAAAAAAAAGATGTACGGGGGGATACGTAGACTTGAGGATAGCGACTCCCAGAGGAACTGAATCAGAACAGTGTCAGTTTTAATAAAATACTGTGAAATGAAATGAGACTGTACATGTAATAATGTATATTTTGTCCATGTCGCAATTTCATGTTACACAACTTTGGTACATACAGTACATGTATGACTAAATGTATGTTGTTTCTATTCCATTACTCATATACTGTTCTTGTAAGTAATTTTTGACCTACTACGATGAAACTTCACACTAACCCTGAAGATCAAAGGAGGATCCTTTATAAATTTTGGTCGAAAGATCAAGGTCAAACTTTGCTAGCATGGAAAACGTTTTTTCTACCAGTAACAACATTTTGAAACTTGTTGAAATTCAAGGATGTATTTAGGGGATAAACGTACTGTGTTTTGTGGTTCCGACAGGAAACGCAGTTATACTGTCGGGGCTTGTCACCGACGGTATAAACTATGTTTCCAACCCTATATCCAACATATACCTGTCCGAACCACAAAAAACAGTAGTACGTTTATCTCTATTCTAATTCATGTGACATATTTTAACTTTTTATACCCCTCAGAGGGTCTCACGTATCGCTTTAGAGGTGACGTGGCTACGGAGGACTAACAACGACCAACAAACTATTGCGCTGCAAAATATGAATACAGCTGCTTCGTATTTATACAATGGGGAAAAATCAAAGTGTTATCAATAATAAACTTACTTGCTCTGATGTTTACATGTGGAGAACGCCATTTACAAGCTCACACCTTGTAGTTTTACGTCACAGTATGACGTCACAGGAGCGAAGAACAAAGGGAAGCATGACGTCATATGCATAAAGTGCGCTAAAGCTTGTAACATGCAAATTAACGTATGAATACATTTTGAAGTTTGTCAAGTGAGTCGGTTTGCGGCATGTATATCGTCGTTATACATGCTTGTAGAAATCCTGTTAACCAATCAGAATGCGTGAAACAAACAGAATGAATTAGAATCAGTAATATATCATGTATATTTTGAAAATGATAGATCAAACAGCATTCTTGTAGAGTTGTATGTATTAAATTAAGATGAAATTAGAAATAATTTATATTATACAGAAGAATTCTTTATTACATGAAAAACTACATGATTGTTGTATGTTTGACATTTCCAACAGGAGATACTTACTACAAGAAAGCATTCCAGAGGGCATTTAGTTTCCTCAATACCTCAAAGAAAATAAGTCCTGTGAGTGTTGTACTTTTAACAATTCTTCAAATGCAAAAGTGTTTTCTTGGAAAATAATTCTTGGAATTATGATTATATAAATGGTGGAAAAGAAATGAAGTATTAATCTTATCCCAAGTAAATTTCTGACAGCTTTTTTAAATATCAATACTAAAAAGAAAAAAAGACAATTTTTTTTATTACATTCTTATGATTCTAGGATGTAAAATACAGGTCCTGTATACAAATGCATATTCGTATTATTTCTCGGGAAGAGATACCAACTTAAACAGGTTGTTTATCAACAAGATGATTATTATTTTCGTTTAATAATTTGATTACTTATGTGTAGTTTACCTGTAGTTTTTTTGGAAATTTGGATCAAATTGCTATTTTAAAAGAGAAATTGTTTTTAGATAGCATTAGAATGAAGAACTGAAATACAATGCATGCCTCATTCATATTTCAGAAGCAGTTTGTAGACTCTCTGGACATTATTCTATTCTTAACAGATGGAACTCCAAGTGACTCACACCAGGAAATTCTGATGGAAATACAGAAAGGACAGAGCTTAATGGTAAAAATAAAATGAAGGTTCATGTAAGTTATGTTTGATAATTGTTTGGACTCAAGAGCTTTCAGGTCCTAACAAAGTCCAAGACCAGTTAAAAAATTTGGAACTTGTGAAAGTCAGAGAACAATTCTTTTTACAATATTCAATTTACAGAATTCTTTTTTTTGGTACCAGTGCTTTTGGTATGGACTATGTATATGCTGTACACTTATTTTGTGTTTGTTAATTTTCTTAAAACATTTGTACATTCAACTGCTTACAATCAAGTAATTTATATTTTTGTCACCTGCTTTTGCAGAAACGGAGAGATATGTACATGTAGTTTGATCTCTGTCAGGTATAAAATGTACTACTGTCCTGTTCACTAAATCCAGAGCACCCTGTTTTGGCAATTTCTTCTGTCGTCTGAAGAATTTTCTTTATAATTATTGTTTACGAGAATTGACCTCCTTTAGTCGTAAATGGAAATTAACTTCAACTTACCCTATCAACTGCATTCAAGCCGCAATATGAAAAATAAAATGTCTACGGGGAATTCCCATGTTAATTTCAAGCCGCCGCCATATTGTTCTCCATGACAACAAAAGTAAACAGTGACGTCAAAGTGTCCGACGTCACGCATTTCAGGTGATTTTACTATAGAAAGTCCCCGTAGACTTTTTATTTTCCGTCCTATTTTTAGATGAATTGACGTACAGCCAAAACAAAGGTATTTTCTGTTACGACTAAAGGAGTACTGTAAAATTGATATCTTTTTGGAAGATGACAATATCATATTTTCGAGAAAACCAGGAAAACAGGGTGCTCTGGATTTAGTGAACAGGACAGTAATACAATGGGAGGTCATAGTTCTTAAATTACATTTGTTTGGCTTATGTATATGAAACATAATGTCTTGCGTAGATTGGATTTGACAATGTTTTTTTTGTCAAGGAGGTAGCTGTACAGCAGTACATGCTTAATTTAGTACAACTCTTTGTAATTTTCCACCTTTCAGAATAACTCCGTTCACATTTTCATTTACGGATTTGGAAAAGAAATAACACAGTCTGGTACACCCCAGGAAAAGCAGTTCTTAGTTCAGCTTGCTGACCAGAGTAACCTTGTGTTGATGAACAAATATGGTGATCAACAGAAACTGCTATGGCCGGTAAATACATGTAGTTTGAATTAAACATCATGCATATTAGTTGAATACAAATCTCTGTGGTGTAAGCAAAATTTTTAAAAGATTTTGTGAAAACTAAAATTGATACTTCACTCACTCAAGAGCAGCATGTTTTTGAGTGTAGCATATCTTAAGAAATTTGTTCATATATATTCATTAGTATAAAAAAAACTATAATGAATACATTAGTGAATATGACAAATTGAAATTGTATATTAACATTAATTGTGACTGAATTTATTTTTCTTTATGATTTTATTATCATATCGTAAAAACTGTCTGATGAAACTGCAAGTCTTTCTAATTGCATTTTCTAGGTATCACTGATTTGATTTTGGTAGATTATGATAATTATTCATTACTATTTGCAAAAAAAACCCCAGAAACTCTTCTGATTGGTATAGGTAGAAAGTTGCATGGGCCAATCTGTATACAAAACAAACACTCGCATGTACGTGTACTTGTAGTAACAATTGTATTTAACAGGCCTATGTAAGTGGTGGAAGTCCCGTAGGACCGCCTGGTAATTTTTCTCTGATATCTGATGATGATGCCGCACAGTTGAATGGCATTATGGGAAGGTATTACACTCAGTTCCCCATGTCTAATCAGTCAGAAGCTACCGTCAGTCTGCCTCATAACGATCCAGATATTGGTAGGCATGTCACTTGAATGTGCTCTCAGCTTATAAATGGTTCAGTAGAATTTATAATTGGAATTTTGCAATGAAATTTTTTTAACAAGTAGAGATTTGAGTAAAAGCTAGGTTAATGTGTCGATCATTGTGTATAGCCCTGTGCTGATATTTGAAATAAGTATTAACTAAAGTAAGTGAACAAAATTGAAATTCAAAGAAGTTACAAATGGCCAAATTATTCATTTTTAGGACAGTACATAACACTTGGTTTACCGACAATGGACCTGGTTTCAGGAGAGTTCACAGGAGTTGTGGCCCTTGATATATCTTTAGAATTGACATTTTATGAGATTCAGCATTTTCGTGTAGGGAGACACAGTTACGCTTTTCTTGTGAATGGTGATGGTAATTATTTGATTATTCAAGCATTTTTAACAGTGTTTAGACAATCATATACACGATGTAATCATATGAAGAATTCTGAAGTTAATACATGTAGCTTTTCTATTGTTGTTAGGTGACTTTATAAAGATACAAATAAACATTTATGAGAACATCTGCATAAACATTTTACTGAAAACAATTTTAGTGTATTTCAAGTACAGTCAAACCTGTCTTACGTGACTGTGCAAGGGCAGACAGAAAAAGGTCACATAAGCCAGTTGGTCACTTGATACAGGTTCAAGCTGATCTGACGTACGTAGACCAACACAATTTCCGTAATATAAAACAATACGTTCATTAAATGAATTACTGCATATGCACACTGTATTACTTCACTATAATTTATTAATAAATCATATTGCACATACAAAACCATGTTATTAGATTTTATTTTAAAAAAATATTCACCAAAGTTTTAATTATGAAAGACACTGATTAAGAGATTCAATGTAAAGTATTATGTTGTTAGAGTCCCAGGCAACACTAAAAGTTGTAATATACAGGTTTGGAATTGGTACGAGACAGGAAAATTTGGGTTGCTGTCGTGTTAGACAGGTTGTCGCTTATATGGGTTTATTTGATAGATAAATTGGGGGGGGGGGGATGAAAAAGGTAGTATAAAGCAGGAAGTCGTTAAAAAAGGTAGGTTTAACTGTAAAATGATATTCAGCTAAATTACCATTGTGCTTGATATCAGCAGAATCTAAATAACTTCTCAATTTGCGTCCTTTGTATGACATGTCAAATGTTTCCAAAATCAGCTGTCTTATATATACATGTACCTCAATTCATTTCATCTCTAACTCCATTCTATTTCATGGGCAAACTGAAAATTGAATTTGCATTTTTTTAATTTCCTCTTATTCCTACATTTCAATTTTTTTTTGAAATACGTGTAGTATGTCTTGACTTTTTCTGAATCACAGAGCTGTCAGCAGCATTTCATGATACAATTACTAGTATACATGTACTGAATTTCTTTTAAACTCTTATCATGGAATTTATGAATTTTGCAATCAATAAAATTAATTTTGCAAATATTATCTTTTGAATTTGTAAATGAGAAAAATATCTTGTATTCACTGACATGCTTATACTGTACATCATGTATTTTAGGAATTGTTGTAATTCATCGTGACATTATGCCGTCAGATAGATACAGTCAACCAGCCCTGTATTCTGTGGACCAGATAGAACCTTTACTTAGTAAAGAGGCCATCAGTAATATAACTAAAGGAATAACTGGTCAGGAGAGTCTAATGGTATGTAAAGATTGTGTATTATGCTCAGGGATTTATCTACCTCTGCGTCCTGCGTCTCTGACGCATAAAAATCGCCCAGGACCCATTGATTCCCTATCGCTGCGTCGCACCGTACGCATTATTCACTTTTGTATAATGCCTCCCCTTTAGTTCATGGTTTACATAAAACTTTAAAAAGCCATGAAACTTGAAGTGTATTAGCTGTATATTGTGTTTATATGACATGTGTTTTGTCCGCTCTTTTAAACATTACATGTCCGTAGTATTGTATGAGAAATGATGCGCATCAAAATTTTTGATATAAAAGTTTTATAAGGTCCGATGATGGTCTTATTTTAAAACTTCTTTATCATCATTTGGATTCAGATGTACATGTCATATACAACATATTCATGTAAAATTCTTCCATGGTAAACTTTGTAGGATAATATGAATCAATCAATTCAAATCGTTTAATTCACACCTAATTGTAGTAAGTACCGTCTTCGTACACTGTATACATTTAGATATAGCGTTTTACTATACACATGTACGAAGCCTCACTTACACATACATGTATAAAGCAACTAAATACACAATAGACTTCTTAATTAAGCAAATTTGACTATTAGATTGACGCTTGGGAGATAGACGTTTTATTGTGTCGTCTGCAAAGCATAGCGACACTTAGGGATCACTTTGTCCATTGTCCGTCTGTCCATCTGTCCGTACGTCCGTCAGTCCGTCTGTCTTTCTGTCACACTTTGGGTGTCACAGCTCATAACTTTTGAATGGTAAGTGATGGGGCTTTGATATTTCACATGTGTATTCCTTGTGACAAGACCTTTCTACACATACCATAATTTTTGACCTAATGACCTTGACCTACATATTTGACCTACTTTTCGAAAAAAATAAGATTGCTTATATCTTTTGATTAGTAAGGTATAGGGCTTTGATATTTCACACATGTATTCCTTGTGACTAGATCTTTGTACTCATACCATAATTTTTTACCTTGTGACCTTGACCTAGATATTTGACCTTCTTTTCAAAAAAGTTAAAATTTGCTATATCTATTGATTGATTAGTGATAGGGCTTTGAAATATCTTTTGTGAATTGGTTGTAACAAGACCTTTCTATACATACCATAATTTTTGACCTAGTGACCTTGACCTACATATTTGACCTACTTTAAAAAAAAATTGAGATTGTATATATCTTTTAATTGGTACAGGATAGGGCTTTGAAATTTCACTTGTGTATTCCTTGTAACAAGACCTTTCTGCACATACAATAATTTTTTACCTTGTGACCTTGACATAGATATTTGACCTACTTTTCAAAAAAGTTGGGATTCGCTATATCTTTTGATGGGTTAGTGATGGGGCTTTGATATTTCACATATGTATTCTTTGTGACAAGATCTTTCTAAACATACCATAATTTTTGACCTAGTGACCTTGACCTAGATATTTGACCTTTTTTGTAAGAATTGCTTATATCTTTTGATTGCTAAGTGATAGGGTTTTAATATTTCACACATATATTTCATATGATGTGACCTTTGTTTTATTACCAGAATTCTTACATAATGACCTTGACCTAGTTGATTGACACTATTTTCTGAAATTTGAGATTGACCATATCTTTCAGTTGGTAAGTAAGAGGTCTGATATTTCACATATGAATTTCATTAGACTTTTATATTGATACCAGTAATTTTTAACCATGTGATCCACCTCCTAGAATAAGCCGCTTCGCAGGCGACACAAGCATTCCTTGGATTGCTATTTTTTCTAATAATTTTTTTTCTGGAACATAAGGATCTCGCGGACATAAAACGCCGCAAGCCATTCATATCACTTGCATTTGCAAACTAAAGACGCTGTGAAAAAAGACGTTTTATAGCATTTGCTGGGACTTATTGTTTTGGCTCTGGACCCATTGGTCAAATTTCATTGGGTCCATAGGACCCATTCAAATCAAACTGTAGATTAATCTTTGTATGCTTATGAAAGAGGTAATAATTTTTGTAGGGAAACAATTTCTTAAGGTCATGTTAAATAATGCAAATACCTTTTACATGTAAATGGGTTCAATAATTTGCAAGTGACAGATCTTTTCATGTAAGAAATGTTAGATTAAGTTGCATCCCTGATTGAAAAAATTACTTGCGCTTGATTGAATTTGAATTTAAAACTTGTAGAAGCAAGTAAAGACTAATGGAGGCCAGATGGTGAAATCTCAGCAAGTTACGTATTACTATGAACCAGTGACAGGATACAAGGGAAATTACTCTGTGGTTCTGGTGATATTTAAGGAGGATAAGAGACATGATTCTATGAAGGTTTGCCTTAATACTGCATCGCACAGAAGTTTTAATTTACATGTACATATCTAAACGTAATTCATGTTGATGAATTGTATTTTCATGTATTTGTGCATCTTGTCTCTTAAGAAAGAAAAGAGTGTATTACTAAATGAGATAAAAAATCACTATGCACTACTTGTGACATAATTATTGACATTGCTGGAATACTTGAAGAAAAATCCTCATTTCATAGAAATTTACTTTTTACAATCCTTTTACATAATTATGCTTTCCATGCTAAAAGTGAAGTTACTTACATGTAATTCTCATGTTTAATAGACAAGTGGTGTGGACAGATTTCCTCAGTTTGTGTATCATAGATTGGATTACGTGGAAAACTTCACTCTAGATGATGTCAGTGTATGTATCAAGGACCATATGATGATCATGCCAAATAATGCCACTATCAAGGTAGGATGTTTCTAATGCATTATGTGTATTCATTTATATACATGAATTGGGGGGGGGATATTGTTTTTATCCTGTTTGCTTTCTGCGTAACTTTTGAACTGTGTTATATACTGAGCTTTTATAATTTCCATTTTTGACAAGACCTATATTTTGGTACATTGTACCAAGACATGACCTTGTCCTTGCTTTGATGTAGCCTACACACTAAAATTACATGGAGGCATAGTATCTTCAAAAGGCAACTTCATTAAAAAAAATCTGCTTAGTGACTTTTATCTTGATTTTTAATAATCAGAAATTGGCCTATTGATTTGAATGTTGTTTTTAGTCCCCTACCGGCAACGCCGAAGGGGACTCTTAGTTTCCTCGCGGTCTGTCTGTCCGTCTGTCTGTCTGTCTGTCTGTCCGTCCGTCCGTCTGTCCCATTTTTCGCTGTTGTTGCATATATTGATTTCATTTTTGGTATGTGGATATATCTCAATGTGATACAGATCAAGTTTGAGTTTGCTTTCGATTGACCTAATTTTACAAGAGTTATGGCCCTTGGACTTAGCAAACTTTATGAAAGTTTCAGTTTTCCGGACTTTTTTCCACTGTTGTTGCATATATTGAACTCATTTTTGGTATGTGGATATATCTCAATGTGATACAGATCAAGTTTGAGTTTGCTTTCGATTGACCTAATTTTACAAGAGTTATGGCCCTTGAACTTAGCAAATTTTATGAAAGGTTCAGTTTTCCGGACTTTTTTCCGCTGTTGTTGCATATATTGAACTCATTTTTGGTAAGTGGATATATTTCAATGTGATACAGATCAAGTTTGAGTTTGCTTTTGATTGACCTAATTTTACAAGAGTTATGGCCCTTGGACTTAGCAAATTTTATGAAAATTTCGGTTTTCCGGACTTTTTTCCGCTGTTGTTGCATATATTGAACTCATTTTTGGTATGTGGATATATTTCAATGTGATACAGATCAAGTTTGAGTTTGCTTTTGATTGACCTAATTTTACAAGAGTTATGGCCCTTGGACTTAGCAAATTTTATGAAAATTTCGGTTTTCCGGACTTTTTTCCACTGTTGTCGGATAAATTGAACTCATTTTTGGTATGTGGATAAATCAGTGGGATACAGATGAAGTTTGAGTTTGCTTTAGATTCACCTATTTCTACAAGAGTTATGGCCCTTGGACTTAGCAAATTTTATGAAAATTTCAGTTTTCCAGACTTTTCTTTGGTTCTATTGCAAATAATGCACTGATTTTTGGTGAATGAATACATCTCAGTGTGATACAGACCAAGTTTGAGTTTGGTTTCCATTGGCCTATTTTTACAAGAGTTATGGCCCTTGGACTTAGCAAATTTCATGAAATTTTCAGTTTTCCGGACTTTTTCATGCCTATTATTGCAGATAATGAGCTGATTTTTTGTATGTGAATACATTATAGTGTGATGCAGATTGAGTTTAATTTAGACTGACTAATTTTCACAAGAGTTATGGCCCTTGGACTTAGCAAATTTCGTGAGTTCAGTTTCCCAGACCTTTCTTGGCTGTTGTTGAAGAAGATGAACTGATGAACAGAGATGCAAGTCATAAATTTATGCCGCCGGTAGGGGACTTATATCGCACAGCGATCATTGCATTTTTCAGTTTTCTCCCTCCTCCTTCTCCCGACCAGAGCAGAACATGATGTTTGAGCATAACAGCAGTTATAGCAGTCTTTTCTACCAGCCGTATAATACGTCTAAAGATTTCTCTACTCAAACAGGTCAGATTTTTTTATGTTTTCTCTATTTTTTCAAAATCAGAAATTCTGTATTTTTCACATTCACAGAGAAATTGAAAAAAGCTAGAATGAAACATAATCTAATCTTTGCGTAAACATGAATACATGTCAGACTTGATCTATAATCTTTTGCATCTTGAGCAACAAGAATTCACAATTTTAATTTTTGCCTTTCTCCAGTGTCTGTCTGTCTATCAGTTAGTCCAACTTTACTTCAGTAATTACATGACTTGGAGGTGATTCACAAGAACAAGACAATTGTAAAAAGTCAATGAAGTTGATGAAGATTCAGCTCCAAATGAAGATTCAGGGTGTTTATTTCAGGCTACACTTGTCTCTTTGTTGTGCTAGTTTCGGAAAAAAATATTTCACTTTTCCTCTACAATGCACTGGTTACAACAAAAACATACAGTTAGGCTGAATTGCTTTCTAACCTTAATGTTAAATTCATTATAATTCCTATTTGCAGGCGTGATGAGCCTTGCAGCTAAAGATGTCCAACTAACACACAAGTTAGATGATTTCTGGATGCTTGAGGGAGATATAATATGGAGGTGAAGTTAAATAAATTCTTATTCGTAAAAAAAAAGATGAATAATAATAATTAAAAAAATGAATAAAACACGAAAAGTTGCAATCATCATGTTAATGCTCTGAAGTTTTTTTCATGGGAAGAAACAGAAATGAAGATCTCATAGTCAGTCTGCTTAAAATCAGTCCCCTTTCTATGTCGTCAGGAGATTTGGTTTTAGTTTAAACATATTTTTATTTCCAAAATCTACATATTATTACAATGGCATTAATGACAATAAATAGGATTGAAAAGAAAGTCAAGAATGGCTTATTTGAATTTCTCTCCAAGGTTTTGGTTTTTACTAAGATTAAGATTAAGATTTGGTTTTAACTAGACTGATGCCATATTGTTAGCTTACATGTAGATATACTTGTAAATTTATAGATACCTAGGTACAGAGAATGGCTTGTTCCGTGTATATCCAGGTACACTTGTACCAGACACCCTGTACGATCCCCGAGAAGACACCTGGTATGTTACAGCAATCAACAACCCTGATATCTACATGTTCTCAGAAATGGACATCTTGAACGACAACAATACCATCATGACCATTTCAAAGGCATTCCATCTCTCCAAGTATGAGAAATATGTTATTTATTCTAGTTATGTGTATTTTCAATGAGAAAATCATAGAGTTTATTGTCTTGCAAAAATTCTCAGCTAACATTTACATATACCCTATTGCATGTTTTGTTATGGCCAAAGTATATCAAGTGTGTGCGGTTATGTGACTGCAGCTGAGTTGATCAAATCTTTTTGTGGTTGATCACTTTATTTAAGAAATAAAAAATGACAAGCCGGGCTCTATTGTCTCAAAATGCCCGAGCGTCCTCAGCCAATCACATTTATTACCGAGCCGCGTCAGCGGCGAGGTAATAAATGTGATTGGCTGAGGACGCGAGGGCATTATGAGACAATAGAGTCCAGCTTGTCATTTTTAGCTCACCTCGACGAAGTTGAGATGAGCTTATGCTATAACCCCGACGTCCGCGTCCCCGTCCGCGTCCCCGTCCGCGTCCCCGTCCACGTCCACGTCCGGTTAAAGTTTTTGGGGTAACTCAGTATCTGACAAAGTACTGATGTTACAGTAACCAAACTTGCACAAGTGATTCATCTTGGAATGCTGAGGTAACCCATGCATTGGATGCAGCATCTGACCTACATTTTCCGGTTGAATGACTTTGTCAATGTCTGGTTAAAGTTTTTGGGGTAACTCATTATCTGACACAGTACTGATGTTACAGTAACCAAACTTGCACAAGTGATTCATCCTGGGATGCTGAGGTGAACCCATGCATCGGATGCAGCATCTGACCTACATTTTCCGGTTGAATGACTTTGTCAATGTCTGGTTAAAGTTTTTGGGGTAGTTCAGTTTCTGACAAAGTACTGATGCTACAGTAACCAAACTTGCACAAGTGATTCATCTTGGGATGCTGAGATGAACCCATGCATTGGGTGCAGCATCTGACCTACATTTTCTGGTTGAATGACTTTGTCAATGTCTGGTTAAAGTTTTTGGGGTAGTTCAGTATCTGACAAAGTACTGATGCTACAGTAACCAAACTTGTACAAGTGATTCATCTTGGGATGCTGAGATGAACCCATGCATCGGATGCAGCATCTGACCTACTTTTTCCGCTTGAGTGATTTTGCCTTATAAGGCCAATATTGAGCAAAGTATAAATGCTACATGTACCAAACTTGCATATTGGATGTATCTTTGATCAATCTTTCATAATATGACCTTGCCCTACTTTTTCCACTTGAGTGATTTTGCCTTTAAAGGCTAATATTGAGCAAAGTATAAGTGCTACATGTACCAAACTTGCATATTGGATGTATCTTTAATCAAACTTTCATAAAATGACCTTGACCTACTTTTTTTGCTTGAGTGATTTTGCCTTTAAAGGCTAATATTGAGCAAAGTATAAGTGCTACATGTACCAAACTTGCATATTGGATGTATCTTTGATCAAACTTTCATAAAATGACCTTGACCTACTTTTTCCACTTGAGTGATTTTGCCTTTAAAGGCCAATATTGAGCAAAGTATAAGAGCTACATGTACCAAACTTGCATATTGGATGTGTCTTTGATCAAATTTTCATCAAATGACCTTGACCTACTTTTTCCACTTGAGTGATTTTGCCTTATAAGGCCAATATTGAGCAAAGTATAAGTGCTACATGTACAAAACTTGCATATTGGATGTATCTTTGATCAAACTTTCATGAAATGACCTTGACCTACTTTTTTTCACTTGAGTGATTTTCTTAATATACATGTACTTAGAGATATGTTTAAATTGAACTTTGCTGCCGCGAGGTGAGCTTCGTAATCTTTGATTACACTATGTTTTATTTCTATTCTAATGATGACCAAACTTAGACCTTTCTATTCTTGGTAAAAACCAGTTCCTGCCGGTTTATCTGCTTTCAGAAAATGGGTAGGCGTGGCTTATCGCTATAGGGCCTATATTGGAGAATAGAGCCTGGTTCGTTCCTGTTGTCTTAGTAGAGAAAAAGAATCAAGTCATATTAGAATTCACTATTAAGTGCCTTCTCATTACATGTATTAGTAAATTGATCGATGAATTTTACATCAACATCTACGGGGTTACATCAACATTTCGTCTGATTTCATTCGAATCCCGCATATGTTGACGTGTTTGAAAAGCATGATGTACCATCATCCAAAGCTAGCTAATTATGTCAAATTGAACATGTGTACATGTATTCTTTTACAGACACAGTATACATGGTGTCATTGCGGCAGACATTTCCTACCATCACTTTCTGGCTTTCCTGTACAATGAACTACAGAAAATAATCCAAAAGAAGACAGATTGTTATGTACTAGACAAGTCTGGGTAAGAAATACTTATGATAAAGTAATGTGTGTTTTTGCATGTGTTTGTATAATGGAATACTCTTTCTCACCTCTGAAGTAAAGTAGTATATTTCATTAAGGGGCAGCACCCGGCAAAGTAGCATGGACTCAGATGACACAAATTGGTGTTTCAAACTTCCTCTGATTGTTTATTGCTCATACATACATGTATGTTTAGAATTATCAAGAAATCTAAATAGCTGTCTGCAAAAAAAATCTTCTTGAAAACTCTGTCCAATTGCATATTATCAATTAATTTAGATTTGTTGCTAGTGTCTCTATCTTAGTTTACTTGCTCATACATCTATTTCTATATATCTTAATTTCATTATCCAATACTTTAAACTCATCATTTGACACTTGCATGCGTGTACATGCATATTCTATCTCTTGAAGAAAATCAGGAAGAAAAGAGTGAAATAGCCGACAGTTTAAATTTTGTTCTTTTCTGAATCCCCAGGATGATCGTAGCCAGGTTTGAGAATGGTACTACTGTAAAGTCCTCTACACGTGGCACACATATCTCCCACGCTCTACCTGTTGTGGCAGCATGGCTTGTCAACAAAGGATACATGGAGGTTAGAAATCATTGTTGATTATAAATCTAAGTATAAATTGTATACTGTGTAGTAAAAATTACCTTGACCCATTACCTTGACCTTGATTTTAAAATTAACTTAAAGGAAAAAGATTACAGAGGAGCATTAGACTTTAAATTTTCTCAATGAAATCTTGATTTCATCCTTAGATTTGTGTAAATCTAGTGTTTATGCTTAGTAATTTATTTAATTGGGCAATGTAAATCAAACAAAATGTAAATCCATTGTCTATCATATATCAATACTTCATCTGTTAATAAAATCAGTTTTTAATAGTTAAATGGTTTAAAGTTACAGTATATCACACAGTCTTACGTAGGTGTAATAACAATATAATCTAGAGTTCATTTTATGACCATTCTTGTGTTGATATGTCTGCAGTTTGATATTGAGTTTTACAAAATGTATTAAAAGCGGAGAGGATGTACTGCAGTGCAAACTCATACAGAAGTTTTTCCGAAAAACCAAAACTAATAAGTCATTTATATTGGTAATTGACCCATCTGATTGCTGGTAGAAAAGGGTTAAATTTCCTTACGTCTCAATGTTTTTACCTCAGACAAACAAGCATCAAGGATGGTCAAGCATCAGATTCTCATGGTGATGTTACCGCTGTGGTCTAATAGTGGTTAGGGCATCTGACTAGTTACGTTACGTGTTATTTATGAAAAATTATCCTTGTCTGTGTATTGTTGACATGTCTGTGGTGTTTTAAAAAAAATCATTGGATGCCCTGAATTTTATATATAATTCTGCTTAGTCTAAATACTAAGTTGGAAGTTTGACTTTTGTTTTAGCCATTTTGGTGTTCAGACCTATCCAATGGTCAAACAAGGATGAGCTACGAGCTAAGCCTAACAGGAGCAATGATGGGACCTACATCACCTGACCATTGTCAGGAGATAATGCTGACGTCACTTAATAGGACCAATCTGTTTGTACTGACTCGCAGTGTGAAGAAAAATTGTGCATCAAACTCAAATAATAAGGTATAAAAGATACTAAGCAGTAATGATAGTCCTTGTAAATTATAACATACATGTATATCACACATTTCAAAAATTTTTAACATCATTTAATACCTGAAGTGCTTATTTATATCATTCTATTAATCAGGTCTGTTCGTGCCTTCCATCTTGTCAGAAGTGTTCTTCAGGATCAAACATTGGCTGTCAGGTAGTGCCACGTATAACGTTTACAAAGAAATATCAAGTGTGTTTCTGTACACATGCAAAGTTTCCTACAAATATTTATTTTCATTTTTTTGCTGTATTTGAGGTGACATTATTAAGCTCTATGAAACATTCAAAACTTTGTTATTTAGAAAAATAAATCCATGGTTATTATTCAAAGCATGTATAATGTTCAAATATTTCCTACCAAACCAATTTATTAGCAATTCATACAGAAGTGCAACAGTGTCAAAATTTTAAGGGGTCCAAGAGATCTTCTTTATCGTGATTTTATATACTCATCCTTCTTGTCTTCTTTTCTGTATATTTCAGTGTCCTTGTTCCTGTGTTAATCCAGCCCTGGACTCGTGTAATAACAAATTAGATCATTCCCTTCTGTACAGACCTTGTGTTGGTAATTCTCTTGCATGATTGTCAGTTTTATGCACAGCCATTTAATGGTAATTGTACTGTATTCATTAGTTAGAGGAAACAAATATCCTCAAGTTTTCTTTGCATTACATGTAAAGTAGGGTGTGAGACTAAATTTAATTTATCAAGGATTCGGGGACATACAGCTTTTGGCCTGTCCATCTGTTTGTCCGAAAAACTTTAACATTGGGCATAACTTTCGAATGGTAAGTAATAGGGCTTTCATATTTCACATGTGTATTCCTTGTGACAAGACCATTCTATTAATTGCAAAATTATTTACCTCATGACCTTGACCTACTTTTCAAAAACTTTAACATTGGGCATACCTTTTGAATGGCAAGTAATAGGGCTTTCGTATTTCACATGTGCATTCCTAGTGACAAGACCTTTCCATTGATACAAAAATGTTTGACCTCGTGACCATGACCTTTGACCTTCTTTCAAAAACTTTAACATTGGGCATAACTTCTGAATGGTAAGTGATAGGGCTATCATATTAAATGTGTATTCGTTGTGACAAGACCTTTCTATTGATACCAAAATTTTTTTACCATGACTTTGACCTTTGACCTACTTTACAAAACTTTAAAATTGCACATAGGGCTTTGATATTTCATATTTGATTCCTTGTCACAAGATTTTTCCATTGATACCAACATTTTTTAACCCAGTGACTCTGACCTTGACCTTTTAATTACGGTACATAACAGAAAATGGTGTTTATACTAACAAAGATGCCACCGGGGGCATTAATGTTTCAGAAACACAGGCTTTATTTTTCATTTGACAGACAATTCGAAACATTGGAGGAACTTTAAGAAACAGCAGTCCAATATCACAAATATATCCAATACTACAAAGTGCCAGGAGTCCTGTACAACAATGTAAGCTTTACATGTACAGTGTTTATATTAAAAAAATCAATAACATTATAAGTTAAAGAGAATGTGGTTGTAGCATTGTAACCATTCATACATGTATGCTACACATATGATTTGATGTAATTTGATGAATCTCTTGTCAGATACTTGTATGTTGAGTTTTCTTGTTAAGTACAAGCTAGGGAGAGAGTTTAATATAAGAGCTACTCTTGTTGCTCAATCCCAAATTTACAGATTTGTACTTACATCATGTGTATTCTATTCTCAATAAATACTGTTTAAACCAAGATACAGCTAGTATGGACAAGAAAGGCTTTGCGAAAAAAAATGAACTAAGATGTATTCAACAGAAAGGTCAAACTAAAGAATTAATTTTTTTATTGCACATTCCAATTTTTAGCTCACCTCGACGAAGTTGAGTGAGCTTATGCTATAACCCCACGCATCCGCGTCCGTGTCCGCGTCCGGTTAAGAATTTTGGGGTAGCTCAGTATCTGACAAAGTACTAATGCTACAGTAACCAAACTTGCACAAGTGATTCATCTTTGGATGCTGAGGTGAACCCATGCATCGGATGCAGCATCTGACCTACATTTTCAGCTTGAGTGACTTGGTTAAGAAGATTGGGGTAGTTCAGTATCTGACAAAGTACTAATGCTACAGTAACCAAACTGGCACAAGTGATTCATCTTTGGATGCTGAGGTGAACCCATGCATCGGATGCAGCATCTGACCTACATTTTCAGCTTGAGTGACTTGGTTAAGAAGTTTGGGGTAGCTCAGTATCTGACAAAGTACTGATGCTACAGTAACCAAACTTGCACAAGTGATTCATCTTTGGATGCTGAGGTGAACCCATGCATCGTATGCAGCATCTGACCTACATTTTCCGCTTGAGTGACTTGGTTAAGAAGTTTGGGGTAGCTCAGTATCTGACAAAGTACTGATACTACAGTAACCAAACTTGCACAAGTGATTCATCTTTGGATGCTGAGGTGAACCCATGCATCGGATGCAGCATCTGACCTACATTTTCCGCTTGAGTGATTTGGATAAGAAGTTTGGGGTAGCTCAGTATCTGACAAAGTACTAATGCTACAGTAACCAAACTTGCACAAGTGATTCATCTTTGGATGCCGAGATGGACCCATGCATCGGATGCAGCATCTGACCTACTTTTTCCACTTGAGTGATTTCGCTTTTAAAAGCCAATATTGAGCAAAGTATATGTGCTACATGTACCAAACTTGCATATTGGATGTATCTTTGATCAAACTTTCATAAAATGACCTTGACCTACTTTTTCCGCTTGAGTGATTTTGCCTTTAAAAGCCAATATTGAGCAAAGTATAAGTGCTATATGTTCCAAACTTGCATATTAGATGTATCTTTGATCAAACTTTCATAAAATGACCTCGACCTACTTTTTCCGCTTGAGTGATTTTGCCTTTAAAAGCCAATATTGAGCAAAGTATAAGTGATTCATGTACCAAACTTGCATATTGGATGTATCTTTGATCAATCTTTCATAAAATGACCTTGACCTACTTTTTCCGCTTGAGTGGTTTTGCTCTATAAAGCCAATATTGAGCAAAGTATAACTGCTACATGTACCAAACTTGCATATTGGATGTATCTTTGATCAAACTTTCATAAAATGACCTTGACCTACTTTTTCTGCTTGAGTGGTTTTGCCTTAAAAAGCCAATATACATGTACTAAGAAATATGTTTGAATTGAATTTTGCTGTCACGAGGTGAGCTTCGTAATCTGTGATTACCTATGTTTGGATTATGTCAAGGATTTGTCTGCATAATTATGCATGCGTAATATACTAAAATAATTTAAGTCTCCTTCTACATACATGTATTTAAATAAATTAGTCATACTTTACTTGAAATCATTTTGTACTTTCATACTGATTGTGCTTTAAAATTCTACATGACTTTGTATATTTTATACAGAACTAATGAAGTAGAATGTAAGAACCAATCTACCTGTGTATGGTGTCAGTCAGGACATTACAAAACTATGCCACTATGTTCAAAGAGATGTATTGAAGACAGGTAAGTTGGTGATCTTTTCTACAATCTAAGATATGCTAGATATAATCATTTGATGAAAAATTAGAAGGGGTATGATTATTTGTGTATGCATGATTTCTGTGTCATGTGCAACATCGCCATGCATACACATGTATAGTATGAGTGTAGCATTTACTGTTTTAAAAACGTAAAATTCAGTGTTAATATATTTACATTGAATTTGCATTTTATTTCTTTGGTTTTATATCTCTATATGGAAAAAAAGTTTTATTATTGTCACAAGACTTTTCTTTGATTTTTGATAACACATTTGCTTGTTTATGCAGGATAAATGTCACTTTGTCCAGTGAATGCCTTAACCTGACTGTGCTAACTCTGCAGGAAACTGACAACCTGCTGGATACTATATATACACTGACGTCACAGAGAATGAAGAAATACAAGGATGCCTTGGTACATAGGCCTGCTCTCCTACATAATGTAAGATGTAGAAATGTACAAGTGTATCTAACTTGCAGTCAAGAATAGCGGCATCAGAATTCTCTTATGCTGTCATTCTTGACTATATTTATGTTAATTATATCACCATTGTAAGGAGAAGACACTTAATAATGTCGTAAAAACTTTTTGCCCAATCCCATTTCATTGAATTGGAAATAAAATGTGTTCAAATAGTAAAAAAATATAATGCAAGATTTAAGTTGGTATTTATTTTCTCATAGCTAGATACATGTAAGAAAGAAAGAAAATTGGGTACTACATTATTTACATTTGTTGAAACCAAATACTTCCAGTGTGCTCCAATGATATTTCTGAACCAGCTTAAAAGGGTGATCACATCTTGATCTTTTAGTGTGGAAATAGATTATGCAAAGTCAGAGAGTTTTACGCACTCAGTTTCCTATGATAAATTATTTACATTGTATCACCCACATGTAAAATATTGAATATCTACATCAAATGAAATCTAGTGATTTGAAGATATAATGATTTCATCATTTTCATATGAAAGACAAAGGGGAAAAATCTTTTTCAGTCTTTCCCAAAACTCTCGAGCCTGAGGCTACCAAAATTTTTGCTGGGCTAGTAAAAATTCTTAAAGAAACTATACAAAAAACTCAGTTAAAGTTATCTTCTGGCTAGTGGCTGAAAAAAGTTTTCGGAAAGACTGTTTTAAAAAAAATCTGCTTATAATTCAAACTTTATATGAATGTTATTTCAAATGTCACAAAGGAAGTTTGTAAAAAAAAAAATACATGTATTATACTAAAAGAAATTGTAGTTGTTTTTTCCTTGATCTGCCTTCAAGATCATGAAAACTATGGTTGTTGTCTTCTGTAGGTCTTGGAATTCTGTGACTGAAATTCTCTAGAAAACTTACACGTGAATGTTTTAAATTACTAGAAACTTCAACATGCACATTCTTTAATGTAGAAATGAAAGTACAGTACTCAAAAACGAGATTTAACTTTTAAATGTAGAGTTTAGATATACATGTACATGTATATGAATTCTTTCAGTTTGATATAACATACATGCTAGAGAACACAGAAGTTGAAGACATACCAGAGTCGTGGAAGGAGGATGCTTATGTACCAATGTATATAACACAGAACGTGTCCAACAAAATTACCAACCATACATTGTCCTCGGAACATTCTCCTTATATCAGGTATTTCTTTGAGGAAAACAAAGAAACAAATTTCATGAAGTCTCAATGTTTTATCTTCGGACAAACAAGCTTCAAACATAAGGATTGCATCGTGATTTCATGAATTTTCATAAAATTGATGCGTAATCAGAAGAATAAATAAATATTTACATAGATAAGATAAATGAACTATCCCACCTCTTTTAAAAGATATTATCCTGCTCTTCAATGCATTTCAACTCAAGTACAATGTACGTGTGTGTATTAAAACTCTCAATTTCCGAATCAAGGATTCACCTTCATGTCATTATTACTAGTAAAGAAGTGCTTTACATTTCCTTTTTTACAAGGTATAAGATAACCCTACACTTTGTGGGAATAAACTTCACAGAAGTATTGGAGTCAGCTTTGACACTACGGCACCTAGTTATAAAGACTGTAACACAACTCTGTGATCAACTGTTCAATAAACAAATCTCCTCAACTGTCACTGATATATGGCCAATAGAGGTAAGTGTAAGCATGGATTTTATTTGATGATGAAAGGAATTTATTTTGAAAAAAAAAAAAAAAATACTTGGATTTTGTTATTTTGATCCAACAGTATGAGAGTTGTCTTTCTTTGTCTACAATAGCTGTTTGTTGCTCAATGATAGCAGGAGTTGTCTTTCTTTGTCTTCAAATATTTACATTGAAAATATGTATGCTTGATTTTAGTCTCCTCTGTTACACCTTTTTATGCCCTCATATTGAAGTTTGACTGCTACATAATTTATGTCTTGTCTATTTGTCTGTCAGAAACTTGAACAATGTTTAGAACTTTGGAAAAGTACTGTAAGTGATACATGTAGGGATTTAGACTGACCTTTAGAATGAAGGTTTGACCTTATGACCTTGATTTTGACCTTGCTCAGGGTATAGTGTTTCACAAACATATAGTGTTTCACAAACATATAGTGTTTCACAAACATCTTATTTTCTCTCCCTTTTGTAGAATGAAATTAGTTTCATGGTGGAAAAACCTTCAACAATGTCCTCACGGGAGATGAAGGCAGAAATTTCCAAGTTCGCACAATATTATAGGCAGTCCTCAGTAAAGTATGATTTCTTTAGCTGGAGGACATATGTGAGGAATGTCACCATCAGAGGAAGGGGGTCCTCAAGCTGTAAAGCTCCATGTCATTTAGTGTAAGTATACAAATTACATACATTTAGTTGTTGACTCATTGAATAAATTGTCACATTCTTTTCCTGGTTTGTGTTTTTGTTTATTGGATGGATGAATGTCAGAAACTTGAATCATGGTAAACCTTCAATTTTTTGCATTTATTTCGTAATGAAATATACCGTATGGATTAAGTACTTATGTTGCTTTTGAAAATAGTTAGTCTGTATTCAAGATCACCGAATACTTCAACAGCAAGTGAATTCCTCCTTTATAATTTTTGAGAAAAAAAACTCACTTAATAGCAGTACATTTGTACTTTAAAATTCTTCCAAGTACTTATACCTGTAAAGTCTTCCATGCTTATTTTTCAGAAATAATTTGTAGACTATAAATTTCAATTCAGTGTTTTTAAGCTAGCTGAACTTAGAAATTGCTCCAAAACTTGAAAAAAAAAAGAAGAGAAATAACGATGCAAGTATTTAGAGGTAAAAGGTGAACTCAGTGTAAATAACCTTGCATAATTGAGTGTACCTAGTGTGAAGTACATGTGTAATGGATATTTTATGGTCCAGACATAGATTATGTATGTGGTATGTTTGCCCTGAGGCTACGGACAATGTACATGTAAATAATAGTTATCTAATGATCTTAATCACAAGGTTTACTAACATTCTGCTTGTTTACCAACACTGATTGTACATAAAATGTAATAAAACTACATGTATGTTTCCTGTTGATCAAAAAATGGGAAATCAAATGTCTTGGCCCACTGTCAATAAAAGGGGTATTAGAAGGTATTTTCAGACTTCCTTTGGTTTAGAAATAGAGAAATCATTTGTACATTTGTACACTGATTTATATAATGTTTTATTTTTGCAGTAATCAAGTTCACAATAAACAATGTTTGTACATGAGATTAAAAGTGTACTGAAGGAATGACAAAATGCTAATAAATTTGATGATGCTGAAAGACTTCAGAAATTCAAAACAATGAAAATGTAGAATGTACATGTAAAGTACTGAATATACAAAATATTAAAAAGTTTTAAGTAAGAAAAATTTTAAGGGAATTACAGGACTGATAGTGGATACAACAGTAATGATACACGCACGTATTATGATCATAGGTTTAATCTACGAGAAGGGACTATGTGGTTTACTGCAATATAAATAATGACATTAATGATTTTATTTTTCAACTTTAATTAAAAAATAATATCTCATTGTTCTAATAAAATGCATAATTATTGAATGGCACATTTCATTATGCTGCTTAAAAATTTATACATATACACAAAATGTATGTATATGGCATTATACATCTGTATGTATATGGAGACGGCTTGCCTTTTCTCGCGATATTTTGTTCATATGATTATTGCAAAGTTGAATTTCAGCTTTGGTATGTACTGTAAAGATCTGTCATGAAAAGACTTTCTAATCAAAACAAAATTGCCGGTATATGCTTTTACTGATTAAGTATACATTTACATAATATTTTAGAAAAAGTTTCTCATTGCCTGTAATTATGGTATCTAAAATTCTAAGTTTCACTGAAGAAAGAAGATGATGGATCCTGATTGGGTAAAAAGCACTATATGAAGTCTTTGATATCACAACGTTAAAATTAGTAAAATTATTTACAAGTTGACAGTGGTGACACCTAGTGGGAATAAATAATTCCGTTTCAAGTCTGTCGTCGGCAACTTATTGTAGCAAACATTGTCCTTCTTAAACGTGTGGAAATGAGACTTGTGAAAATGTGCCGTTGTTGTCAACACCTCTGCTTCATCGTCTTTAAATGCTGCGATAAAATTTGTTGAAAAGTTTTCATGATGCACCGTTAAGTTCTCAAGTGCCCACTGCATTTTAACATCTGACACCAAGCGCTTCTGCGTTCGGGGTGTTCTAGTCTTTTTCATCATTCGCACTGTGGTTTCTAAAGTCTTTTTGAATTTTTCGCCCCCGGGACCTTTTTCCGGTATGCACAATGAAACATTGAAAGCAGTTCCTTTATTACGAATCATAAGTAGGAACACTTGGAATAGTCTTTCTTCGTCGATTCTTGGAGTTACAATGTGAACATTAGCTCCGCAACCAAACCAATCGTCTATTAAAGATTTCCATAGTCTCATAATAAAATCATGCTGCATTATACCGCCTCCCTCTGGTATCATGTCTAGAAGGTCCTGAACCTGAAAGGGGATATATACTTTAAAGGTGCATAATGAATTCAAAAGTTGGGTTTAAGACCGTTTAAGAATGTATATAGCCTACTTATGACACAAGCATGGCGACACTTGGAGATGACTTTGTCTGTTGTCCGTCCATCTGTCTGTCACACCCTATAAAAGTGATTCCTGAGTGTCGCTATGTTTCGCAGGCGACACATGCATTCCTTGGAATGATTTTATCTTATAGCAGCCACTGAAAATATTACTAGTTTTTATACTTAAGTTCAAGAATGAGTTCACAACTGAAAAAGAGTATCTTGTTTGAATTTGAAATTGTCAGAAGATTAGACATTTGTTTTCATAAATGTACTTGTACTTTAAAAAATTCAACATTTCAAGTAGCAGGGTTGGATGTAATTAAAGTCTGCTTTCAAGCAGAAAAGAAACATGTCTTACTAGTGCATTGTAAATGAGGGCAATCAAGTATTATGCAAGTTTTGATCAAGCGCATAAGGTAAATTTGTAAATGTTTGTAAGTGATGCAAGTCAAGAGTAAACATACTTATGCATGTACAAGCATTGGTACCTTGACATGCAACCTTATAAATGGAGCTGATATAAATATGCCAAAGTTGACATCTTTTATTGATCTGTGTAGGACAAATATTTCCCCATACGTACACTCAGCCCACTCTATGAAGTATTATTATATCATGCACTTTATTACATGAACACAAGTCCCCCCCCCAACACGCACAGTACCAGACTAGAGATTAGATTTCAACAATGTGACAGAGATTCTAGAACTTTATAGCGATGATGTTCATTTTATTGCTGAGAAATCGAGGTCCTATCAACTCCCTATGGTTATTGCACAGGAAATTGTCATTTGATTAAAGGGATCATTTTATAGTCCTTGCTATACCCTGTCATTATATGTACTAGGGATGTTTTAACAACCTATTGACTGATCTACAAATTTGACTGTAAAAGTTTAAATAACTATACTGTAAGGATATATATACACACCATGGGTGGTATAATTTTTGAGTTTAGATGTTTTTATTATTTCTGATTGCCAAGGTCAAAGGTTCAATGACACCCTTTGGGACAGTTTAAGTAATCAAATTTTGCACTCAAAAACAGACCAATTACTAAATGTATGATCAAGGTCACAAAACTGGTATACATGTATTCATATTACATTGTACATGTGCATGTTCTTTTATCTTGTAAAAATCAAGAACATTTTTCATCAGTTTGTAATTATGACAGAGCAATGCTGATTTTTTTTTTAAACATTTTAGTTGGTAATTGAATTAAAATATGAAAGCCATTGTCTAACAGTCTATAAAGGCCACAGGATGGGGGTTTGGGTAGGGGGATGTTCATTTGTTGGTTGTTAGATGACACCTTGACAAGAGGAACTTTATTAATTGTAAAGGACAAAGGTCAAGGTCAAAGCTACGTCCTCTATTTACAAAATATAGTCAGGAATACTGTTAACAGTAATATCCTAGAAATGGGATACTAGTATTTGCAATTGCAACAATGAATCACCACAGCAAAAGGACCAGGTCTGATATGTATTGTCAGGGTCAGAGTTCAAGGTCACAGCCCTGAAACAGTATTGATTATTGTGCTGTTTGCAGTTCTAATGTTCATCAACTTAATACATCATATTACATGTACATGCAGTCATGTAGTCAAAGTCGTATTGATGAATATTAAAATGATCATGGGTACCTCCTCGACATTTTTGTCCAGCTGTAGATATCTAGTGACAGAGTTGTCGGACACTGAGTGGACCTCGTCTAATTCACGCATGTCTGCGTTTCCCTGTTCCAGCACCTCTGTGAAGCTGTCCAGCATCCATATCCAGTGACCCTTACCAGAAATCTTCATGATGCTTGACCGCTTGTTCAACTTGATGGTCACTCCTGAAACAGATACAAGTCTGGATGTTAAAACTTTACAATGAAGTATAGAACTGCATATGTCTGAATTATTGCAATATTATGAGAAATTCTTACACATTTGCTATCCACATAAATTATAGATGTATTTACTTGCACATGTATTAACATTATTTAAAGTTAACTATGCATCTACATCTGCCTGGTAATAGCCTCCTTCAACTTGCTGAAGATTATGCTATGTTGAGTAGCGCAGCACAGGTAAAAACGTAAAATTTTAAAAGTTTAGAAGCTGGATAAAAACAGTGTCCACATTGGATTTAGGTGTTGGACACTAGAGCCTTAAAAGACTCGAGTGTTTTGGACTGTACGGTCTCACCGGGCAGATCATTCCAGTCTCGGATGGTTCTCAGGAAGAATGACATCCGATGTGAATGAACCCTTGACCAGGTCCGGGATTACTCCAGAAATGGCTATAATAGCTAAATATGGCTATAATAGCTATAAATGGCTATATTGGAGAAATAATTTTAAGTACTAAAAAAGTAAATTTTGGAATTTTGATCTAATACTCAAAATCGCAAATGTTTATGACCATCTGAACAATGTTTACTAAAGAAGTTGACATGTAAAATGTACCATCTTTGAGATTGAATGAGTCAAAATTTTGATAACTTATCCTGGTCAAAACTTGAAAATTGTAAGTTTTGCATACCAACTTCTTTTGTAAACTTTGATCATATGGTCATAAAGATTTGAGATTTTGAGTTTGAAAGAAAAAATCAAAAATTTTATTTATTAGTACTTGAAATTATTTCTCCAATATAGCCATTTATAGCTATTATAGCCATATTTAGCTATTATAGCCATTTCTGGAGTAATCCTGGACCTGTTGACTGGGGTATCTGGAAGGAACAAGTATGGTGGTGCATGTCTATGTTCTTGAATTTTACTTTAAAACATTAAGTTAATGACAAATTAGAAGTATTCTCCTCATGTATACAACAGCCCTCCAAAGGAGTGATCACTACAGTCTGTCTACTCTAATTCCCCATTAGTAATACTAATATGGGGTAGGAGAATGGATGGACCACTAATTTACAGTAAAACAAGTGTATGTACCCCCCCCCCCCCTCCCCAGCCCCTTTGTTTTATACGTCCCTGATTTTATACATGATTTGCTAATAGCTAATTACCTGGTGCCGGTTTGATTTTGATGATGTCGGCTTTCTCTCTATATGTAAGCTCTGGGTACAGGCGTTTGTATACCTCCATCCAAAACGTGACAACATCTCCTTTATAATGTGTGGTTACCACGATCTCATTCCCTTTGTCAAAGAAATCAATGTCAAAAGGTGTCGGCGTCCCCCATATCTGTGACAACACCCTCGCTCTGTCCTTTTTAGACGGCATATCTACCAAGTATGATAAAAATCCGAATAGTATGTCTTGATTTTACGTTTTAAAGTACATATGAAATTATTTCACAATATTTTGAACTTTACTTCCTACATGATTCACAGTTACTGAACGGCAATCGATATTACATGAAGTATGTTTAAATCCACTGATCAGGTTGAAATCTTAATCCAAGCAGGAATTTGCAAATACGGGGTAGCCTGCTGAGCGTAATCCCTTCGGAAAGGTGAAAGGAAAATAGTACAAACACACCTTCGTAAGACTTAAACAAGTTAATTATCTTATCAATTATTGACACACCTGAGAATTTACCTGTCGCTTTCAGGTACGCGCTTTCTGATTGGTCAATGTGACTTGATCGACCAACGGAAAGTCTTCTTATGTTTGCCGAAACAAACAAACAAGCACAGTCACATGTTGTGACCTAATTTGGATAAATATAGATCTACCTGAACAGTTTCTGTCATGCATTAGTTTTTCTCACAATCGATACCCGACAGGTATTGCACAAAAAGGGGAAAGGGGGAGGGGGGTGTAACTGTTATAGTAAAGAATACAGAGGAGCAAACAAAGGAAGAAGAATGCATTTAAAAAGCTTATTGAAGCGTTATATAAATAAGCATTGGAAAAAAAGTTTATTGAAGCGAAATATAAATAAGGATTAGACGTAAACAAGGACTTATAAGTCCTTGAAATAAATAAATGAATAATATAAAAATCCATTGACGTGGGAGGGAGGTTCGCTACAAAAAAAAAAAAAATAAAAAAAAATGTGCAGTTTCTATACTGTACGAGGCCTTGAAAATGACGGTAAATTCCTTTTGAGTTCCCATAAAGTCAAGGGGAGGCTATTTGGTTTACTAGTATTTTAAAATGTGTAATGTAATATGAAATTTTATCGCATATCATTCAACATGTTTATGTGCCTGAATTAGGAGAAAAAAGGAGCACGATGTTTTGTATGTAATCTGATTTCGGATGCCCCAAGCTTTTATTCCCGTTTTAAAATCTTTCCAACAGTTAATAGCTAGCTTAAATATGTGAGTATGAGGGGAGTTAAACGATTTGCTGCTTGTTGTTATCTTGGCAGACAAAGAAAGGTAACTCCTATAACACGACAACAAATTGACTCGGGAGACAAAGAAAGATAACTCTCATTACAACCCCTTTCTGAGACGATCGTATTCCGTTTGACTTGCATGAATAATTAATCATGTACTCTAAAATATGTTGCTGCCGCGAGGTGAGCTTCGTAATCCGTGATTACCTATGTTTATAATTATTACACAATTGTTTGCTGTGAAAGTCATTTAGATTTGCATCAAATTTCACTTCATTGACGATTTTTCTTGAGAACATACTACATGTATATGTCACCGCAATAACAGCATATCCGAGTCTTAGATAATAGTCGCTCTTACATGTACATGGGTTAGTGGATATATATACTAGTATGTGATTCGTCTGCCTTTACTTGCACATATTATCTTAGGGCACTGTACGTCTGTCAGTCCATGAGTTCTTGTGGGCGCTATTCAATACATGCACTGAATAAAACGTTTAATACCTGTTTATGTATAAATATTTGAGGTCGATGTTAAAGCATTCATGGTAGCATAAGATTGCACGTCTAGTTAAACATTTCTGGGAAGGAGTCTGGACGTATCGTCACTGAGCTTTACTTCACAAGATGCAACACGAAGAGTACAGATGGTGATACTGGTAGTTACATTTGTAGGTCAAGGTCGCAGCTCTTCGATAGTATGCTATGGATATATATTGAGCAGTTTGTTGTTCACTTGTCATATAAACAAATGAAAACAACAGTAAGCTTTTCTTCAAGATCTGATATTAACTGCTGTTTCTTTTAAGCTACATATTTGAATAACGGAAATCTTGAAAACCACTTAGGATATACCTGTATCGAGAATGATAAAGATAACAGATGAACTATTGCTTTTCTGTCATATGCTATTATATGCAATACTCGCATATAGGGAACATGCACTTAATTCAATTAGCCTCCATTCATCTGGTACATGTAGTCCTACTTTCACATATATGATTATTCTACTTACATGTATCAGTGAAGAAAACGTGAAAGATGGCCCTGAAGCACAATGAAACTCAAAACTAATAATGACCAAGGTCACATTTAGGGTCAAGCTTGAAACAGTCGACATAGCTTTTGTTGATCAGTCTAGTTCCATCAGTGTCTTTATGCCATACATCCATTTTAGAATGAAGATCAAAGTCTATTATATAAATTATATCTTTTTGATACAAAGAATGTATCATTCTAGTATCTTCTTTCAGGCAAACAAAGGATTTGTGTGACAGGACAGATAATTGTCAATGGGATTACTATCAGAATAATTGTTCTAGCAATGCTTACCTACCAGAGAGGTAAATATGAGAATTTTCATCCTCAGCCCAAGTGTCCATTGTCCAGCCCTCTAAATAAAATGGTAACTCTTTCCTAGTACTTTCAGTGGCGGATCCAGCACCCCCTTTGCCAAGGGGTCAAGGGGCGAATTTTGGCTATTTTTACTGAAAATGGACCAAAATATAGGGTTTTTTGAAAATTTTTGGGTCAGTGCCGGGGGGGGGGAACACCCCCTCCACACCCTCTGAATCCGCCACTGACTTTATTTACTTATTGTAAGGGGGTTGGAAGTTATTGAACTTAATAAAACATGTATTGCGTGCATGTATTATAAGATTAATGGATAAGGTTTGTTAAACTCTAAAGAAATTATATCATCTGCACTTGGCAGCTTGAATGATTTAGAAGAAATAATCCAATTTATTTCTATGATACTTTTATGAAGTAATTTAATTGCTTTGAATGATTTTGTTGATTCTAACTCAATATTTTACAGAATAGAAGCCAGTGTTTATTTCCCATGTATGTCATTGTACTCTGCTGTCAACAAAACTGACCTTGAGAATATGGTGTCTGATTTTGAGGTCAAGGTCAGGAAGAGGGCAGGAGGGCTGTCTCACAAAGCATTACATTCTTTTGACATTCACAAAGTAAGAATTATATTTACCATATCTCGTCACATCTGAAAGAGAAAGGATGTGTCAATCATACTACCCTATCACAAATTATGACTATAATCTTACTCTTTCTGTCTATCCATACAAGTTCATAGCAGGACACTGCATCATTTGACATCACATAATCTCATATTTGACAATAGATGTAGAAATATTGGAGCTGATTAAATTTTATGACAATAAAATTCCTTTTATATCAGTGATGTTTTGTGAAAAAGAATCTACTAGGTTCAAAGTCATATCAGATTGAAACACATACTAGTACAATAAGACATATTTAAAAAAAAAACAAACTTTTCATGATAGGAGAACAAATAGGAAGTGGGATTTTAACACATTAATCATAGAATATTGGTCTTTATCTGTGTCCAAAATGTGTGCTGAAGTAAAGAAATAAATTTCTTTGTGTTTCAGACTGACCACCTTATAGGGAGGCAGATTAACTTTACAATCCAAGGAACGATGAGAGATCCATCGGTCAGTGAAACTTGGTGGTCACTTAAACACGAACTTGACTGGTCAAGGAATTTCTCAATTGGATCCAGTGGTCAAACTTACAGAGGAAGTCTAACAGCTACGTCTTACTGGCAATTTACACAGTATGTATATTAGGTCTTAAGTCATTGTTGTTTGTATATACTTGTCTCTAGATTGATGTTTGGTACGACACTTACCCTCCGTCCTTCAGGACATGATACAAACGAGATGTAAGTCCCTGAAACTTCATCTTAACCAAAATTTATTATCATGATACAAGGGAGACACATTTTTTTAACTGATTTAGTGAAAACTTCTTTGCCGTTAGCTTAGAATGAACCTTTAATTTAAGGACATCCATTCTTGCAACAATAACAGAAATCAAAACAAGGAGAATGTATACCTATTGATTGTCAAGGTCATAACCTATAAAATATGGTTTCTCCTCTCGCAATTATGAAGTTTTGTTGCTAGGATGAAGATGGTCGGGACAAGGTTCCACTATTGCAGCAGGCTGTGAACTTGAAAATTAGAGTGGTCTTTCGCTGATTTATATATCGTGCAGTTTGAGGTGCTTTTGTCATGTACATGTATTTATTTTCTTCAATTTCATAAGTGACATGGTAGATTTTATGTCTGCACTCTGACACTGTAAAGATATCCAAATTTATAAACACTGTCCAGTATGAGTATAAGGATGTCATTTAAAAGAAATGTTATAGATTTGAATAAAAACCATTATTGAATTTCATCTGTGAAAATTTTTAAGTTTTTATCGAGCATTCTTAATCATGTATAAATTTCATTCTTCTGTTTAGTATGCAGATAGTATTAGAAGTTCCGTCTTTGGACATCGAAGAGTTTTTTGAGAGAGAATCCTCTAAATGGCAGAAGGGAGATTATCCATGCTGTACAGGCGATAGCCAATCAACATCTACTTCCCTCTGTAGCTTCTACACTGCAAAATGTGTGGATGAAAGAAGTATGTAATAACTTTTAAAATCATGAGCATCAGATTCTTGTAAACGACCATGTAATGAAAAGGTGTAAAATCAGAATAATAAAATTTCATAGCACTTCAAGTCATTATAATCATGTTGATGTAAATTCTTAAAAGGTAGTACCTCTTCAAAATCTAGACAAAATTTTATGTAAATTTTCTCTGATAAAGAGTAATTTGTGTACAAATGTGCCCATTTTGTATAGAATCAGTGGAAAAAGGAACAATTTTATAAAAGATAGTATAGATTTGATTAGATAAGGCCTGATTTCTATGAATATTGCAGAAGAGTACAGTGGAAGTAATACAGAGATTAATGCAGTTGATTTTAAAAGAACCTGTAGGTTGTTGGGTTAAATATGGACATACATGTACATGTTAGAAATTACCATTATGGTACTAGAAAAAAGTTTCTGAACTCTGTATCCCTTTTTTCCTGCCAGAAGAGTAAGCCCAATAACTTGCCCATGAGATAAAATAAGAGATAAGCATTACTACCAAGAATGACAGCTCGGTTTGAATGCTCCATGGGAGTATGAGAACAATACTGGACCAAAAAGGTCTGATGAAGAGCAGTGTATAGAGGCTTTGTCAGTACTGGAAGTACCTACCATAACCTTTATTTGTAGAAGTTTCTATTATGAATTTATGCGCCCTAGCTCAGAGACAGTAGTATAACCCTTACTTTGTTTTCTAGCATTCTGTACCTTTCCTGATATGGAAACCTGCTTACAGTGCTATAGATCTACAGAGTGAATACCACAGACTAAAGAGAGTGTAGACAAAGGTCAGGTCAACCTAACTGTCCTTGGCCATCAGTATCCTGTCGCTGGGATATTCTTCATTGGAAGCTATTACTCCATGTGTCCCAGGAATTGTACAGATAGGTATAGCAAGCATTTCATTGAAATTGCGCTCCAATTCATCAAAGAAACGAGGAAATTTTTGTTCAATAAACAATATAGCAATCTACATGTACGTTGTACAATGCATCTATTTAAATTTGAATAAGAATATTGTACGTGTATGTTCCACTCTTCAGTGTATAATTGTCTTATATTACTAGTATGTTTTTGGCTGTGACTAAAAAATATGTGTACATGTATGTCTTGACCTGGAACCAAAAATTTAAAGCAGTTTCCAAATTATTTACCTTTGCAGCAAATCAGTGTAAAGGTTAGGATGACATTGACCAAAGGTCATGTAGTCAAAGTTGAAGTGGCTAGGCTTTGGATTTGAAACGATGTCAAGGTTATGATGCCACGTTATTGTACAACATAAGTTATTTTCAACTATTTGACAGTAATTCAACTATTTGACAGTAATTCAACTATTTGACAGTAATTCAGCTATTTGACTATTTGACAGCAATTCAACTATTTGACAGTAATTCAACTTTTTGACAGTAATTTAACAATTTGACAGTAATTTAACTATTTGACTATTTGACAGCAATTCAACTTTTTGACAGTAATTCAACTATTTGACAGTAATTCAACTACAGTCTAACCTGTAGAAGTGGTCACCTTTGTTAAACAGTCACCTCCTCTTAATGGTCACTCAGAATCCCTCTCGACCTTTTTAGCTCACCTCAACGAAGTTGAGTGAGCTTATGCTATACCCCCGCGCGTCTGCGTCCGTGTCCGTGTCCGCGTCCACGTCCGGTTAAGAAGTTTGGGGTAGCTCAGTATTTGGCAAAGTACTGATGCTACAGTAACCAAACTTGCACAAGTGATTCTATCTTTGGATGCTGTGGTGAACCCATGCACCAGATGCTGCATCTGACCTACATTTTCTGCTTGAGTGACTTGGTTAAGAAGTTTGGGGTAGCACAGAGTGGCTTGGTTAAGAAGTTTGGGTTAGCTCAGTATCTGACAAAGTACAGATGCTACAGTAACCAAACTTGCACAAGTGATTCATCTTGGGATGCCAAGATGGACCCATGCAGCATCTGACCTACTTTTTCACTTGAGTGATTTTGCTTTTAAAAGCCAATATTGAGCAAAGTATAAGTGCTACATGTACCAAACTTGCATATTTGATGTATCTTTGACCAAACTTTCATAAAATGACCTTGACCTACTTTTTACGCTTGAGTGATTTTGCCTTTAAAAGCCAATATTGAGCAAAGTATAAGTGCTACATGTACCAAACTTGTATATTGGATGTATCTTTGATCAGACCTTCATAAAATGACCTTGACCTACTTTTTACGCTTGAGTGATTTTGCCTTTAAAAGCCAATATTGAGCAAAGTATTAGTGCTACATGTACCAAACTTGTATATTGGATGTATCTTTGATCAGACTTTCATAAAATGACCTTGACCTACTTTTTCTGCTTGAGTGATTTTGCCTTTAAATGCAAATATTAAGCAAAGTATAAGTGCTACATGTACTAAACTTGCATATTGGATGTATCTTTGATCAAAACTTTCATAAAATGACTTTGACCTACTTTTTCCACTTGAATAATTTTGCCTTTAAAAGCCAATATACATGTACTAAGAAATATGTTTGAATTGAATTTTTGCTGCCACGAGGTGAGCTTCGTAATCTGTGATTACCTATGTTTATTTTTTATTATGATATTGTACCCTAATAAGCAGTCACCTCAGTAACGCGGTCACCCCTTTCACTGCCCAAGTCGCCGATTCGATTCTAATTAAGCAGTCGGTGGCTTGGACTTCAAAATTTAACAGTACTGCCCCCCGTTATTGCCCCAAATTACTTGTACAAACATTGCATCCAAGGCTTGCAGCGGTCAGCGGTAATTGATTGAACTGTTTGTTTGTAATCAGGTACTTAATAACTTGTCGTCAGGTATAAGACTATCACAACAACAACAAATGAATCAAAAAGGAAAGTTTTAACTTTTTAAATGAGAGTTCCGACGCAATAAAATTATTGAAAAGTGCAAGACCAATCACCTATTGCGATCGAACTAGGGGTTTGATGACTCAAGGTCCCGAATCTTAAAACGGAATGCTGAAATTTGTAGAAGAACGGCTGAACATGATGTTGCGGGAGACCGAAAAAGAAAAAAGCAAAAGACTGGCAATGAGCTGACCTGAAAATGGTTTTAGGCAGTGGCCCATTATCAAAAGAATGGACCTTGTCCAGTATCTATTTTGCGCGTAATATTTCTTCTCGTGTCTGTAACGTCTTTGTCCTAAAAGGCCAACAAATTCATGGTCAAATAATTATATTGATGACTCCCTATACATCATCATTTTATGATTCCCCTGCATGCCTCCATTTAAAGTCTTATCTACCAAGGAATTTACTTACCTGATCTTTGCCGTATACATTTAAATCTGCCGATATTTTTACGTCAATTCATTTGTGAGACCTTCAGTTTTTTTTAGTGACGAATCTAGCGCTCCCTTTGCCGGTGGTCAAGGAGCGAATTTTGCCAATTTTTTTTTACTGAAAGTGGGTCAAAATATACTTGTTCTTGGAAAATTTTGGGTCCGTGCATGAGGAGGGGGGATGCCCAACGAACCCGCCTCTCCTCTTGAATCTCCCAACCATTTCATTTTTTTTTTTCATTGTCAAAAAGACGGGCCCTATTATTTCCAAAATACTTTGATATTACCTTTAAAGCATCTATTGGACGGCTCTCAGCGTTTATAAGACGTAATAAAATCGTATTCAGTACCACCAGGGACGTATATCCCTGGTACCACGACGGCTGAAAGGGGTGCACGACGATGGCAATGATGTCATTCAAGACTAAATTGAAAAATTAAGTGATTCTCTTGTGAATGGAAGACAGACAGACATAAGGAACTTTTTAAAATCATTCGTACATTTTGCATTTGACCCTTTTATTCATCATTTTATGATGACACTTCATGTCCAACAATTTCAAAAGACGAAAGATTTCATTACTATATGCATGTCAGCAATGATAAAAAAATAAATGAAATGACATTATTTATGTACTAATGCATGTATCTGTTCAATACAATACATGAAACAGAAAATCCCTGTTTGTATTATGAACAAGTGTACTTTAGCATGGTTATTTAAAAACCTTTATTAAAAGGTCACCTCTGTTAAGAGGTCACTTTTATGGTATCCCTTGGGTGACTGCTTAATACAGGTTAAACTGTATTTGACAGTTATTCAAATTTTTTACAGTAACTCAACTTTTTTACAGTAATTCAACTATTTGACAGTAATTCAACTTTTTTTTACAGTAATTCAACTATTTGACAGTAAAACATACATGAATTTATGTAAGATGAAATACAATGTACAATTTAATTAAATAAAATGAAATGTGCTACTATTGCATGTTCATGTCAGTACCAGATTCAGTTGATCCTTATGCTGTGTTGTTTCTTTATTCAAAGTACATCAGAGACGGTGTGCGGCACTGTACCAGGATGTTATTGGACAGAAAACAGTAAATCTGGAAAATGTGAAGAAGATGGATTACTGCCAGAAAGGTGAAAAGTACTGCATGAATTAAAGTACATGTATATTATACATGTAATGTGCATTAGAATTTCTTTATGTATAATGATTGCTTTATCGCTAAATGTCCATTGTGTGGCCAGGTTAGTGCAGTGGTAGCGCACTCGCTTCTCACCTCTAAGGTCCTGGGTTCGAGTCCCAGATTCGGCGAAGGGTCTTATGTGGGAGGGTAGGTGATCCCCCACTCAGGCCTCTGCAGGGGGTTTTCTCCAGGTACTCCGATTTCCTCCTGCTCTTTGGACCCCCTCATGCCAACATCTGAGCCAACGTGAGACATTAGTATTTTGTAACTTGTTTGTTAAACGTTGTAAAATGAATAAAGTTTAAAATTTGTTAAATGTCCATTATTACACATGCTGACAGATTCTTACAAGATGATGTCATAATGGATAAGTCTGCCAATAGGTGCGATGCCCGATATTTGGTCATTCACTCACTTAAATGTACGTGCCAAATAATGGAAAGAGAGAAGGATGATGTGTAGTATATGTATCTAGTTGTAAATGACTTTGCATTGCATTTTGATGGATCACTTTTAAAATAATCAACTCTCTTATCGTTTGCTTTATTTCATGATCTCAGTGTCATAAAATCCTGAAAACAAAAGAAATAAGACATTTCTAATCATAAATCGGTACAAAAATTTTTCAAGGTAAAGGAGCTGATAATATAAGGGCCTTTTTTAGCCCAAAATCTCGTGCCATATTTCTTCCACATGACGGTACATATGCAGACAAAAGAAAATCATTTCAAAATTCCACATTTTAGGGCAGATTTTACGTCTTATCTTATCAGCTCCTTTTCAGTAGTAAAGTTAAGAAATAATGGATGTAAGATGAATGTAAGATTATTGAAATGGTAATAATTTATTAGTGTTTACAATCTTGTCTGAAATTTTCATTCATTTAAAATATTTTAAAAATTTATTTGTGAAGATGAGGAAAAGCCCATAAAATTGATTAACCTTCCCATATTGTTAACATTTTCAGCTATCGTGTCACTGTGCTTTTGTCCTGTGCTGGATTAAGTAACCTGACTTATGATGTTCTAAATAAAACTACAGAAGGTTTAGAGAATGAGATAAGGTTTTACATAAACCATTCCCTCCCAGAATATGCCATCCATTCTTTCCAACTAGGCCAGGTAAGTATTGTACCATATTAGAGGTTCAAAATGTGTATGGATTTACATTCCTTTTGGAATTACCTTGCCACAAGTATCAAAAGTTTGAAAAGATAACAGGTTTCATATTCTCAAAGCTGCCACCGGGGGCATTTATGTTTCACAAACATAGTGCTTGTTTTGAGCCCCGGTCACACTGCACTCCACTTCCAAATCACGTTCAAAAATCTACTGAATGTGGTCGTACGTGGTATTTTTTGCCATGGCTGTGCTTTGTACGGGGTATGAATGCCGACGGCTGTTCCAGTGCTGAAAAACTGCCGAAGCACGGCTTACCACGTCCAAACACGTCTAAGACTAAAAGTGTTCGTGATAAGACGCTGCACACACGCTATTACCCGTGATACCAACGTTTAACACCCGTTGAATGACCATGATGTGGCCACGACAGACCGCTTAAGCTTTCACATCTTCCCCAAGTTTTAATCACTGCCGGAACACAGATTATCACGTGTGTTTCGTTAGCGTTGCACGTCTTTACCACGTATACCGTCCGTGGTTGTCCGCAGAATAAAATTTTGAGCTGTTCAAAACTTCTTTCCACGTCCAAAGCCGTTCATATTTTTCACCCTGTCCTACCACGTCTACAAATTGTCTATAGCGCGTCTTAAAAGCAGACAAAAAAGTCTGCTTCACGGGAGACCTATTTTGGACGTGTTTTGGCTGTGATTAAGCCGTAAAGTGCAGTGTGACCGGGCCTTTAAAAGAGAATAGCACGAGAGACAAGTATTTAACAGCACTCAACAAACTAGTTTGATTTGATTTATTCTTACTCGAAGATTCCTTTCTTTAATCTGTTGTTTTTATGTAAAACAACTGACAGTACATTTTCATATGACCCTATGTTTTAACTTTCCATTTTAGGACTTTGAAGACAGTTTAACTTTTACAGTCCAATCCACAATCAAAGGACCAGCCTTAAAATCAGTAATACACAACTTAACTTTATGGTTATCTAGAGACCATTTAGAAATACCAGTTGGAGTCAATAGAACCTTAATTACAGCAAAATATGTAGCCGAATATGATAGGTGAGATGCCTTTATCTAATTATATCTATCCTACAATAACAAATTTTGACAATACAGACTTTCCGCTTACATGTATACAGGTATGAATGTCTGTCTTTCACAGTGACTAATTTCTGAGAGGAGAAGAGATCTTTAACTCAGATTTTCAATGAGTATTGTCGTAGCAAACTGACCTGACCGAGCGGAGCTTATTTTCACCTGGTCATTTGAATTTAATTCTGACCAGGTGATATAACTTAACAAAATTGTAGGTAATGAGTATTCACTCTAATTACTACATGCAAATCATAATCTATCTACCCTAAAATTTAATCAATTCGTCTTAGTCGCTTGATTGAATTAGCTCCGCCCGGTCAGGTCGCTTTGCTACGACGATAATTATCCTATATATAAAAATACAATCCATGTTATTTTCAGTGCAGAAGTAGCGCTTCACTATAAGAGTATGGATTTCTCCTTGATTTCATTGGCTGAAAGAAGAACTGTACAGAATCAACTTCAGAGACAAATAAATGATCTACTATCGGATAATTTCACACTTGTATCAGACAGCATATGGTTTTATCAGGTATGTTTAGTCATTAGGCCATATTTATGAGGTATATTACAGCTATGAATAGAATTCCATGTTTCCCAGACACTACTAAAAAGTCAGTCTGCTTATGTATTTATGAAGAAGGTGATACACATAGTTAATAGAAAATTGTGTAATTTGAACCCCATCCTACAAATTCAGAGAATTGAGAGTTATGGAATTTTCTTTATCTTTCAAAATGAGGAGTATTTTATTTTGAAAAATAATCGATCTTTGCAAAACTCTAAAATCTGTTTTAAATTTGTAGAATCAATATTTTATCTTCTATAGATTGGTAATAAACTTTGTTCACTTCAACCAAAGAATTTCTTGAATAGTGATACATGTACCTGCTAACTCCCTGACCAGTTTAAACATAATTATACTCAAAGACCAAAAAAAAAACTGTATACGAAAAATCATTCGCTGTGTGCTAATCTTCACTTTCTCGGCCAACCTTGTTAATTAAGCAAAAGTTTGTCTATGTAAATGAAGGTGCCACATGTATAACTCCATGGCATTAGGGGCAGAGCCGCGGACCAGTGTTCTAGTGAAAAGACTTATTATGTTAACAAAATACCAGCAAACGATTCAATGTTTACAGTAGAGAAATTGCTTTGACAGATGCATCAGATTCAAAATATCACAAAGTGGCCATGGTTCCATCATCATACTTCTTATTGTTTCAGAATTTTTTCATCTTCACATTCAAAAGAACATCCAAGTTCGTTAATCTACCAAAAGAGGTGAATAGACTCCGAACATTGGCAGGCTTCGGGAGTTTTGGTATCAAATTAAACAGGAGTAAAATAATGGCCGATGATTTGACGTCTCAAGGCAAACTTATTACAGACTGTCCAGTTAAATGCAAAAATAGGTTTGTGTTTGTGTTCTATTTCATTTTTGTGTGCCATTACCCTGATTAAAATTGTTACTTATGTAAGGTGTAGGAAAATGATATACAAAAATGTATCATATGCAGTAGGTTACATATATTCATATTCAATACTCCACAATCATAAATTTTTGTTGGGGATTTAATTTAGTTATTTTCGTGGGTGGTTAAAAACAATTAAATTAAATCCATGACGAAAATTTGCTTTGACTTTGAAAGATTTAAATATGTAATTGAGATTTTATTGACGGTGTCGTACATTATTGACAGATGTTGACAATACATGTTTCTCACTATCGTTGTCTGTATAAAATGCTATACCTTTTTTAAATGTTCATTTTATAAAAATGTTCATTTTCATAGATTTCTTTGCCCTTAGAAATCTTGGGTGCATAGTATAAACAGCAAGAGATATGGGTCCAGGTAGCAATCTTTTAATAAAAGTCTGCATATTGATATTGCATGGACCCGGTATTAGAATCGTTACACTTGGAAATCATTCAACTTAAGCTATGCCAAACTTTCTAATTACAGTCAAAGCCAAACAAACAATTAAATTTAAGGCCACAATACATAAAACATTGCATATCATCCGACAGTGCTCGGACAAGCTGTCAAATTAAAAAGAAATGAATAAAGTCAGATTGTTTGAGAGAGTTTTATCCATTCTTTACACAATACGAATTCGTTTTCAGACTAGATTTTAACTTTCCGGATGTTTATTTTATCGTCGCTATGTATTCTTTTATGAGAACACAATCTCAACAAAGAAACATTTCGATACAGATTATTTTCTGCCGATATTTCAATTAACATTTTGTGTAATTGGTCGGTTATTACCATTTACAATAGTAAGGATCACATTGTCTGAGTAAAAGCAAAAATAAAAACACTATACAACGTTTATACTTGCAATACATACATCTTCCCTGACATATAAGAAATACAGATGCACGAAGTTTGATTTCTTTTATCATATTCTTTTATTTCATGAAAAAAAAATTTGAAAGTAAGAAATAAATGAAATTAAATGTCAACAAAAACAGTTTCAGCCCCAAAACAACGAAATTTTAAACCCACGAAAATAAATGATTTTACAGTATTTATTCTCATTTAACATTTCCTCTTTTATATAGAGTTGTTCACATCTTCAGATGTTTTATCGTAAAATGACCCTATGTTATAGAATGAATAGTATAATATTGTTTGCAACATGTAGGTATCTTAGCCATAATTAATAATTACAAACCCTCTGAGAAAATACTGAATTTACTTTTTTCTTCTACAATTTCACATCACAAACTTTCCTTTACTCAAGCTGAATTTTCCAGTTCTAGTTCTAAAACATGCAAAGAGATGACAGGCTGTTTCTATAGGGGGACATGGCACTCTGACAACTGTTCTGTCAATAAAACAATAACAAAAAGGTAAAGAAAACAGTAAGGCTTAATTTTACCAAACCTTAAGAGAATACTGTAAATTGGTCAGATACCAATTTTCGTCAGTTCCTTCCTTGACAAAATTACGTACCAACGAATATAAATACTCCTGACAAAAAATAAATTGTAATAAGAAAAACTTGAATCAGTCTCTTGGTAAACTTTAATATAAACCGGGAGTACTGCAGAGGATGGAGGAATAATTGTTAATATACATGTGTATAGTGACTGTGTTATTACAACACGTAAATGGCAAATCAATGAAAAGTCATATATAATGTACTAATATGTTCTCACAGGAAGGTACCAGTATTTGTTTACCAATAATTGTTAAACAAACAATGAAAACAAACACAAAAGGCGGATTTCACGGCGGATCTTAATGTTATGAGTTGGCATTTGAACAGACAAATTTACATTTTAAGGGCCCTTGGAGGACGAATTTACGTACTGACGAAATTGCCATTTTTAACGAATTAACGAAAATTGGTACTGACAAAAATAAAGGAATTTACAGTATGTGAGCAAATTCTGATTACCTCAGAAAAAAGCTGTTACATGCTTGTTTATTTGATTTGATTTAAAATAAATGTATATAGGAAAGTACATGTACCTGCATACAGATACAGGTAGATCAAAGAAATTGTTATTTTGACGTTACAATTTTAAAGTATCCTGCCACTGTCTAGGTAACAATATATTATAAAAGCATTTAACATTTCCCAAAGATGTGATACATGAACTCATTTGATATTTACCCATTTCAACATCATTAAAAGTCAATGCGCTAACATGTTAGATACTCCGTACCCTTTGAGCTAAATGATGTTTATGCTTTATTAGAAATTCTGAATCATCGATATTAATTTCAATACTTTGACAGAGTGGTTCACAATGTTTAAACTTCATTTCCATTTGACTATCATAAAGTAACTACATGATATTATCATTATATGAGTTTTCTATTTTATATTTTAGATATGATTATAAGATATTTATTCCCTGCAATGCTACTCAGAGGTTAAATTCATCTGAAATAAAAGAGGCAGAAAATGACTTGAAGAGCAAAGTTCAAGCCTTGTTTCCAAAGTCTGGTAATCAGATCATTGCAGACACAGTAATAGACAAGGTAAATAAAGACAAGCTTCACTTTATACTTCTTTTTGTTTTGCTACAAATACATGGTAACATGTAGACTCGATTTAATCTTCACTTGTAACATGTGACTATTGCTTATACAGAATTAAACTTGCTTTTGTAATGTCGACTTTGAAATTTAGTGGCACTTACAGATTACATTGTCTGTTATACATTTGTCTGTCATCTTGCAACAGTGATCTGAAAGTGTCAATGTGCATGTATTTCAAAGGTGACACATGCTGCAATTCTTGACAATTTTGGTATTGAAAACAACAAAGTTTAATTGTTTTTACTTAAAATTTAAATGGTTGATGCCCTCTAAATGATATTGAGTCATTGTGGAAAACAGTTATTTCCCATTTGAGGTGGTACCTGACACAAAACCATTATGACATCATGAAAATGGTATGAAAAAGTCAATTTTATACTGTCATTCCCCCGGGTTTTATAGGTCCTGGACCGTTTTCATAGAATTTGATGATGTCACAAAAAGTCTATGTCAGATTCCGTCCCAAACAAGAAGTAACTCTGGGTTTCAATAATAAGGGATTACACATGCCATATTTTTTCCTTGTTTTTATCATGTAGGAATATAATGAAGTAAGGCAATGGAAATAATTTCCACTTTTCACATTTGTTTCAGGATGCTGCACATGTGATCTTACAAGCCAATACTTTACACCCAAATTTGGACTGTTATATCAATAAACTGAAAACAAACTTGGACTATACTAAAGGATTTGCCTTTGGTCCACTCCACAATCCAGGCCTGCTTATCCCAAGAGACCCAAATGATTACACAAAGTATGTACATGGTACATGTACTAAATGAATAAGATGTCACTGTTCATATACATGTATTAATTCATATTGTTTTCAGTATTGCTTTACAAATTTGCTACATTGTTACATGAGGAAAAATAAGGAAAAAATAGGATTCTCTAAAATTGAGAATATTCAGATTTCTTTAAGGGGAAATGGTTGTAGGACTAATCAAAATGTTTTGTCAGTTTTGTAGCATTTCTTTAAAATGCCAAATTTACATGTATATATGTATTTATAATTGTTTTAGTATAGAGATAGAGCTGGAGTTCGGCAGTATTGACCTTGGGGTCTTACAGACCAGTGGCAAGGCAAGCTTTGATGACATAGCTGCTGAGCTCCGCATACAACTCAACAAAATACTACTGGCAGAGATAGCTAGCTCCTGTAAAGTACTCAGGATTTATAGGGTAAGAAACAGTTACAGTAAAGTGATCAAGGATACGCGGTCTTTGCAATATTCAGAGTTACTTCACATTTAGAACGGTATCTGATGTAAACATTGTGATGTCATCAAATTTTATAAAAACCAGTGTAAACTTTTGAAAAACATATTTTTAATATGATGTTTATATAGGAATTTCATTACGTCAAAATGCATGTACATGTATATCAGATACCGTCCCAAATGCGAAATGTTATAAGACTCTTTCATGGTCTTCTATGAAAGATACATCGGATCCACCCGAGGGGTCTCAAAATTATGCTAAACCCGAGACTTGCCGAGGGTTTGCAAAGTTTTGAGATCCCGAGGGTGGAAACGATTTATCTTTCATAGAAGACCATAAAAGAGTATTTTTCTCTTATATCTAAGGGCCAAAGTTAAATCTTAAATATAAGAGACGAATTTCAAATTTGAAAAATATCAAGTTGATCTAATCACAAAAAATTTGCGATATTAATTCACAGCCCCTGAAAATTGTTTATTCTTATTTCGAATATTTAAGAAATAACAACTAGCTTGCCGTGGTTTATTGTCCAGTAATTCCACGAGTCGCATGAACCAATCTAATTATTAATAATAATTTGATTGGTTCATGTGACGAGTGGAATTACTGGACAATGAATCATGGCTAGCTAGTTGTTATTTCTATTCTAATATAGCACGTGAATGGGTGGAGCTTAGCGCACTGGAAGTTTGTTGGAGATTTTTCACCAGGCGAGTTCTATTGCACATAAAGGGAGAAAATTTCAAGTCATATTAGAATAGGCTTTTCAAAGTACAAGTATAACACAAGAATGCATTGAAAAACGACCATAAAATCGATGTTTTATTTCCCCCGCTAGCTTGTTTGTATTGCAGACTGAAATCATGATGTCACAATAGCGTAAACAATCTAAACAATAGCGTCACGTGATATGAGATTTAAGAAATCATTGTAATATTTTTTTGGTTGATTGAGGTATCAACACCAAAAATTGAGGGAAAACTGCATCTTGCGTGTCGCGCAAGATGCACAAGTTTTCCCTCAATTTTTGGTGTTGATACCTCGATCAACCAAAAAAAATATTACATTGATTTCTTATCATTTCATTTCGTCGCTTTTCAAGGTTTATTTGTAGCTTTGAAATTGTGTTGCTAACTGCGTTGCTAAGTGCATACTTCCGTTTTGTGTTGATACAGGTATCAACAAAATTTCTCGGCCAATAAGAATCGTCGTTTCTTAATAATAACAATTATGGAAATTAAATGATACAGCTATCATGTGATATGTGATACAGATGTCGCTCGCATACCTCTATCTCATGGGCCTGCTCTGTAACACATACGCAGGTACATGTATGAGAGAAAACTCTGTAGATAGAAAAGAGTGAATACATGTATAGAGTAAGAAAATGCTGCATGTAAAATTTGTACAGGAATACTTCTAGATGGCAAAGTCCACTTCATATACATGCTTCTGCTCATTAATCCTGTGCATCTAATTTTCTCTCATGAAATGTGTGCAGTCTTATTTATTGACTTTTATTCCTTTGTGGATCCACATGTATTTATGTTATAGTTCATACATTCATGTACTGTTTGACATTTTACCGATTGTAAAATATTTTGAACTGACTCCTTTTGAATTTTCTTTTTAGGACAACATTCTGTTTTCTCTGAAGAAAAGTAAAGACAGTGGTATTAGTATGTCTAATACAGTAAAGAGGTTACAGAAGGCCGTAGATGACCAGAGCTTTATACTTAACGTCCACTATATACGTCCAGTAAAAGCAACATCCATGTCAACATCTGGATCATTTAAGGAGTAAGTGATTTGTTGTTGTCCTACACAAAATTTGATTTCCCAAAGACAGTTGTTTTTTGCTTTTCCAAATTCAAGACCACACTTGTCAAAAATCCATACCAAAATGATTAAGATTTCAATCACTACCAGCTATTGTAAAAATTACTTTTATTGAAGGAAAACTTATATACAAATTATATTTATAGAATATGCCCTGAGAAGTACCCTGTTTTTACATCTGTCTCCTCCACCACCATTGTTACCAGTTTTAACTTTACAGAGGTAAGAAGGAGGTTGATCCAATTATAGAATTAAAAAAAAAAAAAAAGAAATATTTAAATCTATGCATTTTATTTAGGATTGATATTGAAAGTTTCAGAAAAAATTGTTAAATTTAATCAAATTACAGAGTTTTGTTCAATAAAACATCATATACATGTATTTCTAAATATTTACAGTAAGTGCACGCTATAGTTATGTCTTTTTCAGACTACAGTACCTCCCTCTCGGATTAAGTCCTCTGTAATCGTTATATATAATGCCAGCGAGGTTAGTACGAAGGACATACACGGTCTGGTCACGGATCACGACGTAGGGCTGTGTTTTGTGGAAATCACATCCTGTCAGTACTGTATGGAGTACTTCTCATGGAAAACATGCCATTTCCTAGATTACAAAGGAATAGGAACACCAAAACAGCAAACAACTTCAGTATGTACTCCTCGACATCTTCAACTAGAGTTACTTCCCATAATGGACAGTATCCGACGTAGACTAATTGCAACGTTATCAAATTTTATGGAAACAGTCTGAGTCTAAACTCTTGGAAATGATGGTACAAAATGATATTACCATGCCATTTTCATGATGATATAATGATTTTATGTCAGATACTGTCTCAAATGGGAAATAACTTTGTATTCTGCTAAGACTGAAAAATTACATGCTTTCTAAACAGTCTCTGAAATTTTCAATTGCTGTGTTGGTTGCAATTGCATTGTTACCTGTTACCTCTGTTACCTCCTTTTGGGATCTACCCAATGGCCTGACGACCCTCTAGATCCTCTCTAGTATTGTTGCTTAGTCTTTGATGTGGTGCGTTGGGTACAATGCAAGTGGGGTTGAATTTGATGTTTTGGTCCTTCCAATGTGTGTTCAGCCTGCTTTTGAAGATATTTATGTTGGGTGAATCCACCACGTGGTCGGGTAAACTGTTCCACACGTTGACAATTCTTGGCACAAAGCTAAATTTCCTGATATTTAATCTGCAATGAGGTTTGGCTAACTTATATTTGTTTCCTCGAGTCCTTGTATTTTCTGAGGGTGTAAGTAAATTCTCATCAACAACATCGATCCCTTTGACATATTTGAAGACCTGTATCATGTCACATCTTATTCTTCTATACTCGAGGGATGGAATCCCTAATATTTTCATCCTTTGAGTGTATGGCAAATGGCTTATATCCTTAATTAGTTTGGTCGCTCGACGTTGGGTATTTTCAATTAAGGCAGCTTCTCTTTTATTTACTGTACTCCACGCTGAGGATGCGTACTCCAAATGGGGTCTGACTATCGATTTGTATAGAGTAGTAAAGGATTCCTTATCTAGATAATGAAAGTTCCTTCTAATGATTCCAAGTCTTTGATTTGCTGTTTTGACCGAAAGATGAATATGTTCTATGAATTTTAGCTTGTTGTCTATCTGAATGCCCAGATCTTTTTCTACCGTTGTTGGTTCTATTCGGACATCCCCCATCATGTAAGCATCTGGCAGTGATAATCTGCCGAGGTGCATGTGTTTACATTTTTGGGGATTGAATTTGAGTTGCCATCTATCTGACCAGTCGAGGAGATTACATATATCCTGCTGTAGTGACGAGTGGTCTTGATTACTGTTTGATTTTCCATATAGCTTGGTGTCATCGGCAAAAAGTTTGACTGCATTTGCTACTACTTCTGGTAGATCATTTATATATATCAGGAAGAGTATAGGTCCTAATACTGTTCCTTGCGGAATTCCTGACGTTACTTCTGCCCAACCAGATTTCTCCCCGTTTAAAATTACCCTTTGTTTTCGTTGATTTAAATATTCTTTAAGCCAAGCATGTACTTTACCTCTAATCCCATAAGCGTACAATTTATTGAGGAGTCTTGCATGTGGAACCGTGTCGAACGCTTTCTGAAAGTCAAGATAGATTACATCAATTTCGTCTCTGTTGTCCAAAAGCCTTGTCCATTCATCGATTACTCCTATCAGTTGTGTAGCACATGAATATCCTTTTCTGAATCCGTATTGGTGTTTTGTAAACAAGTTATTAGTTTCCATATGTCTAACAATTTCATCTCGGATCAATTTTTCCATAGTTTTACATACGATAGACGTCAGACTGATTGGACGGTAGTTCGACGGCAAGTCTTTATCTCCTTTTTTATGGATGGCTGTTATGTTTGCGTTCTTCCAGTCTGTGGGCAGTTGTGATTGTTCGAAAGATAATTTGAATAGTTGTGAAATTGGTTTACTGATAGTAGCAGCTGTTTCCTTAAGCAATTTCGGATGGAGCTCATCAACCCCTTGCGATTTTTTGGGGTCAAGTTTATCGAATAATTTTTCAATTTCTTCATCGTTGAATGATATGTCCACTAATTCAGTGTTAAAATTTCGGTCATCAAAGATCGGAATGTTATCCAAATCCTCTTTAGTAAAAACGGATGTAAAGTAGTTGTTGAGCAAGTTAGCCTTCTTTGTTTGGTCGTCTATTATTTTGTCATCTGAATCCCTCAAGTTCTTGATGCTATCCTTAATCTTTGTTTTTGTTTTCACATATTTCCAAAACGTTTTTGGGTCCTTCTTAACATTGTTTGCGATGCTTTGTTCATACTCTCTTTTTGCTTTTTGATTTTCCCACTTGCATTATTTCTCGCAACTTTGTATATGTGATGGTTGTATAAATTGGGACAATAGATTAGTTTTCTCCAAGCTTTCCTTTTAGACTTTATAGCTTCTCTGGCCTCATCTGTCATCCAGGGCGTCTGATAATACTTGGAACCTGGTTTTGCAGCTTTCTCTGGTATAGTTTCTTTAACAATTTGTGAAATTTTCGATTTGAATGTGTTCCAAGCATCATTCATGGAGGTTTCTTCCAAACTAATTTCCCAATCCATCCTTTTTATCATTTCGTTGATTTCTTCATAATCAGCTTTAAAAAAGAGCTTTTTACTCCTAAGTTCATAATTATATACAATATTTACATGAAGTTTAAAACACAAAGTTACATGGTCGCTAGATCCAAGCGGTGCACAATTTTCTATCTTACCAACTATTTCACTGTTAGATAAGATTAAATCAAGGATACTCGGCTGAGTATTTTCCCTGTAACGGGTATATTCTGTCACATGCTGTGTAACAAAATTATCCCGGCAAAATTCAATAAATCTGCTAGAAATATGATTTTCACTGGCCGAACTACTCTCTGTCTGCCAATTTATCTCTTTCATGTTAAAATCCCCCATGTATACCCTATGTGTACCAGTAGTGTCCTCCAGTAATTTTTTTATTTCGATTAATGATGAATCACTGCTACTCGGGCTTCTATAGATACAACGGACACTTAAAATTTCGTTTGACTTTGTTTTGATTGTTACTCCCACGTGTTCAATTTCGTTGAATTCCTGCTTTATTTCAGTAAAAGGAATTTCCTCTTTTATGTACATGATTATTCCACGACCCAAGTGGTTGAATCCATTGCTAATAAAAGTGTAGCCGTCCATTTTCCAGTCACAGTTGTCACTGCTCCAATTATTTCTGTTTTTCGGGAGACTTTCAGTTATGGCAACTATGTCATAGTTTTGCCGTGAACAAAGCGAAGATAGTTCATTTCTTTTGTTGAAAAGCGAATCCGCATTGGTATACATTATGTTTAATGTTGGTTCAGTGTATGTACAGTCCTTCTTTGCATTTGTTGGGTTTAAAACACTAAAACTGTTTTCCTACACATCAGCTCCAAAAACATTGCTGTTTTCCGCATAAGGCAGAGTTTGGCTCAAATCAGTTCCTATAATTGTTTGATTTGTGAACGCATCATCGTAGGAGTTTAACATATGGTTAGGGCTCGTGTGAAGTAAGAATCTACTTGGTGAACTAATTGGTGACCCTAGGTTCAAGAGTTGTCCCTGGTTATACATGTCACCTTGGGGTGTTAAATCCATGTCTAAGTTGAATGGAGGTAATTTCTCTAACATAACTTCGGAGGGTTGGATAGTTGGTGACGTATCAACCTTCTGCGTTTCGGTATTTTTTTCGGCAGCTTTCTGGGTGTACTTTTGTTTCCATTTCCTTTGGGGTAATTTTCGATTTAGTTTTTGTTTGTACTCTTCTCTTTGAGTTGGGGTCATATCTTTATGAATGATCACTCCCTTTAGTTCGTCTGGTGCATTACGTCGTATATTTTTAGCCTTGTCAAGTATCTGTCTCCTGAACGTTTTATCTAGTAGCACCGCTTTAAGGGGTCGGCATTTTCCCTCAGCCACCCTTCCAATTCTAAACATCGTTCTAAATTTGACTTCATTTAAAGATAGACTCTGAAGTAGTACGTCCACATTGTCCGAGTCAGACTGTTTTCTAGTACTCGGATCAGAACTAGTGCACTCTGGTATGTTAAAGAAAACTAGATTTTTACTACGATTCTTCCTATCGTCGTACTCTTTTAATTCATCTTTTATTTCGCATTTAACTAGCTTCCTTATTGTACTTTCCATGTCACTTGCAACTTCCTCCTTCATAGCCGACACTTCCTCCTTGATTTTTGAACCCATGTTTTTGTCAATATTACATATTTTTGCCTCTAGTGATTCAAATCTCTGGGTATTTTTAGTTTCCATTTGCTCAATACATGTTTGGAGATTGTTGAATGTCGGAAACGTTACTTTACAGATATTGCATGTCCATTTAAGATTCCCGTCACTAGATAGTGCTTTTGCAAGTGCAATAGGTATTCTAGAGCATGGTATACAAAAACGAAGTTCGCACATGGAACAAGGTACTCTCATTTCATTTTGTCTCATTTCCTTTTCACAAACTGGGCATATGTTGCTCAGGAGCCTTTGCCTTTTGAAAATTCGATCATCAGAAAGTGGGGTGGAAGTTTGGAACCCTGATGCCATCGTATTCGTTTATATAAAGGTTTAGTGACTTTGTCTCTAAGTTTTTATATCTTTAGGTCCTGGCAGCTCTAGTCCGCCGAGGGCAGTATCGAATGGTTAAACTTGTGAATTATGTAATATTTTTTTTTTTTTTTTTTTTTACAGATTTTGGTCCTGGCAGCTCTAGTCCGCCGAGGATAAGCCTAAAATAAAGCTACAAATAGTTTTTATCCGAAAGTATTTATAAATCTAATTGTCTTCGTCTGCAGTCAAAAATTCGTCTGCCTCGCTACTGTTAGGGTCGAGCTGCAGAATATCTCTAGGGTCGTAAGGTTGTTCTACTTGGACGGGTTTTTGGTTTTTTTCTTCTATCCGAATGTTAATTAGTCTTAGTAACACCTGACAAAGCAGTTCGCCTGGGTGAACACCATCCTTGAGTAGTTTGTAGTTTACCGAGTATCGGTTTTTTTCCGAGGAGCTCCCCCTAGATTTGATCATAAAACTTGTGAAGTTTATATCCTTTGAATTATGCGACAGGCAGATTTGGTGGATTCTCTCGTTGATTACTTTGACTTGATCATTAATTCGGATGTCATCTTCGCACTGTTGGGCTGTAACAGCTATATTCTGTTTAGTGTTCCAGTTGACTACTGAAACGGGTTGGATGTTAATGACGATTAACTCTACCCTATCACCGTAATGGTTACAGACGTTAAATGCCCTCTCAACTTGCGCTGTAATTAAATTATATGTATCATTATTGCGATTTCTTATTGAGATACGCAGCCCGTTTTTGACTGTTAGATCACATGTCCCGGCCCAAAGAAATACTTGGATCTTGTTGTGGATCTCGAGTGCTCTTGGGAGTCTTGATTCTAAATGGTTTACCCTTTCACCAATAGTAACTCCGCTCTCACACCATAAATCAAGAACAAAGTTCTCCTTACAGTTACTTTGCAAGGTAAACCCTTTACTGTCTGACAACAACACTGGGTGGGCTCTTGGTAGCTCACACGAGAAACTAAAGGGCTTCTTGATGAATTTTTTCAACTGGGTCGTGCACATCTATACAAAGAGAACATTTTATATGTTACAAAGGGTAGGGGGTCTAAAAATAATCACAACTGGCAGTTAAAATCCGCCGAGATCTAGATTAATGGGGTACAAAATGTAATTTTCTTTTTGGATATTTAACTAAAAGGATGTCAAAAACCATACATCCGACCCGTATTTCATGTTATCTTACTTGTTATTTTAGATTGAGTTTCCGAAAAAAAAAAAAAAAAAAAAAAAAAAGATTGGGGCTTACAGTCTAGACCACAAGGTCGTCACGGACAGCAGATAAGCCAAGGTGTTTTAATTGATTTGATACATAGAGCAGGGTCGAACGACGGCTCACGACTGTCACAAAGATAATGAACCTAACTAAACCTAACTAAATTTGTTACTTCTTTTTGTTTGGGTGCCTAAAATGGTGGCCTTTGTCTAGACCACGAGGTCGTCACGGACAATGGCGGACAAAGACATTTTTAAACAAAAACCACAATCATCGATTTTTTTTGCATAAATTTGTCTAAGGGGGTTAAAAAAGATTCAGACAATATTATCTCAACATTAGAATCAAACCATCCCTTTGTAATGCAGTGGATTGCTGTGGATTTTATCTTCAAATTCTTCTCCTCCAAAAAATCAACCAGCTTGGCCAACCGGAAGCGGAAGTGCTCCAATAATTGCATTGCAAGCATGATATATTGGATCCCTTATTTGGGATCTGTGTGTCCTTCTAATAAGTGGTTATAGTTTCACACATATACAGCTTTTAATTACTTGATGTTTATAATACTTGAATGAAAAAAAATGATTTAAAAAAAAAAGCAGATGTCTCCCCCTCCCTTTAAATTATTTTGACCTTAGTCACATGACCTTGGGCCAAGATGATGTGAATTCTTTGTGTCATGAGCAACATCAATGCATCATACAAAAGCATGAAAGTGATTCATTATATTGTTTAAGAGGACCTGGTATAGCCCAAACATGATAAGCAACAACTTACTAAAATATGATTAAGAAGTGATCCTGTAAACAGTTCAAGAGATACATGTATAGTGCAGACATGATAGCATGTACAATTTCATTAAAAATGTGCTTAGTGACATTGACCTTGGTCCCATGACCTTAATTGGGTCATAAGCCACAACATACAAAAATATGAAAGCGATCCAGTAAACAGTTTTAGAGTTAAAGAAGATCCTGACAAAAATCTCAACAGCACTAACAATAGAGCACCATATTTAGCACATATTTAGCACCGACATACCCCCAGCAAGGTGGGACCAGGTGCCCAAGGGGAGTAAGCATCCCCTGCTGGCTAGTCGATGCCTGGTAAATGGTTCAGGAGATATAGATCATACAGGATAGCATACACAATTTCATTATGATGTATTTAGTGAGGGACTACAGGTAAAAGCAATATGTCTGCTCTCTGTTGGGGAAAGATATAACTATTATCAAAAATCCAATGTGAATTTCGAATTTTTAAAATTCTGGAGACTCAAGAATTTTGAATCATTTTGTAGCTGCCAATAACCACAGAGCTCCCTGTAGAGGATCCTTTAGTTATAGGACCAATACAAATCACTATTATGACTGTATCGGGGTTCTTCCTGCTAGCCTTAGCATTGTGGGCCATAGATTATGGTAAGCTATTATTGACCATGTTCTGTAATATAAGAAATTACATTTGTGAAGCAATAAATTGAATTTGGCTGATTGATGATTGTTCTATACAAACTCAGGGTTGCCAGCACTCTTGAAAAGTCAGGGAAATTGCCTTTTTTTCAAGGTCAGGGAATTTTGGAATATGATCAGTGAAAAATTAAAATCCATAAATTTCAGAGCTGAAAAATATTATTAAGATTTAAACTTGATTAAAGTTTATCACCAAACAGTAAGAAAACTATGTTTGTTATTGGCTTACATTGAATTTCATGTTGATTTATTACATTATTTAAAAATAAACATTAAACAAACAGAAAACATAAAAATTGGCAGATTGGATGGCCAATGGGGAGGTCAGAAGGCCGTTTGAATATTTGGTGGTTTTGGTCAGGGACAAACATGAATTGGTCAGTGAAAAGTCAGGGAATTTTGTTCACCATGAGTGTTGGCAACCCTGAAACTAATACATGTATCTTCTAAAAAATTACTTTCATTCTGTCTGTGTCATTTAATAAATGGGGGAAAATTGAAAGGTTTTCACCTGTGAGAATAAGATTTTATAGATGCATGATCAAGGTAACCAGTGGCATTAATTTACTTTAACAAAATTTATTTTCTGTTGAAAAATTCTTCCTACATCTTTTATTATATGCTCTTAAAGCAAGAAATCCTGAATTTTGCATTTTTACATGTACAGTGAAACCTGTCTAAACTGATATCGACTCGGACCAAGAAAAAATATCGGTATAGACAGGTTATCGGATTACACAGGTTTAATAGAATTAAGGCATCCTGATAATTTCTTCAACTTATCTTTATATTCCTAGTGAAAAATTCATCATAAAACTGAAACAGTAATGCTTCCATGTTTACTTTGAACTGTTTAAACTCTTATCTCTCATGAAAATTATCCTCTCTGTAATAGTAAGTTAAATTAAATATATAGACCATGAAAAAGATTTCAAGTCAGGAATTTTCATATTTGTACTTGGTGATATGTTTACACACAACTCAAACTCATTATACATGTTATAATGCAATCAATTAAGACAATGTCCATGACTTGGGCAGGTTACTCATTTTAAATAAGAGAAATGGAGTCCATTCACCTGTAGTTTTAATTGATCAGCTTTGGGTGATACATGTTATTAATCCAAACATGGGTTGGTCAAAGTAGGTTTAACATATCGGTTTAGACAGTGTAAAATACATGAATATAATGTCACTGGGACCAAAAATCTATATCGGTATTCGGAGTAGGCAGTGTTCGGTTTACACAGGTAATTTTATATAGGAAAAGATAGAAAATTCTTTGGGACCAAAAACTTCTATCAGAATAGACAGGTTATCGGATTAGACAGGTATCGGTTTAGACAGGTTTCACTGTATATATACCATAAAAATTGTATAATGCAGAATTTTATTTTAATTTTTTAGTAAGACAGATGAACAAGAAATCAAAACAGAAATGTGACGACAAACCCGATCCTGTCGAAAACCCCAGCAGTATAGAGGAACTTAGTGAGACATGATAAACGAGGGCTTGTGCCAATACTGACTGACGAAAATTAATTTGTCTCACCGCGTATTAGCAGCACGGTGGAATACACTTAAAAGGTCTGGAGTAATTATTAGAAAACTGTCGGGGAGAAAAAGATGCCCTTTCCCGCACTTGTTTACAAAGACTCTGTTTCTCGTCAGATCAGCTTTTGTCAATAACCTTTTGTTGTAATCCTCATTTAGAATGTGTGTCTGACATTTAATAAAGAGAGAGAGACTCATTTCTGTCTGTGTTCATCTCTTAGTGTCAGTAACATTAACCTGACCTCTATTGTACTTCTCATTTATTTGGCTCCGCAGTGTCTTTCAATGTATTGAGACTGTCAATGGATATAAAACAAATGCGAGATGATCTTGCATATAACAACACTGATTTCATTATGAATAGTTCATTCTTTTAATCTGAAGAGCTGTGTAAATGGTGTTATACTAGCTCATTCAATGTACATATTTGGTGCTTAAATGTGACTGTGTTCTTGCGAGAAGAATAAATCTTGATATATTGTAGCCTATAGTCTGGGTTTAAGGACATATCTGGCACCCAAAATTTTGAATCTTCACATCGAGGAGTATTCTGTATTTCTGATGTACAAAGAAAGATAACTCCGATCATCATACAACAATAAAAAAGTTACTGAATATTGTTTTGAATTTACCGTAGTTGGTAATGTAAAATGTCTGTACGAGTCTATTTGGGAAGTACTCAGAACTTCAATGTTTCCTATGGTAACACCACAAAGTGTCACTACACATCACTTTTACATACAATAAGATGAAACTGATTCAAATATAAAGGATATCTATCCTAAACTGAATAAACAGTATATGTCCTTAACGTTTGAAGACATCTTGAATATCTAGAGACATGTTGGAGCATATTTGTCATGTGACTGGCCTATGATTTTTCTGCTCGAATAATTGTCCCCCGCTTTCGCGAAAGTGCGGGGACATATAAAACCATTAAAACCGGTTCGTCCATCAGTCACAAAAACTTTAACCTTGTGCATAACTTTTGAATGGTAAGTGATAGGGATTTGATATTTCACATATGTGTATTCCTTGTGACAAGACCTTTCCATGGATACCAAAATTTTTGACATCTTGACCTTGAAGTTTGACCTACTTATAAAAAACGTTAACCTTGCCCATAACTTTTGAATGGAAAGTGATAGGGCTTTCATATTACACTTGTGTATTTCTTGTGACAAGACCTTTCCATGAATACCAAAATCTTTGACCTTGTGACCTTGAGCTTTGACCTACTTATTAAAAACTTTAACCTTGACCATAACTTTTGAACAGACAGTGATAGGGTTTTCCTTTTACACATGTGTATTCCTTGTGACAAGACCTTTCCATGGATACCAAAATTTTTTACCTTGACCTTGGACATTGACCTACTTACCAAAAACTTTAACCTTGACCATAACTTTTGAATGGAAAGTGATAGGGCTTTCATATTACACATGTGTATTCCTTGTGACAAGACCTTTCCATGGATACCAAAATTTTTGACCTTGACCTTGGACTTTGACCTACTTATCAAAAACTTTAACCTTGACCATAACTTTTGAATGGAAAGTGATAGGGCTTTCATATTGCACATGTGTATTCCTTGTGACAAGACCTTTCCATGGATACTAAAATTTTTTACCTTGACCTTTGACCTACTTATTTAAAGCTTTAACCTTGACCATAACTTTTGAATGGAAAGTGATAGGGCTTTCATATTACACGTGTATATCTTGTGACAAGACCTTTCCATGGATACCAAAATTTTTGACCTTGTGACCTTGACCTTGGAGTTTGACATACTTTTCAAAAACTTTAACCTTGACCATTACTTTCGAATGGAAAATGATGGGGCTTTCACAACTCGCATGTGTATTCCTTGTGACAAGACTTTTCTGTTGGTAACAACATTCTGACCTTGTGACCTCGTTCTGGGAGATTGACCCATATTTAAAAACTTCAGCCTCGACCATTAGTTTGGGATGGAGTTTAATCTGTGTAATTAAGAAAGTTGATAAAATATGAGATATATTATGAAAACTTAAGAATGAGGGGGGGGGGGGGTTGTCTGTAAGCATTTCTTTAAAGACAAACACCCAAAAGCGGGGGACCACAATTCTTTGAATTTGATTTTTTTTATTTAACATTTTCAATTTTAAAAACAAGGTCAAATGAATAAAGACACTTTAAAAATGATTAATAAAAAGTTTTCTTTTTGGTTTCAACATCGGAATTATAGCTTATATGATTTATTGAAATTGGAATTTTATTACACCACAAATGACCTACAAAAATTTTTTATTACACCACAAATTACCTACAAACTAGCTTAAAGGGACAAAAAAGCTCCATAAGAGGGTTTTTCAGGACTTTTTAATGGGATTTGTAATTCAGACGGTTACTTCTATACAATGATCATTCAAAGATCATATATGAAAGGTCAAGGTCTGGTATAAAGCAAATGAAAGAATTTTCAACTTGTTTAGTTGTTGACTTATTTATTACTTTGTGATAATGGATACATACTCATTCGGATGCTGGATCTGACCCATACTGAATACATGTTTCATAACCCCAAAGTCATCATATATTTCGTGTACTATAGGGGATATGGCTTTGATTTGGCTTATGCAGATTCCCAATGACAAAATCTTTCATTTGATGCCATGACTTTTGACCAAGTGGCCTTGACCTTTTACCTACTTTAAAAATCTGGGCTTTATCTCTAGATGAACTATAAGAGGTAAGGTTTTGAAATTTCACATGGATCCCTCATAACTAGATCTTTCTTTTGACTGTTAGCTGATTGACCTTCACCTTTGACCTAGTTTTAGAAACTTAGACTGGGTCATATCTTTTGAACGAAAATCAGTAGGGCTTTGATATCTTATTGTGGTTACCTCGTGACCAAATCTTTGATATTTGACTATGATGTTGGCTTACTTCAAGAGGAAACTTTAGACTTGGTCATATCCTTTTGGAAATACAGGGGATAGAGTTTAGATATTTCACATCTAGATACATCATTACCAGACTTGATTTGAGGCTTTGACTTTGTGACCTTGACCTTGGAGATTGACTTTCTTTTAAATTAAAGAAAAAATTTTCGGGGCTATATCTTGCTATTCTATGAAATTCTATTTTACTACGAAAGATATACATAATGAGTGACGTTTTTTTCAGAGAAGCCTTATTTCAGCATCCGTCTGTTTTTCACTTTCAAATGAATGACTTTAATGTTATTGCCATAACATACTTTCATTAAACTTAAGGTATTGACAAGCAAACAAGACTCAACACTTACATTGAAGGTGAAGGTCACAAATTGAGGATCAAACATGAGACTTAAGAAATGAATCTTATATTTTTTCTGTTGATGCAGGTATCACCCGAAAAATTTGACAGAACGCTTATCATTTAATTATGGAAAACAGACTGTTTTCTTGGATCTAAAAACAATCAATCATCGCACTATATTTCGTAAGTCGGAAGGTTTCGCAGTGATACGACTGCCAAAACAAGTTATGGCAGCCGCAAACAGCGAACGAAAGGAGGTGTTAGCTGGTGTGAGTTGGTGTTCCTTGTCCCTTTTGCGTCTCTTTCTGTGGGTATCTGTTCTGTGTTTTTTGCATTGGGTGTTTTGGAGTTTTTCTGTGGGTGCTGCAACCCAGTGTTCTGGGAGATCCCCTCCTTTCCTTTCGAAGTTAGTGTGGTACATGTAGTATTAAGCATTAGATTCATATAAGGATTAGGAAGAGATCCCTAACATGACGAATGCACAATAACAACAGCTGGACAAGTTACATTGCTTCTATTCAATGGTTGTCCACGGAGTATGCTCCTTGATAACTGATAGAAAACATTTGACACGCGTCAAGGAAATTACGTAAAGACTTTGCTGATGTTTTATGGAAAGCTTCTATTTTCTGACAGAATTTCCCCTAGGTACAATAGTTGTAGCTCATGTTTTGAAATGGCCAACATAATTCATTGAGAATTGGATAGTTACAGGATATGGTAGGATAATTGCTTGCTCTATGTAATAAAACATAATGAATGGAACTGATCTGCATGTTCAACATGGTTGTCTCGTAAAAATGCATAATTGAAGTAGCTTCATGGAGTTCAGCTGTTTTTATTTTGCATCAGCTTTTGGATGTTACATGTGCTTGAAAGATGTACAAACTTCTACCAGCGATCGATTACCTAAAAACCAAAGCGCAATTTCAAGTTATGTTCTTTACTTATTGGACACAGAAATGCCGTTTATTTATCTACTTTGATCACATAAGATTGGTATTTAAGAAACCAATTCAAATTATAATGAAAAAATGTAAGCTTTATTTGCGCACTATACTTTTCATATTATGTACTTGTTTTAGGCTCGCGTAGAAATCGCGGACTCATATATATCCATATCTTGATATCCGTAATGCGTCATATGGGAGAGATTACTTTCAGAAAGGAGCTCGACCGGGGAGTTTGAAATTTGAGCCTGGTGAAGCGGTTTGCATGCTGGCTTGTTGCTCTTTATGGTTTAAACAATTCTTTTGCCGTGTTATTTTATGTACTTTTTATTGTGCATTTGTTTTGCAGTGTCTTCTTTGATGCTTTGTTGTGCTTGTATTCCAATTGCTACATCGTTGTCTTGTCGTATATCTTTATCAATTTGGGCTAGTACTTATAAATTAACTTCGTGGGGTAAATTCTGATTCTAGTTATAAGTACACAAAGGAAGACCTAATAACTGTGTGAATTCTGTACTTCACTTCTCGCTGATATTTCTCTATATACCCATTTTAAGTTGAATTCGTTCGGTCCTTGCTCTCGCGGAAAACGTCACTTGGTACATGTACTACATTTCAGTTCTACGCACAGAAACATTAATGACTTGCGCTCAATTAACATGATTAATAATCCAAAGTTTGCAGATTATCTTTGCACAATATATCCGTTTAAGAGATCAATGAAAGAAGTAACTGCTTCATATGAAGATATATTGTTATTTTTTGATGACAAGGTCACTTAAATACTTCATTATAGGTATGATAGAACTGGCCCTCGATAAATACTACAGTACTTATCTTTTGGTCAGTTTCACCACGGAGTCTCGTACCATCACTGCAACTGTGAATTCCCGGAGAGCGGTGAACTGCAACTGCTCTGTAATGGTGCTGGTTTAAGACATGCCCAGAATTCCTCAACGGTCGAGTAAATGACGTAATACAACGCAAGTAATGTTTAGTGCCAATTACTACATAAGAGATCAAGAAGCTCCTGACTACAATCTCAACAGCGCTTACGTTAGAGCACCAAATTGAGCATCGACGGACCACTAGCAAGCTAGGGGTGGGACCAGGTGCCCCGGAGGAGTAAGCATCCCCTGTTTGGCTAGTTGCACCCGCCGTCGATATTCACGCCGCACGAAAATGAAAACAATATATACAAAACATACACTGTCTAAGGTTATATCTATATAGAAAGCGCTATGGCGACCATGTAAGGGAGAAATATTTAAAACACCGTCAACCCCTCGCGGGGACATTTTTTACGAGCTCCACACAGCAAAGGCCATAAGTGTGAAATAAATGAGATAAAGAATATCCCGACTACAATCTCAACAGCGCTTACGTTAGAGCACCAAATTGAGCATCGACGGACCACTAGCAAGCTAGGGGTGGGACCAGGTGCCCCGGAGGAGTAAGCATCCCCTGTTTGGCTAGCCGCACCCGCCGTCAATGTTCGCGCACGAAAATGAAAATATACACATAACATGCACTCAACAGCGCTCACATTAGAGCACCAAATTGAGCATGGACGGACCCCTAGCAAGCTAGAGTAAGGACAAACGTGATTTCCTCAACTTCAAAATGACACATTTCTGTTTCCCGAGTAGTAACATCCCTTAAATTTCCTCTGCCTATTGTGTACTAGTATTCATATCCACGTTGTATTGATACGCTGTTCAGGAGTAAGCTTAAACTATAGAGTTTTAAGGACAAGGATACAAATCCAGAAACAACTTCGCTTTAGCCACTGACTATGTCACTTCAAGCAATTTTTGGACAACACAATGAAAAAAATATATAATATAACTCTGTTTATATTACATTTCGTTGTCTGTAAAGAAAGATATTTAGGTTAGAACCGTCCAAAATACAAAAATAGACACATTCACAAGTTTGAGATGATTACACTCTCCGAAACTCCCCGAGTGAAGCTCAAGTTAGCTATTGTCATATCTAGAGCGCCGTCCGTCGTCCTTTAACATTTTCGACATATCACCCGCTGCACATAATTTAACGAAACTTTACAGGAAACAAGTGCTCAAGGTCTTCTACCAAGTATGTGTTTTTCGTGACGATCGGTCAACAAATATCAGGGCTCTGATTGGTTGACGCATTTCGACTACTCCTCTACAAGCACTGAACGAAACTTTACTAAACAGTACTCAACGTCCTCTAACTCTCCCCGGGCTCCTGGTCTCACTTCGGAATATTGTTCATTCCGGGGTTCTCAACAGTTTCGATGGGAATTCTCACGATTTTGCTTTGCCTTCTTGACTTAAGATCGAATAACGGTTGGGTACTTCTTTGATGTTTATATTTATGTTTTTCGTGCAGATCGGTCAAGAAATATGACCATCTAGGGCTCTGATTGGCTGGCACATTTTCGACATCTCCTCTGCAACCGTTGCACATAACTTAACGAAACTTAAATTACAAGAGGCAAGTACATCTATCAAGATTGTTTTTCAATCAAGCCGATTGATGAACAATTAAGGCAACCGAGGGCTCTGATTGGACGAATCTTTTTTGCTCCTCCTTAACGTTCTGCTGCATAACATTTTACGAAACCTTCAAGAAAATAAGTAACCAAGGTCCTCTTCCAAATTGGCCACTTTTAGCCCATTGTCCGCAACTTGGGCAAGCGTTGTGGCCCCCTTGGACCTCTTATTTCTCAGTTTATTTCTCAGTTTTGTGTGCCAATGACTATAGCATGAATTTGGCTTTGTGTTGAACTTTCACTCAATGATCTTAATTTCTTACCGTATTGTGTCGACAGTCTCGCTGCTCCCGTATGAAGACTTATTGCTGAAGGTGACAAGTAATTGTCTCTTAAAATAAAATTCCTGTCCCTTTAATGCCTCGTGGAATTACATTATCGAATTTAATGAGAATTCTTAATATGCATCATGAAACAATATGGTTATTTAAAAGTCTTTTCCTGAAAATAAATGATTGATTAATGATTCATGAATGGGTTCTTCTAAAGAACTGAATTCATCAAAACGCATCTCTCCTGTGTACTCAACTTTGGAATTGGATTTTTATGTCAATGAAATCTTGACTTTATTTCTGTTTTATTCCTCATGGAACAATTCAGGATTTAATTTACCTGGCTTTGCTCAAAACTAAGGTATCTCATCATGAAGGAGATTTCCAAGCAGTGATCAAATCACAGTGACCACTCGCATTGACATGCATAAGTGTCAGATCCTTCGAAGCAAAGGCTATATTTCTTTAAGGGATATGCGAAAAGGAAAAGAAGGAATAATTATTTCATTTCTGATGTTGTCTAAAGTTATTTCACTCTTACATAAAGATGACCTGTCGATCCGCGAGACCAAAAAAAAAAAAAAAAAAAAAAAAAAAAAAAAAAAAAATGAAAAATGAAAAAAAAAAAAAAAAAATCCTACTAAAATAAGATATGATTCTTCAGCATTTATTACTTTTATTACCAATGTCATGTGATGTTGTTGACGTAGAATTATTGTTAGATGCGAGTTGTAATAATCGTTAATTGACGTATAAATGTTATACATGTATAACGTGATTGTTTGTGTAAAAGATAAACAGAAACTTAACACTCATTCATGCCTGTCAAGTTCATGGTGTCCAAGTTTGATGAAAAATATGAATATCGAAAGAAAAGTTAGCTTCTTAAATTCCCACCGTCCATTGATGATATATGAATAACAAGAATTTAAAAGCTCTGATAATGATCTTCGACAGAGCAATCTCTATGACACAGCAACTAATCTTGTTATTTGATTAAACACTTTTGTTTCATCTTTCGCTCAATCAATGTGTACATGTAGTTCTCCTTTATTTTGATGTTCATAATTCCACAAATTGCGGATGGGATTTTCAGTTTCAAAGATGAAGAAGTAAAAAAAGAATATTTTCTATGTAAGCTTGTTTAATAAGATTCAGGCGAGTTTAATTTTCAGATCTTGATGAATCGTATAGGATTTTCAAGAACACAACCTAACAATACAAGACGTCAAGCAAATTCTATTCCTCTCGAAATTAGGAATGGTCTGATATAAACCTTTGGGAAATAGTATTGGCAAATGGAATGACATCTTCGGGATATTACATGAGAAGAGCTAAGCCTTACAGCAATAATTTGCTTTCATTGACTTGATAGAAAGTTATTTTGTGTAGGAGGCCGTGTGAATTAATTTTGCATTGCATGTTGAATTTAATTAATTTTTAAGAATTTTGGTCATTTACCTTGCTTGGAGACTTACTATCAGTGACATAACTTAAGATCATACTTAAGATAATTACAGCAATTAAGGATATTATAGTGATCTGCTTTAAGACTACGTACCCTACTCTGACCGAAGTCGAACACCTTACCCATACATGACAGGATTACATGTACCACTGAACTCAGACAATAAAACCTCAACAAACAGCACGAGACAACGAGTCACACTTAGAAGACCCACAGCATATGGATAAAGGAGCAGCCAAAACAGACATACCGACACATAATGCATGAATGACTGTGTGAGACCATATAAAAGTAAATTGTGTTGAACGTTATCCAGAAGTGATCTCAAAATACGAAACCTACAAATTGAATATCCTAAAACAAAGGAGGGGATCTCCAAGTCCCTCTGTGGTCTCTTCAGCCAGGTTCGTTGAAAATATTTTCTTCATTTGAAGAAAATGATACGAGTCATTTGTAGCACCATTAAATAATATATGCACAATCAATTTTGATTGATGAGATGAAACTAGTGAAAGGAACGTGTTGCATTTCGCATGTGGACAAATTTATGCAAAGGATCTACAGAAAACGCTTCGACTGCTGTTCTAACCAGCAGGGACTTCAATCTTAATGTCACCTTTTACATGGGAAAAAGACGATTTCAGAAATGTTACACGGTTCGGATACTTAAACCTCGTCAATGATCCTCAATCCAAACAATGAAATGTTAAACGTCTTCAAATGATGCTATTCAACTTGAAGACGTTTAACATTCAAATTCATTAGCATCATTTAAGAGCAGATATATCTACAGCATGGAAAATACATCCACTTTTCAGATATTTAACCTTCGTCAGTGATCCTCAATCCAAACAATGAAATATGGCCAAAATCTATGAAAAGTATGTCCAAAATATACCGAAAGAAGTAGCAAGATGGCTGGGATATGATGCTACTGGACCCACATCATGGCCAATATATGGTCAAAGAATGTGAAAGTTATGTCAAAAAATCACAGAAAGAAGTAGCAGGATGGGTGGGATATGTTCCTACAGGTTGAACATTTCAGAAAGTTTGAGAACATTTTTGTTAACAGAAATTTCCGACTTGCCTACGTGCGCCCTCGGGGACTCCTGGTCCTACAGCAGTGACACTTACCAAGTGGTACAAATGTTACATTCTTAAAATTCATAGCATCATTTAAGAACAGATGAATGTGCAGCATGTCCTGTAGCATCATATCCCAGTCATCTTGCTACGTCTTTCGGTATATTTTGAACATAATTTTCACAGATTTTGGACATGTTACAATGATTAGATTGAAGATCACTGACGAGGTTTAAATACCCGAAACGTGCATGTCTGGTCCATGCTGTAAATTTATCTCCTCTAAAATGATGTTATGGATTTGAAGACGTTAAACACATGCATATATTGGGGTACTTTACCCTCGTCAGTAATCCTCAATCCAAACAATGAAATATTGCTAAAGATTGCGAAAGTTATGTCCAAAAATACTGGAAGACGTAGCAGGATGGGTGGGATATTATGTTGCAGGACCAACATTTCAGAAACAAAATGAAGCCGACAATTGTACACGTCTTTTGTGTTTTTGCATCGGGTGTTTTGGTGTTTTACTGTTGATGCTGCAACGGGGTCTTAATTGTTGGAGATCTCCTCCCTTCTTTGTAGTGCATATATGCACTTGCTGTGTGTTACATACATGTACCTGTAACAAAATAATTTGTTGGTGTGGATGGTTTGTATGGAATGTCTTGTTTGTTTCGGTTTTTCGTGAGTGTATGTTGTTTTTTATTCTTGGGTATGTAATTACAAAGGTGTTTTGTTTGAGATCTTTCATCTTGTCGAAATAAGTAAATGATATGAATATTTTAAAGTTAACCCAAAGAATCTTTCGTCACATAAAGAAACTCCAGCTTTTCATTTACATTTGATGATTTTTACGACCTTTGGAAGATAATCAATACACCTCTAGCTAAAATATAATATTTATCGACGACTGAGGTGACCTTTCGACCAACGGTAGCTTAGATACATCAACACTTGAGAATGCTTCCGATGGTTAAAGAAAACTATAGTGCTGACACATTAGCAAGAATGATCGACCTTTGATAAACCTTTTCTTCATGTATTGATTAAGTTATGAAACCGATAAAAGTGGCTTCATTAGTTAACATTTTATTTCTCTTTAGATAGAACAAATGTATTTACAAAAGATATTAAATTTGACAAAACCATAATCTTTCTTGAATTGAAAAATTGGAATGAATTAAGTCTAGGTGTACTCACGTGTATTATCTTTTGTCTCTTTCTTTATCTCTCTTCGTCTGGTGACCATATACACATTCGCAAATAAAAAAGAAAAGAATGGATCTCCAAGAGGACTCGGCTGCAGCGAAAACAGCAAGTAAACGAAACATCCAAAACACAAAGTTGACATACAGGACAAGAGACACCAAAGAGATAAGGAAGACCAAACACCAACCTCGAACATGGAATACTAGTACTCTACATCAATAAAGGAGACCAATGGGTAACCGGTGCTACCAAATACGGTCATCTGCTACGGTAGCAGCAAATTATGTAGCTATCCGAATCACGCATGTACAACCCTCCCATTTTTCAAATTACCCAGTGGTCTCTAGTAATGCACACCTGTTGTGCACAACAGCCTCCTCTCTGTAAGACAAATACACAAAGAAGGAACGTAGGCAACTATCAGACAAACATATAAATTGATAGAAAAAGCACAAGGGCGCATGAAACACAGTGCATGCTCTGTCGTAGAGCCCATTCATGCAACCACCCGAAGAATCCGACCTTCCCCCAGAGGTGTCGCCATTTAGAAGTAGTACGATTTCGCACCCTAAACATTTTAAGAAGCGACTTTGGCGTCATTCTTTGATCTTCGACCTCGTATAAAGTAGAACACTCAATTTCGAAAATAATATGATATATGCCGCGTCATGATAAATCGTCAAGATCTTGTCTTATATATATGCCAAAAAATTATAATCCCTCTTGTGTATGATAAATATAGGATCTCAAATGAATTTTCATTTCATACGATGTATTATGAAACGAGTTGTGTGTTTTATATGTGTTGTTTCATAATACATCGTATGAAATAAACATTCATTTGAGATTTTTTTATTACATAATTCTGCCAAAAAATGTTTATTTCCAACGTGAAATCAACGATTCTGAGACTTAGAGGCGAACCACGCAATGACCTAGAAATCGTCTGCTACGCTACGAAAAGTAGTTCCCCGTCGTAAAGATGTTCTGTGCGTAAAGAAAAAGTGTTTCAATTTTGATCTGTTCTTTCATGCAATAATCATTTCAACAACATAATTTTAATCATTGATATTGAATGTGCGTCTTAATTTAACATTTGACAGATATTTGAAAGGTCACCATAATCACAGTGTAGGTGATAAGGCTTCAAACTAGATCAATCGCATTCAAGCAGAGCGATATGTGACGTGTTATCATAACATTTAATTATGAAATGGCTTCATGAAACTGCATATCGTGTATCGTAAAAAAGTTCCCCGCAAGGGGTTTGAAAGTAAGTGATTTGAATATGTTACCCTGACATGGTCACCATAGTGCTTTCTATATACATGTAGACATAACCTCAGACAGTGCATGTATATTTATATATTGTTTTCTTTTTTCGTGCATGAACATCGACGGCGGGTGCGGCTAGTCAACAGGGGATGCTAACTCCTCCCGGGCACCTGGTCCCACTTCTAGGTTGCTAGGGGCCCGTCGATGCTCAGTTTGGTGCTCTATTGTGAATGCTGTTGAGATTATCATCAGGATCTTCTTTAACTCATATGATAAAGCGAGTTATTATTTAAAGGGGTTTCATTAGGCTTAATGTCACCACTCTGCAGCTAATTTAAGCAAAGTTTTCCGGTTCCGTGCAGGACTGCATCTGAAAAAGTATATACTTTGCAGAAATTGCTTAACTTGTTTTCCGTGTGTACGAGTTGTAAATGTCCCCGTATATTGCCCGAAATTCATAAGGGAAAGATCCAATTTCATTCAGCCTTTCTTTATATAAGCTAGGTATAAGTCTAACTATCTGACTTGATGAATCTTGCAGATCATTTTCATGATTTCATTATCATTTCTCTATCACGCTCAAGCAAATCAATTAAACGTTGTAGAGCCGCGTTGGCAATATAAATGTGACATTTGTTGGAATAAACTGTGGTTGGTCTTATCATAGAAGCTTCAGCTCAAATAGTCCTTGATTGTCGGATCGCCTGCAAGGCAGTTTCCAATATTCTCATAGGATTTTTCTGCTTAACTTCTGAAAGCATAGAAGAATTTTATTTAAAGACAATGGCTGAATCCGAGAACACGTCCACTAAGAAGGTCAACAGAGTTGTAATGGCGATAGACAATAGCGACAATTCACTGTGGGGATTCCAGTGTAAGTATTATTTGTGTTTAATCACTAAGCTAATTTGATGGATTTATGTTAAAATGACTTTTTATAAGAAAACTGGTCATGTCAGTATCATAGAAACTTAGTCAGGTGTTGCACGAATATATGTTCATCTTTACATATAGAAAGAGGAAGAGGGGGCATCCTTAATTAATTTCATCGTTTCACTCCGTTTATGAATACGTGCAAGGGTAAAGGTTAAATGCCCATATTGAATACAAATATTTGAAATATGGTGTTTAATTGTGGTGTTTCCTTCATATTTACAACTTTTATTTCGAGTTGCTATGCTTCAGTCACAAGAATTATAAATATATGTAAATGTTGAAAATTTTAGATCCTATTTGAAAAAGAGAAGTTAATGTCGTCCCGTTGAGTAATACACAATATTTCTTGAAGGTATGTGTTGAGGTTATATTTTACTTGGGTAATATTTAGTAGTATATTCTTTTTCGAAAAGAGGGAAGGGATCGATGTGTCTAGTATATACCTTACTTGGGTAATATATTTCTCTTTTTCTAAAAGACGGAAAACGAGCTGAGAGGGCTTGAATGGCAGGCATCCCTGAATTTGAGTATTGATTTACTTCCAGGAATAAAGCCTAGAACAGAAAATATAAAATGTGCAAGTAAAATGTCTTGATTGCATCCATTATTAAATAAGATAAAATAGAAATACCGTATAATCAAACAAAAAGCATATGGTATTGTTTATCTTTAATTATCATTCATGTTTCATGGATTTGTGTCCGCATCGTTTGTTTTTTGAACAGTTCGATTTGTGTTATGTATTTCATTGTCCCTTGTCTTTTGATAAAGTTGTTTCATCTGATTACCTTTGTTTGTCGTATTCTCCTGCCAGTGGCAATTTCCACTGTAGTCTTGCTTGATATTTCCTTGAATTCTCTATTCTTGACTACAAATGCAGAGCAAGCAATTTACATTGCTTCTCATATATATTATAAACATGCTATGGACGGACTTTTTGGTGAATAGAAATACATTAGAAAAAAAATTATAAAATGCGCTGTGTGCAATTTAACGTTGTTGTATGATATCAAATCGGCTTGTAACGCTTCCTCAGCTTCATATAAATCGGCTGAGAAACCTATCTGTAGCATATCACGAAAATTGTTTATTCTTGTTAAGGTATGGTATTGATGCTGAATGCCTTTATCCCTAACGATGTGACGATAAAAATAATCGTTTACTAAATCGGATAGGCACAATTTTTTGTTGGTCTCTATAAACGGTTAATTTATTGAAGAACTGCAGATACATGATGACAGCTCAAACTCTTTTTTTTATAAATGGACTGCAAAGGACGATTCGGGGCAGCATTCTTTTTTATTTTTCTATACATATATAAAATCATCAGAGAAGTACATATCAAGGCAAAATCATTAAATGTTCTATTGGTACGGTTGCGAACCTCTGTATGAATACCGTTCCGAAGTGAGAAGTGAGACCGAATATATTAAAGAGGATGTCAAGAGAGTTATACGCAGACAAATATGTTTTGAACTAATAAGCGTACGCTGTAGAGAAATGATGGACAGAGCTGATAACCGTATACGTACTCTGAGGACTCACATATGGACTTGGTATGGTTTACCTTTACCTACGTTATTCCTCACTAATAATGCTATCCATCCTTATCAGGTAAAATCAGCGACTGTCTATAAATTTTGCATGACCAATGACTATTGGGATCAACATGATAAAGCTGAATTATTAATCATTCCTCCATTCATTGTGCGTTCTTGGAATAGGCCTCCCGATATAGATGAGTTCTGGTTTCTGGAGAGCATTCATTTCTTCACAACATAGTCCAATAACACCCAAAATGTATGTGTATTGTTCTGGACAATGCGTGTCTGACTTCATTAGGATGTAAATATGAATTTTCGAAGTAGTAGTTGACTGTACGAGGTTGACTTTATAAACGAGTTTAGGACATACATGCGCATAAAAAAATCAATTATTTCGTTGTACTTAAGTGTGTATGACAAAAGAGATGATTTTGGGTTTAACATTGTAAATTACCCCTGGCTTGACGGTGATGTTCCTAGATTACCGTCCTATGGTATCTATATTTCATACCGCTACAGCCGGTAGAGCATGGACTGTATTACGTACGCCCTCTTTTGATATCCATTTACATTTTAAACGTCTTCAAATTCAATAGCATCATATAAGATCTGATAAATTTACAGCATGGACCAGACATGCACGCCCCTGGCACTCAACCCTCGTCAGTGATCTGTGTTATCTGATATTCATCTGTGTTGCTTGGTCCCCTGCGTTTTGCGGTCTTGTTTGTGTGTGGTCACCTGACAGTGAGGAGGTTGCTTTACACCACAATTGTACGTTCTTCGAGACCTCTGAAGTGGGAGGGTTGTGCGCACGTAATCCAAGATAACCACACCTTCTGCTATTTCCGTGGCAGATGGCCGTCCTAAGATGACACCGGTTGCCCATTGGTCTCGTTGGTTTATGTGTAGTCCTTTGTGTTTGATGTTTCTGTGTTTGTGCGTTGACGTTCCTTGTCCCTTATGCGTCTCTTTCTGTGCTTGTCTTCTTTGTTTATTTGCATTGGATGTTTTGGGGTTTTGCTGTGGGTGCTGCAACCTGGTGTTGTTGGAGATCCCCTCCTTTGTTTTGAGTTGAGTAAAAATGTTGTCAATTTAATAGCAATCTTACAATTGAGTAACAAATTTTATCAACACCTGAATTATTATTACACTGTATTGGGACATTATCAACAGTTTGGGATCAATAAAAGTCTTTAGCATCAATTATGTTTTGCATTAACTCCAGAAAACCATACGTTTCTGATATTGAATGTTTGTTTGCACTTCCATCTTCATTAAGGTTCCGTATTGACATAATTTCCATCTGAGAATTGAACATTGAACAGAGCGTTAGTTCGAATGCACGTTTGTTTCTCTTTGACTATTTACTGTAGGATGCTATAGAATGCGCGGAAGTAATTTTTGAATCAGCAAAAAGATTAGAAAATATTAAATATCAATGTATATGTATATCCAAGTTTTTTTTCAATATGTTTAAAATGGTATATTTGACAGACTTTCACCATGTTTAAGCCATCATCGCTTCATTTATTTTACTGTTCTAATTAATCTGTTCGATGGGGTTTTCGCTCTTGTTCTGAAGAATCCATGAATGAAACTATAGAGTGACCAAATAGCTCTCATTTATAATGACAAATTAATAGTTGATGGTTTATCTTTATATATCGACACTGCTGTCCTAACACATAAACGTAAATATAAAGCAACGTTCTCCAATACTTTGTTTACTAACAACATTTCTTGATCAGATCTTCCAGATATGTATTGTATTCTGTGTTGTATTTTTCTACTAAATTTTCAAATGTGTCCTATAAGGTCGATATTTTGCTAAATCGAGCAATTCAATGACATTGTTATGTCTGTTGGTTGGCTGTTTGTCCCCGAGAATATCGCTTGCCTATTTTCGCAGTGTTTCGGCACTTGACTTTAAGCAAAAGTACATTTTCGTCAACATAATTATGATAAATTAGTTTTAAGAATAAGGGTTATCTCCCTCAAGGCGTAGCCCTTTCCTTAGCTGGATCTATGGCATACATTTTAGTCATGTGTAATATTTAGAAATTCGCTCTTCATATATTCATTATTTGGGTTTTCTCTATTTCGGCCTCGATCATCACTGATGAGACATCACTTCTTGAAATTCGCATGTGGTGCACTGATATTTTTATGCGATAGAACATAAAATTTCAATATTGATTATAATAATGTAAGAGTTATAGCAATACCCAAGATCGCAACAACACCTTGTCGGTTCTAATTTGCATTTAGTCACCTAACTAATGACAAATATGGATAATAACCATATTTCAATACACAGTGCAAAATCGATAATTCAGAAAATCATAAACTGAAGGCATACGAAATCAGGATAAATTAGGAACCAAAGCAAACAAAGAAAACCCCCCACCATATGAAAAGAAGCGAACTCCCTATATGGGAGTGAGACAAGGTGCCAAGGAAGAGCCAGCATCTCCTGCTTGCATGCAACACTCATCGCTTCAATTCGAAAGAAATGTCACATCCGGCTACTTTCATTTCGGAAGAGTAAAGTATATTCTGTGGTTGGATGGTTCAAATGGTCTTAGACAGAATATCACCCACCATCCTGGACAATGGCACATAATTATAGTGTATGACGAGTAATCCCCGTATTGACCATAGAACTTCCTCAGTGACGATGTTAGTCGTATCCCAAATCTTCCAATTTTTTAACAATGAAATTCAGCGCCGAGCCATAGAGAATTTTTTTTTCAAAAATAAGTTTTTGTTTTAAGGTATTCAATGGGTAATGAGAGATAAAAGAGACACACACTTATAGAATGCCAAGACCTAAAATCACTGCATAGTTATAATGTAAAAATCAATCTTTGACCGATTAAGATATTGAAAAATAGGTTTAGGAGTTATGGGCCCTTAAGGTTTACATTGAAGTCAATACGAAAAGGTAATGTTTCTGAAAATTATCATCAAAATGATGGAGCATGAAATATTGATTGGTCAAACATTTCTAAAATAATATATCTCATTAAATTTCGTTGAAAAATTAAAAGTTCACCAATTAGTTTTTCTGCAGTTAATTGTTTTCTGTTTTTCATTTAGGGAAGATAATTCCTAAAGGTGACCCCATTCAAAATATATCTTATTTCGATATCTGCTAGGCTAGTACAAAAGCGTGTAAGACTCAGAAAAGTATTATTGGAAGCATGAACACACCTAATTTCAATGCTTAGGCATAATTTCTTTCATTACCCATTGCGTACCTTAAGGTTTCCGATCATGTTTCCTTACGAGTACAATATTTATTATCTTTGTTCATGTTTTCTAGTTAATGGCAAAAAGATATTTGAGAGATTCGTGAAAGAATAAAGTCTATAGTATATAATCCTTAACAAGGAAACGATAGGCATCTGTCTAAGGTAACAGATGAAATTGAGCATGGGTGATTATGCCATTGACCTTCCAGAGTATGGTTTCTAGTTGATAATTAAATATGAATCGATGCAGATATTGCCATGCCTTTATTTCTAAATTCTTCAATTGTGTTGCATTGTCATAATTACCGTCAGTCATGACTGACGGTATACTGTAATCATTCGAAACCTACTTGCACGGATAGAATACCTCTTGGCAATATGATTGGTTGACAATTGCATAAAATGCAAATTTCCGTCTAGGTTATTCAGAACCTGTGTATAAGATTCTCTCACCAGGTCGGCTTAAGAGTCTAGATGACCTGACAAATGAAAGTCATATCGCACCAGTGTATTTTCTTCCGAAATTTGCATCGAAAAGTCTTTGAACCGATACGTCCTATAACAATCGCAGATTTCCGGAAATTTCCGTCACTTGAATCGGAAAAACGCGGAAAAGCCCGGAAATGTGCGATTGGTAAATGCATTTTCTAACTAGAATTTTACAACATTTACAGTCAGCTAACTGACGGCAAGCTTTTTGTAAAAGCTAATACTTGTATTCCATATACCTTATGCATATTGACTATGAATGAGCACCTAAAGTCCGCGAATTTCGATTTTAGTCCAATATGGACCTCAGAAAGAAATCAGTACTTACTGTTTACATAGTCTCCTTAATTAAAATTGTCCGTCTTTGTAGAAATTAATGAAACTCCTTCTTTTCTCTTCAGATGTAACAAATTGTATATAGACAGTATTTATAAGAAAAAGCAATTATCCCAATCTCACAGCTGTAACAAATACACAGTCTACTTAAATTGTTTCTATTTCACACAAATGACAAAATAAATATTTAGTCTGCAAGTTGTTAAAAAATAAGCTTACGGCGTGTGAAATTTTGAATTAAATGTCTATTTAACAATTGTTTATCATCAACACTTGTGCTTCTGTAAATGTTGCTTTTAAATCAATGTATTATAATTTTGTAATTGAAATTCTTGGAATAAGAAGGCCTACTTTCTTTTTTATGTTACAATATATCGGTTATAAAACAATATAATTGATATCAAATTATTTCTGGAAACATCGGTCTGGCTTGCTAGATTATGATTTATTTTATACAAAGTAACTTAATATATTAGACAGGTGCATTTTCCCGTAGAGCGATTGTGTAGATAGACCCTTGTTAGATCATCTTCATGTTCGTTCGAGAAAACACATGTGTTTTATCTCCTCCGATTTTGAATGATTATAACTGAATTTGCAAGATCATTGATAAAAATTACGATTTCATATCCACTTAACTTGCAAAACATCATTCTCACAAGATCTATTTTTGCGTGTCGAAATATTTCACACGGTTGTGTTGAAGTTGATTAAACTACGATTTGTTTCGAATCCAACAGCTATCGTTTATTGAACGGAAAATAGAAATACATAATAAAAAGAGTACTCGTTCAAATTGTCAGAACTTGAATATAATGGTAAGATGTACTTTCAGGATCTATATTTGTCTTTCTATCAGGTCTTCTCACAAAAAAAATATTTTCGAAGCGGTATTAACTAGATGTGGATTTTAAAGAATTCAAAGGAATTTTCAGAACATCTGAAATCCACTCATTTCAATAGAGTTAATTCGATCCAATATGGTCGATAAACTTTTGTCCATACCCCTGAACTGAAATCAAATCTGGACTGCAAAAATAATGTTCGATAGTATATTTTCGAAGCGGTATTAACCAGATGTGGATTTTAAAGAATTCAAAGGAACTAGAACATCTGAAATCCACTCATTTCAATAGAGTTTATTCGATCAAAGCCTTTGATGTTTTGACACTTTACACAACAATTCCACATTCTAAATAGAAAGAAAGACTCGCAAAAATTACAGGAAATGCGTTTACAAGGAAGAACGGCAATCGCAAGTATAAATTTATTGTTAATTATGACAAAACCTACTTCGTTCAATAAAAGTCCGATTCTAAAAATAAGTACATCGAAGCAGATATTATTCAGAACTTTTGATCGACAACATTTCTTTTTTGGTGTTTTGAGGAAATGTCTTCCAGCAAATTGTAGAACTCCAATGGGAACCAATTGTGCCCCATTCCTTGTCGACATTTTTCTTTACTCGTACGTAGCTTAATTTCATTCAATCTTTTGTCTCTAAAGGGAACAGATACTCCTCCTTATTGAGTGTTCATATCTCAGTTAATACGCTATGCCAGAGCAAGTACCAAATAAACAGATTTTGTTCTGAGAGCTAGGCGTCTTTCAGATAAGCTTCTCAGTCAGGGATGCGTTTGTGACAGAACTAACGTCGTCACTGAGGAAGTTCTACGGTCGATATGGGAAACTCGTCATACACTATGATGTCCCACTCTCCAGAATGGTGGATGTTATTTGAACCATCAAACCACAGAATATACTTGTATCTTCTGAAATGGAAGTAACCGGATGTGACAATAATACCGAATGGAAAAGACGGGTGTTGCATGCAAGCTGGAGATGCTGACGCTTCCATGGCACATGGTCTCATTCCTAGATTGAGAGTTCGCTTCTTTTCATGTGGTGGAGGTTTTTCTTTGTTTGCTTTGGTTCCTGTTTTATCCTGATTATGTATGCTTTCGGTTTATGGTTTTCTGTATTATCGATTTTGTACTGTGAATTGGGATATGTTCATTATCCATATTTGTAATCGAAAATGAAAAACTGAAAATTACAGTTCCAGAAGGATGTTGCAATTGAATTGCCACTGAAATTATCCTCTACAATTGTTAGTAACCTGTTTTGTCTTCTCATTCTTGTTTTTATCTTCTTTATATGTTATCAACTGGTGGCGGGAGACTTGAAAATATAAAATTTTTATAATGTTTTCCTGGCTTAACATTAATCTTCAAGAAAATATAATGAAAAAAGTAATAAGTAATTGAGCTAGGCAACTTTAGAGAATTGAAAGTGAAAGATCAAAGAAACAAAAACACAACAAGAAAAGAAAACGGAGAAAAAAGACAGCTAACATAAATCAAACATATTTAAAAGTCTGAAGGCCAACAAAAGCTGATTTTGGATGTAGAAAAACAGGCAATTGCCCAACTCGGAGAGATCTCTTTGGCTTGGTGCGTCTGAAAATTGTGTGGTCTTTGGTTATAAATGGTTGAAATTTGAATATTTGCATGCAAGAAAAACCAGTTATTTACGTTGCAGAAGTAATCAAAGGAGCATTTATGCGAGTTTGTCGGTTTCTTGTATGCATAATCAGATGCATCTGTTAAAAGAAGCGCTTATCTTGCAAAACTTGTATAAATTCCTGTAACTTATCTCGTTCCCTATTAAGTTTAATATATTAGTACACGTATCTATTTTAACAACAACGGAGTACGAAGAGTCAATTTCATCATTTCTCATATTCATTTACATAGACAGAATAAAAGCTGTAAATAATATGAATAATTATAAAATTTAAATAAATGATTAACATTAGTTGACATTTCAAACATAAAACTTCACAATGAAGGAAAAATAGCAGCCATCGAAGAAGTTTTAGCAAATAGTTTGGGTAGCCAGAGAATTTCGTGTTGAGAAAATATATTTTTGTATCCGTTAAATTCAGATGTTTAAGATACATACATGTTTATGAATATCTTGTCCTCGGACATAACGATGTTATGTTAAAATCACGCTAATACCACCCTACTTTTACGATCGAAACATTATCGTCGTCAATCGGTAAATGATTATCATGAATCATCTTATCTCTGTAGCAAGCCTATGACCGCATATTGATTAAAGTTGCTTAACTTGTTTGTAAAATTAGAAAAAAATATGATTTCGCAACTATCTTTAGAATCACTTCTTGTGTGCGAGTCTAGCAGCGTGAATGTGATGTGCATATTATTTGCTAAATGTATTTGGTTTGTCATTTGATTTATTTGTGAAAAGGAAAACTTCCAACTCCAATTGATTTTCTAATAGTACACCACTCCATGCTGACTTGTTTTTAGAAGCTGATACGGGCCTGGTTTTATCAAAATCGTGCTATCTCAAGGGAAAAGGGCTTTCCCTTTGGTTGAATATTCCCTCACAAATAAACAAATTTGCCGTCAATAAATAATCGAAAAATGATCAAGAAATCGCGGATCAAAGATTTTCTCGGTAGAATTATCCTATTCAACTTGAAGTAAAAGCAAACTTCAGGGACCAATATTTCATTTCATGGTCTCACTTCGAAATGTTGTTCATTTCTGGGTTCGCAACCGTTTCGATGGGAATTCTCGCGATTTTGTCTTGCCTTTTCTACTTTTAGACTGAATGGCTGTTGGGTACTTCTTTGATGTTTATTTCATATTTTCATTTTCATATCTGGTTATTTTGATGTCACTCATGGTCACCAATGGTCATTATCAACATCTACCTGATGACGTAGGACTGTACTTAGCAGGTTCTTCATAATTTCATATCTATGTTGCTTTCCTGATGAGACATAACTTGTTGAAATGAGCCCATGGTGCACCAAAATTTTATGATAGAACATATCTCTCGATATTGACAATCTCATGTTTCAGTGTAAACTGGAACATCTTCGTCTTTAACATTACTCAAAACCAATATATGGATAAAGTGGACCAAACACCCATTCCTATTCAAGTAGGTTATCCCAGAATATGCTCACAAGAGACTAAACTCGTTCAGAAGGATAAGCGCATTGCACATATACATTAAGTTAGGGTAATACTGATCGACTGAAAATGTAAGAAATATTCATTCATCACGGAATACGGCAACTGTTTGTCCAAAATGCATTATTACATTCGAAATAATTATAAGATCAATTGTTTTTTTTTAAAGTACGTCATCGCATACATTTCTTTAGATTACCTTATAAAACGGTATCTAAGAAATTCAATTACGGTGTTGGTATCTCAGGCGAAGATGATAACTAATACCGGGAATCCCAACCAATCAAATATTATTCGTAGATTATATAATATTTTCTTTCTTATTCTATAACTTTTCAATTACTTCATGTGCTTTGGCTCCAAAGTTACATGATTTGATTGCGGAATATTCGTGTTCTCTATCCGTAATTATTCTACTCTATCTTTTAATTTGTACGAAATCTTTACTTCGCCTGCTTAAACACGTCATCCGTGTCATACAAATCAACAATGCAGCTTAAAAAATGTATTTTCTACTGAAATAGAATTTTATGGTCAGACAATTGCACATTGGTATATTCTGTTTGAATCATTTTACACCATTTGAATGATAATGAATATTACCAATCCGGGAGCCATGGTTCGCCGACTAAGAATTTACAATAGGACGTAACCATATTTTTAAATTTGATGTATCTACAGTTAGATCAGAAGCGAAATATTCGATGATTTGATTATGACAAATCGCAAGACAAGAAACGTTGCGGGTGTCATGCAATATATTGCAGCCACATGGGACCATTTCCGATTACCTTCTCCGAGAACTGAGGATATATCGTATCATCTTGGCAATATTTGATGCATTTACAGATGAGTTTTGACTGGAAGATGATTTCTTTTTGCCAATAAAAGCATTAGATAATGAGTTTCTTGTGGTAGCATTCTCTGTCGGTATAGTTCTTGGATTTGGCACCTTTCACTTCTTCATATGATTTCTCATTCATCTGATGCAGGCGATGCTGTTGTAAATTCTTAAATTCAAGTGGTTCTATCTTTTGTTGAGTGGCTGTTTTTAGCGTACAATTCGAGTGTCTACTGTTATTGTGCCTATTATTTATCAAATTTTGGGATTTTCTGGAAATGGCCGGAATCGAGGCCGAGTTTACGCCGCATAGGAGGGTTGTACTGGCGATCGATAATAGTTCAAATTCCATATGGGCTCTTCAGTGTAAGTTTGTATGATTTTCATTGGTAGGAAATTTTAGATAAATGCTTGTCGGAGTAAAGTCAAAGCAATTTTAACCTTTGAAAAATGTGTTGACGATCAGTCAGAATTGAAATCAATGTCACTTGTAATATGTCTAACATATATCTTTGTCCCTTCTTACTTGCAAAATTGTTTTATTGTGGAGTCAAAAGTTATTTATTAAACCGAGTTTTGCGTGCTTGCATCGAAAGCTCCTTTAAAATAGCATTTAATATTCCGTCCTACGTTTGCTGTTTACGTAGTTTATTAACATAATAAACAAAGTATTCTATTTCATTCCATTTTGTCTTTTAGATTTTGAAATTGGTTTTTCATTTGTACTGTACCGTAACAATAAAAAGACTATTAGATTTTTGTCACATTAAATTATTGCAATTTACTCAATATTGCTTCTTTCAATGGACTTCCTAAGAAATGTCGATAAAGAGAAACAAAACGGTTTCTTTCGATAACGCCAGAAGTGAAAATTATTTACTAATGTGATTAGATTTACAGTACCTTCGTATTATTATGAAATGATAAAAAATACCTTGCAAAAATATGCAAAAGCATAATCTGGGAATCAACTTAATGCTTTGCTCAAAACAAATTAATTGCTTATAAAGAAATCCCTATGGAAATGTTACCCAATTGTCCAGAATTCTCTTATGAGGGTTGATTGATATGTTGTAAGCCTCGGTTTTCTGGGATACAAAAGGTATTCTGCTGATAGATTATCTCCAAAAAGGACAAACAATCAGTGGCACATAACATGCTTCACTTCTGACACAATTACGGGAAAATATTAAACTTAAGCGCCGCGGAAAGCTCACTAGTTAAAGGTGTGTTGTTCAATAAGGACAATGCTCCTGTTCACAAGTCTGTCACTGTCATGACTGCCATTCATGATTGTGGATTTAATTTGATAGAACATTCGCCTTATTTACCTGATCTTGCTCAATAAGACTTTCATCTATTCCCAAAACTGAAAGCAGCTATTTCTGGCACTCTGGGATCCTTAAACACCGGTGGCAAAAGTGTATAGATACTGAAGGGGATTATGTAGAAAAATAAGGCAAAATGTCTGATAAAATTCAAAGCCATACTAGGTTCACAACATACTAGTATCAATCAGCCCTCGTAGTTCACAACGACACTTCTCGAGTAATGGACATCATTGTAATCTACCGGAGTGTCCATAATTCCCCTTAGATCATTACGGAACTTGTTAAGTCATGGACGTAAGCAAAGCTAGATTCGGGGATAGGGTTTTTGCGTGCCTGATCAAATTAGGTAATGATATATGTTTCGTGTTCTTGATGAAAGCATTCAATATTATAATGGGATTTAAAGTATTTTTCTCATATCTTGGTTAACTTATTCAGAAGTCTTCCATGACGTCAGTTACCTTAAACGATAAAGAGCATATGATAAAAATGCTTCCTTACATTTTGGACGGGATACTTTGTAAATCTCTATTTTTCAAGGATGACATTTTTGCAATCAGACTTTAGGTCATCCTCCGATAGTTTCCAAGGTTTGGGTATGACGTTATTTTTCAATGAAATATTATGATATCTTTTGGAAGGATGAATTAATCAATATAAAACTTGAGGGAGAACAACACCATCTTTACTTTTTATATCATTTCTACACCTTTGAATATTCATAATGCTTCGACGGCGGGTGCGGCTAGCCAACAGGGGATGCTTACTCCTCCCGGGCACCTGGTCCCACCTCTAGCTTGCTAGGGGTCCGTCGATGTTTAATTTTGTGCTCTATTGTGAGTGCTGTTGAGATTATCGTCAGGATCTTCTTTAATTCATTTGTGCCACACTTATGCCCTTTGCCGTGTGGAGCTCGTAAAAAAGTTCCCCGCGAGGGGTTTGACAGTAAGTGTTTTGGATATACTTCCCTGACATTGTCGCCATGGCACTTTCTATATAGACATAACGTCAGACAGTGCATGAATTTTATACATTTTCATTTCCATGCTTCATAAACATAGACGGCGGGTGCGGCTAGCCAACAGGGGATGCTTACTCCTCCCGGGCACCTGGTCCCACCTCTAGCTTGCTAGGGGTCCGTCGATGATTAATTTTGTGCTCTATTGTGAGTGCTGTTGAGATTATCGTCAGGATCTTCTTTAACTCATTCGAAATTCACGAATCTTTCAATTTAGTTGACATATTTGTCAAGTTGTTTTCTTTTTCATAAACGTCAGACTGTTTCAAATCTGGTGTTTCTGGATGTTATAGTGTACAGTTTTATATTTTCCTTGTATCATGTAAGTTCCTAATTTGTCTTACAATAGCAAAACGACACTCACTGGTCTTCCAGTTTGAGTTTCCGTTTTTAAAACTGAAGAATAGAAGGTAATGTTTAAAAACTTTTAAAAACGACAATTATATATTTTCGATGTCGTTCTACAGGTTTATTTACAACACCATCGGGTATTTATTTCTTATTTTGTATATTTACGAAAGTTGTTTTCCTTTAGACACAATCTGTAGTTCACATAAAGAAGGGAAGGTTACATTTTTGTCACATTAGTGTCATCTCAACAAGAATTGTACACAGTCCTACGGTGTTCATTAGGGGACATCGCTTCTTCAAATCTTCGCCCTACTATATATCACCAGTCGAAAAATTGAAGAATTGAAGTAATGATGCGAAGAATTGAAGTAATGATGCGAAGAATTGAAGTAACGATGCGAAGATTTGAAGTAATGATTCGAAGATTTGAAGAAAGGATGCGAAGAAACTATTATTTCTACAAATCTTCGCATCATTCCTTCAAATCTTCGCATCATTACTTCAATTCTTCGCATCATTTCTTCAAATCTTCAATTCTTCGCATCATTTATTCAATTCTTCAAATCTTTAAATCTTCGCATCATTACTTCAAATCTTTAAATCTTCGCATCATTACTTTACATCTTCAAATCTTCGCATCATTACTTTAAATCTTCAATTCTTCGCATCATTTCTTCAATTCTTCAAATCTTTAAATCTTCGCATCATTACTTCAAATCTTTAAATCTTCGCATCATTACTTTACATCTTCAAATCTTCACATCATTACTTTAAATCTTAAAATCTTCGCATCATTACTTTAAATCTTCAAATCTTCGCATCATTACTTCAAATCTTTAAATCTTCGCATCATTACTTCAAATCTTTAAATCTTCGCATCATTACTTCAAATCTTTAAATCTTCGCATCATCACTTTAAATCTTCAAATCTTCGCATCATTACTTCAAATCTTCGCATCATTACTTCAAATCTTCAAATCTTCGCATCATTACTTCAAATCTTCAATTCTTCGCATTTTGACTTCGTCAGAAATAATCATTTTTGCACTAAATCTTTTAATAATTCAGTGAGATGTGATTTTATGAACTGATTTACTGTATATTAATCATTTTTAAGTAACTTAATGCTTATTTATATATATCTTATGCTAGAATTTTATTCATTTTGAATCTTAATGAATTATTTCCTTATGTAAAATTTGAGGGGGTGATTTTCAATCTGCAAATTTTTAAGGATGTTGACACGCCCGTATGTAAACCCGATTCAAAATCTAGAATAGAAAAAAGTATTGGATTTCTGGCGTAAAACATTTCTTTTTCAATGTCCAATATATAACAAAAGAAGAAAAAGCTACCAAAATGAATGAAAGTAACAATACAAAATCACTCAGAAATATATTAATAAAAAAAAAAAGACTATGGGTTAATCATTTCGAAGATATCTCAATTTTTGAAATAATTATACTTTACAGTTGAAAAAGCATCGACTTACAACACGTTATTGTACATGTGATGCTATAAGAATTCTGGGTTCCCCCTCTTCCGAGTGTTTTTGGAAAAGGAGCTGAAAATGCAATTCTAGCATAAAATATATATTTAAGCATTAAGTTACTTAAAACGATTAATATAAAGTAAATCAGTTCATAAAATCATAGATATCATTGAGTTATTGAAAGATATAGTGCAAAAATGATTATTTCTGACAAAGTCAAAATGCGAAGAATTGAAGATTTTAAGAATTTAAGTAATGATGCGAAGAACTGAAGATTTGAAGTAATGATGCGAAGATTTGAAGATTTGAAGTAATGATGCGAAGATTTGAAGATTTAAAGTAATGATGCGAAGATTTAAAGATTTGAAGTAATGATGCGAAGATTTAAAGATTTGAACTAATGATGCGAAGATTTGAAGATTTAAAGTAATGATGCGAAGATTTTAAGATTTGCAGTAATGATGAGAAAATTTTAAGATTTAAAGTAATGATGCGAAGATTTAAAGATTTGAAGTAATGATGCGAAGATTTAAAGATTTGAAGAATTGAAGAAATGATGCGAAGATTTGAAGATCTGAAGAAATGATGCGAAGAATTGAAGTAATGATGCGAAGATTTGAAGAAATGATGATAAGATTCGCATCATTTCTTCAAATCTTCGCATCATTACTTCAAATCTTCGCATCATTACTTCAATTCTTCGCATCATTACTTCAATTCTTCAATTCTTCGACTGGTGATATATAGTAGGGCGAAGATTTGAAGAAGCGATGTCCCCTAATGAACACCGTACAGTCCGGATAGCATCATAATTTGCTTCTGGCGCGGTTAATGGCTGTCCTGTATTGGTGAAATGTTTGGTTTTTTATGCTTAAGAAATAAAAAATGACAAGCCGGGCTCTATTGTCTCATAATGCCCGAGCGTCCTCAGCCAATCACATTAATTACCGAGCCGCGTCAGCGGCGAGGTGATAAATGTGATTGGCTGAGGACGCGAGGGCATTATGAGACAATAGAGCCCGGCTTGTCATTTTTTATTTCTATTCTAATGATTACCAAACTTAGACCTGTAAAAACCAGTTCCTACCGGTTTATCTGCTTTCAGAAAATGGGTAGGCGTGGCTTATCGCTATAGGGCCTATATTGGAGAATAGAGCCCGGCTCGCGTCTGTTGTCTTAATAGGGAAAAAGTATAAAGTCATATTAGAATTAGTGTTTTATGTCGCCTTTTGTGTTTGGTCCTCCTTTTCCCTTTGGTGAATCTTGTTGTACCTGTCCACCCTATGATTCCAATTTTGGTATTTTGCTGTAACCGAAGTACTATTGGAGACCCCCTCCTTTCTTTTTAAGACTGATTAAAGTTGATTGATCAAAAACGATAAGTGCAGCTGATCTTGGCTGAGAAATATCTACATTCTGTAGGATGTATACACAATTTATAATTAATGGATTGTGAGGCACTAAAGTCAATTTGTGTGGAAAGAATTACGTAACAAGTATTTCTTTCATGATTGATCACTCAAGGGCGTCTTCAACGTTTCATACAATTTGGATCTTTCATTTTCCACGAAGAATCTATTTCTGTATTAGAGTAACAGGGATTTATTTCACGCATCATCCGTATCTTTCATCTCCATGCGTTTTTAGTTACATCACTGTAGAAGCTAGTGTTTCTAAATACAATTTATAGTTCTTACTACCTCTAGATACAATTTGCGAACAAGATCATAATCGACAAAAGCGTGCAATATTTAAGTTAAAACAGGGACTGAATGAATCTGTACACATGACACATGACGTGACAGCTCTCGACTGAGTTAGTGAAAGTCTCATTCGTTATCATTAAACACTACAGGAGTCATGGAAATTTTGTAATCACATGTAATAACGTATATATTATATATGTTGCCACTCACCACAAATTGTAGCTTTTAGTATACCTAAAAAGTAGGACTAGAGTATCCTAAAAAAGCATGTGAAGTATACGGTAGATCGGGTAATTTTGGCGCGTTGGAAATTTTTGCTTTGTTGGTGGATGCAATAAAATCGCAAAATTCAAAAGCACCAAATTCTGTGTGACTATGGAATAAGTTTTCAAGCTCTTTATGTGCCATTTTAGTATGCACTTTTTTGATGTCGATTGCGTTATGTCCGTATGAAAGTCTAAGAATAGGAACATTATTTGTTTTCGTCTTGTCTTATGTGTAATTCTTAGTTCCATGCTAACAATCGAAATTCTCTCAAATTCAAAGAAGGTTAATCGTATTACTAAAATGCAGACTTGTTTTTTCAATAACTTAAGAACACTGCTATCATAAACTTTGATTGAATATTAAAATATTACAGTTTGAAAAAAGCAGGACTGTATGTACGATTTTTAAAATAATTTCATTAACAATACGAAGAAAAATGGACGGAAATGAATGTATCAAACGTATCCTCCAGAGGATACATTATAATGTTTTTCCTCTATATATTTCTAGATTTTCATGCCACAACAGGTTCTTTTATTTTTTGGTCGCGAGAAAAGAGAAAAAAAACGAAATGTATTTTATTCCCTTGGCATTGTCGTAGATAAAACATCAATTATCCCGGGGTTTCCAGTGAAGGGACCGAGACACATTTACATCAGTGTAATAGCTTTTGGTTTTTGTCCTAGGAAAAATTAGAGTTTTATAAGAGCTGCATGCGGGATCATTCTCTAAAATACTTATCGCGACACATAGAAATGGCTGGTTTGAACGTGAGTTATATTACTGAGAAGAATGTTATTGTAGCCCTGGACGAGAGTAAGTGTTCGGAAGATGTATTTACCTGTAAGTATCTTTAACTACATTCTTAATAAAGATTTACAGCAACAAGAACTATTACCAATGAAAAACATTGCATTGATGAATCTTGCAGTTTACTTTTACTATAACATGTGTATCATTTAAATGATGTTTATAGGAGGTAATTGTGTTGCTGTTCTGCAGAAAGTAACTAATGCTCATCTGGCATATTTAACTTAATGTAGAGGTATAGTTGAGCTTTAAAAGGTCCAAGGAGAGTAACCCTGAACATGATCAGTATGGAAATATATTCTATAATTGTATAATTGTCAGTGCACAACATGTACCACAAAAATAACATATATCTTTTTCATATATCATAATATATGCTTGTATCGAAAGGAAAGACCCCCCCCCCCCCATCGAAGAAAATAAAAGATGGTGAAGCAAGCCTGTAAAATAATGTACTTTCTATATGTTCTTAATATTGTTCTGTATATCGGGTGGCCATTCATATAAAGGAAGAAAAACTAAGATCAGGAAGTATCAGATTTGTGCATGAGACAGTTTATGAATCAAGTAAAATTTATCTTTAGCAGTACAGAATTAAAAAGCAGGGGATCTTCAATGTAAATTGATTTGGAAATTGTTTCAAGAAGGTAGAAAGTTGGAACCCTTCGACATTATTAATATAGACACTTATTTCACGTTGCAGTGTGGAGCAGTTAAAATCGTTCCCCGTGGCCTGATGTTTGTCAAGTGTATTAATTACTTCTTTCCAGCTCTGTCACCTGAAAGAAGCTTTGTTTTGGCCTTTGATCAATGAGATATAAAATATACATTTTTTTGCTATTTCGGATACTAGCCATTTCACCGATATATATCATCAAAAGTAAAGGAGTTTAACATCTTAGCACCATCCCTCCAATGCTATTTTGAACATAGATTTTATTTGGATATGCTACTGAATCGACCCTACAGGAAATTTGGAGTCGCGCACTCTCTGGAATGTAAAATTCTAACTTCAAAAAATGAAAGAGGGCGCTACTGAAACTATTTATGGTGCCGCCGCTGAAAGCATCGCTGATGAGAATTTAATATTCGAAACACGTGTCTGGTGCATGTAAATTTATTTGGAATTTTCTTCAAGAAGGTAGAGAGTTGGAAACCTTCGACATGTTCAACAAGGCTAGGTTGCAGCACCCAAAGCAAAGAGGGGCAACGCTGATGATTTTCAGTCATACATGTATATATACATGTACTTGCTTATGTTTTTGCGCACAAAAGAACGGAAAATTCCTTATTAAATAGCATTTGATCGATAATAGCGAAAGATAAGAGATGTTTTCTTACGACGGAATAGCACGTTTCATTATCAAAGAGCATGCAAATGTCCTCATCTTAAGACAAAAAATCCATTATGACGTCCATCGTCCATTTGGAAGTGAAACTTAAGAGATATGCATGACAACTGGAAAGCTTTGCCAATAGTTTTCTGCCTGTTGTGAAGTCAAAGGAAAGCCATAAAAGGAAGTCATAACTTCCTGTCAGTATGTCTGAATGGGCTGCCTCAGGGAAGACGGATACAAGATGTAATAAAGCAAAATAACCTTTCTTTCAAGTGCCAAACTAAGCCATGAAAAAACTTTTGATTAGAATTCAAATTCAACATAGGATCAATTTTAATTTTTTTTTTGCTAAAATCTGGGGTTAAAAAGATGAATGCATACCTAAATTTTGAAGAAATGTGCACAAAAACAGCAACAACGAGGAACTTTTCAAAAGTTTAAATCAATCGAAGTCTGATAAGATTAGCGAAATTGCTTTTTAAATGTTTCAGATTAGATGAATCGATACATGATAATGAATGCCTGATTATATAGTCGCTTACAAATGTTTCAAATATTGGTAATGGTGTTTTCACTTTGAAAACTATTTTGTTTTAGGGCGAAGAAATATTAATTTCTGAACCTTTTTGAGTTGAGGTTTAAGGAGAAAACAAAACAACATTGCAGTGAGCACAGAAGAACTCACACTCATGCGATGGAAAAGAGGGACAGTATGAAAAAAAAAAATACGTCAGCAAATATCCGGATATAACGAGAACAATATGACCAATAAAACGATACGGCTACGAACAGATGAAATATGAATGACAAGACATTTTCCATAGTCAGGGTGGGCGATAAACAGAAATAGAATTGGAATAGACTAAGCAAATTCTATTCCATCTCAATTTCCTTTCATTTAATTAAACATGGATTTCATGAGGGAATTTCCAGTATGTGATGGAAAGAGGGTGTTACGAAATGCAATTAAAGATTACATAATCACGAGGAACATCGAATATTCCGAGATGTTCTAATACTTGCTTGAATAAATCACGACAGATTTAATTATCAGAGAATCTCCCTGATGGTACAACTCCGTGGGTCAATTCTAGACTTTTGCTCTTCATTATGTCATATTTTTGGATTTCCTCTTTTTCGGTATCTAGCATTACTGATGAGACATAACTTGTTGAAATGCGCATATGGTACACTGGAATTTTACAGTAAAAATAGAGTTTAATATTAACAAATCGAATAATAAGTCCTTATTATGCAACATCATGTGGTGTAATATGTAGAGCCGAACATGTTTTCATTAAAAAAAGTTCCCCGCGAGGGATTTGACAGTAAGTGTTTTGAATATATTTCCCTGACATCGTCGCCATAGCAATTTCTATATAGACATAACGTCAGACAGTGAATGAATTTTATATATTGTTTTCATTTTCGTGCTTGAACATCGACGGCGGGTGCGGCTAGCCAACAGGGTATGCTTACTCCTCCCGGGCACCTGGTCCCACCTCTGGCTTGCCAGGGGTCCTTGATGCTTAATTTTTGCTCTATTGTGAGTGCTGTTGAGATTAAGGTCATGATCTTCTTTAACTCATGTTCGTATTGATGCAGAAAAATTAACAGTGAGAAAAGATATTAATTAACATATATATATTCGATAATTTCATTTTTATTCTACATGCATTTACCTATCAGGCCTGTAACAAGTAAAATTATGATATCTATCACATAATAATAAGATTTTGTTTTTATCTTAAGGAATGCTTATGGTTTCATAAAATATAGTTATTATTTGGAAAATTTCAATCTAACAAATGATGATATAGATAATCTGACCGATGTATACGACAAAACACATTAAAATTGTATTTATTAATTGACGAGAAGTTACTATTCTAATAAATATTCATCTTAATGAAGACACTGAGGCTTTATCAGTGGAAAATTAAAATTAGAAAATTGATAAAATATGTAACTTTGTTTTAATTTAGAAGTAAGCTTTCAAGTACGTAATGAAACTGAATGTACTGTAGCAAGTTATATGTTATGGGAACGCAGATTCCTTACCATGGTTAAACACCATCGTGCAGCGTTATTCCTCTGCTACTAAGAAATCGCCATCTATTATGTGATTATATCATCAACCTGGATGAAGACTCATCATCGTCTACGCTATATAACCATTATCATGTTCAGTAATTGATTACACTTTATATGAGAGAGTATCTCCAACATCGCAACAACTGTGTTTTGTTGTGTGATGAGCGCATCGCGTGTTCCATGTGATCTTTGGCTGGAAGAAATTCTTCATATTCTGCTAATAGAGATGTGATATTGATACTACTGTGTTCATTACTGGAAGCAATGAAACATATCGAACAATTCCTAGAATATATCTGTTAAATTCTGATGATGTGGACTAATTGTGTGATGGCGGGGTTGAACCTGGACTATCAGATAGAACATACAATAATCTTGGCAGTTGATGAAAGCAATTGTTCAGAAGATACCTTCGAATGTAAGTTTCTTTGTGAACAAAATGATGTGTTACAAGAGGTTGCAAATTTCTAAATATATTGAAGAATTTTATGTCTAGATATTGCATATTTAAAAAGATCAGCGCTTTCACCGGTTCATCTTTCATCAATATAGAACAACCTAATGTCATTTTGAGGTAAAGTGCGCTGACGTAAAATATATTGGACGTTTTCATGTCCTTTTATCGTTTGATGAGAGATACAGCTATCATAAATTGAAAGAAAAACTAAGATAATTTCCGCTTAATTAAATGAAGTCCCGGAGAAAACGAAATAAATGGGATATCGATTTTATGGCTGTAGAAACTGTTCTTTCGGGAATTCTCCTACTCCGAGAATTCCTCTTCTCAGAAATGTCCCCCGATACTCTCGAGAGTAAAACGCATTTCTGCAAGAAAATTTCGAGAGATATTTGATTGATTAGTACAAGATAACTATACAAACAAGATAAAGTAAGTCAATCTTGATGAGGCTAACCAAACAGGGGATGCTTACTCCTCCGGTCACCTGATCCTATCTCTAGCTTGCTAGGGGTCCGTCGATGTTCAATTTGGTGCTCTATTGTGTGTGCTATTGAGATTGTCGTCAGGATCTTCTTTAACGCATTGATGCGGTGTTACATGTAAGATTCTTTTCTTGGTTGTTGAAGTACTACAGTTTGTTGCATTATTGCATTATCGTCAGTATCTTCTTTAACTCATTTGCATCATTGCAAGTGCGTTTCGCATTGGTCGACGTAAGGTTGAGGATCTTTGTCTTCAATTCTAATCATAAAATTCACTTGCGTCACGTTGATTCTAAGTTTTAAAAATAAATTGCTACAGGCAAATTTGGTCATCGTTTTTATTTTATTATGCTACTGAATCAAGGAAATTTGGAGCCTTGCACTTTTTGCAAAGAAATCGCACAAATCTAAATTCAAAAGAATAAAACAGGGAGCGCTACAGAGCGCTACTGAAATAAATTTTAATCAAACTTATTTCTTTTTGCAGTGTGGTGCAGTTAAGATCGTTCCCCGTGACTTTTTGATGTTTGAAGTATAATGACAAATATGGATAATGACCATATCCCTGTATACAGCACAAAATCGATTATTCAGAAAATGATTATTTGTCTCTGTAGCTTCTTTGACATCAAGCTTCGAAGGATAGATACTGCTCAGGTAATCCGCGAAATTTGGATTATTGATGGACAATACATCGTCTATGTATCTGTAAGTGAAGTTGAAGTCAGAAGCCAAGTATCTTTTCCATTCAGAGACCAAAGATTGAATGAATTCAGCTTCGTACGAGTAAAGTACTCACTTCTTTCCATGTCGCCCGAAAGAAGCTTTGATTTGGCCCTTTATCGATTTGACATCATATATATTATTTTGCTATTTGGAAAACGTTCCAATTTCATCCAAATGTAACATAGAAATTAAAGGAGGTTAACATCTGAGCACCATCCCTCCAATACAAATTTGGTCTGCAATTTTTAAGGAAATTTGGAGTCGCGCACTCTCTGCAAAGATATAGCAGAAATTTAAATTCAAAAGAATAAAACAGAGGGCTACTGAAATAATTATTTTTGGCTGTGTCTGAAAATTACTTTGGCTGGAAGCATCACTGATGAGAGTTAGATATCCGAAACATGTTTCTGGTGCATTTAAAATTTGAAATTTTCTTTAAGAAGGAAAAGAGTTGGAAAACTACCGTATTATACATATATCTAAAGCTTGAAGAAAAAATACAGTTAGACATACTAGTAGTCTATAACGCAATATGTGAAGATTCTAAGACGCTATGCGTACGTACTGATCAACATCATATCATTGTGTTTCGCTTACTTCATCAAATTCTTCTTGCTCCTGCAAGGCAATAATTTCAAGCTGAAGTGAAACACTATCTACGTCATTATAAAACAGGATGGTAATTAGCTGAAGTGCCGACAGTTCTTGTTTCATTAGGGGTTTCCAAAGATATCTGTAGCAATTAATTGCAGAATGCAGCTATTTTGTGCATTAAACTCTCAATGTAATCACATAATCATTCAAATTATATTAGAGATGCATATTACACCTATGCAATAATAAGACTCATTGCACAATAAATGGCTTTTAATTAGTAAAAGAGAAGAGCATAATTCTACTAATTAGTAAACGCTATATCTTTGATTTTGTGTCGGGGTCTCTCAAATAGTGTGTTCAATGTGTTTAAGCGGTAGTACGTTGCAAATTCATGTCGTGCAATTTGGAAGATATTCTATCAACAGTAAAGCGTTTTCCAAGTGTTGAATCATATTTGGTATTAACCTTTTTCTTGAAAATAGTTAGACATTAAAGTGAACGTTTAAAACTAGTGGTAGGATTTCATGTAGTTTTCCTCATGTTAGGATCTACATGTTTTCCCTGAGATCCCCTCATTTGTCCTTATTTCCTATGCCTGATACATTTCTGTCCCGAAGACTGCAGCGGGGCGCATTGTCTTGTCTCAACAGTTAAAAAAAATTGAATGAGGAATACTCAGTTAATTACGCAATGACATAACGTGCAATTACGCATAACTACAAAAATCACTTTAAAGTCTGAGACTGAAAGGCTTCATTGACGCATAAAACTCATTTGTCAGACAAAATTACCCTTGCTTACATAATAAAACTCTTACACAATGTTACAATCTACCATGAACGAAACGGATTCTTTACGCTTTGAGACTTTCCTAAAGGAGATTGTAGTCTTTTCTTAACTGCGTAAATGTTTTCAACTCATGACAAAGAGAAAATCCCTGTGCTCAAATAAGTTTTACAAAATGTTCTCCAAGAAAGTAATTTATTGAACGCTTGGTATTTAAGGTCAAGCCATGTATTCATCTATAGGATCATAAACTACCGTTAGTTGAATTATATAGTCGTAGAGTAAAATTGTACTAAAATCGGATGAAAATGATTGCGACAATTTTTGTGTCGGTTTGTTTTAAAAAATATTATTTCGTATTAAATATTTCGGTATTAGAACTTCTTAATGTTTGGAATACTTCATTTGTTCAGTTCACGCAATAACATATAAATAACAGAACTCAACTACTTTATTTTTTGTAAAGAGATCCATCATAGTCAAGAAAATTATCTGTCCCCCCTCGACTGAAGTGACAGGTATTGCTTGCCGGCAGGAGATGTTTACTTTTTCAAAACTTATCTTTTTTCCTTTGGAGATTCACTTTTGCGCCATTGCAGTGCATTTTTGATTTTTTTGTTTGATTTTGAATTTTGTGATTTTGTATGCCCATTGAATATAATAACTGAATTTTCTTTTTGGATTTGTGTTTGTATTTAACTCACTTATGAAAAGAAGGAAGGAGATCTCCAACAAGACCCCGTTGCAGCATTAACAGTAAAACACCAAAACACCCGATGCAAAAACACAAAAGACGAGTACAGCACGAGACGGAAAAGAGACACACGACATGTAAACATCAAACACAAAAGACTACACATAAACCGAGCATAACATTTAAACATATTAACATCAAACACAAAAGACTACACATAAACCGAGCATAACATTATGAGCATAACATTTGTTGCCAAAAAAATGAAAATTGTAATAATCCAACTAGTTACCATTGATGAACATTCAATACCAATTTTAATGCACAAGACACGTGTTTCGGATAGTTAATCCCCATCAGGATATTTGAAATAGGAACTACTGATAGAGTTATGAAAAATATATATACAAAATTAGTTTCTCTCGTTTTACGTCTGTATATAAGTTTCGCAGGCCATAATAATGAAACAACGAAAATGTTTACCTGGCCTCGGTCTAGGTTTCATAAGTTGAAGGTTAATATTTATCATTCAATTGATCGAACAGACTCGGCGCATTACAAGAACATTCACCGACTCAAGATCGTAAAAAGTTGCGTAGTAGACGGGATGTATGGTTGTAACAAGTCATTCGATGATAGATTTTATTCTACAAGTATTACGAGTTTTATGACCATTTTCTTTAATTGGATATTGAAACAAACTATGCGCTTTTGTTCGAACTTCATTTCATATTATGCGATGTAGTAAGTTCTTTCGAACGACAACACTGCAAGACAAAATATACTTGAATTTTGTTTTTATCACTTTGATATTGAAATACTCAAAGATACCAAATTCAAGATTAAATATTCATAGAGATAAATTTAAGGAACTGTCTGCGAAAAACAAGTTGTGTTTCGTTCGTGTCGTTGTTGCAGAAAGACGATTTCAAAAATTCCCATACTCGGCGAATTAAGACTATTTCCGGATCATGTCATCAGAGTTGGTATAAAATCAAATGATATGACCATTTGGACATGCAAATGTATTCACAGATACTGATGCTTCTGTCATTCTACCAATATAGACAGCGGTATTTACATGGGCAAATAAATGTTTACTATTTCCGGAGGTCGTTTGCTTTAACATGATCGTTAAATTGCATAAAAAACAGAAGTCGATGGGTTTTTGAATAATTGAATCTATACGATAGACGCTAGATGTTAAAAATGACATAAAGGCATGCTTTACGAGGAACCCTTTTACCATTTATTGAATCAATGGAAATGAGGTGGCAAGTACTGATATAACTTATTCATTCGGTTGGATTAGTTGTGCATCTCAGAATGTACATCATGGGTTGCCAATTTTCCAGGAATTCTATAAAACATCTTATCATTGTGGCATGTGACGATAGTGATCAGTGCTTCCTAGCATTTGAATGTAAGTACATGTAACTCTCTTCGAAAACTATGGGAAAATCTTACTTTGGTGTATGTACCTGCTATTAACAGCAGTAGAATTAAGCTTCTATCATCGTGAAGGCGTTGAATTAGAAACAGAGATAGAATACTGATAATTTTTCATCTTTTTCAATAGATTGTATTCAACTAATTGCAGACCGTTTATAACATCAAATTTATACATAGAAGAATTTGTCCGTGTATTTTTCTATCGATTCTTCTCAGCATAGATTCTGTTGTTTCTGGAATATATTGTACAAATCTGACACTCGTATATGCCCGATATTCAATACCAGTTGAAAAAATATTAGCACGAGAATTGTTCAGCTAGTATCGTATATCGGACAGATTTTATTTATATCAAAATAAGATATACAGAAATCAATCAAATTTAAAGACTTCTTATTAAAAAAAAACATTTATGTAAAGAGCACAAAACGTCAAAAGGGGTAAAAACAACCACGTTTACTATTCAGACAATGTCGGATTCATCCAATAAAGGGAAAATGCACGTCGCACGTTGCTATCTATATAATCTATGTATGGTATATTCATTTCACAACATCATTTTCTTCACTTGACAAAAGCGGTGTACACTTATCCTGAAAAAATCCTCCATATGAACACGTTCTGTATCAGAAGTGTTTTACAAAAAGGTCGAAAATTTAATTCAGGGTTAAAGCGCATGATGTTAGGGGAATATGACATTCAGTAAGCTTTCTTTTAAAAATGTCGTGAACAAGTTAATGATTAATAACAATAATAAAAACTGCGATTATCTAAGATTTTCAGGCCATTTATATAACTCTAAAATTCATTTGGCCTCATACAAAAATCAACTGAACGTCAAAGGTGTATTACTCCCCGTTATTTCATATCCACTAGAAACCATTGGTCTGTTATTCCTTCTCTGATTAGTTGATACTTAACCCTATCAGCTATGTACAGAAATTTCGTCTGTCATGAATATTGCAAATAAGTTCAGATGAAGGTTGGATACCCTCATGGGTATAATAGTTTCTTTGTGAAGTTCGATACCTCGTGTACAGAACAAAAGGCCAATGTTTTATTTCAGTCATTTTGACATATTATTCAATTACGTACAATTAACAAGGAATAATCATCAAAAGTTTAGTCATAATCCCATATGGTTCCAACTCCAGCTCAAAACAGTATCAGATAAATCAAATAAAGATCTCAATTCTTATGTATATAGCTCTCGTATGTCATAGTCATTACGGAGATAAACTAATTAGACTTCAAAAAATATAGTTAACCAGTATTTATAATCCTATGGTCGATAATTTGCTTCAGACTTAAAAGTGTTTTATGAATACCAGTGGAATAACAAATAGTCAAGAGAACAACCATCCACTTGCCAGATAAGCCATGGACAAACTATTCTCTGTCTTGTAATGGTCCGTAAGGATGTGGTTGTCTTTCTTCATTTGTCTTTAAAAGTTGTTTTCATACCATACTGAGTCTAACTACAAAGCTGTTCAAACAATAACTCAATTTCAAACGTTTTTCAAACTTATTGAAAACAAACTTTACCACAAGAGATTTATGACGACTCCGCGCTAATGAAATTTCGTCAGTGTTATCTGAGTTACTGTCTATGCAGCTCTCTTCAGAAATTGGAAAATTGACGTTTGGTCTATTTTGTCGGCACCTTTTCCGAATGAAATTGACATAGGTGGATAGGTCTCGATCTCTCGTAAATAATGGTGTAAGTTGCATGTCCTTACGACAAATATTACGTCCACAGTAAAAGAAAATTATTTTAGATGGGGAATTTCTTTGTTTATTGTAATCGCAAATACAAATTTATTGTTGTTAACTATGATGAATGTTAAACGTCTTCAAATTCAATAGCATCATTAAAGACTTGATAAATTTACAGCATGAACCAGACATGCACGTTTCGGATACTAAACCTTCTTCAGTGATCTTCAGTCTAAACAATGTAAAATGGCCAAGAAGTATAAAAATAATTATGTCCAAAACATGTACCAAAAGACGTACCAGAATGAGTGGGATTTGATTGCTAAACGTCTTCAAATTGAAAAGCATCATTTAAGAACAGATAAATTTGCAGCATGGACCAGACATACACGTTTCGGGTACTTAACCCTCGTCAGTGAACCTCAAATCTAAACAATGTAATATGCCCAAAAAAGTATGAAAGTGACTATGTCGAAAAAGCGTATTGAAAGACGTAGCAGGATGGGTGGGATATGATGCTACAGGACCCACGTTTTAGAAATTTCAAGAAATTTTGTAACAAAAAAAATCAAATGCGTTAAAGAGACAGACGAACAGCCGATGTTGATCGAAATTGGCTACATTTGCTCACGGGGACTCTTGGTCCACCAGCAGTGACACTCACCAAATAGTTCAAATGTTAAACGTCTTCAAACTCAATAGCATCATTTAAGACTTGATAAATTTACAGCATGGACCAGACATGCACGTTTCGGGTACTAAACCCTCGTCAGTGATCATCAGTCTAAAAATGTAAAATGGCCAAAAATTATGAAAATTATTATGTCCAAAAAATGTAACAAAAGACGTAGCAGAATGGGTGGGATATGATGACAAATATGGATAATGAACATATCCCTGTATACAGCAAAAAATCGATAATTCAGAAAATCAGGATAAAACAGGAACCAAAGCAAACAAACAAAAACCTCCACCACATGAAAAGAAGCGACCTCCCGAAATGGGAGTGAGATCAGGTGCTCAGGAAGAGAAAGCATCTCCTGCTTGCATGCAACACCCGCCGCTTCAATTCGGTAGAACTGTCACATCCGGTTACTTCCATTTCGGAATACATAGAATACAATCTTTGGTTGGATGGTTCAAATGGTTTATGACAGAATATCATCCACCATTCTGGATAGTGGGACATCATAGTGTATGACGAGTTCCCCGTATCGACCGTAGAACTTCCTCAGTGACGATGTTAGTCGGTCAGAAACATATCCCTGACTGAAAGACGCCTAGCTCTCAGAACAAATTCCGTATATTTGGTACTTTGGTACTCTGGCATAGCGTATCAACTGAGATATGATCACACCATGAGCAGGCGATGAAGGGATGTTGCTACTCAGAAAAGGAAAGTTTGTAATGCTGAAATTGAAGTCGTCACGTTTGTCATAGAGTGAGGTGTTCATGTGACGATCAGTGTCGTAGGACAATATTATGTCCAAATAGGATGCTGAATTATTTGTTTCTGTAGTTTCTTCGACTTCAAGCAGGAGATGCTTATTCTTCCTGGGCACCTAGTCTCACTCCCATATCGAGAGTTCGCTTCTTTTCATGTGGTGGAGGTTTTTGTTTGTTTGCTTTGGTTCCTGTTTTATCCTGATTTTGTATGCCTTCGGTTTCTGATTTTCTGAATTATCGATTTTGTGCTTTATACAGGGATATGGTCATTATCCATATTTGTCATTTGATTGACGTCGCCGGAGTTTAACATTGAGTCTATGGTGAACGTCAACGACGTCACCTTAAAATTAACATAGAAAATCCCTATCTAAATTTTTTTTCTTGACTCTGAGCATAGCATTGTTAGAACGAGAGTTCAAGATCCATCACCTAAAAAGTTTTAACAGAAAAACATGCCGACAAAATAGAAAAAAAAAACCCTGAAATTTTCCGATTTTTGAAGTGAGCTGCGCGGACAGTAAGGTTGTTGGACAACCAGTTTACTTGTCAAACTGTGTCTTTGTTTGAAGCTGCACCTTACGGGGAGGAAATTTTATATTTTCAATGTCAAGTTTTACATCGTAAACTTTGGTCTGGACCTCCAATTTGTCATGTCGATAACTTTAGAGGGTCCCTTTTGTGTATATTGTTTTGGTGTTGTGTTTGATCTTTCTTTTGCGTCTCATGCTTGCTGTGCTTGTCAACTCTGTGTTTCCACATATAAGAGATGTTCTGGTTTTTCTGTTGATGCTGAAACTGAGTCTTGTAGGAGTTCCCCTTTTCTAGGAAATTTTAGCTTATGAATCCTTGTTAACTGATATTGTTGTAGTCGCTACATGGAATATGTAAGATATCTATGATTGGAGCATGATTTATCACTGACGAGGGTTTAGTACCCGAAACGTGCATGCTGTAAATTTATCAGGTTTTAAATGATGTTATTGAGTTTAAAGACGTTTAACATTCATATGATTAGCAACAATGTATTGACGAGTACTTCACATTGAAATGTGGTCGACATGAAACATAATAATTCGGATACTACATGACATATGCCATTTCAAGAAACTTGGGAAATTGTATTTGGAAAATAAGTGCTGCATGTATTTGTTTTCTTTTAAACCTCTCTTGAGCAGCTTTTGATCAGTCGTGAAGTGCCGACTTGCACAAATCAATTTATCCTCAGTCAAATCGATATCAAGTAAGATTAATTGTTGACCAAAGGCAATTCTAATTGCTCGGAATGATTTAAGCTGATGAGATGATATCATCTGTATCAATACTTCCATCTAAAGAGGAATGAAACATCCAAGTTTATTCATAAACAAATGAGAAAATCGATATTACAAGAATGTACAGCAAAGATTTTGCGGTTAAGAAAAGAGAAGATTCATCACAACGAATCCCTTCTCTTAAATGATGAAATTAAGAACTCTCAGGGTCAAGGATAGGACAAAGATGGGGAGAGTAACTTTTTTGCGGTTAAGTTTCTACTTATAAAGAAATATGATAATTGGGCAAAATACGGCTTCATGTTTTCTTTGACAAAAGAAACATTAAGCATCAAAGAAGATTCAGTCTCAACGTCGAGATTATTAGAATTTCCATAGGAACGGCTGCGAAACTCGGCATGAATAACATTCCGAAGTGAGACAAGCTGTCCGTGGAGGGTCAGCGTCTCCTGATTACATGCAAGACCCGTCGCAAAAGTTCCATGAAAACTTTCAAATTCGTTTATTGTATCGATGTACATATTTATGTATATATCAGGTAAATGTTTCTTGTTTGGTGATGATGACAGCTATTCAGTACCAATCCAGAATGCCACTGATCATTCTGGAAAGTGGGATCCGATTTGCTTTTTAATATCCCCGTAGCGACCGAAGAACTTCCTTAATAATGAGTTAAGCCATTGTGCAATATAACCCTGAACAAGTAGCATACTAACAAGCCATCTGCCTCTATGCAATTTAAGTAAATATTACAAACAAAGTACGAAATATACGTAACAGCAATTTATGTTAAATACCAAAGACTTTAAGGGCATATAATGTATATATTGGCACAAGCGTTAAATATTTGATACCTGTGTGTTTGTCACCGAGACAAATGAATTATTAACCACTAACATGCCAAAAGAAGCAGAACATTCATATCTAGTTTTAAAGAGCAACGAAGTGTCCAACTGTATTGCCAAAGAACAGCATCTCCAAATCTAAACCTAAATCTCAACAAGTGCATTTATCATAAAGTATTCAATGATACATTTGTAACCCTAGCCCAAAAATGCGTTTATCATTTAGTATTCAGCAAGTGCATTTATCATTATGTATTCAACAAGTGCATTTATCATTTAGTATTCAATGATAACCCTAACCCTATAAAGTGCATTTATCATCTAGTATTCAATGATAACCCTAGCCCTAAAATGCGTTTATCATTTAGTATTCAGCAAGTGCATTTATTATTTAGTATTCAACAAGTGCACTTATCATTTATTATTCAACAAAGAATTTGCAAAAAGAATATCTTCAATTGACACAAAGTATATATATTATAACAACGTCAGCATCTATGTACGTTACAGTTCATTCTTGACTCTCTATGGAGATAATATGGTGTCGGAATTGCTCTCATCGTCCTCGTTCATTTGCACCATTTTCCAGTCGCATGAGTGTGTGTTCCGCTGTGATTTTAGCAACATTTTCATGTTTGGTTTCTACTACATATCTTTTATGAATAAAAAGTTAAACACGTCATGCTTTTACATGTTTACCAACGTGATTAAAAAATGGATTGATAGAATCTATCCCCAGATGTGAAAATCTAGGAAATTTAACCTGAGTGACAAGGATTTGCTTGTACCAGAACCAAGTTTGTTTGTTTTTGTTTTCGTTGTCTGTTGTGTGTAATTTTGAGTGTTGATTCTCCTTTGTTTTGATTTCATTCGAGTGTTCGACTGCAATTTTGTTGGAGATCTTCTCTAAATTATAATGCTGTTACAAAAGTTACAGAAAGCATCAGATCTATATACAAAGTGTCTCTTTCAAAATTAGTATCAGATCTATATACAAAGTATCTCTTTCAAAATTAAATATAATGACGTATTTTTGAGAATTTCAAGTGAGTGTCACTGCTGGTGGACCAAGAGTCCCCGAGGGCACATGTAGCCAAGTTCGATCAACTTCGGTTGATCGTCTGTCTCTTCAACCCATTTGAAATTTTCTGTTACAAAATTTCTTGAAATTTCTAAAACGTGGGTCCTGTAGCATCATATCCCACCCATTCTGTCTTTTGGCACATTTTTGGACATAATTTTCATACTTTTGGCCATATTACATTTTTTAGACTAAGGATCACTGAAGAGGGTTTAGTACCCGAAACGTGCATGTCTGGTCCATGCTGAAATTTTATCAGGTTTAAAATGATGCTATTGAATTTAAAGACGTTTAACATTCTTACTGACTTTATTAAACAAAAAGTCGACCAAAACTCAGCTGAATATCCGCCTCTCGTATAAATAATACGGAAGTGTTCCAACTCTTCTATGCATTCTAACTCCTTACCTAAGGACAGTTGTGACCGTTAATTATCATTCATTACTGGTGAAAACTTAACTGCTTACCGATTCCGCCATCAAACGCGCTAAAGTAATGAGAAGGATCAGTATCTTGTAATAAAAACGAAAAGAAATTATACCTTCTTCAAGCATCGATATGCCATATATTCTAATTCGTCCGCAGACCTAGCTTTAATGTTTTAAAATGATGCTATAAATGAGAAGCCGTAACATTTCATGTTTAACTTAGTACATGTATAGGTATCGCAATCCTTTTTTATCACTCTCTATCGATATATCTGAAAATTAAAGCAAATGTTGTCACCAGACCGTTTATGCTGATTGTCATTAAAGACAAGTTACGACTACAAAATGATTTTACGCGAATAGTACCATTAGGTAATGAGATTGTTCAAAACACCTCCCCGCCGACAGACCGTAATACACTTGTTTTGTGAACATCGGTACATTCAGATTTCAATGAACAAGTGTGAAGAAAGAAAGCAAAGTGTTTTATGTGGAAACCGCTTTTCGAAGTTACAGTAACTGCTAAGATATTGTTCTGAGAAATAAATGGCTGGGAGAGATAGTCAGTTAACGCCTACGAAAAAAGTTCTTATGGCCATCGACAAGAGCTCTTATTCAATATGGGCACTGGAATGTAAGTAAAATACTATCATGTTGTGGCAATGCATTTGAAAAAAGTAACATTTATTAAATAAAACATAAGTATCCTTTCAATTAATGGAAACTTGGGCCCATTACAATAAAGCAAGAATTGACTTAAAAGTTTAAATTTCAATATTGGTGATGACGTGTTCGTATTCAAACATTTTTTTTATTCTTATTTCATAATAGAATAGAATGGATGAACTAGATATGTCAAAATTACACTGCTTTTTCGTACATGTATATGGTATTTAGAGAATTCGACAAGTAATTTCCTAGTTTATGTTGTCATGTCCTGAACTGACCTTATGGTTGTTTCCACCTACTATTGTTTATTCATATGGTTTTGCATGTACATGTATTGAAAATATGTGACATCTCTCTGACCCTTTGCTCGTATCTTATTTCGATCCCTTCTACAACAGTGACAGCTAGAATAAACGAATGTTTGTAAAACGAGCTTGCAGCAAATATAAATATGTAGCTGATTTTACAAGAAAATTGAATTCATTAATGTAGGCCAGACAAAAATTTGCAATTCTGTATTAAATTTATTGAAATCAATTTTCTGCCGACGCAGAAGATTAATAATTTGAGCATTCCCTATGATTGCAGATCTTGCTGCAGAATGCGTTTCTGTGGAAAATGGGAAATGTGTTGCGTAACCAAACTTTCATTTACGTCGAAGATTTCACGAGAGTGGCGATCTTCTAATGATTCTTTTCATTAGACCCCAATCCATTATTTGGTAACAATGATCAATGATGGTTGGTTTCTACTTGTTCATTTACGTCTTCGCGAGGAATGATTTGTTCCTAAAGAAATTGATAAACGTTAGAATGACCAGCTCGTGTTGGTCCTCTCATCTTCGATATTTGATTAAAATGCTCTTTGTAAGGATTAATGTAAAATTACTGCATATTCAAGACCTTATTTTAGTATATAGTTATTATAATGGCTGTACTTATTTAGCACCATGTATTTTATGTTTTATTGATTGTCTATGTTTTTGGTCCTTTTAATGACCCCCGACCATTGAAAAAATCGAAAATTGCAAATTTCTCACCAAAAATGATACTGGTACAAGTAAAGGGCGTGGGGATCCAAAAGTTAAAGTTGAACGAGTGTCTATATCTCACATGTGTATTATATATCCTGTATACATCTTTTTATATCAAACTTTAACATTTTAACTTTGCCATCACTGGGAGTTTGATTGCCTATGGAGCATAGTGATTTCCCCCTTTGTATTTCACAACGTCTCGGTCCGGATGATGATTTGGAGATCACCCTCTTTATAAGTGATAGGGCAAATAGACGTTTCTTAGCTCATTCTGTGATTACCACTCGGATATTGCAAGATACGTTACGTATCTATTTTTCTTATCCATTCCAGAGATCGCCAGCATGCCAACTAGAACCTTATCTCGTTTATCAATGTAAAACACCTACATGTTTTGTTGATGTTTATTGTTTGCCAACATACAGTCATGTAGTACATGTTAACAGCAATTCTCTGTAAGCACCAACAATTTTGGAATCGCATGTTCTCCGATTTTCATGAAATTTCATATATAGGTAGGAATAAAAGCAAGACATAAAATATCATTGACATACCGTTGCCAAGCGACTTGGTTGCCATGGTAACCAGCTCATAAGATACCAACATATGAAAATTATACAATTTCAAAGCCTTGCTGTGTCTCATACAAATGGTTCATAATTTCAAACGTTATCAAATTGAAAACTAGTGGCTACAAGATACTCTATGTAACGTTGTTATCTGTTACGATTTTTTTTATAAATATGGTGTCCATGGCAAAATTTTTAAGATGTTAGATTTTATTTTTCTTTTTTCCGTTGCTTTGAGTTACATAATAAGCAATTTCATCTACTGAGTTTAAAGAACGTTAAAAGATATACACTACAATAAAAAGGTAACCAAGGACCTAAATTTCCAGAGAAACCCTTTCCATGGAATTGAATTATTTATAAATTGGACTTTCTGAGTTTGATAAGTCAAAAACTCCACTTCACTGCCAAATGCGATAACATCTTATTGTAACTTACAATGCACTCTTTCACTTGGGGTAAACGTTACCATGACAACCCTTTTTAAAAATGTCTACTTTTAAAATTCAAACGTTGCTATAATAATTTTCATTCCATAAAAAAATTACTACTCAATGAATAGAACTGATTTTAATATAAACTAGACAAAATTTTGTATGGTTCCTATAGAAACAAGACCAATTTACACAAACTATCTTCATGTTTCGGACTTTTCTAAACGTTTGTTATCAAATCTCTAGTATTTTTGTCAGAATGTTTAAATCTCTATATACCTTATCAGCATTTTGGCGTTGGTTTTTTGGCCAAACTCTTAATTACCGATACATGCTGTGATCAACAAGTTACGCTCTTGAGTTATAAGAAAAACATATATTGCTAGGGCAGATATGCATTATAAAACCTTCATCAATCTCGAGAAAGCGACTCCAAGGCCTCTGGGAACCTGGAAATAAATAGAAATATTGATTTTGCAGAAGGATAGTCTGCGATGTTAAAGTATTCGATAACATTTTCTTACGCTAGAATAACAAGACAAATTGAAATCTATCAAAACTTATAATGTACTCATACACGTACATCATTTGATTTCCCAGACCAATTTAGCTTTCCCCTTCAGACAGAAAGAGAAGAGTGTTTTCAGTTTGCATGAGTCTGGAATGTTTACTATCCTTTTGATTTTTACATTCTTTGAAAATATTAATCAAGTTATTCGTGTATTTTTGTCGAACCTATCCTGGTTCACCAAGTATATGGGATGAAAAATTAAAGAGTTTCAACTCTAGGACACAACATATCCATTATGTTTCGGATATTGAATCCGATAATGAAGGTTGCATCACTAAAGTAGTAATAAAGTCCGTGCAGGTCAGTTAGTTGATTTGACTTTTTTTCTAAGTAGGATATTAAATGAATTCGTATCGTATCGCGATACGAAATGCGTATCGCAATATATCGCACCCTTATAGATTATATGAATGAATAATTGAATCACTTTGATTTCAATCAGTTTAATTGTAAACATGGTCCACATCGCTCACAATTGAAGTAAATTATTACAAACGGAATCAAAATGATTCATGACTTGTGTGTGTATCTTTCAGGGAAATGACATAAACAATGTGAATTCCAATCAGAAAATATGAACAGTATGGACAAACATACAAGAGGAACCTGATTTTACATAAAAAAAGGAAGAAACAATATATCGCAATATATCGCAACACAGCTAATAAAATATCGCAATATATCTCGATTCACTTTTTCAACCTACAAAATGCAATACTTGTGGTGTGATATAGTAGGGAATGCTTAGTTTTGTAGCTTATTTCTTCAACACGGTGAACTTTTCCTATCTGTAACAGTTAACTATGTTGAAATTTATTGATCTTGGTTGGTTGCTGTTTCTTTCTACAGTATCAGTGGAGTTGAGACATGTTCAATTACGTTTTTATCCTGTACTCTTCCATTTCATACAATGAAAAATATCAAAAACAAGAAAATGCTTTCTTCCCATTTCAAATAACAAGGATAGCTCTGATGAAGTCCATCTGCTAAGAACTATTTTGATGTCAGTGCTTTGTATATATACTCTACAAAAGTACCTCTCTTCTACACGTGCCTGGTTTTTGTCTGGACCATACGTCAATTATACACCGTCATATACACAAAATAATCATAATCTCAAAACAGAAAGCAAATTTTCCTCAATGATTCCACACTGATGTTGTGAAGCTCTAACATAAGCATTAATGCTATAACAGATATTCATCATTGGGGTTATTTCTCTGTCGATAACATATCAGTTTTACTGTTGCTGGTAATATCTAATACATTCCTTGGCAGGACTTATCACAAAATTTGCACGAGCTATTTTCTATGTGGCTGCTCTCTGTCGATGAAGGTTACATTTGTATTAAAGGAGATTTTGAGCTTTTCTAGTGATATCATAGGCTAGATTCACAGCAAAGATGGCTGTAATAAACGTGGATGTAAGTGAACAGAAACGTGCTTTAATGGCCGTGGACAATAGTGACAACTCCATATGGGCTCTAGAATGTAAGTATGTAGTTTAATTTTGAAAAAAAATCGAAATAGTGTCTGTTTTGTTCTAATCTAATCTCAAAGTATTACATGAAGGGAAGTTATTGGTTCATACTACTAGTCTAGATTACTTACGGATTAGGAGAAATGACCAAGACAGTCCTGCAAGAGAAACTCGTAAGGTTCTCATATTGCAAGGTAGTTTTATTATTTTGTACTTTAAGATGTAGAGATCGTCGATGTGCAACTTTAATAATAAAATGTAGTAATAAGCAAATATGTAAGAACTGAATTTGTAATTTAGTAAATATAGCCATTAACATTTTATCATTCTGCGGAAATAAAATCATCTATCTAGATTTTCAGAGACAATGATATGAATGAAAACCATACCTTTTGATTGTATGTTTGTTTTGATTCTTTGACAGACTAATTAAGTAAAGGGAGAATGTCTCCAATCATTCATTAATTGCTTAATCATTTAATTGCAAAATAAGTAATCAGCAACAATGATTTCTTTCACCGTCTGCTATACTGTACATGTCCTGGTTAAATCGATAGATCAAAAGTAAAAATGACAGTGGCATGAAGTCAATTCATCCATTAATGGATGTTATAAAAAGAAAGACATAAATACATACACGACCATCCTAAATATTTCCAAATAAGTTTGTTTACACGAATCTATGCATTTTGATTGGTTAATTTATCGTCAGAAAATAGCGAAATACACCTTCATACCCGAATGAACACGAAAAAATACCGGAATAGCCGGAACCTCTTCCATCAAAATCATTTATGTTGCTAAGATTGGCTTTTGAATGATAATTATGCAAAGAAAAATGGTTTTGTTAACAGTAGCCCTTAGATATAAATACGATATCAGAATTAATGAAAATTTTATGACAATTTCGATAATGTACCGGTATATATATACGTGGTTTTAACAGCGTTGTTCGGTTGCTATGATCCTGTTTTAGAAGTTCCTTAGACCGTTTCCTGTCCTTAAATTTTGACGAAAGACAGAAAATGCAAGTAACTGACGAGAAAAACAGAAACTCCCAGCTATTTTCTTCAAAATAACATTTCCAGTCGTAACAGTAGCAAGTACCTGCGTTTGAAATTTTCCAATGACTGACGACTGTCAACGACAACGTGCAAAAGTTTTGATTGAAATCTTCAAAAGGACCGGAAGATCACTGTTTCAAATGATTTCTATGAGGTACAATCGTTCTGAACCTATGAAGTATTGAAACTAGGAACTTTTGTAATGATATATTTTCGGCGAGATGAATAATTTAGAAGAAAATATTAACAGCGAATGGAAAATGAGAGATCGAAAGACGGCGACCTACATCGGCCTCGATCAGGATACAGTATCGTCATGAATTTTCACAATTAACTTTTCACTTATGAAATAACTAAGTCCTAGGAAGGTATTCTGATACCAATAGATCATAATCATACCGTTTTCTGCTAGTATAAGATCTATAAGTACAGAGAATCTGTCTGTATAAACTACCATCTCGCGTGTACAATCCAAACACATAACTGCCATGTCGACTTCGCTACGCTACGCGGTTTTACACAATTTGTGATGCGACATACCAAAGTTAATACTCCAATAAACTGTCAAAAATGAACAGTCAATTCTTATATAAATCGAATGCCACATATAATTTGTCCAGTTTCAGAATCCGTATACATCACGTAGGTGTACAAGTAGAACTATCATTTGAAGTTACTTCTATATCATAACTTAATATCCACTTTTAAGAAGTATTACCCTGTTGTGTTTGATGTATTCTGTGCTTGTTTTTGGTGTTCCTTGTCTCTTTACATGTACGTCTCTTATTGTGCGTATCAACTGTGTTTTGCATGGGTTGTTTTGGTGCTCTGCTTTTGGTACTACAACCGAGTGTTGTTGGAGACCCCCACCTTTGTCATGAATGTTTTTGCATAAATTTTTCATTTATGAGACATATGATTGAACTTATAAATAGTGAGTCCAGATACTATAAATTATGAATAGTGAATCTAGATATTCCAGATGGAACTTATAAATAGAGAATCCAGGTATCCACCTGATATTTATTCAGAGTTATAAAAGGAAACAAATGGCGGGAAAATTTTCCTCATTATTCGATCAAATCTATTATCTTTATATCTGACTTCAACATCTGAATATGTGGAAAATTCGATTAGATCTGTCATATTGGTTTTATCTTAACACTGACATATTAAATGAAACAATTCTGCATTTTCTCTTTAATTACCCATGGACCTGAACTTAAAAGTATCACCGACATTTTTATCTTTGAAATAGACAATGAGAAATTGGCTTCCTCGAGGGAATCCATTTTCATTTTTTAATCCTTATCATCAGTAACAGATTTATCTATACAACACTCTAATATTTATAACACCATACTTTGGCTCGCTGCGCAGCTGCTGAATGGCAAAATATATCGTAGACGTAGCTTTTTCCTGCTTCCCCAGCGATCAATCAAACCTACATAATGATTGTAACTGTTCCGGGCATAGCGTGCATTACAAAAGATACAGCGACCACCGACCATTAATGCATTTATAAATAGAAAACATACAATGCCAGAATGCACCGTCAGTTGTGATAGATGGGCATTTTGATCATCGGTTGACATTTAAAAACTCATTTAACCAAATGACATGATTCTTCCAGTTAGCCTTATGATTTTCTAAAGCACAATGTAAATGTGAAAATGTGTTTTATCTGTCGACGTTCTTTTAAAAGACAAGTACCTTTGTATTATATAAGATGAATTGCTTTTTATGATAACTTAATAATGGTTTTTCTCAGAAGCGTCTTATCTTGTTTCCCTGAATGAGATTACTATGACATATCTATTATGCCATTTCAATTCGGAATTGTATTTTCAAAAGAAGGGAGGAGATCTCCAACAAGACCCCGTTGCAGCATCAACAGTAAAACACCAAAACACCCGATGCAAAAACACAAAAGACGAGTACAGCACGAGACGGAAAAGAGACACACGACATGTAAAGTATAAACATTGCACCCTACTTTAATGCATGGTTCGCACCTTTGGACAATTGATAATTGCTGTTCAGAAATGACTTGGTGCGTACCAAGTTAGATCTCAACACTTCATTGTTATCATGGTGTGATTTGTATTATTTGTCGGAAATAGAGCTTATTAATCCTGGTTATTTTTAATTTACGATTTTGTCCTCAATCAAATAGGTTTTATTTTATTTTGTAATGCAAAAAACCCCCCATTATTTCAGTAATGAGTAACTCTGATATCGTTTCTTCAACGCATTCGAAAATTTCTGTTATCAAAATTTCTTGAAATTTCGAATGTGTGGGTCCTGTAGCATCATATCCCACCCACCCTGTTACGTCTTTTGGTACGTTTTTGGACATAATAACTTTCACACTCTTTGGCCATATTACATTGTTTAGATCGAGGATCACTGACGAGGGTTAAGCACCCTAAACGTGCATGTCTGGTCCATGCTGCAAATATATTTGTTCTTAAATGATGCTATTTAATCTGAAGATGTTTAACAATTGGACAATTTACCTAAAGTCCCCTACACAGCCAATTGTGCCTCATATGAAATTCATGTGAAATTTACATGAACTTTACATAAATGTTCACATGAATTTTATGTGAAACGAGTACAAACATGAAATTTACATGGAATTTTTTACATGAAATTCATGTTAAGTTTCTGAAATGAATATTATGTGAATTTAATTTTGCATGGTGATCGCAAAGAAAAATTCATGTGAAATTCATGTGAAGTAAATTTATGTGAAATTCATGTGAAATGTTTTTCATATAAATCTTATGTGAAATTTATATGAATTTTACATGAACTTTCATGTGAAATTTACATGATGCTCATTTCATATGAATTTCATGTGAGGCACAATTGGCTGTGTAGGATATAGTTCACTTAGTTGTATAGGGTTTCGATATTAGTATTACACGTCTTCAAATTCATAGCATTATTTAGTTAGTTTAAATATATCTATTTTGTATTTACAAAATACATATTACATGCACAATAGAAATAATTTAAGATTAGATTAATTTGTAGCATGGTACAGACATGCACGTTCCTCAATATGACCAAAGTCTTTGAAAGAAAGGAGGGGATGAATGTCATGTCAAAAAAAAATTCGGAAAGACGTGGCAAGATGGATGGGATATGATGCTACACGACCCACTTTTCAGAAATTTCAATAATTTTTTTGAACAGTTATTTTCGAATGCGTTTGAAGAAACGATCAACCGACGCTGATCAGACCTTGTCTACATGTGCCCTCGGAGATTCCTGGTCCACCAAGTGACAACCAAATGCTACAAATGTTACTTGGGTCATCTTTATCTCATTTGAATACATTTGTAAATTCTCCATCACAAATTTCGATGAATTCTTCGAAAAATAAGGCGTACATGTATATCCCTGAATGCATATCTATGTCGCTATCTAGTTGTCTTCATGATCTGTTTTTTCCAGATAATTCTTATCGAGCAGAAGGATTTTAAAAACAAAACGACTGAACGACACATGCGTATTTCGGATATATAATTTCTATTCTTGGTACACTAACCCGGATTCTTCAGTATAGATGTGTTACAATGTACATGAGCTTGCTACAACCGATAGAGCATGGAGTGCATTTCGTACGCCCCAATCCGCCCTCTGTTATATTCATTAAACTCCCGCAAATGAAGTTAAGGGGATATGTAGGAATCACCCAGTCTGTCCGTCCATCCATCTGTCCGTTCGTCCGTCCATCCATCTGTCCGTCCGTCCGTCAATCCTTTCTGTCTGTCTGTCTGTCTGTCTGTCCAGTTAAGAAGTTTTGAAAGCAGATGTCTTTTAAACTGTTAATGATAGGCCTTTCATATTTCATACACATATTTATTATAATAAGAATTACATTTTGGTACCATAATTTTTGACCCCGTGATCTTGTGACCTTGACCTTCACCCTATACGCCATTTTAAGTTCAGAAGTTTTTGAAGCAGATTTCTTTTATACTCTTTCTTGTACATAAGTACTACATTTTGGTATCATGACTTTGTGACCTTGACCTTCGTCGTATACGCCATTTCAAGTTCAGAAGTTTTTAGAGCAGATTTATTTTATACTATTTCTTGTATATTAGTACTACATTTTGGTATCATGACTTTTGACCTTGTGACCTTGACCTTGACTTTGGACTTGCGTTGAAATCAGTTTAAGAAATTTTGAAAGCAGATCTCTTTCATACTATAAATGGTAGGCTTTTCATATTTCATACAAACATTCACTATAAAGAGAACAACAGTTTGGTATCTTGACTTTTGATCTTGTGACCTTGACCTTAAATTTGGGCCTATGTAAAATGTGTTTGACTTCATAACCAGAATAATGGTATTTTAGTTATGAACCTCTGAAAGCAGCATTTTAAGTAACAACCTTTTATACCAAAACATTTAATACTGAATGAGAGTTTCAATTTGAACAATTGAAAGTTGCGTCATAAATAGTCCCATTAATAGAAAAAGTCCCGCGGGGGGTATAATTCGTTCACTTTAGGGCAGTTCTAGTTTACACATCCATCTGTGTTGCTTGGGCCCCTGCGTTGTATTGTCTTGTCTGTATGGTCATCTTAAAATGGGTAGGTTATTTTATTCTGCAATTGTGCCTTCTTCGAGACATTTGGGTAACCGTAAAAGATGGAGGATTGTGCGCACATCCGGATGACCACATCATCTGCTTATTACTTAGCAGATGACCGTCCTAAGTAGGCAACGATTGCCCATGGGTCTCGTTGGTATATGTGTGGTCATTTGTTATTTGATATTTGCTGTTCCATGTCCCTTTGTGTCTCTTGCTGTGTGTGTCTTCGATGTTTAATTTTGTGCTCTATTGTGAGTGCTGTTGAGATTATCGTCAGGATCTTCTTTAACTCATTTGTGTCACACTTATGCCCTTTGCCGTGTGGAGCTCGTAAAAAAGTTCCCCGCGAGGGGTTTGACAGTAAGTGTTTTGAATATACTTCCCTGACATTGTCGCCATAGCACTTTCTATATAGACATAACGTCAGACAGTGCATGAATTATATATATTTTCATTTCCATGCTTCATAAACATCGACGGCGGGTGCGGCTAGCCAACAGGGGATGCTTACTCCTCCCGGGCACCTGGTCCCACCTCTAGCTTGCTAGGGGTCCTTCGATGTTTAATTTTGTGCTCTATTGTGAGTGCTGTTGAGATTATCGTCAGGATCTTCTTTAACTCATTTGTGTCACACTTATGCCCTTTGCCGTGTGGAGCTCGTAAAAAGTTCCCCGCGAGGGGTTTGACAGTAAGTGTTTTGAATATACTTCCCTGACATTGTCGCCTTAGCACTTTCTATATAGACATAACGTCAGACAGTGCATGAATTATATATATTTTCATTTCCATGCTTCATAAACATCGACGGCGGGTGCGGCTAGCCAACAGGGGATGCTTACTCCTCCCGGGCACCTGGTCCCACCTCTAGCTTGCTAGGGGTCCTTCGATGTTTAATTTTGTGCTCTATTGTGAGTGCTGTTGAGATTATCGTCAGGATCTTCTTTAACTCATTTGTGTCACACTTATGCCCTTTGCCGTGTGGAGCTCGTAAAAAAGTTCCCCGCGAGGGGTTTGACAGTAAGTGTTTTGAATATACTTCCCTGACATTGTCGCCATAGCACTTTCTATATAGACATAACGTCAGACAGTGCATGAATTATATATATTTTCATTTCCATGCTTCATAAACATCGACGGCGGGTGCGGCTAGCCAACAGGGGATGCTTACTCCTCCCGGGCACCTGGTCCCACCTCTAGCTTGCTAGGGGTCCTTCGATGTTTAATTTTGTGCTCTATTGTGAGTGCTGTTGAGATTATCGTCAGGATCTTCTTTAACTCATTTGTGTCACACTTATGCCCTTTGCCGTGTGGAGCTCGTAAAAAAGTTCCCCGCGAGGGGTTTGACAGTAAGTGTTTTGAATATACTTCCCTGACATTGTCGCCATAGCACTTTCTATATAGACATAACGTCAGACAGTGCATGAATTATATATATTTTCATTTCCATGCTTCATAAACATCGACGGCGGGTGCGGCTAGCCAACAGGGGATGCTTACTCCTCCCGGGCACCTGGTCCCACCTCTAGCTTGCTAGGGGTCCTTCGATGTTTAATTTTGTGCTCTATTGTGAGTGCTGTTGAGATTATCGTCAGGATCTTCTTTAACTCATTTGTGTCACACTTATGCCCTTTGCCGTGTGGAGCTCGTAAAAAAGTTCCCCGCGAGGGGTTTGACAGTAAGTGTTTTGAATATACTTCCCTGACATTGTCGCCATAGCACTTTCTATATAGACATAACGTCAGACAGTGCATGAATTATATATATTTTCATTTCCATGCTTCATAAACATCGACGGCGGGTGCGGCTAGCCAACAGGGGATGCTTACTCCTCCCGGGCACCTGGTCCCACCTCTAGCTTGCTAGGGGTCCTTCGATGTTTAATTTTGTGCTCTATTGTGAGTGCTGTTGAGATTATCGTCAGGATCTTCTTTAACTCTTCTCTGTGTATTCACTTGGGGTGTTTTGAAGTGTTGCTGTTGGTGCTGCAATAAAGTTTTGTTGATGATCCCCTTCTTTCTCATTATCGTACCATTTTAACAATGACCAGACAAAGCAAACCCTTTTCAAATATTCTCAAGATTGTTCATTGTGCCTCAAGCTAACATAGAAGGAAATCATTGATCTACACGTTTTGTAAAAGCAAAACAAAATGATTAAGTTATCGATTCCTTAATCATGTTGATATAAGGAGTGTTCCGAGAATACGTTCAATGGATGTAATTTGTAATTATCTGAAACCTGCGACAAATATTTCGTAGCAGGGATGATTTTGCAATGCCTTATTTAGCATTGGGACCGTCAGTTATCCTGTGTAAATTACACTAAGTCTTGACGACGTTCTATCGGAAGAATCATTATTGTATAAGATAATCTTCCTCCCTGGGTCACATCCGATGAGGTTGATGTCAAAGGTATTAAGTGATCACAGTGATAGGTGATAGGCAAGAGAACTGAATAGGAAATTATTGATACAAACATTTCTCTTTTTCTGAAATGTAAGACCTGATAAAAGAACTCGTTTAAGAGTGAATTTTAATTTAAGTTTAAAGTAAACATTTCTCAGGACATTCGGTTTTTATGAGCATACGTTTTCCTTATAATAAAAATTGACAATTGCTCAGTAGTGACACTCTGCATAATTGATTGTGTGGATGGGAGCAGTAAATAAGGATAGTGAAGAATAATTACCAGAACTCTACAAAGTCTTAGAGCATATTGGAATCGAGTGACAAATACTATGATCACTCATCACTACAATTAAAGTATTGGAGAATGGAAGATATGGGAGGCAAGTTTTCTAGAAACCATTCACAACATCTTGTACTGGTGGCTGTGGATGCTAGTGAGAAGTGTCTGGTAGCATTTGAATGTAAGTACACACTAGTATGCGAGCTTGTACAGTTACACGCGCATTTAGAATTTGACTATACTGTGATAAAAGAATCCAGGTTCTGATGGATATTCCTTTGGTTGCTCATCGTATATTACTACAAACGATGTTACTGTATATAATCATGGCGGAGAGCCGAAGAAACTTATACGTCAGATAAGCTTTTTATAAGTCAATTCCAGAACTTGAAAAAAAAACCAAATATAGTCTGCTTGATTAGGGATTTGAAGGACGCATATTCGAATTTTAACCGACACCATCCTTGATATCCATATACACGTAGAAGGTACCTTAGTAATCTTAGGCAAGTTGATAGAATCTTTCTTGCATTATCTTCTTGGCAATTTAGGAGTATACATGCATTAACATTATTACAATGATAACATATATTTCAATGTTGCATGTTAATGGCACCATGCACACGATTCGTAATTGCTTAATAATTAAGTAATAATAAAATGAAAGGGAAATTCTGCTTTGTATCATTAGTTATTTATAAACGTGTCATAAACGTGTTAAAAATTATTTTGGAACATTCCTGATCGTGTTCTTTACCTTTTTCACACTAATCTTGAATGTCTCGAAATTCATCGCTGTATTTGGAAAACATATGATGAACAAAATTAAGTTAATAAAAATCCATAACCTTTCATCTGTGCACTAGCATCCAATTATAGCAGCTCGGATTCAGTTGCGATAAAAGCTTTTCTGTGTACAGATTAAATAATCTGATTGACTTCAATAGGCAGCTGCAATTATTCAATTTATCCAGATTTCTGATACCGACAAAAAAGGTGTCAAGCAACACAACTTAATTATAAAAGGGCAGTAAACTTTGATTGGCAAGAGAAGCAATTAGAATTTGTTGTTAACAATACTAAGGGTGATATCGAAAGCAATTTGGCAAAAGCAATAACTAATCAGAGGAATTTGTGCATTTCAAATAGTAAAACTATTTTTAATGCGTTTATAACTACATGGTAGTAACATGAGATTACTTTATGACTGTTTTTCCCTACAATTATTCGTTTTCAGAATCCTGAAACATTTTGCTGGGACTTTTCATGTCATTTTGTTTGGATGAAGTACAAGCATTATATGCTGCGTATAGAAACTAATTTTCTCTTCGTAAATATCTACCCTGTCCCTAATAACAAAATAAAAACACTTATTATAACTTATAAAATATTAACCATAAAATATAGGACACTGTTTGCGCGATTTTCAAGTGATTGAAGTGAGCAAATCTAATCAGTTTTTTTTTCTCCGTGGCAGCATCAAGAAACACTTATTATAACTTATAAAATATTAACCATAAAATATAGGACACTGTTTGCGCGATTTTCAAGTGATTGAAGTGAGCAAATCTAATCAGTTTTTTTCTCTGTGGCAGCATCAAGCTTACACTTTACGCGATATTCGTTGATTCCAGGAAATAATCTATTTATGCGTGCGAGCACTGTGTGTTGATGCATGAAATGATTGATACGTTCTATTTTGTAGCTTAAAAGCTTTATTGATAAGGCATAGTTTTGGGAATTACATGAAAGGCTGGCTTGCTTGACGTATTTTTAAAAACCTGATTGAAAAGGTCAAACTCCAATTATGTGATAGCGTAAAGTGATTGTAGGTCACATTTGTAGCCAAGATTAGCCTAAATTAAGCATCATCTTATTCGTGACCTTGACCTCTTACATGAATGAGTGGTTTTTTCTACAAGTCATGATTGTAAGGTTATCATTGCAAGAAACGTCCGAAACTGTCAAAACAATGAAATACATGATAATAGATAATATACAATGAAATAAATTCAAAAAGAAAATCTATAAGTATTTTGATAATTTTAAAACATTATATCGACTTACGAAACATTTAAACAGTCTTATTGTGCTGTTCTGACCGAAGAATGTTCAAGTAAAATCACAGTATCAAGCTATGAGAAAGGAGAAGTTACCATGGTGTCTTTTTTAAAAGTGTGCAAATAGTGATTCTTAAGCTGTTATGAAATTAAATGTATTATATATACAAAGAAGGTGGATCTTAATAGATATTCATCGAGCTGAAGATTTACTTCCTTAAACGTATATTTCAGGATTTCATCTCCATATTAGAAACTGAAAACCCCCTTGTTCTATTTCAATTTCAAGAAACCTCTTACACTTCATCCATCGGAGAAAGTTATGTTGAGTGTACAATACTTGTAACGTCGCATTTTCCAAGAATTAACGAAACATTGACAAACAGACAATCAGAGGGATAACAAATCATTACAATATTAAGAAGCCACATACTTCATTAGCATATGTAGTTGACATCTTCCAATCCCCATGAGCATTGTTAGTACAGTACTTACGTAATAAGCTACTTGATAACGAAGTATTAGCATAATGGTATAATGGCATAACAAGCGTTGATGACAATGTGGTTAGAGGAAGTCTCCTTTTCTCATCAGCCTACATTGAGAAACATCGTCAAAATTAACGACCATTGCTCTCGTCATGAATGTATCTTATCTGGAAAGTACGAATATTTTGATGGCGGTTGATGATAGTGAACTATGTATCTTGGCGTTTGAATGTAAGTAAATATATTTTTTCAATTTTTCAGACAAAGGTTAAGAATGTATGTCGATCAGCAATGACTATTTTCGTACGAATTTTCTGAGTCTAGATTTTAGATTTTAGACCATTCAAAACAAAGCCAAATCATAATCAGCGTTATTTATATGTTATCTACAATGTAAATCTACATGCTTGGTTTTTTTGTTGGGATTTCATTATAAGTAATTTATTACATCATGAGATCCTGAAGTAATCATCTTATTCATCGCATGATGAGTTTATATTGTGTACTACAATGACAATATCTTTTTATACGTTCCATTTAAGACTGATAAGTTTTTGTATTGGATTATCCTCATTTAAATCATTTTGATCGCAGAATAGTTTGTGTTCGCTTCATAGACATCAGTGGGAGGTAGCCAGGAGCTGTTGTGTACAAGGGTTAAGTAAAATCCTCGTCAGAAAATACAAATTCTACTTGCAATTCCAACATTTTCTTCTGAGAAATAACACTCTGATCGGCTATCCTTGTCAACAAGCTTAATTAGCATCAGGTACTCGTATGTATATGTTAGTTTGGTGCTCTATTATTGTGAGTGCTGTGGAGATTGTCGTCATGATCTTCTTTATCTCATTTCTGATAATATCATTTTGGTATGTTATGTTCATTTCTTTTCTGTCTTTATTTCTTTCATTATCAATATGAATTTTCTTTAAGGGCTTTGCTTGAATGTGTCTCAGATCTATATTTGTTTTACGTTGTGGAGTTTGCCTGGTATCTTTTCTTTTCCACTCTGTTTGTTCCATTGTCTTCTTGGTTGTTACTAGATGGTGTCTGAGGATCAACTTTTATAAAATAAAGGTCTGCATACCTTATTTATATAAAGGCTTTAAGCTGCACACATAATTTACTCTCATGAATCCTATTGAACTTAATTCAATTCTTGTGACTCTATACTTATATCTATTAACCATAAAAAGCATCATCAGGGAATAAGGGAATGGAAAGAATCATCCTCAGACATTTCCCCTATACTCTGCATGTTATCCATTCCCATGTTCCTGGGAATCACCTCCATGGAGCTCATCGATATTTGATTGATCAGAATCCTCCACATCATGGATAAAGGACATTAAAGGGTGTGCAGCCAATCAATAAGTCATGCTTTCATTGCAAGATAATTCAGGATTTACTATTTTACCCGATTTAAAACCGGTGGATACTTCCATGTTGCGTGCTTCTGGTGTTTGAAATTGGACAGGTCTAGACCTCTTCATCCACTAGCCTAGTATGGCTGGCCTTAATGTGGGATATCTAAAGGAAAATATCGTTGTGATGGCGGTTGATTTCAGTGATAATTCAGAGGATGCTTTTGATAGTGAGTACATTTTTCATAATTCCAAAATACTATGGGGCTTATCCTAGACATTTCATGTAGAATATGAACCGATGATTGAGGCAATTGACTGAAATTAACGGTTTTAAGACTGTTTTGTTGGAAGAAAAGGTTGGAAATAAATTGTTTTTTTTTAAGAATATAAAGCTGGTATTAGATTTCACAACGCGAATGACTGCATGATTTCTGTCGTCATTGCTATAATGTGTGTTGTATCTCGTTTCTTGTTAAAATAAGGTAAGAAAAATCTTTATTGAATTTGTCCAGAAAAGTAGGTTTTGGCATATTCTTCTGTTTGTACTCAAGGTTTTCACCTTTGTCATAAAACGTAAAAGGATGTTCAAGATACATATCAAATGAATTTCGCATGGATATAAAATCAAATTTCTATGGTCATTATTTCAATTAATCTACGCGACTGAATTTGATCATTTCTGCCAATCTAAAGCATCAGATATTGCATACAAGCAGAAATTGCTGACTCACTCCTAGCATGTGCCCTAATATCCCTATTCTCTTGCTCTTGATTTCCAGTTTCTATCCCCTTTAAATGCCTTCAGTAAATGATTCTCAATTTGCACTTTTCGACATTACGCTCTATCCCCAGATGTGATCAGGGTCGAGGAAATACAACTCGAGTGTCAAGGATTTGCTTGTACTTTGACGAGGCTTGCCGAGTCATGAACAAAGGAAAATCCTGGACACAAGGACTGGATTTCCGTGTCCTGATCACATCTGGAGATTGATTATTTTTCTCCCATTTTCTAAAAGCGCTCCAAATTGAGATTCTATGTATTCTTTTTCATATTTTGATCGGCTAACACAGCAATCATGTATGACGTCAATGTTGACGTTAAAGTCAAAAGGTACGTGAAAATGTTATCTTACGTTATAGGGGTAAGACAAGGATTTCTCCGACTTAAGACAATTTTTACAGGGGTGACATAAATCGATCTCCCCCTCTGACGTTATTAATTTCACCCTCTGACGTCATCGCCATAAAACGACGCAATGGAAATAAGGCAATAAACATGTGATTATAACAAACATTCTAGTCGACGACGTGGGAGAAAAACAATCAAACACCACCATGTTGGAGGGATGGCTAATTCTCAACCCTCGTGTAAAATTTTGCTTGACGTCAAATTCTTGGCGAGCCTCGTCATTTGTACACATGGGTTAGGAAATCGCCATTCCACCCCCCTCATGGTGGTGTAAGATATTATATTAAAAATTTTCCAGTGTTTCCATGGATATCCCTGTCCTCAACGGCAGGATATGGCATGTGTATTTTACATTGGTGAGATTTAAGATTGACTTCATCAAAGGTAACGAGATTATGTACTCCTGTCAGGAAAGACATAGAAACGTTTCCGAATCTCCCTTTCAAGACAAAAATACATTTTTGTATGTGCAACTGACATTCAGTTATATCTCTCTTGCCCCAAATACTCTTGATCATGACCAAAGTGAAATTAGCTCCCGCTAACCCAAAGAAGGCGACAAAAGTATCTTTTTAGCCGCAAATCCGATAACGTTCATAATACACTGTATGCAGAGCTACGATTGACTTGTTTTCACCATCTTTTGACATATTAAATGCGGACATGCCTAGAATTGGAATACGGGTTCGTTGCCTTATAGAAACTGATCGACGTTGTCCTATCTTAACGTCAGTTTTAGTTTCAATATTAGCTATAGGTGGCGAATGTGAGCTGTCAATATATTTGCTTTCAAATGCTTATTTTCTTTGTGGAAAGGCCAATTATGAACGTATCCTGTCAGTCAGGTTCTCTTTTCTTCTTTCCATGTATCTCTGTTAGGCAAGACTTACATCGTTAATAAGCAAAAGGAGTTAGTTACAGCCAACGTTATCCATACAGAATTAGGATAATTACACATCATTTGTATCGCTTAGGAAATTTGCTATGCTATATCGACTGCCGAACCTTTCTTCCATACATTTGGTTAGTATTGCTATTCCAGAGATCACAATATTTATAATGCATATTTTTCATTTCCATTGTTATAACAGAGACTATATTATTTTGTATTTAAGTCTTTCAAGTACTTTTGGATCATTGAGAGTGACAACTTATAATACAAGTGTATATGACAAAAGACTGATTTTGGATTCAACATAGTTAATCCCATGGTTTGACGGTACTGTTCCTAGATTACCGTCATACGGTATTTACATTTCAAAGCTCACCCGGTACACTAGAGCATGTACATGTACAGTAACTGATGTTTTGGATTTTCATAGTAGAAATTCACAAATTACCAAGAAACTTTTAGGTCAAGGTTTTTGCTTTCACAAACTAGAAACGACTTTCTGGAAATTTTACAAAAAATTGTTGTCAGCTTCTTTTGAAATTTGGAAGCATACAAGCAACCGAGTGTATTACTTAGTGTTAAACGTCTTCAAATTCATTGGCATCAAATAGGAACTGATAAAATAGCAGCATAGTGTATTTCACAATCTGCCTTTTATGATGACATAATAAAATAAAATATTAAATAATAATAAATAGAAGGATCAGGTAGACAGAATTACCATCGAAATTATGTTAGAATCACCAGACGCCTCTAATGCCGTGGATATCATCCTGATGTCACCAATTGTATACTTGGCATGGTTCTGGACCAATCTACACCCTAGTACCAGCGCATTCTAAGGAATGACACTCTGACTGACTGTGAATACATGACTCCATGACGGGATCTGTCCAAATCTCATTAGAGAAGACATGGTCCCGACCACCTGACCTCTCTGAATGCCAGTCGGACTCCTAAGGTGATAGCATGCATGGGCTCGTTACAGCCGGACTGTATATCATACCCCTTCTGTTTTTATGATCCATCTACATGTTCATCTGTGTGTTGTTTCTTGGGCCCCTGTGTCATGATGTCTGTTTGTATGGTCATCCTACAGTGAGGAGGTTATTTTACACCACATCGTGCGATATTAGAGACCCCTGGGTAATCTTAATAAATGGAAAGTGGGAGGATTAGCAACATAATAGGAATAACTTTCCCAGATCTGTTAGAAAAAAAATTACACAAAAATGATTATTAAATTAAAAGAAACTTGTGAATTGGAAAAAGAACATATCGGTTTTCCAATTTCCTGAATTCCACATGCAAGTACACTAAGGGTGAAAAAATCAATTCACAATATGATATATGATTTTTGTGACAAAGGATATAATCACTATACCTATTTCAATCACACCACGCGACTGTTTCGTCAATAATGTGTTTATTGAAATTGTTTTGCAAGTAAAGCGGGGAAAATATCAATACTTGTTGATGATAACTTTTTTTCTTAGAAACCTTGATGTTCGTTGCCTACGATACGACACGACCAATGTCCAATTTGTTAATTTTGCTGACTGAAAGATAACATTTTATATTCTAAATGAGAAGATGTGACTAGAACATTGAGTCTGCCTGTGGCTTGATATTGTGTTTGAGACAATGGCAGGTCTTAATATTGGTTATTTGACGGAGAAAATTGTGATAATGGGTATAGATGAGAGTGACTGTGCCCAAGAGGCGTTTGAACGTGAGTATTTAACTTCCGTCATTAATTATGAATTGTGTTTTAAAGAGCATCTTGTGCAAAATTTGCACATTCAGAATAGGTATAGGACACATTTTTTTTTTAATCGCCATGAAATATTCATGTTTATTGTACATATATTGAATATAAGGTTCTTAGATGAGTACTGCACTTACGACATGTATATATTAGAGTCGAAAATGATGATAATAGATTGGCTCCTTCTCATTCCATTCATCTCATTCTGAAAGCTATGATTTCAAATATCAACTTCCAACCTATAGAGTTTGTTCTTCATTATGATTACCTCAACCGGATGTGATCAGCTGTGGGCAGTGCAGGGTATGCGCGCTACAGATCTCTTCCATATCACTTTATTTTGTTTTGTTTTGTTTGTGTCTTTTGTTGTATTGTATTTTCATTGTGTCCTCTGTTGTATTGTTATTTGTTTGTGTCCTCTGTTGTATTGTATTTGTAAGGGTTCATTACCTTTATATTTTATTACAATTTACGGATGTCCTTTTAGTTGGTTATATTGTATAATCTTTAATTGGTCATATAATTTTTGTGTTTTATATCCCCTTTTGATAATTGGTTATATGAGTTTACGCGGTTCCTGTCCCCCATCCATGTTACTGGTAATGTGATTAAAACTAGTTTTCTCATATGATAATCCAAAAGCAATTATCCATTAAGAAGGGGGTACTTAAGGTTAGGGTTGCGACTTCAGGGATATAACTCTATTTTCATATCACGTAATATTTTAAACCGACATGGATGATAAATGGTATAAGCTCAGTTTGTTACATTATTTCAGAAAAAATAATACTCCTTGAAATTTTCATAGCTGAATGAATATTTTTGGGAAAATGCATATTTTTCAATGAAAAATCGCCGAAAATAGGAAAAAAATTGTCATTTTCGTATGAGTTCTGCTTCTAAAGATTCAAACATTAGAATATATACTATTCATCATACTCTTTAAAATAAGAGAATTAGAAAATCGAACTTCTAGTAAACCTTTATGTTTTTGGGTCAAAATGTTGATTTTTTGCACAAATTATTGTGCTATTTATAGAAATAGTTATTTTGCTCAAAAACAAATTCGGGTACATATTGGTTTGACTGCTTTAGGATTAATTAATACCACAGCTCTATACACAGAAAAAAAAATTGTGTACCTGGCGACCTTCTAGCTATTAATAAAAATAATGAGTTGTTGCCATGGCAACCAGCAAAATCGTATTTATAAGAAAATACACTCCTCAGAACGATTTATTTTATCAGAATTTTTCAAAATAGGCTTTAATTCATACACAAGCTATAAGAATCCAGAAAATAAGGGTATATATGACTTTTTGAAATTTCATGCATTGTAGAGGTATGTAAAGTTATGATGTGGTATTCTCTAAAATGACGAAAATGTTAAAATAGGCCAAAAATGGACGTTTATAGCCAAAAAACGAGACGGGCAAATTTTGATTTTTTGGTCTGAATAGTTTTAGGAGATGTTCCTCAACATGTGGACATATCCATCTTTCTTCTACCTCATTTTTATTAAAAGTCGCCACCCCGACCTTAACTGTATATTTTGTTTTAATTAAAGGTGAATATCTCAAGTTTATTTTGTGAGTATTTGCTAGAAGTGATACTTCTTAACGGCACCGGTTGCCCATTGGTCTCGTTGGTTTATGTGCAGTCCTTTGTGTTTGATATTTCTCTGTTGTGCATTGACGTTCCTCGTCCCTTTTACGTCTCTTCCTGTGCTTGTCTGCTCTGTGTTTTTGCATTGGACGTTTTGGGTTTTGCTGTGGGTGTTGCAGCCTGGCGTTGTTGGAGATCCCCTCCTTTATTTCTGACTAAGTCTGGAGCGTCTAATCTTTCTTATGATAATATTTGTTGATTAGTATCTTGTTGGTGCAAAATTGTTGAAGCTAGATTAGAATATGAATGTAGACACAAGGTTATTGACCATTATTTTGATCCTGCAGTGTGAAAATTAAAGCACCATAACCAACAAATATAAGGCCTTCTATTCACATATCTCTTTAAACAGGATAGACAGGAGAGTTGTCAGCATGTAATCTGGATAATGACATGAGTTGTAACGTTCGTTAAAAGTCGAAAGCGTCTCACTATTGAATCCTTTTTTATTTGAATTCTTGTTTTTAATGAGCAGTTTCTTATTTTCGTAGTTTTCTTCTTATTTTGAGAATTTTCTGAATCCATACGACCCATTTTTAATACTTGTAATTCTATTGATACAACTTGAAATTTTTTAAACCAAAAACCTCCTCCTATTAGGATCGTTTGTTCATAGACAATATTGGTGCTAAAATTGTGTACATGTATAATGCAAACTAAAATTCTCATCACAATAATCGTAGTAAAATAGAGAAAACCAAAACGATAAATGAAGGAAAGGAATGAGCAAAGATGCAAAGATTATACGTGTTAACTCTATTTGAATCGAAAGAAGGTAGTCCATTTTCGAGTTTGCAGTTCATAAGTTTCTATATTATTAAGACCGAAACCATGGAAATATGAGGATCCATTTCTCTATACCAGCAAAAAAATCAATACCGTTTTGTTGCTAAAAAGCTATCAGTCACACACTTTATTGACACTGCGGACGTATCATGGTGATTTCATCAATCCTGTAAGTGATAACAGGAGGTTAGATACGAGGGAAAAGAGGGAGTGCAACCGGTATTAACAAGTCGTAGGGTTTCTGTTCTTCTAATCAGAATTATACCATGTTTGTACTCAATAAAGATTAATTATATGAATATACTGCAAGATAATGAATCTTAAAACGACTTCTTTGAAAGATGCGGCAAAGTTGTAATGGTATCCTGGGCAAGTACTCTGAGCAGTCAAGGGTCCAACTTAAATAGGTTATTGTATCATAGAAGAAAGATTGCAGCACCAACAGCAAAATCCCAAAACACCCAATGCAATATGAAATGATCGAAGAAGATTGAATTAAGATCCTACATGGAGGACACTACAACACAGTCAAGTTAGAGAACGAAATGGAATTAAAACACTTCAAACATCGGGTCGCGGGGAATTGTATTACAACCTCCACACTGCAACACGTTGAAGTCAATTAACTTTCATCAGATGTATTAATTAACTCTCATCAGATATTACTTTACAAATAAGATATGGGGGACATTTATAGTTCTTTGTATGGACTAATCCTGAATTAAACGAGTAGAATAGACATGATAGAAATGATAGACGTTCTGTTTTAAGAAAAATTCAATTAATGGATTGTTGTTTCAATTCTGGAAACAATTGTAAACATAACATTAGTTTTTCGTTTACATGTACAGGGCATATGATAAAGATTACACTATTGTTTTTAGTTTGTTGATCCAGTTCAAGAAAAAGTAAATCGATATAAACCGAAGATAATAGGAATGCCCTCTTGGCCATTATGTTCATACAATGGAGATTGACCCTTGTCATTGATTGTTGGGGTCAAGTGGCCTGGGTTTATAATGAACGGAAACGTTCAGTTTTCTTGTTTGTATCGCTAGTCTCCGGTAGCTTGTAAAACAACATGGTGTCTGTACTTATAGGAGTAGACGATAGCGAATATGCTGACCACGCTCTTACTTGTAAGTTTTTTTTTAAATTGTGCAAACTGATTATTCATATTGTCATAATTTGGTACATGGTTGAGATTGATGTCTCGACTACACATGTGTCATGGTTTCCATTTAGCGGCTACATGTGGCTGGCTCGGTGGGGCTCGGTATCAGAGTGGCTAGCGCTTGGCTATCTGCTCAAAATTTTCAGGGATGTGTGCTGTGATCAAGAGATTTCTTATATCAGTACTTAAAATTCTGTGAACATTTAATCTAGATTTACATGATTAAGCTCTGGTCACAACCTGGTTTATGCTAGGTTTTCACTTGCATGTAGCCACGATCGCCCCGATTGAGGTGAATCGTAGAGATCGTAAGAGAACGTGGGGTTGAATCATGACGATCGTAAGAGAGCGTGGTGGAATCGTGATGATCGTAGGAGATCGCAGAGATCGTGGCAAAATTTTTGATTTTCAAAAAATTTGCTACGATTGTCCCGATTGATCCTTACATCGTGAGAGAGCGTAGAGAACGTGATGGAGCGTAGTAGAGCGTAACAGATCTTAATATGCAATCGTAGGAGATCTTGGTGAAACAAGTGCTCCTACGATCTACTACGATTTCACACACGCTCTTTGACGATTTGTTACAGTTTTCACAATTCAGTCCACGATCTACAAGATTCGTTGCGATTCAAATATTCCTATAATGAAAGTTATAATAATTCAATCCGTTTTTGATGGATTACAAGAGTTTTTGACATCAGCAACAATTTCTAACATATGAAGAATACTAAGAAAATAAGTCTTGATAATCAGTGAGGTGCTGCATTAATTGTCTTCGAACGAGTTAAATATATACACGCAATCAAAGATTTGAATTGCTCAACAAAAAATGTTACCTTTAATAATCAAAAAAAAAAAAGAAAGATCAAATAAGGTTCATCAATGCCATTTCCAGCGTTTTGCGATATAAAATCTTCATCTCCTGGATATTAAGCTTAATCTTGTTCGGATATTGCAAGTGGCATTGAAACTCGTTGTCTATTTCATATCAAATCGTGTTAAATCGCGACAGATCGTAGCCCTGCATCGTAACAGATCGCAACAAAACTTGATAAGCGTAGGGAAACGTAATAGAGCGTAGCAAAGCGTAATAGCTCATCGAGGTAATCGCACGGGAACGTAACGAAGCTTGAGAGAACATGATGCAAATCGTAACAGATCTTATCTACAATCGTAACAAATCGCTACAGCGCATATCAAAGCGTCATGGAGAGTCGGAGAGCGTGTGAAGGCCTATTTTATTTATAGAATCATGGAGCTCCACGATTTTGCTCAGTCGTGGACATCGTAGGGCATCGTGGCTAAGTGTAAACCTAGCATTACGTGCATTTTGGACGTGCGTGTTTGGGGCTACATGCGCTACGTTTGGAATGAAGGAGCAAGAGTACGAAAGGAATGCGTCAGCGCACGGCATTCATCATATGCTGCGCACGTAGTTATAGTAAGTGCGCTGTACATGTGCGTACTGACAACGTGCGTGTAACGTGCTGACAACGTACTTTCCCGCACGTCTTCCGCGTTATCGTAAGATCGATGTCACATTTACACGTACTGCTTACGCACGGAGTCCTTTCTTCCTCAGTTAGAAAGCGCGTTGTACGTAGACCGCACGCAGACCGAACGCATGCTTACACTTAATGCTACGTTTACGTCCTGTCTGCGTGCTCCCAAATCCGTACAGAGGTCGCACGGAACACGTACTGCCCACGCACCGACCATGTACAGATTCCAAAAGTTTGCCCATGTTTTAACACGTAGACAGCACGTTTTTGCACGTACGGCTGGTTGTGACCACCACTTTTTACCGAAGTATTCGATCGGTACTTGGGGAAAATGTTTTTAAAATATATGCAGTCTTACGCAAAAGTTCTGCAAATTAAATGAAAAGCATAATTATACTGTTGTACATGTAAAACAATAATATTATTATACTGATGTGTCTTTTGCGCCATGGTATACGATGGTAATTACGACCCTTTTCACATTTGCATCGATCATGTTCATGTCCGCTCTGGACATTTATATAAGCATAATCTTGGAATACAAGCTACATTTGCTTGATTCAAAGCCAAAGCTTATGTGTATACATACATGCCGTTATATAACTCGTCTGTTTATCTCTGGCTGGCTTCTGTAATATATCTGATAGAAATCAATAAATGCTCGGTAAATTAGCAGCATATTTCCATGGCACTGAGCGAGTGAGGGACTCTTGGGTGATCAAATGGTCAGCCGACATGCATACTAAAGACCGTAGTGAGACACGAGAATTTTGAGGAAGAACTAAATTGGTGATAGTCTTTACGAAAATAGATACGTGAACAGCAAAATCAATCAATCAATCAATCAATCAATCAATCAATCAATTAATCAATCAATCAATCAATCAATCAATCAATCAATCAATCAATCTCGTCTGACCACTTCGAATGCCATATCAAACTAACCCCAAAATGATTGACGTGCATTATAAAGGTTTCGCAAGGTTTAGGTTATTCATTAAACATTCGTTACAAGTCTTTTTGTTTACTTTCAGGGTATGCACAGAACTTCCATAAGCCTGGTAACAAAGTCATACTCCTCCATTGTCCTGAAAGTTACATCAATGCCACCACGATGAGTAAGTATACAAGTCTGGTATCATATGTCCATACCCCTCCATTGTCTTGAAACGTTTATAGCCTTCTTTTTCGAAGTTTGCAGTATAGAAAAGGATGAGTGCATTGATAAAGTTTTTATTTAAACCTTTATCATATGCCCATACCCCTCCATTGTCTTGAAACGTTTATAGCCTTCTTTTTCGAAATTTGCAGTATAGAAAAGGATGAGTGCACTGATAAAGTTTTTATTTAAACCTTTAAGTCCATAAACACTAAAGGAAGTATTCGTTTCTTCAAGATGAACAGGATTTGATGCAAAATATCACTTATCCGGAAAGAGTAAGCATCAGTTGCTGTCAAAAAAAACTGTGCAATATAAATTCTTTTCCGAGAGGAGATGAATATTGAATGTGATGATGTATTAAATCAAGAATCCTTCTAAGTAGAGGAACAAAGAACTTCAGTTTAACAATGCTATTGCGTTTTCTTCTTCTATGAGTACATGAAAATGTTACTATTTTTTCGGCAGGTCCGGGAAGAGTTATGGAACTTCAACGAGAGGCAGACGGGAAAACAAGTGAATTAAAAAAGAAATTCATCGACAAAGCAAGCAGCTTAAATGTATGATTTGAGCATTTTTAGAAAATGAATTATATCAATGATATGAAAGTAGAATTTGCATGTCCATTTGGAAAAAGTGATATAACGAATACATGTATACACAAACAGTGTAATTGCATCTATTTTTCTTGGAGCTGTATACCAAATATAGACAAGCTTGGGTGAAAAGCGTAAAATCTGCCCTGAAAAGTCGAAATTTCAAAATGCAAAAATTAAATAAGAATTTTTTTTTCGGTAAAAATGTCAAGTAACTTGGTCCACATATGAATCTGTTATCAGATGGGAAAATTTATTCAAAATAAGACCGATATTTGGGTCAAAATAAACGTTTTTCTTTTTTACACAGAAATCAATGGAAAACGGAAAAGTTTTATACAACATCGTTCCCCCCTCGCTTTACAATGCCACTTTCACCAAAGATGTATATCAATAAAATACATTTTCTGGCAAAGTGGGGTTCTGAAGCGAGGGGGGGGGGGGGGGGTAATGTTCCACGGGCGAAAAATGAAAAAGGGGGGAATGGATGACTATTTTTAAATGTGTCTCTAGAGCGGTAAAGTAGGTTATAATTGCCATTTTTCATTTTATATCATGGAACAATATATTCAATGTGTGTTCTGATCAAGTATTTAATCGTTTGGAAGGAAATAAACGAGAAAGTTGTCTATTTCTACACCGTGTGTATTTTGCGCCAGAAAGCTACATTAGTGGCTGAGAAAAAAAAAAAAAAAAAAAAAAAAAAAAAAAAAAAAAAAAAAAAAAACGTTTTCAGTTTCCGGATTGCAGAGTCTGCCGATTATATTGATATAATAACCTCAAAGTTAATTTCTCTTATCCAATTTAGACTTGAACAGGTTACAGAAGAATAATAAACATAAAAAAATGTGTAAAATGATGCATTTTTTGTCCATTTTCGTTCGATATTCGACGTTCCGTCATCTCTAACCCTACCTCTTCAACTCATAATCATAACACCTTTCACCAAAATTATTTACATAAAATACCTACTAGGAATCTTGTAATACTTTACTTTTTTTATCCTGACCAACTTTTATCTAAATTGGAAGGACAACGCATGAGAAATAATCGAGTGATTTTAGGGCTAAATCCTTATCTAAACAGCTCCTTAGTTGGTTTTATGTTTACCAGAAATGTACGAAATCAATGTCATTATTAAATTTAAAAAATATTTTCTTTAATTCTACAGGTAGAGGCAGAATTCGTCTGCAAAGCTGCAGAAAAACCAGGTCACGCCATTGTTGACGCAGCCCAGGAATTGGACGCTACCTTCATCGTAACAGGGACGCGTGGGATGGGTAAAATAAGACGCACTATTCTCGGGAGTGTCAGTGATTTTGTAGTACATCACGCCCATTGTCCTGTACTAGTTTGTCGGCATAAGTGAGACGTCATCAAGTCAACTAAACACGGTTAGCCATAGTCCCGATTCAAATAGTTATTGCATACTCGTATGTGTATGATATGTACAAGATACGTATGTGTTGAAATGGGTACACGACTTGTACATTTGTGAAATGCTTTAAACGTGCATTGTTGAGGATATACATGCCTGTCTGTATGATTGATATATATTGTCAAATATAGATATTTAGAAAGATGGAAACATTACATGGTCATGATGATTTGTGATCTGAACAATTTATTGATTTTTTTTTTCATTCAAATTCAAATTTTGTTATCTCCGCAATATTTATCTTTATTTATTCGCTTTATTCATTTTTTTTATCTCCTCCGTTTATTGAGAAGTTTGATATTTTTATTTCGACATTTTTATTATATGAACTATTTTCTGTAATTGTTTTTAAGAGCAAAGAACCATGAAAAAGGGTCCACTTTCCATTCGACCGGTTGTGTTGAAAAGAATTCTTTTAAAAATGATACATGTACATTTCTTCGTCGAATTTTGTATTTTGCCTATTTTAACGAGATAATATGTACGTGTATGTATATGTACATGTTCCAACATTTGGTCATGAAAAGTCATATTCCACGAAAAAGCCAAACTTGTATACATACTACTTGTGTATCATTATAATGGGGTAAATATAGGAAAAAAGATTTTGAGCAGTGTAAACTGTAACCGATTATATTCTATAAACTATAAATAGCGACTCTCTGATTGGCTGATAACGTCATCGACGTCCTGAATAAATCACCGTATACCAAGGTTTAAAATAGACCAGGGTTACCCCCACTAACTTCTGCAAATGACGTCGTTATTTATAGTGAATCATATATGAAATCATAGAGTAAACAGTTATGGATTTTTAACTCATTATATCACCGTGGGGCATCACGTGATACACAAATGATATGTTCCACGGGAATCCCCTCTGATTTAACAAAGTAAATTCTGTCTAAATCTCACCGTGGGGTATCACGTGATACACAAATGATATGTTCCACGGGTATTCCCTTTGATTGAACCAAGTAAATACTGTCTAAATCTACTTTATATGAATTTATTTTAGGCCTATCATAATTATGGTCATTACTATAAATTGTATGATGGTAATTTATTCTGGTCAAGAATAGACGTATATTTGGAGAACACTTAAACAGAAAATTTTGTACATGTATCTGTCCGTGCACCATATCATAACATGTGGTGAGCATTGAAAAATCACTGTTTAAGTGTTCTCCGAATATACGTCTATTCTTGACCAGAATAAATTACCATCATACAATTGATAATAATGACCATATAATAGGCCTAAAATGAATTCATATAAAGTAGATTTAGACAGTATATACTTGGTTCAATCAAAGGGATTCCCGTGGAACATATCACTTGTGTATCACGTGATACCCCACGGTGTATATATGATGTGATGTTGCCTTACTATGAAAATATTGACCTCGACTTTGCCTCGGTCAATATTTTCATACCAAGTCAATATCACATCATATACATGTATATTGTACACTGAGTTAAAAGTCCATAATTGTAAAATATTGATTTAATTTCTCTATTGTCTGTACATCTCAACCTGTTTATCATTGTAAGATGGATGTGAAATAAATGATGAATGCAATCTCTTTGAATAATATATGTCGATGACTGAATAAGACTGAAATATATGTATAATCATGCTACTAAATACATGACAATTCGTGGAATTACACGAAAACTTCAAATGCAAGTAGCGAAAAACAAGGATAATCAGGACAGCACATGTAAAAACTTACGAGGCGGCAACACAGACTTGGTCAGGTACTGTTGGACTGCATGAGGCAGAAGGTCGATGTTAAAGGACATATACTGTTTATTCAGTTTTAGGATAGATATCCTTTATATTTGAACCAGGTTCATCTCATTGTATGTAAAAGTGATATGTAGTGATACTTGATGTCGAAACTTGATGGGGTTACCATAGGAAACATTGAAGTTCTGAGGACTTCCCAAATAGACTCATACAGACATTTACCATTACCAACTATGGCAAATTCAAAATAATATTCAGTAACTTTTTTATTGTTGTATAATTTTCCTTCATATTTGGAATACAATATATTGGATATTCTACTAATTGATTGAGGCGAAGAATTTGAAACCTTTCCGTACATACCTTAAAAAACTTTATAATGGAAATCGGAGTTATCTTTCTTTGTACGTCAGAAATACAGAATACTCTTCAATGTGAAGATTCAAAATTTTTGGGTGCCGGATATGTCCCTAAGTCATGGATAGAGTTTCTTGATCCTTATTATAAAGTTTTTAGATCGAGAGATGAATGGCGTGGTTATCTATGCAAATAAACAAACAAGACAAGGTCTAAAGAAGACAACGACATGTAACTTTCGAACCTGCATCTCTGAAAGAATCCAGTCCAATGACATATGCAAATTTCAATAAGCAATATTGAAAAAGTGATATAACACTTCATGTACCTATCGTTAGAGGGTAAGACGAAACAGAAGAATATGTAGATCTGGTTTTACATTTGGTAGTCATAAGGAGAGAACACATGCAGGAATAATAGATCAACAAAAAAGTATGTCTTTTTAAAGACAAACCACCAAAATCAATAATGTCAAAAAGGCAAAAGAATACCACGTGTTAGTATGGAAACAAGTGAAAAACAAACAATTGCAACATCAGATCTACTTCAGATCTATAATATTGAAAAATCAGTGAATCAACGTCAAACGCAAAACCCAAATTCAAAATTCAAAAAAGTGAATGGTATAATTATAAAATCTTCAAAAGAAAAAACCCAACAACAACGAAGAAAGATACTTGAAGGAGAAGATCATGGACAATGAAATTAGCAGAACACCATGAACTCTCACGTAATGAGAAAAGGAGGCCAAGGAGGCCAAACAGACGGAGACAACAACACCATGAGTGTTATACTACTGAGATGAACTCTGCTTGTTGCGTTATCGGTTAAGTCAAACGACCTTCTTCATTTTAAAAGTTTAATGACATATGAAAAAAGGGGATCGATTATATAACATAGCTGGCCAACATTGAAGCTCCCTTTACAACAAGGCGACATCGTTGGCCATATTGTCCTTGAACTTTTTATTAGCCCCCTACCGGAAACGCCGAAGGGGACTCTTAGTTTCCTCTCGGTCTGTCTGTCCGTCTGTCCCTCCGTCCGTCTGTCCCTCCGTCTGTCCGAATATCAGTTTTCCGGGCTTTTTTCTGCAACGGATGGTCTTGAATAGTTACAGAGCAAGTTTGACTTTCGTCACACTAGACCCATTTTTCGAGGAGTTATGTCCCTTGATGACTTGGAAAATTCAGTTTTTGTCAGTTTTCCGAACTTTTTTCTGCAACGGATGGAGATATTCAGATGAAATTTGATACACAGCTTGGTCTTGGATAGTTACAGAGCAAGTTTGACTTGCGTCATGCTTGACCTATTTTTCGAAGAGTTACTCCCCTCTATGACTTGGAAAATTCAGTTTTTGACAGTTTACCGGACTTTTTTCTGCAACGGATGAAGATATTCAGATGAAAGATACACAGCTTGGTCTTGGATAGTTACAGAGCAAGTTCGACTTTTTCACGCTTGACCAATTTTTCGAGGAGTTATGCCCCTTTATGACTTGGAAAATTCAGTTTTTGTCAGTTCTCCAGACTTTTTTCTGCAACAAATAGAGATATTCAGGTGAAATTTGATACTCAGCTTAGTCTTGAATAGTTACAGAGCAAGTTCAACTTTTGTCATGCTTGACCTCTTTTTCGAATCGATAAAGCAGATAAAACCTCAGAACTGAGCTGCACAGACAGTCAGTTTAATTTAAACTCATACAATGTATATGTTTAATTGAAGAGTATGTAATTCATAGGCAGAGTTGCAGGACATAAATATATGCCGCCGGTAGGGGACTACATCGCTCAGCGATCTTGAACTTTTTCCTATTGTATACAGTGCCATCCGTTCTGTTTCATGGATCGCATTATTCAGGTTGGACATAAATCGCCATTATTCTGAAGTGTCCTTATTCAGTTTATGGCGAAAAGGATGAGAAACGTTTCGTTAGATATTTTATGTACGTTTTACTTCATATGGGAGACCAGTGGCCATATAATTCAGCTAGATACGGATTTCTTCATCAATTGTTACAAATGGATGAAACAACAAGCATGTAGTTCTCAATAGACTTTACCAAATACATTAATTTTGCATATGTAAATTTGAATACATATATGTGGATCTCGAGCCGTTAATAGAATTTTTCAGAATTTACTCAGCATACATATGACTGTGAACCATATATGCTAACATATTGACACATGTAAAGGGTACTTTATCTTCAACTTATTAAAATTACATTAAAGACTGTGAAGATAGGTATTACTGTCGGTGCATCTCACTTCAGAAATCAGAAAATCGTAAAATTTAAATTCCCGCCGGATTTTTCAAAGAAATATTTACACTGTTCGATAAAAGCGCAACTATATTGTTTACTCATACTTGCCAGATGCAGAACTCAATTTTGATATGATACCTTTTTTTGCGACGTTGTGTTCAAAAACGTCATGAACGTAGTAGAAAATTAACACAGAAAACGTGCCGGGCTATCTAAATTAAGTTTCTTCTTATGTGGCGAGCGTATGCTAACACCCATATATAGGTATAAAACTCAAACTAGTATCAAAGGATATGAATATATAAGAATTTGTATCCCATTTGATCATTTTAAAGAAACCCTGTAATGTCAACACAATCGCAATATTTTCCGATTTTTGAAGTGAGTGACGCAGATAGTTAGCATTTATATATTCTGTTGTCTTTCTTTTTTTTTTTTTTGAAGAATGTAGAAGAGATCTCCAACAAGACTACCCTGCACTGGTCACAGCGGAACACACCCGCAGGCCACAAGAACGATTAACATAATACAAAACGTCTTCAACAAACAACAGGGAAAACGAAACACACAAAATTCAAGAACGGTCAAACAATCAATCAAACCAAAACATGAAACACGAAAGGCAAGACATTTTACATGAAAAGACTGTAATGTGTACCTTTGGACGGTCATTTTTACTATAATACCGAGCGGTGTGCTTATCCGGATTACCTGTGCACATCCCCTAAATAACCCTGATTAAAAAGGTCTTCTGAGACGTACAGTCGATTTATAAACAAAAATAATAATAAAGACAAAAACCTTGGAGTCTTGCACCAAAAAACAAGACAGATGCCCTATACTTCAAAGCAAAGTAAATAGATACCAAAACAGAGAAAGAGTTCCGTGTTTTGTTCTGCTCTTAAGATAAGTTATATAGAAACGCTGTATATTTTAACTTTCATTAAAGCACACTTGTTCAGCAACATGTCCATGCCCAAATTGAACTACTTGCCCAGTACAACCATTATATAGGTCCACCTTCCTCAAAACAGATTGCTCAGTATATGCACTAGGCAGTTCTTATCTCTCACCTTTGTAAGCATGGTAAGGGTCATCCTTGAATACAAGATGAAAACATTTTGCACGTAAGAATTTAACTTTAAATATAAATTATATGATAAAGCATCTTGAATTTATTTGCTATGAATACACACTAGCCATGTAACGTGCAATAAAAATGATGAACAATGTTTATCTTCAATTGAATAGATAAAAGTCAAACTAAATACTCTCCGAGTCAGTTTAAAGTGTGGACACTCTGCATTCCCACGTAACCAAGGTCCACTAGAACATCAGGCAGTGTAGGTCATACTGACAAGGATTCCAGGGTACATGTACATGTACTACTTATATCATCTTTTCTCAAACTAAAACAAATCGCTCTCTTTGAGGATCGAATTCAGATTCACTGTACGGGAAGACATAGGTCATAATTGCAGGATCGAGATAAGAATTGTGTGTTAAAGACAGGAATAAATTTTGATACATTAACTGACAATTGATAATAGGGTGTACCCAGCGGCCATGGCAAAAATATTGATAGCAGTGGATGAGAGCGATATATCCGAGGCAGCTTTTCACTGTAAGTATGAAGAAAAAAGTAAATATTCCAACTCTCCTGTCCTCTTAAAACATTCTAAAAACATTGCGCCAGAAATGCATACTTCGGAAATGGAACCTGAACAGTGGTACGTCAAGCTATCTAGAACAAGTCGGAGAAACCAACATTATCTCGAAAGTCACGATGTTCTGTTTGATGTTCAGAATTATCATTTTGTGAAACAATCTGATTACTACCTCCCCCCCCCCCCCCAAAAAAAAATCATGTTATGGGCTTTTGATGAGAGTACACTTTACATGTAAATATGTGTTAATGTACATATACGCCACTCACAATTTGCTAAAGTTTGGGAACAGAAAAGACACTAAAATCCATTTGCTTTGTTCTCTTTTGACTCGGCACCGGTTGCCTATTTGTCTCGGGTAGTTGGCTTACGTCTTTTGAGTCAGGTGATTTTGAAATAGTCTATGATGTTTTAATATTTCTTGTCTCTTTGGTGTCTCTTGTTATGCTTGTCCCTTCTGTGTGTTTCACATTTCGGTGTTTGGGTATTTTACTTTGGGTGCTACATGTATAACCAGGGTCCTGTCGAAGATCCCCAATGAAAAGACAGATGGTAAAGATGGGAAATTGGACTTCTACCTATAAGGTGATCTGATTTAAATTTCAGATGGCTCAAAGTATCAATGCAGCTTCCTCAGATCGAAACCATGGTGATTAAACGCATTGAACTGAATACAGTGATTGGTAAATATTTCACTTTCCCAAAAGGAATATAAACACCAGAAGATGGAGACAGAACAATCATACACAGTCGTGAATATCCTTCTTGTTCGCATTGTTTTTATTAATATCTGTTGAAGAGTTTAAGGAAGACGGTAGAAACTACCACAACTGACCAGTGCCAGTTCAAGTATTGGTTATAACTGTTACAGGAGAAACTTTGTGAAATATACATGTATGCACAACCAATGTGTCCAATATAAGTGCCTGAGCCATAAGTTTTGAGTGGAACGTGTTGCATTTGCCAAACATTGTAATCAATACCCGATTATGTTTATTTTCCTATTATTTGTTGTACATGCATGTACATTTGTAATTATAGGGTATGCCGAGAAGTTCCATCGTACGGGTAACAAGATCACCTTGCTGCATTGTCCTGAAAACTTCATCAGCGATATTAACGTTCTGAGTGAGTACAAAATTCTTTAATACAAAGTGGGGAATACATTTATATTTCATGTACTTCTAAAATAAGATCTCTAGCAAATTCTACATGTCAGACAGCAATTTTGCTTCATAATGCAAAGCAAGTGCGTGTAGTGTTTTAACTTCTTGTAGGTCCTGGTACGCTTATGGATCTCCAAAAGGAGAGAGCGTCTAAAACAGCTTCACTGATGGACAAATTCATGGACAAAGCAAGGAGTCTACACGTAAGTTTACATCATTATTCATACATAGATGTGGTGTAACTGCAGATTCTAAATGTCTTACATTTTGTTATTTTATCAACAATAAGTATTTCCAATGATAGTACTTACCCAATGAAAATATGAAAAAGTTTCAAAGCAAGAGCAAGGCAAAACTTTACAAAGATACTATGAAACAGTAAGTCAAACGGACAGGTAAAGTTACAAATCAACAAAACAAATGTTGAAGTAAAGAGAATTATCTACGAGGAAACTTCACATTTGACTGAAACTGCAGTACATATCTGGTCTATAGTGGTGCTATGAATTTGAAGACGCGTAATCTTCGTCCAAATGCTACATTGAATACTTTTCCTTTATTCTATATAATTATTATTTTTCAAAATTGAATTACATTTATCGTTCATCCAAAGTGCATTAATATTTAATTTCAGATTGAAGCAGAGTTTATGAGTAAAGCGGCAGAGAAAGCCGGCCACGCCATTGTGGAAGTATCTGAAGACATGAAACCTTACATGATCGTAGTGGGGACCCGGGGGATGGGGAAGATTCGGAGGACTATCCTAGGCAGTGTTAGTGACTTTGTAGTTCACCACGCCCATTGTCCGGTGTTAGTGTACAGACAAAAATGATAGATTAACTGCAATTACATGTACTGTTCACACGTTGCATTCATCTTGACGTATATTATTTTAGCAGACAATTCATACATGTAGTTTTTGTTATACATGTATATATCATAATAGAAATAATATGCGCGTATTCAATAATAAATGATATATCTGATATGTTTTTTTTTGTTTTTGTTGTTTGGTTTCCACAAAATGACAATACTGCATTTTTTGTGATACTTTAAATTACGTTTCCTCTTAACCAAATGTATGCATACTACACTTACAATGTGCGCCAAGCAAACATGTTTTTAATTTACTATACATAGAGATTTCAGTGATCATCTCTTATCAAACTAAGACCCGTGTATTTCTGAGTAGATGAAAAGAGGGAATCTCCAACCAGACTCAGTTGCAGTACACACAGCAGCGCATCAAAAAGACCTGATGCGAAAATATAAGAGTTAGACAACTTAAACAAGCACAACAAGAGACATAAAAGAGACATACGACATAGAAACATCAAACACAAAAGACTACACATAAACCAACTAGAGCAATGGGCAATTGGTGAAGACTTTGGACGGCCGTTGAAGACTTCGGACGGCCGGTGAATACTTCGGACGGCCATCTGCCACGCAAGTAGCAAATCGTAAGGTTATCCGGATTACGTGCGCACAATGTGCGTGAGTAAAGTGCACGGTTATCTCTTACTAGGATCAAGGCTATAAGCAAGACCAGAGACAAGAAAACCACACATGCAGGAATACAAAAATCCAAAAAAAAAAAAAAAAAAAAAAAAAAAAATAATAATAATAATAAAAATAAAAATGAATAAACAAAAAAATAAAATAAGTTGTCTTGCATTTAGCCTTCTATCAGAGTCGTGTGTAATTTTGCCTCTCGTTCGTTCTACACATCAGTAACCGATTCTTCATGCAAACCGATGTCAATATACAATTAATGACCTTTTGTGAGGTGGATATAGCAATAGAGCAACCCGAAGGATATGATATTCACCGATGCCATTTGTGCAAAGAAAAGAATTTTGTGAAATATTTTATATATACGGAATTTATTTGGTCGTACTTGCACTGTGTGTGCACGTTATCCGGATAACCACAATATTCGTACTGTAAAGCGGATGACCATCCAAAATCGGCACCTAATTTGATGGGCTGTTCGTTGAAGGTGTTGTGTGTCTCGTTTGTCCCTGTCGATTGTTGCAGTCGTCTTTCCTGATATTCGTTTTTTTTCGTTACAATCCTACGGGGATGTTCCGTGAAGGGTTGTAATCTATTACCTTTCCATATCTTTTTTGCGCTTTGATAAATCATGACATTTAGTGGAAATAACGACTGGAAACATCTTCGCCTTACCTACTGAATCCAGCTATGAATAAATCTCTTTGGAACGTAGAAGTTGTGAAAAGTACATGTTTGAAAGATGTGAAAATAATCTTTCTTTTGGATTGAAATGAGTTTATGACAGTGTGATAATAAACTAGCTCTGAATCAAATCAAAATGAATTTTCACGTGAATCGTAATTTTAACATTTAATCACACTTGGGATCAAAATTAACTCTCGATAAAAAAGACGGATAGTTCAATAAAATGAAACAGGGTAGAAATTCAAATACCTCAATACGAAATATTTTTGTACTGTTGCCCTTTTGACCGATGCGTACCTGTTTAATCCGGCGGCGCGCATTGGAGTGTAACGTCTACTTTAAGAAACATACTGTCGGTGTTGAAGAAGGCGTTGGTTATCCTGTTTCTTTAAATCTTCAATCTTCACAAAGTTAAGAGAAAGTTTGCAACATGGCATCTTTGATAGTTGTCGTTGCAGTGGACGGTAGTGACATGGCTAAAGAAGCATTCACATGTAAGTTATCTTTTTAATAATTTTACCTAAGTTGAGTTTCAGCCTACACAATTTTTTTCCACAGTATTTGACCTATTTTAACGTGTATATTTGACGGGTTATAGGTCATGTATAGTTTAACTTACAACGTTGTTAATGAAATATAACAGGATTGACATTGACACATCTATTGATCACTTCATGAAAGAAATGAAAGGATAATACTAAGCCTAAATACATTTATAAACAGTATGCAAAAGAAAGTAAATTACCATATTACAATGAATGCAAATCATTCTTTCCCGGCTTTGTTGTTCACATTAAAAATCAAAATACTATGAAGTAACTGGAGTTTAATGTAGAATAATAAAATGCTATATGACTCTAATGCATCCTTTTTTACAATGTACAAGCCCACATACATGATTGATATGGATTTCTTATCTCGAATACGTGAGTTTACATATACATGTACATGTCGGAGGAACATTGTACTATTATGACACAAAACCTGTATATCAAAAGCAGAAGATTCTTCCTAGTAAATATAATAGTACAATGTTCCTCCGAAATGTACATGTATTCGAGATAAGAAATCCATATCAATCACATATATCAAACACATATCATATCGATAAATATTGCAATTTCATAACAACAACAAATTCAACTTGTCGAAGTATATAAATGAATAAATAAACAAAATGTATATTATATATTTCTTAAATATTGATAAACATATAACAGATTTATCTCATGATTCTTGTTTCATTGAAAAAGTTAGAACATAATTCCTCGTACTCGTTGACCAAGGAAAATATTTTCATGCACGTGTTCTAAATTGATCAGTGTGACACTGCAATTATCATTTAATTTTTGTCATTAAGCTAATCTGAATATTTCGAATTCAACCATCTAATGTAAAGATACATTGTACCTTATTGATAATGGTAAGATTAAAGCACCTGTACAACAATTGTAAATATCGATCTGATGTACAGTGAATGCACCCTCCCAAAATTTTCTGATTTTTGGAATATTTTCGATTTTTTTTCAATGCTGTGTGTGCACTTGTAATTTTGTTCTTACGAAAAACATATTCTACAAACACAAGTATTCTACGCACTAGTTATTAAAATTGCTACTTATTTGTAACAGCCATAAAGAGTAAACATTTCCAGATATTTTGACCTATTTACAAGACAACAGGTCAAGGTAAAGTTTATACATGTATGTGCGTCTTAAAAGTTTAAATTTTCGCAGCTATCTTTCATTCAATTTCCCACGATGTTTGAAACGTTATAGTATTTTTACATCATACATGCCACTTACGGCTAAAGGAAAACTCCAATTACGTGGGCTGATTGATATGTTGTGAGCCTCGGTTTTTCTGGGTTGCAGAAGGTATTCTGCTGATAGATTATCTCCAAAAAATGACACACAATTGCACATACAGTACTATGCTTCGCTTCTGACACAGTTACGGGAAAATATTAAACTTAAGGACATATACTGTTTATTCAGTTTTAGGATAGATATCCTTTATATTTGAATCTGTTTCTTCTTGTAAAAGTGATGTTTAGTGACACTTGATGATGTTAACATAGGACACATTGAAGTTCTGAGTGCTTCCCAAATAGACTCGTGCAGACATTTTCCATTGCCAACAATGGCAAATTCAAAATAACACTCAATAACTTTGTCATTTTTGCATGATTTTCCTTCATATTTGGAATACAATATATTGGATATTCTACTAATTTGTTGAAGCGAAGAATTTGAAACCTTTCCGTACCTTTCTGTAAAATAACATAAAAACTTTTATTTTAAAATATTTTTCAAAGAACTTTATAATGAAAATCAGAGTTATTTTTGGGTGCCGGATATGTCCTTAAGGAGGTATTGAACATTTGGGCGCCAAATTTAATTTTTCTCAAAATTCTGAAATTGTATATTACATGTCTGTCCTTGATTATACAAACTTACATTTTGATTCTATCTACAGGAAAATTTTCTTTGAGACTTTGAAATATGCATTTTTTCAATGTTTTAGTGAATGTCTTGATGACGTCATAATATCGAACGTATCATTCCAGTTCTCGTAAAGCTATTGGAAATTAATTTTAATTTAACTACCTAAAATCTTCATAAATGTATTGCACTTACATATGGAAAAGATGAGATGAATTGTGTTTTAAACAAGGTAGGATACTGGAATAAAATATGATACTATCGCTCAAAAATTTGCAATTCCGAGCCAATTGACTGTTATTAGGAATCCTGTGGATGAACCTTGTCAAAAGCTTATAAAAAATGGTCAACAATATGATTTCATGATTAAATGAGAAAAATTGTATTTAGGATTAAAATATTACAAAGCTTTATATTTGCCTATTTTTCCTTCAAAAATCATTCATTTTCAATTAAGTGACATCCACTTTCCTGTAATGTATATGTCAACGAATTCAACGTGATGAAGATTGAACTTTCTATTTTACACATGCAAAGTTTCAATGCAATACGTTTGGTATTGATGATTTTATCGCATTTTGAATGCGAAGGTTTGTCACGCCATTTTCGTCGAAATAACGTCGTGGTTTGCTGATGGCTAAAACTCCCAAAGTCCACAATTTCGAAAATCGCCATAATTTCTTCAAATGACGCAGGAAATTATTCAAACTTCACCAGGATACTCAAATGTGTATATCAATAAGCGTATCATTTTTTTTTTTTGGAAAAGTTTAGACTGAACTATTCATAGGAAGTGAGAAAACAAATAATGTTGTCGCCATCTTGGTGTTCAAACCCTCCTTAAGCGCCGCGGGAAAGCTCACTAATCAAAGGTGTGTTGTTCCATCAGGGTCATGCTTCTGTTCACAAGTCTGTCACTGCCATGACTGCAATTCATGGTTGTGGCTTCAATGTGATTGAGAATCCGCCTTATAAGTCCCCTACCGGCTAGCCGGAGGGGACTTATAGTTTCCACCCGTTTGTCCGTCCGTCTGTCTGTCCGTCTGTCACCTTTTAGTTTTCCGGACTTTTTTGTCACTGTCGTTGCATATATTGAACTCATTTTGGTATGTGAGCATATGTCAATGGGATACAGATCAAGCTTGAGTTTGGTTCCGATTGACCTATTTGTACTGAAGTTATGGCCCCTGGACTTAGCAAATTTCATGAAATTCTCAGTTTTCCGGATTTTTCTCTGCCGTTGTTGAACATATTGAAATAATTTCTTATATGTGATTACATCTTAGTGTTACACAAATCAAGTTCGAGTTTGGTTTTTAGAAACACGAAGAATAGGGAATTACATATGTTCACAGGTACATTTTAACATGTACTTACTATCAAATAATATATACACATTATAACAACTAATATTAAATAGATACATAATAGTCACTCACACTTGCATGGGGTTAAGATGTCGCTGCTTGACCCCACTCCTTCTCTCCTCTGTCATGATCTTCTAAATAACACAATGACTGGACATCCTTAGTTCTTTCTTGTAATTATTCAAATATTACTTCTGGTCAAAAGTAATAAATCAAAAGTAACCTGTCTACATTTACGTGCTACTTGTTTATTTTTTGCAGGGTATGCCGAGAATTTCCATAAACCTGGTAACACAGTGTACTTGTTTCATTCGCCTGAAACCTACGTCAACTTAGAGAGGTTTACGTTGAGTAAGTTCAGAAATAAACTACATGCAAACAAGTAAAACCCCAAAAAATGTTGTTCCTATAGAAGCTTTAAGTCATAAGATGAGATAAATATTTGAAGACGTTTAACATTTGAACCACTTGGTCACTGCTGGTGGACCTGGAGTCCCCGAGGGCACATTTAGCCAAGTTCGATCGACTTCGGTTGGTCGTTTCTTCAACGCATTCGAAAATTTCTGTTATCAGAATTTCTTGAAATTTCTAAATCATGGGTCCTGTAGCATCATATCCCACCAGTTCTGCTACGTCTTTCGGTACATTTTCGGACATAAATTTCATATTCTTTGACCATATTATATTGTTTAGATTGAGGATCACTGACGAGGGTTAGGTACCCGAAACGTGCATGCCTGGTCCATGCTGTAAATTTATCTGTTCTTAAATGATGCCATTGAATTTAAAGACGTTAAACATGTATACGATTCGTATAATTATCTGATTATTGTACCATCATTGTATGATCAGATAGTTGACCTTGCTATTATTATATACTTTGGGTATCATGTTTATTTGTAATATATATATTTTATCTATAAGCAGTATAATGATTTCGATGAATAAACTATACATTAAGTCATGTTGCAGTTACTATCGAAAGGAATTGCAAATTTGTTCAATGGAAAATGAAATATGAAATAAATATCAGTTTTTCAAGGATAGTGTTACATGATGCCAAAGTCCCGCCCTCCATGCAATAAAGAAAGAAAAATCACACACTCTTTCAAATGTTGAGAATGAAACGTATTTATTATCCTCCCTAGGTCAATAAATTAGATATTATTCATATTATAAAGCAATGAAACTTAAAATCATAGTTATTTCGCAGGTCCTGGTAGAGCTCAGGAGCTACAAGATGAGGCAGACAAGAACACAAAAGAGTTGAATCAAACGTACAAACAGTTGGCCGAAAAGCTAAACGTATGTAATTTGTCTGCAAAACTTACATTAAATAAGACCTTAGTAAATTATTTGTATGAGATAGTAAAACACATGATAAATATTTAAAAATGACTAGTTACCCCTTTTCGATGGTTTAAGAAAATCGTCCAGAAAAAAAAAGTTGCCAGATTAGAAATGTAAAAAAAAAAACAAGCACAAAAAGACAGACAGACAGATCTCACACTCATACAAATAAAAACCAAAAACAACCCCAAAGTACGCCAGTAGCAAATTGTATTTAGAATAGAATTAAATTTATAACATAACCCTTTATGGTCTGTGTACATACATTCTTTGATGATATCATGACTATGTGGAGGGGCAGTTCAACATTGCAAATGTGGATAATAACCATATCCCAACACATAATACAAAATCGATAATTCAGAAAATCTTAAACCGAAGAGTCAGCATCTTCTGCTTGCATGCAACACCCGTCACTTCAATTCGGTAGAATTGTCACATCCGGTTACTTCCATTTCGGAAGATACAAGTAAATTCAGCGGTTGGATGGTTCAAATGGTCTAAGATAGAATATCATCCACCATTCTGGAGAGTGGAACATATAATGTATAATGAGTGTCCCATATCGATCGTAGAACTTCCTCAGTGACTGTTATACCGTTATATATCATTGTTTATTTCAATCTTTGGATACATAATTTCATGGAGATAAATCCTGTCACATTCCAACGCTTCCGATCTTCTGAAGCGTCTTGTTAGCGTTACGCCTATTTGTTGTTTTACATGGGTAAGTTTTGTCGTTTGGGTTGAAACATTTTGTGTGCTCAGATGTTGTTTGATGTTCCTTTTTGCGGTCACACTGTGGTAGATATAGCCGGGTCTTGTTGGACGTTTATTTACTTTAATACTTAGCATTAAAGCGAAGTTTTACATGTACAAAGGGAATTGAAAAAAAAAGAACAAATACTAATTAATAATGTCAATGAGCTCGAGCTAAAGAAGATCCTGACGATAATCTCAATAGCACTCACAATAGAGCACCGAATTGAGCATCGACGGACCCCTAGCAAGCTAGAAGTGGGACCATATGCCCGGGAGGAGTAAGCATCCCCTGTTAGCTAACCAAGTACATGTAAAATAGGAGGAATGAAATGTTTCTGAAATGTGAGGAAAATTATTCTAGTCTTTTGCAACATTTCATACAAATCAAAGCGATGATAAATATGTAGGCTACTTTCATGAATTTGTTATTGTTTAAACATACCCCCATTTTGATTTAAAATAATCAGTTTTCAACAGTCATCATATTGAATTATATGTTCTTTCGTAATAATTTATTACATCAGATGGGCATTTCAACAAATGAAAAGCACCAGCAGAAATACATGTACCAACTGATTGGTTGAAATTATCATATTGAAATATATGGTTTAGTGCACCATATGCACATTTCAGCAAATAATGTATCATCAGTGATGATCGAGACCGAAAGAAAGGAATACGAGAAGAGCAAAATTCTAATACGCCAAGGACATAGTTATGCCATGAGGGAGGTACTTCTTAATTTCAGAATAAATTAAATTGAGTATCTGAAGTAGGCGTATATACGTAAGGTCTGCATAGTTAAGTGGAACCCTTTCTAGGTAATTTTCTTTTTTAAGTTTTAAAGTTTCAAGATATAATTACTAGTAGTACATACTTTTATTCCACAATGTAGGCTGCTTATGAAATGCTACAAAATATTTCACTTCCTCTCATAATTTTCTTGAATCTTGGCTTCAATACTAGTTTATAATGCCAAACTTCCGTGAAACGTCACTTTGCGGATTATTTTCTTCAAACGTCCTCATACTTTGTATTGAATGGATTTCTGTATAACTTTTTGATATACATATTAATAGCTTGGAAAACCTTTTAGAGTATGCACAAGGAAAACGTTTTTTTTTTTTTCAAAATTCCACTGTATGCTATCTGAAAGGATTAAGACTTAGTACAAAATTATGCCGTTTTTATGTTAAAGCTGGGATTATACCCCATTTTCATTTCGCTCTTCATAATTGCATATTAGTTGTATTTCCTCATTTTTGGCCTCGAATATCACTGATGAGAAATAACTCGATGAAATACACATATGACGCACTAAAATCTTATAATAGTATACAAGGAAGATGTACCCATTGTAGTACAGGAGTTAAAATCCAGGGAAACAAAGAACTGTTACATGCATTTCAATATTGACAATTGGTATCTCTGCTGGTGGATTATTTAGTCCCCGAGGAAATCCCTTATTCACCGTTTCGGCACTAGACTTGAAATTTATAATTTAAAGGGAATTCTATGAAACTAAGGGGTATCCCCCTGATGGCATAGCTCAGTCCTTATCAGGTTCTTTGTCAGACCTTTTAGGTCAAGCTTAAACTTTTGCTTTTCATGATGTCATAATATTGGAAACTTTTACGGCCTTGAGCATCAATGATGAGACATAATTTGTTGAAATGGTCCATCAAGATTTTGTTTCAAATTCATGATATGTATACCAGATTATTGACGTCCATAAAAGCATTTACAATGAGATTTTGGAACTTTTTTTCACAAAATATTTTTCATGAAACGATAAAGAAAATTAATTCCATAAAAATCAAATTTAGGAAGGGGGGGGGGTCATATTCAACAGTAACCATATGACTTTGTACTCCTTTACAAATACATGTATTTATTCCACCTCTGGTAAATTTCTTGCAATATTATATGATTTGTCAAGAAGAACCGAATATTATGTTGCATCATTTTACTGACAGAATATTATTTTAATATCCTGCTTCTACTAAGACGCTTTACGATATTGACGTCACCGAGAAGCTTTAAAATATGTTGACGTTACATACACAAGCCAAAAGCCATCGGCGGGATATATTCGTTATTATAATAAAGTGTTTTAGGGGGATACAGAAATATATGGGGTCGATGCTTCGCCTCGCCAAATACAACTTTTTTTATCGACCCAATAAATTTCTGTATCCCCCTATATTATACTGTATTATAACTAATAATGTCAAGTCAATGCGCAGTACAATAATATCCTTGATATCATCGGGGACTTGCAGCATCTAGTGGTTGAAATGATCATATTGAAATATGTAGATCTAGTGGTTGAAATGATCATATTGAAATATGTAGTGATTGAAATGATCATATTGAATTATGTAGTGGTTGAAATGCAATATTACATTTGTATTAAATACTTCGGCCATAAAAATGATTTAAATACATCCATTTAGTAATACGTACAATCATACCCTTTTAAAAAAATTGTAATGTTGAAATCATTGAATTATTAATAATAATCTTAATTGTCGGATTTTCCTATTAATTGCGTTTCATTACTTCAACACATATTATATTATTTAATAGGTGCAGGTCCAGTTTGTAGCAAAATCAGACGAGAGACCGGGGGTCGCTATCGAGAAATTTGCTTCCGATAATACAGCTTCATTCATTGTAATGGGGACCCGAGGTATGGGGAAGGTTCGACGGACAATCCTCGGCAGCGTCAGTGACCACGTGTTACACCACGCCCATTGCCCCACCTTGATTGTCAGACCACAGAAGAAATGACATTGTAAATAAATCCTTCATATTAATATGATTATCGCATTCCTAACAGCTATATTAACAAAGAGTATTTTAGGAACCTTGTATACAATGTAGTTTTACGTTATGCTCAAGATTGTACATTATCATGTTTTGAATACTTTACGAAATTTTGAATTTGTTTGAAAATATTTTAGTTTCTTACAATTTACAATTACGTATTATTATTTTTATACTCAGTTTGTTTTCTCTCAATTTAATTAGTAATGCTTGTGTATACAACTTCAGGATATAGTGGTATTTGTTCATGTATTTGATTATATTATCATATTATATATCATATTGTATGCATATACATGTATGTACTCAGTGCCCTAAAATTATTACACATTTTGTATGCCAATGTATCGTATTTCTATATTTCATCTTTTTGATAACCATCTTCGTAATGTTTCAATCAACAATCATCTCTTAGGGTCATTTTTGAAGAAATCTTAAGCCAATGTTATGAATAGACAGTCGTGCAATTTGTTCATGTTAAGTATTTACATACTATTAGTTATTTTTACTATACTAACCAATCATAGATAAGTATCTAGGTACATGTACATGTATTATAAACTTAAGAAATTTAACGAAAAGGTCACTGCAAAGCTTCAAATTGCGTTAAAAATTTCATATTGTCTGCATTATTTATCTTTATACAAAATTGGAAAACATTAGATAATATTTTTGGATTTTTTTTCAGTCAGACGTGACATTTTTTGGTCGAAAAATTGCCCCCCAAAAAAATTATAGAGCAGAATTTTAGCTGGGAAACTTACTTGAATTTATAGCAATAAAGTTAATCTTCAGGTTTTCAAAACTAATGAATAACAACCCAAAAAAAAAACCAAACCATTTTTTGAAAACAATTTATTGATTTTAGAGGAAAGTATAGATGGGTACTTATTAAAGGTATGTACATGTGGTGTACACACATTGTATACTGGTATGGAGTCTATGAGAATATTTAATGTATCTATTCAGATAAGTTTTGTTTGAAAAATTTGCTTAATAATCATTTTTAAATTTTGATTGTTCTGCTCAACCACATCTATGTGAATTTTTAAACGCCAAAATATCATTCTGTGTTTACTGTAACGTATGTGATAAAATTGTAAAATAATGCAATTCATTTAATGGAAAAATTGCTATGGCTGATTACCAAAGCTACAAGTGTTTCAAATTTGATACTTGAATTGTTTACCCGGTATTTTCATTCATTTCGCATTCATTCTTTCCTTTATTTAAGCATACAATAAATGCGGATGGTTATACATATAGATATGATTCTTTTATCTTCGTTACAAGAACATTTTCCTTCTTGTACTATCCACGGAATCAATACATAAGGATGAAGAAATACAAAATTTATGCCTGAGATCAATTTGCCATACTGTATAATGAGCAAAACCGAGCAGAATTTTAAGAAACCACAAATGAAGTACGTACTCCAGGTCCTCTTAATTAGGTGCAATGTACCAAAAGTTGGTTTTCGACCAGATCTGTCAACGCTTGAAATAAAAAGATCATTGACCGATGGATCTTATCGGTTTTGCCAACGCATTTTTGACTTAAATGAGCAAGCGCTGCATTGAATTATGCAAAGCATCATAGGAATCAAGCATGTTCTCTAGGGTGTCTACGAAAATGGAGTTTTCCGACGCAACCCATTAAAAGCACTGAGGCTTATTGGCCTGGTGGATGGCAAGGTCTAGTTGCCAAATAGCAATTTTGGGGGAACCCTAAAAGTTGGTACGCACACAATAATTTTTCATGAAAATTCTGACAATACTTTGATAATCCGGTGGATGCCAGTCTGGCATCCTTGGGTATTTCGAATGTTTTGGGTAAAAGTGAGATATTTTAAAGAAACACCGTTGAAACTTGGGTAAACGCAATTACTTTTTTCCATGCAGCAGGTTTAGCAACAACTTTTGTATCAAAAGAATGGCAATGTAATTGGCTTTAAGTCTCAATCTCAATTTACAAATTTATTTCTCCATAAAATGGGAAAAACTATGGATTTTTTTTGTAATGAAAAATCGCTCGAAATGGGAAAAGTATCGTATCTTTTTTCATACTATAGATAAATAACAATTTTGGTACCAAACGCACAATAAATTTATTGTCTTTCATTTTAAATGTCAAATTAGCAGTTTGGCAATTCGAAAAATGGGGGGGGGGGAAATGAATGTTATACCGTGGATATGATTCTTGTGTCACCAGACGGACACTAGGCTTGGTACTTGACAGTTTTGTACGAGCGCATTCTTAAGACTTGCTTTCTGACTGACTGTGACGACAGGACACCTGTCCAACCCTCTTTAGAGTAGAAAGAGCCCCGACCACCTGTCCTCTCTGAATGTCAGTTCAGTCGGTCTTCTCGGGTGGTAACTTATATAATCTCCCTACAGTCGGCAGAGCACGGACTGTATTACGCACGTCCTCTTTATATATCTATTTACATATTCATCTGTGTTGCTGGGGCCTCTGCGTTTTACGGTCTTGTTTATGTATGGTCATCTAACAGTGAGGAGGTTGTTCTGCACCATAACTGTACGTTCTTCGAGACCTCTGGGTTATCGGAAAAGTGGGAGGGTTGTGTAATCCAGGATAACCTCACCGTCTGCTACTTACGTGGCAGATGGCCGTCCTAAGTCGGCACCGGTTGCCCATTGGTCTCGTTGGTTTATGTGTGGTCTTTTATGTTTCATGTTTCTATCGTGTGTGTTGATGTTCCTTGTCTCTTTTGCGTCTCTTTCTGTGGATGTCTGCTATGTGTGTGTGTGTTTTTTTTGCATTTGGTGTTTTGAAATTTTGCTTGGGGTTCTGTAACCGAGTATTGTTGGAGATCCCCTCCTTTCCTTTGTTTATATATTTTGAACCACTTCAAATAGTTGTGCGACGTCGCATAAAGGAGGGTTTTAACACCAAGATGGCTGCGGCATTATTTGTTTTCTCACAGTAAAAGTACAGTCTTACCCTCTTTTAAACTTTTGATACGCTGATTGATATACATATTTGTGTATCCTGATGAAGTTTGAATAATTTCCAGTGTCATTTCTTTATCTCATTTGAAGAAATTATAGCGATTCCGAAATTGTGGACTTTGGGAGTTTTATCCGTGAGCAAACTACGACGTCATTTTGACGTTATCGGGCAAAATGGCGTCACAAACCTTTCAATTCAAAATGTAATTTGAACATTAATACCAAACGTATCGCATTGAAACTTTGCATGTATAAAATAGAAAATTAAATCTTCATCACAGTGTATTCGTTGACAAATTTACATTAGAGGAAAGCGGATGTCACTTCATCGAATATGGACGATTTTCGAAAGAAAAATTGGAAAACATAAAGCTTATTTTTTAATCCTGATATCATCTCTGGGCATTATTGATAATTTTGTTACTTTTACAAGATTCCTAATATTTAACTATCAACTACAGTAAATTGGCTCGAAATTGCACTTTTTGAGTGAACGTGTCATCTTTTATTCCAGTATCCTGCCTTTGTTGAAAACACAATTCTTCTCAGCTTTTCCATATAATATGTAAGTGCAATAAATTTATGAAGATTTATGAAGATTTTAAAAGTTAATAAAAATCAATGTCTACTAGCTTTACGAGAATTGGAATAACACTTTCAATATTATGACATCATTAAGAAATTCACGGAAACGTCGATTAATGCATATTGCAAAGACTCCTAGAACATTTTCCTGTGGATAGAATCACATTTTAATTCGTATAGTCAATGGCAGACACTTAAGAAATATTCGATTTCAGAAATTTAAAAAAAAAAAATGAATTTTGCGTCCAAGTGTTCAATACCTCCTTAATTCATCCGAGAGACAGCAACTGTAATAATAAACATTTCAGAAGTACCTATCAGTCTCAAAGTCGAGAGGACAAGGCAAAATCATGAGAATTTCCATTGGAACGGATGTGAGCCCCGGAATGAATAACATTCATATGTGAGACCAGGTGCCCGGGGAGAGTCAGCGTCTCCTGATTGCATGCAACACCTGTCGCAACAGCTCCATGAAACTTGTCAAATTCGGTGATTGTCTCGATGTACATATTGATGTACATATCAGGTAAGTATTTCTTGTTTGGTGATGATGACAGCCATTTATGTCACTGATCATTCTGAAAAGGGAGATCTGATATGCTTTTATCATATCCCTGTAGCTAGCGATCGAAGAACTTCCTCAATGATGATTTCATCCGTTGTGTAATATAACCCGAACAAGTACGAGGCCTACATGCAAGCCGTCCGGCTCTAACGATGAAATCTTTATATTTGGAACATGCCCTGATGTATCATATTAGCTGAGAAACAAAAACGCCATAAGCAAGAGAAGACGGAATATTGCTACACATGAAAGGGAAGTTAGTTATGTGGAAGCTGAGATCATCACGCTTGTCATACAGTGAGAAGTTTAAATAGCCGTTTGGGTCGAAAGATATCCAGGTACGAAGTGGATCTGTCGCTCTCGGGTTTTCCTTGATCTCTAGTTCACGAGGATATATATTTCATGTAAATGATCATTAAAATTCTGATTACAGAAGAACAACACGTCATCTATGTATCTGCAGGTAAAATTGAACTGAGATGCGAGGTTCTTTCGTCCCGTTGAGATGAATGGTCTGAATGAAGTCTGCTTCGTAGGAATGTAAGAATAAGTCCGCAAGCCGTTGGGCGCAATTGGTAACCATCGGGATGCCAACTATTTGCTAGAATACGTTTTCTCCAAACACCACAAAAATGTTGTCAATCAAAAACTAAGGATCCGGATGATATCGTCTTCGGTATACTTTTTGTTTGAATCAGAGTGTTCCTTCACAGTAGGGCGGCCAAGCCGGATTTGCACGTGCGGCGGTAAAAAGTAAAATGTGAGTCCGCGAACGCATGACGCACTCTTTCTCGTCGGAGAAAATATGGACGCCTCCGAATTTTGGTCCTTTTCCATAAGCTCTAGACAGCACAATTTTTTATTTCAGCAATTAGAATATCGTCGAACTTTTTCTTTTAGCTTTATATTTTACCCTCAAATAGTTTATTTTAGACAAACCTTACATTTTAATTACTAAATCGATGATTGAAGTTGGCTAAATTTTTACCGGGAAAAAATGCCCCAAAAAGTGGAAAATAAAAATGAGGTACAAAAAAATGGTCCCTCACAGATTTTTATAATATTTTCAAAAAATGACATTCACATCGGCATCTTTCAAATATCAAAAAATTACAGAACCACTTTTTCATATATTGAAATAATTCCCGTTTGAAATCAGCTGATGTTAGCTTCGTTTCGGCATGCGCAGAATCACGATTTTGCACCCAATACACATTGAACGTGTGTCACATTGTAAACATGAATGAATTACTTTATTCGGAATTTATAGTATTTTGTGTATGAAAAAGTATAACTGTTGGATGATTTTTATCTCGTGAACTCATTTCTAACCTTGGATTAGCAATTAAGAAGAGATTAATGAAGGTTTCAAGCTGTTTTTGTCCAACCCGACTTCACGAAGACCGATGTCAGTGCAGTGCCAGTGTCGGTGTGATGTAAACTTGATGACGCAAAAACATGGTACGACTTGTGTACTTCACATACATGTACTTTCTTCAGTTCAGCTGTTTGTTTATATAGTGAAATGGATACTAGGCCGATGCTCGATGACGAAATTAATCTAGGAACCATTGAAAATATCGACTTTTTCCTCAAGCTCAAGGTAAATAAACAAATTTGTAAACAAATATTTTCTCTCTCCCTCTCTCGTTCTCTCTCACACATACATACTCACACATTACTAATACTACCAAGATTTGTAATAATTTTCAATCACTGAACTGATCAGTTTAGTAAGTTAATTTATGTGCCTTTATTTTGACCAACCAAGCCTACCCCCCCCCCCCCCCCCCCCCCACCTCATTGGGCCCTAAGGCATATTCTTTTAATTTTAGAAAATTACACTTTGTCATTCACAACTTGACACAAGTATACATGTTATTATAAATGTAGTTTTTTTTAATTTAGAATATAAAGTGGAAAGAGAAAAGAGATTGATGGGGGGGGGGGGGGGTTACTTACATTTACATTCAAACATTTACATATAAAATGCAAAATGCAATATGGATAATTTAAACTATGAATTTCTAGATAGATAATATATCATAATGTAATTTGATTATCTTGCAGTTCAAGTCATTAAAAATAATTTTCCATGAATTCCATTGGTTGAGTGTTGAATTTATCAATACTATTCTTTCCAGTGATAAATTATGATTGCTAAATAAATAACATATACAAGCAAATAGTTATAAAGGATTTATACAGTACAATTTAAGTACAATTTATGAATCATTTTGATTTTTTTCAGTTTATGACTATGCATTAGTGAAATTGTATCAAAGTAAACAAATAAATAAATGAATGAGTAAATAAATAAATGAGTAAATAAATGAATGACTTAAAACTAATTAAAATGTATTTTTTTTCAGGTCAAACTTGTTAGAAGAAATCTTGCTGTCTGAAAATCACCCAGTGGCTTATTATATGGAAGGCATGCATTTAAAAGGAATTATTGATTGGAAATTGTGTACTAAAGTATATTGATAATATATTCTACATGATACATCGAATTGGTTTGAAGATTGTGCATATTGTCATCATATTCTTCTTTGTGAATTGTGAGTGTGCAAAAATATCATACAAATGGATTATTCACAGAAGATGGAAGACTTCAAGACTGTCAACATTTCAGAAAACAATTAACATGATTAATGACTGTGAATCTTATTGGTATAGTGAGATAATGAAATAAATATTTTGTGAATTCTTGCAGAGGAATAATTAGTCAATTAAATTTCTTCTTCATGATATAGGAATGTAAACTTCAACTGTCATGGATCATGGGCACATTAAATTATAATAGTTATTTCTTTTGTAATGACTATCTAGAGTAAAAAAGTAAATATAGGCTTTTTTGCAAAAAAATATCACATATTTGTATCTTTTGTTTTCCAATTATTGAAAGCTCCTGCGCATTAAACAGAACAAAATAGGAATTTTTATATGTATTTTTCTCGGATACAATGAGAATATTTCAAATTGTGCATGTATTGTCTGGCATATCCAAGAAAATGTCATTTTTCTCTTGTGCGTGGCAGTTTTGTACTTGATCAGAGGAAATTAGGAAGGTCGCTGGAAGAATCTTCGGTCTTTTGAATTCTTGAGATATTTTTCACAATTTAAATGTTTGCTCATCAAAAGGTAAAAACAACCTTTTCTTCTGGAATGGTATATTCGAATTTATATCATCCTTTGTGAATTTCTGATGTCGAAGCGTTCGGTCGATCGACGATTTCTCCAAAATTGTCGAAGCTATGCAGCATGTAGGGGTACATAAATGAGGTACAAAAAAATGGTCCCTCACCGATTTTCATAAAATTTGAGAATTGAACACTTGGATATATTCTCCATAAGATATCAAAAAATTACAGAACCACTTTTTAATATTTTTGAAAACGATCCCCCTGTTTGCGAGGAAGGGGGCATGGAAGTCGAACTTTAAAAGTGATGCTGTCATTTTGTCAGCTGATTTTCGACAAATTGACAGAATGAAACAGCACATCTTGGGTAGATTAAGATAAATAAAATCTTAAAGATTTTGTTTAATCTTTTTAAATTTGATGCCATCAATATATATCGCTGTCATTAGCATTTTTCCGCGGTGAAAAAGTTTCGAAAAATTGCTTAGTAACGGCGACGCGAACATCTTTCGATATTAATGCGCCGTTCTTAGCAACGGTTGCCGTCACGCGCAAATCTGGCTTGGCCGCCCTACTGTTCACGAGATAAGTATCCTCCCGCCCTACGACAAGGTATTTGAATCTCCTGTTCCCATGTTTTGAAAGAAAGTTGTTGCTAATAATATTGGCCATTCAGCTTTAGAGGATTGAGAATCACAGAAGAGGGTTAAATATCCGAAACGTGCATGTCTGATCCTGATTCTAATGAATTTGAAGACGTCTAACATTTGAGCTCTTGGTGCGGAATTGCAGTGTAGAGCGTGGGGAAGTCGAAAAACTTCATGCTGATACAATGTAAAACTCTAAAATGTAATTTGATTGAAATTGATGGCTTCTAAATTTTCCAAAAGTTTCTTCAAATTCTTTAGGATCCACATCTGATTGATTCCATTTCTGGAATAAATAAATCATGCGCTTACACTTTTAAAATTCTGTAAACATTTTAATATAACGGTAGATTTTGTTGTCCTTCATATTTCAATAACGTGACCTCATTTATTTTGCTGTTTTATCGGGTTTGTTCGGCTGTGATAATTGCAATGTCGTCATATTCGGTTCTCCTCTTCATTCATGTGCTTTTATAAAAAGGGGCAATAAGTTTTGTTGTCCTTAAACATATTGCGACACGTAGTCCAATCATCATGTAAATAAGATGGTTTCCTTAAAAATCGTAGATTTAACGTCACTTGATTATGACAAATTATTATTTGGTGAAAGACAAGATTTTCATGAGCAACACAGTAGGGGTGGAAACCAGTCAGTGCAAGTCAATCCTCCTCACGTTTGGAAAATTAAGTTTAAAGAAGTCAAAGTCGCACTGTACGACCGTTTGTGAGAGCTAGGACATTTAAATCATTGTGCACTTCAGAATGAATAAAACATAGATTATCTTGCTAGAGTATTTTTAAACAATAATGCAAAGCGTCGTTCTGCTCTGTTGAATTAAAAAAATATATAGTACGCATAGCATCTAAAGAATGCGGCTTGTACTTTCGGTTTAACTTATACGTTTTTCTTGAGAAAACCGAAATCTACATAGTAATGACTTCATTGGAAAATATTGAGGTTGACATCGATAAAGCTGAATATGGTAAGAATATAAGAGAAGTTCTAGATTTTGCTTAGCTTTTTTTGGAATATTACTTTCGATTTACATGTATATTCAAGCAATCTACAGCAAGTTCCAGTTCTTCAATGTCAATGTTCCATATGAAGAATACTCAAAAGAAACTTAACTTGTCGGAATACGCATATTAATACACTACATTTATTGTATCTTCTGCATTAATTGCACTGTAAATCGTAAACATATCTAATGGGAATAAACTCACTCGTAGCGAAACACTTGAAAATATGCACCTGAACATTAATGTCATAGCTTCGTAAAGTCTCTTATTTAAATCTATACCGTGCCATTTCTCATAATGAAATGTACATGTATGCCACATTGAGTTCTTCACCAAAGAATTTTCTTCTGTGAATCTTTCTCAAAGAAAAGATAGGTTTCCAAATAAGACTTGGTTACAGAACCCTACAACCAATCACCTAAACACTCAAATGCAAAAAAAAAAAATAATAATAATAATAAAAATCCGGAATAATCAAGCACAACAGAACAAGAGCACCAAAGGGACAAGGAATTGAGCTATTGTTTTCAGAAAAGAGAAGAGTCAATCGAACCCTTATGAAACGAAAATATAAATAAATGTTGGTTTCCTTAAAAAATCAAACATGGCTTGATTTTGTTAATTATTTGGCCGAGGACGGCATAATCCTGAACGCAAACGTGATATATCGGCATCGAATAATTTTACACGCCACCATGCTGATAACATGTTAACCATGTCGAAACAATTATCTCGAATGTACTTTCGAGCTTAAAATTATCTTACACATTGAATTAGATAAGAATCAGGTACACACTTCAAGTATCTCTCATATTCAAAAATACATACACACTTACAGAAATATTTCACATATTATAAGCAGATAGATATGCTTTGTTCTATTTTGATTAATTTTTCATGTCAGTAAACGAAGCTGAAAAAGAAAATTCAGATGAAGATCACATTTACGAACCTGTAGAATCCTCATCAAAGGATGAACATGTATATGAAATTCAAGAAGAAGATGTTCGTCAGAAAGCAACAGTTCCTCCAAAAGACAAAGACGATAATACTCCTAAGAAAGCGAAAGTAAACCCAAAAGATGAGGACGATGATAATCTCCAGAAAGCGAAAGTAGCTTCAACAGTCAAGGAAACAAAGAGCAGGGATGAGAGTAGCAATACTAGACAGAAAAGCAACGACAAATTACAAGGAGACTTGAAGGCGCATTTCAAAGACCCCTACACAAGGTTGCGAGATGGAAAATGCTGTTCAACAGATGTTATAGGAATTTTACAATTAACGTTCATGATCTTCAAGTTGTTCTTATTCACAATACAGGTAAGTATGAAAGAATTGATATTATGTATTTATTGTAGCCTCAAATCTTCCCAAAGAACCGCAATTAAAAATATAAATTAACTGAACATCTTTCTTTTATACGAATACAGATTTTAAATTCACATGATTCCACAACTCATCTGACGAACAATGCTTCATGTACAGGAGCACGTTTTCCTCGTCCCCGGGCTAAGCCTTCCAAACAATTTCAAAATAAAAAAGGTCAATTTCTGTCAACTGAAGGTATTCTGACTTCAAATGTCTATTATCAAAATTTCTCAAAATTTCTTAAACGTGGGTCCTGTAGGATCATATACCACACATCCTTCAACGTCATTTGGTACAGTTTTGGACATCACTCTTTGGCCATATTTCATTGTTTAGATTGAGGAAAACTGACGAGGGTTAAGTACCCGAAAGGTGCATGTCTGGTCCATGCTGCAAATTAACTTGTTTTTAAATGATGCTATTGAATTTGAAGACGTTTATCATTCAATAAAGTTTTTGATTATTAATTGATTGAATCAATATCTTGAAATTCAAAAGATGTGGTTTTTTTCAAGAAGATTTCATGAAATTTTATAGATATTTTTTTCTTTTGGAATCTATTTCTAGCAGGAATCAATTTAAATCAATGATAATATTTTCATTTCGTCAGCTTGGAATATTTGCAAATGACCGAATGGACTTTGTGACCTTCCTTGAGCGTAATAATGTGGCCATGAAACATCTACTATTGAAAAACTGGGATTCAACATATGAAATACCACCGTATCCTCCGACGCAGGGACCATATGCTATCTATCGCATCAACGAGCTCCTTGAACATATCAACCACTACCTTAGAAAGGGTAGGATGTACAATATAAAACATTCTTATACAAGACTTTCTTTTACTAAAAGTTTGTTTGTGACTCTTGTTCGAAGCAATTTACCCATAGGTTTAGAATAATCAAATTTGGTTACAGAGAATTTTCAAAATATATTTCAAGTCTACTTCCAAAACACTGGTCATGAAACTAGCTAGGTGAATGATATCCCAGGGGACTAAAAGCCCTGAAGCAAAAATACGAATCAAGAGGTAAGTAATAAAAGGAATATGTGATATATTGTAAAAATAAATTACAGTGGATTTTGCATCGGTGAGTGGCTTACATGGGGATCTCCAACCAGACTAGCTTACAAAACCCATAGCAAAGCACGAATCCTTATGCGAAAACAAAGAGAAGACAGCAAGGGACGTAAAAGAGACATGAGACATAGAAACATTAGACATAAAAGACTTAACAAACCAACGAGACTGATGGACAATCAGTGCCGACTTAAGATGGTCATCTGACACGCCAGTAGCAAATGATGTAGTTACCAGATTACGTGCGCACAACCCCTTCAGCTTTTCCGGTATCCCAAAGGTATCGAAGAACGCATAATTGTAGAGTAAATGAACCTCCTCACGAGGAGTCCAACCGACATAAAGAGAGGACAGGTGGTGGTGGTCCTTTCTGCTGTAAAGAAGTTAAGACAGGGCCATCATGGAGTCCCGTCTTCACAGTCAGTTAGGGTGCGAATTTGTAAAAGAATGCGATGGCACAAGGACGTATCATGGTAAAATACCATGCCGAGTGTCCGTTTGGTAATAGTGGGATCATATCCATGGTATAAATGGCGTTTAATAATTCTAATGCATATTTGATATTTATGCTGTCCACCTTTGATCCTTTTACTTTTGTTTCTTATTTCTTATAATTAACAAGATAAGAAGGATCAAAGATAGACAACTTTCGAAAATGTGTCAGAATCATCAAACGCCTTTTATACCGTGGATATGATCCTTATGTCACCAGATGTGACATAGGCTTGGTACTTGACCAATTTACAGTCTTGTAACAGCGCATTCTTAAAATTTGCACACTGACTGACTGTGACGATGGGACTCCATGACGGGACCTATCCAAACCTCTTTAGATAAGACAGGGCCCCGACCAACTATCCTCTCTGAATGTCAGTTGGACTCCTCGGGTGATAACATACATGAGCTCGCTGCGGCAGAGCACGGATTGTATTACGTACGCCCTCTTTTTATATCCATTTACATATCCATCTGTGTTGCTTGGGTCCCTATGTTTTGCGGTCTTGTTTGTGTGTGGTCATCTGACAGTGAGGAGGTTGTTTTACACCACAGTTGTACGTTCTTCGAGACCTCTGGGTAATCGGAAAAGTGGGAGGGTTGTGCGCACGTAATCCAGGATAACCACACCTTCTGCTATTTCCGTGGCAGATGATCGTCCTAAGTCGGCACCGGTTGCCAAATAGTCTCGTTGGTTTATATGTAGTCCTTTGTGTTTGATGTTTCTGTGTTGTGCGTTGACATTCCTTGTCCCTTTTGCGTCCCTTTCTGTGCTTTTCTGCTCTAGCCAAATAAAATATATGATGTCAAATTGACAGGCGACAGAGCTGGAAAGCAGTAATTAATATACTTAAAACATTCAATGTCACGGGGAACGAGTTTTGCTGCTCCACACAGCAACAGAAAATGTCACCATAATAGGCACGTTGTGAAATACTCTGTTGCTGTATAGGTCCAAATTTTGAAAGTAGCTGAAAGTAACATGTGTAAAATTTCCAGAGAGTCTTCACTAATTTGTTAAAGCTGAAACCTTGACCTAAGAGGGTTTGCTTTTTGGTAATTTGTACATTTTAACTATTAAAATCCAAAACATCAGTACATGCTCTAGCGTACCAGATGAGTATGAATATGCAATGCCGTATGACGGCAGTTTATGAACAAACAGCTTTGAAAATTGCAGAAGGAGAATTTCCCATGGATGAACTTTCATTTAGCTTATCTTTATACAGATTAACGAAATACCAACCTTGGCAGCTGGCTCGTTTTTCCTTTATGGAAATGATACTACAACGCCTATAACGATCTGTTTGACTTACTTCAAGAATGGAATATATGACCGTGATACTCAAACGCTAAGTATTGAAGACACTATTCAAAAAGGTAAATCTCTCTCTCTTTCATACATGAAATAAATTGCTACACTGGCTTTAGATTGTAATCTCTAAATGAGTATAGATGGCTCTAGATTTTTCGACATCCACACAAATGCATTCTCCAGGCATAAATATCTTTCTTATTCTGCTGTAAAGTCATATACACTGAGTGGAGAATTAGAGAAAAATTTCATACAAGACAACGTTGAAATGAACAAGATGAAAAAAAAAAACCAATGGAAACTAAACTAAGCTAGAGAAAATAGAGAGGAACAATCATACTCACACCGAGAGCATCGACAATCAACAAAGCAAAGACAGCATTGAAACATAAACGACAGCACATTAGTGTAGAAGGGGCCTACCTCCTTAGGCGGATTTTTCTTTTAGAAAATGATGTCGTTATCAGGATTACAAGCTCAATGTCCTGTTAATCATCCAGATACGCATGACATACATTGTGTCAAGACGCACAATTGTTGCATAATCAGAAGGCCTTCTACATGGAACTGTAATATGAACGTACAAACAAGACAATTACGCCAAAAAAAAAAAGGGAAAACGGAGATGGGTATTTGTATCTAAAGCATTTGGTATATATAATGTAAGTTAGAATGACAATCGGAAAAATATATAGAAGTACATATTCTAAAAAAGTTTTAGGGATTATATCGCAGTGCTTATTATATCATGAGAATACTAAAAGATCGATATCTAGGAACTTCAACGCACAAGAGAGGAAAATGAAGCATACAGTAAGACCAAATACATTAACCTGTCCTTCAAACAATCAAAGCTGACATACCAAAAACATGAAGCATTTTGCTTTGTTGTTCTTGAATCGCACTGTCTAGTTTAGAACGTCACCTTGCAGTCAGGAGGTCTGCATATAAAAATACTTTAGAGTACATAACAATCTCCGAGCTTATTGTCAAGTTTGAAAGGTTACAGTAGGTAATCCGGGTAGCATCAGAATTTTGCTTTGTTTGCTTTGGTTCCTGTTTTGTTCTGATTTTGTATGCCTTCGGTTTCTGATTTTCTGAATTATCGATTTTGTGCTGTATACAGGGATATGATCATTATCCATTTTTGTCATTTCAACACCTATGGTGAGAATTTGCCCCCAATTGACCATTCGACTTCCCGTTTTATCTGAAATCAGATAAAAGGACAATGTATGTTTAATGGCCCATGATCTGGTACTTATATTGTTGTCTGGCTCTTATGTAATGTAACTGACATGACGTTACAATTTTAAAATTCATTATCTGTAATTTGCATTTTCAGAAAAATTACAAATTATTACAATTATAGCTGTAATCAAAAATAATTGCCTCAAATTTGCTAAAATATTCTTAAGATGCTTTAAATTTATTTTGAAAAGAATGCAGAAATATCAACACTGAGAACAATGTACAGTCAAACCTGTCTTATGTGACTTTGCAAGGGCCGACAGAAAATAGGTCACATAAGACAGGTGTTCACTGAATACAGGTTCAAGCTTATCCGACTTTAACCAACAAAATTTTTGTAGTATAAGAGCAATACCATAAAATGTATCCCTGCATATATCAATTCGTGTATTCATTGATGAATCGTATTGCACATATAAAATCATATTAGATTTTATCGATCACAGAAGATTTAATTATGAAAGACACTGATGAAGATATTTAATGTAAAATATTATGTAGTTTGGGTCCTCTGCAACACTAAAAGTCGTAATATACAGGTTCGGAATTGGGTACGGGACAGAATAATCACGGTCGTTGTCGCGTTAGACAGGTTGTCGCTTTATACAGGTTTATTTGATAGTAAAATTGCTCGGGAGGAATAATAAAGGTCACATAAAGCAGGAAGTCGCTAAAATGAGGGTCACTTTAAGACAGTTTTGACTGTAACTGACTACGGATTTAAACCATCAATTGAGGAGCTATTACGGAGTCCAAATGGAAGACTAGTACGGTAAGGAGAAAGAGTGCATGTATGAGAGTTTGAAAGTCATAGAAAAAAAAAATTAAATTACAAAGCAAACTGTTAACTACATGTAAGAGGATACATGTTATTGTACATGTGCAATAATACGTATGACCGAAATGGGATTTCGAACAATTGAATAGTCTCTTCAAATGTTGTCAAATATGGGCAAAATATGGTGTAAAGCTGATTGTCTGATACATTACTTTTGCAGATTACTCTACCTTTCATTAAAATTTGTCATGGTGTCAATACACATAAGAATTGACGAAAATGGACACAAGTCAGAATGTCTTCAAATTGATGGAGAGGTAATTGCACCAATTCAATATATGCCCATGTATAGTTGTTTTGATGTTATATTCATAAGAGAAAATATCTTTCATGATTTCAATTTAGCGCCCAGACCATCGCATATGCACATACACAAGGAAATTGCACTGCTTATATATAAAGGGATGGTAGCGTATGTCACTTATTTTTGTCATCACATTATACATATCCACTGTTATGAGTAGTCCATTTTCCAGAAAATAGTTAAGGCCGTATTAAGCCTTGATTTTACAAGGGCTGATTAATATGTTGTTAGCCTCGTATTTAATGATTTGGATTTCATCAGACATTTTGCACAATTTTTCTACATAATCCCCTTCAGTATCTATAATAAACATTTGCCACCTGCGTTTAGGGCCTCGATATAACTTTTAAAAAATTCCTTATCTTGAATGGTCAGAAAGCCGTCCACATCGAACTGAAATTGGGTGCCAGAAATAGCTGCTTTCAGTTTTTGGAATAGATGAGTTTGATGGAGCAAGATCAGGTGAATAAGGCGAGTGCTCGATCAAATTAAAGTCACAACCATGAATGGCGTCCATGGCAGTGATAGACTTGTGAAGGGGAGCATTGTCCTGATGGAATAACACACTTATAACTAGTCTCGCTTCGCTTCGCTTAAGTTTAATATTTTCCCGTAACTGTATCAGAAGTGAAGCGTTGGTCGTTTCTTCAAACGCATTTGAAAATTTCTATTTACAATATTTTCTAAAATTTCTAAAACCTGGGTCCTGTAGCATAATATCCCAGCCATTTTGCTATATCTTACGGTGTATTTAGGACATAATTTTCACATATTTTGGTCATGTTACATTGTTTAGATTGAGGATCACTGACAAGGGTTTATTACTCGAAACTTGCATGTCTGGTCCATGCTGTAAATTTATCTGCTCTAAAATGATGCTTATGAATTTGAAGACATTCAACATAGTACGTGCCATTGATTATTTGTCCTTTATGGAGATAATCTATCAGCATAATACCTTCTGCAAGCCAGAATACCGAGGCTCATAACATATCAATCAGCTCTCGTATGTGCTCAGGCATCAGATATCACATCATTTGGCAACATTTTGAATTATGACGTAATATTTGATCGCACTGACTTTATGCGTTGTTATGTTTTCTATTTTGACGTCACAATGAAAATATCGCCACATTTTGTGATGTCTGGTGTTTTTCCTCCCGATGAATGTACTGGAAAATCAGCTATAGACTCAAAGAGAAATGGAAGAGATCTCCAGCAAGATTCCCCTGCTTTAACCACAGCGGAACACACCCATATAGTGCAACAAACAATGGGCATCAGACAAAAACTTTTTAAAAACACAAGCAAACAACAGGGAAAACAAGACACAAAAGAAAGGAGGGGATTTCCAACAATGTTGCAGCACCTACAGCAAAACCCAAAAACACAAACTCACACCATAGAAACATGAAACACAAAAGACTATACATAAACCAACGAGACTAATGGGTAAGCGGTGCCGACTTGGGACAGCCATCCGCCACGCAAGTAGCAGACGGTGTAGTTATCCAGATTACGTGCGCACAGCCCTCCCACTTTTCCGATTACCCAGGTTTTGAAGAACGCAAAATTGTGGTGTAGAATAACCTCCTCGCTGTAAGAAGAAACATATAAACAGACAGCATGACACAGGGGCCCAAGAACACACAGATTGATATGTAAATGGATATAAATAATCAGAAGGTATAGATGGGGAATACCGTCATATCTAAAGATTTCCATACATATTTTAAATTACATTTTGAAATATAGATCTACATACTAATCAAATGAAAGGAAGTAGATGCGTTTAAAGTTCCGATTCGGAACTGATTTCAACTATGAATCTGGCGGTGAATCGGAAAAGAAATGGAAATCTGAACCAAGTATCCTTCATACTAGGCGCGGTATCCTGAATTTCTCTGTCTAGAGTTAGAACAGTTAACCTTTTGTTAATAAACTCGAATGCACTTCTCAAGATTCCATCTTCTGTATTTCAGTTTCAGTATAATAACAGAGAAATAAGTGGGCAAATACTGGTGGATCTGGTGACTGAGATGAAAAGCTTTGATTGTCAGGATGATTCAGAACGCATCGTATCAGGTATACACATAATGTAGTGCATAGAGATTTCCTACGTAACGACGTTGTATTGATCTCAGCGGAACACACTTATGAGACAAGGAAAAGGGAACGAACAGAAGGGTGCAACGAGGACAATTTACCATTATATCATTGGAATATTCACACGCGTCACACAAAGCATGAATATTAACTGTGATGAAATAATTGAGACTAAGAATGAAATATGATTTCTTTAGTAATCTACATTTTTACTCATACATGTGTAGAAAAAAATCATAAAAATGTTTTCTATGTTTCAGTTGATGATGGGGACTTAGCCTTGGTGATTTTGGTCTATTAGTTTCGTTTCTTTCAACCATACTAAGCTTAATTACATTCATTGTATCTATTTTACTTAACAAGGTAAGTTGACTCTCTGTCGAACACTATTATATATAGAGTACTTCGTGAAATTCTTATCAATTACAAACCGTTCCCAGATTATTCTTCGCCTAGAATTTTTTTTTAATAGGCATATTCCGAATTTACGAAGATGAAGATTAACATTCAATTTTGCCAATTTTCCTACTCATAAAGAAAACAGTCAAATGTTAATGTTAAAAACAATTTTAGACAGCATATAGAAAATGTTAATATCCGGTACAAAGCAAACAACATTCGCTGATTATTTGCCAGTTGACAATGAATGGTAAAGATATATGATGTTTTTGCTTCAGAGAGTGGGGAAAGCGAAACTTGCATTTGAATTGCCGAGCAATATTCCAGATTGTAACAACAAGAGATCTTGCCATTATCATGGGAAATGTTCTTACCATAGCTGGAACAACAATTAAAGTCTTATTAGAAAGCAAGGTTGTTGTATGAACTAGTATAGCATTTTATCTGTTTGTGTCGAGTATGGTTTACAAAGAGCTAAAGTTATACATGTATACGACAATTGTAAGGATCCCCAATAACACTAAGTTGCAGCACCCCTCCGTAGAAGACACTTTAACACGGGCAATTGCAACATCGAGTCGTGGGGATTTGTATCATCAACTCCACATTGTGATAATACAAGTACATGAAATTGAATAATTCAAGTAAATTGAGTATTTATCATTTCATGATTTTGTAGAAACTTTGAGTTTATATTCATCACCTACCTCACTCTCTATATAGAATATTAAGCTTCACTTCAAGATTTACAATGCATAATGCTCCTTTACTTCCATCTTGATAAGTTCATAATCACGCCATTTTCGGATAGTTTACATTAATTCTTTGCATTACATTTTTTTCTGAAATCAATGTTATTTCTTATTAAAGGGAATCGACAGCTCTAACAGTCTGTACGACATATGTGCAGTTTGTCTCGGATGTGGTTGCTTGTGTGTTTGGTGGACAATGCTGCATTATTTCTCCTATTGTCGACCTGTCTATGTGAGTATATCAGAGAATGTTACGTAAGCTGATAATAATGATAGATTCACTTCCATCTTTATCACATAAATGTCATCGTTTCTTTACAAAGTCACATGAACCTCGGCCTTGTTCTTCGAAAATGACTCGAATATCTTAAGAAGGGGTACCAATACTATCTATTGTTCCTTTTTGTCATAAGGTGTCTGAAAACAATCTAACGTACTTTGACAAATATAGAGGTTTTAGGACATAACTTTGCAGAAATCAGAAGGAACCGTTTGTGTTTCGACTTCTGATAGTAGTATTTTCACTATCTTTTTCCATCATTTCAAACATTGCTTGCAAAGATTTTTCGTAACATTTTTACAGATTCTTCGTTATCAAGAATATTATATTTTCTCTCGCTGATTTACAAGATTCTATTTCATTATCAAATGTATATGATGCCAATTTTTTTTTCTTGCAGCTTCTGTTTGAAGTCATGGACAAATCAGCTTTAACAGTCCTTTCATTTGTTACATGTGCCGGATTACTGTTTATTGGGTTCGGATTTTGTGGATGGGCAGTTCTTGGACCTTATCACATAAAAGTACAAGATTTACACTATTCTTTTTTTTTAATTTCTTTACTTTCTTAGATCTTTAATTTTAGTTAGGTTTCTTTTTTCTTTCATTAACTTAGAACTGTCGTATTATCTAACCCTTTCAACCAAGAGTATTAAAACGATGTCTCCTGTCTTAATCATATAATCTGTCAAATACCGTGCAGATCTGTATCTTTACAACATTCCCGCAGCAATACGAAATGAACAATCTCCAAAGAGCCCAAAGTAAATAATATGCTGAAGAATTTTTGACTTGTGTTCTTTGGTTTTAAATTTATCGCTTATGCTATATAAGTATTTTTTTTTTTTTCGTTGGCAAAAAAAAAAACTCATCAATATATGAAAACTGTTGCTTATCAACACTGAATACTAGGATGCGCACAGTTTTGGTTAAGCTATTAAATGTAAAATCTTCAATTACTACAATGATTTAAAAAAAAAAAACACATTGCGTGAATCAAAATTTGTACATTGATTGCAATCAAATTAATCTTTTTTTTTTAATTTTTCAGTTCAATTCACCAACTGCAACTTTTCAAAGTATGATTGCAACCTTGAATGGAGATGAAGTATTCGTAACGATGAATTCTGTTGACACCAATCATTTGTTGATTGGGATATTCAACATCATTTTCCATACCTTATTCATTATAGTGTTTACTTTAATTGCAATGAATGTGTTCATAGCAATATTAACTTCAAGTTATGAGTATCTACGCAACAGCATTGCCAAAGGTCAGGTGAGTAAAACCATTTTCTACAATTGTATCTCATTTATACAATATATCTACATGTTGTAATCGTCTCCATAGTGATCCATCGAACAATATCTTTTACAACCTTAACACATGAAATCGTATGCAATCTGGCTGTGATAGGCATCGATATTGACCATATCAAAATATATTCATAGAATTCATGAATTCATTTCACACCGATATAATGTTTTTCATTGTAACAGCGATTCCTATTGGTTAAATGATTTTGAGTAAACTGCAAACAAGGAATTTCTCCTGTGACGTCATTACGGACAACAAAATACGTGCAATGATAGAGTTAGACTGGTACCCGTTCTGGTTCCTTCGTTTACGCTATGCTACTCAGAAACTGGTAAGGAAGTAAAAACGAACGGAGAAAACCAAGAACGGTTGCCAGTCTATGATAGAGTTTACGTCCTTGTTCTACACACAATGAAAGTAATAATTGATGCAGCAATCTTTATTTAATTTTTTCCGACGATACATGTACTTACCCGGTACTTTGTTCGAATGTCTTTATGGTTTTAACATTTTGACATTTACACGTATCTAATTTGCAGAAAAAGAAGAACAACCCATTGAAAGAATTTCTTGGTCTCAAACAGATAGATCCATTGAAAAGATGTCGGTTGAAAGGGTGTTGTTGTAGTGTGGATGACGAAGAAGAAAGTATGGATGTTACTAGTGACGATAAAGGGCAGCCATCACCTGATGATAAAATTTAGCCATGAGACACAATTTATTCAGACTCATATTCAATTCGTTTTATGCAAAAGTGTTAAAGGATTTTAATCGAATTTTAATCACACTTTGTACTAACATTCTTAGGGTCCGCTCACCGGTTTTTAGAGTGAACCCAGAATGTCCAGGGTGGAAAAGCTGAAATAGGGGAAATTGAGTGGTTTTGAAAGGTGGGTTGAGAAGACCATTATGAAGATACATGTAGTCTATAATGGTATGATGCATATTGTAGAGTATGCCTGCCTTGTGTAAGAGCAATAAAGTTTTTAGGTCACATGACTTATTTAGTCTAAATATAGATATTTTAAAAGGCGTACCGGATTTTCCCTGTTTGACAAGACTTCATAAGGGAAAATATGAAGTTTTTGGGTTTTTACACATTTTTTTTAATTACATGTGTTGGAATTTTTTAAAATTTGGCTAGAATGGAGTATAAGATAATAGCTTTAAGGAAATATAAGCATTATTTATGAAATTTTTCCAGGAGACCAGATACAATACACAGAAAAATGGCAAAAACCATGAATTTTAGGCCAATTTTCTGAACCTTTTTAGCAAACATGTGTGATATTTATTATGTATAGCAATCTTAACATGACCTTAAGACTAGTATCCTATAAAAGCTGTAGATATAACGAACAGATTGATATATAGAAGAATAATGTGAAATATATATATAGAAATAAAATGAGATGACGTCAAATTATGTATGATTGTGCAATATTTCTGCGCCGCGTGACCAGATAAGAGAAACTGGTGAGCGGACCCTTATTACAATGTCAGTTGTATGTACATGTACGTTAGAATATGGATCCATTTATGGGGGCGGACAGGGGGGTACCTCTTTCCCCCCTCCCACCCCCTTACCTCCCCCTCCCGACCCCTCCTTTCCATCCTTCCCTTACCTCCCCCTCCCGTCCCCTTTCCTTCCTCCTCCCTCCACTTTCTACCCATTCCCTACCTCCTCCCCCTCTCTCTCCTCCCGCCCTCTTCCTCCACCCTCCCTTTTACCCTGTTCACCCCCCCATTTATGCTGGAGATGGGTATTTACCAGTGTTTAGGGTGCAGTACAAACTTTAAATTACATCAAACAATTATATCATATAGCAGACAATTTACTTGAACTCACGTTCTAAGAAGTTTATTTACATTAATAGTATTTCATACATAGATGAGAGATAGACAAGGAATAGAATCGAAGCGTATTGTTAATTGGAAAATGAATTGTTTCTACGTAAAACGCGATCACAATAATAAACTGAAAACAAAAACTCTTTAAAGTCTAATGTGCCACTTTCTCATGAATAGCATATTTTTCAGTAAAATTATTAGTAAATGTACTAGTTATAAATGAAACAGAATATTGTCTGAGAATTCGCCTTTTTTGCTTCCATATTGGTATGACCTCAGCTGCAGTAACGCCCCCCCCCTTTCCGCAGCTGTTACAATGTGACTGCTAACTGTGTCATTAAGGTTAACCAGATGTACAAACTATGTTTGCTTTTAACTTCACTTTTTTTTAAATTGTGTGGATGTTGTTTTTTTTTTTTTTTGTATAACAATGGGTCTGAGGATTTCAATATTTCGATAAAAATGTGTCTTAGTGACAGAGCCTCAGAGAGCTTAAATTTGTCTTCGGATGTCCAACAAAATAACTAGACTTTCCTGAGTGTTCTGATAATTTGAGAGTAGCATACAAGCACACATGGTAGCTTCGCCACTGATTTCTACTACGACCGTATGAGCCAAACACAACGAGCAATTATTACTAGCCGATAAAGCGGAGATCCCCAACATGACGACAATGCAGTGATCACGGCGGAACACACACGTATGAAATGAGGAATAAAAACATAGGTAATCACAGATTACGAAGCTCACCTCGTGACAGCAAAATTCAATTCAAACATATTTCTTAGTACATGTATATTGGCTTTTAAAGGCAAAACCACTCAAGCAGAAAAAGTAGGTCGAGGTCATTTTATGAAAGTTTGATCAAAGATACATCTAATATGCAAGTTTGGAACATCTAGCAGTTATACTTTGCTCAATATTGGCTTTCTAGAGCAAAATCACTCAAGCGGAAAAAGTAGGTCAAGGTCATTTTATGAAAGATTGATCAAAGATATATCCAATATGCAAGTTTGGTACATGTATCACTTATACTTTGCTCAATATTGGCTTTTAAAGGCAAAATCACTCAAGCGGAAAAAGTAGGTCGAGGTCATTTTATGAAAGTTTGATCAAAGATACATCTAATATGCAAGTTTGGAACATCTAGCACTTATACTTTGCTCAATATTGGCTTTTAAAGGCAAAATCACTCAAGCGGAAAAAGTAGGTCAAGGTCATTTTATGAAAGATTGATCAAAGATATATCCAATATGCAAGTTTGGTACATGTATCACTTATACTTTGCTCAATAGTGGCTTTTAAAGGCAAAATCACTCAAGCGGAAAAAGTAGGTCGAGGTCATTTTATGAAAGTTTGATCAAAGATACATCTAATATGCAAGTTTGGAACATCTAGCACTTATACTTTGCTCAATATTGGCTTTTAAAGGCAAAATCACTCAAGCGGAAAAAGTAGGTCAAGGTCATTTTATGAAAGTTTGATCAAAGATACATCCAATATGCAAGTTTGGTACATGTAGCACTTATACTTTGCTCAATATTGGCTTTTAAAAGCGAAATCACTCAAGTGGAAAATGTAGGTCAGATGCTGCATCCGATGCATGGGTTCACCTCAGCATCCAAAGATGAATCACTTGTGCCAGTTTGGTTACTGTAGCATCAGTACTTTGTCAGATACTGAGCTACCCCAACTTCTTAACCAAGTCACTCAAGCGGAAAATGTAGGTCAGATGCTGCATCCGATGCATGGGTTCACCTCAGCATCCAAAGATGAATCACTTGTGCCAGTTTGGTTACTGTAGCATCAGTACTTTGTCAGATACTGAGCTACCCCAAACTTCTTAACCAAGTCACTCAAGCGGAAAATGTAGGTCAGATGCTGCATCCGATGCATGGGTTCACCTCAGCATCCAAAGATGAATCACTTGTGCCAGTTTGGTTACTGTAGCATCAGTACTTTGTCAGATACTGAGCTACCCCAAACTTCTTAACCAAGTCACTCAAGCGGAAAATGTAGGTCAGATGCTGCATACGATGCATGGGTTCACCTCAGCATCCAAAGATGAATCACTTGTGCCAGTTTGGTTACTGTAGCATTAGTACTTTGTCAGATACTGAGCTACCCCAAACTTCTTAACCAAGTCACTCAAGCGGAAAATGTAGGTCAGATGCTGCATACGATGCATGGGTTCACCTCAGCATCCAAAGATGAATCACTTGTGCCAGTTTGGTTACTGTAGCATTAGTACTTTGTCAGATACTGAGCTACCCCAAACTTCTTAACCAAGTCACTCAAGCGGAAAATGTAGGTCAGATGCTGCATACGATGCATGGGTTCACCTCAGCATCCAAAGATGAATCACTTGTGCAAGTTTGGTTACTGTAGCATTAGTACTTTGTCAGATACTGAGCTACCCCAAACTTCTTAACCGGACGCGGACGCGGACACGGACGCGGACACGGACGCGGACGCGGACGCGGACGCGTGGGGTTATAGCATAAGCTCACTCAACTTCGTCGAGGTGAGCTAAAAATGGGGGGATCACATTATTGAAACACGAAGGACAACACTACATGTACATATTGAATAAATAATCCCCACTGAGTTCTTTGTTAAAAACTCCATGCAATAATTTTATTGTAGATACATACATACACATTTACAGACAAATCTGTATGGTCAATTTCTTATGGGTTTTTATATTTTGGTCGGTTCCTTCAACCAGTTTGACCAAATGACTGACACAATTTCGATTGATTTCAGTTGCACTTAATTTACCGAAAACCCTTGTATACAGGCAAACCGAATGTTCTTTTTGACAGGCATGTTTCTTTCTGACTTCTCCAAAATGTCTTTCCAATGTGCGCAACATACAAATGTAGGTCAACACAAGCATTTTCATTTCAATAAGACAGATGTATTATTTATATTGTAAGAAATTTTCAACATCTTGCACCTTGTCGTAAAACAACTGAATATAAATTAACATAAGATAAGTACATGGATAAACTCAATATCTTCGAATTACAAATCCAATTTATTCAATACTGATAATTGATGGATGATATTACAAAAACAATTTGAAACATCTACATGTATGTCAGTATTGAGCATGTACATGTATACAAAAAAAAAAAAAAAAAAAATGCGCAGTATCTAGAAAAAGTCCCTCTTTACTATCTGTGATTCGTGTACGTCGATCTCTAGAAACTCGTCAGAGCTAGGCATCCCTGTAAAATAAAATAAAAACATAGGGTAATCAAAGATTACATAGCTCGCCTATACAGGTTTTTGTCAGAAACCAGGTTAAAGATTTTGAAAAGTAGGTCAAAGTCCAAGGTCAAGGTCACTAGGTCAAAGGTCATGGTCTCAAATGAAAGGTCTCGCCACAAGTTATCTACATGTGAAATATCAAAGCCCTATTTGTTATAGTTCAAGAGATATAGCCCAGGTTAAAGTTTTGTCTACGGACGACGACGACAACGACGACGCCGAGGATATGGCATTAGCTCTCCGGACTTTTTCGTCCCGGCGAGCTAAAAAATATTCAAAATATGAAGTTTTTTCATTTCTATTTCTTCTCCTTGTTTCAAATATCCTGAATATTTATGTTCAATGTGTGCAGTTTTCTTGATAATTCATAAAAGATGAATAGAAAAAAGGAACACACTTAGGATTTTTTTATCTTATCTATTAACAGCATTTTATATAATAATTACTACATTGTATATTCATTTCTTGCTTCCGTGGATTTCTTAACGTATGGTGAATTGTTTTGATTTTTAGGGGTGGTGGGGGTGGTTGTATTGTTTTCCCTTATTAACTTGCCGTAGTTATTACCTACCATCTACTACATAGGCTCCTCCAGCTCTGGGCTCTTCTAGAATTGAATTGTTCTTGTTCCCTTTGAGGTTTTGCAACAGCGTAGCCGACAACAAGACCGCTCAACGCCAGGAAAATGTTTTTCAGTACGCTCTGTTGTAATGGCGAAATTAATTATTCTTTTTAAAACATATGCTATATATGTACAATGGCGAAACCCCCCCCCCCCCCCCCACTTCTCCCCATAAATTAGAAATTTGAATTTAAAGCACGAAAATGTAATAAACCAATTTCTTATATTACAAGAAGAAATTTGAATTTACTTTCAATTCTACACTAACTTATTCCTAAGAATATATTTGAGAATAACTGACCATCATGGTACCGTTTACTGTTAAACAAACTTTTGTCTCTCAAATCCGATCATTTTCTCCAAGAAATACTCCGAAAACCCTTGGTTTGGTTCTTCGCTGTAAATCATATTAAAATATTTCATGAATAAAAATAGTCTCCTTGTTTGAAGACAATTCTTTATTGGAAGTCTCATAACATAGTTTTCATGTACATGTAGTAGAAAATTGTTAACAAATCATTGCAAACCCGTATGTACTGATATAAGAACACTTTCATTTTTCGATTTTTTTTTTTTTTTTTTTTTAGATTTAAAGGCATTTTTTAAAAATGTTGAAATGTATCAATTACCAAGAAATATACTGCAATAACGGACACAAAACAAAGATGATCACCATAAGACTGAGTAAAACTAGCGCTATCTTCTTCTTTCTCTCCATCATGACTAGTAGCGACATTCTCTGAGCGTTGTCAGGAAGAATTCCAAAAGTCACGTGATGAAGTCATTGTGACGTTCCACACAACGTTGCCCAACGTAGTGCGTATGAAAGAACGATAACTCCGTTAAAAATCAAAATAGAGAGAATAATTCAGCATTGCTCTGATCAATGTACTTCTAGCAATGTTTAAACTATCACCACAGAAACATCAAAATTCACTTATTTATAGCCTAGTAATTCAAGTAATGACGCGAAGAATTGAAGATTTGAAGTAATGATGCGAAGATTTGAAGTAATGATGCGAAGATTTGAAGTAATGATGCGAAGATTTGAAGTAATGATGTGAAGATTTGAAGAAATAATCGTTTTCTTCGCAATATTTCTTCAAATCTTCGCATCATTACTTCAAATCTTCGCATCATTACTCTAACTCTTCGATTGGTGATATTATGTGATAGTATGGCGAAGATTTGAAGAAGCTAAGTCCTCTAATGAACACCGTAAAAATCAGTATTTTTTTTATTAGATTAAACTGTATTTAGATTATATGTTGAAATAGATTATTTCTTGTCCTTCCTGGTAACGAGAATTGACACACGTGAAACATTCAGATCTTGTATATATAAAGAATGAGTGTCCTACTTGTGGGGCGATAGGGGGTAGGGAAGGGGGTAGCGAGGGTCCGGTCGGGGGAGAGGGGGTGGAATTTTCGAAGCATAGCTAAATTTTTTATAGATATAACACATATTTCATCAGATTTTAAAAGTCCCGATTCCCCTTTCTTGTCATAATATTTGAAAAAAAAGCATTAATTTGTATTGGAAATCTTTCATTTTGATAAAATTTTGCCGTCAGCATTTCAAAATTTTTCTCTTCTCGCTTCCTCTTGCCAGAATTTATAACAAACGTTGTTTTCAAATGATGCAGCTTTCTTATACAACCCATATACATTGCACCTTGGTCAATAAACAAGGGCACTAAATGTAATGAAACTGAAAAAAAAACCCACACAAATAGAGGATATAAATGGCATTATTGTCGAATCTTTTTATTCCAATTCGGAAAAAAAACCCCATTTCACTGGCTCGCTGTCGCTCGCCATTGATTTACACATTAGAACTGACAATCATTAATCAAGAACTATGATGTGAAAATTCAAGATTTTCAACTTTTTGCTCGTTATAACCCCCCCCCCCCCCCGCATGAAGGGGTATATAGGAATTACCCTGTTCGTTCGTCCGGTTCAGAAGATTTGAAAGCAGATTTCTTTTATACTATTAATGGTAGGCCTTTCATATTTCATACACACATTCACCATAAAGAGTACTACATTTCGGTACCATGACTTTTGACCCTGTGACCTTGACCTTCATCATATACAACATTTTAGGTTAAGAGAGTTTGAAAGCAGATTTTATACCATTAATGGTACATAAATGTACATGTAGGCCTTTCATATTTGATACACACATTCACAATAAAGAGTTCTACATTTTGGTACCATGACTTTTGACCCTGTGACCTTGACCTTCACCCTATACAACATTTTAGGTTAAGAAGTTTTGAAAGCAGATCTCTTTTATACATTCACCACAAAGAGTACTTATGTTAACTTTGGTATCATGACTTTTGACCTTGTAACCTTGACCTTGACTTTGGGCTTACATGTATGTTGAAATTAGGTTAAGAAATTTTGAAGGCAGATTTCTTTCAAACGATAAATTTTCATAAATATTTCATACAGTCACCACTAAGAGCACTACAGTTCGGTATCATGACTTTTGACTCTGTGACCTTGACCTTGACTTTTGGCTTATGTTTAGAAGATTGGAAAGGTTTCTTTTATACTATCAATGGTAGGCCTTTCATTTTTCATGCACACATTCTCCATAAAGAGCGCTACATTTTTGTATCATGACTTTTGACCTTGTAAACTTGACCTTAACTTTTGGCCTATGTAAGAAGTAATGATAATAAGAAGTAATATACATAGTTTATGATTAAGCCCCCGTCACACTTTTACGGATCAAGCCATGACTCCGCTACGACTCAAAATGAGATATATCCGTGGCGAGTCGGGGTTCAAAATGTTAGATGAACCATGAACCTACGACTCCGGATCGAGCTACAGATTGAGCACTACGGATGCAGAATTTTTCTCGATCCGTAGCTGTCCGTGGCCCAATCCGTGGAAGAATGAAGGGGGTTTTAGAAACAAAACTGATAATAATTAATAAAACAATTTTTTTGTTTGCTCTTCAAAAAAATCGGACTTTAAGACCACCCCTGAAAAAAAAAAATCCCGGAACCGCTTCGCGGTTCACGAGAAAAGCCATGAACGCAAAATTAAGACACTCATTCCTTAACTAACATTTTTAGTTTTGAGTATAAATTAAAGCAACAGATAAAATACAGACAACCTTGTACCCAAAGACAATTCACTTGATAGAAAAAATATCTTGCTCCAATTAAATTTTGCAAGAAAAAAATAACTTTGCCCCGGTTCGGCGCGAAAAAAATATGATCTTGCTATGACATAAAACCCAAGCGCCCCCCCCCCCCCCCAACTTTAAAATATAAAATGGACCGTACCTAACTAGGAAAAATATCAATAAAAACTAATCGATGTTTTTGATGAAGGTTTTTTAAGGGGGAGAGGAAGTTAAACTTCAGAATATATATATTTAAACAACATTCTTTCATCAGAATTCTGGCGTGCTATATTGTACCCTTTCGATTATACATATACAAAGAAGGATAACTCTAATTGAGTTATGTCAGCTGCGCAAAAAATCTATTTTTAGATGGCCTCCAGAATTTTCCCGACGCATCATGAAAAAGCGACGGAGTTGAATATATAAGGATCAGAATTTCGTCAGAAAGTTTGTGACACAATCAGACAGAACACATCGACGAAAGAGTATCGTTTCTTCACTTCTTGAAAAATGACTATGGCGACTAAAGTGATACCATTATTTTGCAGACAGTTGAAATGCGGAGCTCAGCCTGCTCGGTACATGAGTTTTCGGAGGGACTTGCCGGTAAGATTTAGTCCGTTTTCCAGTCGGAATTCGTTATGGAGAAAATCACCATTGGACTCTTTCTTTGGTCCTAGCACTCATATGCGGGACATTATGGACTCTCAACTCCAGGAGATGCAAAGAATGATGGATCGTTTCCAGTCTCCGAGGTTTTTCGATGCCTATTTCACTCGACCCTCCGAAGCTGGGGATATATTCAAAACAGACGTTGCAGAGGTAAATAAATTAACTTACTTCATATCTTAATTTTCTTTGTAGAAAAATATTAATTTTAGAATTCCTTTGGAGAGAGAGAGATCAATTACATTTTTTTCTTTAATACTAGATAATGTGTATAGATATGTACATGTCATGGAATATTTATATTAAATTTTGATATTGAACTATATTCAGGGATGTGAATTGCGATCATATTTTCATTCAATTATTCCAGTATTGGATATACGCCTCAAAGAATTCATTCTTATAGATATTAGACAGTTTGAGGCCCGCAGGGCCGAAAACTGTCCAATATCTTTAAGCATGAATTGTGTGAGGCGTATATCGTACTTAAACGATACATTGATCACTATTCAAAGTGGCATGACCTTTGACTTTGTTCTTATTATGTTAACAAAATGTAATCACTCCAGGTTTTACATTCTCGCTACTAGCAGTAGACAAAATTTTCAATTAAAAAGAAGTTGCAGGGGCGGATCCAGAACTTAAATTGCCGGGGGGGGGGGCACCTCGAGGCCCGAAGGGCCGAGTGGGGGAGGGTATTGGAGGGGGTGTCCCCTCCCATAGGGGGGGGGGGGGGGGGGTTCGGGGGGCCTCCCCCGAGAACATTTTGAAAAAAGGAAGCAAAATGGTGGCTTCTGGACGACATTTTCAAAGTAGAAGATGATTTCTTTTACTTTAAAAAGGTTATAAAACTTGAACACAAAATTCTTATCAACACACTTTTATTCGATGAACATTTTGATGAAATATCTATTACATATACATAAACATGTACAAAAAACTAACAACAATATATATTATTTAATTGAGGTCGAGCTACTATTAGAAGATAAACGTATTTATGCACCAAAAAGAAAAAAAGGGTTATAAAACTTCAACACAAAATTGTTATCAACACACTTTTATTAAATTAACATATTGATGAAATATCATGAAATAAATATAAACATGTACAAAAAGAACTAACAACAATGGATACTAGATATTTGAGGTAGAGCTACTATTAGAATATATACGTATATATGCACCAAAATAGAGAGAAAAAATAAAACAATCGGCGAAATCACAGTTTTGATTCTGAAATTTGAGTACTAACAACTGTCATCAGTGGGTAACACATGTTTATGAAGCACTAGTATTAAGTCGAATTCAACTTGATGTTAAATATGGTAATATTACAATATAATAAGAATTAAGTAACACAGCACTGTCGTTTAAATCTCCACAATTTAAAAATGTGTATTATCATAAGGCTGCTGCTAAACTAAAGATATACAAAAACGTTATGCGATAAGTGAAAATTATAGTTACTTTAAACGATGAAATGATAAGATTTAAACATGAAAAAGCACTATTTACAAATATACAAGGAAAAAATATAAATAAGTAGTTTTGTCTCATGTAATATAATGAAAGACACGTATAATTCTGAGATCACAATAATGATTTTTTTGCAAGTTTGGCACAAATCAATCTCATAAACCTTCTACTGCTAATTCAATTAATAGAACAAAGTTACATGATGATATATATAATAAATATGTCAAGAGCAACAGGATTCTACACTATAAATATAGTTATCACAACACAATTAAAATAATAAATTACTTTCAGCATCAACAGAAATGAAAGACAAGCTAATTAATATGATTTGAATATGCAATACTCCATGTAATACACTTACATCTGCACGAAAACAAAAATATATAAAAAGTAATTCTGTCTGATACAATGTTATGAAAGACACAATAGTTCTGAGATCAAAAAGTTTAAGTTTTACGTTTGGCACTCATTAATTAACCGATTACTGTTCTACCAGAAAGTAGTACGTCTCTGTACTCTCTGCTGGAACATTTGCCCTGTTGGTTTGTCTCGAGCATGTTCTTGGCTTCCTCACATCTATATCCAAAGACTCACAAATATCTTTTGCATCATTGAAGCACTGTCCATGAAAGTCGTTCACATTGTTCCTACAATCTTCCAAGGATCGTTGCACTGTCTGTACAAGTCTCAATCCCCTGCACACATCCAGAGACCTTTCTTGTAGCGTCTTAGGCACGGTCCATTTGATATTCTGGGGGGGGGGGGGGGGGGGCTTGGGTTTTTTGTCGGAGCAAGATTATTTTTTTCGCCTCGGACCATGGCAAAATTTTTTTTTCTTGCAAAGTCGGAGCAAGGAAATTTTTTTTTCATAAAGTGATGTGCATATGTATTAAGAATGTTTGTGTTTTATCAATAGATATTATATATATTTTTACTCAAAACTCTAGATATTAATATATACTTCATCTTTATGCAAGTATTCAATTCAATTCTAAATAGAGAGATAAAAGATTTCTACAATACAATTCTAAATAAACAAAATTTATATAAGGTACATGAATATAAAAGGGTCTTTGGGGAAGGTATTCTATACAAATTTTAAAATGTAGAATTGTAAAATGGTGAATAACTGAAGTTCTCCTTCCATGCTATAACAAGAACATAAAATTGAGACTCTATGTGATACATGCAACAATGATGTATTAATAGTTGTACATAAGTACATGTATTGTTAATTAACACTTTTGAAATCTTCAAATATATGAACTTTGACATTAGCAAGTAATGATTGATAGAAAACTATGGCGAGCGAAGCGAGCCAAAATAATTTTGATAGATTGAAAACTGTGGCGAGCGAAGCGAGCCGGAAAAATTTCAAAAATTTTAGCAAAATTTTATGGTAATTCTTCAAATTCAGATTATTTGTAAGAGCAAGATTATTTTTTTCTGTCACACCATAAGCAAATTTATTTTTTTCATCAAAATTCAGAGCAAAATTATTTTTTTCGAAAAAAACCCAAGCCCCCCCCAGAATATCAAATGGACCGTGCCTTAGTAAGACCTTTGATATAGGAAAGAGACCTCTGTACAATGATTAGACAAAATACGAACTCAAAATTGCAGACAGCGTACAGCAGGGATGTTGCATCGGGAGTTCCTGGTGTCCTGGTGTTGGGTTCTTTTGAGAAGACTTCTAGTGCCTCTACAATTGCTGGTAGTAAGTCAATAAATACCGCAAAGGCATCATGGCGCTCAACCTATCTGGTGCGACAAAGTTCTTTCAACTTCTTACGGTTAGCATCGTCACCTATACAGCGCTCGATGCATCCTTCTAGTGTGAACTGTTTCTTTGGCGAAAATTCGAAAAACCTAACAACTTGGTCAGCAGTCCCCATCATATTTCGCACTGAGGCAACACTGCACGCCTGCACAATGCATCTATTCAATTGATGTGCTGAACACCAGAAAGGGAGCGTCTTTGGAAACCTGTTGGAGATTCTTGCACCGACACCCTTTACTTTCACAGCCATGTTTCCTGCTCCATCGTAGCATTGGCTCCTCATTTTGTAGGGGTCAAGGTTCAGCCGTTGCAATAGCTCCAGGATTGCGTTAGACAGACTTTCTCCAGTTGTTCCCTCACTAACGTCCAAAAAGCTCAAGAACTCCTCGCAAAAGTCGACGTAGCCTTTTAATATCCTTACAATTAATAATGATTTCTTCAAATAGAAGCTTTAAAATTTACATTAGTGCCCGCCTATCGGCGGGCACTGCCGGGGGGGGGGGGGGCACGTGCCCCCGTGCCCCCCCCCCCCCCCGGCTGAATCCGCCACTGAGTTGTGACAAATAATGACGCAGATTCCGTAAACCAAGATATTGGATGCAATTTTTGGGAAAAATTAAACGAGAATATACTTTGCGTGACGACGATTTCGTTAAAGTTTCTTTGGATATATAGAATAAAAGGGCGTGTCTCTAAAATTGACGTTTTCCGGACAAGCAAGAAATAATATAGTGCCTTTAAATAAAAAAAATCTGTGGGGACGTTCAACTTACTATATGCAAGGTAAGATGAAAGAAACAATTCAGGAAGATATTTTGAAGGAGTGTAGTTCGAAAAACCTGACCTAAACCCAGCCCTTGACGGTTATTTGCACGGGGGGGAGGGGCTGGGGGACTGGGTAAAAATAACCGTCAAAGGCTGGATTTAAGTAAGGTTTTCCGGACTATAAAAAGTCTTAATTACATGTATAAGTAGAAAAAAGTTAGACCGAAAAAATGGACTGAACTACATTGTACATGTATAGTGCCTCTTACATTATCATTTCCGACACAAGGGCCGATTCTTTAGATATATAAGATTGTGCTGGATTTTTTTCAACTCCGAAAAAATAGCAAAAATTGGAATAGTCAGTACCACGATACATGGAATTCTTGTCACGTGATTTCTAAATAAGGATTGTAACGGTTGTCCTGTAAATGTCAAAGTACATTTACCCGTGACTGTCCAATATTCAATCTAGGTCGCGTATATTTTTTCTAATAAACGCGACCTAGATTTGATATTGGACAGTCAAAGGTAAATTTCAGACTGTTCGAACAAAGGCATGACGTCACATCAATGTTTTAATGTTAATTAAAAAAAAATAATTTACCAGTGAAGAAAAAATTTTATGAATGCATGTAGATGGCATCGAAATCATTACTATTTGTGTATTAATGAGGTCTCTCTCTCTCTCTCTCTCTCTCTCTCTCTCTCTCTCTCTCTCTCTCTCAAAGGAACAAAATCAAAATCTATCTATAAAATCAAATTCAAGGAATTGTGGTCCCCCGCTTTTGGGTGTTTGTCTTTAAAGAAATGTTTACAGACATCCCCCCCATTCTTAAGTTTTAATAATATATCTCATATATTATCAACATTCTAAATATGAAAGATTAACTCCAAGAAAAGGTCAAAAGGTACAAACTTTTGTTTTGTTTCCAAGGGACAGGGCTTATGAAAAGGTATGCACATGTGAAATATTTAAGACCTATGATTTAAATTAAAATCAAAAACTCATGGTCGAGGTTGAAGTTTTTAAATGTGGGTCAACCTCCATGGACAAGGTCACAAGGTCAGAATGTTGTTACCAACAGAAAGGTCTCATCACAAGGAATACACATGTGAAATGTGAAAGCCCTATCATTTTCCATTAAAAAGTTATGGACAAGGTTATAGTTTTTTGAAAAGTAGGTCGAACTCAAAGGTCAAGGTCACAATGTCAAAAATTTTTGTATCCATGGAAAGGTCTTGTCACAAGGAATACATATGTGAAATATCAAAGCCCTATCACTTTCCATTCAAAAGTTATGGTCAAGGTTAAAGTTTTTAATAAGTAGGTCAAAGTCCAAGGTCAAGGTCACAAGGTCAAAAATTTTGGTATCCATGGAAACGTCTTGTCACAAGGAATACACATGTGAAATATCAAAGCCCTATCACTTTCCATTCAAAAGTTATGGTCAAGGTTAAAGTTTTTAATAAGTAGGTCAAAGTCCAAGGTCAAGGTCACAAGGTCAAAAATTTTGGTATCCATGGAAACGTCTTGTCACAAGGAATACACATGTGAAATATCAAAGCCCTAACACTTTCCATTCAAAAGTTATGGTCAAGGTTTAAGTTTTTAATAAGTAGGTCAAAGGTCAAGGTCACAAGGTCAAAAATTTTGGTATCCATGGAAAGGTCTTGTCACAAGGAATACACATGTGAAATATCAAAGCCCTATCACTTTCCATTCAAAAGTTATGGTCAAGGTTAAAGTTTTTAATAAGTAGGTCAAAGTCCAAGGTCAAGGTCACAAGGTCAAAAATTTTGGTATCCATGGAAACGTCTTGTCACAAGGAATACACATGTGAAATATCAAAGCCCTATCACTTACCATTCAAAAGTTATGGTCAAGGTTAAAGTTTTTAATAAGTAGGTCAAAGTCCAAGGTCAAGGTCACAAGGTCAAAAATTTTGGTATTCATGGAAACGTCTTGTCACAAGGAATACACATGTGAAATATCAAAGCCCTAACACTTTCCATTCAAAAGTTATGGTCAAGGTTTAAGTTTTTAATAAGTAGGTCAAAGGTCAAGGTCACAAGGTCAAAAATTTTGGTATCCATGGAAAGGTCTTGTCACAAGGAATACACATGTGAAATATCAAAGCCCTATCACTTTCCATTCAAAAGTTATGGTCAAGGTTAAAGTTTTAAATAAGTAGGTCAAAGTCCAAGGTCAAGGTCACAAGGTCAAAAATTTTGGTATCCATGGAAAGGTCTTGTCACAAGGAATACACATGTGAAATATCAAAGCCCTATCACTTACCATTCAAAAGTTATGCACAAGGTTAAAGTTTTTGTGACTGACGGACAGACGGACGGACGGACGGACGGACAGACGGACGAACCGGTTTTAATGTCCCCGCGCTTTCGCGAAAGCGGGGGACAACAAGCCACATTTGTTAGTTTCTTTCGTTTCAAATACCACATTAAAGAAAATAAGAGCCATTCTTGGTCCAAAAAGTCACATCTTTTTAAATAGAATTATTTCAAAACTGTTCCATTACATCTATTTATTTTTAGCTCACCTCGACGAAGTTGAGTGAGCTTATGCTATAACCCCACGCGTCCGCGTCCGTGTCCGCGTCCGTGTCCGCGTCCGCGTCCGGTTAAGAAGTTTGGGGTAGCTCAGTATCTGACAAAGTACTAATGATACAGTAACCAAACTTGCACAAGTGATTCATCTTTGGATGCTGAGGTGAACCCATGCATCGGATGCAGCATCTGACCTACATTTTCCGCTTGAGTGACTTGGTTAAGAAGTTTGGGGTAGCTCAGTATCTGACAAAGTACTAATGCTACAGTAACCAAACTTGCACAAGTGATTCATCTTTGGATGCTGAGGTTAACCCATGCATCGGATGCAGCATCTGACCTACATTTTCCGCTTGAGTGACTTGGTTAAGAAGTTTGGGGTAGCTCAGTATCTGACAAAGTACTGATGCTACAGTAACCAAACTTGCACAAGTGATTCATCTTTGGATGCTGAGGTGAACCCATGCATCGGATGCAGCATCTGACCTACATTTTCCGCTTGAGTGATTTGGATAAGAAGTTTGGGTTAGCTCAGTATCTGACAAAGTACTAATGCTACAGTAACCAAACTTGCACAAGTGATTCACCTTTGGATGCCGAGATGGACCCATGCATCGGATGCAGCATCTGACCTACTTTTTCCACTTGAGTAATTTTGCTTTTAAAAGCCAATATTGAGCAAAGTATAAGTGCTACATGTACCAAACTTGCATATTGGATGTATCTTTGATCAAACTTTCATAAAATGACCTTGACCTACTTTTTCCGCTTGAGTGATTTTGCCTTTAAAAGCCATTATTGAGCAAAGTATAAGTGCTACATGTACCAAACTTGCGTATTGGATGTATCATTGATCAAACTTTCATGAAATGACCTTGACCTACTTTTTCCGCTTGAGTGATTTTGCCTTTAAAAGCCAATATTGAGCAAAGTATAAGTGCTACATGTACCAAACTTGCATATATGATTTATTTTTGATCAAACTTTCATAAAATGGCCTTGACCTTCTTTTTCTGCTTGAGTGATTTTGCCTTTAAAAGCCAATATTGAGCAAAGTATAAGTGCTACATGTACCAAACTTACATATTGGATGTATCTTTGATCATTCTTTCATAAAATGACCTTGACCTACTTTTTAGCTCGCCGGGACGAATGTCCGGAGAGCTATTGTCATACCCCCGGTGTCGGCGTTGGCGTTGGCGTTGGCGTGCGCGTGCACAAAAACTTTAACCTTGCTTATAACTTTTAAACCAATACAGATTGGGCTTTCATATTTCACATGTGCATTCCTTGTGACAAGACCTTTCCATGGATACCAAAAATTTTGACCTTGTGACCTTGACCTTTGAGATTGACCTACTTTTGAAAAACTTTAACCTTGGCCATATTTTTTGAATGGTAAGTGATAGGGCTTTGATATTTCACATGTGTATTCCTTGTGACAAGACCTTTCCATGGATACCAAAATTTTTGACCTTGTGACCTTGACCTTGGAGATGATTGACCTACTTTTGAAAAACTTTAACCTTGGCCATATTTTTTGAATGGTAAGTGATAGGGCTTTGATATTTCACATGTGTATTCCTTGTGACAAGACGTTTCCATGGATACCAAAATTTTTGACCTTGTGACCTTGACCTTGGAGATGATTGACCTACTTTTGAAAAACTTTAACCTTGGCCATATTTTTTGAATGGTAAGTGATAGGGCTTTGATATTTCACATGTGCATTCCTTGTGATAAGACCTTTTTTTATTGTTGTTGTTGCAATTTACATATGGTTGCCACCGGCGAGCTATGTTGTCATTCTGACAAGTCTGGTTCCGCTTGAGTGATTTTGCTCTATAAAGCCAATATTGAGCAAAGTATAACTGCTACATGTACTAAACTTGCATATTGGATGTATCTTTGATCAAACTTTCATAAAATGACCTTGACCTACTTTTTCTGCTTGAGTGGTTTTGCCTTTAAAAGCCAATATACATGTACTAAGAAATATGTTTGAATTGAATTTTGCTGTCACGAGGTGAGCTTCGTAATCTGTGATTACCTATGTTTTATTTTGACATTAGTACATGTATATTATAAAGAACGTTAGTAGGTGCAGCCACGTATAAACTCTTTATAAATATCAACTGAAATCATAAATATATAAACACTTTATATCAATTGAAATCATTAATTACAATGTATCATGCAGGTAAAAATTGACAAGGATCAAATGAATATAAAGATGGATGTGCAGCATTACACCCCTGAAGATCTGACGGTAAAAATTGTAGGAGACAAGTTAGTGATCGCTGGGAAGCATGAGACCAAACCTGACGAGCATGGATACATATCCAGGCAGTTTCAACGAGAATTCCTTATCCCAGAGGTAAGAAAATATCATTGGACGATATAGAAATATTTTTCAAAAGGGAGGGGGGGTAGGAGGAAGCAGCCCATGAAGAAGCTAGCTGGATTTCGAGGGTAGGGGTTTCAGACTCTAACCCCACCCCCTACCCCTCTATACCCTCATTTGAATGTAATATAGTTCTTTACTTAATATTGACAGAAACTGATCTTGTATGAAGAAAAATTATTTTTAGATACTGAATATCAGATATGATCGAGAAAAAAGCAAAGAAAAAAAAAAAGATTCTCACAATTTAAATTTCTTTTAAAAATAAGATGATTTTTTTTCCTTGAAATCATTCCTATATATATTATGTAGACTCTAGACTGTACACTAAAAAGAATTGATCATGTTAACAATTGTGCCTCATATGAAATTCATGTGAAATTTACATAAACTTTACATAAAATTTCACTTGAAATTTATGTGAAATGAGCAGGAACATGAAATTAACATGAAATTTTTCATATGAAATTCATGTGAAGATTTTTACATGGATGTTATGTGAATTCAGTTTCCTATGAAGGTCACTTAGAAAAATTCATGTGAAATTCATGTGAAGGAAATTTATGTGAAATTCATGTGAAATATTTTTTACATAAATCTTATATATATGCACAACCAATGTAATTCCCTGAGATGTTACTATTGAAAGAACGTGCTGCAATTCGTGTATTAACACTCGTGACGTCACAATGCATAAGATCTAACGAAACATGCCGCGACGGCTGTTCTAACCTGCAAACTGAACCCTCGGTGAGATGAATTTTAACGTCACCCTTTTACCTAGAAAAAGCAATTTCAGAAAAGAAGAATGAAACAGACAACTATGGTGCATATATATAGAATAAATGTCATGATTTGTGTTTTGTTACGGGTATACAACACATAGCAAGTGCATTTATCGCATGAAATGCGCTAACGCGCATTACATGTACGATAAATGCACTTGCTGTGTGTTGTATACCCGTAACAAAACACAAATTAAGACACTTATTCTCTATGTGAAATTTATATGAATTTTACACGAACTTTCATGTGAAATTTACATGATGCTCATTTCATATGAATTTCATGTGAGACACAATTGGCTGTGTATATTAGATTGATTTTTTAAATAAATCACATATCAATATTTTTTTCTAGAACATTGATTTGGACAGTCTTAAGACAACCCTCACCGAAGATGGTATGTTAAACATTCAAGGAAAATCAAAAGATGTCCCGAAAGTTGAGGAGAGAACCATTGAAATTGAAGTCCGAGACGAGGAATCACCGAAGGAGTCACCCGAAAAGAAAAGAAGTGAATGAACGAAGGAAGAAAAAAGGGAAACTTCTCAGTGACATGACTATTGAGACAAAGATACTGTCATACCTCAGACTCTTGCTTGTGACTGGACGTTTTGAGGACATCGCTACACATTTTCACGTTCCCTATACATAATCATTACGATAGACTAAGTTTTTTTCTTATTGATTTCATGCGATTAAAAAATGAAAAAAATCAAGACATGATTTAACATGCATTTGTTCTCCATTTCGTTAAAAGATTATGATATATATATATATGTACTTGTAAAGAAAATAAATGATCAATTATTCTTTAATTTACGGTTTATTTAGTTTTTACAGAAGCAACTGATTTTTCTGAAAAAATGGTCTGTGTCACAAATATTCTGCGATCTTTTCTTATTTTCATTCGTTTTGCGTCCTCTATGAAAGTAAAAGATCATCCGATAGATCGAAGTACCAATTGTTGTTCAAATGATTTGATTGCATAATATGGAACAAATGTAATGCCATTGATATATAGGATAATTATGAAAAAAATATGAAGAAAACGCGTTTGTTTTATGAATTCCAATTTGTTTTGCTGACTATAAAAACTTAAATGTATCGGCACGAGGACGCAATTAAAACAGAATAAAACTAAGAGATGGCTTGTAAAATAGATGAATAATGGAAATGATGCAGTGTTGTCGAGAAAGGAGGGAAATCTAACAACACTCGGTTGCAGCACTCACAGCAAAACAGCAAAACAACCCACGCAAAAACACAGAGCCGACACACAAAGCAATAGACGCAAAAGGGGCAAGGAATACCAAAAATAACACAGAAACACGAAATACGAAAGACTACACATACATGTAAATCAACTAGACCATTCGGCAACCTGTGCCGACTTAAGGTTGCGTACAACTGCCAAAGGCATTTTTCACAGTCGGGTTGAGAGACCGAAACGCATTTTTCAAATTGGTTGCCATGGCAACGATTTTTTCTTTATTTTACCAATTAAAAAGAACGATGGGACTACAAAGTACCACATAGAAGTAACTTGTTTGTTCTATCACGATAGCGTAGTCAGAAGTAAAAATAGTTTGAATTTTTGGGGAAAATACCTCTTTTCATGAACCCATCGAAGGAAGCACAGAATTTTTACAGAATTTTGCAACTTCAAAATAACTTGTGAATTTTCTCTTCTTTCAAATGATACCAAATTCATCAGTACTTCCCACATTAATTTTCTCAATAATTGGAAAATTCCAAAAGACACTTGCCAAAAACTTTGCCATTTTGCTTTGATTGCACCGAACATTGTCAAGTGACTGCGAAAAGAGTGCTAGAACGGGTTTCCTACAAACAAATCTGGCTTTTAATGTTAAACGTCTTCAAATTCAATAGCATCATTTAAGACCAGATAAATTTATAGCATGGACCAGTCATGCACGTTTCGGATAACCCTCGTCAGTCATCCTCAGTCTTAACAATGTAATATGGCCAAAAAGTGTGAAATTATTATATCCAAAAATGTACCGAAAGATGTAGCAGAATGGGTGGGATATGATGCTACAGGACCCACGTTTAAGGATTTTTAAAAGATTTTGTAACAGAAAATTTCAAATGCGTTGAAGAGACAAACGATCAACCGAAGTTGATTGAACTTGGCTGCATGTACCCTCGGGGACTCTTTGTCCAGCAGCAGTGATAATTATCCCTTCTAAACATCTGCACCAATAAAGAAAAATTCAAAAAATCACTATAATTCCTCATCATATTGATTTTCCTTTTTCCCTGGTAACATTAGTTTCGTACAAAAGAGGAAGAACTCTTACAGGAGTGTTACGCCGCCTAAGACGGCCTTCTGCTACGCCAGGATTAAGTGGTGTGGTAATCCGAATTACGTGTGCACAACCCTCCCATTTTCGTCAGTTACATGTACCAAAGGTTCTAAGTACGCACAATAGTGGTGTAAAATAACCTCCTCACTGTAAGATGACCATACAAACAAGACAGAATGACGCAGGGGCCCGAGCAACACACAGATGGATATGTAAATGGATAATAGAGGGCTTTCGAATTACAGTCCGTGTTCTGCCGGCTGTAGCGAGCTCATGCATGTAATCGCCCGAGGAGTCCGACCGACATTCAGAGAGAACAGGTGGTCGAAGCCCTGTCTTCTCTAAAGAGTTTGAAAGGGCCTATTATGGAGTCCTGTCGTCACAATCAGTCAGAGAGCAATTCTTAAGAATGCGTTGATACAAGACTGTAGATTGGTCAAGCAAACCAAGGGTCCGTCTGGTGACAGCAGGGTTATGTCCACAGTATAAAAGGCGTTCGATGATCTTCCTTTGATCATTCTTATTTTGTTAATTATGTCACCATAAAATGCAGGTTGTGAAATACCCATAGTTGTATACTTTGTTGCTTGTATAGGCCCAAATTTGAAAAGAAGATGAAAGCAATTTCCAGAAAGGCTTAACTAGTTTATGAAAGCGAAATCCTTGACGTAAAAGTTTCTTGGTATAATTTGTATTTCAACTGTATCATGAAAATCCAAAACATTAGTACATTACATATAGTCTAGCGTACCGGATGAGTTGAGAAATTTAAATACCGTATGAAATACGGTTAGGCCAAACCTGTTTTCCTTTCTTTGTTAAGTATCAGGAGTTTTATGAGCTACATACGAGCTACATTGAAGGTTGTACACGATGCATCATGCATTGTATTTGACGCGAATACCTACAAATGTATGCCATAGTCAAGTTTCGTATTTATCTAGATCTAATGCAAAATGAATAGTTTTGGATTTTATCTATTAAGTGAAATTGAATAATGTAGTTATGTTATGAGGAAATGTTGATTTTATTGTGCCCTCAGGAAGAATTATATTCCCCTGAATTTTCAACATCATTAAGTTTATACTTCCTTGATGAACCACCTTTATTGGCACACGAGCTATTAACAATGATGATAATTAAGAGGAATGGAACATTTCATTGTCCGTGTATATTGTTTTTTTAATCAGCTTTATTCTATCAACTTGATATAATCATACATTACATGGGAAACAAAACTTGTATGTAATTAAAATATTATCTACATTTGTATGACCAGAATGTGTAAAAATGGGAGTGTTTGGTGAACTTTAAAGAGGAAGTATTTTGTACAATACACCAAAGAATTCCTTTTCAAATAAGATTATATGACCCAAATTGACTTAAAATGTCTGTTGAACCGGAAAAAATGACATAGGACAGTAGCTGTTGTAGTTTTCATGCTGAAGGTTTAATTTGTGATGGGTAAGTTTTTTTTATTTATATAGAATAATTACTCTTCATCACATCGCTTTTTGAAAAAATAAATTCATGTACACAAATGTATCTGACTTTCAAAATTTCTCATCATTTGATAAGCTCTATTTTGAAAAAAAAAAAAAAAAAAAAACCTTGAGGAATATATGCGATGCCGGAAGATTATATACTAAGAAATGTATTAGCATTAATGGCACGCTCTGAATTACGTCCTGCCAGTTGCGCCGACAACAACCGTTTTGATAATTTGAAAAGACATTATTTATATTAGCTTTTGAGATTTGCATCCATCGCCCTTTTTAGAAACGTAGTAGCATTAGTGCCCACCCCCAACAAGTTTTTATTTTTATCATTGATATGATTTTCTTAATAGATCTCTTTGAATGATGTTCCGCCGATTGCGCCGACAACAAACGCCCTGGTTATTTGAAAAAAAAATTAATGCATTTCTTTTTACTGTAGCTTTTGAAATTTGCACATATCGGCCTTTTAGAAGTGGTCCTAAAAAGTTTACATTTTCATCAATGATATGATTAAGAAATAACAAATAGCTAGCCGTGTTTTATTGTCCAGTAATTCCACGAGTCGCATGAAATCAAATTATCACCAAGCCACAAAGCGTTCGCGGCGAGGTGATAATTTGATTGGTTCATGTGACGAGTGGAATTACTGGACAATAAACAACGGCTAGCTAGTTGCTATTTCTATTCTAATATAGCACGTGAATGGGTGGAGCTTAGCGCACTGGAAGTTTGTTGGAGATTTTACGCCAGGCGAGTTCTATGGTACATATAGGGAGAAATTTTCAAGTCATATTAGAATTTTCTTTAATGAATCTTTCTCAATGACAAACGTTTTGATTATTTGAAAGGACAGTATTTATTTTAGCTTTTGAGTTTTGTACAAGTATATCAGCCTTTTTTTTTTTACGTACTTATGCTATAATATAGATCTTTGTTTAAGACATTAGGGTATGATAAGAATATCGTCCATAAGATAGCAATTATATGCACTGCCTTATACAACTATAATTACACACAAGAAATTATCCTCTTTGGCTGGGTTTGTGATCAATTGAATTGCAATTATCCGTTATAGTTTTATCGAATTATTCAGGGAGGCGCAATTTAAAAGTACAATTATTTTTGGTCATTCGGTGGCCAGTCAGGGAAACTTCGTGTAACACTTAAGCGGTGGTCACAACCCGCCGTACGTGCACGTACGTGCTGTCTGCGTGTAAAAACGTAGACAAACCTTGGATATCCGTACGGTGTCCGTTCGTTATCAGTCCGTGTCCCGTACGTCCTCCTTGCGGATTTGGGAACACGCAGACAGGACGTAGCAGTTTTAGTGCATACAGAACTTTCGCTGCGTCCTGTCTGCGTGCTGTCTAAGAATTCAACAAGAAGTACGACACGCACGTTGCACGTACGTTGCAAGTACGTACAACGCACCTTCGACGCAAGGAAGTGAGGACTCCGTGCGTTAGCTGTACGTGTAAATTCGACATCCTTACAATAACGTAGAAGACGTACGGAGAAAGTACGTTGTAAGCAAGTTGCACGCAAGTTGTAAGTACGTGCAACGCACTTACTCTTTTTTGCGCTACATATGATGCATAAACTATCCATATAACCGTGCGTGCGACGTACGTGACGCACGCCTTCCGTACTCTTGCCACTTCCTTCCTTGCGTCTTCAGAAAAAAACGTAGCGCACGTAGCCTCCACAAACACGCACGCCCTAAAAGCACGCACGACGGGTTGTGACCAGGGCTTTAGACAGACATTGGGACAGGCTATGGGCTTCCTTTTTGGTCCAACGTACTTTGATACTATACCTGCATTAGATATGTATGGTGGGATTCTTCTGCCCCTTACATGTACGAGATATTTTCGTACAGATTATGTTACATGTAGCATGCGAGATAATTATATTAACTTATGGAACGCCATCGCTGTCTTATGATGAGATATTTCGATATATTGGATGGTTTAATCAATATATGCGGTGGTAAGTACATTATATGCGGTGGTAAGTACATTGGTAAGTACATTATATGCGGTGGTAAGTACATTTTGTTTTGCCTCGGACTAGTTTGACCCAATGGGAATGCTTGAATTTGGTCATGTGACTGCCCGACAAATTCTTGTGGAAAGTCAGTTTCAAAAATTTGTAAGGCAATGGCCGACAATTAGCAAAACCAGACGGAGGATAATAATATAAATCACGTGCTGCTGTTCTTGATATCAACATTTTTGTACCTAAAATGGTCCTCGACAAAACAAATCAGTTATTAGGTTTGTTACTGACCTTACACGAAAATCTGTCGGGTTGATAAAGCCCATAGAAGGCTCGGCGCAAGCGCCTCGCCTTCTATGGGCTTTATCAACCCGACAGATTTCCGTGTAAGGTCAGTAACAAACCTAATAACTAATAATATGCGGTGCTAAGTACATTATATGGAGTGCTTAGTACATTATATGCGGTGTTAAGAACATTATATGGGGTGGTACGTACATTATATGCGGTGCTAAGAACATTATATGCGGTGATAAGTACATTATATGCGGTGCTAAGAACATTATATGCGGTGGTAAGTACATTATATGCTGTGCTAAGAACATTATATGCGGTGGTAAGTACATTATATGGAGTGCTAAGTTCATTATATGGGGTGCTTAGTACATTATATGGGGTGTTAAAAACATCATATGGGGTGGTACGTGCATTATATGGGGTGCTAAGTACATTATATGCGGTGCTAAGTACATCATATGGGGTGGTATGTTCATTACATGGGGTGGTTAGTACATTATATGCGGTGCTAAGTACATTATATGCAGTGCTTAGTACATTATATGCGGTTCTAAGAACATTATATGGGGTGGTGAGTACATTATATGCGGTGCTTAGTTCGTTATGTGGTGATTTCGTTATGATAAACATTCTGATGACCAAGATTAAACATTTTTGAGACTCGGTTTATCATTAACCCAAAAGGACACATAAACACAAAAGGATTCAACATTTTTCCCAGCTCTATCATGGGGGGGGGTGGAAGAAAAGACCGGTATTTGGGTTAAAATAAGCATTTTTACACAGAAAACAATGGAAAACGGAAACGCTTTTACACAACAGCGCCCCCTCGCTTTACAATGCCACATTCACCAAAGGTGTATATCAATAAAACACATTTTCTGGACAAGTGGGGTTCTGAAGCGAGGGGGGAAACAATGTCCATAGGCAAAAACGAAAAAAGGGGGATGGATGACTATTTTAAAATTTATCTCTAGAGCGATATTAAAAGTAGGTTATGATTGCCATCTTTTTCTTTTTATATCATGGAACAATCTATTCATAGTGTGTTCCGATCAAATATTTAACCGTTTGGAAGGAAATAAATTTGTCTATATCTACACCGTGTGTATTTCGCACCAGAAAGCTACATAAGTGGCCGAGAAGAAAGAAATACAACCGTTTTTTTTTTCTTTTTTCAGTTTCTGGATTTCAGAGATTGCCGATTACATTGATATTCTTAAAACAGGGTGACGTGAAAATTCTATATCATTTTTTTATTCTAATTATTAGAATAAAAAAAAAAACAATGATATAGAATTTTCACGTCACCCTGTTTTTTTTTTCTCTCTCTCTCTTAGACCACGTAAATTGAATATCACAAGCTAAAATAAAAATTATAATTTATATATTAGTAACGTAGTGTTACAGAATAAATCTACTCTTTACTAATATCACATAATTTATCTGTACTGTACAAAGCTCTTCTAATATGTAAAAGCATATACAATATACGGAAACAATGCCTATTGATATTATGGTGCCTCTCACTTTAAAAAAAGCAAGAACTTTGTAAAAATTTTGAAAAGTAAAATGTACCCGAGGCCAGGATCGAACTCGCGACCTTGGTAATAGCAGTCCTGCTTCTTCACCACTACGCCACCGCACCCTTGCGTGAAAGTGATGAAATTGTAGAATAGATTTCACTGATTGCCAAAGATTTAATCTTTTCACTTTTTTGAATAAAATACAATGAAATATACCTCAATTAAACAACATAGTATTCTCAGATAAATATGTGTGTTTAAAGGCCACAAAAACGTAAAAACGAGGAGTGCCTTAACGTAGCTGCGATCCGAGTCTCAGAAATGTTTAATCTTGGTCATCAGAATGTTTATCATAACGAAATCACCACATAACGAAATTAGCACCGCATATAATGTACTCACCACCCCATATAATGTTCTTAGCACCGCATATAATGTACTTAGCACTGCATATAATGTACTTAGCACCGCATATAATGTACTAACCACCCCATGAAATGAACATACCACCCCATATAATGTACTTAGCACCGCATATAATGTACTAACCACCCCATGTAATGTACATACCACCCCATATAATGTATCTAACACCGCATATAATGTACATAGCACCGCATATAATGTAATAACCACTCCATATAATGTACTTACCACCGCATATAATGTTCTTAGCACCTCATATAATGTTATTAGCACCGCATATAATGTATTTACCACTCCATATAATGTACTTACCACCGCATATAATGTTCTTAGCACCTCGTATAATGTACTTAGCACCGCATATAATGTACTAACCACCGCATATATTGTACTTACCACCGCATATAATGTACTTACCACCGCATATAATGTACTTACCACCGCATATATTGATTAAACCATACCATATATTGAAATATCTCATCATAAGACAGCGATGGCGTTCCATATTAACATGCGAGATAATTATGTTGACATAATCTGAAGAATAGGGGGCAGAAATATGCCACCACAGATATGTAATATGATTCATGTGACCTTGACCTTGGAGTTTAACCTACTTTTGTAAGTTAAGCTTTTTTTCCCAAAAATCGTAAATTTTTCGATTGTGCTTTTTGGAATCTGGTTTCGGCTTTTGTGTAGACTCTCACTCATTAATATATTTCCAAAAAAGTGTAAATATGAAGACTGTTTTTTTTTTCCTACTCTTAATATTTTTGTTTCGTTTTGGATGGACACAATGTATGTAGGACATGATTTCAATGATTTAAGTTTATTTGACAAAAATGACGGCTTCAACTTCCAAATTATGTTTTCTTTTTCCTGAGTGGTACATTATATAATAATCCTGCGTCGGTCTGACCACCGCCATCTTTGGTGTATTCACGTTACATTTTATACTCAATTCAAGAATGGCTTCTCAACGCGACGAATTCATTCTGAGGAAAAGGCGATTAACTGAGAGATAGCTCAACCAGAGGTATTATTTGTGAGCGACCTACTTTGTCACTGTAGTTACTGTAGCTTTATGGACGACATAATGAAAATATACTACACTATACCATCTCTTTGTCGACAGTGTTGAAAGATATTTTTGGTTTGTATTATAACAATATGACATGTTTTGCAATGCTCAAGTGACGGATATTGCATACAAGCAGGAGTTACTTACCCTCCCTGTGGACCTGATTACATCATCATTGTTGATTCAATTTTGCTCCATTACAGAATGATAAAAATGGGTTTTTTATTTTTCTCTTTGATGGTTTGATATGTCCCTTGAATATGATTTATTTTACATCTAATTTTGTTATCTACTTCCACTGGATGAGTCTAGAACTTGCAGATATTTTGAAACCAATTAACGTGATTAATTTCCTAAATATAGAGTCATTACAATCCAATGATTCATACAGAAATCTTAGTTGCATCAACAGCTTTTCAATAACTTCAATTGAATCATAGAGAGAAAATAGAATTTCTGAAAATAGAATTTTCTGATATTGTTGAGTATAAGAAATGTACAATAATATGCACGTTGACTTTTTTTTTTTATCCATCACATTACAGAGATCGAAAATAAAGAATACGAACTGTTCAGCAAGATAAATGGGAAATTCGAACAAACAGGAAGTTTTGATGTTCCTGCAGTGCACAAGATCAATGATGAAGGACAATCGAACGAACATAGAAACAAAGGAACACCGAATCGTTCTGAAAGTGTGGATGAACAGATGCTCTTACAAAATAGGTTGACTTCACATTTTAATGACCCTTTTACCAAGGTGTTTAAGACATGCAGTCCGGAGAACAAAGGGAGAAGAATACGGAAGTTTTTCGGATATCTTCCTTATAGGTTTCTTATCATAGCTTTCAAATGGATCTTTGTCAGTTGGCAGGTATGTTCCTTCCTCCCTGAAACCTGAAGTGTAATTTAATATATTTTCATGACTACGAGAACAGCTAGACAGGAAACATTGAAAAACAAAATCACAACAAAATTATGTTGGCGATATCAGAAAAGACACTACATTTAGCTTAAACTTTTAAGTACATTCAGTACTTAAACACATTTTTCATTATCATGATTATGGGATTGACATAACTGAGTAGTACAATTTTTATTGATTTTATTCGATTTCAATACAGTTAAGGTATTTTTAGAACCTCTGTCGATCAGTTATTACAAAATAATATTTATTTTCATTCATATTTTTACCCATATATTTTCTTATTTCCAGCTTATTGCCTTTGCTAATGACCGCTCACAGTTTGCCAAATATCTGGAAAGAAACAACATAGCAATGAAAAACCTACTACTGAAAGACTGGATAACGTTTTATGAGACCATGCCTTATCCCCCGGCCACGGGCACCTATGCCATCTACACAGTAGAGGATCTAGTATCCAGTATCAATCACACCCTTCACAAGGTCAGGTTTGATTTCTGTTTTAATTTTTATGCAAGTATATATGGAAAATGGCAGGTAGTATGTTGTAAACTTGATTTCAATCCCTTATAAGGAGGTCTACCTGATTAATAGCAAGATATACTCAATATTTCAACTTTTATTTCGACTTATAGTATTAAAAGAACTTATAAGGCGACAATTTCCTTCATTGTGAGGATAGCATCTATACTATTAGGTATTCGTGGCCGGGGGATTGGACCTTCTTTGTGACGGTTCTCCTTTCAATATAACCCCGAGGGCACATGTATCCAACTTCGACCAACTTCGGTTGATCGTATCACAGGAACTTGTCGTTTTATAAATAGAGAAAATAAATTATTGTTCACTCCCGCATGCCTCTGTGTTAATATTACAATTTTCTCCAGGAATGAAACAAAATCGAAAAATTCTAGACATCGATTTTCCCAACATAACTTTGCCAATAATATTATATCGTCTACATGGGATACGACGGACGAATCGTGACTTCCAACACTTAAAATGATATATCATGTTATAAAAACAACAAAACTTACTTACAATAATACCGGCAGATAGATGCTACAGCTCCTTTTACATGGACAACGTTCCCTCTTGATTACATTGTTTTCTCCAACGCCATCAGACATCAACTTCCTGTGTGCAGAGTGAATTGAACATTTCTCGCCTCTAATTAGGAGCACTGTTCGAAAACGTAGCTGTATGTTTACCTGTGTAATTGACCCATCCGAAGCAGTGAGGAATCTTTAACTTGCTTATACACCGATCTGAGACACAGGACAATTTTAGAGACCCTTGTCAGCCTGTGTGGCCAAGTAACCCTGGCCTAGTCCTTCCATAGGGACTTTAAATGGGGTTGCCGTGCCGCAAATTGGCGTAGGCAAGTTAAAGATTCCTCACTACTTCGGATGGGTCCATTGCAAAGGTCAAAATTCCAAAGTACAGCTTATGTTTCGAACGGTGCTCCTAATGAGAGGCGGGAGATGTTCAATTCACTCTGCACACAGGAAGGAAGTTGATGTCTGATGGCGTTGGAGAAAACAATGTAATCAAGAGGGAACGTTGTCCATGTAAAAGGAGCTGTAAGCATCTATCTGCCGGTATTATTGTAAGTAAGTTTTGTTGTTTTTATAACATGATATATCATTTTAAGTGTTGGAAGTCGCGATTCGTCCTTCGTATTCCATGTAGATGATATATTGGCAAAGTTATTTTGGGAAAATCTATGTCTAGAATTTTTCGATTTTTTTTCATTCCTGGAGAAAATTGTATGAGGGAAGTGAACAATAATTTATTTCCTCTATTAAAACGACAGGTTCCTGTGATCGTATGTTTCCTCAACGCATTTGAAAATTTCTGTTATCACAAAATCTTGATATTTCTAAAACGCGGGTCCTGTAGCTTCATATCCCACCCATCCTGCAATTTTTTTTTCGTTACATTTTTGGACAAAATAATTTCACATCCTTTGGCCATATTGTTTAAATTGAGGACCACTGACGAGGGTTAAGTACCCGAAACGCGCATGCATGGTCCATGCTGAAAATGTATCCGTTCTTAAATGATGCTATTGAATTTGAAGACGGTTTACATTGTTATCGAAATCAATTATTTGAGTAAATTTCTTCATACCTGTCGTTGTTTATTAATTTGTTGTTCCTCGACACGCATGCATAACCTGAACAAGGGGGAAAACGCTCTCAATCCACAAATTTCTAAGCCCTGATTCAATGTACAATAAGAAAGTTTATCGGACTTCTTAGATTTATGATATTAAGCTGGCTTCAGTCAGCAGAGAATGAGCCGTTTATACCAAATGCTTCTTATATTCGCTCCATGGGGTTTTTATATTACCCCAGATACATGCGGCTTATTATTATAATTGTTTTTTTTTTTTGCGTTTGATTCATCTTACGAGGTTGTATGATCATGTTTGTGGTATCATACCACTTGGTTTCAAAAAGCGTAATAATTATAAGCACGTAATGCGAATAAGGATTATCACGATATCTAATACATGTATAGATACTTTATGTTATATCTTTCATGTATCTATGATGTCTTTAATTTGTTTTTCTCATTGCACAGACAGTTTGCTTGTTGTCTTGTGCAACTGTATTTCTCCATTGTTTTCTTGTTGGAGATTTCTCTTCTCATTATTCCGTATAATTTTCATTACAGATCTCAACTATCCCGACTTCAGCTGCAGGGTCCTTCTTTGTTGATAACAACAGTACGACCACACCAATCACCATATGTATCACATACTTTGACAAAGGATTCTTTGACCAGACTCAGCTTACGCTAGATATCAACGAGGAAACAGTCACAGGTATACAAAATTAAAATTTGAAATTAATCTAAAACTACAATGTAAGAGGATGGCACTTATAATTCTTCAGTTGAATTACCATTCTGAGGATTAAAGACTCAAGACGATAGTCTTTTCTTTCCTAGTCTAATGAATCACACTTTTGTATCAATTTTGACATTCTTTATCAATACATTATTCAAGTAATTAAGATGACGCTAAACTTATAACGATATCATTGTTTAAACCCGTTTGATAACCACAAAGAAATACATCACACTGTATATAATGTTGTTAGAATCTGAAGAACTCAAATACTCTTAACCTAAGTTTAGGTTCTAATTATATAAAATGGGGGAAATCTCACGAATTTTTTCTAGAAATCTTTGTTATATGCATAGTGGTTTGTCTGGATAGAATACAACAAGTTCTGTGCAAAATTCAAGAGATTTGCCCTAAATTTGAGATAGGATAACGTGGGTCATAGTATAGTATACTAGCATAGTATCCCAACCATCCTGTTACGTCTTTCTGTACATTTCTGGACATAATACATTTGATCATATTACATTGTTTAGATTGAGGATCTCTAAGGAGGGTTAAGTGCCAGAAAGGTGCATGTCTGGTCCACGCTGCAAATTCATATGTTCTTTAAAGATGCTACTGAATTTGAAGACGTGTAACATGAGTGTCACTGCTGGTGGACTGAGAGTCCCCGAGGGCACATGTAGCCAAGTTCGATCAACTTCGGTTGTTCGTTTCTACTTCGCATTAAAAAAAAAATTCTGTTATCAAATTCAAGTTTCTAAAACATGGATCCTGTAGCATCATATCCCAATCACCCTGCTACGTCTTTCGGTACATTTCTGGACTTAATAACTTTCACACGTTTTGGCCATATTGCTTAAGTACTCGAAGCATGCATGACTTGACCATGCTGCAAATTTATCTGTTCTTAAACTGTGCTATTGAATTTGAAAACGTTTAACATTTAATACATGTACTTCTTTTTGGTGTACAATGTATTTGTAACAAATTTGTGATATACATGTACACCATGAACGATTTATTACTTTGTAGTATATAACGGGAAACGGTTTTAAACAATGATCTGAATAAGGGTTTTATGTCCTAAAGGTATTCAATGGGTAATGAAAGAAATTATGATAACACTATTGAAATAAAATGGATTCATCATATGATATGTTCCTCTATCATACATGTATGATACGTTAAAAAAAAAACTTTGTACTAGCCAAGTAGATAATCCAAATCAGAAATACTTTGAATAGAGTCGTGTTAAAGAGTTATCTCCTCTTGATGAAAAAATATCGAAAAAAAAAAAAGCAGAAAGACTCATTGTGAACTTTTTTATTTTTCATTTAATTTCTTTCAGAAATGTTTGACCAATCGATATGGATAAAATTAACTTTTTTCTGATTTAGTGTACTGTTAACTCTAAGGAACCATTTTGTTGAAAATCCCATTGATCAAGAATTTTCAATTAATTTTTTTATTGAAACTTTTGCTGTGATCTTAGATCTCAGGATTCCGTAAATGGGTGCTCCAATTACTTCTTATTTCCCATTGAATACATTAATTTCTTTTCTCTGCAGATTGTAATACATACAACAATACTTATACAGAGAACTTCGGATTTGATCCAACAATTCAAGACTTGATGCAGAGCACAGACGGGAGACTTGTAAGGTGATCGTAAATTTACTTTATACGAGACGAATCAATTAGATGTAATTTTATATTCATATATTTGAAATCCTCAATTATACATGCACAGGCATCATTGTGTAGAATCAAAAGAAGGAAACATTTTCCAATAATACCTCTCTAGGCGACTCTTGATAAACAAAAGGGTATATTTTCATAAAGGTGTTTTATTTCCCCGCACCTGTTTAAAACAGAATCTTAGGTAAGAGACAAATTAAAGAAGTTTGTCTCCTGAGAAGGAGATCAGAACATATTCCAATCTGACGAAATAGTTTGTATTTTATCTATGTCATTGTGACACCTGGTTTGTTTAAATCGTCATATATTTTATCTATTTTATCTTACTTATTCGACTGAATCGATCCTACAGGAAATTCGGAGTCGCGCATTCTTTGCTATGTAGATACATAAAATTCAAAGAGTCAAACTAGAGGGCGCTGCTTAAAAAAATTGTTTTTGTCTGAAGATCATTTTCGCGTAAAGTACCACTGATTAATATTTACAATCCGAAACATGTGTCAGATGCATTAAAATTAGTTTGAAATTTTTAAGAAGGTAACAGGTAAATAAAAGCTCAAACATCTTTTTAATGACTTTTTATATATATAGAATTTGAAAAATGTAACATGGACCTATATAAGTACATTTTTGGACAACAACCTAGGACATATCACATCACTGTAACAATTTTATAACTAAATCCAAAATCAAAATCCGAAAACCATATGGGCGTACAAAATCTTAAAAAATACAAAAAGAAAAAAAAACCAACTAAAACATTCAACTGAATCCCCAAGGGAGATAGGATCAGATATCATGGGAGAGAAAGCATCTACCGTTCGCTAGTAACACTCGCCCATTAGGCCTAAAGGAAAATGCCAAAATAGGTAAATGTAGCGTATTGATTGATAGTTCCTAAAGAAAGGAAGGGATCTCCAACAACACTCGGTTGCAGCACCTACTGCAAAACTCTAAAACATCCAATGCAAAAACACAGAGCAGACACCCACAGAAAGAGGCGCAGTAGAGACAAGGAATATCAACTCATACCATAGAAACATGAAACACAAAAAACAACACATAAACCAACGAGATCAATGAGCAACCGGTGCCGGCTTTGGACGGTCGTCTGCTAAACGTGTAGCAGAAATTTGTGTATCAGAAGGTGTGGTTATCCGGATTACGTGCGCACAACCCTATCACTTTTCGGATTACTCAGAGGTCTCGAAGAACGTACAATTGTGGTGTAAAATAACCTCCTCACTGTAAGATGAACATACAAACAGACAGCATGACACAGAGGCCCAAGAAACACACAGGTGGATACAATCATGTATGTAAATGGATATAAAATGACAAATATGGACAATGATCATATCCCAATACACAAAGCATACAAAAACAGGATTAAACAGTAACCAAAGCAAACAAACAAAAACCTCCACCGCATGAAAAGAAGCGATTTCCAATATAAAGTGAGACCAGGTGCCCATGAAGATTCAGCATCTCCTGCTTGCATGCAACACTCGTCGCTTCAATTCGGCAGAAATATCACATCCGGTTACTTCCATTTCGGTAGATACAAGTATAGTCTGTGGTTGGATGGTTCAAATGGTCTAAGACAAAATATCATCCACCATTCTGGACAATGGGACATCATAGTGCATGATGAGTTCCCCGTATCGACCGTAGAACTTCCTCAGTGACGATGTTGGTCGATCAGAGAAAGGCTGACTGAAAGGCTTATCCGAAAGACTACTAGCTCTCAGAACATAATCTGTATATTTGCTACTTGCTCTGGCATAACATATCAATTGGGATATGTACACGCCACAAGCAGGCGATGAAGGGATGTTGCTACCCAGAAAAGGAAAGATTTTGATGCTGAAACTGAAAGTCGTCACGTTTGTCATAGAGTGAGGTGTTCATGTGACCATCAGTGTCATTATGTCCAAAAGGATGCTGGATTATTTGTCTCTGTAGTTTCTTTAAGTTCAAGCTCCGACGGATAGATTCTGCTAAGATAATCCGCGAATTTGGATTGTTGATAGACAGCTCATCGTCTATACATCTGTAAGTGAAGTTAAAGTCAAAAGCTAAGTATCGTTTCCCTACAGCGACCAAAGATTGAATGAATTCAGTTTCGAACGAGTAAAGAAAAATGTCGACAATGAGTAGGGCACAATTGGTCCCCATTGGATTTCCGACATTTTGTTGGAAGACTTTCCTCCACAAAAACAAAAGGCATACCGAATACAGCCCGTGCTCTGTCGGCATTAGCGAGCTCATGTATGTGAACACCCGAGGAGTCCGACTGAGATTCAGAGAGGACAGATTGTCGGGGCCCTGTTTTCTCTAAAGAGGTTTGGACAGGACTCGTCATGGAGTCCTGTCGTCACAGTCAGTCAGAATGCAATTCTTAAGAATGCACTGGTACAAGGCTGTAGATTGGTCCAGCACCAAGCCAAGAGTCCCGCTGGTGATAGATGGTTCATACCTACGGTATAAAAGGCGTTTGATGATTCGAATAGAATTTCGATGGTTATTGTGTCTACCGTTGATCCTTCATATCTTATGATTAATTCACTATAAAATGCATGTTGTACAATCCCCATAGTGATTTACTCTGTTGCTTGTATGGATCCGTATTTCAAAAGAAGTTGACGATAATTTTTGTAAAAATTCCATGAGAGTCTTTACTAGATTGTACAAAATCAATCTTCTTCACTTATTATGAATATTGGTCAAATGAAATATCGTTAATAATGAAAAATGTATTTTCCGTTGCAATTTTTTTTTCATATTCTACATATTTTTTGCATTGCTTATAGTGAAATGGGATACATGAACTATATTTGTAAATAGTTGCTTGTATTGAACACTATTAATAGTCCCAGAAAACAAGAATAAAAAGTGTTGTTCCAAAAGGAGATAAAATCAGGTATACATTGCCATCCATAAATAACTATACAAAAAGGAAATCTTTCTAAATTCTTTGTAAGTGTATCCTAATTTTTCAATCCTGAACTTGAAAGAATCATAATAATTGACTTCACATAATTCAAAATTATGAATTGTGGTAACGAAAATGTAAAAAGAAAAAAACTGTCATTTTGATATAAAAAAGTTTAAAAATTCAAAAACTTCAAATATTTGGGTCAGGTTTGTTACAAATGATTTCTACAAGGTTCATTATTAGAATCATACAGCAATGGATTTGAAACTGTTCGTTTTATAACAGCAGAATGAGTAGAAATAGTGTATACTAATTTATGGATGGCAGTGTATATATCTGGGGATAGTGAGCATTTCCGGATTGCTTACAACACCCATTACTTCTGCCGCACAGAAAAGGTAAAAACTAGTGAATGTATCCAATTCAGTGTTGAAGATGGTTTTAGTATGAAAATATTTTTCAAATTCTAAACAAGGTGCTATCGTGCTTATAAAGCCATTCGCTTAAAACTAAACGGTAACCCTTCGGTGAGCAGTTTCTCGGTTATTCGACTTATCCTTAAAACGAAGTCGTTGTTGTTTTAGCTTGCTCTGACATAGCATTTCAATTGCGATATGAAAATGCCATATATTGTTACATGTATATGGATAATGTAGGTGTAATCACTATAATGGAGTATGCTTGTGAAACATGCACCATATGCAGGCAGCATGATTCAGATTAGTAGAGAAGTTATTTTAGCCAGGCTGTTTGATATTTTCAATGAATTCTAGCTTTTCTCTTTTCAGATTAATCGAAGTTAGAATACGTTTCAGTGTTATTTCCGTGCACGTCAAATTGAATGACGGTTCACACAAAGCTGAATGTTATAGAATAGAAACTGAGGTACCGTAATACATGTAACAATATACTAGTATAGGGTTTAATGCTTACTGAATAGGTTAAGATTTATTTACTTTCTTCTTTTTTTTTTGCGTGTTCTCTATGGCAATTAAGTTTTATCCTTTTTGACTTTGAATTTAATAAAACTTAAAGAACATATCATCACAATATCAAGAATTTCTTTTGCTACAAGTCGACTGCCCATTTTGCTTGCATGTTGGTCTGTCCGTCTGACAATTAGAATATAATTTGTCTCTTTCATTTGCAGATCGTGTATGACAATGGGGACATAAATGGTCAGATTCTAATTAATTTTAATACAAGAGTTCAAGCTCTTAGCTGTAAAGATATACACCAGAGTAAGAAAGGTACTTATGAAATAATGAAACAAAAATATGTATGTTTATGAAGAATACATCGAACAAGGCCGTCTTTCACTGACAACAGCGGAACACACCCCTATCATTGTAACAAACGATGGACATCAGACAAAATAGCTTCAACAAACAATGAGGGACAATGAGACAATCAACAACACCCACATCAAATGGACAAACAAATTAGAATATACCGAGACATGCATATATGAAACGTCCTTGAATTCAACAGAATCATTTTAGAACGGATATTCTAATTCATTCTGTTTGTTTCACGCATTCTGATTGGTCCACAGGATTTCTACAGGCATGTATAACGACGATATACATGCCGCAAACCGACTCACTTGACATACTTCAACATTTATTCCTACGAAAATTTGCACGTTACAAGCGTTAGCGCACTTTTTGTGTATGACGTCATGCTTCCCTTTGTTCTTCGCTACTGTGAAGTCATACTGTGACGTAAAACTACAAGCTATGAGCTGTAAATGGCGTTCTCCACATGTAAACAACAGAGCAAGTAAGCTTGTTATTGATAACACTTTGATTTTTCGCCATTGTAATAAATACGAAGCAGTTGTATTTCATATTTTGCATCGCAATAATTTCTGTTGGTCGTTGTTAGTCCTCCGTAGCAACGACACCTCTAAAGCGATGCGTGAGACGCTCTGAAGGGTATAAAAAGTTAAAATATGTCACATGAATTAGAATAGGGATAAACGTACTATGTTTTGTGGTTCCGACAGGTATATGTTGGATATACTGTTGGAAACATACGTTATACCGTCGGGGACAAGCCCCGACGGTATAACTGCGTTTCCAACAGTATATCCAACATATACCTGTCGGAACCACAAAACACAGTACGTTTATCCCCAAAATTTGCAGCATGGACCAGACATGCACGTTTTTGGGTACTTAACCCTCGTCAGTGATCCTCAATCTACACAATATAATATGGCCGAAGAGTTTGAAAATTATTTTGTACAAAAATGTTCCGAAAGACAAAACAGGATGGGTGGGTGATGATTCTACAGGATCCACGTTTTAGAAATTTCAAGAAATTTTGATAACAAAAATTTTCGAATGCATTGAAGAAACGATCAACAAAAGTTCATCGAACTTGGCTACCTTATGCCCTGGACTCCTGTTCAACCAGGAGTGACACTCACCAAGCGGTACAAAATGTTAAATGTCTTCCAAATTCAATAGCATCAAGCATCATTTAAGAACAGATAAGTTGCAGCAACGAACAGACATGCAGGTTTCGGGTTCTTAACCCTCGTCAGTGATCCTCGATCTAAATAATGTAGTATGGCCAAAGAGTTTGAAAGTTATGTTCAGAAATGTACCGAAAGAAGAATCAGGATGGGTGGGTGATAATGTTACAAGTTTATCGTAGTGATAACGCATAAATTGTCATGTGATAACGCATGAATTGAGGGTGACTTATGTGTACTCGCTGACGACTTACAATGTAATTTGGATAGTAACCTATTGTATGAGACCGAATATGGTGTGGTAATCAGGTTTGTCTGCTCACAACCTGTCAATTTATCCAAATAGAAAAGTAGTTCGAGATAAAGAGCTGTTGTATTTGCATTAATAAATGAAGTGATAGTTGAAATCACAAAGGAGCCTATGTACATTTTTTACATGTAACACAAAAATAAAGTGAATAGAAATCAGTAACGGAAACATCAGAATCACTGAAGAATTTCGACCTTTCAGATAGGAATTAGTAACAACTGATATTCAAAATTCGTAACATTAAATGTAAGTTCTGAAAATGAAATAAAACCTAAATTTTCATTCAAAAACGTGTTTTTGAAACTTTAGAAATCTCGGAGTATTTATATAATAATGTACATGTACATGAGTATTTCAGAACCATTGACTGTACTTCTTTTTAAAAGTTGAGACTGACAGCATTTCTGTAAGCGTCATCGTTCTTCTCTTGTCCATGGCGTCCTTGATCTTTGGAATAAAATCCACTTTGAAGTCCTTTATGCTTTGTCTGGTAAGTATAATTATCTTTATATTCATGTATAGCCCGCTTGATTATTACATGAGATGCGTACATTTGTATATTTTTACATTTTTATCATAAATTAGGCGAATACATTTGAGATAACAGACAAGAGCTTTTAATGAATTCTTAAGAAAAAGTTTAATTAATGAATAAAAGGAAGGTGTAATTAAGTCATGAGACACAAAAAAACCCCAAATTATACTTTTATTGCAAAATGGCACTCTTGAAATGTGCAGAAATATGTTTGTTTATAATTTATTTTCCAATCTAATAACTTGTACTTAGAAAATGTAAAAACCCATCTTTACAATACAATAATACTTTTCGTAGGAATTTACAAAATTTTACAAGAAGCAAGTACTCAAAGTCCTCAATCAAGTTTCTGTTTTTTTTGGCGATTGGTCAACAAATAAGGCCGCCGAGGGCTCCGATTAGCTGATACCGTACTTTTTCGACATCCCTCTGCAACCGCTGCACAGATTTTCATGAAACTTTAAATTATGCAAGTTCTTGAGGTTCTCTACTATGTTTTTGATTTTCGCGACTATCGCTGAAAAAATATATCTTTGCTATCACTGCTCGGGATTTCACGAATTTTTACAGGAAATAAGTTTGACAATGTGTTTTTCATGCCGATCTGTCGACAAATATGGCCGCCGAGGGTTCTGATTTGCTGATGCATTTTCGACATCTTCTCTGCTACACCTGCACATGATTTCACGAAACCTTACAGGAAGGAAGTACTTAAGGTCAGAATAATCAACAAATATAGGGGCCGAGGTCTCTGATTGACTGAAGCATTTTCGACTTCTTTTCCGTAGCTGCTGCATATAATTGTACAAAACCTTCTTGGAAGAAAGTACTCAAGGTCTTCTACCAAATTGGTCACTTTTAGACCTTAGTCAGCATCTCAGGTGAACGATGTAACCCCTTTAGGCCTCTTGTTTTTCATTTGTGGGGTATATATATGTTTTCGCATGCATATATAGTAATAGAAAAAGTCAAAAAGTACTAACAAGTTTTCAAACCTTATGAAAGATTTTTAAATACGTTTAATTAATATAGAGAATTCTGATTATCAGGATGCTGGTCGGATCTTCACGAAGCATGGCATGGAACTCACGATGCGTGGAAGGTATCAAATATTCAAAGTCAAGAATATAATCATCATTATAAGCGACGTTGTCAATATCACAGGAACTGTAATGAAAGTCCTCCTAGAAAGCAAGGTGAGCGAAGCTACAGATTGTCACATGTATGAAATCTTCTAGAGAAATGATTTTGTTTTAGCCTTAGATAGAGATAACAAGCCAACCTATAAATTGTGTTCCGCTTCTTACAAATATTCCCATACTTATATGACGACGAGTTTACTCTATACCGTGAATCTCTCTAAGGGAAAGGAGCTTTTAATTTTTTTCTCAATTCAATTTGGCATAAAGATACGTTGATAACGTGCTCTCAGTTTGATAATCCAAGTCTTGCATATTACCTTAGTAGAATCTTCTTGAATGATCTGCAGGTAAAAAGGGACCGTTGATCTGGGTTTAATTTAGATCCCATCGTATATTTTGTCGACAGTGGTTTAACTTATCTAAATACTTTAATACATTGACAAACGTACATGACTACAATTTCCCATTCCCACGTAGTAATATTTCTTTGTATATTCATATCGCAATTGATATAGATTAGACTTACCGAGAATCTATTCAACTAGGAGTTCATATGTCAACAGCTGACTTTGTCACCGCAGGAATTTTCTGAACGATAAAATGAAACATAAAACATTAAATATTTTTGTTCATAATGCTGAAAGATATTTTAAATTAGACCCATCCAAAACACTGGATTTGATACCCTCACCAGTCTTGACCTTTCAAGTGACGAGTGTTTTTACCAAGCAGTAGGTTATGGCAAGCCAATGTGGACAAAAATTGGTATTTTCTAATATTAGAAATTCATTTTCTAATATTAGAAATTCATTTTCTAATATTAGAAATTCATTTCTTAATATTAGAAATTAATTTTCTAATATTTGAAATTCATTTTCTAATATTTGAAATTATTTTCTAATATTAGAAATTACTAATATTAAAAATTCATTTTCTAATATTAGAAATTCATTTTTTAATATTAGAAAATCATTTTCAAATATTAGAAATTCATTTTCTAATATTAGAAAATATCGACTTTTTTCCTAATATTAGAAAATCATTTTCTAATATTTGAAAATCTTTTTCTAATATGAGAAAATCATTTTCAAATATTTGAAAATGAATTTCTTATATTAGAAAATGAATTTCTAATATTAGAAAATGAATTTCTAATATTTGAAAATGAATTTCTAATATTAAAAAATGAATTTCAAATATTAGAAAATGAATTTCTAATATTAGAAAATACCTATTTTTGTCCACATTGGCTTGTCATAGTAGGTACACATCCTTTCCTAGCACCTGATCTCATCTTCAACGGGGATTCTATTTTTTTCTACATAGAAAAGTTTTATTCTACATACGTTTTATAGTTCATTATGTTGTTTGTTCATTGATTTAATTGATATGGTTTTAATGGAAATGTCTTAAAAACGCCCATTCTTAATGCACCACATACCAGGTGACTTGTTAAATAACACTTTCCGTAGTGGAGGGTTTATCAAAGGAAAGGGAAGCACTCAGTTCATATTACGTAACTACATTTGTACTTGCATTTAAGCGGAAATTCTTTTCGAGTTATGGTAGCTTAACCAGGATATACAATAGCTGTAAAGTCAATCATTACTTCTAGATAATTTCTTGTTGAAATCTATCAGTTATATAAACTCTCCCTTCTTTATTTCAAGTGTCACTGTCTTATCGAAATGCACTCCATTGCATGATACTTTTACGGCAAAATAAAGAAAATAGTATTTACCTTTATACTCCCGTTAGTGGAAAATCGTTATTAGAATGTGCTATACTTGTGAATATATAAATTAGGGTTTATACATGTAGCAAGTGGGAGATGCTTACTCTTTCCGCAAATCTGATCACACTTGATCTCCCTTGTTGTCAGTATCATGATTAATATTTTGGCTTTACCCGGTATTGTCCTTGATACCAGTGTTTGTTGAAGACTTTTCTTCTTTTAAATTATTCAACATCGATACTAACACAAAAACTATAAGATTTTGCCTTCTATCGTAGAACCTTTCGACAGCACCACCAGCCTTCATCAGCACTTTTATACGATATGTTGATGACGTCATGGTTTTTTTTTTTTTTTTGGCAATGGAAATACAGTAATGTCACTTGAAAATTAATGAGCTGATAGCTCTAAAAAGCCTCAACTGTTCTTTTAGTTTGTGTATTAATTATTTAATTTAGTCATTTTAAATTAAGTACATGGATAGTTTCTTTACTTTTTCTTATTCAGACAAGCTCCATGCTTTTGCATGTTCGTTGTTTTATGAGAAATTTCTGTGATAATTTTTTCTTTACTGTCCAGTCAACACCATCCATTTTCATGTATCAAAAATCGTTATTATTATCATGATTATAATGATAATAATGCCCTCTTGTAGTCTTTGAAGTACAAATTATTACATAACAAACCCCATTCATAAAATACCTCTTACATTTATTAAACTTCTATGAAAATACATAAAAGAAAAATGAAGTGAAACATTTTGCTTGTACAATTTTCAGGGAACGGATAGTTCAGACCTCACATATGACGCATGCGCAATTCTGCTGGGGATAGGTTGCTTTTGTGTGTGGCTGGGCATCATTCATTATTTATCTTACGACAAACTCTTTAGTGTAAGTCTACTTTTAAAAAAATACGGTGCTGAAAATGAGGCGAATAGCTACTTAATTTTATGATAATATTGAGGCAGTCATACATTCAGGCATTGGAATCTACATGAAAATTTAATCTACATTCATGATTATGATATCAGACCATTTCGAAAACAAGTTCATATTAAAATATTTCATTCATTTTTGTGTCGCCTGCGAAGCATAGCGACACTTAGGGATCACTTTGTCCGTCTATCCGTCTGTCTGTCTGTCACACTTTGGGTGTCACAGTCCATAACTTTTGATTGGTAGGTGATAGGGCTTTGATATTTCACATGTGTATTCCTTGTGACAAGACCTTCTTACACATACCATAATTTTTGACCTAGTGACCTTGACCTACTTATTTGACCTACTTTTCAAAAAAATTAAGAATGAATATATCATTTGATTGGTAAGTGTTAGAACCTTGATATTTTACACATGCAATCCTTGTGGCAAAACCTTTCTACACATACCATAATTTTTGACCTTGTGACCTTGACCTAGATTTTTGACCTACTTTTGAAAAAAAGATCAGATTCGCTATATCTTTTGATTGGTAAGTGATAGGGCTTTGATATTTCACATGTGTATTCCTTGTGGCAAGACCTTTCTACAAATACCATAATTTTTGACCTTGTGACCTTGACCTAGATATTTGACCTACTTTTACTAAAAAATTAAGATTCGCTATATCTTTTGATTGGTAAGTGTCAGGGCTTTGATACTTCACATGTGTATTCCTTGTGGCAAGACCTTTCTACACAAACCATAATTTTTTAACCTTGTGACCTTGACCTAGATATTTGACCTACTTTTGAAACAAAGATAAGATTCGCTATATCTTTTGATTGGCAAGTGATAGAGCTTTGGTATTTCACATGTGTATTCCTTGTAACAACGCCATTTTACACATACCATAATTTTTTCCCTATTGACCTGGACCTACATATCTGACCTACTTTTCAAAATGATTAAGATTGTATATATCTTTTGATTGGTAAGTGATAGGGCTTTGGTATTTCACATGTGTATTCCTTGTGGCAAGACCCTTCTACACTGACCATAAAATTTGACCTTGTGACATTGACCTAGATATTTGACCTACTTTTCAAGAAAAGTAAAATTGGCTATATCTTTTGATTGGAAGGTGATAGGGCTTTGATATTTCACATGTGTATTCCTTGTAACAATGCCTTTCTAAACATACCATAATTTTTTGCCTTTTGACCTTGACCTAGCTATTTGACCTTCTTTTCTAAGAAATTAAGGTTGTATATATCTTTTAATTGGTAGGTCATAGGTCTTTAATATTTCTTATGATGAGACCTTTTTGTTACCAATTTTTACGTAGTGACCTTGACCTAGATGATTGACACTCTTTTCTGAAATTTTGAGAATGACCATATCTTTTAATTTGTAATTGAGAGGTCTGATATTTCAATTGAATTTCATTTGACAAGACTTTTCTACTGATACCAATAATTTTGATCCACTTTCTAGCTACTGTTTGACGTGGTGGAATCCTCTCTGATGACGGTCTTGCGGTTCATGGTTGTAGCGTTGCTACTGTTTGCTGGGTTTGGTCTTTGTGGATGGGCTGTATTAGGCCCCTATCATATAAAGGTTTGTAAGGAAAATGGATTTGCCTATTTTTCTTGGAAAATGTGAAGGATCCTAATTGCTAAAGAAAAATATTTATGAAGATGATACATATAGACTGTTGTTCCTTCTCTTGAATATTTTTATCAAGCAATGGGACATTGTGAATGGCACTTTGAGAAAACATTGCAGATATGTTCTAATTATCAACATTTAAATATATGGTATACTGTAAAAAAATTCAGTACACCATACGCGCATTTCACCAAATAATGATAATGCAATGTACAAAGTATTCAAGTGCAGCTAAGAGTCTTAATTTTTTTTTTTTTCAGTTTGAGACAATTACCAGCTCATTTCAGTGCCTTTTTTCCTTGCTGAATGGAGACGAAATATTTGTCACTCTAAAGGCCGTGGCAGATATCGGGTCTATAGCATACTACTTCAATGGATTGTTCGTTACAGTATTCGTCGTCATCTACACTCTCATCGCTCTCAACATCTTCATCGCCATTTTCAATACTAGTTATGAAAATGTCAGAAATGTCAAAATGCAGAAAAAGGTACATGTACATACATTTGGCCGTTTCTTTATCACTATACAGTCTTTGCTTATCAGCCATTTTCAGTCGAGAACCCTTTTGCGTGAAAAAAAAAACGAATAAAAGTGCCATACTTGGGTGTGTCTTTGTCTCAATCGTACGTCTCTCTCTAGTGACTCAACATCATAAATATAGTGTACATACATGTAATGTACATATCAATAAGCACATTCGATTGAAATACATACATGTGTATCAATTGGAATTCACGACAGTGGCATAAGGAAAAGATTTCCAATAGACTATAGACACCATTCGTTTATCGCAAAGGGTATAGAGTGTGTAAAATAATTTATACTGAATTTCACATTTTTCACCAAACAAAAAGTAATGATAATAATTCATTGATTAATTAATAGAAAGGTTTATGTATGATAAATAACTTGATAGAAAATATATAAAAAATATGGTTATTAACGGAATATCACACGCGTTTCAGTAGCCTCCCTTAGACGAGAATTTTAAAGAAATCTCCACGCTGAAGATTTCCGATTTTCGTAACTTAAATTTCTTCATGTTTAGTCCTTGTAATAAACATCCATTAGGTATGTAGCTCTAGCATATCTAGTGGCACAAAGGTATAGAGCTCTATTTTAACATGCGGGAGGACCGTGGTTCGGGTCTGCACGAGAGGTGAAATATTAAGTATCATTAGAAAGTAGCCACCCATTATTTTTTGTTCGCAAAGTAATGGTAAGCCTAAGAGTGACCAACAATACTTGAATTATTACTGGAATTACAGCTCACTTTGAACTTATTTGAAAATTTTGTTCATTGACTTTTTTACCTACATACATATGTCATATCTATTCAGAAATAATTATATCTATCAGGATTCTTGAGAAGTGTTTGAATGTAGAGAAATTTTATCTTTCACACTATTCATATGAATATATCCATATGCATATGTTCATATCATTACACAAAGCTTTGATATACATAATACATATTGTAATCAATGTAATTGCTGGAATAATGTTGTGATATTTTACAGAAGTTAGAAAATCTGTATGCCTGTAAAGTGTTTGAATGTAGAGAAACTAATAATATATCTTACCCATATGGTAATATCATTACACATGTGCACATACTGTCGCATTATTTTAAGATACACAAAATCGGTATTCGGCTCTATTTATTTACGTATTGAAATTATTGTCTGCTGTGATATTTAAAATAAATTGGTTCTTTGTCTTTGGTCATTTAGTAAAGAAAGATAACTCTAAGTGCATTTAAAACATTATTTTACATGATGAAATACACATTCAGTCAGATTTTGCAACATATGACGTGGTCATTGAATGATTTCTTTCTATAAGAATCTGCACAGTATAACGAAGGAATCATATGTGAAGTTTCTTTTGAAAATCTTGGGTTGAAAAGAAAATATAGCCAAGAAATGAGCATTTCCATTGCAATCAATGGATGGCTAAAAATCTGATCAGTTTCAAAATCTCAAAATTTTGGATGGTGACCTCCTAATATTGTCTCTTACATCTGAATTATATTAGGAAATAAGAATAATAATGCTTTTTTTCTGAAAAAAAATTCTTGTAAGACATGAAATGTGTGATATCACCTTAAGAAATTTAATTCACTCCTCACCGAATTAGAGTAACAATAAATTGACGAACGGTTCTGAATATTCTTCAAACTTTTGTTTTCTACCTTTTTCAGGAAGTCAAAACACAGTCTGATTTGGAGAGATTCCTGGGCAGGGAGCAAGGGGAACCTTTATTTCAGTGTAATCGAAAAGAAATTTCAAAGTATTGTCAACCATGCGCTTGTCGATCATCTTGTTGCACGTAATCCATCTTCGATACCATTCGAAATGGACAAGGATTTGGACCTCATTTGCGCTTAGTATGAAAAACGTTAGACTAGTTTATTTTTTTTTATTATTAATGATTGTTTGTGAGCTTGCGACATTGGCCACGTTGATTTCATTTACAATAGATAAATGTTCGCTATATCCAGATGATACATTTTCTCTCTATACACGGTGTTTAATATGACACAGGTGATCAATTTCTCATACATGATTTATTGCTTGGTCAAAACTTGAACAATTGAGAATGAAATAATATCAATAATGTGAATTTATTACTTTACGGCTACGTGTATTTAGTGACACTGTCCTAATTCGGCATCGATTTCCCATTGGGCTCGTTAGTTTCTGTGTAGTCTTTTGTGTTTGATGTTTCTATGTTGTGTATTGTTGTTTCTTGTCCCTTTTGTATCTCTTGCTGTTCATGTCTGCTCTGTGTTTTTGCATGGGGTGCTTTGCTGTTGGTGCGGTAAATCGAGTGTTGCTGGAGATCCCGCCCTTCGTTTTTGTACTAATACATTTTCAACAGATGTATTGTTATTGTAGATTTCATGATCATGAATATAATGAATTAATAAATTAAAGACAGAAATTCTGTGCTTTCGTTTTGATTAAATGGGTATACATGTACCACTATATACGAACACACACAACAAAACTTGACACGCGCAAGAAACTGTAACGTGAAGCGACAGGGGATCCCGAAGAAGGGGTCTGAAGTCGAGCCCACTTGACCGCCTTCCCGATAAAGCTAGCCTACCGGGGAGGCATTTCGAGTGGCTTACATATATATTCTTAAGCTCACTATTAGTTATACTTCCCCCTTCTCCGAGAAGCTTCATCCCCGAAGCTTGCTCATTTGCGTGAGTTCTCTTTGGGATGGATCCACGGCTTTCCTCTGTCACAGCATGGTTCAGCTGTTACTTCTGCTGGCGGTAATACATCCTTTCAACCCAAACATGGACGACAGTCCACCAGTCCGTACTGACTGAGAAGAAGTACCTTCGGGCACTATGGTCCGAAATTTGGCAACATGGACCACGGAGTCACTATAATGACTGACCAAGAGGGCCTGCCGCGGACCCCAAAGCCACTTCGCTGCCATCAAATTGTAACGTGAAGCGACGGGGGAGCCCGAAGAAGGGGTCTGAAGTCAAGCGCACTTGACCGCATTCCCGATAAAGCTGGCCTGCCAGGGAGACAGTTCAAGTGGCTTATATTCCTAAGCTTAGTATTCGTTACAAAACGATCAAAACACCAAAATGAAGGGAGAATAGTAAAAAAAGAATACTTCGTCTAGCACATCGTACCATTGTACATAAAACGCCAAGAGAATGATTGGCAGCTGAGGAGGGCGTAGACCTTTAGATCCTACTATGTACGATTACACAGCATGGTTTACAATTACTGTGGTTATACGGATAACTTGAGCTGAAACATCACCCTTGTCCGGAAAGTACATGCTTCTGAAATTAAAATTGTCACGTTTGATACACACGTACAATGTACAGAGAAATATTCTGTCGATCTTGACATTTTGATTGACAAAGAAGGATTAACTTGCCAAGCAAGGCGAGAACCTGTAGAAAAATGTCAGATGATCATACATGTGACTATATTGTACAAATGTATACTCGGCAAACGTGTTACAAGCACATTGTATATAAGCTTTGGTTCATCTGTCAAAAGGTTCAAAATCAACATGTACAGGATCACCAGATGTACATGTCGGAATCTTGAAAAGTACAAATATAACACTAATGTAAACTAAGACATACCTGTGATTCTTAAATATACTCTGTTCTAAATTAATATATCATAATAACATAACAATGTTTCTTGATTTAGGTACAGGAACGCAATGCGATATAAAAGAGTTTCTTACGTACGGGTACATGTACATGTGCCAATTACTAATAGTCAGTATTGTTGTTGTTGTGATTTTAGCTCACCCGAGTGAAGCATAATGACTGACATTTTCGATTTCTTCACAACCGCTGGATGGAATCGTACAAAAGCGATATTCTAACATGACTTGATTCTTTTTCCCTATTAGGACAACAGACGCGAGCCGGGCTCTATTATCCAATATAGGCCCTATAGCGATAAGCCACGCCTACCCATTTTCTGAAAGCAGATAAACCGACAGGAACTGGTTTTCACCAAGAATCGATTGGCCATCATTAAAATAGAAATAAAAAATGACAAGCCGGGCTCTATTGTCTCATAATGCCCTCGCGTCCTCAGCCAATCACATTTATCACCTCGCCGCTGACGCGGCTCGGTAATAAATGTGATTGGCTGAGGACGCTCGGGCATTATGAGACAATAGAGCCCGGCTTGTCATTTTTTATTTCTTAAAAAAGACATATTATTAATATTATTCAAACACTCCGTGCGGTGTTTATTTCATTTTCAACAAATAAGACAGTCATCAACTCTAATTGACGTACGCATGTGTAAATATCGAATCAAGATGTCCATTGTCACTTTGAATTGGAATTCAATTGAATTTGTAAGTTTGAAAACTTGTCTCCGATCCTTTTGCTAATAATTCGATAAAATATGAACTAAAAAGTTATTTGACACTTGAGGTACATGTACACGTATCTGTGTTGGGAAATCAAGCGAATTTTTAGCCGAGTTGCAAAACTCGGCTCTTAATTTGATGTGAGACGGGCGGGCGGGCGGGCGTCTGGGCGGGCGGTTGGGCGGGCGTCTGGGCGGGCGGTTGGGCGGGCGTCTGGGCGGGCGGGAGGGCGTCAACAATTGGTTTCCGGACTATAAGTCAACTACGAAAGAGGCTATAACAATGAAACTTCATACACTTACTCACCATTAGTCAAGGATGAGCCCTATTGATTTTGGGGTCAAAAGGTCAAAGGTCAAGGTCACAGGACTCGGATGATTGAAAATGGTTTCCGGACCATATTTCAGCCTGTATTGCACCTATAATCATGAAACTTGCCAGAAATGTTTCCCTTGAATCAAGGATGAGGCCTATTGATTTTGGGGTCAAAAGGTCAAAGGTCAAGGTCACAGGACTCAGATGATTGAAAATGGTTTCCGGACCATATTTCAGCCTGTATTGCACCTATAATCATGAAACTTGCCAGAAATGTTTCCCTTGAATCAAGGATGAGGCCTATTGATTTTGGGGTCAAAAGGTCAAAGGTCAAGGTCACAGGACTCTGTTGATTGAAATTGGTTTTCAGACCATATTTCAGCCTGTTTTGCACCCATAATCATGTAACTTGCCAGAAATGTTTCCTGTGAATAGAAAATGACCACTTTTGATTTTGGGGTTAAAAGGTCAAAGGTCAAGGTCACAGGACTCTGATGATTGAAAATGGTTTCCTGGCCATATTTTAGCCTGTATTGCACCTAAAGTCATGAAACTTGCCAATAATGATTCCCATGAATCAAGAATGACCCCTATTGATTTTGGGGTCAAAAGGTCAAAGGTCAAGGTCACAGGACTCCGATGATTGAAAGTGGTTTCCGGACCATATTTCAGCCTGTATTGCAATTATAATCATGAAACTTGCCAGAAATGTTTCCCATGGATCAAGGATGACCACTATCAATTTTGGGGTTAAAAGGTCAAAGGTCAAGGTCACAGGACTAAGATGATTAAAAATGGTTTCCTGACTGAATTTGAGCCTGTATTGCACCTATAATCATGTAACTTGCCAGAAATGTTTCCAGTGAATAGAAAATGACCACTTTTGATTTAGGGGTCAAAGATCAAGGTCACAGGACTTAATGTTTCCAGAAATATTTCCCATGAATCAAGGAATCCTTCCATTGAATTTGAGGTCAAAAGGTCAAGATCATAGGACTCAGATGAATGAAAATGGTTTCTGGACCATATTTGAACATGTATTGCACATATGATCATGAAACTTGCCAGAAATGTTTCCCATGAATCAAGGATGATATATTGATTTTGGGATCAAAAGATCAAAGGTCAAATTTGTAGGACTCAGATAATAGAAAATGGTTTCTGGATTATATATGAATGTGTATCAACCTGAAACGTTCTAATAATGCCTCCCATCTGTCGAGACCATATATTTATACAATTCTTGTATATTTTAAGTCTGAATGTTCATACTTACATTCAAGTTTTGCAACTCGGCACTTTGCATCTTTGATGCATTTTAAGCTTATTATTCAATTCGTCTGCACACGTCAAAGTTTTGATATTCCTTATATATGAGGAATTCGTGTGGGCGACCTCAAATCATTGAGCAGGGTTATAGCTTCTTATGTCTAAAACTTGACTTTGGATAAAAAAGTAGGAGGGTACATATAATGACGTAGACACATCCTTCTCTCTGCGCATGACCATTGTAAATGTATATCACATTGGAACTCGGTTTACAATATGCAACAGCTGCATATGGAGGGGCTAATAGCTTTATATGGTCCATCTAAAATTTATATTGTAATGTTAATCTAATATTAGATCAAACAAAACATGCACATATGTTCAATACATTGGCTCTTTCGTGTATCGAATAATTACACACGCGTACATATAATATATTGAATACCAACATATTTCTGAAATACTTGTAGTCGAATAAAGAAATCACAGAAAATCATATTTACATGTATTAAACTATATTTCATTGCACAAGTTACTATAAACAGGATACAAATATTGTGGATTTCAAAACAAACTATGATCATAACAGATTACATTTGTAAAATACATAAGAATGTACTTTGTTGTGACAAGTAATGTATATGTGCAAACAATGAACATTTAATGTTAATGAAATTTCTAATATTGAAAATGCATTCAATACATCAACATAAACATATACATCAGATGTGTAGATGTGTTTAAGAATGATTGAATGTAGAAAGACAAAATATTTCGGTTTTGTTTAAAGAAAGACTACATGCACAAGGTTGCTAAAACTTTGCTCCCAAAATTAAAGATTTCAAATCTATATTATTACATGTACATATGTACTTTGAATTTCTATCTGCGATACACATGTACCTGCCAAAATGTCCGTATATTATATAAATAATGTACACATTTGAGTCTGAATAGTGAGAATCGTAAACTCCCAACATCTTATTACATGCATACGATTCCATAGAATGCAATAGTAAGTATGTGAGACATGAGTTAATGCGGCTAGCCAGCAGGGGATGCTTACTCCTCCCGGGCACCTGGTCCCACCTCTAGCTTGCTAGGGGTCCGTCGATGCTTAATTTTGTGCTCTATATTGTGAGTGTTGTTGAGATTTTCGTCAGGGTCATCTTCAACTCATTTGTAAACGAGGAAAACGAATCAGTCATATTCAACCAAGATATCTCAAGTTTTTTTCTTCAATTTTAAGTCCCAATTTCACTTTTAAATTTGAAGTTCAAATTACACTTCTCTTTTGTTTTATAAAGCTAAAATCTAAATGATCTAGATGATATAGAGTGAGTTGTAAAAACGGTCACATTGGCTAAATATGGCAGGATTAAAGAACGAGTCACTTCTTGTAATCCTATAATAAGAAAATAACTCTAATGTTTCATTTGTCGAGGAGGGGGGGGGGGGAGCTTCGCAAATTATATATTGCATTCTTAATTTGGAATTATGAAAAAAAATCCCGAGCATATGTGCTGATGAGGTATAGAAATACAAAAGATAAGAAGTGAATTGAATAAATATGAAATCAAAGCATTGAATCGGCCAGAACAGCTGTAATCACTCCTGTTTGCCTTATCGCCTCCCCTTTCACATTAAATATTAGAGGTGAGGGAGGAAAGTCTATACAAAACATAGCATCCAATCACAAGCACCACAACAACTTGAAAAAAAAAATCCAGTGACCTTTTAATAAACAAGCTTTTATAATTATATTCAACTCTGACCACTGACTTTGACGTCATGATTAACGCGAAGTTTTTCCTACTCAACCAATGACGTTTCCTGACATCTGACCGTAAAAAAAATAGGTAACTTTTTTTTCATAAAACAAACTATTCAAAGAGTTCTACCAATTTTACACTGCCATGACCTTGGACCTTTTGACTTTGAAAATAAAATCACCCAATGTTTTAATCTACTATTTCTATCTAGAGTGTCAACGGTTTTTTTTTTCTAATACTAGCATTAATTGCCTTTTGTGTTTGTGACCTACCTCGATTTTTGAAATTTTGAAATACGCGAAGACGCACATGCCGATTTTGATAAATAGCTAATCTGAAGTACATGTAATACCAGTATGCGACTTCTGAAGAATAATCAAGATTGCAAATTTGCATGATCTTTGCCCTTTAAATTGGTCTCTTTTTTTTTTTTTTAAAGAAGTTGGCCTTTGATCAAGGGAAACATGATTTTTCTTCTAATTACTAAGAGCTAGTGGCGCATCTAGGATTTCAGGGAAAGGAGACTTCCGAACAAACAACAAAAATAATTGTCTATATGACAAAAAAGAAAAGATAAACATAAATGCATCAACATACAAAAGGTAATTGGAAAGAGAGAGGGCTTCTTTATATAGAATTGCACAATGTTTGCACAAATGGACAGTCAGTTTAGATACCAAAGTTGCAAGAGGTAAAAAATGTAATGAAAGATAAAATGATCCGATCAAAATTATTATGAAACGAATTCAATACATAATGTCGACTCACAGAAGTCTTCTTTCCCAACTTCCTTCTATCAAAATCTGGAATGTGATTGGTCTAGCGAACACAACTATAAATATGTTTTTACAAAGCAATAATACTTAATGCATTTGAATTTAAGATAAATCTATTGATCAGAATGGGTTTATTGATTTTGTAGAGATCAAAACAAAACAATATCAAAATGTAAGATTGATACATGATCACATGTTCAAATTTAGTACTATTAATATAGTATAATTTTGGTAAACAAGTAAATTATAATCAATATACATGTAGCTAGGGAAACAACTCAAGGAATGTATAAGTAGAAATAATAATAGGTATAAAAATAGAAAATATACTAATCTCACAATAATCGTTGAGCATCCCTCATTTTCTTGAGAAGAAAGACATAAAGGAATGTATATTGGCCACTTTAGGCATTGACAATAGAAGTCAAATATTGCAAAATACTCTAATTAAGTGAAATACATATTCTGTAAAATAACTGGCATGATTAGTAGAAATGTTATTAGAAACTTATCAGCTTTTATCACTCAATAACAATCTAGTTAGAATAATTTAAAGCCATATGATATTAAAAGTAAAAGTATGAACACTTTGAGCACTAACATTCCCTCTTAATCATAATCCTATCCAATGTGGCAAGAAATAATCCGAATAATCCTTACTGTACGCATGCCTCAATCTGGATCCTTCTTTTGCTGGCCATTTGAAATACAGCACAGTTCCTTTATTCAAAAATCCCGCCCACCAACTAAACGAACCAACCGTCGTTATAATGTGGTCACATGACGCCAAAATGGCAAAATCTACCTCCCTTGGATTTCCGGTTACATATTCGACTTTTTCGTCCCCCGGTATATTATTTCTACCCCAATTTAAATCATTAGAGCAAACAACAAATATCCTATTAGTAATATTCGAAAAATATTTTACTGCTCTTTTGATATAATCACCTGTCGCCACTTGATAACCGAAGCCATTATTGACCATGTCACCACGCCGGATGTGTATTGCAATAAATATGACGTCAGACCGCTTTGACTTCCCGAGCTTCTTCAGAATATTATCAAAGATGGCATTCGCTCTGTTTTGCACATTGGACCTAAATATCAACTGCTTTCTCAACTCTGGAATTGAGTCGTTGAAATATCGCCAAGATTGTAGATATAGAGTCAGCGTATATGAAGAATCGGCTTTAAAATTAATGAGATTCGGGTCGAATCCACTAGCTTGCTTCTCGCCTCGACCTTTTGAACCACGACACAGACTGTTGTCTGGGGCGATTTCCAGCCATCTATTTTTAGTCAGGTTAAAAACTGCATTTATTGCTCCTCTTTGAGGAGTTACAGCGGTCATATCTTTTGAAAATGCCACACCAAAACTTGTTGCAAATTGAAAAAGATTGTTTCCAAGTCCGCCTACTCTGTTTGCACAAACGTAATATCTTTTTGAAACAGGTTTTGGTGTTGTTGGAACAGGAGTCATTTTGGGTGCTGTCAATATCGTTGTTTTTGACGATGTCGTTGGTTTAGCCTTTGTCAACGTTGTTGTTGGTTTCAGGTTTGTCGTTGTCGAAGGAGCGAGTGTTGTTGTTGGCTTCAGTGTTGTAGCTTTCGTTGACAGCGTTTTGTTTGCGATAGAATTTTGTTTTGTCTGTTGACCAGGCTTTGGAACACCACTATCGTTACTTTCATTTTCAATAAAAACAGCTTTCGGTTTCGGCTCTTCAAAACGAGTTCCGGAGTAATCTGGGAATAACTTCGGAATGGAAACTTGAGAGAATACCACGACGTTCCATTGTCCGCCGAATGTAAACAGCAAGCTGAGTAGAAGGAAACAAGTCAGCAAACTGAACACGAACCCTGTGAATAATATATATAATTTTTTCATCTCATTCAGTGAATTTTACGAACTGACAGTCAATTTGAAAGGATGGATTTATATGAACCACCTAAGCTCGATCTCAATAACAAAAATGAGTAGATCAATATCGCGCTGACAGCTTTTGTTCGTTTTTATTTATTATTTTGCATGATCAAATACCCTAGCCGTCCGTTCTCCTAAGTTTCGATCTTGCAAATAAAACGAAGGTAATACCATGTACAATGTATCGCGCTATATTTTAAAATTATATTATTCTAAAGCGCATTTTTTTCCAAACAAGAAGTGCATCACATTTTTTACATGTCTCGATCGTTGTCACTTAAAATTAGAGACATTTTTTGAGTGCCTAACATGGATCGCATGCATATGATTCTATACATTTTAATTCCTTTTCTAACTTTTTTAAAAGACAGAATACTTTTTTTCTCGTAGTATAGCTATTACTTCCGAAACAAGAGTGCACATTACACTTATTTTATAAGTACAGAGAGAATTTTATTTTTAGTTTGCCCAGATTTCCCTAAGGAAATCTAGAAGGAATTTTCTGCGTAATGGGAAGGTAGATTATATATTAATTTAGAGGAAATAATTTGTTTGAGATAGAAAGGAAAATTGGTCCATATATGAATATGCTGTCAGATGGGATAATTCATTCAAAACAAGACCGATATTTGGGTCAAAATAAGCGTTTTTCACACAGAAATCAATGGAAAACGGAAAAGTTTTATACAACATCGTTCCCCCCTCGCTTTACAATGCCACTTTCACCAAAAAAAAATGTATATCAATAAAACACATTCTCTGGCCAAGGTTCTGAAGCGAGGGTGGGAACAATTGCCCACAGGCGAAAAATGAAAAAAGGGGGGATGGATGACTATTTTTAAATTTGTCTCTAGATAAAGTAGGTTATAATTGCCATCTTTTTCTTTTTATATTATGGAACAATCTATTCAGAGTGTGTTCCGATCAAATATTTAACCGTTTGGAAGGAAATAAACGAGAAAGTTGTCTATTTCGACACCGTGTGTATTTCGCGCCAAAAAGCTACATACATGCAAGTGACTGAGAAGAACGAAATAAAACCGTTTGATTTTAATTGCAGAGTTTGCCGATTACATATGTATATTGATAAAATAACCTCAAAGTTAATTTCTCTTATCCAATTTTGACATGAAAAGGTAACAGAAGCATAATAAACATAAATATGTGTAAATACAGCATTTTTGGTGCATTTTCGATCGATATTCGACGTTTCCCGTCATATGTACCCCTACTTCTTCAACCCGTTATTATAACATCTTTCACCAAATTTATTTAAATAAAATACCTACTAGGAATCTTATAATAATTTACATTTTTATCCTGACCAACTTTTATCTAAATTTGAAGGACAGTGCACGATAAATAATCGGGTGATTTCAGGGCTAAATCCGGCCCTTCATCTCCTTCGTTTGACTAATAATTACAATCGAGTGGCCATCGCACATTCTCGTGCTTTTCCGTAGTATTTCCGAGCGTGAGACGGAAAGTCCCGAGGATATGATGTGGGACTGGTCGAATGGCTGTATTACAGGTACATTAATAGTGAAAGGAAGAAGGAGGAATCAAGATCAGATTCATATAATATTTCTTACATTTTCTGTACTCCATGTGGATGAGATTCACAGTTCACATTGTGCTGGAACAACGGAGAGTAGGTCCGTTCATGTCACTATTGAAATAAAAAGAAGAGGCGATAAATAACTTAATACCGGTATACATATTATACAAAAAGTGTTTCGATTCTGTCGAAAGAGATGTTTTGGATAATGGATTCTTATCATTGGTTCTTAAAGCTAATTTCATTCATAGAACCTAATTTAATTTCACGGCTACCCCTTGTATTTTTTAAAGTTTCAGATACAAATGTACATAATGATATTATATCATGTATTTAGTATTGAAGTATTCTTTTGGCGAAAAGTTGGCTGCGCTCATGGATCACCTACCAGGATCTTCAAAACCAATAATTACGTCTGTACATATCATATATGAAAAAGGTGCTTTGTCAAAGTTCATTATCTTTCCTGCCACATAACAAAAAAAAAAAAAAAAGGAGGGGGGGCAACCCAATTTCAAAATATCGAATTTATTAACTCTGCTTCCAACGCATTAGCCCAAACCCCTTATAATAAAGGCGTGAGGGAGTAAATGTGATTATCATCATACATGTAACCCAATCCCAAATTCTGAAACCCTAATAACCACACGTAACATGTAAATGCCTGTATGTGTTGTATATGATCAAGTGAATCCATCGCCATCAAGTACAAAATGTATTTAAATGAATTCGAAAAGATAAAATTTTATAAACATTGTATTAGTGATGTGCAAAACATTATGTTTAGAACAGTCAAACATACATACATTGTATATACATGTACTTTACCTTAAATTGATGTACAGCATAAAACTAGTATATAGCTTTAATGTCAATAGTTCTCATTCCTTAGTCCTTTTAAAAAAGGTAAAATCCGTATTGCGCAATCTCGAGTATACTGACATGTACATATGTAATATGTAGCATGGCACATCTGTGAATCTAGACAATCTATCGAAAATATCGATTTACTGAAATTGCTAGACTAAGTTTTCTCTTTCATGGCGCTGTTCTAAATATGGCTTTCTCAGCTCTGCCTACCTGTTGTCATAGAAATATCACATCCAGTCGAGCTGAATTTCAACTATTAGGGATCTATAGCTGGCGTTATTGACTTACCTTGAATAATAAAAACCTGATTTGGATAAAAAGACCCTCGTCACGCCTTCTCGTGTCGGGTACATTTCTAAAATTTTGAAATCCCGTCTCCGTGTTTATCAAGCGTGTCGTGTCGAATCATCGCAGTGTGTACATAACGGCTTTAAAGTACATTAGAGATATTTAAAAATCGCTAAGCTTAGTGTGTAGTTAAATTTCCCTTCCTCGTTTTGTCACCAGGATTCACAGTCAATATATAAATAATATACCGTACATGTACACAGACTCATAGTACGACTAGAAAAGGCAGATACGGGTCAGTGATCACGTGTTGATTTATCATCCCCAATCAATCAGTACACACATGGTATATAGTACATGTATAAACACTCGCTGTAGTACTTCTGATTTTATCGGTTATGTACATAACAATGGAATGTAGGCAATTCACCATACATGTACATGAATACGTGTAAATTCTACTTCAAACTACCATAGTTATGTATTTTGCCTTTAATGATAAAAAAAGAGATACAAGTACATATAAAAAAAAACCATCGAGACAAAAAGTACCATGTCCAAAGTGCAAAGTACCAAGTGCTTTGATCATTGAATTTTAATTACTAGACATACTGTACATGTACATGTATATAATATATGGTGAGCGGGGAGAGAAGGGAAGGGGCGCTATTAATTAGCGTAATAATTATTTCCTTATTCAGACGGATACTATAGTACAAACTGTCAGTGTCATGACATACAAAAACTATATTGAAAGATTCTGTATTCAAGAAATAAGATTGAATTGACGCAAAGAATCCCAATTATTCTAATACTTAACCTAAACTTGTTTCTAGCTGGTTCGAACCGCTGACAACACCCCCCCTCGCTTTCTGTCTGTCACAAGTTCGTTCTGCTTCCTTATCCGGAGAGTTTTCCGCTTGAGCTTACAAGTACATTCTGAATTTAGGGTGTTTATTTTCTTATTCAGGAAATAATTATACAAGCGCGCGGATCTAGAAGGGGTGACGTTTGTCGTGACCCCCCCTTTTTTTTCTTTGTAATTTATTAAATGCTTATTTTTCCTTTTTTTTTTCAAATATTCATGTACATGTTTTTTTCTCAAACACACATAATATATATTTATCTCAAAATTATATGCTAGAAGCCCATGACCGGCTGCACCCCACCCCACTCTTCTTAGAAAAAAAAAATCTGTATCTGTATAGACATTCACACTTCTTGCACATCATCAATGATTTGATCTCATGTAACGTATATTATGTAGATCATTACATGTGCTTCGTCTACATAAAGCATTGTATTTTTGAAACTGTATCTAATTAGGTTCACAATTGCTAAATGTTGTATATATTAAGTTCCGGATATTACATGTATTATTATTAACTGGGGGATATGATGGTTAGGGAAATATAATTTATGATTAATATGAATATGAAATGATAAATGATAAGGGAATAATATTATGCTTTCATAAAACCCGGAATTTAATTAACGATCATTAAGAAAATCATTTCATGGGCGGATCCAGGATTTTTTTCCAGGAGGGGTCCTAAAATTCTTTGGTCCTTTTTTTTTGAAAAGCAAAAAAAAAAAAAAAAAAAAAAAAAAAAAAAAAAAAAAAATACAAGGAGAAAATTTTGAATTTCCACCGCGCTGTTCTTGATCAATAATCAAATTATATGTAAAATAGTCTTCTGGCGAGCGGTAGCGAGCCAGCGAAAATTTCTCCGAGTTGGAATAAAAAGGACAGACAATAATACTATTTGCATCCTCTATTACTGTATTTATTAAGTTAATTGTACTTGTTTATTGACAAAGAAGGGTTACAAAGGTAAGCATCATTTGAAATTGATATATGTATATGCAATAAAATCTGGCGAGCGTAGGCGAGCCCGAGAAAATTTTGAAATTTGGACCAAAAAATGAAAGATTTTAAATACAAATTTATCTTATTTTTCAAATAAATATAAAACGAAAAAGGGAAATCGGGACTTAATCGTATGAAATATGTATATTTATAAGCGTTATCAAACTATACTTCGAAAATTCCAGGGGGGGGGGGGGGGTCCGGACCCCCCCCCCCCCCCCCCCGACCCCTCTAGATCCGCGCTTGCCATTTAATTTCTATTGTTATTGTTAATTGAGAACCCAAACCGGAAATACTTAGCAACGTCATAAGCGACGTCGTTGGCAACACAATTTCAAAGCTGTAAATAAACGTTGAAACGCGAGGAAGTGAAGAGATAACTTAAAGGAATCATAATATGTTTTTGGTTGACCGTGCTATCAACACCAAAATTGAGGGAAAACTTGTGCATCTTGCACTACGCGCACGATGCAGTTTGCCCTCAATTTTTGGTGTTGATACCTCGGTCAACCGAAAAAAATATTACAATGATTCCTTAAATCTTTGCAACGGGTACACAATGAAAACAAAAAGGACGACGGATTCGCTATTTTGGAAACTTGTCATTTCATCCTAAAATATACTGACTCTCAAAAGAAACGATACATGGTTGTATTCCAAACAGTTTTCAATCAATATTTGAAATATGTGAATTTTTATGATGAAAGTTTTTTGTAAATCTAATTACTTCAATATACACAACTTTTTGCGCTGTTCTATCATCCAGAACGCCAATATTACATTTTCATGATTTGCACGAGCTATGCAGTATCAAAATATCTTGGTTGAATCCAGATGAATTAAACAACGATATATCATCTTAATTTTTTTTCGAAACGTCTCGCTCCACAAAGTGTCAAAATTAATCAAAGAACATCGACGTCAAGCAGTTTGAATGTTAGAAGCAGGTCTATATACGTCATTCTGACGTTGCCGATTAATTCCGAGAAACGCAAATCATTATTTCACGTTGAGCTAGCCGTCACAGGATAATTCAATCGATCATCGGTCTGTAAGACCGTGTGTAAGCATTGCAGCCTAATGTGACGTCAGATTTACGTAATCTCTCTACGGCTAACTCAATAGTAGCGTACATGTAAACGCACCAACAATAGAGTGTGAGCGGTACCGATAGGAGACCTGCAGAAAAAGGAATAAAAACTTCAATCTTCATATACAATGATATGGATCCGGTCGAAAAGTATTTTATTACCGGCAGTCATGACTGCCGGTATACTGTAATCAATCGTGACATACTTGCACGGATAAAATAACTCTTGGCAATATGATTGGTGAACAACTACAAAATATGCAAATATTCGTCAAGGTTATTCTGAATCTGTGCATAAGATGCTTCCATCAGGTCGGCTGAAGAGTCTAGATGACTTGACAAATGAAAGTCATATCGTATCAGTGCATTTTCTTCCGAAAGATGCATCGAAAAGTCTTTGTACCGATACGTCCTACAACAAATCACAGATCCTCGGAAATTTCCGTAGCTTGAATCGGAAATAAAAACGGAAAAGACCGGAAATGTGCGATTGGTCTAACAAGAATAAAAATCGTTTATTCCATTTTTTCCTCACAAGAATAATGTCAGCTAACTGCCGGCAAGCTTTTTGTAAAAGCTAATACTTGTAGAGTTTATACTTAGATAAACTACGGAAGCCAGTTCGTGCCATGTTATATTTTTTTACTATCTCGAAGTTACGAGAAACATTTCTCGTAGTTACGAGAAACTTTTCTCGTAGTAACGAGAAAACATTCTCGTAATTACGAGAAACTTTTCTCGTAGTTACGAGAAAAAAATTCTCGCAGTTACGAGAAACGTTTCTCGTAGTTACGAGAATTTTTTCTCGTAGTTACGAGAAACGTTTCTCGTAGTTACGAGAATTTTTTCTCGTAATTACGAAAAAAAATTCTCGTAGTTACGAAAATTTTTTTCTCGTAGTTACGAGAAACATTTCTCGTAGTTACGAGAAAAAATTCTCGTAGTTACGAGAAAAAATTCTCGTAGTTACGAGATAAAATTCTCGTAGTTACGAGAAACTTTCCTCGTAATTACGAAAAACTTTTCTCGTAGTTACGGGAAAGAAATCTCGTAGTTACTCTAGTTGATATAAATCTCGTAACTACGACATTTTTTCCCGTAACTACGGGAAATGTTTCTCGTAACTACGAGAAAAATTTTTTCGTAACTACGAGAATTTTTTTTCGTAATTACGAGAAAAAATTCGTAAGTTTCTCGTAGTTACGAGAAAAGTTTCTCGTAACTACGAGAAAAGTTTCTCGTAACAACGAGATATGTTTCTCGTTACTACGAGAATGTTTTCTCGTAACTACGAGAATTTATTTCCCGTAACTACGAGAAAAGTTTCTCGTAACAACGAGAAACGTTTCTCGTAAATACGAGATAGTAAAAAAATATAACATGGCATGAACTGGCTTTCGTAATAAACAGCTTGCACGGTGAAGTATATTACTGTCCTGTTCACTAAATCCAGAGTTTTGGCGATTTATTCTGTCATCTGAAGAATTTTCCTGTAAATTATAGTTTTCGAGAATTGACCTCCTTTAATCGTAACTTGAAATTAACTTCAACTCATCCGATCAGCTGCCTTCAAATCGTAATATGAAAAATAATATGTCTACGGGAAATTTCCATGTTAATTTCCCAAATTAAAGTTGGTTACTTATTCAACATTGCAACATTGCAACATTCGAAAAATAAAGGACATTGGGAATGGTTGAAAATGTACAATGTTAAACACCTGACAAACACGATACTTGGTGAGATCATAGATTGGGGTAAGATCTTGAAAATGACGTGCAGTTTTGGAGCCGACCTCGGTTGGATCTTAGCGCAACAGGCGCTTGAATCTTATGATAAGTAGGTTATGTAATGATTAACAACGAATGTTCTATGAAGTGTAAGACCCTCTTAGACGGCTAATCTCTACATAAGACTTGGTGAGATCATAGATTGGGGGTGAGATCTTGAAAATGACGTGCAGTTTTGGAGCCGATCTCGGTTGGATCTTAGCGCAACAGGCGCTTGAATCTTATGATAAGTAGGTTTTGTAATGATTAACAACGAGTGTTCTATGAAGTGTAAGAACCCTCTTAGACGGCTAATCTCTACATTAGACTTGGTGAGATCATAGATTGGGGGTGAGATCTTGAAAATGACGTGCAGTTTTGGAGCCGATCTCGGTTGGATCTTAGCGCAAAAGGCGCTTTAATCTTATGATAAGTAGGTTTTGTAATGATTAATAACGAATGTTCTGTGAAGTGTAAGACCCTCTTAGACGGCTGATCTCTACGTAAGACTTGGTGAGATCATAGATTGGGGGGTGAGATCTTGAAAATAACGTGCAGTTTTTGAGCCGATCTCGGTTGATTTTAGCGCAACAGGCGCTTGAATCTTATGATAAGTAGGCTTTGTAATGATTAACAACGAATGTTATATGAAGTGTAAGACCCTCTTAGACGGCTAATCTTTAAATAAGACTTGGTGAGATCATAGATTGGGGTGAGATCTTGAAAATGACGTGCAGTTTTGGAGCCGATCTTGGTTGGATCTTAGCGCAACAGGCGCTTGAATCTTATGATAAGTAGGTTTTGTCATGATTAACAACGAATGTTATATGAAGTGTAAGACCCTCTTAGACGGCTAATCTTTAAATAAGACTTGGTGAGATCATAGATTGGGGTGAGATCTTGAAAATGACGTGCAGTTTTGGAGCCGATCTCGGTTGGATCTTAGCGCAACAGGCGCTTGAATCTTATGATAAGTAAGTTTTGTAGTGATTAACAACGAATGCTCTATGAAGTGTTAGACCCTCTTAGACGGCTAATCTCTACATTAGACTTGGTGAGATAATAGATTGGGGGTGAGATCTTGAAAATGACGTGCAGTTTTGGAGCCGATCTCTGTTGGACCTTAGCGCAACAGGCGCTTGAATCTTATGATAAGTAGGTTTTGTAATGATTAACAACATTGTTCTATGAAGTGTAAAACCCTCTTAGACGGCTAATCTCTACATAAGACTTGGTGAGATCATAGATTGGGGGTGAGATCTTGAAAATGACGTGCAGGTTTGGAGCCGATCTCGGATGGATTTTAGCGCAACAGGCGCTTGAATCTTATGATAAGTAGGTTTTGTAATGATTAACAACGAATGTTCTATGAAGTGTAAGACCCTCTTAGACGGCTAATCTCTACATTAGACTTGGTGAGATCATAGATTGGGGTGAAATCTTGAAAATGACGTGCAGTTTTGGAGCCGATCTCGGTTGGATCTTAGCGCAACAGGCGCTTAAATCTTATGATAAGTAAGTTTTGTAGTGATTAACAACGAATGCTCTATGAAGTGTAAGACCCTCTTAGACAGCTAATCTCTACATAAGATTTGGTGAGATCATAGATTATGGTGAGATCTTGAAAATGAAGTGCAGTTTTGGAGCCAATCTCTGTTGGACCTTAGCGCAACAGGCGGTTGAATCTTATGATAAGTAGGTTTTGTAATGATTAACAACGAATGTTCTATGAAGTGTAAGACCCTCTTAGACGGCTAATCCCTACATAAGACTTGGTGAGATCATAGATTGGGGGTGAGATCTTGAAAATGACGTGCAGTTTTGGAGCCGATCTCGGTTGGATCTTAGCGCAAAAGGCGCTTTAATCTTATGATAAGTAGGTTTTGTAATGATTAACAACGAATGTTCTATGAAGTGTAAGACCCTCTTAGACGGCTAATCACTACATAAGACTTGGTGAGATCATAGATTGGGGGGTGAGATCTTGAAAATAACGTGCAGTTTTTGAGCCGATCTCGGTTGATTTTAGCGCAACAGGCGCTTGAATCTTATGATAAGTAGGCTTTGTAATGATTAACAACGAATGTTCTATGAAGTGTAAGACCCTCTTAGACGGCTAATCTCTACATTAGACTTGGTGAGATCATAGATTGGGGTGAGATCTTGAAAATGACGTGCAGTTTTGGAGCCGATCTCGGTTGGATCTTAGCGCAACAGGCGCTTGAATCTTATGATAAGTAGGTTTTGTAATGGTTAACAACAAATGTTATATGAAGTGTAAAACCCTCTTAGACGGCTAATCTCTACATAAGACTTGGTGAGATCATAGTTTGGGGACTAGATCTTGAAAATGACGTGCAGTTTTGGAGCCGATCTCGGATGGATTTTAGCGCAACAGGCGCTTGAATCTTACGATAAGTAGGTTTTGTAATGATTAACAACGAATGTTCTATGAAGTGTAAGACCCTCTTAGACGGCTAATCTCTACATTAGACTTGGTGAGATCATAGATTGGGGTGAAATCTTGAAAATGACGTGCAGTTTTGGAGCCGATTTCGGTTGGATCTTAGCGCAACAGGCGCTTAAATCTTATGATAAGTAAGTTTTGTAGTGATTAACAACGAATGCTCTATGAAGTGTAAGACCCTCTCAGACAGCTAATCTCTACATAAGATTTGGTGAGATCATAGATTATGGTGAGATCTTGAAAATGACGTGAAGTTTTGGAGCCAATCTCTGTTGGACCTTAGCGCAACAGGCGGTTGAATCTTATGATAAGTAGGTTTTGTAATGATTAACAACGAGTGTTCTATGAAGTGTAAGAGCCTCTTAGACGGCTAATCTCTACATAAGACTTGGTGAGATCATAGATTGGGGGTGAGATCTTGAAAATGACGTGTAGTTTTGGAGCCGATCTCGGTTGGATCTTAGCGCAAAAGGCCCTTTAATCTTATGATAAGTAGGTTTTGTAATGATTAACAACGAATGTTCTATGAAATGTAAGACCCTCTTAGACGGTTTATCTCTACATTAGACTTGGTGAGATCATAGATTGGGGTGAAATCTTGAAAATGACGTGCAGTTTTGGAGCCGATCTCGGTTGGATCTTAGCGCAACAGGCGCTTGAATCATATGATAAGTAGGCTTTGTAATGATTAACAACTAATGTTCTATGAAGTGTAAGACCCTCTTAGACGGCTAATCTCTACATTAGACTTGGTGAGATCATAGATTGGGGTGAGATCTTGAAAATGACGTGCAGTTTTGGAGCCGATCTCGGTTGGATCTTAGCGCAACAGGCGCTTGAATCTTATGATAAGTAGGTTTTGTAATGATTAACGACGAATGTTCTATGAAGTGTAAGACCCTCTTAGAATCTTATGATAAGTAGGCCTTGTAGTGATTCATAACGAATGCTCTATAAAGTTTTAGACCTTCTCTGACGGCTAATCTCTACATGAGACTTAGTGAGATCATCGATAAGGTAAGTTCTTGAAAATGACGTGCAGTTTGAGAACCATTCTGGGTTAGATATAAGCGCAACAGGCACTTGATTGAATCTTATTATAATTAAACCTTGTAGTGATATGAGAAGGGAGGGGATCTCCAACAAGACAACAAGACAACAAGATAGATAGAATTGAGAGTAGATTACAGTAGGTGATACATGATCTGAATGCAGAACAGCACGACTTTGGTTTCAGTATCTTGATATGATCCATTTTCTTCATAAATTTATCAGAGCTGAAAGAACAGGATATTGGCTGCTCCGCTTAGGCACCATTCAAATAATGTTGCAATATCCTTCTGTTTCAGGGCATAACATATATACTAGTCAAAATTTCTAACTTACAATTTTGTCAGTTACTTGAATATCACTATTGATAGAAAGCAATTATTTAATATCTACATTTATCAAAACAGCGATTTTTTTTCAAGTGTAAATGAAAAGTTATCATTCTGTGATGTGTATCTTCAAATTCAACAGCATTTAGCAAAGAATAATCCGCTTCCGGTTCTAGAGAAAAGTGTGTCTCTTTACTGAAAAAGGCTACAACAGATAAGTTCTTACGGTTATCGTGCGATTCGTTTTTGAATTTTGAAATATCGGTGGTTGATAATGTTGTTTCTTGGTGATATGCTTACAAATAGCCTGATGAGTTACGAGTCTACAGAACTTCCGGTATTATTGATATACCGCGTAAGGATTTTTTCTATTGAAACATTTCCTGCTAATGCGGTTTGATATTTTCTCCTGCGTTATTCCGCTATTCATGAAAAGTAAGCCTAATAAAAGATAATGGGTCGATGGAAACTCATTTTACGCACCACTCACAAGGGTTATGCGCACCCAGCGGCAAATTCGTTTAGTTTTATTTGCTTATTATCACTTTTGTAACAAATGCATTCCATTTCATTTATGTTTTTCTGACAAAACATCGTACGAACAATTCTTTAAGTGGTGTTTGATGGTAATTTACCGATAAAATACGCAAGATTCCTGAAAAGTGTTCAAAATTGAAATTTCGTCACGATCTGTTTCCGTTGACACAAATATCGGTTTTCTGGTTTTAAAGTAAAGAGTAAAATATGGTATCTCAAATCCAATGATCATTAAAATAATTTGAATTCCACAATAACGAAAATCCATACCCGTAGTACGTAGAATGGTAAGTTAGAAATTTTGACAAGTATATGTGAAATCCGCATAACTTGTGCGTTTCCTATATGCAGAATTTACCATTATCACACCCAGAAGTATATGAATCTTTCTTGGCCGGAAAACACGTCGTCGGAAGATCTGAACGTTTATGGGCTGGTATATTAATAGACCGTACAATCAAACAAATTCTGATGATAAGTCTGAAGACTTCAGGTTGTCTTACAAGAGGTCGTGGAAGGTTTTTACTTGTGTGCTGAATTTAGTCTTGTGAAGCAGACACTAACAAAGACATTGTATACAACATGTGAGCACCATAAAGATTCTTCTGTATCTCGCATCAATTGAGATACATCAGACAACATGGTAATTTTGGAAGAAATGGATCCCTTCCAAGAGGACATTTAACATGTTATAGACCTTCGAGGCTTACATGATGGCGTTACTGCTAATTCCAAGGTTAATATCGAAAGGAGTCTTGATATTACCAGAAAAGTAATCAATGATGTACGATCGGGAAAAAATATTCAAAAGGAAGAATTATGCCACCGTTTTAGCATCAAAGCAGTCAATCAAAATCGATGATGAAGAATTCGTCCTTGTGGATCCCCATTTGATGTTTCGGTGTCTCACTGCTATTGCTGGAGATAGTACCGTTATGTAGAGTGAAGTTTACAGATATGACATGTAACGCCGGTTCTTTTTTGTACCTCAGGACTTCTATGAGAGGCTAGCAAAATCCAACTTGCAGATGTCATTTTGGGCTTCTGGTGATTGTGGTAGCGATGACGAATCCTTACACAAATGTTAGGCATTCGTACTTGATAGAGGATGTCTGATTCACAGGTTCATTTAAACGTAATTATCATTATTTTGATCAAATCACAACGATTTACGTGCAATGAGTTATTAACAAACCTCCGAATGTATGTATGGTATTTGACGGCTACAACAGTGCACCATCGACCAAGAATCCTGCTCATCGTAGCAGATTAAAGAATGTAAGTCAAGAAAAACGATACTCAATAAGTCTACCGTCTGCGCCATGAAAAGAGCAATTTCTGACCAATAAGGAGAATAAGATGAAGTTTATTCAAATGTTGTATCTACAAGACTCCGGAATGCCGGTTTTGATGTCATAAAATCTGATGAAGACACGGATCAGAAATTGATATTAATAGCTCTTCAGAAAGCAAGAATCCAGACTGTTGCTTATTTAAAGAGGATACTGATTTGCTAGTGCTTATGCTATTACACCATCTATAGCCAAATATCTTAAATAAAATCTACTTTTATTCTAACAAACAAATGCACATCAACCGAATATGGGACATTTCCAAGACGAAGGAATTGCTCTTGGGTTGGTTGGGTTTTTTTTATTGCACGCCTAGACGGAACTTGATACGACCTCTAGACTGTTTGGCATCTTCAGGTAGGTAACGTTAAACAAAATTAATGAAAATAAGCTATTTCATTTTAGGGTTATTTTCCCTTTTCTAGATTGATCGATGTTTCTCAACTTCGAAGAGGAGGTACTTTCATCAGTGTAGGGTGCTATACCAGGCGATAGTCTGGACGTGTTGTGTTTCCGAAAAATTATAACCGAAATGCCGATTCTAGAAAAACAATATTCTGGTTCCAGGGAGGTCTAAAATCTCACCAAGTTTCATCATCAGATTATCCGTCTAAGGGAGTCTAATACTTAGAAGAACATTCGAAAATTTGCATACTAGACCCATTATTATCATGGACTTCAAGCGCCTGTTGCGCTAAGACACAACCAAGATCGGTTCATAATCTGCAATGCATTTCAAAGATCTCACCCTAATCTATAATCTCACCAAGTTTCATCATCAGATTATCCGTTTAAGGGGGTCTAATACTTAGAAGAACATTCGAAAATTTGCATACTAGACCCATTATTATCATGGACTTCAAGCGCCTGTTGCGCTAAGACACAACCAAGATCGGTTCATAATCTGCAATACATTTCAAAGATCGCACCCTAATCTATAATCTCACCAAGTTTCATCATCAGATTATCCGTCTAAGGGGGTCTAATACTTAGAAGAACATTCGAAAATTTGCATACTAGACCCATTATTATCATGGACTTCAAGCGCCTGTTGCGCTAGACACAACCGAGATCGGTTCATAATCTGCAATGCATTTCAAAGATCTCACCCTAATTTATAATCTCACCAAGTTTCATCATCAGATTATCCGTCTAAGGGGGTCTAATACTTAGAAGAACATTCGAAAATTTGCATACTAGACCCATTATTATCATGGACTTCAAGCGCCTGTTGCGCTAAGACACAACCGAGATCGGTTCATAATCTGCAATGCATTTCAAAGATCTTACCCTAATCTATAATCTCACCAAGTTTCATCATCAGATTATCCGTCTAAGGGGGTCTAATACTTAGAAGAACATTCGAAAATTTGCATACTAGACCCATTATTATCATGGACTTCAAGCGCCTGTTGCGCTAAGACACAACCGAGATCGGTTCATAATCTGCAATACATTTCAAAGATCTCACCCTAGTTTCATCAATTTCCTTCCATTACATTAAGAACTTTTTACTATTACCAAATATAAGGTATTTGTTGAATACCAATATATAAGGTATTTGTCGAATGTTGCAATGTTGAATAAGTAACTAACTTTAGATCGCCTGTTAATTTCAAGCCGCCGCCATATTGTTCTCCGTGTCAACAATAGACGTGACGCACGATACTGGTGTCCATTTTACGGAAGCTCATACTAGCTGCATTAAACGCTTTTTTATGTCGTTTCTTTGTAAAAAAGCTATATATTTGGTACCATTGGCAAAAAAATTTAATAAATATTTTAGACATGAAAAATATGTACAGCTAAAATCTGTCAGTTTTGAAATAGGGATGTTTCAAATAAGTAGCAACGTTATTTTTAGGGTGTCCCGCGTTACGAAATAGCGTTGTGCATAAAGGAAAGGCTTGAGGTGTCCTGCCATCTTTGTGCTAAAATTAATAAAATTGGACAGTAGAAGAAACGTTATAGATTTAGCATGACCTCATAGACGGTTCAAAGCAAAAGCAGACGAGTAGAAAAAAACAGCGACAAGAAAACGATGATACAAGATTAATTATGTCCCATCGTGAAAGCAATTTGTCCAGCATTAAACAAAAGGTAACTAATGACTAGTTACCTGAATGTAAATATAAATATTTTAGTACCGAAAAATTATACATACTTGAAATAATTGATGTGAAGTGTAAAATTTCGGATTTCTGGCATTGTATAGAGAATAATACCATATTTTCATGAATCATAAAAGCGAATGTGAACATATGGGAATTATCGCGTGTCCAGTAAAATGTCTCGAATGCAAAAATGACGTCTTCATCGTATTTCGGCGTCATGACTAGACGTCATTCAAAGAAAAACTTTGTCAGTTTTAATCAACATTGACCCATAAATTGAGACTGAGTTGTTTTAATGAGTGTTTCTAAAATAAGCCTTTTAACTTATGTTTAATACAACGTTTATGCGATTTGACGCGTAACGCAAGTGGGTACCAGTATCTTGCATCACGTCAATAGTAAACAGTGACGTCAAAGCTCTCGACGTCACGCATTTTCAGCGATTTTACCATAGAAAATCCCCGTAGACTTTTTATTTTCCGTCCTATTTCTAACTTAATTGACGTACAGCCAAAACAATGGTATTTTCTGTTACGACTAAAGGAGTACTATAAAATTGATATCTTTTTGGAAGATGGCAGTATAATATTTTAGACAAAACCGGGAAAACAGGGTGATCTGGGATTAGTGAACAGGACAGTAAGTACATTTATGTGACAAGGCCTTCCCTATTTGACATACATGTAAAAATCAAATCCAAGGAATTGTGTTCCCTCGCTTTGGGTTTTTGTTTCTAAAGAAATGCTTTAAGATCGTCCACCCTTATATTTTCATAATATATTTGATTTTTTTTAAAGTAGGTCAAACACCAAGGTCAAGGTCACAAGGTAAAAAAATTGGTATCGACGGAAAGGTCTTACCGAAAGGAATACACCATGTGAAATATGAAAGCCTGATCACTTACCAATGAAAAGTTACACCCAAGGTGAAAGTTTTTTTAAGTAGGTCATACGCCACCGTCAGGTCAGAAAAAATCGTAAAATGCGAACACTAAAATGATATAAGTATCAACTTAAAAATCTATTTGTTTAGATATTTCAACTCATACAAATTTCAGACTAATCAGAAGATAGTTAAATCTATAGCAAATTACATGTGTGTGGCGACGCACAAATTGATTTTCACAGCGCCACCTACAATACATTTTTAAAGAGCTAGCTAGGTTACCATCTGGAATATTTGGCCCCATCCTTGATCCCTAGCCGAATGAATTGATTTGGTAAACTATTTCTGAGAACATTTCATACTACCAATCAGTGGGTGAAACTTAGACACAACACTCTAAATCAAAATCTGAAAATCACAATCAAAAGACATAGTCATACAATTCTAGAAAATATAAAACAGGACTATCTCACGAGAAAAAAGTGGACATTTCAAACAGACTAAGACAATAATACAGCTCCTTAAAATCACGAAGGACAACACTATCTAATGAACAAACAAATTTATTCGAATGAATCATCTAATACATAATGTACAATGCAAGTTATAGTACATGTATCTTATTACGTAGGATTCAAAAGTCAGATTCAGGTTATATAAATTTCTCTAACTAAAACAAGGGGATTCGTATAATATATGGTCTCAGAGTCAGAATGTAGAATAAGAAAACTACTGAAATTCATTGTATATAGGTGACGATCTCCAATAGCACTCGGTTGCAACATCTAAAGCAAAACACCGAAACACCCCAAGTAAAAAAACACAGAGTAGACAGACAAAGCTGGACAATGATAACCAAATACGACATCATGACACAAAAAGCAAAATATTACACATATGTTCCGATTTAGGACGGTTATCTGCCACGCCAGTACTAAATTGTGTAGTTATCCGGATTACGTGTGCACAACCCTCCAATTTCTTCGGTTACCCATAGGCCTCGAAGAATGCACAATTAATATCATAAATGTAAAATTACCGTGCAAACAAGACAGCAAAATGCAGCAGCACAAGCAACACGACGATGGATATGTAAATTGATTAAAAAAAAGAAGGGCATATGAAAATAGTCCAATGCTCTGCCGTCTTAAGTGAGTTCATGCACGTAATCATCCGAGTAGTTCGACGGACATTTAGAGAATGAGAGAAATATTTGAACAGGACCCGTCATGGAATCTTATCGTTATAGTCAGTCAGAGTACAATTCTTAAATGTATTGGTATAAGGTTGTAGATTGGTCAAGTGTCATGCCGTGGTCTAGCGGATAGGGCGTCGGGCTAATAATCTTATGATTGCTGTTCGAGCCTTGCTAGGGCCACGGGTCGGCCGACTTATACTTTTGAATGTGCTGTGTTTATATACAAAATTGTCCTTGTCTATGTATTGTATACATGTCTGTGGTGTTAAAAAATGTCATGCCGATTACTCTTCTGGTCACAGCAGGATCATATCCAAGGTACGAAAGGCGTTTAATGATTCTGGTGCATTTTCGATGGAAATTATGTCCGCCCTTGATCCTTCTTGTTTTATTAATAATGTCACCATAAAGGCAGGTTGTGAATTTCCCAAAGTAAAATGTTAAATGTCTTCAAAGACAATATTTAGCATAATTTAAGAACAAATCAATATGCAGCATGGACCAGACATGCACGTTCCGGGTACTTCTTCCTCGTCAGTAATCCTCAACCTAAGCAATAGTATATGGCCAAAGAGTGTGAAAGTTATTATGTCAAAAAAATGTACTGAAAGACATACATGTAGCAAGATGGATGGGATATGATACAACAGAACCCACGTCTTAGAAATTGCAAGAAATTTTGATAACAGAAATTAAGGAATGCGTTGAAGATACCGAAGTTGATCGAACTTTGCTACATGTGCAAATCCTGGTCCACCAGCCGTGACACTTACCAAGTGGTACAAATGATAAACGTCTTTAAAGTCGATAAGAACAGATAAATTTGCAGCACGGACCAGATACTCTTGTATGGTCGGAATTTTAAAAGAAACTGAGAGTAATTTTTGTATTTCTAGAAAGTCTTTACTTAAAGGGAATCTTTACCTTAAAGTATTTTGGTAAAACTTTAAGGTGCTGTTAAGATAAGGGCTTGAGTTATTCCTAAAATCTCTCGCTAATTTCTCGTGCGCTGTCCTTCCATTTTGGGAAACACTTAGTCAGGATGAAAACAAAGTATTAGAAGTGTCTAAGTAAGTATTTTATAAATTTATAAGTGAAAGATGTTTTGATTACGGACTGAAAAGGTAAGGGATACTGATAACAGAAAACGTCAAAAAACGAAAACGCGAATTTTACAAGAAGCATCATTTTACACAAATTTCATTATCATCATGCTTCGGTACCTTTTCGTGTCAAAATTAGATAAAAGAAATTAAATTTGAAAATGGTATAATATCAATATAATCGGCACAATCCGCAATTCGGAAAGCGGTTTGATTTCGTACCTATCAGCCACATAAGTATATTATATAGCTTTCGGGCGCAAAATACACACTGTAAATAGATAACATTCTCGTTTATGTCATTCCTAACGATTAGATATTTGACCGGAATACACTCGAATAGATTATTCCATGATATTAAACGAAAAATTGGCAATATTGATCCACGCTACCGCTCTAAAGACAACCCCACCCCTTCGCTTCAGAACCCAACTTGGTCAGAAAATTTGTATTGATAAACACCTTTGGCGAAAGAAGCATTCTGAGGCGAGGGGGCAAGGTTTTATAAAACTGCTTAGTTTTCCATTGATTTCTATGTGGAAAACGCGTAACCCAAATATCGGGCTTATTTTTAATGATGTATCCAACCTGGCAGTAGATTCATATATGAACCATGTTAGTTGTTAGTACTACCGAAAAAATCTCAAATGTTTCATTTTGACATTTCTACTTGTCCTCACAGCTCCTTTCTACCGTGGAATGGTGGACTTGTAGGTGGCGCAGCTGCCATATATATTATAAATGTTAATATTAAAATCCAAGTTTAATTAAAATCCTCGATTGCACGAAGCCAGCTTCTCTATGTAATAACTTCCCCACACCTATCCGATATAAACATTGGGAGACAAAGAACAAAATAATAAATGGAATAGGACGAAAAGATTGAAAAGAAATCGCTTGTCTAAATATCAGCAAGAAAGATGAATGACACTATTATAAATTTTATTGATTTTCAATGTTACATGTCTCCAAATTTATAGCATCATTGAATAACAGATACATTTGCAGCATGGACCAGACATGCACGTTTTGTGTACTTAACACTCGTCAGTGATCCTCAATCTAAACAATGAAGTATGGCCAAAGACTTTGAAAGTTATGTCAAAAAATACAGAAAGATGTTGCAGGATGGGTGGGATATGATACTACATGCATGTATATGGAATTCATTTGTTGCTGTACATGTATCTGCTTTGTGACCGTCGTTCAAAATCTTGATAATTATCTATTTAAAAACCTTGTTATGCATGTTTAAAAAATTGTGATGTATGTTTCAAAACTTGCGATGTATGTAAAAAAACTTGTGATGTAAGTTCAAAAACTGTAAAAATGTATATACATAGGAATTTTGAAAATTACATTTAAAATAAATTGCAAGATTATTTGAACACATCAAGATTTTTTAAAAAACATAAATATCAAGACTTTTAGATAAAGATCACACGCTATTTTTTAGTATACATCACAAGTGTTTTTTAACATACATCACAAGTTTTTATAAATACATCACAAGGTTTTAAAACAAAGATTTTTAAATACAAATGTATATATCAAGGTTCAAATTTTGCAACGATTTGCACGCCATAATTGACCATAAATTGTGATCTCTTTTTTGTGGACGTTAGGCTTCTATTGGGTAATTTTGTCTGAAATAGTTTCTGAATAAGGAATAAGTTTTTGACGTGTATTCATTTGAAGCTTTGTACATTTATGAGGTATGTACAGATAAAAAATGAATATTATAATGTTTAAAATATTTGAAAAAGAACAATCAATCATCATATGTATTGAAACACTAGAAAATATACTGCATAGTTTATTTTCCTATTTTCCTAATTTACAAACGTGACATTGAAAAGTATGCTTTAGCTATACTCATGATATATCACGACGAATTCAACTTCAAAATGAAAATCAAAATTGGGTTTCTGAAGTTAATAGAAACATTCATGTTTATTTCAAATATGTTATAATGCACTATCATCTTTTAAAAAGCGAAAACAAAATAATGAAGTCTGTACATTAACACATGTCATAGTTTATGTATTGAAACAATGAAATATGGTAAATTGACAAACGTGAGGCTCAAAATTATGTTTTATTCAACAATTTTGTGATCGCCAGGCGATTTAAGTCCCCTACCGGCATACTTCCTAAAACGCTTCGTTTAGACTTGATTTGTAAATATATCAAAAGATGAATGTCCACACAAACCTCAGTTCAATATATGAATTAACTGAAATTTCATGAACAGGGCGAATACTCTTGAAGAAATAGGTCTTGGCAACCAAAACCCCAATTAAATTTGATCTGTACTAGAATGTATTCACATACTAAACAAAATGTCAATATCTGCAATAACATTTGAAGAAAAGCCATAACTCTTGTAAATTTAGGTAAAAACTCGAACTTGATCCGTATGACTCTATGGTTTAGTGATTAACTAATTGTCACCAGTAATCCATTGTCTATCGCTTAGAGGTCTTTCGATTACGATTATCGATTTCAACTTCGCTAAAAGGGAGACTGTCATGTTTGATGTATTTCTATTTACCATACCAAAGTTTACAGTGACTGTAAGGACGATTGCATGAAATCATGCATAAAATGTGCCTGTTTTTGGGTAACATTTCATAAATTTTATAAAAAATGAAGCTTTTATACCTTTTATGCTGCACATAAAATGAATTATTGTTTTCCGATTTATATTGATAATCGATTTGTTCACCCTTCCGATTATTTGCCTCTCATAGATTCCTTTCATTGATTTCTGAGATTTTATCAAATACCAAATAAGCAGATTATCACCAAGAAAAGTAAGAAAACTGAAAATGTGATGCTAAGTTTAAGAGTCATAACTCTTGTAAAGATAGGCCGATCAAAAACCATACAGCTGGACCTGTATCAAACTCAGTTGAATTCACATCGGAAATAAGTTCAATATCTCCTATAACACAGAAATAAAAACCCGAAAAAAAAAAACTCCCTGAAATTTCAAGAAATTTACTGTCAAAGTGCTAATGTCTTCATGTGAAAATCCGTCAATCGAAACAAAACTTGAACCTGAACTGTATCAAACTAAGATGAATTCACTTACCACGTCAAAGAAAAGCCGGAAAACTAACGTATGACAGACGGACGAGCGGATACATACGAACGGGATGGAACATCTGTCCCGTCTGGCAAGCCGATAGGAGACTAAAATTATTTAAACTACATTCATAATGTTTGTATAGATGTTTTAATATCTGAAATATTTATCATTTTGAAAGTAGAAATTAATTAGAATTGCAAAGAGAAACAATTTATGTATTATTGACAGTACCTATTTTTTAGACAATGTTAAAAAGTTCAGGAATATATACATGTTCATGGTACATAGATGGAGTATTCTTCCCTCACGTCGGTCCGTTATGACTTGGAGTATAAGTTTGAAAACAGCTGTCCAGTTGTCTGTGCAAACACCACATTCGCTGTAAAGTTATGATAATATTCTGTAGAACATTAAATGTACAATGGCTTTTGTCATTTTTATAATCATATTATTTGAAAAGGTACCACATGATGATGATTATAAAAGTCTAAAATCATTACAGAAATAGAAACAGAGCCTTGTGTGCATGCATGATTGCGTACGACCTCTAAAACAATACAAAACTAAACCAAAAAAAAAAAGAAAAAGAAAACAACCATACAAACAAACACACGAACGAACAAAACAACAAACCAAAACAAACTTCCAACTTTATTACTAGAGAACAGCCTCCGGATAAATCTTGTTAGATACTGTGAACCAGACATGCATGGTCCGTAAAATGGGCATCAGTGGAAATAATCCTGTAGATCAAAAAGTAATGTTGAGACCATTCTTAACCTGCACATTCTTTAGGTGCCAATAGCAAAGTTATGCTATTCAAACTACAATTAAGGCCATTGGTCCAATTCCAGAACGTTTTCACCAGTTTATTATATAGAAAGTATTGATGAAAATGTATGGTGGCATATTTCTGCCTCCTACATGCGAAAGTAGCATGTTAACATAAGTAAGTCGCATGTCGACATATCTTAAAGAAAAATATCTCGCATGTAGGAGGCAGAAATATGCCACCATAAAAATGTGTTTTTGTATTTTGTTAATTTTTGTAATTGATGCATGAGATCATGCTCTAGAGTATCTGATGAATTAAGGAATGTAAATACCGTATGATGAAAGTCAAGGAATTTTTAATGACAAATATGGATAATGACCATATCCCAATACACAGTAAAAAATCAATAATTCAGAAATCACAAACCGGAGGCATACGGAATCAGGTTAAAAAAGGAACAAAAGCAAACAAACAAAAACCTCCACCGCATGAAAAGAAGTGAAATCCCAATTAGGAGTGAGATCATTATAAATCTTTTTCTCCTATGTAAGGTACCTTTATATACCTTTATAAATCATTTTCTCCTGTGTAAGATACTACTACTTTTAACTGAAGCTATCCTGTAGTATAACTTTATGTGTATTTGCGTTGCATTTGAGGGAGGGTCTGTTGTCCAAATATTCATGTAAAAAGCTATTTGAATTTATTGATCGAATAGGAAGATGAAGACAGATATTAAAAAAACGAAAATGTTTTAGATCATAGCATATGAATTCATATTGATGTCTAAGAACTTGAAATACTCTATGACAAATAGAAAAAAATGAATGTAGGATTCATATCATTTGATCGTTACATTTCAACAGATTCTTTATTGTACATGTATAGGCCAGGTTAGGTGGATTTATCCCCATGCCATTATTTTGAGAATAATACCTTGTTAAATCTTTGATAGTAATTAAAGATTTCTGTACACTTACGTGTATGGGTAGCGTGGATGGCAGACACAACCTGAGGACAGCGTGTGTTGATCACATTTGTCTTGTCATTTCGTCCATCTTCTGGTTTACAGCATCGAACCAAACGGGTGACAATGATACATGCAGCTATGATTGTTACTAAAATGCCGGCAATCGAACCTCCTGATAGATTTCTAAAAGAAGTAATTTAACTAAAGAATATTTTTTCCTGAATTTAAATTTGATGTATTCATTAATAACTTTTTTGATTAAAACTTTGTTCAGAGCTGATGATACAGAAAAAATAATGTATACAATTATAAAACGGAAATGTTCCAACTCTTTACCTTCTTGAAGAAAATTTCAATTCACCAGACATGTTTGGGATAGTAAATTCCCATCAGTGATGTTTATGAATTAACATTTTGTACATATTATTTGCAGATAGTGCGCAGCGCTCCTTCTTTTGTGTAGGGTAGATGCCGTGGCATATAGTTAAATGGAAGTTATTGAAATTAATTTTGGTGGCTCCGCTGGCAGCATCACTGATGAGAATTTAATATTCGAAGCACGTGTCTGGTGCAGGAAAAATTGGCTTGGAAATTTCTTCATGAAGGTATAGAATCGGACACATATTTCATGTTGCAGTGTGGAGCAGTTAAAATCGCTCCCCGTGACCTGATGTTTAGAAGTGTATTAGTCGCCTGAAAGAAGCTTTGTTTTGGTCCTTTATCGATTTGACATTATAGATATTATTTTGCTATTTCGAAAACTTGTCATGTTCTATTCAAAACTATCACCGAAATTGAAGGAGGTTAACAGCTTAGCACCACCCTTCCTATGCTATTTTGAACATGTATTTTATTTGGATATGCTACAGAATCGACCCTACAGGAAATTTGAAGCCGCGTACTCTCTGTAAAGTAAATGTACAAATCTAAATTCAAAACATGAAAGAGGGCGCTACTGAAATGAATTCTGGAGACTCCACTGGAAGCATCACTGATGAGAATTTAATATTCGAAACACGTGTCTGGTGCAGGAAAAATTGGTTTGGAATTTTCTTCATGAAGGTATAGAGTTGGAACACTTCCGTATCATTATGACAAAAATAGCATTGGAGTAACAAACAAAAAAGAAGTACTTATCAATTATTAAGATTAGAAGAAAAGGAAATGATCGCCAGCATGACTACCCTGCACTCACCCAGCGAAACAAAACCACAAGAAATTGACACATAAGACACCTGAATTAAATCATACAAACTCCAAATCGCAAAAAGACACAACAATATTGAGTAGAACACCATACAAAACAATCGTAACAGAGGTAAAGAAACATTAAACATTGATGACAACTCATAAAACGAAGGAGACCAATGTGTATCCGGCGCCGACTTTGGACGGCCATTTGCTTTTAGCAAATGATGTGGTATCCGGATTACGTGCTCACAACCGTCCCATTTATCCGGATACACAGAGGTCTTCATAGACACACAATTGCTGTATAAACATAAAACCTCTTATTGTAAATGGACATCACAAACAAGATAGTTAAACGCAGCGGCCTCTTGTAACACCATGTAAATTGATCTAAAAATTCTATGGCATGCGTATAACAGTCTTTGCTCTGCTTTTTGGAGCGAGCTCAAGATAAATCACCCGAGAAGTCTAACCAACTTTCAGATAGGACAGAAAATCAAGACCAAGTCTACTCTGACGAGATTTCAACAAGGCCCATCATGGAGTCCCGTCGTTACGATTGACCAGTGTGCAACGTTGGGAAAGATGCTGGTACAAAACTGTAGATTGATCCAGTGCCATGTCCAGTGTTTTTGTGATGACTTTAGGATAATATCATCGGTAAAGCAGGCGATCGTTTATTTTGTTTCATCTTTGGTTGAAGTTTGATCTGCCTTTGATCCGTCTGATTTTGTTTATAAGGTCACCGTTAAATGAAGGCAATGAAATTTCCAATGGTACATACTCTGATGCCGTTGTTGTCCCAAATTTTGAATGAAGTTCAGAATAGTTATTGTAGAATTTTATGTAGAAGTTTATGATATCTAAATCCTTGTCTGATATGTTTTTTTGTAATTTGTATATTTTTGTCATGGAAGTCCGAAACATGGGAGCAAGCTCTAGCGTATCTGATGAGCTGAGAGATGTAAATGCCTTACGATGGCAGAATGTCCGTTGGAACAGTTGCAAACCTCGAAATGAACAACAAAGTGAGACCAGGTGTCAAGGGGAGAGTCAGCGTTTCCAGTTTGCATGTAACACCTGTCGCCTCGTTGATGGTCTCGATGCACATGATATTGATGTACATATCAAGTACATAATTATGTCTTGTTTGGTGATGATGAAAGCTATTCAATTGCAATCCAAAATGTCACTGATCATTTTTCAAAGAGGGATCTAATATGCTTTCATAATATCCCCGTAGCGATCGAACGAAGATTTTTCTCTATCATGATTCCATCCGTTGTGTAATATAACCCTGAACAAGTAGCTTATTTGTAAGCCGTCTGGCTCTATAACGAAAAGGTCTTCATAACTGGAACATGCCCTGGCGTACGAAGGAATGGTGCTAAGATGTTAACCTCGTTTACTTTCGATGATACAATCAGTTTCGTATTTTATTGTTCGACAAGGTGTTAAGGTAGAAGTAGTCTTGCAGAAATAGGCTAATTGAGACAAATCTCAAATCTCGAAACTCATATGTATCACAGTAAGCTGTATTCATATATCAAAAGCAGTTCAATATATGCAATGACTGCGAAAGAAGGAATGAAAATATAATGAGAGGCTCTAAGTCCAAGGAGTATAATTCTTGAGAATAAGTCAATTGAGCTCAAACATTACACTACACACATTACATAAACTCATAAAACACAACTCGGTCCAATTTGTGAAAAAAACATTCATACGGCCCTTCTTTCATATACATGAACAAGCCGGTAAAAGAGAAAAATCTTCATGGATAATATGAACTGGAAGAAATATTATTTAATATGATCAATAATGAAATAGTAAAGAGTTGGTTTGGAAAAAGGAGAGGATTTTTTTTACAGGAGCTGTACGTTATATCCGAATATTATTTCTAAAAAAATCCTTCCCTTGAAACAATCGAATCAAAATACATAATAAAATTTCATTGTAAAATGAGATGACTTTTTATCCTTTTGATAAGCTATGACTGAAACAAAATTTCGAAATCATCAAAAGAATAAATTTTATAAAAAAGTTAAAAAAAAAAATAGATTTCCCTTTTTTCATCATCGTCAGTTTGGTAGACCATGTAGAAATATAGAATTATACTCAATATTTCTATCTATCTAACTTAATTTGTGTTACATTGCTCTACTCACTTTGTCGCCGGAACTAGTACTCTTGCACACTCTGTTACACCTGTTCAAGCAAAATAATACAATCTGTAAAAACCATTATATTGTTTCTAAAATCGTCGAGTGAAAACCAAAAACCTCCAGGCAAAAATACAATGAAAACTAAGAAATAATTGATTCAAATAAAGAAGATGCCTTCGAAATAGATATTCAATGTATTCTGCCCGGTTAAAGATGTGTCGATTATTTTGTACATGTATACTGTTGGTTTTAAGAGATACTACAAATCTTCCCATTTGCCCTTTTTTTAACTCATATTCTATATGATTTCAATTTCAATGGACTCCTAATAAGGATACTTGTTCAGACAATATTTTGAGGGAAGAGCAATATACCATTATGGCAATTTACAATTTTTTTAAATGAAAATATATCAATACATAGTCACAACACACAAGCATTATCATATTAAGTCATTCCTTGACATCAATTTGTGGATATGTTTTACTGATGAATATGTGAAACAAGCATTTCTGCTCAACAGTATTTCTCCTCGAAAAGCTGTTCTATGACAGCAGAGTTCACTTTATTTTATGCTTTTTGATTATTTATTTGGTAAATTTCATAATCATGCACATGGAACATGTTCACAAACGTGTGTACATATCTTGACACGGCCGAATCGATGGATGCCTTACCATTATGCCGTTGGTTTTTTTAAAGGTAATACATTCATCTTAGTGTTAATGCTGGTAAATTATTTTTTGTTTACTAGCCTGCACGCTGTAACATCACATGATTTAAGTTGGTGAAACCACGAACACAAATTGGAGACATACCGCTCGTTTGAAGGAACGAATACAGGTACTGTGATGATTGTGTTCAGATTCAATTTTATCTTTTCATAGCCGATGTCCTTATAAAAGATGATATTTTAATGATTCTTTGTTTGTCAATCAAGAAACCATTGTAGTTTTTAGAAACATTCTGACAAAAGGAACATTGTGGTCGAAATATATTAAACACAATGTTGTGGTGGTTTCCACGAAAATATCTAAAGCTTCTGTCACAATGTTTGTAAAAACAACGGCGTTTTACTTACTAACCATTCCATGATAGTAAAAATACCATTTTAGACATAGATATAGGCTATGAAAAGATGAAGTTTAATTCAAAGCAATTATTGCAGTTCCTGTTTTCTTTCCTCTAACTGAGCTTTTTATTCATTCGTTGTTTCACTTACTACATGTAAAGTCACGTGATGCTACACAGTGCTATATCTTCAACCTTCTTCAACTGTGTTGTCTTTATTGTTTCAGTGATAATGTGACCCTTTGGGTTTTAGAGAATAGATATTCTGGCCTACATTTCTATAAAAACGTCGTCTCGCTCGATATACACTGAAACAAATTTAGGCTTTCTTTTTCTAAGGACACGCCTACAAAAATATTTCGGTCGCTTCGCTCGCCATACACTCATATCAATTTAACCATATTACCAGCATAAAGTCTTTCCACTTCTCTTCACTACCGTGACAAATATGGATAATGACCATATCTCCATACACAGTACAAAATTGATAATTCAGAAAATCATAAACAGAAGGCATACAAATGGTTAACGTCTTCAAATTAAAATCAGGATAAAACAGGAATCAAAGCAAACAAAAAAACCTCCACCACTTGAAAGGAAGCGAATTCCCAATATGGGATTGAGACCTGGGACCCAGGAAGAGTCCACACCAAAAGCTCAATAGCAGACTAGCAAATATAATTCGCAACACCTTTCTTTCAAAAAAGTGGGTAGAGGCGATACAAATACCTTATCATAGGGCGGGAGAATATTTATTTCGTGAAGGAACATTCTGATTCAAACAAAACAAATACCGAAGACGAAATCACTAGGATGCTTCAGATTTTGATTGACAACATTTTGTGGTGTTTGGATGAACAATATTCCAGCAAATAGTTGGCATCCCCATGAGTACCATTTGCGAACCACTGCTTGCGGACTTATTTTCATATTCATACGTAGCTGACTTCATCCATGACCTTGCTCTCGACTGGGCGAAAGCACCTTGCATCTCAGTTCAATGTTACCTTCAGATACATAGATGACATGTTGTCCATCAATAATTCGAACTTTAAGGATCATCTATCCTCATGAACTAGATATCAAGTAAACAACCGAGAGCGTCAGATCCGCTTCGCATTTGGATATACACTATAATGGTGGAATTTTTTGTTTGTTCGCTTTTGTTCCTGCTTTATTATGATTTTGTATGTAATGCGCTTAATGATTTCGAATTTTCCGTTCTGTTCTCTATATTGGAATATTGATCCTATCCATATTACCGTTCCTGTGGAAAATCTAATGATTTTGCCTTCCCTTCTCGACTTTGAGACTGAATAACTTATGGGTATTTCTGTAATGTTTATTGTCATACGTCTATCTTTCGACGCAAAAGTCCATTTGATGATTTCAGCTTCCACGTAACTAACTTCCCTTTCATGGGTAGCAACATTCTGTCTTCTCCTGCTAATGGCGATTTTGTTTCTCAGCTAATACGTTTCACTAGGATATGTTCCAAATATGACGATTTCATCGTTAGAACAAGACGGCTTGCAAGTAAGCTACGTGTTCAGGGTTATATAACACAGCGGCTGAAATCATCTTTGGTCGCTAAGGGGGTATTATGAATTTCAGATATCAGATCCCTCTTTCCAGAATGATCAGTGATATTCTGGATTTCGATTGAATGACCGTCATCATCACCACACAAGTCATATTTACCTGATATGTTCATCAATATGTACATCAAGAAAATATCCGAATTTAACAAGTTTCCATGGAACTCTGGCGACGGGCGTTGCATGCAAACAGGAGAAGCTGACTCTCCCAGGTCATGTGGTCTCACTTCGGAATGTTGTTCATTCCTAGGTTCGCAACTGTTCCCATGGCAATTCTGATGATTATGCCATACCTTCTCGACTATGAATAAATAACCTGACTTGAAAAAATTGCAAGACCCCTTCCCGTTAGGATAAAATGGTCGTCCCATTATGAATCTGTTTATAAAAGCATGTCTCTTGTCGTGGATTAACTATCTAGCCGTGCTATTATATATTGTTATAATATTGTAAAACTTACGTATGGTAACCGCTTATACCTTGATCATAGCTTTTTGATACGTACTACCCAGGACAATTGACCCTTACGTTTGCGGGAAAAAAAGCAAAATTTCGTGACGTCACAATGCTTTTACCATGTGTTTACCTCGGACAAACAAGCTTCGAACCTCGGTCAAACATCGAAATTGCATTGTGACGTCATAGAATCTCTCAAATTTTTCCCGTGTTCGGAAGGGTCTATTGAAGTGTTCAAACTCCTTACCTTCTTGAACGACATTTTAAACCAACTTTAAGGCACGGTCCATTTGATATTCTGGGGGGGGGGGGCTTGGGTTTTTTTCGAAAAAAATAATTTTGCTCTCAATTTTGATGAAAAAAATAAATTTGCTTATGGTGTGACAGAAAAAAATAATCTTGCTCTTACATATAATCTGAATTTGAAGAATTACCAAAAAATTTCGCTAAAATTCTCAAAAATTTTCCGGCTCGCTTCGCTCGCCGCAGTTTTCAAATCGTATAAAAAATTTTTGGATCGCTTCGCTCGCAATAGTTTTCTATCAAAAGATTATTTACTAATGGCAAAATTCATATATATCAAAAGTTATACATGTACCTGAATGAAAAAAGGGCTTCCTTAAAAGCTTAAATATATTATCAATATTTATGCATTGCTATTAATACATGTTGCATGTTTCCCATAGAGTTTAATTTGATGTTCTTTTAAGCTTGGAAGGAGAACTTCAGTTATTCACCATTTTACAATTCTTGGTAACATTTAAAAATTTGTCTTGGAGACCTTCCCCTCAGACCCTCTTATATACATGTACCTTTAAATTATAAAATATTGAGAATTGAAATCTTTTATCTCTCTGTTTAAAAAGTAAATTGAATACCTGCATAAAAATAAACTAATATATTAATATTAAGAGTTTTGAGTAAAAATATAAATAATTTCTATTGATAAAACACAAACATTCATATATGCGCATCATTTTGTTAAAAAAAAATTTCCTTGCTCCAACTTTGCAAGAAAAAAATAATTTTGCCCCGGTCCGGGGCGAAAAAAATAATCTTGCTACAACAAAAAACCCAAGCCCCCCCCCCCCCCAACTGAATATCAAATGGACCGTGCCTAATTTACAAGATTGAGATAGTTCTAGTAAATCTTCATCATTGTTGCTTCCAGTCAAACACAAATTTATTTTAAAGCTCCCTCTAGTTTGATTTTTTTTCATTTTGTGTGTCTATTTTGCACAGAGTGCTCGGTTCCAAATTTCGAGAAATCATACAAATTATTTTCCTGTTTATATTTGCGAAGCATTTTGACACAAGTCTTCATATTTTGTACACATATTATCAACACCAGCTTTACCTTCTGTTAAAATCGATGTAAAATCAATAAACTGTGACTTCTCCAACTCTGGCATCATTTCATAAAAAATATCTCTAACATCGTCATTGCAGTGAAGCAACTATTTTGTTCTGAATAATATACAACTGTATATGTGTGGTACATCTTTATACATAGCCTAACTGATTTCATACTCTAGAACCGAGGTAACCACGTGTTTATTCATAAAAATGAAATGTTAAATGAATATTGGTCCTGTCTAAACTGATATGGCCTCGGACCAAGAAAATAAGTTTTTCGATTACGAGTGCTTGATAAAAATTCAAGTTTCCTGATTATCTTATGTATATATGCCTATTGAATATTAACTTAGTACTTGTTTATTATGAACTGTTATTTTCTCTTTACTTTTTGAAATTTTGAGATAAAGGAAAATAAATTCTACGGAATTTGAAGACGTTTAACTCAGCTGTATTTGCAGTTTACATATGATTTCGACTTTAAACAAACAATAAGGGAATGACATGACAAATATGGATAATGACCATATCCCTGTATACAGCACAAAATCGATAATTCAGAAAACCAGAAACCGAAGGCATACAAAATCAGGATAAAACAGGAACCAAAGCAAACAAACAAAAACCTCCACCATATAAAAAGAAGCGAACTCCCGACATGGGAGTGAGACCTTGTGCCCAGGAAGAGTAAGCATCTCCTGCTTTCATGCAACACTCACCGCTTCAATTCGGTAGAACTGTCGCATCCGGTTATTTCAATTTCAGAAGACATAGAGTACAATCTTTGGTTGGATGGTTCAAATGGTCTATGACAGAATATCATCAACCATTCTGGAGAGTGGGACATCATAGTGTACGACGAGTTCCCCATATCGACCGTAGAGCTTCCTCAGTGACGATGTTAGTCGGTCACAAACATATCCCTGACTGAGAAGCTTATCTGAAAGACGCCTAGCTCTCAGAACAAAATCCGTATGTTTCGTACTTGCTCTTGCATAGCGTATCAACTGAGATAAGAACACGCCATAAGCTGGCGATGAAGGGATGTTGATACTCAGAAAAGGAACGTTTGTAATGATGAAATTGAAGTCGTCACGATTGTCATAGAGTGAGGTGTTCATGTGACCATCAGTGTCGTAGGACAACATTATGTCCAAATGGGATGCTGAATCATTTGTCTCTGTAGTTTCTTTGACTTCATTCTCTGAAGGATAGATACTGCTCAGGTAATCCGTGAATTTTGGATTCTTGATGGACAACACATCGTCTATGTATCTGTAAGTGAAGTTGAAGTCAGAGGCTAAGTATCTTTTCCCATCAGAGTCCAAAGATTGAATGAATTCAGCTTCGTACGAGTAAAGGAAAATGTCAGGAAGGAGTGGGGCACAATTGGTCCCCATTGGAATTCCGACAATTTGCTGGAAGACCTTTCCTCCAAACACCACAAAAATGTTGTCGATCAAAAAGTTTAGCATCTGAATAGTATCTGTTTCAGTGTACTTATTTTCAGAATCGGACTTTTCTTTTACAAAGTAGGTTTTGTCATAATTCACAACAATAAATTTGTATTTGCGATTACTGTTCTTACTTGTAAACGCATTACTTATAATCTTTGCGAGTCTTTCTTTCAATTTAGAATATGGAATTGTAGTGTAAAGTGTCGAAAAATCAAAGGCTTTGATCGAATGGACTCTACTAAAATGAGTGGATTTCAGATGCTCTAAAAGTTCCTTCGAATTCTTTAAAATCCACATCTGGTTGATACCACTGCGAGAATATACTGTCGAACAATATTTTTGAAGCCCAGATTTGATTTCAGATAAAACTTTGGTGAGTAAGATCGATACAGATTTGGTAGAACATTTTCAGGAACCAGCGATGAAACGTTGTTTGTATGGATTCTTATGCATTTTAGGTATGCAGTATAAGTATGGTAAATCTAAATCTAAATTGGTAGTGTCGAAGCCAAGGAAGCAAGAGCGGATTTGTGGTTGTCTATTATTTCAGAGGCAGAAAGGTTTGTTGGGGTGTAAGTGGGATTTCCAGGTGTCGAATTTAAACCCAACTCTTTAACTAGACTGTCGAAATAGTACTTTTAAGTAAATGTGTAATTATTTGAGGCTTTGCCCGCTGGTGTGATGACATAATGTTGTTGGAGGTAGGTAAGCTCTGTTAGCCCAGCAGATAACTGGAAAAATCTTTCACTTTGTGATACAAGCACCAAATTTGGTATGAAAGTAAAAGAAGTACTTCTTTTACAAAATCAGCTGTTAGCCACTCAAAAACTCAAAATGGCCGCCATTTTTTCAAGATGGTGGCCAAATTGATCAGTTTTTGTATTATTCTTTAGATAAACGTGTATTTATTCACATTAAAACAGCTAAATACTGGAAAGATTGACTTAAGTTACATTATTTACATTCCCTTTAGTTTCATATTATAAGAAATCATGTGAATGGCAGCCATTTTGTCAAAATGGCCGCCATAAAATACAAGAAAACCTTGTTTCCTTGAAAAATCCCAAATGTTCCCTATATTTTTCTTTTTTTGAGTGGTAAGATTTCAAATACGTTTTCGTAATGCCATTTAGCATCAAATCTCTGGAAAATAACACATTTAAGAAATACTTCAATAGTTGTACTAGAATTCAAAGGAGAGATTTAAAAGAGTGTATGCCTTAGCACTACCAGGGCACACTGGTGACATTACTGCTGTAAAACTCAGCATGGGCTCAGTTTCAGCTAATTGTTCCATTTTGGGAATTTAGTATCCAAAAAACTATCTAACTATATATCCACGAAAATAATCGCATATATAACCAGTATGTGATTGTGATTTTTAAAGTTAGGCAGCCGCACCTGAATTGACAGGATGTGCCAGCGCGGGAGAGACGAGCCAAGGATAATGGGGCTGTAGTTATCCGAATGGTGACTGTACAGATCGCATGGGATTTAAATGAATTTACCATTTTCTGTTGAGAGAAGAGAATTTGGAGCTAACCATTCGAGAGATAAAGAAGATCCGGACGACAATCTCAACATCACTTACGATAGAGCACGAAATTGATCGTCGACAAACCCCTAGCAAGCTAGAGGTAGGATAAGGGAGGAAGCATCCCCTGTTTTGCTAGCCGCGCCCGCCGTGGATGTCCGCTTACGAAAATGAAAGTAATATCTCAAAAACATGCACTGTCTGAGGTTATGTCTATTTATAGAAAGTTCTATGGTGACTATGTCAGGGAATGACATTTAAAACACTGTCGAAAGCACTATTCAAGCACTACATGAAGTAATTCCATGCTTCTTTGCAAACAACAACATTAATTATGCAAAGTGGCTTCCTGTTCATTCCGGAGACACGCTTTTACTGAAAGACATCCACCCAAATATTGCCAGTGAATTACAGAAAGGAAAGATTTTGTGGTGCATAAAACTAACAGGGAATTTTCATAGCAATTGATCAAGCTTACGAGCAAAAAAAAAATCATGTAAATGATGTAGGCGGAGCCATGGGTGTAATAGAGGATCCCGCAGCGCTAAGGAATGGATGGCTGCAGGTCATAAAGTCAGTTAGCTTGTCTCTCAGTATGGGAAACTACATGAATGTGGAGCAAAAGACCTGCATAGAAATCTATTGAAAAGCACCATGAGCAGACTTAGCGGGTTTAGAAAGTATTTAAAGAAAGAGTGCAGAAATTGTACTCAGTTTTGAAAGAAATGGCAAATCCTTTATGGACGAGGCAAATGAGCTGGTTGCTTTGGACACTGTTTGAACACCCATGCTACCCTTCCAAGTGCTGCTGAAAAGGTGATTCTACATCTAGAGACTGGAAGTTCAGGGTATGTTGATTTCACAAGAGAGTTGAAGGAAGGACAGGAAGGCAAATTCTACGTGGCAATCGAGAAGAATAAAACAACAAGCAGAACTACATGTATCTTCGAAAGATTTGAAACATACAGTAGCAAAAGATAACAGTATGTTGTTCTCTAAGCTTTTTTTCTTGCCTGGCTAGATAATGTGATCTGCAGGAATTCTTCAAACATGAAAATCAGAATCCCCGTGCTGCTCTAAGTGATAGTGGGAACCTTCACGCTTGTAAAAATCTCAACTTGTGTCAGTTTTTGATAATCAAGTTGTTCTTCCTGGCTCTATTCCAGACGCGGGTGTGAAAATAATTGATGGTTCTTTCCTGGTAAATGCATGTGTTCCACAGATCTCAAAGACTGTTAATGAATATGCAGATAAGATCAAGCTTTCAGCTCAAAATACAAAAGGGTCGACTTAATTTTTTTATGTTTACAAACCTGACAGCTTAAAAGCTGAAACAAGATCGAAAAGTGGATTTGGGTCCTGCAGAGGGGTTACAGAGAGTAGAAAAAATCCTCAAAATTGGTATTTTGAGAAATGATACATTTGTACAAACAAATCTGAGCTGTTCGCCTTTTTAGCTGACAAAATAGCAACAGTCTGTTCAGATGGTATTGTGTTTATAACTGGACAGGAATTAGTTGTTTGCGGTCAACAGCATGATCTCCAATCTATTTCTACATGTAATCACGAGGAAGCAGATACACGAATATTCCTACATGCAAGACATGCTTCTTCTGTAGGTTATATAATCGTTAAGATAAAGGCAAATGTCACAGATATTGTCTTTTTTTTTTTTTTGTCAGTTTTTGTGCACTTCTGAAAGGTATTTGACTAGAACAGCTTTGGGTTGAATTTGGACAAAGAAAATATATGAGATGGCTTCCAATACATGAAATCGACAATATTAATGGTCAAGAAAAAGCAAATGTCATTCGTTTCTTTCATGCATTTAGCGGCTGTGATGTGTCTGACTTCTGAGGGAAATTAGCTAAGAAAACTGCATGGCAAACATGATGTGTATTTCCCAGAGTATCTGAAACATTTTCAAAAATAAGTTAGTACCCTGCAATCATCACATACACAGCCAGAAGGTTGTTTAATCATTTGTCATTGCGATATTCGACAGATCAAGTAATGCGTTTTCAGTCGAGGAAGCTAGGCTTGACTTATTTGCAAGGAAATAAAGATCTTACGAATTCATTCCACCTACTCATGTAGCTTGACGGGAACATATGAAAAGTACAACATTTCAGGCTAGCTGCATATGGGGATAGGTCCATCGTGTACCGCTTTCTACAGTTGTTCATATGAGACTTGGTTATTTTAAGGTTTTGGGTGTCGGAAATTCTGTTTTAAGTATGTTTATACGTTATCGTTGATGCAAATATGATCAAATAAGCTTTCATCTACATTTTTAAGTCTGAAATTGTATGTTATGGCGGCCATTTTGAAAAATGGAGGCCATTTTGTTTCTCTTTTATTAAATGGGAAAACAGCGACTTCCTCATGAGAGGGGCATACTCATCGTATGTGACGAGTTTGGCACCAATTTGAACAAAGTAAGGTGTCATTCTATAATTTTTAAGTTCAGACCTGCAAAGAATGGCGGCCATCTTGGAAAATGGCGGCCATTTTGAATTTTTTATTGGTCAACAAGAAGCTTCCGCAAGAGAAGGACAAACTCATCGTATGTGCCAAATTTGGCTCCAATATGAACAAAATTAAGTGTCCATCTACAATTTTCAGTTCGAATCTGTATAGGATGGCGGCCATATTGAAAAATGGCGGCCATATTGGATTTTTGAAGTGGCTAACAGCTGCTTTTGCAAACGAAGGGTATAATCTACGTCTACACCAAATTTGGTGCTTGTATCACAAAGTGAAAGATTACCCTGAATATTCCTGTTAATCTGCAGGGCTATGTAATAACATCAGGGTCTTTAAATATAGACTCGAATCTGGTGTTCACAGTTGATTTTAATCGGTTAATTCTAGATAAAAGTAACCCTCTGATGGATTTTATCCATTCGGAAAGGGTGTCGAGCTGTACATCCTCTTTCTTTGCCCAACGTCTTGCATATTCCTCACAAGAGTCCATGATAATTTTGAAATTTTGGTTCCATTTAAAGGACATACTTTCTCTGTATTTGGGACCCTTTTTTAACAATTCTCTCAACTTGTCGTTCTTGACTATACTAAGGTCGCCAGTAATAACGTGTCCACAAGGAGAGTAGTTGAAATCCGACGAAGAACATTCGCAAGAAAGTGGATGTAGTGAGGGATTACTTAAATCAATACACTGCAAGAATCGTTTGTAATTGTAAATTTTAAATACAACTGTTGGTGTGTAGTTGTAGGCAATACAAGGAGTTTCTTCTCTTTTGAAATATTTCTGATTAAAGAATTTTACCGATCTTACGATGAAATAAAATTATGTAGTTACAGGATTCATGTCAATAAATCATCATATGAAGGAAAATTTAAAAGGTCAGTGTAGGAAATTAAGAATTTAGATTGCTTATTGGAAAGCAGGGTTAAATTGCTGGAAAACTGCAGCTAAAATCAAATTCAAGGAATGGTGGTCCCCCGCTTTTTGGTGTTTGTCTATAAAGAGATGCTTACAGACATCCCCCTTTCTTAACTTTTCATAATATATCCCATGTATTATCAATATTCTAAATATTAAAAATTAAACTCCAAGAAAAGGTCAAAGGGTCAAAATTTTTGTTTTGTTATCAAGGGACAGGGCTGATGAAAAGGTATTGTAGTCCCCCGCTTTTGGGTGTTTGTCTGTAATGAAATGCTTAAAGATAACCCCCATTCTTAAGTTTTCATAATATATCTCATACATTATCAACATTCTAAATATAAAAGATTAAACTCCAAGAAAAGGTCAAAGGGTCCAAACTTTTGTTTTGTTACCAAGGGACAGGGCTTATGAAAAGGTATGCATATGTGAAGTATTAAAGTCCTATCATTTAGATTACCATCCATAATTTATGGTCGAGATTGAAGTTTATGGGTCAACCTCCAAGGACGAGGTCACAAGGTCAGAATGTTGTTACCAACAGAAAGGTCACAAGGAATACACTTGTTAAATGTGAAAGTCCTATCATTTTCTGTTCAAAAGTTATGGTCAAGATTAAAGTGTTTTTAAAAGTACGTCAAACTCCAAGGTCAAGGTCAGAAGGTCAAAAAGTTTGGTATCCATGGAAAGACCTGTTCACAAGGAATACACATGTGAAATATCAAAGCCCTATCACTTTCCATTAAAAAGTTATGGACAAGGTTAAAGTCTTTTAAAAGTAGGTCAAACTCAAAGGTCAAGGTCACAAGGTAAAAAATTTTGGTATCCATGGAAAGGTCATATCACAAGGAATAAACATGATTGTGTAACATGAGAGTCCTACCACTTTTCATTCAAAAGTTATGGTCAAGGTTAAAGTTGTTGATAAGTAGGTCAAACTCTAAGGTCAAGATCAGAAGGTAAAACATTTAAGAATTGTTTTTCATATTTTGCGTTTGCATTGGTGTGTAGAAGACATTTGGTCATGGAAAAAATTCTATACAGCACGAAGAACGCATAATATGAATAACAATTCTTATATGTATACGCATACTATTTTAATGAAACGAATCCCACCGGACTTCACTGTATTACACACCGTTCTCCTTTTTTTCGAGGGCTGAAGAACAATTTCAGAACATCTTACAGAACAGCTTACGGCAGCCGTAAGTTGAGACGTAGTTCTAAATTTGCACCCGCGTATTGTCTATCTTACACTAGACAGAACATGCAATATACTCTTATTGTCGAAAATAATTAAAAATAATCAAAACAGATACGTCTTTGATTTTACAAAAATTGAATATGGTTGCGAAACGTTAAATTTCATCTTGAGTGATGCGGCTCCGAATGTCTGCCATCGAAGGTACTGTTACACGCAGATTTGACATGTGGATTTTTTTATCTTTATGGAGGATATTATGTAATAAGCGCTATTCGGTGTTTTTGCCAAATTATTACTCTTCGATCCAATTACAGCAAAAAAACTGTTCTTTTGACGAAGAGCATTGTTATTTGCTCTCGATCTTGAATCTTCTTCTACTGAATAACCTATCGGCTGATAAATTTGAACTATAAACTCAGATTTATCACTGATAGGCTTACTCAACTGTTCATCAATGTTTTCACGACTTTTCAGTGATAATTTTTAAAACTGGGCGCCTGCAAATTGTATTGATCCAACGTAAACAAAGAAAGATAAATCGAAAAATGTTTACCTGATTTTAGTGTTTGAAGCGCAACTATGCAATGTCAAGTACTTATAATGATTTATTTCTATTCAATAACAGACTTCGAAATACTTTGAAAAAGACCGGTACACAATTTATTTCATCTACCTTGTTGACGGAAGAATTAAAAGGCTCATTTACTCCTGCATATTCGTCATCCTTTCCACATCACTTACAAGGTATATGTTTGTAAATTTTACTATAAGGGATAAATGTAGAGATGGCTCTCTTAATCATCATTTCTGTTGGCTGAACTCGTCGAACACTATGATGTCCCACTCTCCAGAATGGTGGATGATATTCTGTCATAGACCATTTGAACCATCCAACCAAAGATTGTACTCTATGTCTTCCGAAATGGAAGTTACCGGATGTGACAGTTCTACCGAATTGAAGCGGCGGGTGTTACTCATATCGGGAGTCCGCTTCTTTTCATGTGGTGTAGGTTTTTGTTTGTTTGCTTTGGTTTCTGTTTTATCCTGGTTTTGTATGCCTTCGGTTTCTGATTTTCTGAATTATCGATTTTGTGCTGTATACAGGGATATGGTCATTATCCATATTTGTCATTCCTTCCAATGAATATGAATATATCTTTGTTCTTATCTGCCTAGTCGACTTTTCTCATACATGTACATTGTTCAAAAACAGAGTATGTATATACATGTACGCATACTTTGCAATGGTCATATTTTGCCAGAAAAGTAACATAAAATATGCAATGTCTTGTCATTGCTGCAAATTTGTCTGTTTTTAAATGATGATATTGCATTTGAAGACGTTTAAACATTTGTACCACTTGGTAAGTGTCACTAATTGTGGACAAGGAGTACCCACGGCATATGTGGCCAAGTTCGAGCAACTTTGGTTGATCTTTCTTCAAAGCATTCGAAAATTAGTGTTAATTAAATGTCTTGACATTTCTTAAACGTAGGTCTTGTAACATCATATCCCAGCCATCCTGCTACGTCTTTCGGTATATATTTGGACAAAATAACTTTATAACAAAATAACTAAGGTAACTTAGGTGTCCCTAGAATTAGTTTACACGACATAAGAGATGAGACATTTGTAGTAAGTAACAACCATGAATTTTGGTATAAACATGCAGATGGGTATATTAAAATCAAGCCCTGTAAGATTGAAGTGGTCGATATACTAAAAGAGCACCACTTTTCACCAAGCGATTGCTCAATTTCTAAGTGCGGCATAAAGAACTGCAAAACTTGTAACATCCTAATAACAGACACTTCATTCTAAAGTAATCTCACAAAACAAACATTTAACACGCATAGTTTTGAAAACCTTAACTGCATGACATCTAGTGTTGTGTACGGAATAGAGTGCTCACTTTGTGGATTGATTTATGTGGGTGAAACCAAAGGTCAGGTCCGAAAAAGAATGTCAGGACACCGGTCAAAAATAAATAATAAAAGAACTCAACTCCTTTATCGCCATTTTGACCAGGCGGATCATTTTGTTTTATCTATGAGAGTCAGAATCCTGGAGAAAATATATCGCCCCTAAAACAATCCCAATTTGAGCACACCTTTCCGTCGCAACAGAGAAGAGTTCTGGATAAAAAATCTTAACACTGCAGCGCCCTATGGGTGCAACGATAACATCAGCACTATAGGAAACTTAACAAGTCCCGGTTGTCAATCGGTAAATGTGACTAGCTTATTCAACAGACCACAAAGAAGACCTCGAAGTCATGGCATTCGAAAATATAATAGGCCTGAGATACATAATTTCTCCTTCGATGACTTGATTCCATTTTTGAATGAGCCCCTAGGACTGCATTATATTCGTACCAAATTATACTCTGTTCCTTTACGGAAGTTACACGAAATCTACGAATATACGAAGGACCTCACATATACCGATACACGTTCCCCAGAATACAGACTACAAGGAGTCATCTTGGACATTTCTACTTTTCGTTTATTTCAAGCAGTTAGATCAGATAAATCAGAGGAGAAAACAAACCGCCCTTTCATTAAAGTAAGATTTGCAAACAAAGGTATTGATAAATTGAATCTTGGTCAAATTTTGAATCACAAAGCTGTCACAGAAAAAATCCCACCATATTTCAAAAGAAAAGAAATTTCTTGTATTTCCTATAGCTACAAACCAACAGTTGCATCTAAAATTTACAATTACAAACGATTCCTGCAGTGTATTGATTTAAGTAATCCCTCACTACATCCACTTCCTTGCGAATGTTCTTCATCGGATTTTAACTACTCTCCTTGTGGACACGTTATTACTGGTGACCTTAGTATAGTCAAAAACGACAAGTTGAGAGAATTGTTAAAAAAGGGTCCCAAATACAGAGAAAGTATGTCCTTTACATGGAACCAAAATTTCAAAATGATCATGGACTCTTGTGAGGAATATGCAAGACGTTGGGCAAAGAAAGAGGATGTACAGCTCGACACTCTTTCCGAATGGATAAAATCCATCAGAGGGTTACTTTTATCTAGAATTAACCGATTAAAATCAACTGTGAACACCAGATTCGAGTCTATATTTAAAGACCCTGATGTTATCACAGAGCTCACCTACCTCCAAGAACATTATGTCATCACACCAGCGGACAAAGCCTCAAATAATTACACATTTACTTGCAAAAAGTACTATTTCGACAGTCTAGTTAAAGAGTTGGGTTTAAATTCGACACCTGGAAATCCCACTTACACCCCTACAAACCTTTCTGCCTCTGAAATAATAGATAACCACAAATCAGCTCTTGCTTCCTTTGGCTTCCAAACTAACAATTTAGATTTAGATTTACCATACTTATACTGTATACCTAAAATGCATAAGAATCCGTTAAAACAACGTTTCATCGCTGGTTCCTCAAAATATTCTACCAAATCTGTATCGATCTTACTCACCAAAGTTTTAGCTGAAATCAAATCTGGGCTTCATAAATATTGTTCGACAGTATATTCTCGCAGTGGTATCAACCAGATGTGGATTTTAAAGAATTCGAAGGAACTTTTAGAACATCTGAAATCCACTCATTTTAGTAAAGTCCATTCGATCAAAGCATTTGATTTTTCGACACTTTACACTACAATTCCACATTCTAAATTGAAAGAAAGACTCGCAAAAATTATAAGTAATGCGTTTACAAGTAAGAACGGTAATCGCAAATACAAATTTATTGTTGTGAACTATGACAAAACCTACTTTGTAAAAGAAAAGTCCGATTCTGAAAATAAGTACACTGAATCAAATATTATTGAGATGCTAAACTTTTTGATCGACAACATTTTTGTGGTGTTTGGGGGAAAGGTCTTCCAGCAAATTGTCGGAATTCCAATGGGGACCAATTGTGCCCCACTCCTTGCCGACATTTTTCTTTACTCGTACGAAGCTGAATTCATTCAATTTCTGGTCTCTGAAGGGAAAAGATACTTAGCTTCTGACTTCAACTTCACTTACAGATACATAGACGATGTGTTGTCCATCAATAATCCAAAATTCGCGGATTTCCTGAGCAGTATCTATCCTTCAGAGCTTGAAGTCAAAGAAACTACAGAGACAAATAATTCAGCATCCTATTTGGACATAATGTTGTCCTATGACACTGATGGTCACATGAACACCTCACTCTATGACAAACGTGACGACTTCAATTTCAGCAATACAAACTTTCCTTTTCTGAGTAGCAACATTCCTTCATTGCCTGCTTATGGCGTGTTCACATCTCAGTTGATACGCTATGCCAGAGCAAGTACGAAATATACGGATTTTGTTCTGAGAGCTAGGCGTCTTTCAGATAAGCTTCTCAGTCAGGGATATGCTTGTGACCGACTAACATCGTCACTGAGGAAGTTCTACGGTCGATATGGGGAACTCGTCATACACTATGATGTCCCACTCTCCAGAATGATGGGTGATATTCTGTCGTAGACCATTTGAACCATCCAACCCAAGATTGTACTCTATGTCTTCCGAAATGGAAGTTACCGAATGTGACAGTTCTACCGAATTGAAGCGGCGGGTGTTGCATGCAAGCAGGAGATGCTTACTCTTCCTGGGCACAAGGTCTCACTCTCATATCGGGAGTTCGCTTCTTTTCATATGGTGGAGGTTTTTGTTTGTTTGCTTTTGTTCCTGTTTTATCCTGATTTCGTATGCCTCGGTTTCTGATTTTCTGAATTATCGATTTTGTGCTGTATACAGGGATATGGTCATTATCCATATTTGTCATTTCACACTCTTTGTCCTTATAATATTGTTTAGGTTGAGGTTCACTGACGAGGGAAGTGTCTGGTCCATGCTGCAAATTTATCTGAAGACGCTTAACATTTTACAAAGTATGAATGAAAAAGTAAGTAAACTAGTATACGTATTTGACTAGATCTATACTTGGGTGCTTCGAGGTTTATATGATTACTAAATAATAATTATAACTAATTTCAAGTCAAAAGCGCGAAAAGAGACTGACTGTTTTGTCCGCTTTTAGAATCTACGGAATATGACTTTTGTGTATATATGCACTTAATGACAAATATGGATAATGACCATATCCCATTACACAGCACAAAATAAATCATAAACCGAAGGCATACAAAACCAGGATAACACAGAAACCAAAAACAAATAAACAAAAACCTCCACCACATGAAAAGAAGCTAACTCCAGATATGGGAGTGAGACCAGGTGCCCAGGAAGATTCAGCATCTCTTGTTTGCATGCAACATCCGTCACTTCAATTCTGTAGAATTGTCACATCCGGTTACTTCCATTTTGAAATATATAAAGTATAATCTTTGGTTGGACGGTACAATTGGTCTTTGACGGAATATCATCCACCATTCTGGAGAGTGGGACATCATAGTGTATGACGAGTTCCCTATATCGATCGTAGAACTTCCTCAGTGACGATGTCAGTCGATCACAAACGTATCCCTGACTGAGAAGCTTATCTGAAAGACGCCTAGCTCTCAGAATAAAATCTGTATACTGTATAAATAGAATCATTCGCCTTGCATTAACCTTCGCTACTTTCGCGGTCATTCTCATACCGCGAAAGTATGTCTCAGTGAATCAAAATACCAAAACCATCATTCAAAGACGGATTATCTGAGAATGATTACGATAATAAATTTTTGTCGTGTTTAAGCCTAATAAATCATTAAATGTACATATTCTTTGTCAAAAAATATAACACTAGATGCTGACATTTTCTTTCGCAGATATCTTCTGCGTGCACAAACGTTCGCATGCAGATACTTCCATTGGTAAATTTTTGTTTAATATATAAAATTACGATGTATATCTGACGTGTAATGAATGTGTCGTATTATCTTGCTGCCAATAATTAAATTTTTTGTTTTTTTATAATCTGTATTTTAATTAAACAATTACCGGCAGCGGAGTGTTATTCTTAATCAAGTTTGTACACACTTGTAGTACGATGTACACAACATGTATAAAAAGTTACAGTATGTACAAACGATCGAGAGTTTTAAAATTAGCAAGTCTCGTTGATATATGTACAGATGTAATTGCCGTAACATGGTATCTAGATCCGTTGAGCTCATCTTTCCCGGTCGACGGACTACTAATTGCAAATGGCGTTGAATAACGCACAACGTACGTATCTACTTACTTATATACAGTACACGCATCTAATTTCCGTGCGATTAGACCATTCAAAGATATTGAAATTCTAAACAAGGGAAATGTCTGTGAAAGCCCCCCCCCCCTGATTTCAAGAAAGTAGACCGGAGAGTTAAGGACTTATGCAATTCATGGATTGACATTTCTGACGATAATTACAACTAAAACCCTTAGCACCGTGTCAAATGAAAAAAAGGTATTGTTGGTTGTTTAAAAATGTACATTGATGATGGGCGGATCCGCAAATCATCGTCCATGCGAAATGGTTTACTCTTCTTAAACCGCGAAAGGAAGTAATGATTCTACTTATGCAGTATTTGGTACTTGCTCTGGCATAGCGTATCAACTGAGATATGGACAAGCCATAAGCAGACGATGAAGGGATGTTGGTAATTAGAAAAGGATAGTTTGTGATGCTGAAATTGAAGTCGTCACGTTCGTCATAAAGTGAGGTGTTCATGTGAGCACAAAATCGATAATTCAAAAATCAGAAACCGAAGGCATACACAATCAGGACAAAACAGGAACCAAAGCAAACAAACAAAAACCTCCACCATATGAAAAGAAGCGAACTCCCGATATGGGAATGAGACCAGGTGCCCAGGAAGAGTAAGCATCTCCTGCTTGCATGCAACACCCGCCGCTTCAATTCGGTAGAACTGTCACATCCGGTAACTTCCATTTCGGAAAACATATGTACAATCTTTGGTTGGATGGTTTAAATGGTCTATGACAGAATATCACCCACCATTCTGGAGAGTGGGACATCATAGTGAATGACGAGTTCCGCGTATCGACCGTAGAACTTCCTCAGTGACGATGTTAGTCGGTCACAAACATATCCCTGACTGAGAAGTTTATCTGAAAGACGCCTATTTTCAGTCATAAGCGCGAAGAGAGACTGGCTGTTTTGTCCGCTTTTAGAATCTACGGAATATGACTTGTGTGTATATATGCACTTAATGACAAATATGGATAATGACCACATCACATTACACAGCACAAAATAAATCATAAACCGAAGGCATACAAAACCAGGATAACACAGAAACCAAAAACAAATAAACAAAAACCTCCACCACATGAAAAGAAGCTAACTCCAGATATGGGAGTGAGACCAGGTGCCCAGGAAGATTCAGCGTCTCTTGTTTGCATGCAACATCCGTCACTTCAATTCTGTAGAATTGTCACATCCGGTTACTTCCATTTTGAAATATATAAAGTATAATCTTTGGTTGGACGGTACAATTGGTCTTTGACGGAATATCATCCACCATTCTGGAGAGTGGGACATCATAGTGTATGACGAGTTCCCTATATCGATCGTAGAACTTCCTCAGTGACGATGTCAGTCGATCACAAACGTATCCCTGACTGAGAAGCTTATCTGAAAGACGCCTAGCTCTCAGAATAAAATCTGTATACTGTATAAATAGAATCATTCGCCTTGCATTAACCTTCGCTACTTTCGCGGTCATTCTCATACCGCGAAAGTATGTCTCAGTGAATCAAAATACCAAAACCTTCATCCAAAGACGGATTATCTGAGAATGATTACGATAATAAATTTTTGTCGTGTTTAAGCCTAATAAATCATTAAATGTACATATTCTTTGTCAAAAAATATAACACTAGATGCTGACATTTTCTTTCGCAGATATCTTCTGCGTGCACAAACGTTCGCATGCAGATACTTCCATTGGTAAATTTTTGTTTAATATATAAAATTACGATGTATATCTGACGTGTAATGAATGTGTCGTATTATCTTGCTGCCAATAATTAAATTTTTTGTTTTTTTATAATCTGTATTTTAATTAAACAATTACCGGCAGCGGAGTGTTATTCTTAATCAAGTTTGTACACACTTGTAGTACGATGTACACAACATGTATAAAAAGTTACAGTATGTACAAACGATCGAGAGTTTTAAAATTAGCAAGTCTCGTTGATATATGTACAGATGTAATTGCCGTAACATGGTATCTAGATCCGTTGAGCTCATCTTTCCCGGTCGACGGACTACTAATTGCAAATGGCGTTGAATAACGCACAACGTACGTATCTACTTACTTATATACAGTACACGCATCTAATTTCCGTGCGATTAGACCATTCAAAGATATTAAAATTCTAAACAAGGGAAATGTCTGTGAAAGCCCCCCCCCCCCCCCCCCTGATTTCAAGAAAGTAGACCGGAGAGTTAAGGACTTATGCAATTCATGGATTGACATTTCTGACGATAATTACAACTAAAACCCTTACCACCGTGTCAAATGAAAAAAGGTATTGTTGGTTGTTTAAAAATGTACATTGATGATGGGCGGATCCGCAAATCATCGTCCATGCGAAATGGTTTACTCTTCTTAAACCGCGAAAGGAAGTAATGATTCTACTTATGCAGTATTTGGTACTTGCTCTGGCATAGCGTATCAACTGAGATATGGACAAGCCATAAGCAGACGATGAAGGAATGTTGGTAATTAGAAAAGGATAGTTTGTGATGCTGAAATTGAAGTCGTCACGTTCGTCATAAAGTGAGGTGTTCATGTGAGCACAAAATCGATAATTCAAAAATCAGAAACCGAAGGCATACAAAATCAGGACAAAACAGGAACCAAAGCAAACAAACAAAAACCTCCACCATATGAAAAGAAGCGAACTCCCGATATGGGAATGAGACCAGGTGCCCAGGAAGAGTAAGCATCTCCTGCTTGCATGCAACACCCGCCGCTTCAATTCGGTAGAACTGTCACATCCGGTAACTTCCATTTCGGAAAACATATGTACAATCTTTGGTTGGATGGTTCAAATGGTCTATGACAGAATATCACCCACCATTCTGGAGAGTGGGACATCATAGTGAATGACGAGTTCCCCGTATCGACCGTAGAACTTCCTCAGTGACGATGTTAGTCGGTCACAAACATATCCCTGACTGAGAAGTTTATCTGAAAGACGCCTATTTTCAGTCATAAGCGCGAAGAGAGACTGGCTGTTTTGTCCGCTTTTAGAATCTACGGAATATGACTTGTGTGTATATATGCACTTAATGACAAATATGGATAATGACCACATCACATTACACAGCACAAAATAAATCATAAACCGAAGGCATACAAAACCAGGATAACACAGAAACCAAAAACAAATAAACAAAAACCTCCACCACATGAAAAGAAGCTAACTCCAGATATGGGAGTGAGACCAGGTGCCCAGGAAGATTCAGCATCTCTTGTTTGCATGCAACATCCGTCACTTCAATTCTGTAGAATTGTCACATCCGGTTACTTCCATTTTGAAATATATAAAGTACAATCTTTGGTTGGACGGTACAATTGGTCTTTGACGGAATATCATCCACCATTCTGGAGAGTGGGACATCATAGTGTATGACGAGTTCCCTATATCGATCGTAGAACTTCCTCAGTGACGATGTCAGTCGATCACAAACGTATCCCTGACTGAGAAGCTTATCTGAAAGACGCCTAGCTCTCAGAATAAAATCTGTATACTGTATAAATAGAATCATTCGCCTTGCATTAACCTTCGCTACTTTCGCGGTCATTCTCATACCGCGAAAGTATGTCTCAGTGAATCAAAATACCAAAACCATCATCCAAAGACGGATTATCTGAGAATGATTACGATAATAAATTTTTGTCGTGTTTAAGCCTAATAAATCATTAAATGTACATATTCTTTGTCAAAAAATATAACACTAGATGCTGACATTTTCTTTCGCAGATATCTTCTGCGTGCACAAACGTTCGCATGCAGATACTTCCATTGGTAAATTTTTGTTTAATATATAAAATTACGATGTATATCTGACGTGTAATGAATGTGTCGTATTATCTTGCTGCCAATAATTAAATTTTTTGTTTTTTTATAATCTGTATTTTAATTAAACAATTACCGGCAGCGGAGTGTTATTCTTAATCAAGTTTGTACACACTTGTAGTACGATGTACACAACATGTATAAAAAGTTACAGTATGTACAATTGATCAAGAGTTTTGAAATTAGCAAGTCTCGTTGATATATGTACAGATGTAATTGCCGTAACATGGTATCTAGATCCGTTGAGCTCATCTTTCCCGGTCGACGGACTACTAATTGCAAATGGCGTTGAATAACGCACAACGTACGTATCTACTTACTTATATACAGTACACGCATCTAATTTCCGTGCGATTAGACCATTCAAAGATATTGAAATTCTAAACAAGGGAATTGTCTGTGAAAGCCCCCCCCCCCCTGATTTCAAGAAAGTAGACCGGAGAGTTAAGGACTTATGCAATTCATGGATTGACATTTCTGACGATAATTACAACTAAAACCCTTAGCACCGTGTCAAATGAAAAAAGGTATTGTTGGTTGTTTAAAATGTACATTGATGATGGGCGGATTCGCAAATCATCGTCCATGCGAAATGGTTTACTCTTCTTAAACCGCGAAAGGAAGTAATGATTCTACTTATGCAGTATTTGGTACTTGCTCTGGCATAGCGTATCAACTGAGATATGGACAAGCCATAAGCAGACGATGAAGGGATGTTGGTAATTAGAAAAGGATAGTTTGTGATGCTGAAATTGAAGTCGTCACGTTCGTCATAAAGTGAGGTGTTCATGTGAGCATCAGTGTAGTAGGACATTATGTCCAAACAGGATGCTGAATTATTTGTCTTTGTAGTTTCTTTGACTTCAAGCTTAGAAGTATAGATTCTGCTGAGGTAATCCGCGGATTTAAGATTATTGATGGACAACACATCGTCTTTGTATCTGTACGTGAAGTTGAAGTCAGAAGCTAAGTATCTTTTCCCTTCAGATACCAAATATTGAATAAAATCAGCGTTGTACGAGTAAAGGAAAATGTCGGCAAGGAGTGGGACACAATTGGTCCTCATTGGAATTCCGACAATTTGCTGGAAGACCTTTCCTCAAAACACCGCAAAAATGTTGTCGATCAGGAAGTTTAACATCTGAATAATATCTATTTCAGTGTACTTATTTTCAGAATCGGACTTTTCTTTTAGGCTTTGTCATAGTTAACGACAATAAATTTGTATTTGCGATTGCCGTTCTTGTGTGTAAACGCATTACTTATGATTTTTGCGAGTCTTTCTTTCAGTTTAGAATGTGGAATTGTAGTGTAAAGTGTCGACAAATAAAAGGCTTTGAAAGAATGGACTCTACTAGAATGAGTGGATTTCAGATGTTCTAAAAGTTCCTTCGAATTCTTTGACATCCACATCTGGTTGATACCGCTACGGGAATATTCTGTCGGAAAATATTTTCAAAGTCCAGATTTGATTTCAAATAAAGCTTTGGATAATGACAATATTTCTATACACATCACAAAATCGATAATTCAGAAAATCATAATCCTTTGAAATAGTGTCATATATATGCTGGTAATATGGCGATAAGAATCCCGCTATAAGAAGTATCAGTATCGAAATGAAATAACGGAAACGATCAAAACATTTTAATTTAAGTTTTCATAAAAGAGTGACTTCGTTTTAATATACGTTTAAGCCGTCCCAAAACGCAAATTTTCAAATGATCTAGGAAAAATCGCGATATTATTGAAACAAAAAAAGTCAATTTAAAGTTCGTATCTCAATTCTTGTAAGCAAAATGTTTAAAGTGAAATATTTGAAATGACAATCAAGTTTAAATTATAATGCATTAAAACTACATAAAGGAATTTATGGTTAAGGTGTCACGACTTAAGGCCATAGTACTTAAATATTTGAATATCGTCCCGAACGTTTACTGAAACCGTGCAGTCCCGCCAGGCACGAGAAAACATACACACATGATCAATATCACTGAATTTGTAAAGGAAGACTGACAACAAAAATGAAAATATCCTTCTTTATGTGAGGAGGATAATGCTGACTTTATTTTAGAAAATAAAATAACTATTATCTTATGAATAAATGTTGGTAAAGGCATTTAATGGAATTTAAGGTAACTTATTGTTCTTTTCTTTTTACCTATAATGCCTTGTTGTGTGTATTTCTTAGCAATTCTTCTAAAAGGTTCAATTGTACCCACCCGCGATAGTAAACAATGCATTCAATTACCAAGGCCTTACAAGGTCAAAATTGAGTTTCATGACTAATAGAATATCCGTGGAAAACCTTGTTTTTCTTCCGTGACTTTATTTCATTTCAAATCTTCTTTGAAACGATAGGCGAGAACGATCAACCGAAGTTAATCAAGCTTGGCTACATGTGCCCTTGGGTCTCCTTGTCCACCAGTAGTGACAATCACCAAGTGGTACAAATGTTAAACGTCTTCAAATTCAGTAGCACCATTTAGGAACAGACAAATTTGAAGCATGGACCAGACATGCACGTTTCGGTTACTTAACCCGAATCAGTGATCCTCAATCTAAATAATGTAATATGGTCAAAGAGTGTAAAAGTTATTCTGTCCAAAAATGTACCAGTTAGTCCGAAAGATGTAGCATGATGGGTGGGATATGATGCTACATGATCCACGTTTTAGAAATTTCAAGACATTTTGATAACATAACTTTTCTAATTCGTCGAAGAAACGACCAACCGAAGTTGATCGAACTTGCTATACTCCTAGTCCACCAGCAGTGATACATTTTTGTACTCACTATGTGGTCAAAAGTTAAGATCACATATAGGAACAATTGAAATCCTTGTAAACAGCCTAGGGGATGCAGATTTAATTGCATCTTAATCAAAATTCACACACTGTGCTTATGACAAGATGACAAATCGTATAGATTGTCAATGTCATAGGTTTAAGGTCAAGGTCACAGATGGGAAACGGTAAAAATCCTTGTATATAGGCTGGAGGATGCAGTTTTGATTGATCTTAACCAAATTCATACACTTATTGCTTATGAATAGAAAAATAACCTCATTAATTTTCCTTGTAAACAGCCTAGATGGCACATTGATTTTCCTGCCGTGCGAGGGGATGCTATGTTTTGCGTTGTCTAGATTTTATCATGTTTTAGTTGGATGGAGGAACATGTATATCACCCCTCCCCCCCCCCCCCCCCAAAAAAAAGAAAGGATAGAAAACTTACGTATCATGCGCAATGATATAATCTTCCCTATTTTTCAAATGGCACATATCGGTCCAACGAAAAACAAAAATCTAGTCCTTTTAATGTATCAAAATTGAATTCATGTCCTTTCTTGATTTTAACATGGTATATATGCATCAACAAAATGAGTTAAAGAAGATCCTGACAAAATCTCAACAGCACTCACAATAGAGCACTATGTTGAACATCGACGGACCCCTAGCAAGCTAGAGGTGGGATCAGGTGCCCGGGAGGAGTAAGCACAATTGAGTCCTTCCTTAGTTGAAACATTTATTTAAATAAAAATCAAGTTAATCAAGCGTAATTAAATCCAGGGAAGCACAAGGTAAAACTGTAACCAACGAAGCACTGTTAGGTCATTTTTGCCGTACGATCTTCCGACGCATATTGTGTAGTGTGAATTTACATGATTTCAACTACGGGAAACACAGAAGAGTCATGACTGTAAGAATGGTGATTATTCGGCTTTTAAATTATTTTTTATCTGTGTCTCTGTGTACATTTATATTCCTATAAACATATTTCAACACCTCTATAAGAAAACCGAAGCAATTATACAAATTATATGTAAGCCGGTTTCAATAATTATATCTATATCATATTTCGTTAATACATGTACACCATTAGCATCAATATTTCGCCCGTCTCACACGTTGTTCCTATTTGGTTATTTTTGTGTGTGAACAACACAAAAAAAAAAACCCGGAATAGGAACAACTTGTGAGACGGGCGAAATATTGAAGCAAATACATCAAAATTTATGCATATATTATTGAACTCTTACCTATGATTATGGTTACTGACATAAGGACAGCGAATGAAAACAATTTCATTCCTGCCATTTTCTCCTTTTTATTTTACAAAATCGAACCGGATGTAGAAAGTGTTTCACCTGAAAACGCCAGGTAAATAAAATTAAATTCAATATTGTCGGATATTTCATTTTACACTTGAGCAGATAAAACCCGGATGTTGTTAAGAGTACTCCATTGTTGAGTACTACTTGTTGAGTACTAGTTGTTGATGAGTAAGAGTACTACTTGTTGTAGATCCCCTACCTTCTTCCATACAAAATGGAACCAATAAAAAATGTCATTTCTAATAAGGAGCATCGTTCTCATCTTTACCTATAAAACAATAGGCTGTGGCTAAGCTCCCATTTTATTTGTATATCAACGATTTTGTGCAATGTTTGTCATGTTTGTAAGTTCATGTTTTATCCGAACTACATGTATTTTCTTTTCTCATTTAAAGTTTGAAGAAGAATCAGTATCGAAATAAAATAACGGAAACGATCAAAACATTTTTATTTAAGTTTTCATAAAAGAGTGACTTCATTTAATATACGTTCAAGCCGTCCAAAAACGCAGGTTTACAAAGGATCTAGGAAAAACCCCGATATTATTGAAACAAAAAAAAATAATTTAAAGTATGTATCTCAATTCTTGTAAGCAAAATGTTTAAAGTCAAATATTTGAAATGACAATCAAGTTTAAAATATAATGCATTAAAACTACATGAAGGAATTTATGGCTAAGGTGTCACGACTTTAGGCCATAGTACTTAAATATTTGAATTACATACCGAACGTTTACCGAAACCGTACCGTCCCGGCAGGCACGAGAAAACATACACACATGATCAATATAACTGAACTTGTAAAGGAAGACTGACAACAAGAATGAAAATATCTTTCTTTCATGTGAGGAGGATAATTCTGACTTTATTTTAGAAAATAAAATAACTATTATCTTCTGAATAAATGTTGGTAACGGTATTTAATGGAATTCAAGGTAATTTATTGTTCTTTTTTAACCTAAAAAATGCCTGGTTGTGTGTATTTCTTAGCGATTCTTCTAAAAGGTTCAATTGTAACCACCCGCGATAGTAACCAAAACATTAAATTACCAAGGCCTTACAAGGTCAAAATTGAGTTTCATGACTAATAAAATATCCGTGGAAAACCTTGTTTTTCTTCCGTGACTTTATTTAATTTCAAATCTTCTTTGAAACGATAGGCGAGAACGATCAACCGAAGTTAATCAAGCTTGGCTACATGTGCCCTTGTGTCACCTTGTCCACCAGCAGTGACAATCACCAAGTGGTACACATGTTAAACGTCTTCAAATTCAATAGCACCATATAGGAACAGATAAATGTGAAGCATGGACCAGACATGCACGTTTCGGTTACTTAACCCGAGTCAGTGATCCTCAATCTAAATAATGTATTATGGTCAAAGAGTGTAAAAGTTATTCTGTCCAAAAATGTACCAGTAAGTCTGAAAGATGTAGCAGGATGGGTGGCCATGGGATATGATGCTACATGAGCCACGTTTGAGAAATTTCAAGACACATTGATAAAAGAAATTTTCTAATTCGTCGATGAAACGACCAACCGAAGTTGATCGAACTTTCCTACACTCCTAGTCCACCAGCAGTGATACATTTTTTTACTTACTATGTGGTACAAATGTTAAAAGTCTTCAAATTCAATGCATGTTCAAGTCTAGAGGGTCCAGTTTTGATTGGATCTTAATCAAACTTCATGCACTGATTTCATATGACAAGAGGAAAATCATGTAGTCTAGTCATACTAAGGAGAAAATATTTACTAATTGCAACAGTTTGTTTCCACGCGGGAAAAATGAAGTGATATACCATATATACAACATATCAAAAGTTTAGAAAAAATATTCAGGGGAAAGCTGTTATTTGAACGATTTAGATTTTGCTTGAATCTAAAAGTAAAAACCCTTTGCCGTTAAAGAAAAAGTCCGAATTTTCGGAACTCTTGCGCGTTTCGGGATTAACTGTGCGGTATACATTAATCAATCTACTATTTGTGCAATATTTATTCTATGGCAGTACTCAACGTCTTCCTATCTGTGAAAAAAAGTATTTTAAAATTGTACAAGTAAAGGCTATCTTGTCAAACATAGAAAATTCCACTTAAATCTGACATTCTTTATAACGTATATATTTAGAAAAAACTGCGAGTTATACAAAGTCATATAGATTTGATGACTAGGGTTCAAGTTGCATTGATTTAAATGTCAAATTTTGCCGAAATGTTGCATAAATGAGATAGTAATTTAGATATCTCACTGAAACAATCTTTAATACAATACACTAGTCTGTAAATTCAGTTGACGTCTGTCCGTACAGTTTTAAACTGTTATAAATACTGTATAAGAATAATCGATGCCTAGCATGTACGATTTGCACCCCATCCCTCCCCCTTTTATTTCTCTTTCGATTGACATATATTTCGGCTAATTGTGAAATTTATGACATCATCATTTTCTGTGCATGAAAGTGATATTAAGTTGGTTTTCAAATAGCTTTCTTTTTTATCTATGTCTATTTAGCGAACGGTTCGAAATGGTTAGATTGAAATGAAACTGAAAATTCTTTAATACATTTAAGTGAACCAGAATGCTTTATAATCACTTAATTAAGTTACATGTCAGTATATATATATATATACAATAGCTATAGCGTAGTCACCCACCACACCAAGTATAAGTTATCGATTTTCATAACTCAAAATCAAAATGGAGAGATATTGTTTGTTATATAATTCTATTTATAAACATATAATGATAAAGATCCCAGTTGCCAAGTCAATTTTTTCAAGTAAAACTGGTCAATTAAAGTTAAAATATCGATTTTTAAAAAATATGCGTAAGATAAACTCCGTAGCGTGGAAATGGCGTGAGTGCGTTACTCGGACTTTTACCATCAAGCAGAAGCGGTTCTATAAATAGACTAAAACAAAACTTTTATCGTCAAATAAACAACTTTCCCCCTTATAAAATTTTTCTAAACTTTTTGGTGGATGATTTATTTACTTTAATAAACAAAACTAATAGCAGTTGAATTTGTAACTGTTGCAATTAGTTGCCAAATTGACCGCTTTATCGGTAGATTGACTAGACTAAAGGTAATAGGTCAAAGGTAAAAGTAACAGATTGGAAAAGTTCAAAATCCTTGTATAGAGCCTAGAGGGTCCAGTTTAATTGGATCTTAACCAAACTTCATACACTGATTTCTTATGACAAGAGGAAAAACCATATTGATTTCAATGTAATAGGTCAAATGTCAACGTTATAGATTACGAAAGGTCAAAGTCCTTGTATACAGCCTAAAGGATGAAATTTGATTGGATCTTGATCAAAGTTAATACACTTATTGTTTAGTACAAAAGGAAGAGACTTGTTGATTATGAAGGTTATAAGTCAAAAATCAAGATCACATATAGGAACAATTGAAATCCTTGTATACAGCCTAGAGGATGCAGTTTTGATTGCATCTTAATCAAAATTCACGCACTGTGACAAGATCACAAATCCTATAGATTGTCAATGTTATAGGTTAAAGGTCAAGGTCACAGATGGGGAACGGTAAAAATCCTTGTATATAGGCTAGAAGGTGCAGTTTTGATTGATCATAACCAAACTTCATACACTTATTGCTTATGAATAGAAAAATAACCTGATTAATTTTCCTTGTAAACAGCCTAGATGGCACATTGCTTTTCCTGTTGTGCGAGGGGATGCTATGTTTTGCATTGTCTAGATTTTATTATTCTTTCGTTGGATGGAGGAACATGTATATCACCCCCCTCCCCCCTACCAAAAAAAAAAAAAGAAAGGAAAGAAATCTTACGTATCATGCGCAATGATATAGTATTCCCTATTTTAAAATGGCACATATCGGTCCAACGAAAAACAAAAATCTAGTCCTTTTAATGTATGAAAATTGAATTCAGGTCCTTCCGTGATTTTTGCATGGTATATATCCATCAACAAAAACACAATTGAGTCCTTCCTCAGTTGAAACATTTATTTTAAAAAAACCAAGTTAATCAAGAATAATTAAATCCAGGGAAGCACAAGATTTAGGTAAAACTGTGACCAATGAAGCACTGTTAGGTCATTTTTGCCGTATGATCTTCCGACGCATTTTGTGTAGTGTGAATTTACATTATTTCAACTACGGGTAACACAGAAGAGTAATGACTGTAAGAATGGTGATTATTCGGCTTTTAAATTATTTTTTATCGGTGTCTCTGTGTACATTTATATTCATATAAACATATTTCAACACCTCTATAAGAAAACCGAAGCAATTGTATAAATCATATGTAAGCCAGTTTCAATAATTATATCTATATCATATTTCATTAATACATGTACACCATTAGCATCAATATTTCGCCCGTCTCACACGTTGTTCCTATTCGGTTATTTTTGTGTGTGATCAACACAAAAATAACGGATTAGGAATAACGTGTGAGACGGGCAAAATATTGAAGCTAATACATCATAATTTATGCATATATTATTGAACTCTTACCTATGATTATGGTTACTGACATAAGGACAGCGAATGAAAACAATTTAATTCCTGTCATTTTCTCCTTTTTATTTTAGAAAATCGAACCGGACGTAGAAAGTGTTTCACCTGAACGCCAGGTAAATAAAATTGAATTCAAATTTGTCGGATATTTCATTTTACACTTGAGCAGATGTTGTAAACCCGGATGTTGTTAAGAGTACACCATACAAAATGGAACCAATATAAAATGTAATTTCTAATATGGAGGATCGTTCTCAACTTTACCTATATAACAATAGGCTGTGGCTAAGCTCCCGTTTAATTTGTATATCAACGATTTTGAGCAATGTTTGTCATGTTTGTAACTTCATGTTTTATCCGAATTACATGTATTTTCTTTTCTTATCAAAAGTTTGTTTTATCAGTACATTAAAAAGTTTTAAAGAATCTTAATATCTGTTTTATATATATTTGTAAAACAACAAAAATTGAGTATAACTTATTTTATGAATTGCTCCCCAGATATTGCCACCAGATCTTGTCATTCCATAACACCTATTTAACGCTCCTAACTGTGTTTATTTATTTACCCCACCTCTGACAATAAAGCCAAGAAATCCCGAATAACGATTGGTTAATAACGGTCACGTGAAGACGTGGTATGTCTTATTTCGGGTAGCTTGACACTTATTCCCGTCCTATGTGACGTCACAATGTAATATTTCGTGTTGACGTCGTAGCGTTATTAGCGATAACGTCCAAAGAGTTCATGGATAATTATAAGAATAAGTCATAGGTGGAAGTAAATTCGTTACAGTTGTGCAACCGGTAAGTGCATATCCTATCGTATAGGTCAATTTCTAAGGGGTAATGTAACGGATTCTATCGTTTTTTATCTATCCTATCGGACTCTAAGTATTCATATCAGGCTCTATGGGTTAATATCGGATGCTATGGGTCCCTATCGGCTTCTATGGAGCGTTATCGGCTTCTATGGGTTCCTATCGGGTGCTAGCGATTGTAAACATCTTATTGCGTTTTCTTTTATTTATTATACCATTTATCATATTTCTTGAAAAAGATAAATTCGAAACACCTCCCCCGTTGGGTGGCGCCATATTGGAAAGTAGTTTAATATTTAATTTAGTGGCACGTCGACGGGGAATTTTTTTATCAAATAAATATTATAAGATTTATAACGTGGGTTAGAATACTTCGGACCTTCTGAATTTAAATAAAACTACAATACAATAAAAAAAAAAACGATTCGTAGATTGAAAAAAAAATCAAAGGCAAGATTTTTGTTAAATAAAATTGAAAAAAAAAAACACAAACAAATAAACCAATCGAATTCTTAAACATTATCAAACTGGTTAAAATATGGACACGAAAAAATAATTATCACCCACATTTTCTCTAATTAATAATATTTACCTGTCAAGGTAAGTAATTCAGGTAATAAATTAGTACGGATAAACCAGTTTGGCGGCCTCATAATTAATCAGTTTGTTATGATAACAGAACTCACTGAAGAATTTAATTTTTGTACGGTTAGGTCCGCGAAAGGAAGTTTTCTCAATAATTCATCCGATTAAGACGTGTAATAAACTATAAATGTGTATCATGATGTATAGAATAAATAGATAAATGAAAAATAATCAATTACTTAATTGAGAGGTACGTCAACGGGGAATCTTTTTATCAAATTATTATTATAAGATATATAATGTGAATTAAAAGTACTTCCTATGCTCAGATCTTCTGAATTTAAATAAATTTTCGATACAATAAGAAAAAGATGATTCGTAGATTAAAAATGTTCGAATGTAAGATTTTTTAAAAATGTTTGAAATCTTAATCCTCTGATGGCGCTGGAAGATTTCAGTATTTATATAACTGATGTCCACGGAGGGAGAATTTTTCGCACTAACCCAAGAATCCATCTTGTATGAATAATAAGTTTATCAAAGAAAAACATATAAATAGACAAAATTGAAATAAACAAATAAACCAACCGCATTCTTTAGGGATATCAAAGTGGCTAAATTAGGAACTTGAAATAAATGAATATCACCCACATTCTCTCTAATCAAATCTATTTCTCAGTCCAAGTAAAAAAATGATTATATATAGATTTTACTTGATTTCCGACAAAAAGCGTTGACAGAGGTATACCGCAACTTGCACGAAATCAAGGCTAGAGAATGCACAGATGAGTCAGAGCAGTATGGCCAATTTACTTTAATCTAATGAAAGAAGGTTGGGGAACAAAACACCCAAAGGAAAACACAGAGAAGACTAGTACAGTAAGAGACGAAAACGTGACACACGACATAGAATAAATAAACACAAAAGACTACACATAAACCAACGAGACCAATGGGCAACCGGTGCCGACTTAGGACGGCCATCTGCTACATGTAAGCAGGTAACAAATGGTGTGGTTATCCTGGATAACGTGCGCACAACCCTCCCACTATTCTGATTGCCAATAGATCTCGAAGAACGTACAATTGTGGTGTAAAACAAGCATCACAAATGAGTATGTAAATGGATATAAAAAGAGGGCGTACGTAAAACATTCCGTTCTCTGTCGGCTGTAGCGAGCTCATGCATGTTATCACCCGAGGAGTCCAACTGACATTCACAGAGGTCAGGTTATCGGGGCCCTGTCTTCTCTAAAGAGGTTTGGACAGGGCCCGTCATGGAGTCCCGTTGTCATAGTTAGGTAGAGTGCAAGTCTTAAGAATGCGCTTGTACAAGACTGTAGATTGATCAATGACCAAGTCTAGTGTCCGTATGGAGACATCAGGATCATATCCATGGTATGAAAGGCGTTCGATGATTTTGACGCATTTTCGATTGTAACTTCGATGATTCTGACAGTAATTTCGATTCTGATGGTAATTTCGATGATTCTTTCTATTTTCGAAACACTGCATATCGGAATGAATTACACATCAAAAGAAGAAATTGAAAAATAGATGATCACTCTCGATTTCACTATATCCGGATCACGCTGTTTTTGTGATTTATATTTGTGTTAGGAAGTTTTCACCATAGGTTGACTTGCTTTTTGGTCTTTATATACATTAGAAATTTACATCAAGTCACCCTTCAACTGTTAGCACGCTATTATGGAAATATTATTTGTTTACGGGGAATTTCTATGTTAAGGTCTTTCGACAGTTTGTTGGCACTCCAATGGGAACAAATTGTGCTCCGCTCCTTACCGACATATTTTCATACTTATACGGAGCTGAATTTATTCAATCCTTGATTTCTGAGGTCAAAAAGCAGTTAGCTTTTAACTTCAACTTCACGCACAGATATATTGATGATGTACTGTCAAACAATAATCCATTATTTTCAAATTACTTTGGTGCAATCTATCCCGTTGAACTTGAAGTTACAGAAACGACAGAGACCGTCAATACAGTGTCCTATTTGGATATCATGTTGTCTTTTGACACCCATTGTAACATTATGAACACCTCACTCTTTGACAAACGTGACAAATTCAATTTCAATACCCCAAATTTTCTTTTCTGAGTAGCAACATCCCGTAGTTACCAGCATATGGCGATTTCATTTCCCAATTCACACCAATTATCTGTAAGCACCAACATGTTTTGGGAACGCATGTTCTCTGATTTTCATGAAAATTCATACATGGGTAGGGATAAAAGCAAGGCATAAAAAATCATCACCATATCGTTGCCATGTGACTTGATTGCCATGGTAACCAGCTCACAAGATACCAAAATATGAAACTTATTCAATTTCAAAGCCTTCCTGCGTCTCACACACATGAATTATAATTTCAGTCGTTATCAAATTAAAAATAGTGGCTATAAGATACTCAACCATATTTGTTATCTTTCAGATTTTCTTTGTAAATATGGTTTTCATGGTAATAAATATTGCACATTATGGCAATTTCTTTAATATGATAGATTTTTTTCTTTTTTTTTCTCTTGCTTTGAGATAAATAATAAGCAATTTTATCTAATGATTTGAGAGAACTTAAAATATACACTTAAATAAGTAGGTTATCAAGGACATAAATTTCCATAGCAATTGTTTCCATGAGTTTGAAATATTGATAAATTGGACTTTCTGAGTTTCATCAATCAAAAAGTCCACTTCATTGCCAAAATGTGATAACATCTAATTCATATATACAATGCACTCTTTCAAAAACTTAAAGCTGTAGAACCTGTTCCTACTAGAAAATTGAGAATATTATCTCATTTTATCGTTTTGGTTTATTGGTAAAGAAACACACAAAACGTTCACTTGTCCCAGGTGAGCCAGAAATATTTACAATAAATCATCTTTATATTTTGATATTTTGGAGGGTTTTGGTGCTAAGATTTTTAGGAAAAAATTAAAGGAAAGTTAATAACTTTGGCAATGCTAGAAAAATGCAGTTTGCTTTCTACAAGTTGAATTTTATCCAATTTTTGACGATTACATGTTCTACAACTTTAAATTAAAGGGGTAAAGGTTACACGGCAAACATTATAAAAAGATGGCAAATACGAAAATTCAAACGTTGTTAAAATGATATTTTCTTTCCATAAGAAATTACTCGATTAAGAGCATTGATTTTGATAATAACTAGACGATCTTTTGTATGGTTACTATGGGAAAAAAAAACCCATTTACAGATAATTTCTTCATGTTTCTAACTTTTTGGGGGCGTTTGAAATTAAATTTCTTATAAAGTTAGAAAGGCAAATTCTATGTGACATTAAAGTAGAAGTCTTCAAGTTTTTATTGGAAAACGTTCATTCAATAGTTTTAATTTTAAATGGCCGTATCCGAGGAAACAAAAAGGCCTATAATATTAAGTTTAAAGCCAAAATCTTAAATATTTCCTTAGCAACAGCTTATTTCTTTTAGTATTGAGCGAGATTCTTTTAATCAAAATTCAAGATTATCTTTAAAGCTTATAATCAAATCAATCTTTTTCATGTTTTGTCCTTCGATATTGTCAGAAATAAGGTATACAATCAGAAGTAAAATGAATTCTTTTCCTTGGATACTCTCAACGTTACCATGACAACCAAGAAAAAATACTTGTCATTGACTGCCATTTGATTAGTTCTTACTTTAAACTTCCTGAAAGCATTGTCATTCTCTATTATTTCAGTTAAAATGACAAATTACTATTTTCAGAAAATGATTTATTGGTTGCCATGGTTACACTCTATTTTAGATCTTTTTTTCTCTTCATTTAATGGTTTTATCAGATAGAGCTAGGATCAAACATTACAATTTAATCTATATCCGTGTAGTTAATGTCTTATTAAGTACCTGTGTTGCTTCAAAAAAGCTGAAAATTGCATTTTTTAGTGTTTGCAACCCATTTCCATCGCCAGCATGAATATGAGTAATTTTTGCATCAATTTGAAATCTTTTCGTACTTGCCTTTCATTGAATGGATATCGTAAGGATCTGTGACCTAGCGTTTCCACACCCCTATACAAAATTACTGGTGAGAATTGGAGTAAATACGTTATGCTTTGGCAAGCTCCATGTACTCAGATTTTGGTCTAAGAGCTAGAAGGCTTTCAGTTAAGCTCCTCAGTCAAGGATATATTTGTGACTGACTAACATCATAACTGAAGAAGTTCTGTGGTCGATACGGGGAAATTGACGTTCCCTTGTCCAGAGTCATAAATAATATTCTGGAGATGCTCACTCTTCCTGAGCACCTGATCTTACTCGTTCGCAGGGAGTTCATTTCTTTTCATATGGTAGATTTTTTTTATTTCTGTTCCTTTGTCTTAGTTCTAATTTTATCCTGGCTATGAATGCCCTTAGGTACATAATGTTTCGATTAACGATTTTGTACTTCATAATAGGGATATTGTTTTGTCCATATTTGTCATTGTACCATTAGAACAATCATTCTATTGTCATCGTTTACTTTGTAACGTCGTTACATTGTGTGATCGCCATCGTAACATCGCGTCATTGCAACATCGAACTATCGTAATCGAAACATCGTGTCATCGCCATAACATTATTGTGCCATCGCCATGGTAACATCGTGCAATTATCAGCGTAACACCCAACCCTACCCCGACCCTTACCCCACCCCGACGCTAGTTTAAACCCCAAATGTAAACCCACCCTTACCCTAGGGTTAGGATTGCTGGAGAGAACGCGATGTTTTGATGGAGATGATATAATAATACGATAGTGATGACATGATGTTAGAATGGCGATGACGCCATGCTTTGACGGCGGTGATAAAACGACGATAACACGTTATTACGAATGTTAAGATAGGGATAACGCGGTGTCGCGATGGGCATGATACGATGACATTGATACGATAAGATATCAGTTGTGCGATGATGCGATGTTGTAATGACGATCATACGACGGCGATGAGGGGATATTACGATAGAGATGATACGATATCGATAGTACGATGAACGATTGCAAGGACTTAATGATACGATGACGATGACACAATGTTACAATAACGATGATACGATGGCGACGGTACGTTGACCCTTATAGTACAGTGTCTATTTCAGACCATCGCCATAATGACTGGGGGTCCGTGTAAGCAATAGAAAGACAGTGACGTCATTGTGTCTGACTCTGACGTCATGTTTTTACTATTAAACATCTCCCGTATACATTTTATGTACCGTCCAATCAAGGACTTAAAAACAGAAGGATTTGCAACTCTCGACACGCTTTTAGAAAACTTACTGAAATATCCAGTGTGACAATATGTGTACGAGATCAAAAGATAGGCGAGTCCTATCCGAGAGGACTTAATGTCATAAATTTGTCAAGCGTCAATTTGTAAACAAATGTTATTTTGATACATATATGTAGAAGAGTTAAAGAAGATCCTGACGATAATGTGAGATAAGGGACGCTAATGTGTCAATAAATATCCATTTCATCAACATATATTGAGATATACTTTATATTTCTAGCTTCTGAGTCTTGACATTCTCCGGCACGACCAAGCTGCCATTGAAAAGAGCTAGATTAGCATATGCTTTGTCCCATTTTCTCAATTATTACTAGACTTACACATATAATTTTGGTGGCAAATGGAAAATGGAAACTATTAGGACCAATTTTGTATAATGAATTCGACGATTTAATTGTATAACGGAGCTTCAAAAACAGGTTTTCATTCGTCGTTACGCCCGGCTATTTTCCCGAAAGAGCTAGACAGCCCAACGCTCTGACCCATTTTCTCAATCAAGACAAGACTTACATGTGAATTGTTATTATGAAAATAAAAACTGAATTTTGATGTGTACATTAGGGCAATTTTCATTTCATGTTATCCTAATATATTAATTTGAATTCAAAGCTTCAAACATTGGGGTCTGTACGATCGCTGGTTTGTCCCCGCCGCCTGTAAGGAAGAGGGTTAAACAAGCCTTCTGAAAAAACATATTTTCTCTGTTTTACTTGATAACGTACCGGCCCTACGAAATATTGGTATCAAAATAAAGGACTCTTCGTATGTACTAGAATTAATCTGTATATAAATGTATCGATAATTTACTTAGCGTACTAGAATTAATTTTTATGTATTGTATGGACAATTTACTATTATATTACTCCTAAGATATAGGGATCTCGATACTCGTTCGCCCCAGCCATTACTAGGACCATAACGAAGCGACCTACTGTTTAGGCTCAATTCAATTTCCCATTTTCTCAACTATTTTCAAGACATTAAAAAAAGCAAATCTTGGTACCAAAATGATCAGGGTTATCTAGTCTATTAAATTTAGTCATTTTTATGTCCTTATAATTAACATAACAAGGGTAGAATGGCTTTGAATATAAAACCCCTGATATCCCGTTGCCTAATTTGCATCTCAGAAAGGCACGCGAGATATCATTTGGAAATGACGAGATTCCAATCCTTCTGTTAATAAGTCCTTGGTCTCACTTTTATTTTTGTTAGCCATAAATAACCAAATGGGAGTAATTTTCTGTTACGACTTATCAAGTTCTATAGTTTTTGAAAATTTTAAAAGGATGTCCACATCACATTTAAGAGAAAATGACTAAAACGGGATGCTCTCGTTTTAGTTAACAGTATATCATTGGTCCTGTAGCATCATATCTAATCCATCCTGCTTCGTCTTTCGGTACATTTTTTGGCATAATAACTTTCACACAATTTTATCTGTTCTTAAATGATGCTATTCAATTTGAAGACGTTTAACATTTGTACCACTAGATGAGCGTAACTGTTGATGGACCGAAAGTCTCCGAGGGCACATGCAGCCTAGCTTGATAAACTGCGGTTGATCATTTCTTCAACTCATTCGACCATTTCTTCAAAGTTCTAAAACGTGGGTCCTGTAGCATCATATCCCATCTATTCTGCTACGTCTTTCGGTAAAGTTTTGGACATCACTTTCACATTTTTTTGCCATACTGCATTGTTTAGAATGATGATCACTAATGAGGGTTAAGAACCCGAAACGTGAATGTTTGGTCCATACTGCAAATGTATCTGTTCTTAAATAATGCTATTGAATTTGAAGACGTTTAACATAGTAGAGAAAGTCCTTTTTTATAAAGCCATTCAGAATAAATATTTTAAAGATATTACTTTGCTTTTCGATATAAATAAATGAAGGATGTGTAAGTACCAATTAAGTTACGTCTAAATGACCTGGAGATAAATGAAAGAAACGATGTAAGTCTGTCACAAACGTATCCCTGATTGAGATGCTTATCTGAAAGACGCATATGTCTCAGAACAAAATCAGTGTATTTGGTACTTGTTCTTGCATAACGTATCAATTAAGATATGAACACGCCATAATGAGGCCATGAAGGGATGTTGGTACTCAGAAAAGGAAAGTTTGTGATGTTGAAATTGAAGTCGTCACTTTTGTCATAGAGTGAGGTGTTCATGTGACCATCAGTGTTGTAGGACAGCATTATGTCCAAATAGGATGCTGGATTATTTGTCTCTGTACTTTTTTTGACTTCTAGGTCCGAAGGATAAATTCTGCTAAGGTAATTCGTGAATTTAGGATTATTGATGAACAGCACATCGTCTATATATCTATAGGTGAAGTTAAAGTCAGAAGCTGAGTACCTTTTCCCTTCGGATACCAAAGATTAAATAAATTCAGAAGTGTTCGAGTAAAGACAAATGTCGCCAAGCAGTGGGACACAATTGGTTCCCAATCGAATTCCGACAATTTGTTGGAAGACCTTTCCTCCGAACAACACAAAAATGTTGTCGACCAGGAAGTTAAAGATCTGAATAATATCTGTGTCCATGTATTTTTTTAAATCGGACTTTTCTTTTATAAAGTAGGTTTTGTCATAGTTAACAATACTAAAATACGTGCGATTGCCGTTCTTGCTTGTAAACGCATTGCTTATAATTTTTGCGAGTCTTTCTTTCAATTTAGAACGTGGTATTGTTGTGTAAAGTGTCGAAAAATCAAAGGCTTTGATCGAATGGATTCTATTGAAATGAGTGGATTTAAGATGTTCTAAAAGTTCCTTGGAATTCTTTAAAATCCACATCTCATTAATACCGATTCGAGAACATACTATCGAAAAATATTTTTGAAGTCCGGATTTGATTTCAGATAAAACTTTGGTGAGTAAGATCAATGCAGAGTTGAACACTTGAGGAACAAGCGATGAATGGATTGTTTGTATGGATTGTTATGTATATTAGGTATACAATATAAGTATGGTAAATCTAAATCTAATTTGTTTGTGTCAAAGCCAAAGGAAGCGATAACTGATTTGTGGTTACTTACTACATGTATTTCTCAGGCAGGAGGGTTTATTGGGGTGTAAGTAGGGTTTCCAGGTGTCGAATCCAGACCCAACTCTCTAACAAGACTGTCGAAATAGTACTTTTAGCAAGTGAATGTGAAGTTATTTGTCTGCTGACATAGTGCTGATAATAATAAGATGAAAGAAAACCCATGTCAAAGGGTGGTAGGTTACACAAAAACTTTCAGAAACAGATTTCTTACTTTTGATGTTCATATACGTAGATTTATAATCAAGGTTGGTCACATACATTTGCCATGAAGATGAAAAATATGTTTTGACAATGTGGTACATGATATACGATATCTATCGCACCTTATTTGCACAAATATCGCACATGGTGCGTTTAGCGGTGTTAAATCTACTTTATTTAAAAGTAAAATGTGTATTCTCCATTAATTCAAACTTGGCGCATGCCGTAAAAATAAGCATAAGTAATTATTTGAATACAACTGCAGTTGCATTGTTTACAATGTATATCGCGACATTGGTAATCTACTAATGATGAAAATATTGTAAATTGCTCAAAAAAAGGCGTAGGAACAACATTTTGTGCAAAGCTGACTGACTTTAATTCATGATCAATGAATCGAGAAACCACCCACATTCTTCTCACTAACATGTAAATCACATTTGATTCAATCCTGAGTTTCAAATGTGATCTCTCGTATGCGTTACATATGAGTTTTTCAATATGCAAATAACGGGAGATTCACAGTTGATTTGAAATTACAGTTGAAAGATTTCACAGTTGGAATTGTTAACAATATAGGTGAATTTTCTCACATTTGGAATTCCTTACAGTTAGAAAATTCTAAATACATGTGTTCACATGTATAACAATTCCTCTCTCAATCATCTGAAGTTTTCCCTTTTTGAAATAAATGAGCTAACTGGGGGAAAATGCCAAGCTCCCCTCTCTAAGTGGACGACTTTTTTTATTCTGAAAGGCGGGGGGGGGGGGGCTGGCTCTGAATATTCTGTTCTTCAGTTGCTGGTAAATAAATAAACCTGTTCTGCATTGCAAATAGATAACAAACAAAATAAATTTGCCAAGCGCCCCTCCTCTCCTCAACTATTTTTTGAAGGGGGAGGTCGGTCGTCCATTTATGCTCTGTCCACCTTCAGTTGCCGACCTGTTCTGCGTTGGAATAAATGTTAGCTAAAATTGCTAAGCACCCCCCTTCCCGGGCGTCAGAATCAATTACTACTAGTAGTATCTTGTACATTTGGCACGATGATGTAAAAAGAAGGGAGGAGATCTCCAACAAGACCCCGTTGCAGCATCAACAGTAAAACACGATGATGTAGTACAACTTTCAAATATACATGTATGATTTACCTTCATGAATAGTGATAAACAAATCAATGTATGTCACAATATTTCAACAGTTAACACATCAAAACTCATGTCTGTGAGTTAACTTCTGGTTACATGTACCACATGGTCTCTCCAAAACTAATTGGATGACATATCCGAATAGTTTATGTAAATTCCAATTAAATTGGACCACAGCAAGTCTCAAAATGAAACATGGGTTTACCTTTTCATACCAAAACAAGGTTACACTCTCATATTTTCACAGTTGATATCAACTGTGGGAAAAATCAAACCTCAGAATACTGGGTTTGAAAAATTCTTCACAGTTGGTCTCATGATATAAACTGTGAACTTTTTCATTTTGGTGAGAATCAAATGAGCCTCACATTTGTTTCATCTGTGAATCACATGTGAGGAGGTTAGGACTTTCTGTAAAGGCACATTTCTGTCTCTGCTTGATTTTGATATTTTCTTAAAAACAGTAACTTGTATACGATGTTTGGAGAAACGCGGTCTGATAGATTTATCAACAAACTGAGCAACTATTCAAATAAATTTGAATAATGAAAAAAATGAATATCACGTAGTATGTCAACCATTCAATGTTCGAAAATTCCACTGCTCGATTAGAAGAATGACAAATATGGATAATGACCATATCCCTGTCTACAGTACAAAATCGATAATTCAGAAAATCAGAAACCAAAGGCATACACAATCAGGATAAAACAGGAACCAAAGCAAACAAAAACAAAAACCTCCACCATATGAAAAGAAGCGAACTCCCGATATGAGAGTGAGACCAGGTGCCCAGGAAGAGTAAGCATCTCCTGCTTGCATGCAACACCCGTCGCTTCAATTCGGTAGAACTTTCACTTCCGGTTACTTCCATTTTGGAAGATATAGAGTACAATCTTTGGTTGGATGGTTCAAATGGTCTATGACAGATTATCATCCACCATTCTGGATAGTGGGACATCATAGTGTATGACGAGTTCCCCATATCGACCGTAGAACTTCCTCAGTGACGTTGTCAGTCGGTCACAAACATATCCCTGACTGAGAAGCTTATCTGAAAGACGCCTAGCTCTCAGAACAAAATCCGTATATTTGGTACTTGCTCTGGCATAGCGTATCAACTGAGATATGAACACGCCATAAGCAGGCGATGAAGGGATGTTGCTACTCAGATAAGGAAAGTTCGTAATGCTGAAATTGAAGTAGTCACGTTTGTCTATTTATACAACAACTGTGTGTCTTGTCAGGCTGCTTCTTTTTATCCGTATATGTGGGAGGATTGTGCTCATATTATCTTGATAAGCACTTAGCTATGTAAATAGTAGATAGACGTTCAAAGCCACTTTTCATTTCATGTTGTCTTTGTTTTTTGTTTATTTTTTTGTTAGTGTCGTTCCCATTTTGTCACGCTGTCTTTCGATATTTGGTTTGATTGCTGTGCTGGTGTCATTTATGTGATGTACACGCTATTGTGTTTGAGCTTTGCTTTCATTGTGGTATAGACTGTTGATGTACGATATCCTATTGATGTACGATCTATTTACACGTACCAGAAGTATGATCTTCCCTTTTAGTCTCCCCATTAGTATGTGTTCCGCTGTGATCACTGTAACGTCATTACGTTGATCTTTCATGGTATTCCATTTCTAAATGCATATGCAGTTTGGTGATGAAAGACTGGCAAAATAAATAAAAAAAACCGGGCATGGATATTTTCTTATTAAAAGTCTTCTGACCTGTTTTAGATTTTCCCTTAAAATTTCTTGTCGCTGACAAAGATGGAGAAAAAATTTGATCTACATTCTAATTTGTTCATTTGTTATTTTTGCGTACACCTTTAACATGAGAGTCACTATTACAGAATGAGTTAGATAAATTTCAAAGACATAGATATGAAGGAGCTCGGTGTCATGGACGATTCAGATCATTCTCTCCGAAGCGCTACTCTTTTCCCCTGGCTTGACAGTGCTGTTCCTAGATTATCGTCCCATGATATCTATATTTCACAGCTCATCCGGTATGCTAAAGCATATACTGATGTTTTTGATTTTCATAGTAGAAATTTACAAATTACCAAGAAACTTTTAGGACAAGATTTTCGCTTTCACAAACTAGTAAAGACTTTTTAGAAATTTTGCAAAATTATTGTCAACTTCTTCTGAAATTCGGACCAATAAAGGCAACAGAGTATATTACTTTGGGTATTTCACAACCTGCATTTTATGGTGACATAATGATCAAGATAGGGAGGATCAAAGATAAACAACATAACTATCGAAAATGCGTCAGAATCAGCAAACGCCTTTTATACCGTTGATATGATCCTAATGTCACCAGACGGACACTAGGCTTGGTACTTGACAAATCTAAAGTCTTGTACCAGCGCATTCTTAAAACCAGCACTCTGACTGACTGTGACGACGGGACTCCATGACGGGCCCTGTCCAAACCTCTTTAGAGAAGACAGGGCCCCGACCACCTTTCCTCTCTGAATGTCAGTCGGACGCCTCGGGTGATAGCATACATGAGCTCGCGGCGGCAGAGCACGGATTGTAATACGTTAGCCCTCTTTTTTATATCCATTGACATATGCATCTGTGTTGCTTTGGCCCCTGCGTTTTGCGGTCTTGTTTGTGTGTGGTCATCTGAGGAGGTTGTTTTACATCACAATTGTACGTTCTTCGTGACCTCTGGTTAATCGGAAAAGTGGGAGGGTAGTGCATACGTAATCCAGGATAACCACAGATTCTGCTGTTTCCGTGGCAGATGGCCGTCCTAAGTCGGCACCGATTGCCCATTGGTCTTGTTGGTTTATGAGTAGTCCTTTGTGGTTGAATTTTCTGTGTTGTGCGTTGACGTTCCTTGTCCCTGATGCGTTTCTTCTGTGCTTGTCTGCTTTGTGTTTTACATTGGGTGTTTTGGGATTTTGCTGTTGGTGCTGCAACCTGGTGTTCTTGGATATCCCCTCCTTTGTTTCATATAGGGAGTGGAAAGAATTAAGAATCCGGACAGTCCCAGTTCTGTTAAGATTCTTCTAATGTGGTACATCTAAACATTGACCGCTTCTTTATTTTTGAAATTGTACACAAGGATCTCCTTTTCTGAAGAAACTTATATTTTAATTAGAAATTATATTAGTAATAATTTTTTTCCATACGGAAAAACGACTTAAAAATAAAAAACCCCACAAACATCTAGATTACCTGTACACATGTAAAACGTCTTCAAAATCGATACCATCATTTAAGAACATATTTTGCAGCATGGACCATACATGCACGTTTCGGGTACTTGACCCTCGTCTAAACAATGTAATATGACCTGTGTGAGAAAGTTATGCAAAATGTACTGTCCAAAATGTACCGAAAAACGTAGCTGGACGGTAGGGATATAATGCTACAGGACCCACGTGCTGGAAATTTCCAGACATTCTGATAAAAGAAATTTTCAAATGCTTCGAAGAAACGATCAACCAGCAATGACACTCAACAAGGTGAACAAATATTAAACGTCTTCAAATTCAACAGCATCATGTAAGAATCATCGTCAGTGATCCTCAATATCAATAATGTAAAATGACCAAAGAGTGTGAAAACATTAACCGAAAGAAATGTATATCTGTCTCTAAATCTGGTCACGCATCCTCCGTCTGTATATCGGAATTTATTTGCTCTCGTGTTCTGATAGATGCTTAAATCATCTTCCAGTTCATCAGAATACACATAAGATGCTGAATAAACACAAAATAAAATGTTAAGATGGCGCCACATGGTTACAGCAAACTGTCTGATGTACATGATGTATCTTCTAAAACTCAGATTTATTCTTCAGTTCTCATAGTTGTGTAGGACATTCTTGGTATCTTCAGTTGTACAGGCATTGTATTTTGTGTTTACCTTAGAAAACAAGAACGATGACTTCAATTTGCAAAAGTGCTATATCAATTTCTTTAGCGTTTTTTTGCAAGTTATATAGATGCGATAAATGGCAACAAAAAATGTGACAATGCAATTTGGGGATTTGAGGATTTAACACATGGTACGGATGCTACCTTAGTTGGACGTGTACAAGGAAAAGTTGCAGATGCAGTATTTACCGACGAACCTAACTCTTTTGGATTTGCTTTTAAAATAGAATGTGAATATCAGAACAAAGAAAAGAATGTTTTACCCAAGTTATCTTCAATAGAAACAATATATGGTGGAGGTACGTGATGCACATTGTTAGTATATTTACTATTATTTAGATATTTTCTAGGGGGGGGGGGGTGTCTAGCTAAGCAGGGGAGGTTCAGCCTATGTTTCTGGAACAAAAATGTAATGAAGAGCTGCAAAAATGAAAATCTGGCAGTCCCCTCCAGGTTTGGTGACATTCCCACTAATATATATGGGATTTAATCCAAATTAACAGACGCATGTCAAGTCCTTGATATATTTGACCCCTCCGAAATTATTAGAAACTTTCTTAGAATAACTTGCGTTCAAAAATTAAGGTGTTTCATTTGGAATATGTTTGCTGTGGAAGACTATCATTGTTATATCATTTTGGGGGTTCATCAGTCAATTGTACACACCTGGAACTGACGTGTCCCATCTCATGCACAGATAAATATAATATCATTAAACAAATTTTCTTCGCAAAATAATTATTTTAAGAGCTGCACAAGTGTTAGGAACACCAAGAACGAAAGAAAAGGTGTATTTCGATCCCATGGAGATGGACTTACCACAACTCGACAAGTAGAAACTATGTAATAAGTATATTCTTAAGAGAAAACAAATAAGAAACTACAAGAGGCCTTGACGGATTACACAATTCCTTTCTAGCAGTCTTCACATGTGTTTTTTTTTATGTTTGACAGAAAGAAATGGCTGTCTGCGCAAACTACGTGCTTTCCTCTGTTATATATAATTGAAGTGGCATTTTTCATGCACATTAACCGATAAGACACCAAGGAAAGATAAATAGAGATGGGCGGTGAATTATAAGGTTACTCTATGATTAACTACAATTGTTGCACGTTCTACGTTGTAGACGGACATTTACACCTTTCCAGACGGTGCATTAATTTTCATTGTGTAGCAATGATTGAAGTAATGATTGAATGATTGGATGAGTCGTTGAGTGACTACCATGAGTAGTTTTCTTTCGCCAGCAATGAAGAATTATCCAATCATTGGTGATACATGTAATTGTTTGATGGCCTAACAATTGCAGTGCAACAAGTGGGTTAATCGGCTACGCCCTCGGAGACAGTAGAATAACCCTCACTTAAAATCACAGGGATTTATTGCGCTTTCCGTTGTTTAATGGTACTATGGGTTATGTAAAGGGTTCTTACTCGGGGTCTCTCGAAATATCGACAAGTAATCGTTTAAATCTTCAGAAAAAGTCATATCAATGTGGGGAAAACCCTTTTCTATGGTATATTCCGATAGATAGATTCATACTGGATCTTCATACCAAATTTGAAATATTTACATTCCTACTGCGTTTCCCTTATATAAAGGTACCAAACCAACTGTTGCTTTATTTCTCGATAATCGCAAGAGCCTATCACGTGACTTTAGAACAATTGGTAAACGTCTTTAAATTCAATAGCATCATTTTAAACCTGATAAATTTACAGCATGGACCAGACATGCACGTTTCGGATACTAAACCCCCGCCAGTGATCCTAAGTCTAAACAATGTAATATGGTCAAAAGGTATGAAAATTATTATGTCCAAAAATGTACCAAAAGACGTAGCAGAATGAGTGGGATATGATGCTACAGGACCCACGTTTTAGAAATTGCAAGCAATATTGTAACAGAAAATTTCAACTGCGTTGAAGAGAAAGACGATCAACCGAAGGTGATCGAACTTGGCTACATGTGCCCTCGGGGACCCCCGGTCCACCAGCAGTGACACTCACCAAGTAGTTCAAATGGTAAACGTCTTTAAATTCAATAGCATCATTTTAAACCTGATAAATTTACAGCATGGACCAGACATGCACGTTTCGGGTACTAAACCCCCGCCAGTGATCCTAAGTCTAAAGTCGATCACGCGTCAGTAGACGAAGTTCAAGGACGAACTGCATTGTTGTCTGCAGAAAGATGCCGTGTTTGGATGAGCGAATATTCAGGCATAAGTGGATCAAATATTCAGTATTTAGGATGAGGATTTGATTCACTTGTGTCATTATCAACAGTGAATTTATCTTTGCTTCTTATGGATTCATAATATCAGAAATACTTCGAGTATCAGCGAATCTTTAGCCATGATGTTGAGTCATGAAAATACCGAAAGTTTCCGCGTTTTCGACGGCTGTACTCGACTTTCGCATTATTCCAATTACATTGTACTTCCAGATGAAATAGGGTATTTACAGAAGTTTGTATGCAATGATACCGATTGATTTCATATGTCTAGTAAGCAGTTTAAGGTATAACAGTGTGTTAAAAAGAGTTTTCAAAAGTTTTCCCTTCAGTTCTGTGAAATTTCTCTAGTTCAACTCTCCGCCATGTCTGAATTATGTTGGACAAAATTCACGAATTTTCACGATTCAATTTTCTTCAGTTTTAATTGAAATGTTCAAAATACAGCAAGAGGACAAAATTCAGTTTCTAATTTGTCAACAACGTTTCCGTACAGAAGGTACTACTTCGAATCAAGCGAAAACGTCGAACGTTCGTTTGCTCTTACGTCAAATGGCGTTCTCCCTCCGCAATGATATTTCAAATGTAAAGAAACTGGCTGAAAAATTGGCAGAAATAACTCAGTTAACACGTAAAATGTAAATATAAGGATTGTTTTTCAGCTTTTGCGCTTTATCGGTGTGTATTGGCAGTAGGGAATGGAAACAAAATTCATGAAAAGCACTTCGTGCTTTACATATTTTGTTTCCATTCCCTACTGCCAATACACACCGATATAGCGCAAAAGCTGAAAAACAATCCTTAAATAATTACCTCCCATATAAGCCCAGATACACACTACCGCCTTTTTAAGAGGTCGGAAAATGGTATCGGGTAATACATATAATTAGTCTGCAGCGATCAACTTAAGGTACCGCTCGACCATTTAATAATGCGAATATCTCAAATACGTAAGAGAAAGGAGGGGATCTCCAACAACACGAGGTTGCAGCACCCACAGCAAAATCCCAAAACACCCATGCAAAAAACACAGAACAGATACCCACAGAAAGAGACGCAAAAGGGACAAGGAACACCAACTCACAACATAGAAACATAAAAGACTACACATAAACCAACGAGACCAATGGGCAACCGGTGCCGACTTAGGACGGCCATCTGCCAAGTAAATAGCAGACGGTGTGGTTATCCTGGATTACGTGCGCACAACCCTCTCACTTCTCCAGTTACCTAGAGGTCTCGAAGAACGTACAAATGTGGTGTAAAACAACCTCCTCACTGTAAGATGACGTCACACAAACAAGACCGCGAAACGCAGAGGCCCCAGAGACACAGATGAATATGTAAATGGATATAAAAAGAGGGCATGCGTAATACAGTCCGTGCTCTGCCGGCTGTAGCGAGCTCATGTATGTAATCACCCGAGGAGTCCGACTGACATTCAGAGAGGACAGGTGGTCGGGGCCCTGTCTTCTCTAAAGAGGTTTGGACAGGGCCCGTCATGGAGTCCCGTCGTCACAGTCAGTCAGAGTGCAAGTCTTAAGAATGCGCTCGTACAAGACTGTATATTGGTCAAGTACCAAGCTTAGTGTCCGTCTGGTGACATTAGGATCATATCCACGGTATAAAAGGCGTTTGATGACTCTGACGCATTTTCGATACATATGCTGTCTACCTTTGATCCTTCTTATTTTGTTAATTATGTCACCATAAAATGCAGGTTGTGAAATACCTAAAGTAATATACTCCGTTGCTTTTATGGGTCCGAATTTCAAAAGAAGTTGATCATAATTTTTGTAAAATTTCCAGAAAGTCTTTACTAGTTTGTGAAAGCGAAAACCTTGACCTAAAAGTTTCTTTGTAATTTGTAGATTTCTATTATGAAAATCCAAAACATCAGTATATGCTCTAGCATACCGGATGAGCTGTGAAATATAGATACCGTATGACGGTAATCTAGGGACATCACCGTCAAGCCAGGGGAAATTTACTATGTTGAATCCAAAATCATCTCGTTTGTCATATACACTTGTATGAATTTCTCCATTGACAATTTTGATATTTAGGTCCAAAAATGGTGTTTCAGTGTCTGTAAAGTTTGCCTTGTTTAGAGTCAAATCTTGTGGATAAATAACATCTTTATACTTTTCAAAAACAGGATTATCGATAGTAAGAATATCATCCAGGTACCTAGAAGTACTAATGAAGCATTTCACATCATCATGTTTTCTTTGCTTTTGAAGATTTTGAATAAATTCTTTTTCATGTAACATCACATTAAATAGACTCTTAATATATACTCGCAACAATTTCAAATTTGACCTTTTTAACATTGATATAAGACGAGCATCGGATTAGTGCTATTACATGTATTTAACATGTTGAAAGGTATAAATAATATGGGTGTGCAAATGTTAAACGTCAAGCATGCTGAAAATTCATCTGTTTTTTAAAGATGCTCACTATATGGAACGTGCGACTGTGATATAACATTTTTTACGGCAATCGCGACTATTTTCTTCTGGTTTTTGATGCATTATGGGTAATTTACTGTGTTTCTAGAGTTTTCTCCCAAAAACTCTATCCGTTTTAGTTCCTTTATAAAAAATAAGTATCAATATGTGTTTATAATATCGACATCTATAACTCCAAAGCATAAAAGATAAGTAAGCAGTGTTTTTTGCCAGATTTTCCTCTTTATGCCTTTTTGACATTTTTAAACGTAAATCGAACAAATCTTCGATGCTTCAGTCATGTGTATGTTCGGTTTGATAGGATAAAAGAAACATAATAGTTTGAATGTCGTTTGGGTATGCTTTCTGCTAGAAAAATACAAATAACAGGCGACACTTTTTACGGTAATGGCGACACTTTTTTACGGGTATAGCGACTGTTTTCTATGGTGAGAGAATTGAACCTGCGATTATTTTTTACGGTAACTAGATATTTGTTCTACAGGCGAAATATCAGTTACTTCTGACAAGTCCCTATGCACTTAAACAGTAAAAAATATACAACATCATACTACTACAAGGGCATAAAACAAAGAGATAAATGGTCTACATAATGATAAGTTGTGTTGTTATACAGATAACCTGCATGGAATCCAAGTTTGAAACCAATTGTCATTAAGAGATGAAATTAACCATCTATATATAAAAGAAAACATTCTCCTGTATCATACCCTTGTTTGTTAGACTTGAATGTTAATGAAGAACATGTTATCTATATCGTTTTTATAAAGCGCATGATATGCAAGTAATGTATGGTTTTCATATTATCTGCTCGGTGATTTGAAATCAACGATTTCAAACGTATTGCACAATGGTAAAAGGTTTGGGAACAGGTTAATATTCTAGGGGGGGGGGGGGGGGGGTAAACGAAAATGAAGTCCCGGTTTCGCATAAAAATGACGGAAATGTACAACTATGATGCTGTAAATGTGATTTTTACTTAATATTTCATAATACGAAAACAGCCCGAACTGATCCCCGATCTATTACGATTGAACAACGACTTCTACCGACATTCCTACTATGTGCGTTGCAAATTCATTTACATATGTAGATATACGATTCAGTAATATTTGCTCACGTCAGGGCAAAGTCGAGCAAATCGTCTTCATCAGTCGTATATATGCCATAGGACAGTAGTTAGATAGGTGTCAATAGAGAAGGTGGGGCGACTCGTGGTAAAGTCAGGGCTTAGTCTTGGTGAGTCGGGCCTAAGTCGGGGTGAATGATTTTCTGAATTATCGATTTAGTGCTGTATAGAGGGATATAGTCATTTTCCATTTTTGTCATCCTAGCTCAGTCGCGAAGAAGGTCTGTTCCCGATTATCCCCGACTGAGCTACGATTTACGCCGACGTAGTCCCGACCTTGCTGTGCAACCTAACCCCACGTAAATAAGTCGGAACTGAGATCCGACAAAGCACATGTATACATTTGTCGGGATGTCTCGCCGACCTTCCCGACTTAGCTTTGACCCACTCCGACTCGCCCTGACCAAGTTACAACTCGCCCGACAGAGTCCCGATTCACACCGACTTCACAAGTCGGGCACTTTGTGACTGGGGATTAATACTTTTTGGGGCTCAACCCCGACTTATTTAAGTCGGAGCAAGGTCGGGGAGGTCGAATCTAAACAAGGGTAAATCGTAGCTCAGTTGAGGCTCATCGGGAACAGACCTTCGCGACTGAGCTACGAATCACCCCGACTTAGCCCCGATTCACCAAGACTAAGCCCCGACCACGGGTCGCCTGGACCTTCCCGATTGACGCCTACCTAACTTTAGCTGATGAAGACAGAGCTAGGATCTGCCCGACTTAGCCCCGACTAAGCCTTGACTTGAGCAAGTATTTCATTATGTCTAGAAGTTGACCAGTTTTTCACCATGCCATTAAAAAGAGAAAGGAGCTCCAAAACAGGTTCCAAAAATAAAAGAATGATTATCGTATATCAATTTGCAACACAAGTCGTAGTTATGTCGGCGGAAATCATTGTTTGATAGTGGTAGGTCGTAGTTAAGTCGGGGCTCAGTCTACTCAAGTCGTGGTGATTCGGGGCAGGTCGTAGCTACATCGGAAGTGTAGACCTGCGCTAAGTCAGCGTGAAGTCGTAGGTAGATTGTGGTAGATCGTAGTCAAGTCTTATTGAGATCGGGACAGAGTCGGTGTTACGGACAATAAGGATATTATAAGGATATTACAGTGCCAACTTCCCGAACATCATCAAAATGTTAAGTCGGGGCTAATCGGGGAGCTAAGTCTGCTGCACAACTGCTTCAGTACCTGGATATATTAATAGCATACATGTCTCTGCCTATCAACATATCTACGTATACCATGTATTTCAAGTGCTAAAAAAAGTTTACACGTTTTATGGACGATATTATATGAACAGAAAGTAATATATTCCCTTAAAAAACAGTCGCCTATACCGTAAAAACTATCGTGATTACAATAGAAAAGTGTCGCCTTATACGGTTCTATACCGTAAAAAAGTGTCGCAACACGGGACAAGTAAACTTATTCTTAAGAAGACTTAAAGATAAAATAAAGAGTTTGATATATTGTTTTCTGGTATAATTCTCACATGAAAACGTACCTTTGTCTGATAACATCAGTATTTTCATTTTGGTACTGTGTTTTGGGGACAAAAACACTAAAATCGCTAGAAATTCATGTTTCTGGCGGTTTTTGTCGTCAGAAACGTGATTTAGATTGCTTAATTTCCCAAATATAAAAGCATTTGATAGTCATAAAAGAAATTTCGAAATTATCTTACAAAATAAACTTTTAAAAAAAGTCGGAATCTGTATTTTATCACCCGATTTCTCAAAAAAATTAAAGATCTACCTTAAAAAATGTCGCGATTACCGTAGAAAATGAATTCCCGCAGTCGCACGTTACATAGAGTGATGCTATTGAATTTGAAGACGTTTAACATTTGTACCACCTTGTAGGTGTCACTGCTGGTGGACCAGGATTTCCCGAGGTCATATGTAGCCTTATTCGGCCAACTTCGGTTGATCGTGTCTTCAATCGATGCTCAATTTGGTGCTCTATTGTGAGTACTGTTGAGATTATCGTCAGGATCTTCTTTAACTCATTCAATGCATTCGAAAATTTCTGTCATCAAAATTAAAATGGGTCCTGCAGCATGTAAAACGTCTTCAAATTCGAAAGCATCATTTAAGAACAGATAAATTTTCGGCATGGACCAGACATGAGTTAAAGAAGATCCTGACGAAAATCTCAACAGCACTCACAATAGAGCACACAAATGAGCATCGACGGACCCCTAGCAAGCTAGAGATGGGACCCTCGTCAGCGATCCTCAATATAAACAATGTAATAAGACGAAAGAGTGTCATAGTTATTATGTCAAAATTCATATCCCACCCATCCTGCTATGTCTTTCGACACATTTTGGACATAATAATTTTCACACACTTTGGTCATATTCCTTGTTTAAATTGAGGATAAGTGTACGAAACGTGCATGTTTGGTCAATGCTGCAAATTTATATCTTCTTAAATAATGCTATTGTTAATAATAATTACACACTTTGGCCATATTACATTGTTTAGATTAAGGAGCACAGACGAAGGTTAGGTACCTGAAACGTGCATATTTGGTCCATGCTGCATTTATCTCGTTTTATATGATGCTATTTATTTTTGTACCACTTTATGGGTATCACTGTTGGTGAACAAGGAGTCCTCGAGGGCACATGTAGCCATCGGTTGATCGTCTCTTCAACGCGTTCGAAAATTTCTGTTATTAAACTTGGGTCCTGCAGCATCATATTCCAATCTATCCTGCTACGTCTTCCGGTAAACTTTTGGACATAAGCAAAGATATGGTTACGTTAGGTTTCTTGAGTTTATCGTTGTATACCTGCGATGTTTGAGATCACACCATGCATGGGAAAAGTTTGGATCATTAAGATGTCGAGCGCTGCCCTTTGGTTGTTACTGCCTTATAATCACTCGTCAGTTTTCGTCCTACCTAGAAATACGGTGCTCATTGAAGACGCGGTAGGGGTATATCTCGGCTTGCAAGTGAGGCTATGATTTAAAAACTGGTTCAAAGATTCGGTACAAGTATAAATGAAACGATCGAAATATGTATACCAAAGAAAATATTTTGGACATTGATTGGTCTCTTTCTGAAGACTGATACAATTACTTAAGAAATAAAAAATACAAAATCGATTCTTGGTAAAAACCAGTTCCCGTCGGTTTATCTGCTTTCAGAAAATGGGTAGGCGTGGCTTATCGCTATAGGGCCTATATTGGAGAATAGAACCAGGCTCGCGGCTGTTGTCTTAATAGGGAAAAAGAATCATTGTCGATTTAACTATAGACGCCGAGTTAGAACCCTTAACATAATAAATGGTACCATCCAACAACCTGGGAGAGCGATAAAATGAATATATCGCAGGCGTGGATCTAGAAATGTGATAGGAAAAAGAATAAATGAAGAAGAAAGAAAACATAAAAATATCATTGTAGTAATATTTTGTCTAAAATTTTAGGGAGTTAATTTCTTTTAAAAGCATTTGTGATGATTTATAATTCTATATATATCCGATTGTCCACATCATATCGAAATGAAAAATACAGAAACTATTAATATTCTGCCTCTACAGAAGATTTGTAACTGTTTTTACACTATGCCAGAGCAAGTACCAAATATACGGATTTTGTTCTGAGAGCTAGGCGTCTTTCAGATAAGCTTCTCAGTCAGGGATATGTTTGTGACCGACTAACATCGTCACTGAGGAAGTTCTACGGTCGATATGGGGAACTCGTCATACACTATGATGTCCCACTTTCCAGAATGGTGGATGATATTCTGTCATAGACCATTTGAACCATCCAACCAAAGATTGTACTCTGTATCTTCCAAAATGTAAGTAACCGGAAGTGACAGTTCTACCGAATTGAAGCGACGGATGTCACTCTTCCTGGGCACCTGGTCTCACTCTCATATCGGGAGTTCGCTTCTTTTCATATGGTGGAGGTTTTTGTTTGTTTGCTTTGGTTCCTGTTTTATCCTGATTTTGTATGCCTTCGGTTTCTGATTTTCTGGGTTATCTATTTTGTGATGTTAACAGGGATATGGTCATTATCCATATTTGTCACTTTCATTACCTATAGTGTGTTAATTTTAACGTCACATTTTGGGGCTTTCAATGGGTATATATGTGCGTTCGTTGCTTCAAAACTAAAGGTAGAAAATTGATGAAACTGTGCATGTAAAAAAAAAACATGTTTCAATCATTATCATTTTTTTTGTTAGGAAAATTAATGAAAGGATATTTATATAAGCATGGCTGTCCTGCCTCCTTAATCCTATCGAAATAGGAGTTTGAACTTCGAACAATCTGTTTTTAACGGCAACTTGTCGATTAAACGATAGACGAGAATTAAAACTAGAAGCCTTCCGTTACCTTTTATACAAGTCAAACAACAGAGAAACGCGAAATATTGCTGTGAGGGAGAGGAAACTCATCGAAATTACTCGACCAAGGGTACATTTGTAGGCGGCAGACGATATCTTTCATATAGTTCGTCGATAGAATGTAGATAAGAATATTATTGTCCTCAGTGTTAAACAATAATTTAGGTTAGATCTATCCATGGCACCGAATATGACACAGTCACCAATTTTGGCTTTTCTGAGCAGTTTGGAATACGTTTGTCTGAATTCTGCTACACTGCAGTTTTGTCTAGAAATCTTATATCAACACTTATGGCGATAAAGGAACACAGAGCAAGATATTGTGAAACTGAAAGGATGTACAGTTTACTCTCGTTTACTCAAACTCGGTTAACTCGAATTTCCGCTTTACTCGAACTGTTTTCAAAAGTCCCGGTTCTCTTCCATTGATTTCTATGCATTTTTACTCCTGATAACTCGAATTCCAATAACTCGAACTTTTCGTTAAGTCGAACTAATTTTTAGGTCCAATAAGTCATTTTACATTGAAAATTTACCTCATTAAGTCGAACCACAAATAAATTCCAATTCTTAAACAAAAACCAATTCATTTTAAGGAGATCTGTTTACGGATAATTGATACTGTCTTGCTATGGAGTCATAAATACAAACATTTAAGGTAGCTTGGTCATTAAAATGGACAACACAAACGTTTGTGAGCGGTGATAGAGAAAGGGAAATAGTCTTTTGAAAAATCGATTGCTGATGATGTACTCAGTAAGTCGAACTCCTGATAAGTCGAACTATTTCTGATGGTCCCGTGAAGTTCGACTTATTGAGAGTAGACTGTAATTATCTTTTGGTATATTGAAAATTTATCGATTTGACATCATAGATATCATTTCGCTATTTCGAAAACTTGTCATTCCATTCAAAACTATCACCGAAATTAAAGGAGGATAACATCTTAGCACCATCCTTCTTATGCTATTTTGAACATATATTTTTTGGATATGCTACTAAATCGACCCTACAGGAAATTTGGAGCCGCGCACTCTCTGTAAACGGAATGTACAAATCTAAATTCAAAACATTAAAGAGGGCGCTACTGAAATGAATTTTGGTGGCTCCGCTGGAAGCATCACTGATGATAATTTAATATTCGAAACACGTGTCTGGTGCAGGAAAAATTGGTTTGGAATTTTCTTCATGAAGATACAGAGTTGGAACACTTCCGTGTTATTAGAGGATATTGTTTGACAAGATGAAATTTTCAAGCCAGTTCGAGACTTCTATAATATGTACACCACGTTTACTCACGACAAAATTAATGATCGATTTTCTAAATTTATTAAATGGTGTTCTGATCGAGAGGGATAAACCTTAACTCATTTGTGTCACACTTATGCCCTTTGCCGAGTGGAGCTCGTAAAAAAGTTCTCCGCGAGGGGTTTGACTTAAGAAATGAATCTTATAATTTTTCTGTTGATGCAAGTATCACCCGAAAAATTGGACAGAAAACTGCATCAATGCGCGTAGCGCGTTGATGCAAAAGTTTTCTGTCCAATTTTTCGGGTGGTACTTGCATCAACAAAAAAAAATTAAGATTCATTTATTATCATTTAATTATGGAAAACATACTGTTTTCTTTGATCTAAAAACAATCAATCACCGCACTATGTTTCGTAAGTCGGAGGGTTTTGCAGTGATACCTCAGCCAAAAGAAGTTATGACAGCCACCATGATTCAAACAGCGAACGATCGTGTCTCTATATATATCTTTGGAATAGGGACCAGTTTGAGCAAATTCTACATGCACTGTTAATTTTTGAGTAAGTAGAAAAGAAATGGTACCTTTGAAAGATAAGCAAACATCAACAAATTGTATTTTCAGCAACGAGTTCATTCGTGTTTGAGGGAACCCCCAGTTCTAAAAATAGTGCTATAAATAGACTTCCGTGAAAAATTGTGTTGATCGATGTATCAACAAAATTTCTCTTTCTCAGCCACTCAGAATATTCGTTTCTAGAAAACGACAATGGAAATTAAATTATAGTGTTTTGAATATATTTCCCTGACATTGTCTCCATAGCACTTTCTATATAGACATAACGTTAGACAGTGCATGAATTGTATATATTTTCATTTTCGTGCTTAAACATCGACGGCGGATGCGGCTAGTCAACAGGGGATGCATACTCCTCCCGGGCACCTGGTCCCACCTCTAGCTTGCTAGGGGTCCGTCGATGCTTAATTTTGTGCTCGATTGTGAGTGTTGTTGAGATTATCGTCAGGATCTTCTTTAACTCATTACATTTGTACATCTGAATATGTTTCTTTTCCTCGACTACAAATCATACGAATCATGAATATCTAGTGACCTTTGTAATGCATTGTCCTTCCTCTTGGACAACATTAATGTTAGATTTGGTGAGAAAATCTACGAACACTTTAAGGGATTCCTATGGGTACTAACTGTGTACCTGTGCAGAATTATTTTCATACACTTAGGAAAAGGAATTTATCGAAATCTTCAAAACATAGAAAATATGATTATTTGAAATATTTAAATGGTACTTCTATGTACCTGGATAATACTATCCTATAGAAAGTGGTAAATGAATGAATGACAAATATGGATAATGACCATATCCCTGTTTACAGCACAAAATCGATAATTCAGAAAATCAGAAATCGAGGCATACGAAATCAGGATAAAACAGGAACAAAAGCAAACAAACAAAAAATATTGTACGAGAAAATAGAAAATGTACATTGTGTTCGAAAGATGATTTAGGAGATGAATTTCATTATCTTTTTGTGTGTCAAGATCATGTAATATAGGATGAAATATTTACCAAACTATTATACAAATAAACCAAATACTTTAAAATTCAATGAGCATTTTATTCTCGAAACTTAGCTCTTATAAAAAAAGTATGTCAATTTCTAAGTGTGATTACGCGTAGGGTAACATACCCTCTAGGTTAAATGTATTAAATACTATCATATTATTTCTATATGTCTGTTCTCCACGTATGCATATCGAAAACGAAAAGTATACTATGTTATTTCTAAACAATGTAACATGTACATTTAAAAAGAATAAAATTGTCATTGTCATTGTCATTGACTATAGAGATCCTTTTCTGAAACATATAAAAATGAAATTTATCAACAAGAATTGACAATCAGCAAGGCCAACGTTGCAAACAAAGAAACACAATTTTTATACCTAAATATCTAAATTGTAAATGGAAAGATTCATACAAGTGTGTATGACAAAAGAGATGAATTTTGTTTCAACATAGTAAATTTCCTCTGGCTTGACGGCGATGTTCCTGGACTACCGTCATACGGCATTTACATATGGCTACTCATCCGGTATGCTAGGGCATTCACTAATATTTGGATTTTTATGATCTAAGTTTACTAATTACAAAGAAACTTTATGGTCAAGAATTCCCTTTTAATAAGCTAGTTGATAATTTCCGGAAATTTTACAAATAAATATTGTCAGCTTCTTTTAAAATTCGGACCTTTACAAGCAACAAAGTAAATTACTTGAGGCATTTCAAAACCTGTCTTTTATGGTGACATAAAAACAAAACTAGAAGGATCAAAGGTAGACAGCGCAACCATCAAAACTGCGACAGAATCATCACACCCTTTTTATACCGTGGATATGATCATACTGTCACCAGACGGACACACATACAAGGAACTTGATGAATCCACAGCCTCTTGTCACCTCATTTTTAATAAGAACTGCACTCAAACTGACAACGGGACTCCATGACGAGCTCTTTCCAAATCTCTTTAGAGAAAACAGGGCCTCGACCACCTATCCTTTTGAATGTCGGTCGGACTCCTCGGGTAAAGCCAGCAGAGCACGGACTGAATTTCGTACATACTCTATTTTATATTCATTTACATATTCAACTAGGTTTAGCGGTTTTGTTTGTGTGGTCATCTTACAGCGAGGAGGTTATTTTAGACTACGTGTACAACTGTTGTGCATTCATCGAGAAGTTTGTGTATTAAACCGGAAACGTAGGAGGGTTGTGTGTACGTAATTAGGATAACCACATCATGATCTACTGGCGTGGTAGGTGACCATCCAAAGTCAGCACCATTTGCCCATTGGTCTCGCTTGTATAAGTGTAGCCTTTTGTATTTTATGTTTCTATGTCATATGTCTTTTTATGTGGTTGCATTAGATGTTGGTACAATATTTAATACAATGGTCAATGAACGTAGCTAGCACTATTCAATCTCAAGCATAATTTGTTATCGGCGTCAAAATTAAGCACTTATATTAAACTTTCTTTGTTAATTTATTTCTCAATCAGAATAAGCATCCTCAAAATGATACACAATTTATATTACTATTGAAAAAAGTAAAAAAAATATCAGTAAATTCAGATAGAATTAGATAGAACTTTTAAAAATAGCAGGTGTGTTTTTAGTCCCCTACCGGCAACGCCGAAGGGGAATCTTTGTTTTTTTTTATCGTGCTCCCTATTCATATTGCAAATTTTTTTCTAGAAATCTTTCAAATGTGAATTTTTTTGCGTCATTTTCGGTTTTAAGTACGACTGATGAAGATTCATCAATAAAAATATATGGTGCGCTCATAATATATGTTGCACTAACGATATATGGTGCATTAATGATAATTGGCGAATTAACAATGTATGTTGCATTAATAATATATGGTGCATTAATAATATATGGTGCATTAGCTATCTGGTGCATTACATTGTAACAATATATGTTGCATTAAAATATATGGTGCATTGACAATGTCTAGTGCATTAACATTATGTGGTACATTAACAATATTTGGTGCATTATTATACATATATATGATGCATTAACAATATGTGGTGCATTAACAATATATGGTGCATTAACAATATATTTTTATTCAACTAGTGTTCCGAACATAGCCGAAGTCGTGCGTCTTCGGCCAATATATTGGTATTCAATTTTTCTGTGATCAAAATAACCGGAAGGAGTATATTATACCCCTAATGCCTTAAGGGAAACTGATTCTGTAAAATTTATAACCCCCCTCTCTCTCTCTCTCTTTCTTTCTCTCTCTTGCATTATTCATGATTTGATATAATTACTCGATAATTTTCAATATTATAGTACCTATCAACGTTTTTTTCACAAATCAAAACCACTTTTCATTACAATTACAGGAATTCGAGGCATTGGTTCTAGTGATTGTCATAATGTGTCAGTTAGCGCTGGTCAACAAATGCTGATATTTGTCACTCAACAAAATGGTGGCAAGTTGGTAGCGATGTACGTAGCGTACGATGCATATTTCATAGAAGAAGTCGTTCTATTTTGTTACATGGAAAACAAACCAACAGGTAATTTATTAACTTTTTTTTTCTCTAATTATTAGTTTTATTTTCTATTTCTATTGTTCTAATTTACCTTGAGTAAATAATGTTCATGTATTACAAATTTTCAAACGATTTAATGGGAAAACGTTTAAAGTTTAAGCCGGACAAACGGATGGACTGAAGACTGACGGACGGATAACTTTGACAACGGCTATTTTGAGCTAAAATCAGATAAGCCTAAACAATGTATCTCCTTTTTTATATATCATGTATTATTATCTATACTAATCGCGCTGGTAATACACATAAATCGCCTTGGTTTGATAAAGCGCTTTAGTCATTCGACATGATAATTTTCTCAACAATTTGATAATGAAATTTTCTTTTTTCTTGGTTCTGAAGAAATAATTTGTCGTAATTGAATAAATTATTATTAGCCATACTTGTTGGTACTTCTTAGGATACATTACTTTACATTACATTATTTAATCATCGTAAGGATTAATTCATAAAAAAAAACTTTAATGACTGGAATAAAAATGTAATAATTCGTCATTTTCTTATCATGGAAATGTCTCTATTTTATGTAATGAATTAGTTTTGTTGTATTCATACAAATGTATAAAAGGAAATGTTTTAGTATTTTGTCTAATTTTTACTTGTCAATTTTAGGGCTTATAGACTTTTTTCACATAAGTTGATTATAAAAGATAACGTCAACATGAACACATTAAATAAAGAATCAATTGATGAACTAAAACAAACTAAACAATTACGCTATGACTGATGTTACGCTATGACTGACGTTACGCTATGACTGACAGTACGCTTTGACTGATGCGTATACCATGACTTATTATGCTTTGTTTGACATCACACTGAAACTTCGATGTTCGCTATGACTATAAATCAACACCATAAAATTGACAGACGTACAAAATGACGCTTGTTACACCATGACAGACAATTTTGTTAATCATAAATAAGAATTGACTAAGAAACAAAGTAAATTATGCTATATTTTGGCGTAACTGGTCATGGTTGACAAAATATAGGAGCCTAGACATCAACAGTCTATTTGGGCATCCTCAAATACACGTTAATTATAATTACACTGAGGTAGATAGGTATAATGAGGAACCCTGGGACCAGACATTCCTCATTTAATCCTAAATATTGTTGATAATTTAAATAGATTTATGAATAAAAGATTTAGCACAGAAATAAGAGTTACTGGTGACGCTAACGATAACTCTGGATGCAAATATAGTCGATAAATAAATATGCCGATTACTTTTATAATTCAATTTAATCTATAATGATTAAATTCTGATAAAGCGGTGCGCGGAAAAAGAATAAAGCGACACACGAGTCTAAAACAAAAGCCAATAAAGCGACATATACTAACAAAAGTGCAGTCATTTTCTTTGCGAGAAGCTAGGCACGCTAAATGGACAATACATTGTAGTTATATTCAATCAGACCGATTCACGATTAATTTAAGATTGAAAATAATGATACCTTTAATCTTCTGTCACGTTGTTTTACCCGTTGGATTTTGATTAAGTTCCTTTTAGACAGTTCATATATGAAATACAAAAAGGATACCAAAATTGGGCTTCTTTTTCAATAAATTTATCAATGGAAAAAATTGAAGGCACCAGTCATGATAGTTTCTTTTTATAACAGTGGTGCTTTAACAATAAAGCCAACTAAAATTTACAAATTGTCATGCTTTTGTCAGTGGGCCCGGACCCTACCCCCCCCCCCTTTCACCCAAAGTTATTTATTCAGAATACTCTTTTTATGATTAATCTCTTTACTTTTGGGAAAATGTTCGGCTCGCCGCACTTAATTTTTCATTACATGTCTATTTCTTTTACTTTGTCTTCAATTTTCTTTGTCATCGTGTTTGAACGGATCCATAAATTATATAAATATATAAAATTCAAATTCACACTTGAATAATTACCAAATGCCTCATTTTCATGGGCCGATCTAACCAGGTTAGACAGGTGGACGAAAAATGAGAGAGATTGTATTCTTATGACAAAATGTAATCATCTATTCCCAAAATTTTACTGCGGCTCGAGCGCTTCGCTCACCAATATAAAATAAAGTTATACATACACGTATGGATGACTGAATAAAAAAAACTGAAAACGTCATATCTTAAAATTTTCTATCTATAAAGAAAATGTATCAAGAAACTCCTCTATATCTACATGCAGTTCGAATGAACTCCCCCACTTCTTATTCGATCATCAGTCTTGAGAATCACGTTTTTCGCCTTCGACCTTTTTCTTGCGTGTCAGTTTTTCTCTGAACAATCTTCTTCGAGCTGTAACCTTGCCCCTCCCCTTTTCTGAAATCCTAGATCCGCCACTGTTTCTCCAGAGTAAGATGCTGGAGAAATGTTTGGACGTGATAAAGTATTTCATTTAACTTTCAAATATTTAAAAAGAAAGATAACTTTATATATTTGTTCGTGTTAACCTTTTTTTTCTCAGAATTTCCCTAGCATGCCTTTGGACTATATATGCTATTGCTGCAAAATAGAATTTCGGACACTAGTGGAAAGCACAAAATTATGTAGGAGCACATAAAGAGATAGACTTCAAGCATAGGAAACTTGCCTTGATTGAATTTTCCGGAAAGTTTGACTATCAATCAATTTACATAATTCTTCATTAAGTCTTGATTAACTTCAAGATGAAGGTCGTGAAATTAGGGCCAAAGACGATCAATCAAGTTTAAAGTATTTTTTTTCAAAAGGAGGTAAAAATAAAAAATTTCTATGGTGGCGTCGACCTTGACCTTTTCATTCCAAAACCATTAAATACACACAATCAATTGTGCCTCACGTGAAATTCGTATGAATTGAGCATCATGTAAATTTCACATGACACTTAATGTGAAATCCATGTAAAATTTCAACTAAGATTGTTCGATCAATTTCGAATGGTCGTTTCTTCAAACGCATTCGAACATTTTTGTTTACAAAATTTCCTAAAATTTCCGAAACAACGGTCCTATAGAACATATTCCAGCCATCTTGCTACATCTTTCGGTATATTTTGATAATAATAATTTTCATAGATTTCGGCCTAATTTCAATGTTTAGGTTGAGGATCACCGACGATGATAAAATACCCGAAACGTGCATGTCTGGTCCATGCTGTAAATTAATCTGCGTTTAAATAAATTAATGCTAACGAATTTGGAGACATTCAACATTGATGTGAAAAAAATTTCACAATATTTCATTTAAAAATACTTCACATGAATTTCACATGAATTTTTTTTTTGACGTTCTTGCGAAATTCAATTCACTTGAAATTCATTTAGGAACTTCACAAACCAATAATAATAATTTTCATAGATTTCGGCCTAATTTCAATGTTTAGGTTGAGGATCACCGACGAAGATTAAATACCCGAAACGTGCATGTCTGGTCCATGCTGTAAATTAATCTGCGTTTAAATAATGCTAACGAATTTGGAGACATTCAACAATGATGTGAAAAAAATTTCACAATATTTCATTTAAAAATACTTCACATGAATTTCACATGAATTTTTTTTGACGTTCTTGCGAAATTCAATTCACTTGAAATTCATTTAGGAACTTCACAAACCATTTTCATTTTAAAACCTTTCATGTTCTTGCTCATTTCATGTAAAATGGGAAACTCGTCATACACTATGATGTCCACTCTCCAGAATGGTGGATGATATTCTGTCATCGACCATTTGAACAATCTAACCAACGATTGTACTCTATGTCTTCCGAAATGGAAGTTACCGGATGTAACAGTTCTACCGAATTGAAGCGGCGGAAGTTGCATGCAAGCAGGAGATTCTTACTCTTCCTGGACACCTGGTCTCACTCTCATATCGGGAGTCCGCTTCTTTTCATGTGGTGGAGGTTTTTGTTTGTTTGCTTTGGTTTCTGTTTTATCCTTATTTTGTATGCCTTCGGTTTCTGATTTTTTGAATTATCGATTTTGTGCTGTATACAGGGATATGGTCTGTATCCATATTTGTCATTTCATATGAAATTTTATGTAAATGTTATATAAATTTCACGTGAATTTAAAACGAGGCACAATTGGCAGTGTAAACATTTCTGGCAACTTTTATTATGATAGGTGCAGTTCATGCTCTTACATGATCTAGAAACGATTATCAGAGTCCTTTGAACCTGACCTTTGACCTTTAGAACCCAAAATCAATAGGTGTCATTCTTCACTCACTGGAAATATTTCTGGTAAATGTCATAAAAATAGGTGCAATACACGTTCTAAATTGATCTGGAAACTAATTTGAAATATCGGAGACCCATGACTTTGACCTTTGATCAAAAGGTATCATCCTTGAAGCAATGAAATTATTTCTGGCAAGTTTCATGATGATAGGTAAAGTACATGCTTTAATATAACCCGGAACCCATATTCAACAATCAGAGTCCTATGACCATGACTTCGACCTTTACCCCCCTCCCTCCCCCAAAAAAGTCACCAAAGGCCATCCATGATTCATTGAAAACATTGCTGACACGTTTCGTAGGTGCAATAACACTCTAATATAATCCGAAAAACTTTTTAAGTCACCGGAGTCCTATGACCTTGACTTTTTGACCCCATAATCACTAGGGGTCATCCTTGACTCATTGTGAGTAGGTGTATGAAGAATCATTGCAATAGCACATTTCATAGTTGAATCTTTGTCCGAAAACTATTTTTGACGCCTGTCCGCCCGTCTCATATCACACTAAGAGCCGAGGTTTCGACTCAAATGAAAGCTTATGTTAAAGAATCAGTACATAAAACAAGTAAAATTGCATCGACTGATGGACAAACATGATAACTTTATTTACATTTTCCTCCCGGGCACCTGATCCCACCTCTAGCTTGCTAGGGGTCTGTCGATGCTGAATTTGGTGCTCTATTGTGAGTGCTATAGAGATTATCGTCAGGATCTTCTTTAACTCATTTGTGTCATACTTATGCCTTTTGCCGTGTGGAGCTCATAAAAAAGTTCCCCGCGAGGGGTTTGACAGTAAGTATTTTGAATATTTTCCCTGACATGGTCGCCATAGTACTTTCTATATAGATATAACCCTAGACAGTGCAATGCATGTATTTTATATATTGTTTTTATTTTTTCGAATGGACATCGACAGCGGCTGAGACTAGCCAACAGGGGATGCTTACTCCTCCCGGGGACCTGATCCCACCTCTAGCTTGCTAGGGGTCCGTCGATGCTCAATGTGGTGCTCTATTGTGAGTGCTATAGAGATCATCGTCAGGATCTTCTTTAACTCATTTGTGTCACACTTATGCCTTTTGCCATGTGAAGCTCGAAGCTCATAAAAAAGTTCCCCGCGAGGGGTTTGACAGTAAGTGTTTTAGTTTTTCCCTGACATGGTCGCCATAGCACTTTCTACATAGATAAATCCCCAGACAGTGCAGTGCATGTATTTTATATATTGTTTTTATTTTTGCGTTATGAACATCGAAGGCGGTGCGGCTAGCCAACAAGGGATGCTTACTCCGGGCATCTGATCCCACCCCTAGCTTGCTAGGGGTCAGTCGATGCTCAATTTGGTGCTCTATTGTGAGTGCTATAGAGATTATCGTCAGGATCGTCTTTAACTTACTTGATTTCATAATGATTTTATCTCTCAATAGCGAAATGTTTCATTGCTATTGATGATATCCATTTAGCATAGACAATCTTTTGCTGAACGATAAGCCTCTTTTTCAACAAAGATTTTGATTTTCATCATTTACGTATCAAAGTGACAAATATGGATAATGACCATATCCCTATTTATAGCACAAAATCGATAACCCAGAAAATCAGAAACCGAAGGCATACAAAATCAGGATAAAACAGGAACCAAAGCAAACAAACAAAGACCTCCACTATATGAAAAGAAGCGAACTCCCGATATGAGAGTGAGAGTCTCTAACTGATCATAAGTCGAAAGCGCTTGATATGATTTTCATTTCAAGTCTTAATCGATTTATTACATATATGTACGTGTTTGAAATCTAAAAAGTACATTTCTCGTTCGAAACCTTAATGTCCTGCCTCTGAATTAAGACGTAGTATTTATTATTTGATATTGAACACATGATTTAAATTATGTTCAGATACATGCGTGTTAATATGAATAAATAAACATTTACTTATCTTTCCATCGTCACGGCGCTCAGGTAAATTTTAGTACGTAAGTCACTGTTGCTTTATGGGAATTACCAGCGTGCTCATGTATTTCTCATCCTTTTCATTGTAGAAGAGGGATTAAACGACCAATGTGAGCCAGTTATGACCGAAGAAGAGGGTTGTGCTGACAGGTTTATCATTATGACAAAGCCAGGTAATTGCTGATCAAATAATATTGAAAAAAATCTAGATTCGCAACATTGTGTACTAGATGTACTGATAACAAAACTTCCATCCCTTCGGTTTTCGTACAAATTATACAATCTTGTATTGAAATCTAAGATAAAAAAGATAGATATTTTAAATAAATATTTTGCTGATATAATTAGCTTATATTTGGATGAAATTATTGATATTCTTTCTTACTTGAATTTGACAAGTCAATAGGAATAGACTATGTAGTCACAATATTATAAAGCAATATTGTGTAACATCGATCAGCCGACCATTAAATACATTCTTTAGAATTAGTTGCTCCTTCACTATGGAAAAGAGCACGATCCATGTCTCCTTTTTGGAAAAAAAACTGATTTACATTATTTACTCATCTCTCTTCTAAGTACAAAACATTCAAAAGAAACAGTGATGCATAAAGCATTTTCATTATTATATGTTAGAAACTGAATTTCATACCTTTATCAAATACATTTAGGGTTCCGTACAAATAATTGATTCGCGCATAAATTGCTCGAACTTTTCCATAAAATCTGTTATTCTCAGACAATGAGACGATAATCGTAATTTACATATAAGCTTTTTATACTGCATAGGAATTCTCTTAATTAAGTAGGGTTGTAAACGTAAAATGATAAGCCCCGTTATACTATCAAAGTTTTCTTGTACAAGAAAACTTGGTCAAAGTTTTTGACGCTAACTTTGATAGTGTAAACGATCCAAGAAAACTTTGATCAAAGTCCGTCCAAGAACTTGGATGGACTTTGACGGAATAGAACCCCATCCTATTTTTCTTGAAACTTTGACGGACTTTGACGGGAATCTACCAATCAGAATAGAGATTTAAAATGACGCCAGTAGTATTTAAGTATCGAAGAAAGATGTAAAATCAATTTAGAAACGTTAAAACTAAAGAATGAAGAGACACAGACAAACGATTCGATGTAGTGAATTCCATCTGCGATTTTCTTTATTTAGAGATCACGGGAAACTTTCTTTGAAATCGTGTCAATATTTTGTACATGTAATAACTCCAATGAACAACCATAAACATAAACTATAATTTTGTCAATATTCACAAGACAATATGATCCATCTTTATTTTGGTGCATATTTATTGCATTTTCTTGTACAAGTCGCTCAAGAACTTTGATAGTGTAAAGAGACGACTTTGTCGAAGAAAACTTTGACCAAGTTTTCTTTGACGGATTTTGACCAAGAACTCTTTGATAGTGTAAACGCGGCTTTATATGTGTATGTTACATTTATACGAATAGTTGACTTCAGGAAGTATAGTTTGTTTACAATTACCAAATTAAGTTCTTGTATTTTTCATCATCATCAACATCATCATCATCATCATCATCATCATCATCATCATCATCATCATCATCATCATCATCTTTTGAAATTCATGCATTATTGCAATATTTCTTTAATGTGTTTAAAATTATGCTATCATCGCAACCTTGACAAATATTGTAATATGTTATTATCTATATTAAAACACGAGGGCATAAAAGTTGTGGGCCCTGTTCATCATCATTCTTGGGCTGGTTTGATCAGAATCAGACTAAAATAACCATCACTTATGTACATGTAAATTCCTTTGCCTTAGAAAACACCTATGTATTTTTTTTGGGGGGGGGGGTTAATAGTCGCTGATACCGTGGATAAGGGACTTTTTTCATATCTACCATTTTTCTTTCAATTAATTGAAAATTGATGAATTCTTGGGAAATGTCAGAAATATACAGCTTGTGATCATCCTGATATATTTCATCCGTTCGGTAGCCAACTACAGGGTATGCAACTTAATGTAATGATACATGTTTAATAATGATATGATAGCTTTAGTTAGTGCCCGATCAAGTTCAAAAGAAAAGAAAATTAAGCTATTACCCGAAAACCATATTGCGCAGACGAAGAACGGCTATGCCAACACAGAAGACGCTATGCTACTCTTCGTTTTTCCCCTTTTGTCGCCATGGTGTATGGATGTGTACATGGTATGACATTCAACAGAAGTAAGTAGACTTAAAATATTGTATATATTATATAGACAGAAGTTTTTAATATAAAGCACAGAACATAATAAAGCATATGTCGGCCGACCAACGGTCCTAATGAGGCTGGATCCAGCAACACTTTGGTCAGTGGATCGACGCCTTAAGCATTAGACCAAAGCGAAGACTGATGTTAACGTATTATGAAAGATTTAAAACAAGAAACAGATCTAAACAATGACTACGATCACAGCGGGACACACACAAGTTTAAAGAGAACAAGAAAACGGAGACAAGGGGGATGATAACATCACATCGTTGCAATATGAATATCAACATCACATAATATATAACAATAATTACATTCTCAAAGTGTCACAACAAATTTCAATATCAGTTAGCGCAAATATTAGTGCGGAAATGAACAAATTCAAAACGTTCCAAATAATGTGAAAAAAAAAAAAACCAATTGTAACAAACATATTATGATATTGCAGTATGTTCATCGTATCCAGTTTATAAGAATGGAAAATTTACATTTATTTTATTCTAGCTGTCTGAAAGCAATGGAGAATTTGTGGTAACTTGATGGAATTCAGCTATTCGTCTCGATGTGAAACACACCGACGTTTGCATGTCTAGTCAGCGTTTGAAGAGGAGACCGAATATAGGTAATACTGTAAACTTGTGTATACTGAAACAAGCAATGGACATACAACTTTAACACCAACTGACAGTAAGAGAAAAATTAAAATTTCCACCATATAATAGACTAAGAAACAAGTCAAGGAGTAAATTTGAAATTATACAAGAAAGACAACGCATAGAAGGAAATGATTTTACAGTGCCGATTCTGGACGGCCATCCACTATGTGGATGTTAAACGTCCTTTAATTCAATAGCATCAATTAAGAAGAGGTAAATTTGCAGCATGGGCAAGGCACGCACGTTTCGGGTACTTAACCCTCGAGCCTCAATCTAAACAATGTAATATGGCCAAAGAGTGTGAAAGTTATTATGTCCAAAAATATACCGAAAGACTTAGCAGAATGGAATAAAAAAATTTTTTTGCAAACTTAGTTATATTCTAAAAGTGGAGAACAAACTGGATTCGGGCACCAAAAGACGTGACAGTTCTACCGATTTGAAGCGGCGGGTGTTGCATGCAAGCAGGAGATGCTTACTCTTCCTGGGCACATGGTCTCACTCCCATATCGGGAGTTCGCTTCTTTTCATTTGGTGGAAGTTTTTGTTTGTTTCCTTTGGTTCCTGTTTTATCCTGATTTTGTATGCCTTCGATTTCTGATTTTCTAAATAATCGATTTTGTGCTGTATACAGGGATATGGTCATTATCCATATTTGTCATTTCAACCCTCCCACTACTTCGAATACCTGGAGGTCTACCAAGACGTACAATTGTGCAATATTGAAAATAAACGTTCTCAGTAAGAGCTGAAATTACAAAACAGACTGTAAATATAGACGTCTGAGGCAACGAAATTCTATGAAATTGGTGCCAAAAGAAGTGGGCATAAAATTAGTTCTTTCCCTGCTGCCTAGATATTAAACGTCTTCAAATTCAATAACATCATTTAAAAACAGATAAAATTGCAGCATAAGCCAGACATGCACATTTCGAGTATTTACATTGTAACCGTCGTCATTATTCTTCAATCTAAACAATATAATATGGCATAAGAGTGTAAAGGAAAATAGGTCCAAAAATGTAACGAAAGACGAAACAGATTGGATGGGATATGATGCTACAGGACCATTGTGTTAGAAATTTCAAGAAATTTTGATAATAGAAATTTTCGAATGTGTTGAAGAAACGATCATCAGTAGCTGATCAAACTTGGCTAAATGTGCCCTCGGGGGACTTATGGCCCACCAGCAATGACAAAGCGAGTTTAAAGCAGGAAAAGCGGAAATCCAAATGATATGAAAGATCTTCTCGTTTGAGAAATGGACAGTACAATGTTGGAGAAGTTGTTGATACATGGGTCCAGTATATTATGTTCTTTTGATGACTTCATATTCACGGTATAGAATGGTGGATGATATTCTATCATAGACCATTTGAACCATCCAACCAAAGATTGTACTCCGAAATGGAAGTAACCGGATGTGACAGTTCTGCCGAATTGAAGCGGCGGGTGTTGCATGCAAGCAGGAGATGCTTACTCCTTCTGGGCACCTGGACTCACTCCCATATCGAGAGTTCGCTTCTTTTCATGTGGTTGAGGTTTTTGTTTGTTTGCTTTGGTTTCTGTTTTGTCCTGATTTTGTATGCCTTCGGTTTCTGATTCTCTGAATTATCGATATTGTGCTGTAAACAGGGATATGGTCAATATCCATATTTTTCATATAATACATTTACGTTTGACGAACTTTTTCATAATAACGATCAATTTGAAAGATCAATGTACCTTTGATCTGTCTGATTTTGTTGATGAATTCAGTGTAATTCTATATATTCTCTGAATTTTCCTTATTTAGAAAGGAGTTCACTGTAATGTCTGTAAATCTTCCAGATCAACCGTGACTTTAACCGTTTTAAATGTTTTGCTTTTTCTTACGAAAAAAATCAAAATTTAAGAGCAGGCATAGATGAATCTGAATACTTGACAGATATTAATTTTTGTACGAATGAGATAAAGAATATCCTGACGACATTTTAACAGCACTCACAATAGAGAACCAAATTGAGCATAGACGGACCCCTAACAAGCTAGGTGGGGCCAGATTCCTGGGAGGAGTAATGATGCCGAAGGGTTCTAAATCTAAACCTTCATGAAGAAATTTCCAAACCAATTTCCATGCACCAGACACGTGTTTCGAATATTAAATTCTCATCAGTGATGCTTTCAGCGGAGCTACCAAAATTCATTTCAGTAGCGCCCTCTGCAATGTTTTGAAGTTGGATAGGTATCACCTGTTTGGTTTGCCGCACGCACTGTTGATGTTCACGCAAAACAATATCTACAAAACATGCACCATCTGAGGTTATGTCTATATAAAAAGTGCTATGGTGACGATGTCAAAGCATTTAAAACACTTAATGTCAAACCCTTCGCGGGATTTGACAGTAACGGTTTAAATTTCAGTTTAAGAACATCCCAATCATGCCAAGGAAAATGCTTTTTCTTACAGTTAAATTGCTATATCTTTTTTTAGCTCACCTGAGCCAAAGGTTCAAAGTGAGCTATTGTCATACCGGATTGTCCGGCGTCCGCCGTCCGTCATCCGTCCGTTAACTTTTCACATTTTCATCTTCTCCTCTGAAACCGCTTGGAGGATTTTGATGAAACTTGGTATGCATGAAGTACTAAAGGTCCTCTACCATGTTTGTTCATTTCGGCTCGATCCCTTCAGGGGTGGATCCAGGGTGGGGTCAAATAGGCCCCGGAGGGTACCCCTCTTCAAAAATCTTCTTCTCCAGTTCCACTGAATGGATTGAAAAACTAATTGTATCTATGTGATCTTGAAGGATGTATAATTCAAGTTTGTTCATTTCGTTAAAATCCGATAACTAATTTTTGACGCGTTTTTGACGTCTTTTCGGACTTAGTCAGAAATGCAAATTTTTGCACTTTTTCTTTAAATAACTCAATGATTGTATGATTTTACACACTCATTTACTACATATTTATCATATTTAACTTACTTAATGCTTTGATATGTATGTTATGCTTAAATTTTATTTTTTTGATTTTTTATGAATTTTTTTCTTATGTAAAAAGGAAGGGGGGGTGATTTTCATACATTTCCTGCTTCTTTTCTATAACCACTCTTCAGATTGTCATGACAATTTGTAGGTATGAGGTACTCATGCATGGTACCCTACAAGTGAAAGAATTTTGTCAAGATATCCACTTTTGGATTTTTAAGGAATATTTTTTAAGATTGTACATAGGTATAATGTATGTTTTCTTACCAAAAATAGGAGAAAAATTCTCAAATCGCACCGGGTTATACACATTAATACTACTTTTGAATGAAGAAATTTTATTTGAATCACAAAAAAAAAAAATGCCGTAAAGATTAAAAGTACACAACTTTTTTAATATTTTTTTCAAAGCCATGCACCTGGTTCCGGACCGGAATTATTCGAATTTTATGATCTGAGGACCCATTTTCACACGTATTCTTCCACACATGTAGATGTCTCACACACTTTAAAACTATATTCAAAATTTTATTTCATCTATCTAGTAAACAATCACGGGAAGACAATTCAAGATAAACATTGTGTGTATTTTCAACCAATTGTTGAAAATAATAAGAAAATAATCGGAACTATTTGACAGGACAATGACCTAGATATGCATTAATTCATCTTCGTCCCCAAGGCGCATCGTATTCCGCTAGGCCCTTCATTGCAATACAAACCGCAAAGCAGTACTGCGATATATTTCAGAAGATACAGTGCAAACGGAATAGATTTTTATACTTGGAACACTTTCATAATGGTTATCATTCATGTACTTGGAACACTTGCATATACTTGTTATCATGTATAAAGTTTGCTCGAATTTCCTCTGTCTTAGACTCTCTTAGATGAAGTAATTTACGGACTGATTTCTTGAAGAAACGTCTAATGAGTAATCTCTTCCTCTGGATTTTGAGAATGCATAGGACATTTAATATCTGAAATTCTTGAAAATAAATAATTCCGTTCAGAGTTCCTGAAATCTTCCAATGAAATGTTGGACCACAGAAGCTTTTGTTTTAATAGAGAAAATAAATTATTATTCACAACCTTAAGCCACTGTGTTCGTCATCTTGTATGTATAATATTTCTAAGAGGAACACAGAGGCCTGAGGTTGTGAATAATAAAACATTTTCTCTCATAAACGACAGGATCCTGTGTTAAGACATTTGGGAATTTTTATCTGTTCAAATAATAGATACATAATGAGTTTTTATCGGACCAAATAACTTCTTGTCGGCAAATCCAATGCAACCGATACATTTCATGAACTCTCTCCGCTAACAACTTGTCCGTGTAACAGACCTATGATGAGGTTAAACAATTAGTTAACAGTGAATAACGATGTCGTAGGTCTGTAAGTTGGACAAGCTTAACAATTTCATGGGCCTTTTAATTTGTTTCAAACTGCGAAACTTTAGAGAAACCACTTGAGTTGCTGAACAGCTTATGCTGAAATGCGACGCTCCTTCTCGCCTGTTGAAATATGCATAGGCAAGAAGCGTCGCATTTCAGCATATTTACTGAAAATTATTTGTTCAAGTGGCTTCACTGGGTCATGAGATTTGATACAACATACACTGCTTTTTTGGAAAACAAACTGGCACAATTTCTGCACAACTCACTTGAATTGATGAATATTGGATCAAAACGATTTTAACTGTACGTTTCATGTATTTGAGATGAAATCAATACTATTCAAAAGCATTCTTAGATTTCAGTATACTTTAATATGAATAAAGGCAAAACCGAAAAATCTTTGTTTTTTATGCCCCTGGAATAAAAGATTCGGGAGCATATAGTTTTTGGCCTGTCCGTCTGTCTGTTTGTCTGTCTGTTTTCCGAAAAACTTTAACATTGGGCATAACTTTTGAATGGAAGCTGGTGATAGAGGTTTCATATTTCACATATGTAATTACCAAAATTTTTGACCTCATGACCATAACCTTGACCTTTCACGTACTTCTCAAAAACTTAAACATTGGGCATAACTTTTGAATGGTTATAGTGATAGGGCTTTCATATTGTACATGTGTATTCCTTGTGACAAGATCTTTCCATTGATACCAATATTACGCTTACCCTGACCTCTCACATACTTAACAGAAAATGGTGTTTATACTAACAAAGATGCCGCCAGGGGCATTCTCGTTTCACAAACACAGGCTTTATTATTTCTGGCATGCTAGCTATCAATAATGAAAGGTTTTGTGTTCAATTTTAAATAAACTCAATTTGTGAATTCATTTCATTGTTTTATTCTTTTTCTGCTGCACATTTATGTGGAATTTTACAATATGATTTTATTTTTGATGTTGCATAATTGAACTATACTAGCTGGGCATATGACGTTGGACCACTTTATCCGTTTTTTTTTTCAAATCAGTAAAAAAGTTATTGTTTTGAAATGTGACTATTTTTTTCTTTTTTGTACTTTTAAAGGTTGTCTGAAAAAAAAACATTTCTCTGCATCCGGCAAAAATCTTTTTAGAAAGGTTGTGGGCTAAAATCCTGGTACTGGCACTATCAGTATTCAATGTCAGTATGTCAATTAGAGCGTGCATGGGTATCAGGTGAGCGTTGTGCCCCCTGGGTCTCTTGTTTTTCATACACTCTTGTATCAAGTTCTCTCCTTAACAATGATTATATCGAAGTTCAAATACGTTTTCATGAAGTTATCATTATCGTTTTTGAATTAATTTTGTATACTCAACAATATTTATGTTTTCCTTCGCTATTTTGTTAAACATCACATTTCATTCTGAATTATCATAAAAATGAAAACAAAGGATAGGATCACCAAGATCACTAGGTTGCAGCACGTGCAGCAAAACTCCAGAACACCCAATGCAAAAGCACAGAGCAGACATGCACAGAAAGAGACGCATAGGGACAAGAAAGACCCACTCATACCATAGAAAATGAATTACAAAATACAACATGTAAACAAGCGAGACCAATAGGCAACCGGTGCCGACTTAGGACAGCCATCTGCCATGCCAGTAGGAGACGGTGTGCTTATCCGGATTACCCACAACCTTCCAACTGTTCTGATTGCCAAGAGGTCTCGATGAACACAAAATTGTGGTGTAACATTACCTCCCCACTGTAAGATAAATGAAAGGACGGAATCTCCAACAACACTCGGTTGCATCGCCAACAGCAAAATCCAAAAACACACACTGCAAAAACACAAAGCAGATACGCACAGAATGAGACGGAAATGAACGCCAAATCACATAGAAACATCAAACATAAATGACCACACATACACCAACGAGACCAATGGGCAATCGGTGCCGACTAAGGACGGCCAGCTGCCACGTCAGGAACAGACGGTGTAGTTATCATTGATGACGTGCGCACAACCCTCCAACTGTTCCGATTACCCAGAGGTCTGAACATACAAACACACAGCATGACACAGGGGCACAAGAAACGCACAAATGGATATAAAAAACAGGAGGCATACGGAATACAGTCCGTGCTCAGCCGGCTAGAGGTACACATCCTTGTACTATCCCTCCAATGCTCTTTTCCATAGATTTATATTTATATGATGTAGCTATAGAATCGACCCTACATGAAATTTGGAATCGCGCACTGTTTACTAAATAGACAAAGTAGAGGGCGCCACTGTTATAAATTTGCCTGTGTCTGAAATAAACAGAAAAGAAGTAATCTTCACGTATTCAGTCTCAAAGCAGAATTGGAACAGTTGCGAACCCCAGAATGAACAACATTCCGAAGTGAGACCAGGTGCCCGGGGATAGTCAGCGTCTCTTGTCTACATGCAACATCAGTCACAACAACCCCTTGATAACTTGTCAAATTCGATGGTCGTCTCGATGTAAGTATTAATTCTGGAAAGAGGGATCTGATATGATTCTTTAAGATATCCTTAGCGACCGAAATTCTTTCTTATTGATGATTTCAGCCGTTGTGTAATTTTATCCTGCAGGAGCAGCTTACTTGCAAGCCGTCTGGCTCGAACGATGATCGAAAATCACTTTAGATTGAAGTATCACTGATGAAGATTTAATATCTGAAACACGTATCTGGTGCATTGAAATTGGTATAGAATACAATATTAGTAGGAACACTTCAATTTTCAAAATGTCATCATGAAAGAACCACTAAAATAGTTCACTAATTTGAAAATATAATTCAGCATTCTAAATAGGTATGACAAAAATATCAATTTCAGATAATACATGTATTACAAATTTGAAAGCTTGTTAACATGGGAAAAGTTTTATCAAAGACAAGGAATAGAATTTAAAAAAAATATCTCTATCAGCAACCTTCAAAAACTATTATCAAGATAACTTCTGATAGATTTAAAAATCATACACACAGAGACAACATTAGAATATCCTTGACCTCCTGTAAGTGCATTCTTGAAAATAAAACGAATTAATCATTGTTGTTTTGAAGTGGTGGGTAACAGACCGTTGTACGTTGGAGGCTCCATCGAAAATGATAGATTTGTAAACTGCTGGTCATTCGTCTGAGGATACTTGGTATTCGCTGAAGAAAAAATAGAGACAAGTTATTCATAAAGATTCTCGAAAATAATAAATACAGCTGTGGAATATGTCATGGATAATCAAGACCTTTTTAAAATAATTATCTATGTAAAATGAATGAAAACAAAATCAATATTATTTCCATGGTAATTAGATCAAACTTTACTCGCAATCGTACATTGTACATGTATGAGAAACCGTTTGCACTTTGTTGTCATGGGAAACATAATTGAAACCGATATATACATGTAAATACATATAAGACAACTCTTTCCAATTGATCTTTGAAATGAAAAAATAAAACTTCTTCTTTGGAGAGGAGGGACGATATTATGTTAACATTGTGTTGAAATATGTTAAGCATAGCATATCGCACGTTTATATGCGATAAAAATACCTACCGCCAAATATGCGTCAAACACTCGAATCAAGACTGACCTCAAACCGAAATGTTGCAAAGCAATGTTAAAAAAAATGCGTAACATTGAATTTTGCTATCAATGGCCATTACCCCTCCACATCAGGGCAACCATGTCAAATCTCTTTTGCAAGACATCAAAGAACATTGCACTTTCCCAAATAAGTCAACCATGACCGAAATCGTACTTGCTCTGTTACTATCGGAAACCAAGCTCTGCATGAAATCTTTAATCGCTGCGGTAAGATTCTGGAAATTGGCAATATTGAAATCTATGTTCTATAGTACCAATTTTGTGGTACCAGACATGTGTTTCGGATATTTTAATCCTCGTCAGTAGTACTTCATGTCAAACAGTTTGAATAAAGCCAAAGTGAATCTTCCTGGCGCCATCTACAAAACATAGCTTTAATTTCCTTTTGCCAAAATGAGCGGCTCCAAATTTTGTGTAGGGTTTATTCAGAAGCGTATTGAATTCGATGTGAAAAATATGGCCACAGATCGTTGGAGGGTAGACACAAGGAGCTTAATTCCAAACAAAACTGACTTTTGTGAGTCATCAAGGTACACCTCTCCTAAAAAAGTCGGTCAACCACGGCTGAATTTGAACTTGCTCTATAGGTACATGTATCCAAGACCAAATTGTAAATGATATTTCATCGCTATATTTTTATCGTTACTGATACGGATGGATGGACGACGATCTGACAGACAGACGGGGGAAACTAACAGTCACCTCCGGTTTATGGGATTACAAAGATCGTCATTTGAACTTGTTTGAACTATCAATATACATATTCCTTATTGAATATTGATAGATATACCCTATTACAATTGGATTCAATAACTTTCCTTACAGGAATATTCGATCACAGATCTATCCTTAACGAATAATGGTATGAGAATCCAAGAATGTCGATGATCGAGATGAATTAATACTCACGAGGCCTTGTATTGGCAGCTTGAATTGTTGATATTACTTGAGGGGAGCGAGTGATAACTATAACTCTTCTAGCTGGAGCATTTCTTTGTTCTTTTTTCTTACAGCAGGAAAGGATTATACATACAATGCAGAGGAAAAGGATTACGGGGGCTACAGATCCTAAAGTGATGGCCACAATCGTACCGGCAGATGTGCCTCTGAAATTGTAATTAACTTTATCATACAAATGGTCGTTGATTAGTAAAAGTATATCACAAAAAGCTGGTATGCATAATTCTTTTTCGCAGTTTTTTTGTATTCATCATGATTCCATAATTCTATCGACGTGATTTTGTAACTATATTTTTTAATAATACCCGAGTTTTTTTTTTTTTTTTGTTTGTTTGTTTGTTAGTTTGTTTGTTTGTTTGTTTTTTTTTTTGGCAACAGCTTTTCACTTAGTAAAAGATTATCTAGGTTAATAAAGAAAATTATAGGTTCTTTTAAGACCTACAGTAGAAGATTCACATAAGTGACAGAAACTTTATCTTTTTCTTAGTAGAGCGTGGCGGAAGTATCTTTCAATAGTGCAATTCTTCTGTTTTCCTTGGACGAAAGAAAAAGAATGTATTTCTTCTCATATTCCCTTGAAGTTAAGCTGTAGTTACTTTCTAGAAACTGTTTTCAAGCAATCATTTTTTTATTTTATGTCATTACAGTTTGATCAAACAAAGTGAAAGTTTTGCGCATGTAAATGGAAAACCACACCATTTTCTAATGAAGACGCAGATGGCCGTCTTAAGTCGGCACCGGTTGCCCATTGGTCTCGTTGGTTGATGTGTAGTCCTTGTGTTTGGTGTGTGTATATTTTGCATGTTGGTGTTCCTTGTCGGCGTTGCCTCTCTTTCTATGCTTGTATGTTCTGTGTTTTGTATGGGGTATTTTACTGTGGGTGCTGCAGCCGAGTGTTGTTAGAGATCCCCTCCTTTCTTGGACTCATCAGTCGAGATTTTTCCTTTACAACGGAATAATTAATATAATAAACAATGGTCAAAAACATCACATGCAAAACGGAATTTAGTGAGTTCCGAAAGGTACATGTACTAAGTATTTAGCACAGAGACGACTTTTCTGATTGGTTCTTTGCTGAAAACTAACTCGTTATCAAGTTACAAATGTAATCATTGGTTTCTGTAGTTGGAAAGACAAAATATTCTTTCCATAGGCTGTCTATCATGGTAGGTGCCAAATAGGAGAAGACTGATAATTCATCTATGAATGTTAGCATCATAACGTATTACATGTACGACGATGGATTCTAAGTAAATTGTCGTTTCGATTGAAACTTGTAGTACTTTTTTTAATTCTATTACGTTCTCTAACTTAACTGTGTTTTAATGTACTACAACTTATTCTGGTTTGAGACCCACTCCTTTTTTCTTGTTAAATCAGTACAAATATACAGACGCAATTGTATTACTTACTCATAAACGCAATGTACATGTACAAAAAGTAGTTAAGAAAAGCAAATGGAACATTTTAGTGTAATAATAAATGGTCTCCTTGAGATACTTGTATTTATGAGAATCTGACCGAGAATTGATATGCAGAGAAGAGTTTCTTTCTGGAAACAAAAATACGTTTTCCTATGTGTAACCAGTTTTAAAATATGTACGTGTGCTTACAGAAATTACTTTAGAAATCTGAAAATGACATACTTGAATAGATAAACCAGAATACAATAAATTTGTAACAATAACAACTTACGAGCTTCCTGAACCATTACTATATCCTGAACCAGCTCGATATCCTGATGTGTACCGGACCCTCACAGTACGAGTTCGTATTCTTGCACAGTCTGACACTCCTGTTTCAAAAAATGAATTACTTATTTCTTTTCGATGTATATTTTTAAGGTTAGGGCTGTGACTACAGGCAGATAAATCTATTGTCATATTACTTAATATTTATGTAAAACCAACATTAACAATAAATAAAATGACTTCAGTTTGTTACATTATTTCAGCAAACATGCTACTTGAAATTGTCATTGCTGAATGGATATTTGGGGGGGGGGGGGGGGGGTACATTTTGCATGAAAAATCGCAAAAAGAGGGGAAAATCTATCTTGTATGAGTTCCGATATTTTAAGGATGCTATCTCCTAGCGAGCTGAACAGAAAACGTTCTAGACGACAGGAGATAACTCCTAATGTCGTAAAAGAAAGATGTACGACCTTTGTTTTTTTTTTCTGTTCACTGCATCAAATTCAATAGCATGGTTTAATGGAGTTGTTTGAGGATATATTTGTTATTTTCACAAGTATAAACATTTTATGTTATCTTTTTGCTTTAAAACAACCTTGTTCAAATAACATTACGTCACTGCGAGAATCTTTGACGTCACACAGCAAAAATGACGTTCGTCTTCCCGCCATGAATAAAACAGATAAATAACGTTGCAGGAAAGGGATGTAATGTTTGATTACTTATATTTGCCTTTAAATTACATCAATTGAGAGGATTAATTCAATAAAAGCAATACTTTTAAGAAATAGATTTGTATTTTCAGTGTGAAACAAATCAGAGACACAACAAAAGCAAGTAAAATACACCGAAACATGGAAAATAGAACTTTACCAGTAATTGAACTCTGCACTGTCATTGTGTCAAAGAAACATGTATTAATGGCGATTCGTCTCTGGATTTCTATTTATTAAAAAAAAATAATAATAATAAATCGCCACGTACTTTTTTTTATTTCTCCCGCTTTATCTTTATTCTTTTTTCTAATCTATTTCCTTTATTTCTTTTAGCAGCATTATGTCTGCAAAAATTTGAAATTTTGAACTCTATCAGACAATTCTTTATTTTCCTGTTTACATGATCCAATTTCATCAATTCTGTCATTTATTTGAAAAATGGATATAATACAGGGACTTTACATTAATCATCAGCTATCATCTTATTTCATACATTTTCTCCGACAAATAATTAATCTTTTAAAGGAAAACTTAAATAAGGCCCTTTCACATCAGCCTTTCCGCAGCCATACGGTCTCTGCGATCCTGCACGCCGTACGGCTGCATCATAACAATCTCCCACGCATGCGTCCGATTTCATTTCCGCTTTTCTTCACTTTTGAAATCTATTGAAGACGGACGGGCATATCACGGCTGACATGCGTCATAAGAGAGGAAGACTTTATAAAAGAAAAGATAAGGCACGCATTTTTCATCCAAAAAAAATCCGAATCATGTAATCATGTAACCCCATGGACTGAAACAAAAATATTGATAATCCGGTTGGGGGGGGGGGGGGGCTCCGCAAATTAAAGAAAAAAAAATGCTATGAAAGATAAAAATAAACTTGCACGGCGTACAGCGTCTTCCGACAAACTAAGGGAGCAACCATTTTATTTTTATGGGGGGGGGGGGGGGGGCAGGAAGACTTTTGCCAGCCGGAAAATTTTTTTCGGCCATTTTAAGAGCCGGAAAATTTTTTTCGCCGGCCCTTCGGGCCGGAATATTTTTTTTGGGTTATTTTCCAATGTTGAAAATTACCCTAAAGTTTAAATAATTCAGCATGATTTTTCGGCCATATTAAACATCAAACACACAATGAGTTCATCTCTTGCCAGCAGATCACTACATTTTAATTTCTTGAATGGCATATGGTGCCTATAATCTGTTTACTAAAATGATACTCAAGGCCATAATTAAAAAAATTGTTTGTTTCCCCTCGCCCCGACCGGGTCAGGAAAAACGCCGCCGAGTCAGATTTTTTTATAGCCAAAAAGTCCGATATATATTTTTTTTTTTTTCAGAAATCGAATCACGGCTATGTCCATTTTCAGTTTCAACGTTACAACATTGTATCCAAATAGAATTGTAAATAATCTCAATAGCTTTCTCATTCTTGCATTATTATAAGAAATCTTGCTGTAAACCCCCCCCCCCCCCGGTCCCCCCCCCATTCCGTTGGCTTTGAACCGTCAGTTTACGTATTATTGGTACATCGATATCATAATTATGTCTAAATTACTACTTCGAGTCAAACTCAATGGTTTTTGTCAAAACGTTATTTTTTTTATATAAAAGAAAGGAAGCGAATCTAACAACACTCGGTTACAGCACCCGCAGGAAAACCCCAAAACACCCGATCGAAAAACACAGATCTGACACGCAAGGAACGAGAGGGACAAATGAGTTAAAGAAGATCCTGACGATAATCTCAACAGCACTCACAATAGAGCACCAAATTGAGCATCGACGGACCCTTAGCAAGCTAGAGGTGGGACCAGGTGCCCGGGAGGAGTAAACATCCCCTGTTAGCTAGCCACAGCCACCGTCGATGCTCATGCACGAAAAATGAAAACAATATATAAATTACATGCCAAATCAAATCAAAGGAACATCAAACACAAATGACTGTACATAAACCAACGAGACCAATGGGCAACCGACTTAGGACAGCCATCTGCCACGCCAGTAGCAGACGGTATGGTTACACGGATCATGTGCGAACAACCTTCCTACGTTTCCGATTATGCTGAGGTCTCGAAGAACGCACAATGGTGGCGTAAAAAAAGTATTGTGTTATTTATAGTAGCAGACATTTTGCTCAAACTTTTATTCGGATTTGTTCAAGGATAAGGCAATTCCATAGCTCTTGATGTAGAAAAATATTATTCAAATGTAGATCTTCAAGTGTTTGATAAAAGTTGCAAGCTGTTACCAAAGCAACCAAAAAATCGAAATTATAAGAAAATACTGCCCTTAGAACTGTTATTTTTTCAGACTTTGTTAAGTGTTCTTTTATTAAAAAACACAAATTACAAGTTTCACAAAAAAAAAACCCATATAATTATGTGTATGAATTCTTGAATTTTGCACGCATTACAAGATTTGTGATTTATCGTATGGAATTCTCCAAAAAGATAAAAATGATAAAACAGACAAAAACGGACGTTTGTAGCCAAAAACGAGACAGGCACATTTTGATTGTTTGGTGGTGAAAGTTCGAGGAGATGTCCCTCTACATGTTAAAATATCCATCTTTCGTCTACCTGAAATTAATCAAAATTCTCAGTCCAGTCCTTGAGGAAACACATATTCTAATTGGCTGTGAAATGTTGTTGATTCGTTGGTCACATTTTTTATTTTGCTCTGAGGTGTACTCGTAACACTATTTTTGACACAGAACATTCCATATTCATTTTTTCTTTATTTTTCAAATAACGCATTGGTGAAGAATATTCTTATTGATAAAGAATATTAATTGTAGTATTACATGTTTAATGCTTAATTTAAACACTGTGATCCCTGTATTTCACCAAATCGACAGATACACACTACGTGATAGCACATAAGTTTACATCGTACATTTCAGTACTCTGAGATTCATCACATTTATAAATTAAAGAAGTTCTACATATTTTGTTACTCCTTGCGCTTTGGTGTATTGGTCATATTGTTACAGCGACTTTTTTAGACTATCCCTTATTTTGTACCTCATCAGTTCCATCAGCTCAATTGATATCTATCTTTGAAGAAGCAGAGGTTGCATTCTTAAGAAATACTGATCGATTTAGACTTATATCATATATTGTCGCATTTGCACAGAATAAAAATTATCCTCTTGTTAAAACACGATTTATAAAAATTCTATTTATTAACAAAGGTTTCGAATCTTCTAAACATCTCTAATGTTTTTCGGGATAATTGTGTACAAGGTACTTTTCCTTAATATTTTGAGAATTTTGAACCTTCTCTTATTTATTGCAAGTGTAAGAAACCTATTACAAATTTCGTATTTAACTATAATAAAGTAACATCAGATCCTAAAATACTTGAATCAAGTCCTTGCTTCTTGAGAATGTGCAATGTCTGAATACCTATATAAACCAGCCGGTCATATTGTTACAGCGACTTTTCAATTATCCAGGACAGGCAGCTCTGTGGCCATCTAAAAAAAGGACCTAAGTTAGTAAGTATAGAATCCCATCCAAGATGGATTTTATTAAATGTCGCGAAGTACTAATGGAAGCCTTAGATATCTATACCAAACGATGGTGTAAATCAGAAGGAGTCGAATCGCATTCTCTGAATGTCTGGAAAACCCCCATTTTGGATATTACTGACATTAGAATAGATAACTTCTATACAAATCCTCATCTTTTGGAAAATCCAAGATCAAAATCTGAAAGATATTTCAAATCAAAATTACATAGTTAACATGAAAAAATTGTCTTCGCTCCTGCAGATAAAGCAGTACCATAATCGATGAAAACGTTACTATGACAAATATGGATAATGACCATATCCCTGTATACAGCACAAAATCGACAATTCAGAAAATCAGAAACCGAAGGCATACAAAATCAGGATAAAACAGGAACCAAAGCAAACAAACAAAAACCTCCACCATATGAAAAGAAGCGAACTCCCGATATGGAAGTTAGACCAGGTGCCCAGGAAGAGTAAGCATCTCCTGCTTGCATGCAACACCCGCCGCTTCAATTCGGTAGAACTGTCACATCCGGTAACTTCCATTTCGGAAGACATAGAGTACAATCTTGAGTTGGATGGTTCAAATGGTCAATGACTGAATATCACCCACCATTCTGGAGAGTGGAACATCATAGTGTATGACGAGTTCCCCATATCGACAGTAGAACTTCCTCAGTGACGATGTTAGTCGGTCACAAACATATCCCTGACTGAGAAGCTTATCTGAAAGACGCCTAGCTCTCAGAACAAAATCCGTATATTTGGTACTTGCTCTGGCATAGCGTATCAACTGAGATATGAACACGCCATAAGCTGGCGATGAAGGGATGTTGCTACTCAGAAAGGGAAAGTTTGTAATGCTGAAATTGAAGTCGTCACGTTTGTCATAGAGTGAGGTGTTCATGTGACCATCAGTGTCGTAGGACAACATTATGTCCGAATAGGATGCTGAATTATTTGTCTCTGTAGTTTCTTTGACTTCAAGCTACTATATATGAACTCTAGTTTCGGAACTTTCGTCTAGAAATACTTATATCAAAAACAATGAAAGTGTCCCCAACATTTTGAGCAACCATAATAGAAAAATTTCTTCATTCAACGTCCCTGTTTCTAAATTGGATCTTCCTACAATATACCGCATACCAAAACTGCACAAGTCTCCTTACTCATTCCGATACATTGCTGATTCTAGCAATCGCTTAATTGCGTCTAGAAATCTGACGTCAGCACTAAGGGCGATAAAGGAACACGAAGCACAGTATTCTGAAACTATTCTCAACAGGAATGATGTAATTTCTTTTGGTCTATTAAAAATTCAGGGGATGTGATTGACAAAATGAAATCTAGAAATGTTGAAGTTAATACGATTTTTCATACGACTTTTCAAATGTGTACATCACGCTTCCTTACAACAAAATTAATGATCAATTGTCCAAACTAATCAAAAGGTCCTCTAATCGAGAGGAGAAAATTTATATGTGTACACCTGAAGCAAAGTTATTCTTTTCCGCTACAGAATACAATTCATACAAATCGTAGCCATGTAGTGACCTGTGTATTGCCTTGTCATTCCTCTTGGACAACATTTATTTAAGATTTGGTGGTAATTTCTACAATCAGGTTTTAGGGATCCCTATGGGTACTAATTGTGCTCCTCTAGTTTCAGATTTATTCTGATCCACGTATTAAAAAGAATTAATAAATTTTATTCAAAATCTTCCAAAAAAAATAAAATAAATAAAAATGATAATGTGAAATGTTTCATTGGTACTTCTAGGTACCTGAATTATATTATTTCTATCGACAATCCTGTTTTTGAAAAGTAAAATATTCAAAATGTTATTTATCCGCAAGTATTTTTGGATCTAAATATCAAAGTTGTTAATAGAGAGATTCATAGAAGTGTGTCTAACAAAAGAGATGGTTTTGGATTCAACATAGTCAATTTTCCCTGGCTTGACGGTGCTGTTCCTAGATTACCGTCATAAGGTATCTACATTTCACTATTATATATTGATGTTTTGGATTTTCATGGTAGAAATCAAATTACAAAGAACATTTTATTTAGGTCAAGGACATCGCTTTCAGAAACTAGAAAAGAATGGAAATTTTACAAAAAAATTGTCAACTTCTTGTGAAACTCGGACCCATACAGGCAACAGAGTAAATTACGTTGGGTTTTGCATTTTATGGTGACATAACTAACGAAATAAGAAGGATTTAAAGTAGACAGCATAAAAATCGAAAATGCGTCAGAATCACCAAACGCCTTTTATACCGTGGATACAATCCTAATGTCAGCACAAGGACACTAGGCTTGGTTCTTGGCCAAATCTACAGTCTTGTACCAGCGCATTCTTAAGACTTGCACTCCTAATGACTGTAACGACGGGACTCCATGACGGGCCCAGTCCAAATCTCTTTAGAGAAGACAGGGCCCCGAACCACCTGACATCTCTGAAGGTCAGTCGGATTCCTCGGGTGATAACATACATGAGCTCGCCACAGCCTGCAGAGCACAGACTATTTTACGTAAGACCTTTTTATATATCATCTGTCTTGCTTGGGCCCCTGCGTTGTGTGGTCTTGTTTGTGTGTAGTCATCTGAAAGTGAGATTTTACACCATAATTGTACGTTCTTCGAGACCTCTGGGAAATCGGAAAAGTTAGAGGGCTGTACGCACTGTTATCCAATATAACCACACCGTCTGCTATGACGTGATGTACAACTATTCGACTATATGAATTATCTTTATAGATTTTTTTAATTATAATGTCATTTATTTTTTACTGAAGTTTGATTTAAAGATGGAAATGGAATAAATAATTGTAGTAATCACTTCATCTGATATTCTTCTTTCCGTCTGTATGGCAGGTAGTTTTGTTACCAGACATACATGATGGAAGTTCTACCATGCACCTTTCAGAGAAAGTCGCATTGGCACTCAAAGAAGGTAGAGGTTACTGTAGAGTGTATATCACAGGTCATTTACACGAAAATCAAGGCAAATCGGATAGTTTCTCTTCAATGCACATAATGCGGCATATAGCATTCGGAAATGAGATAATCACGCTGTTGTCTACTTTGTTGTACATTAGCAATCATGTACATGTAGATAATGCAGGTTTGATTGTCGTATCATTATGCATACACATGTTCACAGTCGGCAAATATCCGTCATTTTAGAAATAGGATTTTTAATCTTGACGGTAATACCGAATCTACCACTAATACCTAAATCGCAAATTGAGAATAGCCGGATCATAAAAACACATATTTCATTATATCTGTCCGCAGGTAGTGTTGAAACGATATCAGCGCACTCAAGCTAGCATTGAACCGTCATTGATGATGGCAGATTATCTGAAGATTGTAAAGAAGCAGCGTTCTCTCTGTTGTTGGTTTTTAAACAGATTCTCCGTAATAAAGGATGAGATTATCGGCATGGAATTTCATTTTATTCTACTTTACTCTATGAATATTGTGGAAACCCCGACAAATGGAAAGAATGAAGAAGAACTGCAATGACGCTTTATGCTAAATAAGGGTAGATACACTATTTAATCCTTTTTTTTTTTCTTAAGAAAAGATCTAGATAATGAATAAAATATAACGTAGAACGTCTATGAAGTAGTCTAACAATTTTATGGTTTCAAATGACGTCATATATGACGTCATTCAACGTAATTGTTTCTGCAGTACGTTTGTCTGTTGATTAGATGATAATAGTAAACTATTAATTTTTTATATCAGCATAGCCGTAACCTAGAGATTTCTTTGTAGAACAAGCTTTACAAGGAAGTAAGTTCGAATTACATATTTCTGTGCAAGGTACACACTCTGTGTTAAAATTAACGAAGTTTGTCTGATATTTGGTAAAATTATGAAAAATTCCTGGAACCGTCACAGGCACTAGGCTTAACTACGTCACTATTGATATCCGGAACTCGTTTTTTCTTGCGATGTTTGAAAGAGAAAATGTTTACAAATGCAATTAATTCGAAAGAAGTACATTTATTTAGGGGATAAACGTACTGGCGTTGTGGTTCTGACAGGTATATGTTGGATATACTGTTGGAAACATACATTATACCGTCGGGGGCAAGCCCCGGTGGTATGACTGCGTTTCCAACAGTATATCCAACATGATACCTGTCGGAACCACAAAATACTGTACGTTTATCCCTATTCTAATTCATGTGACATATTTTAAGGATGGCGACTCATATAATAAGGAGTATTAAACTTTTCATAAAAATGGGCCACATATGAAGAACAATTCGGTCTTTTCGAAATACAGAGTTACTTCCCATTTGTGCAAGTATCTGACGTCAACGCATTGTGACGTCATCATTTTGTATGGAAACCAGCCTGAAATTCAGGGAAACAGGGTTACATGTATGACGTTTTCAATGGAATTTAATGACGTCACAATGCTTTTACGTCATATACCTGCACAAATCGAACGTAGGCATGTCAAATCGAAAAGACGGAATTCTCATACTTTAATTTTACATATCGAAATACCAAGGTCGGTGTTGAAAATTTCGAGATATAGCTAAAAATAGATTAAGGGAATTTCTGTTGCTATTTTAGACAAAAATCACCCATTTCCAGAGAAGCACTAGTAATTGAGGAAAGAATGTTATTATGTGATTTTTGAAATTTTTAATGAAAAGAAGACACTTTTCTTCAATAAAAAACATATATATGAAAGAAAATAACTTTATTTTAGGAAAGTAGCGTCCTTATCAATTTAATGTAAAAAAATGTAAAAATTCGTAAAATTAGCATTTTTTGCCTAAAAAATTCACTTCAAAGGAGTATTAAACTTTTTTTCTAGATATGACAGAAGGAATATATAAATCTTGATCTTTCAATTGATATATAAAAATACATAGGTCGGTGTTAATATAAGAGGAAGATAAAGCGTTGAAAGAAGCTTTCATGTCCATGATGACGTCATACCTAGATTTTATATATACAAATCATAGCGTCGAATTATTTCATTAATTGACGTTCATATCATAGAATCTTATTCATTTTTATTTAAACAAATATCATATGTATTCCTGTAGTAAAGTCTCATTAAAAGTTGACTCAACACGAAAATTGTTCTCGAATACTCGAAGAATGGGCAATATCATATTAGTCAGTGTCCATTGTGAAAATTCTGGGAAATAAAGCAATTCGTCGCATTATAAGCTAAAACCTACCTATTTATACTGACCTATTTCCGATCGAAATGTTAGAGAGACGATGTTTTATTTCCCTTATATATGTAGAATACACACATCGATTTAGATTTTCGTAAGCTTTATAAAAACTAAAGGGTTATGTCGGAAAATGACATATTTTAGCAACTAGGTCTTCAAAATCTTGCAGTTTTGTTTTATGGAAGATAACATTGAAATATGTAGACGGAGACCTAGACCTCACAAAGCATGGAAGAATTTCGTTAGACATCGAAACAAATCAAAGGGTGTCCAAATCAAGAAATCTGAATCAGATATTTGCATTTATCCCTCACAGGGTCTCATGTATCGCTTTAGATGTGACGTTGCTACGGAGGATTAACAACGACCAACAGAAACTATTGCGCTGCAAAATATAAAATACAACTGCTTCGTGCTTATTACAATGGCGAAAAATCAAAGTGTTATCGAGAATAAACTTACTTGCTCTGTTGTTTATAGGTGGAGAACGCCGTTTACAAGCTCATTACTACTTGCAGTTTTACGTCATAGTGTGACGCCACTGGAGCAAATAGCACAGGGAATCGTGACGGCATACGTAAAAAGTGCGCTAGAGCTTGTAACGTGCAAACGTAGGAATACATTTTACAGTATGTCAAGTGAGTCGGGTTGCGGCATGTATATCCTCGTTTTACATGCTCGTAGAAATCCTGTTAACCAATCAGAATGCGTGAAGCAAACAGAATGAATTAGAATATTGTTTTATGTTCATCGAAATTAGCAGGCCATTTTATGGGCTTCGTGGCTCTTCTACTTTTTTAACAGAAATTTTAGAATGCATTTGAAGAAACGATCAATAGAAGTTTATCGGACTTTGATACATGTTCCCTCGGGGGTTCCTGGTCCACCAGGAGTGACATTCACCAAGTGGTACATGACGCGTCTCACCAGCCAAAGTAGCAAGAAGAACTGCACTGCTGTCTGGAGGAAGATTTCATGTTTTGGCATACGAATAAAGGCATTAGCAAACCATATATTCAACATTTAGAAAAAGGATTTGATTTACAAGTTTCGCTAATCAGAAGCGAATTTAGCGCTGCTTCTACTGGATCATTATACCAGAAATATTTTGATCATCAGTTAATCTTGAGCTATGTTAAGGTACGTCATAAAAATATCGGGCACATTTTCTCATAGTATACAAACAATGTACCATCCCCCCCCCCCCCCGCTATACTCGACTTCTTCATAATTCTAATTTCTTTCTAAAGAAACGGGATAATTTTACCACAGTTCGGATAATTGCATTAATTCATTTCATAAGTCTTATGAGTTAACAGTGAATTCTATAAACATTACAGAAGTACCCATCAGTTATTCAGTCTCATACGTGTAGTCGAGAAGGCAAGGTAAAATCATTAGATTTTCCACAGTTGCGAACCTCGGAATGAAAAAAAATTCCGAAGTGAAAACAGGTGCCCAGGGAGAGTCAGCGTCTCCTGATTGCATGCAACACCCGTCGCAACAGCTCCATGAAAAGGAGTTTTCAACTGTTTCCCCTCCAAGATATGTGAAATTTCTTCAGTTGAACCCTCCGCTTTATTTTACAACGTCTGACACAAATCGAGAATCGTCAGTACTCAATTTTGTGTTTTCCTCTTTACCAAAATTGCACATCCAAAAGCCAACTGTTTATTTTCCCACACAGTTTCCGAAAAGAAGGTACTACTTCTCTCGAAAGTCCGATTGATGTAATAAAAATTTGAATGTAAGGAGCAGGGATGAAAATTAGAAAACAACTAAATAAACAATATAGAACATAAATTCATATATAGGAATTGCTCTTAAGCTTTTGCTTTTATCTGTGGTCGCGTTTAATTAATGTTTTTCCATTCCCTACTGCTAAAACATACCAATTAAGTACACAATGCTAAAAACAATCCTTCAATAAAATACTCATGCTAGTTATCATTACATGAAATTCTAATGATTGTGCTTTGCCTTCTCGACTTTGAGACTGAATAACTGATAGGTACTTCTTTAATGTTAATGTATGATATATTTTTCTTTACCTATAATAATGGCTATAAGAACAATGGCCAATGATATCCACTTCTTTAGAACTCCCATGTTGTTTGCAACATTTTTAATTATACATTAAGAATCTCAACATTTCTCTGTATTTATGTCACAAAAGTGAAACTTGATCTTAAGTATTTTTGAAATTTACCATCCTTTTAAGCATTGAAGGGTAACTTGGGAAATCCCCTAAACTTTATAAATTCAAATGCGTATTTTAATCATGTGGAGCAAAATAACACATAGGTATAGAAGAAACGTTTTTAAACAAGATAGAATACTAATTGACAAATTGCATCAGTAAACAAAAAAAAAAAAATGTTTATTTTCTTTGCAATTGTTGGATCTTTAAATAATCGTAATACTTTTGCATTTGTACTACCTCGTCATTGTTTCATGTCGAGCTCTGTCTTATTTACCCATTTGATTCTTTTTACGAACTTCCTCGTAACTCGATCTTCAACTTATTTTCCCTCTTACGTGATGACTGATTGATATTTTATAGTGTTTAAACAATAACCAATAGGTAAATGTCGCCTGTTGATCAAGATGAATAAATCGGTTCAGATTTGTCTATTTTTGATTCGATCTCGCATCAGTTTCATACACTAAGTAATTTCTTTTCAACTCTTTTATACATCAGATGATGATTTCATATCCCTATGTTGCTTGATACTTCTGTGAAAACTTTATACATGTATACTAGTAGTGTCTTGAACTACGGAGTATTCCCTTGCTTAGTTTTCTAATGATAATTTTGAATATCCCTAATTTCAACAAGTATAAGCTTTTCAAAAAAAGTTTGCCCGACCTTAAAAAAATAAGAGCGTTTTTACCTCACCTCCTCACTCCGTAGTCTATATATTGACTAGATGGACTCGTGAGAAAATGAAACAAACAGGAACACGTCGATATGAGTCTATAACTCAGTATAGTATACATTCCTGATAGGCACCCATGATAAGCTCAGTAGTAATGTATAGAAGCCTGCCTCCCCCATATAGACAAAATCAAGTGTATGATCTATAAAAACGAGGGCTTCTTAGCATCATTATTACATGCGAACGCCGCATTGACTTCTTGTTTAGTTTCATGCACATTTCAAATCTAGGGGTGCTGACCTCACGCGGTCAGGCAATAATTAATAAGGTTCAATGTGCCTCTTGAAAATCTATATTTGAACATTATTTTCGAAGGATAATTTGTCTGATTTCCATATATATATATAGATTTACGGGTGTTGATCGGATTTTATTCAAAAAGATACTTGAGATTCGATTCAAGAAAAGATGAAATAAAATATGGGTTTTTATTTTGGTGAAACACGAATGCCCCAGTTGGCATCATCTGTGATGTCACGTAGATTATACCAAATGGTCAAGGTCCATGTACCAATGAAAAGCCCATGTTCCAAGGGATACAAATATAAAAGCTCTGTCATTTACGATTCAAAAGTTATAACTAAGGTTAAAGTTTTCAAAATACTCAAAGGTCAAGATGAAAAGGTCAAACATTTTGACATCAGAACCAAGGTTATTGTCATAAGTAGTAAACATGTTATTCATTTAAGCCCTATCACTTACGAATCAAAAGCTATGATCTAGGTTAAAGATTTTGCGGACAAAAATACAAGCGTATAGACAGACAGACAACGGACAGAAAAAAAAAAAAGAAAAATAATGCACTGGGGTCTTAACATAAAAACACTAATTGTGTATATCTATATAAAACATTTTTTAAGCGATAAACCTTTTAAAGTGACATAAGACATTTTGTTACTAATGGTTATTAAAAAAAACGAATCCTGTTCGCATCAACAGCAAAATGGTGTTAAGCCATTCCTTAAAATTGTTTACATATCATTTATAGGGAAGAATTAATACAAATTTACTAGAATTTACTAATGAACTCATGCAGATCTAGTCAACGTGACTTGGCACGGCTTTGACATGTATGTTATTTTCTTTTTACATCTTATTATCGTATCAAGTATATAATACATATTATAAGTTTGATAATAGGTCTCAGGATTCCATAAAAGGATAACTCAGCTACCTCTCATTACCCCCAAAAACACATTATACTTCCTCGTCAGCCGATCCTAGTGCGGTGTGTACGTGACACTGTAACTTTCCATGTGCGATGTGGCAAACCAAGACCAACATCTTTGCTGGTTTATAAGCTGCCTCGAATTAAATGTTAACGTACTAGCTACATGTATAAGTACTTTTTCACTGATTTTGAATATATCAATTTTTCAGATCTTATATCTTCTTTTATTTTGCATTTAAAGAAAATACTATGTGCATCAGAAGTCGAACACATAGCTCCGTGCCTTGATGCTTCTTGTCCCTCGCTTTCACGAAAACGTTGAGACATAAAAACCGGTCAGTATGTATGTTTGTCCGTCCGTCCGTGTGTCTGTCAAACAAACTAGCATAACATTTTAATGGTCATGAACAGGGCATAAATTTTCTTATTTTTTGCACATGACATTGTATATTATTTGTGACAAATAACTAAAGAAGTTCCTGATGACAGCCTCAACAGCACTCGCGATAGAGCACAAATTTGAGCATCGACGGACCCCAGCAACCTAGGAGTGGGACCAGGACCCCGGGAGGAGTAAGCATCCCCTGTTGGTTAGCCGCACCCGCCGTCGATGTTCATGCACGAAAATGACAACAATATACAAAACACATGAACTGATTGAGGTTATGTCTATATAGAAAGTGTTATGGCGACCATGTCAGGGAAAAATATTCAATACTCCTCCCGGGCACCTGGACCCACTTCTAGCTTGCTAGGGGTGCGTCGATCCTCAGTCTAAAGCTTTATTGTTGGTGCTGTGGAGATTGTCGTCAGGATCTTCTTAAACTCATTAATTCATATTGGGCTCCAAAAGAATATCATCAATAGCTTCAAGAAGAATGAACACAGAGAACATGTGACACTTTTTTGAATGTACGTATACAGAAATCTGAGAAAAGTTACATGTTAAAGTTTGTTATGGCTTTAGGACTTCGATGGAAGGTCATGTATTTATAAATTCATTACTGAAATATCTTGTCGCTAGATTCTTAAATAGTTGAAATACAGGTCATCGCTGTCTAATTCTTTGTCACCTGGTAGTTATTTGCCAAAAGAAAAATCTCGAAGGAACTTGTCTTTATAAATACGTGTGAAGAATGTTGAATTTATATTCGATTTGCCCAACATTTCCGACACCTATATTCTATCTTTCTTAGTTCAAATTTACCCCGAAAAAGTTTTTTTATTCTTGAAGTTTTTCCATATATTCATGTTTGTGTTGTTCATATACATTTTCACTGAAGAATTTTAATTTTTGTGATTAATTTGCAATTATGAACTATACTATCCATATCTTATAGAAATTCACAGTGTAAAAAATATGTACCATGCTTAATCATAAGAACATCGGTTATTGATTTTCAGGAAAAATACTTTTCTTGATCTATCACTAAATGTACCAAGTATTCTCCTGCTTACTTAGATACTATAACTTCCATCATACATCAAACATGATTCATGTGATATTTGAATATGTTTGAACGTCTTTCGCCTGTGGAACATTGTTCTCTCCCTATGGATTCAGTACCCTAAATGGGGTCCCTGTAAAGTGCGAAACGAAACAAATACGAAACGAAACGAAACGAAACAAATCGAATCGAAACGAAACGAAACAGATCGAAACGAAACGAAACAGATCGAAACGAAACGAAACAAAACGAAACGAAACAGATCGAAACGAAACGAAACAAAACATAAATCTTAAAGAACTTTTTAGCTTGCTAGGGGTCCGTCGATGCTCAACAAGGTGCTCTATTGTGAGTGCTGTTGGGATTATCGTCGGGATCTTCTTTAACTCATTGAGATAAATTTATGTAAATACAGAGAACTAGCACGGATGTCAATATCTGCATATATTTTTGCCTTCAACCATTCGTTTTTGTGGCTTGAGGGCTAAAGGATTCAAGTTGACGATTAAAACACAATATATACGGTATATAGCACAATTGCATTTTAAAGGATTGAAGGAGAGTGAACGGGATGAATAACCTCGTAATAGGCGGAAACATATTATTTAGCAGACAGGAGCCTATATATATAGCACAGAGGAAACGGAACTGTGCCGTTATGTGTATTTGAAATCTTTTTCAGAAAAATGAGAACAAATACTGGGGGGGGGCACATTTCGTTTGAAAAAGGATAAGATTTTTTTCCAGAAATGTGCCCCCTGCCCAGTTTTATGATCTCATTGCGGTGTCATAGCGTTGTTTTGTATCCCCTCCCCTTTATTCCTCTTAAGTACATGAATGGCATTTGACATTTACTTTTATAAATTGTCAACTTTGACTCTCTCAAGAACCCTCTCGGTACTAGTTACAAATGTAGAACTCTTTGATTAAGAAAATGTAACATGCTTATCTTGTCTTTAAATATTCGTTCTCGGCGATTTTTCCTCCTTTTCTCATATTCTTTAAGTTTTATGTTTTGTTTCGTTTCGTTTCGATCTGTTCCGTTTCGTTTCGATCCGTTCAGTTTCGTTTCGATTTGTTTCGTTTCGTTTCGTTTCGATTTGTTTCGTTTCGTTTCGTTTCGTTTCGTTTTGTTTCGTTTCGCACTTTACAGGGACCCCCCTAAATGGCCACTACAAATTTTTATTGATATCTACTATTGGTGAAAGTTGCATTATTAAGGAGGTCCAGAACAGCCAGCCTTAAATTTGATCCTATCATTTAATTTTCCTAAAAACTACAAATGTTAATAATTGAAACATACTTGCTCTACATGCAAAGTTTCATCAATTTTTTACCATTAGTTTTGAAGCTATGAACGTACATATATACCCATTCAAAGCCCCAAAATGGGCCGTAAACGTGACGTTAGAATTAACACAATTTAGGTAATGAAAAACCAGTTACAAATTTTCTGAAAAGGCAGAATATTAACAAGTATTTTTCATTTCGATATGATGTGGGCAATCTGATATGAATAGAATTATAAATGATCACTAACACTTTAAAAAATTGTCGAAAAGAGATAAATTAATGTCTATTTTCAAGACGTCTTTGAGTTGCTAATTTTTAATAATAAAGTCCGTTTATCTGAAAGTCTATCATTTATTATCCGTAAAAACTTGATATTATCTTCTTCATATGTCAAGTGAAACACCGTTAAATTCCTATTTGAATTTGACCATCAGTTTTAAGTTATAGTGATTTTGTTAGCCCCTCCCCCTTATTTCTACGTTTCCTAATGCGGACGTTCTTGCGAAAACGCGCCAATGTAGCCGTTTCTATTGTGACGTCATAATTGATCCAGAGCTTTCCGATTGGGTTCTTTCGGATACTGGACCCCTTAACCTCAGGCGGAGGAACAATAATCAAACAAAACTTTAACCATTTGTTTCTATAAACCTTTTTCCTTTAACTGAGTTTCACTTATTCGGAACGGCAAATAAGTAAAAAAAATTCAAGCAGAATGACATAACTTTTTAACAGGGTTACAATAGCATAAACCTTTGACCTCAAAAACTAGTGTTCCACACCCAAAAGCTGACGTCATTTACTGACTAAATAGAAATGGCTTATATAGAAAGTGATATATCAAAAGAAAGATCATTTCCTGTAGATTTCATTGGTACTAAATGATATATACCTTTCCGATACTATTGTCACTCTGAAAACGAAAGTGAAAGTGAAAATAGGGAAATTTTGACATGTCATTCAGATGGACTTTGGTCCCATTTTGACCATTGTTCCAAATTTTTTCTTGAAATAAAAATTATGCTGATTTGAAGGCAATATCTGTCTTAATAATATATGAAATTTATTTAGGGATTTGCCGCTCCGTTTTTTAGAAATCCCCAATACACCACGAAGAACCGAATTTCACACGTCCCCATTCTGAGCCCCTCGCCGGAAATCACCTCTACGTTGTTACTCCTTCCAGTTTTATCTTTATATGCATATCCAAAAATAGAACCCATGAAAATCTTACTAAAATCTTACAGAATCTAATGATACCTTAAAACTTGCCTTCAATTTAATTATCATACACACTTTAGCGATATCAGCCTTTGACTCTTTATTTAAAGAAAATTGACCGGGGCCAAATCAGCTTCGAGGCTATAGGGTTTACGCTATTAAAACCCAGTGACGTAATGCGAGTCAGATCTTGTAACTAGATGCTAGTCATGCAAATATGTACAAAAGGTTAATTGAAAAAACGCTTATTTTGACCCAAATAAAAGTCTTATTTTGAATGATTTATAAAGCCTAACAGAGGATCAATATGTGGACCAAGTTGTCAATTTTGCATTTTGAAATTTCGACTTTTCAGAGCAGATTTTACGCCTTATTTTAAGAATTCTTTCTCGTTAGCAAAATTTATATCGAAGGTCAAGTAAGGTTTTATCAAGTTATGAGAAAGAAGGGGATCTCCAACAAAACTTGGTTGCAGCACCAACAGCAACACACAAAACACCCCAAGTGAACACACAGAGAAGACACATACAGCAGAAGACAAGGAACAGTAAACGAGACATAAAACATCGAACACACAAGACAACACATAAACCAATTTATGCACATTTCTTTAAGAAATGAATCTGATATTTTTCTGTTGATGCAGGTACCACCCGAAGAATTGGACAGAAAACTGCATCACGCTCGTATCGCGTTGATCCAAAAGTTTTCTGTTCAATTTTTCGTGTGATACCTGTATACTTGAATGTTAAAAGTCCTGAATGAACTCAAATTGTAAAAATGATATCGAAAATGGGTCTGTTGACCCTCAACACCCCTGATTTGATGTGCCACACTTAATAATTTAATTTCATCTATTGGTGGAATGCATTTGGTGGCCATTTTGAATTTACGCCGATAAAAAGAGTTGCCCAGGGTTGCCAGAGTGGCAACCAAGCTAGGATCGTTTAGTACGATTTCTTCATACGACTTCTCTAATATGTACACCACACTTCCTCATGACAAAATTAATGATCGATTATCTAATCTCATTAAATGGTGTTTTGATCGAGAGCGAAAAACTTACATTTGTACATCTGAATCGAAGGGTTTCTTTTCCTCGACAGACTACAAATCATACAAATCATGGACATGTAGTGACCTGTGCAATGCCTTGTCCTTCCTCTTGGACAATATTTATGTTAGATTTGGTGAGGATCTATACAAGCAAGTTGTAGGAATTCCTATGGGTACTAACTGTGCGCCTCTTGTTGCAGATTTATTTTTATACACTTATGAAAAAGAATTTATCCAAAATCTTCAAAAGCAAAGAAAATTTGATGAGCTGAAATGTTTCAATAATACTTCTAGGTATCTGGATGATATTCTAACCATTGACAATCCTGCTTTTGAATTATATAAGAATGAAATTTATCCACAAGAATTAACCCTTAACAAGGCAAACCTTTCAAATACAGAAACACCCTTTTTGGACCTAAATATCAAAATTGTAAACGGAAAGATTCATACAAGTGTATATGACAAAAGGGATGATTTTGGATTCAACATAGTAAATTTCCCTTGGCTTGACGGTGATGTTCCAAGATTACCGTCATACGGCATTTACATATCACAGCTCATCCGGTACGCTAGAGCATGTACTGATATTTTGGATTTTCACAGTAGAAATTTACAAATTACCAAAAAACTTTTAGGTCAAGGTTTCCGCTTTCATAAACTAGTTAAGACTTTCTGGAAATTTTACAAAAATTACAGTCAATTTCTTTTAAAATTCGGATCTATACATGCAACAGAGTACATTACTATGGGTATTACACAACCTGTCTTTTATGGTGATATGATAAACAAAATAAAGAGGATCAAAGGTAGGCAGCATAACCATCGAAAATGCGTCAGAATCATCAAACGCCTTTTATACCGTGGATATGATCCTAATGTCACCAGACGGACACTAGGCTTGGTACTTGACCAATCTACAGTCTTGTACAAGCGCATCCTTGAGACTTGCACTCTGACTGACTGTGACGACGGGACTCCATGACGGGCCCTGTCCAAACCTCTTTAGAGAAGACAGGGCCCCGACCACCTGTCCTCTCTGAATGTCAGTCGGACTCCTCGGGTGATTGCATACATGAGCTCGCTACAGCCGGCAGAGCACGGACTGTATAACGCATGCCCTCTTTTTATATCCATTTACATATTCATCTGTGTCTCTGGGGCCTCTGCGTTTTGCGGTCTTGTTTGTGTGATGTCATCTTACAGTGAGGAGGTTGTTTTACACCACAATTGTACGTTCTTCGAGACCTCTGGGTAATTGGAGAAGTGAGAGGGTTGTGCGCACGTAATCCAGGATAACCACACCATTTGCTACTTGCGTGACAGATGGCCGTCCAAAGTCGGCACCGGTTACCCATTGGTCTCGTCGGTTTATGTGTAGTCTTTTGTGTTTGATGTTTACATGTCGTGTGTCTCTTTTCCGTCTCGTGCTGTACTCGTCTTTTGTGTTTTTGCATCGGGTGTTTTGGTGTTTTACTGTTGATGCTGCAACGGGGTCTTGTTGGAGATCTCCTCCCTTCTTTTTCTTATCACATAGATTAGAATCATAAAAAAAAGTTCATTAGAAAGGACATTTCTAGGTCGGTCACATATTACATAAGGCTGTCAGATTCTTTTCTTATCATTTAATATCATCTACTAATGGATAACAGACTTTTTTCTTTGATCTAGAAACAATTAATCACCGCAATATATTTCGTAAGTTCGGGGGGGGGGGTGCGCAGAGATACAACACAGACGAAAACAAGTAATGGCAGCCGCCATGATTTAAGCAGCGAACGATCGTCTCTCTATATATTTGAAATAAGGAGCAGTTTCAGCAAATCCTACATGCACAAGTTACATACATAAGTTTTAGTATGTAAAAAGAAATGGTACCCTTGAAATGTTAAACAAACATCAACAGATTCTTTTTTCAGCCACGAGTTTCTGTGTGTTTGAGGGAACCCCCGGTTCTTAAAATAGTGCGCATGCTAGATAAACTTTCTTCGCCAATCAGAATCTTAGTTTCTTGAAAATAATGATTTATATTTTACATACGATAACGTCCCCTGATTGGCCTTTTTGTGGTATTTTTCTTCCTTATTTTGCCTGTAGTCATACATTAACACTTTTTTGGTGGGAAACTTTCTCGTCAGACCCTTATCATATATTTCAGAAATGTATGCGAGTGTTGTTGGAGATGCCCTCCTTTCTTTTATGTAAAACAAACACGTGAAGTCAGTTTGCTTTGAAACGTTTCTGGAACAAAAACTAAAGATTGAGTAGAAATCACTATGAGGTTCCAATGAATCTTGTTGAATGACAAAAATATAATACACATGCCGTCCTTCCAATTGATATTACATTTAAAACTATCCAGAATCATTGTTCTTATTTGTAGACTTCCAATCATAGAATAATTTGAACAGCCAGAATGAAAGGCAAGCATGGTCGATCCAATTAAGAACATATCTTAGACTACCTTTAACGAACAAAACAACTATGATCAAACATACATTTTCATGAAAATACTTGAGACCCAACATAAAACCATGTTTATTTTGGTGAGTGTTACTGCTGGTGAACCAAGAGTCCCCGAGGGCACATGTAGCCAAGTTCGATCAATTTCGGTTGGTCATTTCTTCAAACGCATTTGAAAATTTCTGTTTACAAAGTTTTCTCAAATTTCTAAAACCTGGGTCCTGTAGCATCATATCCCAACCATCTTGCTACGTCTTTCGGTATATTTTGGACATAATTTTCACAGTTTTTGGTTATATTACATTGTTTAGATTGAGGATCACTGACGGGGGTTTATTAACCGAAACGTGCATGTCTGGTCCATGCTATGAATTTATCTGCTCTAAAATGATTCTAATGAATTTGAAGACGTTAAACATTTCTATAAATGACTGTATCTAATTATATCGGAGCAAAAATATCGATACTCGTATCGATGACCAATATCGATACGTACCGATATATTGACCCAGCCCTAAATTCAAATTGAAAAAATATAAAAAAAAAACTTTCCAAGAGGAAAGAAAATAGAACAAACATACGAAGACAACAACTGGCTTCATCGAAACACGAGGGACAGCTTAATCAGATGAACAATCTCCAGAGTTCAACAAAATGCATTATAGGTCGCGCTTTTTAAAAACGGTACTAGTACGGTGCTCTTATTAGTAAAGTTTTAAAAAATTACATGGATTATGTTACATTTATTATGCAAGTCGTAATTAAGGGATAGCTCAGTCGTAATCACGACACATTAAGTCGTAATTACGAGATAGCTAAGTCGTAATTACAATTACATGTACTAAGTCGTAATTACGACATACTAAGTCGTAACTTCGACATACTAAGTCGTAATTGTGTGTTTCTTGGTACCTGCGTCATGCTGTCTGTTTGTTATAATGTCGAAAGGTTCCAACTCTCTACCTTCTCGAAGAAAATTCCAAATCAATTTACATGCACCAGACACGTGTTTCGAATATTAATAGCCATTCTCTGTAAGGACCAAAATCGTTCGGCACGGCATGTCATGGATTTTGATGATTTTCGGTATAATGGGTATATATTAAGTACTGATCATAAAAATAACACTTTTTGGCCAATGTGACCTCTGGTTGCCATGGTAACGGGGTCATTCTATTTATAGCACTTTTGGGACCATGAAATAAGCCAGCTCCGGAGACTTCGTTGCCATGGATACCACTGTAACAGCTTGTTCATCTTTATATAATCTATTCTTCCTTACTTCCATTCTTACTTAGTACACTTAGATATGTGATATTAATTACAGGAAGCTTATTGTATTAAGCCAAAATAAGTCAAAATGAAGCGAAAAATAGAGGTGAAAATAAGGGCCAATTTAGTGTGTTTTTGACCATTTTCAATCTTAAACATCACAAAAGGCACCAATAGGAGACTAGTGATTTTCATCAATGGAAATGTATGTTTATTGACAAATAAAATGAACGAAAAATTGGAGTGGGTATTTAAGAGTTTTACCTAAATTCTGTCGTCAAAGACCGTTGCCATGGCAACATTAGACCTTTTTGCTTATTTCATACTATCTTTGAAATTGATTTTATTCCTCTTTAGAGTTACATAAGATTGTCAAAATGTATGCATGTATAGATATGACTTATATCTTTTACATAAGAACAATTAAAATGTTCAAGGTCATTGGCTTGATGTTCAAGGTCATTTATACTTTATGACTCAAATTTTGCATAAAATATTGATTTTTTAATTTTTTTGTTACCGATTTTAGTGATTTTTTTATTTAAATATTTTCATAGGTTATATATATTATGAAAGCACATGAATATAAGAAAGACAAATCTTAGAATTTATTGAATTGTAGCAATTCAATAGGAAAATATTTTTCCGTCAAAAAACAAGAAAAATACAGATTTCGTCCCTTTTTTATCAAAATATTCACCAAGAATTTAGATATTCGATGATGTGAAGAAACGTAATCAATAGTTCTAAGAAATAAGTGATACATTTATCATTTTATGGCAAATAACTGTTAAGTTCAATATTTTAAGGTTTCTTAAATATTGACACCTTCATTTTATGAAAAATCAGGATTTTTCGTCAAATCTGGTCACTTAAAGTTTAATGACCTTGAAAATTCAGTGGGTGACCTTGAAATATTTTCAAGGTCATTTTTATATCAAAACGCCTCTGATAGATGTACACATGAACTTCTGTTCCAATATCATGCGTAGATCGTTTGATAGAGGTTGTGTTTAAATTCATCGTATGAAAACCTTTCAGCCGATTGTTGCCATAGCAACTAAATTTGATGCTGCTTTGCAAGAAAAGGTCAAATTAGCCCAATTAATTTTTTGTATTCATGTACAGTTCAAAGATGATACTAATTGGATAACTAGACTTTGGACTTTAAAAATTGGTGCTTTTATGAAATTTTCAACCTTGCAAAACAGTAAAAACATGCAAAAAAGGGCCTTTAAGTGCCCAAAACAGAGCCATTTGATACCCTGTTTTGGCCCAATTTTTCATCTTGTATACACAAAGCATCCAAGATGAATGTAAAAAAAACTTTACAAATATGCATAATAATAAGGATTAAAAGAAAATAATCAGAGCAATTTCAGATTAAAAAAGTACCTGTTTCCATTGTAACGAAGCCTACAAATATGCCTGGTCCTATAGATTTTCCCGATTTTTGAAACTTCAGACACGGTTACCATGGCAACGACAACCTTTTTGAAAAAACTGGGGTTGATTTACATACTAGTGCTTCATATTGAACTTCCATACCAAAAATCTCAAAAATCCATGACATGCCATGCCAACATGTCTTGAAATTCTTTGGTTCTTACAGAGAATTGCTGTTAAATTCTCATCAGTGATGCTTTCAGTGGCGCCACCATAAATAATTTCAGTAGAGCCCTCTTTAATTTTTTGAAGTTAGATTTTTACATTTACATTACAGAGAGCGCGCGGCTCCAAATTTCCTGTAGGGTCGATTCAGTAGCATATCCAAATAAAATCTATGTTCAAAATGGCATTGGAGGGATGGTGCTAAGATGTTAAACTCCTTTAATTTCGATAATATTTATCGGTGAAATGGCTAGTTTCCGAAATAGCAAAACAATATATATTTGATGTCTCATTGATAAAAGGCCAAAACAAAGCTTCTTTCAGGCGACAGAGCTGGAAAGAAGTAATTAATACACTTGACAAACATCAGGCCACGGGGAACTATTTTAACTGCTCCACACTGCAACGTGAAATAATTGTCTATATTAATAATGTCGAAAGTTAATCTTACAATGAGGAGCTTACATAACACCACAATAGTGCGCACTTCATCCGGATAACCTCACTGTCTGCTACTTGCGTGTCATATGGCCGGCCTTAGTTCGCATCGATTGCCCGTGTGTCTCGTTGGTTTATGTGTGATCTTTTGTGTTTCATGTTTCTATGGTTTGAGGTGGTGTTCATTGACCCTCATGTGTCTCTTCCTGTGAGTGTCTGCTCTGTGTTTTTGCAATTGCTGTTTTGTGGTTTTGCTACGAATGCTGCAACCGAGTGTTATTGGAGATCCCATCTTTTCTCTTATCCATTGAAAATTCCTTTTTTGCTAATTTGCTTCATTTTCAGTTTTTGGGGGAGAGTTATATGTTTTGCTCATTTGCTTCATTTTCAGTTTTTGAAGAGTTATATGTTTCGCATCTATGCACTTATGATGACAAAATTTAATAAGGACGATATCAGTAGCGAGTTATGTCTCCCATCCAACCTGGAGGAGACGTATATATTGTTTTTGCCTTCTCGTCCGTCTGTCACACATCGTGCTCGGGCTATATCTCCTGAAACGTTTGCTTGATCACTTCCATATCGAAGCTAATAACCCAAAGGTTTCACATAGCTTTGACCCAAGGTCATTTGACCAAGGTCTATGTCACTTAGTTCATCTTTAATTGAATTGTACATGCTATTTCGTCCGGGCTTCATCTCTTGAACTGCCTACCAGATCATAACCATATTTCAGTATATATTGCTAATGACCTAAAGGTTTCAAATCGCCTTGACCTAAGGTAATGTTATCAAGGCAATTGAGTACAGTTTTAATGAAATTGTACATGCTATCTTGTTCGAGCTTTTTTTATTGAACTGTTTACCGGATCACTTTCCTAATTCGGTTTGTTGACCCAAAGGCTTCACATCAGCTTGACCCCCAAATGTCATGTAACCAAGATCAAGGACACAGATGATTTAAAGAAGAGCCTGACGATAATCTCAACAGCAATCACAACAGAGCACCAAATTAAGTACATCTAAATGAAATTGCTAATGCTATCATGTCGAGGCTTTATCTTTTGAACCGTTTACCGGATCACTTTCATATTTAAGTATGATGATGCTGATGACCCAAAGGTTTCACACCTCCTTGATCCAAGGTCAAGGTCAAGAAAAGGGAATGATCTCCAGCATGACCACCCTGCATTCAGCTAGCGAAATAAACCAACAAGAAAAGACAGATAAATGGCATCATACAAACTCAAAATCTCAAAAAGACACATCAATATTCTTTAGAACATCATACAAAACAATCGTAACAGACGTACAGAATCATTTAACATTGATGACAACACATAGAAGGAAGGAGACCAATGTGCACTCGGCGCCGACTTTGGACGGCCATCTGCTTTTAGCAAATTGTGTGGTTATCCGGATTACATTTTCTTATGAAATGGTACATTCTTTCTTTGATAATTTAGTATGCTTTTGTTCAGGATCGAAGGGTTTTTATTGAAGACGTATCATTCCGATCATCTTGACCCAAGGTCAAATGTATATGGTCAAGATAGTTTAGTTTGTTTTTTTTATTAAATCATACAAGTTAATCCTGTCCAGGCTATATCTCTTTAGCCGTTTTTACGATTATTTTCTTTTTTAGTATATTGTTTCTAAGGACTAAATGTGTTTTATCACATTGCCCGAAGGTCACATAACCAATGCCACTTCTTGCTTTAGTAATGGAATCATGTCCAGGCTGAAGTTGGATATGCTACTTATGTCTAGGCGATATGTTTTGAAACGTGTATCCACTCACTTATTCAGTCATTATTTTACAAGACATGATGTGACTAACATGCATTTATGGTTCGTGTGCAAATATAAAACAATCAAATAAGTATAAAAAAGGTTCATGTTTTATATAAAATTTATGTAAATTAAAAATCTGCTAAAGAATTCATTAAAATATACATGTAATCTACAATGATGTATTTTAGCAGGTAAATACATATACCATCGATAAAAGTACGTATGCATATTCGTTCACGGAAAATAAAGAACACATTATATAACATATTATAAGTTGTATAACTATTGCAGAAAATATAAAATACATAGTGGATATCTATTTCTGCAGGTTCCCGATGCACAAGCAGGTTCCCGATGCATAAGTTTCAATCCTTGTACGAAGCCCTCATCTTGTTCTACCTTGATCTGTTCTATTCAACGTAGATGTGTAGTGTAGAGTAATTAATCACAATAGAATAAATGCTAAACGTCTTCATATTCCATAACATCATTTATAGACGGATAAATTTTCAGAATGCATATCATATCATAGAAAGTTGAGGTTTGTAAATATAAAAATTCTCTCTGTAAGTAAAGTCGGTATGTCATTCTTAAACTAAAGAGTGTTTGTCTTGAATCAGAAATTTTTAAGTAATCCTAATTGGTATCAAATATATCTCAAGGGCAATATCACAAAGAAGCACGATTTTCATTGGACGAGTTTGTAACAGTCACGGAAAACATTTATAGACATATGAAATAAACTTCCCCTTTCATTAACCTTGAAAAAAAGTTGACAAGATCATAATTTGAGATATATTTTAAATAAAATGGAGTTAACATCAGAATACCCGTGGACTCCGATACGAGAGGGAGAATACATGCTTAAATGTAAAAGTTTTTTTTTTTTTCATTTTGAAGTGGTGTGTGTAAGGTCGTTGTACTTTGGAGGTTCCATCGAAAAAGATTGGTTTGTAAACTGTTGGTCATTCGCCTGAGGATATTTAGAATTTGCTGAAAAAAAAAAAACAAGACAAAACATTGATTGATATATATTAACATTCTTTCTGAATTAAAAATAGCTGGCCTTCACATGACATTGAATTTCAATAATTTTTTTAAATATATCTTAATATAATTATTTATGTAAAAAGAATGAAAATGAACGGAAACCGTTTCAATCAATTTGAATAATACATGATTGCCATGGTTCATATTTATAAAGATCATTCCTTTCAGAATTCTATAAATATAAGAAATTAAACATTTCCCGGCACTATGTCATCATGGAAACCATAATTTAAACTAATTTAACATTACAATTATATCAAGCATAACAGATGTATATTTGGGCATTTCAAAACTGTAGAATTAGCGCATCTGATGAATTTTATTTAAAAAAAATCTACTTGTAAATTTATTGAGATTTACTCAATTCTTTCGAATGAATATTCATGAAATGTTCTAACCTTAAAGAGTATTTGACAAAAACTCCTACATCCCTTATTTGGATAGCTGGATAATTAATTAATACTCACGATATTGTCTATTAGTAGCTTGGACTGTGGATATGACTTGAGGTGAGCGAGTGAAAACTACAACTTGTCTAGCTTGAGCATTTCTTTGTTCTTTTTTCTTGCAGCAGACGACACAACATATGATGCAGACGGTGAAAATGATAGGGGTAGCTATAGAACCAACAACTATGGCTGCGATCACACCGGCAGACAAGCTACTGAAATTATAATTATAACTAAATCATACAGATGTCCATAAAAATGATGATATCCTATTGGTCTATGCATAAATCTCATTACTGTGTTTTGCCGTTTCACTGGACAATTTCTCATTCATTTGATATTTTTACGTAATTTTTAAATTCTGTTTGTACAATGCTAACATATTTTCATCTCATAAGATTCTTTTACTTAGAAAAAGATGGTCTAAGAACACTGAACAATATTTCTTCTATAAATTTCAACGTCATAATGAATTTCGACATTTAATCCAAAGTTAATAACCGTATTTATGCAAAAAATCATCATTTTGGTATTCATGTTAGATCAGTTAGATGCATTGGTATTACTCGATCAATCATAAACGCGATGTTGCAACAAATTGTTATGAATAGAAAAAGGACATTTGAGTGTAATAATTAATTGACCTAGATTACTTTTAAATCATTATATTCATGAGCATTTCAACTGAGAATAGAAAAAAAGAGTTTATAGTTACTTTATGGACACAGAAATTACTTATCTATATTTGGTCCAATTGAAAACAAACTTTTCAAACTTTTTCTTTCTTTAAAAATCTTTGATATAAATGATCATTTTGGAGTAGTTCTAATATGCAATGTACTTGAATTGATTATCTCGAAGTTGATATTTGTTAAAGGTAAACGTACGAGCTTCCTGAACCACTGCTATATCCCGAGGTGTACCGAACATACCGTACATATCGAGTTCGTATCCGGATACATTCTGACACTCCTGTTTAAATAAATAGACAGTCCGTTACATGTAGATATCTGATTAAGAATTATGATGCGTACAGTTGTTGTTAAACAGATAGCCATGTAAATACAAGGATTGGTTGATTCTTTTATTGGACAAGATAAGCAATGATTAAGTAGAGTTTGATAATTTAGTTACTAAAAGAAAATATCAAGCACAAATCCCACGTAAATCGAGAGTATGTCCTTGATCACAAGGAAAAGATTGTCTGTAAAATCTTTTATATCTATTGCAATATTAGAAATTAATCGAAAAACTAAACTGGGCAATTTAAAGTTTTCTTTGTATTAAATGAGATAAAGAGGATCGACCCTGATGATAATCTCAACAGCACTCACAATAGAGCTCGACGGACCCCCAGCAAGCTAGAGGTGGGACCACGTACCCGGGAGGAGTAAGCATCCCGTGATTACCTAGCCGCACCCGCCGTCGATGTTCATGAACAAAAATGAAAACAATATCTACAAAAAATACACTGTCTGAGGTTATGGCTATAAAGAAAGTGCTCTGAAGACCATGTAAGGAGAAACATTTAAAACACTTGTTTTGTTACTTTTTTTATAGTAATATTCTATCACATATATCACCCTTTATACCCCATATTTTTATCCACAATAAAAATGTAGGGTTAAATATACAAATATTCGATTATACTTCATCAATAATACTGATTGCATGTTGACTGTATAATCATATTAGTTATAACTATGGCATACCACATGTACTCTTACCTATAATAGCACTTATAAGGATAATAGCGAGCGGTATCAACTTCTTCATACTTCTCATGTTATCTGTAAATTGATGAAATTGCTCAGTTGATCTGTATTTATGTAAGGAAAAATAATAAAATTCTTTTGAATTCAACCTATCCTATAAATATTTCGAGAGTAACTTGGGGAATCCCCTAAAATTGTATAAATTAAAACGTAATTCTGTTTTGCGAAATAACACATGGATATTGAGGGAACGCTTTTAAAAAGATGAGGACTTATTGACAAACAATCATTTTCTTTTAATTGCTAATAATTGATCTTCAAATAAAACTGTAATGCTTAATATATTTACCTGTTTTAAAAGTCCACCTCATGAAGATTAACCTATTTGATTCTTCCTTGAACTTCCTGGTTAGTCCATCGTAGAGTTATTTGTGATAACGATATTTCATTGTTATTTAAACTGTGACCACACGGTCGGTATCACCGCTTGTATATGGGACCCGGCCCTATGCATAGGTTATTTTAAAATTCCTAAAGGGAAAGAAGCTTCAATCCCTGTCCAGCTCTTTCAGAAAAAAAACTGAACAAAAAAAAAAAAAAGAAAGTTATATTAAATATAGTCTCTAACAATGCATTTTTATTAACACGTTTTTCGAATTCGTGAGAGGAGGGGGGGGGGGGTTTCCATCTGTCAGCTTTGTATAAAATCATTCGGTCATTGTTTTTCCTCAATTTAAGATGAAATCCATTGTCATATTTAGACCAACAACCCAGTATTATATACATGTATAATAGGCTATATCACCCTGCATGGGCAGGCTTGAACCTCCAACCCCCCCCCCCCCCCCCCCTCATAACTCCTCATTATCTAAATTTAGATCTGTACATTATTTAGATACAAAGGACGGACGATTTGCTATGATCAATTACATTAAATTTTAAAATAAAAAAATAAACAAAATAAATAACTCAGCAGCTCTGTAGACGTGAACTCCTTTGTACCTGTACATTTAAAATGGTATCCTTTATCACAAGAATTGAATATCTTTGTGAGAGTAACATGTCAGTCTTGTATAACAAAGTATCTTTGAGTAGACAGTGGCGTAGCTACAATGTATGCTAAAGCATCCACTTTTCCTCTAAAATTCCTCAATTCAGTAAAAGTTTTCCTCCCTCTGGAGGGTTTTTGTGAGCTGCTGGAGGTAAATCTTTATTTGCATTCGACCTCCTTCATTGCCATTCGAATGTCCTCAGCTTCTGAACTCTGGAGCCCATGTTTAAAAAAAAACACCATGATGTCCTTATGTTTATAGACATCAGAAAGACTCCAAATGTAGCTTTTATAGTTTAGGATTAAATATATCACAAATACATGTACTTCTTTACAATTAAAGATCTTTATTGACACATTTTTTAACATTTGACAGACACTTGACGTGACATCTTCTTGTTGGCATTCGGGTAAAGTTATATTTTCTTCCAAAGGCAAATCTCTGAAATTAGAATAGAAACTTTTTTTGTTGAAAATCAAATAATAGGCCTTACTTCTATATCAGAAGAAATAGCTGAAAGTTTAGACATATACATTAGATTATTTATTATGTTATATGCTGATGATGCAGTACTTATGGCAGAATCTGTAGAAAGTTTGCAAAATATGTTAAATGTTTTTTCTAATTACTGTGACATGTGGAAACTTAGAATCAATATAGATAAATCGAAAGTCTTAATATTTACAAATGGAAGAATGCCAAAGTGTGAATTTTATTTATAGGGAGAAAAATTAGAAAAAGTTAAGGAATATGATTATTTAGGTATTGTTTTTACGTCAAGTGGATCTTTTCAAAAGACATTGAAGAAAAATGCAGAAAAAGGTACAAAGGCCATGTATGAAGTTCTTAGAAAAGGTAGAATACATAATTTAAGTATAAGTTGCCTTTATGATCTGCTCGAGAAAATAATTAAACCAATATTATTGTATGGCTGCGAGGTATGGGGATTTTCAAACTATATTTTGTAAGAAAGGGTACATTTAAAGTTTTGTAAGTTATTATTAAATTTGAAAAAATCTACACCAAATTTTATGGTTTACGGAGAACTAGGGGCTCAACCACTCTCAGTAGGTATTAAAATTAGAATGATAAATTATTGGGCAAAATTATGTACTAATAATGATACTAAATTATCAGAAATTCTATACAAATTTATTTATACAAAATTTTTGACAGGGGAAATTGCTACAAAGTGGATTTGTTGTGTAAAACAAATTTTGGATGAAAACGATTTCAGTAACATTTTTGATTTTCAGGCAAATATGAATTGATTATGGCTAAAAACATCTCTTAAACGGCGGATATTGGATCAATTTATCCAAGGCTGGAAAGCAGAATTTTTTGAATCGTCTAAAGGATTATCATATAGAATTTTCAAAACCGTATGGAAATTTGAAGAATGCTTGGATATATTAGAGAAAAAAGATAGAATAACTTTTTGTAAGTTTAGGACAACTAATCATAAACTACCAATTGAAGTAGGGAGATGGTATTCTGTTGATAGAAATGATAGAAAATGTATATTGTGTAATAGAAATGATCTAGGTGACGAATTCCATTATATTTTTAAATGTCCATATTTCAAAACTACAAGAAAACAGTGTCTAGATGTTTATTTTCGAAAAAGGGTAAATGTCTGCAAATTTAAAGATTTATTCCAAAACAAAAATCATATTACCTTGAGAAAGCTTTGCAAATTTATTAATGTTATAAACAAAAAAATTATGTCCTCCATAGAATAGAATTTTTATATGTGCATTTCGGGATTGTTCTCATGTATAACTTGTCCACTTGTTCACCATTGTATGTATGTTTTTTGTTCAAATCTTCTCTGTACCATTGTCATATTGGTTATGAGAAATAAATTATCGTATCGTCACGTAGTCGATGAATCGCTGCGTTAGGTCGGTGATGTCAGCATCATCTATGGGCCTCGAACCAATTAAACGTCGTCTATGGTCTACTTCGTTGATGCAGCGGTTCTTGACATTCCTTCTTCTTGTATTTTTGAAATTTCTTAACATTTCGACCATATAGATTTTAAATGAATTTTCAATTTGCTTTTAAATTTCATAGCTTGAAAAGATTCCGTTTATTTATCCTTATTCTGTTGATTTATCCTTATTGTCTGTGTATTATTTATTCTTTCTTTCTTTAAATCTGAATGCATCTGACAGTGATATTTTTGAAAATGAGCGTAATATTTATTTATTTGAATAAAGTTGTTTTTAAACTCCTTTGCAAATCTCAATTCTGATAAACTTTTCCTCGAAGAAATTTACTTAGAATTTTCCTCATTTGAATCAAATCTTATACAGGTAAAACACAGGTAAATTACAGGTAACCTGCGCTAATTGGTTAATTGGATACCCCTTAAAAGGCCCCTTTCACGCCCACTTTAGACATAGTCATTAAAATATTTTCGACGTTCCGGGAATAAACCACATGCATAGTCAAGGAATACATAGTAGTTGATTTCACCAATTGCGTAATTAAGTCAATTTAAGTGCACAGGAATCAGAACAAAAATTGCAATAAAATATGGCTGGTAATTTTCCGCTGAATACTAAAGGTAGATGCGAAATTAAAATACACAAAAGGTGGAAGACGACGATTTACATTCATCCTTCTGTCTCCAGCATTATCAACTTCCGCTACCTGTAATATTTAAAATTGACCTCTTTAGTTCGAAGCCTTCCCGCAAAACTCTGCAAATAAGACATACGGATACTTATCGGGTTGATGGGCGCTAATGCATTGACGACATACCGGCACCTACCGTGCTTTTGAAGATTTTGTACAGTGCACAAGGCAGATAAGATTCTATGCACATGTTAACCAAAGTTTCTGAAGAAACCAACATTTTTTTTTTCAAATAATATGAACAACAAGAATGCTTATTTTATAAGGGCATTGTTTGTGCTTTTGGATTCAAACCGATATTTTTTCAAGGGCTAGATTAGTTCAGTTCAGTTCAGTTTATTTATTCTTAGAACATACATTCTGTCGAAAAAATACATTGTATATTCAACATACTTATATAACATGGAGGAGAAGTTACAGATGAAAAACAAATAGCAGAAATGGAGAATGATATGGATGAAGTATAAAATAGCATTGATTATCATATACATGTACTTATAATAAAATTTACATCAGTTCTGACCTTAAACGAAAAGCATTTTTTAGATATTTACCCAAATTACAAAGGGCTTTAACATTGTTAATACTAAGAAGTTGAACCAGTTTAAAAACAGAGGGTCTGAGCCAAAAATATTTCTTAATGTATAGTTTTCTTAAATCAGTATATGCTGGACATCTTAATATAAAGTGGAACTCGTCTTCAACATCATTTTTACAAATTGGACATAGCCTTTGACTGACAGGAATATTTCTGTGTCTTCCTAATTCTACCATTAAATTATGTGATGACATTCTTATTTTTGAGATTTCTTTCTTGTAACAATTAGGAATCGATTTACATAGATAATACTGCAAACAATGGTGATCGATTAAATGCTTATACAAAGTACCTTTACCAGATTCAGAAACTTCAGACAACATGGATTGTACACAATTATCAATTATTCTCTGCTTAATGATAGGAAAATGGATATTGTAATAACAAAGGTTTTGCTCAGCTGCTTCCCATATATTAAAAAGACCTAAGCGAGATAACTCATTTTTGATATTTGATAACCAAACATATCCATTATCACAATCAGCTAATTGATACAAATAAATTTCCTTCAAAATACAATTCTTGGATTCTAGCAGCTTAAACCAAAATTTGAACATTCTAATTTGTCTAATAACTCTAAGTGGTAATCGCCCAGTTTCCAAATATACCAAAACATTACTAGTTTTTCTTTTTACCCCAAGAACATTCTTACAAAAATCCATGTGCACCTTTTCAATTTCTTTTGCTGCATGAGTACCCCAAATTTCACATCCATAATTTAAAATACTTGAAACATACGTGTCAAAAAATGAAAACAAAGTACAGTGATTAAATATATTACCATCAGATACGTTAGATCGCATCGCAAACATAGCTTTTCTCCCTTGCAGTGCTAACTGCTTTACTGTGACTAAAAATTTACCATTAAAATTCAGTACAATACCTAAATATGTAAATTTATTGACAACTTCTAAAATCTCATTTTTATATATCCATTTTTCAGTATTCCTAATATTACCACCATTTCTAAATACCACAATCTTAGTTTTTTTAACATTCACTTCTAAATTCCATTTTTCTGTATATTGACATAAAGTATTTAGCATATTTTGAAGACCTTCAACTGATTCTGAAAATAAGACCATGTCATCCGATTAAAACCACATTGTTGCACGGTCTACGTTGTAGACGGTAATTTACACCTTTCCAGACGGTGCAATATTTTTCATTGTGAAGCAATTGATTGAACTAATCATTGAATGATCAACTTGGCGTCCGTTGCCTCCCGTTATTTAAATGCAACATGACAAAAAAAAAATGAAACGAATGATCCCTTTAGTATAAGAACAATAACTAAAATTGTTATCATAGGAAAAATCCCGCGCTACTATTTTAAATGACACGGGTGGATCTAGATTTTTTTTCCAGGAGGCGGGTCCAGCCCGATTGTGAAAGGGGTCCAGCCATTGATTTTGAAAGAAAACAGGGAAAAAGGGGACAAAATCTTTTTTTTTTTGCAAATTCCAGCGAGGGATGGCCGGTGGGGGAGGGGTGATACCTGACTCCATGTCCACTCTAGATCCATGCATTTTAAAATGTTTCACTCTGCATAGGATTAACTACCAACGAAACCAGACAAAACTCGTAAGATTTCGATTGAATAATGTAACTCGTAAGATTTCGATTCATAATATACTGACTGGTACCCTTGAATAGTTTTGAACAGAAATAAAGATATAATAATAGCGGAATATTCCCGTAGTTTTTAATATTTGTTGGAAAACTTGTACAGGGGAATCCTAAGCCGCAACTTCTAAAATCCGCTTCCTATATAGTCTATTTACTCTGAAAAATTCAAATATCAATTTCCTTTTTGTTTTGTTTTTTTTTTCAATTTCTAATCTTTCATGATTTCAACTCATAGACCGGGCCAAATTCTTTTAATTTCCTTTCCGTTATTTTCTTTTAGTATGCATAAAATTCTCATGTATTTACTGACCATGAGGAGTTTTCTCCTACTTAGAATGGCGACTTATAATTAGTCAATCATCGGTGATAATTGTCTGATGGCCTAACAATTGCTGTGCAACAAGTGGGTTATTCAACTGCTCCTCGGGCTACGCCCTCGGAGACAGTAGAATAACCCTTACTTTATTAGACATCATGTGTTCGAATTACCCATTTACCAAAGAAAAAAGCATACATGTAATTTTCTTTTTTCAACATCACCTTGAGACGCACCCTGGTATCTTAAGGCACTGCATGCGTTCAACTGAATACGGACTCCTTCAAAATGTTGTAATTTCTAATCACAGGGAGCAGCATATATTACACTTGAAACGAGATCTGAAAGGGATCTAATCAACATTCTGAAAGGAATCAAACGAATGGAAATCAATAAAGGACATAACCGTATGTAATGAGGGTAGGCAACTGGAAAATCGGTCACAAAAATAGGGTAACGGATCAAAAACTTCCTCAAAGACACTTGAAACAGACCTTGAAACTTGGACATGAGGGTAAGTCTTCAGCCAATCAGAGTCCTTGTTTCATTAGAGGTTTTGGGGCAGGGAAAATGGCTGCAAAATGACTAGTGAAGAGCGACGAAGCCGAAAAAGTTAAAAGGAGAGTTGTTTGCGGTGTTTTGTAAAAAAAGGTGCGTGGATCATATCTGATAGTGATTTAGAGTTTGCTAGTATATCGTGCTTGCGTAACGAGGGCCTGACACAGGCAGTGATGACTGTGACTGCCAAATCAGAATATTACCAGGAAAAGGTAAACCTAGAAAAAATATAAATAATTGGCTTTGCACGAACGACCAACACACGTACTTTATATAATGACCGTGCTATGTTGTTTGCATAGATAAATTAGTTCAGTTTTACGGAACATGCGTCTTGAAACCAAGAACAGTTGAATAATGTGAGAAAATTCAATTTTCTCTGACATCTAGGTATCTGAACGTCGAAGTTCAAGACCTTAAAATCTTTTAAAAAAAGGGGGGAAAGGGGAAGGGATTGTGTCTGCAACCTGTGATGTGATACAGCACAGTCCGGCATACATCAATCAATCATCAGCTCCTAGGCATCCTTGTCGACTTAATAACATGGAGCTTATTTTAAGAAAATATTTCGAAGTTACAAAACTGAAATCATCCTGTCGACAAACATTGACGTAGAGTTGAGAATAACGTCACGACAAAGCAGGTCTTTAAGATCCACTTCACAAATGAATAACAACTCCAAAACCCTGGCAGAAATCATCTTCTTTCATACACTATATTCCCACTGATATAGTAAGAATCCTCCTCGACAAAGTATTGTAAATTTATTTATAGATTTTATGAATAATATTATGCTAAAAATCAAAAGGCAGATATCATTTTTACACAAGAAACACATTTACACATGAATTAACCTCTTTCATTAAAAGTGAATGGCAAGGAGATGTTATACATAGTTTTGGTAACACAAATAGTTGTGGAGTAAGCATTTATCTAAATAAAAGAATAAATTATGAGATGCTTAATAGTAAAGTAGATAAGGAAGGTAGATATATAATTTTGGATATAAAAATAAATGAGAATACAAATCTCTATGCTCATAATGTGCTGAATAATGATGAACCTGTTCTGTAAATAATTTCGATATTAATGTGCTTGTTGTTTATCTAAATTCCCATCGGTCCCAATCAACCAATCAGAGATGAGTATTGGATCATGTTATCCCTAACCTGCATCATTCTAGAGCTATATTGAGAATTTGCCCACAATCCATCCCCATCTGCCTTCCGTTTTAGCTTACAAATTAATTGTTCTTTTTCTTTGCCATTTATTCTTTAATGCACTTGGATGTTATGCCCTTATCTTGTTGTGCTGTCTTTTTGCTTCATTTTTGCACATGTTTATAGATAGTAGTAAATGTACAAAATGTACATTTAACATTTAGTTTTAGGAAAGCAGACAATCTATTATTATGTTACCTTTCTTTGATGTCCAGTTACTTCGTATCTTTATAATAAATGGGTATGATGTCTGATTCCCTCATTTAAGTAATTTGTGTTGTTGATAAATTAAATCCTTTTTGTCATTTCTAATAAATGGGAATTTTCATCTCAATATTGTTTTATGCCTTATTAATTCAGCAAAATCTAGTTTCGATTAGCTTATAGGCATTTTGAGACATAATAAACATCAAAGCAGAAAAACGATATGTCAAAACATAGTTTGAGTGAGACCATTGTGCACTCGGGGCCGACTTTGGACTATCTAACAATAAATAGTGTGGTTATCCAAAGTACAACACTACCTTCCCACTTCATCGGATACACATAGGTAGTCCGAAGCGTAAATATGATGCAAAAAAGTAAAACCAGCTTTTCACTATAAGATGAGATAACAAACAGCACTTTTATACATGTACCTCATCTGCATGTAGTTGTCCTTTGTGTAAAAACTATGTAAATAGTGAACAGAAACTGTTTATATACAAATTACGGTCTATGCTTCGCTGGTTGACGTGAGCTTATCATCCCACAGTGTAGGAAATGTGACACTTCTGTTTACGGCCAGTAACTTGTACTAAGCATATTTGATTGGTACCATACATATACGATAAATACCTTTGAATTTGAATTTTATTGACTAGAATTACCGAAACACTATAATCATATTCTCCAGTGTTATAATGTTGTTTTATACCCAAAATAATGAAGTTGAGAGAGATTTTCTGGTGTGTAAGTTGCCAATAAAATATACAATTAAACGACAGAATTTCACTGTATTCAATTGATTATATTCTCTAAATTGTAAAAGAGCTATCTGATTTTGATTTGAGCAACGGTTGTCGTACGATCGAACTTCGTTCAACGACATAAGACGTACATTGTGAGACATAAGGTAAAATAACGATATGTAAATCTATTTTTATGAGAAATACATGTACATAGATCAAACATTATCCAGAAAATAGACACTGCATTTTGACAATGCAGCATAAAGTAAATAATGAATTTTGTGTCTGTTAATTGAAGATATGCATCAGGAAGTCTCTCTGTCCTAAATTGCGTGACTCTCCTCCCTTCTTTTCACATACAGTAGATGAAGTAAAGCCACCGTTCCACTGCAATCCCGCTGTACCTACGACCATTCCCGACCGCAATTTCCACAAGAGCGGGCAAAACTTTCCCGACCTTTTAATTTTTGTCTTGACATCACGCTCTATTCCGGACCGATTCCCGATCAATTTATGACCGATTCACGTTTCAACGCGGACTAACTCACGCTTTACCCGCTCTACTCACGATCATATTGCCGACCAAGCCCCGTTCTATCCGATCAAACTCCGATCTATTCCCGACCAAAACCCGATCTATTGACGATGCAATTCTGATCTATTACCGACTGTCCCCGACGCATTCCCGCCCAAAACTTATATTCTAACTTAAACTGATCTCATTTGTCATCCAATGGCCAAGAAGAAGCATATATTTCTCGTTTTGACATAGCCTTACCCAAAAGTGTCGCGATCAAAATTTAAGATTTTCCTTACTTACAAAATGGCATTAGATAGCCCAGAATCGTCGCCGCGACATTTTGATAATAAGTATTTTGAACAACTCAATATCAGTCCGAGAAAATGAATGAAATAAACACAGATCCTACTTGAAGCGTCGTTTGGTCGTAACTTGATCTTATGGAGCGTGAACAGGTCGCAAGATGATCATAAAAAGGTCTTGGTAAAATCGTCAAGCATTGAATCTTTAGGAGATAGATCGTGGTTAGAGCGTAGAATAGACGGGTAAAGATCGGGAACAGGGCGTGACTAAAGCGTATCTTATGCGTGAAGAGAGCGGGGTTTAGTTAAATGCCGATCACACCACGCTCAAGCCACGCTCTTTCCCGATCAGGATACGATTAACCTAGGCTGTATCCCCGACTATCCCGACCAAGTGCCGACTATTTCACGACCACAAAGAGAGCGGGAAAGTTTCCCGTATTTTTTCAACCGGTTGAAAGAATACAGGAAACTTTTCCCGACCTCTAAAGCGTGCCCGCTCTAACACCGATCGATTTTGGACCAACATACGCTGTACCAGACCAAGATACGACTAAGAGCCGTTCTCTCCCGACCTGGCAATTTTCGAGGTCGGGAATGAACGTAGGTACAGCGGGATTGCAGTGGAACGGGGGCTTAAAATTTACGTTGCCGGTGTTATAGAGTGAGCCTTCCCCCATAGCCAGACTTCCCCCCGGCGGTCCCACTCTAGAGTGAGCCTTCCCCCCGGCGGTCCTACTCTAGAGTAAGACCTCCCCCAGGGGAAGTCTCACTCTAGAGCGAGACCTCCCCCGGGGAAGTCTCGCTCTAGAGCAGGACCACCCCCTAGGGAAGTCTCACTCTACAACTAGTTATAGAGTGAGACTTCCCCCATAGTGAGACTTCCCCCCCTCCTCTCCATGCGATTGGAATTCAACCCGTCGTTGTGCTTGAGTTCTGTCAATGTTGCTTTGAATAGTTAGCTGTGCATACTAGGGGTGTCACGATAGTGGAAACACGTTATTGCGATATATTGCGATAGTTTTTCACTGTATTGCGATATATTGTGATATATTGCTTTCTTTATATTTTCAGTAAAATCCAGGCATACACCTTCTGGACTTCTAATTGCTATAACACTAGAATTGGATGAAAAATAAAGAGTTTAATTGGAAGAAGAAATTGCGATATATTGCGATACGCATTTCGTATCGCGATAGGATATAAATCATTTGTGTATTGCGATATATCGATATATTGTGACACCCCTTGCGCATGCCCAACTGTAACCAGTACAACCTTCATATATCTAACCATGAGGACAATGGAAACAAAAACTTTTTACTCGCATTTTAGCAGTTATTCTCATGCGAATTATACATGGATTTATTTAGATATTCCTCGTTATAAGTACATTGTAGAAATATGTCTTCGTACGACAGATGTAATTATAAACTTGATCTACATGTGTTTGCATACAAGGTGTCGCTTCGCCTGAGGGACACGGTACGTTCGCTTGACATGTGCAATACGAACTTCGTAAACTCGAACGTCAAAAATTGGAATACCCTTAAAACACGAAGTGTAAACGTGGTGCCAATCGAAGTTTAATAACATAAATTTAATTCGATAACTTGAACGACTCGTCCCTTGCGATTCGAGTATTCGACGTTTGACTGTATTACATAACGATAGTGTACGGTCGCTTTTATAATGATGAAGAGACCGTATACTGTCGTTGTTAGATATTGCACTGTCAGGCGAAGCTACCGTTTTAGTAGAGTGATGTAGGCATGCACTGCACACGGAAGGGGAGGGGACTTAGATTACAGGCGTGCGGCTGGAATGGGGTATACTTTTAAGGCTTCTTGATTTTTAATTGGTATCATTTTCACTTCAAATATATATCACGGCCTCACCCCTACAAATTTTACAAACCCACTATGGACCCTATAAATACGTCAGAAACAAACCTTATAACTAATAGTATATTGTGGATCGGCGTAGCCATGTTGTAGGAACGACAACGTATGCCATCACATCGACGTAGTATATTGTGGCTACGGCGTAGCTATGTTGTGGGAACGTCAACGTATGCCATGACCACGACGTAGTATGTTGTGGATTTGACGGAGCTTTGATATGGGAATGACAACGTATACCATGACCACGACGTAGTATATTGTGGCTACGATGTAGCTATGTTGTGATAACGACAAGGTATGCAATGACCACAAAGTAGTATATTGTGGCTACGGCGTAGCTATGTTGTGGGAACGACCAAGTATGCCATGACTACGACGTAGTATATTGTGGCAACGGCGTATCCATGTTGTGGGAACGACAACGTATGCCATGACCACGACGTAGTATATTGTGCCTATGGCGTAGCTATGTTGTGGGAACGACTAAGTATGTCATGGCCACGACGTTGTATATTGTGGCATTAATTTGGGAACGACAACGTATGCCATGGTCACGACGTAGTACGTTGTGGCTTTGATGTGGGAACGACAACGTATGACATGACCACGACGTAGTATGTTGTGGCTTTGATGTGGGAACGACAACGTATGCTATGACCATGACGTAGTATGTTGTGGCTTTGACGTAGTTTTGATATGAGAATAACAAGGTATGACATGACCACGACGTAGTACAGGTATATTGTGGGAACGGCGTAGTCATGTTCTGGGAACGACCAAGTATGCCATGACCACGATGTAGTATGTTGTGGCTTTGATGTGGGAACGACAACGTATGCCATGACCACGACGTAGAATGTTGTTGTTTTGATGTAGGAACGACAACGTATGCCGAGACCACGACGTAGTATGTTGTGGCTTTGACGTAGCTTTGGTATGGGAATGGCAACATATGCCATGGCCATGACGTACGCTGTGGCTTTGATGTGGGAATGGCATTATATGCCATACTTACGACGTAGTATGTTATGACCACGACGTAGCTATGTTGTGAGAATGAAAAAGTAATATATATTATGTCATTGCCAAGACGTAGTATATTGTGACCACGACGTAGCTACTAGTATGTTGTGGGAACAACAATGCATGCCATGGCCACGACATAGTGTATTGGGGCTACGACGTAGCTGTGTTGGCGGAACGACAAAGTGTATTATGACCTTGACGTAGATATTTTGGCCTTGTTGTAGTTATGTACACCCGTAGTTGCCAAGGCGTTGTATGTCGAGGCCACGAAGGATAATGATTGTGGCTTGCTCATGTTTTTGAATTTTCCTCTTTTTTTTTTCTCTCCCTTTTTCCACTTTTTTCTCCACTTTCCCTCCTCCCGCCCCCTCTTCCCCCTTCCCCATCCCCACTTCTCCCTCCTCCCGTCCCCTCACCTCCCCCTCCCGCTCCTCATCTCCCACCTCCCTCTTACCCTGTCCGCCCCCTCTCTAGAGTGAGCGGCCCCCTCCCCGGTGTGCGGGGAGGCGCCTAGAGTGAGCGCCCCCTCCCCGGTGTGCGGGGAGGCTCTCTCTAAAATGGGACTGCTGGGGAAGTCTCACTCAAAATTGGGAAGGGGGGAAGGCTGGTTCTAGAGTGAGCCTTCCCCCAGGGGGGAAGGCTCACTCTAGAGTGGGACCGCCGGGGGGGAAGTCTCACTCAAAATTAGGCAGGGGGAAGGCTGGCTCTAGAGTGAGCCTTCCCCCTAGGGGGGAAGGCTCGCTCTAGAGTGGGACCGCCGGGGGGAAGTCTGGCTATGGGGGAAGGCTCACTCTATAACACCGGCTTATTTGTTTATGTTGTCAAAGGATAGATACAAGGGAATTAGGTAGGAAATTGGGATCTTCGTTTGGAACAGGTGCGGTATTTACATATTGATGGTCAATCGTATCGTCAATTTGATGGTTCAAAATACTTATATATACAGTACATTGCAGGTTTTAACTAGCATGCGAGTGTGTAAAAGCTCGTCTGGTTTGATCAAGGACTTTTCCTTCTGCTGGATTTTAACAAGTTTTAGTGTCGTAGTCACTTGTACCTTTTTTCGCTGTTTATATTTCTTTTCAAGCGACAGTTGACAGGTCGTCACCAGAGGAAAAAATATTGTCAATTGTCGACCGTTGACTTTTATGTTGTTTTAATTTTTTACAAGTGACAGTTTGATAGTTAAAAATTCTCCAGAGGAAAATAATATTGTCAACCGTCGATCGTCAACCTTTGACATTTTACCTTACCTCAATCACTTTCTACCTGTCAACCATCAACCTTCAATCCTACACTCACTGTCAAATATCGACCTGCAAACTGTTGACCTTCAATACTACAATAATTGCCAACTAGTCAACCCTCGTTCTTTTTTCATTCTCGCCTTCAATCACTGTCAACTGTCAACGTGTAAATCGTCGACCTTCAAATTTTCAATTATTGTCAAGTGTCGACTGTTCATCCGTCAACCTTCAAAACTACAATTATTGTCAATTGTTCACCCTAGGCTTTTTTCTTTTTCACCTTATTTCAATCGCTGTCAACATGTTAATTTTCGACCTTAATTTCTACCATAATTTTCAAGTGTAGATTTATCAACCGTCGACATTCAATACTTCAATTATTGTCAACTGTCGACCGTTGACCATTTTATACTTGACCCTTCTACAACTGTTAACCTTTGATACTGATAAGAAGCGTTGATATATAAACCAAGACAAAAGTTAAGCAACACCCCAATATTTCAGAGTCCTAATACTGTATACAATTATTGACTTTTGATTTCGGTCTACTCGTGACTATATACATACCTGGTCAGGTATTGGTTGACCGAGGCCGATGGCCGAGGTTAACCAATGCCTGACCAGGTCTGTTTTATTAAATTATCAAAATTTTATTATTATTTTTTACATTATCCGAATTATCTAAAAAATTAACATTTGCATTGTAATGATACGCGAAGTCAAAGATCTAACACTACACAAATCAACGCACGCGCTGGTCCCGCACGCGCTAATCCCGAATAGACCGCTTTGGAGCGTTAGCGGTTAGAGGTATACTCTATCAAACAGCATCTCCACCAATCAGATATAAGCAAAATCGGCAATAATTCCTGATCATTTAATAATAAACGATAGCACCGAGAAGCTTTCGTAAAATATATCAAATACCAATTCTTTTGTAGATGACTTTACACCTTTTGTAAACATATAACACTAAAATGATTTCGAAATTGAGACATTGGCTTTTTGAGTGAAATAATGTAGAATAAAGTTTGAAGAGAGGTATTGAAAAAATATGGGAACAGGTACTTGAAAAAGAGATAAACCAGATTAGGCTCAAGATTAACAAATATAATACGGTGTTCTTTCAAAAAATTTAGTATTATATTCTCTCAGTCGACTTCCGGTTGAGGTTTATCCAAACTACCCTCTTCCAATCGCTCTTGTGAATAAATTTCCGATAATTCCCGTTAAAGACATGTGTTGCTCATTTTTGCTCTTTATTCCATGTTCACCGATGTCAATAATGACTTTCAGCTACATTATTCCGCAATTTGGTCGAACGGGATGCACATCCGGTTTTTAAATTTGACATAAAAAGAGAAATTTTACCATTCGACAGATTCATCTCTTAACCGGAAGTGACATTTTTTTTGGCAGGTGGTTGTTCTATATGAACATTGATATTGGTCAAACTAGGGTTGAATCGTTATTTCATTGACGTAAATTATTATTCTGCTTTCATGTAAAACAAAGGAGGGGATCTCCAAGAACACCAAGTTGTAGCACCCACAGCAAAACCCCAAAACACTCAATGCAAAAACACAAAGCTGACAAGCACGGAAAGAGACAAGGAACGTCAACGCACAACACTGAAACATCAAACACAGAGGACTTCACATAAACCAACGAGACCAATGGGCAACCGGTGCCGACTTAGGACGGCCATCTGCCACGGAAATAGCAGAAGGTGTGGTTATCTGGATTACGTGCGCACAACCCTTCCACTTTTCCGATTACCCAGAGGTCTCGAAAAACGTACAATTGTGGTTTAAACAACCTCCTCACTGTCAGATGACCACACACAAACAAGACCGCAAAACGCAGGGGCCCAAGCAACACAGATGAATATGTAAAAGATGGTCTAGGAACTTTAGATTAAATACTATTCCTCCATGAATTTTAAGTTCATACGTTATTATGGCATTGATCCAAGACTAATTGTCGTATAGCATTTGGGTATATTGTATAATCAGTACAGACACAATTACTCACTTATAAACGCGATGTAACAGGAATTACCACCAACCGTAGTTTATGAGTCAAAGACCCAGGGGAACATATCATATATTTGAAAGTCTCGATTAATAAGGCAATCTTGAACCCCAAAAAGGAGTGATGAATTACCAATCGAGGGGAACATGGAACATATTTGTGAGTCTCGATTAACAAGGCAATAACGAACCCCGAACGGAGGCAGGACAAGGTGACAGGGAGGAGTAAGTGTTCCTCCGGTAAACACCCAGTCGCGAATGCAAAATAGAAACATGTCAAACCCTGTAATGTCTAATAGGAGAAATATGGTCAATTGGAAAGGTCATACTTAAGATTGCCCTTAACCATCCTTGATACGCAATTTCCGAGATTTGCAATATGTTCTTTTAGCAAGATGACATCTTAAGCCTTTTAAGTAACCTTGAAGAAACAGCTTACTGGCTAGCCTCTTTGCCCTCAAAATAAAGTTTACGTACTTAGAACATGCTCTTGTATAACGTATAATTTGAGAAATAAATACACCAGGCGAAGAGGGAATGTTGCTAAATATGAAGGGGAAGTTTGTGACAGTGAAATTAAAATTGTCACTGTGTGTCACGAAGAGATGTATTCAACCGACCGTTGTCGCTGATCGATAGTAATATGTCTATAAGTAAGAGGTTGAAGTGCTGCTTTCGGTTGTTTCTTTGAATCCCAGCGCACTGGGATAGATGACGTCAAGGTAATCCTGAATGGCTGGATTAGTGATGGAGAGTATATTATCAATGTATAGTATGTACACCGTTCAACATCATCAATATATCTGTAATTCCAGTTGAACTGTGTCAGTATGTACACAATTTAATGTGAAGGTAAATCCAGCTTGATAAAAAAAAATTATGACAAATGTACACTTTTATTACAACCATTCGTGGCTTTCATGAGATAACTTTCATAAATATTTCGACTGAGAACGGAATTGAAGAGAAGAGTTAACTCATACAAGTATATATAAACGATGTGTTAATAAATGCTAAACGTCTTCAAAATCAATAGCATAATTTCTGAACAGATAAGTTATTAGCATGAACCAGACATGCACGTTTCAGGCACTTAACCCTCGTCACAAACGTTTAAAGACTTTTCCGAATTGATACATGTATATTCGCAGTCGATATCTGTTACATGTCAACTTACGTGCTCTCTAAACCATTATTATCTCCTGAACCAGTGCTTTGTCCTGAAGCGCTGTTATAACATGAGGTATACTGGTCATGTGGAAGTTTTATCCCACATTCTGACATACCTATTTAGAGAAATATTCAGACCGTTAACAAATTTGCGATACATGGCAGTTGAGGTAATGATTGTGAGTTATGATGTGAATAGTTGTTGCAAAACAGATAACCATGTAAGTACAAGAGCTGGTTGAACCTTTTATCGGATGAGTTAAGAAACAATTTTGTTTGAAAAATGTAGAAGACGTTGATCACTTGGCTGTCAAATAAAATAAACAGCGCATACGTCGCAGGAATTTATTCACCTGTTGCAATTGACATTCTTTGAAAAAAGATTAACCTTGGCTTTATCTCATTAACTGTGAGAATAGAGTTTTGCTATTTCACATGTGGATACCTCATGACCAGATCATTTATTTGCGACCATGACATTTAACCTAGTGACAAGGACAGGGAGTTTTACCTTACTTTAAAAAAAAAACTTAAATCTTGCGACAGCCTGCAGATCCATTTACATATTTATCTGTGTTGCTTCGGTCCCTGCGTTTTACTGCCTCGTTTGTGTGGTCATCTAACATTGAGGAGGTTGTTTTTTACTTCTATTGTGCGTTTTTTGATACCTTTTGGCAATCCTAAAAGAAGGAGGGATGTGCGGCGCATGTAATCCGGATAACTACATCATTTGCTACTTGTGTAGCATATGGCCGTCCTTAGTCGACACCGGTTGTCCATTGGTCCCGTTGGTTTATGTGTAGTCTTTTGTGTTTGATGTTTCTATGTCGTATGTCTCTTTTTTTCGTATTTTGTTGTGCTCGTTTTTTTTTGTGTTTTCACATCGGGTGTTTTGCTATTGGTACTACAACAGGGTTTGGTTGGAGATCCCTCTCTTCTTTGGCTATATCTCATGAGCTATAAGGGTAGGGCTTTAATATTTTACACGTAACTTTCTCATGACCTGACATAGCATTTCAGAAAGAATCCTCTTCGTACACATGCAGAATCTTCAAACGTATGCCCTTTGCTGTGTGGAGCTCGTGCAAAAGTTCCCCGCGAGGGGTTTGACAGTAAGTGTTTTGAGTCTTTTTCCCTGACATGGTCGCCATACCACTTTCTATATAGACATAACCTCAGGCCGTGCATGCATTTTAGATTTTATTTTCATTTTCGTGCATGAACATCTACGGTGGATGCGGCTAGCCAACAGGGGATCCTTACTCCTTTCGGGCACCTGGTCCCACCTTTAGGTTGTTAGGGGTCCGTCGATACTAATTTTGGTAACCTATTGTGAGTGATGTTGAGATTATCGTCAGGATCTTCTTTAACTCATTCTAACCGACTGAGATGGCAACAACGCGGAAGATCCCGAGTACGATTCTCATATGTCTTATTTTTAATTTCAAGTATATACTTTTTCAGCTTTGCATAATGTAAGGTCCATGACGACCATGAAGATGAGTTTTTCGTCGATTCTTCAAAATAATACAAGAAAATCGAGAGTATGTGATTGGCTTAGTTTAGATGTTGCTATATTATTTCAGATAGAAAATGTAAAAAAAAAATAAGTGCCGCTTAAATGCACATGTCGGGAAGGTAGATTTATCAGTGTTATTATTCCTTTTCCTTGCCAAACATCTATAATAATACGGAAGTGTTCCAACTGTATACCTTCGTGAAGAAAATTCCAAACCATTTTTTTTTCCTGCACCAGACACAAACGTCTTTCGAATATTAAATCCTCATCAGTGATGCTTCCAGCGGAGCCACCAAAATTCATTTCAGTAAGGTGAGCTTACAGTTTTTTCTTTGATATTACCCTACGTTCTTGAATTATTCCGTAATCAAGAACAATTTTCGTGGGCGACAATTGATGGAAACATCAATGTTTTCTTGTGATTTTATAGATGACTTTAGAACTAATTTGTTATTCTTGGCCCACGTATTTCTTTACTAGATTATATAAATTACCACGTCCAGAAAATAGTACATTTTGTACACATTATATTAACAAGAGCCCCAGGGGGCACAACGCTCACCTGATACCCATGCACGCTCTAATTGACATACTGACATTGAATACTGATAGTTCCAGTACCAGGATTTTAGCCCACAACCTTTCTAACAAGATTTTTGCCGGATGCAGACAAGTTTTTTTTTTCAGACAACCTTTAAAAGTACAAACAAGAGAAAATAGTCACATTTCAAAACAACAACTTTTTTACTGATTTGAAAAGATGGATTATGCGATCCAAAGTCATATGCCCAGCTAGTATAGTTCGATTATGCAACATCAAAAATAAAATCATTTTGTAAAATTCCACATTAATGTGCAACAGAAACAGAATAAAACAATGAAATGATTTCATAAATTAAGTTTATTTAAAATTGAACACCAAACCTTTCATTATTAATAGCTAGTATGCCAGAAAATAATAAAGCCTGTGTTTGTGAAACACGAATGCCCCGCGGTGGCATCTTTGTTGGTATAAACACCATTTTCTGTTAAGTATGTGAGAGGTCAGGGTCAGAGTAATGTTGGTATCAATAGAAAGATCTTGTCACAAAGAATACACATGTACAATATGAAAGCCCTATCACTAACCATTCAAAAGTTATGCCCAATGTTAAAGTTTTTGAAAAGTAGGTCAAAGGTCAAGGTCAAGGTCACGAGGTCAAAAATTTTGGTATCAATGGAAAGGTATTGTCACAAGGAATACACATGTGAAATATGAAAGCTCTATCACCTTCCTATCAAAAGTTATGCCCAATGTAAAGTTTTTCGGACAAACAGACAGACGGACAGGCCAAAAACTATATGCCCCCGTATCTTTGATTCCGGAAGCATAAAAAACAAAGACTTTTCGGTTTTGCCTTTATTCATATTAAATTATACAGAAATCTATGAATGAGAGCTTTTGAATAGTATTGATTTCATCTTAATACATGTAACGTACAGTCAAAATCGTGTTAATCCAGTTTACACAGACAAGTTGTTAGCGGACAATATCAATTCAAGTGAGTTGTGCAGAAATTGAGCCAGTTTATTTTCCAAACAGCAGTGTACGGTGTATCAAACCTCATGACCCAGTGAAGCCACTTGGACAAATTATTTTCGGTAAATATGCTGAAATGCGGTGCTTGGAAATGTATTTTTAGCATATTGAATCAATAGTCGTAATAAATTTAACTTCGAACATGATCTTGTCTTTTATGCAATCTACAGATAGGTTTGAAAATATGCAAAATTTGGAACATTTTCGATGAGGACGCAGAGTTCCTGTAAAAAAAGTGAAAGGAGCAGGTTCGGTAACATGGAAAATCGGCCTTAATTTTAGAGTGTTTTAGATTTCGATAGTATTTCATATCAAGGAAGTTAAATGTGTGGTTGTTTGAAATACCAAATAAATATTTTAAAATACGTGCAATATAACGAAAGATATGGCTTCAAAGTCGGCTTAAAGTCGTAAAATGCAGCAAAAACGTAAGAAATTGGCATAATTCTGGTCAAAATGTATGAAAATAAGTAGGGCGTCAGCCCTCACCCAAAATCATTTTCTGATAAATAGTTAGATTTGCAATTTATCTTTCGATCTACATAAAATTTATGTTGGGTAAGGGTTGGCGCCTATACTAATTTCAAAGATTTATGCACAAAATATGGCGATTTTCCTTCATTTTCCCTTAATATATGCAGAGTAAATGACGTCAAAATGTGACGTCATAACGAACGCACGTGACGTTTTGACAATGAAAACTATTTACTTTCTATTTCGCCAGGTATTTGAGATGAATATAAGAGATGCTGAATCATAATTTTCATAAAATTATTTTTCGCAAAAAATTAGGGCCGATTTTGGGTGTTCGTGAAAAAAGGACATGCATGACCCCCCCCCCCCCCCCCTTTTCTTTACATTTTTATGCGTGCCAAAGATTCGCAATCAAAAAAGACCAATTTTACAGACTTCCGGGCATTTCAAGTCAGTCAAAATTTTTAGTGTGCACCTTTTTATTTCCTGTAGTTACCCATACTAAAGGGGCAAGGAGGTATTGAACCAATCAAATCTGTAACACAAGATATATGGCGACTATGTTTACCATAGATACAGAAATAAGACAGAGAAAATAATCATTGAATAGGGAAATTGTTCTGAAATATGCATGTATGAAAAAAAAGCAATCCAAGGAATGCTTGTGTCGCCTGCGTAGCGGATTTTTTTTTATTGAAATTAGGTCAAATATCAAGGGCAAGGTCACTAGGTTAAAAATTATGGAATGTTTAGAAAGGTCTTTTCATAAGGAATACAAATGTGAAATATCAAAGCCCTATCACTTACCACTCAAAAGATATAGCAAATCATAGATTTGTTGAAAAGTAGGTCAAATACATAGGGCAAGTGCACGAGGTAAAACATAGGTAATCACAGATTACGAAGCTCACCTCGTGACAGCAAAATTCAATTCAAACATATTTCTTAGTACATGTATATTGGCTTTTAAAGGCAAAACCACTCAAGCAGAAAAAGTAGGTCAAGGTCATTTTATGAAAGTTTGATCAAAGATACATCCAATATGCAAGTTTGGTACATGTAGCAGTTATACTTTGCTCAATATTGGCTTTTAAAGGCAAAATCACTCAAGCGGAAAAAGTAGGTCAAGGTCATTTTATATAAGTTTGATCAAAGATACATCTAATATGCAAGTTTGGAACATCTAGCACTTATACTTTGCTCAATATTGGCTTTTAAAGGCAAAATCACTCAAGCGGAAAAAGTAGGTCAAGGTCATTTTATGAAAGTTTGATCAAAGATACATCCAATATGCAAGTTTGGTACATGTAGCACTTATACTCTGCTCAATATTGGCTTTTAAAAGCGAAATCACTCAAGTGGAAAAAGTAGATGCTGCATCCGATGCATGGGTTCACCTCAGCATCCAAAGATGAATCACTTGTGCAAGTTTGGTTACTGTAGCATCAGTACTTTGTCAGATACTGAGCTACCCCAAACTTCTTAACCAAGTCACTCAAGCGGAAAATGTAGGTCAGATGCTGCATCCGATGCATGGGTTTACCTCAGCATCCAAAAATGAATCACTTGTGCCAGTTTGGTTACTGTAGCATCAGTACTTTGTCAGATACTGAGCTACCCCAAACTTCTTAACCAAGTCACTCAAGCGGAAAATGTAGGTCAGATGCTGCAAACGATGCATGGGTTCACCTCAGCATCCAAAGATGAATCACTTGTGCCAGTTTGGTTACTGTAGCGTTAGTACTTTGTCAGATACTGAGCTACCCCAAACTTCTTAACCGGACGCGGACGCGGACACGGACGCGGACGCGTGGGGTTATAGCATAAGCTCACTCAACTTCGTCGAGGTGAGCTAAAAATGATGGTATGTGAAGAAAGGTCTTGTCACATGGAATGCACATGTGAAATATCAAAGCCTATCACTCAGCAATAAAAAAAAAAGCCAATCTAAGATTTTTTGAAAAGTAGGTCAAATATCTAGGTCTTGGTCATGAGGTCAAAAGTTATGATATGTGTAGAAAGGCCTTGTCACAAGAAGGAATACACATATGAAATATCAAAGCTCTATCACTTACCAATCAAAAGATATAGCAAATCTTAATTTTTTTTAAAAGTAGGTCAAATATCTAGGTCAAGGTCATGAGGTCAAAATTATGGTATGTGTAGAAAGGTATTGTCAAAAGGAATACACAAGAGAAATATCAAAGCCCTATCACTTGCCAATCAATAGATATAGCCAATCTTGGTTTTTTTTTAAAAGTAGGTCAAATATCTAGGTCAAAGTCATAAGGTTAAAAAATATAGTATGTGAAAAAAGGGCTTGTCACAAGAAATACACATGTGAAATATCAAAGCCCTATCACTTACCAATCAAAAGATATAGCCAATCTTAGATTTTTTGAAAAGTAGGTCAAATATCTAGGTCAAGGTCACGAGGTCAAAAAATATGATTTGCGTAGAAAGGTCTTGTCACAAAGATTACACATGTGAAATATCAAAGCCCTATCACTTGCCAATCAAGAGATATAGCCAATATTAGATTTTTAGAAAAGTAGGTCAAATATCTAGATCAAGGTCACAAGGTCAAACATTACATGTGTAGAAAGATCTAATCACAAGGAATACACATGTGAAATATCAAAGCCCTATCACTAATCAATCAAGAGATATAACCAATATCAGATTTTTAGAAAAGTAGGTCAAATATCTAGGTCAAGGTCAAAAGGTCAAAAATTATGATATGTGTATAAAGGTCTTGTCACAAGGAATACACATGTGAAATATCAAAGCCCTATCACTTACCAATCAAAAGTTATGGGGTGTGACACCCAAGTATGACAGACAGACGGACAGACGGAGGGACGGATGGACGGACAGACGAACAACAGACAAAGTGATCCCTAAGTGTCGCTGTGCTTCGCAGGCGACACAAAAAGTCAACATCTTAAAAATAAATTCAGCGTATATTTGATAGCGTATGTGGCCAAGTTAATTCGAAGTATGAAAATAAGTACACAAAGCCAAACTAGCTATAGCTTGTCTTATTTAAAAAAATCATTAAAAATCTAAAAGTTGATATTTTGACAAAATTCTTTCACAGTTTCATTTCTAGCGATAAATATAAAAATAAAAAGAGAAAAAAAACTGAAAAAGGGAAAAAAATTGTTGAGGTCCCGCCGGGGTTTGAAGCTACTCCCCATGGGTCCATTTGGCATGGAAAACATACATTATACCTATGTACAATCTTAAAAAATATTCCTTAAAAATCCAAAAGTGGATATCTTGACAAAATTCTTTCACTTGTAGGGTACCATGCATGAGTACCTCATACCTACAAATTGTCATGACAATCTGAAGAGTGGTTATAGAAAAGAAGCAGAAAATGTATGAAAATCAACCCCCTCCCCTTCCTTTTTACATAAGAAAAAAATTCATAAAAAATCAAAAAAATAAATTTTAAGCATAAAATACATATCAAAGCATTAAGTAAGTTAAATATGATAAATATGTAGTAAATGAGTGTGTAAAATCATACACTTATTGAGTTATTTAAAGAAATAGTGCAAAAATGTGCATTTCTGACAAAGTCCGAAAAGACGTCAAAAACGCGTCAAAAATTTGACTTCGAAGTGGAACCAAAAATAACAACACTTCTTAAGACATCTCTCTAGATCATCCTGATGCTTTCGGTTTGTCGATACATGCTTCGGTTCTGAAGAAGAAGTTTGTCAAAGGAGGGTACCCCCCGTGACCTACTTTTGGCTGTGGTGGCGCCACCTGTTGACAGATCCGGACGAAAAACAACAACACTTGTAGGGGACCATGAGTACTTCATACCTACCAAGTTTCATCAAAATCCCTTCAGCCGTTAAGTTTACGACGACGGACGACGGACGACGGACGACGACAACGACGGACGACGGACGACGGACGCAACACTATGACAATAGCTCACTTGAGCCTATGGCTCAGGTGAGCTAAAAAAAGGAACCTTTTTTTCCAGTTGAAACTGGGGCTGGGTCAATATATCGTTATAACGGTACGTATCGATATTGGACATCGATACGAGTATCGATATTTTTGCTCTGATACATTTAGATACAGTTATTTTTAGCACAAAACATGCTTTTCTTGTGAAATCTCAATTGCATGAAAATGTATGTTTGATCAAGTTTTTTTTGGGGGGGGGGTTGCAAAAGGCAGATATTTTATTGATTTTATCGATCAGGCCATACCAAATTAACTAAATGTTCTTCGGATTTTCATGTGAAAAAGAATGGTGCGAACGAGCGAAAATATAAGTATTTTATTTTCTTAAGTATTGCAGTTTTTGAGGTTCGAGTGAGTGAACTATTTCTATTTTTGATATAGGTTACCCAAGTAATACATTGCTGAAGTTTTTTTTCATTTTCATAATATTATTTTTTTTTAATTTTGAAATATGGCGCGGGAAATCAAAAGACATTTAATCAATTTGGTATGGCCTTATGCTTGTCTTTTATGCTGGCTATTCAAATCCTTTTCAAATACTTCGAAGTCTACGAATAACAACAATGATTAAGGAATTAATTAGAAGGTCGGCATTGAGGTTATTATATCTTTGTCATTTTGTCAAAGTAATATCGACTGAGTCTTTTGTTTTTAATCCAGAAACTTTCAAATAGGAACTGTCTGAATGTGTTTGTTTTCTCTAAAACACTTTTATGACATTTCTGAAAAGGGTTGACGGCAAAAAAAAGGGGATTGGTCTATGACTTCAGGCAAAATAAAGATAACATAGAAACCCTTTAGGGAATGTAATCGTATATAAAATATAAAGAAATGTGCGAAAACTATAAGTTAGACCGAATATTCAGGAACCCGTTTGACTTTTTGTTTGGAGAGGGGTAGTTATTAGTGAATAAAATTGTTAGTTTATGCGTTTTACGAAATATGAAATTAGATACGATATACTGTACCGGGTATCGGTACTTTTTGTATTGTATACTATCGTATCAAAAATTTGGTTTCGATACCCATCCCTAGTTTAAACGGACATTTTAAGGTCGCATGCATGTACATTATTTCACTCACTTCATGTAACAATGATAAAATGAACGTGTTTCTCCTTATCTTGTTTCTAACACCAAAAATGTCATATATGAATTGTCCTGCATCTACTGCAATATGAGAATTAAAAACTTGAACTTTGTACATTCATCAATAATTATGTAAACAATTATATTTATCAGATATATCATTCTTTATATCCCAAAATTTATATTAATGTTAATCGTCTTCAAATTCAGTAGCATCATTTAAAAGCAGATTAAATAACATCATGGACCAGACATGGTCCAATCTTAGAATAGGATTAAGTTACAAATTATTCAATTATATTTCATCAATGGTACTTCCTTTTATGTGTCGTCATTGATGTTTCTGTACGTCTGTTTCCATTGTTTTGTATGATGTTCTAATGAATATTGTTGTGTCTTTTTGCGATTCGTAGTTTTGTCTGATGTCTTTTATGTGTCACTTTCTTGTGGGTTTGCTTCGCTGAGTGAGTGCAGGCTGGAAATCTTTCCCTTTTCTTATCAAATTCTGACGATGTTACATATTAATACCAATTTTCTGTAACCATTTAAACAATTTCGGCACGCATGGTCTCCGATTTTTATGAAATTACACTTATGTGTAAGTAGGGACCAATAACAAAAGATAAATTATACAAAAACAAGTTTCTTGGCCATCTGGTTACTATGGAAACGGTCTATAATGTTGACAAATTAGGAAAGCGGAGCTTTTTTGAGGCTCTATAATTTGGTCTGTATGTGACTTCAATCGAAGATTTATTATGCATCCTAAAGATAAGGACCTAAACAATTTTTAAACTCACTGAAAGTGTCTGATATTGTCAAAAAGGCTGGTTACCATGACAACAAAATTAGTTAATCTTAATGTATTGATTTTAAAATGCTGTTTGTATTTTCCAATATTTCTTCTCTCTTGATGGGTATATGATAAGGAAATGGAATTCATTATGTAAAATTCAATTCAATTCAAATTCAAGATCAATATACATGTTGCTATGTACATGTAAATAAGTTACCGTGGCAACGGTAACTATGGACTATAATATTCCTAATTTTCAAAATTCAGAGTGATTTTTTTTTTTTTTTTTTTTTTGCATCATGATGAACAGATAATAATTGTTTGATTATATATACAAAGAGCTCTTTCAAAAACCGTGAAAACGTTATTAGGAACATATGTTACCATGGCAAACATTTTTACTAGTTTTATTAAACAATTATTTTTGATACTAGAAACTTAAAATTCAATATTAATAAAGATCAAATAAGCTTTTATAAATGTTCAAGAGAAAACTTTCAAATTGATAATGGTTGCTATAGTAATTTGGTAATACAATCTAAAAATAAGCGTTTTTCGCTGCCTTTCGAAACCTTTTTCCTCAAAAAAACGAAACAGGCTTGCATGCTATTTCTACATATATGATAAAGCAAAGACGAAACTTTATTTTAGATTAAAAATGTTTCAGATAACTTAACCATGGATCACCGTATCCAAGGACTCAAAGTGGGCTTATGTGCATTTTTACACAATTGCTCCCATAGCAACGGGTTATATCCTGAGTTTTTTTTAATCTTTCCTTCATGATTAATAGATCATCACTTTGATTCAAAGTTCAATAATCTAGTAAGAAATGACTCTAAATTTTGTCTAAATTTGTTTTCATTTTTGCGATTTGAGTTTATTTTGTCTTGGCAACGAGCACAAACTTTGATTCAATGTAAATGCTGATGTTTTATTTGCATAAAAAACCTCAAAAATGTAAGTAATTTATCGTTGAATTTTGAAAATAAAAGCCAAAACACTGTTTTGATAGAGTACCTAAGTCGTTGCTAGAGAAACACATAAACCCAACAGTATTTTTACTTAAAAGGGCAATTATTGGGTACTAATATTTCATCACTTTTTGTTTTAGATTATACTGCATAAATGATGTATGTGACTTCATAAACGGCCGAAAATGCATTTTTCAATGTTTAAAGTCCGTTTCCATAGCAACCGGTTGTGATATTTACATTTTTTTTAATTTCTATTTTTGGGTCAGACCCAACCTTATGTAAAAATTGTATCAAATTCTGAGACATATCGTGCCATACGACCTTAATAAGAATGCAAATGCTTACAGAGAGCTACTGATTATTTTTAAAGAAATTATTGTAATATTTTTGGGGTCGATCGAGGTATCAACACCAAAAATTAAGGGAAAACTGCATCGTGCGTGTGGTACCTCGATCAACCCAATGGTTTTATCTCATTTCATTTTTACGTCGCCATTCAACGTTTGTTTGTTAGTTTGAAACTGTTTTGCTAACGACGTTGCTTATGACGCTGCTAAGGACGTACTTCCGGTTTATGTTGATGCAGATATCAACAAAATTTCCAAAGTTCCAATCAGAATAATCGTTTCTTAAAAATGACAATGGAAATAAAAAGATAATTATGTCATATTATTCTTACTTATAAGAACAGCGATAAAAAAGATGGCGAACGATTTCAATTTCTTTATAATTCCCATGTCATCTGCAAAATGATGAATCCTTGATAAAGAAATAAAAGAAGTCATGATTAATGTTTCTGTATCTTAGTCAAGAAAATAAACTTTCATGTCAAATTCTTTAAAATGAAACCAATCCTATTGATTTTTTTATGTTAACTTGGGAAATTCCCTAAAACTGTATAATTTATATCGCACTTCATAATTCTGTATTGCAAAATAATTGATTGATATAGAAGAAACCTTAAAAAAAGATAAGAGATAAATTGACAAAATGTACTCTAGATTATTTCATAAATGATTCTTTTCTATTTCTATGATAATTATGAATCATCAAATAATCCTAATACTAAATAATATAGTTACTTTTGTGGTATTCCACGTCAGACCTATTCAAATCTCCTGTAAACTTCCGTGTCATTTAATCTTCCAGTTTTTATTTTCTTTTCTTCTTACGAGTTTACAGTAGAGTACGCCTGAACGAGTATTATTTCGCCGTTTTAAACCCTGACCACTAGGTAAATGCCACTGTTGACCAAATTGAATTAATCGGTTTTAATCTATCTATTTTCGGTTCGGTATTCGTTTTTAAAAGTTTGTGAAGGGACAGAAGGTTTTATCTAGGAATTTTCGATTTTTCCTCAGTTTATAAAAAACAGATAACGCTTTCATTCAGTTCTCCTGTGGGTGCTGTAATTGAGTGTTGTTGGAGATCCCCTCATTTCTTCTGTACCAATCGAAAGTATATGTTTAATTTCATATGCGACACAATTTTATAATCTTAAAAGTGTTAACCTAAGGAGTGCATCCTTCATGTATGGCCTTGTTCTTTGTATTTTTGATTTCACTGATTTTATAGATACAATAAATCAATGTTCAAAGCAAACACGTCAAAATAAGAAACACCAAATTAATATGACTGGTTTCGTTTTTTACGGTCATTCATTATAGCGAACTGACATTTTTATTGCATCTTTCAAAGTGGTTTTCAGATAAAGCCAAATTTTTAAAGTAACTTCCTTCTAGTTTGACTTCTTTAAATTTGTAAAGATTAAGCAGCATAATGTAGTAAATCTATGGCCTAAAGTTTACTGGAGGGATGGTACTGGGATGACTACATTTAATTTCGATGATATTTTTGAAAGAGAAGTGTATTCTGAGTAGCAACATCCCTTCATCGCCTGCTTATGACGTGTTCATATCTCAGTTGATACGCTATGCCAGAGCAAGTACCAAATATACGGATTTTGTTCTGAGAGATAGGCGTCTTACAAATAAGTTTCTCAGTCAGGGATATGTTTGTGACCGAGTAACATAGTCACTGAGGAAGTTCTACGGTCGAGATGGGGAACTCGTCATACACTATGATGTCCCATTCTCTAGAATGGTGGATGATATTCTGTCATAGAACATTTGAACAATCCAACCAAAGATTGTACTCTATGTCTTCCGAAATGGAAGTAACCGGATGTGACAGCTCTACCGAATTGAAGCTGCGGGTGTTGCATGCGAGCAGGAGATGCTTACTCTTCCTGGGCACCTGGTCTCACTCCTATATTGGGAGTTCGCTTCTTTTCATATGTTGGAGGTTTTCGTTTGTTTACTTTGGTTCCTGTTTTATCCTGATTTTGTATGCCTTCGGTTTCTGATTTTCTGAATTATCGATTTTGTGCTGTATACAGGGATATGGTCATTATCCATATTTGTCATTGAAGTGTTCCTACTTAGTTGTTACCATATTTCATATCATTTCAAACAAATTTTGATGCACCAGACTCGTGATTCGGTTAGTGTTGAAACGGAAGATTTTCCAGCTCTACGTTCAAAGCAATTTTTATGCACCAGACACGTATTTCGAATAATAAATTTTCATCAGTGATGCTTTTAGCTAAATTGATTTTCGGTCCTGTTGCATCATATCCCACCATTAACATGTGTACTTCTGGGTGATTGTCACTGCTGGTGAACCAGGAGACCCAGAGGGCTTATGTCGCCAAGTTTGATCAACTTCGGTTGATCGTCTGTTTCTTCAACGCATTGGAAAATTTCTGTTAGAACTTTTTTTGAAATTTATAAAAAAAGGGTCCTGTTGCATCATATCTCACCTATCCTGCTACGTCTTTTGGTACATTTATGGACATAGTTATTTTCACATTTTTGGTAATACTCATTGTTTAGATTGAGGATCACTGACGAGGGATAACTACTCGAAACGTGGATGTCTGGTCCATGCTGCAAATTTATCTATTCTTAAATGATGCTAATGAATTTGTAGACGTTTAACATTTCAGGCACAACCAAAATTCATTGGAGAAGCTCCATATGCTAAGCACGAGAGTCATTATCCAAACGCAAACTTGCTCTATACCTATCTCATATCAAACTATGTGTCAAATTTCATCTCAATATATCTAGTATCCGTTCCAGAAAAAGTCCGAAAAACTGATTATCGTAATTCATCAAGGGGCATAACTCTTTCAAAAATCTGTCAACCATGACCAAACTCAAACTTGCTCTGTAACTATCCAAGACAAAGCTATGTGAGAAATTCCATCTCAATATCTCTATCTGTTGCCAAAAAAAAATTCGAAAAACTGATTAATGGACAGACAGACAGATCGAGAGAAAACTAAGAGTCCCCTTTCGGTGTTGTCGGTGGGGGACTAAAAACTATCAACACATAGTCAAGAAAAATTTCAGTACATAAATATATAAACTATTTATTATAGTACGTATACATGTATGTACGAGGGTTGTCCCAGAAAATCATAGACAAAGACTAAAACAGAATAATGGAGTGATATATCTTTATAAAACGTACGTAGGCGAATTGTGCATGCAAAATTGAGTTTGTCATGCAAAAAGTATTTAATTATCTTCAATAACTAAATTTATATAAAGAAAACAAAGACATCGGTTGACAGCCACCGGCGCAAGACGCATGACGTCATAAAAACGTATAGCGAAAATCAGGATCCCGATGAATGCGATCAAAATTGTTTTAAAGTGGCAACTTGGGTGTTCATTTAATCTTCAGAGAGAAGTTTCGGCACCCATCTAGCGGATACACGACTCATTCATAAATGGTTTGAAAGAATTCTTTGTATTCAACATTTACTAATCCCTGTTCTCTCCGCTACTTCTCGGTACGTACCCTTTCACGTCGGTATTCATCGACGAATTTTTTTCACAAAGATTATCGTTTTAAGGTCGTCTACATTTTTGCGCCCCTGTGTAACATTGTCCGTCCACCTGTCTCTAAATCTCTTGTGTTATTTATTTACGAACACCCTTTTCACATTCCATACACTCCCGATGATTCGATCTCGTTCTTGGTTTCTATCGGTGTCGATCCACGATCTTCGCAATATCTGACAATGGTTTTATGCTCCGCGTCCGTACGTGACGTCGTCATTTTTGAACGATCGTTCTACAATGTACGTATTTTAATTACGTTATAATTCAATTAATTATTGCGTCTTTTTAATCAAACTTTAAACGTACTTTCGTGGAAAATCTTATAGAACACGGGAATCAGATTTTTAAAACTATTTACGTCTATTTTTTTGAAATATTTAACAAAAAATCACAGATAGTATTGTTTGTTACACTGATATTTCACCGTGCGCCGGTACGGTGCAACCGCCCTTCTATTTGTCGGCTATATTTCTGAGTTTTAAGGAATATTTCAATAAAACTGCCTTTAACTGCTTCACAAATGATAGGAATATTATTCCCTAGACCCAAGTCTTGATATGACTGTCGAAAGTGAATCTATGATCGATGTCTACGATTTTCTGGGACAACCCTCGTATATGAAAAACCATAAACCGCTTAAGGCGGTAAGGCCGGATTGCGAAGTGTTTGTATTAGATGATGTATACTTTTTGTGCAGACAGAAAGGTCAAAGGTCATAAATACTATTGCAAAATGTAAAAAGCAAAGATCATGAGGATTCTACATGTGAAATATCCTAGTTCTACCCCTTATAGTTCAGAAGTAGGTCAAATGTCAAGGTCACTTGGTCAAACGTTATGATATCAAATGAAAGATCTTGTCACGAGGAATCTACATGTGAAATATTAAAAGCCTATCTCTTATAATTTAAAAGTAGGTCAAAGGCCAATGTTAAGGTCACTAGGTCAAAAGTCCTGATATCAAATGAAAGTTCTGGTCAAGAGGAATCTATATCTAAAATATCAAAGCCCTACCTCTTAAAATTTAAAAGGAGGTCAAAGGTCAAGGTCACTTGGTCAAATGTCATGATATCAAATGAAAGATGTGGACATGATGAATCTACATGTGACATATCAAAGCCCTACCACTTATAGTACATAGGACATAGCCTATGTTAAAGTTTTCTAACGTGGGCCAAACTCCTTGGTCAAATTTCACTAGGTCAAAGTCATGATATCGAATGAAATGTCTGGTCATGAGAATTCTGCATGTAAAATTTCTAAGCCATACCCTCTATATATCATGTGCTATAGCCCAGGTTTATTTTTTAAAGTAGGTCAAACTCCACGGTCAATGTCACTAGGTCAAATTGTGTTGCTGAATTTGATGTCTCAATTTGTCACCGTGTCAAGTTTCAAGTTGCTGCTCCAAGCAGTTTTCTCTCAACGGACTTAAACGCAAAACCTTTACCAAGATTTTGACGGACAGGCGGACTTTGCTATTTAAAAACCGGATTTTGCTTCGCAATCCGGCCAAAAATGAATAACAAGTTTAAAAATAACAAGTTAAATGCGATATAACATTGTTAAACTACAACTTTAGATAACAACATAAAATAGATATAGGAATGTGGTGGTATCTTTGTCTGCAGGTGCCGATGAACAAGATCCAATCTTTGTGCGAGGCACCCATATTATTCTGCCCAGTCCTCTTGGGATTGAACTATTCTGTCCAAAGTAAATAAGGAGTGCAGATAATATGAAACACTTCGGAATTATTGTCATAGGAAATTAAGGATGGTAAATTAAAAATGAAATATAATTCTATTCTCCATAAGTTAAGTCGGATATCATTCTTAAGATAAAAAGTCTCTGAAGCAATAAATCTGTATTCAGTTGGCTTTTTAGAATACCATTTATTACGCCCCCCTCCCCCCATTCATGGACCACCTGTATTCGAGTAAGAGCATCGCAGATCAGACGTTAAATTCATTAATCACCATACATTTGTAACACATAAATCAATATTCTAAATACGTATGAAATTAATAAAATGAATATCGAAAACATTAGCACAAGAAAGCAATTTGATGTCTTGGAAAAGGAATGAAAAAAGGAATGAAAGAATGGAGGGGATCTCCAACAACACTAGGCCACATTTGAAATAAAATGTTAACCTTCAAAAAGAGTTACAAGGAAATAATTTGTGATAGATTTAAAATCAAGATGATATCAGAGTGCCCCTGACCTACGATATGAAAGAGAGTGCATGCTTTACACTTAAGTAAGATAGCAAAGTTATAGTTATTTCGAAGTAGTGAGTGACGGGTCGTTGTACTTTTGAGGTTCCATCGAAAACGATAGGGTATTCTAGGGATGCATGAAATTCGCTGAAAAAGAAAACAGACATAAATTATCAATATAGATTCTGTCTTAAGAGAAATTGAGCTAATCATGACATGTCATGGAATTTCATGAAATGTTCTTTATATACCATATAATTCTTAGAGTACAATTACTGAAAGCAAACTGTATTGATCATTTTTTTTTTTATAATTATACATGGTTTGCCATAGATAAAAGGTCAATCTTTGTAGAACCCACCTGGTGACATTACGATCATATCCACGGTATAAAAGGCGTTTGATGATTCTAACACAATTTTGGTGGTAATTCTGTCTACCTTTGATCCTTCTTGTTTTGTCTATTATGTCACCATAAAAGTCAGGTTGTGAAATACCCAAAGTATAAACTCTGTTGCTTTTATAGGTCCGATTTCAATTTTTTTTTTTTTGTAAAATTTCCAGAAAGTCTAACTAGTTTGTGAAGGCGAAAACCTTGACCTCAAAGTGTCTTGATAATTAGTAAATTTCTACTATGAAAATCCAAAACATTAGTACATGCTCTTGCGTACCGGATGGCTGTTATACCGCATGAATCTGTCAATTTCTCATCCTAGATGGATCTAGGAGTATCAACGTCAAGCTAAGGGAATTTTGCTATGGCTTTCTAGTTCTATCTTTTAACGAGTATATTGCGGAAATTCACAGATCCTTGATTTCTATTATATCATGACTGATACTTACACGATCCTTTTTTTGCAGGTTGGATTGTGGATATGGCTTGGGGAGGGCGAGTGATTCTGGCAGCTCTTCCAGCTTGAAGAATTCTGTGTTCCTTTTTTCTTGCAGCAGGAGATACAACACAGGATGCATACAGTTAATATTATAGGACCTAATGTTGAACCTACCACTATGGCTGCGACCGCACCCGCAGACAAGCTGCTGAAATTGTAATTATTAAGTAAATTATACACATGGCCGTTGATAAAATCATAATGTCGAATTTCTCATCACTGTGTTTTTGTAGTATGACAAATATGAATAATTACCATATCCCCGTATACAGCAGAAAATCGATAATTCAGAAAATCAGACACCAAGGCATACAAAATCAGGATAAACAGGAACCAAAGCAAACAAACAAAAACCTCCACCATATGAAAAGAAGCGAACTCACGACATGGGAGTGAGACCAGGTGCCCAGGAAGAGAAAGCATCTCCTGCTCTTGTTTATTTCTCATTTATTCGATTTTCCATTTAAAGTAATTTTGCAATTTTTCTTTTCATAATAATACCACATTTTTATCTTACAAGAGGTTTCAACTTAGTAAAGGGAAAAGATGGTCTACATGTAGGAACATGAACTGAACAATGCATGTGCGCAAGTAATCAAGATAGCACACAGTCTGCTACAGGCGTGGTAGATGACCGTCCTAAGTCGGCATCGATTACCCATTGGTCTCGTTGTTTTATGCGTAGTCATTTATGTTAGATGCGTCTATGTGATTTGAAGTTCCTGGTACCTTTTGCGTCTATTTCTGTGTTTTTCATTGGATGTTTTGGGGTTTTGCTGCGCTGTATCCAACCGTTGTTGGAGATCCCATCTTTTCCATGTTATCCTTCTATAAATTTCAAGGTCATGGTGTATTACCATTTTTGATACGAGCTCAACTCATAATTTTATATATTAAAAATTTCAATTCTAAAATTGGTGGTGTTTCCTCATACGCATTCAAAAATTTCTGTTCACAAAATATTATCGAATTATCTGAAAATTGAGTCATGTAGTATCATATCCCACCCGTCCTGGTACGCCTTTCGTTATTTTATTTTTTTTAACATAACTTTCACAGACTTTGGCCATATTCATTGTCTCGATTGAAGATCGCTGACGAGGATTAAGTACCCGAAACTTGCATGTCTGCTAACTTATCTGTTCTTGAATGATTCTTTGAATCTGAAGACGTGTATTATTTGTACCATTTTGGGAGTGTCACTGCTAGGAGAACCCGAGAGCACATGCACCCAAGTCCGATCAACTTCCGTTGATCGTTTCTTCAAACGCATTCGAAAATTTCTGTTCACAAAATATTCTCGAAATTTTTTAAACGTGGGTCCTGTAGCATCATATCCAACTCATACTGCTACGTCTTTCTGTGTGTTTTATTCTCATGTAACTGTCACTGTCTTCGGCCGTATTTCGTTGATTTGATTGCGGATCATTGACGAAGGTAAACTACCTAAAACGTGCATGCTGCAAATTTATTTGTTCTTGAACTATGCTATGAATCTAAGAACTTGTATAAAATTAATACAGACGCAATTATTGTTGCAGTATTACTCAGTCATTATCGTAATGATAAAACAAATTACTGCTGTGGTCACATGTAATCGCCGTTGCACTTCTTATCAACTGATAGAGTATCAATTACAAGGTAATAAAACGGAATGGTGAGAACATGCACGTTGAACCTTTTTGGTAACTTAAGGAAAAGAAAAAAAGATTACGGCCGGGTTAGCGCAGTGGTAGCGCGCTCGCTTCTCACCTCTAAGGTCCCGGGATCGAATCTCAGATTCGACAAAGGGTCTTATGTGGGAGGGTAGGTGGTCCCCCACCCAGGCCTTTGCAGGGGGTTTTTCTCCGGGTACTCCGGTTTCCTCCTGCTCCTTGGACCCCCTCACGCCAACATCTGAGCCAACGTGAGACATTTATATAAGTTGTGTAACTTGTTTGTTAAACGTTGTTAAATAAATAAAGTTTAAAAAAAAAAGATTATTTTTTTTAAATTATAAATGGTAATCTTAAGAATAGAGAATTGACATATTCATATACAGACCTTTTGATAACTACAATCTGTCCAAAACTTTTCTTGAAGAAACGAAGTATAGAAAATGAAATTTTGGAGCAGTAATATTTCAAAATACAAGACTTAAATATATAGTCGAAGTATATATCTTACAGGTCAACTTACGAGCTTTCTGAACCACTATCATATCCAGAGGAATACCGGACGTACCGGACATACCGCACTCGTAAACATTCTGATACACCTGTTTAAAGAAATAAGCATCCTTGAATAAGCATTAATATTAATTCTGGCAGTGTTTGATTATATGACATGTTTATCTTAAAGTTAGAATGAAAATACAACGCTTTGGTAAGGGGATGACCACTTGATCCAGGGGGGGGGGGGGGCTGGGAATCTTTTCGGGTCAGATTATTTATTTTCAACACAGAGTCGACAGGATTATTTAATTTCCAGTAGCTCGAGATCGGATTACCAAGATTACCATTTATATAATATTTATTTTCAATATGTAACAATCCTGATAAGCAAAAAAAAAAAACAAAAGAACGAAACTAAACAGTAATATATGCACACACACACACACACACACACACACACCCTCCCTCCCTCTCACTCTGGTTATGTCAACTAAACAAGCCATCACTAATTTACAATGTGCAATATTTTCTTGGCACTGTAATAAGTCTATAGATATACATATGAATGTACATGTATTACCTGCATATTCTAATTTTGTTTTTACAGCACATTGGGAGAGGGGTATGCCAAGAAAGTGTTTATCATGTCGAGTTCAAAAGTAGGTAGTTGATGTGTAATGTATCATAGGCATTCCTAAAAGATTTGAGCTTATCAAAATATGCAATTGTTTTCCTATTTGCAATGGTAAAGCTGTGTAAATGTCTAAATAGCACTTGATATAAAGTTTTGTGGAAGGGCGAGCGAAGCGAGCCAGAATTATTTTGTGTGTGTGTGTAAGGCGAGCGTCGAAAGTTTGGTCTTCTTGCTAGCGAAACAAGCTGGAATTCGTTGTAATGAATCATGGCGACCAAAGCGAGCCGAACACTTTTGGATTTTGAACACATATGTGGCCAGAATATTTATTTTTGCAACAAAGAGGATCAGATTATTAATTTTCAAAATTTTCTTGGTCAAAAATTTATTTCCAAAAACTGCCAGGTTTTCCCCCCTCAAAAGTAAAAGTTCGTCCCCTAAAATGACAGTTCGTTGCCATAAAACATATTCCACGTTTTCAACAGTCATTTTGAGGTCGAAAATATGAGGTTTTAAGGAGTCCAGTTGCCATGGACGCCAGTGTGAAATAAGATTCCTCATTACAAATGACATGAATTTGCTAAGTCTATTTTGTCAATGTATAATTAAGTAATTGGCACTCTTTACTGTAAATAAACAAAATTGAAACCGTTCTTTTCGTGACTTTTGACATTTTTATACGTTTGAATATAAAATTTAGCAGTGCGTAATTTAAACATTTATTTGTTCATTTAACTATTATCTTTATTGACAGATCTAAGGCTTGAGCGGAAATCCAATTTGAAAAACATATAGATCTTTTAGTTTTTAGCTCAAATATGGTTGTTATGGGAACATTTGGTTGTAGATGGTCTCACATAGGGTATCTTCTTTTGATTTTTCAGATATTAAACCTTACAAGACTATGACAAAGGTATATGTTTAAGATCACTATGATGCGTATCAATTATTGTGTGACCCTGATTTCATTGCAAGATCAATCAAAATCAGGTGAAGATAATTTCAAATTTTCGCCAAAATTGAATCAAAATCTTAATTATTTCTTTCTTTTTTGGTATAATTTTTCGCTGTGTTACTTCACGTCTTTTGTATGATGTTTTGCTCGATTGAAAGGCTTCCAATAGTGGAAGAAATCAGTGCCTGAGCATAGTATTTTTGTATGAAATAAGGTCTGTCTATAAATAGGATATTTACATTTTGTTGCAAATTGCCAATGAGAAATGAAATATTCAAAAATTAAAAATGTCTATAAAACAAAGGGAATATATAGAAACACTCTTTAAAGCATGTTCAATATCATACTGTAAAGGTCTTTTAATCAGCGAGGACCATATTTTCTTGTAATTTCGCAATCTTAATCCCAATTGAAGTAAAGCCCTCGTTAATGAGATATCCGTTCTAAATATGATTTTTATTATTTATTCGGGTTTTCCTTAATTTTATGTTATCCCTGTCGGATGCAGGGTTGACTTAATGTCCCTACCTTTTTTAAGATTTGAAGAAACAAATGAAGGCTCAGAAAGAAGGATTCCACTGATTTCTTCAATAATCCGAAGTTGTAATTACATAAGAACTTATTACCCTCATTGGACAACCAGATTCAATCTATGGGACGATTAGACTGCATGCACAACATGCAGTTAGAGTTAATCAACAGATAAGTAAATGAACATGAGCTGAAAAATCAGTATCAAGGAATCATGAAAACTATTTTTTATAGATGCTTTGCTCGGAAAATATAAGTCACTAGAATACGTTCGTGGTCAAGTTCTCTTCAAAAATAAGGCAACACAAATGTATAGTCGTTAACAGTACAATAGATTTCCAATGATTTCAACAGATTATAATGTGAAATCTTATCTTTTCCCCTAAGAATTTTAATGTCTAAGTTTCAGTGATATTGATTTAAAATAATAATACCTTGAAATGCCGTAAGGGTATTTTTGAATTTGTATTCCTTATGTGATTAGTCATATGAAGTATATCATATTAAAGACAGAATAATGCCTCCAGAATAAGCCATTAATCTACGCATGTGAATTAGCATCTATGTCAAATGTCGCCATGTAACCGATTTTGGCCAAAAAGTCAATGAAAAAAACTCCACTCCAAAATGTCTTATTTTCAGAGGACCACAAGTAAGTATGTCATAAATTTAGGCTTTTTCATTTAAAGAAATGCATTGTTCACAATTGTTTCATTGGAAAAACTGGTAGAGAAGGGCTAAAAAGATTTAAAATTGTGTTAGGAATTGCTTGAACTTTCAAAAAGATTGATCCAAAATAACAGTAAATCACGAATTTTTGGTTTGCATTCTGAAATTCAATATTGTTTTAAATGGATAAAAGAATGTGTAATGGAAATTTCCATTCTCAACATTCTTCTTTTTATCCCAGACAAGACATTTCAATAAACCACAGACAGACTGACAGGTCAAGATTCATTTCAGGTGTTCTACTGATGACGAACAGAGAAAGCAGATATTTTACATCAAGGCAAATTAAACAAAATAACAGTTATATTTTTATGATTTATTGTACATTATTTCCTTTAGAACATATTCGTTACTGTTTTTGGTGATTATTGGCCGCGGCTGCACTAACAGGAGCCATGACTCAAATGGAGCCATAAAGGGCATCCTAGTTCAATAATTAAAATGCCTAACTTTATCCGAACTCTGAGATCAGCCGTTCTGGATAAGCTAAGTGAAACGAAAATGATATGTAAATATAATATTATCTGTTAGAAAAAATGAAATGTCTGAAATGGTGAGGCGAAAAAATGCCATAATATCACTGTTACACAACATAAATCTTAAAATAGCACATGTCTTCCCATCTGGACTGTTGACCTGTTGTACAGCCGCGACAAGGTCTATCTGACTCGGACCAATCCGCAAATAGAAATGACGACGAAGTTTGACATCAAGAATCTTCTGATCCAATTGAATCATTCTGTGCACTTTCACGTTGGTCTCGAAGTAATCCGAAGTCAAAGTCAAAGATAGTTGCTGAAAATACATAAACTAAGAGCAGAATCAAATCCTAAATCTTACAAAAAGGGTGGGAGGGAGGGTGAATTTTCAAACAAAAGTGACACCTGAGTGGTGAAAGCATGCGTATAAATAACCCGTGAGCGAAGTTCACATTTACTTAACAGGTGAAAAAATAGCCTGATCTATTCACGGTTCATTGATCAGATATAAATAGATACATAGATCTTTATCGTTAGTGCATTTGGTTCACTAAAGCAAATAAGCTATTCTTGTCTTGCTTTGATAAATGGATTTAATGATTAGCATTAAATCTTGTTATCCCAGACAAGACATTTCAATAAACCACAGACAGACTGACAGGTCAAGATTCATTTCAGGTGTTCTACTGATGACGAACAGAGAAAGCAGATATTTTACATCAAGGCAAATTAAACAAAATAACAGTTATATTTTTATGATTTATTGTACATTATTTCCTTTAGAACATATTCGTTACTGTTTTTGGTGATTATTGGCCGCGGCTGCACTAACAGAACCATGACTCAAATTGAGCCATAAAGGGCATCCTAGTTCAATAATTAAAATGCCTAACTTTATCCGAACTCTGAGATCAGCCGTTCTGGATAAGCTAAGTGAAACGAAAATGATATGTAAATATAATATTATCTGTTAGAAAAAATGAAATGTCTGAACTGGTGAGGCGAAAAAATGCCATCTGGATAGAGAAGCTAGACACCTCCACCAGTGAAAGAGATATAAAATGCAACCGCAGAAATGAAATTCATGTATGAATAAAAAATAAATTTAAAATATACGGTCGGAGAGATATTTCAACGAAGAAAATTCAAATTGATCATGTAAATTTAGTACAATTTTGCCACGCCAAAAATCATCTACAGTTAGCGAAACGACTAAAGGGTTCGAAAATTTTTGTGTTTAATACCTAAATATTTACGTTAATGATAAATGTATATATTAGTATAGTTTAGTTTCATTAAAATAATTTAAGAAGGTCGAGTGTACCCTTGTTAATTTTTTTTGTTGAGTAATAACATTCTGAATAGGGATATATCGTGAAGGTTATCATTCGTTGACCTTGCTGAAAATCCAAAGATTTTAGACTAAATGCATTAATAAGTTCCTGCATCGTTTGAACTTAAACTTTAGTAGATTTTAAATTATCTATGTGCAAACCTCCAATTGGTAATAATTATATATACCCGGTTGTAAAATATGGATCACAATTTGTTGAAGAAAACCTACGATAAAATTGTCCAAATAAAACTTGATTTACTTTACATACTCAGAATTTTACCATTCTCACGAATGTTACCGTCTTATTAATGATAAAAACCTTAAAAAGGTTTCATTGTTTTTGTTCTCTATTGTCATAAGCTAAACACAATAGGTAATCATCATATCTTTTATATTAGCTTTCAATTTAGTCATTATTTATCAAATTTTTAAACTTGCAAATGCAAGGACATTTATATAAAAATATATTAAGATTTACATGATATATGGAAGCATAGCTTATAGACTACTTGACAAAAACACCCGAATATCGTTTAAATTAATCAAGTTAATGTTGTATTTTGAATTACGCGTATAAACTACTCGTTTTATTTGATCGCCATTGACTACCATAGATTGAGCAAAAATGTAATTGTATTATATTTTGTTGGTGCAAGAACAAATTATATCGAGACAGAGGCTCACCTCCTCTAGCATTTCGTAAATCTTAAAATTCTGAAGTGATAAAATGGATCCAAATCGAAATTATTACAAAATATAATCAAATTGCTGGCAATGTCGAAATCTCATATTTCTAAAATAAATGTAGATATAACAATGTCATGCAAAATGAGAAAGGAAATCTATGAAAGTTTTATGTACCTATGCGTAAAATGTTACAAAATTAGCAGGATTTAAATTTTGCAGATAAACTTATTCCAAGAGATTAATGGAACACTTGTAGTTCTTCATAAAGAAATGGAAATAATGTCAATCAGTGTGATCCAGGCCATGTGCAGTGATCCGTTTGTTTCGTAATTCAGCCAATCGAATATATGAATTGGAAATACATTTATTGAGAATATCAAAGTCAATATGTTCAAGTATCAAATGTTTTAAAAGTGCGCGAATTGTAGAAACGACATCACTATTTTATATCTTAAGCTATATGTAAATGAAAAGAAAACAATATATAATAATTCAATATATCGGAGGAATCTTCTGTATATCATCACACTGATCTATTTGATTTATTCGATTCTCTCCCATGTCCTCAGAAATTATTTAGTTAAAAACAATGAAGTTTTAATCAAACTAAAGAAACAAGGGGTAGTAACTAAAATTAATTTTTTTTGAAAAGAGGAATAAGAGAATTTATACTAATTTCACTTTTAGAATAACACTATTACATACTATTTTTTATTTATACTCGATCATAAATATGGTTTCGAGATAAAAGACATGAAAGAGTAAACCATACGATACCAGTAATTTCTTCATAGATGACGATTTGATCATAACAGAAGTTGAATTTTTCATTGGACCTTAGTCGTGTTAGAAGCTTGATTAAAATGTATACAGGAAGAGATACCTTGAGTGTAAAGCTGCCAATCTATCAATCATTTATTTTTTATGAAGCAATGTTTACAAAGGTATATATTATATATGTATAATGCTGGTGATCAAGAATTGCTAACTTGCAAATATATAGTACAGCATGACGAAAAAATGTTGCCTATATAATAATAATGTTCTTTTTTTGTTTAAAAAAAAAACATCTATTTCTGCCAAAATCACTACTTTTAAAAATTCTCCTGTTAACACAAATACGTCCGTCTACCTTGAGCACCTACTCACTGCCAGAATTAAAGAATTAAGGTATATATTTTTCAATAAGTTAGAGAAGATTATGGGAATATTTCTGTACTAAATCAGATAGATGGCGTTTTGGGAATAATGTCACATGAACAAAGCTTATTTAGATTTTTTGTATATGGTCATAAACATACGTATACGTAATTTACTTATCGCTAGCAAAGATGGAGAGGCAGATAAGTTTATCAAACTGTTTATATCTTTCATGAAAATCGTCTATAATTTAGAATGAGAAAAAAATTGCATATAGAGAAAAAAAAAAATTCTAATCATCGAAGATTAAGAGGCGAAATTGACTAATGATTAAACTTATGAACTAGTCAATAAACCTTATTTTTATTAATATCTATCGGATGTGGTACCGTATCTTATAAAATTGAACGAAAAAATAAGTAATAAATCAAACAGTAATCAATCAATAATCCACTGGGGTATATATATATATATATATATTTAGCTACATATTGTTGAAAATTTAGAAACCATTTAATTTTATAATACATGTATTCAAAACAAGAAATAGATTAGGATGATCCCCCGATATCAATTAAAGGTGTGTTTTAATTTGCTCATTTATACACTTGAAATGAAGGCAGCTAGTATAGTTTAGTGATAATACTCTTATGACATATTATGAACACATCGTGATTAAATTCCTTCACACAAAGACACCAGATGTTATCGAAGAAATAAACAGTATTTGTCGATGAAATCCGTTACGAGAAAACTTAGTGATAATGATTTTTATTTTAAAGAAATTCACAAACAGAAATAAGTTAGAACCAACTCTTGCTACCTTTTCAAGAAAACATGTTGTCAGACTTCCTTTGACATAATTATAAATATCTGAAAACATACTACAATTGTAGTGTTGGGTGTCGCAGTCAAAAAGGCGTATTGCGATATGCCAAATTGTCATCGCGATTTATTGTAATGTTAAACGTCTTTAAATTCAATAGCATCATTTAAAGCCTGACAAATTTACAGCATGGACCAGGCATGCACGTTTCGGGTTCTAAACCCTCGTCAGTGATCCTCAGTCTAAACAATGTGATATGGTCAAAAAGTATGAAAATTATTATGTCCAAAAATGTACCAAAAAACTTACAAATAGAGCTGCAACGATTCACCGCGGTGCACCGAGAATCGCGATTCTTAGCTCCGACTCGAATCGCGAGTCGTAGTGGTCAGAAACGATTCGAGTCGAATAGTCTAAATAATGCAGAAAAACGTTCTAATTTCAACTTTAAAGTATTCACTAATCACAGGATTCCCACTAAGAATGATTTTAGGTGGTGATTTAGAATAAAAGGGGAACGTCTTAAGTGCGTTTTACCTAGCAATTCGTAGGAAAATACAAGGTCAGAGGAAATTCGAACCGGCGACTTTTATCGCATTTCAACGAGTGCTACCCCAAATTGAAAATTGCTTTTTTTAAAAAATTTAATAGTTTTTAAATATGCACTTCTTTTTGCAAACTGGTTCATTATCATGTATCTTTTGTACACAGTATCGATTTTATATCCCCAGAAGGCCGTTCTGTGGAGAGGGGGGGGGGGGTTCTTGTCTTTGAATATAATATTTCCTGATGATACATAAACATATATATCATACAGTGCTTTCACATGAACTGGGTTTTTATGCATTATTTTTTTTAGAGTGAGATGAGATTTTCAATCAAATTTTCAAATAAAAGGAAAAAAATAAGATATCCATGGAAAAATATATTGTAATTAACTCGAACCGAAAAAAATCGAATCGAGACATTAAAATCGAAATCGAACCGAATCGAGAAGTTCCCGACTCGTTGCAGCTCTACTTAAAAAGGAAAATTTTAATTCAAAGACAAAATAAAAAAAGAACTAACGAAAATACGTCCATGATGTCGACAAATGAGTGATGAATTTGTTGTATCTCCGGAATATTTAATATTAATAATAATACTCACTATGATGATATTCTTGTTTGTTAAAACTTTTCCTTAAAATCACTTCAATTATCACTTAAAGACTTATTTTAATCTTTCGCTTTATCAACTAACATAGAAACGTATATATCACATTACGTATTGGGAACAAAAAATACTGCAATATACCGGTATATCATTTTATCACACAGTATTATGTAAAAATTGACCAGAGAATTTCTTATATTGAAATAGAATCGCAATAGGTATAGTACCAAAAGCGGTTTTTAAATTAATGAGATATAAATCGAAATAGTCATTGGTCGAAATATTCATAAATTGAAATAGTCATAAATCGAAATATTCATAAATTGAAATAGTCATAAATCGAAATAGTTGTAAATCGAAGAAAAAAAATATATAAATCAACATTAAGTAAATTTAAATGACACTACCTTCGTAGTTCAAAATCTGCAAAAGTCGATGTATGCTCTCCATCTGTTTGCAATGTGTAAAATTTTATTTAGCCTCCGGGTCTTCAAGTTTATGTTGACAAATCTGAAGCTCATAAAATGTTATAATTTGTTAGATCTGAATATTGAAAAAGTCGATAATGAACCATCATGTAAATATCAATAAGGAGATGCAAACCAATTTGGCCCTTCAAATAAACTAGTTGAAATGGCGGAAATATAACTATTATCTGTACGATTAATGCCCCTGTTTAAGAAAAATTATTTTAAACTTATAATTGATAGAAATGAAAATTACAATTCGCCAAACGCATATGTTACCAGCCTTATGGATTCACTAAAATTATTTAATCTTCTTGATAAATGTAATGGTCTGAGTGATAAGAAGTAAACTGAATGATACAGAATAAATGAAGAAAAAAGAATAAATGAAGCAAGCAATAATGGAATATTCCCCTATATTTATTGATAACCGACGAAGATGAGAACTGCAGCACAAAATACTAAAGTGTAGAAATCAATCAGATAAAATTCAACGAAGAATTAACAAGGTGGCGACATCTATCGTTGATTTTATTATCTTTCTTTAGCTAATACATGTCGTAATGAACCAACATGACTCAATTTGTTTTGGTAAGCACCCGACGTCGAACAAGATTTATTACCATGATTATAAATAAAATTCCAATTTTAGATATGTTATACATGTGGATTATCAAAATAAACGTCACTCTCTAATTCGATCCAAATGCTCGTAAACAGATCAAATTTATCATAAGATCTTATCTATTTAGAGATATAAATCGAACCAAATATAGAAATACCAAAGTCTAAACAGAAAGATAATTTGAATAAAAGCGTGTAAATATCTAAAACTAAGAAACGTACGACCTATTTGATATAAGAAAGAAATGATCACTATAATAAAATTGAATTTCAATAGAAAACGTTTAGCTGCTTCAACTCTCAAATACAAGTTCAATCTACAGTAATAGTTTTTTTTTTTAACTATCAAAAAGCAAAAGAAAGAACTAAACACAGAAAAATAAAGAAGGGAAATTTAAAATGCACAAGTCAATTCAATTTCATTGCTAAATAACAAGCTAAATAAACGAAACTTACCTGTTGAATTTTCAAACAAAAGTGACACCTGAGTGGTGAAAGCATGCGTATAAATAACCCGTGAGCGAAGTTCACATTTACTTAACAGGTGAAAAAATAGCCTGATCTATTCACGGTTCATTGATCAGATATAAATAGATACATAGATCTTTATCGTTAGTGCATTTGGTTCACTAAAGCAAATAAGCTATTCTTGTCTTGCTTTGATAAATGGATTTAATGATTAGCATTAAATCTTGTTAATTGAAACATGCAGCATAGAGAAACCCCATGTATCAAGTTTTACAGACCCCGAAATGTTAGACATGGTTACATGTACGTTGTACCATCATGATGGTAATCGATGCTCAAATTTTACAAAGCTCTCTAAATTCCAGCCTAACACACAATGTATAAATAATGTACCACAAAACTTTCCATTCTGTGACATGCTAAAACTGTAATAATTATTGATGTTGATGAGATTGCTTGGTCCTTTAAGAAAATTGGTATCAATTATAAATGCGATATCTGACAGTTACGGTACGATTGTTAAACAGATCTAGATATCCATGTAAATACAAGAAATGGTTGACCCTTATGTTGGATTAGTTAAGCAATTTAGTAGACCTTGATCATTTAGCTACTAAAAAGAAATGTCAAGCACAAACTCAGCGGGAAATCCCTTATGTGTAAATCGACAAAATGTCCTCCATCTGAAGGATACAACTGTACATTCTAGCACCATCCCTCCAACGCTATTCTTGACATAGATTTTATTCAACTATATTAATGAATCGATCCTACTGGATTTGTAGCCGAGCACTCATTTCCAAATGCAAATCATGAAAATGAAAAATATAACTAGAGTGTGCTACTGAAGTACATTTTTCTGTGTCTAAAAATCACTTAGCTATTTAATTTTAAAAGTACCACTGGTTACGGTTTTCTATCGGAACACGTGTCTGGTACAGTTTAATTTTGAAATTTTCGTCTATAAAGAGAGGTCGACACTACCTTATTATTATATTAAATTATTAGCCTTTGCATCCCATATTTTAATGTACACTTTTAGTGTAGGGTTGAGTTTACAATTGTCATTCATATTGAATTACTTTTATTGTATGACTGGAAAATATGCCCATCGCTGATTGGCTGAAAACATGTCTGAAGTTTCTAAATACATCGCTACAACCACCCCAAGAGAGCTAAATTTAGAACAACCCTCATATTTCCCCAGTATCTTTCTAAAATTAGTATTGCAGTTCTGACGTTATAATAGTAGCGGCGTATGCGTATATTTCACGCCATCAGAGAATACCTATTCATTACTTACAGCAATGGATGCTATCAAGCTGATCGTTGTATTTCATGATCGTACAATAAAACAATTAATTACCTTGTGTTCAGTAGATATAGCAGTATAGTAACCCTCAGCATATGTAATTCACTTCGGCCTGCGGCCTCGGTGAATAACATATCCTTTGGGTTGCTATAATGCTATATCTACCTCACACAAGTTAATTAATTGTATAATGATATACAATTATGACTAGGAATAAGGGCAATATATGATTTGTTGGACCTGAAGATAAAATATTTCCGAAGGACGAGGGCTATATTTTGTCTGAAGATCCAACAAATCTTATCCCTCCTCTGGCAAATTTCTTGCAATCTGATTGGTTGAGAAGAACCAAATATTATGTTGTATTATTTTACTAACAGGATATTATTTCAATATCCTGCTTCTACTAAGACGCTTTATGATTTTGGCGTCACCAAAATGCTTTAAAATATGTTGACGTAACATACACAAACAAAGAGCCATCAGCGGGATAAATTCGTTATACAGTGTTTTACAGGGGAGATACAAAAATATATTGGGTCGATGAAAAAAAGTTGTATTGGGCTCGGCTTCGCCTCGCCCAATACAACTTTTTTCATCGACCCAATATATTTCTGTATCCCCCCTGTAAAACACTGTATAACTAATAATATCCCAGTCAATAATTGTTTTGTACGGCCAATATTGATGCAACTATTGACTGCTTGGTCAAATATTCGAATTTACAGGCATTTTTTTCTATGGCGACTTTATATAGAGATACTGATAAGGATATAACAGTTATGATTAATATGATTATACAATTAAATATAATAAGTATTGTCATACCCTTATCAGTATCTCTACATAAAATCCTCATACATGTACGAAAAATGCCTATAAATTCGAATATTTTGCCCTAGGGCTATAGTAAAAAAACTATTGACCGATATGTCACATCGTTTACTGCTATTAAAGAACACATAACTAGATATTGTGAAACGGTTCTAAACAGGAACGATGTAAATTTATTTTGGTCTATCAAGAATTCAGGGGATGTGATTGAAAAAATGAAATCTGGAAATTTCTAAGCCAATACGATTTCTTCATACGACTTCTCTAATATGTACACCACACTTCCTCATGACAAAATTAATGATCAATTATCTAATCTCATTAAATGGTGTTTTGATCGAGAGCGAAAAACGTACATTTGTACATCTGAATCGAAGGGTTTCTTTTCCTCGACAGACTACAAATCATACAAATCATGGACATGTAGTGACCTGTGTAATGCCTTGTCCTTCCTCTTGGACAATATTTATGTTAGATTTGGTGAGGATCTATACAAGCAGGTTGTAGAAATTCCTATGGGTACTAACTGTGCGCCTCTTGTTGCAGATTTATTTTTATACACTTATGAAAAAGAATTTATCCAAAATCTTCAAAAGCAAAGAAAATTTGATGAGCTGAAATGTTTCAATAATACTTCTAGGTATCTGGATGATATTCTTACCATTGACAATCCTGCTTTTGAATTATATAAGAATGAAATTTATCCACAAGAATTAACCCTTAACAAGGCAAACCTTTCAAATACAGAAACACCCTTTTTGGACCTAAATATCAAAATTGTAAACGGAAAGATTCATACAAGTGTATATGACAAAAGGGATGATTTTGGATTCAACATAGTAAATTTCCCTTGGCTTGACGGTGATGTTCCAAGATTACCGTCATACGGCATTTATATATCACAGCTCATCCGGTACGCTAGAGCATGTACTGATATTTTGGATTTTCACGGTAGAAATTTACAAATTACCAAAAAACTTTTAGGTCAAGGTTTCCGCTTTCATAAACTAGTTAAGACTTTCTGGAAATTTTACAAAAATTACAGTCAACTTCTTTTAAAATTCGGATCTATACATGCAACAGAGTACATTACTATGGGTATTACACAACCTGTCTTTTATGGTGATATGATAAACAAAATAAAAAGGATCAAAGGTAGGTAGCATAACCATCGAAAATGCGTCAGAATCATCAAACGCCTTTTACACCGTGGATATGATCCTAATGTCACCAGACGGACACTAGGCTTGGTACTTGACCAATCTACAGTCTTGTACAAGCGCATCTTTGAGACTTGCACTCTGACTGACTGTGACGACGGGACTCCATGACGGGCCCTGTCCAAACCTCTTTAGAGAAGACAGGGCCCCGACCACCTGTCCTCTCTGAATGTCAGTCGGACTCCACGGGTGATTACATACATGAGCTCGCTACAGCCGGCAGAGCACGGACTGTATTACGCATGCCCTCTTTTTATATCCATTTACATATTCATCTGTGTCTCTTCGCGGTCTTGTTTGTGTGATGTCATCTTACAGTTTGAAGACGTTTACATCTTACAATTTGAAGACGTTTACATTTATACCACTTGGTGAGTGTCACTGCTGGTGGACCAGGAGTCCCCGAGGGCACATGTAGCCAAGTTCGATCAATTTCGGTTGATCGTTTCTTCAACGCATTCTAAATTTCTGGTATCAAAATTTCTTGGAATTTCTAAGAATTGGGTCCTGTAGCATCATACCCCACCCATCCTGCTACGTCTTTCGGTATACTTTTCGACATAGTAACTTTCATACTTTTTGGCATATTACATTGTTTAGACTGAGGATCACTGACGAGGGTTTAGTACCCGAAACGTGCATGTCTGGTCCACGTTGCCAATTTATCTGTTTTTAAATGATGCTATTCAATTTGAAGACGTTTACATTTATACCACTTGGTGAGTGTCACTGCTGGTGGACCAGGAGTCCCCGAGGGCACATGTAGCCAAGTTCGATCAATTTCGGTTGATCGTTTCTTCAACGCATTCTAAATTTCTGGTATCAAAATTTCTTGGAATTTCTAAGAATTGGGTCCTGTAGCATCATACCCCACCCATCCTGCTACGTCTTTCGGTATACTTTTCGACATAGTAACTTTCATACTTTTTGGCATATTACATTGTTTAGACTGAGGATCACTGACGAGGGTTTAGTACCCGAAACGTGCATGTCTGGTCCACGTTGCCAATTTATCTGTTTTTAAATGATGCTATTCAATTTGAAGACGTTTACATTTATACCACTTGGTGAGTGTCACTGCTGGTGGACCAGGAGTCCCCGAGGGCACATGTAGCCAAGTTCGATCAATTTCGGTTGATCGTTTCTTCAACGCATTCTAAATTTCTGGTATCAAAATTTCTTGGAATTTCTAAGAATTGGGTCCTGTAGCATCATACCCCACCCATCCTGCTACGTCTTTCGGTATACTTTTCGACATAGTAACTTTCATACTTTTTGGCATATTACATTGTTTAGACTGAGGATCACTGACGAGGGTTTAGTACCCGAAACGTGCATGTCTGGTCCACGTTGCCAATTTATCTGTTTTTAAATGATGCTATTCAATTTGAAGACGTTTACATTACAGTGAGGAGGTTGTTTTACACCACAATTGTACGTTCTTCGAGACCTCTGGGTAATTGGAGAAGTGAGAGGGTTGTGCGCACGTAATCCAGGATAACCACACCATTTGCTACTTGCGTGACAGATTGCCGTCCAAAGTCGGCACCGGTTACCCATTGGTCTCGCCGGTTTTTGTGTAGTCTTTTGTGTTTGATGTTTACATGCCGTGTGTCTCTTTTCCGTCTCGTGCTGTACTCGTCTTTTGTGTTTTTGCATCGGGTGTTTTGGTGTTTTACTGTTGATGCTGCAACGGGGTCTTGTTGGAGATCTCCTCCCTTCTTTACTCTACCCATTTTCCGCGCTATTTCTCTTATAGTCCAAAATGAAAGTAAACATGCCGTGCCAATCAGTTGGTTGCTGCAGTATTGAAGTAACGTATAACAAAACAATTATTGACTGGGAATTCGGACAATATATGATTTGTTGAACCTTCAGACAAAATATTAAAATACAACCCTTGGCCTTCGTCCTAGGTCACTTTTTTATCTTCAGGTCCAACAAATTATATATTGCCCTTATTATGGCATATTACTCTTACCTATAATGACAGCTGTAAGTACAATGCCGAACGGTACCAACTTCTGTATAAGTTCCATGTTTTCAGCTTAATTATGAATCCCGAATCAAAAATTGCTCAATGTTTCTGTATTTATATCCAGAAAATAAATAACTCTGATCTCAAATACCATTAAATTCAATATATCTTTATTGATCATTGGAGGGTACAAATGTAACATAGGAAATTCCCCAAAATTGTATAAAGTAATTCTGTATTGCGAAATAAGACATGGATATAGATGCGAGAGAGGATGGAATACAGAATCGATTTTAAAAAAAATGAGAGACATATTGACAAGCTGCATTTCTTAATTCGCATGTTGTCTGCAAAACGATGAGTTCTGGATAAAGATTTGCTCGTTTTTTTAACTCTGATCTCAAATTCATTTATATCAAATTCATCCTATTAATCATTTGAAGGTAACTTAGGAATCCACTTCGTATTCTTGCACAGTCTGCCACTCCTGTTACAATAAATGAAAAATCATTTCGTAATCATTCTCATTTCTTCCATTCATAAAAATAAATATGCAAAATGCAAAGTACAATTTGCAAACAGTTCGAACATGTGTTGCTAATTTTTGTGCATGCAAAGAATTCGTGTGAGGACAAACTTTAAATCTTCATATTCCACAAGTTCTTTATAAGTTTCTGTTGGTTGTTTTTTTTAAAGCTGTTGCCTTTAATCATTTAAGCAGGACACATTTGAGTCTGTCTGTTCCTGAGCATGATACCTATTTGATAACACATTCTGTCACATCTATTATTGTGGACAGTTCTTGAAGCATATCATGATCAGTGAATAAAAGTAAAACGCAAAAGCCGAAACCAGAGTCCAAAAAAAAAAGGAAAGTTTTGCGATTTTTGCAAAAAATAGACAAAACTTCCAAATCAATAATCTCAAACTTCCTTGTTTTTCGATGTTATATAAATATTGTATTTAAAAACAAATCCTCAAACAGACTTGCATGACAATCATCTGAAGTGTTTTGCAAAGCGGTTCATCGTTTAGAACTTACCCAAATGGGTCTTTCCAAGAACTGCGAATTTTCCTTTCAATGTTTAAGATAAGAAATGTATGATTTTCTCAAATTTCTAAAACCTCGGTCCTGTAGCATCATTTCTCAGCCCTTTTGCTACGTCTTTCGGTATATTTAGGACATAATTTTTACAGATTTTGGTCATATTACATTGTTTAGATTGAGGATCACTGACGAGGGTTTATTACCAGAAACGTGCATGTCTGGTCCATGCTGTAAATTTGTCTGCTCTAAAATGATGCTAATGAATTGAAGACGTTAAACATGTATAGTTTCCCTGATCCAGTTGTAGGTGTTCTTTACTGTATGTAAGAGAGTTAAAGAAAATCCTGACGATAATCTAAAGAGCACTCACAAATGAGCACAAAACTGAGCATTAAATACATGTAAAGCGACGAAAAGCTGCGAATCAATATTAAGCAATGGGATAGCAACTAGACTGGAATTACAAAAAACTATTCCTGGATTGTAATATATGTTTGTCATTCAAAAATCCAAGAAAAAAGTGAGGGGATCTCCACACAGAGTCGGTTGAAGCACCTACAGGAAAACATTGAAACGCCCATATGAAAACACAGAGTAGACAATAAAAAAAGAGATACAAAAAGGACGTTGAACACCAACAGGAACAATGGGCAATCGGTGTCGAGAACGGACGGTCATCTGCTGCGTTAGCATCGAATTGTACTGTAAATTTCAGGAAAAGGGGTTCACAATTCTCCAACTTGATAGGTAGCCCGGATATTAAAGTTAAGGAGTTACAATTGACAAATATTGATAATGACCATATCCCTATATGCAGCACAAAATCGATAATACAGAAAATCACAAACCGAAGGCTTACAAAATCAGGATAAAACAGAAACCAAAGCAAACAAACAAAGACCTTCACCACATGAAGAGAAGCGAACTCCCGATATTGGAATGAGACCTGGTGGCCAGAAAGAGTCAGTATCTCAAGCTAGAATGCAACACCCGCCGCTTCAATTCGGTAAAATTTTCACATCCGGTAACTTCCATTTCGGAAGATATAGAGTACGTGTATTTGGTTGGATGGTTCAAATGGTCTATGGTCGTAGAACTTCTTCAGTGACTTTGTTATTCGTTTACAAACGTATCCCTGACTGAGAAGCTTATCTAAAAGACGCCTAGCTCTCAGAATAAAATATGTATATTTGGTACAAACTTAGGAGAAAATCGAAAAGATGAGCAAGGTAATGATATCAGAAATACGGAACAGTGACTTCACATACCTCTAATCCATCTTAAAGTGTATCTCAAAATCAATTGTTTTGTAATTGTGAGTATAAATGGGAGTCCTATTGAAGATGCCTTTTCAACGACATCTATCTTCACATACCTAGGAGAAAATCGAAAAGATGAGCAAGGTAATGATATCAGAAATACGGAACAGTGACTTCACATACCTCTAATCCATCTTAAAGTGTATCTCAAAAACAATTGTTTTGTAATTGTGAGTATAAATGGGAGTCCTATCGAAGATGCCTTTTCAACGACATCTATCTTCACATACCTATCTATATCCTTATGATTATGTAAAAGTGTTTAAAGTATCTTAATATATAATTTCTTTTGCCCGATATTACCACACTTTTAATGAATAACTACACGAACTTTCATCAATTCAACACAAGAGCCCTTCAAAGTCAAGGAACTGTCTTTATGTTACGTTGATGTGAAGGGCTACGTGTTTCTGCCTTTGCCCTATGGCAGCAATGATTAACGATTAAACTTCAAAACCTAATTCATTTAACTATAATGTTAAACGTCTTTAAATTCAATAGCATCATTTAAAACCTGATAAATTTACAGCATGGACCAGACATGCACGTTTCGGGTACTAAACCCTCGTCAGTGATCCTCAGTCTAAACAATGTAATATAGCCAAAAAGTATGAACATTATTATGATACTGAATCGAGCTTACACAAAACTTTCTGCAAAGTATACAGTCATTCCATGGCTACTTGGGGAACAGTCATCTATTGTCCCGAGGTAGTGGGGAAAACCTGGCAAACTGTTACCCGAAGCCGAAGGCAGCAGGTAGAATTAAACAGTGACCAGGTTTTCTCCACTTCCGAGCGATAATAGTTTACTGTTGTCGAAGTAGCCATGAAATAACTGTTTTATTACACATGATTATTGAATTTATTTCCGAGAGCAACAATTCGTCATGTGACCATGAAAATCATTTTGCAAACTGTTCCCCAAACGAGCGAAAATGGGAACAATAGTCTAAAATACGTAATTTTCATTATAAAGTAGATTGAATAATAATGTGTAATAATTATTTCTATCCAACTCTGTCACCTGAAACAACTTGTATTTTGACCCTTTATCCATTTAACATCATACATTACTTTGCTTAATAAGAAACTTATTCTTTCATTCTTAAAAGTTACCCCCCCTCCATTGCTATTTTGGTCATAGATTTTATAAAGCTATGCTACTGACTCGACCCTATACAAAATTTGGAGCCGCAATCTCTTTGCAAAGAAAATGTTCAGATTTGAATTCAAAAACTTTAACCTAATGGCACTACTGATATAGCTTTTCATTTGATTTCGTTTTAGTACATTTACAGTGTAAAAATAAAAAATATGGTGCCTTGTAATGGACAGGAATACATTGTTAAGGATTGATTCTATTTTTATGTCTTTTATGTAATATCATCTCATTTTTTAACATCTTTGAAATTCAATCAGAAACATCTTGAGCAAAATATGAAAAGTATAGTGTTATTCGATTTCTAAATCATAACTCATAAGTTTATGTACTGAATGTTAAACGTCTTTAAATTCAATGGCATCATTCAAGACCAGATAGATTTACAGCATGGACCAGACATGCACGTTTCGGGTACTTAACCCTCGTCAGTGATCCTCAGTCAAAACAATGTAATATGGCCAAAAAGTGTGAAATTATTATGTCCAAAAATGTACCGAAAGGTGTATAAGAATGGGTGGGATATGATGCTACAGGACCCACGTTTTAGGAGTTTCAAGAAATTTTGAAACAGAAAATTTCAAATGCGTTGAAGAGACAGACGATCAACCGAAGTTGATCGAACTTGGCTACATGTGCCCTCGGGGAATCTTGGTCCACCAGCAGTGACACTCACCAAGTAGTTCAAATGTTAAACGTCTTTAAATTCAATAACATCATTTAAGGCCAGATAGATTTACAGCATGGACCAGACGTGCACGTTTCGGGTACTTAACTCTCGTCAGTGATCCTCAGTCAAAACAATGTTATATGGCCAAAAAGTGTGAAGTTATTATGTCCAAAAATGTACCGAAAGGTGTATCAAAATGGGTGGGATATGATGCTACAGGATCCACGTTTTAGGAATTTCAAGAAATTTCGAAACAGAAAATTTCAAATGCGTTGAAGAGACAGACGATCAACCGAATATATCATCTCTGCATTAGTTCGATCATTAAAGATTTCTCAGACATAATGGACAATAACTTATAAGACAGGACCTTGTCCACCTCTCCTCAATGAAAGTCTGTCGGACTTATCGGATGGTTGCATGCTTGAGTTCGCTCCAGCCGGCAAAGCACGGACTATTTTTCGTACGCCCAATTTTTTTTATATTTATTAACATATTCATCAAGTGGGAGGGTTGTGCGCACTTCACGAACTCTCTACAGCCCGCAGAGCACGGACTCCGTATGTCATATGCTTCATTTTTTTATATCCATTTACTTACCAATCTTTGTTTATTGGCTCCCTGCGGTATGCTGTTTGTTTGTGTGTTCATTTTACGGTGAGGAGGTTATTGTACACCTCAATTGCGGGGTTTTTTTATCTATTCATGTAAACGCCATGCGCTGGGCTAGTAATAGCTATAAAGTATTTTATTTTTCGTTTTTGAGAAGTTTGAGTGTGTTTATTGATGTGTGCGTGGTACTTCAGATAGTCGTGATGGCATAACTCCTTTCTTAGTAGGTTCTGTGGCAGAATGTTAATCGTCTTCAAATTCAATAGCATTTAAGAAAAGATAAATTTTCAGCATGGACCAGAAATGCACGTTTTGGGTACTTAACCCTTGTCGGTGATCCTGAATCTAAACAAAAAACATTAAAGAAGTACCTATCAGTAATTTGTAATATGGCCAAAGAATGTGAAAGTTAATATGTCCAAAAAAGGTACCGAAAGACGTAACAGGATGGGTGGGATATCATGCTACAGGACCCAAGTTTTTTTGAATTTCAAGAATATTTTTTTGACTGAAATTTTCAATGCGTTGAAGAAATCTTAGGTCAAATTAAGCTGTTCAGAATTTTTTTTGAATTTCATCATTCTTGTCCCCGAGAATCACTGATGAGACATAAATGTTTAGAACGCGCATAGTGTACACTGGACTTTTACAATACTAGTAGAATGTTAAACGTCTTCAAACAGATAAATTTGCAGCATAGACCAGACATGCACGTTTCGGGCACTTATCCCTCGTCAGTGATCCTCAATCTAAACAATGTATCATGGCATAGGAGTGTGAAAGATATTATGTCAAAAAATGTACCGAAAGACGTATCAGAATGGGTGAGATAAGATGGCTACAGGACCTACGTTTTCGAAATTTTTCAGAAAATTTGATAACATAAATTTTTGAATGCGTTGAAGATACGATCAACCGAAGTTGATCCAACTTGGCTACATGTGCCCTCGGGGACTCCTGCCACCAGCAGTAACACTCACCAAGTGGTACAATTGTTTTCAAGAATGAAAATGTACACAATGATGTTCACGGAATCAAGAATCATATTGTGCATATTGATACAGATGGAAAGAATTTATCTAAAAAATGGAAAGTTAATTTGCTGGAAATTTTCAACAAAACAGTATTATATTGAAGAAACTAAATCAAAATAAAAATTATCTAATTATCCTGCACGATGTGGTCAGTGCTAGAGTCGCATACTTTACGCAACTTTTCAGGTTCTCGTCACTTAAACACTTGAGCAGAATATTTGTCAAACTAGTAAAATGTCTAAAATGATGCTAATGAATTTGAAGACGTTAAACATTTGTACTACTTGGTGAGTGTCACTGCTGGTGGACCAAGAGTCCCCGAGGGCACATGTACCAAGTTCGATCAATTTCGGTTAGTCGTTTCTTTAAATGCAATTGAAAATTTCTGTTTACAAAATTTTCTCAAATTTCTAAAACTTGGGCCCTGTAGCATCATATCCCAGCCATTTTGTGACGTCTTTCGGTATATTTAATTTAGGATATACTTTACACAGATTTTGGCAATATTACATTGTTTAGACTGAGGATCACTGACGAGGGTTAAATACCCGAAACGTGCATGTCTGGTCCATGTTGTGAATTTATCTTATCTAAAATGATGCTAATGAATTTATAGACGTTAAATATATAAAATATACAAGAATCAGCATGATTAACGAAGTAAGTAGTTATCTGAGATTTAAAAAAATTAAAATGTGTCCTTAACACTAGGATAAACACATAGTACGTAAAATCATAGGAGATTAATTTATTTACTTGATTTGATATACCCCGAATTAAAAATCTCCATTAAAGGTTACATTTGTTAGTAACTACTGCTGCGAAATGACAAAATAACTCTGGAACTCAAAGGGGGTGAAACGATTGCTATAAGGTTATTTGCTAAAAGGTATATATCATAAACACTTTCAGATTGCTATTTTTAACTTCCTTTTTCTGTGACATTGATCGACCATATGCACGAAAAACCATGAACTGGCCCCCTCCTTGCATTTCTTTTAAACAATAGAAATTCGTGAAAGGAACCTAGCTTACAATTTTTATTTGAGTAAATGGCTAACAAGAATTTTGTCGAATATTTTATGAGGAACACTGAACTGATCTTATAATATTAGTAGAAAATCTATTTCAATATTGTACACAATTAAGAAGGATACAGATAGAAAAAAAATATCTAAAGGAAATCTTCAACAAAACAGTATTATATTGATAAGAATAAAAATGTTATTGTCCTGTACTATTTTCTTTTAAGGTGGCTCAATAATCCAAGAATTTTTTGTCAGAGGAGAAAAAAATATTCTGTTTATTTAACATTGACATCTGATGATTTATATTTGTAATTAAGATGACATATCATCGACCATTTGACTGACCAGTGGTCCTCTGAATATACATATGTAAACCAACCCCGAGATATGTCGCAAAACAATGAATTGTGATAGATAAAACCATGATATATTGATAATGATTCCAGATTGAAACCATTCTTGTGATCATTTTCACGATAATATCATCAAATATGTTTATTTCTTTATAGATAATGCTTTCAAAGAGTAAAATAGCTAAAACTGTTCCAGAAAAGTACATTTTGGGTACCCCCACCCCAAAATGAGAATCTAAAAAAAAAGGACTCAGGAGCCTTATTTGACATCAAAGTGATCAGAAGTCTTTGTCAGAAGTTATTTTCTTTTACATATTTCTCAACGACAAACTCTGTCCTTCAAAAAGAAATATAAAAAAGTACATGTTATCGTTCATTCTGATTTAAAATATTTGGTTGTCATAGTAACAATTTTGTAACAATTTGCAACAAGTCAAATTAAAATGCCCTGTTCCCTTAGTTGACATTATAACGATGAAAACGTTTGTTAAAAACTGTTATAATTGACATAATTTTCAAGATCAGACTCTAATCGTTCAACAAAAGTACAAGACATTCCGTTTTACCTCGTTTCCATATTGTAAAAATCTACTTGGTTTATGCCGGACGGACGACGGACGACAGACGACGGACGGCGCGCTATATGACAATAGCTCAGGCGAGCTAAAAATCAGATACTCCTAGTCGAGATTATTCTTTCCCAACATTCAGTGAAAGTTTCAAATTCTGATACAAGGAAGAATACTTACTCAATTATCATTTATCATCGAAATTAAATAAGAATAAACAAGTTTACAAATGATTTGTCGAAAAGATAAACAAGAAAAGGAGAGTAACATGTCCTTGGCTAAGCGTTATTCGACCTTTTCTTTTATAAACTCACCTTTCATGTTTTGTTAGTGTCAGTTAAATGAGTTTTGTCAAATAAAGTTCAAGTTAGGGTCAAAGCTTAAAAAATGTTTTGTTCAAAATTTCATATCTGATTCCATCAATCTATTTAGAGATACGGAAATATATATAAGAGAAATAGAACTAAAGTAAACGGGAGCGTTTTTAAACATTTTGACGTTCAAGGTCAATAAGTGGACGTCAATCCCCTCCCTCGTTCTCAATAATGCGTGCAGTTATCTGTGAAATGGATATATCTTTGAACAAAGCAGGGTTAAAACTAAAATTAATTCGCGTAAATTTTTCAAATAGGGAAACTTTATTCGATAACATTTTGTTGCAAAGTACGAAAGTTGACAAAATTGAAGAAAAATTCTTTAGACCAAAGATTATTAGAGAAACCAAACTTGCAAAATCTTATCTATGATATCGCTAAAATCTCCAAGAAATATCTTGTTTGATCATGAAATTAAGTTTACCGTCTTGAATTTGTTCATAGGCAACAGGCGGTTGAATTTCCGCCGATGACGTTCTAAAAACGATACGTTTACGGCGTTAGCCAGGGTGTCTCACTTACGGGATATTTTTGTATATATAAATTAATCGATACATTTGACTTAATATTTATTATACTCAGATTGTAGATGATAATTTTCTGTTTCCATCGATACCAAACATGTCGGAATCCGTCAAAAAACAAGCGAATTATGGAGGAGTTTGAAGGCCGAAAACTAAAAAAGGCCACATATAAAAGTACTGCACTCGATATCTGATGACGTCAAACGATTATTGAGCCTCCTTAAGTGTCAGAAACGTCTCTCTACGACATGTATCGCAATTTTTCAGATTCTTTGAACATAAAATTTGTCCGATGAGAATATAAACAATGCAACAATCATTCATGATCAACTAAGTCAAAACGGAACCTAACAGCCAGTGAGCTCTACAGTATATGAAATTAAAAAGAATGGAGTTATGTGACTGTCCGTAAGACTAGGATACACATATACTACGTCAAATCACTGATTTCCAATAAATTTATTTACTTAATGAGATATGCCACGAAATTTCGAATTCCAAAATAAAGTATTTCTGTTATCAAAATTTCTTGAAATTTCTAAAAAGTGGGCCCTGTAGCATCATATCCTACCCATTCTGCTACGTCTTTCGATACGCGTTTTCGACATAGTAACTTTCATACCTTTTTGGCTTATTACATTGTTAAGATTTGAGGATCACTGATGAGGGTTAAGTAACCGAAACGTGCATGTCTGGTCCACGTTGCCAATTTATCTGTTCTTAAATGATGCTATATAATTTGAAGACGTTAACATTCATATTTGTCAATTACTATTACTCATCCTTACTAGTTAGTTTTATCCTTTTAAAAAATTGCGAAATGGTATAATGACCATGGAACTCAATGGGATGAAACGATTGATATATATATATATATATATTTAAATGTAAGTGCTAAAAGGCCCTCGGGCCGATCCGACATTTTCTGAATAATTAACGTTGTTGTTTATTTCTTCCCTGTGCTTTTTAAGTGCTAAAAGGTATATATCTTACACACTTTCAACTTCCTTGTTTCTGCAACATTGATCGACCATGAAATACCTGAAGTAAAATTCCCGGTATCATAGCCAATGTAGGAAAATAACCAGTCTCTCAGATTTTCCTTTCGTGTTGATGTCCTTCATGAATAATTTGTTGCACGGTCTAAGTTGCAGAGGGTTATTACAACATGTAACACATTTCACGATAGTGCAATCTTTTTTTTTTATTAATATTGTGAAGCAATGATTGAATTAATGATTGAGCCAATCATGGAATGATCGATAGAACTGTTTATTGTCCTTAACTGATCAGAAGACTTCAAGTTTACTGCCTTCCGCTATTAAAATACAACATGACAAAATGGAATCGCATTTTTCCTTTAGTATATTTAGAAGCTTTACAAAAAGCTCAATTCTGTGAAATGAGAATGACACCCCTCGAATTACAGGTTTCATAAATGTCACGGTCGGATCTAGAAATTTTTCCACAAGGAAGGAGGAGAGGAGATTGTGAAAAAAAGATTATTAAAAAAAAAAAACAGGAAAATTATTATTGTTGGAAAATTCTACGGGATCGAATTCTTGAACCCTCTACAGCCCTCTTGATCCGCACTTTTAATGTATTTAATTTCACATGATCAGCTACAAACGGAGCAAGACAAAACTAAGATTTCGGTTGAATGACTGTATTGCCCGGTACCCTAGAACAAGTTTGATCAGGATACAAACGTGGAAAATTCCAACAGTTCTGAATACAGGATGATATTACGGGGGAATCCCCGACCTCAACTCCTACAAATCGTTTATTGGGTAGTCTCATTGATTTAAAAATATCATCATTCAGATTCTTATATTTTTTCTCATTCAATTCAATTTCTGGACCAAATTCTTTTTTATTTCTTCCATGTAATTACTCAATCATCGATGATAATTGTTTGAATGGCTTCACAATTGCCGTGCAACGAATGGGTTATACAACTGCTCCTCGGGATACTGACCTCGGAGACAGTAGTATAACTCCTACGTAAAAGTAGCGAAATTGGTTTCATGTAAATGTCAGGATTACATTGCTTATGGTGAATATTAATATTTTTAAGATTTCCACCGTATAACCAGAAAATTTCTTTAGATGCTAATTTTCGATATATTCGCGATGGATTTAAAATCGCGAAAAATTATTCTCGCGAAAAATATGTTTGATTACGTATAACATAAATCTTCATATTAGTGACATTATAGATTTTATTATACATGTGTCAGTCTTCACATATCCCGATTTAACATAAGGCGAAGTAATTCGACATGTTCGAGTGTATTCTTATGATAGAAATGACCGAAACTTCGAAAAAGGAAGGTACTAAACAGTGTACTAATTTGAACATATTTGTTTGTAATTTCGGAATCGCGAAAAGTTGTACTCGTGAAAATACAGACACCTTATTTTACAATGAAATCACTTAATTTGATACTCGCGAAATTTTCTTGTTATACGGTATTTACATTTTTGACCATCTTTTACAATTCAAGCAGAAATATTTTGAGCAAACCAGGGAAAATGAAATGAATAGGTATAGGGGGTATTCTATTTCAAAATGGTCACGTTTTATTAAAAGAGCTTTACCAATAACAAATGTTTGTTGGCCGACGAAATACGTCCGAGCGAAACGCGACGAAACTCACCAAACATAAGGGGTCGTGTATAAAAACATGACGTATCTTTTAAATTTTAAACAAAACTCTATTAGTACTGCAGCCAGTAATGAGAAAAAACATGAATAAATACATATAGTTATATGTATTCGTCTTTATAGAGTTTTGTTGACGTTTTTGAAAGATATATGATTATGTTTTTTATACACGACCCCTTATCTATGGCGACTTTCGTCGCGTTTCGTTCGTATGTACTGCATCGGCCAACAACCCGTCTGTTATTGGTAAAGCTCTACTAGTACGTACTGTAATCTAATCTGATTTTTTATGATTTCGTAATTTGATCATACTAAAATATTTTTAACATATACATGTATTGGACAATCAGGAAAAATAATTAACCAAAGGGAGGCTCGTCGTGCAGCTGTGATGTCCATCTGTGATGATGTTGGATGATGGATTATGTTCTGTCTTAGGCCTGTTGTGCCATCCAGCCACAGAGCGTGCTTGTGTCTTCCGAGGTGGAGGAAGCCGAACGTGAGGGTTCTGCCGGGTTGAAGCGACGGGTGTCGCATCAAATTAATTGTCCATCTTATGTTTAAAATTGCCGGAAGTGTTATCAAAACATTTGAGCATTTACCCACACTTGTATAAATTACTAGCATAAATTTCATCGTCTGGGTATTTATAGTGAAAAGACTAAAAGTGTGATCGGCAGACATTCTACAGCTACATGTACATGCTGAGCTATTGTATATCAATCCAATTACGATTTCCAAATATTTCAACAAAAAATATAATCACTCAATTAAGGAACACCAAGTTTTGTATATTTGTATTTGTGTATGATACTGTGTAGGTTTTATTACATGTATAAATAAAAATGATTTGTTCAATTATGCATTCTGGTAAATCAATACATTTCAACTGGAATGTCTGAGTAAATAGTCCATATGCTTTTCATTGTTGATATGATATGGTCTTTGAAAAGAAGTTCACTTCCACAATACATCAAAAGACGCAGTTCGAATATTGATAAACTGAAAATAGAATATGCTACGAATAAAGAATAGCACAAAATATTGCTCAACACGAATTGCATTTACATATGCCTTTCTTAACATTTATTCTCTCGTTTTTAATTTCGGTAATTTCAAAGTTACATCAGAAATATTTGCACGCATTTAGATAACAAAATCGGTTGTTGATATTGCCATATTATCCTTACCTTTGATGGTTGTCTATTTCCAGCATCTGGAGTGTGAGAGTGGAGTTTCTGCACAAACTTTGACTTGCTATATCTTTTAAGGTATTGGTTACAAATTGTGTGGAATTATATGATGACTGAACCCGTAACTGTGATCACATCTGAAAAAAATATCACGACGACTTACAAAACGAATTAAAGAAAAACATTTGTATCATTAACGAAGTGTAATTCACTGGTAACATTATATAAGGAAAACATATTATTATTACCTTTTCTTTAAAATATTATCAAATTGTACAATAATCGTAAACAAAGGAGGGGATTTACCTTACAAGTAAGTAAAAGAACTGGGAAGAATGTTTATGTTCATATATAGATATATACAGATAGACATAAAAATACATTATGGCTTTGATTATATTCACATTATAAAAACTACATCTATTGCATTTTGGATTCTTTTTTTTAATCACAAAACGCATTTGTTTAGTAATTGCGTAAAAGGAAAACTTTAATAATGAAAACGTAATTGAATTGAAGAAATTATTATATCAATTATCAACAAACCAGAATGCACTAGTACAGATCTTTTCCTATGCCACAAGCAAGTATATCCACCATCATAATTGTAACACTTTGATTTTGGTGGACACATGTCTAATTTGCATTCATCCATATCTGTTTCACAGTTCTTGCCGATGTAACCAGCCAAGCATTTGCAGAAATATCCATATGGGGAGATAGAACAAGTAGCATTGTTCATACATGGTGAAGAAATGCACCAATTAATAAGATTTTCACATTTACGACCTGAATATCCTTCAGAACAATTGCAGATGTATGTTGTTGGTCCATTTACACATGTGCCATTGTTTTGGCACTGCGTGTCAACACAGTAATCGTATGTGTCACAAGTATCTCCAAGCCACACCCTTGGACAATAACAGGAGAACGAGTCGTTTGTATTTGAACATATTCCATAATGTTTACAAGGAGAACTGTTGCAATAGTTTCGAATCTGACATTCTTTACCTATCCAGTCAATATTGCATCTACATGAATAATCGTTCGGTCCGTTTGAGCAAATTCCACCATTTAAGCAAGGTTCATCCCAACAGTAATTGTATATTGAGCATGTTTTACCGAGCCATTCGGTTGTACAGTTGCATTCAAATGTGCTGTTCGTATTCGTGCACGATCCATTATTTTGACATGGAGTAAATGCACAATAGTCAACTTCACTGCATGTTCTTCCCATCCATCCAAAGGCGCATTCACATTTATAATCTCCACTCTCTTCGATACATGTCCCATTATTCAAACAAGGTGAACTTTTGCATGGATGATAATTGCATATGAAAGCTGATTTCGTATTAACACACTCTTCAAGTGGGCCACACGGTTCTCGTCTACAGAAATCCCTCTGTTGGCAGTGGTCCCCTGTCCAATCAGCAGCACAGTTACATTTTGGTCCTGTTATCGTCTCTTCACATCTGCCACTATGAAGGCAATTGAATAATGTACAATCCTGACATTCATATGACCCGGGAGTATTCTGACATGCCTTGTTTACCGGACAGGGATTAGTATCACATTCATTTACATCGGTTTGACAATGCGAGCCTTCCCAAGAACTCGTACAATTGCACAGAAAAGAACCTGGTGTATTGAAGCAATGACCTCCATGTAAGCATGGCTGTCCGATTAGGCATTCGTTTTTATCAGTTTCACAGTTTCTTCCTAACCAATGGCTGTCACACTGACAATAGTAGGTTGATTCAAGATTAATGCATGTGGCGTTGTGCTGACAAGGACCTGTAAAACATGCATCCTTGTGTATCTCACAATGGCGACCTGTCCAAGTATTCTCGCACTTACATAAGTAACTGCCTACTTCGTTCTTGCAAGTTCCATGGTTCCCACATGGGCTATATCTACATTCATCGACATCTTCATCGCAAATCGTTCCATCCCAGTTCTGCGGGCAATGGCATTTAAAACCTCCAGCTTCATCTTCACATGTACCGTTGTTCTTACAGGGTATGTTATCACATTCATTAATGTCAATCTCACATCTTTTACCCTCAAATCCTGAATCACAGTAACACGAGAAACCTCCTGCCTTATTGAAACAATGTCCGTGCTTACCACAAAATAGAGGAATATTACATTCGTTGATATCTTGACTGCATGTTTTTCCAGTCCAACCCGTGGCACAATGACATACAGCAATATAGTTTTCAAGGGCTGTAAATCTATTTTGTACCTCATCACTAGTTCTTGAAGACTGATTTGCCAAGGTATTTTCTGGTAAACAAGTCCCAGCATTGTCACAGTTTAGAGCTAAGCAAGGATCAACGAACTCACAGTGAGATCCTATCCAGCCTTTATTACATATACAGTAATGGTTGTACTTTCCCGCTGCACATATGCCATGGTTACTACAAGTTTCATTTAAGCACATATTCATATCACATTGTTTTCCAGTATACTCTATATCACATGTACAAATAAAATCTGTCGGTGTATTTGTACAGTTTCCGTTTAGACCACACGGACTATCAGCACAGTTATCTATCTGTAAACATCTTGGTCCCGTGAAGCCATGACTGCAAAGGCAGTTATAGTCCTCCTCATTGTTAATACAAGTTCCATTATTTTGACATGGTTCCTTAAGACAATGATCGACAAATTCACAATTATCATGTGCCCATCCGACCTCGCAAATACACGTATACCCATAATCTGCTGATACACATGTTCCATTATGTTGGCAGGGATCACTTAGACACTTATCAGTTATATTACAATGGTCTCCGAGCCATCCAGAATAGCATGAACAATCGAAATCTGAGATAAAATTTGTACAGTTTCCATTACCATTACAGGGTTGGCTGAAACAATGGTCAGTGATATCACAGTTTGTACCAGCCCATCCATCCACACATAAACATGTGTAATGTGATCTATTGTTACTACAACTTCCATGGGATTTACAAGGGTTGCCGTAGCAATGATTAACAATATCACATGCCGATCCTGTAAGGCCAGATGGGCATACACACGAGTACGAAGCTCCTTCATGTACACACTCAAAGGGATGTAAGCATGTGTCATTTCTACATTTATCTACATACTGGCATTTTTCACCATGGTATCCATCGAAACATCTGCAGAATACACCGCTGTTACCTGTGAAGCATTCTCCATGGTTATTGCAGGAGTCACGTAGACAATTAGTCTTTACGTCACATGCTATTCCGCTCCAGCCTTTAGTACATTTGCATTCAAAACCATTAAAAACGTTCAGACATTGTGCATTGTTTTGACATGGGTTGCTTGAACAGTAATCATGGACCTCACAATGGTTGCCAGCAAAACCCTCGACGCAAACACATTTAGCGACATCGCGAGTATTGACGCAAGTTCCTCCATTTAAACAATAGTGTGATGCACAGTAATTAATTTGTGAGCATTGAGGGAAAGTATACCCGTCAGAACAGGAACAAGTTGGTTTTCCATTCTTTATTAGACATTTTCCATGACCACTGCAAGCTATGTTTTTACATGAAGTTGCTGTCAAAGTTTCACAATTCCTTCCGTTCATCCCAATAGGACAAACACATTGATAACTTCCAAGTTTGTTGAAACATTCTCCGCCATTACAAGGGTAAAGCCGGCATTCATCTTTATCGAACTCGCAGTGTTTCCCATATACATTATCTTTGCAAACGCATTGGAAGCTTCCATCAGTATTGTAACATTTTCCTCTCGAACAAAACATAGGAGTGTGACACTCATTGATATCCTGGCTACAGCTTGGTCCGGTCCATCCTATCCAAAAAGAAATTTCTTCATACACAATGACTCATTTACAAGCAGACATAAAAGAAATACATTGTAAAGACAACGCATGCGTAAAATTCCCTCGCAACTGCATCTTCAGCAAAATTATTTTAAAATCAAGTGTACATGTATAGTGACTCTGAAATTTACCTCGAACATCAATGTTTGTTGTTGATTATCCTGACATGATTGTTTTGTCTTCTATGCTGTTCGAAAAGATTTTAACTATAAGTCCATATTGACCTAGACTTTCTACCCTTGACCATGAAAATCAGAAGAGTTCATCCTCTTTCAGGTGTGACAGCTGTATAAGATTTTATGCAGTTTTCAACCAAATTATAAGCAGGCATTTCTTTCTTATAAAAAAAATTGTGGATATTTTAACCTATCTAGTCTTGAAGTCTGATCTTAACTCTTTATTTTAAGAACAAAAAAGTATACCTTGTGTTTACAAATCGAAAATAACTACACATAATGTACACAACCCTCTGTTAACGTACATGCGTGCATGATTAACTCCTAGGAACCCCCCCCCCCCTCCATGGTCAGGAATCGCATCGAATTTGATATAAAGAATGATTTCACAATATGTCTCATTTTCTGAAATGTCTTCGTCTATCCTCAAAGATTATACTGATATCAAATTCAATTTTATAATGCTTGTCATTGTCAACATTTCATGGTAAACACGTGGTAGCTCTGACGTCAATTTTCGTGACCTGCGGTGTGTTATAAATTTGATTGGTTTATACAGCCATGTGACCTTGATTCAATGGGGATTATTTGTGGAAGGTTTGATGTTTCATTTAAAACATGCATGTACATTTAAACTAGTGTCTTTTTCATGGTTTATCAGGTATTTTGCTGTGGTTGCTGCAATCGAGTGTTGGTGGAGATCCCTTCTTTTCTGTAATGCAAGTGTAATCTGGTGAGTATTGTAAAGGAGCTCCAATTTGACAGCGCCCATATTCTTTGACAAATAACTACTCACCATATCTACAGTATGTAGCATTACCCACGTGGCATACTCTAGGATTACCAGGGCAGCTCAATGTGCACTGCAATCCATAGAACCCGTCTGAACAAAACAGTTTGTATGATATGGAAAAACTGTGAAAAAATGCTCAGCATAATTATGTATGCGATGAAACAATATAAACAAGAGCCCCAGGAGGCACAACGCTCACCTGATACCCATGCACGCTCTAATTGACATACTGACATTGAATACTGATAGTGCCAGTACCAGGATTTTAGCCCACAACCTTTCTAAAAAGATTTTTGCCGGATGCAGAGAAGTTTTTTTTTTCAGACAACCTTTAAAAGTACAAAAAAAGGAAAAAATAATCTCATTTCAAAACAATAACTTTTTTACTGATTAGAAAAGACGGATAAAGTGGTCCAACGTCATATGCCCAGCTAGTTTAGTTCAATTATGCAACATCAAAAATAAAATCATATTGTAAAATTCCACATTAATGTGCAGCAGAAAAAAATAAAACAATGAAATGATTTCATAAATTAAGTTTATTTAAAATTGAACACCAAACCTTTCATTATTGATAGCTAGCATGCCAGAAGTTATAAAGCCTGTGTTTGTGAAACGAGAATGCCCCCGGCGGCATCTTTGTTAGTATAAACGCCATTTTCTGTTAAGTATGTGAGAGGTCAGGGTCAGCGTAATATTGGTATCAATGGAAAGATCTTGTCACAAGGAATACACATGTACAATATGAAAGCCCTATCACTAACCATTCAAAAGTTATGCCCAATGTTAAAGTTTTTGAGAAACACGTGAAAGGTCAAGGTTATGGTCATGAGGTCAAAAATTTTGGTAAATACACATGTGAAATATGAAACCTCTATCATCAGCTTCCATTCAAAAGTTATGCCCAATGTTAAAGTTTTTCGGAAAACAGACAGACAAACAGACAGACGGACAGGCCAAAAACTATATGCTCCCGAATCTTTTATTCCAGGGGCATAAAAAACAAAGATTTTCGGTTTTGCCTTTATTCACTGAAATCTATGAATTATGCTTTTGAATAGTATTGATTTCATCTCAAATACATGAAACACTCAAGTGATTTCTCTAGGTTTCGCAGTTTGAAACAAATTAAAAGGCCCATGAAATTGTTAAGCTTGTCCAACTAGCAGACTTACGACAGTAAATATGCTGAAATGCGACGCTTTCGTTATTTACTATTAACTAATTGTTTTACCTCATCATAGGTCTGTTACACGGACAAGTTGTTAGCGAAGAGAGTTCATGAAATGTATCGTTTGCATTGGATTTGCTGACAAAAAGTTATTTGGTCCGATAAAAACTCATCATGTATCTATTATTTGAACAGATAAAAATTCCCAAATGTCTTAAGACAGGAACCTGTCGTTTTATGAGAGAAAATGTTTTATTATCCACAACATCAGGCCTCTGTGTTCCTCTTAGAAATATTATACATACAAGATGACGAACACAGTGGCTTAAGGTTGTGAATAATAGTTTATTTTCTCTATTAAAACAACAGCTTCTGTAGTCCAACATTTCATTGGAAGATTCATGAACTCTGAACTGAATTATTTATTTTCAAGAATTTCAGATATTAAATGTCCTATGCATTCTCAAAATCCAGAGGAAGAGATTACTCATTAGACGTTTCTTCAAGAAATCAGTCCGTAAATTACTTCATCTAAGAGAGTCTAAGACAGAGGAAATTCGAGCAAACTTTATACATGATAACAAGTATATGCAAGTGTTCCAAGTACATGAATGATAACCATTATGAAAGTGTTCCAAGTATAAAAATCTATTCCGTTTGCATTGTATCTCCTGAAATGTATCGCAGTACTACTTTGCGGTTTGTATTGTAATGAAGCGCCTAGCGGATTACGATGCGCCTTTGGGACGAAGATGAATTAATGCATATCTAGGTCATTGTCCTGTCAAATAGTTCCGATTATTTTCTTATTATTTTCAACAATTGGTGGAAAATACACACAATGTTTATCTTGAATTGTCTTCCCGTAATGTTTACTAGATAGATGAAATAAAATTTAGAATATAGTTTAAAGTGTGTGAGACATCTACATGTGTGGAAGAATACGTGTGAAAATGGGTCCTCAGATCATAAAATTCGAATAATTCCGGTCCGGAACCAGGTGCATGGCTTTGAAAAAATATTTAAAAAATTGTGTACTTTTAATCTTTACGGCATTTTTTCTATGTGATTCAAATAAAATTTCTTCATTCAAAAGTAGTGTCAATGTGTTTAAGCCGGTGCGATTTGAGAAGGTTTTCTCCTATTTTTGGTAAGAAAATATACATTACAAGATGTATACCTATGTACAATCTTAAAAAAATATTCCTTAAAAATCCAAAAGTGGATATCTTGACAAAATTCTTTCACTTGTAGGGTACCATGCATGAGTACCTCATACCTACAAATTGTCACGACAATCTGAAGAGTGGTTATAGAAAAGAAGCAGAAAATGTATGAAAATCACCCCCCCCCCCTTCCTTTTTACGTAAGAAAAAAATTCATAAAAATCAAAAAAATAAAATTTAAGCATAAAATACATATCAAAGCATTAAGTAAGTTAAATATGATAAATATGTAGTAAATGAGTGTGTAAAATCATACACTTATTGAGTAATTTAAAGAAATAGTGCAAAAATGTGCATTTCTGACTAAGTCCGAAAAGATGTAAAAAACACGTTAAAAATTTGACTTCGAAGTGGAACCAAAAATAACAACACTTCTTAAGACATCTCTCTAGATCATCCTGATGCTTTCGGTTTGTCGATACATGCTTCGGTTCTGAAGAAGAAGTTTGTCAAAGGAGGGTACCCCCCGTAACCTACTTTTGCCTCTGGTGGTGCCACCTGTTGATGGATCCGGACGAAAAACAACAACACTTGTAGGGGACCATGAGTGCTTCATTCCTTCCAAGTTTCATGAAAATCTGTTCAATGGTTCTGAAGAAGAAGTTGAATATGTATGAAAATCACCCCCCCCCCCCTTTTCTTTTCGCATAAGAAAAAAATTCATAAAAAATCAAAAAATTAAAATTTTAGAATAAAATACTTATCAAAGCATTTAGTATCTTAAATATGATAAATATGAACTAAATGAATGTGTAAAATCATACACTTATTGAGTTATTTAAAGAAATAGTGCAAAAATGTGAATTTCTGACTAAATCCGAAAAGACGTCAAAAACGCGTTAAAAATTTGACTTCGAAGTGGAACCAAAAATAACAACACTTTTTGAGACATCTCTCTAGATCATCCTGATGCTTTCGGTTTGTCGATACATGCTTCGGTTCTGAAGAAGAAGTTTGTCAAAGGAGGGTACCCCCGTGACCTACTTTTGGCTGTGGTGGCGCCACCTGTTGTCAGATCCGGACGAAAAACAACAACATTTGTAGGGGACCATGAGTACTTCATACCTACTAAGTTTCATCAAAATCCCTTCAGTCGTTCTTGAGAAGAAGTCGAAAATGTTAAAAGTTTACGACGGAAGGACGACGGACACGGACGCCGGACGCCACACTATGACAATAGCTCACTTGAGCTTTGCTCAGGTGAGCTAAAAACTCGATGTCGCTTCCAGAGTTCGACGCATTTCGACATAAAATGAATCAGGGTAGCTTATCAAAAGCACTTTTGGCTGAAAGCATCACTGATGAGAATAAAATATTCGAAACATGTGTCTGGTGCATGAAAGTTGATTTGCAATTTTCTTAAAGAAGGTATATAGTTTGAACACTTCCCTAGTCTTTTAAACAGATCTTTCTAATATATTGAACTTTATATTAATCTGATTTTTAAGAGTCAGTCATGATTGAATATACTTCCTATTTGCCTATGTAATATACATTACAAACAAAACATAAAATTGGACCATTTTTTAATAGATAACGCTAAATTAAATCACAATTCCCCACGGGTACTTACCTGAATATAAGTTTGTTTTGAAAGAAGTTTGACTTAAAAGTTTTTGATTTCCACGAGCCTTTTACATGCTCATTTCTTGTAGGTTCTAAAAAGACATCAAGGAATGAAGTTTCGAAAATGGTAGCAGATGAATTCTGTTGTATATCTTCTACTTTTAAGTTTATTCTACTGATATATCGTACCTAGAAAGAAAAAGGAAGAAAAGTCAAATATCATTATCGATAAATGAAGGAACAAGTTTTACATAGCTTTTTCATAGAAATATTTATCAACTTTTTCTTGATCTATTTACATAAACAAAATTCTAATTTTGAACGATTATTGTACGGAAAATGAAGTGTCCAATCCTTCTGCCGGAGAGCAGAATGTTATAACAATCTAAAATCATGAGAATGTATTACATTTAGGTTGTTACATGTATTACATTTTAAGTTTGGATGGTCAACCTAAAATGTAATGAAGTAGGATGTAATAAATTCGGTTTATTACAATTGATGTTGCTCTTATATTTTGAATTGCGGTACACCAAACATACATAATACATTTATGTATTCTTTTAATGAATCCTTATCAGTGGTATTCTAAGCCAAATTATTAAAAAATAGAAAAAAAAATAACTTAGTGTAGTGTATCCTAATTTCATATCGAAATTCCATAAGAGTGAGCGAATAGGGTTTGTTACATTGTACATGAAAATGTTGCTAAAATCATTGGTGGAAAAACTTCCTATATTTTGGTGATAATATCCACTGCAATGATATCAGAATACATAAATTTTGTTACATTGTAAGCGCCACTTAACTCACGTCCTTTTGTCGTCTGTGTATGAGTTTCATCTTTCTTATTGCTCTTCTTGACATACACGAAATAAATCCATTTCAAATTCCATTATCTTACCCATTTGTTAACTTCCAATGACAACGGATTGCTGACATTACCAATAGTTGATCCGAAAACTATTCTCTTGCCATTGGTTTCAAGGTTTGAGGTCACAATGGTGGAGCAATGTTTACCGTCTTCCCTGTGAACATTAATAGAAATAGTTTATTACGTTTAATACTTATCATCTTATTTCGACAATTTTGAGAATGATTCATCTTCAAATTCGGTAAGAAAAGAATTGTCTAAAAATCAGATATATCGATTCCGCTGTGGTTCTAAAGGGGTTCTGCAACTTGTTACTTGCATAATAAATTGGTTTGAAATTTTCTTCAAGAAGGTATAACGTTTGAACCCTTCTTCATCATTAATATGAACACTTTTTTCTCTTGCAGTTAGGACCACTTAAACTCGTTCCCCGTGACTTTGGATGTTTTAAGTATATCAATCAGAATCTTTGTTATGGCACTTAATCAATTTGACATCATAAATTTTATTTGGCTATTTCAGTAACTTGTCATTTCATCCAAAAATATTATCGAAATTAAAAAAGGTTAACACTATGCTATCACCGTATAATGCTTTTTTGAACATAGATTTTGTTTGGATATGCTACTGAATTGACCCTATGAGAACTTTGGAACCATGTACTCTCTGAAAAGTAAATACACAAATTTAATTTCTTAAAATAAAATCAGAGGGTCAGTGAAATAAATTTGGGAAAAGTACTTTGGCTGGAAGCATCACTGATGAGAATTTAATATTTGAAACACGTGTCTGGTGCATAATAAAGTGGTTTGAAATGTTATTTTGGTTAAGTACCCGAAACGTGCATGTCTGGTCCATGTTGCCAATTTACCTGTTCTTAAATGATGCTATTCAATATGAAGACGTTTACATTCAAGAAGGTAAAGAGTTGGAACACTTCCGCAGATTTTCATCCCGGGGACGATCTCTGGATACGTTATAGGCAAAATTTGTTATTACATGTAGATTTTGTTTCATTGAACAAATTGTTATCTACATTGTATTTATTGTTTATTTCTAGGATAAGGTAAAAACTTTTAATTCCTAATTTTCTAAGAGAGCTGTAACGATAAGACGTAAAATCTGCCCTGAAAAGTCGAAATTTCAAAATGGGAAATTTGAAGAAAATTTTTAGTAGAAATATCAACTAACTTAATGCATATCTGAATCTAATGTCTGGTTGAATAAATTATCAATAACAATACCAATATTTGGGTTAAAATGTGCGTTTTTAGCTCACCTGAGCCAAAGGCTCAAGTGAGCTATTGTCATAGCAATCCGTCGGTCGTCCGTCGACCGTCGTCGTCGTCGTCCGTCGTCGTCCGTCGTCGTTCGTCGTCGTAAACTTTTCACATTTTCAGCTTCTTTTCCAGACCCATTGAAGGGATTTGGATGAATCTTGGTAGGCATAAAGTACTAATGGTCCCCTACAAGTGTTGTTGATTTTCGTCCGGACCCGTCAACAGGTGGCGCCACCAAAGGCAAAAGTAGGTCACAGGGGGTACCCTCCTTTGACAAACTTCTTCTTCAGAACCAAAGTACATATCGACAAACCGAAAGCATCAAAATGATTTCGAAAGATGTCTTAAGAAGTGTTGTTATTTTTGGCTCCACTCCGAAGTGAAATTTTTGACGCGTTTTTGACGTCTTTTCGGACTTAGTCAGAAATGCACATTTTTGCACTATTTCTTTAGATAACTCAATAGCTGTATGATTTTACACACTCATTTACTGCATATTTATCATATTTAAGTTACTTATTCCTTTGATATGTATATGCTTAAATTTCATTTTTTTGAATTTTTATGAATTTTTTTCTTATGTAGAAAGGAAGGGGGGGTAATTTTCATACATTTTCTGCTTCTTTTCTATAACCATTCTTCAGATTGTCATGAAATTTTGTCGGTATGAGTTACTCATGTATGGTACCCTACAAGTGAAAGAATTTTGTCAAGATATCCACTTTTGGATTTTTAAGGAATGTTTTTAAGATTGTACATAGGTATAATGTATATTTTCCATGCCCAATCGACCAATGGGGAGTGGCTTCAAACCCCGGCGGGACCCCGTCAAATGTCTTTTTTTCCTTTTTCAGTTTTTTCTCTTTTTCTTTTTAAATTTATCGTTACAAATGAAACTGCGAAAGAATTTTTTCAAAATATCAACTTTTATATTTTTAATGATTTTTTAAAAGAAACAAACTAGTTTGGCTTTAATTTGTGTACTTATTTTCGTACGTCGAAATAACTTGGCCACATACGCTATCAAATATACCGTACTCCGAATTTATTCTTACGATGTTGACTTTTTCCATACATGCATACTTCATAACAATTTCCCTATTTAATGATTATTTTTTCTGTTTTATTTCTGTATCTATGGTAAACAAAGTCGCCATATATCTTGTCTTACAGATTTGATTGGTTCAATACCTCCACGCCCCTTTGGTAGGGGTAAGTACAGGAAATAAAACGATGCACACTATTTCACTTAAAGTTTTGACTGACTTGAAATGCCGGGAAGTTTGTAAAATTGGTCTTTTTCGCTTGCGAATCTTTGGCACGCATAAAAATGAAAAGAAAAAGAGGGGTCATGCATGTCCTTTTTTCGCAAATTTAACTTTTTTACAGAAGCTCTCCGTTCTCATCGAAAATGTTACGAATTTTACATATTTTCAAATCGATCTGTAGATTGTATAAAAGACAAGATCAAGTTCGAAATTATAAATTTATCACGACTACTGCTCATATTTTATCGATTCAATATGCTAAAAATACATTTCCAATATTTTTGACCAAAGGTGTCACACCTTTTATTCAGTACTGTTCACCAGTCAAAACAGAGGGGAATCTCCGCGAAAAGTTACAACTGTAAACAAAGTCGCCATACATACTTTAGATTTGATTGGTTCAATTCCTCCACAACCCTTTAGTACTGCGATACATTACAGGAGATACAGTGCAAACGGAATAGATTTTTATTTAATGTGCATAATACTAGGAACACTTTCATACTGGTTATCATTCATGTACTTGGAACACTTGCATACACTTGTTATCACGTATTAACTTTGCTCGAATTTCCTCTGTCTTAGACTCTCTTAGATGAAGTGATTTATGGACTAATTTCTTGAAGAAACGTCTAATGAGTAATCTCTTCCTCTGGATTTTGAGAATCCATAGGACATTTAAATTCTTGAAAATAAATAAATCACTTCAGAGTTCCTAAAATCTTCCAATGAAATGTTGTACCACAGGAAGCTGTTGTTTTAATACAGTAGAGAAAATGAATTATTATTCACAACCTTAAGCCACTGTGTTCGACATTTTGTATGTATGACAAATATTGATAATGACCATATCCCTGTATACAGCACAAAATCGATAATTCAGAACATCAGAAACCGAAGGCATACAAAATCAGGATAAAACAGGAACCAAAGCAAACAAACAAAAACCTCCACCATATGAAAATAAGCGAACTCCCGATATGGGAGTGAGACCAGGTGCCCAGGAAGAGTAAGCATCTCCTGCTTGCATGCAACACCCGCCGCTTCCATTCGGTAGAAATGTCACATCCGGTTACTTCCATTTCGGAAGACATAGAGTACAATCTTTGGTTTGATGGTTCAAATGGTCTATGACAGAATATCATCCACCATTCTGGAGAGTGGGACATCATAGTGTATGACGAGTTCCCCATATCCATATAATATTTCTAAGATGAACACAGAGGCTTAAGGTTGTGAATAATAAAACATTTTCTCTCATAAAACGGTCGACGGGTTCCTGTGGTAAGACATTGGGGAATTTTTATCTGTCCAAATATTAAATACAACATGAGTTTTTATCGGACCAAATAACTTTTTATCGGCAAACCCGATGCATTTCATGAACCCTCTCTCTGCTAACAACTTGTCCGTGGAACAGACCTATGACGAGGTAAAATAATTAGTTAACAGTAAATAACGACGTCATAGGTCCGCTAGTTGGACAAGCTTAACAATATCAGGGGCCTTTCCCTAAAAGTAGCATACACTGGTGCATGAAACTGCGAGACCTAACGAAACCACTTGATTGAGTTGTTGAACAGTGTATGCTGAAATGCGACTCTCCTTCTTGCCTGTTGAAATATGCATAGGCAAGAAGCACCACATTTCAGCATATTTACCGAAAATTATTTGTTCAATCTGCTTCACTGGATCATGAGGTTTGATACACCGTACACTGCTTTTTAGAAAACAAATTGGCCCAATTTCTGCACAACTCACTTGAATTGATATTGGATTAGCACGATTTGACTGTATGTTACATGTATTAAGATGAAATCAATACTATTCAAAAGCATACATAGATTTCAGTATAATTTAATATGAATAAAGGCAAAACCGAAAAATCTTTGTTTTTTATGCCCCTGGAATAAAAGATTCGGGCGCATAGAGTTTTTGGCCTGTCTGTCTGTCTGTTTGTCCGGGCATAACTTTTGAATGGAAGCTGGTGATAGAGGTTTCATATTTCAAATGTGTATTCCTTGTGACAATACCTTTACATTGATACCAAAATTTTTGACCTCATGACCATAACCGTTGACCTGTGACATACTTTTCAAAAACTTTAACATTGGGCATAAATTTTGAATCGTTAGTTATAGGGCTTTCATAATTTACATGTACACGTATTCCTTGTGACAAGATCTTTCCATTGATACCATCATTAGGCTGACCCTGACAGGTCTCACATATTTAACAGAAAACGGTATTTATACTAACAACGATGTCACCGGGGGCATTCTTGTTTCACAAACACAGGCTTTATAATTTCTGGCATGCTAGCTATCAATAAAGAAAGGTTTGGTGTTCAATTTTAAATAAACTTAATTCATGAAATAATTTCATTGTTTTATTCTTTTTCTGCTTCACATTAATGTGGAATTTTACAAAATGATTCTATTTTTGATGTTGCATAATTGAACTATACTAGCTGGGCATATGACTTTGGACTACTTTATCCGTCTTTACAAATCAGTAAAAAGTTATTGTTTTCAAATGAGACTGTTTTTCTTGTTTGTACTTTTAAAGGTTGTCTGAAAAAGAAACTTCTCTGCATTCGGCAAAAATCTTTTAGAAAAGTTGTGAACTAAAATCCTGGTACCGGCACTATCAGTATTCAATGTCAGTATCTCAAATAGAGCGTGCATGGTTATCAGGTGAGCGTTGACGAAAAACGAAAAAAGGGGGGATGGGCTATTTATAAATAATTGACTTAAAAGCGATAAGATAGATTAAAATTGCCCACTTCTTCTTGTTATAGAATTGAACAATCTATTCTGAGTGGATTCCGATGAAATATACAACATACACGAATGAAATAACCGATATAAAGATGTCTATTTCTACACAGTGTGTATTTCGCGCCTGAAAGCTTACAATGTGGCTGTTTAGTACAAAATATAACGGTTTTCAGATTCCGGATTGCGTATTTTACAAATTACATTGACAAACTGGTTTCGAAGTTATTTATCTTTTTCATTTTTAAACAAAGAGGGGATTAAAGCTACTTAAAATTTATGTAAAAATTACATTTTTTGTATATTTTCGCTCGCTATTTGACGTTATCAGACATTGTTACCCCCTACCTATCCAAGTCGTAATTATCAATACTTACATCATTTTTTAAATAAAATACTTATGAGAAATCTTCTAATATATAATATTTTTATCCTGAACAACCTTTTCCTTCAAAGGAAGGAAAGCGCATGAGAATAATCGAATAATTTCAGGGCTAAATCAAGCCCTTATCGTTACAGCTCCTTACACCGATGCTGTGCCCATATCATGCCACAAAAAGAAAAAAAAATTATATAAACGGCGATGTCAATATTATGCATTTTACCAATTTAGTAATACGGAAGGGTTCCAACTCTATAACTTCTTCAAGAAAATATCCAACCAATTTTCATGCACCGGACACGTGCTTCGAATATTAAATTATAAGGGTGGCGGTGAATACCCCGCGGCCTGTTTCGCTTGCATGAAAGAATACTTCTGCATATAGACTTTTTACCATCTACAAGTCTTACAAAATCATCAGAAATCCTGAAAAACTCATTGTGATTACTCATATCCTAGAAATTCTATCACAGAAATCCATTTTTAAAAATCAACAGTGGTGACTTTTACGAAACTATGGCTAAGGGTCAAGGTCAGGTCTTCACCGCTACCTTAATGTTCCTCGTTACCTCTATCGAGCAAAATTTTGTGATTTAATTTAATTTTAAGATTTTTCGCATCTAACGGTACCATGGTTTTCTCATTACGCATTATACTTTTGTCGCAACAAGCTGATAAGGGGTCCATGCCACCTAAGGCCTTTGCTGTTATACTTATTGTGTTACCTTACTGTAGCTAAAACCTAGCTTACATATATGTTCAGTAGGAATGAACTTTCAGATATCTTTACCCAAATATTCTATAAAGAGATAAATTAATTAAAGCCTACTTGTCAATTTTGTTTACTTGTTGCCATGGTAACAGCAAATTTTGTCCCATTGGGGCTTCATTAACCCATATACACTATATCCCGAGGTATTAAAAGCAGTATTTACATCAACAAGGCTATAACTGAAAAAATGGTTACTATGGTAACCAATATATCATAGATTTTACAATATTTTGCAAAAAATGACATTTTCTGAATAAATGTTTACTCACTTTTAAGTTTTAACCATAACTCTATAAAAATGGTGTATACAAAGATACCTTAAAGATACAGGCTGATCATGTTTTCTCTCAAATAGGGTTCAACACAGAATCAGCATCAATTTTCATGACAATCAAAAAATTTTAAATTTTCTTTGAATCTCATAAATTTTGGTATATTAAGATACTACAGGGTCAAGACCTATATATTATGTACTTTGTTACACTGGGAACCTCATATGAAAATTTAATTCCGAGTAGCATATCATGCTTAAGGTGGCGATGAAGACCCCGCGGCCTGTTTCGCTTGCATGAAAGAAGACTAGGCATCAATTTCTAATTTGGTTACCATAGCAACCGTTTTACAGACTTAATGTTTTTGTCAAAAAAGAATTGTCTACAAAATCAAACTGTTATTTCACAAATTAGTATTCATGTACACAACCCGAGGGATTATACATTCAAAACATGCCCCCAATAGGAGAAATAGGAGCAAAAATTGGGCCAAAAAAGTCACTTTTTCACCCAAAATAGCAAGAAAAGAAAAAATTCTGTGAAAATCTGCTACTATACAATTACAAGAAAAAATCTTCCTCTTTCCATACATACCAAATTTATATGATGTTTATCGGTTTGTTTTCTCGGTATTTTCCATGAAACAAGCAGGACCACAAAAAATACATGTTATTTCTGGCATTGAAATCAGCACATGTGAGAGTAGCTCAAACCGAAAGTAGAAAGTGTGTACTAGCTCTCAGAACATTTCATACTTCTGCATATGGACTTTTTACCATCTACAAGTCTTATAAAATCATCAGAAATCCTGAAAAACTCATTGTGATTACTCATATCCTAGAAATTCTATCACAGAAATCCATTTTCAAAAATCAACAGTGGTGACTTTTACGAAACTATGGCTAAGGGTCAAGGTCAGGTCTTCACCGCTACCAAGGAACGGCATAGTGTAAAATGTGGATTGGATTGGATTGGACGATTGGATTGGACTGACAAATTGGACTGGATTATTGGATTGGACGACCATTTAAAAAACTCGTTCAATTATCTTGCTTTTGAATGTTATTTAACAAAGAACAAATGATTTCTTTTTTCGAAGCTGAGTCAGCTTATGCTACACCCTGACGTCTGAGTCTGATAAGAAGTTTGGTAGATCAGTATAGGATAAAGTACTGATGTAATAGTGACCAAACTTGCACAAGTGATCCATTATGGGATTTTGAGTTGAACACAATGCTTGGAATACTGCACCTGACCTATATTTTCTACTGCAATGACCCGGTTAGGAAGTTTGGGGTAGCTCAGTATCAGAAAAAGTGAAAAGTAACCAAACTTTCACAAAGTGAATTGTAATTTAAACTATTCATCAGATGCTGCATCTGACCTACTTTTTCCTCTTAAATAATTTTGTTTATAATAGCAAATATAAGCGCTTGCTATATTCACCAAACGTGCACTCTGGAGGGATCTTTGGTAAAGGACAATATATGGTTTATATAGTAAAGTGGCCCCCTTTCAGGGCAAAATCTGAAGTGCTCATGAAGTAATGAATTTGTACCAATATTTATTCTACAATGTACGCTACTTATGCAATGATACATATTCTTTAATTTCCTTTCTCAGTTTCATAGATTTTCGTCTTCAAAAATGGTATATTTTGCCTAATTTCTGGAAAAACATCATTTTGGCGCTCATTTTCGACAAACTTCCTATTAGTTAGTGTCGAGCGGGGTTCTGAACAACTTTTTTATTTTGATATGTTGTTACCTTTGTACGTCTCTAAGTGCATGCAAAAGGAAAAAGTTGTTCACGATCCCGCTCGATGTTATCTTATTGAAAATAATCAAGAATTATGCTATTTTTCGTGAAAAATTGACAAAATCACCGGTTTTCGTGATATTTATGCATAATTTACAATGTCTTACAAATCGAGGAGCAGGTTTTGTTACTAGATTTCTCAAAATATAGATATCTAACTTTCTAAAAATGACAACAAAATTTAATTTCGGAGAAGTCGATTTTAGGGGGCCACTTTACCATATAAACCATACATACTCCTTTGTTTATGATTTGACCTTGACCTTCTTTTTCTATTCTGATTCTGCATTTAATAGTCATTCAGTATTACTGCGCACTACACTTGCATGTTAGATGCATCTCTGTCATACTTTAACAATATTTCATTATTTAATCTAGACCCACATTTTTCGTTTTAGGGATCTGCAAAGTACAAATGGTATATGTACCAAACTTGCATTTTTGATGAACGTTTTAACAGCAATTCTCTGTAAGAACCAAAGAATTTCAAAAAATGTTGGCACGACATGTCATGAATTTTTGAGATTTTTTGGTATGGAAGTTCAATATGAAGTACTAGTATGTAAATCAACCCCAGTTTTTTCAAAAAGGTTGTCGTTGCCATGGTAACCGTGTCTGAAGTTTCAAAAATCGGGAAAATCTATAGGACAAGGCATATTTGTAGGCTTCGTTACCATGGAAACAAGTACATTTTAAATCTTAATTTGCTTTTATTATTTTCTTTTAATCCTTATGATTATGCATATTTGTAAAGTTTTTTACACTCATCTCGGATGCCTTATGTATACAAGATGAAAAATTGGGCCAAAACAGGGTATCAAAAGGCTTTGTTTTGGGCACTCAAGACCCTTTTTTGCATGTTTTTACTGTTTTACAAGGTTGAAAATTTCATAAAAACACCAATTTTTGAAGTCCAAATTCTAGTTATCCAATTAGTATCATCTTTGAACTCTACATGAATATAAAAAATTAATTGGGCTAATTTGTCCTTTTATATGCAAAGCAGCATCAAATTTAGTTGCTATGGCAACAATCGGCTGAAAGGTTTCAATACGATGAATTTAAACACAACCTCTATCAAACTATCTACGCATGATATTGGAACAGAAGTTCATGTATACATCTATCGGAGGCGTTTTGATATAAAAGTGACCTTGAAAATATTTCAAGGTCACCCACTGAATTTTCAAGGTCATTAAACTTTAAGTGACCAGATTTGACGAAAAATCCTAATTTTTCATAAAATGAAGGTGTCAATCTTTTAGAAACCTTGAAATATTGAACTTAACAGTTATTTGCCATAAAATGATAAATGTATCACTTATTTCTTAGAACTATTGATTATGTTTCTTCACATCTTCGAATATCTAAATTCTTGGTGAGTATCTTGATAAAAAAGGGACGAAATCTGTATTTTTCTTGTTTTTTTACGGAAAAATATTTTCCTATTGAATTGCTACAATTCAATAAATTCTAAGATTTGTCTTTCTTAAATTCATGTGCTTTCATAATATATATGAAATATGAAAATATTTAAATAAACAAATCACTAAAATCGGTAACAAAAAAATTAAAAAATCAATATTTTATGCAAAATTTGAGTCTCAAAGTATAAATGACCTTGAACATCAAGCCAATGACCTTGAACATTTTAATTGTTCTTATAAAAAAGATATAAGTCATATCTATACATGCATACATTTTTACAATCTTATGTAACTCTAAAGAGGAGTAAAATCAATTTCAAAGATAATATGAAACAAGCAAAAAGGTCTAATGTTGCCATGGCAACAGTCTTTGACGACAGAATTTAGGTAAAACTCTTAAATACCCACTCTAATTTTTCGTTCATTTTATTTGTCAATAAACATACATTTCAATTGATGAAAATCACTAGTCTCCTATTGGTGCCTTTTGTGATATTTAAGATTGAAAATTGTCAAAAACACACTAAATTGGCCCTTATTTTCACCTCTATTTTTCGCTTCATTTTGACTTATTTTGGCTTTAAACAATAAGCTTCCTGTAATAAATATCACATATCTAAGTGTACTAAGTAAGAATGGAAGTAAGGAAGAATAGATTATATAAAGATAAACAAGCTGTTACAGTGGTATCCATGGCAACGAAGTCTCCAGAGCTGGCTTATTTCATGGTCCCAAAAGTGCTATAAATAGAATGACCTCGTTACCATGGCAACCAGAGGTCACATTGGCTGAAAAGTGTTATTTTCATGGTCAGTACTTAATATATACCCATTATACCGAAAATCATCAAAATCCATGACATGCCGTGCCGAACGATTTTGGTCCTTACAGAGAATGGCTATTAAGTTATGACCTTGGCCTACTTCCTCGGCTTCAAATATTTCGTTTCTTATCGCCAACATTGGGCACATTGCACATGGTACATGTTGCGAAATCTCACGGTACTATACATGATATACCGTCATTAATTATTTTGATCTGTAGGTTGTATACAATAAGCCTGTTTTCAGATTCTATATTTTAGAGAAAAGTTAGGACCTCTTTTCAATTACTTTAATGCTTACACAGAAAAGTAGCTAATGTAATTGTGCTGCCATTAGGTGAACTTATAACTTTTAATTACCCCATATTTTACTGTATTTTTAATTTGTATCATGTGAGAAGTCGATCGACAAAAGAAATTTAAATGTCTATGACACTCCGTCTTACTATCATTTGTTCTTAGTTAGATAACATTTGTTCTTAGTTAGAAAACATTCAGAAGCAAGATATTTGAATGAGCAAAGTTTTTGAAATGTTCGTCCAATCCAATTATCCAATCCAATTTGTCAGTCCAATCCAATCGTCCAGTCCAATCGTCCAATCCAATCCAATCCAATCCAGATTTTACACTATGCCCCAAGGAACATCTATTTTACCAGTAATTACCGTCCGGTAGCGCAATGCATGGGATTCTCCAGCCGTTGAATTAAAGTACATATATAAAAGAATTCTATAATCAAGGGCGATTTGGGGTGGATGGAACACGATCTCATTTGTCGATATGCTTATTATCATTAAATTAGATAAATACAATGTAGTATGATTTCAAAATCCGGCATGTAAAGAGGGATAACTCGAAATAAATCATCGTTATTCATACAAGCGAAGGTAAAGTCATTCCTTAAGGAGATTTTTGATTGTTTTTCATCAACTAAGTGACACTGCACAAAACTGATGAGACGTTGCAGTAGGACAAAACTTGATAAATAAGTCCATTAGTATATCTGAAAAGTCTATAGTTTTTGCAAACACTTCAAGAGTTCGTCAGTAGGAATAAGAGATCAAGAACGTTTCTGTCGTCGACGAACTATTGAAGTGTTTGCAAAAACGATGAACTTTTCAGAAATCTAGACGATATGGATTGGTTTATTAGGCGTCGCCCTACTGCAACGACTCATCAGTTTGGTAACGTTTAATTTTGGTAGTAAAAAAAGAGTAAAATAACTTTATAAGGAATTACAATATCATACGTTTCGATCCCACGCGGTGATTTTGAAACGCATCAAAATTGCAAAATTCAACTTCTTCACTTTCGATTCATTGTTAACTCTAAGCTAAAAAAGTATTGCGTTACCTGAATTCTTTACCTCTTTCCAACTAACATTAAGCCACCGACGTGTCTTTTTTTCAATTACTTTGTTTTAAACGGTTTTTTTAGATTAAACAATATAAGTGAGCCATCTTAATTTTAAAGGAATTAATTTTTAATGTTTGCACGTCAACATGACAATTATTTATACTTACATTACACATAACTTGAGCAGCGGTTTACACAATGCCGGACATACGGTTTGAGTTTTAGTAGATTGACAGCAATGTCCTCCGTCCACTCTACTGGATGGGTTATTATACTCGTTGATATGGACCAGCAAGGTCATACGAGCTCCATGAACCTAAAAAGTAACGGAAATAACCATGCATTAAGAAGGGTTTCTATCCTTTTCAGAGGGGGTGTTATGACAGGTATCGAATACTTCTGTCCTGTTCACTAATTCTAGAGCACCCTGTTTTCCCGATTTTCTCTAAAATATGATAATGTCATCTTCCAAAAAAGATATCAGTTTTATAGTACTCCTTTAGTCGTAACAGAAAATACCATTGTTTTGACTGTACGTCAGTTAAGTTAGAAATAGGACGGAAAATATAAAGTCTACGGTGATTTTCTATAGTATAATCGCTGAAAATGTGTGACGTCGGAGGCTTTGACGTCACTGTTTATTATTGTTGACACGGAGAACAATATGGCGCCGGCTTGAAATTAATATGGGACTTTCCAGTAGACATTTTTTTTCATATTGCGGATTGAAGGCAGCTGATATGGTAAGTTGAAGTTAATTTCCAGTTACGACTAAAGGTGGTCAATTCTCGGAAAAAATGAATAATAGGAAAATTCATCAGACGATAGAAAAAAATTGCCAAAACAGGGTGCTCTGGAATTAGTGAACAGGACAGTAGTTGCTATGTGCAAAAGGTTTTCTGTTTTACTAAGTTGCCTAAGTAGATCCTTCAGAACGCAATATACAAATCTACATTAAGAGTAAAGCAAGAATTTGCAAATTGAAGAAAAGATTGACCAAAGAAAAGGCGATTTTCACGTTACCGCAATTGACTCGAATCCATCACATGCTAAGACCCGACATCACAAGATTTGACGTAACTTTTAACTGCGACGTCGTAGCAGATTTACGTCAAAAGTTGTGATGTCTGGTCATGGTGTGTCTAAAATGTAAGTAGGGCGGTAATATGAAGAAGGTCTATTGCAGCAGTACCCTAATGAAAAAGTACTATAGTATACCATACATGTAGTATACTATAGTTAACTATAGTTTAGTATAGTTTACTATAGTATACAATAGTACTTTTTCGTTAGGATAGAAAAGATGCTTGAGACATAAAAACTTTTGCCAAAGATAAGTGAATGCTGCAGTCAATGACAATGAATCCGGCTTCAGTTGACAACCAATAATTCCTTGACAATTATAATCTAATATTTTAACAAATTATCAACTGTTTTCATAACAAATAACAAAGGGGATCTTTTAGGTTTTTCATTAAGAAAGATGTTCGTTATTTTATCCAAATTGATCAATCTAAAAATCTCTAATACTCACGGGTAAACTCAGCAAAATGCATCCTATAAACACGAAACTTGTATACTTAGAAATCATGACTTATAGAACACAATGGAGTAAAAATTATCACCACATGAATGAGTACAGATAAATGTAAGTGCAAGGATCAACTATTGCCTCATCGATCGATATTGATGTGGGTCAAGTTTATCTACGGATAAAGATATGATTAGAATTATTTTTCAAAACTAGGTTTATAATGTTTGAGACTGAGTACCTTAAATGGTTTTTCATAAGATAGATGATTTGGTTTCTTGGACGTAGAAATGGAGATATTTTAAGCAGAATTTAATCTCAAATCGAACTTTAGAATTCTAATATAATATTTCATAATGATAGTATTTTCAGGTTAATTAACTGGTAAGGACTTGTGCCTCAATGTGTCTTGGTTTTACATTGAATATTGACAATAAATATCTTAACCACATCAAAAATATGATTTACTCAAAAAGACTTCACATTGAACAAAGCTAAGCATAGATGACTTGAATTTTAATCAAAATTGTGAACGGGAAAACATTCATAGAAAGGATTAATGACAAAAGAAATCATGACAACATTAGACTTTTTTACCTGGGTGTATAGCCACATGTATGTTTCAAAACTGCCATCATACGGTATTTACATCTCGAACAATTTTCTGTACAATTCTCAGCTTATACAAGATACATGTATATTCACATGGAGCTAATTATTGTGCTAATGTTAAGGACTTTCATTATAAGAATGTCCCTATTTGTTAGTTTGTCAAGCTGGTTTTGTGGGATGTCAATTTTCTGTTGCAAATTTAGCGCATGCAACCGTTTTTATCAGTACAACGTGTTCTTTGTTGAGATTATTTCCAAATTATTGTATTACGCCAATCAACAAATTTTACTGTAACTTGTAGGGCAATGTGCTAGAAACATAAAAGCGATGTCTAAACACAATCGACATATACTCTTTTACTAATTTGATGAATTATTTTGAAGCTCTGTCCTTAGCTGGCCATTTTACATAGAGAATGAGTGTCTTAATTTGTGTTTTGTTACGGGTATGCAGCACACAGCAAGTGCATTTATCGTACATGTAATGCGCGTAAGCGTATCCCTAACAATACACAAATTATGACATTCTATATATACACCATAGTTGTCAATTTCATTCTTGTTTTCTGAAATCGTGTTTTCTAGGTAAATGGGTGACGTTAAAATTCAGGTCACCGCGGGCTCAGTTTGCAGGTTGGAACAGCTATCGCGGCATTTTTCTTTAGATCTTATGCATTGTGAGCGTTAACATGCGAATTTCAGCACGTTCCTTTCAATAGTTTCATCTCAGGGAATTACATTGGTTGTGCATATATATACATTTTAGGTCATGTTTAGAATTTCTCTCTTCATAAATATTCGCCACTTGGAATGTCTCTCTTTTAGCCGCGAGTATCACTGATGACACATTGTTTCTTGAAGGCATATGGTGCATTGAATCTTTAAGAAAGAACATAAATATCATAAATGTACGAGCATAATCACAAGAAAAATACAGCAAATGAAAATGACATCTTCTACATTTAAAAGAAAGCATGCTGTTATCTTGCCTTCAGAAACAAAAACAGATAACTACTGACATACATGTACGTGGATGGTAAATAAGTTAATAGGTTTCTAGATTCTAGGACGTTTATACAGTCAGTGCTTAAGAAAGAACTTGGCAAAATTATTGATTCAGAAGATAAAATTGTTACCTGTCCTTTTTTTTTACCTTTTGGTACCAGTGATAAGGATTCATGATTCTATACCAATGTTAAACGTCTTCAAATTCAATAGTATCATTTAAGAACAGATAAATTGGCAGCATGGATCAGACACGCACGTTTCGGGTACTTGACTCTCGTCAGTGATCCTCAATTCAAACAATTTGATATTGCCAAAAAGTGTGAAAATTATATCAAAAAGTGCACCGAAAGACGTAGCAGGATGGGTGGGATTTGCTATAGGACCCATGTTTTAGAAATTTCAAGAAATTTTGATAACAGGAATTTTCGAATGCGTTGAAGAAACGATCAACCGAACTTGATCGAACTTGGCTTTAATGTACAATGTAAGTCACTTAATTTGATTGACTTTTTGTAAATAATTCATGATTCCAATTTGACTTACTTTTTGTAAATAATTCATGATTCGAAAGTGACTGATTTATCTCCTATTGGCAAACAGAATTTCTTAATTCAATCATTTCTTTAAACATCATAATTTTCCTGATGACATACATATATAGAGAATAAGTGTCCTAATTTGTTACGGGTATGCAACACACAGCAAGTGCATCTTTCTTCCATGAGATGCGAGTTAGCGCACTTCGTACGAAAAATGCACTTGTGTGCTGCATACCCGTAACAAAACACAAATTATGATACATGTATTTATTCTAAATATATGCAACGTAGTTGTCTGCTTCAAACTTATTTTCTGAAATAATCACGTTTTCTATGTTAAAAATGTAGGTCACCGAGGGTTCACTTTGCAGGTTGGAACATCCGTCGCGGCATGTTTCTTTACATCTTATACATTGTGATGTCACGAGCGTTAACATACGAAATGCAACACGTTCCTTTCAAAAGTTTCATCTCAGGTAATTACATTGACTGTACATATATATTCTAATATAATACACGGTAATGCCATATGAAATTTATTCAATAAAACTTCATGTACAATTCAGAATAAAGGTTACTAAACTGGGATATTAAAATACTATCCTTTTAATTATATTTCATTTTTGATTCACTGTTAATAGGTTCCACTAAGGGCCTCGTCAGACGAGTAATCAGGAAGTGGTTCTTGAATTGATAACGTAGTCATACGACCTCCAGATCGGTTTTGGCTTGATTCACTCGGAAGGTTGCTACTCCAAAGATTGCTTACAAATGTTGGAACAGTCGGGATTCTTGTCTGACCAGCTATGCTTTCGGAATAATCATTAATTCTCGGAATGTGTATAGTGCGCAGTCTTTCATATGAATTCCTTGACGAAACAGTAAGAACATCTTCATCTGATTGATAAAATATATTTTGTCTTTCTGAATTCCATGTGGAAACTACGTTTTCCTGAGTTGAGCGCGGGTGTATATTTATGATTTCCAGATGTATTGAATCTCGGTCATGTATTGCCATATCGGTATGGAATGAATCTTCATCGGAATTTGATACATCAGACGTGTTTCCAGATGACGGCATCGATTCTTCCGAGCTTTGGTACATATGATTGTGTCTTGTTACAGGTATCACAGGTAAGAAAGTAGAATTGTTTATACTTGTTGTCCTAAAGGACCCAGATATATCAGACGTCACGGATTCTCCATCGTCGAGATCTACAAAATTAAAAGTACATGTACGTAGGCTTGATTATCCATTTTATACATTATGTCTATCTAATTTCTTATATATTCATCAGTCTTATTTCTTTTTTCTTGTTTGAAAGCTTTGGTATAAACCAATGATTACTATTAGCAGGTAGTTAACATAATTTGTTTTATTCCTTTTAAATTATTAGTTCATTCTTGATGCCGACATTCATATTATATTGATTGTAATTTTCTATTTATTGTATATCTATATGCGATAATGCATTAGATTAATAAACTATACTATACTATACATTTCCATTTTTGACGTATTCATTTGCATTTGTATTTGATTTGTACTTTTATACTTTATATCTTCCAAACTGGAAGTAACCAGATGTGACAATTCTACCGAACTGAAGCGACAGGTGTTGCATGCAAGCAGGAGATGCTTACTCTTCCTGGGCACCTGGTCTCACTCTTAATATCGGGAGTTCGCTTTTTCCATGTGGTGGAGGTTTTTGCTTGTTTGCTTTGGTTTCTGTTTTATCCTGATTATGTATGCCTATGGCTTCGGTTTCTGATTTTCTGAATATCGATTTTGTGCTGTATACAGGGATATGGTCATTATCTATATTTGTCATTATATGTCCACATCAAACGATACCTAATTTGAAGCTGAAAATACTATATCATTTGTTTCAATTTTACACCAGGAAAAGAAAATCTTTATTAACAACTCACCAGAAATCATGAATTTTATTCTGTGCTTCCTTCGGTCCTGTGGACATCTTAGATATTTATAGTTATTTGATTTTGTCATTTTCATCACGCAGACGTTACACATGGTATGGCCACAAGGTAGAATTCTCGGAATATGTGAGACTTCATCAAAATTGTTGACACATATAGGGCAAGAAGAGTCATCTTCTAAAAACACTTGTTTTTGGCTACCTAATTCTGACTGAAACGAGATCCAGGACGGGGAACTCCGTCCATTACTTTCAATATTTACAAGGTCAAGGTCTAAACTTTCTAAGTCTAAAATCGAATTCAATTGAAATCTATCCCGTGTAAGATCAAGGGAATTCCTACGAGTTCCTTGGCTAGGTTCAAACTGCTTTCTTATACAGCATCCCATTTCAAAAATAGTTATCGTCCCTGCCACCTTCTTCCATCAATACATTTCTAGAATATAATAACATAGGTGTATAAGCAATGAAATTATATATTCATGACCGGGTATACATATATTAACTGTTGTTTTCTATCAATATTGTAATATATGTTACTGTGGTCATTTCACTTTTTAGATATTTGATTTGCAAGTATCTTTAATTATCAGTCGGCACATCATGTACATGTATCTATTTAGTTCTATAAAAAAGACACAGTATCGAATGAAACATTCCAGTAGGGCGGCCAAGCCAGATTTGCGCGTGACGGCAACCGTTGCTAAGAACGGCGCATTAATATCGAACGAAGTTCGCGTCGCCGTTACTAAGCATTTTTTCGAAACACATTCACAGCAGAAAAATACTAATAACAGCGATGCAAATTGATGGCATCGGATTTTAAAAGATTAAACAAACTCTTCAAGCTTTTATGTCTCTAAATGTGATGTTTTATTCTGTAAATTTGTCGAAAATCAACTGACAAAATGACAGCAGTACTCTTGACGTTCGACTTCCATGCCCCCTTCCTCGCAAACAGGGGGATTGTTTTCAAAAATATTAAAAAGTGGTTCTGTAATTTTTTTTTATATGTTGTGGAGAATATATCCAAGTGTTCAATTCTCAAATTTTATGAAAATTGGAGAGATCGTCAATCGACCGAACGCTTCGACATGAGAAATTCACAAAGCAGAATATAAATTCGAATTTACCATTCTAGACGGAAAGGTTGTTTTAACCTTTTGATGATAAACATTTAAATTGTAAAAAATATCACCAGAATTCAACAGACCGAAGATTTTTCCAGCGACCTTCCTAATTTCCTCTGATCAAGTACAAAACTGCCACGCACAAGGGAAAAATGACATTTTCTTGGATATGCCAGACAATACATCCAAAATTTGAAATATACTCATTGTATCCGAGAAAAATACATATAAAAATTCCAATTTTGTTCTGTTTAATGCGCAGGAGCTTTCAATAATTGGAAAACAAAAGATACAAATATGTGATTCTTTTTGCAAGGAAGCCTATATTTACTTTTGTACTCCAGATAGTCACTAACAAAGAAATAACTATTATAATTTGATGTGCCCATGATCCATGACAGTTGAATTTAAATTCCTATATCATGAAGAAGAAATTTAATTGACCAATTCATCCCCTGCAAGAATTCACAAAACAATATTTATTTCATTATCTCACTATATCTGCCATTGTACAATAAGATTCACAGTCATTAATTATGTTAACTGTTTTCTGAAATTTTGACAGGTCTTGAACTCTTCCATCTTCTGTGAATAATCCATTTGTATGGTATTTTTGCACACTCACAATTCACAAAGAAGAATATGATGGCAATATGCACAATCTTCAAACCAATTCGATGTAGAATATGATATCAATATACTAGTCTATAGTACACAATTTCCAATCAATAATTCCTTTTAAATGCATGCCTTCCATATAATAAGCCACTGGGTTATTTTCAGACAGCAAGATTTCTTCTAACAAGTTTGACCTGAAAAAGTAATTTTACATTTTCAATAATTATAAGTCATTCATTTATTATTTACTCATTTATTTATTTGTTTATTTTGATACAATTTTCACTAATGCATAGTCATAAACTGAAAAATTCAAAATGATTCATTAATTGTACTTAATTACTATGGGTATTACACAACCTGTCTTTTATGGTGATATGATAAACAAAATAAAAAGGATCAAAGGTAGGCAGCATAACCATCGAAAATGCGCCAGAATCATCAAACGCCTTTTATACCGTGGATATGATCCTAATGTCACCAGACGGACACTAGGCTTGGTACTTGACCAATCTACAGTCTTGTACAAGCGCATCCTTGAGACTTGCACTCTGACTGACTGTGACGACGGGACTCCATGACGGGCCCTGTCCAAACCTCTTTAGAGAAGACAGGGCCCCGACCACCTGTCCTCTCTGAATGTCAGTCGGACTCCTCGGGTGATCACATACATGAGCTCGCTACAGCCGGCAGAGCACGGACTGTATTACGCATGCCCTCTTTTTATATCCATTTACATATTCATCTGTGTCTCTGGGGCCTCTGCGTTTCGCGGTCTTGTTTGTGTGATGTCATCTTACAATGAGGAGGTTGTTTTACACCACAATTGTACGTTCTTCGAGACCTCTGGGTAATTGGAGAAGTGAGAGGGTTGTGCACACGTAATCCAGGATAACCACACCATTTGCTACTTGCGTGACAGATGGCCGTCCAAAGTCGGCACCGGTTACCCATTGGTCTCGTCGGTTTATGGGTAGTCTTTTGTGTTTGATGTTTAAATGTCGTGTGTCTCTTTTCCGTCTCGTGCTGTACTCGTCTTTTGTATTTTTGCATCGGGTGTTTTGGTGTTTTACTGTTGATGCTGCAACGTGGTCTTGTTGGAGATCTCCTCCCTTCTTTTTAAATTGTATTAATCCTTTATAACTATTTGATTGTATATGTTATTCATTTAGCAACCTTAAATTTATCACTGGAAAGAATAGTGTTGATAAATTCAACACTCAACCAATGGAATTCATGAAAAATTATTTTTAATGACTTGAACTTCAAGATAATCAAATTATATTATGATGTATTATCTATCTAGAAATTCATAGTTTAAATTACCCATGTTGCATTTTGCATTTTATGTTTTTATGTCATTGTGTGAATGTAAATGTAAGTAACCCCCCCCCCCCCCCCATTCAATCTCTTTTCTCTTTTCACTTTATATTCTGAATAAAAAAAAAATACATTTATAATATCATGTATACTTGTGAATGACAAAGTGTAATTCTTTAAAATTTAAAGAATATGGCTTAGGGCCCAATGAGGTTGGGGGGGGGGGGGGGGGGGTAGGCTTTGTTGGTCAAAATAAAGGCACATAAATGAACTTAATAAACTGATCAGTTCAGTGATTGAAAATTATTACAAATCTTGGTAGTATTAGTAAAGTGTGTATATGTATGTGTGAGAGAGAGAACGAGAAAGAGAAAAAAGATATTTGTTTACAAATTTGTTTATTTACCTTGAGCTTGAGGAAAAAGTCGATGTTTTCAATGGTTCCTAGATTAATTTCGTCATCGAGGCATCGGCCTAGTATTCTAGAGCTCACCTACCTCCAAGAACATTATGTCATCACACCAGCGGACAAAGCCTCAAATAATTACACATTTACTTGCAAAAAGTACTATTTCGGCAGTCTAGTTAAAGAGTTGGGTTTAAATTCGACACCTGGAAATCCCACTTACACCCCTACAAACCTTTCTGCCTCTGAAATAATAGATAACCACAAATCAGCTCTTGCTTCCTTTGGCTTCCAAACTAACAATTTAGATTTAGATTTACCATACTTATACTGCATACCTAAAATGCATAAGAATCCGTCAAACAACGTTTCATCGCTGGTTCCTCAAAATGTTCTACCAAATCTGCATCGATCTTACTCACCAAAGTTTTATCTGAAATCAAATCTGGGCTTCAAAAATATTGTTCGACAGTATATTCTCGCAGTGGTATCAACCAGATGTGGATTTTAAAGAATTCGAAGGAACTTTTAGAACATCTGAAATCCACTCATTTTAGTAAAGTTCATTCGATCAAAGCCTTTGATTTTTCGACACTTTACACTACAATTCCACATTCTAAATTGAAAGAATTAATTTTTTTGATTAATGCGTTTACGAGTAAGAACGGTAATCGCAAATACAAATTTATTGTTGTGAACTATGACAAAACCTACTCTGTAAAAGAAAAGTCCGATTCTGAAAATAAGTACACTGAAACAGATATTATTCAGATGTTAAACTTTTTGATCGACAATATTTTTGTGGTGTTTGGAGGAAAGGTCTTCCAGCAAATTGTCGGAATTTTCAATGGGGATCAATTGTGCCCCACTCCTTGCCGACATTTTTCTTTACTCGTACGAAGCTGAATTCATTCAATCTCTGATCTCTGAAGGGAAAAGATACTTAGCTTCTGACTTCAACTTCACTTACAGATACATAGACGATGTGTTGTCCATCAATAATCCAAAATTCGCGGATTTCCTGAGCAGTATCTATCCTTCAGAGCTTGAAGTCAAAGAAACTACAGAGACAAATAATTCAGCATCCTATTTGGACATAATGTTGTCCTACGACACTGATGGTCACATGAACACCTCACTCTATGACAAACGTGACGACTTCAATTTCAGCATTACAAACTTTCCTTTTCTGAGTAGCAACATTCCTTCATCGCCTGCTTATGGCGTGTTCATATCTCAGTTGATACGCTATGCCAGAGCAAGTACGAAATATTCGGATTTTGTTCTGAGAGCTAGGCGTCTTTCAGATAAGCTTCTCAGTCAGGGATATGCTTGTGACCGACTAACATCGTCACTGAGGAAGTTCTACGGTCGATATGGGGAACTCTTCATACACTATGATGTCCCACTCTCCAGAATGATGGGTGATATTCTGTCGTAGACCATTTGAACCATCCAACCCTAGATTGTACTCTATGTCTTCCGAAATGGAAGTACCGAATGTGACAGTTCTACCGAATTGAAGCGGCGGGTGTTGCATACAAGCAGGAGATGCTTACTCTTCCTGGGCACCTGGTCTCACTCTCATATCGGGAGTTCGCTTCTTTTCATATGGTGGAGGTTTTTGATTGTTTGCTTTTGTTCCTGTTTTATCCTGATTTCGTATGCCTCGGTTTCTGATTTTCTGAATTATCGATTTCGTGCTGTAAACAGGGATATGGTAATTATCCATATTTGTCATCCATTTCACTATATAAACAAACAGCTGAACTGAAGAAAGAACATGTATGTGAAGTACACAAGTCGTACCGTGTTTTTGCGTCATCAAGTTTACATCACATCGACACTGGCACTGCACTGACATCGGCATTCGTGAAGTCGGGTTTGACAAAAACATCTTGAAACCTTCATTAATCTCTTCTTAATTGCAATTCCAAGGTTAGAAATGGGTTCACGAGATAAAAATCATCCAACAGTTATACTTTTTCATACACAAAATACTTTAAACTCCGAATAAAGTAATTCATTCATGTTTACAATGTGACACACGTTCAATGTGTATGGGTGCAAAATCGTGATTCTGCGCATGCCGAAACGCAGCTAACACCAGCTTATTTCAAACGGGAATTATTTCAATATATGAAAAAGTGGTTCTGTAATTTTTCGATATTTGAAAGATGCCGATGTGAATGTCATTTTTTGAAAATATTATAAAAATCTGTGAGGGACCATTTTTTGTACCTCATTTTTATTTTCCACTTTTTGGGGCATTTTTTCCCGGGAAAATTAAGCCAACTTCAATCATCGATTTAGTAATTAAAATGTCAGGTTTGTCTAAAAAAACTAATTGAGGGTAAAATATAAAGCTAAAAGCAAAAGTTTGACGATATTTTATTTGCTGATATAAAAAATTGTGCTGTCTAGAGCTTTCGGAAAAGGACCAAAATTCGGAGGCGTCCATATTTTCTCCGACGAGAAAGACTGCGTCGTGCATTCGCGGACTCACATTTTCCTTTTTACGCCGCACGTCGATCCGGCTTGGCCGCCCTACTGTTCCGTGAATGAAGATATATGGTTTCATATTAAATTCTATACGAAAGATACTGTGTTGAAATGAAACACCGTGTACATGTTAGTGTAAATGTATGGTATCATATTACGTTCATATAAATAATGATTTAAAAGACATTGAAAATCTTAGGTTTTACTGAAACTGTGTCAGTCGTGAAGAGCAGCGTATTTTACAATATCAACATATGGTGCACTTTCATTTTCACAATAAAACATATATTTAGATATATTGATAACCTGTAGATAATGATTACCTATATTCCGTTCTTTCATATGTTTCCTTTTTCTTTCAAAACCAGAGACATTTAAAAATTATAATATTGAATATGTTTACATTTCGAATATCTAGAAGATATACTATTAACTCTATTCTTTAAATATATTTTCTTTTAACTCTTACCTTTATGAAATCCATTTGAGTACTTATAAATTTTGCGATTCTCAGAACATTGTTCAGACTTTTTCATCTCTTCCTTCTTTAATCTATTGTCTACGGCTACACTTTGTGTTGCGTCATTTACTTATTCATATTTACATAGAATCGGTAGAGTTGATAGTATGAAACACAGATAGTGTAATGCGTATGTATTTTTTTCAAAATTCTTCCTGGTTAGAACGTAAGTTTAAATACAAACTACACACCTTGTTTACTATTATGTGTGTAATGCGTAACGAGCAAAGGCCTCCAAACACATTTATGCTGCGTGGGATTTAAAAATATCTCTTGTGTGTAAATTATTGTATACAAAGACATTTATCAGTGGAGGAAGACGAAATTTATGAGATTAGACATTACATGGAACAAAATATCTCAGTACATGTTATATCATTATATGCATAACGATTATGACGATAGTACATATCAAGATTTCAATATTAAAATTTCGACTACTAGGTTTGTTTCCTTATCTCTACTGGTAAGTCCCCGATGATATCATTCGCCTATTTTCGCTGTGTGTCTGCCCTGACTCGAAATATATCTGTAAATTTTCTAAAATTGATGACATGTAGTAATTCTTAAACGAATGAGTATCTACCTGATGACATAGCTCTGACCTTAGTTAGATCTTGGCATATACTCCAGGTCAATCTTTAGAGTTTCATTCTTCATGTTTTGCATGCAGTGACACTCACTCCTCGCGGGCACCTGGTCCTACCTTCATTGGAATGGGGGTTTCGCGATTGTCTTCCTAATTGAGACCATATTCGCCTGGATCTTTGACTCCTGGGCTACGATTGTTACTTCTTCTCTGATATACTTGGATTTCCTCTCTATTGCTTTCATGCATCACTGATGACTCATTACTTAATTTTAACAACGGAGGGGATCTCCAACAACACCAGGTTGCAGCACCCACAGTAAAACCCCAAAACCCTCAATGCAAAAACACAAAGCAGACAAGCACAGAAAGAGACGCATAAGGGACAAGGAACGTCAACGCACAACACAGAAACATCAGACACAAAGGACTACACATAAACCAACGAGACCAATGGGCAACCGGTGCCGACTTAGGACGGCCATCTGGCACTGAAATAGCAGAAGGTGTGGTTATTCTGGATTACGTGCGCACAACCCTCCCACTTTTCCGATTACCCAGAGGTCTCGAAGAACGTACAATTGTGTTGTAAAACAACCTCCTCGCTGTCAGATGACCACACACAAACAAGACTGCAAAACGCAGGGGCCCAAGCAACACAGATGAATATGTAAATGGATATCAAAAGAGGGCGTACGTAATACAATCCGTGCTCTGCCGCCGCTAGCTCATGTGTGTTATCACCCGAGGAGTCCGACTGACATTCAGAGAGGAGAGGTGGTCGGGGCCCTGTCTTCTCTAAAGAGGTTTGGACAGGGCCCGTCATGGAGTCCCGTCGTCACAGTCAGTCAGAGTGCAAGTTTTAAGAATGCGCTCGTACAAGACTGTAGATTGGTCAAGTACCAAGCCTAGAGTCCGTCTGGTGACATAAGGATCATATCCACCGTATAAAAGGCGTTTGATGATTCTGACGCATTTTCGATAGTGATGTTGTCTTTCTTTGATCCTTCTTATCTTGTTAATAATGTCACCATAAAATGCTGGTTGTGAAATACCCAAAGTAATATACTCTGTTGCCTGAATTGGTCCGAATTTCAGAGGAAGTTGACAATATTTTTTGTAAAATTTCCAGAAAGTCTTTACTAGTTTGTGAAAGCGAAAACCTTGTCCTAAAAGTTTCTTGGTAATTTGTAAATTTCTACTATGAAAATCCAATACATCAGTACATGCTATAGCATACCGGATGTGCTGTGAAATATAGATACCATAGGACGGTAATCTAGGAACATCACTGTCAAGCCAGGGGAAATTTACTATGTTTAATCCAAAATCATCTCTTTTGTCATACACACTTCTATGGATCTCTCCATTAACAATTTTGATATTTAGGTCCAAAAATGGTGTTTCTGTGTTTGAAACGTTTACCTTGTTTAGAATCAATTCTTGTGGATAAATAACATATTTATACTTTTCCAAAAAACAGGATTGTCGATAGTAAGAATATCATCCAGGTACCTAGAAGTACCAATGAAACATTTCACATCATCATTTTTTCTTTGCTTTTGAAGATTTTGGATAAATTCCTTTTCATACGTGTATAAAAATAAATCTGCAACAAGAGGCGCACAGTTAGTACCCATTTGAATCCCTACAACCTGCTTGCAGAGTTTCTCACCAAATCTTATATAAATATTGTCCAAAAGGAAGGACAAGGCAATACACAGGTCACCACATGTCCATGATTTGTATGATTTTTAATCTGTGGCGGAAAAGAAACCCTTCGATTCAGAAGTTTGGACAGTCGAGCATTTATTTTGTCGTGAGGAAGCGTGGTGTACATATTAGAAAAGTCGTATGAAGATATCGTATTTGCTTCAAAATTTCTTGATTTCATTTTGTCAATCACATCCCCTGAATTTTTAATAGATCAAAAGAAGTTTACGCCATTCATGTTCATGACAGTTTCACAGTATTTTGCCACGTGTTCCTTTATAGCCGTGAGTGCTGACGTCAGATTTCTAGACAAAATTGTTGTTGAGCAGTTGCTAGAATTAGCAATTTATCGAAACTTAAAAGGAGACTTGTGAAGTTTTGGTATACAGTATATTGTAGGGAGATCCAATTTAGAAATAGGGATGTTAAAAGAAGAAATTTCACTGTTATGTTTGTTCAAAATATTCCGAACACTTTCGTTGCTTTCGACATAAGTATTAGTAGAGGAAAGTTCCGAAACTAAAGTTGATATGTAGTAGTGTTTTCAAATAATTATGGTGGTGTTGGCTGCTTTGTCTGCAGGCGCGAAGACATATTCTTCATGTAAATTACGTAACTTGGATTTGAAATATCTTTCAGTGTTAGAAATTAGATTTTCAAAAAGGTGAGGATTTTTGTGGAAGTTATCTATTCGAATATCGGTAATATCCTAAATGAGGTTTTTCCAGTCATTCAGAGCATGCGATTCGACTCCTTCCGATTTACACCATCGTTTGGTATAGTTATCTAAAGCTTCTTTGAGCACTTCGCGACATTTAATAAAATCTATCTTGGATGGGATTCTATACTTAGGTCCCTTTTTGAGAAGACCACGGAGCTGCCTGTCTTTGATAATTGAAAAGTCACCTGTAATAATGTGACCAGCTGGTTTATATAGATATTCAGACGTTGCACATTCTCAAGAAGCAGGACATGATTCAAGTATTTTAAGATCTTGTGTAACTTTGTTGTAGTTAAAAACGAAATTTCGAATAGATCTCTTATATTTGTAACAAATAAGAAGAGGTTCTAAATTTTCAAAATATTGAGGAATGGCACTTTGTACGCGATGATCCCGAAAAATATTAGAGATGTTCAGAGGATCAAATCCTTTGTTAATAAACGGAATTTTTATGAATCGTCTTTTAGGGGAGGTGTTTTAACAAAAGGATTTAGTTTATTTTGTGCGAATGCAACAATGACGTTTAGCCACCTGAATCAGTCAGTGTTTCTTAAGAATGCAACCAGTGCTTCATCCAAGATAGATTTTAATTGAACTGCAGGAACTGAAGAGAGAGCATGTAGCAGTTCATGTCTGCCGCCGTTGCGTGCAATGATCAGTAGATCTTTGGGGGTACGATGTACTCTAGCTCTTTTTCTGAGTTTTTTGATTCGCCTTTTACCGTGAGACCTATGCTTCCTTTTAGTGCTAGGGCGGATTGAAAAGACATTAATATTTGAAGAGGTCGAAGAAATGTTTCCTTGTCCATAAATTTGATCATTTAGACCAAGGGGGTACGCAGTTTGCAGTTTGGTTATCCAGGCAAGTTCAGCTTGTAAGCGGCGTTTTTTAATTTCAGTTTTACTTTGATTTTTAAGTTTTGGGAATGACTGAACTGGAGTAATTGTTATATCCGAAATTGAATGATTGTATTTAACGAAGTGATTATAAAGGAAATTTCTCTGTTTTTTTCTGACGCGAGTTTCTTATCTGATACGAATGACTTCGAAAACGAGATTTTAAGGCATGGCCTGTTTCCCCTACATAATGGCCGCCACATCCCATAGCGTGTCATGTAATGACATAGATGACATCTTGATACGATCAATCAATGTCCTTATCAATCTCGATTTTAAATGTCTGCCCATTAACACTAGATTTCATTGTGGAATTGCAATTGATGAGCGGACACATACCGCATCTTTTCCCATTGCACCTGCAAATGGTCGAGAACCCTCTGTGTTTGCTGTTAAATGTAGAGCCTGCAGATGGAAAAGTGGGTGCAATAGTCTACGGGGTTTTAATCTAAGAGGTGATAGAAGTACCTTTGGTGAGGAAACAAGTTTCTTACTGTTAAATGTTGATGATGGGAAAGTGACTGTAGTAATAGAGGACAATCTCAAAGGAGTTAATTTGATACGAGGCGACCTTGAAAATGCCATGATGAAATGCTCGGTGAAAGGTGAATTATGATCCTGCGTAGAAGACACTACAACTTAGTCAAGTTAGAGAACGTAATGGAATTAAAACACTTCAAATATCGGGTCGCGGGTAATTGTATTACCAACTCCGCACTGCAACACGAAATAAGTGTAGATATAAAACAAAGGAGGGGATCGCCAACAGCAACACTAGGTTGCAGCACCCACAGCAAAACCCCAAAACACTGAAATGCATATATGGAGAACAGAATGGCCAATATTATTCGCAACACCTTTCTTTCAAAAAGTAGGAACAGAAGATAAACATACCTTGGCATAGGACGGGATGATACTTATTTTGTGAAGGAACACTCTGGTTTAAACAAAAAAGTATACCGAAGATGATATTATCCGGATGCTTGAGTAATTGATTGACAATATTTTAATGGAGTCTGGAGGTATTCCAGCAAATAGTTTGAGTCCCAATGGGTATCAATTGCTTCCCACTGCTTGCGGACATATCTTTATATCATACGAAGCTTACTTCATCCAGACCTTGCTCTCGACTGGGCGGAAGCACCTCGCATCTCAGTTCAGATAATAGATGACGTGTTGTCCATCAATAATCCTAACTTTTTCTTTTTATTGTTGTAGAAAATACATTTAATTTGCAAAAGATTTTATTATTTCAATTTTGTTTTGTTTTATGACTATGGGCTCAAAACCTAACAGCACGAGGACGCAAAACAGAAAGTAAGAAAGAAATGGCCTTAGGGTACAAATGTACATAGAAAGCCAAGGGTCATCTCGGGATACTTACATGTAATTGACTGAGATTATCCACGTCCACGAGCACCTATTATCAGTGTCACTTCGAATTTGAAGCATATCCCTATTTTCGGTATTTATGTTATCAAGAGTGAAAAAAGTATGTGTAAGGTCTATTAAGAATCGTAAATGATAAATTATTTGAGCGATAATGCACAGGTGTTTACAACGTGCATATTGATGATAATTTAGAAAGAATAGATGGAGTTTCGGAGAAGACGAATAGAATTTGGAGTGAAAAATCATCTCAAAATAAGTAACTTAAATACTTCAAACACCTCGTCGCAGGTAACTATAAGTCTATAGTACTATTATAAGTCTATAAGAAATTTTAAATGGTTTGCCCATTTTTGCGAGTAGCATATCACTTTCTACAAAGGAAACACGCAAATTGTTAAATTACATAATTTATTATACATCATGAATGAATTCAAATTTGAAAGTGTAGTACCTATTGCATTTCTTTGTACACCATCTTCATATATCACACCATGTTCATGTATCATAGTAAAATAATTGAGTAAATTCATAGTACATTAATTATGTTCATATATATAGTACATGTATTTTATTTAATCATCATCAGTATGACATGTATGAGACAAATAATTATAGATTTGTTTTCTTTTGCTGAGATACCCAAAGGTCAAACAAAGAAATAACATTGTAAGGAAAGCAAAGAGACAATGAATTATGAAATAAAATACAATCAAACTGAGCTCGTCTTCGTCGTCTTCCATCCATTTAATAGCACCGGGAATGGGATTGTAAAGTATAAAACCCAGATGAATAAACCAAGTTCCGTGTATAGTCATAGACCAATTTGCTGACAAAGCACCGAGGATTTTCGAGCGATGAAACGCCATAATGATGACACTGGCAGTGTTCGCCCCGATGGCAATGATGAGGAGCTGGTGCACTCTAATATCTATGGGCGACCTTCCATGAATATGGAATTTGAATAACATAAGTTCAACCAATAAAGCCATTGCCATTGCAACAAAATCCGTAGAATCTGGTAGGAACATTTTCTTGTACGTTAATATGTCGATAACACCAGACATCCCGAAGAAAAAATACATGGTCATGTGTTGCATGTCTCTGGTGGCAAACCCATCCTTCTTGCTGAGTCCAGAGTAACATTCTATCGTCATTCCAATGGCGGAAAATGTCAATTTCACTGCACTGTCGTAAGGGAACCTAGGAACTTCATAGTCAATACTACTGTATGATAAAGAAGCAAGAAAAGGAATCTTCTTTCGTAGGCATCTGTAAAAAAATTGAAAAAAAAGTTTAACAAATAATAAGATAGAAGTGTTTCTACTTTTTTAAAACTTCTTGAAGAAAATTTCAAACCAATTTTAGTGCACCAGACACGTGATTCGGATAATAAATCCTCATTAGTGGTACTTCAAAATGTTGCTGATTTAAAGTGATTTTCAGATACGGTCAAAATGTTTGTACAGTGTAATGCCCTCTAGTTTGATTTTTGTATCTACCCAGCAAAAAATGCGCGACTCTAAATTTCCTGCAGGGTCGATTCAGTATTATAGTTAGATGTATGACCAAAGTACGGGTGTAGCTTGAAATCTCATAATAGACCCCCTTGCTTTTGAATAATACAAAGAAAAAAATATTTAAATAAGCTTTAAGCTTCTTTTTGGTTCTACTTGCTCAGATACTATAACTTGCATCATATATGTAACGTGATTCATGTTATATTTAAATATGTTTAAGTGGGTCCAGAACAGTATCCGAAATAACCCCATTGGAAAGCTTAACATTAATTATTACGTCATACTAGTAATAGAAACGGCGACATTGTCGAGTCTTTCGCAAGAACGTTAGCATTAAGTAACGTAAAATAAGGGGGAGGAGGTAGTAACAAAATCACTATATTAACTTAAATACTGACGGTCAAATTTCAATAAGAGCTTTACCACTAACAGACGGTTGTTGGCCGACGAAGTACGTCCGAACAAAACGCAACGAAACTCACCAAACATAAGAGGTTGTGTATAAAAAAACATAATATATCTTTCAAAAACTGAAATAAAACTCTATTAAATCGAATACATATAACAACATATGTATTTCTTCATGTTTTTTTTTTAAATACTGACTGGATTTCTAATAGAGTTTTGTAGAAACTTTTAAATGATATACATGTGTATCATGTTTTTTATATACGACCCCTTATGTTTGGTGAGTTTCGTCATGTTTCGTTCGGACGTACTTCGTCGGCCAACAACCGTCTGTTATCGGTAAAGCTCTAGTGGAACTTATCGGTGTTTCACATTACATACGAAGAAGATAATATAAAGTTTTTTACGGAAAATAAATGATAGGGTCTCAGATAAACGGACTTTATCATTAAATATTAACAACCCAAAGATAATCAGAAAATAGACATAAATTTATCTCCATTCGGCAGTTTCTTTTAAAGCTCTTAATGATCATTTACAATTCTATACATATCCGATTGCCCGCATCATATCTATATGAAAAATACAGAACGTGTTAATACACTGCCTCTATAGAAGATTTGTAACTGTTTTTCATTTCCTAAATTGTGTTAATTTTAATGTCTTATTACGCCCAATTTTGGAGCTTTCAAATGGGTATAGATGTACGTTCGTAGCTTCAAAACTAACAGTAAAATATTGATGAAACTTTGCATGTAGAAAAAGTATGTTTCAATTATCAACATTTATAATTTTTAGGAAAATTAAAAGATAGGATCTTTATTTGAGTCTAGATGTCCTGGACCACCAATTAGCATAGCACACTTAAAGCACCACCTACAATGCATTCCGTACTTGCACCGTTCACTGGAAGATTGTTCATTAGATTTATTAGTTGTACTTCGTGTTTCTACGCTTATTAAACTGTGTTGTTGTCTTTGTCCTATTTTATTTTCTCGTGAGAAAGTTCTGAGATACATTTTTCAAGAATCTGTAAGCCTTTTGGTTCTGATATAATTTGGAATTTGCTTTCGGATATTTTGTTTGCGCGCTCGGTAAGGATATTGGATTGCATGCTGAAGGTTTCGAGCTCCGCGCTCATGCCACATATTTTTAAGCTTTTGTAAGATGCAGGATCTGAGTAGACGGTTTCTTCAAAGATTCGTCATAAAGAAGACGAGCAATTTCAGAGCCTGTGATTGGCTTAAGCCGTTACGTCACGATCGTTTTCATGCGAAATGCAAACTTGTTCATTTCAATAGTTTCATCTCAGGGAATAATATTTGTTGTGCATATACATGTATATACATGTGTTTAACGTCTTAAAATCTATTAGCATCATTTTAGAGCAGATAAATTTACAGCATGGACCAGACATGCATTCAATATATAATATGTAAAATTTTCTCTCCTCCTCATTCGAATCGATCGAAAATTCGATATCGCCTATATACAGGTACATATAGTAATATTCTAAAACATTTGTACGAGTATGTTCATCATTTCCTTACCATATTTTTATAGTTGTTGTGTAAGTTACTGTAACTTTGGAGCCTCGTCAATGAACATACACCGATCTAATTAAAATCGACGATTCTGATCCGATTTAGTAGATTAATCGGATCAGAAAAGTCGAATTTTAATTAGAATGAGCCAGGAACCCTTCTCCGATTGCTTGGAACACCCCTCCCCCCCCTCCCTCCTGAAAAAAATCTGGATTCGCCCATGTACATTTGTAATGTACATGATGTACATTATACTAAAGGTCCACTACCGAAATTGCATTATTAGGGAATTTAGGGATCAAGATCCCTTTTGTAACGGTAAACTGTCCGAATTGGTACCAATCTTCAAAATTTTCTCCTCAGTAACTGTTGCATGGATAAGAAAACTTACTGACGTGTGTTTTGCATGAACATCAAACACTCTCATGTTCAACCTAATTTAATTTTTTACATTTGATTCACTGCTTTCGATATAATCAACGTAAAAGTGAAGGATGTCAATTTAGCATAACGAAAAAAAAATCCTATTGGTTCTTCATGATAAATAAAGTCTTGTCATTTTGTAGTATATATACATGTTAGTATGTCAAAGATATGAAATAAGAGAAGAAAGTTCCATTTGGAAATCATCAAGATAAAAAGTGTAAATTACATATGAAAAAGAATATTTTAAAAGATCTATGGTGTGAAGTCTTATACGTTATTTGAATAATATCATAATTATCATTTAGAACGAGATTACTTCTTACTTCACTATTTTGTCACGGACTAGTTCGAACCAATCAGAGAATGAGTTCGCATAGAATGAATCCAAGTCAAGCATTCTCATCATCATATCCCAATTGCACATGTACTGAATACATTTTATCAAAGACTCATAAACAAGATTTTTTTTATCAAAGTACCTAATCTTATTCGTGGCAAAGGTAACATTTGAAAAGGTTTAATCCTAATCATGAAATATAAAAAAGAGGTCAAATTTAATAATATTATATTATATAGATGTATATCTGACAAAATTGTAATCAGTTTTGTTTCTATGCACTTTTTCATCCATTAAGATACAATAATAAGGCCATATATCGGGAAAAAAGTATGTTTAGAGGATATATTTCTAGCACAGTAAGCAAACTATCCGTGATTAGTATTTTGGTGCACTTTTCTCAAAGTTCGGCTGGCATTTGTTTTTGTTTTTGTTTTTTGTTTTTTTTTTTTTGATGATTGCAAAATCCAGTGGCGATCACAAAAGAAGTATTATTGTAATAACAAAACTCATTGCAAATATACATTCGTCAAAGGACTATATATGGTTTACATAGTAAAGTGGCCCCCTTTCAGGGCAATTTTTTTTAAATTTTCATGAAGTAATGAAATGGTGCCGATATTTATTCTACAATGTAGGCTACTTATGAAATGATACATATCCGTTAATTTCCTTTCTCGATTTCTTAGAATTTTGGCTTCCATAATGGTATATTTTGCCAAATTTCTGGAAAAAAAACATCATTTTCGGGCTTCTTTTCAACAAACTTCCTGTGAGTTAGTATCGAGCGGGCTTCTGAACAACTTTTATCTTTTGATATGTTGCTTCCTTTGCACGTCTCAAAGTGCATGACAAAGGAAAAAGTTGTTCACAATCCCGCTCAATGTTATCTCAATGTAAAAAATCAAGAATTATCATAGTGCTTTTTTCGTGAAAAAAATGACAAAACCGCCGGTTTTCATGATATTTAGGTACAATATGCAATGTCTTAGAAAGCCACGACTGACAACAAAATTTACTTTTGCAGAAGTCGATTTTAGGAGGCCACTTTACTATAGAAACCATATACACTGAGAGATCAGTTTGAATCATACACATATCAGTATATGTTACGGGGAATAAGTGTAATCAGGGATTTCATGTATTTCCTAAAAGGTTCAATGATTACGTGTAATTCCTGGTCATTTTAGGGATTTCATGAAATCTCCAAAATGTTAGGGATTACATGTAATTCCTGAAACATTTAAAGGCCAACGTTGGGAACCACCCGGTCATTAATAGTTATACCTGAGTGACAAGCTTGAGGGGGGTGGTATACCATCTTTGAAGACAACGCCGTCTGCGAGTGGCGTGTTACATCAAAAACAAACCGACAGGTAACCCTTTATCATGCTAATGAGATATCCCAGTCTCATCTGTTTTTAGCTGTCAATCAAAATTGATAGGGGTAAAAGGATTAAAGGAAACCAATCAGATACCAATAAGAGATGTTAACCCTATAGCGGTCAGTGAGGAAATGACAGAAAATTTACCTGTCCCCTTATATAGTCCCCCGTCGGCCTTTAAGCATTTTTACACTTATTTCCTGACTGTCAAAAACCTTATAAAAATGATTCAATAGGGATGTGACAAATATTTCTCGTGTTCATATTAATCAAATGTATTATCCCATCACTGAACGAGAGGATAGAAGCTGTAATATTAGACATAGGAAAATAACTCATCGTCTCGAGACAAGTAAATATCTTACTATATGTTATACGTACACTTGTCTTGAAACGATGGAAAAATTCTGCGGAGCATAATTATGTTTTCCATATAATTTTTGCCCACTGTTTAAACCCCCCCCCCCCCTTTCTCCTTCGACGAAAGAGAAGGGGGGTGGTGCTGGTTTTTATCAGACTGGAATTAACCTACATGTACATGGCACAGTTGTATGTATGGAATGTAACTCAATATACATGATATAGCTAACGTAACAATGTGCAATGAAGATATATTCTTTTGTTCTTAATAACCGATTTCAATGACTTTTGTTGCAATTAAAAATACTTGTACATGTACATGTATTTAGATAAACACGAAGGAATGGACATTTCCGAAAGATTTTAACGGGTGACTATAGAAACAGAAATCATTGAGTTATATTTATCTGTTCTTAAATGATGCTCTTGAATTTGAAGACGTTTTAATTAACATTTGTACAACTTGGTGAGTGTCACTGCTGGTAGACCAGGAGTCCCCGAGGGCACATGTAACCAAGTTTGGTCAACTTCGGTTTATCGTTTCTTTCAACGCGTTCGAAAATTTCTGCTATCAAAATTTCTCGAAATTTCTAAAACATGGGTCCTGTAGCATCATATCCAACCCATCCTGCTACGTCTTTCGGTACATTTTTGGACATTCTTTGGCCATATTACCATGTTTAGATTGAGGATCACTGACGAGGGTTAAGGACCCGAAACGTGCATGTCTGGTCCATGCTGCAAATTTATCTGTTCTTAAATGATGCTATTGGATTTGAAGACGTTTACACTTCCATACGTTTACGCTTGCTGTCGGACGGGGACATTCGTTGCCTACCAGAAAAATAACATATTTCTATGTATCTTAAATCCTTTCAAGATATAAAAATAAAAATATGGCAATCTTTGTCAACTATGAAGGCTAAATACTATTTTTTTGTAAGATATATTGATGTTTTATAGTACTTTGGGGTTTTTTTCAGTCCTTTTTGCATAGATAATGCGAAATGGACATTTTTATAGACATTACCTATTCTAGTTCAAATATTTTCAGTTTTTTTAGCATAAACATTCATTGTTACTTGACAGAGAAGAGATTCAGCATCAATCGAACGCAAAAGGATTGATTTTAAATGTCAAAATAAGACAAAATTTAGGTAAGGAAATAAGTGTAAAATTTCATGAAAAAATCAGGAATTACTAATCGAAACAGGGATTACACGAAATCCCTTATTTTCAGGAATTACGTGAAATCCCTGATTACACTTATTCCCTGTAATATGTATACTTTAAATGAAATATAATTCACGACTTTTTTATTTATCATGTATAGGAAGAGGGCATTGCATAATGTTGTTAAAGCTTCTTGCCAAATCCCTTTTCTGTTTATTGAATTAAAATATGATAAAACTAATGAAATTTAAGATTTTAGACGCTATAGTTTCGTTGGCTGGATCTTTAATCAGCATCTCTAAAGAGCTTACCTGAAGTATCTTCTGTATGTTTGGATTGTATACCATATTCCAAAAAGTAGAAAAAATGTTCCTGGTATGGCGTGCCCGATAAATGATCCCATCGTCGACCACGATTACATATCTGGTAAATATCTAAGATAAATGTATACGAAAATATATTTGATTTCTTGTGTTCGCCCTCTCTCCTTATCTTCACAAAGTGCTAAAAAGACTTTTTACACATTCCATCCGAACTATCCATGCATATCCATACGGTTCATAAGAACTTTTGAAGTTTCAAATCAAAGCCTGACTAAGGAAGGCATGTATATACAGCCCAATAATCGATATAAATTGCAATAAACAGAATCGATGGACCGTATCAATTTGTTGAGGCTTGGGAATGCGTGTCGTGAACAATTTCCTGAATGGGCATAAATCGCCCGCCTGTGTAATCAATCATTTATGAACAGCGATGAATGTAATCGTGTCTGCTCAAGTAAACACCGTCTTCATTTTTGCAAAATTTACTGCTACAAGCATTTCAATCAAAATAATTTCAAACATCTAGTATTTATTTTTATTTATATATTTTTCGTATGGAAGCGTGATTATGCATTCTTTTTTATATTTTTTTTATATTTGATCTATTTGATTTTGAAGTATTTTATATACTATTTCTCTGACTATATAATTTTTTTTTATTATTATTATTACAGGTTCTTCACAAGACTAGATTTGTAACCAAATTTGATGTTTCGAACATAAATGACTTCCTCGTTGTTTTGGATTCATTTCGTTTTTTTTATTATGCGGCTGAAGCATACAAATTCACGAAAAACGTAGCACATGTATATCTATAATTTTTATATAATGTATTTAACAATGTCCTAATGTTGCATGAAGAAAGAGGCCCGGGGGTGGGCACATCGCTCATCTGAGTTGCAAACAAAGGTATGATAGTGGACAATTCGGTGAAGGCCCTGGTAGCAAATCGGCACAAAAACAAAAACTTTGTAGAGGATCATGAGTACTTGCTTCCTGTAAGGTTTTGCGAAACACTTTGCAGCCATTGCAGAGGAAAAGTCGAAAATGCGCCAGCCAATCAGAGCCCTCGGCGGCCAAATTTGTTAACAAATCGGCACGAAAAAACCAAACTTGTTAGGAAACCTTGAGTACTTGCTTCCTGTAAGGTTTCGTGAAATTATGTGCTACGGTTGCACAGGAGAAGTCGAAAATGCGTCAGCCAATCAGAGCCCTTGGCGGCCATATTTGTTGACCGATCGGCACAAAAAACACAAACTTGGTAGAGGACCTTGAATACTTGCTTTCTATAAGGTTCTTTTGAAATTCTGTGTAGCCGTTGCAGACAAGAAGTTGAAAATGTGTCAGCCAATCAGAGCCTGGGGCGGCCATATTTGTCGACCGATCGACACGAGAAACACAAACTTGGTAGAGGACCTAGAGTAATTGCTTCCTTTAAGGTTTCGTCAAATTCTGTGAAGCGGTTGCAGAGGATAAGTCGAATATGTGTCAGCCCATCAAAGCCCTCGGCGACCATAGCACAAAAACGCTGCGGCCAACACATCCCGATCAACCAAATATCAAAGTGTCGTTGTCAGTTTCTGCAGCTAGTATATTCCGCAAAGTATATATCATTCACGTTTTAATGCACTAATCGTGCCTGGAGTTTCTTAAACTGAAATATAATTGTAAGATGTAAAATAAATTAAGTTGAATTCAATTGAAATATTATTTTCTGATTTTATCTTTACATAATACTTACCCTCTAAAATGTCTTTTTGTCAGTTATACTATTCTCGATTATTCATTTAGTTGATGCATTATTTCCCACATTTAATTTTCTTTAATTCTCTTAATGAAACAACTTTTAGTTGGATTTTAGTCGTCTTGGCAATCAGTTAACCGAATGAAAAAAGGACCTCGAATAAATATCAATGAATGTCCTTTGAACAGCAATGCACGATCATGTTTCGAAACGAATCCAAACAAGCATGGATATATTTATGCTCACGGATCAACAGGTAAGTATGCTACACACCATAGATAGGCATACACTTTCCCTCATGCATGCAAAAACAACACAAAGAGCGGCGCGTCTATTTCTTATCAAATGGGATATCATATGAAACACACAAGTTTACTCTCACACGTATAATAAAATGAATTTCAGCTTATTTCTGCTCTTAACATCGACTTGATACATGTACATGAAAAATACATGAACAATGCAGTCTTTATTCATCATATATACATTGGGCGTTACATCATACGTTGTAATATGGATATCAATTTACGTTGCCGGTTGTTCAGCCTTTCAAATCATTTATGCAAAAGACAAAATGATATTTATTAATATTTCATATCATTCTCAATTAAGATGGATTCTATATTGTGCCATAGCCAGTATTTTCGGCCTTCTAGACCGCTGGGTAACCGGGAAAAAATGTTATGGTTTTGTGCATCTTATATTTTTTTCTGTTGATGCAGGTATCATCCGCCGAAAAATTTGACAGAAAGCTGCATCATCTGCGCGTACACAGCAAAAAAGTTCATACATGTTAAACATGTATTTGTTAAGAATATATGTTCAACATATGTTAATATCATATACTACTTTAAAAAAAGGGGTATATATGTTAAACATGAATATTCAAACATATGTTTTTGTATGTTATTTATGTGTTTAACATATGTTTGATATTTATGTTTATCATATGAAAAAGATATATCAAACAAAGGAGAGGATCTCCAACAACACCAGGTCGCAGCATCCACAGCAAAACCCCAAAACACCCAATGCAAAAACACAAAGCAGACAAGCACAGAAAGAGACGCATAAGGGACAAGGAACGTCAACGTACGTCAACGCACAACACAGAAACATCAAACACAAAGGACTACACATAAACCGACGAGACCAATGGGCAACCGGTGCCGACTTAGGACGGCCATCTGCCAAGGAAATAGCAGAAGGCGTGGTTATCCTGGATTACGTGCGCACAACCCTCCCACTTTTCCGATTACCCAGAGGTCTCGAAGAACGTGCAATTGTGGTGTAAAACAACCTCCTCACTGTCAGATGACCACACACAAACAAGACCGCAAAACGCAGGGGCCCAAGCAAAACAGATGAATGTGTAAATAGATATCAAAAGAGGGCGTACGTAATACAGTCCGTGCTCTGCCGGCTGTAGCGAGCTCATGTATGTTATCACCCGAGGAGTCCGACTGACATTCAGAGAGGACAGGTGGTCGGGGCCCTGTCTTCTCTAAAGAAATTTGGACAGGGCCCGTCATGGAGTTCCGTCGTCACAGTCAATCAGAGTGCAAGTTTTAAGAATGCGCTGGTACAAGACTGTAAATTGGTCACGTACCAAGCCTAGTGTCCGTCTGGTGACATTAGGATCATATCCACGGTATAAAAGACGCTTGACGATTCTGACGCATTTTCGATACCGATGTTGTCTATCTTTTATCCTTCTTATCTTGTTAATTGTGTCACCATAAAATGCAGGTTGTGAAATACCCAAAGTAATATATTCTGTTGCCTGTGTTGGTCAGAATTTCAGAAGAAGTTGACAATAATTTTTGTAAAATTTCCAGAAAGTCTTTACTAGTTTGTGAGAGCGAAAATCTTGTCCCAAAAGTTTCTTGGTAATTTGTAAATTTCTACTATGAAAATCCAAAACATCAGTACATGCTCTAGCATACCGGATGAGCTGTGAAATATAGATACATGCACCCTTGCGCATTAAGATTAAGGAATATCAAATATCCAGCATATGCTTTTGAACCCTCCAAAGTAAGACATGATAATAATATGGTCATTTGTTTTGTTACATTTCATTATAACAAGTCAAGAAATATGAAATATAACATGATATTATAACATAAATCCATATTTCATTGTTTGGATTGAGGATCACTGACGAGTGTTAAATATCCGAAAATTGCATGTCTAGTCCATGCTGTAAATTTATCTGCTTTTAAATGATGCTAATGAATTTGAAGACATTTAACATGATATGTCTCAAAACATAAGGATACCCCCTGATAATTTGATTATATTTTTGACCAAAATTATATACTCAATCCATTTTTTTTTTTTTTGCAAAAAAAAAGATAAATTTGTCTTCATTTTATAGTATTATATAAAACTATGTATGTAAATGAAGAAAAAAAACATACAGGTACACAGTTTTGTAAACTATCAAGATATGACTCCAACCATAAGGGTACCCCCTTATAATTTCATCACATTTTTAACAAAGAATATATTTTTATATACTACTAGTATATCCAATTTTTTGTATAAATTAACAGATGAAAGTTCTTCATTTTTCATTATTTCATACAATAATGTCCATAGATTGTGAAAAAAAACATATACAGGTATACATGTTTATACGTGATCAAGATATGGATCCAAACATAATCCTTATAATTTATACAATCCGTTACAATAGAGGTCTTTCGTTTAAGAACGTACGTAAATAACGAACCTTATGGTACTTATCGATACCTAATAAGAAATCAGATTGGGAGCAGTCTTTTTTTTCATCGACATCAGGTAGTATAAAAGGAAAGAAAACTGGTTTTAAATACTACATTATACTTTGCTATCCCCTCGCACGACTTTGCTTTTTGGAAGTGAGGGTGTGCGTGTGTGTGTTAGTGTGTGGGTCCACAAAAGCTTGTGGACACTAGCGGTCACAGGTCACTTCTAAGCTTTGTCAAACATTGAAGTTATCCATAGTAAGAAGACAACAACTATTGATTTTCAAGGTCAGGGATCAAAAGCCAAATCACAATGGGTGATAATAGAAAAAAAAAACCTGTGAAAACTCTAGAGGTCACAATTTACTTTTTTTCTCCATCAAATGTTGAATGTAACTTTACCATGGTGAGAAAAAGAACCTATGATTGATTTGAAGGTCAGAGGTCAAAGATCAAATTCACAATGGGCAATGATAGGAAAACCATGCGGACAATCTTGAGGCCACAGTTTACTTCTGATCTATATCAAACTTTGCATGCAACTTTTCCATAGTGAGAAGACAGCTTGATTTTTTAGGATCAGAGGTCAAAGAGTAAGGTCATAATTTGTAACTATAGAAACACATTGTGAACACAGTTTAATTCCAATCTTCATCAAACTTTGCATCTAAGTTATCCATGGTAAGAGGGCAACACGTCCTGGTTTTCAATGTCAGAGGTTAAAGGTCAATGTCACGATAATAAAAAAAACCTTGCGGACGATCTGGAGACCATAGTTATCTTCTCATCTTCATCAAACTTTACAGGTAAGATTTCAATTGTGAGGGAACTTCACCTATTGATTTTCAAAGTCAAAAGTCAGTGTCACAATGACCAATACCATACAAAAAAACCTATTCATATAAAGCTGATTGGATTCAATACATGTAAATGTAAGAAATTGTGTTGCTATGCTTTTAGAGGCTTGTCAATATTGTTTTCATTAATCAAGTTAATCCTTTAAAAGTGAGTCAAGATGAAAATAATATAAATACAAAGTCGAGCCCTTTTTGAACTGAAAAGTTATCGAAAACAATCATTTCATTTCTTGTAAATGCATACGACATCAAAATATTCAACTTCGATTACGTATGTCTACTTTGCAGTGCCAGTGGTTAGGCATTTTAAAGTTTATCGATTATTTTCATGCATAAAAGTACATGTATAGTAGATCGTTGCTTTCAAGATCGAAATTCAGCTTAACTTAAGTTTCAAGACATACACAAGAATACAATTCACAAATATTTTATGTTGACAATACTACGAATTGTGATAACTCTAAAACAGGAGTCATTTTGGATTTGTTTTTAGAAAATTGATGCTTTAAAGCGATTGAATAGCTATATCCTGATTTTGTATGCCTTCGGTTTCTGATTTTCTGAATTATCGATTTTGTGCTGTATACAGGGATATGGCCATTATCCATATTTGTCATTTAAATATATAATAATCGCTAAAAACATTTCAGATGCATGCCGCGAGAGGTTGCTTACCCCTCCGGGGCACCTTATCCCGCCTCCATTCTGGGGTTTACGATTGCTTATATCATGTTCCCCTGGATCTTTGAGTAATGATCTACGACTTGGTATTTCTTCTATCGTATGCTTGTTTAAAAGGTCAAAATTGACCTATGAAGAAGATAGGGGTGGGTTTCATTGAGGTTCGTTTGCGTCGAGCTCCTTTGTGACATTTCCAGTTCATACGTAAGCAAAAATCAAGATTTCTCTTGATACCTTAGTTCACTCCAATGAATACTCCCTATTTCTAAGTTTTAGTCAAACACCACAACATTTTTGTGGTGTTTGGAGGAAAGGACTTCCAGCAAATTGTCGGAATTCCAATGGGGACCAATTGTGCCCCACTCCTTGCCGACATTTTCCTTCACTCGTACGAAGCTGAATTCATTTAATCTTTGGTCTCTGAGGGGAAAAGATACTTAGCTTCTGACTAACACTTCACTTACAGATACATAGACGATGTGTTGTCCATCAATGATCCAAAATTCTCGGATTACCTCAGCAGTATCTATCCATCGGTGCTTGAAGTCAAAGAGACTGCAGAGACAAATAAGTCAGCATCCTATTTGGACATAATGTTGTCCCACGACACTGATGGTCACATGAACACCTCACTCTATGATAAACGTGACTACTTTAATTTCAGCATTACAAACTTTCCTTTTCTGAGTAGCAACATCCCTTCATCGCCTGCTTATGGCGTGTTCATGTCTCAGTGGATACGCTATGCCAGATCAAGTACCGAATCTACGGATTTTGTTCTTAGAGCTAGGCGCCTTTCAGATAAGCATTTCAGTCAGAGATATGTTTGTCACCGACTAACTTCGTCACTGAGGAAGTTCTACGGTCGATATGGGGAACTCGTCATACACTATGATGTCCCACTCTCCAGAATGGTGGATGGTATTCTGTCATAGACCATTTGAACCATCCAACCAAAGACTGTACTCTTCCTGAAATGGAAGTAACCGGATGTGATAGTTCTACCGAACTGAAGCGGCGGGTGTTGCATTGCAAGCAGGAGATGCTTACTCTTCCTGGGCACCTGGTCTTACTCCCATATCGGGAGTTCGCTTCCTTTTCAAGTGGTGGAGGTTTTTGTTTGTTTGCTTCGGTTCCTGTTTTATCCTGATTTTGTATGCCTTCGGTTTCTGATTTTCTGAATTATCGATTTTGTGCTGTATACAGGGATATGGTTATTATCCATATTTGTCATTAGATACGTACAGTTACGTTCGTTTAAGTAAAAAGTTAAGGTTTGCGTTCTTAAACGAAATATCTCTATTAGAGATCTTTCGTTTAAGAACGTACGGAACGAAACGAACCTAATGACACGTATCGATACCTAACAAGAAATAAGATAGAGAGCAGTCATTATTTTTTCATCGACATAAGATAATATAAAATAAAAGAAAACTGCTTTTAATCCCTACATTATGCATTTTTTATCAAGTTAGTCGTGTACAATTTAGTCACTATTCAACATACTACTATTAAGAAAGTATGGCAATGAAAATTACTCATATTAATGCAGAGTGTCCGTTTGAAAAAAGTTCGTTTTATTCAAGTAGCCAGAGTACTTTTCAAGTGGAAGCACCTTTTAGATAGGGGGTTTTGGAGCTGCTTTAAGGCCCTAAATATGTCCACGACGAGGCCCTGATTGGAATTCAGGAAATGAAGCCCCCGAAGCTAATGCATTGCACACAGTTTCCAGGGCAGTTTTCTGCATTAGAAATGACCCTTTGTGCACATTTTTTAAGTCATGGTCTTCATTTTTTGCATGACTATATGGAAGCACCTGCGTACGCCTTGCTACGCACCCGAAAGTATAAACGACGTCAAAATATTCAGCTTCGATTACGCATGTTCACACCTCTTTGTAGTGGGGAAGGTTAATGGGTTCTTTTCATGTGTGAGAGAAGAGTAGAAGTTACTTGTTGCTTTGAAGAGCGAAATTCAGTACCTAGACACACACAAGAATACAATGAATTTTGTCAGCTCAAAAAAAAGCCCTTTAAAAAGGAGCTGTTTTATGAGAAAACTATTGCTTTCAATTTATTAAACTTTTTTGAATACTTGTATATAAATTAATCATCGCTAAAAACTTTTATACAGAGGCCAGGATTGAACGTAAAATACTAATAAATTCCAAAGCAATCATACAAATGTAAAGCAAAATCATAATTCAGATAATCATAATCAAAAAGCCTACAAAACCAGTTACAAATAGACAAATAAGAAGTAAGACATGACAGAAGTCAACTCCAGAAGATGGCATCTCCTGACCGTACGCTTTTACACCTTCATGTAAAATTGGTAGTATTAAAGAAATTAAACCAGGTTTTCCAAATTTTACAATAATCAGTACAGTGTCCACTATCTACTATGGGAATTACCTGACTTCAATTTATTGATAATGAATACAGAAATGAATTCAGTTTCAGGTTACTCCCTTACTTCCATACCGAAGACAAGTTTTCATGGAGCTGTTGCGATGGGTGTTGCATATAGACTATGTCCCGGAATGTTGTTCATTCCGGGGTTCGCAGCTGTTCCGATGGAAATTTTAATGATTTTGCCTTGCCTTCTCGACTTTGAGACTGAATACCTGACGGGTACTTCTTGATATTTATTCCTTTACAAAAGCAGTCCATAGCCCCCCCCCCCCCCCCCCCCAAGCATTAGGAGACATGCAGATGTGTCCTTTGAAACATTTATAGATAACTTGAATTCGTAATGTTAAACGTCTTCAAATTGAATAGCATCATTTAAGAACAGATAAATTGGCAGCATGGATCAGACATGCACGTTTCGGGTACCTTCGTCAGTGATCCTTAAATCTAAACAATGTAATATGCCAAAAAAGTATGACAGTAAATATGTTGAAAAAGCGTACCGAAAGACGTAGCAGGATGGGTAAGATATGATGCTACAGAACATATATAAGAACTTAAAAGGATACATAATTTTACTTTGTCTCTAACCATGAAAATAACAGGTCAACGTTGAATAAAGCTATTGTTTCATTTTTCATAAATGTTTCGTGTTCCGATAGTTGAAGGGAAGCTTCACGCAACACAATTGAAATGTGAAACATTTGGTAAATATAATATGTCAGTAAACTACATTCATTCAATCAATTGATATTTCATAGGGATTCGACATAACGGACACAGGTTGGCATATTCCTCTACTTTCCTCTATAAATAACAATGGGAGAGTAGAGAGGGGGTGGTTTTCATTGAGGGTCATTTGCGTCGAACTCCTGTGCGACATTCCTAGTATGTAAGGAAAAATTTAAGATTTCCTTTGATGCCCCAGATCCATCCAATGAGTACTCGCTATTTTAAGTTTAGATACGTATAGGTACGTTCGTTTAAGTTAAAAGCTAAGGTTTGCGTTCTGAAACGAAAGATCTCTTTTACGACCCATTACAATCCGAATGGTCTAATTAAATTATGGATGGGTGTGTGCATTGATAGATTGCCCCTTATTTTGTTTCTATTTAAGACATTTTGTCTGCGTTTTTGCAATGCGCTGGCTCGTCCGCCCCCACCATTGTAACACGGGAACGCAGACTGCTGCGTATTAGGAAAACCTATAACGGTTCGAGTAGGTCCCCACATTAAAAGCCATGTTGTATAATTGCTTTTTGAACCAAATAAGTTAACGAAGATCCTGAAGATTATCTCAACAACACTCACAATAGAACACCAACTTGGGCATCGACGGACCCCTAGCAAGCTAGAGATGGGACCAGGTGCCCTGGAGGCCCCGAGTAAGCATCCCCTGTTTGAACCAAGTGTCTTTACCAGGGCGCTGTGGCTGATCACGAAGACGGATTCGTTTTGCGTTTGACAGAATTAGTCACTCGTACTAACGATTATGAAGGAAAGTAATAGAATACCTATATACATTTAATCAAACATTTGATAGAATGAAGATTAGTGGTGCGTTTCTTTTTATCGGGTATATACGACCGTATATGTATTTCAAGTAAGTACGGAAGCACAGTCAAACTAGTCAAATGACATCGGTATGATAACACAGTCTACTACTAATATCTACATCTATATACTTGTAGTTAATTATTGTTTCCCTTCGGTCCCGTCAATTGTCTGTCATTTTATTAGTGATTGTATGTCTAATTCTATGACCCTTCAGTACTTTATAGTGTTTGTCCCTTCTGTTTGATTTCACGATTACATACAGTTAGTGAACGTGTTGATGGATATTATAGTTATATTTCCCCTATTTTCAATTAACAATTTTCTTAAAGAGTTAAGGAAGATCCTCACGATAATCTCAACAGCACCCACAACAGAGCACAAAATTGAGCATCGACAGACCCCTAGCAAGCTAGAGGATGGACCAGGTGCCTCGGAGGTGTAAGCATCCCCTGTTTGGATAGCCGTAACCACCGTCGATGTTCACGAACGAAAATGAAAACATCTAAAATACATGACTGTCTGAGGTTATGTCTATATAGAAAGTGATAAAGGAAACGATGTTGGTAGTAGCGCAAATTCACCTTCAATCTAAATAGGAACAGTTAGAAAAGAATACTTACAGAACTCTTAAAAGCTTATATATCCATATTCTATTATCAAGAAATGTATGCAAGGATTTTTTCCCCTTTAGCCAAATTGTTCTTCCCAAAACCTACTTATGACAATACGTTATGTACCAATTGCCTGAGCTCAATCTCAGACTATGATTGTACTTTTTGTTATGAAATTAATATAAAACAGACAACTCCTCTCACATCCATTGAGGATTCACTCTCAGCGACTTTGGATTTCTGAATTGGGTTCTGCTTTTGACTTCCATTCACTTATTATATCCCTTAACTTCAAAACCCCTGGATACGTGGGAGCTACGGTTTTGCGCACGTAATATTTGCTATTAAGGACATATCCGGCACCCAAAATTTTGAATCTTCACAGCGAAGAGTATTCTGTATTTCTGACATACGAAGAAAGATAACTCCGATTTCCATCATAAAGTTCTTAGAAAAATATTCTTAAAATAAAAGTTTTTTATGTTGTTTTACAGAAATATATTTACGGAAAGATTTCAAATTCTTCGCTTCAATGAATTAGTAGAATATCCAATATATTGTATTCCAAATATGAAAGAAAATCATACAACAATAAAAAAGTTTTTTTTTAATTTGCCATAGTTGGCGATGGAAAATGTCTGCATGAGTCTATTTGGGAAGTACTCAGAACTTCAATGTTTCTTACATATCACAGCTCATCCGGTACGCTAGAGCATGTACTGATATTTTGGATTTTCACAGTAGAAATTTACAAATTACCAAAAAACTTTTAGGTCAAGGTTTCCGCTTTCATAAACTAGTTAAGACTTTCTGGAAATTTTACAAAAATTACAGTCAACTTCTTTTAAAATTCGGATCTATACATGCAATAGAGTACATTACTATGGGTATTACACAACCTGTCTTTTATGGTGATATGATAAACAAAATAAAAAGGATCAAAGGTAGGCAGCATAACCATCGAAAATGCGTCAGAATCATCAAACGCCTTTTATACCGTGGATATGATCCTAATGTCACCAGACGGACACTAGGCTTGGTACTTGACCAATCTACAGTCTTGTACAAGCGAATCCTTGAGATTTGCTCTCTGACTGACTGTGACGACGGGTCTCCATGACGGGCCCTGTCCAAACCTCTTTAGAGAAGACAGGGCCCCGACCACCTGTCCTCTCTGAATGTCAGTCGGACTCCTCGGGTGATTACATACATGAGCTCGCTACAGCCGGCAGAGCACGGACTGTATTACGCATGCCCTCTTTTTATATCCATTTACATATTCATCTGTGTCTCTGGGGCCTCTGCGTTTTGCGGTCTTGTTTGTGTGATGTCATCTTACAGTGAGGAGGTTGTTTTACACCACAATTGTACGTTCTTCGAGACCTCTGGGTAATTGGAGAAGTGAGAGGGTTGTGCGCACGTAATCCATGATAACCACACCATTTGCTACTTGCGTGACAGATGGCCGTCCAAAGTCGGCACCGGTTACCCATTGGTCTCGTCGGTTTATGTGTAGTCTTTTGTGTTTGATGTTTACATGTCGTGTGTCTCTTTTCCGTCTCGTGCTGTGCTCGTCTTTTGTGTTTTTGCATCGGATGTTTTGGTGTTTTACTGTTGATGCTGCAACGGGGTCTTGTTGGAGATCTCCTCCCCTCTTTTTATGGTAACCTCATCAAGTGTCACTACACATCACTTTTACATACTATAAAATGAAACTGATGTTAAACGTCTTCAAATTCATCAGCATCATTTAAAAGCAGAGTGATTAATAGCGTGGTCTAGACATGCACGTTTCGTCAGAGATCCTCAATCCAAACAAATAAATATTGCCTAAATGGGTGATAATTATGTCAAAAATATATCAAAAGACGTAGCAAGATGGCTGGGATATGATGCTACAGGACCCTAAATGATATCTATCCGAAAACTAAATAAACGGTATATGTCCTTAACGAGACAAGTGACCGTCCTAAGTGGACACCAACTTCCCATTGGTCTAGTTGGTTTATATGTATGTGTACGTAGTCTTTATCTGAAGTATATTGATGTCATATTTGGTGTTCCGTGTCACTTTTGCGTCTCTTATTGTGCTTGTCTAATGCATGTCTTCACATAAACGAGTTCCATTTCCATTGTGTTGCTGTGTGTGCTACAACCGAGTCTTGTTCTCTCTATCACATCATTGAAACATGATTGTCAACTTTAGAACTATTATATAATTATATGAAAAGACTCAAGAGTTCGATTATGCTAACAAAATTCGTTCTTGATAGGTAAAAGTCTACCCGATTTTTTTTTTCAAATACAATCATGTTTAGTGCCAATTACAGGGTAGAGTACATATTGACACGTCTCTTCCTTGTATCCTAAGGAAGTTGGTTGCTATAAACACTAAGTGAATGCTTTCACGACAGATTAAAGTGTAAATTGGTAGCATAAGGTGTATACTCTCGCGTTCATCAGACTCATTTTCATGGATGATCAACCCTACATTACTGCAAACATTACTTATATACACGGTTCACTTCTTATCGTGATGGTATTATGCAAATGGAATGATATTTTTACCCATATCTACCATTTGCATCACTTACTTACGATACTCCTTAAATTGTCCAGGCTTAATCCCTTATGCGAGGTAAGAAATCAATCTTTCAAATAAAATGTATTTGTGTATATATGTACATGAATATACGATTTTTTTCTCGAATATGGAAAATGCTATGGCCTACTTTTCGTATATAGCAATAAGGCAAATATCTGCAAAAAGACAATGTTATATTGACCACAATGGAACACACATAGTCAGGAAAGAAAAGAGATAGGACTACCACTTCAATGGACGGAATAAACGCGAGTAAACCAACAAAGAAAACCAAAATTGAATCATGAAGTAAACGGTTTATGTCTCGTTAAATAAAGTCTGTATAGTGGTTGTCTTTAGGAACCCCGAGAAAAACCTTACGATTTGAACATATCAATGATTTGTATGTTCATTTATTGTTGGTTTCTTCCAACACATGCAAAAAAGAAGGGAGGAGATATCCAACAAGACCCCGTTGCAGCATCAACAGCAAAACACAAAAACACCTGATGCAAAAACACAAAAGACGAGCACAGCCAAGACGGAAAAGAGACACACGACATGTAAACATCAAACACAAAAGACTACACATAAACCGACGAGACCAATGGGCAACCGGTGCCGACTTTAGACGGGCATTTGCCACGCAAGTTGCAAATGGTGTGGTTATCCTGGATTACGTGCGCACGACCCTCTCACTTCTCCAATTACCCAGAGGTCTCGAAGAACGTACAATTGTGGTGTAAAACAACCTCCTCACTGTAAGATGACATCACACAAACAATACCGCGAAACGTAGAGGCCCCAGAGACACAGATGAATATGTAAATGGATATAAAAAGAGGGCATGCGTAATACAGTCCGTGCTCTGCCGGCTGTAGCGAGCTCATGTATGTAATCACCCGAGGAGTCCGACTGGCATTCAGAGAGGACAGGTGGTCGGGGCCTTGTCTTCTCTAAAGAGACACCAACACGACAAATAACTTATTATTCAATAATGCGGAAGGGTTCCAGCTCTATATCTTCTTGAAGAAAATTTCAAACCAATTTCATGCACCAGACACATGTTTCGAATATAAAATTCTCCTCAGTGATGCTTCTAGCCAAAGTGCTTTTCATAAGCAGTCCAAATTAATTTCACTAGCGCCATCTTGCGTTATTTTTGGAATTTAAATTTCTGCATTTACTTTACAGAGAGTGCGCGGCTCCAAAATTCCTGTAGAGTCGATTCAGTGTTCAATATCCAAATAAAATCGATGTTCAAAATAGCATTGGAGGGATGGTGCTAAGATGTTAACCTCCTTGAATTTCGATGATAATTTTCTATGAAATGGCAAGTTTCCGAAAAATATAAATATGATGTCACATTGATAAAAGGCCAAAACAAAACTTCTTTCAGACGACAGAGCTGGAAAGAAGTAATTCAAGCGACAAGAGTTACGTGCGAACGGGCGCGCTTCTAATCCTACTACTAGTATTTCTAGTATTTCTTATTCCATAATATTTATGACATTTTGGAATAGGTCAATATCCTCCAATGTGCCTTCGGCCATACCTATTGCGCATGACCATTTCGATTGCTTTCAAGATCAATAGTCATGATTTTTGGTCATACAGGGTTTTACGCTGTACATAAGAAAACAAAATTTATTCTCAGTTTTTATAAGCACATTTATCTTCCTTGATGATTTATATGCACGTTTCAACCAAAGGCAGCATTCCCTGAAAAATGAAGACTCCGTGATTCGTCACACTGTAATGCATCGATTGCTTGTATGATGAAAAGTCCTTATATCTTTCTTTATATATTAAAACAAACGTCCTATTGTATTTACAAACAACAATAATCACAACATGAATCATGACAATCAAATACAATGTTAAGGGCCTAGTCCTTATTTAGTAAATTCTACTATTTATAGGAACCTTGTATCTTCTCTGTGCATGAAGCAGTTGTTCTAATTAGGGGCTTAAAATTATCCATATCTTGAGAAGAAATGCACTTTTTGAAAACTTTCCTGTCTTCATGGTTTTTGTGCAGAATTAATATTATTGTCAATTGTCTTCATATCCAGAAAATTGCATTGTCTGTTGTTCACATGTATATTTGAGTCTTGATAATGCTGTGATTCCATTTCATGAAACAAAATATGAATATTCCAATAATATCGTTTGTTCAGATGTTGAAGAAGAATTGATTTTGATGATTATGTTCTTCTTTTTTTCATGTGTGTTTTTCGACAAAGAGGCCCTTTGAATATACAAAGTATAGCTAGGTAATTAAAAAAGTAATTTTGAAAACATGGCTGCACTTAAGGTAATTTCTTTGTTTTTATTTCTGTTCTGCGTCTTCCTTTTTGAAGGTATTGAAATATTTAACGTCTTCAAATACAACAGCATCATTTAAGAACAGATTAGATTTGCAGCATTCCTCAATCTAAACAATGTGATAAGACCAGAAAGTGTTAAAATTATGATGTTCAAAAAATGTTCCCAAAAGCGTACCACAATGGGTGGGATATGATGCTACAGGACCCCGTTTTAGAAATTTCAAGAAATTTTGATAACAGAAATTTTTGAATGCGTTGACGATCAACAATCAAGACATAGACGATCAACCGATCGAACTTGGCTACATATGCCCTCGGGGAACCCTGATCCACCAGCAGTTACACTCACCAAGTGGTACTAGTGTTAAACGTCTTCGAATTCAATAGCATCATTTAAGAACAGATAAATTAAACCAGTGAAAGCAAACAAATAAAATAATGACATCCGTTGTCATATTTATAAAAACACTTTTCTACAGAAAGCAATTTTAACCTAAATAGGACAAACTACATGAGATACACTTCAATCAAAATACATATGGTGGACAAACTACATCAGAGACACTTCAATCAAAATACATATGCTGGTCAAAACAATATTTTCTATGTCCGAACAATTAAACAAAAGACAAAACATGAAAATATACATATTGGCTAATGTAGCTACTTAGGGCGGCAATCTGTACGTCATAAGACTCAACTTTGGCATAGTTTGTTTGGTATATTTTCTACTCAGTGAATACGGTCTCAAGTAAGAATTTTTAGCTTGTTTGGCATATTTTCTACTCAGTAAATACGGTCTCAAGTAAGCATTTTTTTAGTTCGTTTGGCATATTTTTTGCTCAGTGAATACGGACTTATTATAAGTAGAATTTTTCATTTTGTTTGGCATATTTTCTACTCAGCGAATACGGTATCAAGTAAGCGTTTTAAGCTTCTTTAATATATTTTCTACTCAGTGAATAAGGTCTCAAGTAAGCATTTTGTTTTAGTTTGTTTGGCATTTTTTCTACCCAGTGAATACGGTCTCACGTAAGCATTTTTTAGTTTGTTTGGCATTAAGTAAGCACTTTTTTAGCTTGTTTGGCATATTTTCTACTGAGAAAATACGGTCTCAAGTAAGCATTTTTTTAGCGTGTTTGTTATATTTTCTGCTTAGTGAATACAGTCTCAAGAAAGCATTTTTTTAAGTTTGTTTGGCATATTTCCTCCTCAGTGTAAGCATTTTTTTTTTCAGTTTGTTTGGCATATTTTCTACTCAGTGAATACGGTCTCAAGTAAGCATTTTTTTAGTTTGTTAGCATATTTTCTACTCAGTGAATACGATCTCAAGTAAGCATTTTTAAGCTTGTTTGGCATATTTTCTACTAAGTGAATACGGTCTCCAGTTAGAATTTTTTCAGCCTGTTTGGCATATTTTCTCTTCAGTGAATACGATCTCAAGTAAGCTTTTTATTTAGCTTGTTTGGCATATTTTTTACTCAGTGAATTCAGTCTCAAGTAAGCATTTTTTTCATATACACATAAGTGATTCAATATTCTGTGTTGCAGGTGCCAGCTTACAATTATATTTCTACATTTAATACAACCTCTGGAAATACCTTAATATGTACCACTGAACAATACAATTATAATACATGTACATATCAATTGAGAATGCTTTACTTCTTGCTGCAGTCTAATATCCAAAGGGTTGAAATGGTTGACAGCATACCTTCAATACTACCTAATCCTATCTTCAAACTGTTTAACATCTTTTATTTGATTTCGTCAAAATCAGGTCTCATTTCTCGCATTCTTGTATTCAAGCTTCATTTCGTCCATTCACTCACTTCAAAGAACGCGTGGATAATATGAATACTATCATTATACTATGAAAGTTCACGACGCCCAGGACACAGGGTGATCGAGTTTTGTACCGTTGTTGTATGTATTAGTGAGTTGCTGAGCGTGATATCCTTTTCGTCAGTTGTTATTTCAACTAAGAACGAAGGTCACTAAAGGTCACAGACCTTAATAAATCTTGAACATGTTGAATACCACGTTTTTAGCATCGACGCGTCTAAAGCTAATATTAACCACATAAATCTATTCATCGAATGTTCGGATTTATCTTTTAAAAGATTGCTTAATTACTTAATCATGTTAAATGATCGTTCGTTTTGTAAGAAAATTCTTAAAAATGAATCTTCTGTATGTGACATCTGACTTCTGTTGATGATTTGTTTTTTAGAGATATGAAGCTGTTCTTTTGGTTATTTTATATAGTCAATTATATTCGGCTTCAAGTTGATGGTTTGCTTTTTGCACGGTTTGCTTGTGAAAACATTACAGCAAAAGTGCTATTTTCAGGCAGGATGAGAAAAAAAAACAAATATCATTCCTTGAATACATGTACCACAGCCATTCTTGGCATTTGCTTTCAGAGTTTCAGAGTTTTCATTCAATTAGAATGATCAATTCAGTAATGATCCATATTTTTTAAAGATGAATATGTACATTTATTTCTTTTTAAAATCTGAACATTCGATGAAAAGATTTTATGTGGTTGATAGTACATGTAATTACCTTTATTTATGCAATGGGGATCCCCTCCTTTCTTGGAATACGTGCGTGTGTGCTCAGGTTTTCTATGTACTTCATACATGTTTGCTAGACAAGTGTAATTTCTGTGACGCCTTTCGTTATATCAATATAATACCATCATAGCTATAATTAAGTTAATAGAATCACATAAAGACCGAACACCAAGTCTCATATTTTATATAATGTATATTTGAATAGTGAATAAAACTGTTACAGCGAAAAAAAAAGTGGAATTCGGTGTTAAAATAAATTAAGTTTTATTAATAAATGAGACAAATCACGATATGTAGAGTTATTTTTCTCCGGTAGTCAAACATCGTAAACTTACGACCTATTATCTGTCATTCAGAATCGGCATCCTATCCGGTCCATACAATGCATACAAAAGGTCGTTTAGTTAAAATGCTTTAGAATGACATTATCACGATTTGGAAACTGTTTGAGAAATTTGTATTATAATCTACTACATATAGCTACTTGTTTGAAAATTGTACCCGCGCTGTTGGCGAGAAACTGATTCTTGAAGCATTGTCCAGTTACCCCTTTCCAGTTGTCAAAATAAGGTCACGCGTCTCGCATTCATGTATAAAATATGGAGATGATCTCCAATACGAAAGCATAGGTGGGTTGCAGTAAGTTTATCTATATTTGCTTTCAAAATAACGAAGACATGAGGGATATGAATGTACCTATATCAAGCTTTAAAGTTTGTAAAACCAATAACACGTTGATTGAGTCATATACCTTTTTATCTGCCTGTCCAATGCATTTAAGTAAGTTGCTGAGTATGATATCCTTTTAGTCAGATGTTATATCAACTATGAAAGAAGGTCATTGACCTTAAAAATCTTCAATACCTTATTCTTATCGTCTATGTTTTTTCATGTTTATATCAACCACATAAATCCATTCATCGAATATTCAGATTTCAAATAGAGAATAAATCCATACGTATTCATCTTTGAATAATTCATAAAAACTAATTGTATATAGACGTTCTGCATGTGACATCTAATTTTTTGTTTTATATATTTTGTTTCTTCTTCTTTACGATGTGAAGCGTTGTTCTTCGGTTCATTTCATAGTCATTTATGTATTTTTTTCTGTGCATGGTTTGTTAGCTACATAGATATGCTATTCTTCATTTTACGACATGGGAGAGTTGAAAAAGAGGATTGTCGGTCTAAAACACGTTTATTCGCCCACCTAGAGTTTAAAGACCAGGAGCGAGTGCCCAATTTCACAAAAGTTATTTCGAAAATATTCAGGAATTTTCGTAGCTTTCATCATGGAATAAAATGTTTCAAAGCTTTTCTATTCAGATTGTTTTATGTATTCTTATATCATTTCAACAAACGAACTATAAATTGAGAAAAAAAATTGGTAAAATCTAGAAAGAAAGTAGAACCATGCCCTCAAATATTATGGAAATTCCTGAAATTATTCGCAAGAATGTTTGTGAAACAGGCAGCTGTTTTACAAAAAAAAAGGAAAAAAAATAGGAATGTTAGTATCTTTGATCGCTTAGTCCTTCTTGTGTGACTCACTGTGACGACGGGACTCCATGACGGGCCCTGTCCAAACCTCTTTAGAGAGGACAGGGTCCCGACCACCTGTACTCTCTGAATGTCAGTCGGACTCCTCGGGTGATAACATACACGAGCTCGCTGCGGCAGAGCACGGATTGTAAATATAGAACGTTATTTTGATACCCATTTACATATTCATCTGCGTTGCTTGGGCCCCTGCGATTTGTGGTCTTGTTTGTGTGTAGTCATCTGACAGTGAGGAGGTTGTTTACACCACAAGTTGTACATTCTTCGAGACCTCTGGGTAATCGTAAAAATGGGAGGGCTGTGCACACGTAATCCAGGATAACCATACCTTCTGCTATTTCCGTGGCAGATGGCTGTCCTAAGTCGGCACCGGTTGCCAATTGGTCTCGTTGGTTTATGTGTTGTCCTTTGTGCTTGATGTTTCTGTGTTGTGCGTTGACGTTCCTTGTCCCTTTTGCGTCTCTCCCTGTGCTTGACTGCTCTGCGTTTTTGCATTAGGTAATTTGGGGTTGTGCTGTGGGTGCTGCAGCCTGGTGATGTTGGAGATCCCCTCCTTTGTTCTTATAAACTGAAAATCGCGATGTTTTGTTTTGACTTTGTATTTAGTATGCAAAAATGGTATTAGAAAGAGCAACATACTCTAAAGTGAAAAAGATTTTAAGCTTTTATGTGATGATAAAAGTCACGAAAATTCCTTTCAAAAAATCATAAGTATATTTTGTAAAACAGGCTCCAGGGATAGATCAGAAAAGACAAAATTAAACTAAAGTGCTCAGAATTCCTCAAGTGACTTTTGTATACCATAACCATGATAACTATTCTTAATTTAAGCATTGCATTATACATGTAAGATCGTATGCCTCAGACTGGTCTATGTAGTTCCATGTTGGGTTATTGTCTGTGACGTTATCCATTTTAAGGGAACCTGAAGAAATTAATTATATCAATACAATACAGATTCAATTATCATCGGGTTTATAGAATGACATACAGACCGTAAACCATCCTAATTTATTATATAATGTATATTTGGGAAGTAAATAAAGAATTCAGTCATATATGTACAATGTAACAGAAAATAGTATTATCTAAATCATGATATGCCGAGTTATTTTTCTCCAGCGTACGATATCGTAAAATTACGACCCACTATCAGCCAATCAGAATCGGCATTCTAGCCTGTCTGTATAATATCCTATGGTCGCTCGATAAAAAAGATTTAAATCTTTATATGCTATTTCTAAAAGCAGAACATGTAAACTAAGGTGAGGGATATAGAGGCCAAACTCGGTTGGTCTTATGTAGGTCAATGTACTACGAAGCTTTCTTAATGATACACGTACTTGTATAAATGTACAGTAGGATGTTCATTGATGTATCGGATATTAAGATTTCCGATTCACTGAGAACAGGGGATGTAATCAATATTTCATTCTGTTAAGACGATATTTATCAAAACATTACGGTTCCTATGCGCACAGGAAATGGAAACAATGTTTAAATGATTTCAAGCCTATATTATAGATATTTATGAACTGTACAAACGAATCAGGTAACGCAGATTTCTTTTACTTCACATGCAGTCTTTTGTAAGTACCTTATACATGTATCCTTAGATTCGGTTCTGCTCTCTAGGAATAGATTTTCTACTTTCTGATATCACAATTAGAATTGTTCTTTATGACAAGTTGGATGCATATGAACAAAAGATTATGTAATATTCAACATAGATGAGTTCGAAATGTGAACATAACATGCGATGAAAATTGATTAAAAAATGTTATTTAAATGTATACCTCACGTTGTGCAATATGTAAAAGACAAAATGTACCTATATTTCATTTCAATAAAATAGTCTGAAGCCCTACATTTGATTAACCCTTCCACACAATGGTGCACCCGAGTGTTTATGACAACGATCGACCCGTCGTCAAGTGATATTTTTTGCTCTATTCATGCGTCAAGGAAGACGTGCTTTCAATAAACACGTCATATAATTAACATTTGCTTCGTTGAAAATTGAATTCTCTATGTGTAGGAATATACCCTACCCTACTTCGAAGGTAATACGAATGTAATATTAATCATTGCATTTCATTAGTTCTGATATGATACAAGTCATCATTGTTGCATAATTACACGTGATACGTTTTCACTCCAGTTGCTGTTAACGAGTCAAAACTGCTGATCAGCTATGGGTTGCGGTGCAAGCTCAGGGGTAAGATAAAACTTAAATTAATTTGATTCTCATATCTAGATACAATGGAAAATCACTCTCTTTTCAGTCCTTGGCTGCACACTAAAGAAAATAATGTTAAATTGAAGTTTAACAAAATTGAGATTTACAATATTTTTATAGGTTTTGCGAGAAATCACATACTAATATTTACCTTTCTAAATGCCATCAACATTTATTTGTTAGCTTACATGCACCCGATTTCTCCTTCAAAACAATAGCAAAGATTTATAGGTTCTATCACGATGTACTGAGTGAGACATAAAAATTTACACGAGTGATGGAAAGCCATCTTTTCCAGAGTGGAGCGTAGCGGAACGAGGGAAAAGATGAAACATTTCCGTCACGATTGTAACTTTTTGTGTCTCACTCAGTAGAAAGTGAAAGAGCGAACCACGGACCACGTACTGGTAAAGCACGGACACTGTGTGGATTTCCAAAGTTTGCCTACGTTTTTGCACGTAGACAGCACGTACTTGCACGTACAGCGGGTTGTGATCACGTTAACAAACAGTGTAATAGATACTAGGCTTTTGAATAAAGGAGCTTTTAAGATAAGACGTAAAATCAGCCCTGAAAAGTGGGATTTTGAAAATGGAAATTTCAAGAAAAAATCTTCGTAGAATTTATACCTGTACAACATCCCAAGAGAATCTGAAGTAATTGTTCATCTGTTTTGTATAAGTTTGCTAATATTTGGGTCAAAACTTGTATTTTTCCTTAGAAATCAATAGAAAACGGAAAAGTTTTATTGAACATTGTTCCCCCCGGATATACAGAATGCCACTTTTATTGGAGGTGAATATCCATATTACAAATTTTCCGTAAAAGTTGGGTTCTGTGTCTCCGGCCGGGGGGAACACTACCCCAGAGACGAAAAACAAAAAAGGAAGGGGTGCATTTTCGAAAAGATCGATCTTTTAGACCATACAATATGACAAATTTGACTATTTTTCCGCTTTAATCCAGCCAAAAATGAATTCTTAATATGATGTATGTAAAATATTATCAAATTTACACGTTTTTTCGTTGATTTTATCAGTTTTCATATCCGAGTACCCCTTCTTTTTTCCACCTTAATTTTAGAATCTTAAGAGTATTTCACCAAAATGTAAAACATATAAAAAGTCTTCAAATACATCATATTTCAATTATGATGAATTTTTTTTCAACATGTGAATCGTCATGCGGAAGAAATACGGCACGAGATTCAGGGCTAAATACGGCCCTTATCTTAACAGCTCCTTATATCATTTTGATATGACATATGTACTATGTTTATCTTTTCTAAAAGGGACATACGATAGAGACCCAAAAACCCCATACCTCAAGTGAATTGAAGGAACGTTTAAAAAAGTCCCTGGAACAGAACAAAATGGTGGTATTTGAAATCGGTGATCACCAAAAAGATTGGCAAGAATGTACCAGAGATAACGATGTAGTGCTAATGGACTGTGCAGATCTAAGTGTTCAGAGGGTAAGTTATCTTGTTCATAACTTAAACTTAGCCGAATGTTCGATTCTAAGTATTATTCGAATCATTTTTTTTTTTTTTGTTTCGCTAGCGCTCAACGTAAGGTTGGTAAAGTGCATGACATTCTATAGCGATCGAATTCATTTAAATTTTCTTTTCTCCATTTTGTACATGAACGGTGTTGCTATAAAAGTTAATTATATTTCATACAATTCTAGCCTTATCGTTATTCAGAACGGATTGATAGAAAAATCAATTGAGCAAAAGATCAGTATGTTAACATTCTTTTAGCAAAGCCTATTTTGGCAAATTGATACGGTGCAGTACTGTTATAACATAAACATACACTTCGTTAAAAAATTGAATGCAAGATTTTTTATTTCTCTAATCTTACAGCAAAAAGCTCAAATGACTCAAAGTGACTCTGTAAGTATTATGATTATAGATTATTAGTGAGACCTATCTGTTATCTCATATATATATTTATTATACCTCTACTGATTTTTTCCTATATAAAAAGAGACTCATTAAATTTAACTAAATCCCTGAAAATCGCCTGATAAGACTATTTCCCTGCAAAGGGGTGCGTTAGTTGAGAAGACTATTTCCCTAGGGAGTTAGTCTCAAAATGGGGCGGAGCTTATTTGGGGTGTGTCAGTATCAGCCAATCAGCGCCGTTGAAGGTTGATCGGATGATGCTATTGATACGCGAGCAGAGTAATCCGCCTCCTATCCGCTTAGCACATAAATTAATCCGCAATAAAATAAAACAATCAAAAATTAAACATGTATGAGTCTGATAAATGATGTTTCTGTTTATCTTATCATCAAAAAATAATATTTTCCGTTACTCAGTCATTCCTGAAGTCGAGAAGGCAAGGCAGAATCATTAGAATTTCCATTGGAACCATGTGAACCTAAGAGATATGTTTGTTTCAGTATAATGTTTGTTTCGGTATACCTAAGAGATATGTTTGTTTCAGTATAATGTTTGTTTCGGTATAATAAAACATATATAATATATATAGTATAACCAGAATATTTCACGAGTATCAAATTTCGCGATTTTCTGGTAAAATATGGTGTCTTAATTTTTGCGAGTACATATATTCGCGATTCTTCAATTACAAACAAAAATGTTCATGAATATGATAATACTGTTTTGTACCTTTCTTTTTTGAAGCTTTAGAAAATTCTATCATGAGAATACACTCATTTCACTCCTCATTACGTTTGATCAGGAAAAGTGAAGAATGACACATGTAAAATATGAACAAATGTAACGGAAATAAAAATTTATGATATACCTTATCAACTCAATTTTTTCGCGAGATAATTTTTCGCGATTCCAAATGAATCGCGAATATAGCAAAAAAATAGTATCTCGCGAAACTTTCTGGTTATACGGTATCTATATATGAATCAATCATATTTTCTTCACATCAAGATGTACAGTTTAATTGAACCTCCTAACTGGTTCCACGTAGCCAGAATATTTTTGGAAGATTTATTGTTCTAAAAAGGATCATACTTCAAGAGCATTCAATTCTTTATTTTTATAGTCATTTCATCCGTATAAATTTTGTACCGCCGCATTAATTCATTTAAGTGGCGTCACCTACATAATTCGTTTTACAGTATGAAAGAAATTGATTGATAGTGTTGTCCATCATGTTTTAATGTTAAACGTCTTCAAATTCAATAGCATCTTTTAAGAACATGTAAATTTGTAGCATGGACGAGGGATGCACGTTTCGGTTACTTAACCCTCGTCAGGGAGCCTCAATCTAACAATTGTAATATGGACAAAGTGTGTGAAAATCATTCTGTCCAAAAATGTACCGAAATACGTACATGTAGCAGAATGGATGGGATATGATGCTACAGGACCCACGTTTAAGAGAATTCAAGAAATTTTTTGAATGCGTTGAAGAAACGGTTGAAGAAACTGGTCCACCAGCAGTGACGCTCACCAAGTGTTACAAATGTGATGTCACTGTTCACGTTGTCTTCTTCTTGACAACTAGAACAACGTCGTCATGTTGGGGATATCCACCTTATCTTTCAGGTGATTACATACATGAGCTCGCTACAGCCGGCAGAGCACGGACTGTATTAAGCATACCCTCTTTTTATATCCATTTACATATTCATCTGTGTCTCTGGGGCCTCTGCGTTTCGCGGTCTTGTTTGCGTGATGTCATCGTACAATGAGGAGGTTGTTTTACACCACAATTGTACGTTCTTCGAGACCTCTGGGTAATTGGAGAAGTGAGAGGGTTGTGCGCACGTAATCCAGGATAACCACACCATTTGCTACTTGCGTGACAAATGGCCGTCCAAAGTCGGCACCGGTTGCCCATTGGTCTCGTCGGTTTATGTGTAGTCTTTTGTGTTTGATGTTTACATGTCGTGTGTCTCTTTTCCGTCTCGTTCTGTACTCGTCTTTTGAGTTTTTGCATCGGGTGTTTTGGTGTTTTACTGTTGATGCTGCAACGGGGTCTTGTTGGAGATCTCCTCCCTTCTTTTTTTGCATTCACTTCTAAACTGAGAGAGATAAAAGATTTTTACAATATGATATATAATTTTTCAGTTAACAAAATGTATATAAGGTCATGTAACATGTAAGAGGGTCTAAGGGAAGGGTCTTCTGGACAAATTTAGAAATGAAAATTAATGAAAAACTTTAATAAATTCTCCTTCCAAGCTTGTATATAAAATTAGACACTATGGTGGTACATGTATCTATTAGTAGTAATAAATCATATCGACAATGCTATTTAGGAAGCCCTTTAGTTTCAGTCGCATGCATACTTTTGATATTTTCAAATATGCATACTTACTTTTGATATATGCATACTTACTTTTCAAATATGCATGCATACTTTTGATATTTTCAAATATGCAATTGATGTGTATATTAAGAATGTTTGTGTTTTTTGAATGGAAACTCTTTATTTTTACTTAAATTCCTCTAATCTATTCATACCTGGTGCATGTAAATTGGTTTGGAATTTTCTTCAAGAAGGTAGAGAGTTGGAACCCTTCGACATTATTGTCATTACAGACGAAAACTACGGAGAGTGAAGAAAACTTTGGCAAGTGGAACGAGCCAACATTTTTCATATCAAGTAAAAATTGCGGCGAGCGAATTAATTTTTTCATCAGAATTCAGAGCAAAATTATTTTTTTCGAAAAAACCAAGGCCCCCCCCCGAATATCAAATGGACCGTGCCTTACCCGTGTGTCAAAGAAATGCATTGCTATACACCCTTAAGAAATTAAACATGTTATATAAGACTCGATTGAACGCCAGCAATTTCATTCAAAATTTTCTTGACAATATGATGGAATATATCTTTATTACGATAAAGTTGGACATGTTTTAAAAATGTTCTGAGATGAACATTAAAATTCACATGAAATTCATACCTTCTAGGACACAATTGAAGAGATTAAACAGGACCTTCAAAAACGTCTAGGAAAGTCGCCACAGTTGATCATTGAAACATTTGAGAATTGGGGCAGATCGCAGTCATCCAATGTCATAGCATGTTACCCTACTACCAAAGCAGACATTCAAAACCTAATAAAAGCTGCAGCCGCAGAGGGTGTGAAAATACGGTGTGCAGGGTCAAAGCATAGTTGGGCCCCTGTTTTTTCAGACGATAAGAATCTGCTGCTGTATGTAGAGAAAATGCAAAGTGATTACAAAGACGGATCCAGGATTAGAATTTCTAATGTAAGAATTTCTTTATATGATGGTAACTTCAACAACCTTTTATTTTCATCTTTTTCACAAACACTTATCAATGAATGTTTATATAGCGCTTAATATATAAAAGGATGAACACAGTGCTGCCTTTGTGAGAGAAATATCTAAAGTTATGAATAATTATGTTCATTACGCATGCAGTTTGTTTTGTTTTCTTATGTGCAGAAAAAGAAAAAGGAAGTAGACGTTATGACTGGAGTGACAACAGGTGACTTTAAGGAGTTCCAAATCAAGAATAAGCTACATCTTGCTGCGAATGTAATTCTCGACGTAGTCCAGATGGTCAGCGTTGTAGCAACAGGCTGTCACGTGAGTTAAAACTAGAGAAATTGTTCTTCTTTGAATTAGAATTTGTAAGGCTTTCTACATACATGTATATGTTACAGGGAATAAGTGTAATCAGGAATTTCACGTAATTCCTGAATTTTAGGGATTTCGTGTAATCCCTGTTTCGATTAGTAATTACATGTAATTCCTGAAATTGGCCAGGTATTTCATGTAATTCCTGAATTTTTCATGCATTTTTACACTTATTTCCTAACCTTAATTTCTCCTTATTTTCAGTTTTAAAAACTATAATTTTTGGCTCAGTTGATGCTGAATATCCTCTTTGTCAAGTACCTAGAACTAGTTATGCCAAATAAGTGAAAATATTCAAACTAGAATTAATAATTTTTGTTAAAATATTCCCCAAATTTCGAAGTTCATTTATCATGCGTATCATTATCTATGCAAAATGGACATAAAACAAACCCATGAGCACAAAGACAAAGACTTTATCGAACAAAATTTATGGTCAAAGTAATATAAAATATATATCGAAAGTTTCAATCGGAAACATTAGTATTTAACCCACATTAACGTATCTTGATAATGGGCCAAAAAAAATGATAAAAATGCTCTTATTTTCAATTATTTATTATGCGATGTCTAAATAAGTTTAAGATATATATATTCAAAATTACTTTTTTGGCGAGGCAACGGATGTACCCGTCCGACAGCAAGCATAATAATACGGAAGTGTTACAACTCTATACCTTCATGAAGAAAATTCCAAACCAATTTTTTCTGCACCAGACACGTGATTCTCATCAGTGATGCTTCCAGCAGAGCCACCAAAATTCATTTTAGCAACGCCCTCTTTAACGTTTTGAATTTACATTTGTACATTTACTTTACAGAGAGTGCGCGGCTCCAAATTTCCTGTAGAGTCGATTTAGTAGCATATCCAAATAAAATATATGTTAAAAGTAGCATAGGAGACCAGACTGAGTATGAAGGTCCACAAAACAAATCTTTGTGATTTATTCCAATTTCCCGGAAAAATGGGTATCCCCTTCCTTCGTGTACATCTAAATACTAAGATATTTTGATTGCAACAAGTTTCATTGAAATAGAATAGTTGCAAAGAAAAGATTTTGGGATGAAGCGATCGCCATGGCACTTTGGTACAATGGCTGTATTGAATTACATAAGTCCAATCAAGATTCCATGCATACAATTTTACCGAGTACATGTATTACAGTCATATCAGAGGGTCAAAATCTACCTGTGCAACCGAATTGTCCGCTCAAGAGTTTTTCGACCATATCATTTTCCTATCAATCTTAAATTAACATAATCAGCCTAAAAAGCATCTCTGATTATATACTTAACCATTTTGTCTCTATCAGTAATAGGATTTTATATTATAAACATGTAAAATATCTATCATATCGCATTTTCATAATTTTTATATGATTTTTGGCCGTCAGGAAATAAGTGTAAAAATGCTAAAATATTTTAGGAATTACATGTAATCCCTAAAATTTTGGGGATTTCATGTAATCCCTAAATTGACCAGGAATTACATGTAATCACTGAACCTTTCAGGAATTACATGAAATCCCTGATTACACTTATTCCCTGTAACATATACATTTAAGGTAGAATACATTCTTTGGTCATATCACATTCTTTAGATTGAGGATCACTGACGAGGATTAAGTACCCGAAACGTGCGTGTCTGGTCCATGCTGAAAATGTATCTGCTCTTAAATGATGTTATTGAGTTTGAAGACGTTTTGAACTACTTGATGAGTGTCAGTGATGGTGGACGAGGAGTCCCCGAGGGCACATGCAGCCAAGTTCGATAAACTTCGATTGATCGTTTCTATTAAGAATTCAGGGGATGTGATAGACAAAATAAAATCTGGAAATTTCCAAGCCCATAGAATTTCTTCATACGACTTCTCTTATATGTACACCACACTTCCTCATGACAAAATTAATGATCGATTGTCTAATCTCATTCTGTGGTGTTTTGATCGAGAACGGAAAACTTACGTTTGTACATCTGAATCAGAGGGTTTTTTTCCTCGACAGACTACAAATCATGCAAATCATGGACATGTAGTGAACTGTGTAATACCTTGTCCTTCCTCTTGGACAATATTTATGTTAGATTTGGTAAGGATCTATACAAGCAGGTTGTAGGGATTCCTATGGGTACTTACTGTGCGCCTGTTGTTGCAGAATTATTGACATATACTAACGAAAAAGCATTTATGCAAAATCTTCAAAAGCAAAGAAGATTTGATAATTTGATAATACTTCTAGGTGTCTGGATGATATAACTAATTATTGACAATCCTGTTTTTGATGTTAAACGTCCTCAATTATATAAAATTATTATATAAGAATTAAATTTATCCACAAGAATAAATAATCATTAACAAGACAGACGTTACAAACACAGAAACACCATTTATAGACCTATATATCAAAATTGTAAACGGAAAGATTCATACGAATTTATATGACAAAATAGATGATTTTGGATTCAACATAGTAAATTTCCCCTGGCTTGACGGTGATGTTTTAAGACTACTGTAATACGGCATTTACATATCACAGCTCGTCAAGGTACGCTAGAGCATGTACTGATATTCTGGATTTTCACAGGTTTCCGCTTTCATAAACTAGTTAAGACTTTCTGGAAATTTTACAAAAATTACAGTCAACTTCTTTTTAAATCGGATATATACACGCAAAAGAGTACATTACTTTGGGTATTACACAACCTGCCTTTTATTGTGATATGATAAACAAATTAAGAAGTATCAAAGGTAGACAGCATAACCATCGAAAATGCCTCAGAATCATCAAACACCTTATATACCGTGGATGTAATCCTAATGCCACTTGACGGACACAAGGGCTTGGTGCTTGACCAATCTACAGTCTTGTACCAGCGCATTCTTCAGACTTGCACTCTGACTGACTGTGACGACGGGTCCTGTAGCATCATATCCCAGCCATCATGCTACGTCTTTCGGTATATTTAGGACATAATTTTCACATATTTTGGCCATATTACATTGTTTAGATTGAGGATCACTGACGAGGGTTAAATGCCCGAAACGTGCATGTCTGGTCCATGCTGTAAGTTTATCTGCTCTAAAATGATGCTAATGGATTTGAAGACGTTAAACATTACTTACGCCCACTTTTTATATCCCTTTACATATTCATCTGTGTTGCTTAGGCCCCTGTGTTTTGAGGTATTGTTTATGTGTGGTCATCTAAGAGTGAGGAGGTTGTTTTAAACCACAATTGTACGTTTCTTTGAGACTTCTAGGTAATCGGAGAAGTGAGAGGGTTGTGTGCACGTAATCCAGGATAACCACATCATTTACTACTTGTGTGGCAAATGGCCGTTCAAAGTCGTCACCGGTTGGCCATTGGTCTCATTGGTTTATGTGTAGTCTTTTGTGTTTGATGTTTATACGTCGTATGTTTTTTGTTTTGGATTTTTTTTTTTTCGTCTCTTAGTATGCTCGTCTTTGTGTTTTAGCTTCGGGTGTTTTGCTGTTGGTGCTGAACACAGAACTTGGGGGGAAACAATTGAAAACTCACTTTAACACGCTGTTAAACGTTTAAGACCTTTGGAATCAATCGGTTCAATTATACAAACTTATGTAAAGGGGTAGGAGCAAAAGTGACCATTTTTGGCCCCAATCAAAAAAATTTAAAAGGTTCTATTTTCTTATTCATTATGCTTCTTCTGAACAAAAAATAACAAATTTTATGTAATTTTTCGAAAACCCTGCCATTTAGGGAAAATGATTGAAATTGAGCACTATGTCTTAACATTAGAAATTCAGAGCTTTTGCAAGGGACACACATACCTACAGTTGTAAGCCCTAGAGCAAGGGCGTGTAACAGGTTCATACTCATATGGGACATTCCTTTTTATATTCTGAACGTACATGGAAAGTATAACTTTGTTGCATGCGCTTGCTCTATATATGCCATAAACTATTATGTTAAAATCTGGTTGTTATCATTTTACCACTACTTTTCATAGAAGTAGTTGGCCGGAAATAAAACTCATATTAGTTGATTATATTTATTTTCAATTCAGTTTCAATGAACAACAATATCTCTATTCTTATTTGGAAGATAAAAAGTAGTATGAAAACAATTTTTGAAAATGGCAAAAATGGGGCCCAAAAACGGCAGATTTTGCCTCTACCCCTTTACCCTGTTTCTTCTTGAAGTAACTAGAATAATGCAAAAGTCGAGTACAGCCGTGGAGAAAAATACAAAAACGCGAAAACTTCATTAATATTTTCAAAATTACCAAATCATTGCTCAAGATTCGCTAATACTTGAAATATGTCTAGCAAGTACAAGCTCGTTCTCAATCATGACATCTTCAGCGACACGATTTGAAAGCCAATTTCGAAAACATACTACTATGAAAATGTTACATCCTACTATTACTATCGTAATTGTTGCGATGAAATATGCATAAAATTGGTTTCTTTTGATTGCAGGGGGTTGGATGGGACACAAAATCCCCCAGCGATCTCGTTGTGAAAATGAGAATATTTGATAGTACAGGCGAGTTGAGAACATACACAAAGGATGATGACCCAGAAATGTTCAAAGCAGTTGCTGCAAATTTTGGATGCTTTGGGGTTATTTTCGACATGACGATCGTCTTAGAGCCAGAAATCATTGTCAAAACAGAAAACAGATATTTTGATCTCCCTGATTTGTTCTACAATGTAGAAAATATGAAGAAACTAGTGGAAGAAAATTGGTCTGTAGAAATCTTCTGGTTTCCATACAATTCATTGAGCTTGTTTGATTATGAGCCGAAGGATGATGATATTTGGGTAAGGATAATCAACAAAGAGAAAAAGTCAGTTAAAACTGAGACAAGCACATACTACTTCTGGAAAGACACTAAGGATTCTCTGACACAAGAGGCCTTGGCAGTAGTTGGACCCATGATAGCCGGGGACCCTTCTTTAACACCTTACTATGCTTGGTCTGCCTTCAAGGGATTAAAACATGTCATCTACAAAGAAGGTGAATTATATCAGGAATTACCACATGCTGTACATTTTAGGTACCAGTAATTTTTTAATCAAACATTTTTTTCAATATGTATACTGGCACGTGTAAACTTGTAGCTTAGAAAAAGAAAATTATATTAGAGAATAAAATTATTTTGTGGACCTACCTCTTTGTATACCTTAATCTTTGTTTAGATGATTTTTTAATCAAACATTTTTTTCAATATGTATACTGGCACGTGTAAACTTGTAGCTTAGAAAAAGAAAATTATATTAGAGAATAAAATTATTTTGTGGACCTACCTCTTTGTATACCTTAATCTTTGTTTAGATGATATTCTTGACTCTATATTTTCAAAAATATTATGCAGAAAGTACATAGACACGGCACCTGTCAATGATATGGAATATGCCTTTGATTTGCATGGAGACTACAATCTCTTGCTGAAAATTATTCAAGTTGTTGTTAGTAAAGTGGATCATTATGAGGAGAAAGACGAGTACCCGCTGAACATTGCTCTCGAGATGCGGTTCATGGGCTATAGGTGAGTATGTTTTTTTTTCCCGATTGAAGTCCTTCATTTATTAGGTTTTTAAATGTATGTATACTTTATAGCAGGAAAGAAAATTTAATTGCGTCAAAATAATAAACATCAATAGAAATTACAAGTCTCGTGAATAATCAGAATGATAATTGAAGTAAACAGTTATGCTGTTGTAAACTTTGAATACACCGCTAAAGTTTGAGTGTCTCCAAGTTTGAGAAAACAATTCAATTTATTTTCAGCGACGTCCATCTTTGCCCTGGCAATATAGGCAACCCTGCTACGGGAGGATCAGGTCACGTGTTTTATATTGAAGTTCTGAGTGTTGCGGGCACGAAAGGATGGGAAAAGTTCTGTACCGTCATTGGAAAAGAATGGTCAGCAATGGGGGGTATTCCTCATTTGGCAAAACAATGGGATTTCCTACCAAACATCGAAGACGAAATCAACAGTGTAAGAAAAACGATTTTATTTCAGTCAGTTTACTGATAAATTACATGTAGCAAAATCGCTTCCCTATATTTTCGATATTTTCATACATGTAACAGAGAAGTAATTTTACAAATATCCAATTTTTTTTAGAAAATGGGGAATAGCATCAATGCATTTAAAGAACAACTGGCCAGGTCCGGGGCTGATCCAAATGGCATGTTTATGAACAACGGAATGAGAAAGTTATTGAAGCTGTAATGTATTGTGACAGTGCAATTTAATCTGATAGAGGACGCAATCTCTCTGAGAGATTGAATCAGATTTTTTTTTTTATTTATCTTTTTGACATGTTTAGTTATTGTCCAGATGCAAATGGCACACGGCGAATGACGAAATTTTAGGGATAGTAAGAAAATCTTAAAGCAAATTGTAAACAAAAACTGTCCCATACTGTGAAAAAATGTTTAAAACATATTCCAGATTAAAACATATTAAATTTTCATATTCAAATATATTCAGATACTAAGAAATTAAAGTAAATATTACGAAAATCCCGTGAAAGGCCGCCATGCATCTTTGTACGATAACTAGGCGGAATTATTGGAATCTCGTGTTGATGAATGACGGCGTCGATACATGACAAAAATATTAGAAAACAAATTTTCAAATTGATCAACGAAAAAAAAATATGAAAATGCATTTTACCAAGAAAATTGGTTTTTCACGTTTTTAAAATTTTATGTAATCAAGTTAGAAAATTACATATCAAAAAAGCATGATATAGAAAGGTAGAAAAAATGTAACTAATCTTGATATGTTTGATTTGTGCCATTATCTTTGTGCCATATCATCTTTTGTACATATTCTTCAAAAGATTATCTGTTGAATTGATTTGTTGCAAAATTGTTCATACGTGTACTTCGAAGTTTAGTCTTGATGAGTCATACTTGTTTGGATCGTCACTGGCGTAGGACAAGGGGGGGCAGGGGGGGCACGTGCCCCCCCCCCCCACTTTTGAAAGTGGGGGGGCATAAGTATGTTTGTGCCCCCCCCCCCCCCCCCCCCCCACTTTTTGACGTAATTTTTGGTCATACAGATATAAATAAACTGCAAAATACCTTTAACTCAAACTATATAGAATATCATTACATGTATATGTTAATGATAGAGGACTCAGACAGTATTTTCTGATTAGTCAATATTTTGCTTAAAAAAATTCCTGGCTCGCTACCGCTCGCCAGCCATTTATTCATGTACTTAAAATTTAGAATTGCACCAGAAATGTTAAAATTTGTGCATACAGAACATGAAAACCCAATATTTATGTTTTAATCTCTTCCTCCTCTCCCCCCCCCCCCCCTTTTTTTTTTTTTTTTTTTTTTTTGCTTGTTAGAAATTTTGGGATGTTGTGCCCCTCCACTTTTGCAAGCAGAGCTACGCCATTGATCGTAAAACGACAAAAGAGACATAAGGAAAGAACCTCAACTGGTTTCTGTATAAGAAAATTATTTTAACTTATTCATATACCCTCAAGGTAAATAGATTTATATTATGACAGACAGATCTAGATGATTTAAAACAAATTAATGGCTATGTACAATAAGAAAAACATGTTTTAAAATTTGATTATGCAGGGTTGAGTGCAATTAAAGACAGATAACGAAATACAAGCGTGGATCTAATGGGAGTCAAGAGGTCCACTCCCCCACTCCTCCAAGAATTTGTCAAAAATGCATAATTATTTTCCCCCTTTTTATGCATTTTTTTTCAAAAACTATATGTCGGATCCTTTCTGACGGCTTTGCACATCCCCCCCCCCCCCCCCAAATAAAATCTGCATCTGCTCATGTTAATAGAGACTTCGTCACCCTCAAATACAGCTCATCACTCCAGCTTACCAAAGAGTGACACTTATGCCCCACCTGACCAATCTGCTGCGCATGCGTCCTATTTCAGTTCAGCTTTTCTCACCTTGAAATATATATTGCAAGCCTGTGCCGCCTATCTGCCACCTGACAGCAACTTATAAAAATAAAGGATTGATTTTTTTTTCAGTTGGGTCTACCTCTATTACCTGTTGACCTAGGTGATTCAAAAGTTGATGAAACACCTTATTTTGATGAGTTTTTCACATAGTACAACTCGAAATTTTCCTAGAAATAGTATTTCTGGTACCTCAACTTCGGAAAAATGTCCATTCCGAAGTTAAATGTCCAAATCTTATTCAAACAACTTGTCAAGTTAGTGGTCCAAAATTCCTTGTTTGTTACGAATTGATTGTAAAGCATTGATTAACTCGGTCATGCATAAGAAACAATCGAATAATTTCGAGTAAGTTTCATGAAAAAATACCCCTATAAGGTCTGTGAATCATTGCACTGGTAATAACATTTTGAAAAATGTTTACCTTCTAGTTTACACATCTTAATGTTAATATATCCTACGACGCATTTTGAAAAAAAGAGTTTGTGGGTAGGTGGAAGGACGATACGAAACTGCCTTTTCTTACAAGACATTGGAAAAAGAATTGCTTCATCAAACAAAATGGCTGTGATATATGTAATAGCATTTAATCATTTCAAGGGGCAACTCAACTTTTTCTTGGCACAGAATTGACAATTCAAAACCGTTAAATTTGCCAAAATATAAGTTATTAAATTCTATATCTTTCTACACAAAAATATCCTATTTTTCCTGCAGCAAACGTTATTATGGCTCAATTTTCTGCTGTACATACTCGATCATGGATCACGTATCATAATACCGTATACATATATGTTAAACACATAGATATTTGACTGTGATATTTTGTACCATTATTCAATGTTATTCGTATCTGCATTATGTTTGTATAACTTTAAGATTGTTTGACATATCATGAACTATTTGAACATGTGAAAACCATATCATTATAATACCTGTATATACATTAAAGAGACTATTTTTCTACCTTTGTGTCAGGACTCACAATCGGCCTGATTTGTGACTGATATTAGTCTTGATGGAATGTAATAAGCATAACGTAAAACTTTGTATCGAACCTTTTATCATAAAGCAATCCTGTTTGAAATACATTTTTCTCAAATCATATTGAATTTCATTTTGGATAATATGATAAATTGTCTAATTGGTAATTTTCTTGACATTTTAACTTTATTTTGCTGTACATGATACATTTTTTTATCATGAGCATCCTATGTTTTACGATTTGTAAAACGTATATGAATAAATCAAGTGCACCATTTACCATACAGTTTATCCGTCCTTACAATAAGACATGTATGGTTTTACATACAAGTATGCTTCTGCGTAATTATTTTAAATAAAGTCGGTAAACTCCGTACGGCGGCTTCGCCTAGCATACAAAGCAGACTGCTCATACCGCTACGCCACGGTGACAACCCTAATGAGCGGTATGAGCGGTCTGCTTTGTATGCTAGGCGAAGCCGCCGTACGGAGTTTACCGACTTTATATATCATCTGCACCTATTTGGGAGTCCGCTGGTTGATAAAGGACAGGGTCCACTGCCTCGGATCAGCCCAAGTGCAATCAAATTCAAATATTTTAAATAAGTTTGTCAAAGTATGAAAATGTTGATCCATCCTTACAATGGTTTTGGTTTTATTTATTTAAGAGAAAGAAAGGAGGGGATCTCCGACAACATTGGTTGCAGACCCACAGCAAAACACCCCAAGCAAAAACATAGAGAAGACACGTACGGTAAAAGACGCAAAAGGGACAAGGAACACGAAAACACAACATAAAAGCATCAAACACAAAAGACTACACATAAACCAACGGAAACAATGGGCAACCAGTGCCGACGTACATGTAGGACGGCCATCTGCTATGCCAGTAGCAAATGAGGTGGTTATCCGAATACGTGCGTACATCCCTTCCACATTTTGGGTTGCCCAAAGCTAAGAAAAGCGAAGTCCAACTTTAGTATGCTCTCTATACAGTCAGGGGGCATCACTTGTTTCAGTACTCTTTCAGAAATTACTAACTATCAGTAATTTTGATTTTGACTTTACTTGCTGCTTTACCTCCAAATGACTGAATTCCATACTTTTTGCGCGCATTCTTATTTCTCAAATTTTATTCCTGCGCATTTTCATTTTATGAGTTCCTTGGGTGCAGAATAGAAAGTACTACAAATCCTTGGAATTAGATTTCCCTAAATAGTGTAAGTAAAGGCAATTAAATGGACAAACTTTATAATATGACGGGATTCTATCATTTTTATGTGACTGATTTCTATCATTTTGCAAAATGAATTTCTTTGATCGTGTTTACTTACAAAGGAAATCGAAAAATAAATTATCAGAATCAGTAATTTCCAAAGAGGACTGAATTCAGTGATGCCCCTGACTGCTATATACGATGTACAAGACATGCATGTTTCTGATAATGAATCCTCATCAGTGGTACTAGGTACTAGTACTCTAAGTGAATAGTCGACTCGGGAAGCTCCTTAATCTGTACAATTTGTGAATCGTTTTGTGTGCACAACACGTTTCTATGAGTATACTACGACCCTAATGTTTCCATGCACGTGGGCTCATAATCGTCTCCTTATATTCGTTATATCAAATTGTAAGATCATGCATAAGTGTTTCATATTCTTCTCACTTCTTACACAAGGAAATTTTAAATATGTAAAAGGAGCGAGATGAATAATATTACACTTCTTTTGCTATATACGTACATAAAGAAGAGATGTTTTCGTAAGCCCTGTATTTTTATTTCCATTTACACTCATCCGTGCGTGAATTTAGGTCCCTACGTTTTGCTGTCTAATGTTTGTGTGGTCATCTTACAATGAGGAGGCTTTTATACTAAATAATTTTGTGCGTTCTTTGAGACCACTTGCTAACAAGACAAGTGTGGGTGGGGGTGTGCACACGTATTACAAATAAGTACTAGTTGCTACAAACGTGACAGATGGCCGTCCTAAGTCGCCACCGCTTACTCATTGGTCACGTTTGTTTATGTGTAGTGTCCGTTGTTCGTATTTTGAGTTGGAAAATTCGAAAATTCCTATTACTTAATTTCTTGAAAATTCTAAAACGTGGGTCCTGTAGCATCATATCCCACCCATCCTGCTAGTCTTTCGGTACAATTTTCACACTCTTTGATCATACTACATTGTTTAGATTGAGAATCACCGACGAGGGTTTAGTACCCGAAACGTGCATGTCTGGCCCATGCTGAAAATGTATCTGTTCTTAAATGATGCTATTGAATTTGAAGGACGTTTAACATTAGAACCCTTCCGCATTATTGATGTCGTATTTGCCTGGCATTCCTTGTTCCATTTGCGTCTATTCTTGTGCTTGTCTACTCTGTGTTTCGATGTTTTGTTGTAGGTAATGAAACCAAAGACTTCAGATCCTTTCCATCGATTTTTTTTTTGGGGGGGAGGGGGTCCTCTTTATTCTTATGTGTGTTGCCTTTGTTGTTGGTCATGTATGAATTATTTAATGTTTATATGAACGTTTACGTGGTTTCTTGTTTTCATTTCGGTGGCGCCATTTCTACAGTTAATTCCGGGTGTTTTTTGTCAGCAAATAGAATGTATTCACTTGTTTCCTTAGGCTATCTTTTATGTGTTTGGATCACAGTCAAGTCTCGACGCAACAATTTTGTGAAATATTATGCAGATCCATGTGGGCATTGAAAAGTAATTGTCTAGACGAAACTCAACATTCATGTTCTCTGACCTTTTCCATTGACCTCGACAAAATCCTACGTCAGTACTGGGCAACAAATATGTGGAATATTATTCACATGCATGTAGGAAGTAAAAAGTAAACTGTAATGGTCTGGACCTGCATGTACTGCATCATTGACCTAAAACCTTTGACCAAAGTCGTGACACAACCTTAAGTCATGAGTGACAATTTTATGGAAATCATTATTCAAATTGTAACAAGCCACATGTACTGTTACATTAATCTTTGGTCCTGGGCAACAATTCTGCAAAATATTATTCAGATCTATGTTGGCAGTGAAAAGAAATAGCCCAGACATGATTTTTCAACCAACATGTTGTGTGACCTTGTCCTCTGACTTATGACCTTTCATCATGTTCATGACTCACCCCTGGGTCCTGGACAACAATTCTATTAGATACTATTCAGATCCAAGCAGGCAGTGAAAACTAATGAACTGGACAAGACAAGATGGAATGACAGACAGATAGCACAGAATCAGTCCCATCTGCTTTCTCTGGTAAGTGACTAAATACATGTACAGTAATTATGCAACATTACGTTTACATTTTTCATCAGTTAAAAATATTAAATGATACCATTGTTGCCCCAAAATCAATAGGGGCCATCCTTACCTCAAAGGCAAAGTGTCAGTATTGAAAGAATATAATCATTCCAGGTAAAGAGTTAAGTTATAATAATGAAGACAGTTGTACTAATGTACAAGTTGTAACGTTGGTAAACAGACAAGAAGAAACCAGTATAGTCATTACATGTATAACATGACTGTACAAATTCAAGATCAAAAATTGTATTGACCTTGTTGTTATAATAAGCATACTAGGCTTGGTCAGAAGGTACAAAAAGATTATAATTTTGTTAAAAGGATTGCTTACCAATCAGACAGACAAGACAACACAATATAGATCTACAATCCAATCTTCAATACAGGGGGATAAAAATGGAAAGGCTACCAAATTGTTTTACTCGCTAGAACATGTACTACAAAATGTAATCAACATTTACCATGTAAGCAAAGAAAACTTGGTTTCATTGCAAGTTTAATTTATTCAATATATAAAATCAGTTTATGAAATCTGTATTTGTGTAGATAACGTACTGAAAAATAATTATCAGTTCTGATGAAATGGATAAACTTAACAAATGCAAATGAATAAAGTAGAGACATAGCTTCGACTTCTTACAATGTTTATGTAATAATATGTACATGTTCACAATGTATTGTTACAAATATCGAATGTTTATACAATGTATTCATTGCAAGAATGAAAAACTTAGAAACTATTCAATGACATTATTTCAAAATTTTGAATAAAAAAGTTTTCCTCAATACAGTGGCCAGACGATTTCACATTTAGAAAAAATGATAACCAAAATCTGTCTGTCTATCAATCATTCTATTCATTTGTCACACTTTTACCTTGAAACTTACATGTAGTTTGTCAAATTAGATTTTTTTTTCATTCTTTAGCACAACCACTCCTCTATTTTTCTTCATCGCAAAACTAGAGTAAAACGACAAAGATGAACAGCAAAGTTTTACAAAATGTTTGTACATCTCCTTGATCACTCACAACTTTCAATAGAAATTCAAATCGCATATATCAGTAGGAGTTTCCTTGATTATTTTTCTCAAATTGCAATATATTTGCATCTTGGAACTGCTTGTTTCACCTCTCTTATTACATGCCACATGTTTGATGCATGCATCAACACTGTTGCCTAATTTTGTCTACTTGCCAAAATTCATATTTGCTGACAAAAAGACGAAAATGTCTGGGGTAGGCAATTTTTGCACACTTTTTGATTATAGAATACAATGCAAAAAGATACTGACTCTGATGTTTTGAGCTTCCAAACAAGATAGGAAAATGGATTATTGCCCTATGCTTGGTATGGGCATGACAATACTGCATTAATTTGATAATTTCTTACTTTACTGAAGCAGATAATATTTCTGCAGATTATTCTTCTGTAAACATCCAAGCCAGAAAAGGAATTTTCCAAGTTTATTTCTGTCAGCTGCTTTCATAATGTCAAAAGATTCTGTGTATTGAATTAAAGCACATTTTTCTCCGACATTTTCTCCTTTGTGAATGGCTGTCCAATGATCCCTTCCCATCTCAAGAATAAGGAATATTATCTGTAATATATGTGGCTATTTTTAAATTTGAGTTAGTATCATGATACATTTTGTCAAACTTCAGTTCTCTACCATAGGAAAGATGTTTGTAAACATGAATCTCTGTAAGGTATCTATTTCTTCATGACAAGCTTTCACATATGAAGGAACATAAATGTATAAGCATTCTGGCAGGAATTAAAGTGTATGAACCCATGGGTATTTTTACAAAAAAAATAGCAATCCAAGGAATGCTTGTGTCGCCTGCGAAGCGGTTTGATTATTATTCTAGAAAGTGGATCAAAATTATTGGTATCAGCAGAAAAGTCTTGTCAAATGAAATTCATTTGAAATATCAGACCTCTTAATTACAAATTAAAAGATATGGTCATTCTCAAATTTTCAGAAAAGAGGGTCAATCATCTAGGTCAAGGTCACTACGTAAAAATTGGTAACAAAAAGGTCTCATCATAAGAAATATTAAACACCTATCACCAACCAATTAAAAGATATATACAACCTTAATTTCGTAGAAAAGAAGGTCAAATAGTTAGGTCAAGGTCAAAAGGTAAATCAAAGCACTAAAGGTACTGAGTGTGAATAGCCAGAATAATATCACTTACAATGTATGACAAAATATTGTGTTTTCAAAGTTATATTTGTTCCTGAACACCTTCGTAGGCCAGTTTATGGAAGTATAAAGACAGAACTAAAATGCAAATGCATAATGTTGTCGTAATGAATTGAAAGATGATGTTTGACAGTGAACATGAAAATCAAATAACATCACATTAAATCTACCCCCCCCCCTAAAAAATGCAACAATCCAATATGACTATCAATTGATGATTCCATATACAAGGAAAGAAGACGATTCTTACTTTCTAATTTGATCCCAACTCTTTCTTTAACCTTTCATGTTCAATGTTAGGTTTGTGCTAAGAATTTGAAGGAAAATTCACTTCTTTTTTAGTATATAAAAACATGATACATCCTAAACGGGAATGTTTTGATCTTTTATTTTTCATAATTGTTAATATCATATTTCATGATGGAAGTTCCTAATTTTTCCGTTGTATACAGATTTTATTTTGTGAAGAGGGGCAAAATAAGCCTACTTGAAGTTAGTTTTATGTTTCAATGATTCAACTTAATATCTTTATCGATGTCACCGTTTCATTTATATATTGCCCACTAAAACAGATAATCACCTGGTAACGGAAAGGGGGTTCCAACACACTGTGTTCATCTCAGTACATACAGATGCAATTTTTCATTAGGTCATGCATGTACATAACACAACAGCTTGATTCATATAGATATAATTCATTGATTCAGACAGTGATCAGACTTTATACCGATATGAATGACCCTGACGCAGTCCCAAGGTACATGTAAACAGAGTAATATCGTTTATACATACTCAGTAGACGGGGCTCCCATGAGTGAAGAAATCAGGCAATCGCTATGTGTTATTCGCACAAAAATTATGGTATGTGTAGAATGGCATTGTTACAAGGAAAATACATGTGAAATATCAAAGCCCTATCACCTACCAATCAAAAGATATAGCCAATTTTACTTTTCTTGAAAAGTAGGTCAAATACATGTATCTAGGTCAAGGTTACAAAGTCAGATATTATGGTCTGTGTAGAAACGTCTTGTCACGAGTAATACAGATGTGAAATACCAAAGCCCCATCACTTACCAATCAAAAGATATATACAATCTTAATTTTTTTGAAAAGTAGGTCAAATATGTAGGTTGAGGTCAATAGGTCAAAAAATTATGGTAAGTGTAGAAAGGCGTTGTTACAAGGAATAAACAAGTGAAATATCAAAGCCCTATCACTTACCAATCAAAAGATGTAGCGAATCTTATCTTTTTTTCAAAAGTAGGTCAAATATCTAGGTCAAGGTCACAAGGTCAAAATTATGGTATGTGTAGAAAGGTCTTGCCACAAGGATTGCATGTGTGAAATATCAAAGTACTAACACTTACCAATCAAAAGATATATCCATTCTTAATTTTTGTGAAAAGTAGGTCAAATATGTAGGTCAAGGTCACTAGGTCAAAAATTATGGTATGTGTAGGGAGGTCTTGTCACAAGGAATACACATGTGAAATGGTTACACTACATAGTATCCGCGGTGTCGCATTTGGAATTTGGCTAGGGATGATTTTTTAAATAGGGGACAGATGGGGTCCAGCTTCATTATGTGAGCTTTATAATTGAAATAACTATGATTTTTGATATTTGGAAGAAATAATTAGCTTGTTGTCTTGAGAAAAGCCCATTATTTCCATTGTATACCTCATATGTATAGTATGACCCGATGTGAAAGTAAGAGGTCATGTGACTAGCCATGGGCAAAGATATGAGTGCTGTTTTTTAGGTAAGAAAACTTTGATGTCATATTTCTCGAATTGCATCAGGTGAAAATTCAAATAAATTGCACATATTATAGAATAAGAAATACACAACAAATAGACATACAGTTTATTTAGAAAATCATTTGAGAAGGATGTCAAATTTGAGTCACTTTGAGGGGTCATGCCCCATTTCCATGTCATCTTCTAATGTACTGCTATAGCTTTGAGCAGCATGTCTGACTGACATGATTTATTCAGATGAAATCAAGAATTATAGAAGTAATCAGCAATAAGAGTACTTTTTATTGATATGTAGCTTAATATTGTAGGAGCAATATAAAATTATTAATATAACGTCAACTATTGCATGCCTTTCATTCAAAACGCTCAATTTTCAATGGCCAATACTGTGTAGTGCAACCTTATACGCACATATTCTCCTCAATTCAAATTTTCATATTTGATTGCTATGGTTACCATTTATATCATAAAAAGGTATTGACTCTGCTGTTTCTTAAAAAACAAATATAGACATGTTAAATTCAAAAATTAAAAAGAATTGATTGTCATGAAAATTGATGTCGCTCCAGTATTAGCTCATTTATGAAGAAAAAATGCTGTTAAGTCTGTGATACCATTGTGGATGTTATGCACCTTTGCCATACAGATAATAGGTTTACACTATGATGAGAGGTATCAAGATATTCTGAAAATGTTAAAGTATATCAAATGACTTAAATTTACCACAATGTGGTTACCATAGCAACCAATACCTATTCAAAATATTAAAACTAACATGGACATTTCTATTGTTTGCAGTAAAGCGTTTTGATATATAATGAGCTTCGATGCGACAAAAATATGTCGTTACGACAAAAAAATTTGTTGTTGCCATGGCAACAGTTTCTTAAGAATGACATTAAGCCTTTATTCTATCTTTTAATGTACCATTTTAGTACTTACATGTAAGCATCATAAATAGCTCTTACTGATCATATAATTATTATGTATTTCCTATTATGGCCATGTAATGTAACATAGGGGTTAAGGCGCGACGGTATCATGGGTCCTTTGACGGTGTGTCGCGACAAAAGTATAGTGCGTAACACAAAATATCTGGTATCGCAAATTGCGAATGACCTTAAAGACACATATCGACAAAAAAAATTTCTCGGATAAAGAAAAATGTACTCCTATATACGCACATATGCTCCTCAATTCAAATTTTCATATTTGGTTGCTATGGTTACCATTTATATCATAAAAAGGGATTGACTCTGCTGTTTCTTAAAAAACAAATATAGACATGTTAAATTCAAAAATAAAAAAAAATTGATAGTCATGAAAATTGATGTTGCTCCAGTATTAGCTCATTTATGAAGGAAAAATGCTGTTAAGTCTGTGATACCATTGTGGATGTTATGCACCTTTGCCATACAGATAATAGGTTTACACTATGATGAGAGGTATCAAAATATTCTGAAAATGTTAAAGTATATCAAATGACTTAAATTTACCACAATGTGGTTACCATAGCAACCAATACCTATTCAAAATATTATAGCTTACATGGACATTTCTATTGTTTGCAGTAAAGCGTTATGGTATATAATGAGCTTCGACGCGACAAAAATATGTCGTTACGACAAAAAAGTTTGTCGTTGCCATGGCAACAGTTTCTTAAGAATGACATTAAGCCTTTATTCTATCTTTTAATGTACCATTTTAGTACTTAAGCATCATAAATAGCTCTTATTGATCATATATGTATTTCCTATTATGGCCATGTAATGTAACATAGGGGTTAAGGCCCGACAGTATCATGGGACCTTTGACGGTGTGTCGCGACAAAAGTATAGTGCGTAACACAAAATATCTGGTATTGAAGATGCGAAAGATCTTTTAAAAAAACACATATCGACAAAAAAAAATTCTCGGATAAAGAAAAATGTACTCCTATAGGTTATACTACATAGTATCTGCGGTGTCGCATTTGGAATTTGGCTAGGGATGATTTTTTAAATAGGGGACAGATGGGGTCCAGCTTCATTATGTGAGCTTTATAATTGAAATAACTATGATCTTTGATATTTGGAAGAAATAATTAGCTTGTTGTCTTGAGAAAAGCCCATTATTTCCATTGTATACCTCATATGTATAGTATGACCGGATGTGAAAGTAAGAGGTCATGTGACTAGCCATGGGCAAAGATATCGGAAGATGTCGTATGAGTGCTGTTTTTTAGGTAAGAAAACTTTGACGTCATATTTCTCGAATTGCATCAGGTGAAAATTCTAATAAATTGCACATGTTATAGAATAAGAAATACACAACAAATAGACATATAGTTTATTTAGAAAATCATTTGAGAAGGATGTCAAATTTGAGTCACTTTGAGGGGTCATGCCCCATTTCCATGTCATCTTCTAATGTACTGCTATAGCTTTGAGCAGCATGTCTGACTGACATGATTTATTCAGATGAAATCAAGAATTATAGAAGTAATCAGCAATAAGAGTACTTTTTATTGATATGTAGCTTTATATTGTAGGAGCAATATAAAATTATTAATATAACGTCAACTATTGCATGCCTTTCATTCAAAACGCTCAATTTTCAATGGCCAATTCTGTGTAGTGCAACCTTATATCAAAGCCCTATCACTTACCAATCAAAAGTTATGGGCTGTGACACCCAAAGTGTGACAGACAGACAGACGGACGGACTGACAGACGGACAGACGGACAACGGACAAAGTGATCCCTAAGTGTCGCTATGCTTCGCAGGCGACACAAAAAGCATGATAAAAATGAAAAGACTCAATATTTTGTCTTCATTTGAACGTGTTAGTACAGGGAAAGTGAAACAAGATTTCCCTGCCAGGTGCTATATCTCATGAACTATACGGGATAGGACTTTGATATTTCACCTGTTGATTCCTGATAACCAAATCTTTCATTTGTGATCTTGAAGTTTGACATAGTGACGTTGACCTTTGAGTTTGACCTTCTATTAAAACAAGAGGCCCAAGGGGGCCACATCGCTCACCTGAGGAGACTGTATGTATGTTTTCAATCAAAGTCAGTATAAGAACTGAAGAAAATCATTTTTAGTGAAGCTTTGAGAAGGACAATGTGTACTTACTTCCTGTAAAGTTTGGTGACATTCTGTGCAGTAGCTTAAGAGGATAAGTCAAAAATGTGTCATCCAATTAGAGCCTATGGAGGACATCTTCGGTTTCCAATCGGCTTGAAAAACACAAACTTGGTAGACTAAGAGGGCAATGAGTACTTGCTTCCTGTGAAGTTTCAAGAAATTCTGTGAAGCGGTTTCAGAGGAGAATTCAAAAATGTGTCAGCCAATCAGAGCCTGTAGCTGCCATCTTGGATTTCTGATCGGCTCAAAAAAACTTAAAATTGTTAGAGGGCAATGAGTACTTGCTTCCTGTGAAGTTTTGTGAAATTCTATGCAGCGGAAGAGAAGTCGAAAATGTGTCAGCCAATCAGGGCCTGTGGCGGCCATCTTGGATTTCCGTTTGGCTCAATAAACACAAATGTGGTAGAGGGCATTGAGTTCTTGCTTCCTGTGAAGTTTCATGAAATTCTGTGCTGCGGTTTCAGAGGAGAAGTCGAAAATGCGTCAGACAATCAGAGCCTGTGGCAGCCATCTTGGATATCCAATCGGCTCAAAAAATACAAACTTGGTAGAGGGCATTGAGTACTTGTTTCCTGTGTAGGTTCATGAAATTCTGTGCAGCAGTTTCAGAGGAGAAGTCGAACATGTGTCAGCCAATAAGAGCTTGTGGCGGCCATCTTGGATTTCCGATTGGTTCGAAAAACACAAACTTAGTAGAGGGCATTGAGTTCTTGCTTCCTGTGAAGTTTCGAGATATTCTTTGCAGCGGTTTCAGAGGAGAAGTCCAAAATGTGTCAGCCAATCAGAGCCTGTGGCGGCCATCTTGGATTTTAGATCGGCTCGAAAAACACAAACTTGGTAGAGGGCATTGAGTTCTTGCTTCCTGTGAAGTTTCAAGATATTCTGTGAAGTGGTTTCAGAGGAGAAGTCGAAAATGTGTCAGCCAATCAGAGCCTTTGGCAGCCATCTTGGATTTCAGATGGGCTCAAAAAACACAAACTTGGTAGAGGGCATTGAGTACTTGTTTACTGTGAAGTTTCATGAAATTCTGTGCAGTGGTTGCAGGGGAGATGTTGAAAATGTTAAAAGTTTACGCCGGACGGACGACGACGACGGCCTACGGACGGCGCGCTATGACAATAGCTCACTTGAGCTTCGCTCAGGTGAGCTAAAAATTAAACCTGGGCTAAATCTCATGAACAATGAAGTGTAGGGCTTTTATATTTCACATGTAGATTCATTCTGACCAGACCTTTTATTTGGAACATTACATTGGACTATTAATTGACCTTGACATTTGAATTTTTTTTTTCATTTTGCAGTAGTATTAATGACCTTTGACCTTTCTGTCTACACAAAAAAGTATGTAACAACATTTAATACAAACACTTCGCAATCGGACCTTACCGCCTTTAGCGGCTAATGGTTTATTTGTAGTTGAAAAGACAAACAAAAAATATGCCGCGGAATTCTTTCTAGGGGAATTTAAACTGAACATAAAATCTACATACTTCTGTCCTCATGACAATAATTCCAACAGTTTGTGGAGCGAATGAGGAAACACCACTTTCTTCCACTAATTCCATCCCAATTTGGTCCAGTATTTGCCGGTCAATCATCCTTCCTATCCGGGTCTGATTACACACAACAACTCCGTCTGAAGGTTCTGTCAAAGCATCTCTTTTCACCTTGAATATGAAATGCAGATTTGGAGAATGTTGAAAGGAATAGCTAAATATCAAATATACTTGTACAAATAAATCATACCTGTCAACTCTCCCTCTAAACTAGCAATAAAAGTTGAGACATGAAGGATACTTTTTAGTGGGAAGTAGGCAGAGTATGAGGCAAGAAATCACCGGCTGTCAGCTCTATCGGCTCTTAATGAGAGCCGAGCATTTCAGTAAAAGTCACTTGCCAGTCCGATATATTTGACAGTCAGGGAGGTCGGGCTAGTGAGTTTTCATGAAGACTGAATACTTTTATTTTATTCACAAAGTGGGTTTGATGTGCATTGAATTGAATTCCCTGTCCATTAAAATTTCAATATCTTCACAACTGACTTTGTTGCATGAATGCAAAGGGAATATAATTTGCAATAAATCACATGCATGCACATGTAAATTATAATACCTTTTTGAAAAAGTATTATCAACACCATTACTCATATGTTGTAATCAAAATTCTTGAAAAGAACTTTTGGGATTTGTGTTGATATACAGAACATTTATACCGCCTTGGTCTTATGATTTGGGAAAGCTAAAAAGTGCCTGAATTTTAAACAGTACAAAATATTGTCTTTAAAGTTTTACCTCTGCCAACATGAGCAGCAAATTTGCCTGTGTGCCTTTGTGTGTATGTTCATAAAACCTCACATCAGGTATGCAGCCAACAATTTCATTCTGTTTTTTCAATTCTATTTCTGGATTATCTCCTACTCTAAAATACAAGAACTATGTATTAAAGGTTTTTTTAATAGATAGAACTAGTATTTAATAAAACCTGTCAATACTGCGCCCTCTTGGCTGTATACAAGGATTTTGATCATTTCCAATCTGTGACCTTGACCTTTGACCTATGTCCTTGAAATTCAAAAGGTTTCTTCCTCTTGTCAAAAGCAATCAGTGTATGAAGTTTGGTTATGCTCCGATCTAAACTGTGCCCTTTTGGCTATAACAAAGATTTTGATTATTTCCAAACTGTAACCTTGACCTCTGACCTATGACCTTGAAAATCACTAGAGTTTTTCCTCTTGACATAAGTAATAAGTGTATGAAGTTTTGTGAAGATCCAATCAAAACTATGCCCTCTAGGCTGTATACAAAAGTGTGATTCACTAATGCAGACACACACCCTCCCTCACACACACACAAACGATGGTGTTACTACATGTATATCCCCCTGAAACTATGCTGTGAGAAAATAATTACATGCACATTTGAATTTAAAAACCTTAAGCACTGATCAAATCCAACAAACTATTAATGATTTCAGTGCCCGCGATACTTTATGGAGAGTCACCAGACAATCGGTCCTATGTAAACATGGTAAATGAACTTTTAATTGGACCGAAGTTACTTCCGTCTGACTGGAAATTAAGATGAGAGAGAAATGAACCCTGAGTTGGCACCTCTAAATACTTTTTTAAGAAGCTAAAATGTTTAATTCATTACAGAATAGAAGAACATAAGATTTTCTCATTATTTTTGCAAGAAGTAATGATTTATTAGTAAAACAAGTGATAAGAAAAACTTAACAAACATCAAGCTCTGAAACCTACATCAGACATTACGGTCCAGCTAGAAATGAAGCACATCGGATCAATTAAAAATTTGTTCGGCCAGTTTGACAGTCCTATGAATTTGGCAGACTCTGTCAATTATTTTCATTGCAGACATTATGTAAGAATTTGGATGATATTAATTTCAATTTCTATAAGCTATAAATACACTTATCATAAATTCATTGATCATTATTCTACATAAAATTTCCTGACAACCACACTTAGCTAAGCATAGAGACAAAACTCAATGCATACATGTATATAATAAATATTGTACTTACTCTGGCTTTAGGAAAAATATCTCGGCAAATTTCAGGAATAAATGTGTGAAGACACCCTCTCTCAAGTTAGGTCCTTGTTTGGTAGATGATTGACTAGGAACATTCAACTTTTCAAGGATTTCCTTTATTTCACCAAGAAATGAGAACACTTTTTCGAACCACGTCATAAACAGCCTGCAGAGATTAAAAAAAAATCATATAAAAATATATAAAGTGTCTTTTTCATCCTGAAACAATCAGTATAAATATGATCAATGCTGCATATTTTACATTTAATGTTTTATATCTGAATTATACTATATTACTGAGGCTCATGATACCTATGACGTCATTTGATTGAATGTAGTACATGTATATATATAATTGTGACATCACATACAGTCTATCCAAGAGCAACCCTTGGATGAGGAGGCAGGGAGACTTTGCAATAAAAAGAATTCAGGCTCAATTCTTTGACAAAGATAAATCCAGATTATGCATATGCTGTACAGGTTAAAATGAAATATTGCAAACCAGAGGGTCTGAAAACATTTTCAGCTCTGAGTCTAAAATGTGCCAATAAAAATATTCCAACTTCCTGCCACCTCCCATTAAAATCAAATGCTTATCCCCCTTACTATGTTTCAGATGATCTCTGTGAAGTGTGTGGAATGCTCATTTAATAATAAACAGCCCCAACAGTGATTGGGAAGGACAGGTGCCATGCATCAGTTTGATTAATTTGTAAAATGGCCCATTGAAGTTTCAGTACTTTCTTAAGAAATGGCCCATTGAAATTTTTGAAAATTATGGAAAGGCAGTGGCTCCGGATACGAACTTTTGTATCTTTAGACCTATGTCTCGGCGTACGAATAAGTTTCTGATTGGTCCGTAACTGTCATGTGACTCGGGTTATGTGTCCATAACAAGAAATAAGTTGATTTTTGTAATTATATCAAGGTATACGAGTTTATTCTGCATACTCAGTAACTCTAGTAAATACCGGTATAAAGGACTGTTTTCTATGTTCTCAATCATTGTAGTGATTACTGCTCAGTAATAAACACGAAAGATACAATTTGAACACAAGAAGCCTTGAAGAAAAGCCCTATGTATATGTATATATGCAGAAGCTAAAAGTAATAAGCACTGCAATGTGGAGAGTGACCAATTCTAAATACCATTAACCTTTTTTGTAACTTATCCTTAAGAAAATCATCAGTTTCCATATCATCAGCTAACTTCAGAAGCTTCTTCTGGGCATCTTCAACCGTGTCAACAGCCATTCTGTCAGATTCAAGAGTAAATTGAAGATCATTACTCCAGTTTACATCTTCAAGCGAAAATGGTACTGCATTTTTCGTAAACTTTTCAAACAATTTCATACAACTTGGGACATTGACTGGTCGGTGCCCATCTTTCAAAGAATCAAAAATGTTGGAGATAGGCTTTGGTATGCCTGCATACGTTACACCATACTCGTCCAAACATTGGCGCAAACTACACCTGGACATCTTTTTCGAGCTATTTGCATCGACATTGTCACTGTCATGATCGTCGAAAGATCTCTTTCGGGATGTCATGTTGAAGAACTATTTACAGATTGGATCTACATTTTGCACATTGATGTCTTCTCTTCGATACTCTTACTAAATGTAACTTGTCCGCGCGTGAGGTAAGTCAAAGTGAAAGTACAACAACGTCGACAGATTCACACTGCAACCATTTCGCACTTTTCGTTACACAGATTCTAAGCGATGTACATGTACCAAATCACAATTCTATTTTCCATTTTGATAAAAGTAAATTGATTCAATTTTCTTTTATTTTTTTCATTTTAATATTTCTTCTTCTTCCTCTGCCCGAAAAAGGGAAGCGCCGCCACTGCGGCATTATTGAAAAGCGGGTGCGCAACCTTGGTAAGGGGGGGGGGGGGGGGGGGGCTTACGGTATTTACAATTAAAATGCGGGTAAAAACATGTGCTGTTGATGTCTATGGTGATGGTATCAGTCCTTGGATCCTGGACTTGAAGGCTTCCAAGGAGGTTGTTGAAACTGTACATAGTTTCTGGCAGCTGGGTCTAAATACAAGTTTATTGAAGACGGGAAAAAAAGGATTCCTTGTATACAGTTCAGTCGAGATGGTACCATGTACCGGGATTGGTGTCCCCTAGTCGGAGCGCCAATGTGACCGAACAAGTTCGATACTGGAATGGCAACCAAGGAATACGCTGTACTGTTGTGAATAAGGGTCGTCCTAGTCTGGGATGTATCACTATGTTGGGTGCACACCCCCCCCCTTGATCCTCCAAAACCGGCCTAACTTTGTAGCATTTTTTGCGCTCTTTCAGATAAAAATTTGTCTCATGGAAATTTCCATTGCAAAACGTGGTGTTTTTTGGGAAAAACATGTTTTTTTAGTCAAAAATCAATGAAAATAGAAAAAAAAAATTATAACTTTTATATGCATGGTTGATGTTTTTAGAAATTGAAAAGTGAGAATATATAGTATTTTTGATGCTCTTTCAGATGAAATAAGTTGCAAGCTCCAATTCCTATTTTTACTGTGTGTTTTGGGGTAAAAAAGTCGAATTTTTGCCAAAATTCACAGAAATTTTAGGAAATTTTAATTTATTCCTGCTTCTCAGCTCCTCAATATTGCATATGATCGTTCAATGATGATTTAAAAAACATCTTTAAAGTCTCCTCTTTCAAATGACATATATTTTATATTCTTATTTTTTTGCAAAATCCTCGAAATTAATTATTTTATACAGAAACCTGTAGTTTCAATCAGAAATCTCAGATTTCTGTATAATTATTTAAAGAACCCTAATTTGTCATGAAGGCAATGATTGAAAGCTATTTTGTAGTGTAACTTTTCACACTCTATCAGATTATATATGTTTTACTAACATTTCATTCAAAATCAAAGTGTTTTGGGGGGAAAAACGTATTTTTTCATTTAAAAATATCTGATTTCTGGAGAATATTTATTGAATCTATAGAAGTTCTTGAAATGATAGCAGGAATGTATTTTGAACTGTAATTATTTAGGTTCACTCATAAATTACATGTATGAATCATAAAAGGTATATTTTCTACTTAATTTTGGGGCAAAATACCTGTTTTTTGTCTAAAAAATTACAGATTTCTGGGAAAATTTTATTAATTCATTTTCTTTGCTAAAACTATACGTTTAAAGCTATTATCATTATAGAAAGTAATCATCTTGTCAGATGAGTGTGAAATAAAATGTAATAATTAATTAAAACCATCATTTTTGGGTAAAATGAGCATTTTTTATGCAAAAACCACTTATTTTGAGAAAATAAGTACTAGCTCTTTTAATTTGCCTAAATTGATATGTTTTAGCTTTGATATTATGCTGTTTCTTATTGTAAATGGATAGGAATGTTATTTGATAACTGAAATTTAATTCATATCTTATTTTTGGGCAAAAAACCTTATTTATGTGAAAAATTCACTTATTTCTGTGAATATTTCTTTAAATTTATATTTTTTATTTTATCAACACTGGAGAGGTTCCATACAATTGGATGGCATAAATATGATCAAGTTTAATGAGTTAGAAGAGATTTCTTTGATTATCTTGCTATTTTGGGTGGAAAATCTCGATTTTTATTTAAAAATCGCTAATTTCTGGAAAACCCTATAATATGAAATCAGACGCTATTATTCATATTCAAAGAATTCCTGGGTCTATGAAACCTCTCCAGTGTTGATTAAATAAAAAATATAAATTTTAAAAAATGTTACAGAAATAAGTGAATTTTTCACATAAATAAGGTGTTTTGCCCAAAAATAAGATATGAATTAAATTTCAGTTATCAAATAACATTCCTATCCATTTATAATAAGAAACAGCATAATATCAAAGCTAAAACATATCAATTTAGGCAAATTAAAAGAGCTAGTACTTATTTTCTCAAAATAAGTGGTTTTTGCATAAAAAATGCTCATTTTACCCAAAAATGATGGTTTTAATTAATTATTACATTTTATTTCACACTCATCTGACAAGATGATTACTTTCTATAATGATAATAGCTTTAAATGTATATATAGTTTTAGCAAAGAAAATGAATTAATAAAATTTTCCCAGAAATCTGTAATTTTTAGACAAAAAACAGGCATTTTGCCCCTAAATTAAGTAGAAAATATACCTTAATATGTTTCATACATGTAATTTATGAGTGAACCTAAATAATTACAGTTCAAAATACATTCCTGCTATCATTTCAAGAACTTCTATAGATTCAATAAATATTCTCCAGAAATCAGCTATTTTTAAATGAAAAAATACGTTTTTCCCCAAAAACACTTTGATTTTGAATGAAATGTTAGTAAAACATATATAATCTGATAGAGTGTGAAAAGTTACACTAGAAAATAGCTTTCAATCATTGCCTTCATGACAAATTAGGGTTCTTTAAATAATTATACAGAAATCTGAGATTTCTGATTGAAAATACAGGTTTCTGTATAAAATAATTAATTTCGAGGATTTTGCAAAAAAATAAGAATATAAAATATATGTCATTTGAAAGAGGAGACTTTAAAGTTGTTTTTTAAATCATCATTGAACGATCATATGCAATATTGAGGAGCTGAGAAGCAGGAATAAATTAAAATTTCCTAATCCTAAAATTTCTGTGAATTTTGGCAAAAATTCGACTTTTTTACCCCAAAACACACAGTAAAAATAGGAATTGGAGCTTGCAACTTATTTCATCTGAAAGAGCATCAAAAAAACTATATATTCACACTTTTCAATTTTTAAAAACATCAACCATGCATATAAAAGTTATAATTTTTTTCTATTTTCATTGATTTTTGACTAAAAAACATGTTTTTCCCAAAAACACCACTTTTGCAATGGAAATTTCCATGAGACAAATTTTTATCTGAAAGAGCGCAAAAATTGCTACAAAGTTAGGCCGGTTTTGGAGGATCAAGGGGGGTGCACCCAACCCAGTGATACATCCCAGACTATCCAGCATGACATTTCCCGCGCTTGCAAGGACCCCTATATGCAGATACCCTTACCCGAGTCACTCGACTAGTGGATTCCAGACAGATAACACACCCAAGGTTTACATTGGCGTCGCCGTGAAACCAACTTTCAATTTTCCTTTTTCGTATATATGCCTGAACACCCATATCCCTATATTACATTGATCCAGCTATTAGCCAATCAGAGCACTCAATTACATATACATCAGCGGATTTGCGGAAAATTGACTTAATTTTTTTCGTTTTCAAGCACGGATTTTGAAAAGGAAAATTGAATTGTGGTTTAGTACAACCTATAACAGTCCATTTTCTATTTTCCTTTAAAAAAATAAAAATTATTTCCATTTCTATTTTTTTTTTATGTACTAAAATGAAAAATGGAAGATTGAATCAATTTTCAATATTTCATTTAATAAATTGAAAGAGGAAAATATAAAAAAAAGGGTCTGTTTTCCATTTTCATTAACTTCTTTCGACAAGGAATTTAGTACACGGACCTATATACGGACCATTTTGCTGTGTCTTCTGTGTGGTGATATATTTTGCCTTGTCTTGTTGTGTGAGAACAGCAAAATATCCCCGAGACTCCGTTGCAGCTGTTACTTCAACAATCGTCGTGGCTCTAAGAAAATGTACTGTAACAGCTAGTTGTATTTGTAGTCGTGTAACTACCATGTTGTATGCTTGTATGCTTAAGCACACACTTTTTTCGCAAAATTTCTAAATGCACCACTAATCTTAAAAGATTTTTACAGAGTGCATACTACGGAGACCAGTCAATCTAGAAAAAAGCATTTTATTCATCTATCAAATGCATGATGTATCGCCCATGTTTTTTAATGTCTGATACATACTTTTTCAACATTTTCTTCCTCTCTTTCCCCTCTTACGTGTAACCATAATGAACTGTTTTGCCTTTACTGTGCGTGTGGTGTCCGCCACGTGGTCTAATTGGATATCTTTTATTTTTTACCTAATCCATTCTGTCTTGATATCTCTTTAGCCAATACATTTTCAAACTCATCTTATAACATTTATATTAGCAACTCTTTCATTTCTACGTTTAGTTGGATCGTTCCTAAATTCTCAAAATCACGAATATTCCTCTTGTTCAACATTCCATCAATCTCACTCCTGTCATCTATCCCCAGTAACGAATTGATTTAGAACGTTTCAGGAAATATTATGCCGCGTTTACAAAGTATGCTGTGATCAGACAGTTCGTTTACATTGCGAACAGAACAATCCACAAAATATTATTTCAAAATTGGTAATTTTCTGTTTGTTTTGCAGAAATTTAATGTATGCGATTAATCACCCATCAATATTAAGGGTTCTTGCCACATAATTCTGTGCATATATAATCCATATATTGATTCTTGGCTATTGCTTTTAGCGCTGAGGACAAAGACACATATATCATGTGGAAAAAAAATTGATAAGGAATATGTATCGCATGAAAAATAGTGTCTCGAAATTTCAAAAAATAGAAAAGAAAGAAATAATCGGAAAATAAGTATATATTTTAACCCTTCTCGAAACTTCCCCCTTTCTTTTTTTTAATAAACACGAGAACAACGTTTACATTTAATGTGAATCTATTCTTTCAGTATGGAACGCCATCGCTGTCTTATAATGAGACATTTCAATATATGGTATGGTTTAATCAATATATGCGGTGGTAAGTACAATATATGCGGTGTTTAGTACATTATATGCGGTGCTAAGTACATTATATGAGGTGCTAAGAACATTATCTGCGGTGGTAAGTACATTATATGGAGTGGTAAATACATTATATGCGGTGCTAAGTACATTATATGAGGTGCTAAGAACATTATATGCGGTGGTAAGTACATTATATGGAGTGGTTATTACATTATATGCGGTGCTAAGTACATAATATGCGGTGTTAGATACATTATATGGGGTGGTATGTTCATTACATGGGGTGGTTAGTACATTATATGCGGTGCTAAGTACATTATAATGGGATGGTATGTTCATAACATGGGGTGGTTAGTACATTATATACGGTGCTAAGTACATTATATGCAGTGCTAAGTACATTATATGCGGTGCTAAGAACATTATATGGGGTGGTGAGTACATTATATGCGGTGCTAAGTTCGTTATGTGGTGATTTCCTTATGATAAACATTCTTATGACCAAGATTAAACATTTCTGAGACTCGGATCGCAGCTACGTTAAGGCACTCCTCGTTTTTACGTTTTTGTGGCCTTTAAACACAAATATTTATCTGAGAAGAAAAAATAAATACTATGTTGTTTAATTGAGGTATATTTCATTGTATTTTAATCAAAAAGTGAAAAGATTAAATCTTTGGCAATCAGTGAAATCTATTCTACAATTTCATCAGTCTCACACAACGGCGCGGTGGCGTAGTGGTGAAGACGCAGGACTGCGATAACCAATGCCGCGAGATCGATCCTGGCCACGGGTACATTTATTTTTCAAAATTTTTACAAAGTTCTTGCTTTTTTTAAAGTGAGAGGCACCATGATATCAATAGGCATTGTTTCCGTATATTGTATATGCTTGTACTTATTAGAAGAGCTTTGTACAGTACAGATAAATTATGTGGTATTAGTAAAGAGTAGATTAATTCTGTAACACTACGTTACTAATATATAAATTATAATTTTTATTTTAGCTTGTGATATTCAATTTACGTGGTCTAAGAGAGAGAGAGAGAGAGAGAGAGAGAGAGAGAAAAAAAAAACAGGGTGACGTGAAAATTCTATATCATTATTTTTTTTTATTCTAATAATTAGAGTAAAAAAAATAATGATATAGAATTTTCACGTCACCCTGTTTTACGAATATCAATGTAATCGGCAATCTCTGAAATCCAGAAACTGAAAAAAACCCGGTTGTATTTCTTTCTTCTCGGCCACTTATGTAGCTTTCTGGCGCGAAATACACACGGTGTAGATATAGACAAATTTATTTCCTTCCAAACGGTTAAATATTTGATCGGAACACACTATGAATAGATTGTTCCATGATATAAAAAGAAAAAGATGGCAATTATAACCTACTTTTAATATCGCTCTAGATATAAATTTTAAAATAGTCATCCATCCCCCTTTTTTCGTTTTTGCCTGTGGACATTGTTCCCCCCCTCTCGCCTCAGAACCCCACTTGTCCAGAAAATGTGTTTTATTGATATACACCTTTGGTGAAAGTGGCATTGTAAAGCGAGGGGGGGGGGGGCCGCTGTTGTGTAAAAGCGTTTCCGTATTCCATTGTTTTCTGTGTAAAAATGCTTATTTTGACCCAAATACCGGTCTTTTCTTCCAACTACCAACCCCCCCCCCCCCCCCCCCCTGATAGAGCTGGGAAAAATGTTGAATCCTTTTGTGTTTATGTGTCCTTTTGAGTTAATGATAACCAGAGTCTCAAAAATGTTTAATCTTGGTCATCAGAATGTTTATCATAACGAAATCAACACATAACGAACTAAGCACCGCACATAATGTACTCACCACCCCATATAATGTTCTTAGCACCGCATACAATGTACTAAGCACTGCATATAATGTACTTAGCACCGCATATAATGTACTAACCACCCCATGTAATGAACATACCACCCCATATAATGTACTTTGCACCGCATATAATGTACTTAGCACCCCATATAATGTACGTACCACCCCATGTAATGTTTTTAACACCGCATATACTAAGTAATGTACTAAGCACTCCATATAATGTACTTAGCACTCCATATAATGTACTTACCACTCCATATAATGTTCTTAGCACAGCAAATAATGTACTTACCACCGCATATAATGTACTAAGCACTTCATATAATGTACTTAGCACCGCATATAATGTACTTACCACTGCATATATTGATTAAACCATCCAATATATTGAAATATCTCATTATAAGACAGCGATGGCGTTCCATAGACGTTCATCTTTGCCCTGGAAATATAGGGAACCCTGTCACTGGAAATTCTGTTGACGTGTTACATGTTATGCTGTCCTACGACACTGATTGTCACATGAACACCTCTCTATATGATAAACGTGAGGACTTTCTCATTACAAACTTTCCTTTTCTGAGTAGCAACAACCATCTCTGCTTATGGCGTATTGATACGATTATGACAGAGCTAGTACCGACTATTCAGACTTTGTTCCGAGAGCTAGGCGTCTTTCAGATAAGCTTCTCAGTCAGGGATACGTTTGTGACCGACTAACATCGTCACTGAGGAAGTTCTATAGTCGATACAGGGAACTCGTCTTACACTATGATGTTCCATTGTCCAGAATGGTGGTGGATATTCTGTCATAGACCATTTGAACCATCCGACCATACATGTATCTTCCGAAATGGAAGTAACCGGATGTGACACATCTGCCGAACTGAAGCGACGTATGTTGCATGCAAGCAGGAGATGCTGACTCTTCCTGGGCACCTGGTCTCACTCCAATATCGGGAGTTGCTTTTTTATGTGGTGGAGGTTTCTTTTTGATTGCTTTAGTTCCCGTTTTATCCCGATTTTGTAAGCCTTCGGTTTATGATTTTCTGAACTTTACTTCCTGTTTTATCCCGAGTTTGTATGCGTTCTGTTAACGATTTTCTGAATTATCGATACTGTGTGCTAGATTACCGTCCTATGGTATCTATATTTCACAGCTCATCCGGTATGCTAGAGCATGTACTGATGTTTTGGATTTTCATAGTAGAATTTTACAAATTACCAAGAAACTTTTAGGACAAGGTTTTCGCTTTCACAAACTAGTAAAGACTTTCTGGAAATTTCATAAAAATTACTGTCAACTTCTTCTGAAATTCGGACCAATACAGGCAACAGAGTATATAACTTTGGGTATTTCACAACCTGCATTTTATGGTGACATTATTAACAAGATAAGAAGGATCAAATATAGACAACATCATTATCGAAAATGCGTCAGAATCGTAAAACGCCTTTTATACCGTGGGTATGATCTTAATGTCACCAGACAGACACTAGGCTTGGTACTTGACCAATCTACAGTCTTGTACAAGCGCATTCTTAAAACTTGCACTCTGACTGACTGTGACGACGGGACTCCATGACGGGCCCTGTCCAAACCTCTCTAGAGAAGACAGGGCCCCGACCACCTGTCCTCTCTGAATGTCAGACGGACTCCTCGGATGATAACATACATGAGCTCGCGGCGGCAGAGCACGGATTGTATTACGTAGGCCCTCTTTTTATATTTTTTTACATATTCATCTGTGTTGCTTGGGCCCCTGCGTTTTGCGGTCTTGTTTGTGTGTGGTCATCTGACAGTGAGGAGGTTGTTTTACACCACAATTGTACGTTCTTCGAGACCTCTGGGTAATCGGAAAAATGGGAGGGTTGTGCGCACGTAATCCAGGATAACCATACCTTCTGCTATTTCCGTGGCAGATGGCCGTCCTAAGTCGGCACCGGTTGCCCATTGGTCTCGTTGGTTTATGTGTAGTCCTTTGTGTTTGATGTTTCTGTGTTGTACGTTGACGTTCCTTGTCCCTTGCGCGTCTCTTTTTGTGCTTGTCTGCTTTGTGTTTTTGCATTGGGTGTTTTGGGGTTTTGCTGTGGGTGCTACAACCTGGTGTTGTTGGAGATCCCCTCCTTTGTCTAGTATTGGAATACGGTCATTATCCATATTTGTCATACATTGAAGTAATAAATGTTGCCGCGGCACGAAAGGATGGGAAAAGTTATGTACCGCAACAGGAAAAGAGTGGTCAGCAATATGAGGTATTCCTCATTTGGCGAAACAATGGGATTTTTTACCAAGCATTGTTAATGACATTCCCAGAGTACGTACCAAGAAGATGTGTTATCTTTTCCTAACAAAACATAATATAATCCAATATATACAAGCTGAGTTTCCCATAAAACATATAGTCTCTTATTAATTAACCTGAAGAAAACGACGTTTTGTCATAAAAAAAAGTTTTTTAAGTCCTCCCATTCGAACACCTATATGTTAATTGCAGACATTTTTTTCTAAAATGGTTGTTTTACAGACGTTTCTATTCTCGGCTACACAGCATTTCGACAAACATCGAACATTGCTATATTTTCATATACTGTGTCTCATACTCAGTTCATATCGTTCATCGCTTCTTTGAAAAGCAGTCAATCACTTTAATGTATTTTGCATTGTGAGATTACTAAGAAAAGGAAAGGATCTCCAGCATGACCACCCTGCACTGACCGAGCGGAACAAACCCATAAGAAAGCGACACATAAATGACATCAGAAAAAAAAAACTACAACCGACAACAGGAAACAACAATATGCACTAGAACATCATATAAAACAGCCAAAAACAGTCGAAACAGACTTATCAAAACATCAAACATTAAAGACAATACATACATGGAAGGAGACCAATGTGCACCCGGCGCCGACATTGGACGGCCATCTGCTATAAGCAAATGATGTGGTTAACCGGGTTACGTGCGTACGACTCTCCAACTTATCCAAGTACACAGAGGTCTCCATAGACACAGAATCGAATCGCTGTATAACATGACACTACTTAGGAAAAGGGAAGGATCTCCAACATGACAACCCTGCAGACACCCAGCGAAACAAACCCACAAGAAACTGACATCAGACAAAACTACAAACCGCACAAGGACGCTAGAACATGATACAAAATAATCGAAACAGACACACAGAAACATTAAAGACAACACATAAAAGGAAGGAGACCAATGTGCACCCGGCGCCGACTTTGGACGGCCATCTGCTATTAGCAGATGGTATAGTTATCCGGATTACACGCGCCCAACCCTCCTACTTATCCGGATACACAGAGGTCTCCATAGACGCACAATAGTTATTAAAGTTCTCACTGAAAGGTGACATCACAAACGAGAATGTTAAACGCAGTGGCCTCTAGTACATGTTGTAACACATATTCTATGTGAATGTATCTAAAAAGTCTATGGTATGCGTTTAACAGGCTGTGCTCTGCTGGCTGAAGCGAGCTTAAGAACAAACACCCGAGAAGTCTGACCAACTTTCAGATAGGACAGATAATCATATAGTAAGACAAGGGAAGGATCTCCAGCATTACCACCCTGCACACACTCAGCGAAACAAACACACAAGAAAGAGAAACAAAAGTGAAACCAGACAAAACTACAAACCGCAAAAAGACAAGTAAATTGCGTGCATGCTTCTGCTTATTCTCTGTCGTAAAACTTCTCCGGTATAGAAAAATAATAAATAATATAATAATTAATAAACAAATTAATGACCTGAGTCCTTTGTCACCTTTCATTCAATTGTGTTTCAGAAATTTGTCTCATTATCAACAAAATGTGATACAGTTATCTTAATATATATGTTCAACCAATGTAATTCTCTTAGATGCAACTATTGAGAGGAAACTTGTTGCATTTCAGCATGTAAACGCTCGTTACGTTACAATGCATGCATAATGCAAACTGACCCGCGTTGACCTGAATTTAAACGTCACCTTTTTACCAAGAAAAACGCGATTTCAGAAAACAAGAATGAAACAGACAATTGTGGTGCATATATATACATTATACATGTATATAAATACACTTTATGTGTACTACGATAAATTCGCTTGTCGAGTGTTTCATACCCTTAACAAAGCACAAAAGACACTTACTCTCTATATGGAATATAAGGTGAGTCATCCAATTTTGCCGTTATAAAGGATTATATGTCACAAGAAACAGAGAAATTTCCTTATATATTTCGACCATATACTGTTTACCAACTTCCTTTTCTGTACTGAAATGCATATTGGAGTTTGTCTGAAAAAGGAACCTCTCCTGTTTAATCCTTTCTTACAAATGTACAAATGTACCAAAGTCTTCCGCTGTTCTCAATGAGTTCTTCTCGATAATCACAGGACATTTTTATAAGCAAAACATGTATATCAAAAATGTTAAAGCAGCTTAGATACATGTTTGACAAACATAGATCAGTATGAGTACAAATGAGTTAAAGAAGATCCTGACGATAATCTCAACAGCACTCATAATAGAACACCAAATTGAGCAACGACGGACCCCTAGCAAGCTAGAGGTGGGACCAGGTGCCCGGGAGAAGTAAGCATCCCCTGTTGGCTAGCCGCACCCGCCGTCGATGTTCATGAACGAAAAAACACAATGCCTTCATCGGGGTATTCACGGCGTAGGACTATTAAAAGGTAATAATTCTTCTCCGGACATTCTTCTATATTACTTTGATGTTTCGGTTTGTCCTAACATGCTTTAGCTCCGTGTAAGAAGTTTGTCAAGAAGCGTGTCCTTGTGACCAAAATGGCATTTTGTGGCGCCATCTGTTGACGGATTCGGGTGAGTAACAACAACACACGAAGGAGACCATAAGTACTTCATACATACCAAGAGATATCAAAATCTGTTTGGTGGTACTGGAGAAGAAATCGAAAATGTGAAAAATATTTGGCACACGGATGAAAATCCCTAGCAAAAGCTCGATTTGAGCCTTTGGCTCAGATTAGCTAAAATGTTTTCGAGTTTTTACAACAGACGAGGGACAAAATGCTAACATGAGGTTTGCTCAGAAAGAAAGGATGGGATCTCCAACAACAATTGTCTGCAGCACCCGCAGCAAAACCCTAAAACACCCAATGCAAACACAGAGTAGACACGAAAAGAAAGAGACGCAAAAGGGACAAGGAACACATACAATGTAAACAAACGAGACCAATGGGCAACCGGTACCGGATAGGGACGGTCATCTGCCATGCAAGCAGCAGACGGTGTTGTTATCCGAATTACGTGCGCAAAACCCTCCCACTTTTCCGATTAATCAGAAGTCTCGAAGAACGCACTATTGTGGTGAAAAATAACCTCCTCACTCTAAGATGAACTTACAAACAGACAACATGACGCAGGGGCTAAAGAAACACAAAAAATGGAGATGTAAATGGATATGAAAACAGAAGGCTTACGACATATATTGCGTGCTCTGCTGGCTGTAACGAGCTCATGAATTGTGATCACCCGAGGAGTTCGACTGCCATTCAGAAAATGAAGTAACACGTTCCACTCTTTTCTGCCATATGCATAACTCAATAAAATTGAAAGGTATGAAACCAGTTGCATTAAATTATACAATTATTCATGTAAGATTTTACTGAAGAAACGTCTTTCGTTCTTTGTAAAGTAGAAATGGTCAATTTCTTGAAGCCCGGCTTCCACTGTGTCGAATACAGAGGGAAAATAGCTTCGGATTAGAGAAAATTCTTATTCTTGCTTAGCAAATGGCCGTTCTAAGTCGGTACCGGATACCCATTGGTCTCGTTGGTTTATGTGTAGCCTTTTGTGTTTGATGTCGTATACACGTCTCTTTTTCGTCTCTTGCTCGTCTTTGTGTTTTCGCATCGGGTGTTTTGGTGTTTTGCTATTGGCACTGAAACAGGGTGGAGATCCCCTACATTCTTGTCAAAAAGGTATAGAGGGGAGTGAGACATAACTGTGATACGATTGCCGCTCGACTGGTTAGATTTAAGCTCATTGAGATACGGTTTTGGCACGAATTTAAAAAAAAAAGCTTACCCGAATCCGTCATGACAGTGCTACATGTACCAATATGACATGATGGTGACATGAATGCAACGCAAATTAACAAAATATATATTATTTGAGTACGTTTGAATCATACATTCAAAACTCTAATAATAATTGTCCAATGCCTGTTTTTCGCAGAATGAACAACGTCTGACTTTGTCCTTACTTGTATGATGTTCGTAGCCAACGTTCGTGTCATTATCTTCTTCATACGTCTCACATTCTTCTTGATTGTTTTTACATCGTAATGCTTTCGTGTCGTATTCTTCATCAGTCGTCTCACATTTGTAGCTCAATTGCCTCATTGCCATGTTGTATTCGTCTCATATTTTCAAGAGAAAACGTAAGACGAATATGTGACGCGAACGTTTATACACATCTATCATTAGCTCATGCTGTATTCACGACAGCGGAAGCCCGACTCTAGGATTTGTTTTAAAAATGTTCACACTACCTGCGAATCGCCTAATGTGAAATAATCTTTGTAAATACATATTTTTTCTAAGTTTTTCTTTATTTATTCACATATTCATATAATCATAATTTATCATATGTACACTATATTTAACATATATAATACTCAACAAACACTTATATCATACTATAAATCAGTCAAATCAGGTTAGATGCCAAAAATTAATAAAATAAATCGATTCAAAAAAAATTTATGTTATGTGTAAATTTATTTTGATATAGGGTACGGATAACATAGGTGTTGATCAGAGACTTTTGAACAGAATAGAGGTATATAATTGCATTTATGAAAACATAAATGTTTTAAGAAAGATCCAAATGGTATCATTCCTAGATCCATAAAAAACCTTCGAGTCAGTGAATGAAAGTCAAACACAAATCCTAAAACTCATAGGCAAAAATATATCTAACGAAACAGACAGATACAATGACAAGGCACAATAGAATCATATCTAATGAAAATACTCCAGATTCCAGCTTGAATCATATAGCTTACATCTACATCCAAAACATAATTACTTCTTTCAAACTAACATTTTCCAACATTTGAAAAAAAAATAATTCTTCAACACATTACATGTTAATGTTTGTTTATACCTGATAATTTATCAACGACATGAATTTATGTATTCGACGCTTGCTTTAGAAATATATTGAATTTAATGTTCTTTATACCTGATAATTTTATCAACGACATGAATTTATGTATTTGACACTTGCTTAAGAAATATATTGACTTTAATATCTGTGAATGTTTGATCATATTGACCCTCAAATTCAATATCAAATAGCATCATACCAATATAAGAACTTGTTTATGTTGTATAATCATTTCATGATGAAACAAATATAAGAATTTATGCAAAAATATAAAATTTTGTTCAAACACCTTTGATTTGCAAATAAATGCGCCTATATCGATACAGCAACATCTGATTCTTTAGATAACCAAAACGTCTTCATCAAACCCTTTCCCTGAAAATATGTATCAACAAAATGTATTTTTTCTGTCAGCGCAACACACTTCAGAAGTGAAAAAATCAAGATATTTTCTACCTTACCCTTCATTTAGCAAAATAATATTAATATTGTATGACAAAATTCCATAATATTTTTATATATTTGAAAGCAAACAATTTTTATACATTATTATGTCACTGTTGTTGTTGCTTTTGGCTTCGGCGGCGTAACACAAAATACAGTATTTCAAAAAAGTAATGAACGTTAAGAAAAAATTAAACACAATCTGAAAACAACCAGATCTGTACCTGCTTCTGATATTGTTACATGAATGTCGTGCATGCCCTTCGCGATATAGCAAAATTGGGGGCTTGTAGGAATCTGGTTTTAATCAGATTGAAAGAAATTATATAATTGCTAAAGTACATGTATATACATCCTTTAATATAGAGCTGTTATCAACGTTTCCTGGTTTTACAGAATTCAAATTCTTAGCTTTGTAAAAAATCATTTTGATTTACCTTGACCATGATTTCCCCTCTTTCAATAATGAGATACTCATTGAATAGACTTAACAGCTCCTTGGTTGTTGCAGAAATTTGTATCTTCATTGCTGTAAGGAGAAGATATAATTCTGACATGTTTTGCTCCTAATTTTATGAAAAAATGGTTGTCTAAAAGGATCACCAGCCCTTGGGATTTTTTCAAATAAATAATCACTTTAATCAGAAATCTGTGGTGAGTTCTGGAGACATTAACAACTGAGAAAAATGTCTTGACTCATCCTTTACGAAGTTATTCTGTTTCTTAATTTACTTCTTCAGTTGCTGATAGATAAATGCAGATGTCGTATTAAACATCTGTCATGATCACATATTCAGAAAACATTTCTTTGTATTTTACCCTCTCCACTCGACTCCATTCTCGAAGCGGTATTCACGGTGTCTCCAAATAGACAATACCTAGGCATAGTAAGACCTACAACTCCAGCTACAACCGTTCCTGAAAGACATTGATGATTTTATTTCATATTCTATGCAGAAAACCATACATCAGGCTGCTAGGAGTAAATATTTTCTAAATATTTTTAATTTGTAAAGCTTTTGAGAATTTCTCTAATCACAACTATCTACTATATGTATATGCTAAACACGACCTGTTTAACAAGTAATTTGCAATCCCAAACAAAAATCATTTTAACAAAACATCGACATGATACCAATGTGATACTAATGAGATACACTTTAGTATCACGTTACAGTTTCTTGTTGATATCAGCTCTTAATGTGATACTAACAAAATACTCCAGTCTTATTAGGGATGAATATCCTGTTAGTATCCCATTAAGACTGAGTATTGCATTGGTATCACATTAAACTTAAACTCCCTCTGTTAATATCTTGTTGGTATTCTGTTTCACTTTGAAATTTTTTCTGACCTGCCAGTAGTGGAAGCTTAACAAAATACTAATATGATACTGCCCTGCTTATAACTACATCCTGTGTGATGTAATCAATGAGTCATCAGTGACATCACATATTTCAAATCTGGCTGATACACACAGGCAAGCTGACATGGAGTTTGTCTGAGATTTGTTAGGATATGTTAATTTTAGTTTGAATACAGGTGGATATCAAGTTTAACTTATTTTCAAAGACTGATATTAATACCATTGGACACAATATCAAGGACAATGTAGTATTTATACATATTGGATGCCAGATTGTGCATATGTATGGATGAATTGTGCTCCGTTTGCTTGGAAAATATCATGACTAGTAAGTTTCTTTGCTACTGTATAATAAAACATGATTAAAAAAAATATTTTAAATGACACAGGCATAGTTTGCTATAAATGTAAAGTTTATGTATTGGACTACCAATATTCACCCAAAAATGTTTTACAAATTATTTTGCTACATATAAATGAATTCAATTATTTCAAGCATAACTTATATTTTTTCCTTTGAACTTCTGTAATCATTCAAATCTACGAGTAAGGGTTTAAACAAATTCAAATCCTCACGTACTCCACCTTTGATTTATCGGGGTCAAAATATATATTGCAGTATCACATTAGTATTTTATTACTGTTTTTATTGTAACAAAGGAAGTATCTCATTGATATCACATTTTGGTATCAAGTTGGTATTTTGTTTCAAAGGCAATGCCAGGTGAGAAGTATCCCATTAGTATCACATTATACTATCCCATTGGGTATCCCATTAGTATCACATTGGGTATCCCATTGGTATCACATTGGGTATCCCATTAGCATCACATCGTAGCATCCAATTGGTATCTCATAGGTATCTTGTTAACCTCATTTGCATGTGAATTTTGATACTATATCACATTAGTATCATGTTAGAGTATCCCGTTTACCCATTGTTTTGGGGGGATACTAGTAGTTATTTCTTCCAAATAGAATGAAAAATAATATATCCGCTGGTTTTAAAATAGCAATATGAAATGTTTCTTTATTCGAAAAAAATGAAATGCCCTACTTGTAAATGTACCTAACAACACGGTTGATATAATCTATATAAATGAAAATCAAATATCCTATCTAATGGTAAATTGACATTATGACTAATCCATGTACTTCCGGAATAAATACCTCACCAATTATAATCTAAAATTCTTTTACGTTTTACTGATCAGTTATTTTGTATTTCAATATTTTACTGTACCTGAGTGTAAGCCTATCCTGACTTTCAAGTTTTCCTCAGGTAAATGCCGTATTTTAAAAGCAAAAACCTCCTTAAGAATGGCTAGAGCCATGTCAGCTATGTGTTTAGCATGTAATGTACCATTTCTCTTTGGTAGACCGGAGGCAACCATGTAGGAGTCCCCAATTGTTTCAACCTTAAAAATTGCGAAGCGTTTATTTATAGCATTAAGAATGTCAGAACTGCTCAAAAGTCCATATTCCAGATAAAAGCTGTGACAATAAACCTTAATTATACGATGGCAATTTATTCTGATCAAGAATAGACGTATATTTGGAGAACACTTAAACAGAAAATTTTGTATCTGTCCGTGCACCGGTTACCATATCATAACATGTGGTGAGCATTGAAAAATGTCTGTTTAACTGTTCTCCGAATACACGTCTATTCTTGTCCAGAATAGATAGCCATCATATCATTGATGATAATGGTCTTATGATGGGCCTAAAGTAAAATCATATAAAGAAGATTTAAACAGTATTTACTTGGTTTAATTAGAGGGGATTCCCGTGGAACATATCATTTGCGTATCACGTGATACGCCACAGTGAAATTACTTATTCTATAAATGACTGAATAATTACATGGAGTATGATAATTTTGATTAATACTTCACATGAGCAAAACTATTCAACATTGACATCAAACATCTGCACATATTTTGATATGCATTTTGGTAAAAAAAAAATTCCACAAGTAGTTTAATATCATTGATCGATTTCAATTGGTTGATGAAAAAGTGTCCATATTTAATGTGTACTCATAGCAACAAGGCATATACATTGATAAGAGATTTGTCTACTAGAATGCTATACAAAGTTTAATACCCAGCATGAAAATAATCATTTTTCGAAAATGTTTCATTTTTTCATCATATAAAAACTTACCTTATACACATCAAAGTTGTTTATAGTTGCATCGAAACATGTATACAGATCATTTAAAAGTGTCACAACTTCTAACGGGGAACTTTGTGCTGCCAATGCCGTGAAACCTACGATGTCACTAAAGTAAATGGTAACAGACTCGAATACTTCAGGGTCAATGTCCTTTCCGTTCTGTAAACTTTCTGCCACAGATCTTTGAATATTGATTAAGAGATATGACACGATAAATCATTCTTATCCTATTTTGTAATTATTTTGATTTTTTTTTTTGCATAATATCTATGCTATTTTTTCCCATGCTATTTTGCCATAGATTTCAATTAGCTTTTCTACTGAGTAGACCCTACAGAAACTTGGAGCACTCTCAGCTAAGTAAATATACAAATCTAAATTCAAAAAATAAAACCAGAGGGCGCCACTGAAATATATCTGGCTGTGTCTTCGATGGATTTGTGACATCGACCTATTCTTAATTTTCTTATTATGTATGAAATGAATATTTCATTTAACAAACTGATATACATATCATAACTAGTATTGCTCTTACTTTGGTAGCATCCTATATAAGAGTGTCTCCGCACGTCTTTTTTCCTCGATGTATGCCTTTGTTCTTTCTTCTACAACACTTTCCAGATTGTTGGCATATTGTTCCATCCGTCTGATCAAATTATCCATGATATTGTTGTTCTTTGCTCTACAATTAGATCATTTAATAAAAAAATCAATAACGATATACCTTACGAAATGTTATTAGGAGAAAAACTTGCCAATGTAATCATCAAGTGAATATGTTTTGAGGATGTTTGGACCTAGCTTCTTAGTCTTAAAAGCCTAAATATGTACATCTGTTTGTGAAGAATGTACATGTGCACATCCATCTTACTTGCAGATATAAACTTTTTTTTTTAATGAGCGAAACCGCCTGTTTTGAAATATTACTGCGAGAGAAACTAAATCGGCAAAAGCAAGGCTTCTTTTTTGGTTCTTCTTACTTAGATATATACTATAACTTGCATCACATTCGTTACATGACTCATAAGATATTTGAATATGTTTAAACTTCACAAACACGGCGCGGTTTTGACAACGCAACCTACAATACATTCCGTACTTGTACTGGACCTTGAAGATTGTTCATTAGATAAAGTTGTCCTTTGTGTTTCCATGGATCTGTGTAGTTGTCTCTTGCTGTTTGTCCGATTTACAATTCTTGTGAGAAGGCTGTGCTTTATACATTTTTTCCAAAATTTGTATGCCTTTTGATTGTAATTTATGGAATCTGGTTTTGAGTTTGACTTTTATTCCTAATCATTGTTGTTCATTCCGGGGTTCGCAACCGTTCCAATGCGAATTCTCACGATTTTGCCTTGCCTTCTCGACTTTGAGACTGAATCACTGTTAGGTACTTCTTTGATGTTTATTCATCCAATACGAATGCATAGATATATTTCTTCGTCTTACTTGTATATGGCTGAAAATCGTGACGTAATTTCAGAGAATGTTGGTCTTTCAATAGGTTCCTCTTCCCAACAACTTTCCATTATGTTCTTTAAGTGTCTTGGGCATTCCTCCGTCAACTGTGGTCTGAAAGGGGGCTGCTCCGTTTGAATTAATCTTCTTATGATGTCTAAAACCATTTTGTTCCCAGAATAACGTTTGTATATATATATCTACGTACATTTTCATAAAAGTACAACTGAATGAGTTGTGCCTTGGGATAATTCTAGCATCAGAGTATGTATCATTTTAGAGCTTCTTTCCATATACTTCATAGTGACTTGATAAGAAAATGAAAAATGATCAAGACAAATTTGAACTTTTTAAATCAAAATTGTAAAAAAAAAATATCGCCCTCAATACCGATGATATGATCCTGAATCATCAAAAGAGCAAATACATTTATTATACATGACACATGGCGCATGGCACACATCTACAGTTTTGAACGTGATTCTCTAATCCTGATCATAGAAAATAGTTACAAGTTTGTAACATTTTGTAACCTTCATTTGTCTATCAACTAGATTTTGTTCTAAATTTCCTACCAGAGGCTGTCAGATTGTACATGTCAAAAGGGGGACATCTGGTCACTATTTCCTGTAGTATCACTGCAAAGCTATATACATCTCCTTTCCTAGAACCAAGGCTGACACCAGAGAAACGCAAGTGCTCAGGTGCGGTCCATAACATTTCTGAAAAAGATATAGATAATACAAGTGTTGGCTTTGATTAAATGACTTTGACAGTACTTAACTTCTGCCGAAGATAAAAATACTGCAATGTATGCATGGACACGTAACAAATAAAACTCTCATCTACCGCTATATTTTTTTGCGTAAATGTAATTCGTTTTGTTTGCTCAGACTAGCCACTTTTCATTTACCTATTCTCGTATCTATTCAATGTGAATTTTTTATTATAGGAGTATCTTTATTTGGAACAAGAAATTCTGTAATATTTGGCCTAAATCCCCATCCCCCCGAATTTATACACCTACTTTGAGTAGGAAGTATGATAGGAACAAACCCTATATCGAATTAATCATGCCGAGAACCATTTTGTAATGGATTCTTTGTAACTATTGAAGTTTGAACATTCCGTGGCCTACTTCGGCACCACTTGACCGTCATACTTTGACGTAATGGACTGAAATAAGTATTAGGTGTGATAAAACATTTAGGTATGGATATAGAAGAATTCTCCAGGAAGACTACCCTGCAGTGTTCACAGCGAAATACACTCTCATGTGTAAGTTTCCCGTAATACACATGTCTCTATTCAATCAATTCATGTTTGTTTCTGGGGTCTTGGCATATAGTACACATATCTTTTCTCGTAGAAATTCATTTTAAACATTATAGGATATAGGAAATCTCTTGTATTTAACAATAATCTCTGCAATACGTTCAAATAACCCAATGTACACATTTATGTATTAGTATGTTATATGAAATAAGTACAAGTAAAACGAATTTTGGAATTGCTCACTATTGTGGTTGAGCGATGCTTTTGAGACTGCTTGGTTCTCTGCCGATAGCATGCTTTTTGGACCATAGCCTCGAATTTTTAGAAGAAACCGCCCGTCCACAACACAACTTGAACTCTTCAGCCGTCCGTGATACTTTAAGTCTGATGAATGAATATAAGTCATCCCCTGAAAGGTAAGATTGTATGAATAATTATGATTAGATTTTGCTTACATCGTGAACTTTGGGCATCTTCTGAAACATTTCTATATGTTATTTTAAATTAATTGATTGATAAACATATAGAGAAAACTTTTGAACATTTCATCTGAATAAAATCAAGAGGATTAGTACAGAAATAATTTTAATGGTACTTGCAGTAATGCTAATTACCATTCTTTTTTCAGATGATTAAAAGTAAATAATAATAAGACCATTCCTTTTCTTTGATTAGTTTTTCTAATTAAAATAATTATTTCAATTTACCGTTTCCATCGAAGAAAAGTTTTTTTTTTGTCAAATTAAGTATACTGTGTTATAAATGATTGTATGTAATTGTTTCTGTGATTTGCTCACACTTATGACGTCATTGATGAGGGAATATTTGAAGGTCCAGTCAAGTTCTATACTGTCATTTTCCAATATATCCTGGAATGCAAAATTAAACAAGTAAACTAAAAATCGTATAAACAAGATATTTTTTTCTAGTTAGTCAAAACAATTTGCTCTGTTTCAATAAAACATTACTGATCTAATTATTTTTAATCATAACTATGAATATATATATACATGAACATTTTATTAATACCTCCAAGCTTCCGCGTGGACAGTATTCCATCAAGACAGATATATGACCAGGGTCCACACAAGCCCCCACAAAGGCTGCTACATTGTTATGTCTCAACAGCAGCATCTGTAATATGACGAAAATTACCATCATTTAAGAAATAACAAATACGTAACGATGGTTTCTTGGCCAGTGATTCCCGGAGTTACATGAACCAATCAAATCATTGATACGAAGATTGATTCATGAGATGAAAGGAATTACTAATAGTATTGATACAATATTTAAATCTTTCTTTGCAAAGCCCGCGTGGGTGCAATTGCTCATGATTGTAGCTTTGTTTCATTGAAGATTTCGATGATAATTTGTTAGAAGTTACGATGTTATTCTAATTGAAGGCTATATATACAACGAAACCGAAATAACTGTCAAACTTATCTGTAACCCTAACACACAGTGAATTAACACAAGGGTATATGTAGCTTTATAAAAAACTCTCAATTGACATATGTTTGTTACATCAGGAATTCATCCATGTACTACATCCATGTTATATTCTTTTTTAGAAATTTTCGAAATAATGTTGTTGAAAAGGAGAACCATTTACCTGATTGAGTTCCATCAAATTATGCTTATTCAATTCTACATGGTTCAACATCAACTTCTTTACTGCAACCAAATTACCATTATAAGTTCCAACAACGGCAAATATCTGAGTCCTATTTTCTGAACTTAACGAAACTGCATAATCTGTCTGAATATTAATTGAAAATGACAGTATAGAACTTGAGTGGACGTTCAAATATTCTCCCTATCAATGACTTCTATCATAAATGTGAGAAAGTGCTCATCACAATTACCGGTATTTACACTACAATTGTGCATTCTTCGAGACCATTAAGTAACCGGAAAAGTGGGAGGGTTGTGCGCACGTAATCCGGACAATTACAACATTTGCTAATTATGTGGCAGATGGCCGTCCTTAGTCTGCACCAGTTACCGTTGGTCTCGTTGGTTTATGTGTACTCCTGTGTTGAATGTTTCTATGTTGTATGTCTCTTTTGCGTCTCTTGCTGTGCTTGCCTACTCTTTTGTGTCCTAGTGTGTTACTGTTGGTATTGCAACCATGTCGTGTTGGAGATCCCCTCCTTTCTTTCGTTAGACATTAAGACAAAACCATGAAAAGGAATAGAAAACTAAACATCAAAACTAATCACTTTCGTTGTTTATTCCTGAGATATTACATGTATCTTATTTGCTAATATTTAAGGATTGTTTTTCAGCTTTTGCGCTTTATCGGTGTGTATTGGCAGTAGGGAATGGAAACAAAATATGTAAAGCACGAAGTGCTTTTCATGAATTTTGTTTCCATTCCCTACTGCCAATACACACCGATAAAGCGCAAAAGCTGAAAAACAATCCTTATATTTACATTTTACGTGTTAACTAAGTTATTTCTGCCAATTTTTCATCCAGTTTCTTTACATTTGAAATATCATTGCGGAGGGAGAACGCCATTTGACGTAAGAGCAAACGAACGTTCGACGTTTTTCGCTTGATTCGAAGTAGTACCTTCTGTACGGAAACGTTGTTGACAAATGAGAAACTGAATTTTGTCCTCTTGCTGTATTTTGAACATTTCAATTAAAACTGAAGAAAATTGAATCGTGAAAATTCGTGACTTTTGTCCAACATAATTCAGACATGGCGGAGAGTTAAACTGGAGAAATTTCACAGAACTGATGGGAAAACTTTTGAAAACTCTTTTTAACACAATGTTAAAGTGCTTAGACATATGAAATCAATCGGTATTATTGTATACAAACTTCTTTAAATACCCTATTTCATCTGGAAGTAATTAGAATAATGCAAAAGTCGAGTACAGCCGTCGAAAACGCGAAAACTTTCGGTATTTTCATGACTTACCTCAACATCATGGCTAAAGATTCGCTGATACTCGAAGTATTTCTGATATTATGAGTCCATAAGAAGCAAAGATAAATTCACTGTTGATAATGACACAAGTGAATCAAATCCTCATCCTAGATACTGAATATTTGATCCACTTCTGCCTGAATATTCGCTCATCAAAACACGGCATCTTTCTGCAGACAACAATGCAGTTCGTCCTTGAACTTCGTCTACTGACGCGTGATCGACTTACTACGTCACACTTCTTGGAAGTGTACATGTGGGTGACCTAGATTTTGACACATTTAATCACTGGGGGTAGACGGCGTCGTTTGATATTGGATACATGTTTTGAATCTGTATTAAAGCAATAAATAAAATGGGCATTTTATCAGAAATTAATCCGCGTAAGTTCTAAAGTCACGTGATAGGCTCTTGCGATTATCGAGAAATAAAGCAACAGTTGGTTTGGTACCTTTATATAAGGGAAACGCAGTAGGAATGTAAATATTTAAGTTTACTAAGGATTTCGATGAACAACAGTATGTGAAAATAATGTGTAGCTACAGATCCATTGGGGAATCTTATTACACGATAAGCTCTCTTAATACTGCTGGCTTTTCTTAAAACATTCACTCGTACAATTTTTCAATGCAAAATTGACTCATTGTATTCGCATACTGTGCACACCACTTTGGAAATAAATGTGATTGATCTTCGAGGTTGCTTAGTACTTTACGGTCTCAAGAGATATTTTTGTGACGCTCGGTACCATTTTATTAAGTACGTTTTTACGTTCGTCGGTGTATACACGACGTCTGTATTCTACATAGGAACATCTCATTTTCAATACGGAAAATATTTGTACATGTATCCTTCCCGATATCATATATGATATGGGGGTACATAAATTGCATATTTGAATGTACGTGGATCACAAATTCTCACTTTCAAATTTGAATTTCGTCTTCACCTTGATTTTTTTTATTATACATGCATTTCTTGTCGCCTAGAGGTTATGTATGTAATATCAATCTAGGCATTGGCCTACGAGGGAGCGTAGCATGTTTTAAAGTTATTGTCTTACTTTTGAAGCACCCGTTTGTCTGATCATCTACCAATTCATTTATCTAGGTACCAATTTATTAAAACTCTGTTGATTTGGGAATTCGTAATTCGTTCGTTAGTGTGCGTAAAATAACTATCCTAAATTATAGAAAAAAAAATATTCCTTCGGATCACGAACATCAGATTTCACGTGCAAAGTCGCACATACTGTAAGGTCATACTTGACGTCATAACCTTTTGAGCACTGACATCATTATGTCATTATTTACTTTTTCAAGAAGGCTGGAGTAACGTCGGTTTAGTAATTTTATGCAGCTGTGTATGACAAAATAATGCGGAAGGGTAAATTCCAACTCTATAACTTCTTGAAGAAAATTTCAAACCAATTTTCATGCACCAGAATATTTTTCGTGTTTCGAATATTAAATTCTTATCAGTGATGCTTCCAGCCAAAATGCTTTTCATAAGCAGTCCAAATTAATTTCACTAGCGCCCTCTTGCGTTATTTTTAGAATTTCAATTTCTGCATTTACTTAACAGAGAGTGCGCGGCTCCAAAATTCCTGTAGGGTCGATTCAGTAGCATTACTAGATAAAATCTATGTTCAAAATAGAATTGGAGGGATAATGTTAAAATGTTAACCTCCTTGAATTTCGATGACATTTTTCGATGAAATGGCTATTTTCCGAATTATAGCAAAATATATAGAAATGATGTAACATTGATAAAGGGCTAAAACAAAGCTTCTGTCAAGTGACAGAGCTGAATAGAAGTAATTAATACATTTGACAAACATTAGGTCACAAAGAAACTCAAAGGAAATTAATATTTGATAACTGATCGTTTTACTGCTTTCAAAGAAAAGGTTATTAATTCATCACGGTATGAATTTCTGATATGGCTACAGTTGTTTCCTGCGGAAGTTGCGGAAAGAACACAGAGAGAAAATGACTTTCAATATAGCCAGTTTTTGAAAGATTAGTATCTTTCATCAGTCGATGTGAAGTAGGAAGATTCATACGTGTATAGACTTTCCTATCTATAGGATCGCTTCACGAACTGGTCTGGAGCTACGCTCCATATAATTTTTTTTTTTCAATTAAAAACAAACTTTTTTGTCTCTTTGCCAGTTAAAGGGAAAATCTAGTCACTTATCAATCTTGAAATGTTCTGTTGTTTGAAAATAGTCATTGAAAATGATTTATTAATTTTGCTTTTCTTTCCAAAATTGTAAATTACTTACGACATCAAAGCTGATGAGAATAATTATGTCAGCAATTTAGCATTAATGCTGCTGTCTGGTTAAAAAAGTAGAGCAATTGAAGAAATTAGTTTCACTATATATATGATCCAATGTCATTAGTCCTGTGATCATTGTAAATCAATCATGCCAATGTCTAAAAATTATTCCAAAACATTTACCTTCAAAGATAGGCGAGACCTGCTGAATCCGGAATGTAAGCTTTTACCTGTCTGGTAAAATTCTATATCCTTCCATAACACTTTCCACTTCATTTCATACAGTGCTTTGTTTCGACTGAGAAAAAGAAAAAAATCGCATTTATTATATCTTCTTTTTTTTTTTGTCGATTGCGAAAATGAATTTATCTTAAACAACCCATATAACCGATATTTTGGGGGTTTTTTTTCTTTTTGTAATTTCTATGTGACTTTTTTCAATCTCACGTTTAACTTTAATCTGACGTAAGAAATTTTGATAATGTTTAAATATATCTTGATATTTCTTAAATTATCATAACCATATCTACCCTATGTTTCCATAATACAGAGTCAAGGAAATACGTAATGAATACGCAATACGTACCTTGTCAAAATATAGACTATTGCCACTATGACAGTGACAACTAGTACCGTCACTGCCAAAATCACGCTTATCATCACCGTTAAAACATTGCTTCCTTCTAGACACGAAAAGAAAAAAGTTTTAAACAGGAAGAGAACTCGAAGTACAAATAAGGATGAATACAATACCAGAGCACCAAAGAGTAATTTGAGCTGAGAGTAATTTGGCCAAAGCTAAATAAATACAAGAAACGAGAAATTCAACCATATCGAGAATTAAACTGATGAATGATTCAGATTCGATACGTGACGAATAAAGATAGAGGGTACTGTGACTACTGTCTAAAATACGGACATCTTTACTTGGATTGATCAACAAGTATTTCCAACTGTATTTTTATTGGTTTCATTTTATTCTTCTTATGCAAATATTCGTAAAATTCATTGTATAGAATTAGTGATTAAAAGTCAAACACCAAGTCCAAAATCAAAATCCAAAAAATCACAATTAATAAGACACGCAAATTCTTAAAACATACATGAAACAAATCAAACATAGAAGAGTTACCCAACAATTAAGGAGGTATTGAACACTTGGACGCCAAATTCAATTTTTCTGAAAATTTCTGAAATTGTATTATTCTTGTCTGTCCTTGACTATACAAACTTACATTTGATTCTATCCACAGGAAATTTTCTACGAGACTTTGAAATATGCATTAATCGATGTTTTCGTGAATTTCTTCATGACGTCATAATATTGAAAGTGTCTTTCCTGTTCTCGTAAAGCTATTGGAAATTAATTTTGATTTAACTTCCAAAATATCCATAAATATATTGCACTTACATATGGAAAAGATAAAATGAATTGTGTTTTAAACACAGGCAGGATACTTGAATAAAAGATGACACTGTCGCTAAAATAATTGCAATTTCGAGCCAATTTACTGTAGTTGCTAGTTAATTATTAGGAATCCTGTGGATGAATCTTTGTCAAAAACTATCAAAATTATTGAGAATGTCCAGAGATGATTTTATGATAACATGGGAAAAATTGAATTTAGGATTAGAATATTACAAGGCTTTATATTTTCCATTTATTTCTCCCAAAATCGTCCATTTTCAATTAAGTGACATCCGCTTACCTGTAACGTGAATTTGTCAACGAATACACAGTGATGAAGATTTAATTTTCTATTTTATACATGCTAAGTTTCAATGCAATACGTTCAGTAATAATGTTTTTATTGCATTTTGAATGTGAAGGTTTGTGACTTCATTTTCCCCCGATAAAGTCGATATGACGTCGTGGTTTGCTCATGGATAAAACTCCCAAAGTCCTAAATTTCGAAATTCGCCATTATTTCTTCAAATGACGCCGAAAATCATTCAAACTTCATCAGGATACTCAAATGCGTATATCAATCAGAGTATCAAATGTTTTAAGGGAGTTAAAACTGTACTTTTGCTAGGAAGCGAGAAAACAAATAATGACGCAGCCATCTTGGTGTTCAAACCCTCCTTAATTCCCTCGAGAAATGAAAAAGTGGACCAACAGACCGACACAAAGATACTGCATTATTAAAACATTATCTTATTTCAAAACAGTCTCCAATGCAGCAAGAACGGAATTTATTGAAGGTTGCGTTATTGATTTAAATATTTGAATTTTTTTTAGTAAGTTCTCTTGTCCTTTTTCATATTTCTATATTCAAAAGAAGCTGAGATCATTTTACTTTCCATTGGTTGAAAGCACCTCGCATCTCTGTTCAGTTTTTTTTTATTACAGATACATAGATGGTGTGTTGTCTGTCCTTCAATAATCCGAACTTGAAGGATCACCTGAAATATATCCTCATGAACTACAGATCAAGGAAACAACCGAGATCCGCTTCGTACTTGTATATACTTATATCTATCGACGTAAACGGCCATTTGAAGAAGACCTAGTAGCAGCATTCCGCTTTCTCCTGCTTATGGAGTATTTGTTTCTTAGCCAATTCGATACGCAAGGCATGTTCCAAATACATGTACGACAATTTCGCCTCTACGTTTCGCGGTCTTGTTTGTGTGATGTCATCTTACAGTGAGGAGGTTGTTTTACACCACAATTGTACGTTCTTCGAGACCTCTGGGTAATTGGAGAAGTGAGAGGGTTGTGCGCACGTAATCCAGGATAACCACACCATTTACTACTTGCGTGACAAATGGCCGTCCAAAGTCGGCACCGTTTGCCCATTGGTCTTGTCGGTTCATGTGTTGTCTTTTGTGTTTGATGTTTACATGTCGTGTGTCTCTTTTCCGTCTCGTGCTGTACTCGTCTTTTGTGTTTTTGCATCGGGTGTTTTGGTGTTCTGCTGTTGATGCTGCAACGGGGTCTTGTTGGAGACCTCTTCCCTTCTTTCATCGTAAGAGCCGTAAGTAAGCGAGTCGTGGTTACACTTGTATTACACAACGGCAGGAATCATCATTGAGGAAGTTCTTCGGTCGTTACTGGGATCAGTTATATTCTGAATTGCGATTGAATGGCTGTCAACATCACCAAACATGACATCTTAATTACCTGATATGTACATCAGTATGTACATCGAGACAATCATCGAATTTGATAAGTTTTCATGGAATTGTTGCGACGGGTGTTGCATGCAAAAAGGAGACACTGACTTTCCCCAGGCACCTCATCTCACTTCCGAATATTGTTTATTCCGGGGTTCTCAACTGTGGAAATTCTTATGATTTTGCCTGAATTTGAAGACGTTTAACTTCTAGACTTTGAGACTGAAAAATTGATGGGTACTTCTTCGATGTTTATTCAACTAGGGACAATGATTTAGCTGTATTTAGTTGAAAAAAAATTATTCATTTGGTTGTGTTACGGTGATGCAATAAATTGTGTCCTTCGTGCTTCCATTGTCTTTTGTCTTGTTTTTGGTCATATTTATGCACGTAAGTATTCATGTTGTATCCGTCTGTTTGTTTACTTATCAATAATTTACATATTTGAACTATTTCTTTACGATTGTTTTTCAGCTTTTGCGCATTATCGGTGTGTATTGGCAGTAAGGGATGGAAACAAAATTCATGAAAAGCACTTCCATTCCGGTTCTACTGCCAATACACACCGATAACGCGCAAAAGCTGAAAAGGTATCCTTATATTTCCATTTTACGGTTTAGTTAAGTTGTTTCTGTCATTTTTTCATCCCGCTTCTTTACGTTTGAAATATCGTCGCGGAGGGAGAACGTCAAATGACGTAACAGCAAACGAACTTTCGACGTTTTTTTGAAAGCTTCGATGTAGTACCTTCTGTACGGAAACTTTGTAGAAAATGAGACACTGAATTTTGTATCATTGTTGCATTTTTAACATTTCAGTTAAAACTGAAAAAAAATGAATCGTAGAAAATCGTGATTTTTTCCAATATAATTCTGACCAAGCGGAAGTTTAAACTGGAGAGATTTCACAGAACTTGAAAGGAAAACAATTGAAAACTCACTTTAACACACTGTTAAACGCTTAAGACCTATGAATTATACAAACTTCTGTAAATTCACCCTGATCCTTCTTGAAGTAATTAGAATAATGCAAAAGAGTACAGCCGTGGAAAAAATACAAAAACGCGAAAACTTGATCGATTTTTTCACAACTTTCCTCAACATTGCTAAATATTTCCTAATATTATGATTTCAAAAAGAACAAAGATTCATTCACTGTTGATAAATGACACAAGTGGATCAAATCCTCATCCTTAATCATCGAATATTTGATCCACTAATGCCTTGATCGCTCATCCAAACATGGCATCTTTCTGTCTTCGTCTGGTATGACGCGTGATCGACTTACTACGTCACATTTCTCGGAGGTGTACAAGTGGGTGACCTAGATTTAGACACACTTTTAATCACTGTGAGTAGACAGCGTTGTTCGAAGAGAATATGCATGATTTGAATCTGTGTAAAGAAGTGAATAAAATGGGAATTTTATGAGAAATTCATTCCTCGTCTATTCTTGAGTCACGAGAAATAAAGGCAACAGTTGGTTTGGTACCTTTATGTAAGGGAAACGCAGTAGGATTAGTAAATATTAAACTATTATATGCACATTTTAAAATGTGATCCTCTTCTTTGCTGCTCGAGGCTGAAATAGAGGAAATCCATCAAAATTTGAAGAGATAAATTGGAAAATAAGAGACCAATGCCAAAGAACCAGCTTATGACGGATGTTAAACGTCTTCAAATTCAATGGACATCATTTAAGAACAGATAAATTTGCAGCACTGACCAGACATGCATGATTCGTGTACTTCACCCTTGTCGTCAGTGATCCTCAATCTAAACAATGTGATATGGCCAATGAGTGTGAAAGTGATTATGTCCAAAAATGTACCGAAAGACATAGCAGGATAGATAGGATATGATGCTACGGGAGCTTTGCCTTCGGGAAGATACCCTGCCTTTTTTCTAACTCCTCACTGTTTTGTTTCTTGCGTGTCCGTATCGGTGTTATCAGTGCAATGTTGGAATGGTGTTCGTATTTTTAGTTTAACATTTATAGATTGAGAAATAACAACTACCTAGCCGTGGTTCGTTGTCAAGTAATTCCCCGAGTCGCATGAACCAATGAAATTAAATTAGGCACCTAGATGATAATTTGATAGGTTCATGCGACGAGGGGAATGACTGGACAACAAATCACAGCTACAGTAGCTAGTTGTTATTTCTATTCTAATATTATGATGGAGCTCTATAGCACGTGCATGGGCGAAGCTTAGCGAACTGGAAGGTTTGTTGGATATTTTACACCAGGCGAGTTCTATAGTACATATAGGGAGAAAATCTCAAATGAGTTAAAGAAGTCATGCTCGAATTATCATTAACCCCTTTTGGATGACAGATTTATCATTTTCACTTTACATTAAGGTGATTCTATGTAGAATGAAAGGAAAACTTAATTCTGTACTTTGTCTGTCGAGTTCGTGTTACTTTATCATTTGCAATATTCCATGATGTGATGGGATTGTTCTCAGCTGTGTTCAACTGTTTGTTCACCTTTTTCTCGTCCCGAGTATTTGTTTCATTATTGTCATCACTGCAACTTCGCCAAGTTGACGAATCTGTTCTCATCTGTTTATGTACTTACTAAGCGATATAAATCAGCACAATTCTAATATTCGAAATCGATTGTAAAGCTTCATACCATTTGTGACTCTGCATAATTCCCCTTCGAAACCACACCTAGGAATGTCTAAGGGTAGACCCTTTAACCAGTCAATAGTCCCTCCTCTTAAAGGTGTGTATTGGAGAGTGAACCCATAAAATTTGCCTACAATCTAAGATCAGTACAAATTACTTTTGATATTGTCAGCATTATAAATAGTCTTCATTTATAAGAAGTACAATTAATTTCCTTCCAAAAGTTAACTACATGTAACTATTCTTTACTGAAACGTTTCGGGAATGAAATTGTATTTTACCTTTCGCAACCAATAAGACAGACATTCGATATCATTATAATATATTGCTGTGGACAACTAACGTTAAAATACAGCGACATATTACCTTAAACGTTGGTACAGTAGTTTCTGGATCATCAAGGTATACCACATCTATGTCAGCTATACGATTTCCATACTCGTCGATTGCTACTGTTTCATTTAATGCTGGTACTGTCATTTAAAGATCAAAATAAATTATTCTTTAATGAACATATACTGCTTAGAAGCTTAAATCAAATCTAAATTAAGCGTTCACAATTTTTTAGGGGAGAGGGATTCAGTGTTGTATTGAGCGTTGTTTTGTTTTGCTTTAATATCTAGTGCTTTTTCGTCTCAATTTGAATTTTTATTATTTTCTTTATTTGGTAAGCTTTGGATTTCATCCGTTTGATATCTTAACGTTATGCTATTGTTTTATTCTTTGTTTAGATTTTACTTTATGAAAGCTCGCTACATCTTTTCCATATATCTTTATAAAAAATTTTGTTCAACGAAGCTGTAAATCTTTTCATCTGATTCAACAAGACACAATTTGTTCGTACACTACAACTATATTTGATTTAAGCTTTTCTTGAAACAAAATTATGTTTACATCAATTCTATTTGCTTTAATGAAATTCCCTCATGTTTGTTCTTACAATTTGTTTTGAATAAGTATATGAATACAGATAGGAGTACCGCGATACAGTCATCAACCCCATTTTATATATTGGGACGCTGTAATTTTCTATTAACGATTAAACACGATCTTCATATCAATTCATAATGACTATCCCGATGATATATAGCTCATATAGCTACCCTCGAAGGAGTTATTCCATAGTTTTCTCGCCACAGAGTAGCCATCGTTGACGTCACTTCCTTCCTCCAGGGTCTTATTGTAAGCCACAGCAAGGTAGATAACGCTTTCATAAAATGCCCGGATAAAGTAATTATCCTGAAATGATTAATATGATTGTTGTTTTTCTATTTTTGTAACGATAAATTGGAAATCTGTTTATCTGGTTTCATCATTTTGATAATGAAGTTTCATCATCTTTCGATTCAATTTGTATTATATCCGTTCTTTGGCAGACATTTTAGGTCAAGTTTAGATATTTGCACTTTATTATACATTAATAATGATTCATTATAATGATAATTAACATTATTTGGATGTCCTCTTTTTAGGCCTCGAGTATCACTGATTAGACATAACTTGTTGAAATGTGCATACGATGCACTTAAATTTTATAAAAGAACATAGATTTCAAGACTGAAAATGTATAATTCTAAGGTCAACCATATCAAGCAGACAGAGAACATGCCCTTAAGAAAAAGTTATTCTTATATAAAATGCGATATGTGTACTTTAAACATGAGGAGAACGAAATGTCTAATTTTGCTGCCAGAGAACAGACTTATGGACAGAAATTTCTCAATGTCTTGCATCAGATCTTAACATCTAACATCGTCACTGAGGAATTTCTACAGTCTATATAGGGGAACTCGTCATACACTATGATGTCCCATTCTCCAGAAAGGTGGATGTTAAACGTTTTCAAATTCAATAGCATCATTTCAGACCTGAAAAATTTACGGCATGGACCACACATGCACGTTTCGGGTACTTTACCCTCGTCAGTGATCCTCAGTTTAAACAATGTAATATGGCCAATATGTATGAAAATTATTATGTCCAAAAATGTACCAAAAGGACATAGCAGAATGGGTGGGATATGATGCTACAGGACCCACGTTTTAGAAATTTTTAAGAAATTTTGTAACAGAAAATTTCAAATGCGTTGATCGAACTAGGCTCAGGGACTCTTGGTCAACCAGATGATATTCTGTCATAGACCATTTGTACCGTCCAACCAAAGATTATACTTTATAGCTTCCAAAATGGAAGTAACAATACTACCGAATTGAAGCGACGAGTGTTGCATGCAAGCAGGAGACTCTTCCTGGACACCTGGTCTCACTCCCATTTCGGGAGTTCGTTTCTTTTCATGTGGTGGATGTTTTTGTTTGTTTGCTTTGGTTCCTGTTTTATCCTGATGTTGTTTGCCTTCGGTTTATGATTTTCTGAATTATCGATTTTGTGCTGTATACAGGGATATGGTCATTATTCATATTTGTCATTGAAATGGAAGTAACCGGGTGTAACAATTCTACCGCATTGAAGCGACGGGTAACCGGGTGTGACAATTCTACCGCATTGAAGCGACGGGTGTTGCATGCAAGCAGAAGATGCTGACTCTTCCTGTGTACCTGGTCTCACTCCCATATTGGGGGTTCGCTTCTTCTTATGTGGTGGAGGTTTTTCTTTGTTAGCTTTGGTTCCTGTTTTGGCCTGAATTTGTATGCCTTCGAGTTATGATTTTCTGAATTATCGATATTATGCTATGTATTGGGATATGGTCATTATCCATATTTGTCATTCATGGCGCCACTGAAATGAATTTTGGTGGCTCCGCTGGAAGCATCACTGATTAGAATTTAATATTCCAAACACGTGTTTGGTGCAGGAAAAATTGGTTTGGAATTTTCGTTGTTGGTGATAATGAATCCTCATCAGTGGTACTTTGAGCCAAATAATTTTGAAGCAGTCGGTGTTTGGTCAAACCTTTAATTTCTAAAGTTTATTAGGTATGAATTATTATAAAAGGGAAGTCAACATAAGTAGAGGATACTAACCAATTCGTCCTCTTGATATGTATAACCATAATCCCTTATCGCTCTGTCCTTTAGTTCCTGTTTGAATTTCTCAAAGACTGGTCCAGCTTGCTGCATAAGGTTCAGCAATAAGACACTTCTGTATGCTTTTTTAACTCCGTAATTTTTCTCTGCATCGTTATCTGAACAAGGGGCAATTTCACTTAAATATCAATATAGTTTTAAAAAAGGTAAAATTTTCTTATTTTGTAAAGTCGACCTTTTATTCTAAATTATGACTTAGAGACAGCAACTAAACACATAATTTATTTCTATGTTAGTACTGTTTCAATCTTTTTTATTGTGTTATCATTATTATTACTTTGCTTAATCCAATAAATTGAATATTTATATATATACCATATTGCAAAATATCTATGTACATGTATCACGAGCGATTTAAACTCTTTTACAACTTGATGTGAACTTGTTTGATTGAAACATTTTTTTACAAAATGGCAACATACAAATCGTTTCACTTGTAAACTCCTTATATCTTCCCCACCAATCACTCGGGAAAAGTTCAAAAGTGATGAATACGTAATCTCCCTCTGCCATACCAAGTGTATACGCCAGCCACATTATCATTCGGAATTGCTTGGCTTGTGCGAGAATGATGAACACTGCAAAATGAAATATAAACTCAGTTGCCTTGAGTTTAATAAAATGTCATAGTTTTCTCTTAATCATATAAAGGCAACCATCAAATGAGGAGATCACCAACATGAAGATGCTTTATTGATCACAGCGGAGCACAAACACACGGCGCGTGAAAAGGGAAAAAACAAGAATAAAACCTTCACGTCTAGGGAAGACGCATATCAGCACTATATCTATGAATAATCTACAAGTAGTCCCAGTAATGAAAATATATTTAGATGACGCCACTGAAATGAATTAATTTGGCACCACGCAAATTCGAAGGAGTAAGAAAAAGCAACGTGTTAGAATAAAATTATACAGAATGTATAATGGAATTTCAAATAAAGCTATTTATAGAAGTTCAAAATATGTCAGAACATTATGCTTATTTCTAATGCTCGTTTTACCTTTTTTTCCTCGGAGCATTTGTCCAGGTAAATGACATGTGTTAACCTCCACTTCAAATAATAGAAGAAATTTACAGATGTAATTTATATTATTTAAGAAAAGATTGAATTTGCATATCTAATCTGAGATTCAAAAAGTTGCGCATAACAAATGGTATATGACGAGTTAGCTATCCAAATACAAAATGGCTTTCATACCTCTTGCATGTCTAGATGCGTCTTCTAGAAGTTTCTGTAAATCGGCTGTGTCTCTTCTGTATGGAATATCGAATGGACGTTCAAAGTAAGGATCAGATCTAAAGTCCAAGACAAGATTAGCGCCAATTCTCTCAAAGAAAACTTCGTCCACATCGTATAAAATAGCTGTATGTCTCCATTGATAGTGCTTCAGAATTGATACCAACGAGACTGAAAGAAAAGGGATGATATAAATAAAACATAAACATTCAAAAATTTATCACTTTATACACAAATACACTTTATACAGTGTAAGAAACGACAATGTCTATGACAGCTTAGTCAAATCCATCGTTTGCTCATCTAAGAAAATATTGCAATATTTAAAAAAAAATGAAGATTGCAAGATTTTACAATAAATGATGATTGCAAGATTTTACAATGAACGCTAAAGAAGCAAACGATGGATTATTCTTAGCTGTCATATACATTGCCGTTTTTACACTGGAGAAGGCCAAGGGACCAAAAATGTGTGTATTTGAGTATTTGTGTTTTTATTTTGAAAGTAGATTTTTAGACCTACCATAAACAATGCTGATTGTAATAAACATTAGGGTATCTATCTGTTATTTAGTCTCATATGCGAAAAGGTAAGGTAAAATCATTAGTTTTCATTAAAACAGTTTCGAATATCAATTAAAATTAGGTACATTAAGATTTCAGGTATCACAAATACCCTAATTTAAGACAGTATTTTAATTCATCATGTATTATGTATATTTTCAAGAGGTTGAAAAGATAGTCCAAAAGTTATCGTTCTCTATCAAACCTATCTTTAATATCTTTAACTATAGATTTAAAGATGTGCCTCATGAATAATAAAAGTGATAATATTTGTTATTTGATAATAGGTAAATAAAATGTTTTGCATCCAATCTTTATAAAGCGTTAATTCACGAGACTGTTTTCAATTTACTACATTCTCACTTTGAGGGATTGTGAATCTATTCTCATTATTTATTGTTATCATGTTATAAGGTTATTGCAAAGGAGTTGTGAGAACATGAACGTGAAACTGAGGGACTTTTGTACTACTTTTTTTCAATGATAATAACAATAATGTTTAAAGTCTTCGAATTCATTAGCATCATTTAGAGCAGATACATTTACAGCATGGACCAGACATGCAAGCCACTTATCTATATATCTTCATTTTTTTTTTTTCATTTATTTCATTTCTTTTAAAACTTAATTTTATTTAAATTTGTAAATTTTCCGTGACCAAAGTAGAGATATTTTCATTTTTTTTCCTGTAGACACTCTTATCTTTCCTCTGCTTTGCAGTAGAAACGTAACAAACATTCACAGCAGATGTTTGATTCAAACAAAGAATTTCGTAATTAAGAAATAGCTCTGGTTAAGGAACTTTTCAAAGTACGTCATGTAAAATCCTTCCTGAAAAACCGGTAATCAGATAATCCATCTCCTCTAGAATTGGAGTGCATTCTGTTGTATGCACTGATATTCATCTTTATCGCGAATGTTTTCTTTTTATTGTCCATTGCATTAGGACATTAGTGACTTCTATAATTGATGCCGAAAACACTAAAAAATCTTCTTTTTCAACTTTCAAATAAAAACCTTTTCACATTACGTCTTCGATTGAATTTTGGTTGAGAGAAGTACATATACTGCATTTTGGTCCTCTACAAAAGGTAATTATATTAAAGGATATTGTTACAATGTATGTCCTTATTATTTTAAAGAATTTATTATAATCGGAATTATATATATCAAATAAACTATTCGATTTCATATCGAAATATTTCAAATGTCCTCAGATGAGCGATGTGACCACTTGGACTCTTGATTCAAGATAATTTGCTTACACAATTTTATTAAGCCTCCTACAAAGTAAAATGGGCTGCTGGCTTTGCAGAAATACATTAGCACGCATTTGAATAACAGGAGAAATGTTTTTGCGACTAAAGGACTAGGGATTGGAATGATCATTCTGATCCTGCTAAAATAGAAGTACAATTATCAACCTCTGTTATGTAAATTACACCTTGTTATGTGAATTGCAAGGATAAGTTTGTTATATACGTATCAGATATCATTGAAAAGGGAATTTGCATATGAGATATGCACATTAGGAATTGTGCAAAAGTGTTTCCTATTGCTTAGGGGTAATTTGATCTTGATTTTCTTTCTTACAACTCAGATATCAGATAAAACGTTTGAACGGATGAATCACTATACAAAAGAAAGTTTTTATATTCTGAAATATTATGTCTAATATTGTTCCTGGTTATGTTACATACACAACTATTTCTATTTAACATTTCTTTGATCAAATAACCTACAATTTGTACTCATAATCAATTCTTTCTACATCTAGGTACATTTTAAAGGCCCATACTGAACTCAATCAGTAGATCTATATTCGAAATCAGTGAATGAAAGTCAAATGCAAAAGCCGAAATCAAATTCCAAAAATCACAATCAAAAGGCTTCCTTCATTATTCTACATAAAATATAAAACAGAACTTTATCGAGAAAAGAAAAATCGGGAAAACAGATGGAGATAATAAAAAGCTCCATAAAAACACGTCGGACAACTTCAACTTATAAACACGACTGACAACTTCAACTGATAAACACGACTGACAACTTCAACTAATAAACACGACTGACAACTTCAACTAATAAACACGACTGACAACTTCAACTGATAAACACGACGGACAACCTCAACTGATAAACACGACGGACAACTTCAACTGATAAACACGACTGACAACTTCAACTGATAAACACGACGGACAATTTCAACTGATAAACACGACGGACAACCTCAACTGATCAACACCACGGGAAACTTCAACTGATAAACACGACGGACAACTTCAACTGATAAACAGGACGGACAATTTCAACTGATAAACAGGACGGACAACTTCAACTGATAAACACGACGGACAACTTCAACTGATAAACACGACAAACAACTTCAACTGATAAACACGACAAACAATTTCAATTTATAAAAACTCTCCAGATTGCAATTCCAGGTCGGACTGCACTGTAGAAGGCGCTAATAGAACGCGCAATGCTAATCAGCAAATTTAAACCTATTCAAATATTATATGAAACAAAGGAGGGGATCTCCAACAACACAAGGTTGTAGAACCCACAGCAAAACCCCAAAACACCCGATGCAAAAACCAAAAGCAGACAAGCACAGAAAGAGACGCATAAGGGACAAGGAACGTCAACGCAACGCACAACACAGAAACATTAAACACAAAGGACTACACATAAACCATCGAGGCCAATGGGCAACCGGTGCCGACTTAGGACGGCCATCTGCCACGGAAATAGCAGAAGGTATGGTTATCCTGGATTACGTGCGCACAACCCTCCCACTTTTCCGATTACCAAGAGGTCTCGAAGAACGTACAATTGTGGTGTAAAACAACCTCCTCACTGTCAGATGACCACACACAAGCAAGACCGCAAAACGCAGGGGCTCAAGCAACACAAATGAATATGTAAATGGATATAAAAAGAGGGCGTACGTAATATAATCCGTGCTCTGCCGCCGCGAGCTCATGTATGTTATCACCCGAGGAGTCCGACTGACATTCAGAGAGGACAGGTGGTCGGGGCCCTGTCTTCTCTAAAGATGTTTGGACAGGGCCGTCATGGAGTGCCGTCGTCACAGTCAGTCAGAGTGCAAGTTTTCAGAATGCGCTTGTACAAGACTGTAGATTGGTCAAGTACCAAGCCTAGTGTCCGTCTGGTGACATTAGGATCATATCCACGGTATGAAAGGCGTTTGATGATTCTGACGCATTTTCGATAGTGATGTTGTCTATCTTTGATCCTTCTTATCTTGTTAATAATGTCACCATAAAATGCAGGTTGTGAAATACCGAAAGTAATATACTCTGTTGCCTGTATTGGTCCGAATTTCAGAAGAATAAAGTTAACAATAATTTTTGTAAAATTTCCAGAAAGTCTTTACTAGTTTGTGAAAGCGAAAACCTTGTCCTAAAAGTTTCTTGGTAATTTGTAAATTTATACTATGGAAATCCAAAACATCAGTACATGCTCTAGCATACCGGATGAGCTGTGAAATATAGATACCATAGGACGGTAATCTAGGAACATCACCGTCAAGCCAGGGGAAATTTACTATGTTATATCCAAATCATCTCTTTTGTCATATACACTTGTATGGATCTCTCCATTGACAATTTTGATATTTAGGTCCAAAAACGGTGTTTGTGTGTTTGAAACGTTTGCCTTGTTTAGAATCAATTCTTGTGGATAAATAACATTTTTATACTTTTCAAAAACAGGATTGTCGATAGTAAGAATATCATCCAGGTACCTAGAAGTACCAATGAAGCATTTCACATCATCATTTGTTCTTTGTTTTTGAAGATTATGGATAAATTCCTTTTCATACGTGTATAAAAATAAATCTACAACAAGAGGCGCACAAAATCTTACATAAATATTGTCCAAAAGGAAGGACAAGGCAATACACAGGTCACCACATGTCCATGATTTGTATGATTTGTAATCTGTGGCGGAAAAGAAACCCTTCGATTCAGAAGTACAAATGTAAGTTTTCCCCTCTCGATCAAAACACCATTTTATTTATTTTGTCGTGAGGAAGCGTGGTGTACATATCAGAAAAGTCGTATGAAGATATAGTATTTGCTTCAAAATTTCTTGATTTCATTTTGTCAATCACATCCCCTGAATTTTTAATAGACCAAAAGAAGTTTACGCCATTCCTGTTCATGACAGTTTCACAATATTTTGCCACGTGTTCCTTTATAGCCATGAGTGCTGACGTCAGATTTCTAGACAAAATTGTTGTTGAGCATTTGCTAGAATTAGCAATGTATCGAAACTTGTAAGGAGACTTGTGAAGTTTTGGTATACAGTATATTGTAGGGAGATCCAATTTAGAAATAGGGATGTTAAAAGAAGAAATTTCACTGTTATGTTTGTTCAAAATATTGGGAACACTTTCATTGCTTTCAATATAAGTATTAGTAGAGGAAAGTTCCGAAACTAAAGTTGATATGTAGAAGCGTCTTCAAATAATTATGGTGTGTTGGCTGCTTTGTCTGCAGGCGCGAAGACATATTTTTCATGTAAATTACGTAACTTGGATTTGAAATATCTTTCAGATTTAGAAACTGGATTTTCAAAAAGTTAAGGAATTTTTGTGGAAGTTATCTATTCGAATATCGGTAATATCCAAAATGAGGTTTTTCCAGTCATTCAGAGCATGCGATTCGACTCCTTCCGATTTACACCATCGTTTGGTATAGTTATCTAAAGCTTCCTTTAGCACTTCGCGACATTTAATAAAATCTATCTTGGATGGGATTCTATACTTAGGTCCTTTCTTAAGAAGACCACGGAGCTGCCTGTCTTTGATAATTGAAAAGTCACCTGTAATAATATGACCAGCTGGTTTATATAGATATGCAGACGTTGCACATTCTCAAGAAGCAGGACATGATTCAAGTATTTTAGGATCTTGTGTAACTTTGTTGTAGTTAAAAACGAAATTTCGAATAGGTCTCTTATATTTGTAACAAATCAGAGGAGGTTCTAATTTTCAAAATATTGAGGAATGGCACTTTGTACGCGATGATCCCGAAAAATATTAGAGATGTTCAGAAGATCAAATCCTTTGTTAATAAATGAAATTTTTAAGAATCTTCTTTTAGGGGAGGTGTTTTTAACCAAAGGATATAGTTTATTTTGTGCGAATGCAACAATGATGTTTAGCCTGAATCAATCAGTGTTTCTTAAGAATGCAACCAGTGCTTCATCCAAGATAGATTTTAATTGAACTGCTGGAACTGAAGAGAGAGCATGTAGCAGTTCATGTCTGCCGCCGTTGCGTGCAATGATCAGTAGATCTTTGAGGGTACGATGTACTTTAGCTCTTTTTCTGAGTTTTTTATTTCGCCTTTTACCGTGAGACCTATGCTTCCTTTTACTTCTAGGGCGGATTAAAAAAAAACATTAATGTTTGAAGAGGTCGAAGAAATGTTTCCTTGTCCATAAATCTGATCGTTTAGACCAAGGGGGTACGCAGTTTGCAGTTTGGTTATCCAGGCAAGTTCAGCTTGTAAGCGGCGTTTTTTTAATTTCAGTTTTACTTTGATTTTTAATTTTGGAAATGACTGAACTGGAGTTATTGTTATATCCGAAATTGAATGATTGTATTTAACGAAGTGATTATATAGGAAATTTCTTTATTTTTTCTGACGCGAGTTTCTTATCTGATACGAATGACTTCGAAAACGAGATTTTAAGGCCTGGCCTGTTTCCCCTACATATTGGGCGCCACATCCCTTGGCGTGTCATGAAATGAAATAGATGACATCTTGATACGATCAATCAATGTCATTATCAATCTCGATTTTAAAGGTCTGCCCATTAACACTAGATTTAATTGTGGAATTGCAATTGATGAGCGGACACATACCGCATCTTTTCCCATTGCACCTGCAAATGGTTGAGAACCCTCTATGTTTGTTGTTAAATGTAGAGCCTGCAGATGGAGAAGTGGGTGCAATATGTCTACGGGCTTTTAATTTTAGAGGTGATAGAAGTACCTTTGGTGAGGAAAAAAGTTTCTTACTGTTAAATGTTGATGATAGGAAAGTGACTGTAGTAATAGAGGGTAATCTCAAAGGAGTTCATTTGATACGAGGCGACCTTAAAAATGCCATGATGAAATGAATCATGTAAGTGTTTTGACAGTAAATGGTTTGAATATTTTTCTCTGACCTGGACGCCATAGCACTTTCTATACAGACATAACCTCAAACAGTGCATGTATATTTTTTTTCATTTTCGTGCGTGAACATCGACGGCGGGTGCGGCTAGCCAAACAGGGGATGCTTACTCCTCCCTGGCACCTGGTCCCACCTCTAGCTTGCTAGGGGTCCATCGATGCTCAATTTTGCGCTCTATTTTGAGTGCTTTTGAGATTATCGTCAGGATCTTCTTTAACTCACATGTAACTAAATATCCAACAAGGGAGCTTAAAACTTATTTTAGTTTATCTCTCGATATTATGGAAAAACAAGGATAAGTTCCGCTCATTGGCCCTGGTATTGGAAACTATAAGAGATTTATCAAAAATCATTGTGCCACCCTAAATGAATTAGATAAAGAAATTAGATGTACACTTTTATTCAAAAATGCATTTGCCTGCAAAACATAACATTTTTTGTGTAAAATCTGCTATTACAAAATAGAAACACATGGACAACTGAAGACCATCACACCGACAAAGAATAAAATACATTTTCACAGTATTTTCACTACAAACACAGAGTAACACAATCAACTTAAGCATTCCAATGAAGATGAGATCTCTTGCCCTGGAAGGGTAAGCATCACTTGTTTACTAGCAAAACCCGTCACTTGGGCCGTGCAGAAAAAGCCCATATTAGGTAAATTGCTAAATCCGATGCTTTGGATGGTTATAACCTTAATTACAAACCTTTAAATGTGATTCTTTTGTTATTCATCGGTCATTTTATTTCATAAAGACCGCGGACGATTCTAAATATACGAGGTTTTATGAACGTTCAGTGAAGTGTGGAGGTCAATGAAAAAACAATGAGGGGCGGAGAAAAAAAATTATTTCAGTCGCGGGTGTGAATTGTTTTGATTATTAAGAGTATTCGGCCATAGTATAGATAATATCGTGTTTCAAGTCCGCGAAAGAATCCTTTAATGACAAATGTGAGCATGTTGTTATATCCATAAAAGTTAAAAATGTCATTTCAAATCAATCTAGATCTCCATAGCGATTCTTGAAGACCAATTATTCTAAATGTTCTCAAAATAAATGTATATTGAGGAACTTACCTATTCAAAAACCTTAATGGAAAAAGAACTCATTGTTTACCTGTTATTTTCTTCTCTGACCGAATACAGGGTAGTGAGGGTACCTTTCAGCCTTCGGCCTCGGTCTTTAAACACCACCCTGTTCTCTCCTTGTGCATCTAACCTTCATACAGACCTCAACTCGGTCTTTATCCTATACGTATATTCCACCATTGAGGACAAAGAGATCTTATAATGTTCTTAAATAATTTTTATTGCATTGTACGTAAAACAGCCAATCGCTCACAAATGTACAGTTTTGTTAGTATTTTTCGGTGTTATATCCATAAAAGTTCAAAATGTCATCTCAAATCAATCTAGATCCCCATAGCGATTCTTGAAGACCAATTATTCTAAATGTTCTCAAAATAAATGTTTATTGAGGAACTTGACTGACAAAATAAAGAAATATACTCGATTAGAAAACCTTTCCTTAAATTTAATTACCTATTCAAAAACCTTAATGGAAAAAGAACTCATTGTTTACCTGTTATTTTCTTCTCTGACCGAATACAGGGTAGTGAGGGTACCTTTCAGAAATTATCGGGATGTACAACACACTATTTTTCTACTATGGCCTGATAATCTTTACCGTCCACCCGATAATTTGCATGGTCAGTTTCATTTTGAAAACCAGGGGTGTATTAAATATTTGGAATTTTATTTTTCTGAAAATTTAAGAAAATCTACGGTTTGTAAGTCGGACAAAGACCTCGTTGAAGTCTGTATGAAGGTTAGATGCCCTCGGAGAGAACAGGGTAGTGTTTAAAGACCTCGGCCTTCGGCCTCGGTCTTTAAACACCACCCTGTTCTCTCCTTGTGCATCTAACCTTCATACAGACCTCAACTCGGTCTTTATCCTATACGTATATTCCACCATTGAGGACAAAGAGATCTTATAATGTTCTTAAATAATTTTTATTGCATTGTACGTAAAACAGCCAATCGCTCACAAATGTACAGTTTTGTTAGTATTTTTCGGTTTAGTCTTCTTGCCCTCAGAACGGAGTCGTTGTAGTTTGAGTTTGCTCTAGAATAGCGTATCCATTGCGATATGAAAGCACCATAGGCAGCAGACAAGGAATTGTTCCTTCTTAGGAAAGGAAAATTGTGCAAATTTGAAGTTGACGTAATCACGTGTGTCATATATTGAAGTATTCAGGTTACATGTACTTTTTTTGTCATAAGGTAATATGATATCTAAATATGAAACAGGGTTAATGATTTCAGTGGCATCTTTCACATTCACTTGCATTTTTTTTTTTTCTTTTTTTGAAATTTTCTTCAAGAAGGTGAAAAGTTGGAACACTTCCGTATTGTTATTCTAGTTCACATGCATAGATTTTTCTACGGTAATCAGCAAAATTTGTATTATTAATCGAGAGCACGTCATCGAACTATCTGTTTGTAGAAATGAATTGGAGTGGTGTTACTACATGTATCAATGAGAGAGCAAATACTTAACAAAGTCGGCTTCATACGAGGAAAAATTAGCAAGAAAAGAAGCACAATTAGTTTCCATAGGAATTCCTACTATATACTGGTAGACCATTCCTTCAAACACCACAACTATGCTATCGGTCAGAAAGATCAACGTTTTCATTAAATATTCCTCTGTGTATCTATTTTTAATCAGATTTTTTTATACAAAATAACTTTTATTGTAACCCACAACAATGTATCTGTATTTTCGATTGCCGTTTTTGCTGGTGAAGGAATTTTAAATTATTCATTTAACTTAGAATGTGGAATGGTTGATTAAAGAGTTAAAAATATGAATCATTTGAACATGTTGAAAATTGTTATTTCTTTTTCATTTAACCGTGATATGAACATGTTGAACACTTCATTTTTCCTGATAAAAAAATCGTTTTCTTGGTTTGTTGTTCCATATGAATACTTGAACTTGTTTTATTTGTTGCAAATTTTGTGTGGCTGTTGTTTAGTGTCTTGTTGTATTCTTTTTTCTGAGGTTGCAAATTGTTTGTGTGATGTCCTATGATGTAGGTTTTACAGTTCTAACAAAACTCAACACAATAATAACATCAAAATGATACATGTATTTGGTTATTTCCATTTCATTACGACGATAAGCATGGTTTCCATCTCTTTACCTTCTTGAGGAAAATTTCAAACCTTTTTTTATGCAACATACATACGTTTCGGATAGTATATCCTCATCAGTTATGCTCACGGAGAGGAATCCATCTAAGTTGAATAAGTTGTTTTTAATCCCTTTGATGTTATTATCAATAAGATTAGCTTTAGATGCAAAAGCGATGTATTATATCATCGCTTTAGTGCAAACGGTAATGTTCACGGGAAGGTTAGCGCAGAAGTGCATGTGCGCAAAAATATTTGCTATATGAAAAATTTAACACATCTCATTTGTTTCAAGACTATTCTCTTATGCACTTAGCATACCCTAGGCATGAATAATTTTACCTTTTAAGATCTTAACACTTGTACATTCATGCATATTCGATTTAGTCCCATTCCTTAACAAACATTTCTGTTTAGAACCGGGACTAAAACATATGTGATTGGATGTACCTTAAGTAAAATTATCCTTGCCTAGGTTATAATAGGTGCATAAGAGAGTCGTCTTTTTAATCAAATGAGTTTTCATATAGCAATTTTTTTTTCATATAACAAATATTTTTGCGCACATACACGTCTACGCTCACCTTCCCTTGAACATTACCGTTTGCACTAAAGCGATGATATAATACATCGCTTTTGCATCTAAAGCTACAATAAGATATGTTTAATCTAATCTTCAAGTCAAAGTAATTTTCAGACACAGCCAAAATTAATTTCAGTAACGCTAACTGGTTTTGATTTTTTCATGTTGTCTATCAACCTAGCATAGAATACACGGCTCCAAACCACCTTTCATTTCGATTATAATTTTGGATGAAATAACAATTATGTTTCTGAAACAGCAAAATAAAAATTATGTCAATGGATAAAGGGCCAAATCAAAAGGTTCTTTATTATTATACTTTAAACATTCAATCACGGGGAACGAGTTTAACTGCTCCACATTGCTAAACGAAATTGGTCTAAAATGCTGTTAATTGAGCTATATCGTGTATTCGATATCAAAAACAAAACTTACCAGATAATTTTTCAATGTTATAAGAAAGGACTGTGGTAGTGTTATACATGTCATCTATAGGATACTGTTGTCGGAGAGCGAGGTCACCAAGCCCAGAAACCATAGGCACACGGAGATATTCGGCAAGTCTACCAGCAGATTTTACTGCATCCGAACAAGCAGGTCCAACGAACGCACTGACATTCTCCCTATAGTAAAGGTCAGCAAGGAATCCCAATGCCAGATATTTAGCTTTATGGCAAAACACTGAGTAGTTTGAAACATGCTTGTCAAATTCCACACTAAATGTGTTGTTACTGTCTTCGATGGCCATGTCAACGGCGGGACCTATCCGTCTGAGGTCCACGGGAAAATCATCATTCGTCATAAGCAGAACTCCTGTTCTTATTTTCAAATTTGAATGGCAAATGTAAGTATGGAATAAGATAAGACAAAGGACTTTGATGGTCCCTATTAGTTTCCTTTCCATCATGTAGCAAATTATTCGGATCATCAATTTGTTAGATTAGTTACCCGTGAGTGCTTTCCTAAGTATATGACGTCAATGTGTCTACAGAATCATCTAATTTCTACCATTCGACTGATGAGGAAAATTTATTTGTCACCTTTAAGTATAACGTCAAATAAACAATTGATTGATTGGACAAGACGAGGTATCATAAATTGTCACTCTTATGGTAGATGTCTGATATTTTTATTCAGACAAGAGGACCTAAAATGACGTATAAAGATTATAGATCTGAACAGAAGAATCTACTTTACTTTATTAAGCCGTGATTGATATTGAAAGATAGGATGTTGGTATCAGACATGCCTCACTTATTTATAAATGAGGTAAACTTGAAAATTGTTTCCATGCAAATTGTGGTACAACACGGCAAAAATGTGACTTTAAAAACAGATTATTACTTCAGGTCCCTGTAAAGTGCAAAACGAAATAAAAACGAAACGAAACAAGTCGAAACGAAACAAATCGAAACGAAACGAAACAGATCGAAACGAAACGAAACAAAACATATATCTTAAAGAACTTAGAGAAATGCCGCCGAGACAGATTACGTAAAGTCATGATCTGCATGTTATTGCCTTTTGATATATCAGTTTTAGATAGTGACTGAAGGAATTCTTGAAAGATTAAAAGTTGACGTTTAAAACATAAAAGTTATAGTTAATGCCATAGTATTATTGCATTAGAGAGGATTAAATTGGGGGTGGGGTGGTTATGACCTCGTCATAAGCGGATGAAAAATATTATTTAGCAATGAGGAGTCCAGTACAGAGGAGAAAGGACCGTTCAATTCTGTATTTTTTAAAACTTTATCAAGAAAAATGAGGGGAAGACATTTTTTTGCTTGAAAAGGGATAAGATTGTTTCCCTGAAATGTGCCCCCCGGAATATTATCTTATTATGGTCTCCTAACGAGGTCAATTATCCCTCCCCCTTAGTCCACCAGAATACATCAATGCATTTAACATTTATGTTCCTATCTAGTCACTAGAACTGATGGACATGCAGATATGTCTTTGAATGTTTGTTCTCAGCAATGATTCCTCTTTATCCTTTTTTTTTCTCAAGTTTTTTAAAGTACAATGTTTTGTTTTGTTTCGTTTTGATCTGTTTCGTTTCGTTTTGTTTCGTTTCGTTTCGATCTGTTTCGTTTCGTTTCGATTTGTTTCGTTTCGTTTCGTTTCGCACTTTACAGGGACCCTATTACTTCTGCTAAAATTGAAAGTATTGCCTTAATCCACTCTGGCATCCTTGGGCATTTCGAAATTTTGGGGTAAAATGGAATTTTTCGAAGAAAATTCAATAACTTTTTCCATGCTGCAGCAAGATCAACAAAATTGGTACCAAAAGAACGACAATTTAATTGTCTTTAAATCTGAAGCTCAATTTACCAATTTACTTGTCAATAAAATGGGGAAAACTATGTATTTTCGACGAAAAATCGTTGAAAATTGGGAAAATACCATATAATTTTTTAATCTGTAGCTAAATAAACAATTTTGGTACCAAACGCACAATAAATTTATTGCCTTTCATTTTAAATAATACAGAAGTCAGATTCGCAATTTGCTCGTACTAAAAATTGAGAAAAACAACTACACTTTGATGAAAAATCGCTGAAAATTTGCAAAATGCAATGAATTTATTTTCCTGTACATAGTTAGTATGAGGTACAGCAATAATGGTACCAAAAGGTAGTTAATTTTTACTGTCTTTTATTCTGAATACATATTAAGTAACTTGCTCATAAACAAAATCGGAGAAGAACAATGAGGGACAAAACTTTGACTTTTGAAGGGTTTTTTCCATAAAAAGTTTGGACAAATGCAAAACGTTTACAGAAAATCTAGAACAAAGATATGTGTATTCAAGTCAACAGTTTTTAATTTACTGGTACATGGCGTCTTGTAGCAAGCTTTTTAATTTACTGGTACATGGCGTCTTGTAGCAAGCTTTTGAAAGACGTGGGTGAAATTAGAGTCATTGTTCAAAAGGAAGCGGCTACTGTCTATGATACATAACGTGCATGTCTGGTCCACGCTGTTTATTAATCTGCTTTTAAATGATGCTAATGAATGTAAAGACGTTTGACATTTGTACCACTTGGTGAGTGTCACTTCTGGTGCACAAGGAGTCCCCGAGGGCACATGTAGCCAAGTTTGATAAATTTGGGTTGGTCGTTTCTTCAAACGCATTCGAAAATTTCTGTTTACAGAATTGTCACACATTTCTGAAACCTGGGTCCTGTAGCATCCCAGTCATCTTTCTGCGTCTTATATTTTGGACATAATTATCACACATGTTGGCCATATTTCATTGTCAGTGACGAGGGTTAAATACTCGAAACATGCATGTCTGGTCCACACAGTTAATTAATCTGCTTTTAAATGATGCTCATGAATTTGAAGACATTTAACATAGATGATTTCTGCCAGGGTTGTGTAGTTGTTTTCAACTATTGAAGTGGATCTTAAAGACCTGCTTAGTCGTGACATTGTTCTAGTCCCTACGTCAATGTTGAAAAGATGACTTAATTCAGTTTTGCAACTTCGAAATATGTTCTTAAAATAAGCTCCATGTTATTCATTCGAAAATAATACCTCGGAGCTTATGATCGATTGATGTATGCAGGGCTCTGGTGTATCAACTGACCATTAAATGGCAGAATTAATACCTTCATTGTTTCTGGTCGTATATTTCTAAAAATAGCTAAACACTTCAGATGTTCAATAATAAGTGTTCCAGCTATCTACCTTCTTTAAGAGAGTTTTAAACCAATTTTAATGCACCAGACACGTGTTTCATCAGTGATGCTTTCAATTAAAGTGACTTCATGGCACAGCCAAAATCCTCTCCATCAGCTCCCCTGGCCCTATTTTCTGAACATAAAATTGCTAATATGAATTATGGCAAAGCCATTGTGAGGACGCAGATGAATTATACTTTCAATGACTTTTCACCATTCATCATTGAATATTTTTTACTAAGTTAATAATAAACGAAATATGTCACACAATATGTGTTCTTGTTATTCTTTTCCAGCATCTTTTTTTACTTTATCAGTCTTACATTTTTTTCTTGAAATCCATAATTATCTACAGGTATAGAAAATTTCTGGATCGACAATATGCAAATAACTAGTAAATGCGAGGAAACATCTCTCAATGTTGGCCGGTTTGATGTCACAAAACAATCGGTAAACCTGAAATCGCAATGCTTAATTTTGAAACATAAATGACAGATGAGAAGAGATCAAGTGATGAAATCTTCATCTATGTATAAAATTATATTGTATTAGTCCTTGGACCTTGACGAAAACCAAGGGAAAAAGAACTTGGGCAAGAAAACGGTGGGTACAAACCATTAAAATTTAAAAAAAGAGAAAAGAATTTTACTTTTTTTTCTGAAGTATTTACATATTGTAAGATTTACATGTATCTTGATTATTCAATTCATTTAAAACATTTAAATGTTTATTTTTCAAATTTCATTGGGTGATGAAATGTCAGTTGTCGTATCGGGAATATGTATATCCCCCCCCCTCCCTTTTACTTTCACCGGAAAAATTAACATTCAATTCAGCGCCGTCTATAGTGTTATCAGCAATATATAAACATTTATGTTTTATGGGATGGCCTGGAGAAGGGGGTTTTACTAAAAAAAATTCCAGTTTAATATTTACCAGTATCACAGTGATTTTTCCTTCCGAATAATGTTTACAAATGATTTTCCAGTGTATAATGTCTGAAGACAAAATTCATTCCTTTACTATAAAAGAGCCGGGGTGAAAGGGAGGGAGAGGAAGGGGCGGGAGGAGGGAGAGAGGGGAGCGTGAGGGGTAGGGAGAAGAAGGGTGCAGGAGGGGGTATGGGAGGGGCAGATAAGGGGGCGGAGAGAGGTACCCCCTGTCTGTTACCCAACCCCATAAAAAGCAAGGATGAAAGCCGGGGAGGGAAGAAATGGGGAAGGGAGGGAGCCGGGAAATGTAAAGAGGTGGGAGAGGAGAGGAAGGGGCAGGACGGAGTCCTGAGAGAAGTATTTTGAGTAGAAATTCACCCCCTGTCACCCCCTTCCCCACAATTACAATCAACCCCTCCCCCCCCCCTCTGTCTAAAAAAATCTGAAGCCTTCACCCCTCCTCCTTTTTTGAATAACCCTGGATCCGCCTATGATTTACCTCCAAGGGGAAAAATACCCAGCCTTATTTTATGCTTTTGAACAGAGCCCCAGTTTGCACTAAGTACTGTTCATGATGACGTAAGTTGTGACGCGTTGTGTACAGTATCGAAGGCAGCAGACATTTAGAAGTTTGTGTTGGGATTTACACTGCATAGATTTCCTGTAGATTCTACGTGTAGATCTTATACATGTGGAGAGAAACCACATTATTCGATCTACAGGTATCAAAATATCAGCTGCAAATCATCCTCGAAAGCAGAATGAAGTTCGGTAATTACGGTAACTGAGAAAGTCCGCGAAACAAAGTTTTATGCTGACGTTGCATGCTGACGTCACGTTGTAATTTTCAAAGAGGATATTCGGACTAAACATGATATATGTTGGAAATGATGGTGCAATGTCAGTATTACGTGAAGCAAAGTACAAAACATACATTGGGACATTGGAGGAGTAAGCCAAACGGAGAACATTCAAAGGAGATTGAGAAATCATGGTCATCGATGGGTTTCATTCTGTCGTCAAGTGACATTGTCAAGAAAATAAGCTTGCGCTTTACGCCGATCAAATGGGCAATGCGGAGAATGACGTCATTGACAACGGTTTTGGAACCTATAGGTATAGCATAGAATTCAATTGAAAAACACGATTTTTCCTATATATATACACGTGTTACCTTGATGAGGACTACGTCCGCGCCTGCGGCGCGGACTGCGTCCTCTATAACTTTGCAGAGAGCAAATTTAAATGATATTCAACTGACCCCTAGTTACGATCACAATGACATAAAAGATCCAGTCAGGAAAGCTATATCTCAGGAAATGAAGTGCAACTGATTGATATTACATGTACTCAGTTGATCGAGAAAGCAATCCTATTGATTAAGAACTCGCATTCTACACATCATTCTAAAGATGTAGGTATTGAAACAGCTCATGATGATGGATATCATCAACATGTGTGGGAAGCTTTTGAAGTGGTGTTCCGTGTCAAATTTCAGAGAAGTTAATTCAGATATTGAAAAGATGGTGACTGAGGCCATGGTATTCATAAAGAATAACTATGGTTAAGAGAATCTAGACAGTATATCTGATGTCAGGTCCAGTGTACGATTGAATGAAATGGGCTATAAGAGTTCAAAACTCTTGGATGACCATTACCACCAACAGTTAATTGAAGAATTTCGATAAAATTTCAAGAAAAACGAAATATTTTTAGACATGCATAAGGAAACATTCTTAAGATGCAGTTCAATCAAACCTGGATCTGCTGAAAGTATTAAATTTAAAAAACAAATGTTGAGACCTATTTTGATAATATTTTGCCAATCGCGTCTGAACCTCTATCTGTTAGCCTGTTGATTTGTTGCAGTCGAATATGAAATCGGAGTTGTTTAAGAAACAGATGTGACAAATTATGTGCTCAAATTTCTTTAATTCTGTTAATGTTTTGGAGTAGAGAATTGACAGAGTACGATGCAAAGGAGGCATTTTGATCAACCATGTAAGAGGGGCTCTTTGTTGTTATAAGTAGTTGCACACAAGAATTACAATTGCATGTTGATGAAACAACAAGGCAATAATAAGAAAGGAAGTAATCTCCAACAAAACTGGGTTGCAGCACCAATATCAACACATAAAAAAAACTCAAGTAAAAACACAGAGAAGACACACACAGCAAGAGAAACCAAACGGGCAGGGAACAGCAAACACGACATCAAACATCAAATAAGCAATGTGCATTCTGCAATTAAAATGGAACATTCTTTTCGTGAAATGTTGCGTGATATTGTATGATGATGCTCGGACATTTATACTTAGTCTATTTGGAATGATATATCTAGAGTAGAATAAAGGGTAATAAGAGAGTGCACATCTAAAACTATCAATATGCAATCATTTTGATACGAAAATTCTTGTTCTAGAATTTCTTTAAACCGATTGTATTTTTACAATTTAAAACCTGTTTTCAACAAAAAACAAACCTGTTTCAACAAAAACAAAACAAAACAAAACAAGAAGAGTCCATTTGCTAGAGCGGAATTCTGAATTTAAAGCAATGAAATCATTTTTCTTCCTGTTGTTCTAACTACAGCATGAAAAAAGCATTGCAATATCCCAATTTTCATCGATTTTTCATTTAAAAATCATTCTTTTCCCGATTTTCGTACTTGCAAACTGCTAATCTGATATTTAAAATGAAAGGCAAGACATTTATTGTGCGTTTGGTATCAAAATTGTTATTTTATCTACATTATGAAAAAAGATATGACATTTTCCCAATTTTCAACGGTTTTTCATCGAAAATCCATAGTTTTCCCCCATTTTATGGACGAATAAATAATTAACTGAGCTTGAGACTTAAAGGCAATGGCATTGCTGTTCTTTTGATACCAAATCTGTTCTTCTAGCTACAACATGGACAAAGTAATTGCGTTTTTCAATTTTCAACTGTTTTCTTTGAAAAATCACACTTTTTCCCAAATATTTCAAAATGCCCAAGGATGCCAGAGTGACATCCGCCGGATTATCAAAGTAGAGGGTATAATCATCACTTTCATGCAAAAACATTTTGTGCGTAACATTTTTTGGGTTCACCCCAAAATAGCAATTTGGCAACTAGACTAATCTATGAGTGGATAATCAAAGAATATCAAGAATATCGATTTTCACAATATCATCATTATTTTTCCTCTATATCGACATCCAAAGTTCTAATTCATCGAAAGTATACAACCTCTAAATAAATTTCTTGCAGTCGGTTTATATTTTTGAAATTCAATTTTCCGAGCGTCGATACCATTGCCATTGTACGACAGAAATTTACAATGATTGCTTGTATGTTTGTATTGAAGTATATGTCCACGTAAGAATCAGGCAGGGGTGATACATCATTTTTTTGCAAAACTTGTCATTTCTGTTTTGAGACATATATGGTACAAACGAAACAAATGATATTTATTTCTCAAAGAAGTGATGGTGAAGGGAGATAATCACCTAATGATTTATAATATTTCAACCAAATTTGCTACCCCTATAACTGTCTTCACTATCCAAGTATGAGGAAAATTCCTTCAGAACATTCATATGGAGGCTAATCTGAACACATTCATATCAAAAGATAAAAAAAGGTTCTGCAAAAACTTTAGGATTATCAACTGCCTGATCCTTATGTGGACCTGTACTTAAATCATTTTGAATTTTTGCGGCGTCGTGTTAATCTACTTTGCTTGGCGCCGACTATAATATGAATTTTGTTTTGACAATGGGACCCTGTGGAAACCAATCATAAATAAAATATTGGCCTTATAATAGTATTCCTCTCGTTGGCACCCTCTGTTTCTTCACTTTTAGTCGTCTCTTGTGTGTGTAGTCCGCTGTGATCACAATCAACGTCGTAATCTTTTAGAGCTTCTACTCGATCAATAAACATTAAAACACATTTACTATTAGTTTTGATCATTATCGCAATGTTAATTAATTCATTTCCTCTCTTTTTCCCTCTGCACCTTCAACTAAAAAAAATCATTCATTTCAAAATATTATTTGTATAAAATTATAGATCGCCATGAAACTAACAACATTTAAAGCTTACATTTAATGATAATCGAATATAGATATACAAAGAATATTTTTCTGCAGTTCAGACCAGGAGGAGGAACCATCCCCTGTTTGGCTAGCCGCATCCGCCGTCGATGTTCATGCACGAAAATGAAAACATTATCTAAAATACATGCATTGGATGACGTTAGGTCCATATAGAAAGTGCTATGGCGAGTTTGGGGAACTCTTCGATGTGAAGAATCAAAATTTTTGGTACTGGATATGTCCTTAAGTGTGAAAATTGAAGTGTTCCGACTCGTTAATGTCTTGAACAACATATCAATGCACTTGTGGTGCATCAAGCCAAAGTGATTTTCAGACACAATCAAACTTAATGTAATAGCGCCCCCTGTTACCAAAATAGCAAAGTAAGATATAATATCAAATTGATAAAGGCGAAAACAAAGGTTTTTTAAGGCGACAGAGTTCACCGCGTGGGATCGCAACGTATGATATTGTGATTCCTTACGGAGAATTTTGACTGTTTTCTCATCATTTAAGAGATACTGCACAAATTGACGAGACGTTGCAATAGGACAATGCCTTATATGTAAGTCCATATCGTTTATAAGTCTGAAAAGTCTATAATTTTTGCAAACACTTCGTCAAAGGGAATGATTTTCTGCCGTCGACAAACTATTGAAGTGTTTGCAAAAACTATGATCTTCTCATGAATATACATGGACGCTATGGATTGATTTATTAGGCATTGTCCTACTGCAACGGCACATTAGTTTTGTAAAGTTTAATTTAGAAAATGAAAAAATACCCAAAAAAACTATGTAAGGAATCACAACACCACGTTTCGATCCCACGCAGTGGAGTTGGATAGAAAGTAATCCATACACTTGAAACATTAAATTACTCGCCTGATAATTCAGAAGTAAAATGATGTAAGTGCAGTTGTCTTGTGGTGATCGAAGTAAAAAGAAGCAAAATTTATGTTTCATGTGTGTTACAGCAACAGGCCTTCTTATTGAACATCCAATGTGCTTTTTGTTTTCTTTTTTATGTTCAACAGACTGTCATGTACTATACATAATGTGCTATCAGGCCTTACTTATTCAAGGAATCGGACCTTCCATTGTGAATAATTCATAAATGAGTTTCAACATACCAGAAAATCTTTGGATTGAGTACGATAAAACGGTAGTCGTTGCAAAGGTCCTCTCAGTGGCTTCATCTCTAAGCAGAAGGTCCCCAACTCCTGACACAACGGGGACATTCAAAAATTCGGCGAGGTATCCCGTCGTTTCTAGGCCCTGAGAACATGCCGGGCCAATAAAGGACCGTACATTGTCTTTATAGTACGCAGATGACATTTTTCCTAAAGCTTGGACTCGCGTTCCATCACAGTCTGACGTGTAGTTATACAATATTATGTTAAAATTAATGTTGAATAAGTCTTCTGCATCTGACTTTCCTTTGAAAAGAGCAGGCGCAATAACTCCCATGTCAAATGGCAAAAAGTTATCTGTTAAAAGCAAAGCGCCAACTGATACGTTGTGAGACATCACCGGTGAACATAGAAATAATAACCCATAAAGAATAAGTCCAAGTTTATGATATGTAAAAACAGTTATTTGACGCATGATCTTTTCTGGAATCCCTAGGGCGAATAGATTATTCACAAATAAAAATCGCACAAAAACTTCCAAGACATTATGGAAGAATATGAAGATAATTGGATAAAGTGTACTTATATCCTATGATTTGACAATAAATCACATTTTATTTGCATTATTTTAGGTAGATATACCATCTACTCGAAAGGTTTGTGTCAGTACGAAATGAAAAATGGTTAATTACTTACCTTCATGGAAATATACATCTAATAGAAACTTAATCAGCTGAAAATTTCTCCAGGCGCAATAAATCTTTCTTCTCTGATGTTATTTTCTTGCAAGGTCTTCTGCAACATTTACTTCGATAACAAACAAACTTCTTTTGTGATATGTAATACCCATTAATTTTTCTTCATAATTAAGACTTGAATATGGCCTTTTATTGTCCCTTTTCGTCCCTTTTAATTAATTGTTGCTAGGAAATTAATACTTCTGAAATCTCACAAATGACCTTTATGACGCTATAAAACTATCTGATTTCAAGACTTTTGAAATTGTCAACTTTCAACATGAGTGCACTCTAGGTAATTGCATTTATTCAATTTCTTTGATGAATAGTTAAACGTGCCTTTAAAAACAAAAATGTCTTTAATTTCTTTGATTCTGTCATGAGCTGCAATCATGTTCAGTTTTGGAATCTTTAATCAACGAAATGGACAGTGATAGACTAATAGATCATATCTTATGATGATTTCAGTAATGCAAAATATGACCAGGTTTAACCTTGCGGCAAGAATGACCTTGTTTAAAGACGTTTCTATTAGAATAGCGCATGTCAAAATAAAAGCGAAGAATCTAGTGACAACTTAGGTCCACACAAGGAATTGGCCATCAGGGGATTGAGGACCCCCGGACGGATACGGTTTTAACAATTATAAACACGATAAGAATCGTTGGGAATGGACGTTTTGCATATATACAGTCATAAAGTCAGTATGCATATCGTTTTTTATGCGTATAAAATGAAATGTTTATCAAATATTACCATTACGTGGTCAATTTTTAGTTGGGTAAGGGTGGTATTTGTCCTTCACAACCCCTTGAAAAGAGGAAGAGAAGTTGTTATGATATAGAGAATAAATGTCTTAATTTGTGTTTTGTTACGGGTATGCAACACACAGCATGTGATAAATGCACTTGATCTGTGTTTCATACCCGTAACAAAACAGAAATTAGTTGTCTGTTTCACTCTTTTTTTTTCTGGAATCGCATTTTTCTTGGTAACAAGGTTACGTTAATATTCATGTAACCGCGGGTGCAGTTTGCAGGTTGTAACAATGGGGTTAGGATAAGTGATAATATTCATTCTCACATTATATGATGAATTCGGTACATTTAAGATATGGAGAAGCGTCGGCTGATTTGCTGGATAAAAAGGCTTTTTAGATGAGAAAATGGGTTCTCTAGATATCAATGCATTTGTGATTAGAGATAATCGATTCGTACCAAAAAAGAAGATGGAAAAAAAATAACGAAAGAGACGATGTATTTTTCTAATTTGACATTGGATTGATGATTTACATCTAAAAATCAATGCGTATATATAGAAATTTGGTTTTGCATTTTCCATGATCAAGTAACATATAGACCACTAAATAAAGTGAAGGCACCAATGCGAAATACAACAAATATACAAGTACATTTAGTGAAAAATGTTTTGCGCTTTACATGACCGCGATATTAATGTCCATAGTTCATTGTGGCTCTTCATACATGTAGTAATGTTCTGCCAGTTGTATTATGATACATTATATTGTAAGAACAGTTTTATCTGATATACGATTACATTTTTTAAGCATTACCATGTTGATACATTGTTTCCATTCTAAGACAGAAGGCATTTTGACATTTCCATTGTCAGTCCATCCAAATGTTTCTGTCTATTGACTTTGGTTCTTATTTACGTTTGACACTAAATCAGCGGAGTTGAGATGTTCTTGCTCATTAAGCGGGATATATCTGCTGTGTCTCTATAAGCAATGTTTTACATACCAAATAATTGTCACATTATATAATTATTCATATATTTGTATTATCCCTAATTTACAATGTTGATGTACTTTACTATAAATATTTTGTCGATAAACATAGTCAAAGAGTCCAAGTTGCTTCGGTAATTAGAGGGTTGTGACGCCGAACGCATGTGTGGGAGGACTTCAAGTATAGAATAGACATCGAAAATATTAGTCTCAAAGTCGTGAAGGAAACATCGAAGAGGTACCAATCAGGAACAGCTGCGAACCCCGGAATAAACAATATTCATGGGGAGAGTCAGCGTCTCCTGTTTGAATGCAACACCCGTCGCAATAATTCCATAAAAACAAATTCGTTGATTGTCTCGATGTACATATTGATGTACATATCAGGTAACGAAGACATATTTGGTGATGTTAAAGGCCGACGGGGGACTTTATAAGGGGACAGGTAAATTTCCTCACTGACCGCTATTGAGTTAACATTTCTTATTGGTATCTGATTGGTTCCCTTTAATCCGAATTTTTGATTGACAGCTTAAAACAGATGAGACTGGGGTATCTCATTAGCATAATAAAGGATTACCTGTCGGTTTGTCTTTGATGTAACACGCCGATCGCAGACGGCGTTGTCTTCAAAGACGGTATGCCACGCCTATCAAGCTTATGTCACTCATGTATACCTATTAACGACCGGGTAGTTCCCAACGTCGGCCTTTAACAGTAACTCAATCGCAATCCAGAATGTCACTGATCATTCAGGAAAGAGGTATCATATACATTGCTTTCATAAGATTCCCGTAAGGATCGAAGAACTTCTCAATTATGTTTTGCCGTTATATAATGTAACTATGAAGCTTACTTGCAAGCCTTCTGGCTTAAGCGACGAAATATTAAGCTCAAGTCTGTCGCCTGACGAAGCTTTGTCTGGTCCCTGACATCGTATATATTTTTTGCTATTTCAAAAACTTGTCATCTGATCCAAAACTATTACTTAAATCCTTGCACGATCCTTCCTATGCTATTTTGGTAATACCTTTCATTTACCATGCTAACCAGTGAATCGACCCTACAGATTATTTGAAGACGCGCGCGCTTTACGAAGTAGATGCACAAAATTCAAAACATCAAAATAGAGGGCGCTACTAGAATAAATTTGACTGTGTCTGAAATTCATTTTTGTATGAAGTACCACTGATAAGGATTTACTTTCCGAAACGTGTGTCTGATGTATTAAAATTGGTTTGAAATTTTCTTCAAGACGTTAAGGAGTTCGAACACTTCTATCTCCATATACCTAACCTAATGATTCGTTACACTTTAAATGGTTCGAATAAATGAAACCAATTGCAAAAGTTTGAAATAATCTTGCTCAGTTGGACATTTGGACATAGATTTGATGACGTGTGAAACGTCTTCAAAATTGAATATCATCATTTAAGAACAGATTAATTAGCAGCACGGACCAGACATGCAAGTTTCGTGTACTTAATCTTCGTCAGTGATCCTCAAATCTAAACAACGTAATATACCAAAAAATATGAAAGTTGCTATCGTCCGATGAGCTTATTTCTTCATTGTTGCCAATGGTCCTAGTGTTCTCAGTTGTTGCTTAAATATCTTGTATGTTGTTTATTTTGTTGATTTGTTTCAATTTTGGTTTTCTGTATACTTTTTGAGGAAGGGGTGAATACAAGCTGTCGTCATTTGACAATGATTTATTGGAAGGAATCTTTATTCTAATTTCATTCACAAGTTTATTAACTTTTGCCCAAAATCGTCCACAAAGCCCACAAATGTATTAACTCAAGCAAAATACTTACAGGCGATAACAGAATGTAGAACAGCTCGTTTATCAAACCAAAAGCTTATTAGCCAGTAATGCGGTCAGACAACAACCAGGCATAAAAAGGCAATATTTGCATTGTGACGTCACAATTAAAACATATAATGAATATATACTAGTTAATGAGTTTTTTGTCCAAAGATGCTTCTATTTTCTATGAATTTATTTTCAGTTTGGATGTAATGCTTTTGAATGTGACATCCATGTTTGAATTACAAAATATTTTCTTTGGTGGCAAAGGACAATAATTTTACACACATGTACTCTGACGATTAAAAAGTTTGGTCCTCGTATCTTAAAGTTATATGCAAAAAAGAAAAATACAATTAGGTTATGTAACTTGTTGAAATGAGGCAAGTGGCATTAGATTGATTCATTAAGTACATTGACATTATCCTTAAAATGAAAAATATGCCAAAAATAAACTAAGGATTATGTAATAAACGCTCACTTTTCTAACTGAACACTAAGCTGTAAAATATCACCAACGTCATGCCTTCAGAAACAAAAAGCATTATTATACTACACTTATGCCAAGTTCTTAGTATTTACACAAGATTATATTCAAATGAGCGGGGAACAAGCTAAAACTCCAGATATCCTTTCCTTAATATCGAAATTAACACAACTAACAAGTGCAACACATTGTCAGCAATCCGTTTAATATGTTTATCGATTAAAATCACGAAAACAGACTCGCCTGTCTCAAACATGGCCACAAATGTAAGTGTTATGTTACTTTTCATTAGCAGTTCCAATGTGTTTAATTAATTTTTTTAAATTTTTTTTTGAATTATCGATTTCGAAATTAGATTTATTTTTGAAACAGCATAGGTAGTTGTAGTTTTTATATAAATCTCTATGTTGAAAATAAATTTTCGTTATTCACAACTACTATAATTTATCTACTTTCAGAAACTTATTCTTTTCCTTGGTGCTGTTTACATTGTATCAGAGACCACTATACAGACAGGAGCCTGTGTAAGCCCTCCACCGCCACCAGCCGTTGTCTTTAAAACAGCAAAAGCCATTCCCGGCAGGAAGTATCCATGGTAAGTCTCTGTAATCGAGCATTTTGTTTTACATAAAGATAAATAAACATATTTTCAAAAGAAAAACTGACGAAGGAGTGGTTGAAATATTCATATTATGTACCATTTGTACTTTATACCAGGAGTTGTGCAGTTTAATTGTTACTCTTTACGGCTTATTGGTATAGTTTGGAATCACTATTCTCGATTCCGAACTCCTTTATGTCTCTTGTTTCTTTGTCAGTTTGCTGTTGTTTTAAAACGATCGCACTTCGAAGATTAACGCTTTATTTTTCTTTGCAGTCAAAATCATGGATCTTACTTTTCAAATATATCACACCATTCGTTATGGCACCAGGTTCAAAATAGTTTCCTCAGTATCTGTATGATCATTTGTGTTCATTTTTTGTTGTGTTTGCTTTGACTGTTTGTTAGACCGTTGTTTTTGGGTCTTGTTGATCGTCTCTATGTCCCCTTCCTCGTTTTTCATTTTTTTAAATAATTTCTAAATTAATTATTTTAGAGACAAACTATATTGTAATATATTTCAGTCTTCTTTTTAATAATTTGATGGTGTTCACGGTACAATGGCAGTCAAAATTCCAGTTATAATATTACGATGATAGATTCTATTTTTATTTCTATAAATGCGTGTGTTTCTCGTTGCCCAATGAAAGGTTATTATGTAGGGGATTCTGATAAAAACGTTGCATCTTTTCTCTTTACAATTACATCAAAGGGGGTAAAATTTAGAGAATATGTCCATCATAAAGTCGTGCCAATAGTCTGAGAAGTACCAGAGAACAAGACCGAAATACGTTTAATTCGTAGAAAATAAAATACAAAACACAACATATTTAAAATGAAATGGTATGATAAAAGAATCATTCGTGAATGTGATTATCTTGATTATGAAAAGGCTGATTTTCTTCCTAATTCGAATATATGGTGGGCGTTATATTTAAAAAACTATATTTCGTTTTAGCAAATCTACACTTAGATATTCATATATAATGCAAATAGAATATGTGGAAAATATGCATTTAGTGAAATGCACAGAATAATTTATCTACAATTATCATATTACAGGAAATATGACACGTAGTTTATCATGTCAACAAAATAAAAAATAATTTACAACAGCTGCTCATAGCGGCCTAGCGGCGGTGGGGTTTTTTTTTTTTTTTTTTGAAAATTATTGTGCCATTGATAAATTACCCCTATTAGATGTATATCCCGTGATCATTTGATTTAAGATGATAGATGTTATGAAATCTACATTGGAATTCTTGTATACTGAATACACACACAATTTGATTCCATGCAAGATATCAATCAAATCCATACCCTGCGTAATTCAAACATCATTCACGGTTCCATATCGAGTGGTCGTAGATTAATTTGGAACCCTTTATGAGCATTTATCTCAGCCTTTACATTTTCCGAACATTGTGCTGCTTTTGAAAAAAATCACCAGAATAAGGGCATAGGGATAGATACAAATAATCATCATATTCTGATGATAGTTTTATATTTGATCAAATTATCGTTATCATTCTCACTCCTTTCTTTTAATACCAATTCTCCGTACTGGACCAAAATTGGCTGGTCACGGCATGTCATGGATTTTACTGATTTTTTTTTTCAACAAATGGCACTGTATCTTTGGTACATTGACAAGGAAAATGACCTTTTTTCGGACAATAAAATTGGCGGTTGCCATGGAAACTAGATCAGTCTATTTTAGCCCTTACAAGACTGTGGAGAAAGCTATATTTGGATAATGTGTTGCCATGGAAACCACTTTATGACCTTGAAAAAAATTAAGGTTGTAAGAAAAAAGGAAAGTATCTGTGCTGATAATTCATAGAAATGCGCTCCATCTATCTGAACTCTTCATATAAGTGGTCTAGGAGAGGGTTGAAACTAGCTTAGAAAGGGGCATTTTTTGACTTGAAAAGTGCCTATTTTTGCCTCTTAGTTTACAGCATGTAATATTCGATCAGCAGGCTTACCTGGAGTTTGGGTGCATTTCATCTGAAACGTTTCATCCTTGGACTTTAACAAAATGAAAGAAATTAGAGTGGGGAAATTCCTCATTTTAACAGAAAAGACCATCAAAAATGGTTACTATGGCAACATTCCGTTCTATATTACTATAAATGAAGTATATTTTTGCTCCATTTCTATTTATTTTTAATTAACCATTCATAAACACTTTATGAGTGTGTCAATAACAGACTTTTCAATAAGAATTGACCTTAAAAACATTTCAAGGTCATTCGACCTTGTGTCAAGGTCACTGCTTTGTGAATGATCCAATTTTACAAAAATAATGTGATTTTTATGAAAATAAAAAGCCATATTTCAGAAATCAGATGATATCATAACAAAATTGTTTTATACGATATAATATTTGATATATCTCTTATTCATAGGGATAAGTTGCACAGAAACATTGTATCTCTGAAATACTCAATTCCATACATACATTTGAATGAAAAAGGTGTAAAATATATCAATTTCATACTTTTTGATCGATTTTTTTTTCTATCAGAAAATTGACAGTAATGTAGATTGTATGTTTTTCTCTTTTTATAAGTTTACACTTTTTAAACATTTAAGGAGGTATTGAACACTTGGACGCCAAATTCAATTTTTCTAAAACTTTCTGAAATTATATATTTCTTGTCTGTCCTTGACTATACAAACTTACATTTGATTCTATCCACAGGAAAATTTTCTTCGAGACCTTGAAATATGCAGTAATCGATGTTTTCGTGAATTTCTTGATGACATCATAATATAGAAAGTAGCATTCCAGTTCTCGTAAAGCTATTGGAAATTAATTTTGATTTAACTTCCAAAATATCCATAAATATATTGCACTTACATATGGAAAAGATAAAATTAATTGTGTTTTAAACACAGGCAGGATACATGAATAAAAGATGACACTGTCGCTACAAAAATTGCAATTTCGAGCCAATTTACTGTAGCTGCTAGTTAATTATTAGGAATCCTGTGGATGAATCTTCATCAAAAACTATCAAACTTATCAAGAATGCCCAGAGATGATTTCATGATTAAATGGGAAAAATTGAAATTAGGATTAGAATATTACAAGGCTTTATATTTTCCAATTTTTTCTTCCAAAATCGTCCATTTTCAATTAAGTGACATTTGTGACTAACGTAAATTTGTCAACGAATACACTGTGATGAAGATTTAATATTCTATTTTATACATGCCAAGTTTCAATGCAATACGTTTAGTAATAATGTTTTATTGCATTTTGCATGCGAAGGTTTCTGACCCCATTTTTCCCGTTAACGTCGAAATGACGTCGTGGCTTGCTCATGGATAAAACTACCAAAGTCCTAAATTTCAAAAATCGCCATAATTTTTTCAAATGACGCCTGGAAATTATTCAAACTTCATCAGGATACTCAAATGCGTATATCAATCAGAGTATCAAATGTTTTAAGGGAGTTAAGACTTTACTTAAAACTGTACTTTTCCTAGGAAGAGAGAAAACAAATAATGCCGCCGCCATCTTGGTGTTCAAACCCTCCTTAACCTAATCATCATTACCGTAAAAAGGCAAATGGAAAATTGACACAAAATAAAATTGAAAATCGTAGATTTCAGTGTAATTTTAGCATTGGAATTGAAATGACTTTGACCTTGAAGTCAATGACCTTGAAAAAATCTAAGATTATAAGAAATAAGAAAGTATTTTGCTTGCCAATTCATAGAAATTAACTATTGTAAATCATAGCATAATCAAGTACAGACCTCTATAATAGAGTAATATGGTTGGGGTTCACATCAAAAGTTGCCATAGCAGCCATCTTTAATGGCAAATTTTAGGAAAATGGTTAATTTCCCCCATCGAGTTTCCTTCCTAATTTTTTTAATCATATTATATTTATTTCATTTCAACAAAACCAAAAAAAAATAATTATCAAGCCTGCCTTCAGAGTAACTTGTGATTTCAAATGCTCAAAATTACACTGAAAACGTAGAAAATTTGCCTTGTTTTTATGCCTGTTGTATGTATTATAGAAGAAATATCTATAAAATGAATACATTTTCTTATAATAGAAGTTTTAAAGAGTCACATATGTCAAAGTCGTTAAGCTATTAAAGTGGTTTCCATGGTAACACATTGTCCAAATATAGCTTACTCCACAGTCTTGTGAGGGCTGAAAAATAGACTTACCTCGTTTCCATGGCAACCGTCAATTACATTGTCCGAAAAAGGTCATTTTCCTAGTCAATGTACCAAAGGTACCATTTGTAAGAATCAGCAAAATCCATGACATGCCGTGGCCAGCCAATTTTCATCCTTACAGAGAATTGGTATTAATATCCGAAACACGTGTCTGGTGCATTTGAAATAGTTTGAAGTTTTCTTCAAGAAGGTAAAGAGTTAGAATTTTATCGTATCATTGACATGACGGCACATGCTTCATTCATTTAAACACGATGATTTCTCTACTCCCTCCACATGGTATCATGGTATGGTACATGTAACACACTCTTATTTCATTCATACGGAATTTCATGCCATGACGTCTGTCACCATGCATGATATTATATCTGAAAGAAGATAAGTGTCAACAACCATTGATCATGAAACTAAAACTAAGGGGTATGCATAGCTCTGTCCGTAGCTGGGTTTCGGTATTTTTTTTTTATTTTTTTTTTTGGTCATGTTTAGAATTAAGCTCCTAAGCGCCTACCCGTCAACGAATTTTTGCCTTATTTTCACTTAAATACCCTCCTGAATAAACCCTACATAAAATATGGAGCCGCATGAAGTACTACCGACGAGGATTGAAATATCCGAAACACTTGTCTAGTACAACAAAATTGGTACTATAGTACATATATTTCAATATTGACAACTATTACATGTACCATAAGAAATAATTATTTTTCAGACCTTTAGCGTTGATCATGTGTGATATATTTTGATATTTTGACTTGCAAAATCATTTTGTTACATGTAGGATCTAATTGCAAATGTGAACAAAAGTTGGTTACAAGTCACAAGATTAAGGATGTATAGCGACATTCATGCTTTAAAAAATCTAATGTGTACATGCTTCTACAAGAAAATCTTGATAATATCTAGACTTGCAAACATGAATTAGACTCAATATATCTCTGAAGCATATATGAATTATACACCGTTTAACCAGAAATTTTCGCGAGATTAAATTTCGGGATTTCATGGAAAAATCTGGTGTCTTTATTTTCTCGAGTACAAATTTTTGCGATTCCGAAATTACAAACAAATATGTACATATGATGTCACTGTTTTGTACCTTTCATTATTGAAGTTTCAATTATTTCTATCATAAGAATACACTCGATGTATCTAACTTTATGTCTAATCGGTATATGTAAAAAATGAAGAATGTACAATAAGAGCAAAATGTAACTGATATACTAATTTGTGTTATACCTTACCAAACACACTTTTTCGCGAGAATATTTTTTCGCGATTCCAAATCACTCGCGAATTTAGCTAAAATTGGTATCTCGCAAAAATTTCTGGTTATCCGGTAATCATACTATATCTCTTAGAATTATATGTTTACCCTTTTCTCTCTCAATACAGGATAGGTATCAGAAGAGAATTATTGAAAAATTCAACACTACATGATGAAGTGATAACGTTCAGGCATGGTGCGAGAGCTGAAAAATGGTAGTATTTTTACATCAAATAAGTTCTTAAAAGAAAATAAAAATTTGAAGAATGAAGAAGTAATTAAACTAAATACATTTTTAGGGTAGGCACAGATTTCAAATGAGAACATTTTCTGTTTTAGGACATATTGAGATACATTAGTAAAATTGATAGTCTATAAATGACAGTCTATAGAAATTGTTTACCATGTCAGAGAAATACTTTGAAATGAAAAAAAAGGATTATAAAAACAATTTTGAAAAGCAATAAAGTGATATTCATGATTTTGTTCATCGTCGAAAACCTAAGGGCTTTTGCGCTGCGATCAAAGTACAATGAGAAAGAACCTTTGGCTCTGGCGTAACGTGTATTTATTGCCGGCAGTCATGACTGCCGGTATACTATAATCAATCGTGACATACTTGCAAGGATAAAATAACTCTTGGCAATATGATTGGTGGACAACTACAAAATATGCAAATATCCGTCAAGGTTATTCAGAACCTGTGCATAAGATACTTTCTTCAGGTCGGCTGAAGAGTCTAGATGACTTGACAAATGAAAGTCATATCGTATCAGTGCATTTTCTTCCGAAAGATGCATCGACAAGTCTAAGTACCGATACGTCTTGCAACAATCACAGATTCTCGGAAATTTCCGTAGCTCGAATCGGAAATAAAAACTGAAAAGCCCGGAAATGTACGATTGGTCTATCAAGAATAAAAGTCGTTTATTCCATTTTTTTTTTCTTACTAGAATTTTACAACATTTAATGTCAGCTAAATGCCGGCAAGCTTTTTGTAAAAGCTAATACTTGTTTTCTCTTTACTATGTTTAACCTTTCAGTTCTTGAGTCAGAGTACTGTCAATTCATCGGCATATTTTGTTATACACAATATAGAAATTAATACCAAAAAACCCTTCAGGAAGTCTGTCAAACCGCAAACAAAACTATATATAGCGTAGATATATTCATATGTTCTAAACATATGTAGAATTTCTGCATATTTTGTTCATTATCACTGTGGGCTTCAGCCATCTACAAAGAAAATATTATCCGAAGATGAATCAAAATTAGCACCAATTCATATATTGCAAACTTAAAGTTTGAAACCAAACTCATTTATTCCGCAGCCTGACAAGATTCAGCCGTCACTGTTAACCTTTTTACAGCATATAACACCCTTTATTGTCCTTAGATCATCTGCATAAAAAAATCGAAGAAGTACCAATAAGTTATTCAGTCTCTAAGTCTCTCATTTCTTTGTATCCTCTACTTATGGAAAACAGACTGTTTGCTTGAATCAATCCCCGCACTATCTTTCGTAATTTGAGGGTTGCGCATGGATACAACTGCCTCCTACGACAAAAACAGAAAATCCTACATGCACAGAAAAGTGGTACCATTGAAATTGCAAGCAAATATAAACATATCGTATTTTCAGCAAGGTGTTTTAGTTTTAGGGAATCCCCGGTCCCCAAAATAGTGATATAAATAGGTGTCCTTGAAAATTTTGGATAATCGATCTATCAAAAAAAATTCTCATCCAATCAGAATCTTCGTTTCTAAATAATAACAATGGAAATAAAATTACTATTGGGTCATTACAAAGCTTCAGTATCTTGAATTAGTATGCATTTTAAAGTACAAGATTCAAATTCCCAATAATATAAATGCATGAATTTAATCACCACATTTTGACAATTTTATCTTAAGTGCATAAATATATATGTATAATATTTTCATTACATTTCTTTATCTACAAATATTTGACATTCCAACAGGATGCAGAAAAAAATGACAGAGCGCCCATCTTTCATTGGATCCTTCGTTCCGCCGTTTAAAAACGGTAAAATGATAGAAACGTGTCCAACGACCTACTCTACAATAACCCTCCAGCCTCGTGTTTGGTATAATAATGACTGGTGTTGGCTGCTAAAACCATGGTGGGGTATCAAATGGTCATATGCCAAATGTAAAACGTAAGTGTATGCAGATTTGTCTCTACTTCTATTTATAGCGTTTTTGAGTTTTTAATAGTAAATATCTTCTGAGCTCACCGTCCAAAGTCGGCACCGGTTACCCATTGGTCTCGTTGGTTTATATGTAGCCTTTTGTGTTTCATGTTTATATGTCGTGTGCCTCTTTTCCGTCTCTTGTTATGCTCGTCTTTAATGTTTTCGCATCGGGTGTATTCGTGTTTTGCTGTTGGCTGTCTGCAACAGGATCTTGTTGGAGATCCCCTCCCTTCTATTAGACAAAGGTTATCTTATGTCATGACCTATCCCTCTGAATGCATACGGTGTTTATTCACCGTCAGTAGAACATGTTACAATTCGAACATTTCACTTGATTACAAATAGAACATTTTACAATTCTATTTTCAAATTCTGTCTTCAAAATGTCGGAAATAGGATAGGGACATTTTATGATAAGGTGTGCATTCTGCCTAAGAAAAGTTATATAATTCCTTGTAAAATTATTCATGTAAAGCTGAAAATAAGGAGGAGTATAACCCAAATCCCTTCAGGTTCGTACATCTATTTGTTTTCGACCAAGTTCATACAAGATGGCGGCCGTAACATAAGTAGTAAAATCTTACTGGTTAGATAAGTTATGTTTTTGACAAGTTCACATTTTTTCTTCATGGTGTTAAATAAAATCATTTTTAATTTGACAAAGAAAAAGTCGGAATCCAGTCGAACACAAATATAAAATCGTACTGGCCTATGCACCCATAAATAGCTGATGTACTTTTGCACTCTCAGATCCTTTACCTCAATATCCCAATTTTTACATTACTGGTGATCAGGCGAAACTACATATTGCCCGCTAATATTTACGACATACGTTGATTATAAATTATGTGTATTCAATGAGAAAAAAGTACACAATTCGTACTTTCGTACAACAAAAGGACAAACAAAACCATAAAAAAAATATTCTACGTCTTGAACATTATGACATCAGTCTCTGCCATTGTCATTATATTGAATCAAATTTCTTTTTTACGTGAAATATAATCATTTACCCCTCAACCTTTCTTATAAAAAACCCTCTCGTCTTCAACCTTTATCACTTTGAATAATATCTATATCCGCCTATGAAGTGTTTCCTAAGGGTGTAAATGTGTGCATGAAAAAAATGAATGGCCGAACAAAAGAATTTTAAGATTGAGACGAGATTGCTATATTCCTATTATTTTGACGGATAAGCCCTCTATTTGCCACTTACGTAGCAGATGGCCGTCTTAAAACGACACAGTTTGCCAAAGGTCTCCGAGGTTTATGTGTAGTCTTTTTTTTTTTTTTAGTAATACGGCGACACCTCTATTTTTTGGTCTTCTTTGCCCATTTGGTGTCTGCTGTTTTGCTTGTCCACTCAGTGTTTTCGTATTTGGATGTTTCTGTGCTTGTTCTTTGCCGTGTGGAACTCGTAAAAAGGTCCCCGCGAGGGGTTTGATAGTAAGTGTTTTGACTATGTTCCACTGACATGGTCGCCATAAGCACTTTCTATATAGACATAGCCTCAGACAGTGCATGTGAGAGAATTGTTAAAAAAGGGTCCCAAATACAGAGAAAGTATGTCCTTTACATGGAACCAAAATATCAAAATTATCATGGACTCTTGTGAGGAATATGCAAGACGTTGGACAAAGAAAGAGGATGTACAGCTCGACACCCTTTCCGAATGGATAAAATCCATCAGAGGGCTACTTTTATCTAGAATTAACCGATTGAAATCAACTGTGAACACCAGATTCGAGTCTATATTTAAAGACCCTGATGTTATCACAGAGCTTACCTACCTCCAAGAACATTATGTCATCACACCAGCGGACAAAGCCTCAAGTAGTTACACATTTACTTGCAAAAAGTACTATTTCGACAGTCTAGGTAAAGAGTTGGGTTTAAATTCGACACCTGGAAATCCCACTTACACCCCAACAAACCTTTCTGCCTCTGAAATAAAAGACAACCACAAATTAGCTCTTGCTTCCTTACCATACTTATACTGCATACCTAAAATGCATTAGAATCCGTACAAACATCGTTTCATCGCTTGTTTCTTCAAAATGTTCTACCAAATCTGTATCGATCTTACTCACCAAAGTTTTATCTGAAATCAAATCTGGGCTTCAAAAATATTGTTCGACAGATGTGGATTTTAAAGAATTCGAAGGAACTTTTAGAACATCTGAAATCCACTCATTTTAGTAGAGTCCATTCGATCAAAGCCTTTGATTTTTCGACACTTTACACTACAATTCCACATTCTAAATTGAAAGAAAGACTCGCAAAAAATATAAGTAATGCGTTTACAAGTAAGAACGGTAATCGGAAATACAAATTTATTAATGTGAACTATGACAAAACCTACTTTGAAAAAGAAAGTCCGATTCTGAAAATAAGTACACTGAAACAGATACTATTCAGATGTTAAACTTTTTGATCGACAACATTTTTGTGGTATTTGGAGGAAAGGTCTTCCAGCAAATTGTCGGAATTCCAATGGGGACCAAATGTGCCCCACTCCTTGCCAACATTTTCCTTTTACTCGTTCGAAGCTGAATTCATTCAATCTTTGGTCTCTGATGGGAAAAGATACTTAGCTTCTGACTTCAACTTCACTTACAGATACATAGACGATGTGTTGTCCATCAATAATCCAAAATTCACGGATTACCTGAGCAGTATCTATCCTTCAGAGCTTGAAGTCAAAGAAACTACAGAGACAAATAATTCAGCATCCTATTTGGACATAATGTTATCCAACGACACTGATGGTCACATGAACACCTCACTCTATGACAAACGTGACGACTTCAATTTCAGCATTACAACTTTCCTTTTCTGAGTAGCAACATCCCTTCATCGCCAGCTTATGGCGTGTTCATATCTCAGTTGATACGCTATGCCAGAGCAAGTACCAAATATACGGATTTTGATCTGAGAGTTAGGCGTCTTTTAGATAAGTTGTTCAGTCAGGGATATGTTTGTGACCGACTAACATCGTCACTGAGGAAGTTCTACGGTCGATATGGGGAACTCGTCATACACTATGATGTCCCACTCTCCAGAATGGTGGATGATATTCTGTCATAGACCATTTGAACCATCCAACCAAAGATTGTACTCTATGTTTTCCGAAATGGAAGTAACCGGATGTGACAATTCTACCGAATTGAAGCGGCTGGTGTTGCATGCAAGCAGGAGATTCTTACTCTTCCTGGGCACCTGGTCTCACTCCCATATCGGGAGTTCGCTTTTTTTTTCATATGGTGGAGGTTTTTGTTTGTTTGCTTTGGTTCCTGTTTTATCCTGATTTTGTATGCCTTCGGTTTCTGATTTTCTGAATTATCGATTTTGTGCTGTATACAGGGATTTGGTCATTATCAATATTTGTAATTAGATATTGTTTTCCTTTTCGTGCGTGAACATCGACAGCGGGTGCGGCTAGCCAAACAGTGTATGCTCTCCCCTCCCGGGCACCTGGTCCCTTCTCTGGCTTGCTAGGGGTCCGCCGATGCTCAATTTTGTGCTCTATCGTGAGTGCTGTTGAGATTATCGTCAGGATTTTCTTTAAATCATTTACTGAGGTTACTACAACCGAGTACTATTGGATATAGCCTTCTTTCGTTTCGAATGAAATCACAGATGTTTCTATATAAGTGAAAGAAAAGCTGAATATAAAACATACATTAGGGAAGAACTGTTTCTTTGAGACTTTCCTCGATAGTTTGTGTTTGGAGAAAACTCATTATCAGCAGGAAATTGTATTCCTTTCAAAAACCAGGAGTAGTAGACTTAACATTTTTGAGTCAATAGTACATTTGTATCTACATTTTAAAAGATTCATTTCTTATTCCAATACATAAATTCTATTTAACTTCAGAGCTTTTTTTCAGTTTTTAGATGTAAATGAATAGGTTGTTTCACTGTTTAGAGATATATGAGATAGTAATTCATCTAAGGGGTGCAATCTATAAGGATTTCGTTTTAATCTAATTCTGAGGACGACTATTCATAAAGATAGAATAATCCTCCATATCTCGATGGTTCGATGTTATTTCACGTCTTTCGAGTGATCTTGGATGAGTAGGATTGAATCCTTATAAATCCTAATTTTGTTATGTACTTTTCGAGGTTTTGTGTTCCTACTGAATTTTATTTTCAGATTTTGATTGTTCTTGAGTGAAGTTACTTTTCTTTTCCTCTCAGTAATTTTGTTTCCTTATTGAACTATTTTCAATCAGACGTTTGTTTCTACTTGCTAAATTGTATAATGAATATATTCTTTCATTTGACAGAAAAGAGTGTCAAGGCATAAATCCCCAAAGAGAAATCCCTATAACACCAAGATACTACTGCCGTCCTGAGCGTTACATAGTACAGCGTTTCGTATTGTTCTGTAGACGGCAAACTCCGAGAATCCAGATACGGCATTTACGTTTACCACAATGCTGTGATTGTTTCAAGTGGCAATGCTTTGTAAAGGGAAAATAAAGAATTTAAATGTTTGTGTATGTGATTTGTCTTTTTAACTTGTATTATCCGAGTATTGCTCATGCAGACTATTATCATAGAGTGCCCGAGCATTGCTCATGCAGACTATTATCATAGAGTGCAGTCCGCCCGTCGTATACTTTTAACATTTCCAAGAACCACTGACTTTGATTGAACTTTGTTATAATGAGGTACTCAATGTCCCTTACATGTAATGTTGTTTTCGTCCAGATTCGCCATCACAGGCAAATGTAGGCTACGGGGGTACCTTCCTTTGACTGACTTTTCAGTACTGAAACACATATTGACAAACCGAAAACATCAGGATAATTTAGAAGTGTTGATATTTTTTGGTTCCACTCAATTTTTTCTTGGTTTCCGCTTTTTTTTAAGTATCAGTATGTTAGGTCCATAGCAACGAAACAAAATTTTGTGTATGCAGGCTTTACCGGACATACAATCCTGAAGTGATCTGAGGAAAATTCAGCATTTTACTGGATGCAGCTACAGTTTATACCAGCATACTGTTTTGGCATAGCATATTGCCACTGACCAGAGGTACCGGAGAGGACTGGGTCCAGATCCCTTAACATATCTGAAAGTTGAACGGATTCCTCTGGTGCTCGATCATGCCCTCGCTTCAGTAGAACAGTACGGACTGTTTTTCGTATTCCCGCTCCTTTTTTATATGAATTTACAGTTTTTGACCTACCTTGGGCACCTACGAATTACTATTTTCTATATCATGTCATCTGACTGTAAGATGGGGTTCTCATTGTTTATATACCAGCTGTATGTGTAGGAAGATCTCTGTGAATAGGTAAAGTTGGACATTTGTGCTCAGTGAAATCCAGATTATCACATACATTGTATAGCGGATGACAGTCCAAAATCGGCACACGGTGCACTTGGGTCTTCTAAGAAATTGTCAGACGTGCTTCATGTTTTGATATATCTGTTTTGATTGATTTTAACTGTTTGGTGTAGGTGACGTAGTATGTTTCTCGTTTTCTCTTGTTTATCGTTGAAGTTGTTTTGTCTGATGTACTTTGTTTGTAGCATTCCGCGTATTCAATTAGTCTTGCTTGATACGTCTTAAATATCATTTTCTACGTCTAATTCACTTAGTAAAAGCCAGATGAATACTCTTGTGTTGATTTATGGATAGAATTTGAATCAATAAATGGCCATATAAGTATTCAAAAATTATGTTTTAAAAGCACAAAACCAAGAAAGGACTGGATCTCGAAACCAGGCTCCGTTGCAGTAACCACAGCAAAGCACCTAAAAACCTGATGTGAAAGCGCAGAGAAGATAAGTAGGGCAAAAGACGTAAAAGAAACATACGGTTTATAAGCATTAATCACAGAAGACTACACATAAAGCCAACGAGATCAATGAGCAATCGTAGCCCACTTAGGACGGCCATCTACCACGCCAGTAGCAAATGGTGTAGTTATCCGGATTACGTGTGCACATCCCTTTCATCTTTCCAGTTATCGAAAGGTTTCAAAAACGCCAGTTGAAGTGTAAATTACCTCTACAATTAAAATTCTAAAATGTGGGTCCTGTAGCATCATATCCCACCCATCCTGCTACGTCTTTCGGTAAACATTTGGATATAGTAACTTTCATACGTTTTGGCAATGGTTGAGGATCACTGACGAGGGTTAAGTACCCGAAACGTGTATGTCTGGTCCATGCTGCAAAGGACTGGGTGCGCTAAACCCTTATATCGGCCCTATAATTTCGACGAAAATTGCTTTTGATAAACGAACTATCAATTATCACTTTTTGCAATGTTGAATGTTAGAGAAAATACCGCGTCATATTTTTGAGCGCTCGTAACGTCACGCGCGTGATGTATGACGTCATGTTTTGACGTCATTTGCCCTGAATGACTCAAAACAAAGAAAAATCATCGTATTTTACATACAAATCTTCAGAATTCATCTATGATCCAGGCCTTGCCCACAATATTTTTTATGCAAACTTAAAGGCCGATCAGAAATCCTATCGATTGGTACAAAAATTATCGTGGGCAAGGCCTGGATCGATACTTAATTTCATAAATTTCCATGGAAATTTTGCTCATTTATTGATATTTTCAATGATTTCAACGTTTTCAGACGTTTTTAGTGACGTATTATTCAGCATAGGACTGTGAAATCAATATAAGCTTTCCTCTTTGGATTCACCATACAGTTGAGATTTTAAAAACTAGAATATTATGGAAATATGAACAACACAGATGAATGTGTAAATGAATATGAGGATAGAGGGCGTGCGAAATACAGTTCGTGCTCTGCCGGCTGTAGAGAGTTCATGCGTTTTATGACCAGAGGAGTCCGATCGACATTCAGAGAGGACAGTTGGTCGGGGCCCTGTCTTCTCTAAAGCGGTTCGGATAAGGCCTGTCATGGAATCCCGTTGTCACATTCTGTCAGAGTACAAATCTTCAGTATGCGCTGGTACAAGGCGGTAAGATGATTAATCACCTTGCTGAGTGTCCGTCTGTTTACAGTAGGATAATATACATGTAGTTTTGACGCATTTTTAATGGTTATGCGCTCTACCTTTGATCCTTCTTATTTTGTTAATTATGTCACCATAAATGAAGGTTGTGAAAAACCAAAAGTTAACAAGTTTAGACCACTGTGATCATTAATTTTTGTCGTGAGAAAGCGTGGTGTATATATGTTAGAGATTGTTGGGATTGTTGACAAGATCTTCTTTATCTCATGTTAGAAATTTGTCTAGTTGATTTATGTGAAGTATTTTGTGTTTGTCTGTTGTATTTGGTGTTCCATGTACCTATTGCGTCTTTTGCTGTGTATGTCTGCTGTTTTTGCATGAGGGTGTGTTGCTGTGGGTGTTGCAACCGAGTGTTGTAGAAGATTCACTTTTTCTTTTGTATGGTTATGGAAAATGGCTTTTCCCCTCTTTCTTTTGTAGTAACAGGTACGTGTATGTATAGAAAAAAAGGGAAAAATAACACCCATTCACGTGAAAATTTACAGAGGTAATATTGCCGTTTTGCATACAAAATTCAAATTCTTGAATAAGAATATTGTTGTGGGTCATGTATTATTTTAGTTTAAAATTTACTTTATGTGTAGGTACACATGTACTTAGTCATGTTATATTATGATTTCATAATAATTCTTTCTAGATTTTACTATGTCATGTTTATTTCATTAGAGAATATTCCAGTATGTTCTTTGTTACATCATTATCATCACATGACTGTGATTTCTAGAATTTACTCTATTGTTAATCATTTGTAATGAGTCATTGTTCTAGAAGCTTCTGGTTAATTCATTGTTATTAAGTATAAATACCTCTGAGGAACTGTGTTAAGGAGACATTCGTACACATTCGTAGACACGATTCATTCATCTATTCTAATATACTGGAACACTTTATTTGTTGAGACTTTAATCCATTTAACAACGTTTGGACACCGATCTTTCGAGAACGTTTGTGATTACCGGAAACCCATTCGATAGACTTTGTGGACCGTAACGGACACTTTGATCCGGACATTGTATTGTAAGTTGTAATCATTTGAAATATATATATTTTGTACATAATTAAACTTGTAAATTTATATTCTGTCTTTGTCTGATTTTTGCTGGCGTTTTGGGGTATTCTGACCCATAACAGAATTGGGGGCTCGTCCGGGATAGTAATCTCTGCATATTTGCACTTTACGTAAAGTTCGTTTTTTTTAAAAAAGGAAAATTCTCAAAACTTTTGCCAGCAGAAATCAATCATGGTATTTTCGGTCACTGAATTTTTGAAATCGCCGACTGTACAAGAGTTCGAATCATTGAAGAAAGATGATTTGATTGGTTTAGGTCTTCATTTGAAGTTAGATGTAAAATCTTCTATGAGAAAACAAGTAATTAGAAATATTGTGGCTAAAGAGCTTTTAGCTGAGGAAATCTTTTCGTCATACGATTTTCCTGTTGAACCTGTTTCAAGCGAAACTAAAATGTCAAAATATGAGTTTGAATTAGAGAAAATGAAATTACAATTACAATTTGAAAAAGAAGAAAAAGAAAGACAATTTCAAATTGAAAAAGAAGAAAAAGAAAGACATTTACAATTTGAAAAAGAAAAAGAAGAAAGAGAGAAACAGGAACGTATGCACGAGAAAGAACTCCAGTTTGAGTTAGAAAAGTTAAAATTAGAGAAAAGCGCTAAGGAAAATCCTGTTCCTTCGCCTGTCAAGTCTGAATTCGACGCCGCCAAAAACATCAGATTAGTACCAAAATTTCAAGAAAAGTCCGTGGACAAATATTTTCCACATTTTGAGAAAATTGCGGCCAATCTGAAGTGGCCACGCGATTTTTGGCCAACTTTATTACAAAGCGTACTTATTGGCAAAGCGGCTGAAGTGTACTCGGCGCTCAGTATTGCTGAGAGTTCAGACTATGACAAGGTCAAGGACACGATTTTGAGAGCATATCAGTTAGTACCTGAGGCGTACAGACAAAAGTTTAGAAAGTACAAAAAGTTTGAAAATCAAACATATGTTGAATTCGCTCGAGAAAAAGAAGATTTATTTGATCAGTGGTTTCGATCCAAGAAAATTCCCAATTCATTTGACAATTTGCGTCAAATAATTCTGATAGAAGAGTTCAAAGAGTGTGTACATCAAGATTTAAGAACTCATTTGGAAGACAAAAATGTTAAAACTCTTGAAGAAGCCGCTGTTTTGTCTGATACGTATGCTCTCACTCATAAGAAAAATTTTGTGTCAAAAACTCAATCTAGCGATAGCGCAAAAACTTCAGATTTTCCAAAGAAAAATGTACAAGAGTCTCAGTCGTCCATTAGTTCCCAGTCACCATCTCAAGGTGGTTCTACGTCCGGTCCTAGGTCCGAGCGTTCTGAGGCATCCCCAGGGGTGGGGTCGCTTCCTACATGCAATTATTGTAAGAAAAAAGGTCATGTTATTGGTGAGTGTTTGAAGCTTAAGAAGAAAAAAGAACTTAAGTCACAGGCCTGTGCGTCTGTTAGAAATGATAGGAAAGCCTTAGATTCGATTTGTTCTGACACTCCTGAGATTCAGGGTTCTAAGTCCAGTTCTGATGATTTTGTGGAGGATCATTATAAGCCCTTTTTGTCACAGGGATTTGTTTCACTCAGTGATTCTAGCGAAGCGTTGCCTGTTCAGATTTTGAGAGATACTGGTGCTGCCCAGACTTTATTGTTAGAGGGTTCATTGCCTTTGTCTGAGCACACTTTTACTGGTAGGTCAGTTTTATTACAGGGTGTGGAGCTAGGCGTCATTGATGTTCCCCTTCATGAAATTTATTTGAAGTCAGACTTAATTACTGGACCTGTTATCGTAGGTGTTCGACCTACTCTTCCCGTTCAAGGCGTTTCCTTGTTGCTTGGCAACGATTTAGCTGGCGGCAAAGTTGTAGCCGATCCGATTGTTTGTGAGAAAATCACGTCCGATGTCGTGTCCGATGATGAAGACGACGACTTGTATCCAGCATGCGCTGTTACCAGGGCGATGGCCAGGAACAGACTGAAAGAGGCTGAGAGTACTTCTGCACTTAACGAGGACCATCCCTCCAAAAATATAGACCTTTCTGACACATTCATGTCTACTATTGATGACAGCGTACCTGAGATGTCAGTACCACTTCATGTTGACAAGTCTCCCACAGTACCTGGTGATGATTCCCATCCGCCATTAGACAGAGATACAGATGCCTTAAGCTGTGAGCAGCTCCTCTCCGAGCAAACAAAAGATCCGGAGATCATCCGACTAAGCAAGAGGGCCCTTTCCCGAGAAGAAGCGGACAAAGTCGGAGAGTGCTTCTACATACAAGATGGCATCCTTATGCGTAAATGGAGACCACCTGATGCACCCCCTAATGACGTGTGGCGGGTCGTTCACCAGATAGTGGTTCCAGTAGCGTATCGCGGGGATATCATGAGTTTAGCTCACGACACACCCATGGCAGGTCATTTAGGTGTCAATAAGACTTATAATAGGATTTTAAGTCACTTTTACTGGCCTAAGTTGAGAAAAGATGTGTCTGAGTTTTGTAAGTCTTGTCATAATTGTCAGATGGTAGGTAAACCCAATCAAGTTATACCACCTGCTCCCCTTCAACCCATTCCAGCCTTCGAGGAACCTTTTAGTAGGGTGTTAGTTGATTGTGTAGGTCCTTTGCCTAGGACTAGGTCAGGTAATCAGTACTTACTGACAATTATGTGTACTTCGACTAGGTTTCCTGAAGCCATACCTCTTAAGAATATTAAGGCAAAGACCATAGTTAAGGCCCTTACAAAGTTTTTCAGTTTCGTAGGTGCTCCCAAGGCTATTCAGTCAGATCAGGGTTCGAATTTTATGTCAGGGTTGTTTCAGCAGGTCATGCATGAGCTAGGTATCAGGCAGTATAAGTCTTCTGCGTACCATCCTGAGTCCCAGGGGGCACTTGAACGCTTTCATCAAACCCTTAAAACTATGATGAAAACATATTGTCACCAGTATGGAAAAGACTGGGATGAAGGGGTTCACCTCGTGTTGTTTGCGGCACGAGAAGCGGTTCAGGAGTCCCTGGGGTTCAGTCCCTTTGAGCTAGTTTTTGGGCATACGGTCAGGGGGCCATTGAAGTTATTGAAGGAAAAATGGTTGACTGAGACTAGCGATTTGAATCTCTTAGACTATGTGTCTAATTTCAAAGAGAAATTATATAATGCTTGCAAATTAGCTCAAGAAAATCTCAAAACCTCACAAATGAAAATGAAAACATGGTATGACAAAGATGCTAGAAACAGAGTTTTTAAACCAGGCGATAAAGTTCTTGTATTTTTGCCTATCCCTGGTCATCCTTTGCAAGCTAGATATTTCGGTCCTTATGAGATTGAGAGTAAAATTAGTGATGTTAACTATGTGGTTAAGACACCAGGTCGGCGAAAAGAAAAAAGAGTGTGTCATGTTAACATGTTGAAAGAGTATTTTGATAGAAGTGACCGAAATTTTGTAAAACCAGTTTCCACTTTGGCCAATGTAAATACATTAGAAAATTGTGTTGAACCTGAATGTAATGAAGAGACTGTCGAAAAAGACTTCGCTCAAAGTGTCCGTTTGAAGAATTCCGAAATTCAGACAAATCCGGAAGTGAAACTCGGACATTTGACCGTGCATCAAAAAGAGGAAGTGCATCAATTAATGCGGGAATATACGACCATCTTTCCGGACGTTCCAAAAAAGACGAATGCATCTCATCATGACGTCATTGTGGGTGATGCGTCACCTATCAAACAGCATCCCTATCGGTTAAACCCGATAAAGCTTCAATACATGCGGAAAGAAATTCAATACATGCTTGAAAATTACATTATTGAACCCAGCAATAGTGATTGGAGTTCCCCATGTATTCTTGTTCCGAAGCCAGACGGAACTTACCGATTGTGTACGGACTTTAGAAAAGTCAATTCAGTCACCAAAACTGACTCTTATCCGATCCCACGAATCGATGACTGTATAGATAAAATTGGCAGTGCAAAATTTGTCAGTAAATTTGACTTGCTTAAAGGCTATTGGCAGGTCCCGCTTACAGAGAGAGCCAGAGAAATATCGGCATTTGCGACTCCAGATGGGCTATACCAATATAAAGTAATGCCCTTTGGTATGAAAAACGCACCAGCCACATTCCAGAGGATGATTCATTCGCTCCTAAATCATCTCGAAGGATGCGAGGCGTACATCGATGATGTCATCATCTACAGCAACACCTGGGATGATCATCTCCGAATCATGCGTACTTTCTTCGACATACTGGCGAAAGCAAACCTCACAGTGAACCTTGCGAAAAGTGAATTTTGTCATGCGACTGTAGAATATTTGGGTCACAAAGTAGGTCAAGGTTTTGTTACTCCTATCATGGCCAAGGTGGAAGCTATTTCAAAGTTCCCGATTCCTACCAATAAGAAAGAGATAATGAGATTTTTGGGAATGGCAGGATTTTACAGAAAATTTTGTCCAAATTTCTCGTCAGTTGTTGGTCCACTTACCAATCTGTTACAAAAGAGAGTGAATTTTGCATGGACCAATGACTGTGACGAATCTTTTGAGAAAATCAAATGTGTTCTTATGAATAGTCCTGTCCTGTCAGCTCCAAATTTTGATAAGCAATTTAAGCTTACTGTTGATGCCAGTGACGTAGGAATCGGGGCTGCTTTGTTTCAAGAAAATGATGATGGTGTAGATAGAGTTGTTTGTTATTTTTCAAAGAAATTGACTAAATGTCAAAAGAATTACTCTACTATTGAAAAAGAGTGTCTTGCATTATTGTTAGCTTTACAACATTTTGATGTTTATTTGAATGTTACTCTACATCCCATTCTTGTGTATACTGACCACAACCCTCTCACATTTTTGCACAAAATGTCAAACAAGAATCAAAGACTTACAAGGTGGAGTTTATTGTTGCAAGAGTACAATATCATTATTAACCATATCAAGGGCAAAGACAATGTGATTGCAGATGCACTATCGAGAGTTTCATGAGTGATTTTTGAAGAATTTACCACCTAAGTTTTCATTGACATTCAAACTTTTTTTAAGGGGGGAGGTGTTGTGGGTCATGTATTATTTTAGTTTAAAATTTACTTTATGTGTAGGTACACATGTACTTAGTCATGTTATATTATGATTTCATAATAATTCTTTCTAGATTTTACTATGTCATGTTTATTTCATTAGAGAATATTCCAGTATGTTCTTTGTTACATCATTATCATCACATGACTGTGATTTCTAGAATTTACTCTTTTGTTAATCATTTGTAATGAGTCATTGTTCTAGAAGCTTCTGATTAATTCATTGTTATTAAGTATAAATACCTCTGAGGAACTGTGTTAAGGAGACATTCGTACACATTCGTAGACACGATTCATTCATCTATTCTAATATACTGGGACACTTTATTTGTTGAGACTTTAATCCATTTAACAACGTTTGGACACCGATCTTTCGAGAACGTTTGTGATTACCGGAAACCCATTCGATAGACTTTGTGGACCGTAACGGACACTTTGATCCGGACATTGTATTGTAAGTTGTAATCATTTGAAATATATATATTTTGTACATAATTAAACTTGTAAATTTATATTCTGTCTTTGTCTGATTTTTGCTGGCGTTTTGGGGTATTCTGACCCATAACAATATACTGATAACTTTCTGTTATGTTTGTCCTTAAATTAACTGTGATGACTGCTGTTATGATTGCAAAATTCTTTGAAGCTACAGAATACAGATATTCATCTTGAAAAGGGAGTTTTCGAATGAGGAAATGGGAAGCCGTACATCTATCGAACAAATGAACGATCTAGTGACTGATATGTGACTAGTAATACAATACAGCCTATGACGGTACTATTAAACAGCATTTGTTTACAAAAACATGAAAACGTAACCGGTTTAAAGTTTTACAGACGAAGTTAAAGCTGAACTAAGTCTTTAAAAATCCCCATGACGTAGTAAATTTTTTTAGGGAACGGAAATTGTTAGAAGTGAAACTAACAATCTCCGTCCCCTAGCTAAAAATACACTTGGTCATGTGTTGATTTGAACTTTCCCCCTGATGACGTTTTGCATACTAATGTATCGTGACCCAAAATCCACTACCTCGAGTACTCGAGCGGTATATAAAGAAGCCTGGACGCGTGGACATTGTCATTTGTATGAGATGTCGTCTACCTGTAAAGATGAGTTCAGAAATTAGTAAATTGTATAGAAAATCATACATTAAAATATATAATTTTCAAATAAGAATAAAATTATTTTCTCATATATAGTTATAATGAATGAGATCTGCCCCGGGTACGTGATAGAGGGAGGGGAACTCGGGGGACGGGAGTTGGGGGGAGGGGGGGGGGCTCCGGTACATGTTTCACATATACAGCACCTCCAAAAGAAATAATGGCGTATGCATAATGATATATACAAGTACTATGTTTAAAAATCAAAATTAAGGTACAGATTGAAAAGTTGGGGGGGGGGGAGATTTGCTACAAGTAAATCATCATGAAATGTAGTAAATAACAAATGATTATTTACAAAGATAACATGATCACAAACTTATCACAATGCATATGCATGTAGGGAACTAAATGTTTCAAAATTTGGACAGATCAAGAGGGTTTGCGGTTCAGGGGGGGGGTGATCGAATGGTAGCCCAAATCAAAGCGTTGAAATAAAATATATGAAGCGAAATATTATTTGCTTGTAATTTACACAATAGATCCGGCCGAAAAAAGATCTGGGAAAAAGAAGCGTTGTGAGTTGTGAGGTTTCGAGTTCGCGGGGGGGGGGGGGGGGGGGGGGCGTTACAGGGAGGAAGTAATGCATACTCCAAATGTAATTCAAAATTACACTCTTTTACATACTAAAAGGCTTCTTAGCTATGTCTGTCTATAAAATGTTCATTTTCAGTATAGCTGTATCTTACACAATAACATAAATACACTTAGTGACCCACATAATATATTTACATTGTACCTGTTTACTAAACGTCTAAAATACAAAAATTTCCTAATTTCAAAATTTATTTTTAATTTAACAAGTCCATTGTCTCAATCTTCTAAAATTATATCAGAATAAATAACTGCACATTGCATGGTTTTACTTACATGTTGATAAAACAAATACAATCCTATATTACAAATGATCGGTACACATGTTACCATTTTACACGCATGTGAAAAAACCGCGTGTTCGATTAGAGCTTTCGTAATACTTGTCTTGTAAATAATAAGTAAGATCACAATTTCGTTATCCTAATGTTCTATGTTTGGAACAAAATAAGGAGTGCTACATCTAAATCAAAATGGCTCATATTTTGATGAATTAAGGCGATCTTTACATTTTCCAGGGGGGGGGGCTGTTTCCAAGTCGTCACTGTCAGTGTAGGGGTGGGGTGTCCCCATATGGGCATATATATGGTTATTAATAAAATTCAACTTGAAAACGGAAAAAACCCCAGCAATTTTGGACAAATCACAAGAATGAGGGGGAGGGCCCCAATAGTTTGTGGGATTTGAAAGTATTTTCTGAAAGTATAAAGGCCCTACTCAAGAATGAATTTGATTTAAATGTACACTTTACCAACTCAGGTATTTCGTGGAAATTTTGGGTTAAAAATAACAAATTTTATAAAAATGCTGAAAATTGGAAATGCTTTATGTTATTCAATTTTTTGGAGTCTTTACATACTTTGAACAAGTACTCATATTAAAAGTAGTTAATGAATGTTTTCAGTCATCACATTTCAATTTTGCAAATTGAATAAAATTAAGCAATTCCAACTCTGGGGTATCTTGAAGAAATCGGATCTAGATGGGGATACCATATTTCCAAAAAAATACAAAATTTCCAAAGATAAGTGCAAATATCAAACTTTAACTTTCAAATTACGTTAGTCTACCATATTTTACACATATCTAAAGCTTCAGAATCTGATGTGAATTTGTCCAAAAGACGGTGAAATTATTGAGTTTTTCCTTTTTCAGCGATTTTTGATAAAAATGAATAGTTTTTACCTCCATTTTTTTTCTCGTAACAACGAGATTTTTTTTTCGTAACTTCGAAATTTGTTTCTCGTAACTACGATTTTTTTTTCTCGTAACTACCACAATTTTTCTCGCAACTACGAGTTATGACATGGTACGAAATGGCTTCTGTAGGAAATACACGCTCATGGACTAGACTATTTTATACATATTGGGAGTATTTTATTTTTACTTAGAACCAACAAAGCGATACAAAGCAAAGCGAAGCAAAGCAAAGCAATGCAAAGCAAAGCGAAGCAAAGCGAAGCAAAGCAAAGCAAAGCAAAGCAATGCAAAGCGATTGAAAACCCCTACCGGTATAAATCTGAGACCAATACTGAAATCAATGCATGTGCAGACAAGTACCAGTTCGGTATCTGTAAACTGAAACTGTAATGAAAATAACAAAGTCAAAGGGTAATAACTCTATTAAAACTAGGTCAGCTTCAGCAAATATTGAACATGATCTATCACAAACCAAAACACAGTTCAACATTTGCGATTCATGTAACAGTAAAAAAAGTCTGAATTCTTAAATCTAGGAAAAACTTGAATTTTACTAAGTCCAAGAACAAGAACTATTGTACAAATAGGTCAATTGAAACTAATTTGAACTTCCTCTGAATAACACCGACATATATATTCACATTCTAGTACCAAAAAGTAGTACAATAGATTCAATAATGAAGAAAAAAAGTCCAGAAAAGTTAAAATATTATGAATGTAATATGTACTCTTCGACGTGTAAAAAGGAATCAAGACTAAAACTCTATCTTTATAAATCTAAGATATACTCAAATATCAAAACTTATTTCAATATATACAATAAAAGTTTCATAAAATTCGAAAAACTAAGGCACGGTCCATTTGATATTCGGGGGAGAGGGGGGCTTTGGGTTTTTTTTTTTTTTTTTTTTTTTCGAAAAAAATAATTTTGCTCTAAATTTTGACGGGAAAATTAATTTGCTTATGGTGTGTCAGAAAAAAATAATCTTGTTTTCACAAGTAGTCTAAATTTGAAGAATTACCTTTAAATTTCGCTAAAAATTCCTGAAAAAATTTCCGACTCGCTTCGTTCGTCACAGTTTTCAACTTCTATATAAAAAAAATTTGGCTGGCTTCGCTCGCTGTTTTCTATCAAAACATTAATTTTTAATGGCAAAGATTATATTTGAAAATATCAAAAGAATGCATGTTAATGGGGGAAAAGGGCTTCCTTAGAGGCTTATAAATATACCATAAATATACTGCATTACTATTACATGCAATAGATGCATGTTTCACCATAGAGTCTAATTTCATATACAAGCTTCGAAGGAGAACTTCAGTTTTCCCCTAATTTACAATTCGAAATTCGAAAATTTGTCTAGAAAATCCTCCCCTCAGACCCTCTTACAAGATATAAATTTTGTTTACTGAGGATTATATTGTAAATATTTCTATCTCTCTATTTATAAGTGAATTAAATTTACATAAAAATAAAGTAATATTTTATTAGAGTAGTTTTGGGGAAATCATGCATTCGAAAATCATTGATAAAAGGGAAAAAAGGAATAGCTATTCAAAAATGAAACCATGTGAATGCATGTATAAAAGCTTTGATGAGTTTCAGATGAAATTTATTTTAAATTCCAATTCCTATACTTTTAATGTGGATTTTTAAAAAAAAATCACAGAAATTCAAAGTAATTTTCTCTTTCTTCCAACATTTCTGCTCCAGAGTAGTGCATATGATGATCATTCATGGATGATTTAGACCAAACAAAACCCCTCCAACTCGCCACTTTTAATTGGCCGGATTGCAAAGCAATTCCGGTCTATAGATTGACGATGTCTGTCTGTCTTTCTGTATGTCCGTCCGTCCGTCTGTCTGTCTGTCTGTCTGTCTGTCTGTCTGTCTGTCTGTCGTCAACATTTTGGTTAAAGTTTCTGGTTGCAGCAAAATCTGAGGAACATTACGCTGTAGAAACGTTATATCATACATGAAGGTTACCCATTACAAGACCTTTCAATTTATGCCTTAACATTTGACCTAGTGACCTTGACCTCGAGCTTTGACCTAGTCATGGTTATGGTATCGGGAAAGTGTGTAGACTGTAAGGCCACTATGTTCCCCATTCCCTCAACATAAATTTTGGACCCGGCCCTGAAAAGAAAGGGCAATACATAATTTGATTAGGGGGGGGTTAGTTATTGAGATGGGGATATTTGGAGGAAACGGATCCAAGACATGGCCCAGGTAGAGTTGTTCGACGAAAAATAGTTTCAACACAAAGGAAACCTATAAACCTTTGATAAAAAGGACTGTCAAGAATTCTATAAATTGTTTCTTTCCCATTTCCGATGCGAATTCCATCTGTTGCATCCCAAGGTCTCCACGTTCACGCCCCCCCCCCCCCCCCCCCCCCCCCTTAACACATCAATGAAAATAATCATACAAACGATCATAAATATAAATTCCAATGGATAATGAAGCTTATTCAAATATTCGGTAACTAGTATACATGTATATTTTAATTGATATGAATTTATAAACGCCCATTTTCATTATGCGAATAGTCTAATCGAACACGCGATTTTCACATGTGTCTACACAATGAGGTCATGTACATGTATGTTGTAGAAAATTGTGTACCGACCATTGGCCTGTATTGGATTGTATTTTCTAAAATATCATGTAAGTAAAACACTATAATTATCATGCAGTTTTGTATTCTCGAAATTTAGCTGATTAATTACATTTTCTAAAAGAAATTTTGAAATGAGGAAAATGCAGAGAAACAGCTATGTACTTGCCTTTCACAGTATACAGGTATATGTAACAAAATTGTTTGTAATGAAAATAGAATATTATAGAAGAATTTAACTATCGTATTTTAGTATGTTAATGTATGTACTTTTATTGTGCTTTTTTGCATCACTATGTTTCGATATAACATCCCGCCCCCCCCCCCCCTCCCAACTACTCGTCCGTCTAATAAATTGCATGCCATTCTTTGATGTAAACTTTTAGCAGTAAACACTGATCAATATACTATTTCACTTCAGATAATATAAATTTTCAATAACTTAACCCCCCCCCCTTTCCGGCCCAACATGTCTTGGTTGATCATAAACATTTGGCTCCCTCTTCATCTACATGTATATTTGATCTCCTTTGCTTGTGAAAAATCATTTCAATTTACTTTCATGTCTGTTGGTTTGAATGATATACTTGAATCCAACAACATCCCACCCCACCACTATTTCACATATGTACCAAATTTTGATCAATGTAAACCGTAGCATATAATTTTTTGACATTGTAAATACATGTCACTATGGATATTTTTAATTCATCTTTTTGGTTCGTAATATTTCATATAAAACATATGAAAAAACCTACCCACCCGGTCCCGTCCCCATCCCGTTCTAAAACAACCCCCTCCCACCCATCCCCTTCCACAAGTTCACAAGATTACGTGCCCGTCTTTTAATCATTTCAGTAAAACTGAAGATTTCATGATTACTTTATCCATTTTCTATTTCAATGTATGGTTTTTCTTTGATATTTTCTAATTTCTGAACTCATCTTTACAGGTAGACGACATCTCATACAAATGACAATGTCCACGCGTCCAGGCTTCTTTATATACCGCTCGAGTACTCGAGGTAGCGGATTTTGGGTCACGATACATTAGTATGCAAAACGTCATCAGGGGGAAAGTTCAAATCAACACATGACCAAGTGTATTTTTAGCTAGGGGACGGAGATTGTTAGTTTCACTTCTAACAATTTCCGTTCCCTAAAAAAATTTACTACGTCATGGGGTTTTTTAAAGACTTAGTTCAGCTTTAAGCATAATCAATTTCAAAACCTTTAATAACTTTTGCAATTAGATTAACATAAGTGCAAAAGCGATCATTTATTCTTGGATCGACATAAATACCGTATAACCAGAAATTTTCGCGAGTATCAAATTTTGCAATTTTATGGTAAAATAGGGTGTCTTTATTTTCTCAAGTACAATTTTTCGCGGTTCCTTAATTACAAATGATGTTACTGTTTTGTACCTTTCATTATTAAAGTTTTACGATATAGTTAGTTGTAACACTACACTTAATTCACTCCTCATAACAATGTACCATATATAGGCAAATGTAACGCATACACGTCTAACAATTTGTGAGATGCATTATCAACACACTTTTTCGCGAGAAAATTTTTTCGCAATTCCAAATCACTCGCGAATTCAGCGAAAATTAGTATCTCGCGAAAATTTCTGCTTATACGGTACCTTATTTATTCAAAACAGTATCCCTTGGCCATTTTAAGTCGGTACTGGTTGCCCATTAGTCTCGTTGGTTTATTAGTAGTCCTTTGTGTTTCATGTTTCTGTGTTGTGCGATGATGTTCCTTGTCCCCTTTGCGTCTCTTTCTGTGCTTGTCTGCTCTGTGTTTTTGCATTGGGTGTTTTTGGGTTTTGCTTTGGGTGCTGCAACCTGGTGTTGTTGGAGGGCCCTCCTTTTTTAAGATTATACATAGACAACAATACTCATGAACTTGCTTTAAGCGTTTCGAAAAGAGGGTGTCAGTTTATCATGCACCAATAAGTAATAGAGCAAATTGCTCACTTAAAACTCTTTCAATTTTTGGGGGTGGGCAAAATTGGTGTGTTTGTATGGAAAGAAAAGTCACTTACCTTGATTTTTAGATAACAAGCACGTTCGATTTCAAAACAATGAAATGAAAAAAAGATTATAATCTTGTCATGAAATCTTTAATTTTGTTTCATTATCTTTATAGTTTAGAAAAATCGGTAAAATATAATTTTTCCAGATAGTCTGACGTATGCCTTCTTTTCTTGGATAGATATTCACTAGAATTTACAAGCAAGAAATCTTTGTTGTCATTGAAAAGTCTAGTAAGTAAAATACTTATAACGGACTGATCAAAGCGGTGGCAACGATGCAGTGGTACATCTGATAAAACTTTGTTCTTCCGGCAATCGATCATTTTTTCCACGTTGTCATTGGTCATGCACCCATACTGTAACGCACACGAAAGCCACGGCTTTAGTATACCATGGAGCGTAAAGTTTGTACGTCGTATTAGAATACACGATGCGGAACACTCCTCTTGGCGAAATAAACATGGATCTTCCCCTAGAACATTAAATGTGAATCCGTACGTCCTATCGGCGATTGAACCACCACCTGGTAGAATCTTAATTTCCGTCTCATATGCTTCGTTGAAAACTGAGTCCAGTATATTTCCATGAAATCTTATGGACGCATCCACCCACATTATAAAATCATACTCCATCAGTACCTTCTGAATTATTATAGGCTTCCATGTGTATCCCCTGAGAACACGGACATGATCCGGAAATTTATGAAAAGGAAATGTTCGGAATTCGCATCTGCAATTCTTTTTTATTATTTTAGCCTCAAGTTCACTGAGGCCTATATCATAAAGTATGAATTTAAATTCCAAAGACGTCATCACTTTCTCATGTAAGATTTCTATCATGCCTTGCATCTCACGAAAATGATTAGAGGAAGCCGCAGTGACAATGACAGGTATTCTCCTATCTGAAACACGTTTACTCAAGCTCTCAATGCCAGCATCGTCCAGTTTCAGATCGTGAAGATAATTCAGTGAAACATTAAAACGATAATTCGTTACGATTTTCAAATTTTCCTCAAAACTCGAAGGAAAAGTCCCACAGGAATTATTAGACGTGATATTTACATTTTGCATCTCAGGATCTCGAGTTTTGGTGGATATATCTACCTTGTTCAATGTTGCTGTTTCGATATTTTGATATCTTTTTGAAATTTTGTGGCGCATTACACTTGGAATGTGTATCAAAAAAAGTAAATTGAGAAGACAACATATCAGAACAAAGATCACAAGACGTTTTTTAAAGTACATCATCATAAGCAACGATGAGTGATGGCTTGTCAATCATTATATCTAAATAGTGTATACAAATTCATATCTACATTCATTTATATTTCTTCATGTATGACGTATAAATAGACAAGTGCCCTTTATCGCTCAACTGACATTTCAGTTAATTTGATTGGTTTGATAATTAGGAAATTAATGGTTTGCATCATTGATAGACAGATTAACTTATTAATGTTGTCCCATTATGTCCCAACATGAATTGACTGTAACATATGAAGGTTGCTTTTTTCATTTTTAAATGCATGAAGAATAACAAAACAAATCTTGCTTTTAATCTTTGGTTAAGGTTTGATTTTCTTTTTGCGTGATGGTTTTCTTTTTGATGATTGATCATGAGCTCGCTTCAGCAGCAGAACCACAGACTGTTATACGCATGCCATAGAATCCATTAACATAGAATCTGTGTTACAAGAGGCCGCAGCGTTTAACTATCCTGTTTTTAGCCGAGTTGCAAAACTCGGCTCTTAATTTGATGTGAGACGGGCGGGCGGGCGGGCGGGCGGGCGGGCGGGAGGGCGTCAACAATTGGTTTCCGGACTATAAGTCAACTACGAAAGAGGCTATAACAATGAAACTTCATACACTTACTCACCATTAGTCAAGGATGAGCCCTATTGATTTTGGGGTCAAAAGGTCAAAGGTCAAGGTCACAGGACTCAGATGATTGAAAATGGTTTCCGGACCATATTTCAGCCTGTATTGCACCTATAATCATGAAACTTGCCAGAAATGTTTCCCTTGAATCAAGGATGAGCCCTATTGATTTTTGGGTCAAAAGGTCAAAGGTCAAGGTCACAGGACTCAGATGATTGAGAATGGTTTCCGGACCATATTTCAGCCTGTATTGCACCTATAATCATGAAACTTGCCAGAAATGTTTCCCTTGAATCAAGGATGAGCCCTATTGATTTTGGGGTCAAAAGGTCAAAGGTCAAGGTCAAAGGACTCAGATGATTGAAAATGGTTTCCGGACCATATTTCAGCCTGTATTGCACCTATAATCATGAAATTTGCCAGAAATGTTTCCCTTGAATCAAGGATGAAGCCTATTGATTTTGGGGTCAAAAGGTCAAAGGTCAAGGTCACAGGACTCTGTTGACTGAAATTGGTTTTCGGACCATATTTCAGCCTGTATTGCACCTATAATCATGTAACTTGCCAGAAATGTTTCCTGTGAATAGAAAATGACCACTTTTGATTTTGGGGTCAAAGGTCAAAGGTCAAGGTCACAGGACTCTGATGATTGAAAATGGTTTCCTGGCCATATTTTAGCCTGTATTGCACCTAAAGTCATGAAACTTGCCAATAATGATTCCCATGAATCAAGAATGACCCCTATTGATTTTGGGGTCAAAAGGTCAAAGGTCAAGGTCGCAGGACTCCGATGATTGAAATTGGTTTCCGGACCATATTTCAGCCTGTATTGCAATTATAATCATGAAGCTTGCCAGAAATGTTTCCCATGGATCAAGGATGACCACTATCAATTTTGGGGTTAAAAGGTCAAAGGTCAAGGTCACAGGACTAAGATGATTAAAAATGGTTTCCCGACTGAATTTGAGCCTGTATTGCACCTGTAATCATGTAACTTGCCAGAAATGTTTCCAGTGAATAGAAAATGACCACTTTTGATTTAGGGGTCAAAGGGTCAAAGATCAAGGTCACAGGACTTAGGTAATTGAAAATGGTTTCCAGACCATTTTTGAGCCTGTATTGCACCTATAATCATGAAACTTGCCATTAATTTTTGGGTCAAAAGGTCAAAGATCAAGGTCACAGGAAAATCTGTATCCTTGAAAATATATTACACGCTGATATAGAATAAAGAGAAGACCATTTCTTGATCCAGAAATTTTCATTTAGGACCACAAAATGTTGTTACAAACCATACACATTTCATGTTAGTCTGCATATTCATACTTACATTCCAGTTTTGCAACTCGGCATTTTGCATCTTCGATGCATTTTGAGCTTATTTTTTTTTTGGAATCACTTTACAGTGAGAAGTTTTAAGTTTATACAACAATTGTGTGTCTATGGATACCTCTGTGTATCCGGATAAATGGGAGGGTTGTGCGCACGTAATTCGGATAACCACACCATTTGCTAAAAGCAGATGGCCGTCCAAAGTCGGCACCTGGTGCACATTGGTCTCCTTCCTTTTATGTGTTGTCATCAATGTTTAATGTTTCTGTACGTCTATTACGATTGTTTTGTATGATGTTCTAGTGTATATTGTTGTGTCTTTTTGCGATTTGGAATTTGTATGATGTCATTTATATGTCACTTTCTTGTGGGTTTGTTTCGCTAGGTGAATGCAGGGTGGTCATGCTGGAGATCATTCCCTTTTCTTTTGGAGTTTATTGGCGTCGTTCTACATTTCCACATGTCTATTTTAATGAGCTTGCTGTTAATACATGCACAGTTTAGAACAGGCATTGAAAGCATCAGCATTTTGGTGCACCATATGCGCATTTCAACAAGTAATCTGTCATCAGCGATGCTCGAGGCCGAGATAGAGGAATTCAAAATAATGAATGCATGAAGAGCAAATTTCTGAACATTACCTAAAAGTCATTCTAAAGAACCAGCTAAGGACAGAGCTATGCCTTCAGAGATATACCCCTGAGTTTAAGAATAAATGATCTACATTTTGGACCACGAATCTTCAAACATCTTTCAATAGACCATTTTCCGATCTTGTTAGAAAGCAGAAATGTCCGAGGCAACATCTTTTGGCGTTGTTTTACATTATGTCATCACTGTTAAAAGACACAATTCCATTGTGACGTAACAGTGAAAAGTGCGCAAAAATTGCCTTGGACATTTTTCGTCATTTTGTCAGCCATTATGAATTTCGGCAAGTGGCCTATTCTAGTGCCGAAACATTCTGAAACCAGAGGAACGGTATCTGGAGACAACAACCTAGTGTTTGTAATTATCAAAATTGAAATATGTTGTAAGTTAGTTGAAGAGTCCAAGACTCAACAGTACAAAATACCCTTTGGTTGACTATTTATGATATTGATGTGCACGTGACGCGATTTACGCTCTCTGATTGGTTCGAACTAGTCCGTGGCAAAATGAATTTTAATATAGTGCTGCCTTATCTTTCTTTTCCTATTCATACCTATCATATTCCAGTCATGTTCCCTTTAGAGAGAATATTGTTCAATTTTATTGCTTTGAAACTTTGAAAATTAACCGAAATATATGATTTGATTCTGTGGTGGTTTAAGTTTTTATTTTGGAAGAATCTCCTTCGGTATGGCACTGGTTAAGATAGTGAAAGGCACTAGGTTCAATTATTGGAGTGGTATTCTCTTAATGTTGTAGAAATTACATTGCGTTTGCTTTTCTAATTGAATATTACAAGCATTTTAAAATCTTTCGGTTTTCCCACTCTTTACACCACGATACCTCATCAAAAACTTAAACTTAGGTTTGCTTCTATAAAGAAAAATTCTTTCGTCTACCAAAGTGGCAATCACAGATACAAAAATTTCCCTGTGCGAAAATAACCTTTTTGCATTCGTACGATAAAAATATGTTTATATGTTTATATTTCCCCCAAGCGTTTTATGTTATAAGCGCGGAATTTTTCCCCAGGCAAAATTAACCATCTTTACAGTATACCCGTCCTTGTAGGAGTTAAATTCTACCTAGATTTTTTCAATAACAGATTTTCAGATAATGTATATTTAAATCAATCATAATCTGCCAAATGATGTATTACAGAAATAAAATTTATGAATCACAAGCAATATAAGTCCCCTACCGGAATTAATCTACGTCCTGCAGCTATGCCTTGACCCGTGCATTCACCAAAAGATGAATCCCACATCAAAATAAGTTCAATGTGTGCATAAGAAAAGATCTGGAAATCAGAAAATTTCATCAAATTTGCTAAGAGGTAATACCCTCTGTAAGAACAGGTCAATCAAAACCCAACTTCAACTTAATCTGTATCATACTATAATGTATCAATCAGCTTAATATCAACAACAACAGCCAAGAAAAGCCCGGAAACTGGGATTTTCATGAAATTTGCTAAGTCCAAAGGCCATAACTGCTGTAAAAATGGGTCAATCGAAAACAGACTCAAATTGATCTGTATTACACTAAGATGTATTCACATAAAAAAAATTTCAGTATCAATAACATGAAAAAAGGACCGGAAAACAGAATTTCATAAAATTTGTTACGTCCAAGGGCCATAACTCCTGTAAAATGGACCAATCTAATTGAAACACCAACTTGATCTGCATCACACTGAGACATACTGTAAATGACTTTTCATATCAGTCGGACTCCTCGGGTGATGCCATACATAAGCTCGCTACAGCCGGCAGAAAACGGATTGTATTACGTATGCCTTCCTTTATATTCATTTAAATATTCTTCTGTGTTGCATGGGCCCCTGCGTTTTGCGGTCTTGATTGTATGTGGTCATCTAACAGTGAGGAGGTTGTTTTACACCACACTTGTAAGTTCTTCGAGAGCTCTGGGTAAACGGAAAAGTGGAAGGGTTGTGTGCACATAATCTAAGATAACCACTTTGTCTGCTATTTTCGTGTCAGATGGCCGTACTAAGTCGGCACCTGTCGCCCATTAGTCTCGTTGGTTTATGTGCGGTCCTTTGTTTTATGTTTCCTTGTTGTGCGTTGATGCTCCTTGTACCTTTTGTGTCTCTTTCTTTGCGTGTCTGCTCTGTGTTTATTGCATTGGGTGTTTTAGGGTTTTGCTGTGGGTGCTGCAACCTTGTGTTCTTGGAGATCCCCTCCTTTGTTATTTTGCGTAATTTCGCGAGCTTGATCAAACGCGAAAATAAAGTCCTCGCTAATAAAAAGTCCGCCCAAAAGATATAAGTATCTCAAATTAGAAAATATTTAAAAGCGTCTTTTTTCCCTTTCTATTAGAATTAATTACCCTGATTAGACAACGGACAGTCATGCGGGTTTATTCCCGATTCGTCGACTTCTATTAAATGATTATAGGTGTTAAAGGGGCCATCAAAGGGCATATAAAGACTAATATTCTTATAATCAACCAATTAGTAGTCTATCTCATATACATGTACCTCTCTTATACGATAAAGAATGTGCTCTTTTTTTCCTTTCCTATTTTTGTTTTGTTTTGTGTTTGGTTTTTTTTTTTTTTTTCGGTTCTTTAGGGTTTTTTTTTTTTTTTGGCTAATACCATATTTAATGATTTAAATAACATATTTTCTAATAACAAGTTGATCATAAAATTTTCCATATAAATATAGATATGAATTTGATTGGAATTGAAAATGTGCATGAAATAAATGAAAAACGTAGGTAAAGCGAGATTTTAGGCAATACGGCGACTCAAAACAGAAATTTAAAATATAATCGATAATTTTTTTTCGAAAATTAGATAAAATTCATTTTCAATCTAAACGCTTGATAATACGGTATCACGTAAATGTATTGAAATTAATTTTTAATCGTTGACTTAACAATTACAACGACCAGTGGTGTTGAAAAGTGCCAGTCTGAATTTAACTGGCAAAATTTCATTCGGACTTGCAAAAAGTTTTTGCTACACTTTTTTTTTATTCGGACTGGCATCACATTTAAAATGACTGGCATGCCTCAAAGGTTTTCAACATCTCTGAAAGATGATTCAATGCGATTAAAAGGATATTTCAAAGCAATATATCTAATATCAGAATCTGAGCAAGTCCAAGCTACGAGTCGTCAGTAACCAATAAGCAGCCTTAATAGAAAGGTCCAATGCTAGTTACTGAGCAGTACGTCCAAGCTGATGCTGTCCAATAAACGGAATATAGCACAAGGACTACTCAACTCAACTCAGACTACCAACAACTTTTTAAAATGATGGCACAGTACATAGTAAGCTGAAGAAGATGGTACAACACACACACCCAAACAAATATACACAGCCGAGTGATTCAACTGAAAATTGTTCGAATTTTTCAACCGAATTCCCGGTACCTACATCATTGTCATTTTGATTCGGTTGTAAAATGGTGTTCTTACTCCAATTTTATGATCATATGCATGTTATCATTTCCTGATCTAAACATTATCTTCATGTTGATTTCACAAGATATTGAGGAATCGGCATAACCTGTCGCAATGATACAGTCTGCGCGTCGATGATAGGGTTGTTGCATAACGCCACTTGTTGCAGAATTTTTTTAATACACTGACGAAAAAAAATTATTTAAAATCTTCAAAGGCAAAGAAAATTTGATGAATGAAATGTTTTAATAATACTTCTAGGTATCTGGATGATATTCTGACTGTTGACAGTCCTTTTTAGAATTATATAAGAATGAACTTTATCCATAACAATTAACACAAAAAATTCAAAATAGTGAACGGAAAGATTCATACATGTGTATGTGACAAAAGAGATGATTTTGGATTCAACATGGTAATTTTCCCCTGGCTTGATGGTTCCCAGACTACCATCATACGGTATTTTCATATTACAGCTTATCCGGTACGCTAGTTTGAATTTTCACGGTAGAAACACAGACTGATTCAGACTTAATATCATTTTCTTATTTGCACAGTATTATCTTTATTCTGTTTATAAAAAAAAACACCTCACCTAAAATACGATTCATAAAAGTTCCGTTTATTAACAAAAGTTTTGATCTTCTAAACATCTCTAATATTTTTCGGGATCATCGCGTACAAGTACCATTTCTCATTTTTTGAAAATTAAGAATCACCTCTTAAAAACAAAGTATAAGAAACCTTTTCGAAATTTTGTTTTTAACTACAATAAAGTTACATCAGATCCTGAAATACTTGAATCACGTCCTGCTTCTTGACTTATATTTGTACATCTGAATCAAAGTTAAACAGGTTGTAGGGATCCCTATGGGTACAATTGTGCGCCTCTTGTTGCAGATTAATTTTTATACACGTTAGAAAAAGAATTATCTAAAATCTTCAAAAGCAAAGAAAACATGATGATGTGAAATGTTTCATTGGTACTTCTAGGTACCTGAATGATATTCTAACTATCGACAATCCTGTTTTTGAAAAGTATAAATTTTAAAATGTTATTTATCCACAATAATTGACTCTTAGGCAAACGCTACAAACTCAGAAACACCGTTTTTAGACCTAGATATCAGAATTGTTAATGGAGAGATTCATACAAGTGTGTATGACAAAAGGGATGATTTTAGATTCAAAATATTAAATTTTTCCTGGCTTGACGGTGATGTTCCTAGATTACCGTCATAAGATATACACATTTCACAGCTCATCTTCTATGCTAGAGCATATTCTAATGTACAGTATTGGATTTTCATAGTAGAAATTTACAAATTACCAAGAAACTTTTAGGTCAAGGATTCCGCTTTCATAAACTGAATTTTTTTCAAAAATCACAGTCAGCTTCTATTAAAATTCGGATCTGACAAGCAACACATATTACTTTGTGTATAACACAACCCGCCTTTTAAGGTGTAATGATAAACAAAATTAGAATGATAAAAGATAGACAGCATAACCATCGAAAATGCGTCAGAGTCATCAAATGCCTTTTATGCGTGGATATGATCCTAGTGTCTACAGACGGACAGAGGACACTAGGCTTGGAACTTGACCGATTTACCGTCTTGAACAAACGTATTCTTAAGACTTGCACTCTGACTGACAGTGACGACGGGACTTCATGACGGGACCTGTCCAAACCTCTTTAGAGAAGAGAGGGCCCCGACCTCCTGTCCTCTGAATGTCAGTCTGACTTCTAGGGTGAAAACATGCAGAACACGGACTGTATTACACATGCCCCCTCCCTCTTTACTATATCAATATACAAATTCATCTGTGTTGCTTCGGCTTGGGTTACCCATTGGTCTCGTTGGTTTATGTTTAGTCTTTTGTGTTTCATGTTTCTTTGTTGCCTTGTTGTCAATTGATCGTACCTTGCGGGTGCTGCTAGCAATAACAGTGGATGCTCACTCCTCCTGGGCACCTAGTCCCACCTCTACCTTGCTAGGGGTCCGTCGATATTCAATTTGGTGCTCCAGAGTGAATGCAGTTGAGATTGTCGTCAACATATACTTTATGCCATTTGTGTTACACTTATGCCCTTTGCAGTGTGGAGATCGGAAAAAAGTTCCCCGCGTGGGGTTTGACAGTAAGTGTTTTTATTGTCTTTCCCTGACATGGTCGCCATACGTTTGTAGCACTTTCTATATAGACATAACCTCAGACATTGCATGTATTGTAGATATTGTTTTCATTTTCGTGCGTGAACATCGACGGCGGGTGCGGCTAGCCAAACTGGGGATGCTAACTCCTTCCGGGCACTTGGTCACACTTATAGCTTGATAGGGGTCCGTCGATGCTCAATTTGGCGCTCTGTGGTAAGTGCTGTTGAGATTGTCGTCAGGGTCTTCGTCATCTCATTGCTGTGCTCGTCTTTGTGTTTTCGCATCGGGTGTTTGGGTGTTTTTCTGTTTGTACTTCAACGGGGTCTAGTTGGTTATTCGTTCCCTTCTTTTACGATAGTAAGTGCGTGTTTAGATCATCTTTGAAATTGAATGTTTTAGAGTTATTTAGGACTTTAAAAATTTTGAAAATTTAAGTTTGGATATCAATAAAATATGCAAAATAACATAACATTTTGTTTGACACAGTGCGGAATAAACATCGAGATAATGAATTTCGGTAGAGAAAACTTTATGCATTTTTACAAACGTAATAATCAAACCTGGTCCCCCTTACATTATCTTTGTTTTTTATGTTTCATTTGAAGCTGGTCGTTTTTGTCAAAACAAATCTGGCAGAAATAACTCATTCATTGTTATAAATTACATTTCATTTTACATACATTCAGGATTTCATATTTATTTCGAATATGGATACCATCCCTATATTTGCACCTTATGTACTTATGGTACGAAGTTCGTGGGTTGTGAACGTGACTTTTATGATATAGTACTGTTTCGGTCAGACAAATCATAATAACTGACGTCAATCAAAGATCGACTCATCCTTATTACACAGTATCTCCCCTAGGCAGGGCCGTGTTATGATATTTTAGAAAATATTTGAGGGATGAACAAGTACACGAAGCTTGAATTTCTTGCTACTCAACCGATCAGGGCTGGATATGAGGGATTAATATGTCGGATTTGGAAAGGAATTAATGAAGATTAAAGTAAATGTTAGAAGTCTTCAAATTCAATAGCATCATTTAAGAACAGATAAATTTGAAGCATCATGGACCAGACATGCACGTTTCGGATACTAAACCCTCATCAATGATCCTAGATTTAAGCAATGTAATATGGCCACATAGTGTGAAAGTTATTGTGTCCAAAAATGTACCGAAAGACGTAGCAGGGTGGGTGGCATATGATGCTACAGGAACCACTTTTTATAAATTTCAAGAAATCTTGATACAGAAAATTCCGAATGCCTTGAAGAAACAATCAAACGAAGCTAATCGTCAGGTATCGCCTTGACAAAACTTCCTCGAGCACGTTAGATGATGCTTCAGTTGCGTCTCATGGGGAAGAGGCATCCTGAAAAAAAGTCATGATGGGAATAACAACAAAATTAAGGGTAAAACGGACAAAGAACATTTGTGCCAAAGAAAGATGTATCTATGGCTTCAACTGTAAGGGATGAGGGTAGTCTTTCTTTAAACAAGACTAGTAAATGTGGAATCGTAGCTACCAATAAATTTAAAGTCAATTTGTACAATAAATAAACCCTGCATTTTGATCACCATTGTACTAGTTTCATATATGATGCATGTTCAAATAAAAATATCTGTAGTACAAACTTCGGGACTTAGTAATCACATAAAAATACATAGAATAGTGAATTTACATCAGATTCTACTTCATCATCAACAGAGATTGAAATAATGTAAAAATGACATGAAAATTAATCTTTATGACAGATTATTTTGATAAAGATTTCATTTCTGAACCAACTTCCTAAAATGACCACCTATTCTATCTGAATGTCAATCGGACTCCTCGGGTGTTTGTACTTCTGAATCGAAGGGTTTCTTTTCCGCCACAGATTACAAATCATACAAATCATGGACATGTGGTGACCTGTGTATTGCCTTGTCCTTCCTTTTGGACAATATTTATGTAAGATTTGGTGAGAAACTCTACAAGCAGGTTGTAGGGATTCCAATGGGTACTAATTGTGCGCCTCTTGTTGCAGATTTATTTTTATACACGTATGAAAAGGAATTTCTCCATAATCTTCAAAAGCAAAGAAAAAATGATGATGTGAAATGCTTCATTGATACTTCTAGGTACCTGGATGATATTCATACTATCGACAATCCTGTTTTTGAAAAGTATAAAAATGTTATTTATCCACAAGGATTGATTCTAAACAAGGCAAACGTTTCAAACACAGAAACACCATTTTTGGACCTAAATATCAAAATTGTTAATGGAGAGATACATACAAGTGTGTATGACAAAAGAGATGATTTTGGATTTAACATAGTAAATTTTCCCTGGCTTGACGGTGATGTTCCTAGATTACCGTCCTATGGTATCTATATTTCACAGCTCATCCGGTATGCTAGAGCATGTACTGATGTTTTGGATTTTCAAAGTAGAAATTTACAAATTACCAAGAAACTTTAAGGACAAGGTTTTCGCTTTCACAAACTAGTAAAGACTTTCTGGAAATTTTACAAAAATTATTGTCAATATCTTCTGAAATTCGGACCAATACAGGCAACAGAGTATATTACTTTAGGTATTTCACAACCTGCATTTTATGGTGACATTATTAACAAGATAAGAAAGATCAAAGATAGACAACATCACTATCGAAAATGCGTCAGAATCATCAAACGCCTTTTATACCGTGGACATGATCCTAATGTCACCAGACAGACACTAGGCTTGGTACTTGACCAATCTACAGTCTTGTACAAGCGCATTCTTAAAATTTGCACTCTGACTGACTGACGACGGGACTCCATGACGGGCCCTGTCCAAACCTCTTTAGAGAAGACAGGGCCCCGACCACGTGTCCTCTCTGAATGTCAGTCGGACTCCTCGGGTGATAACATACATGAGCTCGCTACATCCGGCAGAGCACGGACAATATTACCTACGCCCTCTTTTTATATCCATTTACATATTCATCTGTGTTGCTAGGGCCCGTGCGTTTTGCGGTCTTGTATGTGTGTGATCATCAAAGAGTGAGGAGGTTGTTTTACACCACATTTATACGTTCTTCGAGACCTCTGGGTAATCGGAATAGCGGGTGAGTTGTGCGCACGTAATCCAGGATAACCACAATGTCTGCAGATGGACGTCCTAAGTCGGTAGCGGTTGCCCATTGGTCTCGTTTGTTTATGTGTGGTCTTTTGTGTTTCATGTTTCTTTGGTGTGAGTTGTGTTCCTTGTCCCTTTTGTGTCTCTTTTTGTATATGTCTGCTCTGTGATTTTACATTGGGTGGTTTGGAATTATGGAAGCTGCAACCGAGTGTTGTTGGAGATGCCCTCCTTTTTTGTAAAACCAATATGTCGTCTTTCGCTTTCTTGAGTATTGTATCGTATCGTTTCGAAAATTATCGAGCAATATCAAGTCCTACTTGAACCGATCGTTTTCTTTAGTCTTCATAATGGACACTTTCATGTCCAGGTCAATCACTAGCTGAGTTGTTTAGAAAATAATTCACCACTATGTAGCCACGTTTGTGATGTACAGCGTCCTTTTCGTGTTGAACTCGTTTCTATTTCTATCTAAATCTACGCTTTGGAAAAAGGACAACTTATCATAATATCAAAAACATCGAAGTCATGTTTTGGATATAAACTGATGCGCCTTTTTTACAAAGACGTCCAGAGAGATGGGATTCTTCTTGGACTCCTTCTTATTTCAACATTTTGTAATACGGAAGTGTTCCAACTCTATACATTCTTTAATAAAATTTCAAACCAATTTTCATGCACCAGACACGTGTTTCGAATATTAAATTCTGATCAGTGATGCTTCCAGTCTAGGTGATTTTCATAAGCCGCCCAAATTCATTTCACTAGAGCGCTCTGGTTTTATCTTAAGAATTTAAATTCGTGCATTTACTTTACAGAGAGTGTGCGACTAGAAATTTCCTGTAGGGTCGATTCAGTAGCATATCGAAATAAAATCTATGTTCAAAATAGCAATGGAGGGATGGTGCTAAGATGTTAACTCCTTTAATTTCGATGATATTTTTCGATGAGAAATGGCAAGTGTCCAAAATAGCAAAAACATATATACATGTATGAAGTCAATTTGATGAAAGCTTCTTTCATGCGACAGAGCTGGAAAGAAGTAATTAATACACTTAAGAAACATCAAGTCATGGGGAACGGTTTTAACTGCCCCACACTGCAACAAGAAATAAGTGTTTATATTAATAACACGGAAGTGTTCCAACTCTATACCTTCATGAAGAAAATTTCAAATGTTAAAAGTCTTCGAATTCAATAGCATCATTTAAGAACAGATCAATTTGCAGCATGGTCCAGACATGCACGTTTCGGGTACTTACCCCTCGTCAGTGATCCTCAATCTAAAAGATTTAAAACGGCAAAGAGTGTGAAAATTATTATGTCCGAAAATGTAGCAAGATGGGTGGGATCAGAAATTTCAAGATTTTTTGATAACAGAAATTTTCGAATTCGTTGAAGAGACAGACGATCAACCAAACCAATTTTCATGCACCAGACACGTGGAATATTAAATTCTTATCAGTGATGCTTCAAGCCAAAGTGCTTTTCATAAGCCGTAGTAGTTTCATTTACTTTATATACGCGGTTTTTTTTACATTTTGATATGTTTATCGAACCTACGAGCTGGTTATCCTGTCCCGTAAAAATAACGATGCCCTCTCATCGCTATAGGTGGATCTGAATTGTCGATGTAGATTCTCTCTTTTATTACAGATGATTCACAAAATAAAGAATTATCATATATATGGAATTCGAAATTGAAATTATATGGGGGGTTTCTATTAGAAGAGTGTTCGAATGTATTTGTTCTTAACTGACCAATCAAGGGGCAATAAAATAAAATCGAGTGTTCGAGTATCAGAGGGAGTGAATCAGTTAGTCACGTGATTGTCCAGTATATAGTATGTAATTTAGATATTTGCGGCACTCTAGCTCGCTCGCTAGTTTGAGTTAAGAGTTTTGCATGTAAATTCCTTGATTATTTTTAGATTGATTCGAATACCAGAATTTTCAAGTTTTACAACAAATAATGTTATAATATTTCAAACGTTACTCTTATACATGTACATGTGTGATAAAGGCTCGATTATCTTCAATCTTTATTTTGAGGAATTATTCTCATATGTTCTTATGTGGTCATATTTTCATATTACTTAATGATTTCTGTATGCTTTGATGTGCATCGGAATTATCAAAGAAGCTCGGAAATCCATTTTCGTTGGGATAGAGAGTTTTTTCTCTGTTATATTGTGCCATCATAATGAGAATTCTCATGTCCTAGAATATACCTGTGACTGTCCATTAAGATATCTTCAACTTTCCATTATTTTATGTGATGGACAGATATTGCCAATTTATCTGTTCTTAAATGATGCTATTCAATTTGAAGACGTTTACATTTATACCACTTGGTGAGTGTCACTGCTGGTGGACCAGGAGTCCCCGAGGGCACATGTAGCCAAGTTCGATCAATTTCGGTTGATCGTTTCTTCAACGCATTCTAAAATTTCTGTTATCAAAATTTCTTGAATTTCTAAAACGTGGGTCCTGTAGCATCATATCCCACCCATCCTGCTACGTCTTTCGGTACGCTTTTTCGACACAGTAACTTTCATACTTTTTGCCATATTACATTGTTTAGATTTGAGGATCACTGACGAGGGTTCAGTACCCGAAACGTGCATGTCTGGTCCATGTTGCCAATTTATCTGTTCTTAAATGATGCTATTCAATTTGAAGACGTTTACATTTATACCACTTGGTGAGTGTCACTGCTGGTGGACCAGGAGTCCCCGAGAGCACATGTAGCCAAGTTCGATCAATTTCGGTTGATCGTTTCTTCAACGCATTCTAAAATTTCTGTTATCAAAATTTCTTGAATTTCTAAAACGTGGGTCCTGTAGCATCATATCCCACCCATCCTGCTACGTCTTTCGGTACGCTTTTTCGACACAGTAACTTTCATACTTTTTGCCATATTACATTGTTTAGATTTGAGGATCACTGACGAGGGTTCAGTACCCGAAACGTGCATGTCTGGTCCATGTTGCCAATTTATCTGTTCTTAAATGATGCTATTCAATTTGAAGACGTTTACATTTATACCACTTGGTGAGTGTCACTGCTGGTGGACCAGGAGTCCCCGAGGGCACATGTAGTCAAGTTCGATCAATTTCGGTTGATCGTTTCTTTAACGCATTCTAAAATTTCTGTTATCAAAATTTCTTAAATTTCTAAAACGTGGGTCCTGTAGCATCATATCCCACCCATCCTGCTACGTCTTTCGGTACGCTTTTTCGACACAGTAACTTTCATACTTTTTGCCATATTACATTGTTTAGATTTGAGGATCACTGACGAGGGTTCAGTACCCGAAACGTGCATGTCTGGTCCATGTTGCCAATTTATCTGTTCTTAAATGATGCTATTCAATTTGAAGACGTTTACATTTATACCACTTGGTGAGTGTCACTGCTGGTGGACCAGGAGTCCCCGAGGGCACATGTAGCCAAGTTCGATCAATTTCGGTTGATCGTTTCTTCAACGCATTCTAAAATTTCTGTTATCAAAATTTCTTGAATTTCTAAAACGTGGGTCCTGTAGCATCATATCCCACCCATCCTGCTACGTCTTTCGGTACGCTTTTTCGACACAGTAACTTTCATACTTTTTGCCATATTACATTGTTTAGATTTGAGGATCACTGACGAGGGTTCAGTACCCGAAACGTGCATGTCTGGTCCATGTTGCCAATTTATCTGTTCTTAAATGATGCTATTCAATTTGAAGACGTTTACATTGAGAAGTTAAAGGACAGTTACATGTAAAAATATGGACGAAAAAGAATCATATTGAGACAATATAACATAATAAGAACTTATTGCACAATGAGTCGTGTTTAAAAGGTTCCTTATACCTTTGTCACTCCTAGCCGGATTAGTCGAAATCTTAACAAACTTTTCTATCCATTGATCTCTGTTGGCATCCGTTACCAATCCGTGAGTCGTCCGTTACTCGTCCGTTTAATCTGTTACTCGTACGGCGATGCCAGTTGGTCTCCGTTCCCCTCCGTTGAAAACATGCTCCAAACTTTCTACCTGACAGAACGAAATAAGGCGTCCGTTTCTGGTAAGTTACATGTCCGTTGATATCCGGTTTGTCAGGTACGCGTCCGTTACCTTTCCGGTAGTTGTTCTTTGATGTCCGGTAGACTCGAGTCACGAACGGACATCCATCGGACGTGAATCGGATACAACGGAGATGTAATGGACAGCTACCGGATGCCAACGGACGAGTAACGGATGTTCGTTCATTATCCGGTTCTTACACGTTGCGCTTTCGTTTTATCCGTTCCATATCCGTTAATCTTACTATGAATTCAGTAATACGCCCATTACTTTTCCGGTAAATCTATGGTACTCGTAAGGTACGCATCTGTTCCAGACTATTGGCGAGAGCCTCGAGCAGTGTCAGCGTCGATTTTACAAATTGACGACCAACGGACTAAGGATTTAGGCAATTTAATCATCCGTTCGCGCTATCTGATAAGGTATTCACTACCATTTTGTACAAAAGCTTACAATAAAAGCTTTCATGTTGATGTTTTAAAAACGTGACTATGACGTCAACCCATTGTCTAATCATTTCTTTTTTGTGATGTTGTCAGAGAATGATCCTTTCTTGTCAAAATGTAAAAGTTCATATCTATTATTATAGCGAGCGTAGCTCGCTGCAAAGGCCCGAAGGTAAGTATGGGAAAATGCACGAGCAAAAGATATACATACTTGGAGCTGAAAAAGTATGTAACAGGACCGAGGATACGGGTAAAAGTGACTCGATTCCCTTAAACGACAGAGCAGGAGAACATACCTCGACAAATTTACAGTGGATACAGTCTTCATGAAAACTTTTTTGACCACTAGCCAGCTGGGCAAGTTGAGTGCCAAAATCTACTAGCCACCCAAAATTTTCTCTAGCCATTGAAAAAAAAAATAAAAACGCTATAAAGACCCATCGTTTCTTCAGCTAGGTCCGTTGAGTAGGCAAAAATTCACACAAATATAGAGTATACATAAAATCGAACAAAGTTAAACCACCACCCGATCATTTCTCTGGCGGATGTCAGCTACGTCATTATCAATAGACTCAATTTTACAATGAATGCATGATATTGTTTGTATAAATATAATTTCAAATACGCTTTTGTCTGCAGAAAATGGACGGAGAAAAAAAAGAACTTATTTGAATCATACTCGCTAAAAGGCCGGCCGCTGCTTGCGGCGCTTGGCCAATAGTTATAAAATTTTCGTAAGAATTTCTTCATCTCAGCAGGGACGTATATATATATATATTTTATATACGTCCCTGATCTCAGTGTTCAGTCGAGATTTTTGAAATTGTTAGATATTTAATTGAACATGTTATACTCAGTACCGTAGAATAACCCATCAAGCCGCGCTGAAATCAATGCACCGTTGTTACGGGAATATTTATCTTGTATCTTAGGACAATATTTTAATAAACATATTTTACAGGAAAACCTTATTATATTTCATTTGAAACATGTTCATTAACATATACATTTCATACTTAACCAGCGATAAAAGTTGAGACGCAACGTGTACTTTTGTGGAAAGAAGGCGGCGATATTACCCCAAGTATAAGATGAGAAATCGCCAGCCTACGGCCCTTAATCAGAACACTGCATTTCATTAAAAGTCACTAGCCAGTCGGGCTAGTTCAGCATCAAATTTTGGTAGCCCGAGGAAATATTTGGTAGCCAGGGCGGTCGGGCTAGTGAGTTTTCACGAAGACTGTCAGGATAGAATTTTTCTATTTTATAGCGTTATAAATGTTTAACGTCTTCAAACTCATTATCATCATTTTATAGCAGGTTACAGCATGGACCAGACATGCACGTTTCGGCATTTAACCCTCCTCGGTGATCCTCAATGTAAACAATGAAATATGGCCAAAATCTGTAACAATTATGTCCAAAATATACCGAAAAATAAAGCAAGATGGCTGGGATATGATGCTACAGGACTCAGGTTTCGGAAATTTGAGGAAATTTTGTAAACAGAAATTTTCAAATGCGTCTGAAGAAACGACCAACCGAAATTGGTCGAACTTGGCTACAAGTGCCCTCGGGGACTCCCGGACAACCAGCAGTGACACTCGCCAAGTGGTACAAATGTTTAACGTCTTCATATTCATTAGCATCATATTATAGCAGATAAATTAACAGCATGGACCAGACATGCACGTTTCGGACATTTAACCCTCGTCAGTGATCCTCAATGTAAACGATGAAATATGGCCGAAATCTGTAACAATTATGTCCTAAATATACCGAAAGATGTAGCAAGATGGCTGGGATATGATGCTACAGGACCCAGCTTTCGGAAAATTGAGAAAATTTGCAAACAGAAATTCAAAATGCCCTCGGGTACTCCCGGTCCACCAGCAGTGACACTCACCAAGTGGTACAAATGTTTAACGTCTTCAAATTCATTAGCATCATTTTATAGAAGATAAATTTACAGCATGGACCAGACATGCACGTTTCGGACATTTAGCCCTCGTCAGTGATCCTCAATGTAAAAAATGAAATATGGCCAAAATCTGTAACAATTATGTCCAAAATGTACCGAAAAATGAAGCAAGATGGCTGGGATATGATACTACAGGACCCAGGATTCGGAAATTTGAGAAAATTTTATCATTTAATTTCCATTGTCATTTTCAAGAAACGAACATTCTGATTGGCTGAGAAATTTTGTAGATACATCGATCAACACAATTTTTCACGGAAGTCTATTTATAGCACTATTTTTAGAACTGGGGGTTCCCTCAAACATGAATTAACTCGTTGCTGAAAATACAATTTGTTGATGTTTACTTATCATTTCAAGGGTACCATTTCTATTCTACTTACTCAAAAATTAACAGTGCATGTTGAATTTGCTCAAACTGGTCCTTATTCCAAAGATATAGAGGGACGATCGTTCGATGTTTGAATCATGGCGGCTGCCATAACTTATATTGGCAGACGTATCACTGCGAAACCTTCCGACTTACGAAATATAGTGCGGTGATTGATTGTTTTTAGATCCAAGAAAACAGTCTGTTTTCCATAATTAAATGATAAGAAATGAATCTTATATTTTTTCTGTTGATGCAGGTATCACCCGAAAAATTGGACAGAAAACTTTTGCATCAACGCGCTACGTGCATTGATGCAGTTTTCTGTCCAATTTTTCGGGTGATACCTGCATCAACAGAAAAAATATAAGATTAATTTCTTAAGTAAACAGAAATTTTCAAATGCGTTTGAAGAAACGCCAAATTAAGTGAAACTCGCGGAATTGTTCGTCTGAAAATCAGAAATTCAGCAGCAACTAATCCACCATCTTCATCACTAATGACGACACAACGGTACGTAACTCTGCAGTATACATGACGTCATTATATATGTGTCGTCATTGTAGCAATGCGCCCAATTTCACGTGCAAAAATGGGACATGATTGTATAGAGAATAAGTCGCGGGTTCAGTTTGCAGGTTAGAACAGCCGTCGCGGCATGTTTCTTTAGATCTTATACATTGTGACGTTACGAGTGTTAATACACGAATTGCATCACGTTCCTTTCAATAGTAACATCTCAGGGAATTACATTGGTTGTGCATATATATAGTAATGCAAGAAGGAAAAGTAACACAAAACTGCCGTGATTTTCTAACACTTTTCAGTGTATCAAACGAACAAGATAGATATGATGGAAATTATTATGTACCAAAGAAGAAAGATTTGAAATGTTTAAATGGATTTCAAGGTCACTAGAGAAGTAAGGGGAGGGATTTCAGATTCCCTCGCTAATGATCTACGTCTGTGTAAAGTAGGTGTGACGGATCCAGAATTTTTTTTTTTTTTTTTGCAGGGGGAAGGGGATGTCCAGCTTGACAGGCGGGGAGAGATTCCTGGAATCCAAAGGATATTATTTTGAAAAGATTTTGATTTTGAGATCAAGGTTTTACAAAATTTTGGTGTCTTTTTCTCCGATCGCACATAAGGCTTTGCCTTGATTCATATTAATTCAGTTTTGTTAACATCTTATATCTATTTTAACATCTTTTTAAATGTGAATTGTTTTGCCCACGTTCAACTGGACTAACTGATGCACTGATGACGTACTCTCCATCAATAATCCAAGAATTCAACTAAAAAGAGCATGTTCGAATACGAAAACTGCATGTTGAGGGCAAAGAAGCTGGTGTTTCATGCAGTCTTAGGAAACCCTCTCTTCTCGGGTACCTTTTCCTGTCTCCATTCGGGATTCGCATTGCCTTGTTACACAATTATGCAATAATCCCTTGGATGATTAAATTCTGGAGTAAGATTCCATTGTAATTATTTCTTACCAACTCAGTGATTGAGCTAGATATTATCTTTTCCATTATAAAGAAAAATGAAAATGATCGGCTGACTGGCCAGGATGTCATACGCCATATCTGTAACATATAACAAGGTAATTATATTTATAATTAGAATCATTCGCTGGAATTTTCTTTCGCGGTTTTATAAAAGTAAACCTTTTCGCGCGGACAATAACTCGCAGATCCGTTCCTGATGAAACATGTGAACTGAAGTATGCATTTGGTATTAATTTTCATTCACTTGGAAAATCTTTCGCGGTACAAAGCTGACCGCGAAAGTAGCGGAGGTTAATAAACAACGATTGAAATTTTGAATGCCCCCCCCCCCCCTTCTTTTTAAATATTCTATAAATATTCCAATTAATCTGGAGTTGGCTCCCCTCGTCATGGTAATCCTACCCTCTAAAGCGGTGGTCACAACCCGCCGTACGTGCTGTCTACGTGCAAAAAGTAGGCAAACCTTGGGTATCCGTACCGTGTCTGTGCGTTGTCAGCATGTGTCCCGTTTGGCCTCCTTGCTGACTTGGAAACACGCAGACATGACGTAGCAGTTTTAGTTCATACAGAACTTTCACTGCGTCCCGTCTGCGTGCTGTCTAAGAATTCAGCAAGAAGAACGACATGCACGTTGTAAGTACGTACAACGCACCTTCGACGCAAGGAAGTGAGGGCTACGTGCGTTAGCAATACGTGTTCGACATCCTTATAATAACGTAAAAGACATACGGAGAAAGTACGTTGTAAGCAAGTTGCGCACAAGACGTAAGTACTTACAACGCACTTACTTTTTTGCGCAACATATGATGCATGTAACCACCCATATAACCGTGCGTGCGACGTGCGTTGACGCACTCCTTCCGTACTCTTCCACTTCCTTCCTTGCGTCTTCAGAAAAACGTAGCGCACGTAGCCCCCTAAAAGCACGCACGACGGGTTGTGACCAGGGCTTAAGCCATTTTTTCCAACTTTTATGTAAAATACGAACCGATAAGATACCTATAAAATAAAACCTCAACTGAAATTATTACTAACATCACTACTGGGACAGGTTCTATCTGCATCTGGAATGGAAATTTTACAATATAATAATTTTAATTCTGTCAATAGATTTTAAAAGAAAATTATTTTTTAAAACTTTGAAGCCGTGCAGTGAAATCGCAACTTTTAAACTTAATGACTTTTATATTTAAAGCTCTCATTTTAAGTTACATGGATTTTTTTAAAGCTAAAAATATATATGATACTTCTTGAATATCTTTTAAACTTCAAATCTTATCTTTTAATGTCTTATATTTTGATAGGACCATTGAATGTCAATTCAAATCTATGTTAATGTAGTGAGGGCTACGTTAGGTTCTCCGCAGCATCTACGCTTCAAAAGAAGTAGTTCTCCTAGAAGAGGAGGAATTTGACAGAACAGATCAGAACGATTGATTCTACGTATACAGAATCAGGATTACATGCGCTCGGTCCTCCTACTTAATTGGATACACAGATGTATCGCAATCATAGTTGTTGTATAAATACTAACTGAAATGTGACATCACAAACAAGAGGACAGCTCGCAGGGGCCCAAGTATATGTAGAAAATTGATAATTTGATAGCATGATAATTAGACACACGAAAAAATGATGTGCCCTACTGGTAGAAATCATGAGTCATACTCAATCTCATACGCTAGATCTCAGGTCGTGCGTACGTAATCCGGACTACCAAACCATTTGCTACTAACCATCTTAGTCGGCACCAATAGCCCATTGGTCTAGCTTTATGTGTTTTAGTTTGTCTTTATTGTTTGGATGTCGTATTTTATGTTCCTTGTCCCTTTGCTTCTCTTCTTTTCCGTGTCTTATCTTCGTGTTCGTATAGGGGTGTTTTGAAGCTTTGCTGATGGCATTGCAAATGCATCTTGTAGGAGATCCCCTCCTTCCTTTCATATGTAAAAAATCACCCTATCTCTGTGGCAAATAATTCGTCTGAGAAGTCCGACAAACTCTATCATGTTGAACAAGGGATCAAGGACCAGTCCTATTTGATAAAATTTAGACAGCGCTGGTCAAGAAAGTTTACAGTAATGTAAGGAGTTATTAAAGTGCTTGTACTTTTAAACATGAAATTTGTTCAAATGCGACAGACTTCTTGAACTATAATTATTTTATTTTAGTTCAATTTACATTTGGTTCAACTGAAAGACAAAAATCTAGACACAAGTTTATGCGCTTGTTTATTTGTTACTTTATCCTATACGATGAAATGTAATGCTTTTTGCAAAGTACGGGCATGTCCATTTGAAACAGGAGCACCTTCGTGGTAACTTTATTCGGCGAATAATTGTTTTTCTGGGTTTGGCGTTTTCACAGTAAATAACATAGTAGGTAAACTTGTACATAGCTGGCTGGCAGAAATAGAGCGATCCGAATCCAGAGTTGACTCCTTTACATGATTTGCTGCAAAAAGAAATAGAATCATCATACACATAACGATAGCAGGAAGGAATCAAATTATCTCATGTTCTATTAATTTTCTCTTGACTTGGAACATAAACATGGTAATTATTATCCCAAACGAAATGTTAATTTTGATTAGTAAGTGTGTTCACCAATGATAGAGTGCCAATATCGATAACTATTGAAATTGTAAAAGGACTGAAGTTTATTCATATAATCAAAGAAGGATAACTCGAAATCAAACTACGGAATATTTCATTTTTTATTTGTTATCTTCCTGATCAATCTGGTATCAATCTACGGTCTGAGTCCTCGTTATAAGATTAATGTGATCTGAAAACCATGTATTAAAAATATGCCAAGGTAGATATTAATTAGACTCAATTGAAAGTGCATTTCTCTCAGTCTGTCGACAGATAATAACATTTTTATCTACGATGACTATTTTGAGGTTTGACTGCCAGGCTCTCTGTTTTTGCCAAGTATTCGCCCGTCCAGTCTAGAGATAATTTCGTTTACAACAGATATGACATTAAGAACATTGTCCCAAAGAAAGAAGAGAACGGAAAGCATTTCCAGCACAATTTCACAATCAGAAAGAAGTTGTCACTGCAAAACGTGTTCGACAATACAACGTGAATATCCAACATTACAACACCACTTTGTCAATAATGTGAGATCGAGAGGTTTTAAGTTTGGTACATTCAAAAACACAACATTTGACGCGTCCATCGGTTTTCACGTCTTCTGTACGCAGCCTAATCGACAAGTGTTGCTTGCAAGCAGTTGATGCTTACTCTACCCAAGCACCTGATCTCATCCTAATTGTGGATTCACTTTGGCTCACTATTGCTTGTTTTATAGAGAATAAGTGTCTGAATTTGTGTTTTGACAAATTGTTACGGGTATGCAAGAAAGGAGGGAATCTCCAACAACACTAGGTTGCAGCACCCACAGCAAAATCCCAAAACACCCATGCAAAAAATACAGAACAGATACCCACAGAAAGAGACGCAAAAGGGACAAGGAACACCAACTCACAACATAGAAACATAAAAGACTACACATAAACCAACGAGACCAATGGGCAACCGGTGCCGACTTAGGACGGCCATCTGCCAAGTAAATAGCAGACGGTGTGGTTATCCTGGATTACGTGCGCACAACCCTCTCACTTCTCCAGTTACCTAGAGGTCTCGAAGAACGTACAAATGTGGTGTAAAACAACCTATGCGCGTTAACTAGCGTATTTCATGCGATAAATGTTCTTGCTGTGCGTACAGCAGCATACCCGTAACAAAACACAATTTATGACATTTATTCTTATAACTTTCCAACTTCTTGGTCATATTACATTGTTGAGGATCACTGTCGAGGGTTAAGTACCCGAAACGTGCATGTCTGGTCCATGCTGCAAATTTATCTGTTCATAAGTGGTACTATTGAATTTGAAGACTTTTAACATTTGTGTTCTGGGGTTTTCATTTACTGATTGATATTGAAAGGTGACAAAAGAGGACAACAAATCATGAGATGTGGACAATTCACAAATCGACACAACTTAGGATAACGATTATATAATCAGACCTAGTATACTCTATATATGAGCTATTTTAAAATACATTCAACACATACGCATTGATCAAAATGGCACGATTGATAAGTGCAAGCTAGTGTGAGCAACGTCGGCTTCCCAACCGAAGGATCAACAGAATTTCAGAAGTAATGACGTTTCTTATTGTGTTCAATAATCAACAAACTGAAATATATTTGACCAGGGTCAGACAAAGCCAATTCATCAAAACAGAAATACAAAGCATCTCTCTCAAATCTTTTTATAGGCATACCAACAGGACACACAACCGCGCAATTTCAACAATGATTATAAAACAAATGTGACCATATCGAAACACGAATTGCACAGGAAGATAGAAATACCCACAAAAAAAACCAATTTGCATGAAGCAAGAAAACAACGCAAACAGACAAAGAAGAAAGGAAGGATGAAAACACAATGAAGACAAACACAACAAAAGACGCAAAATTGAAAGGAGAGCCAAAGAGCATATAAGACATCAAAACGGAGGTTGTCTCGAAAAACACACAATTGTTGTGTATAACAGCCTCCTCATGTTGGATGACGACATAAATAAGACAGCAAAACGGAAGGGTCCTAAAATACACGAGGGAATATGTTAATGGATTTCCAAAGCAAAAGAGATCCCATGCTCTGCCGGCTGAAGCGAGTTCATGTATGCAATCCCCGAGATTGACTAACTTTTATGTTTTCGTCCTATTATTATTGGTATGGGGGATCTCCTCCGTATCTTTGTATTGTTCTGTGTTTTTTAAGAATTAACTAGTACGCCTACTAATTGTGAATTTCGGATTCAACTTTTGGGCTTTGTATTTGACTTTCAAAAATTAATTCATTGAAGACTGGTGATCGGGGCCTGGCTTCTCCCGCGATATTCGGGCAGTGAATGTCATGTAATCCCGTCGTCACAGTCAGTCGGAGTGCAATTCTTAACCATGCGCTGGTACAAGGCTGTAGATTGGGCAAGTACCAGTGGTATAAGTGGTTAATTTACATGTATAATAATTTATAATTCTGAAACATTTTCGAGGGAAATTCTGATCCTCCTTATTTTTGTGTATTATGTCATCATAAAAGGCAGGTTGTGAAGCTATGTGAAGCAAATGACTGAACGGAGCAAGACAACTTTAAAACGCTTATAATTGTATTAGGCACAACCGAAACGAATTATTTAAGAATTAAGAAGATTTATTATAGGGAAGAAGCTGCAATGACTATAACTTACATGCATGGGACAAAACAAGGAACATTATGTCTCTGACTTAAGAAATGAATCTTATAATTTTTTTTGTTGATGCAGGTATTATCCGAAAAATTGGACAGAAAACTGCATCAATGCGCGTAGCGCGTTGATGCAAAAGTTTTCTGTCCAATTTTTCGGGTGATACTTGCACCAACAGAAAAAATATAAGACTCATTTCTTATCATTTTATTATCATCTACTTATGGAAAACAGACTGTTTTCGTGGATCTAAAACAATCACCGCATTATATTCGTAAGTTCGGAGGGTTTCGCAGTGATACATCTGCCAGAAAGATACCCTTGAAATGATAAGTAAACATCAACAAATTGTATTTTCAGCAACGAGTTCATTCGTGTTTGAGGCAACCCCCGGTTCTGAAAATAGTGCTATAAATAGACTTCCGTGAAAACATGTGTTGATCGATGTATCATCAAAATTTCTCAGCCAATCAGAATCTTCGTTTCTTGAAAATGACAATGGAAATTAAATGATATTTACGTCAACAAACATCCGAAGACATAATCAAAACGCACATTAAACTAGACAAAAGATATATTATGGAAATTCTATTTATTTGAAACGGAATTCAATTGTAAATGACGCCACCCAAAAGCAGCCAACAGAAGGTTTATATTTTAAAAGTGACGGCAATACCTTCAAACATCGGAGACTGATACCCCAAAAAAGTCAAAATATACCAAATGTGTCACCTCAGAGCGGGGAAAAAGAATCTTCCCCACCAAGGTTTGAACCAAACCAAACCAAACCTTTACAACATGCTATGTTTGCAATATTAAAAAGAGAATTCAACAACTCACATAGCATAACACTTAAAACTCACAAAACATGGACATATACAAGAGAACTCGTATGTTAAGAGGACCAACAATAACCCAACCTAGCATATACTTTACATTCGAAACATACGACAAGACATATATAGAAATGACCAAGTTACATCCGCAGCCATCTAGGACGGTCATATGCTACATAAGAGCAAGTGATGTGGACATTAGTATTATGTGCGCATACCATTCTGACTAATACGGGTACACTGATGTCTCCTAAGATACATGTATATAGTTGTATACGAAAAACAGCATTCTCGTTCTAGGGAAATGTTACAATTCTGAAACAATATTGGGCATATGAAAAAAACAGTTCATGCTCTACTAACTCCTGCAGCGGAAGACATATCAAAGAGATAAACAAATATTGGAATCACAAGCAATCTTTTGGTAATATGACAAATATGGATAATGACCATATCCCTGTATACAGCACGAAATCGATAATTCAGAAAATCAGAAACCGAAGGCATACAAAATCAGGATAAAACAGAAACCAAAGCAAACAAACAAAAATCTCCACCACATGAAAAGAAGCGGACTCCCGATATGAGAGTGAGACCAGCTGCCCAGGAAGAGTAAGCATATCCTGTTTGCATGCAACACCCGCCGCTTCAATTCGGTAGAACTGTCACATCCGGTAACTTCCATTTCGGAAGACATAGAGTACAATCTTTGGTTGGATGGTTCAAATGGTCTATGACAGAATATCATCCACCATTCTGGAGAGTGGGACATCATAGTGTATGACGAGTTCCACAAATCGACCGTAGAACTTCCGCAGTGACTATGTTAGTCGGTCACAAACATATCCCTGACTGAGAAGCTTATCTGAAAGACGCCTAGCTCATAGAACAAAATCCGTATATTTGGTACTTGCTCTGGCATAGCGTATTAACTGAGATATGAACACGCCATAAGCAGGCGATGAAGGGATGTTGCTACTCAGAAAAGGAAAGTTTGTAATGCTGAAATTGAAGTCGTCACGTTTGTCATAGATTGAGGTGTTCATGTGACCATCAGTGTCGTAAGACAACATTATGTCCAAAAAGGATGCTGAATTATTTGTCCCTGTAGTTTCTTTGACTTCAAGCTCCGAAGGATAGATACTGCTCAGGTAATCCGCGAATTTTGGATTATTGATGGACAACACATCGTCTATGTATCTGTAAGTGAAGTTGAAGTCAGAAGCTAAGTATCTTTTCCCTGCAGAAACCAAAGATTGAATGAATTCAGCTTCGCACGAGTAAAGGAAAATGTCGGCAAGGAGTGGGGCACAATTGGTCCCCATTGGAATTCCGACAATTTGCTGGAAGACCTTTCCTCCAAACACCACAAAAATGTTGTCGATCAGGAAGTTTAACAACTGAATAATATCCGTTTCAGTGTACTTATTCTCAGAATCGGACTTTTCTTTTACAAAGTAGGTTTTGTCATAGTTAACAACAATAAATTTGTATTTGCGATTACCGTTCTTACTTGTAAACGCATTACTTATAATTTTTCCGAGTCTTTCTTTCAATTTAGAATATGGAATTGTAGTGTCGAAAAATCAAAGGTTTTGATCAAATGGACTCTACTAAAATGAGTGGATTTCAGATGTTCTAAAAGTTCCTTCGAATTCTTAAAAATCCACATCTGGTTGATACCACTGCGAGAATATACTGTCGAACAATATTTTTGAAGCCCAGATATGATTCAGATAAAACTGTGGTGAGTAAGATCGATACAGATTTGGTAGAACATTTTGAGGAACCAGCGATGAAACGTTGTTTGTACGGATTCTTATGCATTTAAGGTATGCAGTATAAGTATGGTAAATCTAAATCTAAATTGCTAGTGTCGAAGCCAACGGAAGCAAGAGCTGATTTGTGGTTTTCTATTATTTCAGAGACAGAAAGGTTTGTTGGGGTATAAGTGGGATTTCCAAGTGTCGAATTTAAACCCAACTCTTTAACTAGACTGTCGAAAAAGTACTTTTTGCAAGTAAATGTGTAATTATTTGAGGCTTTGTCCACTGGTGTTATGACATAATATTCTTGAAGGTAGGTAAGCTCTGTGATAACATCAGGGTCTCTAAATATAGACTCGAATCTGGTGTTCACAGTTGATTTTAATTGGTAAATTCTAGATAAAAGTAACCCTCTGATGGATTTTATCCAATCGGAAAGGGTGTCGAGCTGTTCATCCTCTTTCTTTGCCTAACGTCTTGCATATTCCTCATAAGAGTCTACGATAATTTTGACATTTTGGTTCCATATGAAGGACATACTTTTTCTGTATTTGGGACCCTTTTTTAACAATTCCTTCAACTTGTCGTTCTTGACTATACTAAGGTCAACAGAAATAACGTGTCCACAAGGAGAGTAGTTGAAATGTTCTACGTCAGCATGATTTTTGCTACCATATGATAAAGACAACACGCTACCATGATTTTTGCTACCATATGATAAAGACAACAAACTTGAGAGCTATACCCAGTAACATTTATAGAGAACAAAACAGATATAATACAAAAGGTAAAGTTAGAAGTTTGTGAGAACCAGTCAGAAGTATCCACTTCACATCCTCCTACTTTATTGTATTTTTATTTCAAGAATTTCTGAGCAGATAACATGCAAAGAGAAAAGGCTCTCCGGATCAATACGGCACAAACTGTACAAAGATAATTTCAGCATTCAGCAGAAAAAAAAGAGTTTTTTTCTCAAAGGAGGTACTTCATATAAATGATACATGTCCAATCAGTGACTGGAATTAAAACAAAACCATGAATCAGAATTAAAAAAAATATCAATGGGCATGGCAAACCTTCAAAATACAAAAATAAACATTCAGCAAACGAGCAAAAGTAAATTCCCGTTGCAGATGAGATCGGATGCACGGGGAGAGTTATCAATACTCGTCACTTTGTCGAGTGGAAAATGAAATACTTTTCAGTACCATGACATGCTATGATGCATCACATGTATATTGGCTACTTACTGTACACAATCGGCATATTTGGTGAAGTATCCTCTCCAGGGTTCAAGCAGCCAACACCATTCTCCCTTATACAGTACTTTTTCCTGGAATTGGACGTATCTTTCTTGCATCGGACAGGTCTCTAACAAGGTAACCGTGGCGTTATCTTTAGCTCGTTGTCCATCGTGATGTTTATGATCCATATGGCTAAGCGCTAAACTGGGGGAAATCTACTCTTGTTATAGGCAATATGAAGCTTAGTTACATCTAATAAGTATAAATCATTGATGTTTCCAAAAAAAACTAAAACAACAAATTATTGAACAAGATTAAAACCATCGCTTTGGAACCTGAATTATATTGTTAGTTATACTTAACATAAATCATTCGCTGCATTTCATAGAGACCTTTGGAAAAGTTCAGATCGACAAGTTTTTGACAACATTCCAGACTAGGGATGTAACGATACACTAGATCATGATACGATATGTATCACGATACAAGGCTCATGATACGATACGTATCACGATAAACTTTTCTATCCAATCCAACACTCGCATACCCCTTGAATCCAAAGAAAAACTAAACATACTTGCATCAATTTAGTCTAAACAGCATAAAGAGGGTTCTCACAAGTTACATGGTGATGGGGATATACTATTGGCGTTATAAAATGTGCATTATAAGCTAATGACACGGACAATTTTTGTCTCTATTTGCTACACTGTGCTTTATTTTGTTTAAAAAAATACTGTATTGTTTGAATGGAAGCTGTATCATACAAACGATATATCGTTACACAACTATTCCAGATATATGCAAAACCTGCTATAATTTATCCCATACAAATACGATGGAGTCCGTGCATCTAAGAATTAAATAATTTGGGCTGAAAGTACCACTGATAAGGATTCATTGTCCGAGACATACTTGTGTGGTGAACTGTACTTAGACATTTCTGTCTAGAGGACTGCCCTCTGGCGGCAGAGCTGAACAGTTCGCCCTTCTTGATAATTCACACTTATTCTGGCACATGCTCATGTAGCCAAGTCCGATCAACTTCGGTTGATCATTTTTTCAAACGCATTCGAAAATTTCTGTTTACAAATTTTTCTCGAAATTTCTGAAAAGTGGGTAATGTAGCATCATTTCCTACCCATCCTGCTGCGACTTTTTGTTATTTTTTCGGACATAACTTTCACAGTCCTTGGCCATATTTCATTGTTTAAATTTAGGATCACTGACGAGGATGAAGTACCCGATACGAGCATGTCTGGTCCATGCTACAAATATATCTTTACTTAAATGGTGCTATGTATTTGAAGACGTGTAAAATTTGTTGCAGTGTGAGGCTTGTAAGAATGATCCCCGCGACTTGGTCATCACTGATGAGAATATTCGAAATACGTATCTGGTGCACGGAAATTGGTTTGGAATTTTCTTTAAGAGGGTATAGAGTTGGAACCCTTCGACATTATTGGTATTTGAAATGTTTTCAATTACTTGCAATCCAAAGCCGTGCCGGGAAGTTACTTTTCTTTGGCGAAAATTGATGTAACAATATATCTGAAAGTTCAATAAAATTGAAGTGTTCCAACTCGGTCCCTCTCGAGAAACATTTCATACCAGTTTTAATGCACTAGAGACGTGTCTCGGGTAGAAAATCTTCATCAGTATTACTTCAAGCCAAAGTGATATTCGGACACAGCCAAATTTATTATAATAGTGCCTTCTAAATTGAGTTTTTTATTTTATCAAACTTACAATTGACCCTTCCGAGTGCGGGAAAAATTTGAGAAATTCCATGACGTCACAATGCATTTTCGATGTTTGACCGAGGTTCGAAGCTTGTTTGTCCGAGGTAAACACATGGTAAAAGCATTGTGACGTCACGAAATTTTGCATTTTTTTCCCGCAATCGGAAGGGTCAATTACCCAATTAAATCTATTCATTTTAAATTACTATCATAATGTAGGAGGGTAACAGCTTGCACCATCCCTCCAATTATTTTACCACATGTTTCATTCGAATAGTGTATAGACCATACACAAAATTCCATACATGCACTCGACTCTGGAGATAAATCGTTTTCCTATGAAGCTGTGTTATTGTTTCCGTCTGTTTGTCCTATTTTCTATTCTTCCGATAAAGTTTTCTGTTGTAATAGCTAGAGGAGTGTTTGAGAGTGTTTGCTTAACCAGCAAATTTATCAAAATCTCATTGTCACAACAGGAACTTGTACCTATTGTCTGGTGCATTAAAATTGGTTTGAAATTTTCTTTAAGTATGTATAGAGTTGGAACACTTTTAATTCGTATTACTGTATCCTGCCTTACCGTTTTGCTGTCCTTGCTTCATGACGTAATCTTCTAACTTTATCTCGGTATTTTATGTCACAGGCTAAATCCACGTACACTAGACGCCTGAAATACATGATGGTATTCAATAGTTTAGATTTTCCTTCAAAGTTTAGGTTTTCCTTCAAAGTTTAGGTTTTCCTTCAAATCGTAAATGTTTCAGCTTATTGTTAGGTTTATTACCTTTATCGTTATCTTTTGAAACAATATTGGCAATTAAAGGTTCATCTAACATAACATTTTGGCCTACATATTCATTCTGTAGATTTTTATGTCAAGAAAAATCAGAGAGAGAGAGAGAGAGAGAGAGAGAGAGAGAGAGAGAGAGATTTTACCAGTCAAATGTTTCGTTCTTTCTTGACAGTCTTGTTTTGAAGTCTGGAGGAATGGGGCTTTTTGGTTTTGGGGGCTGACATATTCCACCTCGTCCAATCTTGTGTATCATGTGATGTAACTTACTTCGGTGTCTTGCATTGGCCAAGTGGACGGCAAAAGCCAGACCCAGCGTCAGTGCCAGCATACATGACTAAGTGTTCATATAAATAAGGAGAACAAATGAGAAAAAAACATACGTATCATACTTTTTTCATTTTACATGTTTTACGAGCAATATATCATTCAACACAATAACGTTTTTGCCTGTTAACCATTCTTGATTTTACTTTAACCCGATTTCAAAAAAGTATAATTTATAGTTGAGTTTTTTTTTTTTTTTCTTCTATTAATCAAGTCTCAGATAGTTCTAGAATTTACCTGGTATCAATAATGCAATTATTAATTTCAATTTCGTTATGATTTCATATCAAGATTATTGCGATAAATATCTTGCCAACATCGGAACAGAAATGCAGTAATACGTGATTGAAAGTAAAAACTAACGTCCAATATGGTTTTGATATTAGCCATAAGTAGATTGTCCAGTTACAAAAAGCTTTGAATCCCAATCAGCTTGTTAAAATAATTTTGTAGTATAACTGAGGTCCTCAAAATGGCCTCGATTATAAAGAACAAGAGAAATCATCTACGTTTACTTACTCTTGTATGCATCATGGGGGCATCAGCGCGGCGTCAATCCACGCCTTAAGCAATGCAATGTTTGTTAATCAATTTTCCGTATGCTGAGATTCGTGTGTAAACATTATCAAAAGCATATTAGTGAAAAGGCATCGATGTCAAATAAGGGGGATTAAGTTGTGTGGAACGAATCCTATATGCTAAGTATGGTTAACAGATGTTGCAGTGCCAAACCCCGCCATTGTTGCCTCTACGTATTAAAATGGAAATTTTTGCGTGCACGATGTAAACATCGCTAACTATAGAAAATGCTAAAACAAAAAGTAGATTTTCATTGGATGAAAGGAATATGAAACATACAGCTTGCATGATAATTTGTTCCTTAAGAAAGTCAGATTATGTAATTCTAGGACTGCACGTTATGAACTTTTGAAAAGTGCAATTTGATTTGAAAGTTGTTTCCGCTGTTGCGTGTTGGAAGTCACTAAGAAATAAGTACCCCTAACAGCGTTAACGTTTTTGAAATGAAACTGCCTTTTAATTTCAATTTTCCTCAGCATATTTGACTTTTAAAATTATCCTTGTATGCTATCTTACATGTCATCTAACAGTGAGGAGGTTGTTTTACACCTTCAAGACTCCTGTCGGTAATCGGAACAGTCTGAGGGTTGTGCGCACGTAATCCAGGATAACCACACCGTCTGCTACTTGCATGGCAGATTGACGTCCTTAGTCGGCACCAGTTGCCCATTGATCTCGTTGTTTTGTGTGGTCTTTTGTGTTTAATGTTTCTATGGTGTGAGTTGGTGTTCTTTGTCCCTCTGGCGTCTCTTTCTGTTTATGTCTGCTGTGTTTTTTACATTGGGTGTTTTGCTGTGGGTGCTGCGACCGAGTGCTGTTGGTGATCCCCTCCATTCTCATAAAAATTTCTGTAAAAATGCAAAGTACACAATGATATTGTTTTGAAAATCCGGTATTCAAACTGAGCTCGAAAATCTGACATAACCCTTGCAATATTTGAAAACGCAAGAAAAAGAGTGAGAGAATTTTTACATTAGGTCTCGCCAGGGTGGTGATTGTAGAAGTCGCGTGAGGCTCAGGCGAACGAGACTATAAACCCTACCTTTACCTTTACCTTTATTAAAATGAGGGGTTTTAAACTGAATAATCATTTAAAGTTAAATGATAATCATGAATTTAATGAATCTGGAAGATTTATTAAGTAAGGGTAATTAAAAAGAGAGAAAAGAGAAAAAAATATGATTTTTGGTAAAATAAGCATTTCATTCAAAATAGGAAATGGGGAAAATTACCAAAAAGAAATGAAATCAATGACTACACATTCTGTTTGACCGTTTTCAAAAATTACAATCAAAAGGCTTACAAATAAAAACTATACAATAGAACGTTCCAACGAGATGAAATAATTTGGGACAAATAAACGGAGACAATAACACAGCACCATAGAAACACGTAGGATAAGTTATCTAGTGAACAATCTCCAGGCCAGTGCAAGTACGGAATATATTGTAGGTGGCGCTGTTAAATAACACGCTGCATTCATTAGTAAAGTTTAACCTATTCAAATATAGCATGTTGCATGTATATATAATGGAAGTTATAGTATCCAAGTAAGTAGGAACAAAATGGAAGCCTCAAGTTATCTCTCTGTATTATTTAAAAACAAGGGGGCCGCACATTGGCCCCGGTATCAGAACTAGGACAAGAAAATTACCAAAAATCATTTTATGTGGCGCCACCTTGAATAGATTCAATGAAGAAATAAGATGTACACTATAATTAAAAAAAAAACAATTCCATTAATCCCAAATCCTGCCAAACATAATTATTACTTGCGGAATCTGCTGTTACAAAATAGAAACCGCACCGACACAGAGTTGGATTCCACAAAAAAAGAATACAATAAACTTAAACGTTCTGCAAAGAAGCAAAAATGAGATGAGATCAGGTGTCCGGGAGAGTAAACATCCTCTGTTTACTGTTGACTCTCCCCGGGCACCTGGTCTCATCATTCCGAGGTTCGCAACCGTTCCAATGGAAATTCTAAATTATGCCTTGCCTTCCCGACTTTGAGACTGAGTAACGGATAGGTACTTCTTTGATGTTTATTTATAGCAACATCCGTCACTAATGTCATACCTGATGAATTTGTAGAACAGTCTTTTGGGTGGTTTAACCTAAAATATCTTCCAACATGGAGGACAACCAGATGTTATGTTTTATATTTTGATTGTATTGCCCAAAAACATTTTGTAGTGACACAGTCAGTTCCTTACATCAGTAGTTTTTCGGTTAATTATGCGATTCTATCAGAACAAAGTTGTTGCAGTTTGAGCTTGCTGTGGAAAAGTGTATCAATTGCAAAATGAATACACCATAGGCAGGGGACGAAGGAATTTAACTTCGTGTACTTAAGAGAAAATTGTAATCTTGAAGTTGAAGTCATCATGTTTGTCAAATATTTGTTTTCAATTTTTTTTTTTTTTTAATTTTTAAAACATAGGTCCTGTAGCATCATATCCCATCCATCCTTCTAACTCGTTCAGTACATTTTTGGACATAATAACTTTCACACTCTTTGATCATATAACATTGTTTCGATTAAGGATCACTGACGATGGTTAAGTACCCGAAACGTGCATGTCTGATCCATGCTGCCTGTTTTTAAATGATGCTATTGAATTTGAAGACGTTTAACACTGAAGTATGCATTAACATAAAAGATAAAATGATACCTAAACATGAAGCAGAGTTTATTCTTTCGGTGGTTTCTTTCATTTCTAGTTCACATGGATAGCATGGTTGTGCCAAGGCAATTAGCATTTGGATTATTGACAGTACATCATCGATATATCTGTACATGTATTAGATAATAATTTAAACCAATATTTTTTTTCAATTTCGGTTATTTGGTTTATTTTTACCTGAATTTGAGGGTAAACAGTTTATCACTTTGGTACTGAAGATCTGTACAGTTAAAGCATATAATCAAGGATTCCGACGGAATCCTTTCTGTTATTGTACCTATCATCCTGTGATAAATGATCAAATCTATAAGAGAAATAAGTACTTCTTGATAGTTCAAGTCCAAATTAAAACGTGACTTTTAGAAATGACCGTAAGTGACCTTTGGGCGAAATCCAACATCCTGTGACACATTTTTGAAAATTATCAACAAATTCTAACGAAAGATGTACAACATGTAAGTATTTCATATAACAGAAGTCCTGGTAAATATTTAATAATCACCTTTACCTGGACTTTTAAAGATATATATAGGATCTCAAATGAATTGTCATTTCATACGATGTATTATGAAACGAAGTGTGTGTTTTATATCGCCAAGCCTTGGGTGGTGTTCGTGTAGAACTGTCTCCGTCGGTTGTTGTGGTTGTTTTATGTGGTGTTCGTGTAGAACTGTCTCCGTCGGTTGTTGTGGTTGTTTTCTGTGGTGTTCGTGTAGAACTGTCTCCGTCGGTTGTTGTGGTTGTTTTATGTGGTGTTCGTGTAGAACTTTCTCCGTCGGTTGTTGTGGTTGTTTTATGTGGTGTTCGTGTAGAACTGTCTCCGTCGGTTGTTGTGGTTGTTTTATGTGGTGTTCGTGTAGAACTGTCTCCGTTTGTTGTTGTGATTGTTTAACATGAGATTCTTTTTATTACAAGAGGCGGACTACGCCGTGACCTAGAAGTTGTCTGCTACACAATGAGGAGTAGTTCCAAATCGTGTAGATTTTCTGTGCGTAAAAAGAAAAATATTTCAATTTTGTTTAGTACTTTAATGCAATAATTATTTCAACAACAACAATTTTAATCATTGATATTGAATTTGCGTCCGAATTTAACATATGACCGATATTTGAAATGTCACTTTTTACAGTGTAGGTAATGAGGCTCCAAACTTGACCAATCGCATTCAAGCAAAGCGGGTATATCATGTGATAAGATGAAGTATATTTGTACTTTCATTGTAACTGACTTTGACCTTTCAGAAATGCCCCTTTAAACAGAAGATAAAGGAGATATGAGCTTGGACGGACAAGCAAATTTGGGGGAGGGGAATAAAATGAGAAACAAGAATCTTAAAGATTTTAAGAATTTATTCATGATAGTTAATGTATATGTATATTACAAAAAAAACTTGTATACATCAATTTTTAAAGTAAGAAAACAAAAAAGAAATTCATTGATCATGAAAATTTCACAACATCTTATTAAAATGCCTACATCATTAAGTCCATCTACATAACATACCCTTACTTTCAGTAACAAAATTCACCACATTAATACAGGTATGTTGTAATTTCTCATGGATGTATGAAATGTATATCAATCAAATCATGAAATTATATCACAAGGTCTTATATGCATTCACACCTATGAGGAAAACAAGTTTCTGAAATAAATAAATCTTATAATAGCACTTACAGTTTGATAACCTAGTAGAAAACAAGCTAGACAGAACTGGATTCTTCTAGAGAGCTCCAGTTTTTTTTTTTTCACTTTTTCAAATAATCTCAAAGACATTCTTCACTTGATAATAAACTAATCACTGTGATATGCTCTAGTTTAGAGATTTCTTACCTGCAGATGCTATGAACCAATGCATCTATCAAAGCCTGGAGTGTCACCCCCCCCCCCCCCCCCCCTGCACTATGATGAATCACTATATATCCCCGCCACTTTTGGCAGGGTATAAAAAGGACCACAGCACACTATGATAAAATTATCATAGCATTGTAACTTGACCACTGACCTCCAAATAAACAACAACAGAAACATCTTGTCACCAAAATTAAAATTACATATTATATACATGTATAATTTTTAGTTATTTCCTTTTCATTTTTCCTGACTTACTAGATATAATTAATTTGAATAAGCAAGATATTTAATAATAAGGTTATTTAGAAATATTCTAAAATGAAAATAACAAAATAAATTAAGATGAAGAAATATGAAAAAAAAACCACAAGTAGGTATCTTAAACAGATAAATTAAATGTTTTGTTACATGTATGTAGTGTACCCTTTTCTCTGACTATGTAGTGAATGATTGATTAAAATCTTGCTAATGTATATCTAAGTTAAAGTCTATCAATTAAAAGATTATAATTGCATTCATGCACCCTAAGGATTAATCAATGTAATACATACCAGCCATACACAAGTTATCGAAATGTAAAGTGACATTTTCAAACTTTAAGTACATGTAAATGAACTTACGAATGGAGCACTGTTTTAGCTTTACATCGTATTTTCAAAACATGAGCCTTACACATACGTTATGTTTTATCAAAATTCACGATCATGTCTTAATTACAACGTTTTCCTCCCTTCTTAATCATAAGAGAAAAGTTCCCTTGTACAAGTAGGCAATTTTTCTCTTAAATGAATATAACTTACTGTACCAGTATTTTATACCGGTCAATTCTTACTGTACATTTCTTTTCAAGATACAAGAATTTCTTCAATACAATCCTTCCTATATGTTTATCCACCATATATATGGGGCTCAGTATCAATATAGGGGGGAATACAAAAATATATTGGGTCAATGAAAAAAGTTGTATTGGGCTTGGCTTCGCCTCATCGGCCCAATATACACGTATTTCCGTATCCCCCTGTAAAACACTGTATATCCTGTGTATATTTGTACTAGCTACATGTAGATACATGTTCATGTATTCATCCACTGTAGAAAAGTTTAAGGGTCATTTCGAAAAAAAAGTAAAAAAAATTCTAACTATCAAGATAAATCCAGAACTATCGGAAGCAAATTGATTTTGATTATTTATGTCTGTATTCTAAATATGATTGTTTTGAACATTACATGTACATATTGCAAAATCCCTGACGAAAAAAAATGTCACTTCAAGTACATATGGTCTAATTAACCAATTATCTATCTAATACGTATGTATTAATAATTATGCATTTTTTCCATGTTTTGCAATACAATACATGTACAAGTAATTCTCTGTGTAAGCTGGTAACAAATCATATATTTCCTATGATCAAGTCCTGTCTCCTTATTAACCATACAATCTATGAAAAAGTTTTATTTATGTAATGTCTACTGAGAATGTAAAACTTCCATTATAAGGAAAGTTCAGCTAGCATAGCCTATAGTCTCTGGCAACTATTCCAAAGGTCTTACATGCTACCAATGAACATGACAACTGCTTAATAGATCATTTTCTGATTTTCTTTTTTCATTTGAAATTGTCCCAGTTTACAATTTTGGCGATTCTTTTCATTATGACATCACAGTTAAGGACGTTATCCCACTTTGATGTTACAATGAAGAAAAGTTGTTGACTTAAGACATGTTACCTCATTTTGTTGGCCATTACAAATTCCGATGACTGACCTATATTAAATATTGCTGACCAGAAAGTAGGAACTGTATATTAATTAGAAGGGCTAAATCCAACACATCTATCTATTAATGAGATTCCTCTTAGATATGGCAATATATGGCTGCCTTCATTGTTCACATGTAAGTTTTCATAGACCTTTTCACGAAAAGGTTCACTCGTATCACTTCTTTCCACCTTTTTATGTGACCTTTTACCAACACAGAACAAAGAAATGACATCATAACACCCCAAACTGTAGCATGATGCAATGCAATGATGTCACATCTCATTGTTTTAAGTAGGTAAAATACCATATGAAAAGACGCAAGTTATCTGAATGAACATTATTGTGAAATGGTCTATTGCTTAAAATGTACGAAGGGTGATAAATTGATTCATATTTTCATCCAGTAAATGATAGTTGCTTCTCAGCTAATTTACTGATATATGTAGAATTAACAAGAAACATTGAATATAACATGTGTGTCAGTCTAAACTAAGTATATCAACATAATAATACTTCATAAACATCAAGACAATGTCAATAACTTGATCATTGAATACAATTTCATAGGCAAAATACAGAAAAGTAGACTCAAATAAATTTAAGCACTAAGAATGTTAAAAGTAGCACAACTCATTCCTTGCACCATTAACACTTATTAATTTATGTACACCTACATGTATATGCATCTCCAATTCAGTGTGTTAACTTTGAATACTAGACATGTAATTTTACCTGTTTCAATCAAAAGAATACTGCATAAATGTACATGTACCTTGAAATACTGGAAATACATGTAAATGTTATAGGGGAAAATGCTAAGGAAGAAAAGTATTAGTGTTAAACTCAGCAAGCATTATCAGGAAATGGTTTAACATGAACATCAAATGACACGTGTTGCAGTGGAAAGAATCATTTTCACAGGAATCCAAAGTCATATCCTATATATCATTATATGTAACAATTATCACAACATGTAAGTATGGTTTGCTTGGACATTTCATTCAGATGAGAAAATGTGCCTTAATATTTTACATTTATGTACGTAGCTCGATACTTCACATTTTAATGTGTCTTAACATGTGTCTTCACATGTGTCTTAACATGTGTCTTCACATGAATTTGAGTGTGGTTCTCAGTAGATTGTAGCACTTAGACATGTATGATGCTCTAGGGATATGAGTTCTCTTTGTTTCTGTCTATATATGGGTATATCACCACAGATGCACTTCCCGAATTTCACCGATTATATGACTGGCCCTTTGTAATGCCTGCAATACAAAATTGATTTTTTTGCATACTCTAAGCCAAGGAAGGGAAACCTTGTGATTAGAAACATACCGATTATATTTGTTGTTATAAAAATAAATGTTATTTCTACGAAAATCAATTATGAAATATACCAACTGAAGCCAATTTTTTTCAATTATCTCCACTTTGACAATAAGGCTGCTTCAACTTCCCAGAGAAAATTTGCAATGACAGTTCATTGGTATGTAACATGTGATCAAAAGGTCATGAATCCATTTTCACCTTTCCTATTTTGAAGTCACAATGAAAATTTCACAAAAAATCTGTAATGTCTGTTATCCAGCTGTCTAATTGAATTATAGGAATAATTTATACATACTTGTAACATCTCGTGTGCTTCTTTTCGACGTGCTGCAATATGTTCCGATTCCTCCAATAAGAATTCAAACTCCTCCTTTTTATACAGAGAGCTGACTAGTTCACTTTGTAGATTGTCTTTTACGTTATTCACCAAGAAATGCATTATTGCCTTTGGTACAGTGTCTTGGATATTCTTCTTTACAATCAGGAAGTAAGACTTGATAAGCCTCTCTGTGGAAAAATAATAACATACATGTACGTAATCATGATGTCTTGAAGGACAAAATGAGCAGTGTATTTCACGCGTACAATAATAAAAACAAAGTTCTTAAAGACCTTTGATAGCTATATGAAATGAGAGTTTGTACTATTTATAATTTTACAACCTTAAACTAACTTGTGAATACACAATTGGAAGAACATTTTAGAAGATCAGTAAACAGTACATCTAACTTGAAAAAAGTTCCTGATTGATCAATCATGTTGAAAATTGAAAGTCAGATCAAGCAATTATTATAGCACATCCTCCCTGTTTACTTTCACTTATTTCAACTTCATTGCACAAGACGTGTCAGAAAGACAACATACATGTAGCTCACTGGTGGTTGTTTGCTGGTAAAAACATGTAGCCACATGCAGAAAATGTTAAAAGTTCAACTAGGTAAAAAGTCATAGTCTCAAAAAAGATATCAAGTCACGAGACTCTGCATTTGAAATACATGAATCAAAGCCCTACCTCTTATACATTGTTGTATTTCATGAAATATAGCCCAGATTAAAGTTTTTTTGTTAAGAAGGTAAAAGGGTAAGGTCATTAGGTCATGGTACAAAATGAGAGGTCTCTTCATGAGGAATCTAATTGAGAAATAACAAAGCTTTACAACTTGGCTAATATTTATTATAAAGTTTTTCAGCGAAGTTTTAGGCCAAGTTAAAGTAGGCCAAAGTCCAAGGTCACTAGGTCAAAGGTCATGGTCTCAAATGAAAGATCTCGTCACAAGGTATCTAAATGTGAAATATCAAAGCCCTACCCCTTAGTTCAAGAGACATAGCCCAGGTTAAACTTTTGTCTACGGACAACGACAACAACGACGACAACAATATTGCTGAGGGTATGACATTAGCTCTTCGGACTTTTGTCCCAGTGAGCAAAAATAGCTTTCTGGACAGTCGTCCCGGCAAGGTAATTTTGCACTTATTTTCGAGTAAATTGAGGAGAAAACAACAGAGCTTGGTAAAAATTTCAACCCATACCTCAGGACAAACTGCAATTTTATACTACATGTTTACTCTGTCTGTCTATACTAGCATGAAAACCATAAAACCTTTTTTTGTGAGGAAAATAATTTCATGTAATTTCCAATTTAGTTTAGAAACATATAGCTAATTCCTCATGCATCCAGTGTCAACTCTGAAGTGTAACTTAGCCCATTGATCTACATTTCCAATGTATGTTCAAGTGGCAAATACGTCTAAAATTCTGGACTTTGTGATGACAACTTTTAAACAAGTAATAATACCTATATATTCTTCATCTACCATAACATTGTCCATTGTAATTTCATAATTTATAACGTATGTATATGTAATTTTACCTATTACTTCACAGTCTCTCTGTTCCCGTTGTGATAATTTCCTCCCACTTGTTGTCGTTGGCTACAAAATATATTTAGTACATTTAAAGTCTCTATTGTGTCACACTATATACATAACTGTACATGTGTACACTTGAGTTAAGATGAAAACATATTGTGCATCCTACATTTACAATGTACAAGAGTAATGACAAGACTACATGTTGATTTCTGCCTAACTTAATGTTTGGATTTATAGTCAAAATACAGGAAGTGTGAGCAACAATAGCTGGTGGTTTACTTCTGGTCAATTATTTTATTTGAAAAGTTCTTGGCAATGTTGGTAAATTGATTAAAGTTCCACAGCTCAAAAGGTTTAGTGCACTAACCCCTCATATTGACCCTATAATTTTGACGAAAATGATAAATGAATTATTTAATTTTCACTTTTTGCAGTGTTGAATGTTTGAGAAAATACCGCATCATAATTTTGAGCCCTCCTAATGTCACACGCGTGATGTATGACGTCATGTTCTGACATCATTTGCCCTGAATGACGCAAAACAAAGGAAAAATCATCGTATTTTACACACAAATCAGGTTCAAAATTTATCTACACTCCAGGGCTCGTCCATGATATTTTCTATGCAAATTAAAAGGCCGATCAGAAATCCTTCGATTGGTACAAAAATATTCATGGTCAAGGCCTGGAGCGCTACTTGACTTCATCATTATGTATCGAGACTTTGCTCACTTATTGATATTTTCAATGATTTCAACGTTTTTAGATGTTTTCAGCAACAACATACATTGTAATATTCAGTACAGGACTGTAAAACCAAAACAGGCTTTCCTGATTTGTATTCACCATACATCTGACATTTGATAAACTAGAATATTTTGGATATATAAAAAACTTTGAAAATAGGGCCGAAATGGCAGGTTTAGTACCGCACGTACTCCTTTAACATGACTAGCTACATGTAGTTTGGGGTAACAAGTCATATGACTTTACCAATAAAATGCAGTTACAATATCAAAAGTCACTAGCCAGACATCTAAGACTAGTAAAAATTTCGCTGAGCTAGTAGAAATTGTCTGATAAACTAGCACATGTATACAAATGACTAGTAGAATTTGTCTGTCAGCACGTGGTGAAATCATTTTTTCATGAAGACTGCATCAACTGCAAAGAGAACTAATCAACTGAAGTCATGCACACTTAATGTATTTTGACCATAACTCACTGTTGATCTACCATTACTTACCATGTCAGAGAGCAGATTGACTCCCCCTTTTCTGGAATGTGCTGGGGATGCTGCTGTGCTGTTGGATGCACTGCTAGCCTGTGAGTTAGAGCCTGAGAATAAACTGTGCGAGTCTCCCTTACTCTTCATGAAAGACTTCATATATGAGTCATGAGCATTGGATGTCTACAAAGACAACGCTTACTTAGAATATTAATAAGTAGGTGTAAAAATGGTATAAGAAAGAGAGGGATATCATATATACAGGTAGGCTATACATTTTGTTGTACTTTGTTACACACAATTATTCTGCAAATATGCATTTCAAGATTGTTTCAAAAACAAAATAGACCATTTTCCTATTTTGTTAGAAAGCACAAAATGTCCTCGTCAACATCTTTTGACGTTGTTTTACACTATGACGTCACTGTTAAAAGACCCAATTCCATTGTAACCTAACAATGAAAAAGTGTGCAAAAATTGCCTAACTCAGACATTTTTGTCATTTTGTCAGCCATTATGAATTTCGGCAAGTGGCTTATTGCACATTATTGTGCAGATTACAGCCTAACATGTCTCATCAAAAGGACATGTCATGGTGAACCTATCTTCTTCTTTTGTATTAAAATTTTCCCTTTCTTCAAACGGAGCTGGTAAAATTTTATTTCACACAAAATTAAAATTCAGACCTGTTAGCTATTATTTAAACATAAGAAATTTCACTTTTTGTCATTAATAACATGTTCTAAGAAAAAAGAAAGAATATTCCTTAAAGTTATCAATGCAATAGCACACTGTCAGGTATAGAAGTAAAGTTAAACTAATTTTAATCAGATGCTCAAGTGAGGCAGAACTTGGCTTTCAGTAAACAAGGGCACCATCAGTCATATTTCCATGAATAGCCACATTATTGCTAATAATGAAATACATGTATATACATGAACATGTAGAAACTATACCTTATTTTCCTTGTCATTGCTTGGAATTAATTCTTTCTGCACATTTCTGGGATAATCTGTTGTTTGTTCTATAGATTTTTGTATTAAGTTGGCCTCGTGGAAATCAGGGTGTTTGGTATTTATATAAGAAAGTTCTATTCCTACTAAATTAGAAACCTGCAAAAGAAGATAAACTGGAATTAACAAGTTGATTAGAAATGAATTTGTCTAACAAAACTTTCCCTTTAAACTTATTGTAAAATAAAATTGTGTGTGTCCTTAACAATTACATGTATATTAAAATGTACGTGGAATGACCATTTACAAGTAGATGTACAATGTATGTGAAAATTTTGGTATTATTCCAGATCAAATGAACACAATTACATTGATAAATACATGAATCAGGGCAATGAGTTGAAAAAAGGAAGATTGAATCTTTAAGGTAAAGTGTAGGTCAAGCTGATGGGAGATGAAATGTGTTTAAAGTAAACAATGACATACATGTATAAATGTTTGATATTGAAATTTCCTCAAAAGGGACGCATTTCCCACAAAATTTCCATGAAATTGGAAAGATTATTTAAACACAAGGTATACATAGTGTACTTACCATACTGTTTGTATGAGGAAGTCTCCGTCTTAGTAAATTTGTTACTACATCTACTATTTTCTCATGTAATTTGGGGAATCTCAACATCTCTTGCTGCAAAAGATACATGTACATGTATTAAAGCATTTTGCTAGTATAGAATTAGTTTTCTTTCTGCAGTTTGTAAAACCTGCAGACGTTTTTTTTTTTCCTTTTGAAAGATTCTATTGTGGAACAGTTTGTCAATAATGTACATGTACAGTTCAAGTACTGAATACAAAAAGTCATGCATTTCTGCACTTTTTCAAATCAGTAAGTTTTTTTTTTCTTTTTTTTTTTTTCTTACATTCTCTTTCATCATTCATTATCTTATCTACATTTGTGTACATGTATCAAATAAATAAAAAGGTCTTATCAAACAGTGTGCCCATTTTACCTGTGTTCCACAATGTTGTATTATTCTCTGCATTTCCTCATGGACAAGTTCTACACATCGCAGACTGGGCTCCTCTAATCTCCGTATCTGACGTTTTACAAGCAGTTCAAATGACACCTCAGGTACAAATAATGCTGGCCTAGGTCCCTGGAAAATAAAAATAATTATTGTGATTGTAAGGCATCTACTGAAATCAGAAGTTTGCTGTTATATGTATTATAGACTACTACTTTTTATCTGGACTAATCCTGCATCATCTAAATACATTTCTTTGCATGAAGAGTAAAACTCAAAAACTGACAACAGGGATTTTTGCTATATGAAAAATCTAGTGTTGTTCTTGCTATGAAAAAATGTAACATTGGTTGACATACAATTTACATGTAAGGTATTTCTTAGGCTTTTAAAGCGAAATTATTTGATTTTGCTTTTGACATTTCATGCATTTGCAATTTTCAATGTAAAGAGTCATTTTCTTCATACCATCAGAGTAAAGCAATGACAGGGATTTTTCAGGGTATTTTACTTTGGGTCCAGGGTCCGTTAAAATTGGGAAAAATCGCGGCATTTCAATGAAATTGGGAATTTTCGAATTCCTACAGTTTAATTGATTCTCAATGGAATAAATCATTACACAGATATATAACTCCTTCTTATTCAAAGTGTCTTCAATAAAAGAAAAAAAGTACAAGTAAAGCCATCTATTCTTTAGATTGTGTTTCAAAGGACATCAACTTCTAGGATCTGGAACAGGCATCTGTTCAGAGTCAGAGGGGCTACTTTAATGATCATGATCAATCAGGATTCAGATTCAAAGTCAGTGTTTGACGGGGGACATTCCTACTGTCCGAGTCGCCTCATTCTGTTTACTGAACATTAACTATTTTCTGTTGTTTCTTTTTAATATAGTCACTATCCAAAATTTTATTTTGAAGAACGTATCTATCCTCCACAAAGAAGATGTACTCCCTTTTGTAATTTTTTGTTATCAGATTTGCTTTTTATAAGACGACATGGTCCTGGGTTCCCAATACTGGAGATATGATTTGATGACTAAAATGTGAACCTATACCGGATAAAAGATTTTTGACCAATTTACATATCAATCATTAATGTCGTATTTCTATTAGGTATTTCAGTTGACATTATTTTGCTCTTTATTGAAGAACACTTTAACAAAAAATAGATAGGTTCAATTTGGGAAATTTCAATCAAAAATTGGGAAAATACAGGCCATTTTGGCGTTGGGAATGGGTCCGATAATCGGACCCAAAAACGGACTTGAAAAATCCCTGAATGATGAACTCATAACATACATGTACATGTATATTCCTTCCCGAGTCTTATTCAATAGAATCCCTCCTTGTCATGAATATACAGAGGTCACAAAAATGCACTGATCCAGTTGTAAAAACACGAAAGTTATAAACATGATAAATGAAGCTCACTTGGTAAAATTTTGCATTATTTATAACAAGGCTTAAAATAAGCAACATAAAACTACAAAAATCCCATCTGAAAGTTCAAAATTAAAATCTACTGAGAATTTAGACAATTAACTTTCTTATTTCAAGCATATATCTAGAATCTTCTTACCGTTGCATTCCTTATTGCTGTTAAGATATCTAAAGCTGTTAATCCTCCTAGAGGATCTACCGATTCAAGTGTTCTACCAAATGTCTCATGGAATATAAAACATATCCTGGCTCCTCCACAGCTGTAAATACAGAATGTGACATTTATCACACACATACATGTACATGTACGTGTAGACGTAGACGTATGTACTGCCAACAATCATGTATTTCTTCAGTTTAAAAAAAAACGCAAAAAAGTTTGGACTCAGCAAATATATGTTTAACAAATCAAAATGTGAAGGGTACTGGAATTGAGTCTGATACCTTCTTATACATGTACCTTGACAGATTCCTTTCCTACCTGAACTAAGCATTCATATATAAGCATTCAGGTATATATTCACATAAGTAACATGTACATGTATACTAAAACATGATATTAAATTTTTGTGTTCAAAAGGTTTTTCTATCATTGCTTGTATTAACCTTGACTTTTGACCTCGAAAAACAATTAGTGTACTGAATCTGAAATCAGACCTGCTCATCCTTACACATTGGTATCTGTCATACCAGAGTAAACTGATTGTATTTTACAGCCCTTATCAGTATTTTTTTCTCTATAAGAGGGCACAAGAAAGTTATTCTGAAAATGTATTTGCTATTATTGCATGTTAAATAAAAGAATGCAGGGTTTTTTCTAGCCCCTGATGTCAGGGGCCTGGGCCGATGAAATTGGGAATTTTGCAACATTTCAACCTAAATTGGGAAATAAATTTCAAACAACAAAGAGATATATTCATGCAAATTATCTCTTATCATATCAATGGTCTATACATTTGTATTTTGAATCCCTCCTAGAATTAAACTAACATGACATGTTTGTTCTACTTTCGCTTTCCTTTCAGTTAATGATATGTAAATTGGAAATGAATTTCTCGTTTTGGAGAAAAGATTGAATTGGGAGTTTTCAGGTCTAAAATTGGGAAAAGGTACCACTTTTTGGGGTTGGGAATGGGGCCGAATTTCGGCCCCCTACAGACCCTAAAAAAATCCCTGGAACGGTTCATTACATTAGTCATGCTAGTATTGCATGAAAATGTATGTAAATATTCAGGTTAAACATATACATGTAAGTACATTCTTCAGTATAGAGAAAATATCAATGCTTATACATGTATACATGTATGTAGTATGAATATTAAGATAATGACTTTTATTCTATCAATTTGTTTTACATAATTTTGTTCCAAATCTAAAGCAAATGGGGATGTTGAAATACCAGGGTTAATGGCTCTGTAAAATGTATTTTCTAGAAGTTTTCCACTTACAGTTCTGTGGTCTCAATATTTTTGGAGTTTCCCTCTATAGTACTGCAATATGCTGAGGCAAACCGTGTTATGATTTGTAGCAACAGCTGGCTCTACAATTAAAACAACGACTCAAATTCATATAAATTATAGGTTGATTAATATATAAACTGTAAATTAAAGAAATCACACACAAAAAATACATGTACATGTAACATGATCATAAAAGCATAAGCTGGTAACATACATGTACATAACACAGTGATAATTTTCTAAGGGAACAAAAAATATCATAGATGACATAAAAGGAGTGGTATACTTTAAAACACATTCTTTTTTTCTCACGACTTTTACCCGGGGCAGTGTCTTAGCCCATTTGCTTCTACAATCATGAAAAACCATGCATATTCAAAACAACCAACAATCTACAATTTATTGGATAAAATTTGAGTGGCATTAGTTCCGGAGTAATCTTACATTCATTATCGCTGGTGATTGCCAAAAACCCTCATTCTCATCACCAAAATTTCCTATTTTACAATCAAATATTCCAGAAACAAGATCATGCTTCGTTTTTACTTCGTTTCTTATCATTTCTCTGTGTTCAAAATAAGGAATACTTTTATGACAAAGATAGGAAAGATAACTCAATCAGCATTGAAAATTTGCATCCTGAATATATTATTACTCCACCAACATGCAGTGAAACCAAGAAATTTAGTTGATTTTTGTGATGCATTTCCTTTATAAAAAAATTAATTTTTTTTCAAGGAGGATAATATTCTTGTTCCTGCATTTTGCATGTGTCAGGTTTCAGCCAATTCATAAACTAGACACAGCACTATATTATTGGGTGTTAGGATACGGTGATAAGGAGGTATTATCTCTTTTAATATGCATAAAATACATGTAGTTAGGATAACAGAGAGTTTCTTCCTGAAAGGAAGTATCTCAAAAAATACTTATATAAGCCTTTGTGCTTGTTTTCAAATCCTTTGATGTATTGTTTCTGTAAACTGTACGTGTTGAATTTTCCAATAAATATTGTTTAAACTAAAAATACTTCCTGAAAGGAAGTATCTCAAAAATCACCACTACTAAAAATAATGGGCCTTATACATGAATGTGTCTCTAAAGAACCCTTTACACATATATGTATATACATGTATATCAAACTTCCTTTTGAAATTACCCAGGTGGTCTTCAATCACTTACATTACATGCATTAGCCATGAAATACAAGTATATACAGGTATATCATCATAATTCATACAGAACAAGCTGAGAAATCTTCAAATACATTTATTCACATTGTATATCAGAGAATCAAGAAGCAGCTGAGGCTATCATAATGACAAACATGTATACTCAGTGAATTGCAAAGAGAGTTTTCTGATTTAGGGTGGTTAAAAGTTTTGGCATATTTCAAGTGCTTCCAAGATTTAAGTTAAAGCTGCCATACTAAGAGTTAAGTCACATACATGTACATGTATGTCATACTGAGATTTAAGCTAAGGTTGCAATACCAAGATTTAAATTACAGGTGTCATACTGAGATTTAAATTATAGGTGTCAAACTAAGATTAAAGAAACAGGTGTCATACTGAGATTTATGTTACAGGTACTGTACTAAGATTGAAGTTACAGCTGCAACACCAAGATTTAAGTTACTTACAGATATCATACTGAGATTTTAGTTACAGGTGTCATACTGAGATTTAATTTACAGGTACCTTACTAAGATTTTAATATTACAGCCGCCACACTAAGATTTAAGTTTAGCTTCAATACTAAGATTTCGGTTAAAGCTACCATATTAAGATTTGATTTTACCTTGTCTTCCACAGGTTCTCCAAATGAATTAAGTAAGGATTGAAACTGTGCCATAAGAACATTAACTCTGGTCTTTAGCTCTGGTAAACAGTCCCTGATATGATGCATTAGCAGCTGAAATGAACAGAGAACTATAACTTTGTAATGTAGATGAATTAATAATAATTAATTAATGAGACACAAAAAATTGATACATGTATATATGTGTACCAATGTACAATAAAAAACATGGTACATGTATATGTGGGGTTTTTTTTTATTGAAACAAGACAATACTCTAGTCTTTATAGAATGTCCAACAGTTTCCCCAAATTCTGAAGAAGAATCAAGATACGTACATGTACCTTACATAAACATTACAGTATACTTTACACATCACAAATAGCATACTCTCTTGCAACTGACTCTACAAATTACTGACATGATCCATTTTTTTTGCGATGGATGAACAAGTAATACTATACTTATACCATGTATACAGATGGAATAGCGTTGACTTTCACTCACCCTATTCAGTGTTTTGGCTAGGTAAGTCGAACCATTCCTATTTGCTATTGATGGATATTTCCTTTGAAGGAAAGATGCTTCATCTTTAAGAGATTCCACCATAAGCTGTAGAAAGACAGAACCAGAAGTTTATGAATCAATAAATCAAAAACATTTCTCAAAGGATGGAAGTGTTTAGTGATCTGAAATTATTCCTAGGGCCAAAGTGTATTTAAACGTGTAAATTAAATGTCATTCTATAGTGAGAAAAAAAAAAATTTTTGTTTTAATAAACACCAGCTGTATGTCTCCGAGAACCTATATTTGTCCAGGTAAGTGGTAGGGTTGTGCACATGTAACATGGATAACCACAACATTCATTATACATGTTATATAGGGCAGTTTAAGCACTAAGTTTTTGAAATGGTGAGCCCCAATGAAATTCTCATAAGTCCCAAAAAAAATAATTTGTCTTGTCTGAAAGGAAATTCAAAGGTCACAGGACGCATCTGTAGATGAGTCCAGGGATGCACAACTTTTATTAATGTTGTATTTCCAGCCCATTTTTGGGCATCTAGGCGCAATAGTGAGAACACTGTATCATAATACATGGCCATCCATAGTGGGCGCAAGGTGCACATTGGTTTTTACTCAACATACATGAATCTACTATGATTATTTGTTGGACTGTTCTTTGCAGGTGTTTTGCGTCATGTTGTCCCCTGTTGTTGCATCCTGCAGGTGTGTTCAGCTGTAGCCTTGATGGGGATCTCGTCCACATTCTAAGCGACAACATAAGGCCATATAAACTTCATGTACGTGCCTTTTTACTGTTGATATCTGCTTGGCTTCTGTTGACCACGCCTATAATTCCTAGCTTGACAGGGATGACCCTTCCACAAAGGACATCCATTGCATCTGTTCCATGGTCCATAAGATCAAGTTTGGTTATCACAGCTAATGTCCTCTTACCTAAGGTAAATAACAAAGTTGATCATGTACTCAGGAAGAATAGACGTTTCTTGATCGGTCGGTACCAAGTTTTCACCAATTGCACAAAATTTGAGCTAGAAATTTATTGAGTGAATCAGTGCGATATCGTCATTTGAGTCATCCTTTGTATTTGTTTATGTATTAAAGGTGGGGGTGGTATTTATTCTTTACTCTATGTTTACCGTAGCTCCAGTGATTTGATATTATGATCAGATGCATTATATTTTGAAATGTAACATCCCCTGGGTGAATGTCATCAAAATCAAGGGTAGTTATACCTTTTTTTCTTTGTTATCAATATTGTGTAGAACAATTCTCACTTCTTCTCTATTTTTGCTTTCAAATTATAAAGTTTTGCTATTTAGTTTCATTCATGAAATTAAATATTTTGAAAATGAAGAATGTAATACTACATGTATAAGCCAAGGAAAAAAAAGTTCTAACAGATATTTGTTCATTGATATCTATATGTATGCTCATCTGTAAGCGAACCACAAATTAAACATTCTACTAACCTTCGGGATCCACTTCCCTGGCAAGCTTTAAAGCTTCTGAGGTGGCTAGATCAGTGTTTGCTGCCGTTACAGCTAGGATGACAGAGTTAGGGTTACTGATGTGCTCTAAACAAAGATCCTTGATTTGCATTTCAATATCCTCCGGTTGATCTCCTACGGCCACTTTAGTCATGCCAGGCAAATCAACTAGCGTAAGATTCACTACTTTATTCGAAAATATCTTCAAACTGATTGGTTCTGGACAAATACCCTGATACAAAAGATAAATGATTTTTTTTCTCAGTATATCAATCTATGAAAATTTATGCAAATCATATGATTAAGTAAATTAGTGAGGAAAACATAGGTAATCACAGATTACGAAGCTCACCTGGTGACAGCAACATTCAATTCAAACATATTTCTTAGTACATGTATATTGGCTTTCAAAGGCAAAACCACTCAAGCAGAAAAAGTAGGTCAAGGTCATTTTATGAAAGTTTGATCAAAGATACATCTAATATGCAAGTTTGGAACATCTAGCACTTATACTTTGCTCAATATTGGCTTTCAAAGGCAAAATCACTCAAGCGGAAAAAGTAGGTCAAGGTCATTTTAAGAAAGTTTGATCAAAGATACATCCAATATGCAAGTTTGGTACATGTAGCACTTATACTTCGCTCAATATTGGCTTTTAAAAGCGAAATCACTCAAGTGGAAAAAGTAGGTCAGATGCTGCATCTGATGCATGGGTCCATCTCTGCTTCCAAAGATGAATCACTTGTGCAAGTTTGGTTACTGTAGCATCAGTACTTTGTCAGATACTGAGCTACCCCAAACTTCTTATCCAAATCACTCAAGCGTGAAATATTGGTCACATGCGGCATCCATAACATGCATTGCAGCAACCTCAGATGCATCACGTTCATCATTCAAGTCCCACACAACTTTGCCTGATCTAAGAGTAAGACTTATACTCAAGTTATAGTACATGTACATGTACAGGTGTTTTTTTCCTGCTCTGACATTTTTGGACCAAAATGCAACACTATTTCCAATGGCAAATCAAATCTTTTTTCCAAATTTCTAGCCATAAAATTCCAATAATAAACACGAAAAAAAAATTTGCAAATAAACCCTGATGTATACTTTATCTACCTAACTTAAGGAATTCATAGTTGTTCAAAATACCTTCTGACTTAGATGGCAACGACCCTGGTGGCGTAATGGTTAGCACACCCTGTAAGCATGCCGGTAAGCATATTGAAGGCCTTGAGTTTGCGCCCCTCCCATCCCCCATATTTTTCAAGATCAGCATTTGTAGAATGCAGGCCAGGATCCATGAAGGTGATTTCTTCACAGATTCATCACAAAGAAGACGAGCAATTTGAGAGCATGTGATTGGCTAAGCTCAAATATTGCCATCTAATGATAAGTATGTATTATCTAATCAGAGTGTTGAAACCCAAAGTCCGCGATTAGATAATCTTGCTATAAACATGATAAATGCCCATAAACTGCAGAACTATAAATTGACTTTAAACATTATTCATGTTTTTGTTGTTCATATCATCATGATTATGAATTAAAAGTCTTCATGTTTCATTTCCAGCTTGTAGTCACAGACATGAGTATTTGATAATAACTACACAACGAAACATAGGTAATCACAGATTACGAAGCTCACCTCGTGACAGCAAAATTCAATTCAAACATATTTCTTGGTACATGTATATTGGCTTTTAAAGGCAAAACCACTCAAGCAGAAAAAGTAGGTCAAGGTCATTTTATGAAAGTTTGATCAAAGATACATCCAATATGCAAGTTTGGTACATGTAGCAGTTATACTTTGCTCAATATTGGCTTTATAGAGCAAAATCACTCAAGCAGAAAAAGTAGGTCAAGGTCATTTTATGAAAGTTTGATCAAAGATACATCCAATATGCAAGTTTGGTACATGTATTACTTATACTTTGCTCAATATTGGCTTTTAAAGGCAAAATCACTCAAGCGGAAAAAGTAGGTCGAGGTCATTTTATGAAAGTTTGATCAAAGATACATCTAATATGCAAGTTTGGTACATGTATTACTTATACTTTGCTCAATATTGGCTTTTAAAGGCAAAATCACTGAAGCGGAAAAAGTAGGTCAAGGTCATTTTATGAAAGTTTGATCAAAGATACATCTAATATGCAAGTTTGGAACATCTAGCACTTATACTTTGCTCAATATTGGCTTTCAAAGGCAAAATCACTCAAGCGGAAAAAGTAGGTCAAGGTCATTTTAAGAAAGTTTGATCAAAGATACATCCAATATGCAAGTTTGGTACATGTAGCACTTATACTTCGCTCAATATTGGCTTTTAAAAGCGAAATCACTCAAGTGGAAAAAGTAGGTCAGATGCTGCATCTGATGCATGGGTCCATCTCTGCTTCCAAAGATGAATCACTTGTGCAAGTTTGGTTACTGTAGCATCAGTACTTTGTCAGATACTGAGCTACCCCAAACTTCTTATCCAAATCACTCAAGGGGAAAATGTAGGTCAGATGCTGCATCCAATGCATGGGTTCACCTCAGCATCCAAAGATGAATCACTTGTGCAAGTTTCGTTACTGTAGCATCAGTACTTTGTCAGATACTGAGCTACCCCAAACTTCTTAACCAAGTCACTCAAGCGGAAAATGTAGTTCAGATGCTGCATCCAATGCATGGGTTCACCTCAGCATCCAAAGATGAATCACTTGTGCAAGTTTGGTTACTGTAGCATCAGTACTTTGTCAGATACTGAGCTACCCCAAACTTCTTAACCAAGTCACTCAAGCGGAAAATGTAGGTCAGATGCTGCATACGATGCATGGTTTCACCTCAGCATCCAAAGATGAATCAATTGTGCTAGTTTGGTTACTGTAGCATTAGTACTTTGTCAGATACTGATCTACCCCAAACTTCTTAACCAAGTCACTCAAGCGGAAAATGTAGGTCAGATGCTGCATCCGATGCATGGGTTCACCTCAGCATCCAAAGATGAATCACTTGTGCAAGTTTGGTTACTGTAGCATTAGTACTTTGTCAGATACTGAGCTACCCCAAACTTCTTAACCGGACGCGGACGCGGACACGAACGCGGACACGGACGCGGACGCGTGCGGTTATAGCATAAGCTCACTCCACTTCGTCGAGGTGAGCTAAAAATGTCAGATTTTGCTTGCTGTTTACTTTCAGACTACATGTAAATAAAGTACATGTAAATAATAAAAAGTCATGTACATGAATAATAAAATAAATAGAGAATGTCACCAATGAGTAATTCTAATTGTGCACTCTTTAAAACACGTACATGTACTTGTACATTATACATGAACTAGGATTAGCACATGTATTTAAGAATATGAATATTGATTTCATGGGCTAACAATTGAACGCAGGAAAAATTTGAGAAATTCCATGACGTCACAATGCAATTTCGATGTTTGACCAAGTTCGAAGCTTGTTTGTCCGAGGTAAAAGCATTGTGACGTCACAACATTTTGCATTTTTTTTCCGCAATCGGAAGGGTCAATAGATGATACATTCATACAAATATGTAGAAATAAAAGTTTATTTACAGTCTTCACAAAAACCCACTGGCCCGATGCACAAGGCTAGTAGAAATCCTGCCAGACCAGTAGAATTTCACTTATAAACTAAACAAATATCTGGAAAAAATTGTCTTCGGGCCAGTGGTTGAAAAATTTTTACGTAAAGACTGTATTTACCTTATTTGTCCCTGACATTCTGTCCGTTTCATTCTCTATTTCACGCCTGACCTCTTCAAAATCGGTATAGATTTTATTTTTGGTATGTAGAAACTTGGCCCATTCAGCTGCTTTGATAGAATCTGAAAAAAAAATTGAATTTGTTCTCTATCAGCATTAGGATACTTCGGCATAAGGATGTTTACCAGACCTGATCCTATTGAAGGACAAAAAATCTGAAGGGGGTGCAAAACAACCAACAGAAACCCTATAAATGTAATTCTGTGAAATAAATGAAGAGTCTTTGGTAATTTCAGAAGAGGAATTACCCTTTGAAGTGGAGAAAAATCAAGTCTAATAAATATAAGTAGGAGGATGTTTCTATATGAAAGAAAGATGTTTCAGTATACTGGTCATGCTGGTAGGTAAAGATGCTTGTGTACATATCAATATATATATATATAAGTAAATTATCCACTTTCCTTTAGGAACAAGTAAATGCGGTATACGGTATATCAGTATTACCTCCATCTTGAGCTCGAGTCTCTGTGTCATCTTTACCAACATGTAGAAGTTGTAGAATCAGGGGTCTCCGAGTTACAATGCCTGTACCTCGGGGAAGGAAATCTTTCCCAACCAGGCTCTCTATCACTGAACTTTTACCTGAGCTCTGAAACAAAAAATCATATTATAAAAATTTGATAATTTGATCTTTAATTATATTGATTCTTGCTACCGGTATTCAGTAATATATATACCAGTGGATAGTGATGTAAGGATTGTCGCCGACTTTCCATAGTCAATCGCTGAAACCCCTTCATTTTTTTCGATAATTGATAGTAAAATTGACAATCGATTATCGCTTAGAGATAAAAGTATTACTAAGATCAAAATCATTTACATGAAAAGCAATCAAAATGACACCGAGCGAAGTGGACAAAATTACAGTGGTCAAGAATTTAAACAAATTAAATTGTTAGTTGTACTTTAAACACTGTATTTTGATGCATTTGCAGTGTGTGTATATATTAAAAAGGTTGCAGCCTCAATGGTACTTTACTAGTTTTGAACATGATTTTTGAAAATTTGATAGTTCCAATAATCAATTGATACTTAGTTTCTGATAGTGTCCCGATAATCGACAGTAAAATTTGTCCAATTGCTCATCACTACCAGTAACCCAGTAATAGAATTGATATTCAATGTCTTCTTCCCCTCTCAGTGTTATCTCAGGATATTTTGGGACTTGGGCGGGGCCTTTCAAATTGGGAAAAAAACAGTGTTGTTTTGAGCAAAATTGAGAATTTACAACTGAAATGATATATCAGGAATATTCATTTCAACCCTTTATCAAGGCAATATTCTCTGTTGATCAATGATTTAAGATGTATGATAAATGCACTTGCTCTTTGTTGCATACCCGTAACAAAACACAAATGCAAAAATAGTTGCCAGAGTCACCTAATGCTCGACTGCATAGCATAATATCTCTCATGACAGCCAATTTATTTAAACTCCCTTTCTCAGGCAACAACATATATCAAGTCACATAAAAAATTTAAAGTTATAAATTAAAATTAGTTTATGGTGAACCAATGGTGAAGCAAAATCACTGAAGCGGAAAAAGTAGGTCAAGGTCATATTTCAATAGTCTAACCCAAGATGCATCCAATATGCAAGTCTGGTGCATGTAGCACTTATACTTTTCTCAATATTGGCTTTTAAAGGTAAAATAATTCAAGCGGAAAAAGTAGGTCAAGGTCAGTTTATGAAAGTTTGATCAAAGATACATCCAATATGCAAGTTTGGTACATGTAGCTTTTATACTTTGCTCAATATTGGCTTTTAGAGGTAAAATCATTCAAGCGGAAAAAAGTAGGTCAAGGTCATTTTATGAAAGTTTGATCAAAGATACATCCAATATGCAAGTTTGGTACATGTAGCACTTATACTTTGCTCAATATTGGCTTTTAAAGGCAAAATCATTCAAGCGGAAAAAAGTAGGTCAAGGTCATTTTTTGAAAGTTTGATCAAAGATACATCAAATATGTAAGTTTGGTACATGTAGCACTTATACTTTGCTCAATATTGGCTTTTAAAGGCAAAATCATTCAAGCGGAAAAAAGTAGGTCAAGGTCATTTTTTGAAAGTTTGATCAAAGATACATCAAATATGTAAGTTTGGTACATGTAGCACTTATACTTTGCTCAATATTGGCTTTTAAAGACTTTATTGCTATCTTAACATTTACCTTATCATCTCAACATTTGCCTTATCATTTGAAATAATTTTAAAAATCCCAACCCCAGGGGCTATATCCTCATCTGGATATATTAAATGATGTATAATTAAACATTTGCAACAAAAAAAACCAACAGAATATGAATATAGGAAAGGTAAATGTGTAATCTTAACATTTACCTTATCATCTAGTTCGGACGACGCCGACGCGGACGCCGACGCCGGGGGTATTGCAATAGCTCTTTTGCACTAAAGTGCAGTCGAGCTAAAAATCAGAAAAATTATTGATATTTTTGAGAAAATCTTGTTGGGAGACATAATCATGATAATAATGGTCTTCCTTCCATGTGAAAGTTCATCCAGCCATTTAACAGGTCACCTGCAGCATCTGTACCATACATTTCTGTACATGTTTGGTTGAACTAGGACTTACAGTAAACTGTGAATGAAGGTATCCCATTTTACATACATCAGTACATGTAACATGATTCAGCATCCTCAGATGCATTACCCAATACCCATACAGGTTTAGTTGATCGAGAACTTCTAATGAGCTCGAAATGGAGGACCTTGTAGGTCAAGCGTGAAATATTGGTCACATGCGGCATCCATAACATGCATTGCAGCAACCTCAGATGCATCACGTTCATCATTCAAGTCCCACACAACTTTGCCTGATCTAAGAGTAAGACTTATACTCAAGTTATAGTACATGTACATGTACAGGTGTTTTTTTCCTGCTCTGACATTTTTGGACCAAAATGCAACACTATTTCCAATGGCAAATCAATTCTTTTTTCCAAATTTCTAGCCATAAAATTCCAATAATAAACACGAAAAAAAAATTTGCAAATAAACCCTGATGTATACTTTATCTACCTAACTTAAGGAATTCATAGTTGTTCAAAATACCTTCTGACTTAGGATGGCAACGACCCTGGTGGCGTAATGGTTAGCACACCCTGTAAGCATGCCAGTAAGCATATTGAAGGCCTTGAGTTTGCGCCCCTCCCATCCCCCATATTTTTCAAGATCAGCTTTTGTAGAATGCAGGCCAGGATCCATGAAGGTGATTTCTTCACAGATTCATCACAAAGAAGACGAGCAATTTGAGAGCGTGTGATTGGCTAAGCTTAAATATTGCCATCTAATGATAAGTATGTATTATCTAATCAGAGTGTTGAAACCCAAAGTCCGCGATTAGATAATCTTGCTATAAACATGATAAATGCCCATAAACTGCAGAACTATAAATTGAATTTAAACATTATTCATGTTTTTGTTGTTCATATCATCATGATTATGAATTAAAAGTCTTCATGTTTCATTTCCAGCTTGTAGTCACAGACATGAGTATTTGATAATCAACTACACAACGAAAAATTGCTGAAGATATATATCATAATACATATTGTATCATGGGCGTAGTGTATTGTTGCAGCCCTACTACAAGGCTCTTTCTCTCCTTTTTGGAAAGCCCATAGCGCTCAAATTAGAAATTTTGCAGTGTATAAACACGATATAAATGAAGATTGTCTATTGAATGATTTAAACATATTTCTTGCACATATTTAGCAAGGGATTATAAATTGAATGTTGATATTGCCAATATAAAATATATGACCCAAAAAATCCGAGTTTACTGTCACCCGACCGATCCTACCCGGTATTTTTTTTTTGCCCAAACCCTAATCATTTTTATTGACCTAATAGAAATCGGAGGACAGGTATTCCTTCCAAGTGAGCTGTTATCAATGACATAACACTTATTGCTTCACTTCAATCAGACGGCAAAGTAGATTTAATCTGTTGCGCAAGAGTGACCAACTGTCAGGAGTTAACAAACAATACATGTAGGATTAGACTGATTACCTGGTCACAATTCCAGAGTACATGTTTAAAACGGAAAATAAAAAGTTTACAGCAGTTTTATTATCTAATCAGAGTGTTGAAACCCAAAGTCCGCGATTAGATAATCTTGCTATAAACAAGATAAATGCCCATAAACTGCAGAACTATAAATTGAATTTAAACATTATTCATGTTTTTGTTGTTCATATCATCATGATTATGAATTAAAAGTCTTCATGTTTCATTTCCAGCTTGTAGTCACAGACATGAGTATTTGATAATCAACTACACAACAAAAAATTGCTGAAGATATATATCGTAATACATATTGTATCATGGGCGTAGTGTATTGTTGCAGCCCTACTCCAAGGCTCTTTCTCTCCTTTTTGGAAAGCCCATAATGCTCAAATTAGAAATTTTGCAGTGTATAAACACGATATAAATGAAGATTGTCCTATTGAATGATTTAAACATATTTCTTGCACATATATAGCAAGGGATTATAAAATTGAATGTTGATATTGCCAATATAAAATATATGACCAAAAAAATCCGAGTTTTAATACTGTCACCTGACCGATCCTACCCGGTATTTTTTTTTTGCCCAAACCCTAATCGTTTTTATTGACCTAATAGAAATCGGAGGACAGGTATTCCTTCCAAGTGAGCTGTTATCAATGACATAACACTTATTTGCTTCACTTCAATCAGACAGCAAAGTAGATTTAATCTGTTGCGCACGAGTGACCAACTGTCAGGAGTTAACAAACAATACATGTAGGATTAGACTGATTACCTGGTCACAATTCCAGAGTACATGTTTAAAACGGGAAATAAAAAGTTTATAGCAGTTTTTATGTTCATTTTTTTTAGGACTTGAAGAAACCACTGAAATAACAAATTAAGACCATTTAGTTTAATCATCTTTTATTTAAAACAATTCAGTGAAAAAGGATTTGGCAAAAGTTTTCATAACATGTTAATATATAATGCCCTCTCCTAAGCTTCTTAATGAATCATGTGAATATTTAAGTTTTTGTCAGACAGTCAATCCCTTAATCTGCTTGACTTCAATTCAACAACATACTGAACTGAGCAGGACTCTCAGACTCTGTAAGGAGACATTGAGGCAACAGTAGCTTCAATATTTCGTCCATCTCACATGTTATTTCTATTCGGTTATACCGAATAGAAATAACGTGTGAGATGGGCAAAATATTGAAGCTAAGGCAACAGGTATGGCGGCAGATGTAGAAAACTTGATTTTTCCATGGTGGTCCAGTCGTCAGTCATGTGTTTCCAGCTTATCAATTTGAAAAGAATCATACATAAAAAAACATAGTGTAATCAAAGATTACGAAGCTCACCTCGCGGCAGCAAAGTTCAATTTAAACATATCTCTAAGTACGTGTATATTGGCTTTAAAAAGAAAAATCACTCAAGTGGAAAAAAGTAGGTCAAGGTCATTTTATGAAAATTTGATCAAAGATACATCCAATATGCAAGTTTGGTACATGTAGCACTTATACTTTGCTCATTATTGGCCTTAAAAGGCAAAATCACTAAAGCGGAAAAAGTAGGTCAAGGTCATTTTATGAAATTTTGATCAAAGATACATCCAATATGCAAGTTTGGTAAATGTAGCACTTATACTTTGCTCAATATTGGCCTTTAAAGGCAAAATCACTCAAGCGAAAAAAAAGTAGGTCAGATGCTGAATACGATGCATGGGTTCACCTCAGCATCCAAAGATGAATAACTGGTGCAAGTTTGGTTACTGTAGCATCAGTACTTTGTCAGATACTGAGCTACCCCAAAAACTTTAACCAGACATTGACAAAGTCATTCGACCGGAAAATGTAGGTCAGATGCAGCATCCGATGCATGGGTTCATCTCAGCGTCCAAAGATGAATCACTTGTGCAAGTTTGGTTACTGTAGCATCAGTACTTTGTCAGATACTGAGTTACGCGGACGGGGACGCAGACGTCGGGGTTATAGCATAAGCTCATCTCAACTTCGTCGAGGTGAGCTAAAAATTAACCCGGAAAATTCGGATTTTTAGCAAAATCCAGGGGGGGGGGGGGGGGGGGGGGGTTCCTCTGTGACTGTGAAAAGATCAGGATCTGGCTTGATTTGAGTGAGTAGGAATGAGATATGCATGGCCAACACTGTTATATGTTGATGTCTTTGAAAAGTAGTGCATTGATAATTATAAAATATATATATACATACTTTACAAAATCATGCAAATTGTAAATGTACTAACTAAAAATATCTTTAAGCTCTTTAACAATATTTATTCAAAAAAGCTCATCATGACATTTACACACAAAACACTAGACCGAGAACAGGCCAAAATTTTATTCTTGACTTGGTACCAATTAACTCGAGAATAAAATTTTGGCCTGTTCTCGGTCTAACAAAACACATCTCTTTAGATTGGAAAACATTAAGTGAAAAACCACTTATACTAATTCCTCTCTCACACTTCTTGCATAGTTTACAAATCTGCCACGTACCAGGGGCAGCATACATGTACATCAAGTTGTAGTCTCTTGTATGTACCTTTTTGTGATGTTTCAGTATTGTATATATAAATTTTTTCTTAAGTTTTTTTTTTCAAGTGATGTTCACTGAATTTGATCAAAGGCGAATATATGTCACTTGAAAAAAGAAAAAAAAACAGTGAATGTGGTTGTTTTTACCTTTTCACGGTGCTGTTTATAATTGGAGTCATGTATATATATATTTTTCTTATTATAATATATATTTTTTTAAAACTATACAATCAATTATAAATTTACTTACATGTATCAGCTAGTATTCATCTAGAATTTATTTTTTAACTAGCTGGCGCGCGTTGATGGCTTTGCCATGTTTCATATTATTTAAGAGAAGTAATTAAGGTGAAAAAATTAAATTCCTACATCAACAAATTTGCAGAGATATGAATGAAGTAGCGATAATATGTGCCCGGCGATAATATGTACCCGACCAGTAGACCAACACCCAGTAGGAGAAATGTTTCAAATAGATTCACTGACCCTATGCCATTTATATAATGCAATCTTACAAGGTTATTTCAAGATAATGATAAAAATAATGATTCAACTATATTAGTAATCCAAAAGTAGAACTGATGAAAATATAATCTCATTTCTAAATTTATGAATTAAAATAACCTGGTTCCCTATGACCACGATTTGGGGCAGTTGAATGGCCTCAGATCCAACGGTGTTGAATACATCTTGTAACTTGTTTATAACTGGAATCAATCCCTCCATCCTAAGACATTTGACTTTCTTTCGTTTGCTAGATCAGCGGTTGTGGGTTTCTCCGGCTTTTGCGGAGGTCAAGGTTACCTCGATATGGACCGATAATTCTAAAAACACATGCCCTGTAAATTAACGGAGACGAGTTTTTTTTTTTTTCTTGAATAAACAAGACGGTACAAAAATGTTCGACCTCTTGTCAAAATGTGACAATGTTTTTTGGGTTTTTTTTATCTTGATAACAAGAGGCTGATAATTTGTTTATTATATGCATGTTTTAATATGGATTCTCTGTTAAAACCTTAGACTAAATTATCCAGTCTCTAATATTAGCGGCAGCGGAGAGACTGGATAATTTAGTCTATTAAAACCTAAAACAGCTAGCCACGGCATGTCATGGATTTTGATGAAACCTTCTGTCATCATCATACTTAATGTAAAAACAATGAAAATAAACCACATTGGTATATTTGAAGCATGGTTGCCATGGTATCGGGGTCCATTTATTTGACACCCTCATATATAAAAGAAATAATTTTAAAAACATTTTGTGGCATTCTGTTGCCATGGAAACCATGGTCAAAACTCACTTTATGAACACAAAAACTGTTCTTTGTAAGTTAAACTGTAACAAGAATAACTTGGGGGATAATTAGGTAGTTGTTGATATTTAGTCAAAATATGTGAAAATGAAGCAAAAATAAGTTATATTTTAAGTATATTTTATGTGACAGTGACATTCTATAATACTCATCTACTCATATATAGAAAAAAAATTAATATTTATTATTATGGTACCAATACTTCCTGGGCGCCCAGGGTTTATTCCTAGGCTTAAATTTCTCCCTAGACTTAAAATAGTAGGACCGATATTAAGGGAGCAACCATTTTATTTTTATGGGGGGGGGGGGCAGGAAGACATTTGCCGGCCGGAAAATTTTTTTCGGCCATTTTAAGAGTCGGAAAAATTTTTTCGCCGGCCCTTCGGGCCGGATTATTATTATTTTTTTTTTTATAATTTTCCAATGTTGAAAATTACTCTAAAGTTTAAATAATTCAGCATGATTTTTCAGCCATATTAAACATCAAACACACAATGAGTTCATCTCTTGCCAGCAGATCACTTCATTTTAATTTCTTGAATGGCATATGGTGCCTATAATCTGTTTACTAAAATGATACTCAATGGAGACAGGCTATATGGTGCTAATGACTTTTGAATTTTATCTATTCACTCCAAATTGCGTAAAGTTTGTTCCATTTTTTTATACTTTGTTTATGATACACAAAAAAGTGTTTATTTGGCAGCGGAAAGGTTGGAAGAGAGGGGGAGGGGCAATTTCATGATCCGGAAAATTTTTTTCGCTGGCCCTTCGGGCCGGAAAAATTTTTTCCCTAAAATTTCGATCCGGAAATTTTTTTTTGCAAAGTCTTCCTGCCCCCCCCCCCATAAAAATCAAATGGTTGCTCCCTAATATGGTCATTTGTTGCCTGTTTTTGACAATTTTGAAGGTTGAAAACCATAATTTGGCACACGTTATGGGTATTTGCAATTGATGTCACCTTGACAAAATTAATGTTCAAAGCTGGAAAAAATCGAGAAATAAAATTTATAGTGAAACTCACCATTTTGTCATGAATTCCAATCAAAGACCGTTGCTATAGCAACTTGGAATCAATATTTTATACACAGCATATCTAAAACATTGTTTTTCCCAATTTTTGAGTCCTATGATTATGAAATAGCATATCTGTACACAAATTATATTAATCATTATCACTTGACCTTCAAATTATTTCAAGGTCATCTGTCCAAATGTCAAGGTAATTTCTATTTTTAGACTCAAATTTACAAAAACATCAGGATTTTCAGTTATTTTGAATTGGTTTCTCTAACTTATTTAATTGTGATTTTAAATATTTACAGTTGAACAACCTATCAAAAGAAGTAGAATTCATCACAGTTTTGCTTAATTGTATTTCTCTTCTATGTATGACATACTTTCAATAAGAGCATTACATTGAGATTTTCTTGTAAAAGACATTTATTTGGGTCTTCAATTGATTTTGATAATTTTGATACTCATCTCAACAGATAATGCATTTATCATATTTTCACCTCTAATTTATTGTTTTTATACCAAAGTTCCATACCGTTTATCGTTAATTATGTCTCCTTTTAGTGAAAAATCACAAAATTTGGCCTGAAAATAGCAAATATTTTTCAATGACCTTGAAAATTGAGCAAATGACCTTGACGTTTTCTCAAGGTCATGATAGCATCAAATTGTCTTTAATACATATACATAACAAGTTTTGTTACTATAGCAGGCATACATCTTTAGAAATTAGCTTTTTACTTATGACAGGTTTTTACACCTTTGTACCAAATGTTGCCATGGTAACCAATTTCAAAGGCATATCAACAGAAAAATCTCATTTCTACATTTTCCTTCGATTCCCATACGTCCTAGGATAACACTATTCAGAAATTAGGCGACAAGTTATGGAAAAAGTATTCAAATCTAGTTCAACTGCATTGTTACTCATTTCAAAAGTAAGTTTTCTTTCTTTCTTTCTTTCTTTCTTTCTTTCTTTCTTTCTTTCTTTCTTTCTTTCTTTCTTTCTTTCTTTCTTTCTTTCTTTCTTTCTTTCTTTCTTTCTTTCTTTCTTTCTTTCTTTCTTTCTTTCTTTCTTTCTTTCTTTCTTTCTTTCTTTCTTTCTTTCTTTCTTTCTTTCTTTCTTTCTTTCTTTCTTTCTTTCTTTCTTTCTTTCTTTCTTTAGATACAGAAACCGAATTACATGTACAATACTAGCCCCTTCAATGAGGACGAAAAGATCCTTCAACGAAAAATGAACAGGAAAAAGGACGAAACAATCATGGGGCGAATAGGAACAAGGGTGAAACTGCACTGTTCAGTGCCGTTTTGGTCCGTGATAAACATTTCTACCCGAAAGAGCTCACAACATTTTACTGTTTACGATTTCTTGTCTTCGTCTACTCTACTGCAAGCATGACTGACAGTGATTCAGGTGTTTTGTCGGTAAGAATCGAGATTGTGAATCTTTGAGATGAAGTCGTCTAAAAAGTCAGAGGAATTTCAGACCGAAGGAAATTTAGGGGTGCGTTCAGGAACGTAGCCGCTCAATAGCGCTTAATAAATCTATGTTCACATAGCTGAACGGGCCGCTTATTGAGCTGCTATGTAGGGCTAATAATCTTTAAAATTGCTACTGGTTGGGTAGTCCGACTTGTAGTCCGACTTGCAGACCTACGACGGTGTTATCTGTTTTTTTCGTCTTCGGTCTGACTGCTATGCATAGGCAAAACTTGAGAATTTCGGTGCGAGAAAAATTTCGGCAAGTGATCCCTTTTTTTGACAAATTCCAGTCCCTCCAACCAAAAAATAAGTCATCCAGTCCTCCTGCCCCTAAAAATCCCCTCTAGGCCTGGTTTCACCTCTGTGCGCATGACAAAATATTGTTGATCAGAGGAAAATCGGAATAGAAGAAGAGGTGAAACCAGGCTTAAAGGGGATTTTTTAGGGGTAGGAGGACTGGGTGGGTTATTTTTTGGTTGAAGAGACCGGAATTTGTCCAAAACAAAGGACGATTTGCCAATTTTTTTGGCTCAGAAATTCTCAAGTTTTGCCTATGCATAGCAGTCAGACCGAAGACGAAAAAACAGATAACACCGTCGTAGGTCTGCAAGTCGGACTATCCGACTTGCAGACCTACGACGGTGTTATCTGTTTTTTCGTCTTCGGTCTGACTGCTATGCATAGGCAAAACTTGAGAATTTCTGTGCGAAAAAAAATTCGGCAAGTCGTCCTTTTTTTTGACAAATTCCAGTCTCTTCAACCAAAAAATAACTCACCAAGTCCTCCTGCCCCTAAAAATCCCCTCTACGCCTGGTTTCACCTCTTCTTCTATTCCGATTTTCCTCTGACCGACGACAGTTTGTCATGCGCACAGAGGTGAAACCAGGCCTAGAGGGGATTTTTTAAGGGGAGGAGGACTGGGTATGTTATTTTTTGCTTGAAGAGACTGGAATTTGTCAAAAAAGGACGACTTTCCCGAATTTTTTTTCGTAAAGAAATTCTCAAGTTTTGCCTATGCATAGCAGTCAGACCGAAGACGAAAAAACAGATAACAACGTCGTAGGTCTGCAAGTCGGACTACTGGTTGGGGACCAATGGCCACCTATTTTTCAGGGTTTTTAGCTACATTTGGGGATGTTTATCAGTCTAAATAATATATCAAAAGCAGGTTTTTTATACCCGGTAAGACCAAACAAACTTTTGTCAGCAAAACTTTTAACAACAATACTTTTCAGGAACTATGCTAGTGACCTTCACCTTTGACCTACTTTAAGAAAATGACCTTGGCTATATTGCTTTATGTCTAAGAGATAGGACTTTGATATTTCACAAGTTTATTCCTTTTGATATGAGCTTTTATTTGATACCATGACATCTGACCTAGTGACCTTGGCCTTTGATCTACTTATAATAGAGATTTAATAAAGGAGCACAATTTTCAAAAATTATATAAGCCACATTGTACATTGGGCGACAGAAATTTAATTCTTAGTTTTATGGATCCGCCGACCCCGATTTTACCACAATTGGATAAAAATAAAATGAACTGATTGTATATTTTTTCTTCTGCTCATCCAGATTACCGGTTATTACTTTACATTCTCATTTAATCTTTATCGTGCAAGTGTTTTAGAGAATGCAGTCTTGAAAACAAGCTGAATTAAGATCGTGATCGTGGCACAAAACATGAAATGTTGAAATTTACTGATTTTTATTTTAATCTTATTCCCTCCTCCGACCCTATTTTAAAAAAATAAAATCCATAAAACTAAAAATTAAATTTTTGTCGCCTTAGTTATTAAATTGAGCAATATATATAGATGCACACTTAAGGGCATGCCCCAACTTTTTGCTGACAAAGATTTACCTTTTTGGTGATACTGGCTCTAGTGATATTTTATTGTAACCATGGTAAAAATGGGAAGAAAGAAGCTATATGTTTGTGAAGCGTAAATGCCCCCAGTGGCAGCTTTGAGATATCCAAACAGGAAGTCAAAGTTACGAGGTCAACCTTTTGATACATATGGCCCTATCACTTACCATTTAAAAGTTACAACCAACTTAAAAGTTTAAGAAAAGTAGGTCAAATTTCAAGGTCACATTGTCATTTGTCTTGGTCTAAGATGAATAGTCTTGTCATATAAGTAATCTACATGTAAATGTTAAAGCCCTACCTTTTATGGTTCAAGAGATATAGCCAAGTTATAAACTTAGTTTAGTTTGCACCCTCCCTCCCCTTCCTATTGCTGAGATATCTCGAAAATGTGAGAACATTCCTAAAAACCCCTTACACGTATATAACTAAATTAAATATAACATTACATATATGTATTACTTGAACTACATGTATATACAAAAGTTGAAGGCATTTCAACTACATGAGAAATTGATTTTATATAATTTTTGCCCATTTTCCCTAAAAACAAAATTGAAAAAGGAGGTCAAGGACAAGGTCAAAAGGTAAAGCATTTGGTACCAAAAGATGCATCTTCTCAAGATAAACACACATGCAAAGTATGAAAGCTGTATGATCTCTACTTCAAATTTAATAACCTTTTATTGAAAGAGGGACAGAATGACTGACAGACAAACAGATGAACCAATTACAATAGGCACCTTTGGTCAAAAGACCGGGGGCATAAAAATAATAATCTACATGTAGAATCTTCTTATTTCAGCATTTAATACTACATTATTATGAATATTTATGTTTAATATTTATTTTTACTAACACGTCCAATGATATTAATGAATTTCATGTTGTAAAATGAAAACGTATATATTTTTATTTAATTTAAAAATAGATTGTCCAGTAGATTGTAACATGCAGGTAAAAAACTGAAATGTATCATGATTAACCTATGTCATGGCATCATGATTAACCTATGTCATGGCATCATGATTAACCTATGTCATGGCATCACTTCTGCTTTTACATATTACTCAAAGTGCATTGACCCAGCTTGCTTTCACTTCACTGGAAATTGGAATGGAAAAAGACAATAGTTGCTTACAATAAATATTCTAGTAGTTTACATTTAGTATGGGCAAACCTTAATAACATTGAAATCATGAGGAAAAGCTTTCCAGTCTCCACAGACCACAAGTATTAAATTGTTACATTCAGTCGTCAATTCTTCACATAAGCATTGAGTTCATCAAAGAACTGCTATATGAACAATACAATAAATATACTATTGAGAATTTTAAAATACTTGAGAATTCACACTCAGGAATACTAAAAGTTTACTAATTTAATAATTGCATGTAGACTAAGTTCTTCTACTCTTAGACAAGTTGAACTTATGCATTCTCCCTTATGAGAAACTGTCTTCACACTTCTTGCATGGACAGTCAGGTCCAGATGCTCAAAGAGATTGAAAGGGAATTGTTTTTGCATCATACAAAGTCTATTCTTTATTTGTGCACCTAATACTGTTTTTGGGCTCCTGATCCACAGGATCTTAGAAAATTGGTCTGTTTAAATTTTCCCATGTAACGCTTTGTAATCTTTTTAAGTTGGAAGGAACATTTGTCTGATTGTAAAATTATATCCGACACTGCAACCTCTGACAGAGTTTTACATTGTGACGTCATAATCAAATATTCCACAATTTTGTGTTCTTGCATTACATCCGCACTTTTCAAGAGTGTATGCACAGCACTAAGTGTATAAGCATATTTCTACAAGCATCTTTCAATGATCCCCAATACTCTAACGCTTCTAATAAGGAATAGCTTAAATATGGAAACAGTGTAATTATAAAATTAAGTGTTAATATGTTTTGTATTATTGATTATGGAGACATTTACAGTCATGCTATCACAAAATCAGTGAATAAGAAATCTGATTCTTCTCTATCATGACACTGGGCTTTCGATCAGCCTGATTTGGGGCCAATTTTTGGCCCCATTCCCAATGCAAAATAGCATCTTTTTTCCCAATTTATTGTCCAATTTTTCCCAGTTTGACCCCACGTGGAATATTCTAATATTAAATGAGTTAAAATGTTAAATTTAAGTGAAAAGGTCATCAAATGTTTTTAAACTTTACCCAAATTTTGAAAAAACACTGCTATTTTTCCCAATTTCAAAGGCCCTGGACCCAATCCCATAAATGAGTGTGAGAGCCTTGTACTGTATGTCTATAATTTAATGTGGGGTTGTTTCTATACAATTATTGACTTTTGATGAGGTCTACTCGTGACTATACAGACCTGGTCAGGTATTGGTTGACCGAGGCCGAAGGCCGAGGTTAATCAATACCTGACAAGGTCTGTATAGTCACAAGTAGACCGAAATCAAGAGTCAATAACTGCTTTATTAAATGATCAGGAATGTATTAACATTTGCATTGTAAGGATACACGAAGTCAAAGATCTAACACTACAAAAATTAATGCACGCACTGGTTACGCACACACTAATCAGGAATAGACGGCTTTGGAGCATTAGCGGTCAACTCACTCTGAGGTTCACTCTATCAAACAGCATCTCCGTCTTCCTGATCATTTAATAAATGGCATTGCAACATCCTCTCTTGCCTGTACGAAAGCATATATTATAATCATAGATTTGCATGTTGCACTTGCTACTGAGCATGGCATCAGAATGAATGACACATACATGTAGTGGTAACTAAATGTACAATTTATAAGTCAAGATTTGCTAATTTGAAGGATTTATGAATTTCAGCCCTACACATGTATCATGTTTTATACAAAGCTTATGCATCAGAAATTTTAAAGAAAGAATGTATAAGTATGCTTCTAATATTTAAACAATTGACACATAAATTTAAAATTGCATTAATTTGTGAAGAAGTTTTCTTTTCTATTTCATACATTTACAATCTTTATTTACTGATTAATTTTGCTAAAATTGATGGATTCATTCATTGTCAACATTCTCATCCAAGATTTTGTCAGTCTAAATTTGAACCGAGCAACTTTCTTTTCAAAACAATGAAAAATGCCTTAATTGATTATGATCATTACATTTATGTTAACAGTCACTACATGGTAACACATTAAGCTTTTTTAAATTTTGAAAATAAAATCAGGAGAGCTGGCATTCAATAGTAAGAAATTCAATATATTCAAGAATTATTTTACCATGTTTACATCACTGACACAATTTTGCTTAATGTATATGAACCAAACGGATAGAAATAGAGGTGGTGTGTGTTCTCTATCATGTCTATGATTTGTTTGTTTTGCAAATAAATTTTATATGTCTGTTTCGATTATCAGCTTGTTATATCCATTAAAGTACTACTGATAACCTTAAAAGTCAATCAGTATGATAGAATCATTATTGCAGGTGACATACAAATACATACATATAGCTCCTAAATTCTGTTTACAACTTTATATATATTAAATGCAATATTGTCATAAAATTTATGTTGTTTTGAATCATTCATTAATTTCTATCCTAAATTGTATTTTTATAAGCAAGAGGAGATTGCACAGCAGTTCAGATTGCCAGAGAGGCAGGCGAAGGTCAATCAGCTCATCCGTGTTATTGACCATACAGATGGGGGACCAGGGGGTATGGCTGTATCCACTGACCAGGTCTATTGTATATGCAGATCTACAGACTGCTCTAGATTCATGATGTACGTAAGCCAATATATCTTTATTGGTGACTGTTTTGCTTAGAATATTTTTGAAAGTGATTTGTATATGATATGTCAGCTTGTAGGTCGGTTGCTCCAAGTTTTGATGTAAGTAAGCATGATAGAAGTGGGTTATGCATGTTTACTATATTTATGTATGAAAATGTATACACTGGGTTTGTAAAATTTAATTTTGAAGCCATGTGTGCTTAATGATGTCAATCTTCTGATTGTTGAGTACCATTTCAAAAGTTGTAAGAAATACTACAGATATAGTTGATTTTCACTTGTATATATATATTTTTTTCAATCTTGCTAAAAGTAAATTCATAAAAGATAGTAAGTCATAAATTCTGCTATCTTTTTTTAATTATAGAGGGTGTGATAATTGTGAGGAATGGTATCACGGTGATTGTATAGGAGTAACTCAGAGGGATGCTAAGATCATCAAACAGTTCTTCTGTCAGGCTTGTAGAGGTAACAAGTAAACACAATATAAACCCCCGCCTCCCTTCCTTTCTTGTCAATTTTTCATAACAACAGAGTTATAAATGTACTATTACACATTTGCTATTTTGGGAGTTTTCTTTAATGTACATACATGTAATTTAGGAATAGTGTCATATTGCCTATGGATGTTAGTAATATTCTATATGAAGAAAACAAGTTTGTATGGCATCTTCTCTGTCTAGTTTGCTTATAGTGATAAAAGATCTATATATGTAAGAAACTAGCAGTAAAAGTAATTTGTGAAGAGATACGTGACCCAGTCATGATTGCTTTAAAGGTCGAGAACATGACAACCTCAAACTTACTGAAAGGAAAGGGGTAGGTTCACTAACTCCCAAAATTGGCCCTTAATTTTTGCGAAATAATTTTATGAAAATTATGATTCAGCATCTCTTATATTTATCTCAAATAGAAAGTAAATATTTTTTATTATCAAAATGTCACGTGCATTAGTTATGATGTCACATTTTGACGTCATTTGCTCTGCATGACGGAAAATGAAGGAAAATTGTCATATTTTTTGCATAAATCTTTAAAATTAGTACATGTATAGGTGCCAACCCTCACTCAATCATAAATTTTGTATAAATCGAAAGAAAAATTGAAAATTTAACTTTTTATATGAAAATTATTTTGGGTGAGGGCTGGTGCCCTACTTATTTTCATATATTTTGACCAGTCTTCAATTATGCCAATATCTTACGATTTTTCAGCATTTTTCAACTAACAGCCGATTTTGAAGCGATATCTTTTGGTGTATTGCACGTAAATCAAAATGTTTGTTTGGTATTTCAAACAACCATACAATTAACATCCTTGATACGAAATACGATCGAAATCTAAAACATTTAAAAATTAGGGCCGATTTTCCATGTTACCGAACCTGCTCCTTTATTGAATGCTCTTGTCTCACTGCATAGTTTTGTTGTACTGAGTATGACAGTAAACAAAGGAATTGACGTTTTCATGACGCAAAAATTTTTAATGAATATTTAATACAGATTCTGTTCAATACATCCACACTGCAATGGTTATTGTTAGATATAACAAGTTGAATACAATGTGAATTGCAGAGAAATTGGGTTTCTTGGACACCCTTACCTGTCTTTATAATTTTAAATTTCAATGAAATGATGAACATGGTGCTCACAATTTCAAGGAAATCATGAATAATTTACAAAGGAGTAGGTGGGGTAACCTACCATTTCGGCCCAATTTTCAAAGTTGTTCATATATCCATAATATTCTAGGTCAAATATTTGGTGAATCCAAATCAGGAAAGCCTGTTTTGATTTCACAGTCCTATACTGAATACTATGACGCTCGAAACGTCTTAAAACGTTGAAATCATAGAAAATATCAATAAATGAACAAAATTTCGATGCAAAATTATGAAATCAAATAGCACGCCAAGCCTTTCGCATGATAATTTTTGTACCAATCGATAGATTTCTGACCTGCCTTTTAATTTGCAAAGAAAATATTGTGGGCGAGGCCTGGCGTGTAGATGAATTTTGAAATATGATGATTTTCCTTTGTTTTGTGTCATTCAGGGCAAATGAAGTCAGAATTGATGTCATACATCACGCGCATGACATAACAAGGACTAAAAATTATTACGCTGTATTTTCCCAAACATTCAACATTGCAAAATGTGATAATTAATCCTTTGTTTATCAAAAGCAATTTTTGATGAAATTATAGGGCTGATACAAGGGGTTAGCGCATCTAGTCCTTTCAAAGAAATGATGAATATAGTGCTCACGATTCAGAGAAATCATGAATAATTTACAATTTCAAAGAAATCATGAATATGGTGCCTACGATTTCATTTAGAAATCATGAATATGGTACCTAAGATTTCAAAGAAATCGTTAATGATTTACAAATTTCAAAGAAATCATGAACGTTTTGCTCATGATTTCTTTCACATTCAGTACTTCAATGTTAAAATGATTGCTGTTAAATCTAGGAAGTTGGAAATGAGATTAAAATTGTGGATTTTGCACCTAATTCTGAAATTTAGATGGTTTGGTCACATTATGATTGCAGCCCAAGATCCCTCCCTGGAGATCAAGTACAAACACAGTAAAAGTCACAAGGAGAAGTACTTCAAGATTCCTCATACGGACAGAGAGAGTCGGAGCAAGGAGGTTTGTATATTACAGATGGTAGACAAATTCGAATGAAATTTAACATATATATTTTAAGGACAAAGGGGCTTAACAAAATCAAATAAATTTAGTTTTATGCCCTATACATAGCCTAGACATATATGTATAAATACTTGGCTCTCAAACCCAGATAACATTAAAATAAATAATACATGTACTACATGTATAATTATTTGGTAAAAAAATCAAATTCAAGGAATTGTGGTCCCCCGCTTTTGGATGTTTGCCTTTAAAGAAATGCTTACAGACACCCCTACTATTTCAAAGTTTTCAAAATATATCTCATTTACATTTGTAATATCAAAGTTCTAAATATCAAAAGATTTAACTGCAAGAAAAGGTCCAAACTTTGCTACCAATTTTAAGGCAAAGGTCTTGTAAAAAGGAATGCACATGTGAAATATGAAAGTCCTACTATTTACCATCCAAAAGTTATGGTCGATGTTGAAGTTTTTAAATGTGGGTCAATCTCCAAGAATGAGGTCACAAGGTCCGAATGTTGTTACTGACGGAAAGGTCTTGTCACCAGGAATACACATGTGAAATATGGAAGCTCTATCACTTTCCTTACAAAAGTTATCGTCAAGGATAACGTTTTTCGAAAAGTAGGTCAAACTCCAAGGTCAAGGTCACAAGGTCAAAAGTTTTGGTATCTAAGGAAAGGTCTTGTCACAATGAATACACATATGAAATATGGAAGCCCTATCACTTTTCATTCAAGAGTTATGGTCATGATTAAAGTTTTTGAAAAGTAGGTCAAACTCCATGGTCAAGGTCACAAGGTCAAAATTTTTGGTATCCATGAAAAGATCTTGTCACAATGAATACACAAATGAAATATGGAAGCCCTATCACCTACCATTCAAAAGTAATGGTCAAGGTTAAAGTTTTTAAAAAAGTAGGTCAAATTTCAAGGTCAAGGTCACAAGGTCAAAATTTTTGAAATCCATGGAAAGGTCTAGTCACAATGAATACACATGTGAAATATGAAAGCCCTATCACCTTCCATTCAAAAGTTGTGCTCAAGGTTAAAAATTCTGAAAAGTAGGTCAAATTTCAAGGTCAAGGTCACAAGGTCAAAAAATTTTGTATCAAAAGAAAGGTCTTGTCACAAGGAATACACATGTGAAATATGAAAGCCCTATCACTTACCATTCAAAAGTTATGGACAAGGTTAAAGTTTTGCTGACTGACAGACAGACAGACAGACAGACAGACGGGACAGTTTTAATGTCCCCACGCTTTCGCGAAAGCGGGGGACAAATATCACAATTTGACCATTAAATACTCACTTTTAATATATTGATTTGTGCTCTGAGATCAAACTTGATGCTTCAATATTTTTCCTGAATAAATAGGAGAGAATGAATAAAAAGAAATCGTCCAGACGTTGTGGGGACTGTGTGGCATGTCATAGAACAGAAGATTGTGGAAGGTGTGATTATTGTAAGGTAATGATGAGAAAATTCTTCATAAAAAGTTACTGTACATGTACTAATGTTGTCTTAAACACAGAGTTGTTTCATAGGGACAATTTTGTCAGGCTTATGTTGGTCTGACCATCTGTCAGTTAGTAGCACACTGTATGGCATGTCATAGAACAGAAGATTGTGGAAGATGTAATTATTGTGAGGTAAAGGCCAGAAATTTTGCACATTTCGGTGTCGGTTCTAAGTAAAAAAAACCCCAAACATTTTAGTGCTGATAAAATGAGCTGAATGTGAAAAATAATCAATCACAATGTTGCGACTGAGACTGGGGAATCTTATCCTTGTGCAAAAGATTTACAAAAAAATGTACTACATCCTTGACTTGGCATGCCACGTTATACATGTTATATCGAAATCTTTGACACTCGGATGAGATTCCCCCGTCTCAGTTGCAACGCTGTGAGAGATTCTATCAGTCAACTTATGTTGGTCCACTTGTCTGGCTTGTAGTCATACACTACATTATTGTAAGGTAATTATGAGGAAATTTTTCTTAAAAAGTTACTGAATATACTTACGTTATCCATAAAACTAGGGCAGCATATTGGGAATTGGGATAACAATGTCTGGATTCTGTCTGTCCAACTCTCTGTCTTGTAGTCACTCTATGGATTAAATGGCTATGGCTTACTTGATTTGCATTATACTTAAGTTTGGAAATCCATCTAACTTAAAGGGATGGTCAAGCAGGATGAGACTCAATAACTACTGATGGTCAAGGTCGTCTTCAAGGTCAAGGTACAATGTACATGAAACATACTTAGGGTCAAACATGCAACTGACCTTTTCTTCAACAGTCTAGGTACATGTACATGATAGTTTGTATGATTTTAGTGTTGAATTTTGATGAATTTTAGCTTTACTTAAAAAAACAGCAAACTTGGATTATGGACTGTGGATTATGGACTTGGATTATGGACTGTCACCTTCCTGTACATAATACTGTACATCGTTAAGTTGCATGTATTGCATTCTTCGATGATATATTTATAACAATTGTTTCTCTTAGAGTTTGTAAGGTCTTATTAGTGTGTATAAATTTTCTTATACATCTCTTTCAGGACATGAAGAAATTTGGTGGTCCAAATAAGATTAGGCAAAAATGCCGCTTAAGGCAGTGCATGAATTTTGTAAGTACATGTACATATGCTAATATTCTATTTTCATTTAAGTATGGTTTAGAAGGTAATTTAAAGTTTCTACATAAATAAGAAATGGGCGGAGCGTCAGCTACAATATCATGTAGAAATTTTCAAATCACCTTCTAACCGACTTAGATGGCAACTACCCCGTTAGCGTAGTGGTTAGCACGCCTGGCTAGTGTGCTACATAGCATGCAGAAAGTCGGGGTTCGAGCCATGCTTGCCCCACATATTTTTCTGTTTAGGATTTGTAGGATGCTAAATCCATGACGACCATGAAGACGGTTTCTTCACAGATTCTTCACAAACAAGACGAGCCATTTCAGAGCCTGTGATTGGCTTAGCTCAAATGTTGCCATCTAACTTGGTTTAAAGTTTGACATGACATCATTTAACGTCTTTTTTTCATATTGAAAGTTATTTAAGATTGACATGACCATAGTTTTGCAAATACTGTGAAAATATTGCCATACGATGTTATATTGGCCTTTTGGAGAAATACATGTACATGTATGACGTGTAATATAATCTTGAAACACTTGACTTGATGATTACATGTACGTTTTGTGTCTTGTTCTTTATCAGTTTATAAGAAGATACATGTATATATTTTCATGCAAGGAATTCAAAATGTAAGCATTGCATATTCAAATACATGTATTTCTTGTTTTGTAATGTTCAGGGATTGAATACTAGTATGGCTACCAAAAAAGATGGTATAGACAGTGGCGCAGAGTCCTTCAGAACTGAATTCATGAGGTAACAGAACATTTGTATGCCTACGTCTATGGTATTTCTTTCATACTCTTCTTTATAATGTATACAGGAGAATTTTCGATCCTAGTATAATTTGTCAATTGAAGCCAGTCAAATAGGATTTTCATACGGAAATCTTGAACCAAATCTTCGCAAGTTTTACCTGATAACATGTGTGTACTTGTACATGTATGTTATTTTTCGTTGTACAAAACTGTGCAAGTTTACTTTTATATGAGTTTTTTTATAAATCACGTGTAAGTTATGTAACCTGGAACTCTGTCGTTTCTTACCTTTTTCAATATCAGGAAAAGCACAATAAAAATGTCTTTGTTTTTAGCAGACAGGACTCTTACCTATCAGATGATGATTTTGATGTTGATGATGATGATTATTCATCAGAAAATTTCTCACCTGAGAAACCAACAAAGGGAAAGAGAGGGAGAAAGAAAAGCATGGAGGGGGAGTCACCAAAGAAGAAATATAAGAAACGGGGACGGAAACATTCACCAGATAAAAAGAAAGGAGCAAGTATTCATTAAAATTTTCTTAGGCATATTACATATGTATAGCCTATTCAGAGGAAAAGGGGCCAAATATTGAATTTTAGGCCTTAATTATGCCATTCAGTTTATTTTCATTGTGTAATCTAATTTCTTAGAAAGATAAAGAGAAGTCTAGCTATGAGAAGAAGAGGAAGAGAGTAGAGGTTGAGGATGTTAAAGAGGTGGATGAGGATGAACCTCGACAGTGTTACGGACCTGGGTGTATAGAGGTAGCCAGGAGTGGATCTAAATACTGCTCTGATGACTGTGGCATGAAGCTAGCTAAGCAGTAAGTTATCAGATCCTGGAAAAAATATTTTATTTTCATTCTTAGGCTGATGTGTACATTTGCATGTACAATGTACATGTATGCTTTTACATGTACCAATAATGCATGAATTTTAGCATGTAAACCAAATTGTGATATGAAAGTCTACTGTTATGGGATTTTGGGGAAAAAATCTATTGTCACAAAAATTTTATTTGGCTTTTATTTCCGAGTACTTTGTGTTGGTTAAATTTTAGAAATTGAACATGATTGATAACAATATCAACAGATAATTTTTGAATACTTATTTATATGATCAGTGACATAAACAAGTAATTTGTACATGTACATGTAGATGATAATTGTTATGAAATAAATGATTTTTTAACAGTTCATATGTTTACATGTACATTGTAATTGACCCATTCAATTGCACAAAACTTTAAGAAAATAAATGACATTTTTGATGTTTGACAAAGGTTTAAAGCTTGTTTGTCCATGGTAAAACATTGTTATATCACATAATTTAGCACTCAGAAGGGTCGATAGACCATTGCCAAAATTCATAATGGCTGACAAAATGACGAAAAATGTCGGAGCTAAGCAACTTTGGCACACTTTTTCATTGTTACGTCTCAGTGAGATTGCGTCTTTCAACAGTGATATCATAACTAAAAACAATGCCAAAAGATGTCTACTCAGACATTTTGAGCTTTCTAACAAAATCAGAAAATGGAATATTGTTGATGATATGTTATATGTTGATATAAAACTTTTTAAAATTTGAATGTTGAAACATACATGTAGAACCTGAAATACATTAGTGGGTTTTACTAAAAAAAAAACCCTTCATTTTCTTTGTTAATTACAGAAGAATTTATGAGTTACTTCCACCCAAAATACAGCAATGGCAAAGCAGTCCCTGTGTCACGGAGGAAAATAACAAGAAAACGCTGGAAAAGATCCGTAGGCAGCAGCTAGAAACTCGACAGAAACTCGCCGAACTCGACCAGCGGCATCTGGAGCTTGACACTGTAATAGAGAGATCAAAACAGACCACAATTGCACATGATCAGGATGTAAGTTTATACATGTACTTCATTGTGAATTACATTAAATTTATGAACAGTATACATGTATGTGTGTATTTTTGTTCGCTTATCAGTACATTTACATGTATATCAAAATTTTATAAGAAAATATTGTAGAAATAAAATGTTTGGATGGATAAGTGTACATTTCCTTTGCAGAAGTCAGTGTATAACTGATACATAAACATTACAAAAATGTTCACTTATGACATCATTTCATTGATGGTTTATGCTAATCACTTATTTCTCTACATACTTTCTTGCTTAGACGATAGTGAAAGTTTGTTTAATGCTTTATTTTGATACACAAATTGTTGAATGGAGGTACAAATGTACATGTATTACAAAACATTGTTTACAAGGAATTTAGCCAGTATTGGATTTGCTGGACAACTGTACACTAATAGCTTGACTCTGTTTCCTTCGTTCCCTGTCAATTGTAAAATAAAAGTTAAGAAATGATTTGAATCAAGAATTTCTTTCACTTTACCTGTAAATACATGTACATGTACATGAATGCAATTTCATTATAATAAGACATATACATATAACATACATGTATTTCTATTGCTATATGTACATTTGTATATTACTTGAGGAAACCATTTTCTTCATATTTTGAAATTCTTGTTCAATTTTTTAAGACATTAAAGCATTTTCTTATCTCTCTGCATTCCAATTCCCTCTATCAATTATCTACATGTATATAAACTCTTTCCTCATTTATATCACCAGTGTTTACATGTAAGTAAGGTGCTCTCATTTTCAATTATCTTGTTAATAACCCCTGGCACAATTTACTGCGAAGGATATAGTAACGCCTCCTTGTGTAAGTTAGTGTGTGGGTCCACAAAAGGTTGTGGACACTCATGAGGTCACAGTTTACTTCCAATCTTCATCAAACTTTGCATGTTAGTTGTCTATTGTTAGAAGACAACACCTATCAATTTTCAAGGTCAAGGTCAAAATGGACAGTTATACAAAAACCTTGTGGACACTCTAGAGGTCACAGTTTACTTCCAATCTTCATTAAACTTTGTATGTAAATTGTCCATGGTGAGAAGACTACACCTACTGATATTCAAGGTCAGAGGTAAATGTGCCAATTGGTAATATCGAGCTGATTAGATAAAACAAATTTTGTTGCCATGCAAGGGGATGCTATGCTTTGCATTGCTTGTCTTTTTTATTACCAACTGATACATGAAGAGATAAATAAACTTATACAAGAAGCTCAGAGTACTCATACTGTACTAAATATTTGCTTTCATTTTGTCTAACTTAATCAAAGTATTGTGACTGATTTAGTATGCTAGAATTTTTTTTCTGTATAATCTGTGCAATAATTGTTTGTCTCTTTAAGGATAAAGAGGGAGAGGATGACACAGAGCTCAGTTTGTACTGTGTGACATGTGGAGCTGAGGTCAATCAGAAGGGAGCTCTTAGGCATATGGAGAAATGCTTCTCAAAGGTTAGATGGATCATTATTCTAATAAATATTAAGTTTGATGCGAAAGAAGATTTTAAAAATATCATCAAGGTACATTTAGATGATGTATCATTTATCAAAGAACACTTACAAAATTGAGATCTTGGAATCAGTTAATTTCCATTGTTATTTTCAAGAAACGAAGATTCTGATTGGCTAAGAAATTTTGTTGATACATCGAACAACAATATTTTTCACGGAGGTCTATATATAGCAATATTTATAGAACTGGGGTTTCCCTTAAACATGAATTAACTCTTAGCTGAAAATTTGTTGATGTTTGCTTAAAATTTAAAATTTCTTGTTACTTACTAACAAATTAAGTGTGCATGTGGGACTTTCTCAAACTGGTTGTATTCCAAAGATACTGTACATGTATAGAGAGACAATCATTCGCTGTTTGAATCATGGCAGCTGATATAACTTGTTTTCGTCTAGGGAGGCAGTTGTATCACTGTGCACATGTGCAAAGAATGTACAGAATATGTATGTAATTGCTGTTATTCCTGATTCCTAATTCATACACATAGCTGACCAACGTACCTGGCCATTAGTAATAAACATGTATTGAACTCGGGCATTAAAAAAATATTGATAGAAATAAAAATGTTTGATGTTTGACACATCTTTCTTTTACAGTTTGAAGCTCAGACATCGTTTGGTTCAATATATAAGACAAGGATAGAAGGCACTTCCATGTTTTGTGATTACTACAACTCTCAACAAAAAGTTTATTGTAAGAGGCTCAAAGTTCTCTGTCCAGAACATACCAAGGAACCTAAGGTATGGACTAAGAGTCTGAGATACTTAAAAGGTGCTCTCTTAAGATACCTTCACATTTTCAAATAGAGACTTCATCTGTAACAATCAGTCATAATAGACCCTTTCACACTAATGTACATTTGGTACACTTTTGTCTCTTTGTAGGGTGATTTTGCCCTCCACACGTGATCATTCATGACAAATGATGTCATCTGTTACAGTACATGCTATGATATTGAGCAAAATGAAGTCAATTGATTGTTTGGGTAGACAAATATGTCTTAAGAAGAGACAAAAGTGAACCAAATCTACATTATATGTAGGCATGAAAGGGTTAATACAGAATATTATCTAAAAATGTAGAAGAGTGGATGGGGATGGGAGTTTTCAGCCTATGACTTTCAAGAATTTCTACTTAGGACCTACTACTTAGGATCTGCAAAACCAAATTTGAAGCTTTTTTCGGGGGAAGAAACAATGAATTAATGACGTCATTTTGATTTTCTGCTTTTGGTAGAAACTACATGTATTTAATAAATGATTGAAAATAGACTTATTTTGCTGTCTTACATCTTTTTACTGCTTTTAACGTTAACATTTGTCACATTATCTTTTTACTGCTTTTAACGTAAACATTTGTCACATTAATATACACGTAGGTTGGAGCTGATGAAGTGTGTGGTTGTCCATTAATATCCAATGTGTTTAAAGAAACGGGGGAACACTGTAGGGCACGGAAGAGGAGGTGCAATAAACATTACTGCTGGGAAAAACTACGACGGGCAGAAATAGACCTGGAAAGGGTCAGACAGGTTTGTAAATACATATACATGTAGTAACAAATCTTAATTTAACATAAGTACATAGATGTAAAATAAACTTCTTTGACAATCATGAAAATCATTCTGAATTAAATGCTGGACATTTGTTTTTCAGTGGTTACGGCTTGATGAGTTATTTGAACAAGAGAGGAACATCAGAGTATCCATGTCTAATAGAGTCGGTGTTTTAGGACTGATGCTTCACCAAACTGTAGACCATGATCCATTGAATCCAATCAAAGCACCAAGTACTGAATGAGCGATAAATATTAGTGAATAACGATGGTTCTGACGGGCACCTGAATTAGAACAGATTCCGAGTGACAACTGCTCTTAGAGGAATATTCCATAAATATGTTCTTCATGTTTATGAGAGAGAAATGCCCGTGCCGTGTGTTAATGCACATGTACTTCATTACATGTAGTGCAAATGTACTTTTACAAGTTATGCATTTGTCATTTTCAAATTTCCTATTGTTATGAGTTAGATGTATGAATTTTGATGATATTCATAATATCAATAAACTTGAAGAAAATAAATGACTATCTATCATCAATTACTTTAATACCCTACTGATTCAAAGATCAAAATGCATATTGTTTTGTAGTCTTCCTACAGGCTAAGTTGGTGAGGAAAATTACTGCTATCAACTACAAGAAATTTTGTACAGCATGCGTTAAAACTTTAATACAAATTTTTGTTGCAACAACATCAAGCAGTCTTTGTGCTAGATCAAAGGCATCACTTTAATGCATCTTCTTCAAACTTTCTTTGTCCTTATAATTGAAGACTGGTGATTTTGGTCTGTTGGTTTGTCTGCAACTTTTGAATGGTAAGTGATAGGGCTTTCATTTTTAGCTCACCTCGACGAAGTTGAGATGAGCTTATGCTATAACCCCGGCGTCTGCGTCCCCGTCCGCGTCCGGTTAAAGTTTTTGGGGTAGCTCAGTATCTGACAAAGTACTGATGCTACAGTAACCAAACTTGCACAAGTGATTCATCTTGGGATGCTGAGGTGAACCCATGCATCGGATGCTGCATCTGACCTACATTTTCCGGTTGAATGACTTTGTCAATGTCTGGTTAAAGTTTTTGGGGTAGTTCAGTATCTGACAAAGTACTGATGCTACAGTAACCAAACTTGCACAAGTAATTCATCTTGGGATGCTGAGGTGAACCCATGCATCGGATGCAGCATCTGACCTACATTTTCCGGTTGAATGACTTTGTCAATGTCTGGTTAAAGTTTTTGGGGTAGTTCAGTATCTGACAAAGTACTGATGCTACAGTAACCAAACTTGCACAAGTGATTCATCTTGGGATGCTGAGGTGAGCCCATGCATTGGATGCAGCATCTGACCTACATTTTCCGGTTGAATGACTTTGTCAGTGTCTGGTTAAAGTTTTTGGGGTAGTTCAGTATCTGACAAAGTACTGATGCTACAGTAACTAAACTTGCACAAGTGATTCATCTTGGGATGCTGAGGTGAACCCATGCATTGGATGCAGCATCTGACCTACTTTTCCGCTTGAGTGATTTTGCATTATAAGGCCAATATTGAGCAAAGTATAAGTGCTACATGTACCAAACTTGCATATTGGATGTATCTTTGATCAAACTTTCATAAAATTACCTTGACCTACTTTTTCCACTTGAGTGATTTTGCCTTTAAAGACCAATATAGAACAAAGTATAAGTGCTACATGTACCAAACTTGCATATTGGATGTATTTTTGATCAAACTTTCATAAAATGACCTTGACCTACTTTTTCCGCTTGAGTGATTTTGCCTTTAAAGGCCAATATTGAGCAAGTATAAGTGCTACATGTACCAAACTTGCATATTGGATGTATCTTTGATCAAACTTTCATGAAATGACCTTGACCTACTTTTTTTCCACTTGAGTGATTTTCTTAATATACATGTACTTAGAGATATGTTTAAATTGAACTTTGCTGCCGCGAGGTGAGCTTCGTAATCTTTGATTACACTATGTTTCAAGTTTTCCTTGCGGCAAGACCTTAATTTCTATTGGCACATAGATGCAGCATCTGACCTACATTTTCCGGTTGAATGACTTTGTCAATGTCTGGTTAAAGTTTTTGGGGTAGTTCAGTATCTGACAAAGTACTGATGCTACAGTAACCAAACTTGCACAAGTGATTCATCTTGGGATGCTGAGGTGAGCCCATGCATTGGATGCAGCATCTGACCTACATTTTCCGGTTGAATGACTTTGTCAGTGTCTGGTTAAAGTTTTGTGGTAGTTCAGTATCTGACAAAGTACTGATGCTACAGTAACCAAACTTGCACAAGTGATTCATCTTGGGATGCTGAGGTGAACCCATGCATTGGATGCAGCATCTGACCTACTTTTCCGCTTGAGTGATTTTGCATTATAAGGCCAATATTGTGCAAAGTATAAGTGCTACATGTACCAAACTTGCATATTGGATGTATCTTTGATCAAACTTTCATAAAATTACCTTGACCTACTTTTTCCACTTGAGTGATTTTGCCTTTAAAGACCAATATAGAACAAAGTATAAGTGCTACATGTACCAAACTTGCATATTGGATGTATTTTTGATCAAACTTTCATAAAATGACCTTGACCTACTTTTTCCGCTTGAGTGATTTTGCCTTTAAAGGCCAATATTGAGCAAGTATAAGTGCTACATGTACCAAACTTGCATATTGGATGTATCTTTGATCAAACTTTCATGAAATGACCTTGACCTACTTTTTTTCCACTTGAGTGATTTTCTTAATATACATGTACTTAGAGATATGTTTAAATTGAACTTTGCTGCCGCGAGGTGAGCTTCGTAATCTTTGATTACACTATGTTTCAAGTTTTCCTTGCGGCAAGACCTTAATTTCTATTGGCACATAAAATTTACCTTTGAACCCTGACATTGCAGTTGGATCTACTTTTGAAAGGAGAAGGTACATTAAGACCCCATATCGGCCCTGTTGTTTCCTGGGAAATTCAAATCGTGAAAATTGATCAAATGTGTTTATTTTATTTATCTACAAGATCAATTACATATATACATAAAAAGCGCTTTTCATTTTGATGCACCCCTACGAAATTATAGCTCATCAAACCAAGGAAGGATTAACAAATCCGGATTTTCCCCTAGAAATTCACATATATTTTCGAGAATTTCATATAGAGCAAGACGATCTGCTAAAAATAAAAGAAAAATGAATCAATAACCTCCATATCTGTCGATTAAAGGTGAAAAATTAATAGCAGACGCTCTTGCTCTAGTTGAAAATTAACGATTTGTCTTGCGTAGAATGTAAATGGAAAAGGCATGGACCACGTCGGCACGGCGTTATGACGTCATTAAAATGACGTCATTTGATTGACATCGCAGGTGCATGCACTGGTGTGACATATTCAAATCAGGAATCGGTTTTCTCTTGAAATTCGGTTTAATTTATAAACGTTTGTAGTAAAAACAAACAAACAAAAAAGGCTGAACATTGAAATATTTTACTAACATAGAGGATAGTGTTCACCGAGCATGTCGCATAAAATCTCCGCCGGTAACTTTTAAAATCTTAGGAGTAAATAGTAAAACAAAAACGAGCAAGTTAACCAGAATTTAGATTCGTTGATTTAAGGATCACGAATCCACTATAACTGATAGGGATATAAGAAAATGCAGTCGCATGCAAGGCCAAAGTAACATACATGTATTTGAGAATTCTTCCAATTTTTCTTTTTTAAAGAAGCGTCTGTCAGTTTATTGAAATTATATCCTTTGCTCCTTCATCCCTCCGATCCTAATTTAAGTATAGTTGTACTTCAGTCTAACATTAGATGTGATTGTTTACAATAAAACTACTATTTACTACTTTTATTTCGACATATGAACACCTACTCCATTATAAATATAGTTTGTTCTATATGCCTGTTGGTTCAGTGAGTAAGAAATGAATCTGAGAAGAAAAAAGATAACTAAGCTCTATATATATAGTGCTCAAAATAAAAAAAAATCTTAAATAAAATAGAACGCATTCAATACTAGTTTAGGCAATAAAAACTAAAGAATGAGAGAAAGAGAGAGAACTAAAGCATTACACCAGACAAAGACCAAAAAATATATAGATATAAGGTATATTTTACCAACAAAAATCCTACGTATATTTATCCCATCTCTGGATTTTTTTTACTTTTTATTATTATTTTTTTTTTTTTTTTTTTTTTTTTTGCAATTTGATTGATCGAGAAGAACAGATTATTCGAACGAACCTCGAACGTGAACACCATCAAAATAAATTTCTGTAGACCGTAAGCAATTCAGCTATTTCAGTATAAATGAATTCGCATGTACATAAAAGGAGTCGAGAAACAGAAATTTTCAGCAACACAAAACAAAACACCCCCTCCCCCAAAAAAACAAACTATGCATTGCAGTGTTTAGGTTTGTCACTGACCGCCCACGGAGATCAAGCCCATTGAAGGCTCTGCTTCGCCACGCATTCTGTTTAGTCGATTTGACAGCCTTATATAACATGTGGCCGACCTAGAAATGTCCTTTCCTATGAACTTTTTTTGATGATTCGTATCTATGAGATAGTACTGAATGATTCTAGCTTGGTTGCCACACTGGCAACCTTGGGCAACTCTTTTTATTGCCGGAAATTCAAAATGGCCGCCAAATGCCTTCCGCCAATAGATGAAATTAAATTCATTCTTTAGATATTAAGTGTGGCACATCAAATCAGGGGTTTTGAGGGTCAACAAATCCATTTCCAGTGTCATTTGTACAATTTGAGTTCATTCAGGACTAAAAAGTCAAGATGGCCACCAAATATTAATTTCATAAGGTACAATGAGAATATTTCAATAAAACGTTTGTGTAACACATCTTATTTGTAGTTTCAATGGTCCTAGAATACATTTATTTTGCTATCTTGGTTGTTTTCAGCTGACACATGTTTCTGGGACAACTCTGCTTATCGGGGGAAATTCAAAATGGCGTGCCACCAATAGGTGAAATTTAATTCTTTCTTTAAATATTAAGTGTGGCACATCAAATCAGGGGTTTTGAAGGTCAACATACTCATTTCAAATGTCATCTTGACATTCTGGGCTTATTCTAGGCTAGAAATTCAAGATGGCCGCCAAATGTCAACCTCATTATGGTACAATGTGTAGATTTCAATAAAACGTTTGTGTTACACATCTTATTTGTAGTTACAATGATCCTTGAATACATTTATTTTGCTGTTTTGGATGTTTCAAGTTCACACATACTTGTAGGACAACTTTTTTCATCGGGGGAAATTCAAAATAGCCACCAAATAGTCCCCTACCACTGAGTCAAATGTAAAAAGAAATAACACAAGCTCTTATTTCATAAGACTTACTCTGTAATGAAAAATGAATAAGAGTTGCATATAAGATTGGATGGTTTCAGTTTTAACAGACTAGGATTCGTCAAAATGTGATGCAAAGATAAACCTTTCATTTGTTCGATTAAAATGGTACTCAAAAGACAAAAATAAAGTTTCCCTATTGATCATGTTGATATAAGACCAGTTTGTTTGACGTAGGGGATCCTAGAGTAAGCAAGTAAACTCGAGGTAACCATGGCAATTTCTTTGCTTGGCCTGTATAGTTTTTTTTCCAATCGGCAAGAATGCAATAGAAAGTGTTTGATGTTTTCTTTACAACAGTCCCTTGGTGTAATTCATGTTGAGTTGAGCTATCTACTATATTTATGTATAACGTTAATGATGACATGTACCATTTTACAATGAACTTCTGTACCTTGCATCTCTATCCTAGCTATTTATTCTTAAAATGGAACTTTGTAAGAATAGAATGTCTTCAAATTTGGCAAAACAACATTAATTATATATGCTTCTTTAAATCATTTGGGCTGGAAGTACCACTAATGAGCATTCATTGTCCGAACCATGCATGTCTGGTGAATAGAATGTATTCTTCTATGTAAAGAAGGCTGTCCAATAGTAACAGGGTTAGCACTCTCCTTTCTCTTCATAAGGCCGGTTAAGTTTGTAAATGAGCAGGCCTTTCAAAATTTCATCTGCTATCATTACATCTTAGGATAATGTTAGCTTCTGGTTGGAGATTTCATCCGTTTTACTCTACAGTGATTCAAAATTGAATTTGAGGAATCTTCAACTCTGGTAAGACGAAATATGGTACTACGTTTGTTTTGGCATGTAAAGCTCAAGTGGGTGAAATATATCTTGAAAGCAATTGTATTGGATATCAGTGTTCCGTACAGTTTGAAGGTTGTTTCTATATCATATATCTTAAACAGATTTTCATTCCAAATGTTTTCTTACAACACAGAGTATTTGGTTGAAGAGTAAGACGTAGTCAGTGTGATAAGCTTTGAATGAATCTAGAACAGAACAGGAGCATAAGTCAAAACAACAGTGACAGGGAAAATGATCTATGTCAAGAATACAGATCATGCAGAAATCCTGAAAGAACTTTGCTCCTTTGAATTCCTTTTGCAGACTTTCAAATAGGACAATCGCTTAAGTATTTGACATGATATTTTGACAATCCATAGCCCTATTATGTAGATTCTTGCTTCAGGTCGACTCTTATCCCCCTTTCTTAAAATATACAATATTTGCAATTTATTTTTATCTTTATGATAAAAAAAAGATTCTTTACTTTTACGGTTTGAGAATGTGCAATCTATGTAAAAAGTGCATGCTTAAGCTCATATCGACAAAAGGAAATTAAACGTGGATTATACCACCTTTGGGATCACAAATAATGTTTAACGTCTTCAAATTCATTAGCATCATTTTAGAGCAGATGAATTTACAGCATGGACCAGACAAGCACGTTTCGGGTTATAAACACTCATCAGTGATAAGATGCACCACAGTTATTCGTAACGAAATAAGTGAGGAGTCATTTTATGTTAAGCCTTTATTGAACTGATTAGCAAAATGACACCAGATAAGGATTTGGTCCTTAAAAACCCTGATTAGATGTGCTACACTTGATATGTCAAGTAATTATTACATTTTACACAGTAGTAGGAGACTATTTGGTGGCAATTGTGAATTTCCCATGATAAGCAGAGTTGTCCCAGAAGCATGTGTTAACTACAAACAACCAAACCAAAACAGCAAAATAAAAGTATTCTAGGACCATTGCAACTACAAATAAGATGTGTTACACGAACGTTTTATTGAAATATTCACATTGTACCATAATGAGGTTGAAATTTGGCGGCCATCTTGAATTTTAGTCCTGAATGAACCCAAAATGTAAAAATGACATTGGAAATGGGTTTGTTGACCCTCAAAACACCTGATTTGATGTGCCACACTTAATATTTAAAGAAAGAATTTAATTTCATCTATTGATGGAAGGCATTTGACGGCTATTTTGAATTTCCGGCGATAAAAAGAGTTGCCCAAGGTTGCCAGAGTGGCAACCAAGCTAGAATCGTTCAGTACTATCCCATAGATAAGAATCATAAAAGTTCATAGGAAAGGACATTTCTAGGTTCTGAAATTTTCAAATCGACTAGTTGGCATGATCAGCCCGACAAATCTCTGTAGACGGTCAAGATCATGGATAGATCCAGGATTTTATTTCAGGATTGGTCCGTAAAAAAAGGGGGGGGGGGCGTTACACACCAGACAATAAAGTTCTTGATTAATGACTGTCAGTTCTATTTTTCATTACATGTATATATAAAACAAATGACTGGCGAGCTATATAACGAACACAAAGCTTAAATTCTTGAATTTTCACATCATAGTACTATAATCTTGAATTTTCACAATATTGTACTTGATTTATAATATATAAATACAAAAAATGTCGAGCGATAGCGAGTCAGTGAATTGTTTTTTTTTTAAGAACAAATCCTCTATTCGTGTCTTTTTCCTTTTCATTACTCTTAGTGCCCATGTTTATTGACCAAAGTGAAATGTGTATGGGCTTTTGAGGAAAGCACAGCATCTTTTGAAAATAAATTGTGTTACCGTTAGTATAATTGAAAGACTGTCGTACTATATGATCTAAAAAGAGTTCCGAATCCCTCTCCCCCCCCCCACCCCACCCCACCACCACCAACATCACCAACGTTTTCCGCGTTTGAATTATGAAATAGCATATCGATTTTATATAAAAAAAAAATATGCCAGCGATTCGATACAAATGTAAAATACATGTAGTAACAAACTGTTCATTTAGTGAACCATGTGCATTTTTTTTTTGGCGTTTAGATGAAAGAAAAACCAAACCAAACCAAATACACATTGTTTTGGAAAAGTACATCACCCTGATATACATTAGTTATTATGTATATAAAATCATTAAATCAGTAAATGTAATTGAACAGTATAGCCATAAGAAAAATATAGTCTGTGTCTGTTTTTTGGTAGCTTTCTCGTAATCTTGTGACTTTCTCGTAAATACATCAATACATCGAAATTTACTAACAGGGGCTACAGTTCACAGAGTACAAAATAAATCCCCCCACTTATAATATATAAACAAAAAATGTTTATGTGTTATAAGGGGGGGGGTGGAATTTATATTGTACTCCCTGTGTACTTAGCCCCCGTTATTCACTGTGATTTTATCGAATTTCTTCAGTGGCGCCATCTATCACAGTTTCTTGCAACGGCTGTGATAACTGTATACTCAAAATTTATTATATTCATTTGTTTCATTTTATGTTTTATTCGTATATTCCTAATTCATTAATTGCAGCTAGATGAAACTAAGGTTCATTTTAAATTAATGCTTATAGGCGTATTTAGATGGGCGTTTGGGGCGCCACCAACAAAAAAAAAAAAAAGAAAAGAAAAGAAATCGGTAAGTAAGGTACATTCGCATAAGGTGGGCTTATACTTGAGTTTTGATGTTGAACTTTCGAAAAATTATTTTCTCTGGCTCCCGGCCGCTCGCCACGTAACTGTTTGTTGTTTGCATATTAAATTGCTCTAAAAGAAACTCCGGCTTTTTCTGATGATTATACTAAGTTAATATACCCTTACAGCAAGGGGTGTGTAACCCCCCCCACCCCCCCCAAAAAAAAAAAAAAAAACAGTCGCTGGCGTGCTATGCATATCAGATAACTCTCGATCATATAAAAATATAGCTTTTTTTCATAACAATCCAATAACCATGATAAAGATTTCAAATGGCTATTTCAATACTGCCTTCATCAAGCAACACAGTCAATCGCCGTAAGATGATTTTCCGTCCCCCTTCAGGAACGCCCTGGACCCCTTGGACAGGGACCTTAATCGCTCTCCGAGACTCTTTGACTTTCTGATATTCACTACATCCCAATCTAAAATTTAAGCGGTAATATCTCTGTCTTTTTGTTCGTTTCAATGACTGTAATATATGCACGTATATGATTTTCAAAAACATCGTAATTTCCTTAAATTCTAGAATCAGTTATCGCATTAAAACGAGACAGTCTCCAAGAATAACCCAGAAGCTAAAAGACGACGTACAATACATGTACTTTATCAATCGCAGATTTTCGAGGATTCATGAAATCGTTTCATGGCAAAAACTTGAGCAAACAACCATTATGAATAAACATGAAATCGTTTCATGGCAAAAACTTGAGCAAAACAATCATTATAAATAATGTAAGAATACAAGAATTTGTTATCTGACAACGTTATATCACGACGTGATCATAACGTCACATGACGTCAAAGTGAGTGAAACAGAAAGCTCACCTACGTGTTTTCAAATTGCTATAAAATCGCAACGGAATATCCGATTCTCAAAATTTAAACTGACTTACATTCTGTAAATCTTGTATTTTCATTGTTCAAAGTTTGCTTCATTTCTCAGATAGGGCTGATTTTGGCACATAACGTACCTTCTCCTTTGTAACCTTGGCTACAGCTCCTGAATCAGTAAGTGATGCGGCTTTCATACTTCACATGTATTCCACGTGACAAGATCTTTCTTTTGGTACCAACATTTTTATGTTGCCTACTATGCAAGAGTGACATATCCTGTATATGTAGAATCATTTGCGGTGTATAAACCTTCTCTGCTTTTGTAGTCAGCTTCGTACCATGAAAGTTTCACTCTGTGAATTTGATTACCAAATGCATAAATCCATATATGCAGTGGCGCATCCACAAATCATAGTCCATGCAAAAGGGTTTACTTTTATAAAACTGCAAAAGAATGTATCAGCAAATGATTATACAGTATATGAGATCACGCTGACCGACATTTATCTGTCTGGCAGTCACACTTTCACATAAATGAGTTGATTGCTATACATTATACTTGCAGGAATGGACATCCAATGAAGGTCAAAGTCACCTGCAAACTTCTAAAGGCAATATACATACTTAGGGTCACATACCTGTTCTTTTAAAAACGGTTCAATTTATGACATTGATCTTTGAATGGACTCCTTTCAGGATAATGGCTTCTATTCTGACAAAGATTCTAACCGAGACATTCATGTTTCACGGAGGCATCTTGTTTAAACAGTACTAAACCTCAAATCAAGGTATACTTGAACATCTTGTATGCCTTGGAACACTTCTATCTTTTATTTTTAGCTCACCTGAGTAAAGGTCAAGTGTTTTGTTCTGTTTGTCCTGCATTAAATCTATCATGACAGCTTTTATTAAGGATACTATGGCATTCTTATGTTCTAGACAACTCTAAGAAATATTCAAATACCTAGAGAGGAGGAAAATGATGGTCCAGTCAAGTTTTAACCTTTTCTCTTCATTGTGACCTTGCAGACGCGAGTTTTGTTAAATGATATGACACACCTTTGGTCCCAATGCAATGAAAAAAACAGATTAATGGAACAAATAAACAAAAATTATTCCATTTTTTATTGACATTTTCCTTATCAAATACTTAACAATACCAGGCAATGTGTCTAATAGCTTTACAGTACCACCCTATATATCTAGAACAGACCTGCTTACAGCTTTATATAGATCACTTCGCACAAGTTTTTTCAGTTCAGATTTTGTCACCCACTTATAGTCTTTCACATCATCGTTGATTGTAACTTCACCTTTATTATACACTGCCTTAAACAGGAATGTCTGAAAGAAAATGAATTAAACTTTTCTATTAGAAAGAGTTCTTTTCTTAATCAAATATTGACGGGTAAAAACAATTGCTGTTTTTCTTCATTTATCTACTTTTGATAAAGATTTTGAATAATTTTATCTCTTATAATGGTGCTATTATAATATTACTTATTTGGAATTCATTAACCAAAATTGTTTTTTATGCCCCCATTCATTTCATAGCACCAAGTTTGATTGAACTCCATCCAAAGGTGTAGGAGGGAAGTCTTACATGTATATACATGTATTATTATAGATGGAAGGACAGAGTGAATCTTTGACTTAGATTTTTTTACTGGTTATTCAATATGCCAACTCTCTGCTGGGCGGCCTTGCTGCATCCATGGTGCATCTACACATTTAAATTGTTCTAAGGATTATTTGTTACATACTTTAACCTCAACAGAAAAATTATTGAAAAATCTCATGAAAATATTTCAAAAATGGGTTTGGTATACCTAGGGTAAAACTGCAAGGTGCATCATAGCACAGGTACAAAACAAATGGGAAATATTTTTAACATACAAAATACTAGTACATTGTATAAGAAATTTTCACTCATACATGTACATGTACCTTAGCTCCATTAGAATCTTCACTGGGTGGCAGTACAAACTTGTAGAAGCTAACAGGGGCATTCCCTATGACCTTTGCATTCATGGTCTCTCCGCAGTCTTGTAGCAAGGCTCTTTCTGCAGTCTTGAAAAAAATAATGATGTATTATTTGAAATGTAGCAGAAAATGTAAATGATAATTATCAGAAACTTTCAATCAATTTTCAGATTGATAACTGTTGCTATAAACTGGAAATTAAAACAATAGTCAATATACTGTCACATTCAAAATGTAATCATAGTAAATTTCTCTTTCTTTGATTCTCATTCCAATGAAATGCTCACTATTATAATAATTTACATTTAAGCTTGTAGTTACTCCTTTGAATTATACATGAATAGTTTTGTATAATCGAACAAATTTCATTGTATAATCGAACAAATTTCATAATTGATCATCTGTTCATAATGGGAGAGGATTTAAATTGATCATTTCGATTTCATCGGAAATGCAGTGAAACCACAAAATTAAGCTTTTTGAGTAAAAAATTTTAGAATGTGACAGAAAATTGTGAAAAACCCAAACAAGATGACAGATTGTACCTTTAAGTTAATTCCATTTCTCAATCTAGTATATCAATATTTTGAAAGCAAACATTGTGAAGTAACACTTGAACTTACCTCCCTCATAGTTTCTCCATGTTCCCATTCCATATTTGGTAAGCACCAAACACTCTTATCGTTATACTGTTTTTGGACTATCAGGAATAACGTTTTATCTAGGCATCTCTTTACAGATTTCTCATCATTTTCTTCATCTGCGACTAAAAAGAAATAACTAGGGTAATGCAAATACAATGTATATAAAATAATGTATTCAGTTATTTCAATAATATACATTGCATTAACATTACATCAATTATACAATACTGTAAACGTGGTTATTTTCGCTGGGGGAAAATTTTGCTATTACAACAGCAAGAAGTTTCGCGTGGGGGAAATATTCTCGATAAAAATGTCTTTCCCATTGTAAGAATGCAGCGGAGATATTTTCCCGTGGAAGAAATTATCGTGAGATCCTTCGATTCCTTAAAAACGTGAAAACTACCTGACGCGAAAATGTCCACGTTTACAGTATACTTTTTTAAACGTTTTCCTAAATTTGTTTGATTACTGTATTTGTATACCATAAATTTAAAAAATCTATATACATGTACATGTACATGGATACATCCCGGTTAAAGTTATGAATGTCAAGACAAGGTGGATGACTCAAAGAGGAATTAACAGTTCATGGTTAAGGTTGCCAATGTGTCAACTGTTATACATGTAGTACCATAAAAAGGCATAAGCTAGCATTGAAGGCTAAAATATTAAAGCCATAATCTTTACAGCTCAATAGAAATATATGTAATATAAGTTTAAAGGCTGAGTACTACAGGTCAAATTGTATTGCGATATACATGTATATAGGATCTCAAATGAATTTTCATTTCATACGATGTACAAAAAAATGTATTATGAAACGAGTTGTGTGTTTTATATCCCCGAGCCTTGGCGAGGGGATATAAAACACACAACGAGTTTCATAATACATCGTATGAAATGAAAATTCATTTGAGATTCTTTTTATCACATGATATTGCCTAAATATGTGCTTTTCTAACGTGAAATCAATGTTTCTGAGAATTAGAGGCGAACTTCGCCGTGACCTATAGGTCGTCTGGTACACAATGAGAAGTAGTTCCCCATCGTATAGATGTATTCTGTGCGTAAGAGAAAAAAATTTCAAATCTGTTTAGTATTTCAATACAATATTTAATTCTACAGCAATTTTAATAATTGATATTGAATCCTCGTCTGGATTTAACAATTGACCGATACATGTATTTGAAAGGTCACACTTGTCAAAGTTTATGCAATTAGGTTCCAAACTTGACCAATCGCATTCAAGCAGAGCAATATGTAACGTGTTATAATATCATATATTTATGAAATGGCTTTATGAAACTGCATAATGGGTGGATCATGTGATAAATTATAATATTTGGCAAAATGTCATGATATATTGCAATACATTTTGTATTTTGATTTTCCTTTTCCTATCTCATTCTTGCTTTCAAAACTGAATTAAAAACCTGCAAATCTCTGGATGAAGATGATGGACATGTGCGGACAATATTACAGTTCTTCTTTATATACATTTCAAGATTGGTCATGACATTATATCAAAGTGCAACTCAAGGTTACAGAGGATCTATATGCAAGATATTTAAAAAATCCTTTCTCTTATAGCTCAATAGATACAGTCAAACTTAGACTTCAGAAGGTAGGTCAAAGTCCAAGTTCAAGGTCACTAGATCAAATCTTGTATTTTAAAACGAAAGATCTTGTCAAGGGCAACGTATAGGTATATAAGTATACTAGGATCATGTTTCTAAACTGCTGGAAATGACTATTGTCATAAGAAGAGACCCTTCAAGTATTACCTACAGTATTCTGAAGGTCTAAATTCAAGATTTCTGGTAGTCCGGATGCAGAATTCAACTTGCGGCAGAAATTGTCAATCTTTCAAATGGATTTGCTGGTGGTTGGTATTGCAACCATATTTTACACAATATGGTGCTTGGACATCGATGTCAATTAATCAAATATTTCTTATGATTAATTCTCATCAAATTTCATTTATACATATATCAAGAGTTCCAATCTCTTTCACCGAACATTTACATTTATTATGGTAGTGAGAAGAAGGAGCGATAACTCTGTTTTGATATTGCAAGATTTCATGATTTAGAATATTTACGATTAATTTTTTTAAAAGTAATTTTTACTAGCAAGAGGCAGACAATCCAAAAGTCACCAGACTTACCAGACAAATCTGGTAAAATTTGCATCAGTCTGGTTAAATAATTTCAACTTTTTCTTAATGAACATGTTTGAATTTCTACAAAAATTCAAAAATGTCTGGTAAGTTGTAAAACTTTCGCATTGTCTGGCTAGGGGAGAAAGCGATTGATTCTATAGCTCCTACATTGTTCTTTGAAAAGTTTGTACAATTTGAAAATACTATTAGAAAAAAAGACTTCTGTATGAATGATAAATATACATGTACGATGTTGACAAATTTTTGTTCATTATCCATCAAATCTACCAGGGCATGATCAACAAATTCCTTTTTGGGAGGTCTTTTTTCTATTTGCGAAAAAGTCCCAGCTACTGATTTACTGCAGCAGATAATTCCCTCACACTTATTTACAAATAATTACTTTCCCTCTAAACGTTCCTGATTTAATCTTACCACTTGTGCGAGACGCAGGAGTAAAGCCATCTAGTTCTGTTTTCCATAACCTTAGCTTGTCTTCTGTTGTCAGGTAACTTGATTCTTTCTTTTCTTTTGTCTTTGTTTCTTTCTCCTTTTTCTCCTCTTTGCTGTTCTTTCTATTTAAAAGAAGATGTCACTTGATTGAAACATTTTCAGTACGCAGTCTCTTGCTCCAATATTTGGCCCGTCTCACATAATGTTTCTATTCTGTTATTTTTTGTGTGTGAGAGGGCTTCAGTTCCTTCCCATTGACTGCTGTATGTGATTACAAGATGGAACTGCACATTTATTTTAAATATACACTATAATGAAAATTGCCTTAAAGGGACGAATTATACCCCCCGTTGAATACCTTTTCTGAGCAGATCCATTTTATGACTTGACCTTACTTAAATTTCCCAAATGGATATTCTCTCATATAAGGTCATCATTCAGGGTTAAGGTCACTATATCGCATAACTTTTTCGACAGCAATCCCCTTTCTTCATGCACATCTACGTATCATGATCTTTCATTGTATAAAGTTTCACTGAAATCCAATGGTTTGGGAGGAGTTGCGATGACAAGCTTTTGTCTACAGACAGATGGACAAACGGACAGACAGGTTTACTAAGGTAGGTTTTGACACTATATCCTTTATGGTTTTCATTATTACATGTATATGTACCATTATCTTATTATCACACGGTAACGTGCGATTGTGATACACAATCTGCTTGCGCCACAGCAGTATTTGGGAAGGAATTGAAAAAATAATCAAAGAGAAACATTGTGTAAGACAGGTGAAATATTGAAGCTTATAATGCAGTCTCCAAAAAGCATAAATTTTCTCAATGAAAGGCTATTACAACTTTAACATCAATGAATGTACTTGGAAGAATTGTTAACGGAATTCCTCATATGTAAAAGGTAAAGGTAAAGGTACGGGTTAATAAGTCCAGGGATTTTTCAGGGTATTTTACTTTGGGTCCAGGGTCCGGTAAAATTGGGAAAAATCGCGGCGTTTTAATGGAATTGGGAATTTCCAACAGTTTAATTTGATTCTTAATGGAATAAATCCTTACACAGAGATATAACTCCTTCTTATTCAACATGTTCAAAGTGTCTTCAATAAAATAAACAAAGTACCAGTAAAACCATCTCTTTAGATTGTACTTCAAAGGACATAATGATAATCTTCTAGGATCAGGAACAGGCATCTGTTCAGAGTCAGAGGGGCTACTTTAATGATCATGATCAATCAGGATTCAGATTCAAAGTCAGTGTTTGACGGGGTTCCGGGACTGTTGTACCCTCGGGAACTTTGACCCGGGAGAACATTGATCCGGGTCCGTTGTACCCTCATACATGTTTATTGTTTTTAATATTTAATGAATAAGCTGATCAATAAATGCCATTCAAATTTTACATCTTTTATTGTTATGGTATTTTATATGTATTCTATTGTCAAAATGTTGCTAAAATTCCGTAAAAGTTGAGTTTATTGCGATTTTTTGAAGTGGGAACGTTGATCCCTAAAATAATTTGTATACGGATAATTGATCACCCAAGCCACGTTGTTTGTTTTGTGAAATCTTAGGACATTCATAATAAAAACAATGTATATAAATGGAATTTTTCATTACTTTTAAGACGGTTAATCTTTAAAAAAAAATGCTACAATGTTTCAGTAATGGAAAAATTTGATACGAAAATTTAAAAAATATATATAAATTCTTATAAGATTTGACAACAGATTTTGAGATGACTATGTGCGCTTATCCGTTCCGACAATGACTGACCTATCCTGTACTTTTCGTGTCCAAGTATGGGCAGCTTCATTTTCAGCTTTGTTGAAATTAGGGAAAGGGGCGGGGGTTGAAATTGACATTTTCTGTACAAACTTTATTACATGTACATGTACTCCAAAAACCCATTGACTGACCACTTAAATTGACATGATCATTTTACGGACGAACGCATACACAAGTACCTTACGTCGGTAAGATACGTAAGTGGACGTTGGAGATTTAAATCTCAGGCACAGAACAGGATAAAAAAGGATGTCAGAGAAAAATCAATATTGTATCAGAACCTTTCGGGTGAGCGGAGCAATTGTCAGTGAACAAAAGAATTTTGTGCTTCTGACTTGCCATGCACAGTAAGCTGTGATCCGCATGTTACTGCTACTGGTGTAGATCTACGTCACGTAACAAAGTACAGCGGCCATTTTCACAAAAATACGAACAATTTCAGGAATTTTCGTAACTTTTGATCGTTTAGTTCTTCTTTTGAAATGAAAATATCGATATTTTGTTTCTGACTTTAGATGGAGTATGTAGAAATGATATTAGAAAACATAGTACAATCTAAATAGAAAATCTTTTGAACGTTTTACTAATTGACTAAAGTTACGAAAATTGCTGATTTTTTTTTTTTTTTCGTAAGAATTTTTGTGAAACTGACACAGGACTTTTAGATAGATTTGAAAACTAAACATGAACATCGGCTCCAGGGCGCAGCCAGTTGCCGATTTTATGGCCAATTTTTTTTTATCAGAATGGCACTATGGCGCAGGGCGCGTGGCCTTCCCAATCACTGAAATTTAGTATTTCTTGAGGATTTATATTGAAACATGAGAATCTCATAAGATTTTAAAACTTGTAGAAGCCAGAAGAGAAAACTTAATTTCAAACGTGTGATTCAAATGTGATATTTTCTTATCAGGTGAGGAAAAAGTATTTCAAACGTCTTCTTATGAGCTCTCATTTGGAATACTTCATTTGCATACTGTTCAAACCTCAGTCACATTTGATTCAAATGTGATCATGTTAGAAAATTTTGTAAGGGATGAATTATGTGAATATCGTTTGTTTCTTGAATAAATATGTTTAAACCAATACTTTTAGTATGTTGCAACCCGTTAAATTTACACTACATGTATCTTTGTTCAAGAAGATTGACCCATTACCATCTATTAACCATACTACGTTGCTATGTAGTGACGATTGATAAACCCTATTTATTTTTAAAATGATTTCAATACGACTTCTTTTCAACAATTTTTTATGCCGCGCCGTCTTGTAGCCGTATGTACATTAAGAGTTTGTCAAGTGCGCCTTTCCCGTACGTCCTTTTCAGTTTTTTTTTCAGATGGAAACTGCAGAACACTTTACACCCATTCAAACTGAATTTGGGATAACCAATTGCTTCTAATATTATGTTTGCGACCGATAAATGCTGATTTTATGGTTCCAAACTGAATTTTTCATACTACACATTAAGGGATGTTTTGGACTATATATTTGACAGACAACACATATTTGAATGTAAGCTTGACAGGATTCAATTACAAATCCCTTTTTTTTTAAATAACATATGAAATTTTATTCTAAACAAGTGTTGAAAAAAATAGATAACAAAATAAAAAAAAAATTTCGACCGATATCGACCTACCCTATTTTTTTCAGCATGTTATGGGAAACACATATTTTTGTAGGCCTTATACTTTATGATCATCTTTTACTGAATCGTATGTCAATGATTATTGTATGAGATCACAATGCTTTGTTATTTATGATATTCACGGCGAATTTAAAATAAATGCATTCAATTCAACACTAAACAGAACTCTGTGTCATATAATAATGTAAAATTTCTTTATTTTGTACACTTTTCTCTAAGATTCTTTATTTCATTCATCAAATAGAAAGGAAAAGATACATATAAATAATGTAAAATCTCCATGATATACCTATTTCTTTTGAAATTTCCTATGATTTTCTTTGTTATGCCGTTCTACCTGCTAATTAGTGTTGTTAACTAGTTTGTTTGCACAATAATTATTTTATTTGCAAAACAAACCAATTACCGTCACTACCACCTATACCAATTAATTAAGGGTACAACAGTCCCAGGTCAAAGATCCCCAGGGTACAACGGACCCCTAGTTCAAGGTACCTGAGGGAACAACAGTCCCGACGCCTTTGACGGGGGACATTCCCACTGTCCGAGTCGCCCTATTCTGTTTACTGAACATGAACTACTTTCTATTGTTTCACTATCCAAAATTTTATTTTGAAGAATGTATCTCTCCTCTACAAAGAAGATGTACTTCCTTTTGTCATTTTTTGGTATCAAATTTGCTGTTGTAAGACGACATGGTCATGGGTTTCCAATACTGGAGATACGATTTGATGATTAAAACGTAAACCTATACCGGATACAAGATTTCTGACCAGTTTACACATTGATCCTCAATGTCGTATTTCTGCAATGTATTTCAGTCGTCATTATTTTGCTCTTTATTGAAGAACACTTCCAAAAAATTAGGAGGTTCAAATTGGGAAATTTCAACCATAAATTGGGAAAATACAGGCCATTTTGGCGTTGGGAATGGGTCCGATAATCGGACCCAAAAACGGACTTGAAAAATCCCTGAAGTCTCGTTTGCTTTAGCCTCACACAACTTCTACAATTACCTCCCTGGCGAGACCTGTATCCAGTGCATTCTCAATTCCCTTGGGAGCTGCCGTTCATGCGCTAATGCTTTTCATTCATATTGCCAACTCGTCTCATGTGCCATATACCCAGTATATTCCTGGGTAGAGAGAGTGCAACATAGTGTAAAGTAACTTGTCCAAGGTAATGATGGTTTTGCAATGTCCAGTGACGGTGATATTCGAACCCACGACCTATGGATTCATAGTCCATTGCGCTAACCACTACGCTACCAGCACTATTACACGTACATGTATCTTTTTTGATCATGTTGACAGTTGATAATAATTTTACTGTGCACTCTCATTTAATTGTCAAATAATTGAATGAAATAACTTTAAAAATACACCACACACCTTTCTTTAACTTGTTCCAGCTCAAAATCAGACAGATAGCTCCGCTCTATCTCCAAAGTTTCCACATATTTTTGGTACTGTTTTTCCACCTTGTTTAACTGCTTTGTAATAACTGGGTGTCTCTCAATGCATACTGCACTTAGCACCTTCCAGGGCTTCTGTTCTGCAGCAGGCTCTGCTTGGGCTGTATACTGTCTTAAACATATCCTGCACACTGAGGAAAAACGGAATGTAAAAGTATTATTGATCAATTCAATTTAACAATGCTACGGGGAGATTAATTAATTTTTAAAATTTCAATCAATTCTTTCAATCCTATATCAGATTCTGCATGGTTTGTCAATCTTTCTAATTTCTGAATGAATCAATCGAAAATTAGAAACAGAATGATTTCCAGATAACATGGTGTATCATTATCTCGATTTGTTTATTTGTCTGATTTTTCTCTTCTCGTGAGAAAGTTCTGTTTTAAACTATAAGCATTTTGATTGTGATTTCTTGATTCTGAATAGCGGGTTTTGTGTTCGACTTTCATTCACTGTCAGATGGTTAAGTTTTCATATATGTACATCTGAATGACTCGCCCTACAAGAGGTCAGTTTCAATTCCTCTGTTTGAGAGTATTACCTACATGTACGCAGTTAATAGCCTTTGGTGCTTCAAGTACATTTCAGGTTCTGACACGAAAGCGAGTGTGTAAGATTTTGCATTGGTCCTGCTGGTCTAAGGGACAGACTGCATGCCACTTAATTCTAGGGCTGTCACGATATGCTACCTGTAAGCTCACGATACCAATTACCATACATATCGCTATATTTACTCAAAATACGATTTGTATCAGCCTATCAGGATACATAATTTTTAATGTTGATATAAAGGCATTTCTGTAATTCGTCAGATATTTTAATAAAGCAAGTTTAACAACAACAAATTAAGATCATTCATAACTTGAACGCTTTGAGAATTATTGTATTCACTAAAAATAGCAATCCAAGGAATGCTTGTGTCGCCTGCGAAGCGGTTTGATTATTATTCTAGAAAGTGGATCAAATTTATTGGTATCAGTAGAAAAGTCTTGTCAAATGAAATTCATTTGAACTATCAGACCTCTTAATTACAAATAAAAAGATATGGTTATTCTCCAATTTTCAGAAAAGAGTGTCAATCATCTAGGTCAAGGTCACTACGTAAAAATTGGTAACAAAAAGGTCTCATCATAAGAAATATTAAAGACCTATCACCTACCAATTAAAAGATATATACAACCTTAGAAAAGAAGGTCAAATAGCTAGGTCAAGGTCAAAAGGTAAAACATTATGGTATGTGTAGAATGACATTGTGACAAGGAAAATACATGTGAAATATCAAAGCCCTATCACCTATCAATCAAAAGATATAACCAATATTACTTTTCTTGAAAAGTAGGTCAAATATCTAGGTCGAGGTCAAAAGGTCAAATATTATGGTCTGTGTAGAAAGGTCTTGTCACAAGAAATACACATATGAAATACCAAAGCTCTATCACTTACCAATCAAAAGATATAGCGAATCTTATCTTTTTTTTCAAAAGTAGGTCAAATATCTAGGTCAAGGTCACAAGGTCAAAAATTATGGTATGTGTAGAAAGGGGTTGCCACAAGGATTGCACATGTGAAATATCAAAGTCCTAGCACTTACCAATCAAAAGATATATCCATTCTTAATTTTTTTGAAAAGTAGGTCAAATATGTAGGTCAAGGTCACTAGGTCAAAAATTATGGTCTGTGTAGGAAGGTCTTGTCACAAGGAATACACATGTGAAATATCAAAGCCCTATCACTTACCAATCAAAAGTTATGGGCTGTGACACCCAAAGTGTGACTGACAGACAGACAGACAGACGGACGGACTGACAGACGGACAGACGGACAACGGACAAAGTGATCCCTAAGTGTCGCTATGCTTCGCAGGCGACACAAAAAACTGGAGCGTCTTTTAAAGTTATCTTTGACGACTCGACGTCGAGTGTCACCAAGATAAAACTAAATGTCGAAAACAAACCGTAAATCAACAATACAGCCTCTTTTCGTATTGTACTATCAAACCGTCATCAAGAACTGCAGTCAATAGAGAACAGTGTGACAGCCCTACTTAATTTAAAGGCCGGGTGGGGACTATAAAAGAAGACAGGTAAATTTCCTGTCATTTCCTCGCTGACCGTTGTAGGGTTAACATCTCTAATCGCAATCAGATTGGTCCTATGTTTCCTTTATAACCCTCTCAATTTTTGACAGCTTCAAATGGGTAAAATTGTGGTATATCTAATTACATGTAGCACAATCAAGTATACCTATCGGTATGCTTTGATGTCACACACCGCTTGCATCTCTAGGAATCAGTGGTCAGTAGACGCCACGTTTATCAAGCCTACCAAGCTAACTTTAAAAAACTTTAAAACAAGCTCCTTGAAAGACCACATCAAGTCTAACCACCATCAAACAGCACTAAATAGTCCCCCTTCTACAGGAAAACAATAAGAAGGCCTCAGTATTGACGCACCCATTATTTTTAAGTTTGTAGTGTAGGAAATCACGAGTAGCTAGAGTTACCGTTCCTAGCCTAATTCCCGCCACAGTACTGACTCGCGTATATACACCGCAGTAGTAGACAATCGCTTGAGCAGGACAGACGTCTTTTACCTGGGAGCCTCCCGTAACCCCCCCCCCCCCCCCCCCCCCCCCCCCGTACCTGGGGCGGCCCGACTCCAAGGTATGTAGATACCTTACTACTGACACCTTGTAAAACGTATACCCGTTTTACAACATTTGGCGTCGCCGAAAAACGGACTTACGAAGGAGGAATACCGACAATTCGAGATATTCACTGTGTGGATTTCAACTTTGAAAAAGTCATTGTTTGAGTAAGCACGTTGGATGATTATTTATTTATATGCACAGAGGTCTCTTCTATGAAAAGATTCTCTTTGCAAATTCCTTTCTTTAATTTTGTTTACTTGGGCACATTCCGATATCTTATTTCATTATAAGTGTTCGAATATTTGCCTGCTCAGGTAATCAGGTGCGCATCAAAGCGTATCATCGCTCACTGTTATTTACGGTGAGATCAGTATTATTGTCAATATTTATTAAATTCTCTTTTGAATTTAGTGAGGGGGAAAGGAGTAACCGATATATAGGAACTAAATAGCGGGCGGGAATAGAAAATCGTAACTCGCCGAAATAGTTCAACGGTTACTAAGACTCAATATCTCTCCTTTGCAAATAAATCATTCCATTTCTTTATTATTGAACTGTGTCATTGTTGATTCCTTAGAATTCGTAGTCGAATACGGCTACATAGGTGAGCAATAATTACACCATAAAATGTGTGACTTCAATCAACAATCTAGAGCTGAAATTCAAGATCAAATAGGCATGACACACAGTTCTAACTCATCCAACGAGCCATGCAAAATAAATGAATGCCAGCCACCATTGGCATTTCAGGACCAGCAATTCGATTATCAAAGTGGTAACCAAGGTAATCCACCCAGCCAAGTAAATGAATGCCAGCCACCATTGGCATTTCAGGGTCAACAATTCGGTTATCAAAATGGTAACCTAGGTAACTACGGACAATTTTGTCAGGTTCCAGGTAATCAAGGTTATCAAACTCAAAGTGGTAACCCAGGTGTTAATGGCATGAATCAAAGTCAAGTATGCAGTGATTCTGGTTATCGATGCGGTAACCAAGTGAACCAATTTCAAGGCTACCCAGTTGCAAATCAGACAACCAATCCAGGGATTTTTTTTGCCCCTTTTTGGGGCCGTTATTCGGCCCCATTCCCAATGAAAAATAGTATCTTTTTTTCCCAATTGTGGCTCTAAAATTTCCCATTCATATACAGATGGAATTATCACCGAAATTAGTGAAATTTACTGGTTCAAAAGTAGCAAATCTACTAATTATTTGCCATATTGTTGTAAGCATAAGAAATTAAATCATATTTGAAATAAAATTATTTGATCAAATATTCAATTCTGAACTTTTGGTTGTATAAACTGTCATTTTACTTTTATATTGGTACTTCCCAAAATATTCCCAAACGTCGTAATGTATCCCAATTGCGGGGCCCCGACCCCATTCCCAAATTACTGAAAAAAATCACTGCAATCCGTGGCCGATGGGCATGTGCCAACCACCACCCATGCCTTACGTGCCTTACTACATGCCACCTATGTCATGGCCAACTATGCCACCCATGATGCTATGGTCACCTACATGTATGCCATTCGTAGGATTTTACAATCCAATGTTGCCATATTTTGGCATGCCATGTCAAATGCCGCCAATGCCTTATATAAATCAGAGCATTCCTGGAACATGCCCTACACCACCAGTCAATCAAAATATGACATCATCTGACAATTGTAGTCAATGGCCAAAAAATGTAGGTTGCCAGTCAACACAAGGTATTCTTGTAAGCCAAACGGACACACCCACAAATGTCTCTAACCACAAAGGACATTATACGCAGTCTGAATACCAAAATACCAATGGCGACCTATATGAAGGAAAAGATCATCACATTTTAGAAGAACAACATGACGTTGCAATCTGTAGTGACCATCAACCAAATAAGCAGCAACCTGTTACAAGTTCAGTTGATGAATGCAATCAATTTGACACCGAAGTCAGTAATGGCTCCTTGGGTATCATCGAGGATTCAGATGAAGACAGTCAATTTGACACCGGAGTCAGTAATGGCTCCTTGGGCCCGTTCATCAAAGAAACTTGCCAGCCAGATGAAGCAGTCAAAGAGGAAGTCAGTCATGGCTTCTCAGGTTCGCTAGAATCGCTACCAACAGATTCACATCTGGTCACATCTCAACGTCTCGAGAGAAGTAACCTGCTGCCTTTCAGCGAAGACTACATGTGCTTGCATCGTTATGCTTACCAGAATAAGTCCAGTATTGTCATCTACATCATTCTGGCAACACAATTCTCTTCAAAAGGATGGAGAGGGGGGAGAAGGCAGATGGAACCAGAATGTCTTCATAGACTTTCTGCTTTGAAGGATGATCTCTTCGTTGCTGTCTGCCAATATAAGGTCTTCGATCGTGGAAAACTGGAGACTCTTGAACACACTAAAAGCTGGTTTTAAGGGACACAGACAGTTAACGGCACAAGTCTGCACACAAGGAAGATGCCGGATACGGCGTTAGAGAACTAAAAGTGTAGACTGTTGTATATAATTTTATTCAAGCAGATTGATTATATCTATCATAAATTTTGTGATACAAATGTAGTAGAAGTTCACGACAACCGTTGAACATCGGATCATTCCAACATGCTTTCCAGCTGTAAAGAGATCAGTCTGTTTGAAGGAGATGCTGTCTCGGCATATTCGGTCCATGTAAATACTGTAAATATCCTTTGTACATAGCCAAGGGAGCAGATCCAGGGAAAGAATCCAAATAAAACAGGGAGGAATGTAGGAAATCACGAGTAGCTAGAGTTACCGTTCCTAGCCTAATTCCCGCCACAGTACTGACTCGCGTATATACATTTACACCGCAGTAGTAGACAATCGCTTGAGCAGGACAGACGTCTTTTACCTGGGAGCCTCCCGTAACCGCCCCCCCCCCCCCCCCCCCGTTCCTGGGGCGGAGTCGGCCCGACTCCAAGGTATGTAGATTCCTTACTACTGACACCTTGTAAAACGTATACCCGTTTTACAACAGTAGACTTCAATTTTCATCTCAAGATTGGCTCAGTTTGCACCATTTTGCTTTCAATTTTAAATTTTTTTTACGGGGTAGCATGCCTCCAGACCCCCTAGCAATCTCACACCTTCGGCACTAGGCTCACGGCTATGACGCTCAACGGCCTATACTTTTCCATGTTTAGGACAAAATTGCCTACAATTTTTGATGCTCTAGGCCAAGAGTCCTATAGCTTCTGAAAACAGTCTGAATCACTGCAGGATATTAACGCTCTTTCTATATGTGCCTGTGGTAGCGTTCTCCACTATTGAATGGACTGGTCAGAGGAAAGTCGAGATATTCTACATAAAATGCTCAGAAAATTTTTATATAGAATTCTTATTACTACTTGAAAAATATGCTTTCACCCATACCACTAAATGTGATATTTTCTCTTCGAAACAATGATGTCAAGTTCGTCAGTACTTTCAAACTAGGGTTGAACATTTTTGAAGGCAAGACAACTCGTTTCCACAAATTGTTATGTCGACTTCAGGCTTTTTCTATCCAACATGGTTCCCATTCTAAATATTCTTTTTTTTTCCCTATTGCTGAGGCATTGTTCAATATTCGGAGAGCATATACATGAAATAAAGATTATCCAAATACATTGATATGATAAATTATTTAAAATTAAATTAGAAAATTCTAAAAGCCAGCCTAAATTTAGAAATGACCTTGACCTTAGAAAAGCCTGGCCAGATGACTGAAGGTCAGGTGACAGAGATCATGAATGCAACATGTAAACTATTTCATAATCATTGAACACGGTTTAATGAGGATAATTTTTAACATTTTCAAAATATTCAGTGCTATATATATCAGTATTTGGGCAAGGACTCATAAACTGCTTATAAGTCCTTGATTTGGGGAAATGGGGAATTTCACCAACAATTGTATTACTTTTTTAATTTTGGCAAACAACATTTATTTGCTGATATGACGACAAGCAATCTAAAACCTGACGTTAATGCATGTGCATTACTTTGTTTCTAACCTTTTAAATGTAATATTTCATTTTGCTTATAAATTAAGTTATGGGTCAAACGTTTAGGTCAACTTGATGTAAATACCTGGAAATTCAAATCAATTAAGCCTACTCTCTGTTCTTGGAAGAGATATTCTATATAGCATAATGGTAGAAATGTTTAAATCAAAAGTGTCCTTTAAAGGTCAAACCTCTAGGTCAAGGTCATACCTATAGGTAAAGTTCAATAATGTTCACTTAATGAATATAATGCATTATTTTATGTATTGGTATGATAGAGGGGTCAAGGAAGAAAACAAAGGGATCAAGGACGAAAACATGCAATGCAGGGCTCTCCTTTCAGCTGAAGTGAAATCGTCTATCTGGCAGAGCACAGACGTTATCCAGTTTTTAAAGCATGACATCTTTTGTTTGAATAATGTACAGTCAAAGGTAGATCCTTTCGCAGAATTTGGACACCTCAAAATCAAGAACCGTATCATTGGTCAAGGGATGATGATCAGGACTCAGGTGCATGAAGCTTTCAAGAATCCCTGGCCAGTCAACCAATCGAATTATTTGGTCTTAATAATGGACACTTTCATGTCAAGGTCAATCACTGAGTTGTTGAGAAAATAATTAATTCATTTCGATATAGCCACGCTTGTGATGTACAGCGTCTTTTTCGTATGGAACTCGTTTTTATTTCTATCAAATTCATGCTTTAAAAAAAACTAATAAATCATTTATAAATAAAGCGTCATGCTTTGGATATACATGTAGACTGTTGCCGTGTTTTTTAGGTATTTTTCTAAAGACAACGAGAAACATAGGATGTAATTCGTCTTGGATTTCGTCAGATATTAACATTTGGTCGTTTTTCTTACTTTATTTTACATATTTCATTTTAATATATGTATTTTCGGACCTACGATCTTGAAATATCTCCCCGTAAAAATTATGAAATCCGCGCATCGATGGATTCTTTCGTTTATTGATATAAAGGAATTATGTTTTACCTAAAAAGAGGAATATTAATGCATATGGAATTTGAAATCGGAATTATCAAAGAAACTTGGAAAACAATTTTCGTTAGGATATATAGTTCTTTCTGTGTGACATTATGTCATCATAATCAGGATTCTTTTGTCCGAAATGTACCTTAAACTGTCCATTATGTTTAAATAATAATGGATTGTTTTGGCAAACTTAATGGACAGCTACAGATGAACTTTTGGACGAAAAAGGATCATGTTGAGACAATATCACATAGAAAGAACTGTTTAGACAATGGGATGACGTCATAGTCATGTTTTAAGTGAGAGAAACACCTCAAACTATCCATTATGTCAGAGAAAGTACTGATCGAGGCCCGCCATGGCCTCGATCAGTACTTTCTCTGATATAATGGATAGTTTGAGGCTTTTACTATATTAAGGTAACCAGTAATAACGTGTCCAGAAGGAGAGTAGTTGAAATCCTACGAAGAAGGAAATGCATGGATATAGTGAGGGATCACTGCAGGAATTAATCGTTTGTCATTGTAAATTTTAGATGCAACTGTTAGTGTGTACCTATAGGAAATACTGTAACGATTTTTTGGGGGTTAAAATGCTAAATTTTGATTATTTGTAATGAATTGAAATTCTATTCTAAGTAATAGTTTTTATGATAATTATTATATATTGTCAAGAGAATGTGGCTACTCCGACATGTTTTATTGTTATTGTTTTGGGGGATTAAGAGATTAAATACTTAGATAAGTGTTAGGCATGGCAGTCGAGCCCACTGCTTCTGTTTGGATAAGTTCTATTCTTAGTAAAAATTGACACATTTATCGGGTTAATCGGACAGGGGAGAGTGACGAGTTAATCCTCTTAACGCCCGCGCAGGTCGCTCTCTATTTGGTAGTTCCGGGGAGGGTTTTCAGGAACTGGGAACTTATTGACAAGTAAAAAGGGTGATATCTTTCGAATCAAGGCGTGATCATCGGAATCAAGGGCGAAGCTTCTTCCAAATTTAGGGCCAGTATAAAAAGGGAGATCACGTCAAATTTCGGCACTTCTAGATTAACTTAGACTACTACTTTTCGCCTCTTCTTCTAGACTTACTTAACTTCTTTAGGACTTCGTTTAGATTCACTTTTACTTTTAGACGGATCTTATTAGCGTACTCTTTTACGTACATTTTATTTCGGAATCGTAGTTATTTTAGTAGATTTGTATAGTGTAAGTGCGTGGAGTAGCCCTATCTATATTGTGGAATCGAAAATTAGAATAAATTGTAGAAACTTGGAACATTATCGTTTAGTTACGTGTTTCCGTAATTTATATAATAATTACGGTGGTGGCAGCAAAACCGCAGACCACACTCATTCTGCGATTAAGACGCAAAATTAGTGTGACTGTGATAAAAAGAATCACAACATTTGAGTAAATACGGTACCGTTAAAAATTCGTCATAATACAACGAGTTTCTTTTCACTGGAAACATGGTGAGATTTTTTCAGTGACAGTTTTGTGATTCAAAATTCGACCAAGATTCAATTTATCAATGCCTTTGTTTGCAAATCTTACTTTCATGAAAGGGCGATTTGTTTTCTCTTCTGATTTTTCTAATCTAACTGCTTGAAATAAACTAAAAGTAGAAATGTCCATCATCTCTGAAATGTCAATTTATGTTTTGGGGGTTTCTTAATTAAGTTGTCTTCCCTGAGATTCTGTTAAGGAGCTGATAAGATAAGGGCCGTTTTTAGCCCTAAATATCTTGCCGCATTTCTTCCACATGACGGTACATATGCAGACAAAAGATAATCATTATTGAAAAAATAATGTATTTGAAGACTTTTTGTATGTTTTATTTTTCGATGAAATACTCCTAAGATTCTAAAATGAAGGTCCAAAGAGGTAGGGGGTACTCGGGTAATAAAACTGATAATATCGAACATAACCGTACAAATTTTAGAATATTTTGCCTGAAATAGATAAATATTAACTAAAAGATATCAAATACATCTACATTGTATACTAGAAATACATTTCGAACTAATGAAATCCGGATCTCAAAATACGGTCTTATTTTGTATGTAATGGCTATAATAGATGCTTTTTAGCGCGAAATACACATTAGCGGAGAAATACACATCGCTCGTGCTTATTTCGTTTCTAATTATTGTACATTTCATTCGATCGTATTTAGAACACATTTTTTGATGGATTAAGGAGGAAAAATAGTCAATTTTTCCATATTTAATGATCTTAAAGATCGATTCTTTAACAAATGCACCCCCTTCCTTTTTTGGTTTTTCGTCTCTGGGGTAGTGTTCCCCCCGGAGATACAGAACCCCACTTTTCCAGAAAATTTGTATCATGGATATACACCTCCAGTATAAGTGGCATTCTGTATCTCCGGGGGGAACAATGTTCAAAAAAACTTTTCCGTTTTCTATTAATTTCTATGGGAAAAGGTCAAGTTTTGACCCAAATATTAGCAATATGATGCATAATAGATCTAAAATAATTTCAAAGTTTGATTGGATACTGTATTCATATTAATTTAACGAACGATTTTTATTTAAATTTCCATTTTCAAAATTCGTCTTTTTAGGGCAGATTTTAGTCTTATCTTATCAGCTCCTTTATGCAATTGAATTTTGTTGTTACCTTTTTTTTTCTTTCAATCTAGCTATTATTTTATTTTTATTTCCTCATTTTACTTTTGGTATTCGAATAAGTAAAAAAAAAACTTCAGATTCAGGCGAGTGTTGAATAAGTAACCAACTTCCGATACCCACACTCCCTGCATGTAGTCTGTATTCTGGGGGTACCTGTAAAGTGCAAAACGAACAAAAACGAAACGAAACGAAACAAATCGAAACGAAACGAATCGAAACGAAACGAAACAAATCGAAACGAAACGAAACAGATCGAAACGAAACAAAACGAAACGAAACAGATCGAAACGAAACGAAACGAAACAGATCGAAACGAAACGAAACAAGACATAAAACTTAAAGAAAATGAGGAAAAAAAGAGGAAAAATCGCCGAAAACGTCTATTTCAAGACTAGATCTTATTGAAGGGTTAGGGGGTACCACTCTCCTCCTGCCGCCTCCCCCTCCCCGTGGGGGGAGGGGGTCTTGGGCGGTCAAGACAAATGTTTAAACTTTAAAGTGTAAATTGGTGCAATAGTGAAGTTATTTGGGTTATTTCCTTTTTAAACCTTGAAAAAAGAAATAGACCTGTTTAGATGAAAAACTAAGGTGAGCGAAGCGAGCCTGAAGACTATGAAAAATGAATTGAAAATTGCGGCGAGAGAAGCGATCGGGAAAAATTTTTAAGGTATATATATAGATGAATTTCGTGGTAATTTTTAAAATTGAGGTTATGTACATGAACGCATAAGAGCAAGATTATTTATATTAAAAGTAATTTCCTAATTTTTTTGGGGGTTACTGTTACCCTCCCAATCATCTGTCCCTCCTCTAGCCCCCTTTCCTCTCCTCCCGCCCCCTTCTTCCCTCCTCCCGCCCCTTTCTCTCCCCTCCCTTTGTCCCTGTCCACCCCCTCATTATTGCCTTCAACCGTTAGTTCTTGTGGCTGGAGTGTTTTTTTAAAGAATCAAAGTTGACGATTAAAACATATAATATATACGGTATATAGCACAATTGCATTTTAAAGGAGAGTGATTGGGATGAATAACCTCGTCACAGACGGAAAAATATTATTTAGCAGGGAGGAGTCTTGCGTAGAGGAAACGGAACTGTTCCGTTATAAATGTGTATTTGAAAATTTTATCAGAAAATGAGAATAATTAAAAACTGGGGGCACATTTCGTTTGAAAAAGGATAAGATTTTTTTTCCTGAAATGTGCCCCCACCCCGTTTTATGATCTCATTACGGTGTCATAGCGTGGTTTTCTATCCCCTCCCTTTTATTCCTCTTAAATACATGGATGGCATTTGACATTTACTTTTTTTAATTGTCAACTTTGACTCTTTCAAGAAACCCTCTCGGCACTAGTAACAAATGTAGATCTCTTGGATTAAGGCAATACTACATGCTGATCTTGTCTTGAAATATTCGTTTTCGGCGATTTTTCCTCTTTTTCTCATTTTCTTTAAGTTTTATGTTTTGTTTCGTTTCGTTTCGATCTGTTTCGTTTCGTTTCGATCTGTTTCGTTTCGATCTGTTTCGTTTCGTTTCGATTTGTTTCGTTTCGATTTGTTTCGTTTCGATTTGTTTCGTTTCGTTTCGTTTCGTTTTTGTTTCGTTTCGCACTTTACATGGACCCGTATTCTGGGGAACGTGTATCGGTAAATGTGAGATCCTTAGTATATATTCGTAGATTTCGTGTAACTTCCGTATGGTGGCATATTTCTGCCTCTTAAATGCGAGATATTTTCTATAGATTATGTCCTCATGCTACTTATTTATGTCAACATGCAAGATAATATGTTGATATGCCTAATTCAGCAGCTTTAAATCAGCATTAAGCTAGAAAAATCGGCATGTATATGCTGCCAGTTTCTTGAATAATTCACCATTCTACATGTTTTTGTGCAATTGAGAAAAAAATTCTGTAGAGCAATTAAAAAGTTGCCCATTACAACCAATGTTAAATCGGACACTAAATCTGTATTTTCAGTCCTGATTTTTTGCTGTAAGGTTGCCGAATTCGGCAATATGTTGCCGAATTTGACAACGTTGCCGAATTTTGAGTTTTCCCGAACTGAAGTGGTTAGAGGTGTTGACTTGGAATCAGAGGGTACCTGGATTGGTCCAAACAACTAGAAAGGTTTCTTGTTGCGGTTGCAACAAGAGTGTCTTCCTCCTATACAATTTTTGGTTTGGAAATATGAAGGACGTCACATTACATGTATCTATATTATATATTTAAATTTTCAAATAGCAGTAACATTAAATTTTCAAACCGATAATTGTTGGTGAGCAACCATTTGATTTTGGGGGGGGGGGGGCAGGAATTCTATTGCCAGCCGGTAAAATTTTTTTCAGCAATTTTCTGAGCAGGCCATTTTTTTCAGCCATTACCAGAGTCGGAGAAAAATTTTCGCCGGTTCTTCGGGCCGGATTTAAACAAATTGTCAAATGTTGTGAATGTCTGTGTAAGTTAAACTCCCCGCTGTTACAGAGTATGAGTTAATAACCGTTCCTTCAGATGTCTCTTTGCAATTAGCGAATTTCAGACAGATTGTATGATGTTTAAATAGAACCTTTTCTAGATTTTTGTGCCTATGCGTATTAGGTCTCTGGTAGATACAGCTATGTGAACAGTTTGTATTTATATTAATTAATTTTTCGACTTTAAATTGTCTGGCACAAAGGGCCAGCAAAAATTTCCATATCATGCAATGTATCCTTACTTTTGCATGGTCCGGGAAAAAAAAATTGCCGGCCCTTTGGGCCGGAATATTTTTTTCAGCATTTTTCAGAGCCGGGATTTTTTTTTTTGCAAATTCTTCCTGCACCCTTCCCCCATAAAAAAGGCGAGCTCGTAGCTGTAGAACCAATTTTCTTGAGAAGAGAAATGGTAATAACAAGTTACGTTCAATATATATATATAAATACCACGATGAGGTTCTCGCTGTGCAGGTTCAAATTTGGACCCCCCCCCTTCCCTTTTTTCAAAGTTTATTTATTTTGAATTTCCATCAACCTCTCCATCATATCTTATATTTATCTTATATTTATATAACTTTTAACTATGATCATGATGACATAGCCATTGACTGGCTATACACATCTTAAACTAAGGCACAATTTTTATCCTCATCTTACTGACATATAGTAGAACAATCTAATCTAACCATCTGTATAAAGTGTAAATACGTAAAATATATGTGTACATAACTAACTTCCACTTTCTCTCTTTAATTATTAACTATAACTAGTCAAATTATAATTATGATTGAATTTTTTTAAATTTTAAATCTTAATATTAATATTAATTTTAATTGAAAATCACTCAGGTGACGGGACACAGATTGGTGATAGGGACTTCAATCATTCCTCAATTAACCCACCACATTACCATAAAATGCTCTTTTTACATAGGTCCAACCTATGGTGCTCCGAAGCCGGAGGAATTTACAAAACAACAACAACAACAACAACATGGCGACATCGTTCAATATAAACAGAACTGTTTTCGAAAAACGAGGGGAGGGAAGAATGTTCGAGAAATTGTTCATCAATTTGTAAATAAACCAACCGAAAATTATGTTCGAACGTTTGCTAGAATTAGAAATTAAACTTGATGTTCAAAATATAGTTATTGAAGTTTAGAAACAGGTTTGTAGGTTAGAAATCGGAATCAAACTACCACTTTTTGTGTGTAAATTCTGGTTTGTAGCTGATCTCTTCTAAATTAATCAACTGTTTTAAAATCAAATTGTGTATATCGAAATGTATTTATGAAATGCATATTCATCATTGCCGTGAAATCGGAATTTGAAAATCTCAACACTGCTTTTCTCGAGTCGGACTCGGACTACCAATTTTAGTGTACGCCCGATCTGTTGGCGTGAAGGTGTATCGAAATACCCAACTCAAAATTTCGATGTTCATATCTTTTCAACAGTAAGAGATAGGAAAAATCAGAAAGACTAAATAAGACAGATATATGGATAAAAAATAATAATATTGAAATTTTTAGGAAACTTCATAAGCTTAATTTTTGTTTACTATTATAAGCAAAAAAGTGTCTTCCTCCTATGAACTTCTGAATTTGGAAATATGAATCGTTACAGTGTGCATCTAGCATTTCATATCTTGCATGGCTGTCGACTTTCAAAAAGAATGGAAATTGTAGATAGCAAAATACGAGATATTTAAGCTTACAAATAGCAAAACATGAAATTTTCGGTCCTTTTGAGTAATTCGACGCTCCCGTCAAATATTTGAATCTACTAAAAAACATGATAAAAAAAAAATAACAGAGACCAAAAATAAAAAAGACCAATCTAGCTTTTACTCCAAACGTAACGTTGGAGAACTTTCATTGTCCTAGCTTACAGGGTTCTTGAGAAATCGCTGATCCAATTTTCCACGGTTACGAAAACAGTAGGTCTTCCGACGGAAGTCGGAAGACCTAATAAGAATTAGTATTGGAAATGCATACTATCACTATTACTTAAATCTTGGCCGTAACTTCTAAACATTGATATGACTTTCATGTTTTGCGTGTGCATTTTTTGGAACAAGATCTGCCTATTGGTACCATGGAGTTTGGCCTCATCTGGAAACAGCGTTTACACTGGCATGGATGATGACAGGGGAAATTATGTTTCACAAATAATTTTTATGCCCCCGTAATCGAAGATTTGGGGGCATATAGTTTTTGGTCTGTCCGTCTGTTTGTCCGCACAAACTTTAACCTTGGCCATAACTTTTGAATGGTAAGTGATAGGGCTTTCATATCTCACATGTGCATTCCTTGTGACAAGACCTTTCCATGGATACCAACATTTTTGACCTTGTGACCTTGACCTTGGAGTATGACCTATTTTTGAAAAACTTTAACCTTGGCCACAACTTTTGAATGGTAAGTGATAGGGCTTTCATATCTCACATGTGCATTCCTTGTGACAAGACCTTTCCATGGATACCAACATTTTTGACCTTGTGACCTTGACCTTGGAGTATGACCTACTTTTGAAAAACTTTAACCTTGGCCATAACTTTTGAATGGTAAGTGATAGGGCTTTCATATCTCACATGTGCATTCCTTGTGACAAGACCTTTCCATGGATACCAAAATTTTTGACCTTGTGACCTTGACCTTGGAATTTGACCTACTTTTGAAAAACTTTAACCTTGGTCATAACTTTTGAATGGCAAGTGATAGGGCTTTCATATTTCACATATGTATTCCTTGTGCAAGACCTTTCTATAGATACCAAAAGTTTTGACCTTGACTTTGGAGATTGACCTACTTTTGAAAAACTTTTAACTTAGACATACCTTTTGAATGGTAAGTGATATAGCTTTAATATTTCACATGTGTATTCCTTGTGACAATACCTTTCAATAAATACCAAAATTTTTTATCTTGTGACCTTGACCTTGGAGTATGACCTACTTTTGAAAAACTTTAACCTTGGCCATAACTTCTGAATGGTAAAAGATAGGGCTTTCATAATTTGCATGTGTTTTCTCTGTGACAAGACCATTTTCATGGATACCAAAATTATTTACCTCTTGAACTTGACCTTGGTGTTTGACCTAATTTCGAAATTTTTTACTTTGGCCATACTTTTGAATGATAATTGATATGGCTTTCACATTTCACATATGAATTCCTTGTGGTAAGACTTTTCCATGATACCAGATTTGACCTTGTGACCTTGCCCTCAAAATGTGAAACTACTTTTCAGCTGTTTTACTGTCAAAGATGCCAATAGGGGCATTTGTGTTTCACAAACACAGGTTTCATTTTCATCTTGCTTTTATAAAACTCTTTATAATAAAAAAACATACGGAAGGAACAACTGACAAGCCTGACTAAACATCTCCCAAACTTGTGAAAGAATCTTTAGGCATTAAGCATATAATACTTAAGCTACTTCAGCTTGTTTTGATAACAGAAAAATTAAATACCACCAAGTCGGCCAAAGACAAACAATTTCTAAAATGTTCAGGACCATACATTTTCATGGTGAGTTGAATGAAACATTAAAAAAATATCAAATATCTAAAATTCTAATATGACTTGAAATTTTCTCCCTATATGTACCATAGAACTAGCCTGGTGTAAAATCTCCAACAAACTTCCAGTGTGCTAAGATCCGCCCATTCACGTGCTATATTAGAATAGAAATAACAACTAGCAAGCCGTGATTCATTGTCCAGTAATTCCACTCGTCCCATGAACCAATCAAATTATCACCTCGCCGCTTCACGGAATGAAATTACTGGACAATAAACCACGGCTAGTTAGTTGTTATTTCTTAAATATTCAAGATATGGAAGTACATACATGTACATGTAATTTCTAGCTTTTCGACAATATTAACATACTCTACAGAGATTCAAAATTAGCAAGGAATTTATACATTTGTCTTTGAAATTTTCACAAAAACAAGCCTTTTGTTGTTAAATTTTTGTTTTTAATCTGCAAAAGTACAGAAAATATACAAATCGGCAATAAATCACAATATAGCAACCAGAGTTTGAAAGTTGAGGGAATCACCTCAGCTCATACTTAAAGGCTAGAGAGTCTAAATCACTTGATGAAGCTTGGGAATTTTCTTTTAGGAACTCCATAAGATCCTGAAGAACTGAAATTAAATAAAAGTATGAAATTATTCTTATAGTATTAGAAAAAGAAATAAGCCATATACATGGATCACAATCAAAGTGATGCAGGTATAATTTGATATACAGATAGTTGTAGAATTATTCTGAAATACATGTATGTTTAGCAAAATTCATTCAAATCTTATTTTTCAATGATAAAAAGAAACAAATAAAGTTAAACTGAATTTATTTTCTGTGCATCTACATTTAACTTTGAATTTTGATAAATTGTGAAATTCTTAAAGACACAAAATTACTCAGCTTTTTATTAAGGTTATAGTTAATTTGTTCCAGTATAAGTTCATCAACACTAAAATCTATTTTAGATAGGATATGTTTTTAAAGTGAATTTTCCAGTATAAGTTCATCAACACTTATATATATTTTAGAAAGGATATGTTTTTAAAGTGAATTTGACCATGACATTTGACACTGAGTCTACCATCGATATCTCTGATGTCATAACATATGCCTTTTGAAAATGTGATCACAATTTCTGCTTATGGTACGACTATGATCATTTAACTTACATGTAGAATACATTTATGAGACAATGAGATTTTTCATACTAAAGTTATTTATATGAAAGAAATTTTCCAATGAAACTCATTCAAAAAATATATAATCTAAATTGAACAGACAATTGAAAAAGCAAATACATTTCATTCCCGTATGGCTTCATTACGGATTTTGGAACATGCAGACAGGACGAAGCAGTTTTAGTGCATACAGAACTTTCGCTGTGTCCTGTCTGTGTCATTTCTACAAATTCAACAAGAAGTATGACGCGCATGATGTAAGTATGTTGCAAGTTCGTGCGACGCACCTTCGACGCAAGGAAGTGAGGACTCTGTGCGTTAGCAGTACGTGTTATTTCGACATCCTTACAATAATGTAGAAGATGTATGGAGAAAGTATGTTGTAAGCACGTTGCACACAAGTACTCTTGCCACTTCCTTCCTTGCGTCTTCAGAAAAACGTAGTACAATGTACATGTAGCCCCCACAAACATGCACGTCCAAAAAGCATGCATGTCAGGTTGTGACCTGGGCTTAAGTCATTCAAGTATTTCATTGTTCATTTATCAATAAGTAGAATAATAGTACAACTTACTTTTCTTTTCTTTTTGAGTAAAGAACATTACTGCCATATTGAAGCGACTAACTTTGGTCAAATTTAACATATGCAGATAGAAATCCTCTTTGGACCTATATTGAAACAAAAGAACATTTCAGATGCAAGAAATATATGGAATTGGATAGATTCTGGAATTTTATAGTTATTACTGTTATAAATCAGAAAAACTTAAAAAAAATTATCTAATTGCTCTTAATGATGAAATGTTAAGTACAGTATATTTTTGCTGAACTTTTTTTAAATGAAATGTGTTCAAATCAGCCTCCATATGAATACTCTGAAGAAATTTTCCTCATACTTGGATCGTGAAGAAAGTTATAGTTGTAGCAAATTTGGTTGAATTACATGTATATAAGGATAATTTTCCCGCCATTTTCCTTCATTTGTATCCTTTATAGAATACGAGATGAATATCTCGCTTCACCACCCAAAACTTATATAACCGATATGTCTCGAAACAGGAATAACAAGTTTTGCAAAATATCTTGATGTATCACCCCTGCCTGTTTCTTTCATGGACCTGTACTTAAATATGTTTTGAAAGTGTTCAAATAGACAAAACTTCCTCCAAATTTTGACAAATATAGAAATTATTTGTACATTGAAGTCTACGCCATAAATAATCAGTCTTAAAAATGCCTGTAATTTTGGTGTATAGACTTACGGAATGAAATACTCCTTAAATGTTCTAAGAAACTGCATCAGTATATCTGCATCAAGTGACTGCCCCAGCAACTTAGGATAATGTTCTGGGTTAATCTCCTACAAAAAAAGATTATTTAGAGTTTATTAGTCAAGCTGTGCTTCATCTACATGAGAAGACAATTTTAAAACTATTCAAGTTAATCTACCTCTGATTGAATGGATAAAATTGATAAAAAGAACAAAACTGATAATAAGCATAGAAGAACCAAAGCCAAAATTTTTACTAGTTGTCCAATTTGTCAACAACAAATGAAGAAATACTGCTCATACTGTATGTTAAATTAGCAATGTTTAATTGTTCCATGTTCAAACCTTGATTTTTGACCTTGACCTTTCAGGTGACCTAGACCCTTACTTGGTGTTCAGTCTCACCATGCTTAACCATCGATCCTTGCAAGTTTGATGGAAGTACATGTTCATTGTACATGTACATGTATATTAATGGATTTATAGCCATTAAATGTATGTTAAAGTGTGACAACCAGACAGACTGACACCATACATGATTAAACATAAACATAGGGTAATCAAAGATTACATAGCTCGCCTATACAGGTTTTTGTAAGAAACCAGGTTAAAGTTTTTGAAAAGTAGGTCAAAGTCCAAGGTCAAGGTCACTAGGTCAAAGGTCATTGTCTCAAATGAAAGGTCTCGTCATAAGGTATCTACATGTGAAATATCAAAGCCCTTATAGTTCAAGAGATATAGCCCAGGTTAAAGTTTTGTCTACGGACGACGACAACGCCGCCGCCGCCGAGGGTATGGCATTAGCTCTCCGGACTTTTTCGTCCCAGCGAGCTAAAAATGAAAAATCTTTACTGAAATGTATATGACTTTGTGTTTCAGTAGTATTTTGTAACTATATTACCAATACAAAGAAATTAATATATGGGATAATTGTGTTTAAAATATCTGATAAAGAAATAAAAATGTTCGCAAATATCCATACAACAAAATTCACTCACCTTCATATACTGATAAAAAGCGTCCTGGTCTCTCTTTAGCACTTTATAATCAGCTTGAAACTGATAAGACGACGTAGGTACACCCAAGCTCCTAGGTGAAGTTGACCCTGCTGATGGTCTTGGGCTTGTAGATGCTTGCATGGAAGAGGAATTTTTCTTGTGCTCACTTTTCATATTTTGAGTTTCAACTTTATCATTTGATGCATCACTTTTATCTATCACAGATTTTGCTTTTGGTTGATTATCTTTGGATGAAGAAGCAATTACCGATTGCTTTTTTGAGTCAGTAGAATTTTGAGATGTGAACTTTTCAAATGATGCTCCGTCTTGGGCCTCTAATCTTTTTTTAGCCTGACTTTGACCTTCTTGTACTCTAGCTATGGCTGTCTGCCTTTCAGAGTCATTCTCTACACCAATCTCTTCAATGTCAAGTCTCCTCAAAGGTTTCTAGAAGGAAAAATTATTATTTTGAATCTGGTCTTTCAAGGTAAAATTACAAATCTATGTGTCCTTTTTTCTTTTGCCCTTTTTTCCCTTCTAGGTACATGTATGCAAACTATCTTTCTGACGGTATTTGAAAGCCTGAATTTAAGAAAGTTTGAATCATATACCAAATTTGCTTAGGTGATACTTCATTTACACTTACACACACAGTAAACAGACCATTACTCCTAACTCTAAACAGCCTTCCTTTTCATACATGCACACTTCTTTGATTTGCCAGACTCAAAAAACAATTCCAAACATATCTATGACTCTGTCTTAAAGTTAGTACCACAATACATATATATGTACTATCATATTAAGAGCAAAATGCACTGTTTCAGCCCTAAAAGCATTTTAAAATCTGCTTATTATTAAAGCATAAGGACATGTATCAAGGGTTTTAATTTAGGTAAAAAATTACCTTTGATCTCTGTGCCACATGTTTGGATATGGGCTTTACAAGACCTACATCTCCCATGGAGTGAGTCACCATCTGAGCTTTAGATAATTCCTGTATTTTCAGAAATAATACAATTCAAACCTCAAAATAGTAAAATCTTACCTTTTTCTTTAAATTCATGCAAAAAAAATAAAAGTAAAAGATTCTCCTTTCCAAACTGAATATACATGTACATGTACATAAACTATACACGCATTTTTATTAGAATTAAAATTACCTTGACACTTCTACGTGGTTTACTTTGTTGAATCATATCAATCAAAATACTTCATTTTTACAAAGTTTAGCAATAACTGAAACATCTAAGCAATAGACAATGTACCAGTACTTGAAACTTCTTCACTAAACGACAACATTTCTTGACCATGTACATAAACTTTTACGACTGATTTTTAAAAAAAAAATATTATCACACCAATGTACATATATCATTATACTTTTTCTATTTTTCCTATTTCCTGTTGTGCTGTTTTGTTCTGAGGCTCCAGCTGAAGTGCTTTTTCATAAGCGTCCTTTGCTTCCAAAAACTTTCGCAGTCCAAATCGAGCAGCTCCAAGACGCAGGTAAGCTTTGACATACAAGGGGTCAAGGGTCAAGGCTGTTATACAGTCAACTTCGGCTGCAGCATATCTGTAAATAAAATCTCATGTAAACTTCAATGTTGACGGTATGGAAAAAATAACTCAATGTCTTTAAGAAATACATGTATGTATTGAATAGTTGTGCATAAAGACATCCAACACTCTTTGTCTATACAAAGCTTTCACAAATAATTGAAATTTTGGATTATATATTCCATAAATGATTTGCCATAGTTTTTTCTCCACATGGCTTGTAGTACATGGAATTTTTCACTGAAATTCTGTACAAGTTGTACAGATTCCATGACTTATCGGCTGTACTCCAAGCTCAACACACCTTGCTTATACAACCACATTCATGTGTAAACTAACATAATACAAGTATATGAGGCTTTCATGGCCACTGGTGTAAAGCAGATGGATGAACCATTGGGTACCAACATCCCATCTTGATGACAGGCAATAACACAGTTCATATGTTTACATCCTTTCATGGCAATAATTTACACAGTTAAGGTTTGATTTGTACACACAATGTGAAGGTTATGTTTAGATCAAGAAACTCAAATACGATTACAATAAAACAACGCTAAAGACAGTATGGCCGGATTGCAAAGTAAGTTTTTGTCACTAACTGGGTCAAGGTCACTAGGTCAAATATTACAGCATACATTGAGAGGTCTTGTCAGAGGCAACCTACATGTATAACATAAAGTTTCTACTGCATGCAGTTCCTTAGATTTTTCTTAAACAAGGAACTTTAACCAAAGTCTTGAACTAGGTCAAAGTCCAAGGTCAAGGTCACTAGGTCCAATGTTATAGCATAAATTGAAAAGTCTCATCATGGGCAACCTAAATGTATAATATAAAGTTTCTACTGCATACAGTTCCTTAGATTTTGCTTAAACCAGAAACATTAACCAAAATCTTTAACTAGGTCAAAGTACAAGGTCAAGGTCACTAGGTCCAATGTTACGGCATAAATTGAAAGGTCTGATCATGGGCAACCTACATGTATAATATAAAGTTTCTACTGCATACAGTTCCATAGATTTTGCTTAAACCAGAAACTTTAACCAAAATCTTTAACTAGGTCAAAGTCCAAAGTCAAGGTCACTAGGTCAAATGTTACGGCATAAATTGAAAGGTCTTATCATGGGCAACCTTCATGTATAATATAAAGTTTCTACTGCATATAGTTCCTTAGATTTTGCCTCAACCAGAAACTTTAACCAAAATGTTGACGGCAGACGGACAGACGGACATCGTCAATCCATAGACCGGAATTGCTTTGCAATGCGGCCAAAAATTGAGTTAAAACACCAAATTTTCTTGTCGTTTTTATAATCTCAAAATATACTGCTTATCTAACAATCATCTATGCAATTACGTAATGTCAAGCATTTATCCATATATGATCTTCACATTGAGTATATACAAATCAAACATACAACCTATTACAAACTTCGCGTTAAGTATTATTATACAAATCAAACATACAAACTGTTACAATAATACAAATCTGTCACATACTTTTCTTGTTTGAGTAAAGCCATGGCCCTGTTTGCTGGTAGAATAGGATTACTTGGATCGTGGTTAAGTCCCCTTGTGTAAGACTCTATCGCATTCTCATACTCTCCTCTTTTGAAAAAGTCGTTACCCTGAAATAATGTGTGAAAATCTTAATATATATACATGTAATTGAGGAAAGACTTCATGTAGTAATTATATACATTTAACTTTAAAGAAAGCACAACAAATTATTTCTGTACTGTTTCAAACAAACAAATATCAGTTATTTTTATTGTAATTTCTTTTGCTATGAACACCTTTTCAAAATTGTCTTGATCCACGTATTAATGTCCCTTGCAATGCAAAGGTGACATATGCATGAAGAGATTATGATATACAGCATCCATCCATCTGTCTGGTGGTCACAGTTTCCTTAAATGGCTATAACTTACTTGAATTTTAATGAATCTGCAGGAATTGTAAAACTAGGGTCAAGGTCACTTCAAAGTTCACGGTCACATATTTGGGGTCAAACATGACAGATGACATACACGTACCGTTACCATGAGTAAATACCTGCAGTGGTATGATTGTCAATGAGAAAAATGTTATGATTGCTGAGCGATATAAGTCCCCTACCGGTGGCATATATTTATGTCCTGCAACTCTGCCTATGAATTACTCTTCAATTAAACATGCGTTTTAATTAAACTTACTGTTTGTGCAGCTCAGTTCTGAGGTTTTATCTGCTTTATCGATTCGAAAAAGAGGTCAAGCGTGACGAAAGTTGAACTTGCTCTGTAACTATCCAAGACTAAGCTGAGTGTCAAATTTTACCTGAATATCACTATTTGTTGCAGAAAAAAGTCTGGAAAACTGACAAAACTGAATTGTGCAAGTCATCAAGGGGCATAACTCCTCGAAAAATTGGTTAAGCGTGACGAAAGTCAAACTTGCTCTGTAACTATCCAAGACCAAGCTGTGTATCAAATTTCATCTCAATATCTCCATCCGTTGCAGAAAAAAGTCCGGAAAACTGATATTCGGACAGACGGAGGGACAGACGGACAGACTGACGGACGGACGGACGGACGGACAGACCGAGAGGAAACTAAGAGTCCCCTTCGGCGTTGCCGGTAGGGGACTAATTAGGAGTGTTACTGGAAAATAGGAGACTGTATACATGTACATGTATATACATGCATGCACAACCAATGTAATCCCCTGAGATTGAAAGGAACATACTGCAATTTGTATGTTATGCTCTTGACCTCACAATGCATAAGATCTAGAGAAACATGCCCTGACGGCTGTTCTAAGCTGCAAACTTAATCCGCAGTGACCTGAATTTTAACGTCCACCTTTACATAGAAAATGCAATTTTAGAAAACAAGAATGAAACGGACAACTATGGTGAATATATATAGAATAAATGTCATAATTTGTGTTTTGTTTTATATAATAAGTGTCTTATTTTGTGTGTTTATGCAGAAATAAATTACAATGGCTGATGCATTTATTTTGATATAATGCACGTTAGCGCATTTTATCAAATAAATGCATCATCCATTGTTATTTATTTCTGCATAAACACACAAAATTAGACACTTATTCTATATATTTGCGCTTTATAAAGCCAAAAATAGAACAAGGAAAGCTCCCAATTCTATTTTTAAAGTGAATCCATCCACCAATGTGGAGGGGAGTTAATTTCAGAAAGGAACAGCGGGAGTGTCCCCATGGCAACGTCACGCTTATTCAGTGTGACTGAAACGTCATAAATTAATGCATTGTGATATATCAAGTATTACAAATTAGAAATTTAACAATGGAATGATGACCAAATATGACCAAACAAGTTATTTATAACTCTCTAGATGTTGACTGTTTGGAACTAATTTTGTTTGCGGAATGTATTCCCATTTCTGTTATCCGTTTGAGTCAGTTGTAGCGCGGTGAAATCATGAAATGTTGACAGCGTTAGTTTATGGATTTTTCTTATACTGTGTACTGTGTATGTGTGGTCTATTTTGAAATTATCACAAACAACGCTGAATGTGACAAGAAATCTTCTTTCGAAATATTCCATTGAGTGTATAGGATGTGACATCAATCGACAGAGAGCTATTATAGCTGCACCTGCCTCTGTCGCTTGCTGTTGATGTCATATTCTGTAAACGTCAAGACACAGTTGCTGAAAGAGGTAAGGACTTAGTGGGGATGATTTTAGTATTGAATTCGTCTTTTTATAAAATGTTATTCCTACTTTCTACATTGCATAGGAAAGGATTTTAAACTTGTTGATATTCAATTCAAAATCATCCGTTATGTCGGGTGTTAGGAAGTCACACTGTCATTTATACGGAAATCAATAACAATCGTCCTGAAAGCTTTATCTTAGGCAATTACAGTGGCTGTGCATATATATGGGTATGCAACACACAGCATGTACGATAAATGCACTTGCTGTGTGTTGCATACCCGTAACAAAACACTAATTAAGACACTAATTCTCTATATACAGGTAATTTGTAGTTGTTCACAGATTACAACATGTTATAACAAACCTGTAACAACATGTATCAAAATATGAATATTCATGGCTTTCAGCTGTGCTGTATCATACCTGTGCTTTGTTACCAGGTTTCAGCAATACATACCATATCTTTCTCCACTATTGCCTGTTGTTTCCTTCTCTCTAGCTCCCACTCTTCATCCGTCTCATATTCCGATGATGATTTCTTCTCCTCCTTGTCAATCTCTTCACAAAGCTTATCCTAAAAACAATACATCTGTATAAGCTACAGTGTCTGTATGATTTGAGGGGAAAAAAGGAATTTATAGAGGTTTTTTTTCATTATTTTTCCTTACCATAAAATTTATGCTTCAGTACATTCAATGCTTGAGTTATAAATTTAATAGAAATGCCAAGAACAAACAAATACATGTACTACACTATTCTTGATTGCAAGACTTTTCTTGTTAGGTCTTTTTTTAGCACATGCATGATGTACAAAAATTGTAAGGGAATGGGTTTATAATTGAGAATACCGGTACAAACCATTACAATTTGCCATTGTTGAAGATACAGATAAAGTAAAGAAATCTGAAATAGTACTTGTTCGTCAGCTACACATATTGAGTCTGTGAAATACATAATTATGTCCCATTTGAGAAGGCATCTTGCATAAAACCATTATCATTTCATGAAAATGGAATGGTAACGTTATTTCATACCTTAATTTCCCAGAGTTTTAAAACCATTTCCAAAGGATTTCATGACAACACAATTAGTTTACCATACTGGTACATCATATAGCGTCCCAAATGGGAAGTACGGTAAGTAACTCTACATTTCGAAAATACCAAATACGTAATGTGCATGGTTTCTTGAATATGTTGAAATAACTTTGAAATAACTTTTTTACAATTTTTTGGGGTATTTTCTGATGAATCATTTACACATGGTTTACACTGGTGTACATTTACATGTATATACAAGGAGAAGTCAATATATTTACAACATCAAGTTTGTCCCAGGCCCTGAAGTCATAACCACTCATATATACACAGAGAATCCAATCCCCAGAAAGTAATATACTTACAACATCAAGTTTATCCCAGGCCCTGAAGTCATAACCACTCATATATACACAGAGAATCCAATCCCCAGAAAGTAATATACTTACAACATCAAGTTTATCCCAGGCTCTGAAATCATAACCACTCAGTTTTTTTGGCTTTGGCTTCTCCTCAGCCTGCTTCGTCTTCACTCTTTTTTTCTTTTTCTTCTGTAAGCTATTTCTGACAGGAGGTAGTTTCTGAAAATTGAAGATTATCATTTTAAGGAAAACAAAGGATTTAATGTAAATATGGTTACCAACTTACTGTACTTGCTAAAGAATAATACAGGGGAAGAGACATTTCTTTTTTGCTAGAGCTTTTCTTGATTTAATACATAAATGTACATTAGCCTACATGTACATGAAGGCTAATCATGTCACAGTGTGCGAAATTAACGGTGGACCGATAGACAATGTCTATAGTTATTCTGGTCGGTCTATAGAGATAAAAAACTCGGTAGACCAACTTGTCTATAGGAAATCTAACCCGAGTCATGTAAATGTTTGCTCTTCGCACAGCAATAGCTTAGCAAGAGCAGGTAAAGCCATATAAAATTAATCGGACGTTTCTCAGATACCGCCGCCGATGAGAAGTTTTTATTTCAACTGCAGAAAAAAAACCAGCTGTGTGTCATTCTCAATCGAACTTATAAAAGAAGTTAAATTATCCAAAAGGTACCCGATAAATATTTAATTGTAATCACAGCAAGTTGCATATTTACGGTAACGTTAGGACGCCTTCTGTTCAATATTTTACACGTGAATGGATATGAATATTTTTAAGTGGCCTAAATCCAGCCTATTTATACTACCAATTATTATTTAAGCACCTGTAAAACGTTGATGTGTTGTAGTACTTCCGTTTTTTATCGTCCTTTCGTCATCTAGTCTTGGTCCCGATGTCTTTCTTTGACCGGTTGAAATATGTTGAAGGTGCACACCCGGGCACGAAACGAAACCTGGCATGTGCTAGTTCTAGTGATGAATCAGATATTGACAGTGAATCTGACAGGGAAATAGAACAAAATGAACTTGAAAATGAAAATCCCATCACACAAATTGTCTACCAAATTGAGAGAGAATATAACTAAATGATTGGCAGATGGTTTTAGCATATAAAATGCAATAACATTCTGATTTCTGTGCCTGTTTATTTCGGTCTATAGGAAAATGCTGAGGTCTATAGGAACTAAAATTACTGTTGACCGAATGTCTATAGGACTTAAAAGTTAGTTTCGCACACTGATGTCATAAGAAATTCAAGAAAAATTACATGTTCTAGCCCGGTGACAAGGGCTACCAGCTCTGCTAGGCTGGTAGAATAATAGAAATTGTATTGAATGTGTCCTTGGACTTTAAACTTCAATAAAATTTAATTTTGTGAATACTGTTATTTGTAAAGGTCAAGATCACAGGGTCAAAGATTTACAATACTGTAAGGTGACAACTGAATAAAAGGTCTTAAGGTATCCGTTGTACAATTGAGTCATTTTACATAGCGTTTTAATCATCTCCATAGTAAAGTATGGTAAATTTTATGCCTGGTAAGGTACTATAAACTATATATTTTCTGAAAGGTTATGATGCCCTGAGTACAGATATGACACTCCCAGGACTTAAAAATCAAAGGGGGAAAACTCTTGTACAACTTTGTTACTTTGCATATGTTATATAGAGAAAATAGACAATTTAAATGCTTCATCAGTTATCCCCCTTTGTTTTTCTGGCCCCAAAATTATTATTTCTGAACAGTGGGCTATATAACCTTACAGAAAATATATAGTTTATAGTACCTTTCCAGGCATGGAAAAATGCCCTATTGTACATCGGATACCTTAAGTCCATGTAATCCACATGTGAAATTCTAAGCTCTGTATCTTATATGGTTCAAAAGTTATGGCTAATGATAAAGTTTAAGTAAAAATTCTAAAATTGAGGTTAATCATGAAGGTCAAGGTCACAGATTAATAAAGCCAGTGTTTGTGAAACACGAATGCCCCCGGTGGCATCTTTGTTAGTATAAACGCCATTTTCTGTTGAGTACGTGAAAGGTCAAAGTCAAGGTGACGAAGTCAAAAGTTTTTTGCTATCAATGAAATGGTCTTCTCACAAGGAATACACATGTGAAATATGAAAGCCCTATCACTTACTATTCAAAAGTTATGCCCAATGTTAAAGTTTTTGAAAAGTAGGTCAAAGGTCAAGGTCACGAGGTCAAAAATGTTGGTATCAATGGAAAGGTCTTCTCACAAGGAATACACATGTGAAATATGAAAGCCCTATCACTTACCATTCAAAAGTTATGCCCAATGTTAAAGTTTTTGAAAAGTAGGTCAAAAGTTAAGGTCACGAGGTCAAAAATGTTGGTATCAATGGAAAGGTCTTGTCACAAGGAATACACATGTGAAATATGAAAGCCCTATCACTTACCATTCAAAAGTTATGCCCAATGTTAAAGTTTTTGAAAAGTAGGTCAAAAGTCAAGGTCAAGGTCACGAGGTCAAAAATTTTGGTATCAATGGAAAGGTCTTGTCACAAGGAATACACATGTGAAATATGAAAGCCCTATCACTTACCATTCAAAAGTTAGGCCTAAAAAAATAATATGTGTGTTTCCCATAACATGCTGAAATAAAATAGGGTAGGTCGGTCGGAATTTTTTTTTTTTTTTTGATTTTTTTTATCTACTTTTGTAGCGTTGTAAGGCTTGTTTAGAATAATATACAACGGCGTAGCTCTGCCTGAAAAAGTGGAGGGGCACAACATCCCAAAATTTCTAACAAGCAAAAAAAAAAGGGGGGGGGGAGAGGAAGAGAATAAAGAAAAATATGGGAGTTTCATGTTCTGTATGCACAAATTTTAACATTTCTGGTGCAAATTATTGACTTATTAGAAAACACTTTCTATACCCTCTATCATGAACAAGTATATGTAATAATATGCTATATAGTTTGAGTTAAATGTCTTCATGTACATTGATAAAGTAATATGTATTAAGGATGGATCAGAATAGCTAAATTATTCAGGAAGTCTATAAAGAACTGGCGAGCAGTAGCGATCCAAAGAAAAATTTTGAAAATTGACCGAATCCCCCCACTTTTCAAAGTGGGGGGCAAGTGCCCCCACTGTCCCCCTTCTCCCACACCCTTGAATATATTAAATGTGATTTACAGGTATCGTTGAATTATGACCTTCAAATATGTGTTGTCTGTCAAATACATGGATCGAGAAATCATCAGTAAACACAGACATGTTAAACCACGTAGAAAGAAGGGGGAGTTCATTTTGTGTCTATAACCGGTGGCAAACAGCAAAATGTTTATAAATGTTATACTGAGCATTTTAAAACTGGCCTCCCAAGCATGGTGACCTTGAATCTGCATTTTTATTATCTATACAGAATCCAATGTTTTTTTTCATAAAAGTGACCATGACCTTTGACCTGTTTACCCAAAATCAAAAGGCTTCTCCTGATTATAAGCATATCGCCAAATTTGACCTTTGATCTTTCCCTCAAAATCGATGGGCTTACTTCCATATTGATCCCTATATTGTCGAGTTACCATATATTCTAATGCAATGTCTCAAATAAGAGCCGAATTTCATAGGTTGTTCCCTCCTCAGGTACGGCCATAAAATTAGCCGTTAACGTGAATGCAGTAACTTGCATTTGACGTTAAGTTTGTGGCCGATAAGTGCTGATTTTACGGTACAAACATCCGGGGTTTTTTTTGGTTCCAGTAACCTGTTGCAAAAGACTCAATTTGCGACCTTAAAATAAGCATTTACCGGCCGCAAACATACATTGTAACGTCAGGAGCACGTTATCCCTATTAAGACTGACATGGAGGCGCGTGGTCAATAGTTTGTATTAAAATTTTATTTACAGCCGTGAAAATGTCGAGATGTAATCGTTCTATTGTACAACTTTAACATATGTTGCCGCAAAATGACTAACGCACTGTATAGTTACCGAAATATTTCTCACGTACCTTATATTCGGACAGTTTTTTTAAACAGATTTTACAGGACAACTAAATTTCCTTTTGAACAGATTCAATTTTCATATAAACCTGCAATAAAAATTGAGATACGACGAATATTTTCAGTGGCAGATTTAGGGGGATGCGGAGGGGGCGTCCGCCCCCCCCCCCCCCCCGGCACTGACCCAAAATTTTCCAAAAACAGGTATATTTTGACCCATTTTCAGTAAAAATCGGCAAAATTCGCCCCTTGACCTCCCGGCAAAGGGGGCGGTGGATCCGCCACTGATTTTTTTTATGAAAGTAAGCGGCGATTTACCCTAAGTAGGAGGTGAGAAATCAGAGGTTGCCGGCTGAGTTAATGAGAACCCTGATTCAGACTGTATGTTTTTAAAACAATCAGAAAGTACAAACATTGTCAGGCATTAATCCTTTTATGGGAAAAAAAAAAGAAGCCATCCTGGTAGCGCCGTACAATATAAAGTAGCGTTTCGAGAGAGAAATTATAAATTACTTCGTATTTTTACAAAATTTAAATCAGTGGAAGAATAAAAAGAATGGTTTTGCAATAGATAATGTTAAAAGGCAGGTAAAATTACACCAAAATCGGTAGATTTAACATTTCTGGCATGCATTTCATAAAGCGCGACGATCATAAAATTGGCGCGAAAAACCTATAAATGCAACTAAAAATCGAGAAAAAAACGTTAGGGTCGGCGGCTTTGAGTAGGGTCGGTCGGGTGATGGGAAACAAAGGTATTTTTTCTTTTGGCCTTATGCCCAATATTAAAGTTTTTGAAAAGTAGGTCAAAAGTCAAGGTCAAGGTCACGAGGTCAAAAATGTTGGTATAAATGGAAAGGTCTTCTCACAAGGAATACACATGTGAAATATGAAAGCCCTATCACTTACCATTCAAAAGTTATGCCCAATGTTAAAGTTTTTGAAAAGTAGGTCAAAGGTCAAGGTCAAGGTCACGAGGTCAAAAATGTTGGTATCAATGGAATGGTCTTCTCACAAGGAATACACATGTGAAATATGAAAGCCCTATCACTTACCATTCAAAAGTTATGCCCAATGTTAAAGTTTTTGAAAAGTAGGTCAAAAGTCAAGGTCAAGGTCACGAGGTCAAAAATGTTGGTATCAATGGAAAGGTCTTCTCACAAGGAATACACATGTGAAATATGAAAGCCCTATCACTTACCATTCAAAAGTTATGCCCAATGTTAAAGTTTTTGAAAAGTCGGTCAAAGGTCAAGGTCAAGAGGTCAAAAATAATGGTATCAATGGAAAGGTCTTGTCACAAGGAATACACATGTGAAATATGAAAGCCCTATCACTTACCATTCAAAAGTTATGCCCAATGTTAAAGTTTTTGAAAAGTAGGTCAAAGGTCAAGGTCAAGAGGTCAAAAATGTTGGTATCAATGGAAAGGTCTTCTCACAAGGAATACACATGTGAAATATGAAAGCCCTATCACTTACCATTCAAAAGTTATGCCCAATGTTAAAGTTTTTGAAAAGTAGGTCAAAGGTCAAGGTCAAGGTCACGAGGTCAAAAATGTTGGTATCAATGGAAAGGTCTTGTCACAAGGAATACACATGTGAAATATGAAAGCCCTATCACTTACCATTCAAAAGTTATGCCCAATGTTAAAGTTTTTGAAAAGTAGGTCAAAGGTCAAGGTCAAGGTCACGAGGTCAAAAATGTTGGTATCAATGGAAAGGTCTTGTCACAAGGAATACACATGTGAAATATGAAAGCCCTATCACTTACCATTCAAAAGTTATGCCCAATGTTAAAGTTTATAGTTCGGACAAACAGACAAACAGACAGACAAACAGACGGACAGGCCAAAAACTATATGCCCCCGAATCTGTGATTCCGGGGGCATAAAAAATTCATGGTATTTTATAAAATAGAATGGTCTTGTCATACCAACAAACAAAAGAAAAAACATTTGAAATATGACTCAGAATTATGAGCATCCTACCTATTATCTTTAAAGCTGATGGAGATACTGATAGAGTGATTTTCTTTAAAGTAGATAAAACTTCAAGGTCAAGGCCACAGAGTCAAAGGTCACAGTGTCATATGAAAGGTATAATGCCACAAGCAATTCACGTTTGAAATATTAGACTAGAGGTATGATCAACATGGTCAAGGACAAGGTTAAAGTTTTTGGACAGACAGTACATGTACTTTTACTTTTTTCTTTGGTTTCTGAGCTGGAAATATGAGAGAGCGCTCACTCTGAACTGATTATGTGACGCAGTTGTTCCGCTATGCTTGACTTTCATATAAGGAAGTTTCCTTGACCTGTTTAAGTGCGGAAATCATTATTGACATCACGATCGGTGGTAAGCCTAGCAGTGCAATCAGTAAGTTACTACCAGGTAACTAGTCTACCAGGCAACGATTTATGTTACATTTTCTTCCCCAAAGTTCCCCTGTCCACCAACGGCAGAAGAAGCATCTAAGAAAAATTTAATTATCCCCTAAAGTATATGACCCTATGCTTGCCATATGTAAAATCAATATATATATATAATAGGTTCTTTCACGATAAACTGAGTGAAACACAAGAGGCCCAAGGGGGCCACATTGCTCACCTGAGGAGACTGTATGTATGTTTTCAATCAAAGTCAGTATAAGAACTGAAGAAAATCACTTTTAGTGAAGCTTTGAGAAGGACAATGTGTACTTACTTCCTGTAAAGTTTGGTGACATTCTGTGCAGTAGTTTAAGAGGATAAGTCAAAAATGTGTCATCCAATTAGAGCCTATGGAGGACATCTTGGGTTTCCGATCGGCTTGAAAAACACAAACTTGGTAGACTAAGAGGGCAATGAGTACTTGCTTCCTGTGAAGTTTCAAGAAATTCTGTGAAGCTGTTTCAGAGGAGAAGTCGAAAATGTGTCAGCCAATCAGAGCCTGTAGCTGCCATCTTGGATTTCCGATCGGCTCCAAAAAACTTAAACTTGTCAGTGGCGGATCTAGGATTTCAGAAAAGGGGGGGCCCAAAGTTTCAGCTCGAAGAAAATTGTTCAAAGAAAAACTGACAAGCAAAAAAAAAAAAAAAAAAAAAAAAAAAAAAGGTTGAAGATGAAAAAAAAAAGAAGGACCTCCAAAACCTGAAGCTCAAGACTGGTGATTTTAAATAATAACTTAGTTGGGGGGGGGGGGGTCATTGCAACTGCATGTTGCATTTAGAAGATAGAGTTTCTTGATACGTTTACTTAATTTTATAGGTATACTGGCGAGCGTAGCGAGCCGGAAAATTTTAAGATTTGAAGTTTTCTTTTTTTTTTTTTGTTTTGGTTCAGTCATCCATACATGTATATATACATACATGTATATATATTATTCTAAATTGGCGAGCGGAGCGAGCCGCAAAGTTTTTGGAATAGATGGTTACATTTTGTCATAAGATTACAATATCTCTCTCATTTTCCATCCTCTATTTTTGTTTGACCAATTGGGGAAGGTTGGGAAGATTAGGGCATTGCAACCCCACTATCCACCTGTCTAAACTGGTTAGATCGGCCCATGAAAATGAAGCATTTGGTAATTATTTAAGTGTTAATTTAATTTTGAATTTTGTATATGTTTATGACATATGAATCCGTTCAAACACGATGACAAAGAAAGTTCAAGACAAAGTGAAGACGAAAATAGACAGCTAATGAAAAATTAAGTGTGGCGAGCGAAGCGAGCCGAAAATTTCCCCAAAAGTAAAGAGATTAAGCATAAAAAGAGTATTCTGAATCAATAACTTTGGGTGAAAAAGGGGGGGCCTGGGCCCCCCCTCTAAATCCGCCACTGCTTGTTAGAGGGCAATGAGTACTTGCTTCCTGTGAAGTTTCGTGAAATTCTATGCAGCGGTTTCAGAAAAGAAGTCGAAAATGTGTCAGCCAATCAGGGCCTGTGGCGGCCATCTTGGATTCCCGATTGGCTCGAAAAACACAAATTTGGAAGAGGGCATTGAGTTCTTGCTTCCTGTGAAGTTTCATGAAACTCTGTGCAGCGGTTTCAGAGAAGACGAAAATGTTAAAAGTTTACGCCAGTTGGACAACGACGACGACGGACGGACGGCGCGCTATGACAATAGCTCACTTGAGCTTCGCTCAGGTGAGCTAAAAAGTTAATTTAAACAATGTTTCATGTCATTTAACGCCATGTTTTCTAATGACGTTGCTGTGACATCACAATAAATTCTCTTTCATCATTGCCATTGGTCAATGTCACAATTTGTAGCATTTGAGACATGTGTCTCACATAGTGTGTTCCCACATACATGTAGCCATATATTTCCTCCATTTGCTACAGTTATCTCCTCAGGGGTTTTTTTTATTTTGGGGAAGGTGCCTGTGCCTGTCCCATTTGGGAAAATTTGTGACATTTTGCTAAAATTGGGAAAATTTTGGAACAAATTCTCACCAAAGTATAACCCTAAAGTATCATTTATTAACAATGATAATCTATTAATTTGCTTGAACTGAACAAGAGATGAATAAAAAAACTTTTAAAAAATGAACTTCGAAATAGGACATTTTGTGCTGACTTCCAGGTTTTGAGTCTTATTTTCTCAGGTGATTTTTTCATAATTCCTCTTTGGGAATTTCAGGATGATTTTTTGGGAAAAATAGAGGAAATTTGGCATTGGGAAGGGGCCGAAATTCAGCCCCAAAACAAGGAAAAAAAAACCTGCTCCCTCCTTGAATAACAACCCTCGGACTTTATCTATCTCTGCTATGTTGTTGTTGTAGATGAAATCCCTCCGTGGTCAGAACACCCCCTAGTAGTTAGAACCGTTAAACCTTATAGGTATACATATATATACTATATACAGTTACCCTCCACTGTGTATCACTGTATGCAATGTATGCTATGAATGTTGGGAGGGTGTGTTATAGGTACTGCAATTTGGATGCAGGTCCATATTTCAAACGGCCTTTAATGTGCCACAACACAAGACAATCTCCTTGGCCACAGCTGCTGAAGGGTCTACTTTGGCCATTTTAATTCCCTCCGAGCCAGGTGTGTGCAAGACGATAAATCACCTCTGAGAAAGTTCGACCCTGATGGGATTCGAACCCAGGACCTCCTGTTTGAAAATCTGGCGCTCTACCACTAAGCTATGCTATGACATGTTAAGGTATCCGTTGTACAAATGAATATCAAGTGTATTATATAGTTAGAATTACGGCATATCTCTATACCTAAACATACCATAGTGTAACATAAAAGTTGGGTTCCAACATCAAAGCTAAACTTGCCAACCTCTATCTAAGCCACGGAAACTATCGAGACACTGCCGAATATTACCGAGAGAATTTTAACATTATTTAAATGGATGAGATGTCAGCGAGATCTCTATTTGTACACTGGATACGTCAAATAACTCTATTTTAACAAATATTCTGAAGTTTTTACATCGTATACTTGTGTTAGGGGGTTCAGGTGGATTTTATTGAAATGATCAGTAGGCATGTAAAATGCTTTTTCAGAAGGTACATAGATTAAAGTGCAAAATGCTTTTTATTTGATAAAAAAATATACATCAAAACCAGAGATATCGCATTTTGAATGTTGCAAATTGGAGTTGATTTTGTAATTAGTCTTGTATTATGATATATAGAAATAAATGGCACCAAAAGCGCTAAAATTGTGTAAAATACATGGTTTGTTTCAATATATTTTTCAAAGAAAGCATTACAAACCTTTTATCACCATATATCATTTTTTCCCTTATGGCATGAACTTTTTTATGGTTGTCATGGGAATTAGAAAAAAATGAAAATGGCAACCAAGATGGCCACCATCTCGATGGCCAATACATGTATAGAGACAGACAAATGACATAAAATAGTATTACCTTGTGCTATTAACAGGCTTCTATCATTTTTTGAATAGATTTTTTCAAAGAAATCAAAAAGAAGATCAACTTCCCTTCAATTTACTTCATAATTAATGTTCAGACAATCTTCATGCACAATCTCAGTAAACTTTTTACGGTCATCTCTTAAGCAATTGTTGATTTTTACTTTTTTGAAAAAAAAATTTGAATGATTTCATTCAAGTGAAAAATCATGATCAAATATGTTTAACTAGAAACAATTTCAATTATTCTCCCCAATTTTACCTGTATAAAGTACAGGATTCATCGGGAAATAGGTATTTGTAGGTATGGTCAGAGGAAATTCGGGCCAAAATGGTCAAGGGTGAGGGTGATTAAGCTTCATTTTGCACTAACTGACAGCATTTTATTTGATAAGAGAAGATCTATTCAATATATTAATCATCACTCTGCTTAATATCGTATGAAATTCGACTTTTGAAATCTATTATCTTTGAGAAAATAGCGAAAAACGAGAAAAAAAGACAATTTTTTGGAGTTTTTCTAGAATTTTGATACGATCCCTGAAAGTCATCTGTCGATTTCATATTGAAAATGAAAGTACAGAATGTTATCTTCAATTTGATTGGATGGATATGGGAATTCCATCAATATGTTGCCCCAAATCAGCAAATGAAAATACCTCTTGCATTTGAAAATGACGCAAAATGTGGTCCATGTTTAGAACGTACTGGAAAACCCGCTATAAGTAGGTTACATTTTCACGACTTGTTAATTAATTCCAAGCTTTGGAAATCTATTTTAACGTAATGAATGTTAAGTTCAAGCCTTAAACTGGACACTGATGTCATACTTATGACATTCTACCCATAATATAATGTATTTTTACAAAGTAGAAAAATGCATATATTTTGTTCAAATGCCGCCTGATTACACTAAAAAGTCCATGACCTGAACCCCCTACTTGTGTATATCAATGTCTTGATGAGAATTACAAACAACAAGATATGTTTACGTAAGGAATGGTCAGAAGGTAAGACTAAGAAATGGATTAAGTCCGAGAGTCCAATACGGCGTTTAATTTGGAGGTATGACATCTACAAGCAAAACCAGATGAGAAAAACACACCCTTCCCTTTCTTTAAAATGATGTAAATCATATGGTTGGCTTCATCCCTAAAACATACCTCCTCCATGGGCTTCTCTTGTCCTAACTCATTCTCTTTTTTCTTGATGTCATCTTCCCAGCTATTCATATCTTTCAAAAATGCATCAAGCTCGTGTTGGTTTTCCCTCATTTGATATTGGAGTTGTATCATCTTCTCTTCTGAAGCCATCTTGAAACGAAATTGTACAGTATGAAGATCCTCTATCTCTCTAATTCTCTCATAAATATGAACAGCGCCAGTGGTAAATTCAACGAATTCACATTGAAGTCGGATTTCGTATGGGCGCTGACATGTTGGATTTGAGTACCAGCCAACTCGCTCTCATTCCAATTCGTGTTTGAATGTTACACATGCGGATTTTAAAAATACAGCAGGGATTTGGACCGAGAAGGAACCTAGACCAAAAACGAACCAAATCAATGTTTTCTATTCAATTTTAGCATGGTCCACCTGGCCTAGCTGTGTTTGTCCAATTTAGGGTTGTATTTTGATACGACATGTGCAATGCAATACAAAAAGAGCGCCGGGATATCCAATCATTTATATAGCTCTCGCTCTATTCTTTACATTTTACATACATGTTATTTCCCCTCTCCCCTTATTTTGCCTGTAGTCATAGATCAATCTTTTTTTTCTGTCGGTTGCAAAATTTCCCATCAAACCCTATTCAGAAATTTAAGAATCGTGTTTTAGAGAAAACAAAAAGTTAAACGTCATGTGCGTCTTCCACCGCAACGTCATAGGTTCCTTCCAATACTTTCCACTCTCAATATGACCTTGCCTTCACCCCTTAGGTCCCATGTATTTTTCAAATTAATTAAAAAGGAAATTACATAAATTCAGATTGAAGATAGGGATAAAGTTAGAATAACTGTTCTAAATTATGGCGCCGAAAATTAAAAGTAATCGCATTTGTTGTTTTCCGACGTCATTAAACTACAATGACGTGACGTCGTAATAGGGCCGCCGACAGAAATCCTGTCGAAACTGGGGACCCCTGAATCCAAGGGTACTTTGCGATGAAGCGTCTGGCGGAATGCGATGAAACCCTTGGTGCACCAAGATGCGTCATGTGGTCACTTTGCTTTCCAGCGTTCTGGAATAAAAAAGTTCTAAACATTGCTAAAGACTGATCGAGTCTATTTTCAATGAATCATGTTGAATGACAATTTAAATATATACATGCCGACCTTCCACTTAACATTACATGTACTATTCCTTAATTATTGTTGTTATTCGTAGACTTCAAATCATAAAATAATTTGAATAGCCAGCAGGAGATGGCAAGTACGATCAGGGACGTATATAACTAAAGTTTTAGTTATATACGTCCCTGGTACGATCGATCCAATATCTGCATTTAAGAGTTTTACGAACAAAGAAGTCTCTGACGAGTCTGTAGCTCTACTGGTTGTTTTGTTTTATTCTCCTATTCACGTGAATCATAATTACATACACATAAATATCAATTTCCATTTATTTAACCAAAGACCATAGGGAGCAGGCCCTCTAACAAATTTTAAGTAGCACAACAAAACAGCATCACTCACATAATTCATAATATCCGAGCAGTGGCGGATTCAGGGGGGTGCGGAGGGGGCGCCCGCCCCCCCCCCCCCCGGCACTGACCCCAAATTTTCCAAAAACAGGTATATTTTTGCCCATTTTCAGTAAAAATCGGCAAAATTCGCCCCTTGACCCCCCGGCAAAGGGGGCGCTGGATCCGCCACTGCCGAGATATAGTATTTCAAAAAAGAATGCCAAATCCATTTTTCGAGATCCTAGGTGCCAGGGGCTGCTAGCTCAAATGAACTATCAATGACACAACAAGACATTGCATAAAGAATTAGCTCTCCATCATTATTATAATAGCTGCAGAAGAGTTGAATGCACAACTACATGTACCTGTATATATAGGAAAAAACACCACACCCATTTTCTAAGACCCTGGGGGTGAGGGACTCAAACAAAATATCAGCTGCACAACTAGACCACAGACCCATCATATTGCAAAAAGAATTGTCTCCATCGTTTCTAGCTTCAGAGGAGTTGCGAGCACGAGATTACATAGATTTTCATTACCACGCCCATTTTCCAATACCCTGGGGGTCAGGGGTTGAAACCAAATGGCAGGTGCACAACTAGACCGCATACAATGTAGGATGCAAAAAGAATTAACTTTTATCTCTGGTTTTAGAGGAGTTGCAAGCACAAGAATTGTTCACTGACGGACGGATAGACGGACGGACGCCGGACGACGGGGTATCACATAAGCTCGACCAGTAGACTATGATCAAACATATACGTTTTCATGAAAATATTTGAGATTACACATAAAAAGCGTGATTTGTGCTATAAATAACTGTATCTAAATATATCGGAGCAAAATAAAGATACTTGCACTCGTCTTGATGACCAATATCAATACGTATACCGATATATCGATATATTAGAGTTACCTCCCTTTAGAGCCTATCTTCATTCTTAAGTTTGATTAATAAAAAAAAAATCGCTTGTTAGCAAGAAAATTATTAATCAATATGTTGTATGTATCAATTTCATCTTTAACATGTATTTTCAAAAAGTAATAAATAAGGTCGATAAAACAAGTACTCGTCGAAAAAAAATCTTGAATTTCAAACTTATTGTAAACACCGTTAATTGAATATTTTCCCACTTTCGTATCGTCCATACACATCTTCACTCAGTGTTCAATGGTCGAATCAACTTTTTATGTTATTAATTTGCTGGAGAATTGTTGGTGGCAGAACGAGTCACCAATATAGCTATACAAATGAGAGAAAGTCACAATAGAACACAAAATTGAGCATCAACGGAACCCCTAGCAAGCGAGAGGTGGGACCAGGTGCCAGGGAGGAGTAAGCATCCCCTGTTTGGCTACCCACACCCGCCGTCTATATCCACGCACGAAAATGAAAACAATATCTAAAATGTAAAAAAAAAAAAGACCAAATCATATTGGCAATTCGATGTGAAGGGATGGGGTTTACCAAAAACGTTGACAGGCCCGGTTAGACTGTCCCCTGGCCAAAATTTGTGAAATTTCAGTGACCCAGTTAAAATTCCTCGTCTAACTGCATTACCTGGCTTACTCTATTCAGACCGAGAAGAGTGTACCGAGAGTGAACTAGACCGAAAATCAGGCCAATCTATATACTTTCCAAATAAATATTGTGGGTGTTTTATTATTTTTTTTGCACAATAAAAAAGCAAATGAAAAAAAATATATAATTATGTTGTCCTGCCTTTCGATCTAAGAGTGAATGCATAACACTATCTTGTTGATTTACAATTAAGTCGAAATCATAACGACTCCCTCTTTTGGACCTCATCTCCCTCATAAAATGACAACCTCCCTCTTTTGGACCTCATCTGCCACTTATAAGTTCCCTAAAAAAGAGAAAATTGTATTGAAGTTTTCAAAAAAAAAAAGAAGCAGAAAATGAACATCAAAGAAGTACCTATTAGTAATCGAGAAGACAAGGCAAAAAACAAATCATTGGAATATCCAACGGAACAATTGTGAACCTCAGAACGAACAACATTCCGAAGTTAGACTAGGTGCCCCATGCAACACCCGTCGCAACATCGTCGGAAACCTATTGCCCTACGATTATGAAAATCTTATGAAGTAGAATGGAGAAGATGCCGTGGCTTTCCAACGATGCCGTCGCAACAGCTTCATGAAAACTTGTCAAATTCGGTGATTGTCTCGATGTATATATTGATGTACATATCAGGTAAATATGTCTTGTTTGGTGATGATGACAGCCATTCAGTCGCAATCCAGAAAGCCACTGATCAAAAATCATGTTTTCGGGACAGGCTTATCTCAATATATATTTTCGTCTGGAAGGTGATTATTCTGGGATATTCAAATGGCGAAAGCAATACATTCAACTTTTTTCACCTTGGAATTTGCTAACCCGTGCCATCTCGCCAACGCTTCATCGAAGGACACTTTTGATTGGATGTCAATTTAAATCCCCCTGCTTGCGTGACGTGAGACCGACGGATAAACTCAACTCAAACACAACCACGCGTCGGTGTCGTGTGCGCAAAGTATGATATTTTGAATTTGATATCGCGATAATATTTTGATTGAGGAGAATCTTTTAACATGTTTAATCCACGTTCAGATACTGGACACCAGAGCCCTGCATCCGGCCTTCCCAAACGACTGTTTAGTTGCACTAGTCAGCAATCGGATTGTGTAAATTTGAACCTGATATAACCAAAAAAAAATATAATTCTAATATGACTTGATTCTTTTTCCCTATTAAGACAACAAACGCGAGCCGGGCTCTATTCTCCAATATAGGCCCTATAGCGATAAGCCACGCCTGCCCATTTTCTGAAAGCAGATAAACCGGCAGGAACTGGTTTTTACCAAGAATCAAAAGGTCTAAGTTTGGTCATCATTAGAATAGAAATGTTATGCCCTCGCGTCCTCAGCCAATCACATTTATCACCTCGCCGCTGACGCGGCTCGGTAATAAATGTGATTGGCTGAGGACGCTCGGGCATTATGAGACAATAGAGCCCGGCTTGTCATTTTTTACTTCTTAAATATATATTCACATCGGTGGTCTCTGAAGAATATTTCGGTTATTACTCACTAGTGTCACGACACTGTAGTTTGCTTTTAAGCATGTCATAAGTTCCCCCCTCCTCATCTCTTATATGGGCACTACTCACGACTGTAAAGAGACGGCGATTTGGGATAGCTAATTTTCGGCATTCTGTGGTTCTGTTTTTACATTTTTTTTTTTTGCATTTTTTTTTCTTTTCCCACTAGACAAATTCACTTTTAAACCTCCATCGTTCAAAGTAAGAAGATCTGAATATTTTCCCAGAGTTGAAGCTTAACTTTGTTGATGATATCGTGTATCATCGCTTGGTCACGAACCCTTTCCTCTGTACAAACCCTTTCTTCTATATGGCTATATATAAAACAGAAGAAAGCGTTTGTATAGAGGAAAGGGTTTGTGACCAAGCGATGATACCTCAACCCTGTCTACGTGCTTTTAAAAAATCCGGCCGTACTTATACGGAGGCCTTTTGAACACGCATTGCTTATGCTAGGTTTACACTTAGCCACGATACCCTACGATGTCCACGATTGAGCAAAATCATGGAGCTCCACGATTCTATAAATAAAATTGGTCTTCACACGCTCTCCGACGCTCCATCACGCTCTGATACGCGCTGTAGCGATTTGTTACGATTGTAGATAAGATCTGTTACGATTTGCATCCCGTTCTCTCAAGCTTCGTTACGTTCCTGTACGATTACCACGATGAGCCATTGCGCTTTGCCACGCTCTATCACGGTTCCCTACGCTTATCAAGTTTTGTTGCGATCTGTTACGATGCAGTATCTGCCGCGATTTAACACGATTTGATATGAAATAGACAACCAGTTCCAATACCACTTGCAATATCCAAACAAGATTAAGCTTAATATCCAGGAGATGACGGTTTTATATCGCAAAAGGCTGGAAATGGCATTGATGAACCTTATTTGATCTTTCTTTTTTTTCGATTATTAAAGGTAACATTTTTTGTTGAGCAATTCAAATCTTTGATTGCGTGTATATATTTAACTCGTTCGAAGACAATCAATGCAGCACCTCATTGATTATCAAGACTTCTTTTCTTAGTCTTCTTCATATGTTAGAAATTGTTGCGGATGTTAAAAACTCATGTAACCCATCAAAAAAACTTGTTGTCTTATTATAATTTTCATTATAGGAATACTGGAATCGCAACGAATCTTGTAGATCGTGGACTGAATCGTGGAAACCGTAACAAACCTTCAAAGAGTGTGAGTAAAATCGTAGTGGATCGTAGGAGAACGTGTTTTACCAAGATCTCTTACGATCGCATATTACGATCCGTTGCGCTTTGTCAAGATCTGTTACGCTCTACTACGCTCCATCACGTTCACTACGCTCCACTACGCTCTCTCATGATGTAAGGATCAATCGGGACAATCGTAGCAATTTTTTTGAGAATCAAAAATTTTGCCACGATCTCTGCGATCTCCTACGATCATCACGATTCAACCCCACGCTCTCTTACGATCTCTACGATTCACCTCAATCGGGGCAATCGGGGCGATCGTGGCTAAGTGTAAACCTAGCATTACTCACCGACCGCGTACTGATACCAAAGCGTTTGCTCATGTTTTTTCTTTACACGTAGACAGCACGTACATGTACTTGCACCAGGATAGGATGATATTTCCAATTCCCTGATTTACCCTATATGGTAATGTGTAAGCATTGCCCTGAATCTGTTTTCTAGTGTTCGTAGCCATCCTGTAAATATATTTGTTACATGTACACCCGTAAAATTAAGATCCCATTATGTATTCAGATCCCATTATGTATTCAGATCCCATTATGTATTCAGACCCCATTATTTATTCAGATCCCATTATGTATTCAGATCCCATTATTTATTCAGATCCCATTATTTATTTAGATCTCACTATGTATTCAGATCCCATTATGTATTCAGATCACATTATGTATTCAGATCCCATTATGTATTCAAATCCCATTATTTATTCCGATCCCATTATGTATTCAGATCCCATTATTTATTAATATTATATAACAAGGATGTAACGTCGATTCTGATTGGCTGAAGCGCGAGTCATTATTTTCCGATAATGACCGCTGACGGAAGATAATGACTCGGTGTGGTATTTGTCCTGATTTTAGTATTTACGATAAAAATTAAGATAGTTATTTTGTTTAATTTTAAAAGTCTAGATACACTTTTCACAAAAACTTTCAATTAATTATTAAGATCTTAATTAAAAAAATATTCATATTCATATTCATTAGAATCATTATTTTAAACATATGTAGTTTTATAATTCGTTATATAATATAAGAAATAAGGACTTGGCCTCGGTCATTATGTCATTATAATGACCCGATGGGATTTGTAATATTGACCTCGGCCTTCGGCCTCGGTCAATATTACAAATCTCATCGGGTCATTATAATGACATAATGACCTCGACCAAGTCCATATTTGTATAAGATCCCATTATTTATTAAGATCCAATCTTACTATTTTTCCTTTGGCTTTTAGTACCATTTTTCGCGATGAGATGCGTCTTTCAATACAAGAAAGACTACAATTCCTTGACAAAGTTTATCATTTATTGTCATAATTAGGACATTCAATGTCACTGAAACCACTCAAAAGTGTCAAAAATCAACATATTCATTGAAAAAGCAATCTTCAGATGAACATTTTCCAACTTTCGGTAACGTTTTGTCAAAACTGGCATGATCTGTGTTCAATATTATTGATTGTTGTGAAAATACCGTACTTTTAAGACTTTTAACCTCACAAATAATAACTATATATAGGCTTAACAATATCGAGTTTAGTATTTAGGCCCCTTGATTGTTAATATCCAAAAATTTGAAAAAAAAATTCGTTCCAGTGATTTTCTCAATCCATTCTTTTTTCTAGCATGAAATCGAACATTTGTCTAGGCCCCTTCACAGACCGAAAGATCGCCTGGCAATTCGTATATATGCCTCTTAGAAAATCTGATTTGTAGTAGCGCATACGCATAGCCCCTTGATTGTTAATATCCAAACATTTGAAAAAGAATTCGTTCCAGTAATTTTCTCTATCCATTCTTTTTTTCTTGCATGAAATCAAACCTTTGTCTATCCGGCTTCTCAGTTCTACTGATACCATTTCAACTTGTACTACAGAAACCATGCAAGCTTAAGGTTGCTGCTAAGTACAAGTCCTGTCAGAAACCTGTATAAAACCTCCGTTTAAACCTGTATACGTATTAATTATTCTGAAATAGGTTGTTGAAATATAAAAAAAAAGCCTCATTCTTTCTCGGGCTCGGAAATCAATGATCCGAAAAACTATGAATCCAATGTAAACATTGTCAGCTGTTCATGTTAGCACTGACCTTACACGGAAGTATAATTTTAATTCAAGGACAAGGTAAACTTTGTTTTGTTTATCATGACCTATTCATTTTCAGCATGCAAATATTACTAGGCACTACTCTGATATGCAAGTCATTGTATCGATCATCCAGATATTGATTCGTACCATTATAATAAATATTTTACAATTGATTTAGCAGATTAGATCTACATGTGCATGGTACATGTGTACTTCTTTTCAGCTATCATGCGCAAAGCAGTCGAGAGAAGCGTGGCATCATTTGTATATATTATTTCCATGGATATGTACCTCCACATTTTTGTATGACTAACTTATATATGATCCTCTAGATGCCTTTGTATCCTCAATGACTTTGTGTATGTTTACAAACACAACTGATGTGGTTGGTCAATCTAATTTAAATTCAGCTGTCTTTATTCTGTACACTACATATCAAAGGTAGCTTACTTATCAAACCACTGAGATGGATGTTGGGGCTGCCACCCCACCCCCAGGAGAGAGAGAGAGCCTCTCCTTTCTGTCAATCTTACAATATTTAGAATTTGGAGGGATGGGTATATAAGGGGAGGTCTGCACGTGAGAAGAAAAATATGAAGAGGAGATAATCTTGTAGGATTGAGAGTTAAAGCAGGAGATGTGTTATTTCAGAGAAGGCATCGTGATTTAGGCTACTTTATGATGTAATTCTTGAAGGAAAAAATCTTGTCCATTTATCTATCATATAATGTCCTTGGTTTATGTGGGTCCGTGTAACACTTAAAAAAATTCAAAATTCCAAAACTTCCAATTATCAAAAATCACCAAAAAATAACTTTGAAGCTAGCTAAGGTTTGAAGTCAAAAATCTAATATAAAGTTCAAAACGTTTTGTATTTTTGATATTTTACTTAAGAATCTAAACTTCTAAAACTTTTATAACTTTGATACTCTAGGTTTTTGAAAAATATCTAATAAATCTTTTAAAATGGTTAAGTGTAAAACAGACAGCTTTAGAATTTTAGTTTAAACTGGTATTTATTTCACTTTCATTATGTAATATAAGTACAATTAAGATCATGCAGGATTAGGAAACAAGTATGATACTTATATAAATCCTTTTCCTATAAACAAATATTTGCTTAGGACAGTAATGACTATGCGTGAAATACCTTAATAATTCAGACATTTACATATACGCTTAATTTAAATTGTGAATTAAGAGAGAGAGAGAGAGAGAGAGAGAGAACAACAAAATAATATGGCAAGACATTGTTGTTGTAATATAAACAAAGATGAGCAATGATAATCTGATGAACTAATATCAATTGATCAAGTAAATTTAAAGTACATATATATTTAAACAAATGATAATATTTTCCAAGTATCAGTAGGTACATTTTATGAGTAGAATACTATATGAGGTTAAGCTATAAATAAAAAGATTATCGAATTGAAAATGTCGGAAAAATTGAATATTAGAATTTTAAACTGATTACAAAAACTTAGACGTCTAAAAAGGTTTTGAATATTTGAAAGTTTAGGTTTTTACTAAAAAATCTGAAATTCCTAAAGTTCAACATTTTTTAGATTTTTGAAATTTTGGTCAAAAATCTTAACTTCCAAAATATAATATTTTAGGTTTTTGGTGAAAATATTCAAAATCTAAAATTTGTTTTGGAATTTTGAATTGTTAAGTGTTACACGGACCTATATGTACATGCATACATTCCAAGAACATTCTTGTTTGTTCCGCTTGCTAATTTTTAAAATAAAACTACTAGTATCATTTATATCATAATTGTAAACTTCATTTCTTAAAATATTTTCCTGCTCGCTTCGCTTGCCAGAAAAAAAAGAAAACTGAAAAAAGTGAAGTGTAAAAAACAAAAATAATTAATAATCACCTTCTTGAAAAATACGTAACCTAAAAAAAGAAATTATAGTCTTCTACCCCCTTTTAAAACTTCCTGTATCCGTTTTTGTATATCGTACTTTTTGGGGAAAAGATTGATGGTGAATGGGTAAAGATATATAGGGCTATATGAGTATCATATATGGATATTCTCGACGGCCAATACAATAATGTATATATATATATATATTGGGGTGAGGACAAGGGTCGTTCATGTATAGGTAGTGCCGATTGTCTTTTATACCTCCTTGATTGACTCCACTGCTTCGCGTAAGTGCTTAGAGGATCAAAACTAGTTACTTTCCCCATTACCAATTAAAATTTCGCGGATTTTTTTTTCCAATTCATGTTCTGAAGTGAGCTGCACGGACATTTAGGTTCCATACGATCTTTGGAAGGGGGGGGGGGCACATATGAAATTTGTTGTCCCATCGAAAGTCAAGGAAGGGGGAATATTCGAAAATCTTTTCCGTAGAGCTATGTGCCAGGCTTCCTAGTCACCAGATTTCTATGGGGATTCCTTTTTGAGTACGATAAACATAAGCAATGTATTACTTGGGTAACCTATATCAAAAATGAAATTATTTTACTCGCCCGCATCTTAAAAACTGCAATACTTAAATTAAATAAAATAATTATATTTTCGCCCGCTCGCACCCTTTTTTTCACAAGAAAATCCAAAGAACATTTAATTAATTTGGTATGGCCTAAACTTTATTTTTTCATTTTAATTCTAGATGACGCACGCTGGAAAGAAACATTTGGGAAGACCACTTACGTCACTTGAACGCTTCTTCTTCTACGGATTACATGGCTTCTTTGATGAAATTGTATTCACTGCCATCTTTGACGTCATATTTGAACCGGAAGGAAATCGTCAGTTGAAGGGATATTCCTCCATTTTCTCATTTTTCATATATGGTGGCTGTAGCTTTTTCGTTGAGCAAATCTACCGTCGAATGATACAAAGAAACATTCAATTCCACTTCCGTTTGCTTATCTACATTTGCGTTTTGTATTTTTGGGAATTTACTTGCGGTTTGATTCTACGTCAATTTGACGCTTGTTCCTGGGATTACAGCCATTATAGATTCAATTTTATGGGTCTTATAACATTGGAATACGCCCCCGTATGGCTAATGGCGTGCGCATGGCAAGATGTGCTTTTTAGGTTCCTTCTAAGCCTAACCGTCAATGTTGAGACGACAGAGAAGTCAACTTGACGTGAGTGGGGTTTAGGAGACTCGTACTGCCGAAATTTTGTTGTGAACTTGAAAAAGTTAGTAAAATTAGATATTTTTATCGTTCTTACCATGCTTACCTTTGGTCGAGATTTTTTCATGTACTTGACCTAGTCGTAGTAGATTAATTAGGCCATAGTAACGAAATATTTCGTTTTACGTCCGCGGGCGGGTGAATTCGAAGAATATACCACACAAAACACAAGTTTTGACTCAAAAATGCTTTTTGCACACAGAAACATCTAAAATCAAACATCAAAGTACTTGTCAATAAATGATCTTGAATACATCAATACATCCCCCCTATATGTCATCATCAATGTCGGGAGATATTAGTAATTCAGTCAGAATTATGCACCTCACTTGAAGAAATAATTTCCTTTTGGGGGTAGGGGGCGGGGTTTCAATCTTTATCCCAATATTCAGTTTCATATTGATCATGTGTTTGTGTGTTTTCATAAAAGTTCCGGTTGTAAAACAAAATATTTACTATTGCCTTATACTAGCAAGTACATGTACATAAGACATGGTTAGCCACCACGCCTGCTTACTAAGCTCCGAGGCAAAAATTAGCCTCCCTTCCTTTTTAAGTTGTTACAAGGAAAGGACAACAGGGTTCCATTCCAATTCAAGCGTAGATCTTGAAAGTTGTTTTTCCAGAAGTGGGTATCTGAGCAGGAGTTTTCACCCCAAAATAGTATGATTTTGAGAAATTTGTGGCTAAAAAATCAATATTTAAACAAATTCTGGGGATTCAGGCTCTCCCTAACCCCTTCTTTAGATTAGCGCATGAAAATGTTTAATTTTTTGTGTGAGTGTATTTATTTTTTATATACATTTGATGGTTTTTACACACAACTAACATACTTTGTAGTGTTTGCACTAACCATGGTGAGGTATACAATGGTATAGATGCTTTATATTTTTTTACGTGTATAAGAATTTGTACACAACACGCATTGACATTCAACGAATTTTATGCAATACTTTACATGTTTTGTTCTGCTGTTTAAGTACGAAATGTCAATTTATATATTTTTTGTTTGTCTTTGTCTTCTAGTGCAAACATATTTTATTTAAGAATCCCTGTGCATATACTAGTGCTCTAGAAAGTTATGCGTGGAGATAAGAGAATAAATATGTACACGATTGTAAACTGTTTAGCGTTATATGAAGATATTTCACAAAAGCATTAAAAATTTCACTCTTACTCACAAAAGACATCAAGTGCAAACAGCGGCAGTTTGTGAATTGCTCTCTGCAGTTGTTGACTTCATTTTCTGAATTAATTCCTCCTCAGCGTTGAAAATTGCCAGGAGTTTCACGCAGCGCTATGATTTACTGTACATATGAATAATCGACTCACTAAGAAATTTATGTAAGACGCAGTCCGAGTGTGCTATACTGAACTATTATTCATTGTTTGTAATCACGTGTTAAAATTGCGAATTTGTTAATCTACCAGCATTTATTAACGAATTTACCAAAAGTAAGAAGGAAGTCATCTTTATTTACAAAACTATTAAACTCAAGTTAATTTACCAATAGCGATTAAGAAGGCACTTTATTTTGAAATTAAGTTACCATCTGCAGATAGCAACTCATCAACTGCTATAATTCACACTTGCTGTCTTTTCACAATGGAAAACTAATAGGAGCAACAGTGCCACAGCTTGTAGATGGACTTTAATTTGTTTTTGTTTTTATTATTCTTACATTTTACGCAAGCTTAGAAGAAAGTTGATAAGCCTTACATCGAAAAATAAACACTTACTAGTTGTGAAATTTGGACATTGAAGCACATTTTGTGTTACAAAGAAAATGTTTATAATAACATTGTGAATTAAATTGATAGAATATTAAAAGATAATATATCATGAGTTCCACTAATTTTATTATCGAATTTTGATAGGTGAACCAATGTACGTAACGTTTTCTTAGTACATGTCTCAAATTCTACATAATTTGATACAAGTACTTCTTTATCCAAGACTTTGAATGTTCCTGTAACGAATTGTCGTTTATCTAGATGTATAATATGTTGTGACCATATACAACTACTCTAAAAGCGATAAATGAGGTAAATATTGTAAACAATGATTACAGATGGAAAGAAAAACATTGGGGAAAATTGTAAAGACAATCAAATAATTGTTATTTTGTTACTGATTAATTTTACAATCTTGATTATCACGTGACTGTGATCTTTGTTGTTTCATCACACGATCTACATGTATTTGTTACTATTTGTTACGATCTCTATTATCCTTGCATTCTTTGTTGTTAACAATATAATACTTATGGTGGCATACTTCTGCCCCCCCCCCCTACATGCAAGATATTTTAGTACAGATTTTATGTCGACATGCAACAGTGCAAGGTAATTATGTCGAAGTATGCCACCATAAATACTAGATCACAGTATTATCATAAAGTTAATGACATAAAGTTTCTTTGTTGCATAGAGAGTTTATAAGGTGAAATTGTATAACTACATGTGTTTAATATACATGTACGACTTATAAAAAGAATGATTGAATTTTCTGAAGAAATATTTCTTCAAGTTTCATTTTTTAAAAATTAAGGTACGTATTTTCGATGATGCACTTATGACATTTTGGTTTATTTTTATATATCTTTTTTTGTACAAACATTTTCTTTATCAACATTCTGGTTGTGATAATGTACAATGATCAAAACATTCTTAAAAAGTTTTCTATATAAATCTAATAAATGTATCTATGAATTTAAGAAATGGCGATTTTGGCGCTACTTCATTATGATACAAATAGGAAAGAACCATTATTTTCATTTTTTATACCTCCATTTCAATCATGCTTGTTTATGTTCTATTTTAATTGAAATTGAGTTTTACAATATCCTATGCAAATACAATGCTTATACATTTTTATACGCCCGTCATTTGACGGGACGTATTATGGTATGGCGAAGTCCGTCCGTCTGTCCGTCCGTCCGTCCGTCTGTCCGTCTGTCCGTCCGCCTATGGAACGCAATAACTTGAATACGCGTCAACGGATTTTTATGAAATTTATACATAGTGATCAGACTGTGCAGAGGAAGCCGCCTTTCGATTTTCAGGTTCATCCGATTTGTTGTTACAGAGTTATGGGACTTAGATTTTTAAAATACAGTGAAAATATACTAAAATATTTAAAAATTATTTAAAAATCTATTTCTGGTCGAAATGTTTTGAAATTTGGTATACTTCAAGTAGAAAGGATGTTCTTTGACATATGGAACGGGTTTTTAATTTTTTTGTCACATAACCGAGATATTGTGTGTAATGGGAAGGGGGGGTGGGTTATATGCACATACATTTTAAGCTAAGGGCAAAATATAGGCGCATGGAACGCGATAACTTGAATATGCGTCAACGGATTTTCATGATATTCATACATTATGATTGGACTGTGGAGAGGAAGCTGCCTTTCGATTTTCAGGTTTATTCGATATGTCGTTACAGAGTTATGGGACTTAGATTTTTAAAATACAGTGAAAATATACTAAAATAGTTAAAAATTATTTAAAAATCTATTTCTGGTCGAAATATTTTGAAAATTTGTATACTTCATGTAGGAAGGATGTTCTTTGACATATGTAACGGGTTTTTAATTTTTTTGTCGCATAACCGAGATATTGTGTGTAATAGGAAGGGGGGAGGGGTGGGTTATATGCACATATATGTTAAGCTAAGGGCAAAATATAGGCGCATGGAACGCAATAACTTGAATATGCGTCAACGGATTTTCATGATATTCATACATTTTGATTGGACTGTGGAGAGGAAGCCGCCTTTCGATTTTCAGGTTCATTCGATATGTCGTTACAGAGTTATGGGACTTAGACATTTTAAAATACAGTGAAAATATACTAAAATAGTTAAAAATTATTTAAAAATCTATTTCTGGTCGAAATATTTTGAAATTTTGTATACTTAAGGTAGAAAGGATACTCTTTGACATATGTAACGGGTTTTTAATTTTTTGTCGCATAAGCGAGATATTGTGTGTAATAGGAAGGGGGGGGGGGGGTTATATGCACATACATGTTAAGCTATGGGCAAAATATAGGCGCATGGAACGCAATAACTTGAATATGCGTCAACGGATTTTCATGATATTCATACATTTTGATTGGACTGTGGAGAGGAAGCCGCCTTTCGATTTTCAGGTTCATTCGATATGTCGTTACAGAGTTATGGGACTTAGACATTTTAAAATACAGTGAAAATATACTAAAATAGTTAAAAATTATTTAAAAATCTATTTCTGGTTGAATGTTTTGAAATTTTGTATACTTCAAGTAGAAAGGATGTTCTTTCACATATATAAGGGGTTCTTGAATTTTTTGTCACATAATCCAGAAATTATGTGTAATGGGGGGGGGGGGGGGGGGTTATATGCAACATACATGTTAAGCTAAGGGCAAAATATAGGTGCATGGAACGCAATAACTTGAATATGTGTCAACAGATTTTCATGATATTTGTACTTTTTGATCAGACTTTGAAGAGGAAGCCGCCTTTCGATTTTAAGCTAGGTTCATCCAATTTGTCCTTTTGGAGTTATGGGACTTAGATATTTTGGTGTTGTGAAAAAAATCCCAACGGGCGTATCTTGCTGCGTGAGCGTAGGCTTTTTATTAATATTTTTGTCGCATAACCGAGATATTGTGTGTAATAGGAAGGGGGGGGGGGGTGTGTGGGTTATATGCACATACATGTTAAGCTAAGGGCAAAATATAGGCGCATGGAACGCAATAACTTGAATGTGCGTCAACGGATTTTCATGAAATTCATACATTATGATTGGACTGTGGAGAGGAAGCCGCCTTTCGATTTTCAGGTTCATTCGATATGTCGTTACAGAGTTATTTGACTTAGATTTTTAGAATACAGTGAAAATATACTAAAATATTTAAAAATTATTTAAAAATCTATTTCTGGTCGAAATGTTTTGAAATTTTGTATACTTCGAGTATAAAGAATGTTCTTTGACATATGTAACGGGTTTTTAATTTTTTTGTCGCATAATCGAGATATTGTGTGTAATAGGAAGGGGGGAGGGGTGTGTGGGTTATATGCACATACATGTTAAGCTAAGGGCAAAATATAGGTGCATGGAACAATAACTTGAATATGCGTCAACGGATTTTCATGATATTCATACATTTTGATTGGACTGAGGAGAGGAAGCCGCCTTTCGATTTTCAGGTTCATTCGATATGTCGTTACAGAGTTATGGGACTTAGATTTTTTAAAATACAGTGACAATATACTAAAATAGTTAAAAATAATTTAAAAATCTATTTCTCGTTGAAATGTTTTGAAATTTTGTATACTTCATGTAGGAAGGATGTTCTTTGACATATGTAACGGGTTTATAATTTTTTTGTTGCATAACCGAGATATTGTGTGTAATAGGAAGGGGGGAGGGGTGGGTTATATGCACATACATGTTAAGCTAAGGGCAAAATATAGGCGCATGGAACGCAATAACTTGAATATGTGTCAACGGATTTTCATGATATTCATACATTTTGATTGGACTGTGGAGAGGAAGCTGCCTTTCGATTTTCAGGTTCATTCGATATGTTGTTACAGAGTTATGGGACTTAGATATTTTAAAATACAGACTGAGTGAAAATATACTGAAATAGTTAAAAATTATTTAAAAATCTATTTCAGGTTGAAATGTTTTGAAATTTTGTATACTTCAAGTAGAAAGGATGTTCTTTCAAATATATAACGGGTTCTTGAATTTTTTGTCACATAATCCAGAAATTATGTGTAATGGGGGGGGGGGGGGGGGGGTTATATGCACATACATGTTAAGCTAAGGGCAAAATATAGGTGCATGGAACGCAATAACTTGAATATGTGTCAACAGATTTTCATGAAATTTGTACATTTTGATCAGACTTTGAAGAGGAAGCCGCCTTTCGATTTTAAGGTTCATCCAATTTGTCCTTATGGAGTTATGGGACTTAAATTTTTTGGTGTTGTGAAAAAAATCCCAACGGGCGTATCTTGCTGCGTGAGCGTAGGCTTTATTAGACTAAATAATCCAGACTCTACCTCTGCCGGCCTGCCGCTACAAGACGCTTGTAGCGGCAGCGGTAGAGACTTGATTATTTAGTCTAATACATTTTATACATATCGATGCTTGAGTTCAAGACCAATATAACATGACACGTTTAACACTGATCAGAACAGAACTGATGCCTGTTTTACAAAAATACTTAAGATAAATTTAAGGACATATACCAGTGGCGGATCCAGCGCCCCCTTTGCCGGGGGGTCAAGGGGCGAATTTTTGCGATTTTATCTGAAAATGGGCCAAAATATAGGGTTTTTTGGAAAATTTTGGGTCAGTGCCGGGGGGGCGGACGCCCCCTCCGCACCCCCCTGAATCCGCCACTGTATACTGTTTATTCAGTTTTAGGATAGATATCCTTTATATTTGAATCAGTTTCATCTTATTATATGTAAAAGTGATGTGTAGTGACACTTGATGGGGTTACCATAGGAAACATTGAAGTTCTGAGTACTTCTCAAATAGACTCATGCAGACATTTTCCATTGCCAACTATGGCAAATTCAAAATTATATTCAATAACTTTTTTTATTGTTGTATGATTTTCCTTCATATTTGGAATACAATATATTGAATATTCTACTAATTGATTGAAGCGAAGAATTTGAAACCTTTCCGTACATAAAAATAAAATAACATAAAAACTTTTATTTTAAAAATATTTTTCAAAGAACTTTATAATGGAAATCAGAGTTATCTTTCTTTGTACGTGAGGAATACAGAATACTCTTCGATGTGAAGATTCAAAATTTTGGGTGCCGGATATGTCCTTAAGGAACTGCGCCTAGTACTTCTTATAAACTAAAAATCGTAATGCTTTGTCTCTGACTTTGTATTTAGTATGTAGAAATGCTATTAGGAAGGACAACATACTAGTAATCTAAAGTGAAAAAGATTATAAGCTTTTATTTTATGACGAAAGTTACGAAAATGCCTAAAATTTTTCGTAAGTTTCTTTTGTAAAACAGGCTCCAGAACTCTTGATCGGTTTTGTTATGTAAAACTGATCGAACTACTTCTATTAATGTTTATTTTTTAGTAGATAGTTTACTCTGATGCACACAATTGTTGATTTGCTTTATTTTATAATAAATAGATTCAATTGATGTGAAAGATATCAACTTTGTTTGTTATTTTGATATCACTTCATGGACTAGTTCAGCAAGTTCTTATTGTCATAATTGTTATTAAGCCGAATTTCGGGTGGTGTAAAGCAATGCGTCTGTCAGAGAACTCAGCATTATGTTTGTGATCACCTTACAGCATCGATGAGGAGGACCTGTACTATCGATACGAAGAGCACAAAGCATGCAATGCAGCAGCAAGATGTCTGTCTAGAATGTTGTATGATATTATCATTATTTCTATTTATCCTTGTCGTTATATGGAGTGAGAAAGGAGGTGATCTCCAACAAGACTTGGTTACAGCAACCACAGCAAAACACAAAAACACCCCGGTGTGAAAACACAAAGAAAGACGCTCTGAATTACTGCATTGGTTTACTCTGAACTAAAATGAAAGGTTCTACATATAAGTGGATTGATTAAGACCATTTCTACAGAGCTGAGGTAAAGGATGTGGCAAACCTCTAGGTGATGCTTACTCCTCCAGGGTACCCGGTCCCGATCTCAGGTAGTTTACTCCTGCTCATCGTTTCGTTTCGTTTGCTTTGTTTGTCATTTTGAAAGATTTTAGCCAACCTGGGCAAAGCTCAAGTGAGCTATTGTCATAGAGCTTCGTCTGTCGTATGTCCGAAATCAGCTCGTTCGTCTGTCGTTTATCATTTTACATTTGTAACTTCTCCTCTGTTACCGCTGAACAGGATTTTATGAAACCTCACAGGAAGCAAACTTGTTCTCAAATTCCTCTACCAAGGTCGATCAGTCAACAAACATTACCGTTAAGGGCTCTTATTGACTGACCGCATTTTCGAATTCTCCTCAAAAACCTCTGTACAGGAATTCACGAAACCTTACAGGAAGCTAGTTCTCATGGTCATCTACCACAGTTGTGTTCTTCGAGCCGATCGATCAACAAACATGGCCAGTATAGAGGCTCTGATTGGCTGACGCTTTTCGATTTCTCCTCAGCAACCGCTAAACAGAATTTCACGAAACTTGAGAAAAAAAAAGACATTATGATTATTCAAGTTCCTCTACCACCTATATATATATATATTTTTTTCTAGCCGACCGATCAACAAACATGTCGCTAAGGGTTCAGATTGGCTGGCGTATTCTCGACTTCTCATCTGTCCGTACGTATTTTGATTGAACAAAGGACTAAGTATGCTTTGTAACAAACCAGAAAAAAAAAATCAAAAAAAACTTGAGTTGTGTCATCATAACCAGCGAAAGTACGGTAAGTTGTGTGCAGCAGAAGGAGGAGATGCAGGGTGGAATACCTGGCACAATAATTGAATGCTAATATAGACCATTCTCTCCGCGTCTGTCCCATACCCAAACACTGAGTCATCTTGCCGAGTTATCTATCAACATCCTCTACAAAACCCGAAATCAGATTATAAAAAATCACAATCGAAAGGCTGAATGTAAATGTTTGATAAATAAAAAAAAAAAATAGAACGAGAAAAGAAAATAGAACAGATAGACGGAGACAATACACAGCTTCATAGAAACACGAATGAAAAATATAACAAGTATTAGCTTTTACAAAAAACTTACCGTCAGTTATCTGTCTTTAAATGTTGTAAAATTCTAGTTAGAAATAATCGGAATAAAATGCATTTACCAATCCACATTTCCGGGCTTTTCCGTTTTTTTTTCCGATTCAAGTGACGGGAATTTCCGAAAATCTCCGATTGTTATAAGACGTATCGTTACAAAGACTTTTCGATGCATATTTCGGAAGAAAATACACTGATGCGATACGACTTTCATTTGTAAGGTCATCTATACTCTTTTATTAACAAAAACAAAATACTTATATTTTGCCGACAGCCCGCCGTAGTTACTAGACGCCGACTTTTATTATACTTGTACAATTTTCATCACATAATGTATTTAAGGCCATACCAAATTAATTAAATGTTCTTTGGATTTCCCGCACCATATTTTTCAAAAATTCAAAAAAAAAAAAAAAAAAAAAAAAAAAAAAAAATTATAAAAATAAAATGCTCGCCCGCACCACGAAATTTCTGGCTCCAGATTTTTATGCCCCCGGAATCACAGATTCGAGGGCATATAGTTTTTGGCCTGTCCGTCTGTTTGTCTGTCTGTCTGTTTGTCCGTTTGTCTGTTTGTCCGAACTAAAAACTTTAACATTGGGCATAACTTTTGAATGGTAAGTGATACGGCTTTCATATTTCACATGTGTATTCCTTGTGACAAGACCTTTTCAGTGATACCAAAATTTTTTACCTCGTGACCTTGACCTTGACCTTTGACCTACTTTTCAAAAACTTCAACATTGGGCATTACTTTTGAATGGTAAGTGATAGGGCTTTCATATTTCACATGTGTATTCCTTGTGACAAGACCTTTCCATTGATACCAAAAGTTTTGACCTCATGACCTTGACCTTGACCTTTGACCTACTTTTCAAAAACTTTAACATTGGGAATAACTTTTGAATGGTAAGTGATAGGGCTTTCACATTTCACATGTGTATTTCTTGTGACAAGACCTTTCCATTGATACCAAAATTTTTGACCTCGTGACCTTGACCTTGACCTTTGAACTACTTTTCAAAAACTTTAACATTTGGCATAAATTTTGAATGGTAAGTGATACGGCTTTCATATTTCACATGTGTATTCCTTGTGACAGGACCTTTTCATTGGTACCAAAATTTTTGACCTCGTGACCTTGACCTTTGACCTTTGACCTACTTTTCAAAAACTTCAACATTGGGCATAACTTTTGAATGGTAAGTGATAGGGCTTTCATATTTCACATGTGTATTCCTTGTGACAAGACCTTTCCATTGATACCAAAAGTTTTGACCTCATGACCTTGACCTTGACCTTTGACCTACTTTTCAAAAACTTTAACATTGGGCATAACTTTTGAATGGTAAGTGATACGGCTTTCACATTTCACATGTGTATTTCTTGTGACAAGACCTTTCCATTGATACCAAAATTTTTGACCTCGTGACCTTGACCTTGACCTTTGACCTACTTTTCAAAAACTTTAACATTGGGCATAACTTTTGAATGGTAAGTGATATGGCTTTCATATTTCACATGTGTATTCCTTGTGACAAGACCTTTTCAGTGATACCAAAATTTTTGACCTCGTGACCTTGACCTTGACCTTTGACCTACTTTTCAAAAACTTTAACATTTGGCATAAATTTTGAATGGTAAGTGATACGGCTTTCATATTTCACATGTGTATTCCTTGTGACAAGACCTTTTCATTGATACCAAAAGTTTTGACCTCGTGACCTTGACCTTTGACCTACTTTTCAAAAACTTTAACATTGGGCATAACTTTTGAATGGTTAGTGATAGGGCTTTCATATTTCACATGTGTATTCCTTGTGACAAGACCTTTCCATTGATACCAAAAGTTTTGACCTCATGACCTTGACCTTGACCTTTGACCTACTTTTCAAAAACTTTAACATTGGGCATAACTTTTGAATGGTAAGTGATACGGCTTTCACATTTCACATGTGTATTTCTTGTGACAAGACCTTTCCATTGATACCAAAATTTTTGACCTCGTGACCTTGACCTTGACCTTTGACCTACTTTTCAAAAACTTTAACATTGGGCATAACTTTTGAATGGTAAGTGATATGGCTTTCATATTTCACATGTGTATTCCTTGTGACAAGACCTTTTCAGTGATACCAAAATTTTTGACCTCGTGACCTTGACCTTGACCTTTGACCTACTTTTCAAAAACTTTAACATTTGGCATAAATTTTGAATGGTGAGTGATACGGCTTTCATATTTCACATGTGTATTCATTGTGACAAGACTTTTTCATTGATACCAAAAGTTTTGACCTCGTGACTTGACCTTTGACCTACTTTTCAAAAACTTCAACATTGGGCATAACTTTTGAATGGTAAGTGATAGGGCTTTCATATTTCACATGTGTATTCCTTGTGACAAGACCATTCCATTGATACCAAAATTTTTGACCTCGTGACCGTGACCTTTGACCTTCTTTTCAAAAACTTTAACATTGGGCATTACTTTTGAATGGTAAGTGATAGGGCTTTCATATTTCACATGTGTATTCCTTGTGACAAGATCTTTTCAGTGATACCAAAATTTTTGACCTCGTGACCTTGACCTTTGACCTACTTTTCAAAAACTTCAACATTGGGCATAACTTTTGAATGGTAAGTGATGGGCTTTCATATTTCACATGTGTATTCATTGTGACAAGACCTTTCCATTGATACCAAAAGTTTCGACCGCGTGACCTTGACCTTGACATTTGTCCTACTTTTCAAAAACTTTAACATTGGGCATAACTTTTGAATGGTAAGTGATAGGGCTTTCATATTTCACATGTGTATTCCTTGTGACAAGACCATTTCATTGATAGCAAAAAGTTTTGACTTCGTCACCTTTACTTTTACCTTTCACGTACTCAACAGAAAATTGTGTTTATACTAACAAAGATGCCACCGGGGGCATTCGTGTTTCACAAACACAGGCTTTATTTTAGGGTCGGTTCTGACTTCGGCAAATCTTAAAGCTTCTAGAAGTCTGAGATCGTGCAAATTTCGAAGAAAATGATACTTGTTGTGTTTGAAAAATTATGTTGGGAGCAAATTTGTTGTCCCATCGAAAGTCAAGGAGGGGGGCATGTTCGAAAATCTTTTTCCGTAGAGCTATGTGCTTCCTAGTCACCAAATTTCTATGGGGATTCCTTTTTGAGTAAGAAAAACATCATAAATGTATAACTGGGGTAACCTATATCAAAAATGAAATTATATTACTCGCCCACACCTTAAAAACTGCAATACTTAAAAAAATTATATTTTCGCCCGCTCGCACCCTTTTTGCACAAGAAAATCCAAAGAACATTTAATGTATTTGGTATGGCTCAAACATGACAATATACGTATACATGTATTTATTGTATAAATATATGTAACAGACCAGTGACTCTGTGATATACCAAGCCCAGGGGAAAACAGAGATGAAACCCATTTATTATTTAAGGCAAAAAATCTCTCTGAAAACAGGGCATTTTACATCATTATCCATTTGATAAATATACAAAACATTGTAAAACTTGAAGTTATCTGCTCGAAAGGCGGCTAGAGAATGACAACCGAACACTCTGTACACATAGCAATTTCATTGGCTGAAATTATCTACATTTTCATTGGCTGAATTCATCAGCCCAAAAATAACATTCCCATGTAATTCGAACCCGTTCATACTATATTTTTCCGCTATACTTCGAAACGCGGAAAAAATATTTAAGCCGACCTGATCAGATAATCTTGTACACAGATTCTGAAAAACATAGACGGATTATTTGCATTTTTTTGTAATTATCAACCAATCATATTGCCAAGAGGTATTCTATCAGTGCAAGTAGGTTACGAATGATTACAGTATACCGTCGGTCATGACTGACGGTAATGAACCATCTTCAGAGTCCAGTGTAAGTACGGATTACATTGTAGGTGGCGCTTTAAAACAGGTACCGTGCTAATTAACACAGTTTAGATATATTCAAATATCACAGGAATAGACTCTAAGTAAGTAGGACCAATATGAAGTTTAAAGCTTATTTAGATTTCTCTCTACGAATTATTTATGATCTAAAATCAAGGGCAAGATCCGCTCATCGGCCGTGGTATGATGACATATAGAACAAGAAGATTACCAAAATTGATTGAAAGCAGTGCCACTCCGAATAGATTCGATGAAGAAATTAGATGTTCACTGTAATTCAAAAATGCAACTCTATTGATCTCAAATCTTGCCAAAAATAATAAGTTCTTGTGAAATCTGCTATTATGATATATCAGAAAGATTAATATGAGCATAGGAAAAGCCTATTGAGAGCACAGTTATAAGTATTTCTTTCTCCAGGAGTGCTTAATTTCGTTCAACTGAAAAAAAAAACTAAGTTAGCAACCAGTTTACAGCAAGAAGACCGACGTAAACACACTATGGAACATCTTTGTGGAGGGAAGTTAAAACAGCTAATGACCACTCACATACCAACAAAATGGACATCAGAACGTTACAGCCAGGTATGGATCAACAGAGACATAATTACAGAAATTACCAAGAAGGAAGAAATACAGTTGCAACGTTTAACATGCAAAAAGAAGAAGAGATAGGATTGAGACATGTTCTATCAGCTTAAACGACAAATACCGACCCAACGAAAGCATGCTAGAAGATATCCAAAGAAGTTTTGGAGCTTCACGAAAGGGATAATGATCAGACATTTATCAGTGGAGTATCACCGTTACGTAAGGAGGGCATATACCTTATATAGCGATCCATGCAGCCAGCCAGGCAAACATCTTGAATGACCAGTTTGTGTCTGTGTTTACCCAGGGAGATACGCACCACAAAGTAGACATTTATATAAGTACCTGACAAAGGAGACAGCCCGTATCCTGATCTGCTCGAGATTATCATCTACCCTAATGGTGTGAGGAAGTTATTGAAAAAAAACAACATAAATCCTCACAAGGCAGCAGTGTCAGACAATATCTCAGGCTAGCTATTGAAGGAGGTCGCACAGGAGGTCACACCAATACTTATTTTCTCAGCATCACTGCACCAGGGTAGGATACCTGACTAGTGAAAAGAAGCCGCAGTACCCCCCCCCTCCCTATCAAGAAAAGTGATAATAAAAAAAGGGATGGTAACCAACTATCGTCCTGTGTCACTCATCTCCACTACCTGTAAAAATCCTGCTTTGTACCATTATTATTCACATGGAAGACGTCTAACTTCCAACAAAGATTCCACAAAAGAGGTCATGCGAAATTCAGCTGGTCATTACCCTACATGAGCTGTCAGACAGCCCTCAACAGAGGAGACCAGGTCGATTGTATCCTACTAGACGTTTCGAAAGCTCAAGATCCCACACAAGCGACTACTCAACAATAGCCACAACTACGGAATACGAGGAAATGCACTAAAGTGGATATCCAGCTTCCTTCAACGACGCACCAGGAAGTCGCATGCAAGGGAGAGAAGTCAGGAAAGTCAACTATGTCATCAGGTGTACCCTAGCGGAAAGTCCTCGGGTCGCTCCTATTCGTCGTGTACATTTATGACTTACCTGAAGCAAAAGCATCAACTATCAGACTTTTTGCAGATGGCTGTCAGATCACCAGAGAACTCTAGGATCAAACAAATGACTTTGACAGACTGCAATAGTGGGAGGACAGCTGGCTTATGGCTTTCGCTTCTTTTCATATGATGGAGGTTTTTGTTTGTTTGCTTTGGTTCTTGTTTTATCCTGATTTTGTATGCCTTCGGTTTCTGATTTTCTGAATTATCGATTTTGTGCTGTATACAGGGATATGGTCATTATCCATATTTGTCATCATTATGGCTTATGAGCGTGAACCTGGAGAATTGTGAAGTACCGAGAGTTACCAACAACCGGAAACCACTTCAATCCTCATACACCATCCATGTAGCTCCCCTAGCCTCAGTGAAACAGCAAAGTACCTTGGACTCAACATCAGTACCAACCTTGTGTAAGCCGATGCGGGCTTAGAAACCATACTTCGTACTTCGTGTTGTGTTATTAATAAATGTTCTGTACTTTGTCATGGAAAGAAAACATGTTTGAAATTTTACAAAGTTTATTTAACGAAACATTGTTTAATAGAATCCATTGCATGAAGGAAAGTAATTCTGACAATTGAAAAATGACGTTTTGTATTTAAACAAGGGACGGGAATTGCACAATATGATGGACATATTTCTAGATAATTTCGTGTTCATCTCTCAAAGATAAGCTTAAGGTTGTCTAAACCTTCAAAAACATCTGAAATAATGAGAAATTGTACGTAAATAAACTCAATATGCTGGTACATCACGTGTAGAATTGACAATCATTTCTCCAACTCATAGATAAAGCCAATTTGTAATTTAAGTGAAAAATTATTTTTATGTGAATTAATATCAACATCATGCATCCCTCTTTCATGTGAGAGAATTAATTAACGAATGCATTGATTTTGTTTAGATTTATTCCTCTTTCTACAGTGTGCAAATTCACCAACATAAATCAATAATTCACCATAAATATTGTGGGGAGAGAGCCATATGGTTACACTTGCTTGGACATCCCAAATAGACATCGTAGCAAATCACTTCCTCTCCTTCCTTTCAAGTTCCTTTGCCAGTTTAAAAAAAAAGTTTAGAGAAGAAGGTCAAATGTCAAGGTCAAAGGTCATGGTCAGAGATGGACGGTCTTGTCATAAGTAATTTACAAGTGAAATAAAAGCCCTACAACTTATAGCTCAAGAAATATAGCCAAGTTTAAAGTTTAAGAAACGTAGGTCAAATTTTATGGTCAAGGTCACATTGTCAAAGGTCATTGTCTAAGATGAATGATCTTGTCACAAGTAATCTACATTCGGATAATAATGTCAAAGTATTAAATCCCTACCGCCGGAAAAACGAGAGGTTTGTGTGCACGTAATCCGGATAACCACACCAATTGCTACTATCGTGGCAAATGGCGGCTAACCTTGGACTTGTTTGAGATAAATTCTTCATTACACAAGAACATGATAAAAATATGTTCAGGCTATGTTATTTATTACATTAGGAATATCTTCTTTTGTGTCTACTGACATATCTGATAAAGTTGCCTTGTCTTTTATGATTTTGTATCCATAACTTTTCATAACATTTCCACAGGTTTTTTGTACTATATCAAGAACATCTTTCGTTATCCTTGTCCGCCATTTCACTGACGCCATTTTGGAATCCCCTTTAGCAGAACACCAACGACATGGATGTACTTTTCCTTTCGACATTGCTATCCTGTTTAAAAAGCTTTCAACTCGTTTTGTAAATTGGAGTCCCGAGAAATTGTAAAGATCCCGCGCTGTTTCCAATGGTGAAAGTGAAAAATCCTCGTAAGTTATAATTCTTAATCTGTCGGTTTGAGCATCTAACAATTTTTTCAGAACACCAGTGTTCAATTGCATACTTTGGCACAGTTTGTCCACTTCTTGGGGTATTTTTCTTTTATCTATCAATTCGGAGGTTATTTGTGAGTCTATTATTGCACGAGGGTCCCTAACAACATGGATAATATTCACTTCCGGTAAAATTTCTAAAAGGTGTTCGATTGTGTCCATATTAACAGAAATCTCCTTTATTGTTCGAATCTTAGCTGCTAGGCATTTCTCCCTGAGGAAAGGTAGACATTTTTCTATTATTTGTACTCTATCTCCATGAACTTGCCTTTGACATCTATGATGATAACTAAGCTCACGCATGTGATAGAGGAAATGGCTTACCAGCAACGAACCGTGATCAACGTTTTCAGGTTGACATAGAAACCAATGTTTTAGTATTTCAGCTTTTATTCTTGCGATGATGTCCTTATTTGTGAATTTTCTGAAATTCAAGCGAATAAATATTATTCCAATTAATCAAGATCATTTAAAATTATAGCATAAGAAAAGGAAGGGGATCTCCAACAAGACCCTGTTGCAGCACCAACAACAATGTCACGATCTACTCTTATTTTTTCTTATCTAAATGTTAATACATTGTATATTTGGCTTTAAATAAGTGCTATACGTTGTCTATATCATATTTCAATATTATGTATATATAGTGCATTTTAGATTAGTTCAAATACCGTATACTCCACTTATAATGAAGTTAAGGCTGAGGTTGCTCGGAAAATTCGTGTTACTAATGAAAAAAAAGAAAATATGGAATTCAGATAAAGTATCGTATGAAATAAAACTTCCGAAAATCGTCTGAATGTGCAATTTTATATCATTTTTTTTTATACAAATGAAAGGTTAATAAACTCGTCAAACATTTATATTGTCTTCATACCCGTAGTGATTGAGTATCTGCGTCTGTTGCTGCGTTTGAAGTAACATTTTGATAAAAGACCAGACATCCTTCATTACTATTTTGCTTTATTTCTTAGTATACTGATTGAACATTAATGCAAAATTAACACATTAAGATTACAGGTATCAGTGGTCCCAAAGGCCGTACAACCTACTCCAATTATAATGAAATAAAGCCGATCAAACACCATACACCCTTCTCCGTTTATAATGAAAGTAAGCGGAACAATCACTGTACAGACTACTCCGCTTATAATGAAATAAAGCGGAGCAAACAACGTACAGTCTACTCCACTAATAATGAAATAAAGCTGATCAATGGTCGTTCAGTCTACTCCACTTATAACGAAATAAAACGGAGCAAACACCGTACAGTCTACTCAACTTATAATGAAATACAGTGGATCAAACGCCTTAATTACAGGTACTTCATTTATAATAATATACAGAGGATATAACATTGTACAGTCTACGCCACTTATAATGAAATTCAGGGGATCAACAAAATTTCTTTATTGTACATGTGACAAATATGGATAATGACCATATCCCTGTATACAGCACAAAATCGTTAATTCAGAAAATCAGAAACCGAAGGCATACAAAATCAGGATAAAACAGGAACCAAAGCAAACAAACAAAAATCTCCACCATATGAAAACTAATTCTAGGGACACCTAAATTACCTGTTGCGTATGTGTCCGTAGACGCAACAGGTTGGGGCCTTTTTATAGTGGGCGACGCTCCAGCTTCTTTCTTACTTTCTTTTTTTTAACTTCTATTGAATTTGAAGGCGTTTGACATTAAAACCACTTGGTGAGTGTCACTGCTGATGGGCCAGGATTCCCCGAGGGCAAATGTAGCCAAGTTCGATAAACCACAGTTGATATTTTCTTCAACGCATTCGAAAATTTCTGTAGTGACCAGGAGTCCACGAGGGCAAATGTAGGTACGTTCGATCAACTAAGGTTGATCGTTTCTTCAATGCACTCGAAAATTACTGTAATAAAAAATTCTTGAAAGTTTTAAAACGAGGGTCATATAGTATCATATCCCACTCATCTTGATACGTCTTTCAGTACACTTTGGCCGTAAAAGCAATGTGCTGACGAGGGTTAAGTACCCGAAACATGCATGTTTGGTCCATCCTCAAATTTATCTGTTCTTAATGATGCTATTGAATTTGAAGACGTTTAACATTTGTACCACTTGCTGAGTGTCACTGCTGATTGACCAGGAGTCCCCGAGGGCACATGTATCCAATTTTGATTAACTTCGGCTGATCGTTTCTTCAACGCATTCGAAAAATTATGTTACCAAAATTTCTTGAAATTTCTGAAATGTGGGTCCTGTAGCATCATATCCCTCTCATCCTGCTACGTCTTTTGGCCATATAGACATTGCTTAGATTTAAGACCACTGACGAGGGTTAAATACCCGAAACGTGCATGTCTGATCCATGCTGTAAATGAATTTGATGACGTTTAACATTTGTACTACTTGGTGAGTGTCATTGCTGGTAGACCAGAATGAGTTAAAGAAGATCCTGACGATAATCTCAACAGCACTCACAATAGAGCACAATATTCAGCATCGACGGACCCCTAGCAAGCTGGAGGTGGGATCAGGTGCCCGGGAGGAGTAAGCATCCCCTGTTGACTAGCCGCACCCGCCGTCGATGTCTAAGCATGAAAATGAAAACAATATTATAATTCATGCACCTGACGTTATGTCCGAGGTCATATGTAGAGAAGTCTCTGAGGGCACATGTAGCCAAGTTTGATCAACTTCGGTTGATCGTTTCTTCAATGCATTCGAAATTATCTGTTATCAAAATTTCTTGAAATTTTTAAAACGTGGGTCCTGTAGCATCATATCTCACCCACCCTGCTACGTCTTGTGGTATATTTTTGGACATAACTTTCACTCTTTGGCCATATTACATTGTTTAGACTTAGGATCACGATCGAGGGATAAGTGCATGTCTGATCCATGCTGCAAATTTATCTGTTCTTAAATGATGCTATTGAATTTGAAGACGTTTAACTTATAGCAAAGTAGTGTATGATGTCAAATCGGGTAAAAATAAATAAAAAAGGACAAAACAAAAGCTTTAAATCAAATCTGCAAGATGCTACCATGCAGAAAAACACCAGCTATACCAATAAACATCAAAGAAGTACTTAACCGTTATTCAGTCTCAAAGTCGAGAAGGCAAGGCAAAATCGTGAGAATTCCCATCAAAACTGTTGCGAATCCCGAATGAACAACATTCCGAAATGAGACCAGGTGCCCGGGGACAGTCAGCGTCTCCTGATTGCATGCAACACCCGTCGCAACAACTCCATGGAAACCTGTCAAATTCGGTGATTGTCTCGATGTACATTTTGATGTAAGATCAGGTAAATTTGTCTTGTTTGGTGACGACGACAGCCATTCAATCACAATGTAGAATTTCACTGATCATTCTGGAAAGTGGGATCTGATATGCTTTTATAATATCCCTGTAGCGACCGAAGAACTTCAGCAATGATGATTTCAGCCGTTGTGTGATATAACCCTGAACAAGTAGCTTACTTGCAAGCCGTCTGGCTCTAATGATGAAATCTTCATATTTGGAACATACCCTGGCGTACCGTATCAGCTGAGAAACAAAAACGTTATAAGCAGGAGAAGACGGAATGTTGCTACTCATGAAAGGGAAGTTAGTTATGTGGATGCTGAAATCGTCACGCTTGTTATACAGTGATGTGTTCAAATGGCCGTTTGCGTCGAAAGATAGAAGTATATCAAAGTACGAAGCGGATCTGTCGCTCTCTGTTGTTACCAAATCATGAAATACATGACGATTTCAAAGTTTTTTTTATAATCTGATATTTTAAATAGTATTATATCCAGATGAACCAACTCATTAACAAACAGTTACTAGTAAACCTAATTTAATTGGCTATTACAATGATTTTGTTTCTCTTTAAAACAAGTGAGCTAAATTATCATAAATAATTTAATTCTTGTTGATTCAAAGCATTCAATACATCCAATTTCGCTATTCGCAGGATATAACTATCAAGAATATGAAGGAAATCATCGTCGGAAACCCACGCTTGGTCCCACAACCTCACCTCCCGTGGGTCATAGCGGCAGAATTTTCGCAGGATAGCATTACAAAAATCTATTGTCATTGTACATGTCATCGATAGCAAATGTATGACCTATTTTATATTTTATTATCAAAAGACGTTTTAATTAATGATGACAGTCAGTCAGTAGTTCATATTGTGAATTTTATGAGTTACAATAATACAACTTGACTTATATTGGCTTTAAGGACATATACTGTTTATTCAGTTTTAGGATAGATATCCTTTGTATTTTAATCAGTTCCATCTTACTGTATGTAAAAGTGATGTGAAGTGACTCTTTATGGGGTTACCGTAGGAAACAATGAAGGTCTGAGTACTTCCTAAATAGACTCATGTAGGCATTTTCCATTATCAACTATGGCAAATTCAAAATTATACTAAATAACTTTTTTTTTATTGTTGTATGATTTTCCTTTATATTTAGAGAACAATATATTGAATACTCTACTAATTGATTGAAGCGAAGAATTTGAAACTTTTCCGTCCATACCTTTCTGTAAAATAACAAAAACTTTTATTCTAAAATATTTTTCAAAGAATTTCATAATAGAATCGGGGTTATCTTTATTTGTACGTCAGAAACACGGAATACTCTTCGATGTGAAGATTAAAAAAATTTGGGTGCCGGATATGTCCTTTAATAGCTCATTCACTGACATGTACTCGCATTAGATTTTTGTTATGCTATCCAGCGAAAATTGTGCCGTTATGACCCACGGGAGGTGAGCTTGCGTGACCGAGTGTGGGTTTCCGACGATGGAAGGAAAAGTGCAGATGAGAGTGTCAATATTGAATTATAATGTTCTATACTACCACTTTTGTTGTACTAGACACGTGCTTCGGACATTTTAATCCTCGTCAGTATAAATTCATGTGAAACAGTTTGAATAAAGCCAAAGTGAATTTTTCCTGGCGTCATCTGCAATACAGAGCTTTAATGTCCTCTTGCCAAAATGAGCGGCCCCAATGTTGGTGTAGGGTTCATTCAGAAGCGTATTTAAGTAAAAAAAATATGGCCAAAAATCGTTAGAGGGTAGGCGCAAGGAGCTTAATTCTAAACATGTCCAAAAGATTATGACGAAACCCAGCTAAGGAAAGAGCTATGCAATGAGGGAGATACCCTTTAGTTTAGAAATTTAGGTCTAATTTGATGACAGGAAATTTAGAATATATTTCAATGCAGTGCGTAAACACTAAAGTAAACACTAAAACTAGATGAGCGATATCCTCGGGGACTTACAGTCCATCAGCAGCGATACCAGCCTAGTGGTAGAAAATATCAGTATTGAAATATAATTACCGTCAGTCATGACTGACGGTATACTGAAACCATTCGTCACCTACTTGCACGGATAGAATACCTCTTGACAATGTGATTGGTTGACAATTACATAAAATGCAAATATTCGTCAAGGTTATTCAGAATCTATGAATGAGATTCTCTCATTACGTCGGCTTAAGAGTCTAGATGACCTGACAAATCAAAGTCATATCGCATCAGTGTATTTTCTTCCGAAATATGCATCGAAAAGTCTTAGTATCGATACGTTCTATAACATTCGCAGATTTTCGGAATTTCCGTCACTTGAATCGGAAATAAACGGAAAAAACCGGAAATGTACGATTGGTAAATGCACTTTATTCCGAGCTTATCTAACTAGAATTTTACAACATTTAACGTCAGCTAACTGACGGCAAGCTTTTTGTAAAAGGTAATACTTGTGTTCTATAGATCCAATTTTGTTGTACTAAACACGTGTTTCCGGTATTTTAATCCTCGTCAGTTGTATTCATGTGAAACAGTTTAAATAAAGCCAAAGTGAATTTTCCTGGCGTCATCTACAATACAGAGCTGTAATTTCCTCTTGCCAAAATGAGCGGCTCCAAAGTTTGTGTAGGGTTCAGTCAGAAGCGTATTTTAGGGTAAATTATGGCCAAAAATCGTTGGAGGGTAGGCGCAAGGAACTTAATTCTAAATATGACCGAAAACATTATGCCGAAATTCAGCTAAGGAAAGAGTTATGCAATGAGGGAGATACCCCTTAGTTTTAGAAATTTAGGTCTAATAAATTCATTATCAGCGATACTTTTTTTTATTAGAATTCATTCTACTATTTTATTAGAATTCATATATAGAATTCATTTACAAATTACCAAAAAACTATATAAGAATTCATATATAAAATTCATTTACAAATTACCAAAAAAAAAACTAAACAAATTAAAAGCGTTGTCAGCGATACTTATTTTATTAGAATTCATTATATTATTTTATTAGAATTCATATATAGAATTCATTTAAAATTACCAAAAAACTTTTAGGTCAAGGTTCCGCTTTCATAAACTAGTGAAGACTTTCTGGAAATTTTACAAAAATTACAGTCAACTTCTTGTAAAATTCGGATCTATACACGCAACAGAGTACATTACTTTGGATTTTACACAAACTGTCTTTTATGGTGATATGATAAACAAAATTAGAAGGATCAAAGGTAGGCAGCATGACCATCAAAAATGCGTCAAAGTCATCAAACGCCTTTTATACCGTAGATATGATCCTAATGTCACAAGACGGACACTAGGCTTGGTACTTGACCAGTCTACAGTCTTGTACCAGCGCATCATTGAGACTTGCTTTCTGACTGACTGTGACGACGGGACTCCATGACGGGCCCTGTCCAAAGCTCTTTAGAGAAGACAGGGCCCCGACCACCTGTCCTCTCTGAATGTCAGTCGGACTCCTCGGGCGGTTACATATATGAGTTCCCTACAGCCGGCAGAGCACGGACTGTATTATGCACGCCCTCTTTTTATATCCATTTACAGATTCATCTGTGTTGCTGGGGCCTCTACGTTTTGCGGTATTGTTTGTGTGATTACATCTTACAGTGAGGAGGTTTTTTACACCACAATTGTACGTTCTTCGAGACCTCTGGGTAATTGGAGAAGTGACAGGGTTGTGCGCACGTAATCCAGGATAACCGCACCATTTGCTTCTTGCGTGGCAAATGGCCGTCCAAAGTCGGCACCGGTTGCATATTGGTCTCGTCGATTTATGTGTAGTCTTTTGTGTTTGATGTTTACATGTCGTTTGTCTCTTTTTCGTCTCATACTATGCTCGTATTTTGTGTTTTTGCATCGTGTGTTTTGGTGTTTTGCTGTTGGTGCTGCAACAGGGTCTTGTTGGAGATCCCCTCCCTTCTTATATAATAAGAAAGGACTGAAGTTCTCATTTTAAAACACCATATACTTACACTTCTGACCCGTTCATGTAAGTAACGGTCCTGCCTTCGTCAATTCGTATTGATAAGTCATGCAGAGGTTCATACAAATAGTGTGTACCTTCCGCCTGCTTCATGACGTCACCGGTAAAAGTAGAGCCACCACGCATGTACGCCACCACAAGTGTCATCACGACTGAAGTTTGATTTCTTCTTGCAATTTTCCGAAACAGCATACGATTATAACTTTCTGGAAAACATTTATTTTAAAATACTTATATTATAGAAAAGGAGTACAAACATTCCTTCTAAACAATTATCAATTTCACATTGTAATATCATATTCAAAAATTTCTGTTAACAAAACTTTCTTACAATCCTGAAACCTGGGTCCTGTAGCATCATATACCAGCCATCTTGCTGTGTCTTTCAGTATATTTTGAACATAATTTTCACAATTTTTGGCCATATTTCATTGTTTAGATTGAGGATCACCGACGAGGGTTAAATACCCGAAACGTGCATGTCTGGTCTATGCTGTAAATTTATCTGCTTCTAAATGATGCTAATGAATTTGAAGACGTTTAACATGCTATACCTTCATATAACACATCTTATCTCTGTCCTCTCTGTTTCGACGGAGAATCGGCAAAGGAGCTGTTAAGATAAGGCGTAAAATCAGCCCTGAAAAGTGGAATTTTGAAAATTGAAATTTCAAGAACCTTTTTTGGTAAAATGTATACCTATACGGCATCCCATCAGAATATGAAGTTATTTTTTATCTGTTTTGCATTAAATTGCTAATTTTTAGGTCAAAACTGAGGGTTTTCTCATAGAAATCAATAGAAAACGGAAAAGTTTTATTGAACATTGTTCCCCCCGGATACACAGAAAGCCACTTTTACTGGAGATGTGTATCCATGATACATATTTTTTGGCAAAGTGGGGTTCTGTATCTCCGGGGGGAACACTACCCCAGAGACGAAAAACTAAAAATGGAAAGGGGGGGGTGCATTTTATAAGAATCGATCTTTTTGACCATTAAATATAGCACATTTGACTATTTTTCCTCTTTAATCCATCAAACATTGTGTACTCAATATGATTGAATGAAAGATACAAGAATTAGAAACGAAATAAGCAAGAATGATGTTCATTTCTCCGTGAATGTGTATTTCGCGCTAAAAGGCTTACATTGTAGCCATTGAATGAAGAATAAGACCGTATTTTAAGTTCCGGATTTCATTATTTACAGATTAAAGGAGGTAGAACGTTCGAAATCTCTTTCTGATACACAATGTAGACATATTTGATGTCTTTTAGCTTATATTTATCCATTTTAGATAAAATATTCAAAAATGTAAACGTTTTTTGTCGATATTATTGGATTTTCTATCCGAGCACCCCTACCTCTTTCGACCTTAATTTTACAACCTTAAGAGTTCCTTAACATAATGTAAAACATGTAAAAGGTCTGCAAATACATTATATTTCAATAATTATTCATGTTTTTCTATGTACGATTCGCAATGCGGAAGAAATAAGTCACGAGATTCAGGGCTAAATACGGCCCTTATCTTAACAGCTCCTTCGTTACTTTAGTAGCTAGTATAAATTATTTCTACAGAAAGTCAGACGGTTGCAAATGCAGAGAGACAAAATTACTTGGTATTCGTTTCTTCAAACGCATTTGAAAATTTCTGTTTACAAAATTTTCTCAAATTTCTAAAACCTGTGTCCTGTAGCATATCATATCCCAACCTTCTTGCTACATCTTTCGGTATATTTAGGACATCATTTTCACACATTTTTGCCATATTACATTGTTTAGATTGAGGATCACCGACGAAGGTTAAATACCCGAAACGTGCATGTCTGGTCCATGCTGTAAATTTATCTGCTCTAAAACGATGCTAATGAATTTGAAGACGTTTAACATTCATCTGGTACGAATATTATAGGATAAGTATGGATTGCTGAATTATGATCATAATATCTAAATGCCAAAGGAAACATTTAAAAGTGTTTTCCATCGGATTGTAAGTTGCACATTTATTCACGAATTTTTTCATTGCCTTACTTGATGAGAAGATAGATGATTAACAATCCTGTGAGAATTTGTTTCGGAACGCAAGCAGTAGATGCTCACTCTCTTCGGACAACAGACCTCACTTGCATCAAACTTCTCAACTTGATATTTTCCTCGACTTCAAATTTGCTTGAGGATTCCATCAGCTAAGTTTTCCTCAAAATTATCTGGTATGTATTCCTAAAATCATTTATAAGGGGCTCCTTCGGCTCTATGGAAAGTATTCGAGGAAAGACCTGAGGGTAGAATTGATCGTCACCGTAGTACATTTCGCACGTCATCCTAATAGATATGCCGGTACTTTCCCATAACTCCTTCATAATTCCATTCAGAACGAATCTTTGAGTACCTTTATTTTAAGTTCAAAAGGGTATATACTCCTGAAAATTGACATTGTATAAAAGAAATATTTGATATTTTCCTCAACTTGGCATCAGGTCCAACCTCTAGCTTGCTAGGGATCCGTCGATGCTACATTTGGTGCTCTATTGTGAATGCTGCTGAGATTGTCGTCAGGATCTTTTTTATCTCAATTGCGGAGAGATGAGACCGACTAAAGTTGTCAAATTCCTTCAACTTGTCCGTCTCATTTATAACAAGGAAATGCTACTTTTTGAAATTATGTTTTATAAATGAATAGATGTGATTGTATTTTTTGTTTAAATCTGTCCTGATGTTGCCTAATTGACCCTTCCGAACGCAGGAAAAATTTGAGAAATTCCATGACGTCACAATGCAATTTCGATGTTTGACCGAGGTTCGAAGCTTGTTTGTTCGAGGTAAACACATGGTAAAAGCATCGTGACGTCACGAAATTTTGCATTTTTTTCCCGCAATCGGAAGGGTCAATTCTTGATATTTTGAAGAAAATCTACACCTCCATAAGAATTTGAGGAAGGTATGGAGTTCCATCAAATATTGAGTAAGATCTTTCCTCGAGTTGAGGAGAATCTCAAATATTTCTTTCATGAGGAGTCCCTCAATTCTGAGGATGTTAAACGTCTTCAAATTCAATAGCATCATTTTTAAATGAACAGAGTAATTTACAGCATGGACCAGGTATAGAAAAATCTCACCTTTGAAGAAAACTCACTTTTGAGGAAAACCTCAAGTTGAGGTAGATTATTAATGTGAGTTGGTGTTCCTTGTCCCTTTTGCGACTCTTTCTGTGCTTGTCTGCTCTGTTTTTTTTGCATTGGGTGTCTTGGACTTTTGCTGTGGGTGCTACAACCGAGTGTTGTTGGAGATTCGCTCCTTACTTTTGTTTCGTCAAGTTAATGATTTTTGTATTAGACTTTCACTCACGCCAGATCAGTAATTATTAGCTTTATGTGTTCGGGACATTAACATGGTGCCATCAGAAAAAATCATATGCATATTTCAAACGTTACAACTGACTTAATATGGTAAAGAATTCCACGCCTATTGATATTTGATTTTAAGTTTCGTATTAGACTAGTAACATATTCACTTTGTGTTTCGGAGCGTGAACGATGCCATCAAACAAGATACAGTCTTTTAAAGCCTTTCAACTGCATCTTTTCAAACGATGCTCAGAAGCAGCTATAATTAAAGATTAATCCTTGTAGAAGAAAGGATGGGGTCTCCAACAACACTTGGTAGCAGTGCCTACAGCAAAACATCAAATCAACAAATGCAAAAACACAGCTGACACGCACAAAAAGAGACGCAAAATCAACACAAGATCATCAAACAGAAAAGACTACACAGAAACCAACCAGACCTATTGGCAACCGGTGCCGACTTAGGACGGCCATTTGCTTCTTCAGTGGCAAATGGTGTAATTATCCGGATTATATGCGCACACAACCCTCCCACTTTTCCGGTTACCTAGAGGTCTCGAAGTACACACAATACTTGTGTAAAATAACCTCCCCACATTAAGATAACCATACCAACAAGACAGCTCAACGTAGGGGCCCGAGCAACACACAGATAAATATGTAAATGGATATAACAATGAAGGGTACGAAATACAGTCCATGCTCCTTCGGCTGTAGCGAGCCTATGCATGTTATCACCCGAGGAGTCCGACCGATTTTCAGAGAGGACAGGTTGTTTGGACCCTGTCTTCTAAAAAAGAGTCACTTGCAAAACCAATGAAAAAAACGTAGCCTAACTGAAGCCTTTCGATCTTTCAACAAAGATGTGATGGACATCCTCCCTTCCATGTTCAAGGCCAAAATATCAGTTTTATGGAGACATCTTTCATTTTCAAAGATTACCTTTCTATGCTATCTAATATATTTCATTTTGTTAAAACAAAAAAGATATATTAACAGGTGTAATTACATACTATACCTATTGCTTGTTTTTTTACTTCAACATCGCCAGATCGACCATAGCTTGACTCGTTCTTGTCAAGAAGAGAATCAAACAGAATCTGTTTTCCTAAATAAAAAAAAGCTTTAAAACATTATAGAATACATAGATTCAAATTCCCAAGAATGGCATATTACAGGTTACTCGATCAATATAATTTTTCTTCGTAAAGATGCAAAGAATTCCAACAGAATAGAGCAGAATTTGCTGTCACGACGGGGTTTGCGAATCTGTTGTGGAGTCCATCATACGGGAATGGGATTTTCTTGCCCTGTGCAAAGTGGTTATTCAGTTTTTTCTCTTGCAAAAGCAGTTGAAGGGTCCGTGATATCATGATCATACAGTATTATACGAGTTTGAATGATCAAAAGAATTGATGGTTATGTGACTTATGTCTATGGTGAGAGAAAAGTGTCTGCAAGTATTTGAGGTATATATATTGAAAAGTCAATAAAAATCTGCAAATCTGCATGTCTTAGAAAATATTTAGTTTTGGCCATTTAATTTTTTTAATCCAAAGATCACATGCAACAAAAACCCCATACATTACAATTAATTCTGCTTGAAATGAACAATTCAGAGATCAATAGTAATGTTTATCTATTTATTTTAAATATGTCCTTATCTTTTCAATAATATTATCAAATTGAATGTGTATGCGTTCGTTTTGAAGCTTTTTATCCCCTTCTTACGATGAATACACTTCGTTTACATTTAAACCCTCTTGGAACATTCAAAGACTTATAGTAAAGCACTGAATCAATATAAAAAATTGTCGTCCACCTTTCGCGAATTCAATTGATGCCTACCTTTTATGTACCTTGTTCCTTGATCTCTATGCTTGATCTACTTTGAATAACCCTAATGTTAGGCTTAATTTTGTAAGGTAGATGAAAGGGTCCGGTTTACATGTTGAATTCAGTATTACTTGTTACCACGGCACCACGTCTAAAGCGTCATCTGCAATGCATTCCGTACTTGTGCTGTAATAATTAGTTTAATGTGTACTTTTTGTTTCTATAAAGCTGTGTTATTGTCTCCGTCTGTTTGTCCTATTTTCTTTTCTCGTGAGAAGGTTCTGATATATATTTTTTTCTTTTCCAAGAATTTGTAAACCTTTTAATTGTAATTTTTGGAATCTGATTTCGGGTGTGTGATTCTTAAAAGATTATTCCGTGGATACCAACTTTTTACCTTATGACCTTAACATTGAGTTTGATCTATTTCGAAAACAAAAAATAAGCGTAGGTGTAAATTTCAATGCCTATTGATAAGACTTATATATTACATATGGACATTCCTTGTTACCTTTCTATTGATTTCAATAGTTCAAAAACTTAAAACGAGGTTGGCTTCAATAATGAAAAAAAACACGTTCGTCCACAAAAGTAACAGTTGCAGATACAAATACATCGTTTTAGTACGTTTAGAAACTTATTTTGTCAAGGAGCACTTTGATTGAGAACAACGAAGACGACATAATCAAGATGCTGGACGTTTTTATAGACAACATTTCGTTGGGGGCCAAATATTCCAACAAACTGTTGGAATTACATTGTGCACAAGCTGTGCACATCTCCTAGATGACATATTCCTTTCTTCATACGAGGCAGAATTTATAAGTCTCTCTTTCAAACAGCAAAAAGATGCTAGCAGCGTAGGTCAACTGGACATACAGATACAATGATGACGTACTCTCAATCAATAATCCAACCATTCCATATTACCATGGTGTCATCTATCTAAGTGAACCGGAAATCAAAGAGAACAGCACTTAAGCCTACTACGTAGACTTACAACTATCGATCACCGACGATGGTCATTTGAACACCTATCTTTTAAGACAAATGTGACGAATTTAATTTCACTTTCAAAAATTTCCCCTTCGTGTGCAGCAACATTCCCTCTTCGCCTACCTATATCGTGTTCATTTCACAATAATGTCGAAGGGTTCCAACTCTATACCCTCTTGAAGATAATTCGAAACCAATTTCCATGCACCAGACACGTGTTTCGAATATTAAATTCTCATCAGTGATGCTTCCAGCGGAGCCACCAAAAATAATTTCAGTGGCGCCCTCTGTAATTTTATGAAGTTAGATTTGTACATTTACATTACAGAGAGTGCGCAGCTCCAAATTTCTTGTAGGGTCGATTCAGTAACATACCCAAATAAAATCTATGTTCAAAATAGCATTGGAGGGATGGTGCTAAGATGTTAAACTCCTTTGATTTCGATGATATTTATTGGCAAAATGGCTAGTTTCAGAAATAGCCAAAAGAAATATATTTGATGTCACATTGATAAAAGGCCAAAACAAAGCTTCTGTCAGGTGACAGATCTGGAAAGAAGTAATTAATACACTTGACAAACATCAAGTCACGGGGAACGATCTTAATTGCTCCACTCTGCAACGTGAAATAAGTGTTAATATTAATAATGTCGAAGGGTTCCAACTCTATACCTTCTTGAAGAAAATTCCAAACCAATTTCCATGCACCAGACACGTGTTTCGAATATTAAATACAAGTAATACGCTATACAAGAGCATGTTCCACGTATGAAAACTACATGTTGAGGGCAAAGAGACTCTCCAGTAAGCTGCTTGCTCAGGGATATTTAGGTGAACGGCTTAAGGTGTCACCGAGGAAGTTTTGTGATCGCTGCTAAGAACTTACTACGCATTACGACGTTTGCCTATCAAGGATGATTGAGGACATACTCAAGTGCGACTTTTCCATTGACAATTGAAAAGTGGCCCTGCCTCCATTGGGGAGTTCACGATTGCCTTTGGTATTAGAGACTTACACAATCATGCCATAATTCCCTGGATCTTTAGATTCAGATTCAGATTCTTTATTCACTTTATGCCATCAGGCACATCAGCATGTTAACTATATATACAATACATGAATGTATCAACATATTCTAAATTCTAAACATATTCTAAATATTCAACGCATTCTAAATTTCTGTTATCAAAATTTCTTGAAATTTCTAAAAAGTGGGTCCTGTAGCATCATGTCCCACCCATCCTGCTACGTCTTTCGGAACACTTTTTCGACATAGTATCTTTCATACTTTCGTGGCATATTACATTGTTTAGATTTAGGATCACTGATGAGGGTTAAGTACCCGAAACGTGCATGTCTGGTCAACGTTGCCAATTTTTCTGTTCTTAAATGATGCTATTCAATTGGAAGACGTTCACATAATACAATATAAGCGTTTAATATATATAACATGAATGAGTAGATATAATCAATAATACTTTATAACCAAAAATTGCGGATGTTTTAAGTACAAATCTTACGATTGATACATGTACTTCTTATATGGTATATCTTTATCCAGTGTTTGACCTAATTACAATACTTTGTTCATTGCTGTTGAATGGTAAGTAAAAAGGTATTCTGAATCAATCTCACCTTGACATTCCTTTTGACACAATTTTGTACATGTGACCAATCTTGTACCAAGTCAAATAAAGGATAAAATCTGAGTAGATTCCTTTAATTGAAATATGTCAAAGTAAAATCGTACCTGATATGGACATAAATGATTGTCCAGCTAAAATCACCAGCATACACAAAAGTATGATCTTGCAAACAAGCCATTTTCTTAATCGAGGAAACATAGCATTGGAATTCCTAAAACAAGAAAACATGTAATTCTTTAATATGGGTAATTTTAACCACATTCAAAGAAAAGAGAAGTGTACCAACTCTGATTCCAGAGTACAGCTTTCTGGAAAAAAAAAATTAAAATGCAGCATACCATACATGCATTTTCGGATAATAAAATCCTTATCTTGTGATTAATGCATTTCAAATCAAAATGATTCAGATAAGCCGAATAATTTGGTGCCAGTCTCTTAGCTATATTTGTTGAGATCGAAAGTCAAAATACAAATGGTAAAAAAAATACAATTACTGGCTTTATCTTTGTAAATCACTTACGTCGATCACGTATTTCCATAGATCATAAATAGTCACAAAGCTTTCAATTTTCTTTATAATATTGAATAGGCTGAACCCTAGCAGCAAAGTTTATAAATAACGAATGTGTTTCACTGTTTTAATTCAATGTACCATAATTATGCGTATATCACATTTCAAATATTTGGGTTGAAAGTCCCGTAAAAATATCCATATACAGGTAAAAAATGCAATATTACAACTGAATTCATAATAGATGGCACGCTCTGAGGACAGATTTACTGATAGCATCACCTAAAGCGTTCGGGGTGGTACAATGCTGTCAATGAAGCATTTCGCTTATCCATTCGCCACGGTACGCTGACCGCAATATGTAAAATTAACTCATTTCTGCTGAATTATTGATTTGTGTTGAATGATTGGGAAATCACCTTGCGTTAACCTCGATTTATATCTGATTTGAAAAAGTAACGTTTTGTTTTGTTTTGTTTTTTGTTTTTGTTTTTTTTTTTTTATCGAAATGATTAATCAACTTGATGTTTTCTTTTTCCTCTCGTTGATTTGATATACCTCCTATAGTTTTAAATAAAACGTATACAAAAGGAGAACTTTTATGATCTAGCCTCCAGGGCATCAGCGACACTCACTTAGTCTTTTTTATACATAGCAAAAAGAGACAGAAGTTTCTGTGACAATTAGATAAACACATTAAACGAATCATATCTAATCAATTTCTTGGATGTTTTCTTAGTCCCTAAGTAATAAGTTTTGAAATTTAGAACAGAAATTGATAGGCTTGAATATGGATTTTGCCGATAGATCCAGGTATCTTAAATACATTTATTGATTTCCCCATGAATCCACTTTATTTTTCTCTCAAATCAATAAAAAAAAAACCTTAATGAATCTTACCTGTACCGTATCTGGTGAGTTCAAATTACACATGTGAGGAGTATTCAGGTCAACAACACTTACAATTCAATAGATAGGACGTGTACGATTTATTTATAACGCGTTAAAATATCGCCCGGCCTATTAAAATATAGGCGAGTAAAATTTTTCACAAAAAGAAAGAAAGGTTTAGAAAAAATTATGTCCGTTGACATTAGAATCAATACACTTGCTAGGCTTTCAAACGAAAACAACTTATCATGTCAACCTATTCATGCCGATATTTTTCCCTTCTTTTTAAAAAATTGATATGGCTTATTAAGTTCCTGTGCTTAATCTTCACCTGACTGGATTAACATAGGAGTGTAAAGACGAAATTCTGTCAAAGGTTACAATTCAAAAACTAAGCATATGATATGAACTTATTGAAAAAATTCTTAACGAGTCCATCGATTCGAACTAATTATATGATGTGAACTTATTGAAAAATTCTAAACGAATCCACCGAGATCCATTTGACCGAAAATTTAATATAAATAGTGTTTAAAGTTATCTTCAAAGGTTTTGATCGAAATGAACTTTGCACTTTTTTTACTTAAATTTTTACTCCAGTAAACCTGTAATATTTCCCCTTCAACAGGTCCTGTTCAATGAGTATTACTGTACACGATTTCGTTTACCGATCTCTATTCACAAAATAATAGCACAGTGTAGGAACACCATTGTTTCCATTCCGGATTTAGATGATTACCGAAGCGAGACACATATGTACAACAATGCCTCAGTTATATTGTTAGGGTAAATTCCATCGTCTTTATATAGTTACTTGTGATTGCATTAACTCTCATTACTTTTTTACTTAAAATGTAAAGGGTAGGGCTTCGATATTTCACTAAAGGTACTTTTATGAGACTTTTAATCTGAGACCATGACCTTAGACCTAATGACTTCGACCTCGGACTTTGACTGACTTTACAAAAACTTTAACCTGAGTGATATCTCTTAATTATAAGAAGCATAGCTTTGATATTTCACATGTAGATACCGTGTGAAAAAAACTCTCATTTGAGACCATGACCTGACACCTAGTGACATCGACCTTGGACTTCTCTCCAACAATAGGGGTAGAGCTGTGGTATTTCACGTGTATACATTGTGATGGAACCTTTTATTTGAGACCATGACCTAAGACCTAGTGACATTGACCTTGACCTTTTATTCAAAACTTTCGCTTGGGTTATATGTTTTCAACTGTAAGGTGTAATTCTCTGATATTTCACTTTTAGATATCTTGCGAGAAACCTTTTCACTTGCGATTATGACCTATTTACCAAATGACATTGACCCTGGACTGTGACCTTTCTCTCAGAAACTTTAACCTGTGCTATTTTGATTTAACAATAAGGGATATGGTTTTGCTATTCAATGGACATATTACTCGTGACAATGTTCTTTTATTGACAGAGACGTCGGTTTTTTCCAAAACTTTAAGCTTGGATTTATTGTTAAAAAAATAAGTGATAGGGTTTGGATATTTCATACATATATTCACCATGCCAAGGAATGTAATTGAGGCCTTGACTTTTGACCTCGACCTTGGACATTGACCTATTTTTCAAAAGTTTAACTTAGGCTATAACTCTTCAATTATAATGGGCAAGTTTTGATATTCCCAGATTACTTATGATAGGATCTTTCCTTTGTGACATTGACAGTTGACCTATTGACCTTGATCTTGGACTTAGACATACTTTTCAATATAACTTCTATATCAAAAACTCCAAGGGCGGACACTCTCTTTGTACTCGATCGTGGCTTCCTATTTTTTCCTTCCAACAGGCTAAACACAAGGTCCATTTGATACGAATTTTGGTTTTGTTATCTCAAGATGGATGTATAAAACATATCCAAATTGAAACTCATCATAAAAGATGCACCGGTCGAATGCAGAATGATAGAGGTGGAAGTCACGATAGAGTGCAACAGAGTTATATAGCTTTTATATTGGAAGTGTCCTCCTTTGGGGTTTTTGATATAGACATATAGAAGAAAGGGTTTGTATTGAGGAAAGGGTTTGTGACCAAGCGATGATACCTCACCCCTGTGCTATATTGTGAGTGCTAGTGAGATCGTCGTCAGAATATTTGTTATATTATTTGACCATTTTTTCGAAAAGAAGATGCTAATGTTATCTGATTCACCGAAGATGCATGCCTCGTTAAATGAACCCAGGGTGCCACTAATATGATATCATGCGTCCCACTTGTTGTTTCTATTCGGTTTGATATGTGGATTCGAGGACTTCAATTACTTTGAATAATTACTTTGAATGCTGCAAATTTTTCTGTTCTGAAATGATGCTATTGAATTTGAAGACGTTTGACGTTTGTACTACTTGGTGAGTGTCGCTGCTGGTGGACAAGGAGTGCCCGATGGCACATGTAGCCAAGTTCCATCAACTTCCTTTGATCGTCTGTCTCTTCAACGCATTGGAAAATTTCTGTTACCAAATTTCTTGAAATTTCTAAAACGTGGGTCCTGTAGCATTATATCCCATCCATCCTGCACGTGTTTCGGTACATTTTTAACACAATAATTTTCACACTTTTTGGCAATATTTCATTGTTTAGATTGAGGATCACTGACGAGGTTTTAGTACCCGAAACGTTGATGTCTTCTCCAAGCTGCAAATTTATCCGTTCTAAGATGATGCTATTGAATTTGAAGACGTCAAGCATTTGCACAAATTGTAATTAATAAAATACTAAAACCAGAGGGCGCTACTGAAATGAAATTTGGCTGTGTCTGAAAATCACTTTGGCTGGGAGCATCACTGATGAGGATTTACTATCCGAAACACGTGTCTGGTGGATTAAAATTGGTTTGAAATTTTCTTCAAGAAGGTAAAGAGTTTGAACACTTCTGTATTATTGACATGTATTTCTTGAACCTATGTTTGCGAAAGATTTTTGTGGAGCAAAATGTAAGTCCACAATCAGGATTGTGGATATTACACATGCCTTTTTTATTTGTCGAGTAAGGTGTTTTGTTAACTTCAGATGATTTTTTTACATGAATGGCTCATTCAAAGTTACTACATTAATTTCATAACTGCCTTTTTTTTAAAAAGCAATAGTTCTTCCTCTGTGGGATAGAATTGTATGTCATGCAGCGATAATTTCTAAAGTACGTGTAACAATGCCAAGGTACCCGGTTTACCATTCATGTATAAAACAATTTTGTAATTGACCATGAAGCTGTAAAAATCTCTGACTTGACAATTTAAATTTGCATCACCATGGAGGAGAAGAGAACTTTGTATACCAGAATAAATAAAATAGGCCGTGAAATATTATAGTCACGTATTTAAGCTATCAAATTACTCCATGACACAATTATACAAACATACTAATGTACGACATATACTCATCTCGAATATAATTTTACTGAACAAACAAGAAAGGTGTATTTAATATTGTCTTAAATTACGCATTCTTCATATAAATTGTTTCATGGATGATATGACATGCCGTGGTGCTTTGTAAGATTTTGCAACAGCGGCACTATGTCAATTTAAGGTTGTCGACCCATAACTAAAGAATGGGTAGTGTACAAGTACCTTTTCCATCATTTTACAATTTGTTACATTGATGTAACAAAAGTTGACGACAGTGCGATAAGGGGATTCCCCAAATATTGGCATCGAAATTTTATGAATTTAATTTTTTTGAGAAAACCTCATCAATGTATATATTTTTGAAAAAGTATTTCCGAGACAGTCATTTTTAAATTTATTTAAATAATATCGGACTTGAAACAAAAACAAAAAAAAGTTATTTGCAAAAAGAACTTTGATGACCAGAAAAAAAATTAATTATGTGTGAATTAAATTCTAAGCATCACGTATTGGAGTATTGTTTGGTATCAAATGAATTAGAATGAAGTCCTGCATATGGAAATTTAAAGAAAATGCAAAAAAATGTTGAAATAAACAATTTGTATTTTACAACTGAGTTTGTCGGTACATCAAAGGTTTACCGATATCAGTATACCATTAGCATAACCTTATTCATCGGCAAACAGCGTAATTTTGAGTGGAAGAAGGTAGTTATGGGTTTTCATCCTTAAATGTACAGGGGTCATAACAAAAAGTAACATTAATTTTCCTCTGAATTTTCACGGAAGATGCGAAATTGAAATGCACAAAAAGGTAGAAGACTATGATTTACATTCATTATTACATTTTCAGACTTCTGCCCCCAGCATAATCAACTCTCGCTATATTTTCTTTTTGTTAAACAATTGACAATTTCGCGAAATAATCTGCAAACTGCTGCTCCACATCCGCAAAAAGTTCATGGTATCACAATATGTTTTACGTATATCATTTCCTTTAAGATATACGGATAATTACCAGCTTGATGGACGCTAATACATTGGCGACCTCCTGACACTACTGTGATTTTGAGAATTTAGTACAAATTACGCGGCAGATAAGATTTCAAGCACATCAAAACCAAAGTTTCAGAAGAAACCATCCACTTTCTCGAATAAAACAAGATTTTTTTTTATTGATGTTATTTGGTTTCCAATAGATATTCTATTTTCAATAAAATTACGAAATGTTAAACAATTTTAATGTTAGTTTAAAATTTCCTTTTTCAACATCCATTAAAAAGAAAGAAAAACGCATTAAGTTGTGAGAAATTGGAAGACAAGTGTGTTGTACCTTGCTAACTTGAGAGCCATCGGAATGGAAGAGAAAAATAAGAACAATTCTTAAATATCCAAAGTACTCAGAACCTTTTAACCTCCGAGACTTATAATACCCTGCTTTATTTTACTGATAAAGGGTTATCTAAGATGAAGAATTGTTTTCATGAATAGCTTATCCAAAGAAAATTTAAAGTCTTTTTCTTCTTTAGATAGCATTGCAATCATAATTTCTGAATAAATTGTAACAAACAAATGCCCCTGCCTTCGCTACAGTACCAGTCTTGTGTAAAAAGTAAACTTGACATCAGACCCGTTCCAAATGACCATAAAGCTGTTTCCAAGTTTCCGTGATTATGCATCTGCATAACCATTGGGAAGATGTCATTTAAATTAACAAAGAATCACAAAGAAGCCTTATATATAAACAGATAGGTTGTGAAATAGTACAGTCAAATATTTACCATATTTATTTATCTTTTAAGACAGAAATTAGACAAATATACTGCAAGCGCGGATCCAGAGGGGGGTCGGGGGGTCCGGAACCCCCCCCCCCCTGGAATTTTCGAAACATTACTAAATGTTTGTTAGTAATATGCATATTTCATAAAATTAAGTCCCAACTCCCCTTTTGTTGTCATAATATTTGAAAAATATATCATGAATTTGTATTAGAAATCTTTCATTTTGATAATATTTTGCCGTCAGTATTTCAAAAATTTTCTTGCTCGCTTCCGCTCGCCAGAATTTATTACATACTTGTACGTTATTTTCAAATGATGCTGCGCTTTCCTATATACAACACATATACATTACACCTAGGTCAATAAACAAGGGCACTAAGGTAGCGAACAGAAACTGAAAAAGACACGAATAGTGAATTTTATTCCAATTCTTGGAAAAAAAAAATTTCGCTGGCTCGCTTTCGCTCGCCATTTGTTGTATTTACATATTAGAACTGACGGTCAATTTAATCAATTACTATGATGTGAAAATTTAAAAGTTTTTAAGCTGTTAGCTCGCCATTGCTCTCCAGTCACCTGTTTTATTAATAATTAGAGACAGAACTGACAATCATCAATCAATAACTTTACTTTCTTGCGTTTGCGGGTTTTTTTTTTTTTTTGCTCTTCAAAAAATTCGGACTTTAGGACCACCCCTGAAAAAAATTCTAGATCCGCCCATGTACTGTAAGTCTGATAAAACGACGTACGCATTATGATGTATAGGCTAGTGTTTAGAATCTCCAAAGCAACATTTTGACGATATACGTTTTATTTTGAGTAAGACTGCAAACTATTTTTACTTCATCATTGGCATGGCAATGAAAAACTCTCTCCAGATACGAAATATATTTCACCGATTCTACCGGACACCGCAGGTTAACAGGTAAAGAAACACCAAATGTCGTTAAGAGTCTTGGGAAAAGGAGAGCAAGGTAAGTCGTTGTATATGTCGAGTATCTCGCATGTAAGTCGAAAATTATTTATCTTAGGGCTCATCTTTCCCATATTCCAATGTCCTTTTGCAGTAATACAATACTCACTCACTCACTCACGGCTAGCTAAACAGGGGATTCTTACTCCTTCCGGGCACCTGGTCCCACCTCTAGCTTGCTAGGGTCATTCGGTGCTCTATTGTTAGTGCTTTTAAGATCATCGTCAGGATCTTCTTTAACTCATGACGACAGAACAACATGACGGACCCTATTCAAATCTCGTCAGAAAAGTTCTGATTCCCAGCCCAACCTGAAAGCTGGTGTTTAATCATGATGTCGCTATGGCCAGAAGAGCAGAACCGACTGCTATTTGTATGTTAAATATCTTCAAATTGAATAGCATCATTTAAGAACAGATAAATTGGCAGCATGGACCAGACATGCACGTTTCGGGTACTTAACTCTCGTCAGTGATCCTCAAATCTAAACAATGTAATATGCTAAAAAAGTATGAAAATTACTATGTCGAAAAAGCGTACCGAAAGACGTAGCCAATAAATGACATCACTTTATGTTTTTATCTTTGTCATGTTAAACAAATTCAACAGATGAAATGTTTAAAGCCTTTTTATTTAGTTTGGTGATTTTAGTGCAAAAATGCATCTTAACACAGTGGCATAACTAATTACAGTTAGTATCTCTGTGCTTCAACATATACATGTACCATTTTCACAAAATAATTGATTCGTAAATGTAAATACTAAAAACGATAAAAACAGGCAAACAGATCAATGGCACACATAAAAAAAATATATGTTTATTTCATATATATAAGATATGATTATATGATCTGTTGTACAATAGTAGTTGCCTGCATTTGACTCCTATAAACAAAGTATGATCTGATGAAATAGATGTATGTATGACTTAAAATCAAAATTTGATGACTTACTTTCATTCGCTCTTTCCATATCAGTTCAATTAAAACAACGAATAGGGCACCACGATCGTGTCGATTATATATACGTTACAGAAACCTTAGCTCTTCCAATATTTGTAAGGTTGTGGATTTAAAATTTTGTGATCAATCATCTTTCCGGAGTGCATAATGCAATAGGTTCTCTTCATCGGTGAACGAAATCAAGACACTTAGAATTTTAATTGTAAATCACATAGGTATATTGACTAGGTTATGCATAAACTTATTAATGTAAAGAACAGGTCTAAGTGGAAGTAAAAATGGAAATGGAAAGATTATTTACATCGCTCACCTGTGAGAGTTTTGTACTTCGTGTGTCGTACCCAGGCATTAAAGTCAAATGTGAAACAATATCCAAAAAATCAGGTCATTAAACAATGCTATTCGTGTTAAACACTTAATATTACACTAGTACTATGGAGTGGGAAAAAATTACGGCACTTAATCATAATATACGTATATCTTGACTTTATATCACTATGGCAAAAAAAAACAAATGTTGAAAATGTGCTGAAAATGATTACATAAAATCATTGAATAATTTAAAGATGTTTAACGTCTACAAGTTCAATAGCATCATTTAAGAACAGATAAATTTTCAGAATGGACCAGACATGCACGTTTCGGTACTTACCCCTCGTCAGTGATCCTCCATCAAAACAATGTAATAATGTGAAAGTTATGTTAAAAATGTACCAACAGACGAAGCAGGATGGGTGGGATGTGATGCTACAGGACCCACGTTTAATTTTGATGACAGAAATTTTCAAATGCGATGAAAAACGATCAGCCAAGTTGATCTAACTTGGCTACGTGTGCCCTAGCTCGGGTCTCCTGGTCCACCAACAGTGATACTCATGAAGTGGTACAAATTTTAATTAATGTCTTAAAATTCAATAGCATCATTAAAGAACAGAAAGAGAACAAACATGTGCAAAGAATTCTGGGAAAGTGAAAGATGCCCAAACATTCAATTCGTTGTTTAAGGCCTGGTAACAACCCGCCGTGCGTGCTTTTTGAACGTGCGTGTTTGTGAAGGCTATATATATGTGCGCTACGTTTTTTTTGTCTGAAGACGCAAGGAAGAAAGTGGCAGGGTAAGGAAAGAGTGCGTCAACGCACGTCGCACGCACGGTTATATGGGTGGTTACATATGCATCATATGTTGCGCAAAAAGAAAGTGCATGGTACCTACTGACAACTTGCGTGCAACTTGCTTACAACGCACTTTCTACGCACGCCTTCAAAGTTTATGTAAGAATGTAGAATTTACACGTACTGCTTATACGCACGGGTTCCTCACTTCCTTGAGTCGAAGGTGCGTTGTACGTACATGCAATGTAATTATTTTTTAAACTTTATTTTTTTACAACGTTTAACAAACAAGTTACACAACTTATATTAATGTCTCACGTTGGCTCAGATGTTGGCGTGAGGGGGTCCAAGGAGCAGGAGGAAACCGGAGTACCCGGAGAAAAACCCCCTGCAGAGGCCTGGGTGGGGGACCACCTACCCTCCCACATAAGACCCTTTGCCGAATCTGAGATTCGATCCCGGGACCTTAGAGGTGAGAAGCGAGCGCGCTACCACTGCGCTAACCCGGCCGTTCTTCATGTATGTTCTACATGTATGTCCTGTCTGCATGTTTCCAAATCTGTAAGAAGGCCGTACGGGGCACGTACTGATAACGCACAGACACCGTACGGATACAATAGGTTTGCCTATATGTTTTTTTCACGTAGACAGCACAGGTTGCACGTAACCACCGCTGTAAGGACAGAATAGTGACAAGAACCCGTTGCAGTGATCACAGTGGCAATTCAACTTCAAATTGTCAATAAGCTTTAGGACGATGAACAAAGACAGCAGATAAAGAAATTCGAACTCTTTCTATCTGGCAATTACAGCAACCAGAGTGAAACTTGTATCAGGAAGAAAAATAGGATTGAAGTTGAAACGCGAAAAATTAAATTATGAGTTATCTTCAGAGCCTGTTGAAAGAGCAATTAAACTTCAAGGTTCTACTCGATCTGCAATTCAGTTTAAGTTAATTAAATCATGTATAGTGACAAGGGTACTTGCACAGGATAGCAAATTTTCTTCAACACTAAATATTACGATATCAAGTTATGAATTTTGAAGAAGTGTGATTTATAATCTGTCCAAACAAATAATGAGAAAGGAAGGGATCTACAACAGGACTCGATTGCAGTACCAATAGAAAAAAAAACCAAGCAAAACACCCACACACAGGCGACAACACAGAGTGGACAAGTACAACAAGAACTACCAAAGAATGAAGGAAGACCAAACAGACTGAACACACAAAAAAGACACCAAAACATCGAACAGAAGAACTACACATAAAACCAACGAGACCAATGGAAAACAGGTACCCACTAAAGATGGTCGTCTACCACGTTAGTAGCAAATGGTGTTAATATCCGGATTACGTGCACACATCCCTCCAACTTACCTGGTTTTTCAGTGGACTCGAAGAGCGCACAATTGTTGATTATAACAGCTTCCTCACTGTAAGATGACGACATAAACAAGAAAAATAGTTGCAGGGGCCTGTGTAACACACAAATGAATATTGTAAACGTTGAAATTTTCGCGTGGGCATAAATTTTCGTGTTTTCGCGAATCGATGGACTTCGCGAAAATTCCCCCACGCGAAGATATTCCCGCTGCATACTAACAATGGGGAAGACACTTTTTATCGCGAATATCTCCCCGCGTCTAACGTCTAGATGTTATAATCGTGAAATTTCCCCCCATCGATAATAACCACGTTTACGGTATGTATAGATAATAATACGGAAGTGTTACAACTCTTTACCTTCTTGAAGAAAATTTCACACCAATTTTAATGTACCAGACACGTGTTTCGGATAGTAAATACATCAGTGGTACTTAATTCAATACCGAAATGATTTAAGCAGCGCGTCTGATAAATATCAGTCCGTGTTCTGCCGGCTGGGGCGAGCTCATATATGCAAACACCCAAGGATACGTCAAACTTTCAGAGAGGACAAGTGGCAGGGATATGGCCATTCATAGAGTCCTGTCTTCACAGTCAGTCCATGTGCAAGGGTTATACTGATGATACATAGTCGCATTGACAATTACATACAAATAAAATATCATTTCTCTCTATCAGAATATTTTGGAAGATTTATTTTGAAATTCCTAGATTACATCCGTGGTCATAAATCTAGTATTGATAATTAATCTTACACTTAAAGAAGTCATGTAGCAAGGCGGGGATTCTTTCTTCTTCTTAGTCCTTGTTATGCCTTGTGGTACATAGGGCAAGGACTAGGGATTTCCACTCCTGTCTGTTCTTTGCAGTCTTTCTATAGTGTCCCAGCCGTAACCTCTTGTAAGAAAATCTAGTCTTTGTTTCCGTAATCCTGAATTTTTTCACGAGAAGAGGAGATTTCCCTTTTGCTCAAACCCCAACCTGGAGGACGAGGAAAATTTGTGTTTGGTTTTCCTTCCACTAGATGGCTTGCTTACCACAGCTTACGATTCCAATCTACCCGGATTTTGATTTTAGAGACATCTACTCCAAGATAAGCTGCCTTCACCCGGCTATCGATCCTTATCCGAGCATAATGACTATTTGATCCATGGATTGAGCAACGTTGATGTGCGCTAGGGCATGCATCTCTGGGGCCCTTGCTGTTCCGAGATACTCGGCAGTTCAGCCTGAGATCGCAAGGTTCCCATTTCCCGTGTGCTACCGCAAAGAGGTACTGCAGAAGTCGATCTTAGCAATGTAGAGGCTTTGCACTGGTAAGAGACACTTACCTAATTGGCTCTCTGTTCGCTATAGCTAGCCAGTGGCAGTGTCCTGCACTAGACGCATATCATTGCCCTGTGGCTTTCAACCATCAACACAAGGCGGGGATAGGTATAAAGAAATTCCGATTTCTAGTGATTTTAATGCTAAATTTGAGTGTTCTATTGCAAATTGAATACATTATGTCTATTCCAAATACAAAATATCACTACTAGAATGAATCACCAAAAAAAAAATAATAATAATAATAATAATAATAATAATAAAAAAAAAAAGCAAACCAAAAAAAAAAAAAAAAAAACACCAAACAAACAAACAAACAAAAAAAAAAAAGAGGAAAAAAACCAAACAAACAAACAAAAAAGAAGAAGAAGAAAAAAAGAAGATGTCTTTAATTTCTTTTATTGCGTAACTTTTGTTGTTCTGCTAATCGTTCAGTGGCCTACATGTATTAATCGATCTAGCTTCTTTCCCAACGACTTTGTATTACAAATATATATTCAAAGAAACGTTATGCCATGTCCGAAATATATCAAATAATTACCTCTAAAATAATCAGATATCCGATAGATCAATATCAATGTTTTATTAGTATATTTAGACATTAAATATGAAATACCTTTAAGCAAATGTTGACCCCGCCTAAATACTTTTAGTAATCAAACACGTAGTATGTAAACGTATGTAAACTTTAAGAAATATCTAATACAAATTGTACAATTAGATTTTATCAGTTTTTGAGTACGAATTTTCATTGTTCTAGAGAGTCCGACAAGGGTTGCAATATGATTGTAATATAGAAGTGACATGCAGATTATTTAGATTTCATTTGAGGTTCTAACTGGAATCAATATATTACACGGAATTGATGTATAATATCATGAATATTCTCTGTTTAGAATATAGATTATCAAATAAATCCACTATTTTCAGCATATGCAGCATCACTATGAAGTTTCGACAGGCGCACTTAAATTTTGAAAATTTATAAATAATTGTTTTTTTTTTTTAATCAGGATGTTGTTTTATGAGTACAACATGTAAAGAAACAAATAAACTCGAAAAAAGTTTATAAAACGGTTTAAAAAAAATCCAGAATATTTCCTTATCGTATCAGAAGCAAATAGGAAGGTCATTCTACAACAAGGGACATTTCTTATTATAGACAGAAATAAAATTTGTTTAAACTGAAGGATTTTGAAATACCTCAGCTTCACGGTTTCTCCAAATCTTTTCTAGCAAAGTATTCCTACTTTTAAAATCAATATACATGTAAGAATTTTGCAATTGTAAAAAGGGAATATAAAATAATCTGCAATTGTTATGTGAAATTCACCTAATAGATGTTCCACATCGATTTTATTTTGTCCCTCGATATATATATATAGATTTTGTACGTTATGCAAAGATTCGTATCTATATGCTTGAGGGATTACGCAGGTTTATGAATTTTAAAATAATACCATCAATTATGCCTGTTCATTAATTAGAAAAAAAAAACCCATCAAAGTCTGATCTGTTCCAAAAGAACATAGCCTGGGAAAGCTATTCAAATTTGGTTGATTAAAGGAAACCAAACATACTTTGTACTCATGTCGTGAGGTGAATTTTTGTCAACCGACATAATGCAAATTTTTCACAGCTTTGTGGTATATTCCACTTTTAAAGCTAGAATATAAAGGATTTTAAATCAATTTCTGGAATATTATCTTAAAAGAGCTACTTTAGTCGAAAGGCCTCGACCTTTTATCACTTAATGGAAATTTTAATCTAAAAGCTCAGGCCTATACTTTGCCTACAGCATAAACAAAGCATTTTATGTAACCTACTCCCTTTGATGTAAAACCCATTATGCAACAAGAACAAAATACTTTCATCTTGAATTTCAGTTTCAAAACATTTAGACCCTAAATAGATATTCAATGAATTTTTGAAAATATCTTTACCAAAACAGCTCTTTTAGGTCAATAACCGTGGACTCAAACAACAGGGTTCTTTATATTAATTTGTTATAGGCAAATCTAAATGGTAAATTCGAATTGCACCCACAAGACCAACATCACACATAAACAAATAACCTTATATAACACCCTCTCCCTTAATGCATAATTTCTAAATTATATGGCAAAAGATATAAAAACCCATAATACAAAAGAAGGAACATGATTCCATCTTAAAGTCTTAAAGTCTTCAAAGTTTCAAAACATTTCGACCATAAAAAGAGTCTTAGTTAATCTTTTTGATATTTTCACCAAAAAAAGTTTTTAGTCCAAAATGACCTCGACCTTTGACCTTGTAAAACAATATGGTTCTTTGTCTAGTTATAGGCTATTTAAATGGTAAATGCGAATTCCCTACGGCCAACAGCTTAGACTGTATCACGCCAACAAGATAGAGAAGACAGACGGACGGACAGCGCCATACCATACATGTAATTTGTCCCATCTGATGACAGACGTGTAAACATAGGTAATCACAGATATGAAACTCACCTCGCGGTAGCAAAATTCAATTTAAACATATTTTTAAGTACATATATATTGGCTTTAAAAAGAAAAATCACTGTGGAAAACGTAGGTCAATGTCATTTCATGAAAGTTTGATCAAAGAATTTATCTGTTCTTTTAAAATGATGATACATCCACTATGCAAGTTTCATACATGTAGCAAGTATACTGTCTGAGCTAACCCAAAAACTTTAACCCTATATGGACGCAAGTCACTGAACCGGAAAATGCAGGTCATATATAGCATCCTATGTATGGGTTCACCTCAGCATCCCAAGATGAATCACTTGTGCAAGTTTGGTTACTGAAGTATCAGTACTTTGTCAGATATTGAGCTACCCCAAAAACTTTAAACGGAACGCCGGGGTACAGCATGAGCACATCTCAACTTCACCGAGGTGAGCCAAAAATTAGGTTGAAGGACAAATTATGAAAGTTTAATCAAAGATACATCCAACATGTAAATGCTGGTACATGTATCATTTCAATCTCCAAGCCTCGATCTTGCTGTGTGTCAGACGTATTCATCCACCAAAGTACAAATGTAGTAGTGCAGAGTGGTACTGACTGAAGTTAGGTATCATTTATACTTTGCTCAATATTTACCTTTAATAGCATAATTGCTGAAGTAAAACTAAAAGTAGACCTGAGATGCAGAATCCATTGCTTAACATGGACCTCTATTACATGTGTTATTTTGACGAATACACCTTTAGAAATTTGTCCAATATGGGTCTTCGTGAACTTCTTAACCGAGTCACACAAGCGTGAAATGTTGGTCTTAGTGAACTTCTTAACCGAGTCACCCAAGCGTAAAATGTTAGTCAGATGTAGCATCTGATTGGTCGGTCCTTCTCAATTTACCAATCATTTCTGCAAGTTTGTTTATTGTTGCACCAGTGCTTTGTCAATCACTGAGCTTAGTACCAACCCTTCAGGATTGGTGTCAGAAAAAACAATGGGACACAAATGTTGAAAACTAAGGCCTAAGGTCAATTTAAAAAAAAAAAAACAACAGACATGATAACATTGCACAGACATTAATGACTCTATTTTAATATTATAACACATTACATAGAAGTGTATAAATGTCCGCTGACCCGCGGTCCTAGTGAAGTTTGAACCACCGACGCCCACGCCGATAAGGTCAAAGTTTTGATGTAATTTGTTTCAATTGTGTTTAATGCTACAAGAAGCCCGTTTTATGTATTAGTAAAAGCTAAAGACACAGGATTTTTTCTTCATAATTCTTCATCCACTGGGTTTTTGAAATCACAGTAATTTGGCAAAACCCAAAGACTACTAGTATACATTTGTAGCCTATACATAAGACAGACATTCATTTAGCTATCATCAGCTACAACTACTCTTTGTGCATAATAAAAATTTTGTTTTCAAGATTACTTTTACACTCCAACTGTTTGGAATGACAAACATAATGTTAATTGCCTAATACAAGATGCATCTTCATTCTTTAATGCAAGTACATAAAGTACTGGGTATTTCTTGAAATGTCCATACAACGAGGGCTGATGGATATGTTGTCAGCCTCGGTTTTCTGAGTTGCAGAAGGTATTCTGCTGATAGATTATCTCCAAAAAGGACAAAGAATCGATGGCACATACTATGCTTCACTTCTGACACAGTTACGGGAAAATATTAAACTTCAGCACTGCGGAAAGCTCACAAGTTAAATGTGTGTTGTTCCATCAGGACAATGCTCCTGTCCACAATCTGTCACTGCCATGGCTGCCATTCATGATGGTGGCTTTTATTTGATTGCGCATTCGCCTTAGTCACATGATATTGCTCATCAGACTTTCATCTATTCCCAAAACTGAAAGCAGCTACATTAATGTATTTCTGGGATCCACTTTCAGTTCGATGATGACGTCATACTTGCAGTGGATGGCTTTCTGACCAGTCAAGATAAGGAGTTCTTTAAAAGTGGTGCTTGCATTGAGGCCCTTAAACACCTGTGGCAAAAGTGCATAGATACTGAAGGGCATTATGTTGAAAAATAATGCAAAATGTCTGATAAAATCCAAGTCCTTCAATACGAGGCTCACAACATATCAATAAGCCCTCATATATATACAATACATATACAATGTATGTCACAGCAAATCATATTTATTTTGACTAGCGCAATATTTATTCTGCAATTGGTAGAAAAATAATATTCTACAGTTTTCTGGTCAACATGTAATTTTACACATTTACAGATTATTATAACAGGGTGTAAACATTATTTTTACATCCTCAAAATTAATAATGTATATACGAGGTAAATAGGCTCTTGGATGTAAAATTGAATTACACTCAGAAAAAAAAAATGTTCAAACATAAATTGAAAATCAATTGAGCCGTCTAGTGTGAGATTTTCCTATGAATTTTAACATGATCTATTTACATTATATCAAAAGATTTACATAACTTGTACATGACATGTACATGTACATATAAAACTCTAACAAAATTATGTACATGTACATAAAAAAACCTGCAGATTACAGTGATTCTTTAACTCTTGCAATAAATAATGTATACAAATTACATGTACATGAAAAAGCATTGTATTACAGATATACATGTATGAATCAACAGCTTTAAGATCCTGTAAAATGTCACAGTAAAGTCAAATATCATTGGTTGTTTGCTACTAGGCAAAGACAGTCATTGTCCATTATTTGCAAAATGTGGATCGCATAAGAATGGGAATAACTAACATCTGACTGATTTTTGTTGGGACCCGGTAAATGCTGATTTAATGGAGCAAAAATTTTTTTTTGGTTCCTCTACCACGTGCCAAAAAAACTCAGTTTGCTACTGAAAAATTAGCACAAGATGATAGTTATTTGCTTTCTCAATGCTAGCAGTGTCTTTGAAGAACAAAATTTAAAATTCAATGATATCTTGTCCAAATATTTTTGACATACTAAGATTAATAAAAGCAGAAGATTATTTCATTTTTTTTCATGTTTTTGACATTTTACAGATATTCTGTGAAATGCTCTTTATTTATGGAAGTAAGACCAGCACTCCTAAGATTTACTGCTGCAACTTGTGCTTTTTGAAACTGTCACTTACAGTAATATTACAGTATTGGCTGAATGAAGAAAATCATTATGCCTCACAATAACTTCAACCAATAACACCACAGTATAATGGTCATGTGGTGTCCTTCTTTGACGCAGAAGTAAGTCACTGAATTTTCAAACATGAAAAATAACAAAGAAAACATTATAAAATCATTCTGTGCATGATAAATTCATAATAGAGTTTGTTCCTGCCATACTTCCTACTCAAAGTATGAGGGGTGTTTGGCCTTCCGCCTCAACCCCGACAAATTTACACACCTACTCGGAGTGCAATGTATGAAAGGAAGAAACTCTTTAACAAACATTATAAGATTCAATTATTTCAAAAGTGTGTACCTCATTCTTAAGATAAAATCAACTACTAATTTTCTAGTTTAATGAAAATAGAGAAGAAATTTAAATGATATCTAACTTAAAGTTTTGTATCTATTAGATTAAGTAATTAGTTTGTCTTTTCAAACAAACGGCTATCAGATGTAAAGTTGTCCTTTCATGACATATGCAAGCCTTCAGAAAGCTTAAAAATATGAAACCTTTCCATTTCAAAATTAGTACCACAAAATTCTATGGTAAACTGCCTTTCCTCTGTTAGATCATTACATTACATTAATCGACAATATAGGAATACCATGATACAAACTGCATTTTAAGCTAAATATCGTCAAGAGTGCAAAATATGCAGTGGATTTATGATTTTAAAGCACTGGCCTGGAAAAAGTAAATTGCAAAGTTGTCCTAATTAGGAGCATAGTTCATATGAGGTCGCATAAAAGTAAAGGGTTACATTCTAACAGTATAGAAATATGAAAAAGTTGTTTCGAGAGTTTGTCAGTGCATGTACTTGACTAAAATGCATGGTGAAAAATGAGGTTAACATTGTTTTCATTTTCTTCACTGGAAAGATCCTTCCTTAGGGTAGAACATTAACACCACTCTGTTTGATGTGCTTTTCAGTACTGAAAAAAAATTTTACATTGAATTTCTAAATAAGTTTTCATACAGTAATAAAAATAAACAAAATAAGCACATGTATAATAAACATTTTGGCTGATAATATATACAAGTATATAAAGACAAAACCAAAGACATGTGATTGTACACTTTATTCTGCACTTACCTTGTAAGTGTCTCACTATTATTGTACACTTTACTTTGCAAATCCTTGCACTCCTCATTCAAGGATTTCATACTGAAAAATATAAAGGTGAAGGTCAAAGAAAAATTAAATAGTTAATACAATAGGTTGTATACTTGTATCTTGTATATAGCACATGACAAAAGCAAAAATGTAAGATTGGGTCAACTATTCTGATACAAATTTATATACAGAATATTAATAAAACGCATAAAACATAATAACACTAGAAAATTAATAACTCAGGTATAGCAAGGATGAAGATTGTTCCAGAGAAACATGTCCACATGCTTTTCAATGTGCATAAAATATACATGTAACATCACATAACAAATGGTTCCCTCAATGAAGATGTTCGTCCATATTGATAAAAGTTTGATGGTTAGAGATAGTTGATTGTTATCCTTGTCACTGCATATAATGTACGTACAGTAAACAATGCATAATTATTGAACATTTTACGGAATAGCCGTTATCATAGATTTTGCGTATACAGAGGTGTTAATAGTGACCAAATACAGCATTAAAACTGTCATGTATTCTTCCCTTATGGAAAATACATGTAAGCACTTCAAGTGCTGCAAAAATTGATTCCAGATATTTACTATCGATTGTTGCAGATAGTGATATGTCATCGAGGAAATTTTATTGTTGCCACCTATTACTGAAACGCTAGTATAAACAACCTTTAAGAAGATTTTCACTCACTTATCATTGAGACTCTGTATAAACGACTTGAATGACGGTTCTTTGCTTCCTGAGCTACTACTGCTGCTTGCTTTGAAGGACACATAAGGTGAAGTTTGATGCTCCTCTAATATGGCTTCCATAGCTTTGAATGAATTCTCAGAAATCTTGAAAAAAAAATTCTCAACAATGTTACTTCTGCTAAACAATAAAGCCTCATTACATACATTATTTCATACTGGAAAACAAATTACTGTAGAATAAGACATGAGATTTTGAGGGGGGAAAAAGTCCTAAAATAGCCAATAATAAGAAATGTTCCTTTTCCAAAAGTTGAAGATGTTTGTAAGAGAGTTCATCAAAAGTGTAGAGGATAAAATTCAAGAGATTCTTCACAAAATACTATTTTTAGAAAAAAACAAGTCTGAATAGAGTAAAACTATTATGGTATGAGGAGTATAATAACTAAAGGTAGACAGATAAATAAACATTTATTAAATTCATATTCATGAATATACATGTACATGTACTTGTATATCTAATAACACTTTTATTAAGTTTTAAAAATTTACAAAAAAATCTGCGACTGAAAAACCTAAAAACTTTATATTCAAATGTATAAACTGTAAACGTGGTTATTTTCGCTGGGGGAAAATTTTGCATTTATAACATCAAGACGTTACAAGTGGGGGAAATATTCGCAATAGAATGTATTTCCCATGTTAAGAATGCAGCGGAGATATTTTCGGGTGGGGGAAATTTTCGCAAAGTCTCTTGATTCGCTTAAAACCCGATAATTACCTCCACGCGAAAATTTCCACATTTACAGTACATGTACATGTAAGTATGAGATAGATATAACACTATTATACCACTTTAGTTTACAGAGCATTTTCTAAATGACCTTAGAAAGAATTGGATTTTACATCTTACATGTACTGTACATCTGTAATTTTGTATCCTTAAATTGTAAATCTTTAAACTGAAATATTTGCTAACCGCTTCTAGATATTTGATGAGCTCTGAATGTGACTTTTCCAGCTGACCTAATAACATGTTGATCTTGTCACTCTTACGCCTTGTGTCCACTGCTTGACTGTAATGAGTAAGACAAGTATTAGTATCTAGGAAGGGTGGGGAGCAAAGATGTGCAAGCAAAACAAACAATTTGATGTAGTATCTGTGGTTAAATTAAGATTAGCTCAATCTTTTCAGGAGTGTAGGAGTTATTTCCCCTGGATGAAAAACAAAGAAAAAATTAACTGCAGAAAAACTAATTGGTGAACTTTTGATTTTCAGCGAAATTTGATGAAATAATATTTTTTAGAAATTTTTGACCAATCGATATTTGATGCCCCGTCATTCTGTTGAAAAATTTAAAGAAAATGAACTTTTTCCCATAGAGTTCAATGTAAACTGTAAGGACCCATAACTCATAGAGTTACAATTTTTTTTCAATTTCCAAATTGGTCAAAAAAATTTAATTAATTTTTACTTCATAACTATGCTGTGCTTTTAGGTCTCAGAAATGCATAAATGGGTGGCCCAATTCCTTCTCATTACCCATCGAATGCCTAAAACACATGTAATCTCACAATGACTATGTTTTTCAAAACCAAAACATTTTTAAAATGTTGTCACATCTGCAGATGGGAGGACACACCAAAGGAAGGAAGGAGGCACAAAAAAAAAGACTCTTAATGTTGGTACCATGAAAGGGGCAGTTATAACTACATGTAGTTACCTGAACCACTTGTAGAATGCGTTATACTGCTTCTCTGCGTTTTTATAGCAGTTCTCCATCATGGACTGTGAGGTACTACACAAGACACTCAGCTTGTTCCTGTAATTGGTAGAATGAGTTCATTTTAAAATCAAACCATTTTAAAATCAAACCTCTATATGATTACTTATAAATGACAATATTAATGATATGAGACTTTCAGTTAACTGTCATCTTACATCAAGTGTGAACGACACCTATGAATGGTTGATTACTTCATTCTGTAAGTTTCTCCTCACCATCGATAAATTGATAGTAGAAGTACCCTGCTTAGATGATTTGAAAAGCAGTATAGGGATGGACTAAGGGATCATTTAAATTTCATAATTATGTATTCTGACAGAATCGCTATTAAAATCAAATAAAGTACTGATGTGATTTAGAATAGGTTATCAATATCAGAGTTACCAAACCATGAAACTCTTATCAATTTACAGACCCTGCCAAGAATTTTACAAATGGAATTCATCAACTGCAAGGAGCACTTTACCAATTATCATTTCTCACACTTACTGCCTTTTGACAGTAATCTTTACTCACAATTGAGCTGCATCCTCTTGTGATACACTTTACTTGAATTTTAGTTGCTACATTAACAACATTTCTTAATGAAAAACTCAAATATTTACAAAAATTAAAGATGTCAGATCATCAAAATTTTTGGATAAAAACTACTCGACTACGAATGAAACATTACTAGTCCATGACTTGTACCATTATGATAAGACTGCAGCTACTAATTCATACTGATTACATGTAAATATGTTAATAAATCAAATACACATGTACAGTACATGTACCTTAAGCTCACTTGATAATCTCTTAAGAAAGAAAATATGACAAGCTCAACATCTAACAATGTCATTCACTAATATTGAAATGACTGGGCTAAGCCTTATATGTTTTTTTTCTTCATTGCAAGTGAATGGTCACAAATGAAATAATCAGATGAAATCTCATCATTTTGATTTAATTTCTTTAGTCTTCATACATTACATTTTGTACATGTAGGACAACTTAGAATTTAGGTTGATGTGCTTTTCGCTCAAATTTTGAAAGCTTTGTAGGGATTGAAAGATTTTCTTACTTTTCAAACGTATGCAGGCTCTGTTCATTAGCATCGAGAATGGGATGTGCACGATGTTCCTTGAAACGGCGTACAATTCTTGTCATTGTTTCCAACATGACCTCTACCTTTTCACAACTGTAGACAATAAATATCACATGATTAGTGTACTTATTACTGAATATAATTATGGCTATACTGCATATTAATATTGGATTGCTAAAACTTCATACGTTACATTTTGGTATTGGAAAAAACCCACAGAATTATACATCAAGATTTCGTTATAGCATTGAATGAAATACTGCATGGTACAAGTCATTGCAACCATACAAGGGCCCATGTGAAAAAGGTCACTGTACCTTGGGATTCATATTATAAAGACCTAATTAATGTTAAAATCTTCAGTACATGATGAGGGGATAACATCCTAAATGAGTCTTACAATTTCCGGCATGTAATAGATGATTTACAGGTTGCAAATTATGTTTTTGGACGACCTGTTACTGTCTCAATTATGTGCCTAAAACTTTCACGGTGAGCAAATCAGAACCCAATCTACTTATTTGTTTGCATTAGAAAGGCATAAATGTCGTCTCAACTACTGAATCATAATCATATAAGGACTCGCTGCTGTTAAGATAAGGCGTAAAATCTGCCCTGAAAAGTCGAAATTTCAAAATGCAAAATTTGAGAATTTTTTCGGTAGAAATTTCAAGTAACTTGGTCCACATATGAATCTGCTATCAGATGGGATAATTTATTCAAAATAAGACCGATATTTGAGTCAAAATAAGCGTCTTTTACACAGAAATCAATAGAAAAAGGAAAAGTTTTATACAACATCATTCCCTCCTCGCTTTACAATGCCACTTTCGCCAAAGGTGTATATCAATAAAACACATTTTCTGGCCAAGTGGGGTTCTGAAGCGAGGGGGGGGAACAATGTCCCACAGGCGAAAATCGAAAAAAGGAGTGATGGATGACTATTTTTAAATTTGCCTCTACAGCGATAAAGTAGGTTATATTGCCAGCTTTCTCATTTTATATCACGGAACAATCTATTCAGAGTGTGTTCCGATCAAATATTTAACCGTTTAGAGGGAAATAAACGAGAAAGTTGTCTATTTCTACTTCGTGTGCATTTCGCGCAAGAAAGCTACATAAGTGGCTGAGAAGAATGAAATAAAACCGTTTTTCAGTTTCCGGATTGCAGAGTTTGCCGATTATATAATTTGATATAATAACCTAAAAGTTAATTTTGCTTATCCAATTTTGAAATTAAAAGGTAACAGAAGCATAATAAACATAAACATGTGTAAAATAATGCATTTTTTGTTCGATATTCGGCGTTTTTTTGTCATCTGTACCCCTACCTCTTCAACCCGTAATCATAACATCTTTCATCAATTTTTTAAAAATGAATAGTACTATGAATCCTATAATACTTCATATTTTTATCCTGACCAACTTTTATCTAAATTGGAAGTACAGCGCACGAGAAATAATCGAGTGATTTCAGGGCTAAATCCGGCCCTTATCTTAACAGCTCCTTATTCAATCAGAAGATATTACATAACATGTCATAGGAGCAACTTGACAACTACTGTCCCCAAAGCTCAACATCGGAAAATCGAAAATGGAAGTATTCTCTACTTTGTTGGCAAATTTTCCAATTGAAATTGGAAAATAACTGGATAGATCACGAATGCTCATAATTAACGATGTAAGTTATATGTTTGTGTAATGAATACTATGCTCTCAGTGAAGAAAATAGATTAAGATGGGAAGCTCACTATGTTTAAAATTGAGTCTATCATGTCTATGGAGAATGTCAACGGCATCAAGCTAAAATTAACATAGTCTAGAAAAATCCCAATGCATCTAAAACTATTTTCTTTCACTGTGAGCGTAGTATTATGGTCATACAGAAATATAACTTGCGCCAATAGTTACAAAAGTTAAAGATCTAAGCCCCAATATGAATTTAATGGGAAAATACTCCAACAAATGAGACAAAACTTCAATTTTCCGATTTCCTCAGTGAACTACAGGAAATCTATCCATTTGGCTGTTTATCATTTCACACGTACCATCTATCTTTTTGTGGACAGCAGCCAATGTTGTCCCTCCACATCTTGTCTAATGTTCTATGGGAAAATTCTTCTTTCTCCAGAGATCTAAGCTCAACTGATGCCGTTTGGGACAAATTATACACCTGAAAAGTTACATGTAGGTTAATTATATAAAACTGATTTTTAAATTTAAAGCAGTTGGCTCCTGACGATTTTGAATTCACTGCGCAACGCGAACTATCGTATACCGGTAGGAATGACGTAAAATGTAAGAAACATGAACAGGAGGCTTACAAAATAAAAAAAATATATATGTTTAATCAGATAACAAAAAGAAAAACATAATGATACATAATGAATCATTTTTTGTTGCTGTAAACCCGCTGGCTGCGACAACCTTGTTCAAATAACGTTACGTCACATTGAGAATTTTTGACGTCACGCGGCAAAAATAATGTTCGTCCTTCCCGCCAAGTGTAAATGAGCTGTTACGCTGCAGAACTTGGATTGCTTCATGATCTATTTTATTTTTCTGTAAGCCCTGTCAATTCAGAAGGTAATTAAAAATTTGATACATATGCTTTTAATGAGTATATTTGGATTTTAAGTGTTAATAAAAACTGGTAAAGATACCCCGAGAGACGCCAAATATTCTAAAACTTAACGAATCTGCACTAGAAAAGAACCCGCGCTAGCGCGGAAAAGATTAACATAAATGCACCATGTATGACTCTCGTATGCAGACTGGTACTTGTACAGAGGAATTCTGTTCAGATTTATATGAAATGAATTTGAAATAATATGATTTCCATCCAATTACGGACCGTCATCTCAATATGTCAAAATCAAAAACAAACGAATTTACGACTACGCAAGTTCGATCTATTTCATATATTTTTGCATGATAAAGTGATTGAAATCGGTATTCAGTTTCCGAAGTGATTTGAGCAGAAAGTAGCCAATATTTGACAAACCTTTTCCCAGTGACGGATTATACGCCCCCACCCAAACCCTAAGATTTGCAAATCATAGGTATAAAACTATAAATATCTATCCAAAAAAGAAGGGGGGGGGGGGGCCCCGAAGTTCCCCTAACAGGGCTCTGCCCTGGACCTCGGCGGTCCCCAGACCCCTCGCAAATTTTACGCCCCCCCCCCCCCCCCCCCCTTCCCCAACTCAAGAGATGGATCCACCAATGTTTCCTTAGTAACATTTTTGGAAGAATTAAAGTAAAGCTCATGAACTTTTTTAAAAAACATTGTGAAAAGTAAATAAAAGTGTCAAAAATGAAATATGAGAAAGTGTCCACATCTAATTTTGACATTGAGCCGATGGAAAACATCATGGAAAATATATAACATTAGAAAATGCATTGAGTATAAAAGAAAATGCATATTTCATACTATTTATGCTATTAGGGAGTCTACTCAGACCGAGCCAAAAAAATGTTGTCCAGAGCAAGAAGATGATTCCCCTCTAAGAAAATCCGCCTTATACGAGATCGAACGTAGACTATTCAGAATGAACGTCTGGATGCATGTCCGGCGCTTTATCGTCTCAGCTATAATACCTTGTTCTCGAACGTTCTCTTGTAAGATTGTACGCCGTATTTCAGAAAACAAATATGGAGTCAATAGTATAAAATGACACAAATTTGAAAAAAATTGATACAGAAAAAATCAAACTTCGAAGAAATGAAAAAAGAAAGCACAACAAACTTCGAAGAAATCTTCATTACGCATTCGCGTAACCAATATTTTGAAAAATGAGAGGGAGCTGGGAAACTGTCGAAACTGCAAGTGATTATGATCGTTATTTTTTTTTATTTATTTATTTTTGGGGGGGGGGGGTTGTTTGTTTGTTTGTGTTTTTTTTTTCTTTTTTTGGTTCCTTTGTTTTTGTTTTCTGTTTTTTGTTATGAGAGGGGCTCCGCAGGAAGTTGAGAGAGAGGGAGAGATCACATAAAAAATATTTATTTTTTTTCGTTAATTCGCTCAAATTTTGAATATGATGTGGTAGAAAAAAATATCTTTTGTTGACGCGTCTCAAGTTCACCTCATTTACACTCTTATCGTGTCTTTTTATCATCTGTACAAGACATCAACAAATCTTCCATCTTCATATAAATTTGCAAATGACAAATTTTATGTTTTATTTTTTGATATTCTTTTTATCTGTAACATCGAATGTGAATGAAACAATAGTGTCAGAATGAAAAAAATAATACTTGTAACAAGTATATATCATCCATTTTCGATCGACTTTTGGTATTCGGTTACCGAAGAAAGTAACTCAGCTCTGTGATCAGAGAGCTCCTTTATATAATACCGTTTGTATATATATATGTATCCTTGGTCTGTCCTCATTTCTCATTTATTCCGAACTTCATGTTTATACATGTATACTTTTACTAAGAATACAAACGGATGCGTAAAAAAAAGAAAGAAAGAAAAGTAAAAAAAAAAGAAAGAAAGAAAACCGCAAAAAAAATTAGAAATAAGAGACTGTAAGTCGAAAAAAAAATTCTTTCCGCCTAGCATGCGGTACAAGGAGGAATGCGCTCGTGATTCTGTAATCACTTATTACTCTTGATTTTTTCCCGTCATTAACGACGAAATGAAATGAAAATATACATGTACACGTTTACAAAATAACGTGTTTTAAAAAAGTAAATGATCAATGTAAATGTCCCTGGTCAAGCATTATTATAGATCCAGCTGTCATGTTTTGTTGGTGTCAGTATTTGTCAAGAAAAAAAATCTTGTGCAAATGTTCATATCTCGTTCCTTGAATCTATTTAGAGGTACGCAAATATCAATTTAATTATTTTCATATATAGTGTCTGTATTACGCCTATACAAACGTTATGACGTCATTAATGTGGTGCCCTGTTCAAATATTACGTCGCCAGTTTTGAAATTGAACATCAACAATGCTTTAATTTCGTCAATTGCAAAGTAAACCAGATACCTAAATAGTTATTAATTAAATCATAAGCAATGACTATAGTAGTAATCTGTCAATCGATGTATTGACAAAAACCGATACACAAACAAAATATAATCCGCTTCGATGATCGGATGCCGATCCGCTGGAGGAGATGGAAGGGGGGGGGGGGGAAGGTATTTGAAAATCCTGTGCAGGGTACCTTGTAACGCAAATAGCGTGAAAAAAGAGCAGGTTTTGCTAAAGTTTTATTGAGTTTCGTATATAGCTTGAATCAATGACAAAATCGGTATATAACATGCATGACCAGCATTGTTGGTACAGATGCTACGCAGCACTTTGTCAACTTTTAAAGTTGGCACTGATCAACAAAAAAAAGTAAACGGATGCATTATGTCAAATATACTTTCCTGTCAATTGTTAATTATCAGTGTACCTATAATTAATCTTATGATAAGGATTAAAAGATAGAAAATATGTAGCTAACATGTCAAAATCGAAAAGAATTACTGGAATCTAGGTAGATAAAGGGGCAGTCAGAGGAAATTCTATCTGTATTTCATGTTTTGGGTGGTAAGCCTAGACTATTTTCATTGCAGTCAATATGCCTTATAAGAAGGAACATAAATAATGAATGTCAGAGCAAATTTAATTCTTATTCATCTTTTTATTATTGGAAAAGGCCAAAACTTTGATAGAAAAACCTTGAAGTCAGAGGAAACTCTGTCCATATCTTCTCTTTTTGCGAGGCAACCTTATAATTTTTTAAAAAAAATATGATGTACTAAAGACATCAATTATGGGTTAGTTATTACTTTGAAAGTGACATCACTCCTTGTCGCACATATTTTGACAATTATTCACCCTACACAGTATGATAAAAGCCATATTTTACATTTATGAGATGCTACTTTTAAGGGTCCTTAAGTATAACAAAAATTAAGATTTTCTCCATTTTTATATTATTTTGTTTTCTTACCACCCCATGCTTTAAAAAAAGTAAAAAAATAAATTAATAAACAAATTGAGTAATTTTCTGTACAGCTTTAAAATATAGCACCATTCATAGTTATCCGAGTACTGTATCTGACAGTGGATTAAGGTGCCTACTTTGTAAGCTATTTACCTTAAAATACTTCTGACAATCAATACTTAATTTTACATGAGAGCAATGTTCCATTATTACAGTTTAGAAAAATAACAATTTTAAGTTTATGACATCACTCGTAATATGAGAACCCAACGTCCTTAACAGTCTAATGTAGATGTACTTATTTTAGTGCAACCACATTTAAGGGGAAACATAGCAAAAATGGGCAAATATTAGTGTATTAATGAAATAGTGCACTTGACTTATTTTCCATTATTATAATCTATAAGAGTTTAAAATTGATTTAGCGTAGTTTTGATTTTAGTGCAATCTTAACAGTGCTTACACCGCTAAAATATGAATCCCCCTAAAAAAAGGTATATACATACAGTATATGACTGCATTTACATGTAGGTATTAAGTAGAACTAGATATTCAGTATAGAGCCTTATGTTTCTCAAGATTTTCTTTAGCAACATAGCTATCATATTTCGCAAGATTACATGAGAATGGGAATTACTAGCTACTGACATTCTGTTTGAAACAGGCAACTACTGATTTCGTAATAAAACATCCAAGAAAAGCTCAGATTGCAACCATAAAATCAACATTTACATGTACATGCCGCAGACATAACATTAAAAGCTAATTATTCCCTGAACAGCAAAAATGTCTAAACATACATGTACATGCATACATGTATATAGTAACTCATTCAGAAATAACAACCACTGGGCCATTTCTCGTCGCATGACCCAATTAAATTATCTGACCTTGTCGCTTCATGGCTCAGTAATAATTTATTTAGGTCATGTGACTCAGGAAATACTGGACAACAAACCACTTTAACCTGGTTGTTATTTCTATTCTAATATATTCAACATACAACAAGTTGAGTTTTCAGAAATGAAGTTGACAACAAGTTAGTTTTCAGACAATGAAATGGACGGGGCTTCATTGCACAGAGAATTTGTTGGAGAATTTACACCAGGCAAGTTACATAGTACATAAAGGGATGAAATCTCAAGCCATATTAGAATTTCAAATACATGTACCTGCTTTTCACTCGACTCCAACTGATTTTTATAGTCCGTCATTTCTGTTTCTACTCTTTCTCTAGAATTCATCTCACTCTGCTGATCACACATCTTTAACACTTGGAGGTTTTGTTTCACTAACATATTGAAATGTCTTGTCCATAGTCTACATGTATCACAGTGCTCTTTTTGATGTTTGGAATAATCCACTAAATGGGTGATCTCATGATGAAGTTCCTGACTGTTTGAATGGAAAATGGAAACATAGGTAATCAGATATTGTTACGAAGCTCACCTCATGGCAGCAAAATTCAATTCAAATTTCTTAGTACATGTATATTGGCTTTTAAAGGCAAAATCACCCAAGCGGAAAAAGTAGGTCAAGGTCATTTTATGAAATTTTGATCAAAGATCCATCCAATATGCAAGTTTGGTTCATTTAGCACTTATTCTTTGCTAAATATAATTGACTTTTAAAGGCAAAATCACTCAAGCGGAATAAGTAGGTCAGGGTCATTTTTATGAAAGTTTGATCAAAGATACATCCAATATGCAAGTTTGTTACATGTAGCACTTATACTTTGCTCAATATTGGCTTTTAAAAGCAAAATCACTCCAGTGGAAAAAGTAGACCAGATGCTACATACGTCCAATGCAGGGGTACACCTCAGCATCCCAAGATGAATCACTTGTGCAAGTTTGCTTACTGTAGCATCAGTACTTTGCCAGATACTGAGCTACCCCAAACTTCTTAACCAACTCACTCAAGCAAAAATGTAGGTCAGATGCAGCATCTGATGCATGGGTTCACCTCAGCATCCAAATAAGAATCACTTGTGCAAGTTTGGTTACTGTAGCACCAGTACTTTGCCGGTCACCGACATGGACGCCGACACGCGGGGGTATAGCATAAGCTCACTCATCTTCATTGAGTAGAGCTAAAAAAAAATAAAGATCAACTTTTGATCTTTTTTTCTACAAGAGTTTTCAATTAACATGTAAATTTTCATTTAAATAATTTTATGTAACCATGGTAAATCTGTCTTGAAAATGTCATAAAAAATATTCAGGTGTAAAATTTGAAATTATCACGGGGTAATCTTCACATTTTTTAGGACTGCGAAAATAACCCCCATGCAAAATGAATCCAACTATGACCTTTGGAGACTTCAGAATTACATGTATGTCTATTTTTGACTGTCTCTTGTATCAAATCTAACCCTGATTTGTTATTTCGGACCTTCATATTATCATAGAAAATAAAGCAAAACACTTGTTGCTGAATTGTCAGACTACATTTATATTTTCTGTTGTATAAAACACAAGAATAAATTATATTCAAAAGCTTGGGTCAATCAATCAATTAATAATTATTCTCCGGTATAAGTATCTCATGGTAATGAAAGATGTTGATTATAATCAGCTTGTTTGGACATGGCTTCATGTAATCTTTACTATATTCTGACGGTGCATGAAAAGCAAATATCATTTACAGATAAAAGAATGTTAAAAAATTGGCATATCTTAAAAAATCAATACTGTGGCACACAAATGAGATGCAGTTCTAGCAAGTACAACAAGTCGAGCTATAATGAAACTCTAGAGATACATGTATAACAAGCTATCTTTACAACAAACTTATTTTACTAGTCCCTATATATTTTTCTATTACCATACATTGTATTTTACTGTACATCATACTTACATATAACTATGTACACTGAGGCGAATTAATTTGGCATTGATGTGGTAGCGTTGAATTGAATGAAGTTGAAAATGCATTATTGCACAGCAAGTTTTTGCCAGTTGATAATCATTGGATATATTCACCTGGCCTCCAAAACGAGGAAATTCAGCTGAAATATACAACACTTAAATGTACATGTACATGTATGTACAGATTACATTTATAGTGAATCACTTGTATGTACTCTTTATTAAATATTCTGGTAGCAGAGAATTATTGCATTTCTAGTACTTCTTGATGATGTCTTTGAAATTCATTATCAAAAGATCACTAAAGAAATAAAATAATAAAGAAAAGATAGAGAATGGATGAACCTATACAATAACTTGTTTCTTAAATTAGTTTTTGAAACAAAAGTAAAAGGCACTTCATGTACAAATAGTGTAGAGATTATCTTTAAATTAAAGTTAAAGACTTTTATTGATATATACTATCATTTCTTGTTCATGTTGTTAGCTCTGCCAAATTTGGAAAACCCCTACTAGGGATACCAAAGAGCCAATGGAAATTTCAGTTTGATGAAAACAATCAACCGCTTTGCGTCTCCACACTTGCTCTTGGGACGCTGCTTGGTGCAAACGCAAATTTTCAGCTAAGCAAACTTTAGCGGTTACACATGTATAATGCGTTATATTGTATGGGATATATTGATAAATATACATGTACGTACATGTTACATGTATTATAGAAATAGTATAACTTTTGGATCACATACAATGTAGTATTACATGAATTGACAAACAAAAATAGAACTGTTCAAGAACAGGTATGTGGCCTGCTGCATACATGTATTTGACTCTTAATATGTGACCTTGAACATGAAGACGACCTTGATCCATGGACGTCTAGTCTCCTCAAGCTTGACCATCTCAGCAAATTTGATTGAAGTGTAATTCATGACAATGAAGTATAGACCCTTTCATGCTAATGTTCATTTGGTTCCATTTTGTCTCTTTGTAGGACGTTTTTGCCCAACAGAAAATCAAATTATATCATCCATAACAGTACATGCTATGATTTCGAGTGAAATGTCTTCATTTGATTGTTCTGGTTGGCAAGAATATGATTTAGGAAGAGACAAAAGTGAAGCATAAAGGGTCTATTATGCGTATCTATCAATTGCGTACTACTGAAGTTACATGTGTAGCCATTTATGTGACTATCAGACAGAAGGACAGATGGACAATGAGGAGCCAGGACAGAGTGATCCCTATATACTGCCTTTCCTTTGTAGAGACAGAAGATGGACAGACCTGGAAGAACTGAACCAAAACAATAACATAGGCTATCAGCATTATAATCTGAATCATTAATAAATCTTACGATATGATATCCTGGGAAAATATTTATGGTCTGGGTAGGATTTCATGAACACTAAAATTGGATTGTTTTCCGATATTGAAGTTGGATAGTCCCTGATAGGGGTCAAAGGGTCAACCTGCACTTCAAACAGTTCTCGTTCAAATATCAAAAGTTGATTGGTTGCAGCAATTTCACACTGCTCTGCAATCAGCTCCTGAAGGCGGGTAAGTCTGTTGAAAGAAAATAGCATAAGGTAAAGTACAACTAGTAATTGCTAAACAAATGGCATGCCAAGTTGATCTTTGTTTCAATGAAATAGCAGGGTAATATAAAAGCTGCACAGAAATCTATGCTAAATATAAAGTGTAAAGTACAGTAAAACAGCTAAGTAACATTTCACCTATAACATTTTGTATAAAGTACAAGTACATGTACATATAATTTTATGGTACTTGTAACTGTGTCATCCATATTAACGTATAACCAGATTTTTTTGCAATATACTAATTTTCGCTGTATTCGCAAGTGATTTGGAATAACGAAAATATACTCACGTGTGAAAAGGTGTTTGATAAGGTATATCATGAATTTTTTTTTCAGTTACATTTTGTACATGTACATATGCAATTATTCACCTTTTTTCTGATTATATGTTAAGAGAAGTGAATTATGTGTATTCTTGTGATAGAACTAACTAAAAATTCAATAATCAAAGGTACAAAACAGTATTATCATGTGCTCTTATTTGTTTGTAAGTTAGTAATCACAAAAAAATTGAATGTACTCGCCAAAATAATGACCCTCTTTTTAAAATAAAATCAGGAAATTTGATACTCGCGAAAATTTCTGGTTATACGGTACTGGAGGATGGAAATGAAACAAATTTCCTTTTATCTAAGAAAGATTGAATTCATACAAATATATACTTCATAATCAATGATCAACTAAAGGTAAATCACTCATCAGAAAATCATTCATACTTTCTAGATATTTAACACAATGCTCTTTTTCACAAGAGAAAAAAAAAGTTAAAGACCAGACATATCGCCCCTCACATGTTTGACCCTTTATAAGTGACCTTGACCTTGCAGGTGACTAAGGGTGAAACATTTACACGTGTACAGGGAGCCGTTTTGTTTTTTTGGCTTTAAACGTTTACATAATTTATAAAGGTGTACACGGACTACTGTACGTAACGGACTACTGTACGTAACGGACTGCTGTACGTAACGGACTACTGTACGTAACGGACTACTGTACGTAGCATACAAAAAATATCTTCTCTAAAATGATTATAAATCTTACTCTAAAAACTCAATACTGTAGTAGTGATTTCCTGAAGTCACGAAGTCAGGCAATTACTCATTTCAGAGATCACGTACATGTACATGTAATTATGTACGCATCCCTCGATTCGGACACAGTGAAGAAACTTTAAACAAACACTTCAAACACGCAAACGTCTCTTTCTCTGTCACTACTGCCTATTTCTTCGTCTCAGACTCTCTGTGTCCATTTCTCTGTCCATTAACGCCCTTACCTCGATGGCCCAGTGTAAAAACCTTCCATGGATTAACTGTTTTTTTGTAACTCACTTGTATTTTCTAATTATGGGAATTGTTCAAACACGTTTGAAAATAACAGTTTAATTTTTGAATCTTTGAAAGTTATTTTATTACTATATGAAACATCAGCATGTTGTATTAAAGGTAAGAATTTTATCTGGTCAAGCATAACTAAGTCGTATTTATGTAAATTTATGACCACGTCTGCAAATAAACACTAATGGATATCACTATTCACAATAATGAATACAAAGTAACGTTTAAACGTAGACGTTTCGTTTACAGCCTTCCGTGTACACGTTTAGGAAATTTGGTAAACGTTTCACCCTTACAGGTGACCTTGACCCTCATTGGGTAATGAGTCACATCATGCTTGACCATCCCTGCAAAATTTGATGGAAGTATAATGCATGTCAATCAAGCCATAGACAGATGAACAGACAGATGGACACCCCACAGTACGATCCATATATGTTGGTCTTGTGTAGAAGGTGACATCATAATCTAACAATCAACTTACTTCTGATTTTTATCGATATAGATCTTCATATTTGACCACGTAACGGGACTGAATACATTTATCACATTTTTTGACACAATAGCCTCCACTGCTCTGAAAAATCCATCAAAATTCCATTTCTTCTTTTCATCACTTTCAAGAAGTAGTGCTAATACTGGAGTGAATTGCTTCTTCAAACCCCTAGAAAATAGATTAAATATACCTGAATGAGTCATAAATTCAATTTGAAAGGAATGTGTAGCAGGATTTTTACCCCATTACCTATACTTTATATATATGGAAAGTAATTGAAAGTACAAAAATCACAACATAGTACATGTAATTCTAGTTATGACACATTTTACTTTTAAAAACAAATAAACTATCTAGCCATTCGATTATGGTAAGTATGTAAGAATGTATAGAAGTAAACCAGTAGGTGTAATACTTGAATAAAAGAAGGATGTCTGAAAATGTGCTATTATAATGTACAATGCATTTGCAATTCATATATATACTTACACTGAAAGTAGGCATGTACTGGGTAAATCTCGACTCCATTCTATCTTCCCATTCTCTGCTCTCTGCACACCAGATATAATACCACTCTCTTTCTTCCTTGTTATTTCATACCTGAAGATATTGTTAAGTTTTTCCATACGTAACAAATATATCATAGCAAATAAGCAATAAATTTTGTCATGCAGTTACGTAAAAAAAACTCTACCCATTTTTCCGCGCTCTTTCTCTTACAGACAAAAATGAACGTAAACATGCCGGGCCAATCGGTTTGTATCTGCAGTATTGAAGTAAGGTATAACAAAATAAATATTTAATGGAAATAAAGATGGGAAAATTAGAGCAATATATGATTTGTTGAACCTTCAGACAAAATATAGCCCTCAGCCTTCTGCCTCGGGCAATATTTTATCTTCAGGTCCAACAAATCATTGCCCTCATTCCCAGTCAATAATTGTATAGTATATTTGGATCTCCTTTCTCTTTCACGAGCATTACACTGTTTATATCATATTGCAATGCAAATTCGGTTCTCTTTCTCTTTTGCGAGCATTTCACTGTATACATGTATATTAAATTGCAATGTGTATTTATTAGTGCCCTTTCTGTTGTCAATTCTAACCCCTTTTTCTTAAAGCAATATACATGTACATGTACATGTATTCAGAAGAGAGAATTCTTTGTCAAATAAAGGCCAGATATTATAAAGCTTCTATTCTGAGTCTTTTCAGAAAAGAGAGTTATTCCCACTTGAACAGAGCGATGTAAACTTTTGACCTCAGAAAATTATATGGAAATGTCAATTTTGTGCCATCATTTCCCAGAATTTAAGGAAAAGTTTCCATACAATTTGATGACATGAAAATTAGACTACATCAAATATTGTCCCAAATAGAAATAAACTCATGGTTATCCAAACTATGGAATATACATGCATATGTAACAATGCATTTTATTCAATTTTCACAATCTTACATGTACATGTTTATCTCCTCAGGAAACATTTATGATCTATAATGGATCAGATAAACATACGTGTAACATCTCAAGCATTAACCCTAGACACAATTAATAAAGACAAATTTCTTATAATCTAAGACAAATCTTTGTGATTCAGGTCAAAACAGGAACTCATGATACTTAGATAGTATTAGAATTTTACATTGTTTCCCTGTTACGCCTTCCTCCGTAAGGTCTGAATGGAAGTTGTCCTGTAGCTGCATGGTAAAATGTGACCCCCAGGCTCCATAGGTCAACGGTGGCACTGAATCCTCCGATGTCCCTGGCTCTCATTACTGCCTTCCCATATATATCTGGATGCTGAAATAAAACGAATGCTGTAATACATATATATATACACTTACATGTACATGTATGATGCCTAAATTCATAAAACTATCTTTTGAAATATACAAAGATCCTGAATTTCAAAATTAAGAATATTGCAGTTAGAAAATATCGAAGTATTGTTAGTCAGATAACAACTCTAATCTTTCACAGCATCCAAGATGTCAGCAAAAATAAAAAAAATTGTATATGCTGTAAGCTTCGTTGTATATGAATTTTTTATACAAATTGAAATTACTATATGTATAGGGCTTTGTAAGACAAATATTGGACATTATTTCAAATATCCAATTTCTATCATTCTATGAAATATAGGAAATCATTTGAGATCCTTTATGTACATACATGGATATGCACAAGACAGACATTACAGACTGACATGAGTATCAAAATAGACAATATTACCAGGTACTCCTCTGTTCCATACAGGGAATAGAACTGTTCCTCTTCATGGTCTAGTTCTTTAGCAGCACCAAAGTCTGTCAGCTTGTAGATGGACCTACAAATTCATCCAGATACAATACCATTTATCATATATACATGTAAGACTGATAAAGGGAAAATGTGTTTGCTTTAATACAGACTTTCTGTTTTACTGAATACTTTTAAGGTTTAACTTAGCATATTATGCAAAACATGTTTACAACAGAAAAATTTAGTATGGCTAAAAATACAGAATAATTTTTTCAAAATGAATTGAGAGGAAGGGGAGCTGGCCATTTTTTTCATTGAAACATATCTTGCATGTATTTTAAATACCGTATATCAGGTAATTTTCATGTCGGGTTAATTTTGCGAAAATGACCCTAAAAAGGTGTGTCTTTTTATCGCTGAGTCTAATTTTCGCTAATCTATTAAAAAGATCATGGGTTAAGATCTGTGTCTTTAATTTTTCGCTATGTCCATTTTTCGCGATCATACTTGCGAATTAGCGAAAATTAGACATACGCGAAAATTTCCCAATACTAGTATACGGTATTTGTGGTAGAACAATACTGCATGGTTAGTGTTCAAAATTGGTCTAATTGACATTCCTCTCCTGTGCATCACACATGAAAGTTATACTTTTATCCTATGTCTTAGAAGATGAGGATCAATCTATTAGGAATTTAGCTGACATCTTCATGTATACATGTATGTCAATAAATACGTCACCTGCCATCCTCTCCTTTATACCTCAGTATATTACCAGGCTTGATATCTCTGTGTACAATATCACTCTCTCGTAAATGCCGCATGCCAGCAGCTAAAACAAACAAAATACAGTAAATCATGTACAAGTGGTATTTTTATTGAAATTATTCAAGTACGTGAAATTTTGATAATTCAACATGGAAAACCTTTGATAAAAATGAAAAAAACTAAGTCACTTGATGCTTGATTGATAACTATGTACAATCTCTATTCAATCATGTGAAATTCAATTTTTGATAAAAAAGTCATTTGATGTTTGATTATTGAAGATATCAACTCATTAACAAGATACTGGCATCATGCTTATCACATGTACATCAGAAAATGATGCAACAATGTTTATATAAAATGTACATCTAAGACCAAGTGATGTGATGAGACCATTTATAAAAGCAGACCTGAAGGTTTTCCTATTTCTATGTTTATCAATATGTGATCTCAAATCTTTTCTTTGATTAATTTACAAATGTATAGGAAAAGTTTGTGTTTGCACTATACCACATTTCAGTGTAAGAATAAAGACTTGTGACCTTAACCTTTGATGTACCAATATGCTGAAATGGTAGGAGTCATCAAAGTTTGATGAGTGATACAATACAGGACTCTCACACCAAATTTTGAAACTGGGGCCGGGGCCTTTGAAATTAGATAAAGTAGTGGATTTTTCACAAAAACTGGGAAAAACAATAAATAAATATGGGTGTTTTTTCACTAGAAATTTAGTATTTTTCATTCATTTTTATGAATTTTTCATGAGGTTTAAAATTGGGAAAAATTGGTCACCAAATTGGGAAATAAGATACTACTTTCATTGGGAATGGGACCAAATATCTGCCCCAAAATCAGGCTGATCGAGAGCCCAGCAATGCGCATGATATGTATCAAAGTGACAGTTTAATTTTCGAAAACCGGACTTACTTCCCATTTGACATGGTATCTGGTGTGACGTCATCAAATTCTATGGAAATGAAAAATTACCATACCATTTTCATGACGTCATAATGGTTTTTATGCCAGATGTCCTCTCAAATGGGAAAAAACTCTGAATTCTGCAAAAACTCATAAAAAACAATTATCAGCAGATCAACCAATGTAAGCTGAGTCATTTGCATCACATTTCACATAAAAGAGCTGTTCATCCTAAAAATATCTATATTCAATGATCCTAAAAATATCTATATTTAATGATTATCTCAATAATTAAATTAATGCCTCGTCTTACCAACATGTGTAACGACCAACAGAAATTCTTCTTCTCCCAATCCGAACGAATTGACTGGATCATCCAGCAGCGACCATAGGCTCCCACACGTACTCAGTTCCATTACTATCACCTTATTACCTGTAACTTGCTGCAATTAGATCGAAACAGTTACTTTGCTTCAAAAAATTGTTGAGAAGCATAGTCTTTAATCAATTTACTATATATTTTTAAAGAAAATAAGTTTCTAGTTCACATACATGTAATAAAAGTCAAAGAACTCAAATAATTTCATACAAAGCTTTAAACGTAATTCTTGAAACCAAATCTATTTGGTCAGCATGAAAATTAAAGCATCTTAATAAAGGCTGAATATTGATCTGTTTTATTATTCATTTCACACAAATTCAAAACATTGTTTGACATACATGTATTTGTGAATATAAGACCTGACATAGCTCATTTTCATATTACAGTGTTAGACTTGAATTTGTTACACACCAGAGGGTTTGGCTCCTTTCAAACCTTGAATAACAAGATATGGAATTCATATCAACCCCTGTACAAAAGTTTATGTCATCAAAATACATGCACAATTTATAAAGTATACAATGTATATAATGTAAAATCCTCACCTCCTCCTCTATTGCCAACAAGCTGACAATGTTCGGATGGTGGAGTTTTCTCATCACCGTAAATTCTCGATTTTGTACATCCCATGACCTCATTCGGCCAGATGCAGTAAACACTTTGACGGCTACCTCATCACCATTATTCTGTTTTGTAACAATAGAAGAAGAAAGGAATTAAATCTAAGGAAATCTGAGTTTTCAATAACACTGTCCTATTCATTGCTGAAGTTAGCCAAGCACTTATTTAAAATTTGTGTCATGCATTTCACCAGAGAAACAGCAAATTCATTCTAGAAAATAAATAAGATATATGTATTATCATCATATCATTTTATTTGACTTAGAATATAATAGTACATAAATGTTAATCAATGGTAACTATCCTAGTAAAATCATCTTCTCAAGACAAGTGTACGTAATACCTTACTCCCCCTTGACAGATGTCCTACAAAAAACTGTGTGAGTCTCTTGTGAATTTTGCAGAGGAGACTCATCAGGCCAAAACTACGAATAAATTATTAGCAATTTAACTGCTTGTTGATGTGTTTGAATGATTTTACTCTCAAAATTGCTTTTATATGAAAGTATAATAAAATATAAACTCTGATCTTGTATACCGTATACTCTCCGAGTGAAACTCATCAGAGACACAGTTTGTGTATGACATCTGACAAGAAGGAGTTAGGTATTACGTACAATTGTCTCAAGAAGATGGAGTAAAATCTATACTATAAAACTAACAAATCAAACTATAAAAACAATCATTTGAAAATTATTTTTCTTTCTACATAGTGACTCACTTCCAGTGTATTACAATATAGTCTAGTTACTGATGCTTAACTGTAATTCTACATTCTTTCGTTAATCAGATTTTTCTTACCTTATTTCTTCCCTTGTATACTTTACTGGTAGCTCCTTGTCCCAATAGAGACAAATTATTCCAAACATAATTCTGGGATGCACTTAACTCTCTTGACATTCTACATGTGTGACATTTTCACTGAAAAAGATTTACATTTAAGAATATATATAACTTTTGGCCTGATGTCTTCAAATCATTTCAAATTTTCTCAATTTATTGTCCCACTTAATATTAATCTACAAGTATAATGGCCCGCATATAAGTAAGTAAACCTTACATGGTACCTTGATTAGTTGAAATCCTTATTTATGTCATCCACTTCCATTTTGTTGCTAATACTAAGGTAAAGATTGTTAGGACACCTGAAAGACAATAAGACAACTTTTTTCAAACATGTCTAGGAATAAAGTTAGTCTTAAAATTAATAGACTGTATAATAATAAAGTACATGTATCTTGGTGACATTAATAGCTTAGAAAGTGTCTTAGTAAAAGCAGGATAATAATATTCTTCTAATGACCTAATACAGCATTATATTTGGTTTTTCACAGCAAATTATATTGTAAAACATTTGCCACAGGTTGGATAACGAAGAGTATACATGTAATAAATTGTATATAAAATAATACCACTACGTAAAGTTAAGAGCTAGGACATGTCCATCATGAATTTTAAAAACATAAACACTATAACTCATAGTAATTGCTGATGAGATGATATGTATCTAACAGATATTGTTATTGCTGTTTGCTATTATCTTCTCAAACAAAGCATCAGAATTGATATTCAATTATTTAAACATGTACTGGTAGGAACATCATTTCTAGTAGCAGAAATATGTAAAATGACAATCTAACTATCTTCATGTTACAAAAGATACCGATAATTCTGAATGAAATATATGTCATGTCAATTTCTCACTGTTTATCTCTATGTGATCCTATACAACTCTACATGGCTCGCTTCAGAAACAAATAAACGCAACTATGACCACTTAGTAAAAAATTAGATGAAATTGATACCATTCAAATTTCAATAGGGTTCTCCCTTATTCGTAAATTTGGTATAATTTAAGCTACACGATAGTTGGTGCACGCAATCAAACTTTTATACAGAGAAAACAAGTTTTCGATAGGTCATTTCCCATACTTATCTCATGATGCCATGACACTGTCCATAGGCTCAACATTAAACTTAGTGATATAACATTGGAATCTTACATCTAAATTGTCCCAAAATTCACATCTAAGTGAGAAGTAATCAATGATATCAATCAAAAATCATGATTAGCCACTTTCCGAAGTGAGCCCTGTGGACATAATGTGATCTTTTACACATATGCGACAGCCTGGTGCATGATAGAAAAAAATATCATCAGATTCCAACTCCAAATCCTTTTTTAATAACCTGGCACCAGGAATTTACTTCTTTCTTGACTGTTGTCAGTTGCGGATCTAGGATTTCATAAAGGGGGGGCCCAAGGTTTCAGCTTGAAGAAAATTGTTCACGGAAAAACTGACAAGCAAAAAAAAAAAAAAAAATTGTCGAGACGAAAAACGTGAACCTCAAGACTACTTATCTAATTAATAAATGGGGTGGGGAGGGGAGTTGATTCATTTACTTTAGTTTACAGGTAAACTGGCGAGCGAAGCGAGCCAGAAAATTTTTTTAAGATATGAAGTTTTCATTTGTTTTTAAATTAAGTCATCCGTACATGTATATAAACAATTTTATTCTATATTGGCGAGCGGAGCGAGCCGTAAAATTTTTGAATAGATGGTTACATTTTGTCATAAGAATACAATCTCTCTCTCATTTTCCATGCTCCATTTTTGTTTGACCAATTTGGGAAGGTTGGGAGGATTAGGGCATTACAACTCCACAACCTGGTTAGATCAACCCATGAAAATGAAGCATTTGGTAATTATTCAAGTGTCAATTTGATTTTGAATTTTGTATATATTTTGTTTATGACAAATGAATCCGTTCAAACATGATGACAAAGAAAGTTGAAGACAAAGTGAAGACGAAAAAATTAACAACTAATGAAAAATTTAGTGCGGCGAGTAAAGAGAATAAGCATAAAAAGAGTACTCTGAATCAATAACTTTGGGTGAAAAAGGGGGGCCCTAGCCCCCTGGGCCCCCCTCTAAATCCGCCACTGGTTGTCCTGGCAAGAGCAACATAATACAAGTTGTACTGGTCGGGCACATATTATCGCCACTTTTTTCAACATATTTTGCTCTAAAATCTTTATTTCTTCATGAAATTCGATAAAATTTACACAGAAGCAAGAAGAACCCTTGATACACATTTCATCTAATTTTCATGAAAATCTGATTATCTGTTCTTGTTTATCGGTGATTTGTGAACGTCAGGGTATAGCAAAGTTTGAAAGAAGGAAGGGTACATATTATCGCCACCTCTATCTGTTCTTACTGAAAATCTTACACTTTTTCAACAAAATTGATATTATTTGTATCTATGAACTGTCTTCTTTTCGACTGTGAAAGATTCATACAAAAATATTCAAAAACCAAAGAGATATAGGAAGATGAAGTGACCTCCCCTTTCCCCAGAGGGAAGGGAAGATACATTCAGATTTACCGACTTTCTATCATAAAATTCAGTATTTGCAGGTTATGAAATTATTTGAAAATTTGTATACCATCTCATGTTTCAAAGATGTAATTATGATGAAAAAATTAAACTTCTACATCAACAATATGCGGAGATATAAATGAAGTGGCGATAATATGTGCCCGGCGATAATATGAACCCAACCAGTACAGCTCCACGCCAGAACCCCAAAAGGATAGTATATCTTACCCAAAGGCCTATAAAAAGTTGTATACCATGTATTCAAAATTCCCTGTAGCGAAATACGGGCAATATCTTTTCAATCAATTAAATTTCTATATTTCTACAGTAATCAATAGCGAAAATTATCATTTTAGCTCATGTATTTTTACACCTACGCACTTAAAAATTTCTGGACTTGCCAACTGGGGGTTTTCCAATATTTTCAGTTGTCGAATGTGCAGTTGGAAGGCTTGTGTACTCAAAATTTTGCCCAATCGATTAATCTGTCGATAAAAGAGATGTCTATTTTACTAAACCTTAATAGGAACCGTTATTACATGAAATGTTTGGACATAAAACGTTACTGACGAACTCAGATTGGATTCAGAGCAACGCTACAGACGCCAGGAAACTTTAAGTACTTTCTAATATTCAAAGAGATTTGTATTTGAAAGATCCGGATCTAGCGTAACAGATTTTCAGTTTTCGTTTTTTTTAATTCAGTCATCCACATGAGTATATACAACTTTATTCTATATTGGCGAGCTGAGCGAGCCGTAAAATTTTTGGAATAGATGGTTACGTTTTGTCATAAGAATCTCTCTCTCATTTTCCATGCTCTATTTTTTGTTTGTTTGACCATATTGGGGAAGGTTGGGAAGATTAGGACATTGCAACCCCACTACCCACCTGTCTAACATGGTTAGATCGGCCCATAAAAATGAAGCATTTGGTAATTATTGAAGGGCTAATTTGATTTTGAATTTTGTAAATGTTTAAATGACATATGAATCCGTTCAAACACGATGACAAAGAAAATTGAAAACAAAGTGAAGACGAAAAAATAGATAGCTAGTGAAAAATTAAGTGCTGCGAGCGAAGCGAGCCGAAAATTTTCCCAAAAGTAAAGAGATTGAGCATAAAAGGAGTATTCTGAATCAATAACTTTGGGTGAAAAGGGGGGGGGGGGGGCAGGAAGGGGGGGGGGGTCAGGGATTGGAATCCCCTTTACATGTACAATTATAATGAATGGAGAAAAATAAAGTCTGTAAGATATTCCAAAAGTTTTCTTTGTGGCACCTTTCATATCTGGCCTATTATAGAATATAAACTACTATCGGAATGACATATTTTTTTTCCTTTCAAGAAAAAAAAGAAAGGAGATTTTTATCAACTTACGTGTACTGGATATCTTGGGGAAGTGTTTTTTTTTTCTTTTAAAAAATAAGTAGAAATATTTATTTTTAAATAAAAGATAAATTATGGATAAAATAGAAAGAAAATATATAAACTAGAAGCCATTGTGTTTCTAAACTATTTCTGAGCAGTATATTTGGTGGAATATTTAGTTAGTCCCCTTTCCTCAGAACAAATTCATTATAGTTTGAGATTGCTCTGTCCAGAACACCATAGACTGGACGGAAAGGAATGTTACTACACAGGGAAGAGAAATGTGCAATTTTGAAGTTGAAGTCGTCACGTTTGTCAAGCGAAAACACGAAGCGGAATTAATGCTTTCATCTCTAGTTCATCTCTAGTTTATTTCAAAGCATATCATCAATGTATCTGTATGAAAGTTGAAGTTCTTGGTAGTGTTTCCGTGAGAGAGTAAGAACTGAACAAACTCGGCTTCATATAAAGAAATATCAACAAGAACATGAAAAAGTGGAGTACTACATGTAGCACTATTTATTTCCCGTCATGTAAGAAGTTTTATCGTAATTATATACAAACAGTTGCCGATTAGTCTCGTTGGTTTATGGATAGTCTTTAAAAATGTTTTGTGTTTGATATCGTCTTTGGTGTATGGTCTTCCTTGTCCCTTTGATGTCTCTGGTTGTGCTTGAATGTCCTCTCTGTGCTTTTGAACTTGAGTATTTTGGTGTATTGCTGTGGGTGCTGTGTTGCTGTGGGTGTTGTGGGTGCTGCAACCGCGTGTCATGTCGGAGATACCCATATATCTTTTTGCGACAGACATTTTTGCTGGAAAAGGTCTTTTAAATATCTCAATATCCACACTTGGTTCCTACCATTTTCAGAGTAGACTGTTTTGCAGTATACATTTGAAGTGAGATTTAGTGTAGTATTTTGTCGATCCAGCTAGAAAGCGTTAGTTTGGGGAATTTAAGTACTTTTGGTATACAGATTGCAAGTACAGGTAAGGCACTTAAGGGGATTCCCTTGTGCTGAATATCTTTGACAAGTAAATATGTAATAATTTGCTGCATTATCGGTTGGAACAATTTGAGCGCTTTAACTAATACATGGATGAATGAATTCTGACATTGTTTTTATGTCTCAAATACCATGACTCAAGACTTTTTTAATACGTATGAAATACATACGTCTCTCTTGAAAAATCATTTGACAAGATATATCATTCTGTCGATCAAGGTTCCTTTATGTTAAGATTTATCCCCTTTTCCTCTTTGCATGATGGAACTGGCTGGTTCCATCGTGCATGGAGGAAAACAGGATAACTCTCTGTAGTATGGATCTTAGAGAACCGAGGGCAAAATGTAGACCTTACATACGTTGCAAACGTTTTTGGAATGTAGACCTTACATACGTTGCAAACGTTTTTAAAATGTAGACCTTACATACGTTGCAAACGTTTTTGAAGTTGAATTTATAATTGTTTTCCAGAAACAGTGAATTCAAACATTAACCTTGCACTTACCTGATGTAAGTTTCTGAGGGCCAGTTCCTTATTAAGTTTTTGTTATGAGGTTGACAGAACAAATTTTATATGCACATAAAGTAAATTGCTCTACTCGTATTCTATATTTAAAGTTTTATTTAAAACAACTTCCTCGTATATACGTTACATGTATACATATACATTCATTTAAATGGCAATGTTAAAAATCCAACACTTCAAGGAATAAATAAAACCGACCTAGTTTTTATATGGATTGGTCAATTCTTGATATATTGGCTCGCATTTTCCGGTAGGAAATTTCGTTTCTCAAATCATACTATAATATTACCCAGAAACACAAATATTTTCTGTAGAATTCATGATTTCAGAAATCATTACGTACAGATACACTGACACAATAAAAGCATTTTTTTAACAGTGTGACGAAGTTGTTTTAGATTAAGTAGATAACATCCATTCAAAACCTGAACTATATATAATCGTGTTTTTATCAATTTCCAGAAGGAAGTTATCGAGGTACACTGTCGAGAATGCCAGAACGTTCAAGTCACAAACGACATGCACCAAGTAACATTAAGCGGTACCTTTTCATGCAGATAAATAATTCATTTCTCTGTTGGAAAGTTGACCATCCGTCGTACGTTCAGCTTAAATGATACATTATTTCACATAGTATGAGATTCCAGAGTTTGTATAGGGGTAACCAAATCGTCCAAAAGCGTATTTGAAAAAAAACTTGAAGTATTCCAGCTAACTCCTAATTTTTTAGCCAATTTTAATCCATCTACAGCAGACACGCGTTTAAATCCTCTTCATTGGTACTTCAAGCTATAAAGTAATTTTTAAACAATCCAATTTTATTTCAGTAGCATCCTCTAGTTTGATTATATAATTTGTAAAGAGTGAATGGCTCCAAATTTCCTGATTTCGATTCAGTAGCATATATATTGTAATCTTAAAATAAAATATATGATCAAAAACCATTATAGGGAAGGTGCTAGTATGTTAACTTCTTTAATTTCGATCATATTTTAGGACTTATGACAAGTTTCTTAAATAGCAAAGCAATACATTTTGTATATCATGTCAAATTGATAAAGGGCAAATATAAATTATTTCAGGCAACAAAGCTGAAGAGAGAAATATACTGTAGCCAAAACATTTGAAAAGAATTATAGTTCAGTCACTGCATTGGATGATACTCTCCTGTACATAGTGAATAACTGTTGTTTTCACGATGGATAAGTTTAGGTATAAACCCACACCGCCTATCTAGTTCCATGCCAATATGCTGCTGTCTGCGGATAATTCCTGCAGTATTGTTGGAAGTTAATCTATCATAACGAATTTTGGCCACTTAATTTTACCTTCATGAAGGAATCAATGTTTTCCATATTAGCGTTAATCATGTTAATTTCACCTCATGTTGTTAAAATGTCTTATGAAGAAAGCTGTGTCGTTTCATGGAGTTTGTATCCACATTACATGTACATAACTAGGCTTGTGGGTTTCAGACGAACCATGAGGTATATGGTGCCAAATTTTGTACATGTAAGTGCACAGGCCGAAAGATCGCCTGGCAATTCGTATGTGCCTTTTAAATCAAAGCACTAAAGGTACTGAGTGCGAATAGCCAGAATAATATCACTTCTTATGTATGACAAAATATTGTGTTTTCAAAGTTATATTTGTTCCTGAACACCTTCGTAGGCCAGTTTATGGACGGATAAAGACAGAACTAAAATGCAAATGCATAATGTTGTCGTAATGAATTGAAAGATGATGTCTGACAGTGAACATGAAAATTTAATAACATCACATTAAATCTACCCCTCCCCCCTAAAAAAATACAACAATCCAATATGACTATCGATTGATGATTGCATATACAAGGAAAGAAGACGAATCTTATTTTCTAATTTGATCCCCACTCTCTCTTTAACCTTTCATGTTTAATGTTAGGTGTGTGCTAAGAATTTGAAGGAAAACTCACTTCTTTTTTAGTATATAAAAACATGATACATCCTAAACGGGAATGTTTTGATCTTTTATTTTTCATAATTGTTAATATCATATTTCATGATGGAAGTTCCTAATTTTTTCGTCGTATACAGATATTATTTTCGGGGCAAAATAAGCCTACTTGAAGATAGTTTTACGTTTCAATGATTCGACTTAATATCTTTGTCGATAGCACCGTTTCATTTAACTATTGTCCACTAAAACAGATAATGACCTGGTAATGGAAAGGGGTTTCCAACACACAGCCTGTGTTCATCTCAGTACATAAAGATGCAATTTTTCATTAGGTCATGCATGTACATAACACGACAGCTCGATTCATATAGATATAATTCATTGATTCAGACAGTGATCAGACTTTATATCAATCATGACGCTGACGCAGTCCCAAGGTACATGTAAACAGAGTAACATTGTTTATACATACTCAGTAGACGGGGCTCCCATGAGTGAAGAAATCAGGCAATCGCTATGTGCTATTCGCACAAAAATCAAGGCTAATAACACTGGTTTTAATCTCTTGTTGGAAAAAATCTTGGAAAATTAAAAATTCTTAAGGTGTGATTACTATTATTACTTTAATCGACGGACAAAAGGTAAAACTAGGTACTGACAAAGTTTCGTTGACCTAGACCACAGAATAAGGGAGAAACTCCAAAATGAAAACGGAATTCCACGGTTTATTTTTACTCGACATTAGCTGGTCCACTCTCTAACGCTGAAGATAAAATAGAATGGCTTCGCCTAGAATGCTACCGTCAACTGCATTGCATACTATTATTAATTCTTATATCAACAAAACATGACTGTTTTTACTCTAATTGACTTGATGTTACTCCCTATTACATATAATCAGAATGTTCACCTATCATCACTTTTTCAATGAATGCAGCCATTTCTATCTACAGTCATAGAGAGTGGACCAGCTAATGTCGAGTAAAAATAAATCGCCAGATTCCGTTTTGCATTTCGGAGTTTCTCCCTTATTATGAGGTCCAGGTCAACCAAACTTGGTCAGTATCTACTTTAACCTTTTGTCCGTCGATTCAAATAATAATAGTAATCATACCTTGAGAGTTTCTATTTTTTCAAGAATTTTTCCGACAAGAGTGTAAAACCAGTGTTAGTAGCCTTGATTTTTAGTAGCGCATATGCATACCCGGGCGATCTTTCCGCCTATGTGTAAGTGGGCAAGACAAATGTTCTCTTTGGCAGCTAGCAGAGTGGGGAAAATATGGAAACACTTAGCATACTTTGATTGGCTTATCAACACTGCAGTGGAGAATATGTGTCGATGATATACAAATGATATAATAAATTGCAAACTGCATGATAAAATACCAAATACAGTTCACTAAACTGCATAAAATTATCGTGGATATATATATTTTTTATTTTTCGAATCGACCCTACATGAAATTTTATGCCGCGCACTCTTTACAAAGCAGATACACAAATTTCAAAAATTCAAATTAGATGGCGCTATTAAAATAAATATGGCTGTGCACTTTGGCTTGAAGTACCACTTTCCGAAACACCTGTCTGATGCATTCATGTCAGTTGGACTCCTCGGTGATAACATGTATGAGCTCGCTTCAGTCGGCAGAGCACGGACTGTATAACGCACGCCCTCTTTTTATATCCATTTACATATTCATCTGTGTTGCTGGGCCTCTGCTTTTTACGGTCTTGTTTGTGTGTGATCATCTAACACTGAGGAGGTTGTTTCACACCATAATTGTACGTTCTTCGAGACCTCTGGGTAATCGGAAAAGTGGGAGGGTTGTGCGCTCGTAATCCAGGATAACCAAACCGTCTGCTACTTACGTGGCAGATGGCCGTCTTAAGTCGGCACCGGTTGCCCATTGGTCTCGTTGGTTTATGTGTGGTCTTTTGAGTTTCATGTTTCTATGGTGTGTGTTGGTGGTCCTTGTCCCTTTTGCATCTCTTTCTATGGATTTCTCCTCTGTGTTTTGTGCATTGGGTGTTTTGAAGTTTTGCTATTGGTGCTGCAACCGAGTATTGTTGGAGATCCCCCCTTTCTTTTATTAAAATAGGCTTGAAACGTTGTTTTAAAAAGGTTAACGAGACTGAACACTTCAATTTTGGATTCAGCTGTTGCATTAAGCCGATTTCCTCGATGGTGCCTCGCCCCGGTTCAACAATAAATACTAGTACATGATGGCATTTCAAAGAATGAACTGTTCTCATTGACTGTTTGATCATGTTTATAAAAAGATTGAGGCATGAAGAGTTTTGTTGAAGACCAAAAAAAAAAAAAAAAAAAAAAAAAAAAAAAGGAGGAGAGCTGAGAATAAAATGAAAGACATTTTACTATAAGAAACTGAAACGTAGTCTTGTTTGAGCTCTTTTCTTCACTCTTTGCATTCAGTTTCAATGATCCCTCTTGAGTTCTCATTATCTTCTTTAACTCGTACACCCGTTGTCATCTATGTTTATAATAATACCATTGACAAAAATGGTAATCTAGAAGACCAGCTTTTGATTTACTGCAAAACTTTTCGTGATTTTTGTTTTCATTTCGTTCTTTGGATTTCAATATACGATGGAAAGAATAAAAATCTCCTTTTCTTAACCACGGCATCAACCTATAATGGAAGTAGCAGGCTTATATCGGATTCGGCTAAAACAGTTGGCACAATTTGGTACTCTCAGTAGGTAATCTTTATTACTTATGACATTGTTCTCAAAATTGAGAGATAAAGAAAGAAACCATATTTTCCATTATATTTTTGTAAACTTCAGAAATATGTTCATATCTTTTTGCTTATCGCTTGCAATATTTTCCCGGAAATCATATTCAATTAAAAACCATACATGGTCCATTAGTGGGCAGATATGAATTTAAATGTGGTCGTATTTCCTCAGTGCTGGAAAATCTGTGACACATGCCTGTAATCTGTTAAAGATACGATAATAATAAAACAGGAAACTTTCATCTACTGCATCTCCTTCCTTTTATGTGTTGTCATCAATGTTTAATGTTTATGTACGTCTGTAACGATTGTTTTGCATGATGTTCTAGTGAATATTGTGGTGTCTTTTTGCGATTTGGAGTTTGTATGATGTCATTTATGTGTCACTTTCTTTAACTCATTTGTGTCACACTTATCCCCTTTGCCGTGTGGAGCTCGTAAAAAAGTTCCCCGCGAGGGGTTTGACAGTAAGTGTTTTGAATACATTTCCCTGACATTGTCGCCATAGCACTTTCTATATAGACATAACGTCAGACAGTGCATGAAGTTTATTTATTGTTTTCATTTTCGTGCTTAAACATCGACGGCGGGTGCGGCTAGCCAACAGGGGATGCTTACTCCTCCCGGGCACCTGGTCCCACCTCTAGCTTGCTAGGGGTCCGTCGATGCTTAATTTTGTGCTCTATTGTGAGTGCTGTTGAGATTATCGTCAGGATCTTCTTTAACTCATTTGTGTCACACTTAAGGCCTTTGCCGTGTGGAGCTCGTAAAAAAAATTCTCGCGAGGGGTTTGACAGGAAGTGTTTTGAATATATTTCCCTGACATTGTCGCCATAGCACTTTCTATATAGACATAACGTCAGACAGTGCATGAAGTTTATATATTGTTTTCATTTTCGTGCTTAAACATCGACGGCGGGTGCGGCTAGCCAACAGGGGATGCTTACTCCTCCCGGGCACCTGGTCCCACCTCTAGCTTGCTAGGCGTCCGTCGAAGCTTAAATTTGTGCTTTATTGTGAGTGCTGTTGAGATTATCGTCAGGATCTTCTTTAACTCTTTTCTTGTGGGTTTGTTTCGCTGGGTGAATTCTGGGTGGTCATGCTGGAGATAATTCCCTTTTTCTATCTACGTAGTAACAATAAACAAATACTCAAAATGGGAATGAATTCAAATATTTAGAAAATAGGCATCATCTGCTTTTAAACAGGAACACTGAATTATATGTTTATAGACATAGGAAATCGGGAATTGTCAATTTTTCAAATGACAGATTCGTTGCTCATTTATCTCTCAATGGGTTTCTTACACGGCAGTGGTCTATTTTTATCCTTCCAAATAATATAAGGTTCCATTTGCTCTTCATCATCAGTATTCCTCCTCTTGATCATTCCACACAGACGTTTGCACAGACAAACGGACAAGCCCGTAATGATAACTGTAGTGACAGCAAGAACACCGATTTCTAGATGTTTTATCCATGTTGAGTACGCAAACACCTCTTCATATTGAAGCCCATAATTTTGAATGCTTGTTGTTACAATGGTTGTTATAATAGAAACATTTGTCATTGGTTTGACTTCACCTTGCGGTTGTGTAAGGTCATCTGGGTTGTCTACAGTTGTTGTGAAATAACTAGTTGTCTGTTTGTCGTTTGTAGTTGGCTTATTCTCCTGCTGATGCGTTGTAATCTTGGATTCTTGAGACATTAGATCGGACTGCGAGGAAATTACGGAATGAACGGTTAAACCTTTAAATGTTACAATAAAAATTCATTCAGTTTGGTAATTTGATCATACGTTACACAGGAAAAAAAATAATTGGTACATTTGATCATACGTCACATTAATAGAGCTTTACCAATAACAGACGGTTGTTGGCCGACGAAGTACATGTACGTCCGAACGAAACGCGACGAAATTCACCATACATAAGGGGTCGTGTATAAAAAAAACATGATATATCTTTTGAAAAATAAAACAAAACTCTATTAATACTGCCGTCAGTACTAAAAAAAAAAAATAAATAAATAGATACATACATAGTTTTATGTATCCGTCTTAATAGAGTTTTATTTAAGATTTTGAAAGATATATCATGTTTTTTTTTATACACGACTCCTAACCGTCTGTTATTGGTAAAGCTCTATTGATACATTTGATCATACGTTACATATGGTACATTTAATCATACTTTACACAGGGAAAAAACTTTTCACAAAAGTAATGATGAAAAGTCTAAGAGGATGTTATTTGCCGAGTTTCGCATCGTTTCGGCACTTGACTTGATTTATATTTGAAAATTCTACGTCATCAATTTTGATAAATTATTCTCAAACTAAGGGCATCATTATGAAGGCATATTTCTGACGTTTGTTGGCTCTTTGGCATCAATTTTATGTCATGTTAAGGATTTCGCTCTCGAAATATTTAAAATTATCTTAAACTATTTCGTCAATGAGCATCACTGATGAGACATCGTTGTTGAAATGAGCATAAGGTGTACTTTAATTATTATAATACAACACGTACATGTATTTGAATATTGATTATGCTATACGTACCTAACAGGTCTTTCACACAATCTTCATCTACTTGTCCGTCCACATCATCGTCTTAAGAGAGAAAAAAGAACAGGATGGATAGTATAAGAAAATATAACAATTAAATCATTTAAAAAAATAATTTTGATTTAGGCAATTTTCACGAAAAAGCACGTTTTATTGAATATGAAGGATTTGACGGATTATTTATTTGTTTTGCTCATCGAAACAGGGAACAACATATTTAATTGACACTCATGTGACAAATGACAAAATTGAATTTAAAATGATTCACCCTGATTTTCCCATTTTCCATAGCAGATTTCTTCATCTATCAGACCATCACAGTCATTGTCGTATCCATCTCCCGCCACCATTTTGGTCGGTCTACATGGCTACATTGAATTTTTAAATTCAAAAAAGAAGATTAATTAGAGAGATTCTAGAAGGAATTAACACTATTGGATCGATTCCAAACATAATTAAAGTGGCATCTCCTGATGACATAGCTCTATCTTTAGCTATTTCTTTGGCAAAAGATTTAGACCATGTTTAGAAATTTTGCCCTTCATATGTTTATTATTTAGATTATATCTTTTTTCATCTTCGAGCATCACAGATGAAACATGTGGTAAACTGACATTTTTACACTAGAAAATATATCTCAATATTGACAACATTGAAAGGAATAAGATTCATTATACACAGCCAATTGTGCCTCACATGAAATTCATATGAAATGAGCATCATGTAAATTTCACATGAAAGTTCATGTAAAATTCATATAAATTTCACATAAGATATATGTGAAAAATATTTCACATGAAGTTCACATCAATTTCTTTCACATGAATTTCACATGAATTTTTCTAAGTGACCTTCACAGGAAACTGAATTCACATAACATCCATGTAAAAATCTTCACATGAATTTCATGTGAAAATTTCATGTAAATTTCAAGTTCGTGCTCGTTTCACATAAATTTCATGTGAACTTTCATGTAAAGTTCACGTAAATTTCACATAAATTTCATATGAAGCACAATTGGCTGTGTAATTATTATTCTATGTACCTTTTCATTAAAGCTATCACGTGGAGATTGAATCGTAGAAACTTGCATTTTTCGTCTTTAAATTAAGATGCTAGGTCCAGTAAGGTCTAAAAGGTATTATGTGCAGTTCCTTTACTTTTCAATAATTCGTCTTTCTAGAATTTATCTGTTGTCTCATCATCGTATGATTGATAAAAATACCACCATTTTATCAACTTACTATGTTGCCGACATACAGGTTTGAAGACGTATTCTACGATACAACAGGTCTAATTGTCTAATAGAATTTAATTAGCTGAATCAATCTGTCACGTGATTGTGCTACATTGATTGCTTGAAACGTGTTGCCTATGTGCTGTCTTAAGGGGTTGTACAGATATAAGACCTCTTCAAATTCTTATGTTGAACTGTCCTTATAGGATAAAAGACGATCTCACACACATTATAAAAAAACCAGAGATCGAATCAGACCATAAAGGAGTTAATATGATCATTTATATCATTCTCATCCGTAAATGAATTAGTTTTCCAACTTTCGAAAAAGGAAAGGCAAATTGATTTCTTACCCTGTTGATTGGAGCTAGCCGCATTCCAGCAGGAAATGCATACGACTCCATTCTCTGACGTCCTACAAGAAATACTCCAAAAACAGAAGATTGGACTTTATATGCTGACATCTGTACGTTCCATCCTGTAGACCTATATACCCACCAACGAAATCCGTATCCGGAAACCTATTGCATGTTGTAAGATTAGGAAACGCTTTACCATTTATCTTCAATCCATGTTTTCTCCGAATTTCGAACGACAAATAGAAGGTAGTTGAAGTAAGACCCTTGAGAATATTTTGGTGTTGTGAACGTGTAATCTGCGCCGTACTGCTCAATAGGTGGTATTATCATCATGGACGGGTCACCAAGGTCATTATACTGACTCACGGTGTACTGTAAAACAGAAATCGGTTTTGATGATGTGATTGACAAGAGGGTATTCGAGTCATACCATTTGTACGTCCAGTGTCCAGGCAATGAAAGTCTCAATGTGTCCGATGTAGTTCGTCTTCCTTGTGTCTGAAATTTTACGATAATCTCTGTATCTCTTTCACTTGCTATGAACCGGTATATATCCCCTGCTGTTCGATCCGGAGTTGACATAGCCAAGAATCGCTTTCCCCATCTGTCCACAGGAACTAATTGCTCCACCAGATGATCCTGTGTTTTTCCCCGACCTATGGCGGTTTTTATATTCCCAGAGAAAATGGAGACAGTTTTATTAGATGTAACACATGTTCCAGTCAAGTCACCAGAGGAATGAATTTGAAACGTTGAAAATCGATTTATTTTTACTTCGAAAGAGTCTCCTTTTCCATATGTAATACCACCATATATAACCCTAACACCATTGTTGTCTCCAAGCTTGATGTTGACATTAGTGTTATCATGTACACCAACTATCAGAATCAAACAGTACCTTGTAGCGGGAGCATACGTGGCTGCAAAATATTTTGTACCCAAAACGTCAGTAGGTAAACCCAAGAAGCCATCAGTTGAGTAAAATTCCTTGTTGATCCCATAAACTACTACTTCATCTGTTGATGTTATTAGAATCCCTTTCGAACTAAATTCCGTACCAATATGTCTAAACTTGTTACTTATTGACAATTGTTTTACCTCGCCATTGGACACTTGTAATGTCTCATTCAAATGAGGGTACTTTGTTTTTGGTGCCGTGACCCGCACTAAAACCTTCGAACTGCTTGCTGTTGTTATAAAGAGTTCGATGTCAAAATCTTTCCGTTTGATAATGCTGTTTTCCATGAAGCCGATCATGAATTCCTTGCCGCTATTGTCAGGCGACGATTGCTCTAAAATGGAAACATCATCAACGTCAGCCATGTATCAGCAAATAACAGCGCTTTTCGATACCGCTTGGACATGCACACAAACTCCGGATAACAACACCATGTGTTTCTCCTACAAAGGATAATCGTTCTGAGTTGGCATTGGTCTCGTTGGTTTATGTGTAGTATTTCGTTTATGTATAGTATTTCGTGATAAGCGTTTTGTAGGTTTATGTGTAGGTTTATTTGTAATCTATAATGTTTTGATGACAAATATGGATAATGACCATATCCCTGTATACAGCACAAAATCGATAATTCAGAAAATAAGAAACCGAAGGCATACAAAATCTGGATAACACAGAGACCAAAGCAAACAAACAAAAACCTCCACCACATGAAAAGAAGCGGACTCCCGATATGAGAGTGAGACCAGGTGCCCAGGAAGAGTAAGCATCTCCTGCTTGCATGCAACACCCGCCGCTTCAATTCTGTAAAACGGTCACATCCGGTAACTTCCATTTCGGAAGACACAGAGTACAATCTTTGGTTAAATGGTTCAAATGGTCTATGACAGAATATCCACCACGTATTTAAACTGGACAGGTGCTGCAGTGTAAGTGTACTATAATGATCTTTGTTGTTCCCTTGGTGTTTTCGCTTTTTGGTATATTGGTGTTCTGATGTGGGTGCTACATCCTGTCTTCATGTTTAAGAGATCGTACGAGCAACGTAGGTTTTGGAAAAAATAGTGTAAATAGTCTCTCTGAGGAGATTTGAAATAATGTATCTGTTAAAACTCTGTGTGCAAAGTTGATTAGAAGTCTGTTCAAGTGTAATTCAGGGTAGTGCAATTATTTGGCAGTTTGACAGTAAGTGTTTTGAATGCATCACCCTAACATTGTCGCCATAACACTTTCTATATAGACATAACGTCAGACAGTGCATGCATTTTATAAATTGTTTTCATTCCCGTGCTTAAACATCGACGGCGGGTGCGGCTAGCCAACAAGGAGCGCTTACTCCTCCCGGGCACCTGATCCCACCTCTAGCTTGCTAGGGGTCCGTCGATGCTTAATTTTGTGCTCTATTGTGAGTGCTCTTGAGATTATCGTCAGGATCTTCTTTATCTCATTAAAGATAATGTCAGGGAAATATATTCACAAAAGTATATTACTTTGGGTTTTTCACAACCTGCATTTTATGGTGACATTATTAACAAGATAAGAAGGATCAAAGATAGACAGCATCACTATCGAAAATGCGTCAGAATCATCAAACGCCTTTTATACCGTGGATATAATTCTAATGTCACCAGACGGACACTAGGCTTGGTACTTGACCAATCTACAGTCTTGTACAAGCGCATTCTTTAAACTTGCACTCTGACTAACTATGACGACGGGACTCCATGACGGACCCTGTCCAAACCTCTTTAGAGAAGACAGGGCCCCGACCACTTGTCCTCTGTGAATGTCAGTCGGACTCCTCGGGTGATAACATACATGAGCTTGCGGCGGCAGAGCACGGATTGTATTACGTACGCCCTCTTTTTATATCCATTTACATATTCATCTGTGTTGCTTGGGCCCCTGCGTTTTGCGGTCTTGTTTGTGTGTGGTCATCTGACAGTGAGGAGGTTGTTTTACACCACAATTGTACGTTCTTCGAGACCTCTGGGTAATCGGAAAAGTGGAGGGTTGTGCGCACATAATCCAGGATAACCACACCTTCTGCTATTTCCGTGGCAGATGGCCGTCCTAAGTCGGCACCGGTTGCCCATTGGTCTTGTTGGTTTATGTGTAGTCCTTTGTGTTTGATGTTTCTGTTGTGTGCGTTGACGTTCCTTGTCCCTTATGCGTCTCTTTCTGTGCTTGTCTGCTTTGTGTTTTTGCATTGAGTGTTTTGGGGTTTTGCTGTGGGTGCTGCAACCTGGTGTTGTTGGAGATCCCCTCCTTTGTCATTGATTTTCTTTTGTATCTTCATTTTGGCGTAGTTTACTTTCCTATTGTCTGCGGTTCGCGGTTTTGTACGTCTCAATGAATTCTATTGAGGTATACCTAAAAATGATTTTTTGGCTGAAGAAATGATGACCCACATGGGTTTTTCTTAAAAGATCACCCTACTAAGAAATGAAAAGGTAATTCTGAGAAGTAATGTGGTGTATAGAAGTTTTACTATCTATCGTTATTTATTTCGACAATGCGACGAACTGTTTTTAAGAGTTGTAATTTGAGCGTCAAGTCTCAACTTTTTATGTTTGGGAGATAAAAAAGGAATTGCAGGACAGTATATCGTGCGTAGGAATCAGCAGATTATATTAATGATACTGAAGTATATGTTATATTGTATTTAAATCCGACATCGCAGGTGTTGGCACTTTTTACATAATAAAGTCATAATAAATGGACTATCAAATAATACTAGACAAAATGAAATGCACGTAAATACTCTAAGAATCCCACATGAAATACAGACATAGACAATTTTCAAAAAGGATGTCAGAATTTGAGAAGCATATACACATACTTGGAGGTTATTCTAATGCAAGCGGATAGGTAGCTTCGATTCTGATTGGTTAACCGTAAAAATGTTAGGTATGTGAATACTCAATTAAATGACTCAAATTTGAAAGGCCGAATTACAATTAGTGAATTACTACGCCACGATAATAATTATAAACAATATGGTGGATCTCGAAATTAACGAGCACAAATTGGATCCACTTTCGAAATACTGCACTTCTTTATCACTCATTAGGCCTAATTTTAAGTTCTGACTGTTTAAAAGAATTTATTGAAATAAAAATCGTATGGTTTTTCCTGTCGTTCTATATACACCATGAGAAATACAGATGAAAATCTATTCGTAAATGTCCTATAGATAAACAGAAATATCTGGTAAAAAGACACATAAAATGAAACGAAACTAACAGCAATGTGATCTATCGCATCATTGAAACCTACATGCATGGACTGTAGTATAAATGTTACTTCGTAAATTCGACAAATTAGTTCTGCTGCCCAGAAATACTGTATTTACTGTAAATTTGATATACCGACACCTGTAGATCTTAATAATTGTCTGCTTCATTCATATGTTAGATCTACAATAAAGAATGGGATATCTAACCAGACTCGGTTTCTGGACCCACAACAAAGCGCCAAAACATGCACCCAATGCAAAAACACAGAGTAGAATAATGCTGAAGGGTTCCAACTCTAGAAGAAGCACAGCGAGACACATAAGAGACATACGACATTAGAAACATGGAAATAAAGGACTGAACATAAACCAACGACACCAATGTGCAATCGGTGCCGACTTAGGACGGCCATCTGCCACGTAGGTAGCAAATTATGTGGTTATCCGGATTACGTTCGCACAACCTTCCCACTTTTCCGGTTACTCAAAGGTCTAAATTGTAGTGTAAAATAACCTCTTTACTGTCAGATGACCACACAAATCAAAACAGCAAAACGCAGGAGCCCAATTGCAAGCAACACAGATGAATATGTAGCGAGCTCATACATGTCATCACTCGAGGAATCCGACCGACATTCAGAGAGGACGGGTGGTTGGGGCCCTTTCTTCTCCAAAGAGGTTTGGACAAGGCTCGCCATGGAGTTCTGTTGTCACAGTCAGTCAGAGTGCAAGTTGTAAGAATGCGCTGGTACAAGACTGTAGATTTGTCAAGTACCATGCCGAGTGTCCGTCTGGTGACATAAGGAACATATCCACGGTATAAAAGGCGTTTGGTGATTCTGACTCATTTTCCATGGTTATACATGTCTACATGTACCTTGTGAATATACTCTGTTGCTTGTATGTTTAGGTCCGAATCTTAAAAGAAGCTGACAATAATTTGTTAAATTTCCTGAGAGTCTTAACTAGTTTATCAAAGTGGAAACCTTGACCTAAAGTTTCTTTGCAATTTGTAAATTTTAACCTTCTTTAATCGAAAGGGGATTCTCTTGAAAGAGATTATTTGTATATCACGCGATTTGCTACAGTAATTATATGACAAAGGCAACGCACCGAGTCTTGCATGTGTGCTTAAACTGTGTTGACTTAACGTTGCATTCATTGCCAGATTCTATTTTATATATACGAACGGAAAAAAGAACTGTGATACCCAGATTTTCGGATAAAAATTTGAAATGTAGATAAAAATGTTAATTTGTTTTAAAATCACACTTCAGTATATCTACGACATATTTGCATACTTGGCTTGTAAAAATATCTTAGTCGTTCCGTTCGATTTGCGATCGTACGATTTTTCATATTTTTGAGTTTGCGCGCGTGTTACGCGATGATCGAGTTATCAAGTTTACTTTTAAACGTAAAGTATCATTACAAAAACATTTTTCAGATAATGAGAATATTTTTTTGAAATATAATAAACCAGAATGAAATAACTAAATTAAGAATACATGATGATGATTAGGAGGAGGAAGAGGAGGAGTAGAATGAACAATCAATTGATATAGGAGTAAGCACCGTCCTACCTGTGGCATGATAAAGGGCCGCCGCTCCGAAGATCGTTAATCTTGAAATAATATGATGGTAAATATAAATAAATTACATGATGATAAATATAAATGAATTGCATGATGGTAAATATAAATAAATTACATGATGGTAAATATAAATAAATTACATGATGGTAAATATAAATAAATTACATGATGGTAAATATAAATAAATTACATGATGGTAAATATAAATAAATTACATGATGGTAAATATAAATAAATTACATGATGGTAAATATAAATAAATTACATGATGGTAAATATAAATAAATTACATGATGATAAATATAAATAAATTACATGATGGTAAATATAAATAAATTACATGATGGTAAATATAAATAAATTACATGATGGTAAATATAAATAAATTACATGATGGTAAATATAAATAAATTACATGATGGTAAATATAAATAAATTACATGATGGTAAATATAAATAAATTACATGATGGTAAATATAAATAAATTACATGGTGGTAAATATAAATAAATTACATGATGATAAATATAAATAAATTACATGATGGTAAATACAAAATAAATTACATGATGGTAAATATAAATAATGACAAATATGGATAATGACCATATCCCTGTCTACAGTCTATAAATTACATGATGGTAAATATAGATAAATTACATGATGGTTGATATGAAATAATCCAAGAGGGATCTTTTGTATGTTCAAAGTATTAATTATGATTTCTTTACATCTTTCATCTTAATTCAGAACAAATTAACTTCAAATGTAAATTTTAATTTAAATTGTCTTCATTAATCATTATCCAAAAACATATTGTATCAGAAAGTACTGAGATTGCAGTGAACATACTACAAGATTTCGACAACTGAAAGAATCATAAAACGATTTGAAAAATCTTACAATAGTTTCCCAAACATTGCTATTTCCATTTAGAATTAAAGTCCTCTTTAGACGTTGGTTAACATACAATGCCACTTTATTCGCTTGCAAACTTAGGTAAGATCAGAGAATATCAATGCCTACTGATCTCTACTGAAAAATAATTATCATGAATATATTTTTTTTTTCAAAAGACGTCTCGATATTGACAATCAATTATATATGATTACTTCGGATATTTTTTACATTAGATAAATTTCTTGACTTTACAGGCTTTATTGACTCAGTATATCCTTTTGTCGATATTTCGATAAATGTTGATACATTTTGTGGGCCTTTAAGATATATCTGATTTAAAAGTCAGGTGGTACTGATAGATATAGATACTTTGGTCGATTGTTGTGACATGCGAAATCTTGGGATTTAGTATTCTTATTGAAAAGTTCGTTTTCTTTCATATTCTTTTCTACACTTCTTTTGAGGTAAACATGATTTATAGACTTCTTGGATTAGTACATTAAATAACGATTTGAAGATGTTTGAACTGAAAATTTTAAAGTGCAGTTGGACCACAGGCTCTTTCAAAACATCTTTCCGGGCTCTTGATCTTGATCTCCTCTTTTGCTTCTTTGCATAGTGTTTATCAAAATTGGTTGTATTATTCAAATGTCCATAGATTTTGTAGAATCGATTTTTATTGAAAGTAGCACTGTAAAAATCAATTGTGCGATAGATTTAACTCTCTCCTGATTGTCTGAAATTGTGTATACGTTTAATCATCAAACGTTTAGGGTACTCAACCCTCGTCTGTGATCCTCAGTCTAAACAATGTAATATGGCAAAAAAGTATAAATAATATAGGGTCCAAAAATGTACCGAAAGACGTAGCAGAATGGGTGGGATATGATGCTACAGGACCCACGTTTTAGAAATTTCAAGAAATTTTGTAACGGAAAATTTCAAATGCGTTGAAGAGACAGATGATTAACCGAAGTTGATCGAACTTGGCTACATGTGCCCTCGGGGGCTCCTGGTCCACCAGCAGTGACACTCACCGAGTAGTTCAAATGTTAAACGTCTTCAAATTCGATATACATGCACGTTTCATGTTCTCAACCCTCGTCAGTGATCCTCAATCTAAACAATGTATTATGTTCAAAGAAAGTAAAAGTTATTATGTCAAAAATGTACCGAAGGACGTAGCAGGATGGTTGGGATATGATACTACAGGACCCACGTTTTATAAATTCCCAAGAAATTTTGATAACAGAAAATTTTCGAATGCGTTGAAGAAACGATCAACCGAACTTGTCTACATGTGCCCTCGGAGACTCCTAGTCCACCAGCGGTGGCACTCACTTAGTGGCAAAAATCTTATACGTCTTCAAATTCAATATCTGTGTTGCCGTTCTCATACCATATAGTTGCTTAAGTCCTCTTCTGATAGCTGATAATGTTCTATCAAGACTATTTGAATGCATAAATTGAAAATTTGGCATAAAGATATTTTATGTGAAAAAGAACTATTATATTATTCGGGTCCAGTCCTGTAAGTGCTATGTACTGAGATGGTGAAAGGTCGAAGCCATCCAATGCTTTATTTTCCCCGTGAATAATGGATTACTTCGAGGCCTCTCATCTACTTAAGCATGACTTGATTAATGAATCATACAATCATGTCCCTGAAGGCTTAATTCTGTCCTTAGACGGCGCTTTGGCATATTTGTTCTTTTTTATCATCGAATATAGCATGTTGCTCTTTATACATTCGTTACTTGGTTTTCCTCTAGACTAGTTCTGTCTCATGTATCTCTGAAAAGGCATTACTAGTTGAAATACGCATACATGTATGTGCACGGATGTTATAGAATTAGACCAAACATTTCATAATTGACAATTTCAATCACCAGGTTTATAAACATCTTTGCTGGTGGATTGTTAGTCCCCAAGGATATCGTTCGCCTTGCTTCACAAGTTCACAGTGTTTTGAACGGCACATCACTTGTCATATATTTGTAATTTCTAATATGACTGAAATTTTCATCCTATACGTACCATAGAGCTCGCCTGGTGTAAAATCTCCAACAAACTTCCAGTGCGCTAAGCTCAGCCCATTCACGTTCTATATTAGAAATAACAACTAGCTAGCCGTAATTAATCGTCCAGTAATTCCACTCGTCGCTTCGCGGCTCGGTGATAATTTGATTGGTTCATGCGACTCATGGAATTACTGGACAATATACCACGGCTAGCTAGTTGTTATTTCTTGAATAGACCATTTTCCGATCTTGTTAGAAAGCACAAAATGTCCGAGTCAACATCTTTTGGCGATGTTTTACAATATGACGTCACTTTTAAAAGACGCAATTCCATTGTGACGTAACAACGAAAAAGTGCACAAAAATTACCTACCTCGAACATTTTTCGTCACTTTTTCAGCCATTATGAATTTTGGCAAGTGACCTAGGGTGCGTTCCATTTGCAGAATCGATCCGGTTGTTCCGGCTGTTTCTGGTAAAGGAACGCGCCGTTCCAGCGGATAGGATCGGATCGTCTGGCACGTCTAAGACCGACGTTCCAGGCTGTTCCAACATGGCGGACATTGATACGATCTTCTTACAGTGCTGGAGGGTTTTATTGTGATTGGAAATTTTGGTTTTGATGTCACTAGAAATGATCAATATTTGATAAAAGAAGTAAAAAAAGAACTATTTCAACATTGATTTTAACTTTATTTTTGGATTTGGTGACCATCGAGATTTTCCTTCTATCCATGGTTGCTATGGTGAAGTCATTCTGGAACCATTTTCGTTCCATTATCAGAATGGGATCGTTCTGGAACGATCCGGCAAATGGAACGCCCTATTCCCCGTCACTTACATTGCTTAATTATTCTGAAACTAAGGGCTACCTCCCTGATGGCATACCCCTGTCCCTAGCTGACTCTGTGTTATAGTTTTAGGTCATGCTTATACATTGTAAATTCATTATTCGGATTTCCATCAGTAATAATACATTAATTGTATTTCCTCCTTTCTTGTTTGAATGCACATATGGTGCATTGAAAATATTACAACAGAACATTATTTATACAATAACACTCAGAATATGATTATACTGTGATAACCTGTGGATCCAGGAATTATGTCTCTCATATTTTCTGGATCCATGTAGGTTATCACGGTATAATCACATTCCAAATAGACAGTTATAATATATATCTACATTCCAGATTTTTCGCTTAGATTACGTTTTTACATTTAAAGCTAAGTTGCTAAGGCTCTGTTACAACGTATCGTCATAGTTCAAATTATTAGGCCAAGCTACTTTGACGTCATACTCCTATAATCACAGAGTAAATTCCATACAAGTGAATGAGCATATGTAACTATATTTAAATATTGACAGTGAGAAGTAATTAATTAATCAATGATCTATACAGTTCAACAGAATTCTTTACGGGACACGACGAATTTATTTGAAATAATAGTCTTTTATAAAAAGCAAATGTAAAACGTGGTTTTAGGTCATTTTAAGCCATAGTGCGACCTTGTTGTTTTCTTGTGCAGAGGGACAGTAGTGGATAAGCATTAAAAATTTCATTCATTGTTTAAAACATTTATCTGTAAAGCCGGACTTTAGATTATTTTACAACTTCTATGGCATCGTTTAAGCATGTTAAACGTCTTCAAATTGAACAGCATAACACAAGAACAGATAAATTGGCAGCATGGAGCAGACATGCACGTTTCGGGTAAAGCCAAAAAGTATGAAAGTTACTATGTCGAAAAAGCGTACCGAAAGACGTAGCAGGATGGATGGGATATGTTGCTACAGGACCCATGTTTTAGAAATTTCAAGAAATGCTGATAACAGAAATTTTAGAATACTTGTAATGAAATGAGAACACAAACTGCATGAACATCATGAAGCGTGTTCAAATCAGGTAGAAAATGGATGTTTCTTTTTTTTATATATAAATTTGCGTTGTGGAGTTGACGTGAATGTTTATATATTTTTATTTTCCGCTTTCTTGTGTCATGCTCGCATCCAACTCCATAGGCCGCTGGTTCGAATAGGACCGGCATCAAATGTTCTTTTTCAACTGTTAATATTTTTTCAAATCCTTAAGGTTCATGGAAATTTCATAGTTACATGGTCAGAGCGAAAAGGGCAGTCCATGCTCCAGTTATAACATTGATGTTATAGCTTTTCTTGTTGAATAATTCAGGGAGAGACATTTGAATAAGTTTGAAGCTTCCTTTTAAATCCTACTTGGTTGGATACTGATGCTTCTGATATCTGAATATGTTTTAACTTAACCTTTTATACCATCATCAACTTCCGTTCTTTCACATGACCCTGGTGTTGTTTATAACATAGTGTTGTCCACCGTGTTTCTATGGTGCTGTGTTATTGTATCCGTTTGTTTCGTTCGAAAGTTCTGTTTAATATATTTTTCAGTACGTGTACATATGCTGTCGGCTGAAATTATCCTCATTGACCCGTGGTCTCTGTCGCGGAACAAATAAGTTTATTCTGTGAATAATGTACTACTTATTCTAAAAAGAAGGAGGACGAATAAACAAATACTCAATAAAACAAAGACACTACAGGTATGAATCATAAATGAGACCAATATTTAAAAGTGAAGGACAATAGTTTGTAGATATAAGTTTAAAGGTTCAAGGTATGTGAAATAACTATTCATGAATTTTTCGGTTATGTAGATATGAAATAAGGAGCATACTTTTCAAAATGTTTAAAATTCTAGCTCAGAAAGTTATAAGGATATCCTTGTGAAAATGGATGCTGCAACCAAGTGTTGTACCATTGGAGATCCTCTCCTTTCTTAGTGATGTGTTATTTAGATGTGTGTGTGTGTGTGTGTGTGTGAGGGTGATGGTGTGTGTGTGTGTGTGTGTGTGTGTGTGTGTGTGTGTGTGTGTGTGTGTGTGTGTGTGTGTGTGTGTGTGTGAGGGTGTGTGTGTGTGTGTGTGTGTGAGGGTGTGTGTGTGTGTGTGTGAGGGTGTGTGAGGGTGTGTGTGTGTGTGTGGGAGTGTGTGTGTGTGTGTGTGAGGGTGAGGGTGTGTGTGTGAGGGTGTGTGAGGGTGTGTGTGTGTGTTTCTACAATGACAAGGAGAATGTTATGGAGAAACACAAAAACCACACAAAATAGAGCATTTGTTAAGCTTTGATCTGAATAAAAAACATGCGGTGGATTTAACCGTCATGAGATATCGATGAGAACTTTGACCGATATCAATTCACTCAGATCTTACTGTTTTAAACGTGCATGTCAAAAGAGCTCAATAAAACATGCGTCTACTTTCCCATGTTGAATAGTTACAGAACAAATTATACAACCGTCTCCAAATCTTAAGAACATCTTACTAGGTGTCTGTATTTGAATAATGATTAAATACCATTATTCAAAGGGTAAGGTGCGAATACCTGCCAAGTTCGACCATTTTGTCGAATGATTCAGCTTTTACTTCAGTTTAAAAGACATTCAACAATCAATATAGTGTTATATGTAAATAGTGCTTAGAACTACCAAATGAATGTTTTGATTTAGGAATTCTGAATGTTTTTAAAACTAAAGGTAAATATATTTAAAATATCAATAAAGATGTTAAATTTTAATACAGATTCATGAAATGTAGAAGCACAATTTGAAATTCTATTTGTAACATATCAACCTTTAAAAAATTGTTATAATCATAATGATGGACGAGGATGGGAGCACACATGAAATAAAACAAAATAAAATGCGAACATAATGAGTCTGCCTAGTTTATCAATATTTAAACAAAAGACGTAAGAAAATAACGTTCTTTCTCATCCACGTGACGTTATTTTTAGATAACAACATTCTTCTTTGTAATTGATGCTTAACTTATCATTGTGATGATAAAAGAGTTATGAAAATTATAGATCCGTATTTTTGTAAGTGGTGCAGCTTGCACTTAAAGGTATCAATATTTCTAACGAGCAAAATTGCCCAGTGTAAGAACATCCGTACGTTTTTAATTGTACGACCATCTCCAAAGATTCCAGTGTAAGAATATCTGTTCTTACAGTGTAATATCTCTACAGAGTCCAGTGTGAGAACATCCATTCTTACAATGGAAAATCTCCACAGAGTCAAGTGTAAGAACATCCGCTCTCCCACTATGGACTTGGATATCCATGGAAATGCTGGAAAAAGATATCAATGTCTTACCCCTATGGAGTAAGATAAAATTTCCACATGCCTTTTGACTACAATGTCAATTGTGATGTCATACAGAAGAGTGATGTAAGCCAATCAATATCTTAAGAAAATACACAAAATCTCATTTTTGAGCGCTTTCAGACATTGGGAGAGTAAAAAAAATTTACTAGATGTGATCAGGGACACGGAAATCCAACCCTCGTGTCCAAGATTTGCTTTTGTCCAAGACTCGGCAAGCCTCATCGTGGTACAAGCCAATCCTAGACACTCGGGTTGGATTTCTTTGTCCCTGGTCACATCTGGTATAGATTCTATTATTCTTACAGTGGAACATCACCACAGACTCCAGTGTAAGATCATCCATTCATACAGTGGATTATGAGGAATCTGCTCAATAAAGTGTTGTCCTTCGTGATTTTATGGTGCTGTGTTATTGTCTACGTCTGTTTGTCCACTTTTTCCTCGTGTAGCAGAAGTGTTTTCTCCCTATCTCTGTTTTATAATATATTTTTCATGGATTTGAATGTCTGTTTAATGTTATTTCTAGATTCTGACTCTGGGTTTTATATTCGACTTTCATTCAATGATAAATATAGACAATGACCACATCCCAATACACGGTACAAAATCGATAATTCAGAAAATTCCGAAGGCTACAACATCAGGATAAAACAAGTACTAAAGCTAACATTCAAAAACCTCTATTACACAAAAAGAGGCGAACTCCAAATATGGGGGGTGAGACCAGGTGCCCAGGAAGAGTCAACATCTCCTACTTGCTTGCAACATCCGTCGCTTCAATTCGGCAGAAGCATAACATCCGGTTACTTCCATTTCGGAAGATACAAGTATATTCTGTGGTTGGATGGTTCAAATGGTCTAAGACAGAATATCATCCACAATTCTGGACAATGGAACATCATAGTGTATGACGAGTTCCCCGTATCGACTGTAGAACTTCCTCAGGTCGATCACAAAGGTATCCCTGACTGAAAGTTTATCTGAAAGACGCATAGCTCTCAGAACAATAGTAGTTTCTTTGAATTCAAGCTCCGGCAGATAGATTCTGCTAAGGTTATCCGCAAATTATGGATTGTTGATGGATAGCACATCGTCTATATATCTGTAAGTGATGAAGCTAAGTATCTTTTCCCTTCAGAGATTGAATGAATTCAGCTTTCATGCGAGTAAAAAAAATATCGGCAAGGAGTGGGACACAATTGGTTCCCATTGGGATTCCGACAATTTGTTGGAAGTCCTTTCCTCAAAACACCACAAACATGTTGTCGATCAGGAATTTTAACTTGTGAATAATATCTATTTCAGTATACTTATTTTCAGAATTGGACTTTTCTATTACATAGTAGATTTTGTCATAGTTAACAACAATAAATTTATATTTGCGATTGCCGTTCTTGCTTGTAAACTTAAAAATCTTTGCGAGTCTGGACCAAGAGTCCACGAAGGCACATGTAGCCAAGTTCCATCAATTTCGGTTGATCGTTTCTTCAACGCATTCTAAATTTCTGTTATCAAAATTTCTTAAAATTTCTAAAAAGTGGGTCCTGTAGCATCATATCCCACCCATCCTGCTACGTCTTTCGGTACACTTTTTCGATATAGTAACTTTCATACTTTTTTGGCATATTACATTGTTTAGATTTAGGATCACTGATGAGGGTTAAGTACCCGAAACGTGCATGTCTGGTCCACGTTGCCAATTTATCTGTTCTTAAATGATGCTATTCAATTTGAAGACGTTTACATTTATACCACTAGGTGAGTGTCACTGCTTGTGGACCAAGAGTCCCTGAGGGCACATGTAGCCAAGTTCGATCAATTTCGGTTGATCGTTTCTTCAACGCATTCTAAATTTCTGTTATCAAAATTTCTTGAAATTTCTAAAAAGTGGGTCCTGTAGCATCATATCCCACCCACCCTGCTACGTCTTTCGGTACACTTTTTCTATATAGTAACTTTCATACTTTTTTGGCATATTACATTGTTTAGATTTAGGATCACTGATGAGGGTTAAGTACCCGAAACGTGCATGTCTGGTCCACGTTGCCAATTTATCTGTTCTTAAATGATGCTATTCAATTTGAAGACGTTTACATTTATACCACTTGGTGAGTGTCACTGCTGGTGGACCAAGAGTCCCTGAGGGCACATGTAGCCAAGTTCGATCAATTTCGGTTGATCGTTTCTTCAACGCATTCTAAATTTCTGTTATCAAAATTTCTTAAAATTTCTAAAAAGTGGGTCCTGTAGCATCATATCCCACCCATCCGTCTTTCGGTACACTTTTTCGATATAGTAACTTTCATACTTTTTTGGCATATTACATTGTTTAAATTTAGGATCACTGATGAGGGTTAAGTACCCGAAACGTGCATGTCTGGTCCACGTTGCCAATTTATCTGTTCTTAAATGATGCCATTCAATTTGAAGACGCTTACTTTCATTCAATTTAGAATGTGGGATTGTTGTGTAAAGTGTCGATAAGTCAAAGGCTTTGTTCAAATGGACTCGACTGAAATGAGTGGATTTCAGATGTTCTAAAAACATCCTTCGAATTCTTTAAAATCAACATCTGGTTAATACTGCTTCTAGAACATACTGTCGAAGTGCAAATTTGATTTCAGAACAAACTTTAGTAAGTAATATCGATACAGATTTGTTAGAACATTTTAGGAACCATTGATGAAACGTTGTTTGTAAGGATTTTATGCATTATAAGCATAGATTATAAATACAAGTCAAATGTTTGTATCAAAGCAAAAGGAAGCGACTGCTGATTTGTGGTTATCTATTATTTCAGAGACAGAAAGGTTTCACTCCCATATCGGGAGTTCGCTTCTTTTCATAAAGTGGAGGTTTTTGTTTGTTTGCTTTGGTTCCTGTTTTATCCTGATTTTGTATGCCTTCGGTTTCTGATTTTCTGAATTATCGAGTTTGTGCTATATACAGGGATATGGTCATTATCCATATTTGTCATTATTGGAGTGTAAGCAGGATTTCCAGGTGTCGAATTTAAACCCATCTCTTTAACAAGGCTGTCGAAATAGTACTTTTTGCAAGTAAATGTATAATTATTTGAAGCTTTGTCTGTTGCTGTGATGACATAATGTTCTTGGGCGTAGGTAAGCTCTGTGATTACTTCAGGGTCTTTAAAGATAGACTCGAATCTGGTGGTAACAGTAATGATTGTAAGTGGTAAATTGTAGATAAAAAGAACCCTCTGATGGATTTTATCTATTCGGAAAGTGTGTCGAGTTGTGCGTCCTCTTTCTTAGTCCAATGTCTCGATATTTCTCAAACGAGTCCATGATAATAAAAAACTTTTTGTTCCATGTAAAGGATTTGCTTTCTCTGTATTTGGGACCCTTTCTTAAAAATTTCTCAAATATACTGAGGTCACCAATAATAACGTGTCCACAAGGAGAGTAGTTAAAATCTGATGAAGAACATTCGCAAGGAAATGGATGTAGTGAGAGATAACTTAAATCAATTCACCACAGGAAACGTTTGTAATTGTAAATTTTAGTTGCAACTGTAGGTGTGTAGCTATACTTATAATAACACTAATAATATATAACACAGACGTCAATAATAATAAATGTCAAAGAAGTATCTATCAGTTATTCAGTCTTAAAGTCTAGAAGGAAAATCAAGATATTAAGAATTCCCATTGATGCATTTGCGAACCTCAGAATGAATAGCACTCCGAAGTGAGACAAGGCGCCCGGAGAGAGTCAGTGTCTACTGACTGCATGCAACAAGCATCGCAAGAGCTGCATGGAAAGTTGTCAAATTCGGTGACTGTCTCTATGTACATCGTGTTTGGTGATGATGACAGCCATTCAATAAAATATACGATTTGCATTGGAATTGCGGGACATTGTACACTCAAATTCATATTTTTTGCGTCGCCTGCGAAGCATAGCGACAAGTAGGGATCACTTTGACTGTACTGGTCGGGTACATATTATCGCCGGGCACATATTATCGCCACTCCATTTATATCTCTGCATATTGTTGATGTAAATTTAATTTTTTCACCATAATTACATCTTTGAAAAACATGAAACGGTTTACAAAATTTCAAATAATACCATAACTTGCAAATACTGAATTTTATGATAGGAAGTCGGTAAATCTGAATGTATTTCCCCCGCCTCTCCGGGGAAAGGGCAGGTCACTTTATCTTCCTATGTATCTATTTGGTTTTTGAATTTTTTTGTATGAATTTTTCACAGACGAACAGAAGAAAGTTCAAAGATACATATAATATCAATTTTGTTTAAAAGTGTAAGATTTTCATCAAGAACAGGTGGAGGTGGCGATAATTTGTACCCTTCCTTCTTTCAAACTTGGTCCAACCCGGACTTTCACAAATCACCGATAAACAAGAACAGATGATCAGATTTTCATGAAAATTACATGAAATGTGTATCTGGGGTTTTCTTCCTTCTGTGCAAATTTCATCGAATTTCATGAAGAAATAAAGATTTAAGGGCAAAAAATGTTAATATGTGATAATATGTGCCCGACCAGTATGTCCTTCCGGCTGTCCGTTCGTCCGTCCGTCCGTCTGTCTGTCACATACACCATAATTTTTGATTTGTAGGTGGTAGGGCTTTGGTATTTCACGTGTGTATTTCTTATGACGAGACCTATCTACACATACCATAATTTTCTACCTAGTGACCTTGACCTAGATATTTGACCTATTTTTCAGAAAGATAAGATTGGCTTTATCTTTTGATTGTTAAGTGATAGGGCTTTGAAATTTCACTTGTGTATTCCTTGTGACAATTCCTTTCTACACATACCATAATGTTTGACCTATCGACCTTGACCTAGATATTTGACCTTCTTTTCAAAAAAGTAAAATAGGCTTAGTCTTTTGATTGGTAAGTGGTACAGCTCTAATATTTTATACGTGTATTTATTATGGTGAGTCTTTTCTTTTGTTGCCCAAAAATTTTTCCAAGTGACCTTGACCCAGACAATTGACATTCTTTGTGAAAATTTGAGATTGACCATATCTTTTTATTGGTAAGTAAGAGGTCTAATATTTCACATGTGAATTTCATTTGACAAGAATTTCCAAACTGATGCATGTTGTACAAATAATTTTGAACCATGTGACATTGACCTAGTACATATTTGATCCACTTTTTGAAAATAAGTCGCTTTGCAGGCGACACAAGCATTTCTTCGATTGTTATTTTTATTGACAATGACTGCAAACGACTACTGATGTTTTGGTAAAAGAGGGGGGGGGGGGGTTCGGTCTTAAAAAGAACCACATTATGGAATCTCAACAATATCATCTACAATTTATCTCGGCAATTTTCAGAAGATACAAGGACTGCTACATTTACTGTATATTTCACCACTTTAAGAAGAATGCAGAAATAACTATATTGATAAATATAGCATTTCGAGTTTTTCTGCAAAACTACCGTACGGTACGCATTATCACTCATTTAACACATAGAACGGTTATTAGCGATTTCACAGACTTGTTACGCTATCTTTATCATACGTATACATCTAGATTATCCTTTGATTTTGAATTTGCAAATGTGCATGATTACCTATCAATGATTATTAAAGACATCTTTGAATACGATCTCTCCAATGTAAATTCTTTAATAACTTATGTACACATTACCGGATTTGACACATTTCTATTTTTGGATTTGCGGCGATTGTTGCATACAGCCAAACGACGCTCACTCCTCCCTGGAAACCTGCAGCCTGCTTCACAAAAATACTTACGAAAAAAATAAAGAATTTTCGTAACTTTTGATCGCTTAGCTTTCTTTGTAAACTTAAAATCGCTATGTTTTGTTTCTGAATTTATATGAAGTATATAGAAATGATATTAGAAAGCACAATATGATCTTAATTGAAAAACATTTTAAGCTTTTATTTGATGATGAAAGTTACGAAAATTCCTGAAATTTTTCGTAAGAATTTTTGTGAAACTAGGCACTGGTCCTGCCTCCATTCGGGGGTTCGCGGTTGCCTTACACAATTATGCCATATTCCCCTGTTTCTTTGACTCATTAACTACCATTGATCCATTTTCTCTGGTATATTTTCAGGCATTTCCCTTTTTTCATTCATTAATGAATAATTCTTATTATTAATTTGTATAGAGAGGGAACCCCTCATTGAATAGGAATTGATATATTTTCATACAATCTCTCTGGATGTTCTGTGTTTAGATTTTTAATATTGCAAATGGATGGAGTTCTCATTCTATACATTGAATTGACCCTTCCTTTCGAAAACTACCTATTCATAAAGTTTTTAAATAAAGTGTATGACTACGCCGATTATGCACCTTCAAAATATGATATCCTTCGAGAACAATATAACTATGGTGCAACATGCATGAGAAATTTTAATCAGGAAGTTTTAAAATCCAAGTGCAATACAATTTGTTTACTTCGTGAAGAATTATTTGGCACTAGACATGCAGTGTCATAGATATTGAACTGGAAATCGGGCATGTAAGTATTATTTCTTTTTAATATCATAGTATCAATGTCTGAATTGTTTTTCGAAAACTTAATTTTTTACATATTTTATATCAAAAAGATTTCGTTAATAAGGAAGAAATCAAAATATCCGATTCGTCGTATTATGACCACGACGAATTAGCCTCTGAAAAGACCAATTCGTCTTTGCTATTTGGATAGATATTGCATATGCCTACACTAGATTATTACTATAGAACATATATTTGTGTGTTTGTCGAAAAAGAGGTACGTTACTGATTCAACATTACAGCTTTCAATATTGAAGAAGAAAAAATATATGAGTTAAAGAAGATCCTGACGATAATCTCATCAGCACTTACAATAGATCACAAAATGAAGCACTGACGGACCCCTAGCAAGCTAGAGGTGGGACCAGGTGCCTGGGAGGAGTAAGCATCCCCTGTTGGCTAGCCGCACCCGCCGTCGATGTTTAAGCACGAAAATGGAAAACAATATATTAAATTCATGCATGGTCTGACGTTATGTCTATATCGAAAGTGCTATGGCGACAATGTCAGGGAATTATATTCAAAACACTAAAAAATTACTGTAAAACCCCTCGCGGGAACTTTTTTACGAGCTCCACACGGCAAAGGGCAAAATGTGACAAAAATGAGTTAAAGAAGATCCTGACAATAATCTCAACATAACTCACAATACAGCACAAAATTAAGCATCGACGGACCCCTTGCAAACTAGAGGCGGGTCAAGGTGCCCGGGAGGAGTTAGCATCCCATGTTGGCTAGCCGTACCCGCCGTCGATGTTTAGGAATGAAAAGGGAAAATGTCTATATAGAAAGTGCTATGGCGACAATGTCAAGGAAATATATTCAAAACACTTACTGTCAAACACCTCGCGGGAAACTTTTTTACGAGCTATGCACTACGGCAAAGGGCATAAGTGTGACAAAAATGAGTTAAAGAAGATATGAGGTTGGTTATTTATTTTATTCAAAATTATAAAGACGATAAAAAATGCCTGTACCTTGTCCTTTCTTCACTGTAAACACGTTTACCACATGTATCCTGATCAAACCTTGTTGTGGTCGAACGAATTGGCGCTTTTTCTAGCGAATATGAATTTAACCTTTCTGGGACCATTTCAATCTTGATGACACTTAACATAAGGGATATCTCTCTCATTCTGTCCTTAGCTGGGTTTCGACATAATTTTTCCGGTCATGTGTAGAATAAAGCTCCTTGCTCCTACCCTTTAACGATTTTTGGCCATATTTTTTTCACTTAAATGCGCTTCTGAATAAACCCTACACAAAATTTTGAGCCGCTCATTTCAGCAAAATGAAAATTTAAGCTCTGTATTGTAGATGGCGCCTGGAAATTTCACTTTGGCTTTATTTAAACTGTTTTAACACGAAGTACTACTGACGAGGATTAAAGTATCCGAAACACGTGTCTAGTACAACAAAACTGCTGGTACTACAGCACTCACAATAGAGCATTAAAATGAGCATCGACGGACCCCTAGCAAGCTAGAGGTTGGGCCAGGTGCCCGGGAGGAGTAAGCATCCCCTGTTTGGCTAACCGCACCCGCCGTCGATTGTTTACGCACGAAACTGAAAAAAAATCTGAATAAATGGCTGAAATTATGTCTATATAGAAAGTGCTATGGCACTATCTATATGTACAGAACGAATGAGAGCTTTTTCTGGCTTAAATAATGAAAATGAATACGTAAATAGAATTTAAGCTATCAGAAACCAATTCAGTCTTGATGAAACTTGATATGTACCTAGAAAATTAAGTATATTAGTCAACATATATAATTTTCCGAATCTATGTATAGTAAATTTTACGTTAGAAGCTTAATGAGGAAATGCTGATTGTTTGTCTGAAAGGTTCGAGAAGAGGCTTATCACTTGAAAATGCGAAATATGTCAATCCGCAATCACTTGACAACAATGACTTACAAAACTTTAAACACAGTAAATTTCCCCTGGCTTGACGGTGATGTTCCTAGATTACTGTCATACGGTATCTACTTGTCACAGCTCATCCAGTATACTAGAGCATGTACTGATGTTTTGGATTTTCATATATGAAATTTGAAAATAACCAAGAAACTTTCAGGTGAAGGTTTTCGCTTTCACAAAGAAGTGAATAATTTCTGGAAATTTTACGAAAAATATTGTCAGCTTCTTTTGAAATTCGGACCCATACTAGCAACAGAGTATATTAGTTTGGGTATATCACAACCTTCCTTTTATGGTGACATAATAAACAAAATGAATATTTTGGAAATCTTTTTGAAATGATGGGTTTGTTTTTCAGAATGGACACAAAGAAGAAATTAGATGAGCTGGATCTGAACAGGTGAGAAAGGAAGTCAAGTGTTGTCTTTAGAGTAATTCGGCATTAAAAGATTCACAAAATAAAACATGCTTGCTAGATATCGTTGGTCCCTTTCGCCGCGTGTAAAAGGTGAAAACGGATGACAGTTAGGAGGTTATTTTACATTAATTTACTATTGTGCGTCTTCGAGACCTCTTGGTAAGCAGAAAAGTAGTAGGGTAATGGACACGAAGGTGACTCAGCAAACAAGATACACAAGGGCCTTTTAAAGCCCCCTGTCACACCTACACGTTCTCTCACGACGTTCTTACTACGTCCTTGAAGTCCTTAAAAATTTTCATGAACGTAGTGAGAACGTGGCATTTTTCACTCGGAAGGGCTCTCCGAAACAATACTTGACGACTCCAATACGTGTACAACACAAACTTTAGCGTCCGTAACACGTTAGCAGTGAGTCCTTCCTGTTTTTAATACGTTCAGTCAAGTTCCCACTACGACCCAACCCAAGTTCACACTACGACGAAGGCGTCTGTGTTACGACAGTACTGCGTTTATTCTACGTTCTTTCTGCGTTCATGCTGCGATCATCAAGGGATAAATTGTTTTGACGAGGTATATTTATTTTACCGAGAACGTGGTATGGACGACAGAGACGTGACGATCTCCATATGATTATATGTAAAAGTTTTAGCAGTCCGTACTACGACCCTACTACATTCGCGACACGTTTCTAATACGTCAATATGTTCGCAAGTAGTGCTTAACACGTTCTGTCATCAGCGCGTCCTTACTACGACTACGTTCACACCACGTTTCGTACAATTTTGGTGGTCGTAGTAAAAACGCCATGCCAGAACGCGTAGGTGTGATAGGGGCTTTAGGTAACCCCAAGAAAAATGTTCATGGTTTGCTATCTAAAGCGAGTTATGATCAATCACCGGAAAGTAAAACCAACGTTTAGATGTAACAGGAAATCTGCTTCCAGTCCTCTCTGGTTAGAACAGGGCCTATTCCTCAGGAACACTCCAACAGATTATGGTACTAAAAATGGATGGGCCAGGTACCATATTTAATATTCATGTGAAAACCTTATGATCATAATATGAATCAAGGCAAAGCCTTTTTGTGCGAGCGGAGAGAAAATAGATATGATTATATAAAATAAAAATGATTTTTCTTTTTTATTTTGACTATGACGGTTTATCTTATCTGACAAAACTTTCTGTTTGATGACTGCCAAAAATAGGTAGTATATAAGGCGAACTAGTGGAAACACGGAAGCATTTGTAAAATTGATCTAGACCAGCAGATTAACATTTTAAGGGGGGGGGGGGGGGGGCTTAAAATACGGTTCTTTAAAAATATGGTTGTTTATAATTCATTTTTATTTTGTAAGAATAATGTTTAGGCTAGATGAAAATAAATAACTTAAGAACAAAAGAAAAACCAAACATATTCCGACTTTTGACAGTACGAAACCACCAGAGACGAGAAAAGCAATCAGAGCGAAACGTCTCGTTTAAAACCGGAAATGTCGGATTTCCCGTGGTTACGCCGCCTGGTTGATGCTTTATCGTTACCTGATTTACGAAAAATATTTTCAATAAATTTAACTTATAAACAAAAATTGAGTATAACATATACGTCTACTTGGAGTCGAAAAAAAATTAAATGGCAATATCCAGCATCTCCGCAGTAACTCTGTCTGCGAGGGGACGAAAATTTTTGAAAGCATAGTAGTACATTCTCATTCTTTGATTCAGCATATTTTCTCAATAAGATATGTGTATACGCGTTACCATAAGGGCGAGCTTCGCTCGCAAAGGCCCTTCGGGCCTTTGCAGCGAGCTCCGCTCGCTATTACCGTAAAGAAAGTTATTAATATCTGTATTCGATTGTAGTTTGACCTGCCTTTATTTTGTTTATCAAGTCACCGTAAAATAAAGGCATAAAAACGTATTGCCTCAAATTTTGAAAGACATGCAGATTAATCTAAATAAATGTTCAAGTGTACTTGGCCTAAACTTCTTTTGGGATTCACTTTTTCTTATTTGCAGAATGTTAGATTGTATTCTTTGTTGTGGAAATTTTATTTTCCATGTTTTGGTGTGGTGGTCAGTGGTCTTTGAACAGTGTTCGCTGTGTATTTATTTTGTAATAGCAGATTCCACAAGTTGGTAGGTTTTGGGATCTATGAAATTGTATTTTTGAACGATAGTGTAAATCTTATTGCTTCATTGAATTCATTAAGTTGGCGCTATGCTTATAATCATTGTTGGTAGTTTTCATTTTCTATATTCTGATACAGGAGGGTCAATATAAATCAAATATTTTTGGAATCACTTAGATACTATAACTTCCATTATACATATATTATGTGATAACTACAAATTACCACGGCGTGCATTAACAGCGCCACCTACAATACTTGCAGTACTCGCACTAGAATCTGGAAACTGTTCATTACATAATTTGTCACACATGAGTAATTACTGGTAACCAGTTTTACATGCCGAGTCTGTAAAGCAAATAGATTAGCCAAAATAGTGTCAAATGTTTAGGGAAAGATAGCAAGAAATTCCATTGTTTGCCATATATTATCTTTATCAATAATGCACATAATGTATTGCCTAAATTTCAGTTATATTGTGGCTTATTACTTAATAATCACTTAACTTTTTTATTTAAATCATGTGGTTTTAAGCACCCCACCTCCTCTCCGTGAACAAAAGGTTATTAACTATCACCAAAGTAGGAGAATTTTTAAAAGATTTTAGAATTTGTATATTTGGAATCATTTTAAGATTTTGGATAATTATGTGATTACCATGTGTAGTAACTCTGCAAGGATAAACACACGTGTGAATACGTCATATTTTCATATTTGTGTTAAATTCATTCAAATGAGTTCCTTCATTTTATTTAGTGGTATATTTATAGGTTAGTAACCAGTGAATTCCTACGCCTCGGGTCAATACGACAGACCTCATTGGAATAACAGTGCCAACTGGTTAATCAGCTTTTTTAAAAATCGGAATTTAAATATATCCAATTCATGAAAAGATTTCATCAACATTTTTCTTAAAAACAGCGTCAGATATGGTTTACCATCGTCCATGAAAATTCCAAGCGTCTGAAATGTCCCCTATGTTTGTTTCATTTCTCACGGTCAAAGTGACGTCATATTCCGTATTGGTCCCGTTTTTCCGTATTGGCCCTGTTTTTCCTGTTTTTAACATATTGGATCAATATAATTAACATTGATAAATGATTCCCAATATAGAATATTAAAAAAAAAACAATTCCAAAAGAGCCAATGAATTGTTTTGCATTGAATCAATTCTACATGGATTTCAAAAGCATAGCAAACACAAGTCAGTATCTTTATTGTATTCTATTTCAGAAAATCCATGAATTTTTTGTAGTGTCTGAATCTATAACTTTTTTTATCAAACATTGATAATAAATCTTTGAACTTACAGGGAGTTTCAAAATCTTTTGAATTTTGACAACGACGCTCAAGGGAATGAATGTAAAGAAAACGCGTACGGTAAGTCAAGATTCGACATTTTGTTTTGTGTAAATAAGAATTGATATATCTATATATTAAGGAAACTGAAACAGTACTTAAAGCATTGTATAATAACGCAATCTCTTTATCAATAACAAATATCTATTTCACACTTTTGCATAATGATACCAAAGAACAACAACATACATGTAACTTCTCTTTTTCCATCTGCCTGTCAATTCTAACTTAACAAAATTGTGAAAATGAATAAGACACATCTTTCCAGATTGCGATTCATCTTCGCCAAGTGATAAATCTTCAGAAGACAACCATGAAATGAATGAACGGGGTTCTTCTAGCGGAAACAACATATCACTACCAAGAGAACCGTTGGAACGACTATTGCAAAAAGAATGCCCTGCAAAGGTAATTGGAGGCTGAATGTGATCATCATATTGTTTAATACGATGAAGAACTAATGTTGAATTCAAGACCTCAAGTACGTGTAATTGTGAAAATTATTAATCTTAATAAAGAAAAAATGAATTTGATATTTCAGGGGGAGACAAATCACAAATCCAGGTTGGAACTCTCGCCATATTATGTAACTTTACCATATCCGACGACGGAATTAATAAATTTTGAATACGTAGGCTGCGAGCTTGGAAACATATTAAGAAAACATGTAAAGATTTTCTCGAATGATCTTGACACAAGCAAATTGTGTAAGGATGTAGAACGTCTGATAATAATTCATGATGGTAAAGAGGCTGTGAACCAATATTGTTTGAGGTATTTCGACGCTGAACCAGATATAGAGCATTGTACTTGGAAAGAAGCTTCTGAAAGCGGCAAGTATAGAAGAGTTATATGAGTTATTGCAACAGTCATAAATATAAAGAGATGACCTATATTTTCTATCGTTTGAATTCAACGGAATTCTATGGGAATAGTTGGCATTTTACTGTTATTCGTTAAATTTCATATTTTATATGCCTATAAACTACAGAATAGAATTAATTATAATCAAATTTAGATATCAAAAGAAAATCGAAATCGATGCATAATGAAGTTTATTTTCATAAAATGAATAATGTATAGTATTCTTTTGGCTATAGAACTTCCAGCAACATCTATGATATACATCTGTGTCCTTGGCAGAATATTGAAAAACACAAAAAGGGAGGTAAAGTATGCTAGTTTGCTTTGATTCCTGTTTTATCCTAATTTTGTATGCCTTCGGTTTCTGATTTTCTGAATTATCGATTTTGATCTGTATACAGGGATATGGTCATTATCCATATTTGTCATAAAACATACTTTAGATATTGTGTTAGAATAGGAAAATATAAATACCTTGATGACGTATGTTTGAAGGTTCGATGCCTAAGAGAGAATCATTTGTTATGCATTACATTTGGTATGTAACATGGGCGTCTCACGTTCAAAGGTCCTCAACAAGATATCCACCCGACTTGCAACCCATACGGTTTCTTAATGAATTTGGATATGTCTAAAATTGCTTGAAGTTGGTTTGAAATATTATTCAAGAAGGTAACGGGTTGGAACACTTCTTTTGTATTATTATTTTCAATTATGTTAAAAAGATAAACATGTTGACCGCGACTTGAATGTTTTAAATGTATTTATTTAAAATATCTTTCCAGCTCTGTCGCCTGAAAGTAGCTTTATTTTGGCACTTTATTAATTCTACATCATCTGTTACTTTGCGATTTTGGAAAATTGTCATATCATCCTTGAATATCAACGAAATTAATGGAGGTTTTAATCGAAGCATCATCCCTCCACTGATCTTTGGGTCATAGATTTTATTCAACTATGTTTATAAACGACCCTTCAGGAAACTTAGAGCCACACACAAAATAGATACACAAGATTTAAAAATAAAATCAAACTAGAGCGCGCTACTTAAAATAATTTGGTTTTGTCTGAAAATCACTTATCACTGATGAGGATTTACTATCCGAAACACATGTCTGGTGCATTGAAATTTGTTTGAGATGCTGTTCAAGACTGTAACGAGTTCAACATTGCAATTTCATATTTGTACAAATCCAAATATCAGATCTTCCTTTATGCTCACATGACAAAGTAAGCTATTGTCATGACGTGCCGTCCGGCATCCAGCGTAAAAGATTACCATTTTCGATATCTCTGCAATCGAAGCACAGGATTTAACGAAACTTTACCGGAAGCAAATACTCAATGTTTCTACCAAGTATGATTATCGCAAAGGACTCTGACTTCATTTTTCAAATCAGCTAGAAATTTCACCAAACATTACAGGAAGCAAATACCCAAGGTGATTTATCAAGTTTATGTTTTTCGTGCCGATCGGTCAACAAATATGGTCGACAAGGACTCTAATTGGCTGACGCAGTTCCAACATCTCATCTGCAAGTATTTCACATCATTTCACGGGGTATAACAGGACGCAGGTGATTAAGGTTCTCTACCAAGCTTCTGTTTTTCATGCCTATAGGTTTGTAAATAAGGCCGCCAAGAGCTCTGATCGGCTGACGCATTTTCGAAATCTCTGCAATCACAGAATAGAATTTCACGAAACCTTACAGGACGCAAGTGACGCGATCCTCTACTAAGAGTGTATTTTTTGGTGCAGATTGGTCAACAAATGTGGCCATAGCGACTCAGATTGACTGGCACATTTTCAAGATTGCCTTTCTAACCACCGTATAGAATTTCACGAAGCCTCAGAGGAAGCAAGTACACACGGTAACGATCAAGGCATGTATAGATGTAACAGAAAAAATACGATTTTAGTACTTCAAACGTATTTATACTTTATTTTCGGTACTTGGGTTTTTGAATTGTCTTTTTTGCATCGACTTTGCGGATCCATTCTACGAAGATATCCGAAGTCATCCAATCTTCCGGTTCCATCTGTAAACTACTGGGCGTGACTTTGCTCCTTTAAAACACCTGGGATTCTGGAATTTACCAATCGCAAGCGGTTTAATCATGTCAGGATCGTCCATGTTTGAACATGTTAAACAAAGTTCAACGGAAATTCTCTCTTTCGACTTTTTACCAACAAAACATTTCTCACCTTTCATTTTCAGTGTTTTATTTGGCAAAAGTTTAAAGAGAAGTCCGGTCTCGTCTGCGTTATAGATATCCTTTGGTTCGTAATTTTCAACAAATTTGGTAATTTATTTTCTAACCTCCTCATTCACTTCAGTTGATTCCCCACACAAAGATCTGCACGATATTCCATGACGTTGTTTTGAACATTCTAACCAACCCGTATTTCTTCTGAAAGTTGTGTCTCCGATTTTTTTTGTAAGTTCATAAGATTTTGTCATAATCAACGGGTCTGATATCGGAATATTCGCAGAACGTTTTTCCGTAAACCACTTAAACACAGCTGATTCAACGGTATCATGCCGACCATGATGATACACAAGGTATCTGTTAGATACACAAAATTCCAAAATCAAAATAAGAGGGCGCTAATAAAACAAGTTTGGCTGTGTCTGAAAATCTGTGTGTGTGCGGATTTAGGGATTTTGGTTTTTCGCTGTTTGTGTTGCAACCGAGTCCTGAACAAGAACTCCTTTGTACTATTAAGAAAGCTATAAGATCCTATTTGAATAATGAACAAATGTTCTTTTCAATGTTTATAAAATTTCTGGCATTTTTTAGTTTAAATCATTTATATTCATGAATATGCACTTGAGTTGTTTAACATATGTACAGTTGAATAACAGGGTTTTTTTCTGTATCGTATATCCATTTATGTTTCAGCACCTAGCTACGGTTACTTAAATAAGAAATGTAGGATTCGTTTTCTTAAGCAGTAGGTCGCTGGAGACAGTAAAAATATGAAGCTGAAATCAGTTTATTGATGTTGTATAAATTCTTAAATTTGTATACTCTCAGGAACATTTTGGTATTCATGAAAAAAAAAAACATGAAAAAAATGTACGGACGGGGATACGTGGACTTCCATTCTATATTTTCTTGTCCTGAATATTTTTTTACACGGCGTTCTATTATTTGCAGGCTTTAGAGAGTATCCTTGAAGAAACATTGAATCACGTGGACATGGATAAAATTGATTTCATCCTAAGCACAACCACAAGTTATGAAACAAGGTGTACAAAAGCAAAGCTTGAGTTGATTGCTGAAAAGTGTAAACTAAGAACATCATCCATCTTTATATTTAATGAAAGTGATATTCAAGGGAAAAAACTTCTTATCAATCGATTTTATAAGAAAAGGAAAAAATTAACGGAATATCTAATTCAACGATTAAACTCTTGCACCCTTACTAAAATTGAGGAAACAAAAAATACATGTAGTGCGATCGTTCTTAAAAGACTGAAAGAATTAAGACAAGTATTGGAGGAAGTGAAAGTAGACGTCGTTCCCTATGATTGTAATGCAGTAGCTAAGGAGTTACAGAGGTATGTATGTTCCTCTCTATATGAAAATAAAGCATACATTTGGAAGCAATCAATACAAATTTACTTCAGATATCTTAATTGGAAAATAACTTTTAGACTTCAAAAATGGATATTACAACAACAGGACATCGCAACAAATCCTTCACTCATGGAATTAAATGATAATTTGATTGACACCTCAATCTCTTACGAGCATCTAGGTTTTATAAGTGCAAAGTAAAAGTCTTGAAAGAAATAAAATTATCACGAAAAAAAAAAACCCGATCAGATAGAAATACTCAAAGATAAACATTACGAGAAATATCTCCTCTTTTTTTTATATCTCAGTCGCACCTATAGTCGGATAAGGCGAACGGACGAGTAAAGGATAACAACATTTTCAATCCGTTGGTCTCCGTTCGCATCCGTTACTCATCCGTAAGTCCTCCGTTGCATTTCTGTTTTATCCGTTACTCGTCCGGCGATAGCCGTTGGCAAGTTTTGAGCATGCTCAAAACTGGCCACCGGACAGAACGAACTAAGTCGTCCGTTACTTATGCGTTATGTGTCCGTTGGCATCCGTTTTGTCCGTTACTCGTCCGTTACATCTTCTGTAGGTAACCGTTAGGTGTCCGGTTGACTCGTGTCGCGAACGGACATTTACCGGACTTGAAACGAATAAAACGGAAATGTAACGGACAGCTACCGGAGGCCATCGGACGAGTAACGGATGTCCGTTCATTGTCCGTTTTTTACGGTTCTTATACGTTTCATCCATTGTTTTCCGTTACTCTTACGGTGAAATCCGTTCTACGTCCGGTACACGTCCTTTTCTTTTCCTGTAGATCCCCGGCACTCGTACGGTACGTATCCATTCCAAACTAGCCGAGAGAGCAGTGGCAGCGTTAATTTTCACAAACGGACGACCAATGGACCAAAGGATTTTGGCAGTTTTTTTTTAATCCGTTAGACGTTCCTTTGCGCTATCCGGTGAGGTGTAACGCTACCATTAGAGTATGTATGTGAAGCATGGAGTGTAACGATGGTCCTTGCAAGCTAGCAAGTAGACATTTTTTGGACATGATAACTTTCACACTCATTGGCCATATTACATTGTTTAGATTGAGGATCACTGACGAAGGTTAATAACCCGAAACGTGCATGTCTACTCCATGCTCCAAATTTATCTGTTCTTAAATGATGCTATTGAATTTGAAGACGCTTACAATCTACTCTTTCGTCTTTCATCATTTGATCATCATCAGATCCGTATATACTGTCTTTAGTGAGACACTGGTTGCTGATAAATCGCATTGCATACGCTTGGTTCTATGAGTATCGTTTGAAATAACATAATGTTTACTTTTTTCAGAATTGGACTCAATAAAATCCTTAGTTTTTCACTGTCTGGATTAAATATTCAACTCTATGTTCAGCACAAATTTACAGAGAAGAGTGACTCAGACAGAAGTATCATTGACAAAATATCGGCTGCATTTCCCGAGCTTATCATTACAACAATTCGGAGAAGAAGACGAAAGCATTTCCAGATAACCCCTCATAATCAGCCAGGCGAAACAATTTATTCTGAGTTCCACATCCCCCTCGGGACTTTGGGAATGTTTGGTCAGTTGGGAGAAAATCAGTTCATTGCGGTAACATCTCCACATGTGATAGAAAAAGGACAGAAAGCAATTATACGAAAAGAAAATGATTTCGTTAAATTAGGTGAATGCATTTGGTCACCTAAAGAGGATTTAATGAAAAATTCTCTTCAATTGACGACATCGCAGTAATAAAAGTTTTAGACAGAAAAGTAATCCGTTTCAGAGATAATCGGGAAATAAGATTTATGATGGAACTGTCAACCTGGAAAACAGGAGAGTATTTAAATATGGTGCAACAACAAACAGAACAGAAGGTCGAGTCTGTAAGTCGCAGTATAATCAGTTCATGACTGAGGCTGGAAAGTCGGTTTGCTTCATAATTGTGCAAGAAGTACATGGTGAATCAAACTTTTCTGAAAGAGGAGATAGTGGTGCTGTTGTTTTGACGAAAGATGGCACAAAATACGTTGCCATAGGAATGGTTTATGGTGGAATAAACATTCCAGAACTTCCTGAAAATATGACAGCTGCTATAAGACTTGACGATGCTCTTGACAGATTTAAGGATGCAACGGGACAGACATTATCTTTTTCTAGCTTTTGATTGTCTAATGAATCTTACGGCTCAATTTGTGTTTACGTTGAACAGGCATGTTTGATTTCTTGGCAAGTTTAAGCACGGTAATAACTTCTATCAAACTCTAGTCAATGTGTTTACAAAATCACATTAATTAAAATTTTCTATTCCAATCATTTTCTATTAGCATTTACTCATTAAAAATGTGTTTATCATGTCTTCAGTTGCAAAGGCAAAAAATCCCAAGATGAGGAGTTCCCCAACATGACAATATTGCAGGGATCATAGCATTTACTTCATACATGAGACTCGGAAAAGGGCACAGACAGACGGAAAAAAGCGCCTTCAGTAAAAAAAAAGCAAATAACTAAACGACTGAAAACAAAACATAAATTAAAAATAAATGAATAAATGCATGCGTAAATGAATAAATAAAAACACTATTAATCCGCGAAAAGCGTAGTATTTCCTCCTGTAGCATCGTTCATTTGCGTGGCAAATAGCCGTCCAAAGTCGGCACCGGTTACCCATTGTTCTCGTTGATTTATGTGTAGTCTTTTGTGTTTCATGCTTATATGTCGTGTGTCTCTTTTCCGTCTCTTGGTATGCTCGTCTTTAGTGTTTTCGCATCGGGTGTTTTCGTGTTTTGCTGTTGGTGCTGCAACAGGGTCTTGTTGGAGATCCTATCCCTTCTTCTTGTGACCATGACACTGAAAATGCTAAGTTTGATGACGATTCAAAGTCAATTGTGGCTTCTAGATCGTCCGCAAAATTTTCCTTTATCGTTCGTTGTCACCTTGTCCTTTGAACTTAAAAATCAATAGGTGTGTCCTTTCAACATTGAAAATTTACATGCAAATGATCATGAAGTAAACTGTTTTCTCTGGACAGTCCACAAGTTGTTTCTATTACAAATGTTTTTACCCGTAGTGACATTGACGTCGATCTCTGACCTTTAAATCAACGACTATTGTTCTATGACTATGGATAACACGCATGTAAAATATGGTGAAGATTGAAAGTAAACTGTGACTTCTATAGTGTCCACAAGGTTCTTCTATGAATACCAAAAGGGACCTTGTTCGTTGATATCTTACCTTAAAATAAATATATGTTGCCATTTCACCATTGACAACTTGTATACGAAGTATAAGTATTGTCTATAGCGACCTTGATCCTTGACCTTGACAAGCAATCGTTGTTATCTAACCATGGACAGCTTACATGCAATGTTTGATGAAATTTGAAAGTGAACTGTAATCATCTCTAGAGAGTTCACCAGGTTTTTCTATGATTACCAATAGTGCCCTTGACATTTGACCTCTGACATTGAAAACCAAAGGATGTTGTCCTCTTACCATGGAAAACTTGCATGCAAAGTTTGTTGGAGGTTGGAAGTAAAAGGTAACCTAAAGAGTGTCTATAAGGTTCTTCTATGATTTCCAGTAGTGACCTTGTTCTTTGACCTCTGACCTTGAAAAATAATGTGTGCCGTTTTTTCACTATGGACAACATTACATGCAGAATTTGATGACTAGGGGACTATATCGCTCAGCGATCATAACATTTTTGAATATATTTCCCTGACATTGTCGCCATAGCACTTTCTATATAGACATGACGTCAGACAGTGCATATTTTTCATATATACTGATTTCATTTTCGTGCATGAACATCGACGGCGTGTGCGGCTAGCCAACAAGGGATAATTACTCCTCCCTGGCACCTGGTGTCGCTTCTAGCTTACTAGGGGTCCGTCGATGCTTAATTTTGTTCTACATTGTGAGTGCTGTTGAGATTATCGTCAGGATCTTCTTTAACTCATTGAAACGCTGGGACTAAACTGCAAACACATGAATATGTAAATGGATATCGAAAGCATTAGTGCGTACGAAAAAGCCACTGTCGGTCGAGCGAGCTTATGTATGAAATTATCCGATGAGTCGCTCCAAATTTCTGAGAGGCTGATGACAAGGGTCAGGTAATAAATAAACATCGAAGAAATACCCATCAGTCATTCAGTAAACTCAAACCGAAACTTTGATGAGGACTTTTCATAACTGCTACACCCACTGTGCGCTCGAGCTATACATTGAGTATGGTATATATCGGTGCAATGCTTTTTATTTGCAAATCATTGAACAATGAAGATATATTCAATATAAAGATACAATGGCTTTCACATACAATTTAACAATAAGCACATACAAATGTTATTTAACAATTTGTTTCCGCACTAAATCATACTGCTTGTCTCATGATAATCTACAGTAAACACCAATTCAATACAATATACTTCTTCAATTATTATGGGGAATTATAGGAGCATGAAAGCATACTTTCTGAGATATTCAATCCACCACATGACTAAGCCCACATATTGGGTTCACATTATAACCAAGGAAAACTTGAAAGATGTGGTGGACTTGTTCCAACAATTATCAGAAATAAACCATCAATATAAAATACTATGGGACCCTTGAATATTAGATACAAATTGTCCTCCAACATCGTGTGAACCCCCGGGGTAGATCGTACCTCATATAACCCCTTGGGACAGTAGAAACGTAAACCTTCGGAATAAACTGTTCATATTCTTGGGTAACACACATGGTCCTCTATATGATGTCGATGTTGGTCAAATTGGTAAATTGAAGAAAAATGATTTTTTTTAAAACGAACATTTTCTAGCTAATCATTAGTGGTTTCCATGAGGACAAAATTTTCAACATATGCAAGACAGATTGTCAATACAATATGCTTGTTCTACAGTGTCATTTCTCTTTTGAAAGGGGGTACATATTGGGTAAAATATAGGCCTGGAAAATAATGGTATAATCTAGACTTATTTTAGCAGTATATATGATGATGATTAAAAAGTTCATTTTCAGTTGCCTTCAATTTTTTTCTAAAACATTGTTTGAAATACTACACTGTAAATATTTTAAATATAAGCATTACTATATTCGACTACATAACACCATTTTATAATTCGTATGCTATGATACACGTTGCATAACACATTGGCCGCATTTCCATTGGGTGAAAATGTCATAATTTGTTTATGACGTCACAATAAAACTGCAACATTGTCGCGTTCATAGCAATAAATGAAATCCATATTATACATGTTACAGTTTGACATGATTCAATCCATGCTACAAAGGAGGAGGTTCGATAAGCTGAGAAATTGGCCCTATTTTTCAAGTGTTCCAGATTTCGAATATATTAAATATCAACGGTGTCAAATGTATGATTTTTTCAAATACCAAATTAACATTTAGATGTTAAAGAATTGCACTAAAACATACGGCTACAACCCCCCCCCCCCCAAAATTCGTAAAGGGATGAAAAATGTCAAGAAAGAAGTCAAATTTCGGTACAAATCAATAAAAAAGATGTAGGGCACGTAACGCCATCTAAATAATTCCTACACTAAAAGATGCCTAAAGTATGCAATTAATCTTTCTTTCTATGTAATATTTATTCGCGCCCATGTTAATCTAAATGAATTTTGCCTAGCATACGATGGGTTTCGTTCATGTTCCGTTATTCAGAGAAAATGACGTCATCACGTGAAATATGAACCTAATATATTCGCAAATATGTTAATGTAATATTAGTGGTAGAAAATCATAATTTTCATAAAGTTATATTTCACAAAAATCGCAGGGCCAATTTTAGAGACAAATGAACCTTATCCATTATCTGTTCTGAAATTATGCTATTAAATTTGAAGACGTTTAACATTTGATCAATAACGGGTTATATAGATGTCATGTGATAAAAAGGATCTCAATTTTTTCTTCATTTAATACGGTATAAATGGAACTCATTGTGATGGATGTACAAATCACACAACTCGTTTCATTAATGCCGTATGAAATTGAAAACCATTTTGATCCTTCATATATACTTCTTATTGTCTGAAAAATACACAAATACAGTACTATTCTACACCAAATACTTTTCTACATTTGCTACATCATGCTAAATATTGTAAGATATTTTCAATGACTATTTTACGCAAAGAAAAAACTTTGAAGCTTTACGTATACACAAATTCATTAGTACTTTTATATTGTCATCAATGATAACACTTAAGTTAAAAAAGGACATAATTTGCTACTGATGGCAATAATGTGATATCTGACATATCACTTTCTAAGCAAAATGTTACAATCTCCAATAAAACCACGTAACAATGACCACAGGGAACACAAACACACGGTCACAACAAATAACAACACAAACAAAACATAGAGATGCGAGATAGCAAGAAAACTCGCATCCAATGGACCATCAAATGCACTTGAAGATCAGAAATGACAGCACATAAAAGAGGGGGGGGGGGGGCAATATCTACCCGTTGTCAATTTGAACGGTCTTTTTATGAAATGGTTATCCGCATGAAATGTACACAACCTTCCGATTTACCCTGAGCACATTCATAAAGTTTAGTTATTGTATGATTGTTACACTCAGTCAAATAAACCTTCTTGGATGTTATTACTAACACAACAGTAAATTTTAAAGGTTACTATAGAGCTTTACCAATAACAGACGGTTGTTGGCCGACGAAGTACTTCCGAACGAAACGCGACGAAATTCACCATACATAAGGGGTCGTGTATAAAAGAAACATGATATATCTTTTGAAAAATTAAACAAAACTCTATTAATACTGCAGACAGTAATAAAAAAAATAGATACATATATAGTTTATGTATCCGTCTTAATAGAGTTTTATTTAAGATTTTGAAAGATATATCATGTGTTTTTTTATACACGACCCCTTATGTATGGCGAGTTTCGTCGCGTTTGTTTGGACGTACTTCGTCGGCCAACAACCGTCTGTTATTGGTAAAGCTCTAATATGAAATTTGGAAAATGGTATTGAGTATAACTGACGAGGGTTAAGTACCCTAAACGTGCATGTCTGGTCCATGCTGCAAATATATATATGTTCTTAAAATGATGTTATGAATTTGAAGATGTAACATTTGTGTCACTGCTGGTGGACCAGGAGTCCCCGATGCACATATAGCCTTATCAGATCAACTTCGTTGACCGTTTCTTCAAACATATTCGAAAATTTCTTTTCATAAAGTCTTCTCAAAATTTATGGAAATTTGGTCCTGTAGCATCATATCCCACCAATCCTTCTACGCCATTCGGTATTTTTGGACAAGACTTTCACAGTCTTTGGTTATATTAATTTCCATTGTTTGGAATGAGGATCACTATGGAGGGTTAAGTACCCGAAACATGCATGTCTGATCCATGCTGCCAATGTATCTGTTCTCAAAATGATGCTATGAATATGAAGACGGAACATATGTGTAATTATTCTTTGCTGGCTACAACTACTAATGATCAATGACAAGCGAGATCCGACCAACTGTTAGATAGGACAGATCAGGACTCAATCTTCTCTGACGAGATTTGGAGATATCCTAAAAACAGTTTAGCCTAGTGAGCAAATGCCATAACGCCTTCGCTATTCACCTCATTCATATGCAATACCCAGATCATCGATTTATCGAACGTTTTGACGAAACACCAACCTTATGGCCGTCTTTAAAGACCAAAACACAAATTCAACACATACAATTAAGGTAGCTCGTACCTCTGTTCTTGAGAGCTTATATTCTCCCTATGATCACACTTTTAAAAATGCTTGTGCTTATTATATTTGAACCTTTCCTAAAAACTTCAAATTGACCCTAGATTGTAAATGAGTTAAAGAAGATCCTGACAATAATCTCAATAGCACTCACATTAGATCACCAACCTGAGCATCGACGTACCCCTAGCAAGCCAGAGGTGGGACCAGGTGCCCGGGAGGAGTAAGCATCCCCTGTTGGCTAGCCGCACCCGCCGTCGATGATCATGCACGAAAAGAAAACATGAAAAGCATGAACTGCACTGTCTGAGGCCATTTATATATGGAAAGTGCTATGGCGACCATGTCAGGGAAAGTATTCAAAACACTTACTGTCAAACCCCTCGCGGGGAACTTTTTTTACGAGCTCCACACGGCAAAGGGCATAAGTGTGACATAAATGAGTTAAAGAAGATCCTGACGATAATCTCAACAGCACTCACAATAGATCACCAAACTGAGCATCGACGAACCCCTAGCAAGCCAGAGGTGGGACCAGGTGCCCGGGAGGAGTAAGCATCCCCTGTTGTCTAGCCGCACCCGCCGTCAATGATCATGCACGGAAAGAAAACATGAAAAGCATGCACTGTCTGAGGCCATTTCTATATGGAAAGTGCTATGACGACAATGTCAGGGAAAGTATTTAAAACACTTACTGTCAAACCCCTTTATCATCTATAAATTCAAGTGACCCCAAATTTAACATTCCACCCTATGGAAAAATCCAAAAACTCGATCTTTTTTTTTTTTTTACATTGCAGTAATATTTTCTAACCAAAAATATATTTGAAACCTGTATTAGCTTTACCCAATATGTAATAATATGAAAAGAAAATATGGGATAGCCATGCACACTTTTCTCCGATTGTGGACCAGAGGTACAAACTATCTTAAGGTCGTCCGAATTACTCTTTGACTTGGTCTGTTCGAAGACAGGAAAGATTTTATGAGATTCTTATACTGACTAGATATGAATATGATTTTATGAAAATTTTCATGAATTCATTGAGCTGTTGCGACGGGTGTTGCATGCATGCAATCAGGAGACACAGACTCTCATTTGGCACCTAGTCTATTCATTCCGAGGTTCGCAACCGTTCCAATGGAAATTCTAATGATTTTGCCTTGTCTTTTCGACGTTGAGACTGAGTTAGTGATAGGTACTATTTAGTAAGATTTCTCCAAGTACTCGATTTTCTTTTCTCTCAAAGACCGCCTTATTGTTATCTGCAGAAATATGAAACATTACAATTCGTCTAGTTTAATAACTAGAATTGTTAAAAAAAATTCTTTCTAAAGTATGCACTTATGGACATCGAATGTATGTGAAGGCTACGCACTTTTTTTTCGTAAGAGTACACTACATGAATGATAATATAGACTACTTCAATTCACTAACTATGACTGACATTGTGACTCATGTGAAACCAAGTCGATATTTTATACTTCATATTGACGACTTGAAAAAATCCCCATTCAATGAAAAACAAAAGACATGTACATTCAATCCATCATCTTACAATACATGCTATCTTATGTCCATTCAATGTAATTTAGTCATTTCATTATTAATTTTTCTCATATATACCGTCATTTAAAGATTACAGAATAAACTATACATTAATATGAATCAGACTATTAAGTCGGTGAAAATATGCTTTTTCAAAGGTATGGGCTGTTTTATGACTAGGCGCATTTCAATTTCATTGTTGTGTCCTTCATAATAATATCATTTAGATAGTTTTTCCACATCAAACCTCGACCATCGCCAACTCCATACATGCCGTTGAGATTGGAGTCGTAGCAGGCGTCGTACCACCATGCTCCCCGAGCAGATACAGCACAGTTTGTGTTAACTTTAAAGTCATTGTCTCTGTCACGTGTTGTAAATTTCATTCCATCATGTAATCTCAGGGCATCAAATGCTGTAATTAGAATTTGGCCTAACTTTGTTGAATACGTCCGACATTGCTACATGTAATGAATTCTCAATCTATACACTCGTGATGAATTTCAATAATATTTATAAGTGACTGAAAGTAAACACAGAATCCAAAATCCGAATATCAATATAATGATGAAGGAGTATTAAAAATCATGGAAAATTCAAAATCAAACAAAAAAAAATTTGAAATATTCTGCAAACGAAGAAAAATGAATTCCTAACAGATATAAGATCCACGAGTTAAAGAAGATCCTGACGACAATCTCAACAGCACTCACAATAGAGCACAATATTGACTTTCGACAGACCCCTAGCAAGCTAGAGGTGGGACCAGGTGCCCGGGAGGAGTAAACATCCCCTGTTTGGCTAGCCGCACCCGCCGTCGATGTCCATGCACGAAAATGAAAATAATATCTAAAATACAACCACTGTCTGAGGTTATGTCAAGTGCCCGGGTTGAATAAGTATCTCCAGCCTCCTAGAAAAACCACCTTATCCGTGCAGAAAAGGTTAAATAGGTGAATATACACCTTTAGTGTGATTTTGAATAGTAAGAACCTTAAATATATTTCAACAGTGTGCAATGGATATGTTATAATCGGTGAATTAATGTTATTTTAAAGTAAACACAAATCCCAAAATCTGAATCTAAATCTCCTATTCTTTTGGCATAAGAATTCTTGAATTTAAAACAAAGCAAAGATATGGAGGAGACCCCGAACTGTTAAAACAGCGAAACATACCCTCAAGAGTGTGAGTGAAGTCAAAGACTGTCTATGTTAGGAAACTCTCTCTTGCTATACGTATCCTTCTTGAAAGGAATGGTGCAACATTAACGTTAAATGGACAATGACAGCGGACGCCTTCCTAACGTTTCCCTTACGAGCATTTCTTCCTTAATCATCAATATACATGTATACATCGAGACACTCACCGAATGACAAGTTTCCATGGAACTGTTGCGACGGGTGTTGCAAGCAACTGTACCCGGGCACCTGGTCTCACTTCGGAGTATTTCTTTGTTCGCAACTGTTCAAATGGTAAATCTTATAATTTTGCCTTCTTACCTTCTCGACTTTGAAACTGAATAACTGCGAAATAATAATAAAAAAAAAAAAACCAAACAAACAAACAAAACAAACAAGAGGCCCAAAAGGGCCACGATTGCTCACGTGAAAACAATGTTAACTAAGCATATGAAACAAGAAGAAGTTTGTTAAAGGAAAAAAACTTGACTTCGACGTGGAACAAAAAATATTAAAGCTTCTTTAGAGATCTCTCTAGATCATCATGATGCTTTCAGTTTGTCGATATGTGCTTCTGTTCTGAAGAAGAAGTTTGTTAGAGGAGGATACCCCTCGACCTACTTATGCCTGTGGTGGCGCCACCTGTTTACGGATCAAGACAAAAACAAGAACACCTGTAGGAGATCATGAGTACTTCTTACCATCCAAGTTTCATGAAAATCTTAAAAGTGGTTCCGGAAAAGAACTGAAAATGTATGAAATCACCTCCGTCATCTTTGCATAAGAAAAAAAAATCATAAAAAATAAAATAATGTAAATTCTTGCTTAAAATACAGTCTGGATCAAAGCATTAAGTAACTTAAATATGAAAAATATGCAGTAAATAAATTTGTAAAATCATACATTTATTGAGTTATTTGAAGAAATAGTGCACAAATGTACATTACGAAAATTTCTGTTGACAAAATTTTCTCAAATTTCTGAAACCTGGGTCCTGTAGCATCATGTCCCAGCCATCCTGCTACGTCTTTCGGTATATTTTTGGACATTATAATTTTCACACTCTTTGGCCATATTCCATTGTTTAGATTGAGGATAAGTACTCGAAACGTGCATGTCTGGTCCATGCTGCAAATTGATCTGTTCTTAAATGATGCCATTGAATTTGAAGACATTTAACATTTGTATCATTCGGTGAGTGTCATTGCTGGTGGACCATGAGTTTCCGAGGGCACATGTAGCCATGTTCGATAAATTTCGGTTGGTTGTTTCCTATAACGCATTCAAACATTTCTGTTTACATTTTTTTTTAAATTTCTGAAACCTGGGTCCTGCAGCATCATGTCCCAGCCATCCTGCTATGTATTTCGGTATTTTTTGGGACATTATAATTTTTGAACTCTTTGCTCTTTGGCCATATTACATTGTTTAGAATGAGGATCACTGACGAGGGTTAAGTGCCCGAAACGTGCATGTCTGGTCCATGCTGTAAATTTACCTGCTCTTAAATGATGCTAACAGATTTGAAGACGTTTAATTCTTCTGACTAAGACGTCAAAAAAGCGTCAAAAATTTGACTTCAGAGTGGAACCAAAAAAGTTTTTCAAAGGAGGGCACCCCGAGACCTACTTTTGCCTATGGTGGTGCCACCTGTTGACGGATCGGGACTAAGAACAACAACACTTGTTGAAACGCTACTGAACACGCTACTGAAATTATTTTTGGTGGCTCTGCTGAAAGCATCACTGATGAGAATTTAATTTTCGAAACATGTGTCTTGAGCATGGAAATTGGTTTGGAATTTTCTTCAAGAAGGTATAGAGTTGGAACCCTTCGACATTATTAATATAGACACTTATTTCACGTTGCAGTGTGGAGCAGTTAAAATCGTTCCCCGTGACCTGATGTTTGTCAAGTGTATAAATGACTTCTTTCCAGCTCTGTCACCTGAAAGAAGCTTTGTTTTGGCCTTTTATCAATGTGACATCATATACATTTTTTGCTATTTCGGAAACTACCCATTTCAACGATAAATATCATCGAAATTAAAGGAGTTTAACATCTTAGCACCATCCCTCCAATGCTATTTTGAACATAGATTTTATTTGGATATGCTACTGAATCGACCCAACAGGAAATTTGGACATTCCGCACACTCTCTGTAATGTAAATGTAAAAATCTAACTTCAAAAAATTAAAGAGGGCGCTACTGAAATTATTTTTGGTGGCTCCGCTGAAAGCATCAATGATGAGAATATGATATTCGAAACACGTGTCTGGTGCATGGAAATTGGTTTGGAATTTTCTTCAAGAAGGTATAGAGTTAGAACCCTTCGACATTATTATAGGGGTACTTCGTACCTACCACGTTTCATCAATATCCCTTCAGCCGTTCTTGAGAAGATGTCGAAAATGTGAAAAGGTTTTGACGGACGCCGGACGGGACGCTATGACAAAAGCTCACTTGAGCTTCGCTCAGGTGAGTTAAAAAAAGGAGAAAGAACAAGTGTTCATATGAATAGATGTATGATACAGTTAGAACGGACTTACCCACACTTCCTGACATTGTCCCTATAGTGAGACGAAAACCGTCACTTTCATCACCAATACCGAAGTTCGTGTAAAGTGCATATGCTGATATGTTAGCACGGTTGATCATATCTATCTTTAACTGACATGCCCGGTCTTTCGTCAATTGATAAAGGTACTTATTTCCTGGAAGTAACCAACACTCATTTTTGACGAAAATACAAAAATAGCAAGAGAAACTTTAATTTGTACTTTTAATTATGGAACAAGCCTTATGTTCTTGCAATAAAATGTTTTGTTATGCAGTGTGTATCCATGGGACAATGCTAATCGTTATTATTGGTGAGCGTGTTCAAAAAATTAAATGGGACGGCATTTAAGGCTTTTAGAATACAGTATGAGTGTACATTAAGGTTGAGAAATAGAAAGACATGAATATCAAGATTTTTTGTTTTATCATATACTCTAATTAACGTTAACGTTACCGTTTATAAGCTTTCCCATTGGACAAAACGCGGTCACGTGTAATACGATATTAATCGTCGTATTGAACCGATCATATTGACACGTTTCCGGGTTTGTGTATTAGAGGAAAATGGTCGTCGGCAGCAAACTATGTGTTTCTGACATGACTGAGCATGCTATTTGGCATCTTTTTTTAATGAAAAAATAGTGTAAAACATTTTACTGGAAAACAAAATGTTTATCTGAAAGAAAAAATGTGAAAGCGAGCAGTGCTAAGGAAGCAAAACATTATAGGTACCCTTTTTTCTTTTCATGTATATGATAAAGCAGTTTTAGCACAGATGATTCGGCCGATATGATGATTTATGGAGTGATATAACCAATATCAACCTCGACCTCGGTCGATATTGGTTTTATCACTCCATAAATCATTTTATCGACCTCATCACTGTGCAATAATTGTATAATAACTGCTTATACAGGTGCTGGAGTACTTGGTATATTAACATTCAGGTTTGAGTTTTGTAACATATATTGGTAACAAGAATAAGGTCGAGGCAAACTTATTTAATGTAAAAGTGAGACAATTGGAAGGAAAAAGCCAAATAACCTGTATTTAATACCAAAAACGATTTCGGCCGTACATGAAGGGGATATTAAATAGATAAAGTAAAAAATAAAATTCAAGATATTGTGGTCTCCCGCTTTTGGGTGTTTGTCTTTAAAGAAATGCTTACAGGCACCCCCCCCCCCCCCATTCTCAAGAAATCTCATAATATATCTCATATATTATCAACATTCTGAATATGAAAGATTAAACTCCAAGAAAGGTCAAAAGGTCCAAACTTTTGTTTTGTTACCAAGACAGGGCTTATGAAAAGATATACACATGTGAAATATTAAAGTCCTATTATCTAATTTACTATCCAAAACTTATGGTCGAGATTGAAATTTTTAAATGTGGGTCAACCTCAAAGGATGAGGTCACAAGGTCAGAATGTTGTTACCAACAGAAAGGTCTTGTCATAAGGAATACACATGTGAAATGTGAAAGCCCCATCACTTTCCGTTCAAAAGTTATGGTCAAGGTTAAAGTTTTTGAAAAGTATGTCAAACTCCAAGTTCAAGGTCACAAGGTAAAAGATTTTGGAATCCATGGAAAGAGCTTTTCACAATTAATACACATGTGAAATATCAAAGCCCTATCACTTATTATTAAAAAGTTATGGACAAGGTTAAAGTTTTTTTGAAAAGTAGGTCGAACTCAAAGGTCAAGGTCACAAGGTAAAAAGTTTTGGTATCTATGGAAAGGTCTTGTCACAATGAATACGCATGTGCTATATGAAAGCCCTATCACTTTCAATTCAAAAGTTATGGCCAAGGTTAAAGTTTTTAATAAGTAGGTCAAAGTCCAAGGTCAAGGTCACAAGGTCAAAAATTTTGGTATCCATGGAAAGGTCTTCTCATATGAAATACACATATGAAATATCAAAGCCCTATCACTTACCATTCAAAAGTTATGCACAAGGTTAAAGTTTTTGCGACTGACGGACAGACGGACGGACAAACGAACCGGTTTTAATGTCCCCGCGCTTTCGCGAAAGCGGGGGACAACAAAATGTAGTATCCATATGAATACCAGTTATTTATTTCTATTCAGTATAGATGAGGACGTGTGTATTTCAAACAACAATATCGTATAACTGATGTCCGAGAAGAAAAAAAATCAAGTCAAATGTCGATTTTTCAAGAAACAATATCCATTTAAATATATTTATTACATATTGTCAGTCATAATAACATTAATTGAAGTGTGTTTTCATGCCTGGCGGGAGGGTACCTTTCAGAAAAAAGTTCTGGGCGTAAAACAAAATATTTATTTATCATGGCCTTATCGTGATTTTATTATTTGGTTAAAGTCTGTATTTGTTAAAGCCAAAACAATACCATGATATTTTGAATAAGACTCATGAGTTGATTATTTCTTGGTTAAAAAGTACATTTTGAACGTTTACATCCTTTGGACTATGTAAAGATCAAATTAAAGCGTTATATAAAAAAGAAACAAAAGCAATAGATATATAAAATGCTCGTTATAAATAAAAACTACCTAGCCAATATTCATCCGCAGGATTGCCAAATCCCTCTGTGTAATTATCCCAGTTCATGTAAAAGTCTGTTTTTCCGTTCAATCTGCGTTGAAAAACCTAGGGAAGAAAATTCATTTATAGTATCAAATGAAATGTTTATATCTATCATGCCCTTATCTATTTCAAATATGACGTGAGAGGTCTAGAATTCAAATATTAAAAAGAACTTCTATACCTACTGAATTCCGTAATTTTGAATAGTTATTTATGATCAAATCTTCTGATTTTTCGACTCTTTATACAACGACTGCGAATTATTTGAAGACGTTTAATATTGCAAATCAAAGAAAGAATTTCCAAATAATTAGAATTGCTGTCACCAGCAAAACATATCATCGCATTTTATGTATGCTTTCATAAATAACAATAGATATATCTTTCTTTTAAAGGGGAACATTCCGATTCTATTAATAGACAAGAAAACTATTTCACCGGGATAACAAAAATACCATGAAGATCATAGACATTATTAACAGGGTATATATGTAGTATCAAATTATTTTTTAAATAACATGTCATTGCCAGCTTTGCATCCTGTATTGATTTTTACTATGTAAACAACAAAAAGTTGCAGGGTGGAAGACACCATACATTTTGTAGACCAACTATTTCATTTCCCATCTTTAAGGCCCCTTCACATATAGACGAATCTATAGAACGAAGCCTTGGGAATGAGTGAAATTTGTCAAACTTGACGAATTTTGAACGGAAACGGTGTTGAAAAATATTATCATAACGAAATGCAAACGCAATGGAACTGCTTATTGCGAATAAGAAACGAAGCACTGCGAACTGTTACGACTTCGCACTATGATTCGTTAGAATGAGCATTGTGTATTTGTTTTATCACTTGCGATTAGGAGCGTAAATATGCGAAAGTTTACGCAGCGTTGCGCATTGATACGAACGCTTCCGAAGCTAGCCGCACCTGCGTTTAACAGACATGACATTTTCTGTAGACTAACAGACGTTAGTACAATTATGCCAAGAGGAAAGGGAAAGGTACGTGTAGATGATCGGGAAGGAAGCAGCCAGAAAATCAGCCTAGTAGTCCTAATCCATAACAACTATGTGGATGTTTTTGTAATATACACCAAACGTGAAAATAAATTCCATGAACTATTTGTTCAAAGCAAATTATTGATGTTTTTATGATCACCGATAAAAGCTGATCTTTGAGTCCATCATTTAGACCACCTCTCTATCTTACGGAAGCCGACTAGTGCCAACCTTAGTGAAACGTTTAAGTCGTAATAAAGACTTAGTATGTCGTAATTACGACTTAGCTATCTCGTAATTACAACTTAGCTATCTCGTAATTACGACTTAATATGTCGTAATTACGACTTAGTTATCTCGTAATTACGACTTAACTATCTCGAAATTACGACTTAATTTGTCGTAATTACGACTTAATATGTCGTAATTACGACTTAACTATCTCGTAATTACGACTTAGCTATGTCGTAATTACGACTTAACTATGTCGTAATTACGACTTAGTTATCTCGTAATTACGACTTAGTTTGTTATAATTTCCACTATGACCAAGGCCAACATGAACCATGACTGCAGCTAGGGAGATCGCAGGGATGCAAGGAAGAACAGGAGGCCCCAGTATACCTATATTGATGAAGAAGAAGAATGAAGATGATGAAAATTCACGAGAATGATCCATTCATCCCCTTTCTTTAATCAATCAAAAATCATGAAAAGTAAAAAAAATAAATCTCATAAAAAGCCTTGTATAAATACACAGCTATTATGTGAAAAGAGTTCAATAGATAAAGGAAATAATACTACATTGATGATTTTTGGGAAACTTAAAAAAGACGTAAAAATGCGTCAAAAATTCACTTGAGAGGGAATAATATTATGTCGAAACTACGACATAGTTAAGTCGTAATTACGACATAACTAAGTCGTAATATTACGACTTACTAAGTCGTTATTACGACATAGCTAAGTCGTAATCACGAGATAGTTTAGTCGTAATTACGAGATAAGTAAGTCGTAATTACAAGATAAGTAAGTCGTAATTACGAGATAGGTATGTCGTAATTACGAGATAACTAAGTCGTAATTACGACTTACTAAGTCGTAATTACAAGATAAGTTAGTCGTAATTACGAGATAGGTATGTCGTAATTACGAGATAACTAAGTCGTAATTACGACTTACTAAGTCGTTATTACGAGATAACTAAGTCATAATTACGAGATAACTAAGTCGTAATTACGAGATAACTAAGTCGTAATTACGACATATTAAGTCGTAATTACGAGATAGCTTAGTCGTAATTACGACATACTAAGTCGTGATTACGACTTAAAATTTTCACTTAGGTTGGCACTTATCGGCTTCCGTACTATCTGTCCGTCTGAGCTCATTCATGTACATCCTTATATAATATGTATATACATCAGAATTTGATTTTTTTCAGAAGTTTGTTCATTTGGATAACGCCACTTTGGGTCAAAGGTCACTTAATGTCGTTCAGAAGTCAAGGTCACTTTATAGCTATATTATAGCATTTACTTCATAAAATATTTCAAACATTCATTAAAATGTATTTCTTGCACAAATGATAATGAAAGAATATATATACAACGTTAAAAAATACATCCATGTGTTCAATGATTATATAAGAGTTATAATTATATCAAGGGGAATTACACTCAACTTCTTATGTATAGGCCGTTCATATTAACATCCTACATCGACAAATTGTTTTTGATTGTGAGCTTTTTGACATGTCACTAAAATGGGCAATTTCTAAAACCAATGATAATATAGGATGTAAAAATACTAATTCAGCAGACTTCACAAAATGTTTTGCATGATCTGAGCTTTCCCTCAAAGGTATTCAAGGTAATTTTAGGATTAAAGGTCAAGTTTATAGATATGAACTTGTCGTTTCAGGTTATTAATTCTTATCAATCTCTTAAAGGTAAAGGCCACTCAGAAAACAGAAGTTCATTAAGATTGAATTGTTTTGGGGGTAAAGTTTTCTTTATCAATTCTAATCTTTTTTTGGTTCAGAAGCAGTGATATGCAGCCAAAAAGTCCAATTGCTTGAAGGTTCTAGGAATTTCTCTCCTGAGCTCAACCATGAGTTGATAATTAATTCCAAATTGGCGCCACATGTCGTAATGCAGCCATGGTCTTCTCAAGATACGACCTGCTCTGGCTTCTCTTCTCCATCTGATACGGCATCTGATATACTGATAGATGTTGAGTTGTTGCCGTAGCACTTCCTAATACTGTAGACTAGCTATTGCAGTCGTACACTGAAGAACTAGACGTTGTGTATCTTCCGTTTGAACAAGGAATTTCCAGAATAATTCCCTTTTCAAAATAAAAATGAATAAATTTGTAAGATGTTTCGAAAAGCCTTCGTTGCTATTCGTATGCAATGGTAATCATTCGTAATGATTATTACTAAAACGTTTTCTGTTCGTTCCGTATCGTCAACCTATCGCAATAATTCGTTTTTATTCGCCGATTGAATTATTTACGCATTGTCGCTATTCGTCACAGGTCGCACCAATAAGTAAAACATCGCAAAGGTGCGCTTTCAGTCGCATGGAATGCAAATTCGTTGTGTAATATGCAAAACAGTAGGTCACATTCTAGTCCCTTGCGAACGTCGACGAACATATAACGAATGCATACCGAATGATTAACGCATTATAACGCATTATAACGAATACTTACGAATGATGGACGAAAATTTTATTCGTTGAGAAATTTTGAACATGTTCAAAATTTAACGACGAACAGAACTAACAGGAACGAATCAAGACGCTCACAAACGAATCCGAAGTCGACAACGAAGTATAACGTTGATATGCAAACGGAAACGAATTTTGCAAAAACCTTATTCGCCAGTTTGCGCAAGTTGACGTCGGAGGGCTTTCGTCCATATGTGAAGGGGCATTTAACAGGCGTATATGTTTATATCTTGATCTCCAGAACGGATCGAGAAGCGTGCTTCGCCCTGTATGCATATAGGTTATCAAATATACTCTTAATTTAATTTGTAGATATTTGTTTTTCCATACATACATGTTTAAAAACATTGTTGTGTTTAAATTGTACTTTCACCGTTTCAATTGTGTATCTATGGTAAACAAAATCACATCAATCAGATTGGTCGGATACCCCCACGCCCACTTTAAATGATGTCATCGATTTAAATGATTCGATCTTCTTCTCTTTGACTAAGAAACCGTTTCGTGTGACTTATTCATGCTTGCGTATCTTACAAGTATGTCTTGTCTTTTGTTTAAAACTGCATATGACCAGTTCAATTATCAAGACCTTATTTCTAAAATGTTAAAGCCATAGGACATTTCTAAGCTGTCTAAACCGAGTTAATCGCAACATAAAAACAATTTTCACGAATGCGATGAGTCTTTAATTGTCCATTTTGGACTTGACTTCAACACCATGGGCGGAAAAGCAAATCGAATAAAGATAAAAACGCCGGTCCCGTGCCCGGCGTTAATAAAAAGCTAATGTGGAACTTTCTGATCAATCGCATATTGTATTGCTTTTAAGGAACTTTTTGTTTTATCTTATTGATGGTATTTCGATGGGAAGCAGCTGTGATCCACTTTTTTGTTTAAAATTTTCCTTATGTGTAGCCGAGTTTGTCCATGGTCCTTGCTCTCGCAATGCAAAGAAATAATTACATGTAGCACTTCGATTCAATTCTGCACACAGTTACATGTGTTCTCAATTGATGCAGATGAATGTTAAATTCTGCAGATTATCTTTGTACAATCTACCCGTTTGAAATGGAGGTGAAATGGTGAAAAAACACTGGGAAGACTAACTTCGATCCATAGTAAAAGCCCATGTGACAACTTGACGACAATGTACACATTGCTTCTATTTATGAAAACTTCAAGTTCAAATGATATATTTCCCTTTCCTTTGCTCCTGCTTTTTGTTTAATCGTTACAATATTGATATGCACTTCCAGAGCAATGTCAAACAACAATGACGTCGTCCTGATGACAATTCGACAAATAGAGGGAAACCATCATTTTTTCCCTAGAAAAACATTTTGGGTGAACAGTGATAATGCGTTAAAGATGATCCTGACGAAAGTCTCAACAACACTCACAATAGAGCAAACAATCAAGCATCGACTGATCCCTAGCAAGCTAGAGGTGGGACAGGTGCCCGGGAGGAGTAAGCATCCCCTGTTGGCTAGCCGCACCCGCCGTCGATGTTTGAGCACGAAAATGAAAACAATATATAAAATTCATGCTTTGTCTGACGTAAAGTCTAGATAGAAAGCGCTATGGCGACAATGTCAGGGAAATATATTCAAAACACTAACTGTCGAACCCCTCGCGGGGAACTTTTTTTACGAGCTCCACACGGCAAAGGGCTTAAGTGTGATACAAATATGTTAAAGATGATCCTGACGAAAATCTCAACAGCACTCACAATAGAGCACACAAATAAGCATCGACGGACCTTATCTTTGTACAATGTTGAACGATATTGTAGGTTAAAACCACAGCATTAGGCAACTTAATGAACTTCGATCTTAAGTGACGGATGTTGATGTAGGAAGCAGGCGATGCTTACTCCAACTGGGCACTTGAACTCATTTCTATTTTGGGATTCATTTTTTCTCATTTGCAGAAAGGAGTATGTAAGGTTTACATGGTAAAGTGGCCCCCTAAATTCGACTTCTTCAAAATTAAGTCTTTTTGTCAATTTTAGAAAAATTGAATATCTATATTTTAAGAAAACAAGTTACAAAAACTGCTCCTCGATTTTTAAGACATGGTAAATTTTGCATAAATATCATGCAAACCGGTGATTTTGTCAATTTTTCACGAACAATAGCAAACTTCTTGATGATTTTCATTGAGATAACATCTAGCGGGATCATGAACAACTTTTTCCTTTTGCATGCAAAGTAACAACATATCAAAATATTAAAGTTGTTCAGAGACCCGCTCGATACTAACTTATAGGAAGTTTGTCGAAAATGAGCCCCAATATGACGTTTTTCCAGAACTTTTGCAAAATATACGATTTTTAAAGCCCAAATTCTATGAAAATGAGAAAGGAAATTAAAGAATGTGCATCATTTTATAAATAGCCTACATTATAGAATAGATATTGGTACAGATGAATTACTTTATGACAAGTTCAGATTTTGCCCTGAAAGGAGGCCACTTTACTATATAAACCATATAAAATTATATTCCTTTCTTTTGTTTTGTTTGGTTTGTATTTTTCATAATTTTGTATGTCCATTTGCTTTCTGATTTTCTAACCTACAATCATGTTTGGTTATCATAAGATGAAAACATTTGTATGATTTTTAATCAGTAAGTTTGATGTATCATGAAGAATAAAAAGAACACTTATTGGAATATTAATTTCTTAACGAAGAGAGTCATTATCCTTTTGTGCGTTTCATGCTTTTATTACCTTTTTTTGGCTGTAACATATGTTTACTTAGAGGCATGACCGATCTGACGTATCTACATAGTAAAACTTTTTTTCTGATTAAACACAAATCATATTTGATTCTGCAAACCCAACCTACGCCATGTTTTGCCACTGATACGATTTTTTTTATTAGTATCCAAGTATGCTTTAACATATTAATTTTTATACCATGTCGTTGAGTAATGTTTACATTTAAATAATGTTAATATTCTATACCATGACATAGAATAACTTTATTTATAGGTTAGAAGGTACTTTGAAAGTTTCAACATGAATAAGAAGTGCCTTCTTACCGGCTTAGGTCGCAACTACCCTGGTGGCGTAGTGGATAGCGCACCCGGTAAGCATGACAGAAAGCATGCTGAAGGTCTCGAGTTCGCGCTTGACTCACTCATGAGTCGAACCACATATTTTTCAATGTTTTGATGTATAGCTTTGTAGGATGCTGGATTCATGACGACCATGAAGACGATTTCTACACAGAATCTTCATAATGACAAATATGGATAATGACCATATCCCTATATACAGCACAAAATTGATAACGCATAAAATCATAAACTGAAGGCTTACAAAATCAGGATAAAACAGGAACCAAAGCAAAAAACAAAAACCTCCACCAAATGAAAAGAAGCGAACTCCCGATATGGGAGTGAGACCAGGTGTCCAGGAAGATTCAGCAACCCCTGCTTGCATGCAACACCCGTCGCTTCAATTAGGTAGAATTGTCACATCCATTTACCTCCATTTTGGAAGATATAAAGTATAATATTTGGATGGATGGTAAAAATGGTCTATGACAGAATATCATCCACCATTCTGGAGAGTGGGACACCATTGTGTATGACGAGTTCCCCATATCGACCGTAGAACTTCCTCATTGACGATGTATCAAACGTATCACTGTCTGAGAAGCTTATCTGAAAGACGCCTAGCTCTCAGAATAAGATATGTATATTTGGTACTTGCTCTGGCAAAGCGTATCAACAGAGATATATAAACACGCCATAAGCAGGCAATGAAGGGATGTTGCCAGAAAAGGAAAGTTTGTTATACTGAATCCGTCACGTTTGTCATAGAGTGTTTATGTGACCATCAGTGTCGTAGGACAACCTAATGTCCAAATAGGATGCTGAATTATTTGTCTTTGTAGTTTCTTTGACTTCAAGCTCTGAAGGATAGATTCTGCTCAGGTAATCCGCGAATTTTGGATTATTGAGGAACAACACATCGTCTATATATCTTTTGGTGAACGTTAAACGTCTTCAAATTTAATAGCATCATTTAAGATCAGATAAATTTGCAGCATGGACCAGCTTTGCACGTTAAGTGAAGTTAAAGTCTGAACCTAAATATCTTTTCCCTTCAGAGACCAAAGATTGAATGCACTCAGCTTCGTTCGAGTAAAGAAAAATGTCGACAAGGAGTGGGGTCAATTGGTCCCCATTTGAATTCCGACAATTTGCTAGAAGACAGACCTTTCCTCCAAACACCACAAAAATGATGTCGATCAGGAAGTTTAACATCTGAATAATATCTGTTTCAGTGTACTCATTTTTAGAATCGGACTTTTCTTAAGAATTACTTTTTTTAATTCCTCTTCTTTTCTTAAATAAGACGATCAATTTGAGAGCATGTGATTGCCTTAGCCTAAAACGAAACGGAAACAATCGCAACTTACATGCAGTTCTTATGTTTTTTAAACAAAACATGGAAAAACAATTGCCTACATTCTTACGCTATTTTTTTTCTGATCTAGTGCGCAGAAACACTCAATTTTGTATTGCTATATGTCATTATAAATATACGTGTACTTACTGTCCATCCACCAGAGTCTGTGGCTAGATCGCAATATGCACTTATACTATTTTCAGAATTTCCAGTTGGATACAATGTGTAAACTCCGCTGATTATCCCTCCCTTGTCTTTGAAGACTTTACAATCACGTGGTCTGAAAACTAAAAATGAACCTCTTTGTTAATATAATTAATTTGTTAATTTGTTTTAGGGTTGTCACCGTGGCGTAGCGGTATGAGCGGTCTGCTTTGTATGCTAGGCGAAGCCGCCGTACGGAGTTTACCGACTAAAAGAGAACCGATAATTGGATTCGATAACGTCTAAAATTAAATATTAATTTTTTGCGAAATCAAGATAATCTCATTTTACAGTCATTTCTAGAATATCTCGCTGCGCATACACTATTCATTATTAATTTATTTTACTAAATTATAGCAATAGAAAATATAATTTTAACCACTAGGTTGGTATCCCTGCTGATGGACTGTTATCGTTCCCTCAGTCTTATTGTGCTTTCTCACCGATTTGATATATTTGTAAATTCTTATACTTGATTCGTTGAACTATTCTGTAAAAAAAAACTATGAGTATCTCCCTAATGACATAGGTATGTCCTAAGCTTCGCTCTTTGGCATACAATTTGTGTAGTTTTTAGAATTCAGCTATTAATGTATTTATTCTTTTTCGGCCTCAAGCATCAATGGTGACACATTGTTTATTAAAATGCGCATTTGGTGCACTTAATTATTACTACAGTATAGAACATATATTTCAAGGTGATAATGTACCCTCCTAATACTTTGTCTTTGTTTCAAGAAAAAGCTTAAATATTGAACTTCTAGCTATCTATTCACTATATATAATGTTTATAAAAAGATCCAGATAATCCATTAAAATGTTTAGTATAAAGGAAAATATGTAGAATGATGTATTTTGTTCTTCGATATGTATAAATTAATCTTTTTTTTACACAGCGCGTTTATTTAGAAGTGCCACCTACTATAAATTCCGCTCTTGTATTGGACTCTGGAGAGTGTTTGTTAGATAGTGTTGTTAATCGAGTTTCTCTATGTGTTGTACTTGTCTCCGTCTGTTTTTCTGCTTCTTTTTTTTTTTTTTTTTTCGTGAGAATGATCTATGTGTGCATGCAATAAGGAGACGCTGAATCTCCCAAGGCATCTGTTCTCACTTCGGAATTTTGTTCATTCCGAGGTTAGCAACCGTTCCTGTGGAAAATCTAATGATTTTGCCTTGCCTTCTCGACTATGAGACCGAATTAATGATTGGTACTTCTGTAATGTTTATTTGTTTTCAAGCATGTAAGCCTTTTGATTCCCATTTTTGGTTTTGTCTTTGACTTCCATTCACAGATCGAAATACTCTCATTCGATCTATATTCAATTGTCATGAATTTAGGAGCTTGAAATAGAAAATATTGGGTTATGTTTGTCATTGGTTATGTTTGTCAAGAATTGTTTGTTTGTTTCTTACTTTTGGTTGGTAAATTATATCAGGAAAATAAAAACCAGCAGCGAACTTTACAACTGCAGCACTGAAGATGTTATGCACTATGTTCTTATTTTAGAACATAACAATGAATCCTCCTTTTTTAAGAAACTATTTCATCTTTCGTTTTTAAGCATTTGGATTCAGTCGACAATTATCACCTTTTTCAACCATACATATAATTTTCTTCAAGCCTTTAGTCAGCACTGCTACTTCTATAATTGTTTACCCACTGCAGGTAAAGTATTCTGATATGACTTATTAATAGTTTACCTGCAGTGGGTAAACAATTATAGAAGTAGCAGTGCTGACTAAAGGCTTGAAGAAAATTATATGTATGGTTGAAAAAAAAATATGACTTGAAAATTACTCTTATATGACTAAAAAATATGACTCAAAAAAATAAACCAGAGGACGCTACAGAAATGAAATTTGGCTCACTTTCAAAAATCACTTTGACTGGAAGCATCACTGATGAGGATTTGCTAGCCAAAACACTTGTCCGATGCATTAAAATTGGTTTGCAATTTTCTTTAAGAAGATAAAGAGTTCGAAAACTTCAGTATTATTATCATAAACGCTTATTTCCTGTTGCAGAGTGAAGCAGATACACGTATTCCCCGTGACTCGATGTTTGAACTGTAATAATAACTAGTACTTTTTTCCAGCTCTGTCGCATGAAAGAAGCTTTGTTTTGGTCCTTGAACAACTTGTCATCATACATATTATTTTGTTATTTCGGAAAGTTGTCATTTCATCCAAAATTATTATCGACATTAAAGGAGGTTAACATCTGAGTGCCGTCCCTGCAATACCAATTTGGTCATATATTCATTTAACTTTGCTACTGAATCGACACTTCAGGAAATTCGGAGCAAAATATATGCACAAGTTGAAATGAAAAAAAAAAAAAATTAAATTAAACCATAGGGCGATACTAAAATAAATTTTGGCTGTGTCTTAAAATCACTTTGGTAGGAAGCATCACTGATGAGGATTTACTATCTAAAACAAGTGTCTGATGCAATAAAATTGGTTTGAATTTTTTTCAAGAAGGTAAAGCGTTGGGACACTTCCGTGTTATAGAGATTTTATCCCTGTATTTACAATAGAGGTCACTAAACAATAAATTACCAAATGCATTCTTTGTTGGAAATAGATGATACAACGATTTGGATTTACATACATTTGTAAACAGTTTTAAATTTGGAAACGGATTTCAAATGTCGAATCTGAAACATTTTGGTATTTATCAAATATGAAAAGCAAGATATCCTAATACGCCATACAATTTCACTTTCGACCTGCTACATGTACGTATTTCAATTTGGACAATAATCTGTTCATACTCTTTGGCAATATTACATTGTTTAAAATGAGGAACACTGACGAAGGTTAAGTACCCGAAATGTTCATGTCTGGTCTATGCTGAAATTTATCTGATCTCAAAAGATGCTATTGAATTTAAAGACGTTTAACACTCGAATTTTACAGTGTCTTAGTACTGTTACTTTGTACTTACATTGATCTCTGGAAGAATAGAATCTTCTTTTGATGTGGGAATCTACAGAGTCGTTGTATTTGTCAGAGTACAGCTCATTTAGGTATTGATCTTCCCGGAAACTAAGAGTTTTACTACTATTGCCCGAAAATATGGTTATGAATAGTTCACTTTGTACAATTTCCGTCGAAATGATTCGTTCAGAATTCTGTTTTTGTTCTTGTACTTGTCCAGTGGCAATACATTCAACAATCAATAGCAGAAAGAGTGCAAGGAACCATGGTGATGTTGCCGCCAAAGTTTTCGCCATTACTTTTTCCTTCAAATGATTATATGTTTTCACAAGTATGTTTATTATTTGCGCTCCTTTAAGTAGCGAATGTTTACATCAAAGATGAAACAACTTGCCTTTGATGAATTATATCAAGACAACACATTAAATATGATGATGGGCGTTGATATGGATATTGCGCCAACCAATCAAACACAAAATGCGTTTTGTTCTAAATCGATAAGCTATGTAAGATACATGCAATACAAGATTGAAATGAAAGCCATTGCAGACATTGGTAAATGGATCCCCTCCTTTCTTTGAACGAACACAAAATAAAAATCTACAAAATGGCAAAACTGTTATTTTCATCATTTAAGAAAGGCTGTATTGCAGACGTTTGTAAATGTTTGTCTCGTTATTGCAAAGAAGAGTGCTGTTGAGATTATCGTCAGGATCTTCTTTAACTCAATTGTTCTAATGGATATCCCCTACTTTCTCTGATCACGCGCATCACAAAGAATCTATGAAAAATCCTTTGTTAAAAAAAGGCTTTATTGCAGACGTTTGTAAAATTTCAATGTATGCCTCGTTATCGCAAAGAAGATGCTGCGACCGAGTCCCTTCTTTTTGTTTGATTACACGCAATACAAAGATTCTTTGAAATTGCAATACCGTTATTTCAATCATTCAGAAAAAGGCTTTATTGCAGACGTAGGAAATGTTTTCCTTGTGTTTACAAAGACAAACTAATGGATGGGTGCTACAACAGTTCCCTGTTAGATATCCCCTCCTTTCTTTGACGAAACGCAACACAAATAAAATCTATGAAATTGCAATACTATTATTTCCATGATTCAAAAATCAGTGAAACAATGGACTTACTATTTAAAATGCCTTATTTTTAAATATTAAAGGGGTAGGGCCACGAAGCCCGGTATTGGCCCTAATTTTGAAATTTGAACATTGTACTTCATAGAATTTTTAACTGTTATTTGACATTTTAAAAGGTTCTCTACTGAATCACGAATCTATCTTAAGTAAACATTGCGTTTATTAATACCTTTAAGCCCTTTGAAAACACCAAAATATGTCATAATCCACGAAATTGATGTGGCCGCATGCATTAACTAAGATGGAAAATTTATATGTGAAAGATTATCATTATATCCTTTTGTCATAAACGTTTTGTCTCAGTTAACGCATGCGGCCACATTGAATTCTTCGATAAAAGACAAAATACCAAGCAATTTTCGCCATATTTTGTCAATAACGTCCAAATGACGTCATTTCATGACGTCACGACAATTAAATGGCACTTTGTTTGGTGATATTTTTCTTTTCATGAAAAGCGGTAAACATTCGTGTTTTTTCATGAGAGATATCAAGTATTTCTCATGAAATTTATTTCTAGAGAAAAATAGAGGGCCGATTTAGGGGTATCGTGGCCCTACCCCTTTGAAGACGTTTAATGTTTGAACCACTTGGTGAGTGTCACTGCTGGTGGACCAGGAGTCCCCGAGGGCACCTGTAGCCAAGTTCTGTCAAATTCGGTTGATCGTCTGTCTCTTCAACGCATTCGAAAATTTCTGTTATCAAACAATCTTGAAATTTCTAAAACGTGGGTCCTGTAGCGTCATATCCCACCCATCCTGCAACATTTTTCGGTACATTTTTGGACATAATAATTTTCACACTCTTTGGCCATATTTCATTGTTTAGATTGAGAATCATTGACGAGGTTTAAGTTCTGGTCCATGATGCAAATTGATCTGCTTTTTAATGATGCTATTGAATTTGAAGACGTTTAACATTTGAACCACTTGGTGATTGTAACTGCTGGTTTACAAGGAGTCTCCGAGGGCACATGTTGCCAGGGTCGATCAACTTTTTCGGTACATTTTTGTACATATATATACATATTGTAATAATTTTCACACTCTTTGGCCATATTCCATTGTTTAGATTGAATTTTATTGAATTTTAAGATATTTAACATTTGAATCAAAATGAAAGAAGCTTTTGTTGTTCATAATTAGCTTTTTATATTACATTTTAGAGGTGAAAGTGCTAATAATGTCTTTATTTAACAAAATCCTATGTTTCTTTGGTTCTATGATTTCATTTACCATTTACAATTACATCAGGACTTGTACTTGCGTGTCATTAGACCTATTTTTGTCACTGTTTACATCATTGAAAGGAGAATTACGTAAACTAACTTTTATTACGATTACGACAGTGTGCATTTAAGATGCATTTATCAGACTTTTCAATAAAGTCGAGTCTATATTTAAAGACCCTGACGTTATCACAGAGCTTACCTACCTCCAAGAACATTATGTCATCACACCAGCGGACAAAGCCTCAAATAATTACACTTTTACTTGCAAAAAGTACTATTTCGACAGTCTAGTAAAAGAGTTGGGTTTAAATTCGACACCTGGAAATCCCACTTACACCCCAACAAACCTTTCTGCCTCTGAAATAATAGATAACCACAAATCAGCTTTTCTTCCTTTGGCTTCAACACTAACAAATAAGATTTAGATTTACCATACTTATACTGCATACCTAAAATGCATAAGAATCCGTACAAACAACGTTTCATCGCTGGTTCCTCAAAATGTTCTACCAAATCTGTATCGATCTTACTCACCAAACTTTTATCTGAAATCAAATCTGGGCTTCAAAAATATTGTTCGACAGTATATTTTCGCAGTGGAATCAACCAGATGTGGATTTTAAAGAATTCGAAGGGACTTTTAGAACATCTGAAATCTACTCATTTTAGTAGAGTCCATTCGATCAAAGCCTTTGGTTTTTCGACACTTTACACTATAATTCCACATTCTAAATTGAAAGAAAGACTCGCAAAAATTATAAGTAATGCGTTTACAAGTAAGAACGGTAATCGCAAATACAAATTTATTGTTGTTAACTATGACAAAACCTACTTTGTAAAAGAAAAGTCAGATTCTGAAAATAAGTACACTGAAACAGATATTATTCAGATGTAAATCTTTCTGATCGACAACATTTTTGTGGGGTTTGAAGGAAAGGTCTTCCAGCAAATTGTCGGAATTCTAATGGGGACCAATTGTGCCCCACTCCTTGCCGACATTTTCCTTTACTCGTACGAAGCTGAATTCATTCAATCTTTGGTCTCTGAAGGGAAAAGATACTTACCTTCTGACTTCAACTTCACTTACAGATACATAGACGATGTGTTGTCCATCAATAATCCAAAATTCGCGGATTACCTCAGCAATATCTATCCTTCGGAGCTTGAATTCAAAGAAACTACAGAGACGAATAATTCAGCATCCTATTTGGAAATAATGTTGTCCTACGATACTGATGGTCACATGAACACCTCACTCTATGACAAACGTGACGTCTTTCAGATAAGCTTCTCAGTCAGGGATATGTTTGTGACCGACTAACATCGTCACTGAGGAAGTTCTACGGTCAATATGGGGAACTCGTCATACACTATGATGTCCCACACTCCAGAATGGTGGATGATATTCTGTCATAGACCATTTGAACCATCCAACCAAAGATTGTACTCTATGTCTTCCGAAATGGAAGTAACCGGATGTGACAGTTCTACCGAATTGAAGCGGCGGGTGTTGCATGCAAGCAGGAGATGCTTACTCTTCCTGGGCACCTGGTCTCACTCCCATATCGGGAGTTCGCTTCTTTTCATATGGTGGAGGTTTTTGTTTGCTTGCTTTGGTTCCTGTTTTATCCTGATTTCGTATGCCTTTGGTTTCTGATTTTCTGAATTATCGATTTTGTGCTGTATGCAGGGATATGGTCATAATCCATATTTGTCATGTTCACACAAGACATTGAAATTCAGATTGGCAAACGTTAAATATCACATATCAAAATTTGATAACAGACATAAATTTTTATAAATCCACCAAGATAGAATTGACTTAAACGAAATTGGAACACTAATATCAATGTGTTCATTTTCTAAACAATCAGTTAGGTAATCCTAAGTCTAGAATAGCAATCCAAAAAATGTTTGTGTCACCTGCGAAGCGCCTTATCTTTAAAAAGTATATGAAATATTGAATTTGAAGACGTTTAACATTTGAACTACTTGGTGAGTGGCATTGCTGGTGGACCAAGAGTGTCCGAGGGCACATGTAGCCAAGTTCGATCAACTTCGGTTGATCTTCTGTCTCTTTTACGCATTTGAAATTTTCTTTTACAAAATTTCTTGAAATTTCTACACCGCGGGTCCTGTAGCATCATATTCCACCCATTCTGCTACGTCTTTTTGGTACATTTTTGGACATAATCATTTTCATACTTTTTGGCCATTTTACATTGTTTAGACTGAGGATCACTGACAAGGGTTTAGTACCCGAAACGTGCATGTCTGGTCCATGCTGTAAATTTATCAGATCTTAAATGATGCTATTGAATTTGAAGACGTTCAACATGTAAGTCATGGTCACTTGGTTGAACATTATTGGTACATGTATCAGTAGGAAAGTTTTGTCAAATGTAATTCTCATGTGCAATATTAGACCTCTTACTTATCGATTAAAATATATATTCAATCTCAAATTTTCAGAAAAGAAGGTTAATCATCTTGGTAAAGGTCACTACGTAAATATTATTGGTAACAACACAAAGGTCTCATCATAAGACATGAAATGTTTAATCCGTATCATTTACCAGATTCAGCCAGTCTTGATTTCTTTGAAAAGTATCACTTACCGATCAAAAGATATAGTCAAGATATAAAAAAGTAGGTCAAATATCTAGGTCAAGGTATGTGTAGAAAGGTCTAGTCAAAATGAATGCACTTGTGAAACATCAAAGCCCTATCACTTACCAATCAAAATATATCAAATCTTAATATCTTATAAAGTAGGTAAAATATCTAGGTCAAGGTCACTAGGTCAAAAATGATGATATGTGCAGAAAGGTCTTGTCACAAAAAAAAACACAAGTGAAATATCAAAGCCCTATTACTTACCAAGCAAAAGTTATGAGCTATGACACCCGAAGTGTGACAGACGGACGGATAGAAGAACAACATACAAAGTGATTCCTAATTGCAGAGTGAGACAACATTTTTCTCTCACTTGAGACTGATTTGTCAGAGAAATAAGGTATCAGGAAAATTGTTGTTAAAGTTTCGCTATGCTTCGCAGGTGACACAACAATTGTGGTCTAAGTCAAACGATTTAGAATATTCATTTACTCCTAACATAGACAATATTTCTATATTTGTTGAAAAATTACTACCATGCGTTGCTCTTGTTGACCTATACAAAAGAGAGAGAGCGACCATGACTGTAATTGATACATGAAAGAGGTAAAACAATCTAGAAATGATACAATTGGGACTATAAATGAATTATTCTTATCGCTACCATAATCAAAGAATATTCCCAGTTTCAGTCTATAATTTCCATAAGAAGAATGTGTCAGTGCCTTAACTGTGACGACACGGGGTCAGCTGTTACATAATTTTCATTTTATTTACACTTAAACAATGCTCGAAAACTTTTTGACTTTACCACAACTGATGCATAATTTATGTCAGTAGATCCTGCAAAAAATAATCATTCAAATTCGTAACTCAAAAACTCATAAAATGCACAAAGCATGAACCATATTCCTCCTTAGGTTACATTAGGCTGGCAAATAAGAGGAATCTATCGTTTTGTTTTTCGAATGTTTCGAATGGAAGTACAACTTCTATTGCATTATTAATGGAGACTTGCTCTGAAGCGATTCACAATGGCTATAAATTATAAAAAGAATAAGAAATAGTAATTAATAGACAGTTACACGGGCAGGAACACGTTATGTCGCCCTACAGTGCCCTTGTCAGAGGTATTGAAAGTTCTGCACTTAAAACCGCCCGTTGACATTATGTCACAGGTGAGGATATGAAGGAAACCATCCGTTGTCATGTCAATGAGCATTTGTGGAAACGTTGACATTTTAGAATACATCCGAAAATTCAATGGGGGGATGGTAGTCATAGCACTACGCTATTGGTTTATAATTATGCTTTTCTGGTACATGTACTCATATACATTTTGAAAAAAGGAGATCTAGTTGGCGTCATTCGATCACCTCGTCCTGCACATGTGTTATCCTTCCTTTTTCTTGAAATCTATGAATATTCAGGTTATCTTATTTCAGAAATATGCCCATGATAAATATCAAGTCTATATCACGCTCCTCTGGTAGTGTCATGATCAAGAATGCAATTTTGGACTACTTTTTGGACTTTTCTAAAATTGGTCAGTTGTCGATCATTGTTGCGAAAATTCTGTCCTTGGGAGGGGGGGGGGGGTAAACACACATATATATGGGGTTTTATATTTAGACAAATACATACAAAAATGCATATACAGACACACACATTCACTAACAGACATACTAATACAAAAAGATATGCATAGACAAACGAATAGACAGGTAGGCAGACATAAACAGATGTACTCACACGCGAACACAACAAAAACATGTATTGACTTTGATTTCAGTAAATTCTCAACTTATCACAGCATGCAAGACAGACGGAAAATCAGACTAGGCCAATATCTCTTACTTGACAAAAAACTCTCATCAAGTCAAGCAGAAAGACACACACATTGTCAAGCACTCACAGAAAAACAGACACAGGGAGACATAAGACAGATACTGATCCAAACACAGACATGAACATCCTGAAAGACACACACAGACAAGCGCAAAACAACAGACTGACAGACACAGGGAGATACACACATGTTAAACGTCTTTAAATTCAATAGCATCATTTAAAACTTGATAAATTTACAGCATGGACCAGACATGCACGTTTCGGGAATAAACCTTCGTCAGTGATTCTCAGTCTAAACAATGTAATATGGCCAAAAAGTATGAAAATTATTATGTCCAAAATGTACCAAAAGACGTAGCAGAATGGGTGGGACAGACATACGCAAAACAAACGAACAGACAGGCATGCATATAGACAAACACACAAAAGACAACTCACTCGCAGACAGACAGAGACCCCAACATCGACGCTGTCATAAAAAAGACACACGAACTTACAGACACACACAGACGGTCTATATCATACCCCCATCGAAGATCTCTATTAAATGCAAAATTTTAAAATCTAATGTTTCTAAAAGAAAATCCAAATCATTAGTAGTAGGCGAGGGAAATCTGCTTTAGTTTAGGGGGTTTCAAAGACTACTACAAAGTAGTTTATTTTCTCTAGGAGGAGGGGAGCTACAGGAAATCTGCTTTAGGGGATTTCAAAGACTACTATAAAGTTTTTTTTCGCCAGGGGGATTGTTGGGATATCTTTATCGTATTTAAATTTGAATGACCCCAACTTTGACATTACACCCCGAGGAAAAATAAAAAACCAACATATTTTACATTGTATAAACATTTTTTAACCTAAAAATATATTTGAAATTAACCTGTATCAGCTTAACCCAATGTGCAATAATGTTGAATAGCACTGTGGCGTATCACGTGATACGCAAATGATATATTCCCCTTTGATTAAACTAAGTAAATACTCAGTCTGTTAAATCTTCTTTATATGATTTTACTTTAGGTCTATCATATGGCCATTAGCATCAATGATACGATGGTTATCTATTCTGGTCAAGAATAGACGTGTATTCGGAGAACACTTAAACATAAATTTTTCAATGCTCAACACATGTTATGATATGGTGCACGGACAGATACATGTACAAAAGGATCCCGGACCTTAAGGAAAGGCTATAAAATCGGTTTTCAAAATTTTCACAATTTATTGAACTGACCTTACAAATTGTTTCAACTATGTATAAACAACAAGTTTCTTACCCCTTTCTGTTAAGATATTGCCCGAAACGCTGGCAAAGTAAGCTAAAATATACCCACCCTTCGCCAGCTTTGGTTGAACTATGCACAAAAAATCCAGGTAGTCTGATAGATTTTTTTTCAAAATTAGGCATGGACGCATGATAGAATGGCTAATTCAGAAAAATGACAGACAGATACTTATTTGACAAATTCTTCCTGAGATGAAATTAGCCATTCTAATTTGCCTTCATGTTCAAATCAGAGAAAAACCAAGAAAACAGTAGTATCAAAAGTATACAGATTAACATAGAGCCACACCTCTAATATCACGCAACCGACAGTATCGATTCATTAGCATAATTGATTTTTACTTGATTGGTCGTGTTCACAAATATGTGATCATGTGACAATTTGTTCGATCACTCTCATGCATATGTATTGAGAAAACAATATTCAAGGCTGGAATCGATGGCAATTGATCCGGATTTGCCAATACCCCTGTCACAAAACAGACATCACACATAGTAACATTCTTTGAATAAAAGCGAAACTTTAATAGTTTTTTAATACACGATATGGTCAAGTTTTCATTATATGTAAAATTCATACAAATGACATTAAATTCTTCGATTTATGAGTGATCAAAAAAGGGGCCTTAAGGTCCGAGATCCTTTTCTGTTTAAGTGTTCTCCAAATATACGTCTATTTTTGACCAGAATAAATTACCATCATATAATTGATAATAATGACCATATGATAGGCCGAAAATAAATTCATATGAAGTAGATTTAGACAGTATTTACTTGGTTTAATCAAAGGGGATTCCCGTGGAACATATCATTTGTTTATCACGTGATACGCCACAGTGAAATAGTCTAACAGGGATTAAACTGGCAATAATGAAGTTTTACCGTAAATAGCTTTCGAGTACTACCATTTCCATTTGAACATCTATATATTACTTGCATAAAATATCTCACATTTTTGGTATATAGACGTTTTTACTCTCTAGTAAACACGATTTCGATCGGTAAACTTCGGAAATTGTTATTTGCATATACAGTATGTAGAAATATGTCACGTCACAAGGGGAAAACTTATATTTGTACATCTGAATCAAAGAGTCTTTTTTCCGCAGCAGAATACAAATCATGGACATGTGGTGACCTGTGTATATCCTTGTCCTTCCTCATGGATAACATTTATGTATGATTTGGTGAGAATCTCTACAAGCAAGTTGTTTGGATCCCTCTTGTTGCAGATTCATTTCTATACACGTATGAAAAAGACTTTATCCAAAATTTTCAAAAGCAAAGAAAACATGATAATGTGAAATATTTCATTGGTACCTCTAGGCTTCACGGTGATATTCCTAGATTGCCGCCATACCTTATCTACATTTCACAGCTCATCCGGTATGCTAGAACATGTACTGATGTTTTGGATTTTCATGACAAATATGGATAATGACCATATCCCTGTCTACAGTACAAAATCGATAATTCAGAAAATCAGAAACCGAAGGCATACAAAATCAGGACAAAACAGGAACCAAAGCAAACAAACAAAAACCTCCACCATATGAAAAGAAGCGAACTTCCGATATGGGAGTGAGACCAGGTGCCCAGGAAGAGTAAGCATCTCCTGCTTGCATGCAACACCCGTCGCTTCAATTCGGTAGAACTGTCACATCCGGTTACTTCCATTTTGGAAGATATAGAGTACAATCTTTGGTTGGATGGTTCAAATGGTCTATGACAGAATATCATCCACCATTCTGGATAGTGGGACATCATAGTGTATGACGAGTTCCCCATATCGACCGTAGAACTTCCTCAGTGACGATGTTAGTCGGTCACAAACATATCCCTGACTGAGAAGCTTATCTGAAAGACGCCTAGCTCTCAGAACAAAATCCGTATATTTGGTACTTGCTCTGGCATAGCGTATCAACTGAGATATGAACACGCCATAAGCAGGCGATGAAGGGATGTTGCTACTCAGAAAAGGAAAGTTCGTAATGCTGAAATTGAAGTCGTCACGTTTGTCATAGAGTGAGGTGTTCATGTGACCATCAGTGTCGTAGGACAACATTATGTCCAAATAGGATGCTGAATTATTTGTCTCTGTAGTTTCTTTGACTTCAAGCTCCGAAGGATAGATACTGCTCAGGTAATCCGCGAATTTTTGATTATTGATGGACAACACATCGTCTATGTATCTGTAAGTGAAGTTGAAGTCAGAAGCTAAGTATCTTTTCCCTTCAGAGACCAAAGATTGAATGAATTCAGCTTCGTACGAGTAAAGGAAAATGTCGGCAAGGAGTGGGGCACAATTGGTCCCCATTGGAATTCCGACAATTTGCTGGAAGACCTTTCCTCCAAACACCACAAAAATGTTGTCGATCAGAAAGTTTAACATCTGAATAATGTCTGTTTCAGTGTACTTATTTTCAGAATCTGACTTTTCTTTTACAAAGTAGGTTTTGTCATAGTTAACAACAATAAATTTGTATTTGCGATTACCGTTCTTACTTGTAAACGCATTACTTATAATTTTTGCGAGTCTTTCTTTCAATTTAGAATGTGGAATTGTAGTGTAAAGTGTCGAAAAATCAAAGGCTTTGATCGAATGGACTCTACTAAAATGAGTGGATTTCAGATGTTCTAAAAGTTCCTTCGAATTCTTTAAAATCCACATCTGGTTGATACCACTGCGAGAATATACCGTCGAACAATATTTTTGTAGCCCAGATTTGATTTCAGATAAAACTTTGGTGAGTAAGATCGATACAGATTTGGTAGAACATTTTGAGGAACCAGCGATGAAACGTTGTTTGTACGGATTCTTATGCATTTTAGGTATGCAGTATAAGTATGGTAAATCTAAATCTAAATTGGTAGTGTCGAAGCCAAAGGAAGCAAGAGCTGATTTGTGGTTATCTATTATTTCAGAGGCAGAAAGGTTTGTTGGGGTGTAAGTGGGATTTCCAGGTGTCGAATTTAAACCCAACTCTTTAACTAGACTGTCGAAATAGTACTTTTTGCAAGTAAATGTGTAATTATTTGAGGCTTTGTATAGTAGAAATATTTGAGGCTTTGTATAGTAGAAATTTACAAGACTATACTAATTTACTATACTTTGTATAGTAGAAATTTACAAGAAATTTACAAGTCTTTAACTAGACTGTCGAAATAGTACTTTTTGCAAGTAAATGTGTAATTATTTGAGGCTTTGTATAGTAGAATTATTTGAGGCTTTGTATAGTAGAAATTTACAAATTACGGAGAAACTTTAAGGTCAAGGTTTTCGCTTTCACTTTCTGGAAATTTTACAAAAATTATTGTAAACTTTTGAAATTCGGACCCATACAGGCAACGGAGTACATTACTTTGGGTATTTCACAACCTTCATTTTCTGTATTACGTACGCCCTCTTTTTATATCCATTTACATATACATCTGTGTTCCTTGGGCTCCTGCATTTTGCCGTCTTGTTTGTGTGATGTCATCTAACATTGGGGAGGTTGTTTTACACCACAATTGTACGTTCTTCGAGACCTCTGGGTAATCGGAACAGTGGGAGGGTTGTGCGCACGTAATCCTGAATAACCACACCGTCTGCTACTGACGTGGCAGATGGCCGTCCTAAGTCGGCACTGATTGACCTTTGGTCTCGTTGGTTTATGTGTAGTCATTTATGTTTGATGTTTCTATGTGATTTGGCGTTCATTGTACCATTTCCGTCTCATTCTATGCGTGACAAATATGGATAATGACCATATCCCTGTATACAGCACAAAATCGATAATTCAGAAAATCAGAAACCGAAGGCATACAAAATCAGGACGAAACAGGAACCAAAGCAAACAAACAAAAACCTCCACCACATGAAAAGAAGCGAACTCCCGATATGGGAGTGAGATCAGGTGCCCAGGAAGAGTAAGCATCTCCTGCTTGCATGCAACACCCGCCGCTTCAATTCGGTAGAACTGTCACATCCGGTAACTTCCATTTCGGAAGACATAGAGTACAATCTTGGGTTGGATGGTTCAAATGGTCTATGACAGAATATCACCCACCATTCTGGAAAGTGGGACATCATAGTGTATGACGAGTTCCCCATATCGACCGTAGAACTTCCTCAGTGACGATGTTAGTCGGTCACAAACATATCCCTGACTGAGAAGCTTATCTGAAAGACGCCTAGCTCTCAGAACAAAATCCGTATATTTGGTACTTGCTCTGGCATAGCGTATCAACTGAGATATGAACACGCCATAAGCAGGCGATGAATGGGATGTTGCTACTCAGAAAAGGAAAGTTTGTAATGCTGAAATTGAAGTCGTCACGTTTGTCATAGAGTGAGGTGTTCATGTGACCATCAGTGTCGTAGGACAACATTATGTCCAAATAGGATGCTGAATTATTTGTCTCTGTAGTTTCTTTGACTTCAAGCTCTGAAGGATAGATTCTGCTCAGGTAATCTGCGAATTTCGGATTATTGATGGACAAAACATCGTCCATGTATCTATAAGTGAAGTTGAATTCAGAGGCTAAGTATCTTTTCCCTTCAGAGACCAAAGATTGAATGAATTCAGCTTCGTACGAGTAAAGGAAAATGTCGGCAAGGAGTGGGGCACAATTGGTCCCCATTGGAATTCCGACAATTTGCTGGAAGACCTTTCCTCAAAACACCACAAAAATGTTGTCGATCAAAAAGTTTAACATCTGAATAATATCTGTTTCAGTGTACTTATTTTCAGAATCGGACTTTTCTTTTACAAAGTAGGTTTTGTCATAGTTCACAACAATAAATTTGTATTTGCGATTACCGTTCTTACTTGTAAACGCATTACTTATAATTTTTGCGAGTCTTTCTTTCAATTTAGAATGTGGAATTGTAGTGTAAAGTGTCGAAAAATCAAAGGCTTTGATCGAATGAACTTTACTAAAATGAGTGGATTTCAGATGTTCTAAAAGTTCCTTCGAATTCTTTAAAATCCACATCTGGTTGATACCACTGCGAGAATATACCGTCGAACAATATTTTTGAAGCCCAGATTTGATTTCAGATAAAACTTTGGTGAGTAAGATCGATACAGATTTGGTAGAACATTTTGAGGAACCAGCGATGAAACGTTGTTTGTACGGATTCTTATGCATTTTAGGTATGCAGTATAAGTATGGTAAATCTAAATCTAAATTGTTAGTTTGGAAGCCAAAGGAAGAAAGAGCTGATTTGTGGTTATCTATTATTTCAGAGGCAGAAAGGTTTGTTGGGGTGTAAGTGGGATTTCCAGGTGTCGAATTTAAACCCAACTCTTTAACTAGACTTTCGAAATAGAACGTTTTGCAAGTAAATGTGTAATTATTTGAGGCTTTGTCCGCTGGTGTGATGACATATTGTTCTTGGAGGTAGGTAAGCTCTGTGATAACATCAGGGTCTTTAAATATAGACTCGAATCTGGTGCTCACGGTTGATTTTAATCGATTAATTTTAGATAAAAGTAACCCTCTGATGGATTTTATCCATTCGGATAGTGTGTCGAGCTGTACATCCTCTTTCTTTGCCCAACGTCTTGCATATTCCTCACAAGAGTCCATGATAATTTTGAAATTTTGGTTCCATGTAAAGGACATACTTTCTCTGTATTTGGGACCCTTTTTTAACAAATCTCTCAACTTGTCGTTCTTGACTATACTAAGGTCACCTGTAATAACGTGTCCACAAGGAGAGTAGTTAAAATCCGATGAAGAACATTCGCAAGGAAGTGGATGTAGTGAGGGATTACTTAAATCAATGCACTGCAAGAATCGTTTGTAATTGTAATTTTTAGATGCAACTGTTGGTGTGTAGCTATAGGAAATACAAGGAGTTTCTTGTCTTTTGAAATATGGTGGGATTTTTTCTGTGACAGTTTTGTGATTCAAAATTCGTGTCTTCTTTGTGTTTTTGCAGTGGGTGCTTTGGGAGTTTTGCTGTTGCCGCTGCAACCGAGTTTTGTTGGCGATCCCCTCCTTTCTTTTATGTAAGGTTACTGGTGAATGAAGTTTCTGTAATGAGTGTCATGAGGATGTCACAAGTTTTGCAGTTCTTGGTAGTGCACTTAAAATTAAGCAATCGCTTGGTGAAAATTTATGCTTTTTCAGTATATCCACGACTTCAACCTTACATTGCTTGATTTAAACATACCCATCCGCATATTTATACCAAAATTCTTGCTGCTGACAACAAACGTATATCTCTAACATCGTGTAAATTAATTCTAGGGACACCTAATTAACCTGTTACGTAAGTGTGCGTAGACGTAATAGGTTAGAACCTTTTTTATAGTGGGCGACGCCCCAGCCACTTTGTCTTTTGATTGTTATCCATTTAGGCAAAAGACTGCCCGACAAGTGCCCTCGGGTACAAAATTGTCCACCAGCAGTGACACATGGTCAGACGTAAAATGACACATATGGACAATGGCCATATCCCAATACACAGTACAAAATTGATTATTCAGAAAATCATAAACCGAAGGCATACAAAATCAGGATAAAACAGGAACCAGATGAAACAAGCAAAAGCCTCCACCACATGAAAAGAAGCGAACTCCCAATATGGAAGTGAGACCAGGTGCCCAGGAAGAGTCAGCATCTCCTGCTTGCATGCAACACCTGTAGCTTCAATTTGGCAGAAATTTCACACCCGGTTACTTCCATTTTGAAAGATACAAGTACATTTTGTGGTTGGATGGTTCAAATGGTCTAAGATCCACCATACTGAACAATGGGACAGCATAGTGTATGATTTTCATATCCTTCAAGTGTTTTACACAAATATACGATAGGAAAGAAAACTTCGATAAGAAAAATGAAATGCAATGATGCGATTACCTTTATCAAACATTTGTGTTGTCATCGGTAGCCATATTGGAGAAATTTTTCAATGCTTCAAATGGAAAACTCTATAAAATTTTTTTCTCGAAAATGAATGAATTAAGATGTTTTTAAACTTTAATGTGATCGGTAACCATGATAAGGACTTGAGAGTAACAAATTTGATATAATGTATAAAAGAGTATTTAATAAACAGTCTATGAAAAAAGCAAGGGGAGTCCGAATCGTACTAAAGAAGGTAGTGATAACTCAAATTCTGGAGGATCGAAATATACAAGTTACCATTGGGTTATGCAGGGATAAACCCATGGACTCCAACAAGCCTGCTTTAGTGTTTTATGGAAGTACTTTTTCCCAAATGCACGGACTGCGTAGAAGTAGATTCGGGATTTTTTTATACAATGTAATCGTCTGAGAAATTTGAATCTCTTTCTACAGATGTGAATCAAATGGCGTATGAATATGTGGTCACATGATCTCCGGCTAATGCCACGTTGTCTTGCCTGAAAAGAATTAAGAATAGATAATGATAGTCAGTAGCATTGATTATTAAGTATGGAACTGAATATAAAATATCTACAGTAAACATGCTTATTTTAGATTGAGTTTATTTTCGCGAAAAGACCATTCCAACAATTCGCGTGGGGGTAATTTTGACGAAATCACGAGTATTCCCTGAAGTCTTACATATATATTGTTTGACTATTTCACTTTAGGGTTATTAGGTCTTCCGACTTCCGTCGGAAGACCTATTGTTTTCGTAACCGTGGAAAATTGGATCAGCGATTTCTCAAGAACCCTGTAAGCTAGGACAATGAAAGTTCCCCAACGTTACGTTTGGAGTAAAAGCTAGATTGGTCTTTTTTATTTTTGGTCTCTGTTATTTTTTTTATCATGTTTTTTAGTAGATTCAAATATTTGACGGGAGCGTCGAATTACTCAAAAGGACCGAAAATTTCATGTTTTGCTATTTGTAAGCTTAAATATCTCGTATTTTGCTATCTACAATTCCCATTCTTTTTGAAAGTCGACAGCCATGCAAGATATGAAATGCTAGATGCACACTGTAACGATTTATTACGATGACGTCCTTCACCGTCCTTCATATTTCCAAATTCAGAAGTTCATAGGAGGAAGACACTTTTTTGCTTATAATAAAAACAAAATTAAGCTTATGAAGTTTCCTAAAAATTTCAATATTATTATTTTTTATCCATATATCTGTCTTATTTAGTCTTTCTGATTTTTCCTATCTCTTACTGTTGAAAAGATATGAGCATCGAAATTTTGAGTTGGGTATTTCGATACACCTTCACGCCAACAGATCGGACGCACACTAAAATTGGTAGTCCGAGTCCGACTCGAGAAAAGCAGTGTTGAGATTTTCAAATTCCGATTTCACGGCAATGATGAATATGCATTTCATAAATACATTTCGATATGCACAATTTGATTTTAAAACAGTTGATTAATTTAGAAGAGATCAGCTACAAACCAGAATTTACACACAAAAAGTGGTAGTTTGATTCCGATTTCTAACCTACAAACCTGTTTCTAAACTTCAATAACTATATTTTGAACATCAAGTTTAATTTCTAATTCTAGCAAACGTTCGAACATAATTTTCGGTTGGTTTATTTACAAATTGATGAACAATTTCTCCAACATTCTTCCCTCCCCTCGTTTTTCGAAAACAGTTCTGTTTATATTGAACGATGTCGCCATGATGGAAATTCAAAATAAACTTTGAAAAAAGGGAAGGGGGGGGTCCAAATTTGAACCTGCACAGCGAGAACCTCATGGTATTTATATATATATATTGAACGTAACTTGTTATTACCATTTCTCTTCTCAAGAAAATTGGTTCTACAGCTACGAGCTCGCCTTTTTTATGGGGGAAGGGGGCAGGAAGAATTTGCAAAAAAAAACCGGCTCTGAAAAATGCTGAAAAAAATATTCCGGCCCAAAGGGCCGGCAATTTTTTTTCCCGGACCATGCAAAAGTAAGGATACATTGCATGATATGGAAATTTTTGCTGGCCCTTTGTGCCAGACAATTTAAAGTCAAAAATTTAATTAATATAAATACAAACTGTTCACATAGCTGTATCTACCAGAGACCTAGTACGCATAGGCACAAAAATCTAGAAAAGGTTCTATTTAAACATCATACAATCTGTCTGAAATTCGCTATTGCAAAGAGACATCTGAAGGAACGGTTATTAACTCATACTCTGTAACAGCGGGGAGTTTAACTTACACAGACATTCACAACATTTGACAATTTGTTTAAATCCGGCCCGAAGAACCGGCGAAAATTTTTCTCCGACTCTGGTAATGGCTGAAAAAATGGCCTGCTCAGGAAATTGCTGAAAAAATTTTACCGGCTGGCAATAGAATTCCTGCCCCCCCCCCCCCCCCCAAATCAAATGGTTGCTCACCAACAATTATCAGTTTGAAAATTTAATGTTACTGCTATTTGAAAACTTAAATATATAATATAAAGACATGTAATGTGACGTCCTTCATATTTCCAATCCAAAAATTGTATAGGAGGAAGACACTCTTGTTGCAACCGCAACAAGAAACCTTTCTAGTTTATGGTTATTTTCCCGCTCACTACTGTTGTACATTGTATTTCAATCACTACACATAAATCCCCCCCCCCCCAAAAAAAAATATTTGCAGTATCAAAGAGATGTAAATTTATGTCTTTGCTTGAATTCAACAAAAACAATATTGCGATACATGTACTAAACGAGTTTTACCACATGCAATAGATCCACATTTCAAACATTTCTTATCTACTTTGTCACGAAACTGGAAGTTTCTCTCTATTGATAAACTCAAGTTAATATCTCAATGATATAATTATACTCACACATTTGTAGCAGACATCGTGTATATTACAAGCTCGTCGAAAAGTGTTCTTATAGAAAAAAGGCAATCCATAAGGAATTGAGCATCCATTACGCCAATATGATGGACCGTTGAATACACATGCCCAGTCTACAGCATCGACCAGATCGACTACAATGAACAAGGCAGCTACGAAAAAAAGTTTCATTGCAAGAAAATTTCCCTTAAAGATTTACAGTTAGTTTCATGTAATTGTATGTCTATCAAGTTAAAGACGATGTTACTTTTATACTGTCTTTAATGTTATTCATAAATATATTATCAATGTCACATACTTTATGTGCTCGGTGTCTCCTCAATCTTCCACTCAAAAACAACGAATAAATATGATGCATTTTCTACATATTTAAAGTTTTTTGTTTACGTAAACATGTATAAAATATTCTTAACACAAAAATAGAGATGAATTCATGATTTTAAAGTATTTTGGTTTTCCCGTTCTACATGGGCGAGAGACGAAAAAGAGACATACGACACAGAAAATCAAACACAAAAGACCACACATAAACCAACGAGACCAATGGGTAACCGGCGCCGACTTAGGACGGCCATCTTCCACGCAAGTAGCATATGTTGTCGTTCTCCGGATTACATGCGCAAAACCCTCCAAATTTTTCGGTTACCCAAAGGTCTCAAAGAACGCACAGTTGTAGTGTAAAATAACCTCCTTTAATACCTTTTTTAGATGTCAACACAAACAAGACAGCAAGACGCTGTGGTCCAAGCAATACAGGCTGTAGCGAGCTTATTCATGTTATCACCCGAGTAGTTATTCATAACAGGTTAAATATATTAGAAGTACAACGGTGAAATATGTTATTTATTACTCTCCACATATTGACTGTTCAGAACTAATTTTGTTCGCTGAAAGTATCCAATTGTTGTTACCCGAAACGTCAGTGTTGCAGCGCGCCCTAGGCGACACGATTTTTCTGGGTTGAACAAATCGTCGTTTTCCCTCCCAACTGGCCAATAAATAAATAAAAATGGGAAAAAGAAAGACATTCTGGGGGTGGAACATGTTGATCTGGTAGTACAGAATAACGAATGTGACTCATTTCAATTAGGTTCCTGAATTACCATAATCCATTATTAAATAAACATACTGACGAGTGTCAATTGCTTGCAAGCAGGAGTTGTCTATGAGTTAAAGAAGATCCTGACGATAATCTCAACAGCACTCACAACAGAGCACAACATCGAGCATCGACGGACCCCTAGCGAGCTAGAGGTGGGATAAGGTGCCCGGGAGGAGTAAGCATCCCCTGTTTGGCTGGCCGCACCCGCCGTTGATGTTCACGCATGGAAAACAATATATACAAAACATGCACTGTCTAATGTTGTGTCTATATAGAAAGTGCTACTGCAACTATTGCCAAATGCCACGCGGAGAACTTTATGAGCTCGCTCAGTCATCAGAGCACGGAATGATTTTTGTAAGTCATTATGTTTTGATATCTACTTACATATTTGTCAATGCTTGATACTTTGTCACCTGTGTTTAGGTTCTTGACATTCGTCATCTTACAGGTAGGAGGCTATTATACTCACCAACTGTGCGATCTTCGAGATCGCTGAAATCCGGACAAGTGGCAGTGTCGTGTGCATGTCATCTGGAAAATCACACCTTTTTCTACTTACGTAGCTAATGACCGTCCTAACTAGTCACTGCTGTCTTGTTGGTTATGCCTTTTTTTGTGATTAATTTTTTTTATGTCTCCTTTGACGTTTGGCCTGCCTTGTCCGTGTCGTGTTTTCGTATTTTGGATGTTTCTGGGGTTTTTTTTTTTTTACTATTAGTGCTGCAACCATGCCCTGTTGGAGATCCTCTCCAATTTGGTTTTAGAGAGAGTTATCGGAATATGACTTGAATATTATGTTAATCGCAAAGTTTTTTAATGCAAGATTTGCATAAGAAAAAAAAAAGTGTTACAGCGTAGAAAAGATTAACCATAATCATTCATTACATTCGTACCTAATTCCTAATCATAATGTATAGCATTGTAGAATGAAAAGTATGAATCAATCTAATACAGGATTCAAATTATTTCATCTGATGATTAAAAACAATCTGAAGTCAATCTATGCGTGACATATTTATCAAATATGTAATGCATTAACCAAATTTCACACAATTATTTCCAGAATACCATGATATCGTAATAAAACGGATATTTCAACACAAAATCCTATTTCATAATTGACAAAAAGATTAAAGAAACAAGCCTAAACCAAACTCTATTCTCAACGACACTACAATAATCTAGGTTTGTTTCTTTTAAAAAAAATGTGAATCACAAAATAAGTATCGACGATTTTCATTTCATGTTATACTTTAACTGAAGTGAAAAATTGCTGATAGATATGACCAGATTTTTCAATTGAATGCACATTTCCTTCACTTGTTATCAGCCTTTCAATATATTGACAACCATAGCAGAAAATGGTTAACTTAGGTTTAGATGTTACAATTTACTACAGGAGTAATGCCTCTTTCACTAATGAGTTAGTTTAGGGTTTAGTACCCGAAACGTGCAAGTCTGATCCATGATGAAGATGTACCTGTTCTTAAATGATGCTATTGAATTTGAAGACGTTTACATGTACCATTATATTCATTGAATTAAAATGTCATAGACACAAGGATCCAGGATATATCGCGCTTCCCGGTTGCATTTGTACTACTGAGTTATTTGAAGGTATCTAACTCGGCTGTCTTACAAAAAATCGACAAGTCATCGTTTTCAAAGTCTTCAGAAATAGGCTAATTAATGTGAAATTTTCATTGATATAATATCCGATGATTATATTAATTCATATTGAATCTTAAAAATAATTAATTTGAAATCAGTACCTCCTTTGCAAGTCGAAATATACCCCTCCCATGTCTCTTACGAGCGCCGCATTTCTAGGTCGGATAAAAGCACTACTGTAAATAGAAATTTAAGACATTTGGCATACTAAAATAAACCACGCTCTGCTTGCAGTAGCGAGCTTATGATCATTAGAAATTCAATTAATCCTCCCAACTTTAAGAGACGACCTAGTCTTTTGACAATATTCTCCATGAAGTAAAATTGTGTACAATGCCAAGGGAAAACAAACTATCCCGTGGTAAAATTGACTTTCCCGGGGAAATTTCAGAATTTCCCATGGCAAAATGACTTCCCCATGGAAGGAAGATATCTCACCTGTCAAGTGAGATACATGTATAAGGAAGTACAGGTTGCCGTTCACTATGCTCAACCTTGGCTGACTCAAGGTATAGTTGTTTTTTATGTGTTGCATTCCAGGTGATGTCATTCTTGTCAAAATATATAACAGAAATTAATAACCCATCGTTCCTACTTCCTTCTGATTATTTCCCTAATCATACGGAAGATAATTCATTTTGTATTTTTTCTCTCATGGGAACATGTAGCCCATCGCTTTGATTGCATATCCATAGTGAAATTATGTACACAAATCTTTTGTCGTCATACGTGACGATAATTAAATAAACGACATACGAAAAAACCGCGAAAGACATCAAATATGCCTGTTTGTATTTATTGACATTATACTTTTATTCTCCATATAATATTAGATAAGCACCTATAGGACCTGCAAAATGCACATGTATATACATATATATTAAAGGTGACAAAGATACATGTAACTCTGGCTTGAATCACTTACTTCCCAATTGTATAGAGTACTTCATATGCAATTTACGCTTTTACAATTAGTGAATTAAAGTCGGACACAAAACCAAAAATTATAATCAATTTGAAGTCAAAATCAATGGGCAAATACAATCATAAAAAAAATCAAAACCACACAAAACACTCACATTCAGCAAACCAAATGTTCATGAGATCAGGTACCCAAATACAGTAAACATCCCCGCTTTCATGCATCCCCGTCATTTTAGCCATGCAATAAAGTACACAAAGTAAATCGCTCCCTAATTTACCCTTGGTTGAACAATTTCCAAGGTGGTTGCGGAGCGAAGTCGCTCTTGATGTGGTTACTCTGAAAAAAGCGCATATCAATTTGTGATTTGAATATACCATAGACAAGGAACTAAGGGATGTATAAATTATTCAGAAAAAAGTGACATTTGTAATTTTGAAATGAAAGTAGTCACGCTTCTCATACATTGACGTGTTTAAAAGGGTATTTTGCTCGGATGTTTTTGCGATTTGCTGGCAGACTTTTCAGTCAAAACAATAAAGGTCATCGACTACACCGGAATTATTGTAATCTAAAGAAGTTAAATACGGTTGTTAGCGCACAACATAAAAGAGTTATTGATAATTTATGGCATTTATGAACCAGTTTTGATGATTGAAAGCTCCGAAGGATTTTGAAGATAAGGCGTTAAATCTGCCTTGAAATGTCGAAATGCAAAATTCGAGATTTTTTTCCGGTAGAAATGACAAGTAACTTGGTACACATATGAATCTGCTGTCAGATGGGATGATTTAGTCAAAATGTGACTGATATTTTGGTCAATATAAACGGGGTTTATTTTACATAGAAATCAATGGAAAACGGAAAAGTTTTTATACAACATCGTCCCCCTCGCTTCAGAATGCCACTTTCACCAAAGGTGTATATTAATAATAATACGGAAGTGTTCCAACTCTATACCTTCCCGACGAAAATTCCAAGCCAATTTATTATGCACCAAACACGATCTAAAGAGATTTTTATACACAGCCAAAACTCATTTCAGTAGCGCCCTTTGGTTATATTTTTTGAAAATAAATTTGTGCAATTTGCAGAGAGTGCACCGCTCCAAATTTTCCGTAGGGTCGATTCAGTAGCATATCCAAATAAAAGCTATGTTCAAAATAGCATTGAAGGGACGGTGATGAGAAGTGAACCTCCTTTCATTTCGATGATAGTTTTGAATAAAATGACAAAATTTACGAAATAGCAAAACAATACTGATATTTGAAGTGCCAAAACAAAGCTTCGCAAATATAAATTTATTTTAATTAATTGTGACATAACCTTCTTTGCTAAAGAAAAGCCCGATTCTAAAAATAAGTACATTGAATAAGATTTTATTCAGATGTTAAACTTTCTGATCGACGCCATTTTTGTGGTGTTTAGAGGGAAGGTCTTCCAGCAAATTGTCGGAATTCCAATAGGAACCAATTGTGCCCCACCTCTTGTCGACATTTTTCTTTACTCGTACGCTAAATTCATTCACTCTTTGGTCTCTGAAGGGAACAGATACTTAGCTTCTGACTTTAACCTCACTTACAGATACATGGACGATCGATGTGTTGTCCATAAATAATCCAAAATGCGCAGATTACCTCAGTAGTATCTATTCTTCGGAGCTTGAAGTCACAGAAACTACAGAGACAAATAATTCAGCATCCTATTTGGACATAATGTTGTCCTACGACACTTATGGTCACATAAACACCTCACCCTATGACAAACATGACGAAATCATTTTCAGCATCAGAAACTTTCCTTTTTTGAGTAGCAACATCCCTTCATCGTCTGCTTGTGGCGTGTTCATATCTCAGTTGACAGAACAAGTACCAAATACACAGATTTTGTTCTGAGAGCTAGGCGTCTTTCAGATAAGCTTCTCAGTCAGGGATACGTTTGTGGCCGACAAACATCGCCACTGAGAAAATTCTAAGGTCGATATGGGGAACTCGTCATATACTATGATGTCCCACTCTTCAGAATGGTGGACGATATTCTGTCTTAGACCATTTGAACCATCCAACCACAGAATATACTTGTATCTTCCGAATTGAAGCGGCGGATGTTGCATGCAAGCAGGACATGCTGACTCTTTTCTGGGCACCTGGCCTCACTCCCATATTGGGGGTTCGCTTCTTTTCACGTGGTGGAGGTTTTTCTTTGTTTGCTTTGATTCCTTTTTGTCCTGATTTTGTATGCCTTCGGTTTATGATTTTCTGGGTTATCGATTTTGTACTTTGTGTTGGGATATGGTCATTATCCATATTTGACTTCTTTCATGCGACAGAGCTAGAAAGAAATAATTAATAATACGGAAGTGTTCAAACTCTATACTTACTTTCTTGAAGAAAATTTCAAACCAATCTATTATGCACCAGACACGTGTTTCGGATATTAAATCCTCATCAGTGATGCTTCCAGCCAAAGTGAATTTCATAAGCCACCAAAATTCATTTCAGTAGCGCCCTCTGGTTTTATTTCTGCGTTTACTTCACAGAGAATCCGGGGCTCTTAATACACTTAAAAGTATCCATGTCACTGGGGAAAACTATACATTTTCTGGCCAAGTGGGGTTCTGAAGCGGGGGTGGAACAATGTCCCACAGGCGAAAAACGAAAAAATAGGGATTGTTGACTATATTAGAATTACTCTTTAGACCGACAAAGTAGATTGACATTGAACTTTTTTATATCATGGAACACTCTATTCAGAATGTGTTCCGATCAAATATTTAAAACCATTAACAAGGAAATAAACGAGAAAGCTGCCCATTTCATGTAAATTTCGCGCCTGAAAGCTACACAAGAGGCTGAAAAATACAAAATAAGACCGTTTTTCAGTTTCAAATTCCGGATTGCAGAGTCTGCAATATCGATACATGTGTAATAACCTCATAGTAAATTTTCCTATGTCCAATTTTGACACGCAAAGGTCAAATTTGTGTAAAATAATGCATTTTTGTGTATTTTTGCTGGATATTCGACATTTCCGTCATCAGTATCCCCTACCTATTCAATCCGTAATTATGACATCTTTCACCAATTTTATTTAAATAAGATGCCTACTAGGAATCTTATAATACTACATGTATATATTTTTATCCTGACCGGTTTTTTCTTAATTGGAAGGACAACGCACGAGAAATAATCATTTGATTTCAGGGCTAAATCAAGAAAAATATGGACTATGACCATATCCCAATACATAGTACAAAATCGATAATTCAAAAAATCATAGACCGAAGGCATACAAAACCAGGATAAAACAAGAACCGAAGGAAACATAGAAAAACCTCCACCATATGAAAAGAAGCGAACTCCCAATATGGAAGTGAGACCAGGTGCCCAGGAAGAGTTAGCATATCCTGCTTGCATGCAACACCCGTCACTTCAATTCGGTAGAATTGACACATCCGGTTACTTCCATTTTGGAAGATACAAGTATATTCGGTGGTTGGATGGTTCAAATGGTCTAAGATAGAATATCGTTTACCATTCTGGAGAATGGGACATCATAATGTATGTCGAGTTCCCCATATCGTCCTCAGTGACGAGGTTAATCGGCCACAAACGTATCCCTGACTGTGAAGCTTATCTGAAAGACGCCTAGCTCTCAGAACAAAATATGTATATTTGGTACCTGCTCTTGCATAGCGTATCAACTGAGATATTAACATGCCATAAGCAGGCGATGAAGGGTAGTTGCTACTCAGAAAAGGAAAGTTTGTGATGTTGAAACTGAAGTCGTCACGTTTGTCCTTATCTTAACAGCTCTTTCGACTTTGAACTTGACGTCATCCTCGCGACGTAAGTAGCTGTTGTGAATATGCAAACATACATCATAAATGACATTATTTTCATTTTCACTTTAAATATATTTTTCGGTTTTGCAAATGGAATTTTCGCCAAAAAGCGGATCAATTTTAGAGGTATTCATGTCATATATAATGACAAATATGGATAATGACCATATCCCTGTCTACAGTACAAAATCGATAATTCAGAAAATCAGAAACCGAAGGCATACAAAATCAGGATAAAACAGGAACCAAAGCAAACAAAAACAAAAACCTCCACCATATGAAAAGAAGTGTCAAAAAGTGTCAATAAGTGTCAAAAAGCCGATTGGATCTACGTTCAGCAGCTCCGAAAACGGGCCTCAATATTTCTCGAACAAGAGAAGGCTATTCCTGAATATCTTACCGTCCCTAGATAATTGACTGTTAAAATTTTATTTAATTTACAGTCAAATATAAAGTACAAACATCCTTTCTGTTTCAAGCTTCTAATACCCATTCATATTTGTCCCTTGTGTATACTAGTATTAGATTCATGTGTCTCTTCGTCTTGTTTGTGATGCGCTGCCGTGACTCAAAATCGGCTTATCTGCTTCTGTTGGAACCTCTTTTACCCATCAAAAAGAGATGCATTCGGATAACAACTGAAATAAGGATTTATGTTATAAAGAGTACCAAAACCCATGAAACAAACAATGAGTAACAACACATTACATTTCCACGTCAACATACGGACCAGAGACAACGGTACAATCACATAAAAAAGAACAACAAATTACTGTCCTGTTAGCTAAATCCAGAGCACCCTATTTTCCATGTCTTCTCTAAAGTATGATATTGTCATCTTCCAAGAAGAATTCAGTTTTATAGTACTCATAAGTCGTAAGAAAATACCATTGTTTTTGCCATACGTCAATCAAGTGAGAAATAGGACGGAAAATAAAAAGTCTACGGGCATTTTCAATAGTAAAATCACTGAAAATGCGTGACATCGGACGCTTTGACGTCACTGTTTACTATTGTTGACACGAAGAACAAAATGGGGGCGGCTTAAAATTAACATGGGAATTTCCCGAAGACACTTCATTTTTCATTTTGCGGTTTGAAGGCAACTGATAGGGTAATATCCACTTACGACTGAAAGAGGTCTAATCTCGAAAACAATAATTCTTTTGGTACATTTTTGGACATAATAATTTTCATACTTTTTGGCCATATTACATTGTTTAGACTGAGGATCACTGACGAGGGTTTAATACCCGAAACGTGCATGTCTGATCCATGCTGTAAATTAATCAGGTTTTAAATTATGCTATTGAATTTAAAGACGTTTAACATTATTAGAAAAAGAATAAATTGCCAAAACAGGGTGCTGTGGATTTAGTGAACAGAACAGCAAGTAAAAATACCATCGAAACGTAATTTTAGACAAGACGTAAAACGGAGGATATTGAGAATATATCAATTTTAAGTTGCTTCCGAACGATCATTGTTTGTGGTTCAGATTGCCATTTGTGCTTCATATTCCATGCCGTGCTAATTTTTCATGAAAGAAAAAAAATTATCAAAAACCAAAGACATGCCCATTTCTTGCATTTGGCTCCATAAGCAATAGAATATAGCTTTTTGGAAAGGAAAAACAGGCATTCAATTTTCTAATCTAAATAAAATCACTTTTGCCACAAAGAAACAAAGAACAACTACGAGGTACAAAATTGCACCATATATTAAATACAAGTGACAACATGTAGTCGAAGAGAATAATCAACAAGTACAGGAGACATAGGAAAGGATGGGATCTCCAACCGGACTCGATTACAGCACCCACAGCAAGACACCAAAACACCCCATGCGAAAACACAGAGTAAACAAGATCCATTCACCGTAAGAGTTACGAGAAGAGACTCTGCTGTCATGTATGTACAATGCCTATGTTTCAAGCGATCCGGACTGCATGTGCACTGGTCAACCTTTCTCTTTCTACTTATAATGCCAGCAACCAAATCTCGAAGAATTCGCCTTTGTTGCATATAAAAGCAATTCTGTAACCAGACAATGACAATACAAACAAAGACAACACAGTGAATGGTTCATGTTATAATTAGATAGTCATGTACAAAATTAATTAACGGCTTGCACTGTTGGCTTGAGAAAACTGGAGCTCAAGGAGGGGGGTCAACTTACTTTCAGTATGGACAGGTGGACAGGACCAAGTTTTTTTTAATCATCGTCAAGGCTTTTGAAACAACAGTATTGTTTTCTTGAGTCTCCACTATACCTCAATTTGAGGTTTCTTTGAAACAGTCGATTAACCAATGCTATACATTTAATTTGACCACAGTGAATAGTTACTTTTATCCTCCGAAGGGATGGAATAAACCGTTTGTAAGGAACTTTTTCTGCAAAACATTCAAAATAGTAGAACCTCGAAAGATGAACAGACAATTATTTGCACTTTTTAGAAACCTATAACGATGTCAGAAAGACAATGAAATGTGAAACTTGCTTAAATATCATTATTATTCTCTCGTCTGAGGGTAATTGCCTAAATGTTTATCTCATTGTGCAATGTACATTCTACAAACTCCAAACCCTCGCTTCATTTCCCCCATTTTTCAGTGTTATACCAGGTGAATGAAAAGGAGAAACAACTGCCACGTGCATATGAGTGCCATAAGATGGTCCCACAAGATGCCAGGCGCCCGTCCGTTCACCACAGAGAAAAAAGGCAACACTTCCTTTCATTAAATCATGCGTTTATAATGCAATTTACTCCTATGCTCTCTGTGCTCTTGAAAACTAGTTCCAGTTGCAATATGTGATATTCAAATGCAATCCACACGTTGATAATTACTGGATTTTATTAAGGATGTGAATCTTTTATATGCATCGGTTATGTTGAACAATGGTGTTATGATTTTTTTTTCAATGTTTTCTATATTATACTTTTTTGTACAAGGAAATAAAACAATAGTTTACCGGTCTTCCTATAGTGGACAAGATAATATGGATGTTATCTTTGTTTATAAATTCTCCAGGAAGTATTTGTAAGTGTTTACAACATATGTAAAATATGTATCCTTTACTTCATAATTTCATGTTGGATTTTAGTCGGGGAAATTTAATTTAATATATGATAGGACATTAAACAGATACTTTACTCAATCAGAATTTGAGATTTTCAAGTATTTTACAAGTGTTTCACTGTTCTATTTTGAAAAATCTAAATGTTTCGTACGTGGATATTAACGAGTGATCATAAAGCAGTATTAGTGGTAGCCGATCACCATGTCCGAGAACATGATCATGACGAGTTTGACCTCATTGGGATACTTGAATAGGGAGTTACAGATGGGTCAGGATTTATCCCTGGAGGATTACGACGGGGACGGTCAGGAATTTCAGGAGGTCCTCAATAGTAAGTTTATGTGAATAATATGCCTTATGGGCTTAATGTTCTTTTTATTGATATTCTGAGCACTTTGCTTTTGAAATATCGTCAATCTTGTCTATCTTAATAGTGCACTAAATGTAAGAGGTGATACATGTAACTTTCTCGATGTTTATATTTCATTGTTACGTCACAGTCAACTTGCGTCACCAACAGTAATGTCATAAGGAAAAACAAATCCAAATTATAACAGCTGGGACACATTGAGCTCCATTGTGAAACATCAGGAAAAACGCGGTCTTATTATTGTTCAAGTTTTCCTTTTGATTATCTCTTTGTGCCATTCTCATAAAAATTCGTGGGTTTTTTTTCCATTCAAGTTCTTGTTGTGGTGGAACGACAAAGTTACAAAAAGGAGTGTGACATGAGACTGTCATTTTGAATGTGTGGTCCGCTGTGTTCATTGCACTGTAGTCTTGTTGGGATCTCTATATTTTTGTTGTATAATTGTAAACCAAACGTTCACGTGCATTCGAGATGTAACGTTTTACGTACAAGATACTTTTATGAATCTATTAGGATGGTTACAGTCTTAGTATATTCTGTGACAGATTCAGTTCCAAATTTGAGAATATATTAATACCATACAAATTAGAAACAAAATTTTACTCGAACTCTTTAATTTCCATCTTACAACAATTCTATTGAAATTATCAAGCATAAAAAATTAAGTAGTATGGAAAAGGGAATGGTCTCAAACTGAAAAGGATAAACTGAAGACGATAACTGGCGATATAAAAGTATTTATTAGCGATTAGCTGCCCATCGCTGCTGTCAAATTACAAAGGAATTTTGTTGCATGGGTGATCTGGATAAACACACCACAGTTACTTTCGGTTAATGCTGCATCGAACATTGAGAAAATAATATCATCTAGAATTGAAAAAATAAAAGAAAAACGTTTCCGAATTCTTTACAACTGTGCATCTTTTGGGATATTTATACATCCTAATAAGCTGGAGTATTGCGCGCACGTAATCCCGATAGCCATTGTCTTTGGTAAAACGGATGGCCTTTCACCTACACCACCTGCACATTGCTTTCCCTCAAATTATGTTTTGTCATGAATCATGTTTCCAGTCTCAATACTAATATATCTGCCATCATTGGTCTGTTGTTCGTCCGTTTTGGTGTAGGTGTTGTTATGTGTCTCGTTGTCTCTTACCTGTTGTGTGTTGGAGATGTATTGTTCATGGTTTGCTATCATCCTTTGTGTGTGTGTTCCGCTGTGGTCAGTGCATAAAGGCTTTGCTGACGATCTCGTCCATATCCCTCAGTTTGTGTATTTGAACTGTTTCAATTCTGTTTCATGACTTTATGTATTCTGGTGTTTAATGAAATTTACATTTATTACATAAAGTTACAAAATATTAAAACACTTAAAAATTGTTTTAATTCGACATCTAATATTGATTTTAAAATCATATATTAGTAACTACATGTAACTAGATAATTTGTTTCATATGGGATTAACAAAACACAGACATGCCCTTGTCGATAAAAAAGAAACATTTCTTTCACCGTTATGCAATATGTGTGTAATTAATCACATTTATAAAGGCCAGAGCGTGATGGTTATGTCTTCCGTTCTAGGGTGATTTGTTTATTTTGAACTGAAGATGCGCTCAAAATGTAATGAAAATGTGGGTGTGATTTTGTATCTCTGGAGACCAGACGTACAAATGTTATTTATATTTCTTCGAGTACTGTTTTAATTACTCTAGTCAGAACGCGAGCGCTCTCTATATTGTTTATGATTTTCATCGTTTGTTTATAACCAAAAATATCTGTTCTATTCCCGTCCCTCCATCGGCGAATAGTTTGAACACGAATACAGCTCTTTGTATTAAAATTACGTAAAGTTGTACGTTTTACCATTTTTTGTCAAGGGCTTGAAATATTTTCCAAAACATTTCTCTATCTTCCCCAAAATGTAGGGTATCAACGATTATGTCGAAATGTTCCTTTTATTTATTACTTTAAGGATTTCGCTTTCATAAACTAGTTGAAACTTTCTGGAAACTTTACAAAAATTAGAGTCAGCTTCTTTCAAATTCGGATCTATACAAGCAAGAGAGTATATTACTTTGGGTATTACTCAACCTTTTTAGTCTTTTGTGGTGATATGATAAACAAAATAAGAAGGATCAAAGGTAGACAGCATAACCATCGAAATGCGTAAGAATCATCAAAGGCTTTTTATACCGTGGATATGATCTTTATGCCAGCAGACGGACACTAGGCTTGGTACTTGACCAATCTACAGTCTTGTGCCAGCGCATTTTTAAAATTTGCATTCTGACTGACTGTGACGAAGAGACTCCACGCCGAGACCTGTCCAAACATCTTTAGAGAGGACAGGCTCCCGACCATTTTTGCTCTCTGAATTTCAGTCGGACTCCTTGGGTGATAAAATGCATGAGCTTGCTATGTACAACCGGCAGAGCACGGATTGTATTACTTAACACCACCCACCCCTTTATATTCATTTACATATTCATCTGTGTTTCTTTGGGTCCCTGCATTTTTCTGTCTTGTTTGTGTGGTCATCTTACAGTTTGTTTTACACTACAATTTGTGCGTTCTTCGAGACCTCTTGGTAACCGTAAAAGTTGGGGGTTGTGCGCACGTAATCCGGATCACCACATCATTTGGTGCTTGTGTAGCAAATGGCCGTCCTAAGTCGGCACCGGTTGCCCATTGGTCTCGTTGGTTTATGTGTGGTCTTTTGTATTTGATGTTCCTATGTTATGTGTCTCTTTTTCGTCTTTTGCTGTGCTCGACTTTGTGTTTCCACATCGGGTGTTTTGGTGTTTTGCTGTTTGTGCTGCAACGAGATCCCCTCCCTACTTTCATGCAGAGTTCTCAATGATGACAAAATTAGAACTCCATTTAGATAAGCAAACAAATTAAATATATTTTCAACTATAAAGACATGATATTAAGAATAATTATTGCGATTTGAAAAACCAGTATTTATTGTAATCCAGGAAACATAACAACAGCTTAGCTCATCTTATTCTTGAATGAAGTAAGAATGTCTAAACTTTTCTTTATACTTCTGAAGTTGTACCTTAAGGTGTTGGAGATACATTCCGTCGTATTTTCGTCAGCCTATGGCTAGTGATGCCTTTATGATCGTTTGAGAGGTAAATCCAGGTTTTGTGACTTATACCCAATCATCTAAACTTGGTCTTCGTTACTTTCGTCAGTCAAATGGTCAGTGAAGTGCCTTAGTGACATCTATGGTCACTGATGGCTTGTATGGGAATCGTGTGTGATTTAGTGTAAAAGGCGTGTATGTATCAGAAGGATGTCTATTTGTAGGCCTATTCAAGTGGTCCTCTTGGGATATTCAAATAAGGATTTTAAAATTTCCTTTTTTGAAATAGCAGTCGTATTTTTCTGATAAATGTACATGTTACATAATTCTAATTCTCTTTTTTACGAAAATCACTTGATACTACAACATATACAGCCTATGAAAGGAATCTAGATCAATATTACTGGTATCAAATTCGAATCTGTAGATGTCTTTTTATCAGACTGAGTGTTGATACAATTTTCATTGCTTTGTCTATAGAATACATTTAACTTTTAAAACAATTCCATTGTCCATATATCTTCTGTTAAATACTATAAGCTATTCGAAATCCTTGTTTTCATTTTTTTCATCCTGTACTAGTTGCTAAGGATCTCAGCACACAAGCACTTTTCGTCATGACATGCATATACTTTGGTGCTCATCGATGATTTACAATTATTTAAGTGCAACCCATTAAACCTAAATTTTCTTTCCATTGGAATTATAAATTACATATATATTTTTTTCCAAGGCGACTAGGTTCTGCCGTAAAAGACTGCCTGCTGCCATTAAAATAAGATTCACTCCAACCATCTGGCGCTAATCTAGAATACATTTGTTCCGAGGGATTTTTTTTACAGATGCAGTTATAACATAAACATTTCGCACATGTCAAAGTGTTTTTTATTCATCTGAGGAGAGATTTTGTGGTTTCATCACAGTGGGATCCCAACACTATAATTTATTATTAGGACTAAGATACAGTCTATATCCCTTAAAAACTTGCGGCGACCGCTGTGTGCCTGAAAAGTGCATGCCATAAAACAATTATTAAAGCAAATATAATAAATATAAAAAATGATTAATAAAATCGATTGTTAAAAAAAGGGGGGGGGGACCGGTGAAGCTACGAGAGAAAAAAAAAAAATATGCTTTTCCTGTTGCAAAGTTTCGGTTGTCCCTTATGAGACCCATGTAAAGCAGGTCTCTGGTTTGAACCAAGGAAGTTCTTCAAAGTTGCCATTCTGGACCCTTTATAACTACGTCAAGGAGAAAACCATTATTCTGATTAAAGATGGATGCTTTAACATACATGCACAAGCATACATGAAAGCTATATAATATCCGTATCTTCTTTCCTTAAATTGTATCTTTGACTAGAGAGAGATGGGAAGGGGCGGGTATCATTGAGGGTTGTTGGCATCGAGCTCCTGTGGTAAAATGATCGCCACTGGACATGGACTCGATGGAGGGAATGCATGGTTCAATTTATCGAATATTGGGTGTACTATACTCGTAAATTGTTACAGACACTATGTATAGGTACTTCTTCGGTTGAGCTTGTAAGAGTTATTTACGACACTTTTGTTATAATTATGTCATCTTTATGTTTAGATCAAGGGACCATTTGTGACATTCAGATCGACAATTCAGCGCATAAATGGATGTTAAAAGCGTCAATCATGGAAAGAAGAGCGTTACCATACCAACGGCTCAGGACCGATTGTGGCGCCCCCTTGATACACAAACTAGATGAGGCCACTTCGAAAGTGGATACAATGATAAGTATGTGTTTTATAATCATGTTCTTCACCTAGATAGGAAATTCTTCACTTGGTTACATTTTATAAAAGATGAGAAGTTAGCTACATTAGCTGAAATCAAACAAACATCATCAACTACATGTACACGTACCAGGCTCTAAACTCCATAGTATATATACACCTTTTTTTGTCCTTGCACCTTTTTGCATTCTCAAAGAACACGAAGTATTCCAAACTAGGTACTTCAAGGATTCTGATAAGTTTGTAAAAGAAATTAATAATGGACAATTCTGGCAATATCAGATTGTTTTTAAATGAGTCCTAGTCCGAATTTGTCCAGTTCAAAAATATAAAATTCATAGCAATTGTAACCAACATCATCAGAATTATCTAAAAATGTTTGCAGATTGCATGTACGTTACTGACTATCAGTTCATTCCATGAGAGTAAAATTCAAAATAGAAATATCATGATTTTTTATGGATAAAGCACTATCTGAATACATATTTCCTTCGAATACTGATAGAACTTCTGAGGTACATTTATTCTATACTGCTAACATGAGTGTTAAACCAAGAATCAAATAGGAAAATTCGAAAGAACCATATAATAATCAAAGGTTGTCTATTTTTTCAATCTAGATTTTGCCCTTAATTTTGAGTTCTGTAAAAAGTATGACAATTCAGTTCTCAATACTATATTCATATATTGACTTATGAATTATAATTTAAGCATTCCCTCGTTTTGATTTTGTTAATGGTAAAGAGTTAGTGTCAGCAATTCACCCATTCTACAATCATTCTGCGGAAATAGTTCTCTGGTTCTCTTTGAACTCGCAACATAACGTACAAGATACATACTTTCGGAATTCCAAAGAATGAAAACGTGTTAATGGCACAGTCAAGATGAAATAACAATAATCACTTACACAACGGGTTCATGCTGATAATAATTAACTATTTTTAATGAATAAAACATCCTCAGCTCTCTCTGTAGATTTATAGCCTGTCATATTTCAAGCTTACAGTGTACAGATGTAATTAGTAACTCCCGCGCTTTTTAGCTGTGTTATTCTTAAGTTGTTTTGTTTTTTTTTTTCTTAATTTTTTCCTATTTCTTTGTGGGCGTTTTTGTTTTCGTGTTTGTGTTGTTTTTGTTTATTTTATCCATTGATTTTTAATTAATTAGTATTCTTTTCTGTAATATATATAATCTCCCTCAATTTAATTTGTTCTTTGTCAAATACCATTTAGAAAAAACGGTTTAATCCCGATTGTCCCACATTTGGAAAAAATCATATCCCGATTGTCCTACATTTTTAAACAAACACATGCATAATGATAATACAAACATTCAGGCTATAGTCTATTTTATTGTTGTAGGTTTTTTTGTTACACTTTTGAAAATGATATTAATACGATTAAATACCGATACGTTCTTTATTATTACTCATAAGAGACCCCCCCCCCCCATTGTTAACTTTTATTCTGGCTAAATGTTCTTATGTATTTCTCCATCTCGAACACTTTTATATGGACATACATTTACTCTTTATATTTTCATCAATACGCCTAATATTTTCTCAAAATAAGTAGTTTTTGCAAAAAATATTTCACTCCAAAGGCATGGTCGATCTTCATTTTTGGCACCTTTATTTATTCAATTTATAGCTATTGGATATAATAATCAGGGTTTTTTTTTTTTGCATAAGGAATTTTATTAATTGTAGAGTATGGGATAACTATTGAAAATATTAAATATATGAATCTACTATCGATAAATACAATCTAAGACTTATGGATTCTAAAGGATTAGTTTCGTATGCCATATTTCATAGATTTAACGCGTGATCAAGATTTATAATTATAGTTCAGAAATTGCACATTTCAACTGAAAGAGCATATACTTGTACTTTAAAAATTGTATCTGTACAGAACATTAGTTTCGAAACGTACGCAATATAGTGATGAAAAGATCTTTATGTCAATGAAAAGTTTTCACTTTAAGTTCCAGCATCAATTTAGGCATTTTCATTTTCAAATAGATCAGTATGATAAATATGGATAGTTATTTCATTTATTACTAAAACCTCGTAAATTCTTAGTTTTCATGGGAATGTGACAATTCCGACAATTGTCAGACACTTTCATATCCGATTTTATGTTATTTCATAACTGCCATTGATTGCATCTTCATCCTTTCACATTTTTTAACAGTCACACGCAAAAACTTCGTTGTGATACTGTCATGATTCAAAAAGAAGTATGGTCAAGAGCTATACTAGTGTCAGAACGGACTCCGGACAGACGTCGTCCTTTTGAAGTAATTTGAAGAAACTTATTTTCAAAATTCTGTGACAATTTTGAAGTATTTTTAAAAATCTTGCATCTAAGTTGCTTAATCATACCGCCTTTTGACCCCTTTTGCCCCTTTGAATTTGTCAATATTAAAATATATGTTCTATAGTACCAATTTATTGTACTATACACATGTTTCGGATATTGAATCCTCGTCAGTAGTACTTTAAATAAAGCCAAAGTGAATTTTCCTGGTGCCATCTACAATGTCGCGCACAAGGGGAAGTCGCCGAGAACCGTCCTTTTTTAAACTATGTACATGATTTTTAATATCCAAAAATCCTTCAGTTTTTCCTGAAATTGATATAGATTGACAGCTTTAAAATTCGGTGTCCCGAAAATGGTCAAGTTATTTGCAAAAAAAAAAGAAGAAAAAAAAAAGCCAAAATATAGGGTCACAAAAATCGGTCTACAAACCACATCTCTTAGTAGATTTCATGGGCGGATCCAGGATTTTTAGAGGGATGGTCCTAAAGTCCGAAAAAATGAGTCAAATAAATAAATAAATAAATAAATAAAAGCACACCAGAAAGTACAAAACATTCATGCCGTTAATTTAGAAATCATGAATCAGACTTTAACCTTCACCCTTTGATCTCTGAATGAGATAATTGCCGCAATTACCTAATTAACCTGCACACCATATCCCGATTGTCCCACATGACTTTTATACCTTTTTTATATAAATGTGGGACAATCGGGATGACACCGAAAAAACAGTATACTGACGACAATGTTACAATTTCAATTATAATTATATTAAAGGAAAAAACAAGAAGAAAATAAGAAACAGGAAAATTCTATCAATCGATTTTTTTTTTGGGGGGGGGGGGGAGTCGATGAGATTGATATGAAAATTTCTGAGCCATATGTCCTAGATGTAACATCCTTTTTGTTGTAAAATAAAAACGAAAAAAATCATGAGTTGTAAGATTTCAGTCGAAACTACTTCCTAAATTGCACAAGGGAGCAGATGCGAATTTGAAACTCGGCAAACTGATAACATTGATGAGGAGTAGGTAAAATGTTTCTAACAAGTCCCCATTGTAGTGAGAACAGCCAAACACATACGTACAAAGATGCAAATAACAGACATTGGGCAAATATTCGAAGCCCTACGGGTTCTTTTCAAAAATGAATGGACAATTACCAATTCACTATTCAATATCAGTTTATACAAACTTGAGTATTAGAACTGGATTAATAGCATGCCACATTCTGGTTGCATTCACAATATTGCAAGAATGGTAAAAACTTTAAGACCATAGATCAAATCTATGGTAATTGTTGACAAACGGACCATATACATGTATATGTACCTACTTTCGGTTTAAAAACCTCAAATTTAGAGGGAACATTCATTAAAGGTCGACAACTGAGGAGATCTTGAGAGAAGGTCAAACTGATTTATAGAACGGTCCTTATGGGAAAACATGAATACTTCAAATATGTAGCAATTAAAAATGGAACAGACATGAACTCGCATAATATTTCACTTTAATATCAAAAAAATTTTTTTCAGTTTTTTTTTAATTTTTTTTTTTTATTTTAATTTTTATTTAATTTTTTTTTTCTTCTTTTTTTTCGGTTTTTTTTTTTTTTTTTTTTTTTTTTTTTATTTGTATTTGTTTTTGTTTTGTTTTGTTTTGTTTTGTATTTTTTTTTTTTTTTTTTTTTTGGTTTCTGTTTCAATTATTAGAGCTTCAGCGTGAATATATAATAATTCCTTAACCAAGTATTGATACAAAGAAATCAACCCCCGGTCATCTTTCAACTGTAAATTAAGTTATCATAAAGATAACAGTTGTAGAATTTGTCAAATACAGCATTATGAATTATTGGTCTAATAAATAAGGTTCCACATAGGAAATGTTAGGTAAATTGTACTATGTACCCTCAATTACTCATGATATCTCAATTTTTCTCCCAATTGTATCCCAATTTTTAGAATTTTCTCCAGTAAAATTTCAATTATACTTGAATTTCTCATATTCTTGACCTATGTGCTAGGTGTTCATATCTTTTTCTTCCTTGATGAAAATTATGAATAGCTGTTAATTGTAGTGTTTCCGGGAGTTTCACAATTCTAAAGGATACAATAGCTAATATTTTTATCGTATTGTTTGTAGGAATACACCGTGTGCAAATTGTACTATTTCATATGATGTTTATAATTGCAAACAAGCATTCATCTTCTCTATCGTTGGAGTTGATTTTATGACATGAAAGGCATCAAATCTTTTCTTAAAAGAACAAGGAGACGTCATACTATAGCCTGTGGATCAGGTAAGGTGAATACTAGGGAGCAACCATTTGATTTTGTGTGGAGGGGGGGGACTTTTGCCAGCCGGATTTTTTTTCAGCCATTTTAAGAGCCGGGAATTTTTTTTTTCGCCGGATATTTTTTTTTAATTAGTTAAATACGTGAATTCGCCGTACACGTATCCAATGTTGTATGTTCCCAAGTCAAGTTTGAATAACAGCATCTGCAAGAGCTATATACATGTATATGCATTACTTAGGGTAGTAAACGTCCAATAGGTCATATGTACAAATTTCACGGGAAATCTTAGAACATGCATCTCAATTTAAAAAAAATATCAGCCCGGGGAATATTTGGTTTGGGACAGGTATTATTATTGACTGATTCTTTATTCAGCATTTCTCGTCATTCGTTCTAATTGAAGGTTTAAATGAGCAAGTTGGGTTTTTTTTTTCAGTTTTAATTCAATTTTGGTGCTCCCATGTTTTTACGGATAGAAAGAAAGGTAACTCTGATTAAACACAGAGAGAAAGTCGAAAAATAGAAATATCGACGAAAAAACTATGTCAGAAGAAATTAAACTTAAAAAATGAAAATACAGAAACTGTAGAATAGAGACAACACTTGCAACATCGACTTGAATTTGGAACTGAACTTTTGGACGGATTAAGAGCGGTATTTTCATTTCAATCTTTATTCTTATTCATCCAAGATTTGATACATCCTTGTAAACAAAGCAAGAGTGATAAATATAATGGACACGAAATTGAAATAAGATATTATGAATCATAGCTAGTGTTTATACTTTAATCATTTTCCTTGATAAATAAAGGAAACTGTTTATTTAATCGCCATATGTCATTTATCAAAGAAAAAATTGGTATAATATCAAAAGATGATTCATTTACCAACTAAAATATGGATATTAATAATTCCCCATGCACTATGTGCGTAACCATGCATACGATGATCCGTCTGTCCGTTTGCGAGTCTGTCTGTCGTCTGTACATTCAAGTGTTGTAGTTTGTACAAAAACATCACAAAAAATCTTCATAAACAATGTCTGTAAAATGGTATACAATATTCAAAGGTTTGAATCATCCGCAGTATGCAGAAATAAGAATTTCTATTGAATGTATGAAACTACTTTGTATCTATAATGAATTACGCAGGCGGATTTAGAGGGGGACGTTGGGAGCGCACGACCCCCCCCCCCAAAAAAAAATCGTCAAAGTAAGGTTTGGCTCAAACTAGAATTTGTAGACTTAAGTTCTGGTAGTTCGAAGTTGAATTTAAGATTTTTTTTTTTTTGCTGGCTCGCTACTGCTCGCCATCATCTAATTTTGTTTATACCAATTTACATATCATTTTTGCAATAAAAATCCGAGGCTAAAAATGACATCCATGTCATGCTCAATAGCCAGTGAAGTAATGTAAGTCTTTTTCTGATATAGAAAGCTGAAATATTGACAGCATTAAAGGGGATGGGATTTGTGGCGTGTAATATACCCCTCTGCTTCCCTGATCACCCCCCGTCCAAATAACCATCAAAAGCTGAGTTTAGGTCAGGGTTTTTGGACTATCCTCTACCAGATTAAAAAAAAAATCGCTGGCTCGCTTCGCTCAACAGATACATGATATTTCATTTTTAGTTTAAACATATTTTATTTTCAATAAGAAAATTGGATTGGGCATAAGTTATAAAAACATTATTTGCGCCCTCTCCATACATGGTATATATGAAAGTACAAAAAATGACATCATGATGACAATACAATTTGTGACTTTTTTCTACAAATAACAGAAGTAAATAATTAGAGAGAGAGAGAGAGAGAGAGAGAGAGAGAGAGAGAGAGAGAGAGAGACTGTTTTATTTTAGACATTAAACCTTTTTGTATCTCTGATATATTTTTGGGTCGCGTGCATTATTATTTCGTTTTCATCGTTTGTCAAATTTAAGTCGCCATAGAGCAATTTTTGAAGTGTAAGGGGATTAAATATAGACAATGATGTAAAAAGATTACGTCTTTGTTCATTATAAAGAGGGCATATGAAAAAGAAATGATGTACAGATTCGTCTGATCCTCCACATTGACAATTTGGTGAGTTAATAATGTTGACTCTATAAAGATCGGAGTTCAGGCTACTATCGAAGCAACGCAGACGTGTGTGTAGTATATTAAGGGATCTTTCTCCATATAAAAGGTAAGTAGGAAGTACATTTACATCGCTTTGAGATTTAAGTGCTGATTTAAACTGTTCTAATGATGAATTATTCCTTAAATCCGAACTAAGATTATTCCAACTATCAATGGTTGATGGAAAGAAAGAATTACGCGTTATATTTAGCCTATAGTTTGGATAGTATAAGTCAGTGTCACTTCGTAAGTTGTAACGTCTGTCTTGTCTGTATGTCTGTAAGATCTCTGTCAAATATTCTGGTGATTTATTATGATAGATTTTATGAAATAAACTTAATTTTCTCTTTTCCCTACGATCCGATAATTTCTCCCACCCAGTTTCAAAATATAATGATTCCCTAGAACTAAATATTGGAAGACCTGTTACAAGACGCGCTGCTTCTAATTGTACTTTCTCCAGTTTTTCTTCATCTCCCTTATTACACCCACCCCATACTTCACATCCATATTCTAACAAAGGCAAAATATAGGAGCAATATATTTTACTTAAGGTTTTTCTAGATAGCGTGTACTTAAACTTTTTCAAGAAATTTATCCTGGTGAGAGCCGATTTACAAATGTTTTCTATATGTGTTGTCCATTTAGCATTACAATTAAATGTTAATCCTAGGTGTTTATGTGTATTTACTGGCTTTATAATTGTTGAATTAAATTTTACTTCAAAATCAGTTGGACAGTTTCCAAAGAATAGGAGTTCTGTTTTTCTTGGATTAAAATCTACTTTCCATTTCCTAGCCCAATCATTTATAATCGATAGATCAGATTCAAGACTTAATTTTATATCATTGGGAGAAGGTGAGGATGAAGACATGGATGTATCGTCTGCAAAAAGCCTGGAAATATTACAAAGGTTATCAGAAATATCATTTATAAAAATAAGAAACATGAGAGGACCTAACACGGAGCCCTGGGGCACGCCCGCATTTATAGTTAAGAGAGAGGATGTTGAATCGTTTATTGATACAAGTTGTTTTCTGTTGCTTAAATAATTGCTAAGAAAATCTAATATTTGTCCTTGAATCCCATATGATTTCAATTTAACAATTAATCCCCGATGCCAAACTCTGTCGAAAGCTTTTGATATATCACAAAATATGAACCCAATATTTCTCTTATTTTCCAGATCTAATAATATAGAGTGATAAATTTCAAGAAGTTGATAAATTGTAGAATTATTAGGCAGAAATCCACTTTGGTACTTATAAAATAGTTTGTTCTCTACGATAAAATTATATAAATGTTTATGAACGATTCTCTCGAAAAGTTTTCCTACCGTACTTAATAGTGAAATTGGTCTATAGTTAGAAGGTAAATTCGGATCATCCTTTTTAAATATAGGCATAACCCTAGCATGTTTCCAAAGAGAGGGGAATCTACATTCGTTTAATGATTTTCTAAAGAGTAATAGAAGGGGCTTACAGACAGTTAGGACAGTACCCTTTAGCATTTTATGACTTATTTCGTCGAGACCGGATGCTTTATTAAGTTTAAGAGTTTTAATAACATCTATAATTTCAGTATCATTAACAGTAATATAATTTAGAATATTATCTGTTCTGGTAGGGCAGTCAGGATCTTCTTCATCAGAATCGTCGATTGTAGAAATACTCACAAAATACTTGTTCAAAATGTTTGCTTTTTGAGAATCGGTTATTGCTATATTACCATTTACAGGATCCAAAAGAGGGGGGATAGGGGTATTGCTGCTAGATTTTGTTATCTTACGGGCAAGTTTCCAGAAATCATTATTATTGTTGTTAGAATATTCGTCTATAAGTCCATGCAAGTCAATATAATACGATTGTTTAATAGATTTTTTTAAGTTATTAACGTGATTTCGTTGTTTCCTATAATTTTCATACACAATTAGTGAATTTGTTCTTGTTACTTTTTTCCTTAATCTATCGCGTTTTCTTATTTCTCGTCTTAATTCTGAATTGAACCAAGGTTTATCATTAGGTCTAATCGTGACTTTTCTTGTGGGTATGCATTCTTTTGCCAAGCAAATAAATTTAGAAGTAAAATGCTCGCAAGCCTCATCAATATTCATATCTTTTAGAAATTTCTCCCATTCAAATGCCGAAATCAAATCATTAAATTTTTGAAAATCTCCATTTCTATAATCCCATACCTCCCTCTGATAAACCTTTTTATATTCTATATTAGTTTTAATGAATACGAGAATTCCATTATGATCCGAAACATTCCTATCAAAATCAACTACCTCGGAACTGATAATCGAACACTCTCTAGTAAGGATAACGTCGAGTAGAGAATTGCGCACTGATCCGAAACGAGTGGGTGAGTTGATGCAGTTCGTGAGTCCGGTGTGGTCAACTATATCATTCAATCTATGGTTAGTTTCAGTAAGTAGGTCCACGTTCAGATCACCTGTGATAATAATACGATCATTTTGTAAGGAGGCATTTTCTAATGAAATGTGAAAAAGGTCCCAGAAACTATTCGGACTATTTGGTGGACGGTACACACAACATAAGAGGAATGATTTACCAGGGAATTTTATTTCTAACCAAACGTGCTCAATACCGTCAATTTCAAGGTGACTTTGGCGCTGTACCAGAAGTTTTTCGGAAACGTAAATTAGCAACCCCCCACCGTATGAGTTCCTGTCTTTTCGAATCGGATTAGGATAATAGCCTTCAATACATATATCATCAGAAGAAACATTATCATCTAGATGGGTTTCAGAGACACAAACTATATCGTATTCCGATGCTATAGCACTAAGGTAGGAAACTTTATTTCTTAGACTTCTGATATTAATATGAAAGATTGATAGATTAGAGGAATCATCATTAAAGTTATCGGGCCCTGGGTTTGGATGTACGTCCATACATATCATTAATAGGAGGTAAATATTAAGTGAGATGATTACATTTCCAGTTTGAACGTGTATGTAAAGAAGGGCAAGCATAGTCAATGAACAAGTAAACTGAAGTTGTAATTCGTACATGAGTTCAAAAATGGATAAATAATGTAAAAGATCTCTGACAAGTATTGTTCTATTATTACAAACACGATATTTACGTGCATAGTGTATGCCTATTGCCACCCTGTATTGATTTATATCGTTACCTATGTTATAGCACTATCAAAAGTGAAGTTTAGAACTAAGTGGAAAGTAGGGGCAATAGGCATGTACATCAATAGCAAAAAATCACTGACTAAAGTATCACTTATGTAGAGAAAAATTGAATTTGGGGGATCTTGTTTCCCGTATGTCTCAATGCGACATGGTCTCAAATAGAGAAAAGAGAAGCGAGAAGAAGGAAAAAAGTTCTGAGAGAGAATATAAAACATGATAGCTATAGGTACATGAAAGGACAGAAAAGCAAAAACAAACATAAGTATGTACATGCTAAATGGTAGCAATGAATGACCTTAAAGTGCCAAGTTTAGATAATTTTTAACAGATATAATCAAATAAACTTAAAGTAACTTAAATCAAATAAATCATCAGGATGGAAGTAAACAAAAGGTATGTATAAACAAGGGTATGATGTTTATCTATCTTATAGGTAAGTATGATATTCATAAGTGTAATAATAAGTATGCAAACTTATCAAGTTGGAAGTAAACAAAAGGTATGTATAAACAAGGGTATGACGTTTATCTATCTTATAGGTAAGTATGATATTCATAAGTGTAATAATAAGTATGTAAACTTATCAAGGTGGAAGTAAACAAAAGGTACGTATAAACAATTAAGGGTATGATGTTTATCTATCTTATAGGTAGGTATGATATTCATAAGTGTAATAATAAGTATGTAAACTTATCAAGATGGAAGTAAACAAAAGGTATGTATAAACAATTAAGGGTATGATTTTATCTATCTTATAGGTAAGTATGATATTCATAAGAGTAATAATAAGCATGTAAACTTATCAAGGTGGAAGTAAACAAAAGGTATGTATAAACAATTAAGGGTATGATGTTTATCTATCTTATAGGTAGGTATGATATTCATAAGTGTAATAATAAGTATGTAAACTAATCAAGATGGAAGTAAACAAAAGGTATGTATAAACAAGGGTATGATGTTTACAGTTACATGACTTATAGGTAAGTATGATATTCATAAGTGTAATAATAAGTATGTAAACTTATCAAGATGGAAGTAAACAAAAGGTATGTATAAACAATTAAGGGTATGATGTTTATCTATCTTATAGGTAAGTATGATATTCATAAGTGTAATAATAATAAATATGTAAACTTATCAAGGTGGAAGTAAACAAAAGGTATGTATAAACAATTAAGGGTATGGTTTTATCTATCTTATATGTAAGTATGATATTTATAAGTGTAATAATAAGTATGTAAACTTATCAAGATGGAAGTAAACAAAAGGTATGTATAAACAAGGGTATGACGTTTATCTATCTTATAGGAAAGTTAATGACATTCATAAGTGTAATAATAAGTATGTAAACTTATCAAGATGGAAGTAAACAAAAGGTATGTATAAACAAGGGTATGACGTTTATCTATCTTATAGGTAAGTTAATGACATTCATAAGTGTAATAATAAGTATGTAAACTTATCAAGGTGGAAGTAAACAAAAGGTATGTATAAACAATTAAGGGTATGATGTTTATCTATCTTATAGGTAAGTATGATATTCATAAGTGTAATAATAAGTATGTAAACTAATCAAGATGGAAGTAAACAGAAGGTATGTATAAACAATTAAGGGTATGATGTTTATCTTTCTTATATGTAAGTATGATATTTATAAGTGTTATAATAAGTATGTAAACAAGGGTATGATGTTTATCTATCTTATAGGTAAGTATGCCATTCATAAGTGTAATAATAAGTATGTAAACTTATCATTGGATGGAAGTAAATAAGATGGAAGTAAACAAAAGGTATGTATAAACAAGGGTATGATGTTTATCTATCTTATAGGTAAGTATGACATTCATAAGTGTAATAATAAGTATGTAAACTTATCAAGATGGAAGTAAACAAGATGGAAGTAAACAAAAGGTATGTATAAACAAGGGTATAATGTTCATCAAAAGGTAAATATAACATTGGTATGGTATTTATATATCTCCAAGACCATGATGGGTATAAAGAAATATGTACAGAATGCAATAAAGTAAAACCCAGTAACCAAGGTATTAATGGTCAATAGATACAAGCAAAATAGGTCAGGTAAGTATATACTTTTCATACTTATATAGTATCGTTACTGTAAGTACATTTGTATAAGTCAAAGGTCATACATTTTCATACAGCTTATGTGCAATCAAGGTTTGTATGAATGATTATGCATATTTATATATCAACAGGATGAATATATCATAATTATCAAAATAAGTCATTTGAAGGTACAGGAATGAGGTCAGTCACATCAAAGGTATATACATGTGGTAAGGCAAGTCTACTCGTTGTGTCCATCAGGTGGTGCATAGTAGTGCAAGTCATCGATAGATCGAATCGGTAACTTCGATCCCCGTTCACAATTGATATTTCATAACAATTAATTCTTCCTTTCCAATTAAGATTACGATGGCTAAAATTGGTTGAAATGACATATTCCTGAAAAAAAATGGTCATTCATCATTCGATTATTTACCGTCTACTTCCATCACCACGCCCCCGCCCCCTCTGAACTCAAATTGTGTATACGCCCCTGAAAATGTGTTTTTGATCTCATTATTACGGTAGGCATTTTTCTTACGGGCAAGTGAGAAAAAAAACGTAATTTTGAAATTATCTCTCCGCAAAATGATATTAATATTTTCCTTCTGTTTCAGGATACAGGGATGGTTTTCCCTTGCCCTCTAACACAGACGAGCTGAATGCATTTGATTCTGAAGTCTTTGAAGAAAATGTAAGGACAATCGATGTACAACTAAAACAAAAACCGCATCGGACAAAATCAATTCCGAATCTAGCTGTTTTGAAGTCCAGATTTCAAAGACTACAGATACCTTGTAAGTGAAAAGTAAATTGAAGATTAATTGAAGATTTTTTTTTTATTCATACTGCTATTCCTTCTATTCCTCTATCATGAAAGGGTTTAGTATGTATTTTTTACAAACTCGCCTTATACAAGTACATATACTCATCTGGTAATTCTTTTCTTGACCTCTGCGTCAATCTTTTTCATGTTTATGTCAATGTTTAATCGTGCATTCATCTACAATTTCATTTAATTCTTATTTATTCAGTTATTATCATCAATTATATTATTTGATCTTTCCTATATCTTCATTCATCCCTCAACATACAAAATGAAAATGTACCAATTTTAGTTACTTCTGTAAAAAATGTCTTTTATTTCTATATTCACTACATATGGTGGCATACTTCTTCCTCCTACCAATGTATTGTCATTCATGTATACATTTTCTTTTTGAATTTTTTAAAGTTTAGAAATATTTCCACGAATTCCTGATGAAATTGATCACAATATGTTTCTTTTCTGTTTTTCTTTTTATTTATTTATTTATTTATTTATTTATTTATTTATTTATTTATCTATTTTTATTATTATTATAATTTTTTTTTTTGATTTTTTCTTTTTGATTTATTTTTCTATCTTTGTTGACATTTCGATATCAGATTGATAAGGAAATCAGTGAAGTGCCTGTAAAAGGACAATGGTTGATACCGTGATAGTTTCCTCATATTTTTCACTTTGCTCTATTGATATATTGGATAGTATATTTCCCCTTACCTCTTACAAATACTTTATTTTTCTAAAACTGTTGTAAAAATTTCTGGAAAACAACATTTTATTAATTTCAAGGTATGTAGCATAAGAAATTAATTTCTTCAAAATTCGATTCGATATCAATCCGATTCTGTAAGGAAGTATATTTTCATCAATGCTAGTAAAGATAAAAAAAACTCTTTAAAACTAAATACATGTTTAGTAACCTTCTTACCAAACGAAAATTCAGAATGTTCGTATATGTTTTATATTTATATACGAAAACTTTTCCATCCATGATTATTAATTTAATTAATTTCGTATTTCTGATTCTTTTCCTACGCGGCAAAATTCATAATCATGATACTGGATATAATATTCACTAATTTGTTACTTACGTTGCAGCCCATTGGTCTCGTTGGTCTATGTGTGGTCTCTTGTGTTTGGTGTTTTGATGTTAAAAAAAACTATCGTAGAAGGAGGTTAACATCTGAGTACCATCCCTCCAATGCTATTTTGACCATATATTTTATTTGCATATGCTACTGAATCGACCCTACAGGAAATTTGGAGCCGCACACTCTCTGTAAAGTAAATGTACAAATCTAAATTCAAAAAATAAAAGAGGGCGCAACTGAAATTAATCTTGTTGGCTGCGCTGGAAGCATCACTGATGAGAATTTAATATTCGGAACACGTGTCTGGCGAAAAATTGGTTTGAAATTTTCTTCATGATCATGAAGGTATAGAGTTGGAACCCTTCCGTATTACTGATGTCGTGTTTGGTGTTCCTTGTCTCGTTTGCATCTCTTGCTGTGTATGTCTTTGATGTTTTGCTGTGGGTGCTGTCACCGGGTCTTATTGGAGATCCCCTCCTTTCTATCAATACAGAATATCATTATCATGCGTTTTATCCATTGATAAAATCCTTATCTATTGAACATGCTATTGTACATTGCTCTTTATCATTTTTATCTATCGATGGATATCACTTGTGTATTGCTCGTGAAACTATGTATACATATAAGTACTAAAAGTATGACCTACTTATTATACCATACAATATAACTGTGCATGGTTAAACCAACGCGGAAGTAACGAGACGAGCAAAGTCAGTTATATCCATTATATCGCACACATTCATGTCCTCATTTGGGAAATTATCGCGACTAAGTCACAAAATCAAGTGTAAATCAGGAAAGAAACAAACATCTATCAGCTGATCAATAGATCGTAATTGCGAGGTAAGTCAGTATAATCTAAATCATGTTAATTGTGACATTTTTTTCTGGTCAATTGTATGAAGTACGTGACGATAAAGGCTGGTCTAAAATGTAGTCAGTTTTCGAGGAATAGAAATTTAAGGAATCCTTATTGAAGCACTCAAGATAAAAAAGATATTGAGATATTGAAGTCTAAATGGTTAATGTTGCGGAAAAAACAACCAAAAGTTTCATTTTCCAGTCTTGAAAAGACCCTCATATTCATCTACAAAGATTTTCATATATTTCGTTCTTGAAAAGAAAAATTATGCTTCGATGGAAATGTGAATAACTTCCCAATACTTCTAACTTCCTTGTTTTAAAGTCCTACATCGTTTTAAACCCTCTTTTCAAATTTGAAAAGCTTTTACGCTATATCTTTAGTATTTAGACTTTTTACACATGCCTTCAGATTTTCGATAACTTGACTTGAAAAGAATCAATTTGCACTAATATTTATTCGCATGCATGTGTATTATACATTTAAAACGAAATAGGAAGATAAAATCGTTTATCTGCTAGATTATCGATAGCAAGGCTAATTTTAAAACATGTACAGTTACAAAGGGCAGATATTTCCGAATTCCATGTACGTAAAATCTTTGTACATATGTTTATGTCCGAATGAAGTGTTTCCTTTCACGGCGAAAGCGCGCGCACAGTTATATTGCAGTTGTCATTTTTATCTATCAATTGATAATATACCATTCTTGAGGGCGACACGATCAACGTAATTAGTAGATAAAATGTGGTGACAGGAGAGCTTATTGGGGGTAATAATATCGTACATATATATGGAAAGATATTCAGGCTGTTTACAATACAAACCGCTCTATCATGGTCATAAATACCATGCACATATCTGGACAACTCCTCTGTGTCAACAAATATACGATGGACGATTTTGTTTTTGATCATTTTTCATTTCAATAAGCATTCAGAAGAAATAAATAAACATTAAAGCTATATATATGTGCGAATTTTGGAAATTCAGTTGTAATATACATGTATGAAGTCCTGTTTTAAATATGAAGATATATGTACAAGATCCATAATTTTCTTTTTCCGATTTTTCTCCTTTTATAAGGCGAATCCATGCGCGGATCCAGCATTTTTGGTCAGAGGGGGTCCAAAATTGTAGGAAGTCTACCTATGATGTAGGTATATTTCGTTGCACATCATGGGGAGGGGCAACGTGTGCACTAAGGATTGATTTTTGAGGGCGGGTATTGTTAGCTTTCCTTTCATGTTTCTTTTTATGAAGAATTGGCGAGCGAAGCGAGCCTGAATTTTTTTTTTTTTTTTAGATATGAAATATTAATTTGACTTGATTCGATCGAGATGATTATTTATAATATTGAATATTTTACTCCATGCATTTCTTAGGATGGCTTAGAAATTTGACGATAAATCTCTTACCCTCACTGTGCTTTTTATACATGTTACTTTGGATAAGCAAAATTTTGTGACGCCCAAATGAAATAAAGTCAGTCTGCCTCTTACATGTGCATGCAAGAAGTATGCCACCATACAAAATATTCTTTCGTGATTAATTTCGGAAATAAGACATGGATTTGGTATTGTACATGTATGCATCACGTAGATCCATGACAACTGAAGGAACATCTTCCTTTATTACCGTCAGTCATGACTTCAAAATAATTCGTGACTTATTGGCACGGATGAAATAAGTCTTGGCAATTTGATTGGTCGACATTTAAAAAGAGTCCAAATATTCATTCCTTTTCAAAGTTGGCTTCTTTCATAAGGTCGGCTAAAAAGTCTAGAAGACCAGACAAGGGAAGCTATTGCATTTTCTTCTGAAATATCGTCTTTGGACTGATACGTCCTAGAACAATCGCACATTTTCGGGCATTTCCGTCGCTTGATCGGATAAACACATTTTTTAAACTCTAATTCATTGAATATATTATAACTATAATTTATTCAGCTAAATGCATGCATGAAGACACATTCAAGCTTTTTGAAAAAGCTGATATTTTTGATGAATATTGCATTTTAAGTTTATTGAAAATTGATTAATTTTGCAAAAGTTAGGACTGAGTGACTGTAAATCAAGTGTACTATGACAGGAAGAGAATTAAGTGTCTTAATTTGTGTATCGTACATGTTATTCGCGTTAGATCAGCATTTCATAAAGACACTCAACCGTTTTGAGGTAAAGTTTAAAGTTTTGATAAATTACAAAAGAATATTTCAAATTAGTTATTACGCGGAAAGTAGCTATGAATATGTCTGGTCCTCTGAACAGAACGCGTGAAGAACTTCCTGTTTGTAGTTGAGTAGCTCAAGTATCCTATGTCATAATCTTTCTCCTTTCAAGATTCCCAGTCCAATGCGCATGCAGTCTGAGACACTATCCTATTTTTCTCACTCCTTTCCTTGTACATGTAAAAAAGCCTAGCTCTTCCATATTTAGGCGCGTACGCAAGTACGCAAAAGCTTCCGCATCGATTTGCAAAAAAAGTGATATAATAATAAAAATGTGAACGAATGAGAGAAACCAAGGAGGCTATCATTCTTGTTTCATCAAAAAGGTATGGAATCTTTAGGTTAGGCCATAGTAATTAAATATTTTGTTTTACGTCTCGAACCTTTTTTGAAATTTTAAGGTACACCCCACCAAAAAAAGAAAAAGAGTATGACTGAATTGAGAGTAGAAAACTGATAACAGAAAAGGAAATTTTCTCTCATCAAGTGAGATCGATATTTTGATTATAATTTCAGAAAAATTATTATTATATTCTGATGTTTATGATTACGAAAGACTATTGGGCTCAAGTGGTAGCGGAGAATAATGTTTGTGTGTGTATTATTTAGTGCAATTATAAATACTTAAGGGTACACTACCGCGGACGTAAAACGAAATAATATCTAATGAGTATAACCTTATGTAAAACACTTATTTTCCTTTGCAGTGTGGAACAGTTAAACTCGTTCCCCGTGATTGAATGTTTAAAGATTAACATTGTAGCACCACCCTCCTACGCTATTTTCGTCACAGATTTTATTAAGCAATGCTACTGAATCGACCCTACATGTCATTTGGAGCCGCGCACTTTTGCTTAGTAGGCAAACAAAATTCAAAAAATCAAACCAGAGGGCGCTACCAAAAATTAATTTGGCAATGTCTGAAAACACTTTGGAACGAAATATTTGCTATCCGAAACACGTGTCTGGTGCATTAAAATTAATTTGAAATTTGCTTGGAAAAGTTACATGTAACGAGTTGGAATACTTCTAATTTATTGAATGTTATTGTACATGTACATACCTGTAAACTTATAGAGGAAACAATTGTAGACAAAAAGTGTACAGATACAAAGTTCATTTCTAACGTAGAAAATTCTCTTGTAAATGTGTAATTAATTTGTAAGCTTTTGAGTGCTATGCTCCCGGGCCCCCACAATGTCCATCCGGAGCCTCAAAGCGGCCCCAAACACCCTGCCTGAAACATGCGCCTAGGCATCACTGGACCATTTATGAATGCGCTCAAGTCATTGTATGATACAACCCAAAGTTCCGTAAAACTTGGCAAGTACATGACGGATATATTTCCGGTTCGGTACGGCGTGAAACAAGGGTGCAAAATGTCGCCCACCCTGTACTCGGTGTACATAAATGACTTGGCTGAGGATATTAATGCCTTAGGAGCTGGAATAGATATTGAGGATGGTGTGAACATTGCAATCCTATTATACGCCGATGACGTCGCACTCATTGCACCGGATTAGACTAGTCTTTAACGCATGCTAGACGTCGTACACCGTTGGTGTCGGAAGTGGAGAATGACGTTAAATGGAGAAAAAACGAAAGTTCTACACTTTAGGAATAAAACTAAAGCGAGATCTGATGTTGTTTTTACTTGTGGAGATCTGATCATCCAACTAGACAGTTCCTACCGATATCTAGGTTTAAATTTCAACGAATTCATGGATTATAAGTACACAGTCGGCGAGCTCACTAAATCTGCAAGCAGAGCTCTCTCTGCCCTTTATGCGAAGTTTCTCTCATGTGGGGGAATGACGTACCATGTATTTACGAAATTATACAAAAGTTTTGTCGAGCCGGTTCTCTACTACGGTGCTGGACTATGGGGCCATACTAAATGGCGGGAAGTCAAAGCGATACAAAACAAGGCTTGTCGTCTGTTCCTAGGATGTCATAAGAACGCGTCTAATATTGCGACACAGGGTGACATGGGATTTATGTCGACAATTTCAATGCAGATGGTGGAAGTTTATAGGCTTTTCTTCCGTGTGAAAAACGCCGATGTTAATAGTCTAAATAGATTAACGTCTCTTATACATAACTCATCCATAAATGTAGGTCGTTCTTGGGATAAGAAGTGTATAGAAACTGCTCGTGCTTTAAGTTTTTATCATGTTTTAGAAAGTAATTATTCAGTTTCTAGGAAATTAAGTGAAATTAGAATTATACTTTATGAACGAGACTGTAGTAATTGGCATGCTGAATTGAATAATGACAGAAATAATGAAAATGGTAATAAACTTAGAACATACAGAAAGTATCAGCAAGAATTGTGCACCAGTCAATATGTTTTTAGTGTCTTAAATAGATCTCACAGACGTATTTTATCCAATTTTAGAAGTGGATCATTGCCACTAGCTATTGAGACAGGTCGGTACACCAAGCCGAAGGTTCCTTTAGATGACCGAAAATGTACATATTGTAAACAAAATTGTATAGAAGATGAAATGCATTTTTTAATTGAGTGTGATTTTTATTCAGACTTAAGGTATTGCTTGTTTCAAAAAGCTCGGTCTATTGACGAATCTTTTTCTAATTTGAACAAACTGGATAAATTTATATTTTTAATGAATGAAAGTGCAATACAACCATTTTTAGGTAAAATAATACATGATATGTTTTATAGAAGGAAATACTGTGCAGTATAAGAATTGTTTAAACATATTTACAAATTTATGGTATGATTTTTATTTCATTTGTGCATTGAATTGTAGAATTTTACGTGTATAGTGTCTCGTAAGTCAAATTTGGCTGGGTATCAATACTTTTACTGATTGTGATAGCGATTTTAATCCTTGTTATGTAATATAGAATGTATTGATATGTGACACTCAAATAAGTAAATTCTGATTCTGATTCTGATTTCACTTACACAATAGTACTCTTGCTGCGCGCCTGCATACATAGGGATAAAAGACACCAGGCTATAAGGGAAGGGGTGGCATAAAGATTGATGGAGGGTCTTTATTTATTTATCTATCTTTTTTTTTCTATTCATTTGTTGTACGCTTTGATTTGTTTTTCATTGTAATGATTTAGTTCAGGTTTAAATCAAAATACACTAAGGAAAATGAATGAATAATCGACCCGCAATTACACATGTGAATTTTGAAAGCCCTATTACGTATCATTTGAAAGTTATTTCCAAGATTAAGATTTTTAAAAGTAGCCTGGTTAAACTCCCAGACCAAGGTTACAATGTCATAAAGTTTGACATCTAATGATCAAAAGGTTTTTAAGTTCAGTCTGTCATAAAGTTTTTACTAAAGATAGACAGGCCAAAAACCTAATTTCCCCGAATCTAAATCGTAATTCGGGGTTGGAGGGGGCAAACTATTGTAGTGGAAATCTCCATTCCAATAAACGTATTTATTGCACTAAATATACATTACAGAGTTACGTCGCTTGGGTAGCAACGTGCTGTAGGTGTCGACACTTGTTATGGATCTATATGTAATCCTTCCAAAGCAACACTTTTAGGACTAAGGTACTTTAAGTATGAACTGCATGTCTTAACCAAGGACGAAGTTGAAATATTCAAAATCGACATTGTGCGTTCAAATTTTCTAGATGTCTGAAAATTCTATTTTCAATTGATATTTTTAAAAATCTAGCTCACTAGTGTAAAACAGGTACTTTAACGGAATAAGGAGGGTTACGTTAAACAAACAGTCGGGTTAAAAGGCAACGATAATACAAAACTTGCATCCATTCAAAACGATTTGACTTCAATTGATATTTTAAAAAATCTAGCTCACTAGTGTATTGGACGAAGGCAGTAAAGAATAGCTAGAAAACAGATACTTTAAATAACGGATTTTACTACAGATATAAGGCAGGCCAAAAACCTAATTTCCCCGAATCTAAATCGTAAATTCGATTAGAATTTTAGAAATATTAGGAGGGTTATTATATTAGAAATATTAGGAGGTTAGGTTAAGCAAACAGTCAGGTTAAAAGGCAACGAAATTTATACAAAACTTAATTGCATTCATTCAAAACGATTTGACTGACCACTAGCTGTGATAAACATCAAAGAAGTACCCAACCGTCATAACTCTGAACCCACACCGGTACGGGGACCATGTACTTTTTGAGACAGGGGATTTTTTGGGGGGTCAGATTAATCATTAATTCATTATATTTTCAACGCGGTCCGCCGGAGCTGGCCAGGTTATTTTTTCACTCCTTACCAAAAAAAAAAAAAAATGATAATATAGATTTTTTATGTAAAAATAAATGAAAAATGAATAGTTATCTCCAAAACATGCAGTCTCCTCTCCCAAGGTCCCTCATAATCAAATGGCCGTCCCCTTATTCCTGCGGGACAATGAAACAGCGTCGGTTTGAAAGGTCAGACATAGGTAAGGTCAAATTATTGAATGTCATAATCCGGTCATACTACGTCATCATAAATCACTGCGTTGCGATGCGCCGTTTTCGATAGTGTTTCATCAAATCACGGCTTCGTTACACGACGTAACCATGCATGCGCTCGTCACCTCCGTCGTGTAACTCCGGTGGCTCGCGTGTCGCCAGTGACTCACATTCCTCAACTGAGCGCTCAGACTCCCTCGTTAAAAATCGATGAGCAAAATCAATACAAAATGTCGGAGCGGTCTATTTGATGTCAGGCCGCATATCATTAATGTATCCTATAGCTATAATCAAGGCTCGGGGACACGGATTCTGTCTAAGGTCACGAGGATTTACCCTAGTACTGAGCACTGGGAGACCGTTTTGAGAGGGAGGGGCCGGGATAACTGATACCAACCATGTGTATGTGGGGTAAGATTAATCACTCATCGATATTTTTTCTCTAACGAAAAAAATCTATAACTAAATTAAGCCATTTCAGGGAAGATCGAATAGTATCATCTTAGACTTGCATGTACAAAAATGTAGCTTCATAATGGACTCAATATATATGTATGCAGTAAATTTGAGAGGATATGATTGATCTTTCAATGTTAAATATAAATTAAGACGAAAGCTAAATTTACAAGTTTGACCGGACATTCGATATAGATACAGAGATTATTTATAATTGATCTGGACATGTACATATTGTACTATTATAGCTACTATCACGAATTACATGTAGCATGCGGATTTAAATTTCTATTTATATAAACACGCAATGAAACTTATATGTACGATCTATATCAGATTTTATTTTATAGATTTCCCATCGTTTAGATTTGTTTTATTATAGTTATTTGTATGCATTATGTGTTATATTTTGTAGAATCTACGCAAATTTGAAAAAAAGATAGCAAATTATTTTAAAAAGACAGTCTTCAAAGAGAATAAGAAGTTCTCTTAGATCGTGTATACGTGTATTTCTCTACATTATCAAATTAAAATTCACTCTTCTAGTAACGTTAATGTAAATTAAAATCATTTTACTTCCATTACTTCCTTACACTAACATGGACCAAAACCCTGGATCATTAACTTTTAAAGCAATATACATTGTACTTGTAAATTCAATTTGTTGTACATGTTACATGTATGTACATGTACAAAAGTCATGTTATACAATGTATCGTAATTTGCATACCAGTGTATTGAGTCCACTTCGTGTCCGAATAGTGTCGGAGAAGTCTTAGGTTCAGTAGGATTTTAAAACAATTATGTTATTAACCTAAACATGTTTAGGTGGGAATTGTTTAATGAATTTTTTTAATTTTCCGACATTAATCAACTTTGAAATACTAATAGAGAGCGCAAATCTAAAAAGGAGGTTAACGAGTCAGGACTCCCTTAAATTTGCCGAAAGGCCCGATTTTCCCGATTGTATTCTTTTTTAAACATAGGCTGGACATCCCCCCGAGACCCTGAACCAACCCCCTCCCTTGTAAAAAAAAATGAGATCCACCCATGAATAGTCCGTATTCAACATTTTCTAGCTCCCAATTTCGGGGAGCAAATAGTTGCTGTTAAATTAATTAGAAATATAACTGATGTGGGATACGCATGAGAATTTGATCATATTTACTAGGTTAAATGTCATCCATCAAAGGTCAAGCGGCGGATGTTGTATGCAAGCAGGAGATGCTTACTCTTCCTGGGCACCTGGTCTCACTCCCATATCGGGAGTTCGCTTCTTTTCATGTAGTGGAGGTTTTTGTTTGTTTGCTTTTGTTCCTATTTTATCCTGATTTAGTATGCCTTCGGTTTCTGATTTTCTGAATTATCGATTTTGTGCTGTATACAGGGATATGGTCATTATCCATATTTGTCACTCTAGATCATTTTCTGGCGAAAAATGGTTTGTTTAAGACATTTAATAAATGTACCAATAATCTGACATTTTGTTTAATATTGGAAAAATGCATATTTTTCTAGTGTTCTCAGATTTGTTTATCCCGTTGATGAGATATTGCGCAGCCAAACAAGTGGGGTGTTACAGATAAAATTTCTATGTTCGGGGAACATCCAGCAGTTTACTGATTGACTTTCAATGTATACGATGTCAAGAGACGCTGCATTTTCCCATGCATTTTTAAAGTGTACAAATTTTCCCGGAAATTGTTGAAGAGGATTTGATCAAATTTTGTATTAAAAGAAGAAGTACTCAATGTTTGAGTATTAGGTTATTTTCTCCTGGTTTTCCAAAAACGAAGGAGTGTGCGTACGTGCAAGACTAAGAGGTCCCGAGCAGTTATTCTTTTTTGAGAATCTTAAAAATTGCTTTAGAATCGCTGCAGAAAAGATGCAGATTTACGAGAACTTTTTATTATTAAAGTGATGGAAATATGCTTGTTGTTAGGATTGTAACTCGAAATTTTTATAAAATAACATTTATTTGAAAGGAAATAAGGTAACGTAAAGTTATACGTGTACATCGAAATACGACCTGCACTATGTGAAGACCTGCTGATTTCTTCCTTTCATGTTATATCGTTTATGATTTTAATATCTTTATTACGATTACGTAATATATGGAGCTTCATGTAAAACAACAAAAGTATTTCTTCCTCCACAATCCAGATCAAACTTCACGATTGTGTGTTAAACATACACCATTATCCTACTCAACATTGTCCTGAATCATGTATACAGGAAATATTTCGAAGAGAAAGCTCTTGAAGCCATCAAAATTCAAATTTATGGGATAAGAGAGGGAACTTAATGTATAGGCAAACAAAATTTGATATTTCAATATGCTTTAGACATTTCCTTTCCAGAAAATGGACACTGGATACAATGTGTGCTTTCGCAAATGCATACACGACATATTACATCTCTATATATAGTAAAAAAAATGTAGCATATAGAGAATTTGTGTTTTGTTACGGCTATGCAACACACCGCAAGTGCATTTATCGTAAGTGTAATGCGCGTTTGCGCATTTCATGCGATAAACGCACTTGTTGTGTGTTGCATACATGTACCCGTAACAAAACAATTATGACGTTTATTCTACATGTATATATATGCACCATAGTTGTGTCTATTTTATTCTTCTTTTCTGAATTCGCGTTTTCTAGGTAAAAAGGTGACGTTAAAATTCAGGTCACAACTGTCGCGGCATGTTTCTTTAGATCTTATCGGTATGCATTGTGATGGCACGAGCGTTAACATACGATATTGCAGTACGTACATCTCAGGGGATAACATTGGTTATACAGTTTACTATGCATTCAGCATATTGAGGTTCGAGAGGTGTATCATGAACTCAGAAGTTGGACAAGAATGCCAATGGAATCTTTGCGAAATGTGCTTATCAATATCCAGAAATAACTGCTAGACTACGACTTAGCGACCTCTTCTCCTCGTAGTGTTCAGCTATAGGTACGTGCATAAACTATAGGATTCCTGGAGAAAAATTGAATCGGAGGACGATCTAAGTACAGATAATGAGGAACTGACTGAAAGATATGGTATCCTGGTTGAGGGAAGTTTAATTTGTGCAACGCCGCAAGAAATGATTTTAGTTGCGCCACCTACAATGAATATTTCGTTAGTACAAACTTTGGTCCAATACTTGGATTTGCAAGTAGCTTACGTGCAGCAATGACAAACTTCGCTTTCATTGCGATACTAAAACGGTCTGCAATTAGAAAAGGAACAGAAAAACTTGTGAAGTTATATGGCACAATATCAAAAAAAGTGCATATTTTGCAAACCATAAATCTGAGAAATTGATTTTTGATTTCAATGAATTTTCTTTCTAATATCAATTTGTAAACATCCAAAGGGACAAATTCTAGAATATGAGAGCTTAAACTTGTTTTGATATTGAGATGGAGGTCATTACATACTTGGCATTGATTTGAAATGTCCATTGTGTTACCGAACAAAAATTGTCATCAAAATTACAATAATTATTTTTAGAATTTATTCTATGTTTTTTTCTCTAAAAATGTAAAGATTTTAACAGCCTCTTGAGGAAAATTTATGATATGATGCCGTTTTCTCAAGATAAATGGTAACATATAGCATAGTTTACGAAAAGTTAGTTTTTCGATAATTGGAAATCATCATTTAAGATAATATAAATATGAAATTCCTAACTTCTTTCATGTACTTAATTATTTGCGAGAAAACAAAATTACTAAACGCAATCTTAAAAGGATATATGCACTACTTCATTAATTTCCCCTCAAAAATATTGAAGGTAACACAAATGACTAAGCAGTAACACGATGGACAAAATGGTAACACAAATGACACGTACAGATTGATATAAGCAAAATGGAGTTTATTTTAAGATGATAGTGAAATTAAATGTTAGTCATTTTAATCTGACATTATTCTAAAACTATTTAATCTGTTTGGAACTCTTGATCAGCATTTTAAGTATAGTAGTGATGATTCATGGTAACACAATTGACAGACTGTAACACAAATGACATTTTATGATGATATGCATCATACTGTTCACAACTTCAGTCGATATTATCTTAGATTATCCCGATAAAATGATGTTTAGATTATACAAAATGGAAGAAATTAAGAATGTACTTATCATCTCAACAGAACAGAGACAAAAGTAATAGGAAAATAGTACCATAAGGTGATAAGAAGCTGAAGAAAACGTTAGAAATTTTCAACTGAATATATATTTTTTTACAATCTAAATATCACTTTATGTAATCAGATTTGCTTCTTTTTTCAGATTTTCTTCAAAATAGATAAGAATATTTAAGAATAATTAGGCAATAAGATTGTTAATAGGACTGCTCTAATATATGGAAACAAAATTCATGAACATTTAAGTGTACCAAAAACCTGTAACACAGACAATGCACGCTTGAATTATTTCAAAATAAGCAGTCTTATAGATCATCCATATCAATCATGATATTGTATTTGTAATTCTAATTAAAATTCTGGGGGGTTTTTTTTATTATTTTTTTTTTTTGTTATTTAGCCCAGCTTAACACTCATTTTCTGACTTTTTTTTTTACTTATAGATGTTTTGAGTAATACATTGATGGAATTAGCCTGCTTTGTCATATAGCTTTATGTTTGCTTTAGATATTCCATCAAAAAGCGAGTGTTTCAAGTCTCTATCATTGAACTTGTGCATGTAAATCAGCAAATAATGAAAAAGAATATTCTGTGATACCGAAAAGCTAGTTTCATAAACGTTATAAGAGTGTACAAATGATATAGACTCCATTTTACTTTACTGTTCATTATGTGAGCATTTGTTGATATTGGTGCATATGATATTGAACTGAAATGGATATTGACTAGTATCAATGTGACTGATTTTATGAGAAAAACAAAGAAAATAGTGTATTTACAAATTTTGGAAGCTAACTTGTCTTCATTTTTTTCTTATGTTATACTATAAGGTTAACATAATCTGCATTAAGAAATATTGTGAATCATCATATCATGTCAGTTGTGTTACCAATCATTAACTAGTGATAATCGATCAATAAATTGAAAATGAAAAGCACAAACTGCGAGAAGAATAAGACACTTTTGAGAAGATCAGTTGTATACCATTCAATCTTGTCACTTCTTTATATTACAGAAAATAAGTTATCTGTTTTGACTTCATCAAATGTCCATTATGTTACGATTAACTCTTTGTCATTGCCCACAATGTTCATCCAGTAATCTGTGTTTTGTACAGTCTTACTTGTAGGTTTCTTTCATGTGTTTGAAAGGGACCCTATGCTGAAGTGTTATGCCACCTTGAGCGTACTGTTAACAAAATGAAACCTTTCTACCACACTAGATTCAGAAGTTGGCATAAAGTGATGTCATTGGTGTTACCACTTAATGTCAGTTGTGTTATCATTTTATGAAATGATATAATAATTGTTCACTTTTAGTCAATTAAAGAATTATGCTTCTCCAATAGGCACTCTTTTAAACAAATCACACAAAAATATTGTCAAGTTGATGCACAATCACTGAATTAAACTTATGTTACCATATAAAACATGAAATGTACATTGTGTTACCATAAAATGTCAGTTGTGTTATCAAGTGAAGAAACACTTAATTGAACCTCATTCATTTTCTTCTCACAGCGAAAATTGAAACATTAAAAGATGTGTAAGAAATAATATGAGCAAAAGATCAATAAAATTTTGGAATCTTAATATTCCTTTGATGAGGGTTTCAATTTAGATAGTCAAATGTCCATTGTGTTTCCAATTAAGTGTCAGTTATGTTACTAATTATTTCAGTTGTGTTACTTTTTAAAAAGTAACATAATGACGGTAACACAACTGAATTTATCGTACAAATAGACACATTGTAGAATCTGAGAAGCAAAACTGTTCAAAATTCTTGCCCTCTTAAACAAGGTTCAACAATTTCATTTCAAAAGCAAAAGGAAAAGACAGAAAATGCCTCCATTTATCATACAATAATGGTAACATAATGGACATGTGAAAAAGGTAACCTTTCAGTGCTAACCAAGGTCTTTTAAACATCTAAGTTGAAGCTGGCGGAATATTAAAATTTATTTAATATATAAATTGATAAATCTTTATAAAACATTTTAACATGTGAACCTAATTAATATATTTGAATTATTTGTGTGATTTCTCTCCTTTATGCAAAGGTAACACAACTGACAAAATAATCAGTGACAGTGATATCAATCACAAAAAATTGCTCATCCTAAATATACATAGGATATATAGGATGTTTACAGAATCTCTTTCATATAATAAACAAATCCCATGAAAAAAACAAGTTTAAATTCCAATAGAATAAAAATTATACCAATGTAAAACTAAAGTACCCATAGTCAGGACATCCGATTTTGACAGATGATGGACATATCAACCTCTCATAATTACATATTTGTGTCGAATTTCATACTTTTTCATCATGGATATAGGTAAAATAGGATGAGGCAAAGCATTACCAGTACTTATTTCTGTATTTTTTCATTTATATATGAAACAGGCTCAAAAGGACAAAAATATGCACTTTTTTAGATATTGTGCCATATAGCTTATATTCACAAACTCCTGTGAGCTCAAAAAAGTGTAAAAGTGTAAAAAGTAAAAAAAATTGTAAGATTGTACTTGTTTTTATTTAATTATGCTACTGAATCGAAGTACATTTTGTAAATGCACAAATTCAAATTCAAAAATATAAAACCAGAGGGCGCTACTGAAATTAATTTTGGCTGTGTCTGAAAATCATTTTGGCTGGAAGAATCACTGATGAGGATTTACCATCCGAAACACGTGTCTGGTGCATGAGAATTGGTGTGAAATTTTCTTTAAGAAGGTAAAGAGTTAGGAACACTTCCGTATTATTGGTACATAGTATTTGCATGCTTACCAAATTTGCAAAAGATTCTATATATTTTATAACAACAACAACATCTCCAAAAGTTCATGTAACAAGAATCAAGTTTGTATTTTGTACAAGATTCTGTGTGTTCATTCGACTTTGTACAATCTAATAATGTCGAAGGGTTCCAACTCTATACCTTCTTGAAGAAAATTCCGAACCAATTTCCATGCACCAGACACGTGTTTCGAATATTAAATTCTCATCGGTGATGCTTCACGCGGAGCCAAAAAATCATTTCAGTAGCGCCCTCTTTAATTTTTTTTAATTAAGATGTGTACATTTACATTACAGAGAGTGCGCGGCTCCAAATTTCCTGTAGGGTCGATTCAGTAGCATATCCAAATAAAATCTATGTTCAAAATAGCATTGGAGGGATGGTGCTAAGATGTTAAACTCCTTTGAATGGACTTATTGGTCTTCCTCTTTTATCTGTCATTCGTGTGTCAATGGTGTCCTTGCTCAGTATATTTATTAGTTGGCCTTTTGTATGTGGATGTGTGTTTGTTCTCATTATGTCAGTATACATGTAAAATTGTTTGTGTGGTCGTTTGCCTATACTACATTTTGTATGTTTGGTACCATGATTGTTTGTTGTATTGATGCATTTTGTGTTCCACTGTAGCGCGTGTCGGAGTTCCTTCCCTTATTCTTTCTTACTCGGTGTCTACTGAAAATATATATTCATCCCAAGAGGCTACTCAGAGATAATAAAACTTCTACCGAATAATTTTTATTATTTTGATTCTGAAAGTTATTATCATAAAATTTCCGCATCTTTATATGGAATGATATACATGTGCCATCATGACAAAAAAATCTCAACAATTAAATTTTTGTGTCACAATTATGCTGGCTCTATACAACGAACCACTTCTAATCAAATATTCTCCAAGAAGACTGTCAGTTCTCAGAAGGAAAATTTATTTGCTTCGTTTTTCGGAAATAATTTCCTATAGCAAAATATAGCAACAAATACGCATGTCGTATCACAGAGAAAGAAACTAATTGACTCGAGAGGATAAGGCGAGTAGGAAAAAATATTTCCTACAAGACAACGTTGTGCACAGTGAGAACAGCACATTGGTACAGGAATGAAAGGTTATCCTTAAGTATCGACATGCTTCACAGACGGCACACAATTACATCTCATCACGAAAGAAAGGAGGAAGGAAAAATCACGTTTAAGGAAAATTAGGGAAATTTTGAGATGCGATCTTGCGGAAAGAGCTGTTAATTTGCACAGGTGAAACGCATATGCACTCGTAATGTTAGCGAACCGATGTATTTTATGCACATGAATGATTATGGCTAAACATGGACATGAATATGACCATTGTTTTCGTACAATGGTGTAAATAGTGTGAATGGGGAATTCGGTTATCCCAAGTCAATGTAACTTAGGATAAAAGCTCAATGAAAGGATATATGATTACTCATGCTCATAAACTTCTTCATGACTGATGGAGGCATATATATAAAGTTAAAGTCCATGAACGAATCCTTATGTGTACGACATCATTATACATGTACTTTACATCATGTGAGATAGAATTGAAAAAGAATATTACGTAGCTTTAAAGTTTTGAAATACTTCCTTATATAGACGGCTATATCAACTTGTTTCAATAATCTGGTATTTACGTGTCAAAGTGATTTTCAAAAGAGGAATTAATATATGAATGAATTGAGATTATTTACAGTTTTGTGCTGATATAAACAACATGTGAAATAATAAGCAGGTAAGTGAGTACACATACGTTGACCAAAACAAGGTGGACTGTGCACTCTTACCATCATTTATTCGAGAAAAATGCAAACGTTCATAAAAGCCATTTCGAAAGAGGAAGTTAATAAATTCATGTGTAGGCTTTACATTAACATTGAAAATCGGTCACAAATAACATGCTGTATGTGTTTGATTAAAGAAGTTAACTTAAAATGCTGATGCATATTCATGTACATTTTTCAATTTACAGCGCACCTTATTACGGACGTTCCATCAAATGATATCTCCTAATGTTAAACGTCCTCAAATTCAATCTTGTCATTTCGTTAAGAACAGATTTTGCAGCATGGACCAGACATGCACGTTTCGGGTACATAACCCTCGTACAGTGATCCTCAATCTAAACAATGTAATATGGTCAAAGAATGTGAAAGTTATTATGACAAAAAAATGTACCGAAAGACGTAGCAGGACGGTTGGGATACAGAACCCACGTTTTAGAAATTTCAAGAAATTTTGATGACAAATTTTCGGATACGTTGAAGAAGCACAAGTTCATGGCCATAACACGTTATACTGTTTGGAGGAGATCTCCGACAAGATCACCTTGCAATCACACAATACAATGAAACAAATAATAACACTAGTCTAACAACAACAGTGCCAGCACACAAACACTATAGACACTAGAGAGACAACACAGAGACGAAAGTGCAACCACGGAGCCGCTTTAGGACGGTCATCTGCTTCATATACGTATATATAGCAAATGAAATAACGGATGTCGTTATCAAAAGACAAAGCTCATTCATACATGTACAAGTCAAATATGAAAACTAGGTTATACACTCGGACACATTTCTACGTTCATTACATTGGATTCACGAGTTTGAAAATTAGAATATTATATAGTTCTCTACTACACATAGGGGTAAAGCTGAATGTGCTTATAAGGCCATGTCATGTCTCAATATGGGAACTTGGATTTGTCCCTTGAATATATATTGTATATGTTAAACGTCTTCAAATTCAATAGCATCATTTAAGAATTGATAAATTTGCAGCATGGACCAGACATGCACGTTTTGGGTACTTAACCCTCGTCAGTGATCCTCAATCTAAACAGTGTAATATGACCAAAGAGTGCGAAAGTTATTATTTCTAAAAAGTCTACCGAAAGACATAGCAGGATTGGTGGGATATGATGCTGCAGGACCCACGTTATATATATATTACGTTATGTAATCAAATCAAGTCTAGGTACGAACCCGATTTTGTGTCTCCTTGATTGATATAGTTGAAGGATATTGATATATGGAATAAATAAACTGCAAGGAATTGACAAAAGAAAGCACATCACAGATGTTATTGACTTTAACCTTGGATGAACCATTAAAGCATAAGTGCTTATTTCCAATGGGGTCCATTGGTAATTACATGTAACTACAAAATGGAAATATACATAGGCAAGATAACGAGAAAAAGAACAGGAAAACGATAATGAGATACACCAAAGTTGAAATTCTAAGTACAAATGTAATTCAATTCCTCGTTGAATGATTATCTTTTTTTAAGTTGACAGTCAGTGTTTGTCCATGTATAACTTTCTAACTTTATTCACTTGAGAAACATGTCTACGGAGTACATGTTTTAAATAAGATTGCATGAAAACACTGTCACATCGGTTCAACTCTTTATGAAAGATGGTATTTCGAATGGTACATGTTTGTCGTGCAGATTTGCTTACTATCCCTGTGAACCTGGGGTGTGTTCAGGAACGTATCCGCTCAACGATGGCTAACTTTGAGAGGCTAACTCTGCCTGAACGCTTTGCTAACTTTGACCCTAATATTCTTTTTTCCAATAAATCAAAAATCAGAAATACGGAATATTATCCTTTACAGAATATTTCAGTTATTTCGTTTCCTCTTGTACTTGTATTCTCAAGTTGTTGTAGTCCCATTGATTGTGATTTTTAATTCTGACTTTTGATTTGACTTTCTCTCACTGCTTGTATTGTCTGTATTGTCAAGTGAACTAATAAGAAATTCGAGATTAATAGAATCTAGCACCACTTTGAGTTCAGGACAAAAAAATATCAGTCGAGGGTGGGATTGATCAAGTAACGCCTCGGTTGGGACGTTACTCATCCCACCCGAGACTGATATATTTCTACCCGGAACTTATATGTGGTGCTTGATTATTTTTCTAGCATACTGAAACCTTCAAAGTCCTCTTGTTTACGCATAAGAATGACTGAACGTCATGCTAAATGTATGTGCACGTGAAATAACGTAAGTCAGTTTGTCTGTGAAGTCATAAAGGAACAATCAACAGTGCCGGATCAGGGGTGCCGGATCAAATTTTCTCGCACACTGGATAGGCTGATTCCCCTTTTCAGCGGTGCTGACAAACTGACGTACGTTATTTCACGTGAACATATATTTAGCATGACGTTCAGTCATTCTGATGCGTAAACAAGCGGACTTTGAAGGTTTCAATGTGCGAGAAAAATAGTCAAGCACCACATTTGAGTTCCGGAGAGAAAAATATCAGTCTCGGGTGGGATGATCAACGTCATAACCTCGGCTAACGCCTCGGTTTGGACTTGATCAATCCCACCCTCGACTGATATTTTTCTATCCGGAACTCAAAGTGGTGCTAGATTCTATTACTCCAGCACTGCTGAAGGGGAATCGGCCTATCCAATATGCAAGAAGTTCCAATGCGTAACCTTCTTGAGCAACATTTCAAACCAATTTTACTACAACAGACACGTATTTCGGATAGTAAATCCTCATCAATGGTACTTTGGGCCAAAGTGATTTTTAGACACAGCAGAATGTACTTTAGTAGCGCCATCTAGTTTGATTATTTGAATATTGTGTATCTATTTAGAGTGGGCGGCTCTAAATTTTCTGTAATCTATGAACAAGGAGCATTGGAGAGATTGTGCTAGGATGTTAACCTCCTTTAATGTCGATGGTGTTTTAGGAAATAACAAGTTTCTAAAATAGGAAAGTAATATATGATGTTTAATTAATGGTACTCATTATTTCATTGTTCATTGTTTTGTAAATGTTTCAAGGATACTTAGGAATATAGAATGCGAACAGACGGATAGACATACGAATGAGAAGGATTCCCTTCTTTCGCAAAAGCGGTCGCGCTTAGAGCGAGCTGGAGGGACATTAATGCTTTATATAATCATGCACTCGGATTGTAGAAGGCAATCTGAAGATTTTGGATACACTTCGCTCACTTCATTATTCTGGATTTTTTTTCTATTTTCTAGCGCCTTCAAAGCCCAAGTTTTTGGATAAGTTATTCAGCAATGTCGGATTGAGTAAAAGGACCCCAAAACGACACAAGAACGGATTGATCGTGCCAATTACTCGAATTCCATGTGATGTGGACGAGGAAGGCGAGGAAAGTGGGCAGGCAATAGAACATAATATAGAGACAGAAGACATACATGAGGTTTTCAGTGACCCCGAACCTGATCTTTCACCAGAGGAAGAATTCAAACAAGCATTTAACGAAGCTTGGTCAACACCCAATTCTCCAAAAGTGTCGGGTATTGTAAAGCAGCGATTGCTTGATTTCCAAAAACTAAGTCAAGGTTGTAGATGTAGGTCACAATCGACGCCTTCATCACCACGATTAGTGAAAAGAAATTCCCTTCGAGTGAGGCAGAGACTTTGTGATCAAGTTGAGGGGGATAGCACCGTAGCACTTCAGGGTTCAAGCTTTTCTAGAGATGAGAATTTTCGAAAAAGAGTTATGTCGAAAGGATATGTGAAGGCTCTTGTGGAGCAAATAGACAAAAACTATGATAATTCAGATGATGACAATCAGCACAACGTAAGTGTTGATATTCCAAGCAATGTCAAAAATGAAGAAAAAGAAAAGATGATCTTAGAGGAGCATAATGTAAAACCGTCTGTTGTTGCGAAGCAGGAAAGGGAAAGACACTCGCCAACACCTCCGCCAAACTTTACAAAGAAAAGTTCTGTGATTTTAGATAGTAAAACTTCGAAAGAAATACAAGCAACGTCTGCGAAAAATTCAAAAGGAAAGGAAAATTTACCATCTACAGAGAAAGTAGAAGCCGATAAAAAGGAGCTCAATGAAAAACAACAAATTGATAGTAACATTTCAACGTCATTTCCGGCTGAAGACAAACATGAAAACAGAATACAAGAAAATTCGGAGACGCACGATACAAAAGATGAAACATGTGAAGTAACTTCTAACGTTTACGACAATATAAGTTTGCAAACCACAAACGCTTCTCATACGTCATCAGCAGATGTGTCAGAGGGACCAATTTACGGGAATGTGTCTGGAACATTGTCCACTAGGACTTCCAATGGACTCACTACAGATGGTGAGTCCGGGATAGCATCGGAAACAAGCACACTTGGCATCACTGCAGCAGAGTTGTTTGATTCTAGTTGGTCGGACTCGGAACATAGTTTTGAGGAGTTCAGTGATTATGACAGCGATAACAAGGAGGATGAGTGTGATAAGGTAAGATATATAAGGTTTATATTAAATTGTTTCATACGTTCACGAAGAAGTTAACGACTAAATAAAAAAGAAATAGATAGATAAAAATCTGGATAAAACAATACGCCTTGATTTTTCTTTGCCGTACGTTTCAGCAATTTTGGCCTTCATCTTACGAAACGTACGGCAAATAAAAGAGATTTAATTTAATTTTAATGTCTAGAGACTTTGTGGCAAATAAATGAACAAACAAAGGCCCCGCAATAATCATTGTAACGGTTAGAATTAATAGAAAAAAATCATTATATCTTTCAATATCCCTATTCAAATAAAGAATCTTCTTAAGTCAAATGTATAAGAAAGTTTAAATTAGATAAGGTAAATTTAAAGAAAATCTGTCCTCATTGCAGTTAGAAACCGGTGCCGAAGAGTGTAAATTGAAAAAGATCTGCACCGAATTACTTTACACGGAAAAGTCGTACGTGAAAAGGCTGCATCTACTAGACGTAGTAAGTAGGTTACTTTATCGTTTTGATTAACCTTACCAGTACAAGAAGAGGGTGAGGCAGATGGAACACCATCAAGCATTTGCACTTGTTTCGAAAGAATTATATTTCTGAGAAATTATAATGGGTAAATGAGTTATCTTATCTCGCAGTTTAACATTATTAATAGATACATGGTTAGATTTGTTTCTGATTGTTTGTATGATAGAACCACGAGGGTCAAATTTTAATCTAAAGACGACATTTTTTATGCATCCATTTGTTATATTTTACAAAAAAAAAATAAATAAATAAATCAGTCTGGAATATATAGTAATGGATTTTTTTCTGCTTTTTTTTTCCACTTAGGATATAGAATTGAAATAATCGATCTTTCATTTTAGATATTTAGACAGAGAATATTGGATGAAAACGAGAAAGAAAAGTTCTTTTCAGTAGATGTGGTGAAGCAGATGTTTTCTAACATCACGACAATCCATAACTTTCATAGAGATTTCTTATTACCAGTGATAGAGAAAAGGATGGAAAATTGGTACGTTCTTATTCTAAATAAAAAAAAAACATAGTCTCAACCTCTGCTGGCAGGAGCAGCCCTCTGAAAGAAAGGAAGGGATCTCCAACAACACCGAAGAAATCAAAACATTTCTAATTATTAACTTAGTTGGCACATGTAGCCAAGTTTGATCAACTTCGGTTGATGGTTTCTTCAACGCATGCGAAAATTTCTGTTATCAAAATTTCTTGAAATTCCTAAAACGTGGGTCCTGTAGCAGAGTATCCCACTTGTCCTGCTAAGACTTTCGATACATTTTTGGTCACAATAACTTTCACACTCTTTGTCCATATTACATTGTTTAGATTGAGGATCACTGACGAGGGTTAAGTACCCGAAACGTGCATGTCTGGTCCATGCATGCTGCAAATTTATCTGTTCTTTAATGATGTTATTGAAGTTAAATATGACATGATATTTTAAAACTACTTTAACTATCGCATACTTTTATCCCGTAAAATCCATAGGATTCTATCTTTAGATTTTAATAGCCCAGTCGAAACAAAAACCAGCTCTCATCTACATGTATTATGCTTAGTTCAATTAGCATCTCTTACATTTTAAATCAAATCTTAAAAAGTAAGGTTTGTAATGTCAAACATAGTATAATGAAAGTTTATTATAACGTATCTCATTGAATAAAACATAGACCCGGAAGTAGAATTTTGCAAAATTCCAAATATGTAACATTTTCATTATTCCACACTATTTCTTATGAATGTTTAAAGGGAGACGGAGTCCAAAATAGGTGATCTGATGAAGACGAATGCGCCTTTCCTAAAGATGTACTCAGAGTACGTCAAAAACTTCGATCATTCCATGGACCTTATAAATTTATGGATGGATAAATCATCAAAATTCTCTCATCTCATCAAGGAAATCCAAGTAAGGGAATTTAATATTCTGTCAAAAAGAAAAAAATCTGTAAAGAATTCATAGAAATCGGCTCATCTGCCGAAAAAATCTGTGAAGAATTCTTAGAAATCGGCTCTCTTGCCGACCAAATCTGTAAAGAATTCTTAGAAATCGGCTCTCTTGCCGACAAAATCTGTAAAGAATTCTTAGAAATCGGCTCTCTTGCCGACAAAATCTGTAAAGAATTCATAAAAATCGGCTCTCTTGCCGAAAAAAATCTGTAAAGAATACATAGAAATCGGCTCTCTTGCCGAAAAAAATCAGTAAAGAATTCATAGTAATCGGCTCTCATGCCAAAAAAAATCTGTAAAGAATTCTTAGAAATCGGCGCCACTGCCGAAATTTTGTCTTTCATTTAATTTTAAAAAGTGCCATCGGCTTTGATGTCAAGAATATAGTCATAGACAATCCACTTAAAATGTCAAAATTCAGTATAAAAATAATGTATTACCAAATAGAGTAAAGTGATTTTTGAAAAAGCTTCAAAGTGACAGTTTTCTGATTTATTGCTTTACAGTCGAGTCCGGAATGTGGTTGTCTCACTCTGCAACATCACATGTTAGAGCCCATCCAACGTGTGCCTCGTTATGAAATGCTTCTTAAAGGTGAGTTGCATTTAAAGGTGACTTTGACAGTGTTTTGAATATTTTCCCCTGACATTGTCGCCATAGCACTTTCTATACAGACAGAACCATAGACAGTGCATGTATTTAATATATTTTCATTTTCGTGCGTGAACATCGACGGGGGTGCGGCTAGCCAACAGGGGATGCGTACTCCTCCCGGGCACCTGGTCCCACCTCTAGCTTGCTTGGGGTCCGTCGATGCTCAATTTGGTGCTCTATTGTGAGCGCTGTTGAGATTATCGTCAGGATCTTCTTTAACTCATTTGCATTTAACAAATAAATATCAATATATGGAAAACTCGAGTTTTTTGTTTAACTTGATTTTGGGGAAACAAAAAATGATATAGTGGGATTACGGTCTATCAAGGATTCCAGTCTGAGATCGATGTATCTAGAGCCATATATAGCGATTCTAAAGATGTTCCTGAGGGACAAAAGACGCCAATTCACATATGAGATAATATTATTATAAAAAAATATGTGTGATCAGTTCTCCGACTTCTTATGATGAAATTGGACGTATGGAGGGTAAATATAGGCAACCTACTATATAAAGCATGTAAGATCTTATTTAATTTTTCATGTATAGCTGGTTGATTCTAAAGAGGCTCAACTAAAAAACGATGTTTCTTTAGTATCGCTCGGAATATCTCCATCACGACAATAGTATGTTTTTATATAAAAAAAAATCAGCTAAATCCACAGTGCCATATAATTAAGGGACATAACAATCATACCATCAAACAAATAGAGGCAAGGAGTTGTTAGGGAGCACTTCCCCAAAAAAGTAATAATTGAAGTAAAGAAGACATGAAAAATGAATAGAACTGAGATTTAATGATTTGCTATCCTGTAAAGAATGTTTTTCTGGATACGATACAAAGGAAGAAATGAAAAATAAAAACAAAACACACACACACACACAATAAAGTAGAAATATTTATTTCCCAGTTGGAACAATTATATTGTCAAATATTGAAGTATTTGTCTATTGTTGAAATTTTCAGTACACTATACATGCATTATATGTGAATATATGTGGAACGATAAATGACTATATATTTATTCCAATGAACCAGTTAAGGACATAGCTATTCCTTCAGGGATATATCCCTTAATGATTAATGACAGCGAATTTTGAAATATATTTGAAAGTCAATTACCGAAACACTGTGAATTAAACAAGGCGAACGATATCCGTAGGTACTAATAGTCCACCAGTAGAGAAACCGAACTAAAGGTTGAAATTGTCAATATTTAAATACCGTATGAGCACGTACCGTATGAGCACTTTGTATGATAGTTTTTTTCTATCTTCTGGAAAAATAAGGAATAGAAATATGCAATATGAAATAAATGAAAGAAGGAAGCAATTTTATGAGACTAAAATATATCAAGTACATATTATTATTTGCTCAACAGATTACATCAAACATCTAGATGACGATTCGGCAGATCTAAACGATGCCAAGGGTAAGTTTAAAATGTCTAGCGTGTTAAACGACATTCTTGATTTTTTACAAGATCTGATTTTTCATTCTTTCGAGATATGTGTAATTCTTATTCATAGTTATTTGTATTTTGATATTATTATGAGTTTTGTAAACATAATTAATATTAACTATATGTATAAGTACTATTATATTTATCTTAAAGCGGCGCTTGAAATGGTAACACAGGCGGCTCAGCACTCCAACGAGGCAATGAAAAAGATAGTATGTATAATACCTTTTCCTCCACTGTATAACCCTTCATTTTGATGCCATTTAGTCCCTCGTTTGTGATGTCACCGTACTGTGAGAAGTGTTATGTTTATACAACAATTGTGCGTCTATGGAGACCTCTGTGTATTCGGATAAGTGGGAGGGTTGTGCGCACGTAATCAGGATAACTACACCATTTGCTAGTAGCAGATGACCGTCCAAAGTCGGCGGCGGGTGCACATTGGTCTCCTTTCTTTTATGGGTTGTCATTAATGTTTGATGTTTCTGTACGTCTGTTTCGATTGTTTTGTATAATGTTCTTGTGAATATTGTTGTGTCTTTTTGCGGTTTGAAGTTTTGTCTGATGTCATATATATGTCACTTTCTTGTGGATGTGTTTCGCTGGGTGAGCTAGTGCAGGGTTGTCATGCTGGAGATCCTTCCCTTTTATTTAGTCCCTGACCTTTTTGTTTTTATAATCTATGAAAATGAATACAGTACTGTTCATAAAAAATCAATATAGATGGGGAATTTGAATATCTAGCTCAGATCTTCTTTGAAAGGTAACGGGCAGATGAAGGGTGGAAATCAAGGTACATGTAAAATAATACATCCTGTCTGAAGAAGGGGGAATAAAAAATGAAAATACCAGGATAGTCTAGAAATGTGATACAGAATATATTTTGAAATACATGCAGTTGTTTAATTCTTCAGGAGAAATTCCAGAAGTTGTTGCAAATAAAGGAGAAACTTGATACGAGGATAGACCTTATAAGTCCAACACGGGAACTTGTTATGGAAGGAAAGGTCAAGAAAATATCAGCAAGGGGCAAAGAACGACAGGACAGATACATCTTTCTTGTGAGTAATTATCAATAATTTTTATACACATTTTTAAATGAAATTGTATGTATGGTGATCAATATCCGTTCGGAATCTCAAAATGTCTAAATTAATATCAAATGATGTGTAAATAAACATCAAAGAAGTACCTATCAGTTATTTCTTCTCAAAGTCGAGAAGGCAAGGCAAAATTATCAGAATTTCCATTGGGAAGGTAGCAAACCAAGGTATGAATAACATTCCGAAGTGAGGCCAGCTAGGTGCCCGAGGATCTGATTGCATGTAACACCCGTCATTACAGCTCTAAGAAAACTTGTAAAATTCGGTGATTGTCTCGATCTAAATATTGACATTGTACATATCAGGTAAATATTCCCATGAGTTTGATGATGATGAAAGCCATGCAATCGCAATCAAGAATGTCACTGATCATTCTGGAAAGGTGATCTTATATGCTTTTATTGTATCCCCGTAGCGACCGACGATTTTCCTCAATGAACATGCCCTGGCGTACCGTATCAATTGAGAAACAAAACGCCTTATACAGGAGAAGACGGAGTGTTGCTACTCTGAATACATCCTACACAGTATTTGGTGCCATTAATATAGAAATTAAGTTTTTGGCGCCAAATTAATTTTTTTTTAAACTTTGATCAGTATCAACGATAAGGACTCATTATCCAAAACCCTGCTTACTCCCCTTGTTTTGTTTGAATAATACAGCGAGAGAAGTTAAACTTTAAGCTTCCCTTTTTGTCCTGCCTTCTTAGATACTTTACTTCCATTTTACATGCAACACGATTCTCGTGATATTTGAATCAGTTTAACTACGGCGCATATTTACAGCGCCACTTATGCCCTTTGCCGTGTGGAGCTCGAAAAAAAGTTCCCCGCGAGGGGTTTGACAGTAAGTGTTTTGAAGATTTCCCTGACATTGTCGCCATAGCACTTTTTATATAGACGTGGCCTCAGACAGTGCATGTATTTTATACATTCTTTTCATTTTCGTCCGTTCACATCGACTGCGGGTGCGGCTAGCCAACAGGGGATGCTTACTCCTCCCGGGCACCTGGTCCCACCTCTAGCTTGCTAGGGGTCCGTCGATGCTCAATTTTGTGCTCTATTGTGAGTGCTGTTGAGATTATCGTCGGGATCTTCTTTAACTCATTACAGTGTATTCTGTAGTTGCGCTCGGCAATTGTTCATTAGATAAAGTTTATAATATAAAGTATAATCTTTGGTTGGACGGTACAAGTGGTATGACAGAATATCATCCACCATTCTGGAGAATGGGATATCATTAATCACTAACGTTCGAATGTTGAACGTCTTCAAATTCAAAAGCATCATTTAAGAACAGATAAATTTGCAACATGGATCACTATGCACGTTTCGGGTACTTAACCCTCGTCAGAGACCCTCAATGTAAACAATGTAATATGGCCAAAGATTGTACAAGTTGTTATGTCCAAATCTGTACGTACATGTTCCGAAAGACGTTGCAGGATGGGTTGGATATGATGCTATAGGACCCACGATTTGATAATGGCAAGAAATTTCGGTAACTGAAATTTTCTAATACGTTGAAGAAACGATCGAACTTGGCTACATGTGTCCAGTGTGAATGTGAACTCATGTTCTGTGTTTAATTTTTTTTCACTAACTGAGGGCTGCAGTAAAAAGGCTGCTCTTTGGCTGTAGTAAAAAGGTTGCTCTTTGGCTGCAGAATTTGCCGATTCTTTTTCTTAATAAAGCAATTCTGAACTGATTTCTTTATCTTCATCACATTCTTTTTAAGATAAAATGTATATTCAATACTATTTAACTTTTTTTCAGTTCAACGATTTACTGCTGATTTGTTGTGAACATTTATTGGGCAGCTACAAAGTTAAGACAGAAATTGAAATGGATGGGTTAGAGGTAGGTGTATTGAGTGTTTGTATGTTGTACTAATATGTCATTTTATCGTAAATTTTGTTGTTTGTATTTCTATTTTAAAATATTAACAGATATGTTCGTCATCTTTGCTTTTTGTGTTTCGTGACCATGTGAAACTTTCTTAACTATCTTACTTTATTTTTTATTGATGTTAATTCATTCATAATTTTTCCTGAACTCCTGAAGTTACATGTAAAATCATTGAACGATTTACTTTACCTTTTCCATATCCATGCATATTAATAGTTTAAATGAACAGTGGATACTTGGATTCCACTTTTTTCACTCCAACTTTTTTCAATTTCATTTTCGTAAAACACAAACAAATATCATGAATGAGATAAATCGATTTCGGAATTAAAACTTAGCTTACTGTACAAGGCTAAAATTCCACAAAATCAAAAGTAAATGTCGTCCGAATTTGTGCAAAATGCCACGTTCCATATAAGGAAAATTCTCAATCAAAAAATATTACAGGTCTGAACGTGCATCTAAATATGTGAAAAGTCTCAATTGATACGAGTATTTATCTTACTTTGAAGAGGGGGGACAATACGTCAATTTCCATATAAGATGTATGCACTTTCATTAAGTTTTTTTTCAGCTTACTAAAATTTTTATATTGGCATTATCCATTCGAGTAGTAAAACGAAATCACATTTTGCAGGTGTTCAGTATTCCCCTAAAGCAATAAAGGGAAATAAAAATGTCAGAGTAGCGTGCAATATATAACATCAATTTAATGTTTAAAGTCAAATTTTTGTAGATTTTGGACAGACAAAACAAATCATTACGATTGGTACGTTTCTATTTTGGGTTGGGTTTCTCCTCATTTAAAACACGTAGCAATTAAAAGAAATAACCATTTTATAGATATTTATATCCCTTTCTTCGCAAACCCCTACAATAAGGTTAATCTCTGTTTCTGCTGGTAGTCAATTAACTAGATTAACCAAATGAGCACAGCAGAAAATGTAGCAAGATTTGGTGCACCCATTCATTGTTCACTAAACTCGCAATGTTCTGCACAAAACGTGTATAATAATATACTAGCATTTCCTTGAATACTAAGTTTATAATGAATTGTAGATCATGGAAAGAACGGACAAGTGTGTGAAATGGGTAGGTTTTATTAACGCATTGCAATAACACAAATCAGCATGCTTGATACGTTAAGGGATGATGCTTTGTAAAATTAATATTTGCTTATGCTTTTACTTTCACTTTTACATTTTATCTGAAGTACTCTTATTTCTAAAGCAATTGGTTTTTTAAGTTAACAAGCATTGGTGTATGAACCAAATAATGGGGTAGGGTCAAAAATGACCATTTTTGGTCCCAATCATCTTTTTTTAAAGGTTTTATTTTCTTATTCATAATGCTTCAGATCTTCTAAACAAAAAAGTGCAAATTTTATGTGATTTTTCAAAAACCCAACTTTTAAGGGCAAAATGATTGGAAATTGAGCTCTTTGTCTTCTCGTTGATTCTTTGTAGTTATTTGTGTTTGATGTTTCTATGTGATTTGGTGTTCCTTGTACTTTTTGTGTCTCTTTCTGTGCGTGTCTGCTCTTTGTTTTGCATTAGCTGATTTGGGGTTTTGCTGTGGGTGCTGCAACCGGGTATTATTGAATATCCCCTCCATTCTTTCACATAATAAATTAAGATTTTTGGCAAGGACAAACATGCCAACATTTGTAAGCCCGTGAGCAAGGGCATGTAACAGGTTCAAACTCATATGTAACATTCCTTTTTATATTCTGAATGAACATGGAAAGTATTATTTTGTTACATGTGCTTGCTATATATATACTATTAACTTTAAAGGTGAAATCCGGTGTTATCATTTCACCAATTTCAATTAAAATAACAATATCTCTACCCGCATTCTTAAAGATAAAAAAAAACTGGAAGAAAGAAATTTTTGAAAAAGCAAACATGGGGCCAAAAACGGCAGATTTTGCCCTTACCCCTTTGTTTAAACTAGATTCCAGCATCCGAGACGATTACAATCTTCTTTTAGAATTCCACAATGAAACCAAATTATAATGTTGTAAAGAAATACGTTCCTTATGTAAGAGTCTAAACGGATTGGCATAATTTAAGCATATAATGCTATTTTTGATGGACTGGTTCTGTAATCAAATGAAAAACTCAGATTGGTCAACCAGCGTTAACTCGTATAACTTTTGAAATGCATTATACCGACTTTTAGTTTTCATAATCATTATGTAATCAAATTGAAAAACTCAGATTAGTCAACCAGCTTTAACTCGTATATATACACCCAGACAAAAGTTAAGCAACACCCCAATATTTCGGAGTTCTTATACTTTAAACGATAGCACCGAGAAGTTTTCGTAAAATATATTAGATACCAATTCTTTTGTAGATAACTTTACACCTTTTGTTAACATATAACACTAGAATGATATCGAAATTGAAACAATTACCTTGGGTAGAGCCTTAAATGAAAAGAATGTACTTTTGAGGGAAAATAATGTAGAATAAAGTTTGAAGTGAAGTATTGAAAAATTAAGGTAACAGGTACTTGAAAAAGAGATAAACCACATTAGGCTCAAGATTCACGAATCTAATACGATTTTCTTTCAAAAAATTAGTATTATATTTTTTTAGTGGACTTCCGGTTGAGGTTTATTTCAACTACCCTCTTTCAATCGCTCTTGTTAATAAATTGCCGATAATTCCCGTTAAAGACATTTGTTGCTCAAAATGTCTTTATATTCCATGTTCACCGATGTGAATGATGACTTTCAGCCAAATTATGCCGCAAGTTGGTCGAACGGGATGCACATCCGGTTTTTAATTTTGTCATTAAATGAGAAATTTTACTATTCGACGGATTAATCTCTTAACCGGAAGTGACATTTTGGCAGATGGTTGTCCCACATAATGACTGATATTGGTCGAACTAGGTTTGATTATAAAATTCAAGAAAATAGTGGTCACGAAGGTGTTATTCTTTAAAAAATACAGAAAAAGACCCCAAAAAGATATCGTTGTAAAAATTTATTTCTTTAATAAAAACGATAGTGATAAAAATGCAACATCAAAATATTTAATTCATGGTCTAAATGTGTGTCTGATAATAAATTTAGTTCTACCGGTACGTAGGCGCTTAACTTCACTTCCGGTTTCATGAACGCGCTTTTTGACACGATATATTTTTCAAAAAAATTTACTCCCAATTCTGAAGAGATAATTCACATTATCTCAATAATTTTGATACATATACAGTTTTGAATTTCATCAGATTAACAATTTGATTCATTTCTACCATACTGAACAGCGAATTTTACGAGATAAATCAACTCCATGAACTTGATATCTAACTTGAATTGTTTAAGATCATACCCGTCCCCATTTCGATCCCGATTTAAAATAAGTTGCATAATACAATTACCTTAAATAAAGTAATAGTATCGTCGTCAAAGGTCAGATCTATATCATGATACATAATTTTCAAATATTTTTTATCAAATGTTCATTTTGCTTTAAAAACAATTTCACTGTTGCTTAACTTTTGTCTGGGTGTATATAACTTTTGAAATGCATTAGAAACGATTTTTAGTTTTCATAAGATTTTATTTACACCTACAGAACAAATCAAAGTGTCATAAGCTTGTCACAAACTAGCTGCAAGTCGCAAACAATCTTACGTTCTACAGAAGCCTTTAAAAGATGTTTACAAGTATACACTTATTGCAAACAGATACTGAATTGGCGTCGCTCACTTTTGATTATTTGGCTATCAATTTTTTGTATTAAAAATAGGGAGGGCTACGAATCAGTGAATGAAAGCCAAAAACAAAATCGCAACCAGATTCCAAAATATAAAACAGAAACTTTCTCACGAGAAAAAATAAAATAGGACATACAGACGGAGACAATTTAAAAAAAAATACAGGAAATTTCTTTTAGTACATAACACATATTAGGGTATTGTCCGCAGACCCGTGGTCTTAGTTAGACTCGAACCAGCAACCTTTCGCCCTTTACCACTATACTACGGCGCTGACAAACGGAGACAATGACACAGCGTCATGAAAATTAACACGAATTGACTTGAAGTATCACTGATTAGGGTTTATTATGCGAAACATTCATGTCTAGTAAAGAAACTCATTTTTGTGTCCAGAAGGCTGACCTGTGACTCTTATACATATACACCAAACAAAAAACAAAATGTTTGCCCTTGTACCAAAGGCAGAGTTTATAAAACATTTTAAGTTCAAATGGAAATCGAACAGAAATCGTTGACCTGATATATTTAGACAGTCTCTTATTTTGGCAATGTGTCACGCATGATGATTTATTAAGATTAAACGTCTTTAAATTCAATAGCATCATTTAAAACCGGATAAATTTATAGCATGGACCAGACATGCACGTTTCGGGTACTAAACCCTCGTCAGTAATTCTCAGTCCAAACAATGTAATTTGGCCAAAAAGTATGAAAATCATTATGTCCAAAAATGTACCAAAAGACGTAGCAGAATGGATGGGATATGAATCAACAGGACCCACGTTTAAGAAATTTCAAGAAATTTTGTAACAAAATTTCAAATGCGTTGAAGAGAGAGCCTATCAACCAAAGTTGATCGAACTTGGCTACATGTGCCCTCGGGGACTCTTGGTCCACCAGCAGTGACACTCACCAAGTAGTTCAAAGTTAAACGTCTTTAAATTCAATAGCATCATTTAAAACCTGATAAATTTACAGCATGGACCAGACATGCACGTTTCGGGTACTAAACCCTCGTCAGTGATCCTCAGTCTAAACAATGTAATATGACCAAAAAGTATGAAAATTATTATGTCCAAAAATGTACCAAAAGACGTAGCAGAATGGGTGGGATATGATGCAACAGGACCCACGTTTAAGAAATTTCAAGAAGTTTTGTAACAGAAAATTTCAAATGCGTTGAAGAGAGAGACGATCAACCAAAGTTGATCGAACTTGGCTACATGTGCCCTCGGGGACTCTTGGTCCACCAGCAGTGACACTCACCAAGTAGTTCAAAGTTAAACGTCTTTAAATTCAATAGCATCATTTAAAACCTGATAAATTTACAGCATGGACCAGATATCAGACAATGAAATCGGTGATATTTAAAGAAATGAACAAGGAAAGTTGTTTACTGTAAAAATGGTGAATGCAAGGGTTAGTGTGAACATTTCTCAATTATTCTTCATGACTTTCAAGTATGCTTACTCGATACAGTCTGTTTAATCGAAAAACAATTCGGATAAATTATTCTCATTGATTATTTATTAAATGTAACTCTTGGCGTAATCATTCTGTCGCCTGAAGCTTTGATTCGACCCTTTATCAATTTGATATCATCTCTTATTTTGCTATTTCGTCTAACAGTATCATTGAAATTTAAGGAGGTTAACATCTGAGCACCATCCCTTCAATGGTTTCTTGATCATGGATTTTATTTAAATTATATAATGCTACTGAATCAACCCTATGCAAAATTTGGAGCTGCGCACTCTCTGAAAAGTAAATGCACAAAAATTTAAATTCAAAAAATAAAACAAGAGGGCGCTATTGAAATACATTTGGCTCTGTCAGAAAATCACTTCGGCATATAATTAATACCAATGATGAGGATTAACGATCCGAAACACATGTCTGGAACATAAAAAATGATTTGAAATCATATTCAAGAAGGTAAAGAGTTGAAACGCTTACGTTTTGTTGTTAAGAGTCTAGGCTGGATGAGAATAGCACCCCCTCCCCGTTTTACTTGAAATGTATAAGCATAACTTTATATGAAAAATACCTAAACATAATTATTCAAAAAAATTAAATAGAGGTACTACTGTCACAAGATAGAAAATGTGTCTGGATTCCCTCTGGTTCATGAAGAAAACCCAAATCTGCTGCCAGGGAGCACCCTTCTGTACAGAAATGGACATCCATGTAAACTACAGATAAAGAATTCTCCTCAGTCACTGTACTCGCAGCCAAAAGGATTAAAAACATTCCATGTATATATTTTATACTTACTGAGCAGCTGCAAGCTTTTTGGGAAGCGTTATTGACTGAAAAATATGGCTCAAACCATTGACATGTATAAATAACAATTAAAACCGTTTCTTCTAATATTCGATAAAGTACTGTACTATGATATAAGTATCATAATGGATATTGATAATAGTGTATACATGGGCTCAGTGCAGATTTTAGATGCATGGCTATCAAAATTACTTCATCAGAGGTTGACCTCAATTACATCTAGGCTATATCCGTGGTTCGCCAAAAGTTAAGCCAAAACTGTAATCTGTATGTTGCTGAGCATGATAACAAAATGTTGCAAACTCTGCCATAAAACGTAATCGGAAGTAAGGGAATATAAATTTGCATGGTCAATTCGCCGCAAAAAGTTTCTTGCAACTTTCTAAGGCCAAATGTTTGATTAGGTATTAATTTAACAGAGTGGAACTTACAAACACTCAATGATTTACAATGTACACATGAGTTTTCATACCGGTGTATCGTACATTTGGGGTAAGGGCAAATTGTTTTTGTGATAGAGCTTCATATTTCGTATTTCCTCATATTTCACTTACATTCTGACAAGATTTTAAGTTACTTTTGTTACCGCAATCTCAGTGGCGGATCTAGGATTTCAGAAAAGGGGGGCCCAAAGTTTCAGCTCGAAGAAAATTGTTCAAAGAAAAACTGACAAGCAAAAAAAAAAAAAAAAAAAAAAGGTCGAAGACGAAAAAAAAAAAGACCTCCAAAAAGACCTCCAAAACCTGAAGCTCAAGACTGGTGATTTCAATTAATAAGTTGGGGGGGGGGTCATTCCAACTGCATGTTGCTTTTAGAAGATAGAGTTTCTTGATACGTTTACTTAAGTTTATAGGTATACCGGCGAGCGTAGCGAGCCGGAAAATTTTAAGATTTGAAGTTTTCTTTTTTTTGTTTTGGTTCAGTCATCCATACATGTATATATACATACATGTATATATATTATTCTAAATTGGCGAGCGGATCGAGCCAAGAAATTTTGGAATAGATGGTTACATTTTGTCATAAGATTACAATATCTCTCTCATTTTCCATCCTCTATTTTTGTTTGACCAATTGGGGAAGGTTGGGAAGATTAGGGCGTTGCAACCCCACTATCCACCTGTCTAAACTGGTTAGATCGACCCATGAAAATGAAGCATTTGGTAATTATTCAAGTGTTAATTTAATTTTGAATTTTGTATATGTTTATGACATATGAATCCGTTCAAACACGATTACATAGAAAGTTCAAGACAAAGTGAAGACGAAAAAATAGACAGCTAATGAAAAATTAAGTGTGGCGAGCGAAGCGAGCCGAAAATTTCCCCAAAAGTAAAGAGATTAAGCATAAAAAGAGTATTCTGAATCAATAACTTTGGGTGAAAAAGGGGGGGGGGGGGCCCGGGCCCCCTGGGCCCCCTGGGCCCCCCTCTAAATCCGCCACTGAATCTGGTAGAATAACATTGAAATTACTTCGACTAAGCCCTTTACACAGAATGTATCTGCAGATGGGGTACAGCTATACAATACTTCTCAATCATATCTTATGATATATATATATTTTTCCCATTTTGTGATGTAGTGTATTTACTGATAATGGAAACTGGTTAAAATTAAAATTGACTTTTGTTATTTCAAAAATTAATTTCAGATTTCAAGGTAACTGCACAACCAAAATGTGCTTGATGTTTATTTTTATGGTTGTCTATTGTATTGGATGAATTCATAATTTATTTCGGTATTTCAGATCGTAGAAGGAGAAAATATGGACATTCCTAACACGTTTTACGTAAAAAGTCGTCAGAAAATCATACAACTCTTAGATGAGTAAGTACGAACTGACATAAATGAATTTACTTCTTACTCAAGTACATATTTACAAAAGACAACACCGTTATAATCCGCTCAATTCGCGTCAACAAAGGAATGCTTTTTTAAAGTTTCAAACTAAAAAATAATACTTTTCTAAAAACACGTATAAATCCATAATTCTAACGTTTTGGAATATTTTCAGGACTCCATCGGGTGAATCGGGACACTGGTGTGAGGTAATAAATGCATCACATTAGTTTGATACTTTCAAGAACTTACTGAAAAAAAATTAGCATTTTTTCAATATGTCGTGTGTGAAAAAAAGGTTAATTGTACAGAAGCACCCTAGCACTTTCATTCAAATGAGCTGAAGAAGATCCTGACGAGAATCTCAGCAGTACTCACAATAGAGCACAAAATTAAGCATCGACGGACCCCTAGCAAGCCAGAGGTGGGATCAGGTGCCCGGGAGGAGGAAGCATCTCCTGTTGGCTAGCCGCACCCGCCGTCGATGTTTCAGCGCGAAAATAGATACAGGTAAAGCATTACACATAGACTATCATCATTTCATAAATGGTATCATTATGTTCTAATCTTTTAAGACAATAAAAGGAGTTATCAAAGAATTCCGTCGCCGAAAGAAGTCCCGGGTTGGTGACCAACCACCGACACAAGAGTCCCTAAATGAAGTAAGTCATATATGTACATTGATATGTATTTTCTACAGCATACACTTCTATTACGCAATGTAATTGTTGTTAGAATCATTAATTTAGAGAAATTTGTCTGACATTAACAAACTGAAGTTTATAGGGATATGGTCACTCTCCATATTTGTCATTGAGAACATTTCTTTCTACATAAAATACACATGCATCCATTGCGGTAATTACATGTATGCTACTGAAACAAAAATTGTATTAAGATTTTTTTTCTGGTAGATTTCAGAGACAGAGCTAGGTACAGTTGCACCTAGATGGATAAAGGACGATGAGGTTACGATGTGTATGAGCTGTGGGTGTCATTTTACAAGAATCAAAAGAAGACATCATTGTCGTGCTTGTGGAAAGGTAAGCAACATTCTACACATTATATCGTAGACCATTTATATATTTAAATTTGTCATTACAAAGATCTTCATAAAAACTTTCGCGAAGAAATTTTAATATACATATTGGTAAACAAGGTGACTTTTTATCTTGAAAATGCGACTATAGAAAGGCTTACGTTCAAAGATGTTATGTCTTTGGTAAAGGTGAAGGATAAAAAGGATAGTATATATCTTTATTCAATTTACACTCTAATTTATATTTGCCCGATCAAAGATTTAAAGACGATCGAACGTCATTTGAACAGAATCCAAAAATTGGAACTTTGCTTGATACATATATGTCCTGATCAGTTAAACATGGATCGCTCTGCAGGTGATATGTGGTAGATGTTCATCGAAGAAAGCACCCCTAGTATACGACAGCAATCAGCCAAATAGAGTTTGTGATAAATGCTACAAAATACTGAAGCAGGATAAACCAGAAGAGCGCGGCAGCGTTAAAGACAAAAGTGTCGGACCAAAAGCACGCAAAATACTGCAGGTAAATATGGAGAATTTAGATATTCAAAATTTGTTGAATAACCCACAGAAAGGGTGGAATATGGAAAGACTGAGAATGGTAATGGGAGTGAATCAAGGGAACTGATTTTTGATTTGATGTTTAAATTAGACAAGGTTTTGAAACACAGAACATGTTTTATGAAAAGAAAAAACAAGACAATTGCAAGACTAATTTATACTAGTTTCATGTCCTTATTCCTTTTCTGTCTCTTTTTATGCCCCCGGAATCAAAGATTCGGGGGCATATAGTTTTTGGCCTGTCCGTCTGTTTGTCTGTTTGTCTGTTTGTCCGAAAAACTTTAACATTGGACATAACTTTTGAATGGGAAGTGATAGGGCTTTCATATTTCACATGTGTATTCCTTTTGACAAGACCTTTCCATTGATACCAAAATTTTTGACCTCGTGACCTTGACCTTGACCTTTGACCTACTTTTCAAAAACTTTAACATTGGGCATAACTTTTGAATGGGAAGTGATAGGGCTTTCATATTTCACATGTGTATTCCTTGTGACAAGACCTTTCCATTGATACCAAAATTTTTGACCTCGTGACCTTGACCTTTGACCTTTTAACCCAGTGACCTCACATACATGTACTTAACAGAAAATAGTGTTCATACTAACAAAGATGCCACCGGGGGCATTCGTGTTTCACAAACACAGGCTTTATTGTACTTGTCTTTGTGTTTTCGCATAGGGGTGTTTTCCTGTTGGTGCTGTAACCGACACTTGTTGGAGATCCCCTCTTTTCTCTGCTCATATTTTGAAAACGCAAAACTACTAAACTGGGTGCTGACTGTTTTTGTACGCTTTCTTTGCATTTTAATTGTGTTTTACATCAGATGTTGAATAAACATGCTTTCATGAAACAGATGCCCGTATCTGCTTCAAAGATTTTAAAAATTCATTAGGATATTTTTTTTTTTAATTGTCCAGAATATATTGCATTTATTAATCAAGACATAATCATGTTTGTTTGAATTGTGGACGTGACATCCTATTTTATTAAAAGAAATTATGAGTCAAAAACAACAATGATATAGATCTACTTGGGTATATTTTTATTTTAATGGATATGGACATTTGGAAAATATGTATGTTACTTGTAATTTGAAGAATGTGATTGCCTTTTATTCAAATGATTTGATCCATATAAATGCCTAAGAATTTTAAGTATATCAGATATTACATTTCGATCACTTTCAATTTGCTATTCAAACTTTTGTCTTCAAATTCCAAGTTATACAAAAGATTATACTTCGATCACTTTCAATTAGAAAAAGGCAAATGAGCCCTCGGTGTTGTCAGGATACTTACAAAAAAGCACGGACCGAGGAAAAACATGGTGTCGTCGTTGGTTTGTGGTCAGCAAGGAGTTCGCTTTATACGAATTCAAAGCTCACCAAGTAAGTAGTATCCTTACTTAGCCTTATCAAACCAGATGTATGTTTGAATGAGTTAAAGAAGATCCTGACGCTAATCTCAACAGACCTCACAATAGAACACCAAATTGAGCATCGACGGACCTTTAGCAAGCTAAAGGTGGGACCAGGTGCCCGGGAGGAGTAAGCATCCCCTGTTGGCTAGCCGCACAGCTTAGTTTGAACTTAAGCTCCTGATTTCTGCATTCTGGTTCCAATGCATCATACTATAATTTCATAATAGAGCAAAACATGCGCTGAGCTGGAAAAAAGTTTATATCGACATGACGTTTATAAATTTTGCATGTTATGAAATCAGGTTACCATGAGACTGAGGGCTCAATGACTATATTTGGAAATCATTAAGATGATATTCATCATTTCTAATATTTTACAAATGGTGTGAATAGGGAGGATTGCTTTCAAGGAAAATGTCACCTGAGAAGAATAATGTCATATCAAACGCCGATTCTGATACAATTTCTGTCGAAATACAAAACTGATTAAAAGTTATTACACTATTTTAATGAATCTGCAAACTGCTGTACGCAAGGAACTGTGTTGGAGATCCTGTTGTAGTTTGCTGGAGATGCCCTCCTTTCCTAATGTTTCAATCCTTTCAATATTTTCTGACAGGATATATGTGCTTTATCTACACTTCCATTACCTGGATATGATGTAAATAAAAACATGGAAAACATGGACTGTGTATTGTCATTGTATCACCAACAAAAGAGGGATGAGGTTGTTCTCTTTAAAGCAGAGACTCCGGAAAGCAAAGACAGGTACAACATCTCATTTTGTAACCGTCATCTTAAGAGCATGTCGGGTGGCAATTTTTTTTATCTCCGTTCAGTAGAACTTTCTAATTACATTGTAATATTAGCTTTTCACCAAGAGTCAAGAGAGATAACTCTAAAATTCAAGTAAAATATATTTGAAGAACGGAACAAGTGGGGGAAATCTATGGACTTAGAATAATTATAATATTTACCTGCTGTTATTTTGACTTTGAACATTGTTATACTACTTATTGTAGTAGATATGTAAACGCTTCACTATCAAAACAGTGCTTTGACATTATTATAATGAGCATCTAGAAATAGTCAGTGAAGGAAATTCCAAAAATAAATCACACTCAATAGACATACATGTACAAATTCTTTTAAATTCTTTACAAAAATAAAACAAAACTTTCTCATGAGAATAGAAAAAGTGCACAATCTCAGAGAGACAAATACAATGCGCCATAGGAACACATTTAAAGAAGTCTGCACTACCTTATAGACAATCTCCAGTTCAGTGCAAGAACGCAACTTATTGTATATGACGATGGTACAATGTACATGTAAATACACCTGCTGTATTAATTGAAATTGTTCGAGTTTTTCTTTTTTCAAAACCGTTTATTATAATTGACAAACATATCGAGATAAGCCGATTTGTGTAGGCATCTTTTTCCTACTAGACAAATTACAGTTTACTAACTCATAACCTTTTTGAACAACATTTCAAATTAATTTTAATTTACCAGATACGAATTTCGGATAATAAAACCGCATCAGCTTTTCTTCCAGATTAATTTATATTCAGACAATTCTGCTCGAAAGTACTTCTTTCACACTGAAAGGATTAATATTTATCTATTTTGTAGACAGTGCACAGCTCTACATGTAGGGTCAATTCAGTAGCATAGTTAATTAAGACCTATGTCCAATCATCATCGGAGGGAAGGGTAAAGATTAGTGTTTTGGGGCACGTTCTGTTACTGTAAACGTGAAAATTTTCGCGTGGGGTAATCTTTGCGAATCAAAGGACTTCGCGAAAATTTCTCCCACGCGACAATATCCTCGCTGCATTCTTACAATGGGAACTTGACAACTTTTTTCGCGAACATTTCCCCCTGCGTTACGTCTTCATGTTATAATCACGAAATTTCACCCTAGCGAAAATGACCACTGTTAATGTACAGTATCCTATCTGTTCTTAAATGATGTTATTGAATTTGAAGACGTTTAACAATCCTAATTGGTACAAACGTTTTATTGCTTGAAATTAGTTATTTCACTCTTAAAGATTTTGTTTACATGAGCACTGATTACTTCAATTTCAGATGGGCTGACGTTTTGAGCAAGGTAGCACAACTCCAATTACCAGATGAAGATCCAAACAATAGAAATTCTACTCAGTCTTCCAGTTCCAGCAATGGTGAAAATTCAAATAGCTGTGACCAACAGAATCCGGACAATTCAAATACCATCGCTGATGCTCAATCATAACAACAGACTATTACATTATCATATAATCACAAAAATCATGAAACATGTCATTCTTTTAAATGTTCATCATGATAGATTTAGTTATTTTTCTTATTTTTGTACTAATTTGACAATATATGACAGTGACAATTCATGTCCTGTTCGTGTTATCTATATTACACTTGCTTTATAATAGATGATCAAATTATCGTTCCATTTTAAAGGTTCCGCAACTAGCAGCACTTTCTAAAGATAAGGTATCTAAGTACAGTAGTTTTAATCTGAAAACAACATACACCAATAGATGATTTTATGTGTCTCCCAATTTCATTGCTTTAACAAAACGTATGTCATCAAACATTATAAAATTGAATGTCGATTCAGGACACCGCCTGTTTTATTTACGGGACTATATTTATGACTTGGGAAACGGTCATGCATTGGCAAATATAATTTAATTTTGGACGATTTTGCTTTTATAGCAATTCAGTATTACAAACAAAGGAAAGATCATAAATGATCACATCGACTCTAGGAAATATCCCAGAAAATAGCCGATATGAACGGCACTCTAATTCAGATGTTGAGCAGAATGGTAGTTAATAATTGATTCTGATTATCCATGCATCCCTTAATTTCTAAACGTACTTTATTCTTATTAAGACTTTCCAAAGTATCAGATGTGTTGCTTTAAATTTTGTGTGTGAACTTATTTTTGTTATTCATATTGATGACTGTGATTTTTGTTATACATTTTATATTGTTTTGTAATTTTGTTATAGAGTTGTTGTAAATGCTATTGAATTTTATAACAAGCTAGACCATTTCAGTTACATACAGGCGTCTTAAAATACATGTAGGGCAGGCATGATGTTGATCTCTTTAATGATATTTTTAGATAAGACTTATGAAATAAAAAATGATTTTTGTCGTAAGGTTTATGATAAGAGGAAGAAATATCTTATTACTATTTTGACTTAATTGCTAGCTTTATATCTATTTCGTTGACACTATAGACACCATACAATGCAATAAAAATATTAATCATACATCTATAAACAAGTATTGGAATGAAAATAAATTTACCTGCAGAGCAAGACAATCAATTCAGCACATTTCCATTAATGTTTATTTTTCTTTTGTTACATGTACCATTGTTAGAAGTCCATGAATGTCATAGGATTTTTTCCTTGTAGTTTTTTTTAAGATTGTAAATCAAAATGTGTTGATAGTTGATTATGATTTATTTTCTACAGAACTCATGTTTTAAATTTAGATTTCTCTCAAGCAATATGATTTTCTAACACAGATCCTTTTATTGATATTATTCAAAGTGGGAAAGTTTTTTATCATTTAGAATTTCACACGAATTGTGTTGTATCTAGGTCAAATTAGGTGTTTATTTCCAATTCGAATGACACTTAAAATCCATTACATTAAAACGAATTCACTTGAAGCAAATCATAACATCCTATACAAAATTATACCCACAAAAAATAAAATGCCCAGGCATAATGTTTTCCATTTGTTTGACAAACTACATTCCCAACTCTATCTAATTATGGAAACAGTCAATACGTCACATTGAACTGATGTATGTGTCTTTTTCTAACTTTCAATTCTGAATCACTAAAAGTGAGCATGACTTTTAATGATTCAGAATTGAAAGTTAAAAAAGACATGTTTGAAAGTATAAAAAAAATGTTTATATTCATTTCTTATTTTAACAAACTCTCTATAAGTACATTTATTAATCTTTAGAAATTGTACTCGACTACTTCTGACAATTTATCTATGAACATGAATAATGTAAATAAGATCTAATACATCTTTATGATAAAACAAATATACTTATAGATTCCATTCTAACAATGAATGTAATCAGGAATAGAATTATGCTTAAACATTGCATTAAAAATTCGGAAGTAGTATTAAACTTGATAGAATAAATCTAATTAAAACATTTATTTTTATTATCAATGCATCGGTTTGATTTTTCTGTGAGTAAAAAGTCTAAAACAAAGCATAGGTGTTAAATTTTCATTTCCGTGAACGTATAACAAATACATGTTATTGTTTTGTAACATTTTCAAGTTAACGAAATATATACATACAAATGAAAATGTAATTTGGCTAAAAATATACATAAAGATGACAATGAAATTTGACGAAATATAAAATAAATCTTTTAAAAAAATTGATTATCATTATACACAAGTTTGATTCTTCTATAAGAAAAAAGTCGTAAGAAATCGGTGCTAAATTTTCATATTTACATAAAGCGAATACATATTATTGTACATATTTTAGAACATTTTCTGGTTAACAAAAATAAAAATGAAATTTGACTAAATAAATACTTCTCTTTCAAACAATTGCAAAATTTATTTTATTCATTCAATGAAAAGGGAGGAGCACATGGTAATTCCTTTCAAAACACAACTTCATAAATTCCAAATACGGAGAGGGCAGTTATAATGTTATACTTACTATTGCACAATCCTACGTTTATTTTTTCAAAATTAAATCGATGCAAATTTTAATATTCATAATATATCCTATCTGAGACAAATACCTGAACCAGTATAATTGAGGTATGAATTTTAGATCATCTGAAAAAGAAATTTTACACTTTTCAAATAAATTCGATTTTTGAGACATGTTCCGCGAACGGATAGGAAAAGGGAAATAATAATCACAAATAATCACAATTATATGTGGTTCAGAACACTTGAAATTTCGATTAAAATGTTAAGGTTAAGTATTTGTTCATCCTAATATTGAATGTGATTTAGACTTTGGAGAATTCCAATAAATAAGTAGAAAAGTATTACCACCAAACCATAAAATCTGAAAAGAATATATACTACCAAATCAAATAAAAAAATCACCACATACATGTGAAATGACAAATATGAGTATTCAATTAGTCCATGTTATGATGAGAGCTTCATTTCAATAAACTGCAACATTATATACATAGTATTGGTCATTCATATGAAAACATGCATATTTTCACTTTATGAGTTTTACTTCACAAAAGAACAAAATATTGTCTTAATTGTTAATATGGTAGATAAAATGCAATATATAGTATTAAATGTGTATGTTGTGTGGTATATATACAAGTAGAAGATAATTATAATACCATTTAATGGTGCTGTTGAATCCTGTTTGTATGGTCTCAATAAACATTTATACAAAGTATTCTGTTCATTGAATCACAATTTCTTACCTGCTCTAATGGGTCCTGTAGCATCATATCCCACCAATCCTGCTACGTCTTTCGGTATTTTTTGACATAGCTTTCACAGTCTTTAACCATATTTCATTGTTTTCAATGAGGATCACTGACGAGGGTGAAGTACCCGAAACGTGGATGTCTGGTCCATGCTTTAAATTTATCTGCTCTTAAATAATGCCATGCATTTCGAGGGTTAAGTACCCGAAACATGAATTTTCGGTCCATGCTGCCAATTTATCTGTTCTTAAATGATGTTATTCAATTTGAAGACGTTTAACATTTGTACAACTTGGTGAGTGTAACTACTGTTGGACCAATTCAAGTTCAATCAATTTCCGAAACGTGCATGTCTGGACCATGCTGCAAATTTATCTGCTCTTAAATGATGCCATTCGATTTGAAGACGTGAAATATTACTTTCATAGTGTTAAGTCAACAAACAAAATGTAGCATTCCCTTTTGTGGCAATTTTTTTTTCTATTTAATTGCCATGTGACTTATATGTTACATTTCTGATCATGAAAATCCATTGACTGGGAACTGTTATCTAATCGAAACTAGGATGCGAATTTTGATAATATATGAAGTACAGCCCCGACCAGTCGAAAGTTTAACGCCGAGATGACGAAATTTTGAAAGCTAAATTCGAAAGTTTCGTTAACTATTCGTCAGCGATTTTTTGAAAGCTACTGAGATGACGAAATTTTGAAAGCTCTAAAAAGCTTTCGAAAAATCGCTGACGAAAATTTCGTTAACTAATCTTAGTTAACGAAAAACTTGAAAGCTATGAGCTTTCAAATTTTCGTCATCTCGGAGCTTTCAAAATATTTGAAAGCAATCGCTGACGAAATTTTGAAAGCAATCGCTGACGAAAATTTTGAAAGCAATCGCTGACGAAAGTTTTGAAAGCTATAGCTGACGGAAATTTTGAAAGCTATCGCTGACGAAAATTTTGAAAGCTTTTTGAAAGCTCGGGTGCCATATTGTTTTTGCAATGGCTGCAGCACGCCTCTGGCGAATTCCTCTGCATAGTTTAGAGGATGAAAGAAGCCGTCTCTTTATCGGCGTGACACCTTAAAAATTCACCGATTGTGAAATGTCTTTCAAAGCTTCCGACATTCACAGAGAAGCCAGGGTTTCACTGGATATAAATTAATTCCCCTCCTTTAGTCAGAATTTGGCCGGTCAAATGTAAATTTTCTGGTATATATATACATTTAAATTTAAGATGAAATGGAAATTGTTCATATATACACTTAAAGAAGGTAATACAAATACAGGTAAATTCAGGTAACTAATATACAAAGCATACCCTTTTGATGGCCCCATTCACCCCCAATTAACATAATGTTATTTTAATCAAGTAGGTGTATGGGGAACACACCGATCTGGGAAACACGGAATCTTCAAATAAACTTATAAAAATAAACAAGATACAATATTTAATTTAATCCAGGAATATATATTTTCATAATTAAATCTGAATAAACATCATAATTAATACTATTTCATCAAGCAAATTATGAAGATGATTGCTTTGATTTCGGCCATCTTGGTTTTCTCGACACAAAATAGCTTACGAGAAAAGCTTTCAAAAATTTTGAAAGCTAGTTAACGAAATTTTCGTCAGCGATTAGCTTTCAAAAATTTTGAAAGCTATAGTTAACGAAATTCTCGTCAGCGATTAGCTTTCAAAAATTTTGAAAGCTATAGCTGACGAAATTTCGTTAACTATAGCTTTCAAGTTTTTTGAAAGCTAATCGCTGACGAAATTTCGTTAAGTATATCTTTCAAAATTTTTGAAAGCTATCGCTGACGAAAATTTTGAAAGCTAGGGAATCGCTGACGAAAATTAGTTAACGAAAAATCGCTGACGAAATCTCGTCATCTCTTGAGTATTCAAAATTTTGAAAGCAATCGCTGACGAAATTTTGAAAGCTAAGCTTTCAGAAAGCTTTCAATTCGTTTACGAATTGAAAGCGAATATTAAACTTTCGACTGGTCGGGGCTGTAGGTTGTGTCTGCTAGTGCACAGCTACCGACGATGTAACAAAAGTGTGCTGGACAGAACGGGAACCAGTAGATACGTAAGAAGGGAGGGGATCTCCAACCAGACCTGGTTGCATTACCAACAACAAAACACCAAAACACTCGAAGCGCAAACACAGAAAAGACGAGTACAGCAAGAGACGAAAAAGAGACACGACATAGAAACAATAAACACAAAAAACTACACATAAACCAACGAGACCAATGTGCAAACCACGGTTAACGAATGGTGTGGTTATCCTGGATTACGTGCGCACTCCGATTTCCCAGAGGTCTCGAAGAACGTACAATTGTGGTGTAAGACAACCTCCTCACTGTCAGATGACCACAACCAAACAAGACCGCATAACGCAGAGGCCCAAGCAACGCAGATGAATATGTAAGTGGATGTGTATGTTTATTATCACCCGAGGAGTCAGACTGACATTCAGAGAGGACAGGTGGTGGGGGCCCTCTCTTCTCTGAAGAGGTTTGGACATGGCCCGTCATGGAGTCCCGTCGTCACAGTCAGAGTGCAAGTTCTAAGAATGCGCTGGTACAAGACTGTAGATTGGTCAGGTACCAAGTCTAGTGTCCGTCTGGTGACATGAGGATCATATCCACGGCATAAAAGGCGTTTGATTATTCTGAAACATAATGTACTCTGTTGCTTGTATAGATCCGAATTTTAAAAGAAGTTGACTGTAATTTTTTGAAAATTTCAAAAAGCCTTAATTAGTTTATGAAAGCGGAACCTTGACTTAAAAGTTTCTCCGTTATTTGTAAGTTTCTACTGCAAAAATCCAAAATATAAGTACATGCTCCAGCGTACCGGATGAGCTGTGATATGTAAATGCCGTATGACGGTAGTCTAGGAACATCACCGCCAATCCAGGGGAAAATCCAAAATGATCTCTTTTGTCATATACACTTTTATCACATGTTACACCCGTTATGCAGTTTCATAAAGCCATTTTATAAATATATGATATGGTAACACATTACATATCGCTCTGCATGAATGCGATTGGTCAAGTTTGGAACCTAATCACATAAACTTTGACAAGTGTGACCTTTCAAATATCGGTTGCAATTGATCGTTAAATTCAGACGCAGACTCAATATCAATGATTAAAATTGTTGTAGAATTAATTACTGCATTGAAATACTAAACAAAATTGAAATATTTTTCTCTTAGGCACAAAATATATATATCTATACGATGGGGAACTACTTCTCATTGCGAATCAGACGACCTGTAGGTCAAGGCGTGGTTCGCCTCTAATTCTCAGAAACGTTGATTTCACGTTGGAAACACGCATATTTAGGCAATATCATGTGATAAAAAGAATCTCAAATGCATTTTCATTACATACGATGTATTATGAACTCGTTGTGCTTTTAAAATCAATATATACATCGTATGAAATGAAAATTTATTTGAGATCCTATATGTATGAATATTACAGTTTACAATTTTGATATGAAGAACCAAAAATGGTGTTTCTGTATTTGTTACGTTTGCCTTGTCAAGTGTTAATTCTTGTGGATAAATCTCATTCTTATATAACTCGAAAGCAGGATTGGCAATAGTCAGAATATCATCCAGATACCTAGAAGTATTATTGAAACATTTCAAATCGTCATATTTTCTTTGCTTTTGGAGATTTTGGATAACTTCTTTTTCGTAAGTATATAAAAATAAATCTGCAACAAGAGGCGCACAGTTAGTACCCATAGGAATCCCTACAACTTGCTTGTATAGATCCTCACCAAATCTAACATAAATGCTGTTTAAGAGGAATGACAGCCGGCATTACACATGTCACTACATGTCCATGATTTGTATGATTTGTAGTCTGTTGAGGAAAAGAAACCTTTTGATTCAGGTGTACAAATGTAAGTTTTCTGCTCTCGATCAAAACACCATTTAATGAGTTTAGATAATCGATCATTGATTTTGTCATGAGAAAGTGTGGTGTACATATTAGAAGAAATCGTATCGGCTTGGAATTTTCTAGATTTCATTTTGTCAATCACATCCCATGAATTCTTAATAAACCAAAAGTAATGCATCGTTCCTGTTCAGAACAGTTTCACAATATTTAGTCACGTGTTCTTTAACAGCCATAAGTGCTGACGTCAGATTTTTAGACAAATTAGCAATAAATCAAAGTTTCTAAGGAGACTTGTGTAGTTTTGGTATGCAATAAAATGTTGGGAAATCCAATATAGAAATAGAGATGTTGAATGAAGACAATTAACTGCCGACCCAAATTTTTGGCAACCCAGAAAAATAAATACATTTGATAAAAAGATTTTAAAATTCCATTTTCATTTCGGGTTTTTTTTTTTTTTTTTTGGTTTTGTTTTTTGTTTTGTTTTTTTGTTCTGTCGATCGTTTAAATTTGTAATAAAAATAAAGTCATAGTAGTCAAGAGAGCTAGGCTTTCCTTGGCTATATATGGGCCGAAACAGCAAAAGGCCGAAAAGGAAAGAGCCAATATTTTTCAGTATTATGTTATTTCATTATAAATGGAGGGACGAAATGGAAAAAGGCCGAAAGGTAAAAAGGCCGAGTTGGAAAGGGCCGAAATGACCGGCAACCGTGTTAATTGTAGACATTGAAGAATCTAAACTTACGAACCAGTACGGTCTGTCGCCATGAATGGATGTGGGTACCCGATAATGAGTACATTTGCTTTATACCAGTGATAATGTTCTTTATTTACATTTTTTTTTCTAGTCCGTCATTCATTGCTATTTCTTGCACTGTAATGAATTGATCAATTAACGAGAATCTAAATTTTGTGGTTTTTCTTGATAGATTCATACACGAATTCACAAAGACAAAGAAAGAATTCTTTTAAACCTTATAGTAGTGAGGCCATTTCTTGTTTTTATTCTGTTTTGCGTCCTTTTGAAATTGAGAAAGCTACCAGCAAGCCAGGGAGAATAACAAACAAGCATATAAAACAAAGTTTCAATTTCATATTGTGTGCCTATTTGAAATATGACAGAAGCATGTTTGATTTTATTATTGATAGACTTTAGTCAACAAAACAATGATAGATAATGCAATGGTTCAATTCAGTACTTTTACATTTTAACATGAAATATAAAATATTAAATAATTTCTTCTTTAAAAATTTTTTTAGAAAATAGATTGTATTTGCTAAA